>OX638145.1:10338739-15338739 GCA_951805005.1 Othius punctulatus
CGGGACACATGCCGAATAGCTGTCTGACGAAGGCCCAAGGCATCCGAGTGACAATGAGGGGGGCCGGAATGCCGATGGTCGATGGTATCGCCGCGACGTCTTCACATGCACACGATAGTGCCCACATGATGGGTGACTTAAGTGTAATTGGAATATTTGTATCGGTAAAAGAAGCAACTGTCTGCAGTATACCTTTCATTTAACACTGCCATCCTCAGCGTTAAGTGTTCTAATAGCCGTCAGTAATCACCTGTAAGACAGTATCACAGGCAGCGATAGAACACGGCGTAAGTCACCTCAACTGTCTACCAAATTTAGGGGAACGGAATTGTTACACAGTGCATCAAGAAACTTCAGCCCGAGTGGCTACAAAGCGTAATGATTGATTTAGTCTCCTAAACTTCAAACGGCATCTCCCTAACGTAAATCAAATGAGCACCTAAATAGAAATAGATTAAAATTAAATAGCAATAAACAATGAAAACTATATAAAAGCAATCTAAACTTGATTAATTTTCATTGTAAACTGTCAAAATCTGCTTCAATTGCAACTGTCAATAACTTTGTATTTCTAACTATACTAGTCAAAAGCTGTTAAGTTTTTAGCATAGGCATTGAAAATCTGTAAATTTTACAGAAACTACCTCTATACATAGTTAAAACTACATCGATCTAAATCTGGCATTTTTAACAACTGATTTGTCAAAATTTTCAATTGCATTCAGGAAATTAATTTAGTTAGTCTACACAGGTCTTTTTTTTTAGACACAATACAAAGTAATTCCAAAACCTAAAAATTTCATCCTGTAAAGTACATTTACACAAGTAAATTGTGTTTCGAATTTACACTGTACTCACAAGTATGTATAGTTCGAAACTTCGTAAGGGCGAAACCTCGATCTAAACACGCGGAATACAAAGACTGTCTCACATGCATTTAGTTTGTATTTGGTCCAAGGCAAAAAAATTGAGTAACTGCATGCGTCGAAATCTGCAAAATTTGGCAACTGATCTATCTAAACTTGATTCATTTTCAATGTAAACTGTCAAAATCTGCTTCAATTGCAACTGTCAATAACTCTGTATTTCTAACTATAATAGTCAAAAGCTGTGAAGTTTTTAGCATAGGCATTGAAAATCTGTAAACTTTACAGAAACTACATCGATACATAGTTAAAACTACATCGATCGAAATCTGGCATTTTTAACAACTGATTTGTCAAAATTTTCAAATGCAGTCAGGAATTAATTTAGTTAGTCTACACAGGTCTTTTTTTTTAGACACAATACAATGTAATCCCAAAACCTAAAAATTTCATCCTGAAAAGTACATTTACCCAAGTAAATTGTGTTTCGAATTTACACTGTACTCACAAGTATGTATAGTTCGAAACTTCATAAGGGCGAAACCTCGATGTAAACACGCGGAAAACAAAGACTGTCTCACATGCATTTAGTCTGTATTTGGTCCAAGGTAAAAAATTTGAGTAACTGCATGTGTCGAAATCTGCAAAATTTGGCAACTGATCTATCTAAACTTGATTAATTTTCAATGTAAACTGTCAAAATCTGCTTCAATTGCAACTGTCAATAACTTTGTATTTCTAACTATACTAGTCAAAAGCTGTTAAGTTTTTAGCATAGGCATTGAAAATCTGTAAATTTTACAGAAACTACATCGATACATAGTAAAACTACATCGATCGAAATCTGGCATTTTTAACAACTGATTTGTCAAAATTTTCAATTGCAATCAGGAAATTAATTTAGTTAGTCTACATAGGTCTTTTTTTTAGACACAATACAATGTAATTCCAAAACCTAAATTTTCATCCTGAAAAGTACATTTACACAAGTAAATTGTGTTTCGAATTTACACTGTACTCACAAGTATGTATAGTTCGAAACTTCGTAAGGGCGAAACCTCGATGTAAACACGCGGAAAACAAAGACTGTCTCACATGCATTAGTCTGTATTTGGTCCAAGGCAAAAAATTTGAGTAACTGCATGAGTCGAAATCTGCAAAATTTGGCAACTGATCTATCTAAACTTGATTAATTTTCAATGTAAACTGTCAAAATCTGCTTCAATTGCAACTGTCAATAACTCTGTATTTCTAAGTATAATAGTCAAAAGCTGTGAAGTTTTTTAGCATAGGCATTGAAAATCTGTAAATTTTATAGAAACTACATCGATACATAGTTAAAACTACATCGATAGAAATCTGGCATTTTTAACAACTGATTTGTCAAAATTTTCAATTGCATTCAGGAAATTAATTTAGTTAGTCTACACAGGTCTTTTTTTAGATACAATACAATGTAATTCCAAAACCTAAAAATTTCATCCTGTAAAGTACATTTACACAAGTAAATTGTGTTTCGAATTTACACTGTACTCACAAGTATGATATAGTTCGAAACTTCGTAAGGCGAAACCTCGATGTAAACACGCGGACAACAAAGACTGTCTCACGTGCATTTAGTTTGTATTTGGTCCAAGGCAAAAAATTTGAGTAACTGCATGCGTCGAAATCTGCAAAATTTGGCAACTGATCTATCTAAACTTGATTAATTTTCAATGTAAACTGTCAAAATCTGCTTCAATTGCAACTGTCAATAACTTTGTATTTCTAACTATACTAGTCAAAAGCTGTTAAGTTTTTAGCATAGGCATTGAAAATCTGTAAACTTTACAGAAACTACATCGATACATAGTTAAAACTACATCGATCGAAATCTGGCATTTTTAACAACTGATTTGTCAAAATTTTCAATTGCAGTCAGGAAATTAATTTAGTTAGTGTACATAGGTCTTTTTTTTTTAGACACAATACAATGTAATTCCAAAACCTAAAAATTTCATCCTGAAAAGTACATTTAGCCAAGTAAATTGTGTTTCGAATTTACACTGTACTCACAAATATGTATAGTTCGAAACTTTGTAAGGGCGAAACCTCGAGGTAAACACGCGGACAACAAAGACAGTCTCACGTGCATTTAGTTTATATTTGGTCCAAGGCAAAAAATTTGAATAACTGCATGCGTCGAAATCTGCAAAATTTGGCAACTGATCTATCTAAACTTGACTAATTTTCAATGTAAACTGTCAAAATCTGCTTCAATTGCAACTGTCAATAACTCTGTATTTCTAACTATAATAGTCAAATGCTGTGAAGTTTTTAGCATAGGCATTGAAAATCTGTAAATTTTATAGAAACTATATCGATACATAGTTAAAACTACATCGATCGAAATCTGGCATTTTTAACAACTGATTTGTCAAAATTTTCAATTGCAATCAGGAAATTAATTTAGTTAGTCTACACAGGTCTTTTTTTTTTAGACACAATACAATGTAATTCCAAAACCTAAAAATTTCATCCTGAAAAGTACATTTACACAAGTAAATTGTGTTTCGAATTTACACTGTACTCACAAATATGTATAGTTCGAAACTTCATAAGGGCGAAACCTCGATGTAAACACGCGGACAACAAAGACTGTCTCACGTGCATTTAGTTTGTATTTGGTCCAAGGCAAAAAATTTGAGTAACTGCATGCGACGAAATCTGCAAAATTTGGCAACTGATCTATCTAAACTTGATTAATTTTCAATGTAAACTGTCAAAATCTGCTTCAATTGCAACTGTCAATAACTCTGTATTTCTAACTATAATAGTCAAAAGCTGTGAAGTTTTTAGCATAGGCATTGAAAATCTGTAAACTTTACAGAAACTACATCGATACATAGTTGAAACTACATCGATCGAAATCTGGCATTTTTAACAACTGATTTGTCAAATTTTTTAACTGCATTTAGGAAATTAATTTAGTTAGTCTACACAGGTCTTTTTTTTTAGACACAATACAATGTAATTCAAATACCTAAAAATTTCATCCTGAAAAGTACATTTACACAAGTAAATTGTGTTTCGAATTTACACTGTACTCACAAGTATGTATAGTTCGAAACTTCGTAAGGGCGAAACCTCGATGTAAACACGCGGAAAACAAAGACTGTCTCACGTGCATTTAGTTTATATTTGGTCCAAGGCAAAAAATTTGAATAACTGCATGCGTCGAAATCTGCAAAATTTGGCAACTGATCTATCTAAACTTGACTAATTTTCAATGTAAACTGTCAAAATCTGCTTCAATTGCAACTGTCAATAACTCTGCATTTCTAACTATAATAGTCAAAAGCTGTGAAGTTTTTAGCATAGGCATTGAAAATCTGTAAATTTTACAGAAACTACATCGATACATAGTTAAAACTACATCGATCGAAATCTGGCATTTTTAACAACTGATTTGTCAAAATTTTCAATTGCATTCAGGAAATTAATTTAGTTAGTCTACACAGGTCTTTTTTTTAGACACAATACAATGTAATTCCAAAACCTAAAAATTTCATCCTGAAAAGTACATTTACACAAGCAAATTGTGTTTCGAATTTACAATGTACTCACAAGTATGTATAGTTCGAAACTTCGTAAGGGCGAAACCTCGATGTAAACACGCGGAAAACAAAGACTGTCTCACGTGCATTTAGTTTGTATTTGGGCCAAGGCAAAAAATTTGAGTAACTGCATGCGTCGAAATCTGCAAAATTTGGCAACTGATCTATCTAAACTTGATTAATTTTCAATGTAAACTGTCAAAATCTGCTTCAATTGCAACTGTCAATAACTTTGTATTTCTAACTATACTAGTCAAAAGCTGTTAAGTTTTTAGCATAGGCATTGAAAATCTGCAAATTTTACAGAAACTACCTCTATACATAGTTAAAACTACATCGATCGAAATCTGGCATTTTTAACAACTGATTTGTCAAAATTTTTAACTGCATTCAGGAAATTAATTTAGTTAGTCTACACAGGTCTTTTTTTTTAGACACAATACAATGTAATTCCAAAACCTAAAAATTTCATCCTGAAAAGTACATTTACACAAGTAAATTGTGTTTCGAATTTACACTGTACTCACAAGTATGTATAGTTCGAAACTTCGTAAGGGCGAAACCTCGATGTAAACACGCGGAAAACAAAGACTGTCTCACGTGCATTTAGTTTGTATTTGGTCCAAGGCAAAAAATTTGAGTAACTGCATGCGTCGAAATCTGCAAAATTTGGCAACTGATCTATCTAAACTTGACTAATTTTCAATGTAAACTGTCAAAATCTGCTTCAATTTCAACTGTCAATAACTCTGTATTTCTAACTATAATAGTCAAAAGCTGTGAAGGTTTTAGCATAGGCATTGAAAATCTGTAAATTTTACAGAAACTACATCGATACATAGTTAAAACTACATCGATCGAAATCTGGCAATTTTAACAACTGATTTGTCAAAATTTTCAATTGCATTCAGGAAATTAATTTAGTTAGTCTACACAGGTCTTTTTTTTAGACACAATACAATGTAATTCCAAAACCTAAAAATGTCATCCTGAAAAGTACATTTACACAAGTAAATTGTGTTTCGAATTTACACTGTACTCACAAGTATGTATAGTTCGAAACTTCGTAAGGGCGAAACCTCGATGTAAACACGCGGACAACAAAGACTGTCTCACGTGCATTTAGTTTGTATTTGGTCCAAGGCAAAAAATTTGAGTAACTGCATGCGTCGAAATCTGCAAAATTTGGCAACTCATCTATCTAAACTTGATTAATTTTCAATGTAAACTATCAAAATCTGCTTCAATTGCAACTGTCAATAACTCTGTATTTCTAACTATAATAGTCAAAAGCTGTGAAGTTTTTAGCATAGGCATTGAAAATCTGTAAATTTTACAGAAACTACATCGATACATAGTTAAAACTACATCGATCGAAATCTGGCATTTTTTAACAACTGATTTGTCAAAATTTTCAATTGCATTCAGGAAATTAATTTAGTTAGTCTACATAGGTCTTTTTTTTTAGACACAATACAATGTATTTCCAAAACCTAAAAATTTCATCCTGATAAGTACATTTACACAAGTAAATTGTGTTTCGAATTTACACTGTACTCACAAGTATGTATAGTTCGAAACTTCATAAGGGCGAAACCTCGAGGTAAACACGCGAAAAACAAAGACTGTCTCACATGCATTTAGTTTGTATTTGGTCCAAGGCAAAAAATTGAGTAACTGCATGCGTCGAAATCTGCAAAATTTGGCAACTGATCTATCTAAACTTGACTAATTTTCAATGTAAACTGTCAAAATCTGCTTCAATTGCAACTGTTAATAACTCTGTATTTCTAACTATAATAGTCAAAAGCTGTGAAGTTTTTAGCATAGGCATTGAAAATCTGTAAATTTTACAGAAACTACCTCTATACATAGTTAAAACTACATCGATCGAAATCTGGCAATTTTAACAACTGATTTGTCAAAATTTTCAATTGCATTCAGGAAATTAATTTAGTCAGTCTACACAGGTCTTTTTTTTAGACACAATACAATGTAATTCCAAAACCTAAAAATTTCATCCTGAATAGTACATTTACCCAAGTAAATTGTGTTTCGAATTTACACTGTACTCACAAGTATGTATAGTTCGAAACTTCATAAGGGCGAAACCTCGATGTAAACACGCGAAAAACAAAGACTGTCTCACGTGCATTTAGTTTGTATTTGGTCCAAGGCAAAAAATTTGAGTAACTGCATGCGACGAAATCTGCAAAATTTGGCAACTCATCTATCTAAACTTGATTAATTTTCAATGTAAACTGTCAAAATCTGCTTCAATTGCAACTGTCAATAACTCTGTATTTCTAACTATAATAGTCAAAAGCTGTGAAGTTTTTAGCATAGGCATTGAAAATCTGTAAACTTTACAGAAACTACATCGATACATAGTTAAAACTACATCGACCGAAATCTGGCATTTTTAACAACTGATTTGTCAAAATTTTCAATTGCATTCAGGAAATTAATTTAGTTAGTCTACACAGGTCTTTTTTTTTAGACACAATACAATGGAATTCCAAAACCTAAAAATTTCATCCTGAAAAGTACATTTACACAAGTAAATTGTGTTTCGAATTTACACTGTACTCACAAGTATGTATAGTTCGAAACTTCGTAACGGCGAAACCTCGATGTAAACACGCAGACAACAAAGACTGTCTCACGTGCATTTAGTTTGTATTTGGTCCAAGGCAAAAAATTTGAGTAACTGCATGCGTCGAAATCTGCAAAATTTGGCAACTGATCTATCTAAACTTGACTAATTTTCAATGTAAACTGTCAAAATCTGCTTCAATTGCAACTGTCAATAACTCTGTATTTCTAACTATAATAGTCAAAAGCTGTGAAGTTTTTAGCATAGGCATTGAAAATCTGTAAATTTTACAGAAACTACATCGATACATAGTTAAAACTACATCGATCGAAATCTGGCATTTTTAACAACTGATTTGTCAAAATTTTCAATTGCAGTCAGGAAATTAATTTAGTTAGTCTACACAGGTCTTTTTTTTTAGACACAATACAATGTAATTCCAAAACCTTAAAATTTCATCCTGAAAAGTACATTTCCACAAGCAAATTGTGTTTCGAATTTACACTGTACTCACAAGTATGTATAGTTCGAAACTTCGTAAGGGTGAAACCTCGATGTAAACACGCGGAAAACAAAGACTGTCTCACATGCATTTAGTTTGTATTTGGTCCAAGGCAAAAAAATTGAGTAACTGCATGCGTCGAAATCTGCAAAATTTGGCAACTGATCTATCTAAACTTGATTAATTTTCAATGTAAACTGTCAAAATCTGCTTCAATTGCAACTGTCAATAACTCTGTATTTCTAACTATAATAGTCAAAAGCTGTGAAGTTTTTAGCATAGGCATTGAAAATCTGTAAATTTTACAGAAACTACCTCTACACATAGTTAAAACAACATCGATCGAAGTCTGGCATTTTTAACAACTGATTTGTCAAAATTTTCAATTGCATTCAGGAAATTAATTTAGTTAGTCTACACAGGTCTTTTTTTTTTGACACAATACAATGTAATTCCAAAACCTAAAAATTTCATCCTGAAAAGTACATTTACACAAGTAAATTGTGTTTCGAATTTACACTGTACTCACAAGTATGTATAGTTCGAAACTTCGTAAGGGCGAAACCTCGATGTAAACACGCGGAAAACAAAGACTGTTTCACATGCATTTAGTTTGTATTTGGTCCAAGGCAAAAAAATTTGAATAACTGCATGCGTCGAAATCTGCAAAATTTGGCAACTGATCTATCTAAACTTGATTCATTTTCAATGTAAACTGTCAAAATCTGCTTCAATTGCAACTGTCAATAACTCTGTATTTCTAACTATAATAGTCAAAAGCTGTGAAGTTTTTAGCATAGGCATTGAAAATCTGTAAATTGTACAGAAACTACATCGATACATAGTTAAAACTACATCGATCGAAATCTGGCATTTTTAACAACTGATTTGTCAAAATTTTCAATTGCATTCAGGAAATTAATTTAGTTAGTCTACACAGGTCTTTTTTTTTAGACACAATACAATGTAATTCCAAAACCTAAAAATTTCATCCTGAAAAGTAAATTTACAGAAGTAAATTGTGTTTCGAATTTACACTGTACTCACAAGTATGTATAGTTCGAAACTTCATAAGGGCGAAACCTCGATGTAAACACGCGAAAAACAAAGACTGTCTCACGTGCATTTAGTTTGTATTTGGTCCAAGGCAAAAAAAGGGGAGTCCGCCTCTAATGAAAAATTCAAATATTCTAATTCAACTTTTATATTTATTTTGAGTCCCACGCATTTCCCTAATTGCAGGAGATGATTTATCTCGTCATGATTAATCTGGAAAACTTTCCGGACATTCAAAACTGGCGCCATGAAAACAATCGACCCGCGACGCCGGCGTCCCCGCGCAGTTCGCGTCTGCCGCCACTGAGGGCGCCACTTTTCGGGGCTCACCCCTAACGGCGGGCGGCCGAACCCGCGGAAGCGCGAGGGCAGTGCAGGAATCTGCACCCCGCACGAGCCACATTGCAAAAATCCAACGTCGTTGCTGCAAACTTTGCGAGTTTACGTGGCGCCCATTAAATGCGCCGGATAAAATAATGTTTCGTCAGATCCGCGCCGACGGTTTCTCGGAAGTTACGTGTAAAAGCGCGGAGTGGAGCCATCTGTGTTCACGGAGTCGCGCTCCGGCGCTGGCAGGAAACTGCCGCGTCCCTGTTATTACCGACACGTTAGATCCGGCGCGTTTTATGTACGGAAAGAATTCTTGATATCGAAATACGTAATACCAAATATATATTTTATTCTCAAATACACCAATAAAATGGTACTCAGAAAAACTGAATGTGTAAACTAATTATTGGAATCGAAATAATATAGGTACCAATATAGTACTAATTAGGCCGATATGTAGCAAATAACAGGCGCGGGTTGAAGTTTGTAAACCGAGGCGAAGCGAAGCGGAGCGGAGCGCAGCCGAGGTTTATATTCAACCAAGCCTGTTATTTGCATATCGGCCGTATGTTGTTCGATACTTTTTGTAACACCTAAATTACAAAAACTGGTCAATTTATCAATATTAAATTTCAAAATTAATAAACTAGTTATCCAGGCGCAATTTGATACCATAGCAACATCAACGGTTCAAATACAAACAAACAAATCAAAGTGAAATTAGAAAAATAATGTCAGATGTGCAAAGTTCTTCGTTTTGTGGTATCCCCGAAGATGTACTAAATGAAGCAGATGCCGCCACAATCGATTTACTTCCCCAAAAAAGCAGCAGCAGGTATGAGAAAGAATATGAAGACTTTATTGCTCATAAATTTGCGTTGTCATTTAAATAACGTCCACGGCCGTTATTATAACGGCCAAGGCCTTTACGCCTGTCATATCGATCAAGCAGACAGTACTGATAAATGTCAATAACACAGAGGTATTACAAAAAAGTATATTGATACATGATTTTAATTTGGAATAATCGCATGAGAGATGAAAAAGTCCCTTATGGTTTTGAACTTTTTTATTTCTGGGCAGAATCAAACAAAATTTACATATTTCGTAGATCTTTGTTTGCTAATTATTCGTGGCTACATGAATACACCATTAATGCTACAGAACTTCCCAAAGTTCGAATTTGGAAAAATCGTATGAGAGAAAAAAAAAGTCACAATACTCCCCCCTTTGAACTTTTTTATTTCTGAAAAAAATTCTAAAATTTATATATTAGATCTTTGTATGCTAATTATTCGTGGCTACATGGTTCTCAGGTAGAATACACCATTATTGCTACAGAACTTCCCAAAGTTCGAATTTGGAATAATCGCATGAGAGATGAAAAAGTCACAATGGTCCCCCTTATGGTTTTGAATTAGTAGTTAGAAACTTCCAAAACTTCCATATAGTAACAACTAATATTTTAAATTATATTTTTAGGTAAAAAAACACACACAGGTTACTTTGTTAGTATCACAACTATTTCAAGTGATACTAACAAAGTAAGCGGTGTGTATGTTTTCACCAATTTTACAATGTATCACAAAGTAGAGCTGTCAAGTATTACTCGTCTAGTGATATTTTTACACATCGAAAAAAATGCGTAGTTTACAAATCAAGTATTACTCATCTAATGATATTTTTACACATTGAAAAAATGCGTAGTTTACAAACCGCGATTTTTTTTATTATACATTGGAACAAAAAATGATAATTTTACTCCTGCAAATCCATTAGTCCAACCCATGATTGAAAAAACAAATGCCCAAACTTAAATAAAGTTTGTGTTAATTTTCTAAAATTCCAACTCCAGTGAACATATCAAATATCTTTTAAAGTATTAAAAAAACCATGAGATAATTTGTTATCCATTAAAACAAGGGCTTAAACTATTATAAAATTTGTTTGAAATGTCTAAAATTCCAACTCTTGATAGTAATAGTAGTAACTGTAATATGTAGGCAATGTCCAGATAATTATAATGAGTAAATAAACATTTATCCATATTTCCATATATTAATAAGGGATACTTTTTTATTTCCAAAAATCTGAGGACTCCAATAAAATAAAAGAAAAAACTGGGTACTTAAACCCATATCATTAGAAACAAGGGTTGGAATAAATCATTATTTAAAAAAAACAAAAATTAATTATTTAAAAATAAAACAAATAAATCATAATTTCTGATTAGTTTTTTTGCCAGTTTTGATATGATTTATATCAATTCACGATCAAGATTTAAATCACACGATGTTTTTTTTAAATAATTTATTGAATTTGAACAATAATTGATGATTAAAACTAATTTCTGTGTATTTGCACCATTTGATGGTCCAAAATCAAGTTTAATTTAAATCACTGATTTATTTAAAAACAAAACAGTTCATTTAAATCAATGATTTATTTAAAAAAAAACAGTTGATTTAAATCAATTGATTTAAATCACACCAATCCTGGTAGAAATTACAAAAACTTTAATGAAATGTTTGAAATTCCAATTTGGGCATACAAAATTTCCTGATACTCGAACAACTTTTAGTTGTAGTAACAGTAATGTAGCCACTTTACAGGGCACCTGCACCTATGTTGTTAGAAACTTCATAAACATTAATAAAATATATGAAATTCCAATTTAGGCATACAAAATTTCCTAATACTCGAACAACGTTTAGTTGTAGTAACATTAATGTAGCCACTTTGCTGGGCACCTGCACGTATATTATTAGAAACTTCAAAAACTTTAATAAAATATATGAAATTCCAATTTAGGGATAACAAATTTTCTAATACTCGATCAACTTTTAGTTGTACTAACAGTAATGTCATGTAGCCACTTTTCTAGGCACCTAAACCTATATTATTAGAAACTTCCAAAACTTTAACAAAATATATGAAATTCTAATTTGGGCATACAAAATTTCCTAATACTCGAATAACGTTTAGTTGTAGTAACAGTAACATGGCCATTTTTCTGTAAGTGTAGGTATTCAAAAACCTCAAGGGTTTTTCAAAATTCGAAAATACTATGAACAGCAACCGTTGGAATTTCTGGAATTTCTAGAAGAGTTAGAAAATGGCTATGTCCAAATTGAACCTATGAGTATGTTATTATAGTTAACTCATTATTCTGAAAATTTATAAATAAAATTTTATGGGATGTCAAATTTGGTGCATCCTCCTTTAAAATGTTAATGGATACACCAAATTTTAACACAATAATAACATATTCGTAGGTTCAATTTGGACAAAACAATTTTCTAACTCTTCCAGATATTCCAACTCTTAATAGTAAAAGTAGTACCATCAGTTATTACTAATACTACTACTAATACTAATAATAATAGTACTAATAGTTATATTAATAGTACTTGTATTATGTAGGCTAAGGTTTAGACGCTTATAAGTTCCAAATTGAACCTATGAATGTTGTTATGGTTTACTCATTATTCTGAAAATTTATAAATAAAATTTTATGGGTTGTCAAATTTGCAGTTAAACATACATACATAATCCATCCCTCTTTTACCCATTGGGTGTCGAGGGGGCAGTTAAAAATTTGTTTATTTTCATAAGTGCAGTTAAAAATTTGTTTGTTTTTGACAATTGTAGTTAAAAAATTAATTGTTTTTGACTGTCAATTAAAAATATGACAGATATGGACAGATGAGGTTAAAAGTTGAGAAGTTTCGAAAATTTGCAACTGAAAATGATAATATGAAATTAAAAATATGTAAAATTTGTGAATTTGGACATTGACAATTAAAAATTTAAATGATTTGAATTGAAGTTCGTAGATTTATTGGGGAAATTCTGTTTCGTTTATATGTATAGCATATCTTGGTTTGTTCGAATTGGAAATTTAGATAGTTTCATTTGAAAATTAGGCAGAATTTCTCATTTTCACTTTATACCAAAAAAGTTGACACATTTTCATAGATTCGGTCAATTATAGTTGGGAAAATTTGACAGATTTCGACAGTTGGAGAAAACAGTGACAGTTTTGGATCATATAAATTAAAAAAATGTTATATTTTGACTGTATCAATTATAATTTTTAAAAATTTGGAGAGTTGAGTATAGCTATATAACAAATTTCGACAATTGGAGTTGATCATTTTATAGAGTTTCGCAACTTGTGATGAACATTTCATAGATTTCTACAACTTTTTTTCGAAAATGACGATGTATACAGATGCAGTCAAAAATTTCTTGATTTTGATGATTGCTGTTAAAAAATTGTTTAGTTTTGACAACTGTAGTTAAAAAATTGATTGTTTTTGACTGTCAATTAAAAATATGACATATTTGGAAAGATGAGGTTAAAAGTTGAAAGTCTCGAAAACTTGCAACTGAATATGACAATGTGAAATTTTAAAAATGTAAAATTGTGAATCTTGACAATTAAAAATCCAAATGATTTGAATTGATGTTGGTAGACTTTGAGGACATTAGTTTTCGTTTATATCTTGTTTTGTTCCCATTTGGAAATTTAGATAATTTCATTTCAAACTAAGGCAGAATTTCACATTTTCACATTTATACCTAAAAAATGGACACATTTTCATAGATTCGGTCAGTTACAGTTGGGAAAATTGACAGATTTCGGCAGTTGGAGTTAAAACTGTGACAGTTTTGGACCTCATTAATTAAAAAATTAGCATATTCTGACAGTATCAATTAAAATGTTTACAAATGTGTAGTTTAGTATAACAATATGTAAATTTCAACAGTTGTAGTTAAAAATTATTTGTTTTTAACTGTCGATTAAAAATATGATAGATATGGACAGATGAGGTTCAAAGTTGAGAAGTTTCGAAAACATACAACTGAATATGATAATACGAAATTTAAAAATGTAAAATTTATTAGTTTGGACATTTACAATTAAAAATTCAAATGATTGAATTGAAGTTGGTAGACTTATTGGAGAAATTCTTTGTTGTTTATAAACATAGCATATCTTGGTTTGTCTCAATTAGAACTTTAGATAGTTTCATTTGAAAATTAGGCAGATTTTTATATTTTCATATTTATAGCTGAAAAATTGACTGATTTTGATAGATTCGGTCAGTTACAGTTGGGAAATTCGACAGATTTCGACAGTTGGAGTTAAAACTGTGGCAGTTTTGGACCATATGAAATGAAAAAAGTCATATTTTGACAGTATCAATTCATATTTTTCAAATTTGGAGAGTTCAGTATGGCAATATAGCAAATTTCGACAATTTGAGTTTACAATTTTACAGATTTTCGCAACTTGTGATAAAAATTTCAGAGATTTCAACAATTTTAGTTGGAAATATGACGACGCTTAAAATTGCAATTAAAAATTGATTTACTTTGACAATTGCTGTTAAAAAGTTGTTTTGGTTTTAACAGTTGTAGTTAAAAAAAATGTTGGTTATTATAAAAGATTATGTTATTGTAAACAAAAAAAACATAAAATCGCGTATAATAATATTAATATCAATAAATCTCTTTTTTCTCTCTGATATAATATTGAATGAATTAGCTGCGTTCCTTATTACCACTGAAATACTAGTAATGTAACCAATTAACTGAATTAATGGATACACGAAATTTTAACACTATAATAACATATTCATAGGTTCAATTTTTACAAAACAATTTTCTAACTCTTCCAGAAATTCCAACTCTTAATAGTAAAAGTAGTAATAGTACTAACAGTTATTACTAATACTAATACTAATAATAATAGTAGCAATTTACATATTACATATTTATTAAAAAGTCACAATGGTCCCCCCTTATGGTTTTGAACTTTTTTATTTCTGGGCAGAATTAAACAAAATTTACATATTTCGTAGATCTTTGTATGCTAATTATTCGTGGCTACATGAATACACCATTAATGCTACAGAACTTCCCAAAGTTCGAATTTGGAATAATCGCATGAGAGATGAAAAGTCACAATCATCAGAATAGGCACTATCTATTGATCAAAATATGTTAAATTTAGGGGTTCAGGAAAAATTTTCTGACTTTGTTACAATTATATGTAATTATTGTTTTCAAAAGTCAATCATGGTAATAGATAATTTTCTTCACGAAATGTAAATCTAATTATGTAATTTTATAACTGGCAAGAAGTAATAAATTTCGCTGTCCGGATCTTCGTAATAATTGAAAGATTGAAACTGCAGTCGATTACTTTTATATTTTTAATTAATTTTATAAAATCAATCTCCATTATTTAAGGCCATTGTTTAAAGTTGATTAGCTGTTTCACTCATAAAATGTATCGCTTGTCATCTCTAATGATTACTTTAAAGTCATCATTACATCATTATAGGCACTATCTGATTACGTATAAGTCATCACAATAATAATAATAATAATAATCCGTACTACTCCTATATCTATAATATCTATCTATCTATAATAGGCACTATCTGCTGACAAAATTAAGAATTAATGCAAAAACATGTTCCATTTTAGTGACCATAGATAATTTAGTTCACGAAAGAGAAATATAATTATGTAATTTTATAACTGGCAAGAAATTAAAAATTTCGCTGTCTGAATCTTCGTAATAATTGAAAGGTTGAAACTGCAGTCGATTAATTTTATATTTGTAATTCATTTAATAAACTCAATTTACGTTATTTAAAGCCATTATTTAAAGTTTATTAACATTTTATACGCAAAATGTATCTCTTAAGCAAGATTTGTTTCAAATTGAGATAAAGTTAGAACATGTGGACTTTAATGTAACAAACCTTATTTTCTGTCAGGTTGATAAACTGGAATATGGGACTCACCTGAAAAGAAGAAAAAAACAATTAGTTATTGCAGTATACATAGTTATATGAACATTGGGATAGAAGCAGTTAGAAAAACGCACACAAATATGTGATTACAATTTCGGAGATCCAAAACGTTTAATAGAATAAGAAACAAACATTATACACTATACCTTTTCAAGTTCAAATGGAGACCAATCAAGTTCAAATTGAGACCAATCAATTTCAAATTGAGGCCAATCAAGTACAAATTGATACCAATCAATTTTAAATTGAGACTAAACAAAATCAAGTTGACACTAAACAATATCAATTTTATTTTATTTACTCTCAACTTGATATTGTTTAGTCTCAATTTGAAATTGATTGGTCTCCATTTGAAATTGATTGGTCTCAATTTGAAATTGATTGGTATCAATTTGAACTTGATTGGCCTCAATTTTAAATTGTTTGGTCTCAATTTGAACTTGATTGGTCTCAATTTGAACTTGAAAAGGTATAGTATGTGACCTCAATTAAGTTTCTGAAGTACTTTGAATACACTTTTCATACCAAAAATTCGATATTTTAATAATGCATTTTTATATCATTTCCAAACATAAAATGAGAAATCCAGAAAAAGTAAAATCTTCAAAATCTGGTTTCACCAATATAAAATTGGTAGAGAATCTGGATACATGAGCATTTCTGTATTTTAACCACTCTTATGTTTTTCTTTTGGTTCCAAAATTTCATGACCAGTAACACACATTGAATATCTTTCAAATTTGGATGCACCAAAATTTCCATATATTAACAACTAATATTTTAAATGATATTTTTAGGTATAAAAACACACACAGGATACTTTGTTACTATCACAACTATTTCAAGTGATACTAACAAAGTAAGTTCTGTGTATGTTTTCACCAATTTCACAATGTATCACAAAGTAGAGCTGTTAAGTATTACTCATCTAGTGATATTTTTACACATTGAAAAAATGTAAATTTTTCAGCATATTTTAGCGTTAATAAATATTTGATCCAGGATCGAAACCATTAAATATGAATCTTAACAATATTTAATTTCTCCACCAGAAGCATCATTCCTCTCTATAAAAATTTGCAAAATTTTGAAAATAGCTACAAATTTGTAAATGGACTAAAAACTCCTGAATGACTTGTTATTACGCCAAAATTCCATAATAAATTAAACATATTTCAAGTTTCTATAATTGTTTGACCAATTCCGACTTCTTTATGACACTTCTTTAACGAATTACTTGTAGGTATTTGCAAATTTGCAAAATTTCGAAAATGACGGCACATATTTTGTAAATGAGCTCAAGCTCCTGCATAGTTCGTTATTACTACAGAACGCAATAATAAATAAAACAAAATTAGTTCCTAATTTCTGCAATTGTTTGTCCAATTCCGATTTCGTTATGACACTTCTTTAACGAATTACTTGTAGGTATTTGCAAATTTGCAAAATTTCGAAAATTACGGCACATATTTTGTAAATGAGCTAAAGCTCCTGCATAGTTCGTTATTACTACAGAACGCAATAATAAATAAAACAAAATTAGTTCCTAATTTCTGCAATTGTTTGACCAATTCCGATTTCTTTATGACACTTCTTTAACGAATTACGTGTAGGTATTTGCAAATTTGCAAAATTTCGAAAATGACTGCACATATTTTGTAAATGAGCTAAAGTTCCTGCATAGTTTGTTACTACTACAGAACGCAATAATAAATAAAACAAAATTAGTTCCTAATTTCTGCAATTGTTTGACCAATTTTTTTTTTTGTAACAGTTTGAATTTCAGTTTCCATTCATTTTTCAATTTCAGCATACCAAACGAAACGTATTGGTGTGTAAACCAGATTTCACGCTGGCCGGACAGCCAGACGGGCGATTAACTTAATTAGCTCGGAATTAATTCTAATTAAATTAGACGGTCCTGGCGAGTCTTACGAAGACAAAACACGCAATTAGAGTGTTTTAATTGCGCTGACCAGGCACCGAGAGATCGCGCCGGATTGCTGCATTATCGCGCGCAATTGTTTCAAGATTCGCATGGCCATGATTTACGCGCCCGTTACTCGTCGGGCGTCAGATGTTTAACGCGCGGCGCTTTTTTCAATTGTCGCGCCTATGATTTACGCGCTAATTTGCCATTGTTTTTCGAGACGTGGCGACTGCGGGGAGGATTTTTTCCCGTAAGTGATTCGAGATTACGGCGCAGTTTAGCCGTGAGTTTTCTGATGCTTCGCAGTGATTTACGCGAGCGCATAATTTTCACTTGTTTCGCGATGATTTAGCGCCTGGCTTTGGCGCGGCTCGCAATTGTTCGGTGATTTAGCTGTTGTTTCACCTGCCAAGATCCTAACAGGCGGCCCACCTGCGCGTTTTTGGACTGTTTAGGCACAATAATTGGGTGTGAATTTTTTGTACCAAAATAGAACAGTAAAGTTATTAATTATAACAAAATTAGAATACTTAGTATCAAAATAGAAAGTTAATTTATTCCATGAACTATTATAAACAATGCAAAAAATGTTATGAGGTTTTGTTCAGATTTAATCATTACTGTGTACACATCTCAATTCAACTAAAAAAACTTACAACTTCCTCTTTTCTTCTTATACTTATCTTTATATGTTTATACAAATTGTTATAAAGATCAATTTTTTGGCCTCCGCTGGATGTATCTTGACGAGCAATTTTGCTTATGAATTCGTCGCGGAAAACAAAACGGATTCAAGGAGAAACTTCCCGTTTGTCTCCGCCGTCACACATAAATCATCGGTGTTTTTGTTTCTCAAAAAGTGACGGCAGCGAAATTGTTTATTGCAGCCCGAAGTTTCCGTTTTTTTTCCTCGAGCCTCGTCGGAATTTCAGTAAACAGTATTGATCATCGTGCGAGGCGTTATGGACTTTTGTTTTGATTGAGAGATTGACGGGCCTCAAATACCTAAACACGACGGCGCAAACAAAGTGCACGATGATTTGTGCGATGACTCCTCGCCGGAATCGGGCGTATTTATTAGTAAACTTGGAGGCGCCTGTGACGAGAAAACTGGCCTTCTCGTTTCATGATTTACGAAGCTACGTTTATAAACAACTTCTGAATTATTTTTCTAGTTATATATTTTTCGGTCCATTATTTATAAATATTTTCTGCAACAATTATTAAATGAGTAATTAGTTCAGTACAGTTCAGTAGTACAGTTATTAGTTCAGTACACATAAGGAGGTTCACATCAAACCTAATCCACTAATACGTTGACGAATTTTGTAGTGAATCATATAACATACTACTCACATGACATATATTACATCAGTTATGATATAATTGTACATAGTACATAGAAGTGATCAGAAGACAATTTGAATGATGTCAAGGAGCTTTAATACCTATACATGTATTGAAATCTATATGCATAGATATATGATACATATAAATTGAAGAATGAATAAAAGTATGTTATGATGATTTTTATTATTTTGTTACTAGTTGCTTAATTATGTAGAAAAATGTCGAAGTAATTCTTCTACAGAATTCTACACTGAAAAAGTAAGTTTTGAATTTTGAAATTCAACGTCAATCAGAAGACAATTTGAATGATGTCAAGGAGCTTTAATACCTATACATGTATTGAAATCTATATGCATAGATATATGATACATATAAATTGAAGAATGAATAAAAGTATGTTATGATGATTTTTATTATTTTGTTACTAGTTGCTTAATTATGTAGAAAAATGTCGAAGTAATTCTTCTACACAATTCTACACTGAAAAAGTAAGTTTTGAATTTTGAAATTCAACGTCAATCAGAAGACAATTTGAATGATGTCAAGGAGCTTTAATACCTATACATGTATTGAAATCTATATGCATAGATATATGATACATATAAATTGAAGAATGAATAAAAGTATGTTATGATGATTTTTATTATTTTGTTACTAGTTGCTTAATTATGTAGAAAAATGTCGAAGTAATTCTTCTACACAATTCTACACTGAAAAAGTGAGTTTTTAATTTTGAAATTCAACGTCAATTAGAAAACAATTTGAATGATGTCAACGAGCTTTAATACCTATACATGTAATGAAATCTATATGCATAGATATATGATACATATAAATTGAAGAATGAATAAAAGTATGTTATGATGATTTTTATTATTTTGTTACTAGTTGCTTAATTATGTAGAAAAATGTCGAAGTAATTCTTCTACACAATTCTACACTGAAAAAGTAAGTTTTGAATTTTGAAATTCAACGTCAATCAGAAGACAATTTGAATGATATCAAGGAGCTTTAATACCTATACATGTATTGAAATCTATATGCATAGATATATGATACATATAAATTGAAGAATGAATAAAAGTATGTTATGATGATTTTTATTATTTTGTTACTAGTTGCTTAATTATGTAGAAAAATGTCGAGGTAATTCTTCTACACAATTCTACACTGAAACAGTAAGTTTTGAATTTTGAAATTCAACGTCAATCAGAAGACAATTTGAATGATGTGAAGGAGCTTTAATACCAATACATGTATTGAAATCTATATGCATAGATATATGATATATATAAATTGAAGAATGAATAAAAGTATGTTATGCTGATTTTTATTATTTTGTTACTAGTTGCTTAATTATGTAGAAAAATGTCGAAGTAATTCTTCTACACAATACTACACTGAAAAAGTAAGTTTTGAATTTTGAAATTCAACGTCAATCAGAAGACAATTTGAATGATGTCAGGGAGCTTTACCTATACATGTATTGAAATCTATATGCATAGATATATGATACATATAAATTGAAGAATGAATAAAAGTATGTTATGATGATTTTTATTATTTTGTTACTAGTTGCTTAATTATGTTGAAAAATGTCGAGGTAATTCTTCTACACAATTCTACACTGAAAAAGTAAGTTTTGAATTTTGAAATTCAACGTCAATCAGAAGTCAATTTGAATGATGTCAAGGAGCTTTAATACCTATACATGTATTGAAATCTATATGCATAGATATATGATACATATAAATTGAAGAATGAATAAAAGTATGGTATGAAGATTTTTATTATTTTGTTACTAGTTGCTTAATTATGTAGAAAAATGTCGAAGTAATTCTTCTACACAATTCTACACTGAAAAAGTAAGTTTTGAATTTTGAAATTCAACGTCAATCAGAAGACAATTTGAATGATGTCAAGGAGCTTTAATACCTATACATGTATTGAAATCTATATGCATAGATATATGATACATATAAATTGAAGAATGAATAAAAGTATGTTATGAAGATTTTTATTATTTTGTTACTAGTTGCTTAATTATGTAGAAAAATGTCGAAGTAATTCTTCTACACAATACTACACTGAAAAAGTAAGTTTTGAATTTTGAAATTCAACGTCAATCAGAAGACAATTTGAATGATGTCAATGAGCTTTAATACCTATACATGTATTGAAATCTATATGCATAGATATATGATACATATAAATTGAAGAATGAATAAAAGTATGTTATGCTGATTTTGATTATTTTGTTACTAGTTGCTTAATTATGTAGAAAAATGTCGAAGTAATTCTTCTACACAATTCTACACTGAAAAAGTAAGTTTTGAATTTTGAAATTCAACGTCAATCAGAAGACAATTTGAATGATGTCAAGGAGCTTTAATACCTATACATGTATTGAAATCTATATGCATAGATATATGATACATATACATTGAAGAATGAATAAAAGTATGTTATGATGATTTTTATTATTTTGTTACTAGTTGCTTAATTATGTAGAAAAATGTCGAGGTAATTCTTCTACACAATTCTACACTGAAAAAGTAAGTTTTGAATTTTGAAATTCAACGTCAATCAGAAGACAATTTGAATGATGTCAAGGAGCTTTAATACCTATACATGTATTCAAATCTATATGCATAGATATATGATACATATAAATTGAAGAATGAATAAAAGTATGTTATGCTGATTTTTATTATTTTGTTACTAGCTGCTTAATTATGTAGAAAAATGTCGAGGTAATTTTTCTACACAATTCTACACTGAAAAAGTAAGTTTTGAATTTTGAAATTCAACGTCAATCAGAAGACAATTTGAATGATGTCAAGGAGCTTTAATACCTATACATGTATTGAAATCTATATGCACAGATATATGATACATATAAATTGAAGGATGAATAAAAGTATGTTATGATGATTTTTATTATTTTGTTACTAGTTGCTTAATTATGTAGAAAAATGTCGAAGTAATTCTTCTACACAATTCTACACTGAAAAAGTAAGTTTTGAATTTTGAAATTCAACGTCAATCAGAAGACAATTTGAATGATGTCAAGGAGCTTTAATACCTATACATGTATTGAAATCTATATGCATAGATATATGATACATATAAATTGAAGAATGAATAAAAGTATGTTATGATGATTTTTATTATTTTGTTACTAGTTGCTTAATTATGTAAAAAAATGTCGAGGTAATTTTTCTACACAATTCTACACTGAAAAAGTAAGTTTTGAATTTTGAAATTCAACGTCAATCAGAAGACAATTTGAATGATGTCAAGGAGCTTTAATACCTATACATGTATTGAAATCTATATGTATAGATATATGATACATATAAATTGAAGAATGAATAAAAGTATGTTATGATGATTTTTATTATTTTGTTACTAATTGCTTAATTATGTAGAAAAATGTCGAACTAATTCTTCTACACAATTCTACACTGAAAAAGTAAGTTTTGAGTTTTGAAATTCAACATATTTTTGAGGGCGTTTGGGTGGTACGGTGGTAAATTATGTTGAATGAGGCTAGGGCTAAAAAAATAAATGGAGAAACACTATACTATTGTACAATACTATATTTAGTATGTGTTTGTCTTCTGATGATTGCTTTGCTATCGAAATGTACATTTAGTCTAATATATGTTTATTGTGAAAAAGGCTTTTCTCCTTGTTTTATCTAAAAAATTTCTCAGTTGCTTGACTTGACAATCAGACTTATGTGGGGCTCAAAATTTGTACGTCTCGATGCACAAGCAAAACAACTGTTTTATCTAAAAAAAATCTCAGTTGTTTGACTTGACAATCAGACTTATGTGGGACTCAAAATTTGTACGTCTTGATGCTCAAGCAAAAGAACTGGAGAAAGAAATATTTCTTTAGTACCTTTACACGATTCAATTCACTTGTTCTCCGCCCACTTCAATTGTTTGTACGCACGATCATTTGTTCATCGATTCGTCGGTGTATCGATTTGTTTCGCTCATTGATCGCACGGCGATGCTCATTTGTCCTCGATTTTTCTGGCCGGTTTCGCGTCGTAAATCACGCGGGCAAACAATCGCCGGTCGCACTGCATGCCTGGCGATGTCGTCGCTCCGGTATCGAAACAATCAATTAAGGCGATCGGGCGACGTGACGCGCATCGGGCGCCGGTAATTAAGCGCGCTGATTTATCGGCCGCGGAGCGCAATTATGAAAATCGATTCCGCGTTTTCCTCGGAAAAATCGCCGGCCGCAATTAGCCCGCGGATAAATCAATCCGGCATTCCTAGAGACTGATAGGTGATTAATTGCCGCGTTTTACGGGAGTTATTAGCGCCTAATGAGCGCCGTTTATTAGCGAAATAAGCTGCCTGGAAAACGAACCGAGCCGAACATTTAGGCGAGCTGACCAGTTTTTGCAGATATTATTGACCAAGGGAAATTAATAGCCTTGCGAGCGTGTAATGAATCATAACTGAGGTAATTTAGGAGTAATCACCGGCGAGTTGCTTTTCTACCAATTTCGCAGCCATGATATGTGTCCGCTGGAAAAGGATGGACTCGGATGTTATTCGCTGCTAGTTGAAAACTGTAATTTACAATTTAGCAGACTGGCGAATGTTCTTCAATTACAGATTGCCAGTGGATGATGCATGACGTTATTTACCGTCAATATAATAACTAAATTCTACACCATTTTAATTATTATTATTCACAAATCGATAAGTATCTGGTAAAGTAACGTAAATAACATTTTTTCCAAAACTAAGCAACTCTTACAGTCGTCTTCTTCTTCTTACTATTACTGTTTCTGTGGCAGCTGCTAAAACGTAAACCAGCTAGTAAGGTCAAGAAGACTTAATATAAATAATAAAAACAAGAAAACATTGTTATATATAAACTACTAATAAGTACTCTAATTAGGAAGAAAACAATAAGTTCTGTAATGTAGATTCAATAGTATCACTACTAACTAGTAAATAAGAATTTCTTTGATGCAAGTGCAACCGCACAGAATTTATTTTTAATGTTTTGTATTTCTAAGGAATTCTGCAGAATTTTGGTAGAAGTGAGTGATAAATAAAATAAAACATATATAGGTATATAATAATAATTGGTATCCAAAATGGATGAAACTATAACAAAAATTAACTTTTAAAATATTTCATTCATTTAGCTACGTATTGCTTGTAATTCATAATAATATAATAATAATTGGTATCCAAAATGGATGAAACTATAACAAAAAATAACTTTTAGAAAATTTCATTCATTTAGGCACGTATTGCTTATAATTTCCTCGAAATTTCTCTACATTTTACGTTATTCGTGTAAATTTTAATCCCGTTATATTTTTAGTGATTATATTTCGGGACGAATTTTTCGTCATTCAGTAGGAACACGTTTCTGTGGTCGTAGTCTCTTCGAGAGAGGCGAATGTCTTGTGAGACTGTGCCAGGCCTGTGTAAAGCATTAAATCTAGCACATAGGAGCATGTGGAAGCCGGTGCACTGCGTTATCTGGCAGGCCGTCCTCTCGGAGTGTAATTTATCGTCCAAGTGCGAGGTGTGTCAATTAATTAATGGCGTTATAATTTGACCGGTGATTAATCGAAGGAGGAAGCTGGTGCGGGATTCGAAGCGGAATTTAGTTTCTGTTTGCTCCCTTGGAAGTCGCATTTTCAATGATTAACGATATAGATTATGTGTAAAGAGAAAACAGATGTTTCAATACACAGATAGATTTACTTACTGATAGGCACAGATAGATTTACTGATAAGACATAGATAGATACACGAGTAGATGTATAGATAAATTCGCAGAGTGATACATATAGATATATAGATTTATAAATGTCTCGATAGATACATACAGATACATAGATTTATAGATTCCTAGATAGATGCATGTTTAGATGATATATAGATTTACAAATGTCTCAATAGAGACATACACATATTTAGAGATGGATCTACTGATAGATTTACGATTTACTGATAGACGCAGATCGATGCATTGATGTGTAGATACACGTGTAGATGCATAGATAAATACGCAAAGTGATACATATAGATGTATAGATTTATAGATGTCTCGATTATACATACAGATAGGTACATAGATTTATAGATATCTAAGTAGATGCATGTTTAGATGATATATAGATTTACAACTGACTCAATAGAGACATTCAGATACACATATTTAGAGATGAATCTACTGATAGATTTACTGATAGACGCAGATCGATGCATTGATGTGTAGATACACGTGTAGATGCATAGATAAATACGCAAAGCCATACATATAGATATATAGATTTATAGATGTCTCGATAGATACATACAGATACATAGATTTATAGACATCTATAGATAGATGCATGTTTAGATGATATTAGATTTATAAATGTCTCAATATAAACACACAGATACACATATTCAGAGATTACTTTAGATAGATATACAGATATATGCCTAAATGAACGCAGATCTATGCACAAATGCATACATCGATCAAGAATAATCACAGAATGTTTTTTTAATGAAAATAACACACCAAAATGTAGTAAATATCTAAAAAAATCTATTCTTATAGATATTTCATACAGATTTTTATTTTTTTGAAACATTTGTGTTCCTTTCTGTATTTTTTCTGTATTTTAATTCTGCCTTTGTATTAAAAAAAATTCTATGAAAATATTAGTTCTTGAGGCGTAAAGACAGAAAGAAGTAAAATAATTAAAGAAAGGAACAAACCAAAATGTAATAAATTTCTATAGAAATTTCATACAGATTTTTTTTAACGTTTTTGTGTGCTCCTGTCTGATATTTTTTCTGTTTTCTAATTCTGCCTTTATAATATTTTTTTAAATGAAAATGTGAGTTGTTGGGGCGCAAAGAGGACAGAAAAAAGTAAAATAAATTAAAACATTAACGCACCAAAATGTAATAAATTCCTATAGAAATTTCATAGATATTTTCTGTTCTCTAATTCCAAATTTACATTAAAAAAATTCTATGTAATTATTAGTTCTTGAGGCGCAAAGATATGAAGAAAGGAACACACAAAAATGTAATCAATTTCTAAAACTATATACTTACAGAAATTTCATGCAGATTTTTATGATTTTTTAACATTTTTGTGTGTTCCTTTCTCTATTTTTTTTTTCTGTTCTCTAATTCTGCCTTAATATTAAAAAAAATCTATGATAATATTAGCTCTTGAGGCACAAAGACACAAAATAGTAAAATATATAAAAACAGGAACACACCAAAATGTAATCAATTTCTAAAACTATATAGTTACAGAAATTTCATACAGATTTTTATTGTTTTTTAATACTTTGTGTGTCCTTGTCTGTATTTTTTTTGCTCTCTACTTCTGCCTATATATTAACAAAAATTCTGGAAAACATTAGTTCTTGAGGCGCAAAGACAGAAAAAAGTAAAATATATGAGGAAAGAAACACACCAATATGTAATAAATTTCTATAAAATCCATACTTAAGAAAATTCATATACAGATTTGTTTAATTTTTTAACATTTTAGTGTGTTCCTTTCTGTATTTTTTCTCAGTTCTTTAATTTTGCCTTATATTAAAAAAAAATCTATGATAATATTAGTTCTTGAGGCGCCAAGACAGAAACAAGTAAAATATATGAAGAAAGGAACACACAAAAATGTAATCAATTTCTAAAACTATATACTTACAGAAATTTCATAGATTTTTATTATTTTTTAACATTTTTGTGTGTTCCCTTCTGTATTTTTTCTGTTCTCTACTTATGCCTATAAATTAGAAAATATTCTATGAAAATATTAGTTCTTGAGGCGTAACGACAGAAAAAAGGAACATAACTAAAGAAAGTAACACACCAAAATGTAATCAATTTCTAAAACTATATAGTTACAGAAATTTCATACAGATTTTTATTGTTTTTTAATATTTTTGTGTGTCCTTGTCTGTATTTTTTCTGCTCTCTACTTCTGCCTATATATTAACAAAAATTCTATGAAAACATTAGTTCTTGAGGCGCAAAGACAGAAAAAAGTAAAATATTAGAGGAAAGAAACACACCAATATGTAATAAATTTCTATAAAATCCATACTTAAGAAATTTCATATACAGATTTGTTTAATTTTTTTAATATTTTAGTGGGTTCCTTTCTGTATTTTTTTTTTCTGTTCTCTAATTCTGCCTTTATATTAAAAAAATCTATGAAAATATTAGTACTTGAGGCGCAAAGACAGAAAAAAGTAAAATATATAAAGAAAGGAACACACCAAAATGTAATAAATTTCTATAGAAATTTCATCGAGATTTTTATTTATTTTAACATTTTGGTCTGTTCCTTTCTGTATTTTTTTCTGTTCTCTAATTCTACCTATATATTTAAAAAAAATGAAAATATTAGTTCTTGAGGCGCAAAGAGAGAAAAAAGTAAAATATATGAAGAAAGGAATACACCAATATGTAATAAATTTCTATAGAAATTTCATACAGATTTTTATTTTTTATACTATCTAGCATTGATGATTCAATTTTGCAATGCCATGCATTTTCAACATTTTCACTCGTTTTTATAATGAATCAAGTAATTTTTTTTAACACATCACTATATGTCAATATCAGGATGTGACAATGCTATGCATTTTTAAGATTTAAAGTCACATTGATGATTCAAATTGGCAGTGCCATGCATTTTCAATATTGTAACTAACATTGATGATGACATGTATTTTTTTTTTTAAATATCGTTGTATTTCAATGAATCCCAGAACACTATTTTTATGTTTATACATCAGTTTCAGCCTGCAT
This sequence comes from Othius punctulatus, assembly GCA_951805005.1. NCBI lineage: Eukaryota > Metazoa > Arthropoda > Insecta > Coleoptera > Staphylinidae > Othius > Othius punctulatus. The sequence goes on from OX638145.1 coordinate 10,366,630, forward strand.
ACTTCTATCGCATCATGTTGGTTAAAATCAGGAAGTGACAATGCATTTTCAACAATTTAACTAGAATAGATGGTTCAAGTTTTCAATGACATGCACTTTCAACATTTTTGATTGACGATTCAATTTGGCAACGCCATGCATTTTCAACATTTTGACTCGCATTGATGAATCAAGTAAGATTCATCAATCTTACTTGATAAATCGAGTAAGATTCATCAATCTTACTTGATGATTCAAGTAAGATTGATTCATCTTGATTCAATTGACGATTCAATTTGGCAATGTCGTGCATTTTCAACATTTTCACTCGCATTGATGAATCAAGTAATTTTATTTTAACATATCACACATTAATGACACAATGTAATAATTTGTGTCTATGTAGTGATTTGTGATTATGTCGTGATAGTGAATTAGTGATTTCAATGAATGCAAGGACAATATTTTGATGTTTATACTTTAGTTTAATCCTGTATAGCGAAGTTATGTATTCTAAACGCATGATTTTGTAGTTTTTACCTGCAATCATTTTTCGTCTGACTCTTACAAACTAATACCAATAATGTAAACTTATAAAAAAAAGGGGGTGTTTTGTATTAACTAAAGTATAAAAAAATGCCTTAACTTAAGGCATTACTACAAACTAATACCAATTCTGTAAACTTATAAAAAAAATGGGCTTTTGTATTAACTAAAGTATAATCAAATGCCTTAACTGAAGGCATTATTACAAACTAATACCAATTCTGTAAACTTATAAAAAACAATGGGCATTTGTATTAACCAAAGTATAAAAAATGACTTAACTAAAGGCATTACTGCAAACTTAAATTTGTGCGAATTTTGAGACCTGCCGAGTATTGTATCGAGTTGAAAGTATGCTCTTCTCAAAATAGTAATGACTTTGATTCAACAAATTTGATTTCGTACATTCATCACACATACTTAATGGTATTTATAACATTCCAAACATGCTATTCTCTAAATAGTACTGATTTTGACAAAAAAATTGAATTTTTGTCCCCTGCAGGAGAAAAACATTTTCAGAAACGACTTGTCAGAATTGCGTTCGTAAATCAAAACAGTGTTTCAAAACAGATCTGTTAATCTTTTATAATTGGTTATCCATCGTCCAATTTCCAAATATTTGTAATTTTGTTGCAAAGTAGGTACTTAGTGCTGTTCGGATCTACGTAGGTACAGTCATGCTCACATAAATCTAGTACAAACATATTGATATTGCTATATAAAATTGCTATTGTAACCTAATTTCTTGTACTAGATTTATGTGAGCATGACTGTACATTTTAGAAAATTGTTCGAAAATCAATTATCCACTTCTAATTGAATCACTAATTCATAAAAATCTTTCGAGTTTGGTGACAACGCAATTCCAAATTATATATTATAAATTATAAACATAAATTAGTAACATTAATAACATAAATTTGTTAGGTGGTAATACAAAGATATAATGTTAAATTAAATGTATTTGTGGTTACCACTTGGTGAAACCTAGCTAAACCACGGTTTATTTTTTTATGACTAACACAGATAGTGTTCTACTAATACAGGTAGCGTAGAAAGTTTCAAAACGAGGATTTTTATTTTCCCCTGTACGAATTTGCGAAAAACGCTTGAACAGGTTAAAATGTTTTCTTTTGAAGACATATTTTCAGACTTTTCATTTTCCACTTGAGATTCAATAAGGGAACAAGGGATTGCGAACCTTACAAGGCCTATCGTAAGGACTGGGTTTCGTTTACAGTTATGCTCATCTAGATAAAATTGAAATTTGCCCAAATTTGAAGAATGAAGTATTTAAAATTATTTATATGAAGTTTTATATGAATACTTATGATACATATGACACTTATCAAGAATTTCAAGTACAACGAAATAGTACTTGAAAATTATGATTAGTATCCTTAACAAATTTGAAATTAGATAATTTTGTATCAACACTGGGTTTCGTTGGCCGTTATGCTCATCTAGATAAAATTGAAATTTGCCTAAATTTAAAGTATGAAAGTATATAAAATTATTTATATGAAGTTTCATATGAATACTTATGATACATATGATACATATCAAGAATTTCAAGTACAATGAAATAGTACGTGTAATTCTTGATAAGTATTCTTAGCAAATTTGAAATTTGATAATTTTTTATTAACACTTACCAAGAATTTCAAGTACAACGAAATAGTACTTGAAATTCTTTATAAGTATCTTTAACAAATTTGAAATTTTATAATTTTTCATCAACACTTATCAAGAATTTCAAGTACAACGAAAAAGTACTTGAAATTCTTTATAAGTATCCTTAACAAATTTGAAATTTTATAATTTTTTATCAACACTTATCAAGAATTTCAAGTACAACGAAATAGTACTTGAAATTCTTAGTAAGTATCGTTAACAAATTTGAAATTTCATATTTTTTTTGTTTTGTAAATGTGTTATTATTGAAAAGTTGTTTCAATTATCTTAGGAAATGATAGATTAGAATCGTGGAATCATATGAAAACAAAAAGCATGATAATTTCAGAAGTTTCTTACGAAATTTTACAAGTAACCATAGTGGGAGTAATTACACTCGAGGAAAGCTTCCGGCGATCAGTTAAATTTCTTAACCACATTTAAACTACTCAAAAGAATTATCGCTTATTTTGATTTATTTTTTGTTTCTACCTACAAACACGAATCACATCGCCAACTTAAAAATAAATAGTGGTGTTTTTTGGAATATGCGATATTCTTTAATTCTTTTGAGTAGTTTATATCAACAAGGAAACTAACCGGGGATTAAAGTTGTTGGGGGATTCTAAGACGTAATTTTCGCCGTGTGTCAATGACTTTGTTGGCTTCGTTTTGCGAGTTTTTTTTACGTGTAGCGAATTCGAAGGCGAACTGCTTGTTGCGGGCGCAATTAAACGAATTCCGGCGGATCCTCTAATATCGGGGCGGCAATGCGGGGCATCCGGGATCGGGAATTAATGAGCGCGTGCCGGCACGGAGGAAGGGAGGGGTTCCGGGATTAGGGAAAGTGCGTTATGTGTATTGAAACGTCGGCGGCATGGCAATCCGCGATTAGGACGTTGGGGGGGACGCACGCCCGGCTCGAACCCTGCGGCATTCCCTATTCCTGCGGCGTGCCCGTCGTGCGGTAGGTACCCGCCAAGTGCGCGCCCCCGCAATACAAAGTGTCTCATTTTCGACCGCGGGGGCCCCCGCCGCAGAGTGCAACGTGACGAGGGGGCGGCGCAGGGGGGCCCGCGCGCGCTTCACGGCTCATAAACCGCGCGGCATAAATAAGATCGCGGGCGTTTTCGCGTTAATGGGGAAAAAGGTTAGGATCTAGCATTTTGATTTTTTTATTGCGCCGCGGGCTATCGCCGTCATGCTCAGTTTCGCTCTAATTTATAACATAATTTGATGGAGCTCCGTCGTGAACTGCATATTATTAAAACGTGAACGCGGATGGAGAGCGAGGAGCGCGCGATAATCCCCTAGTGCAATAAAAACAAAAGCGGACCGGGGCGGATATTTATGCCCCGCAATTATCTAATTGTGCCCGTTTTTTATTTTTGGTCCTTTCCCCCCGCAAAAACGCCCGTGACGCGCATGAAATACACGCAGGGATACACAGAACGTCAGATAATCATCTACTTTATGACTGGATAAACGTTTAGCCAAATTAAACGGCTATTTATAATCGCCCGTTTTTGGGGGGCGGCGGGCAAGTTCCCGCTTAAAAATTTATGCCCGCAGGAGCGCTGAAAGCGGCCCGAAAACTGCCGCACAATCTTATCGCGCCGCGTCGCTTTTAACAACTGTTTCCCGCTCACCGAGAGACTTTTCGGGTATAAATATCACACGCACGCACAGAAACGCACGCGGCCATCGGCAGCGGCCATGATTTGTGCGTGTGTGTGTCCCGCTGCAAGCGGAGGCCATCACAAAAAGGGCAGCGGCCTCTCCAAACACACACTCACACAAACGCACGCACAGCGGCACACGCATAAGAGGCACGCATCCAAAACGCACCTCCGAAGTTTGGTGGGCCTTGAAAAAAATTGAACGCGGAAACAAACGCCGGAATCGCGACCGCCTCGATATGTGCCGCCGCCGGGCATAATACACATCTTAAGCCCCGCATTCATTACGCGTCGAGGTATCAGAATTTTATGCGGCGATAATCGATCGTTGCATTTGGATGGAGGCGGCGGGAGGACGGGGGCTTAAAACGGCCATAAATAAGCGGAAAGAGTGCCAGAGTCTCTAATGCCGGGGCCGTGGCGGCGGTAAGCAGCTGGCTGACTGTCAGCCGGGCCCAGATTAGGGTCAGGCTTATGGTGTACACGTACGTGTATGAGTGCGTCGCCCCGGCCCGCGGGGGCGGGGAGAGGGGGGCGAAACTGTCAGAGCCAGCGGGCCCGTCTTCCACTAGGGCTCAACCCTAATCCATTATGGCAGACGGAGCTTAGGATGAAATTTAAAGAAGCCATCCCCGTGCACGAATTACGCAGAGAGAACCTCTCTCGCCTCATTCGGGCCAGATTTCGCGCGGACGCATGCGCTTCAAGTTGCTCACAAGCTCACAAGAAGTAATCCTCGGAACTACGCTCATTTGCACCTGCAACACGTACTCTGACCGAAAAATTTACATATCCATAAATAAAACTCTAAAAATAAACACTCTTAAAAAAAATAAGCACCTGAAAATAACTCTGAAAAATTTAAGTTTGGTAAAACATGTTTTTTTTTATTTGCTCCAAAGACATTTGCAATCTGCCCGAAGGCAATAAGCAAATGTTAGTTACATTGTGCCTAGCGAGTTGTTTGCTAGGCAAGCGGGTGTTAGTGGACTTACATTAAAGTACTAACATAGGGAGAACCTGCAGGGTTCGTTACAGATAAGGGTTAGTTTTAACATATATTATAGTATACATTATGCGAATGGATATTATGGTTCAGAAAATTCAATGTCTTCAGTACAATTCAATGGTAAAACATGTAAAACATTAAATCGTCGATTAGTTTCCATGACTATAGTCTATATATCTAGGAGTCACAGTAAGTGAAAGCACCGACAAATTTATCGAAATTAGCTAAAGAAGAAAGGCAGGGAATATAGCCTTCTGGAAATACCAGAAGCTGCTTAAAGACAAAAACCTCAGCACAAAAACGAAAATAAAAACCTACAAAACTAACATAAGAACAGTAACTACATACGCAGCAGAGACAATGTGCCTGGCCAAAAGAGACGAAGAAAGAATGAGAATACGTTTAGGAAGAATTCTAAGAAGATCAACCACCACTCAGCAGATCAAGAGGAAGACCGAAGATAAGACGGCAGGACCAAATATACGAAGATATGCGAATAATGAAAATCACAGAACGGAAGAAGAAGGTGAAAGAGAGAAAGAAATGATAGAAAATAGTACAAGAAACAAGAACACACAAGAACTTATGAATGAAAAACAGAAAATGTGGACTGTTCAACCGCAAAAAAGGATCAAAATCAAGAGGAGCAGATCAAGAGGAAGACCGAAGATAAGAAGATAAGATGGCAGGACCAAATATACGAAGATATGCGAATAATGAAAGTCACAGGATGGAAGAAGAAGGTGCAAGAGAGAAAGGAGTGGAAGAAAATATTACAAGAAACAAAAACACACCAGAACTTATGAATGAAAAATAGAAAATGTGGACTGCTCAACCGCAAAAAAGCATCAAAATCAAGAGGAGCAGATCAAGAGGAAGACCGAAGATAAGACGGCAGGACCAAATATACGAAGATATGCGAATAATGAAACTCACAGAATGGAAGAAGAAGGTGCAAGAGAGAAATGAATGGAAGAAAATAGTACAAGAAACAAAAACACACAAGAACTTATGAATGAAAAATAGAAAATGGGGACTGTTCAACCGCAAAAAAGGATCAAAATCAACAGGAGCCGATCAAGAGGAAGACCGAAGATAAGATGGCAGGACCAAATATACGAAGATATGCGAATAATGAAAGTCACAGAATGGATGAAGAAGCAAGAGAGAAAGGAATGGAAGAAAATAGTACAAGAAACGAAAACACACAAGAACTTATGAATGAAAAATAGAAAATGTGGACTGTTCAACCGCAAAAAAGGATCAAAATCAAGAGGAGCAGATCAAGAGGAAGACCGAAGATAAGATGGCAGGACCAAATATACGAAGATGTGCGAATAATGAAAGTCACAGAATGGATGAAGAAGCAAGAGAGAAAGGAATGGAAGAAAATAGTACAAGAAACCAAAACACACAAGAACTTATGAATGAAAAATAGAAAATGTGGACTGTTCAACCGTTAAAAAGGATCAAAATCAAGAGGAGCAGATCAAGAGGAAGACCGAAGATAAGATGGCAGGACCAAATATACGAAGATATGCGAATAATGAAAGTCACAGAATGGAAGAAGAAGGTGCAAGAGAGAAAGGAGTGGAAGAAAATAGTACAAGAAACAAAAACACACAAGAACTTATGAATGAATAATAGAAAATGTGGACTGTTCAACCGCAAAAAAGGATCAAAATCAAGAGGAAGATCGAAGATAAGATGGCAGGACCAAATATACGAAGATATGCGAATAATGAAAGTCACGGAATGGAAGAAGAAGGTGCAAGAGAGAAAGGAATGGAAGAAAATAGTACAAGAAACAAAAACACACAAGAACTTATGAATGAAAAATAGAAAATGTGGACTGATCCACCGCAAAAAAAGGATCAAAATATCTTCAAGAAAGGAGCGGCTAAGACTCCGCTCTATGTTAAATAAGTTGTCACTTTTGCAGTAAAATTGTGCCCAGTCTTCTCTTTTGACTTAATTGACGGATGTTTTATATGCTGTCTGAATATTTGCATGTCTAGGATGTTTCCTGTTTTCTTATTGACGATGATTATCATTATTATTATGTATTGTATTTGTATTTTTAGGTATTAGTAATTTTAATATTGACTGTCACATCCACTGGCAGATGTAAATACACTGTACACCTAACGACGTGATTAAAGAATTATTATTATTATTATTATTAATGTTTTAAATAAGTGTACAAAACAATATACCGTCCAACACTAACATGAGGTTGCGAAACGTGGAAACTGGACAGAACGGGACAAAATAAAATACAAGCAAGCGAAATAAAAATACTAAGAAAAATCAAAGGAGTAACGAAAATAGACAAAATAAGAAGCACAAGGCTGAAAGGCTGCGGCTGATGGCCATTTGAAGCATAGCAGCAATATCTTCTTTTTTTAAATTTAATAATGTACATACAATAAGAAATATGTAATTGCTTCAATAAATTATATCTTATATATAAGAAGCACAAAAATAAGAGAAGAAATAGACATAGAACCAATACAACAATACATGGAAAAACGACAGCTCGGATGGTGGGGACATATGCAAAGAATGAACAACCAAAGAATAGTGAAAAAAGTGTGGGAAGCAAAGCCAAACGAAAAGAAAAGGAAAGGAAGACCGAGAAAGACATGGGATGACAGAATGAAAACAATAATAGAAGAAAGAGGGAAAGCATGGAAAGAAGCGAAAGAACTAGCGAAGGACAGGACTAAATAGAAGAATTTCATGAACGAAAAACAATAACAAGAAGAAGAAACGGAGAAAACAAAACGACACACCTACACCATTGTGGTAGAAGGTAGACTGATTTTGCGTTTTTGCGTTTTTGCGTTTTTGCGTTTTTGCGTTTTTGCAATTTTGCGCATTTGCGTATTTTGGCAATGCCTTTTTTCACCTATCTGTCTGAAAAAGTGCCAAAAACATTTTTTCTATAACTTTGAGGGGGAACGGGGAGGAGTAAGAGATTCGTATCGAGTAGGTACCTCGTAGAGATGGTCTTATGGTTTTTTTTTTCAAGAATATTGGTATGACATATGACAGTCAAATTTTTGTAAGAGAAGGTCGAGAATCGTATCGAGTAGGGACGTCGTAGAGATATGGTCATCTGGTATTTTTTGCAGCAAATTGGTATGATTGTTTTTGAGAAAATTACGTTTAAATAGTGACATTTTTAACTTTTAATGTAATCTTGTAACGTTGGCAGCCTCGTAGAGATGGTCTTACGGTATTTTTTCAAGAATATGACTGTTTTTTGAGAAAAATACGTTTAAATAGTAAATTTTTGTGAGAGGAGGTCGAGATTCGTATTGAGTAGGGACGTCATAGAGATATGGTCATCTGGTATTTTTTTTCCAGAACATTAGTATGACTGTTTTTGAGAAAATTATGTTTAAATAGTGACATTTTTAACTTTTAATGTAATTTTGTAACGTTGGCAGCCTCGTAGAGATGGTCTTACGGTATTTTTTCAAGAATATGACTGTTTTTTGAGAAAAATACGTTTAAATAGTAAATTTTGGTGAGAGGAGGTCGAGATTCGTATTGAGTAGGGACGTCATAGAGATATGGTCATCTGGTTTTTTTTTTCCAGAAAATTAGTATGACTGTTTTTGAGAAAATTACGTTTAAATAGTGAAATTTTTAACTTTTATGTAATCTTGTAACGTTGGCAGCCTCGTAGAGATGGTCTTACGGTATTTTTTCAAGAATATGACTGGTTTTTTGAGGAAAATACGTTTAAATAGTAAATTTTGGTGAGAGGAGGTCGAGATTCGTATTGAGTAGAGACCTCGTAGAGATATGGTCATCTGGTATTTTTTTCCACAAAATTGGTATGACTGTTTTTGAGAAAATTACGTTTAAATAGTGAAATTTTTAACTTTTCATGTAATCTTGTAACGTTGGCAGCCTCGTAGAGATGGTCTTACGGTATTTTTCAAGAATATGTCTATTTTTTGAGAAAAATACGTTTAAATAGTGACATTTTTAACTTTTAATATAATTTTGTAACATTTGTAGGAATGCAATCGAACATTTTCAAATTTCCAAAATCTAAAAAAAAAAAAATATTAAGAAAAACAGTCGAACATTTAGTAGCTGTAATAAGGATCGATACCACAAAAGTTAACCCGGACATAGAAAAAATCATGAAGGAAGTCATGACTCATGAAAGTATATCAGGAAAGTCATCAGTTTGACTTGCAACTTTAAGTTCAAAGTTTTCATTCTCGATACCTTTATTAATTGGTTTGTAACTAATAAATAATATCGCTATAATGTAATCGATACTACAACATTTACCCGGACATAGAAAAAATCATGAAGGAAGTAATGACTCCTGAAAGAATATCAGGAAAGTAATTAGTTTGACTTGCAACTTTGAGTTAAAAGTTTTCATTTTCGATACCTTTATAATTGGTTTGTAGGTAATAAATAATGTAGCTATAATTAATCGATACTACGAAATTTAACCCTGGCATAGAAAAAATCATGAAGGAAGTCATGACTCCTGAAAGAATATCAGGAAAGTCATTAGTTTGACTTGCAACTTTGAGTTAAAAGTTTTCATTTTCGATACCTTTATTAATTGGTTTGTAACTAATAAATAATGTAGCTATAATGTAATCAATACTACAAAATTTAACCCTGGCATAGAAAAAATCATGAAGGAAGTCATGACTCCTGAAAGAATATCAGGAAAGTCATTAGTTTGACTTGCAACTTTGAGTTAAAAGTTTTCATTTTCGATACCTTTATAATTGGTTTATAAGTAATAAATAATGTAGCTATAAATAATCGATACTACAAAATTTAACCCTGGCATAGAAAAAATCATGAAGGAAGTCATGACTCATAAAAGAATATCAAGAAAGTCATTAGTTTGACTTGCAACTTTGAGTTAAAAATTTTCATTTTCGATACCTTTATAATTGGTCTGTAAGTAATAAATAATGTTGCACAATATGCATGTACAGGATTTTCTATACTTTTTCCGTATTTTTTTTGGTTTGTTTCGTAAATAATATGCATGTATCGGTTTTTTATACTATTCTTTGTCGCTCCCAACTTATTACACAAAATTTATAAGCTATTATTATGGTTTTTTCCTTTTTTTTTGTTAGCACAAACACATTATTTGCACAAACTGGCCCTAATAAAAAAAAGTTGGCCACCACTGTTCTAAGGAAATCTAAAATCCAAAACTCTCAAAATATCCATTATTGGTAAAATTTTTCTAAAATTATTCACAATTATGTAATTTTTTAAGTAGATTGTAACAAAATGTCTTATAACAAATACATAAACATTCAAATTTGGAGAGAAAAAAACAAGAATTCCATGAAAACACGAGTGCAACGCTTAAAGCCAATCCAAACTCATAAATTCTAAAAATATCAATACTTGGTCAGAAAATTCTAAAACTATCTCAAGTGTTGTACTTTATTATACTTTTTTGGTAATATACCATCTGTAATTAAGAGATTGGATAGTCTTTGCCGGCTAGTAAGGTTGAAAAACAAACTCAATATAATAGCATTGACGAGTAGAACGTGAAAATATCAGTTTTGAGTAAATCAATTTGTCTGATCTTCAAATTTGGAGAAAAAAACCCAAGAATTCCACGAAAACACGAGTGCAATGCTTAAAGACAATCCAAACTCATAAATTCTGAAAAGAGCAATTTTTGGTCAGAAAATTCTAAAACTATCACAAGTGTTGTACTTTATTATAATTTTTTTGTAATATACCATCTGTAATTATGAGATTGGGAAGTCTTTTCCGGCTAGTAAGGTTGAAAAACAACTTCATTATAATAGCATTGACGAGTAGAACTCGAAAATATCAATTTTGAGTAAATCAATGTCTCTGATTTTCAAATTTGGAGAAAACAATCACAAGAATTTCACGAAAACACAAATATACGAGTGCAACGCTATGATTTGAAGAATATCCAAAACCATAAATTATCAAAATATCATATTTTTGGGCAGAAAATTCTAAAACTATCTCAAGTGTTGAGGCACATCATTATAGCATTATAGCGTCAATAGCATTGACGCGTAGAACTCGAAAATATCAATTTTGAGTAAATCAATTTCTCTGATTTTCAAATTTGGAGAAAAAAAAACAAGAATTCCACGAAAACACGAGTGCAACACTTAAAGACGATCCAAAATCATAAATTCTGAAAAGATCAATTTTAGGTCAGAAAATTCTAAAACTATCTCAAGTGCTGTACTTTATTATATATTTTTGGTAATATTCCATCTGTAATTAAGAGATTGGGTAGTCATTGCCGGCTAGTAAAGTTGAAAAACAACTTCATTATAATAGCATTGACGAGTAGAACTCGAAAATATCAATTTTGAGTGAATCAATTTCTCCGATTTTCAAATTTGGAGAAAACAAAAACAAGAATTACACGAAAGCACCGAAAACTTGCACTCGCTATAATTCTAAGAAAATCCAAAATCATAAACTCTCAAAATATCAATTTTTGGTAAAATTCTTAGACTATTTCAAGTGTTACACATCCTTACAATAGCATTGACTAGTAGAACTCAATTATAAAAAGAGTAATGCTGATTCTGATTGAAAAATTAAAACTTTATAACGGTTGCACTGAAACGAAAAGTCTGATCGAAAATCTAAAATGCCCATGTTGTAGATGAGAACAGTGGCAATGAAAATGTGATATTTTTTTCTTAATATCTCTTCAAGTAACGACAAGAAAAAATAAATAACATTTTCGTAAACTCAATTTTTTTAAAGAAAAATTTTCAATTATATTTTGATTATTGTTTTCCATACAATTACGCAACTTTGCTCCAATTTAATCGACTTAACGTTTCCGATATCCCCATACTAATAAACGAATTTGAGTAATTCTGTATACATATGCATGTTTGAATTTTTCCTGTAATTGAAGATGCGTTCACTGTTGGAAATAAATGAATAATATTATTATTATTAATGTATATAATACGTCAACTTCTAGATTAAATTGCATCTCCAGACAGCATCTAATTAAAGCGTCACTCGTACAACACTCAATTACATACTATAGTTGTGAGAATTATTAAGCACAATTAGATTGACTACGTGCATCCACCTTCCCATTTATACGCAGCATAATCAAGCTACCGCTTTACACGGAGCAATTAAACGGCCTCACAATTAATTAAAAGGCTTCTCACGCGAAAATTGATTAGCGAATTATAAAATCCGCGCAGGAAGCCGCGTTATTGTTATTGCTCAATCCGCGCAAACACATCACGACACAATGTAATCATATTTACATACACACTTACATACACTCGCCCAACAATGCAATAATACTTGCAGATGCATCGTGACACGGCGTAATAATACACTCGTCGATCATCTGCCAGGCGCACGCCTCGAACCGATCACCGCACAGAGTGGTCCACCTCCGCTTGTATATTCATACAATCATACAGTCATACAATATACAATCCGCGCGCGCGGACAAGTGCACGTCGCTTCAGATGAGACAAAACAAACGCACCTGATCGGTATCAACAGAGGAGCGTCACCATGCGAAACAGATGACGACGGCAAGTGATTGTTGTCAATTGTTTTTTCAGCGTCGCTTTTTGTTTATGTCGGCACTGAAAATAATAAATATTGTGCGAGATTTCCATCGGAACACGTATATGACTAATGGTGTATTCAAGATCTGCAATAAAATTGCAAAACGTTTTACTTTCCTTATAGAATACTCAATTTCTAATAGCAGGCAACTTTGTCAAGGCTCTGGGGATAAAGATGGTGCTGCTTTTAAACATTTGTTAGCAGCTTTTCCTACAATTTCATATCCTAAAATTAAAGAAGGCATATTTGTTGGTCCTCAGATCAGGAAGTTATTGAATGATGATTATTTCTCACAATGTTTATCAGAGAAAGAATCTGCAGCTTGATCTTTCAAAAGAATCGTAGATGGTTTCCTCGGAAACAAGAAGAGTGATTCGAATTCAGCGCACCAAATTACCGGAAAAACACTATTTGGTTCCTCCAGTCCAAAACCTTGTATACCAGTGTAATTAATACATACAGTATGGGCAAAAACTGACATGTCGTTTTAAATACCGAATGCTTTTCGATGTGATTTCTATTAGTTAATACATCGCCTTACAAACTTCTGTGCGAATTCTTGAGAGGACGCAAATGAATTTGCTTACAAGTCCTGCTTTTAGATTCATTCGTTTGAATGTCACTGTAGAAGCCAAGTGGCAGTGCAAAAAAATCGTCTTAAGCAGCGTGAAGCCTATGGGAATTAATGATGACAGTGCAGTCGAATGAAATGCAAGGAATGCCGTGTTGTAAATATTTCAATTCATCTCCCGGTGCAGTTGGCATGGAATACAAGCATTTCCGCCACATAAGTCTGGCGCGATTTTTGCAACGATCTTTGTTTCAGCGAACGAGAAGAAGTTGATACACATTCGATGAACAATTATTTGCAGTTCAATATCACAGTTATCATTAAGTTCAGTTATTTCATTTGTTATTATTGTTATTATTATTTTCATTTGATATCAGTTATCATTAACTTAATCACAGTTAATTTGTAGAAATATGCCCGTTAGCCAATGGCTGGGCGATTAATACTTCTTATTAATGCATGATCATGGAAAAAAAAGTTCTATTAAAGAGGAAGCTCTGTCTTGTGTCAAGAGCATTAGTAGGATTGGAGGAGTACTAGGAATTATTATTATTATTATTATTATTATTAAGAGAATGGTGGTAGCCAAGACTCCTTCGAGAAGTATTAGTTAGTCCTGGGCGAGGATCACACCCAAGTCTTCATTAGTCGCGAATTACCTGTATGTACAAAATTACCATGGATTATGGTATAGCGAATGTCTTAAGCAGTGTTAAGAAAACAAGGCGAACTTAGCTGTAATAAATTGTGAATTGTGAATCAATCAACTTTTAAATTATGTATAGTAGAGGGAATATGTTGTGCAAAAGACAAAAATAGAACTTGCCGCAATAAATTGTGGATCAATCGTTATGAGATGACTGCGAGATACTGGGGCCATAAAGCAGGAACGAGCTTCGCATGCGAAAATTTCTGCGGCCCCAAAATCTGGGGCTACAAAGTCTCGTCATGCAAATATACGCACATATCACGGAGGCATTCATACACTCTCCAAAAACAATCGACTTCCGAGTCGGGCGCCTGTTTGCGTGGCGCTTCCCCTTTATCTAATTTATTCGTTTGTTTTTGAGAAACAGTCGACGAACGCCGCGCCTCGACAGCGACGTATATCTGTCCGCCGGCGTTTTTTTTTGGGGGGTCCACCCACTCACAGACCCCTCACAAACCCCCCACAGAACCCCTCACAGAGAGATTAATCGAAAGGAAGCGGCCGCATTCCACGGCGATAACGTCCCTCAATATGAGCCCCGAATTTCTGGATTATTTATTTATCAAGACAGAATAGAGAAAAACATGGTTTGATGAATAACAACGGATGATGACTTGAACTGAAATATATTAAAAAATAGAGTAAACCAAGAGAAATGCAGACAAATAGGTTAACAAACGGAAGACAAAATTGATAATCGAAAAATGAAGACACATAAATGAGCGAACAAAGATACAGAAATGCAGACAAATAGGTTAACAAACGGAAGACAAAATTGATAATCGAAAAATGAAGACACATAAATGAACGAACAAAGATAGAGAAATGCAGACAAATAGGTTAACAAACGGAAGACAAAATTGATAATCGAAAAATGAAGGCACATAAATGAACGAACAAAGATAGATAAATGCAGACAAATAGGTTAACAAACGGAAGACAAAATTGATAATCGAAAAATGAAGACACATAAACGAACAAAGATAGATAAATGCAGACAAATAGGTTAACAAACGGAAGACAAAATTGATAATCGAAAAATGAAGACACATAAATGAACGAACAAAGATATAGAAATGCAGACAAATAGGTTAACAAACGGAAGACAAAATTGATAATCGAAAAATGAAGGCACATAAATGAACGAACAAAGATAGATAAATGCAGACAAATAGGTTAACAAACGGAAGACAAAATTGATAATCGAAAAATGAAGACACATAAACGAACAAAGATAGATAAATGCAGACAAATAGGTTAACAAACGGAAGACAAAATTGATAATCGAAAAATGAAGACACATAAATGAACGAACAAAGATAGAGAAATGCAGACAAATAGGTTAACAAACGGAAGACAAAATTGATAATCGAAAAATGAAGACACATAAATGAACGAACAAAGATAGAGAAATGCAGACAAATAGGTTAACAAACAGCAGAAGACAAGATTGATAATCGAAAAATGAAGACACACAAATGAACGAACAAAGATACAGACACCAAGTCTAATGAACAGCTTGCAAAGAGTTGACAATTGCTATGCTGCTGCTGCTTTTGTTCCAAAGATTTTTTTCTCCAAATATTATATTATATTATAATCTTGTTTCTCATAGTTACCACTGAACTATTTTTGCATTTACTACTGCATTGTCTTAAGCAGTCTTAAGACAGTGTTAAGCAGTGGTACATAAACTGTACCAAATAATCGACTAGCAGACAGACATAGGAAAACACCAAAAACAAAAGAACCACTAACAAAAGATAACTTTAACAATCGACAGACAAACAGACAAACGAATAGAGAGTTCACAAATTTATTACTGAAGAGCAGAGAAAACACCATAAACAAGCAGACAAACGAGAGAGGTATTGACAAATTGATTAATGAAGAGCAAAGAAGACGCTATAGAGATATTGACAAATTGATCAATGAATAGTTAAGCAGTGGTACATAAACTGTACCAAATAATCGACTGGCAGACAGACATAGGAAAACACCAGAAGCAAAAGAACAACAAAAGATAACTTTAACAATCGTGAGACAAACAGACAAACGAACAGAGAGGTGACAAATTTATTAATGAAAAGCAAAGAAAACACTATAAACAAGCAGAAAAACGATAGAGGTATTGACAAATTGATCAATGAAGAGCAAAGAAAACGCTATAGAGATATCGACAAATTGATTAATGAAGAGCAAAGAAAACGCTGACAAAGTGACATTAAAAATCGATAAACGAATAGAGATGGTGACAAACGATTATAAGACAAGTAAACGAAGAGACATACGAATAGAGATGAAGATTATTTATTTATTTATTTGGGGTGCAAAGCTAGTTCGCCTCCTCGTGGTGCACCCTGGGTAGCTCTAAATGAACTAGCACACATTCTGTCCAATTCTCTATGCACATTGCCAATAGTAAGCAAGATCATATCTTGCTATTCTTAATATTTTGTGTTACTTAGCAATATTTTCTATATATCGTATATAGAAAATATTGCTAAGTAACGATTCTAACTACGATATATAGAAAATATTGCCAAGTAACACAAAATATTAAGAATAGCAAGATATGATCTTGCTTACTATTATTATTATCACTATACATCACTATTATGGATGCAGATAAATAATCTAACAACTATGAAACAAACAAATATCCAACCAATAAATAGACAAACCAATAGACAAATAAACGAATTGCAAATTAAGCCTGATAATCGAAAAATGATTAGAGATACAGATACATAGTCTCGACGTTTATGAAACAAAAAATCATCAATTAATAAAACTGGCAGAGATCCTGATAAATAAACGAATAGTAAAGAAAACATTCAATTGATAAACGAATAGAGATTCAGACAAACGAGTTCGATAATCGACAATCGAATAGAGTACAGACAAACGAATACAGACACGAACTAACAAATAAAAGGCAAATAATCGAATAGAGTTCAGACAAACGAATACAGACACGAACTAATAAATAAAAGACAAATAATCGAATATAGTTCAGACAAACGAATAGACATGCAGACTTGATAATCGAAACATGACTAGAGATACAGATAAATAGTCTGTAGTTAATCAGCAAACAATCACCAATTAACAAATAGACAAACTAGTAGAGACACATACAAATAGAGTAACTAATAGCAAATAAAACATTCAATTGATAAACGAGTAGAGATTCGGATAAACGAATTCGATAATCGATAATCGAATAAAGTACAGACAAATAAATAGAGATGCTGTCTTGAGAATCGACACATGACTAGAGATACAGATAAATAGTCTGACGTTTATAAAACAAAAAATCATCAATTAACAAAACTAGTAGAGATTCATACAAATAGACTAACGAATAGCAAGGAAAACATTCAATTGATAAACGAATAGAGATTCGGACAAACTAATTCGATAATCGATAATCGAATAGAGTACAGACAAATGAATAGAGATGCAGTTTTGAAAATCGACACATGACTAGAGATATAGATAAATAGTCTGACGTTTATGAAACAAAAAATCATCAATTAACAAAACTAGTAGAGATGCATACAAATAGATTAACGAATAGCAAACAACACATTCAATTGATAAACGAATAGAGATTCGGACAAACGAGTTCGATAATTGAGAATCGAATAGAGTACAGACAGGTACTAAGAAATAAAAGACAAATAATCGAATCGAGTTCTGACAAACGAATAGATATGCAGACTTGATAATCGAAAAATGACTAGAGATATAGATAAATAGTCTGTAGTTAATCAACAAACAATCATCAATTAACAAATAGACAAACTAGTAGAGATACATACATGTAGACTAATGAACAGCAAAGAAACATTCAATTGATAAACGAATAGAGATTCGGACAAACAAATTCGATAATTGATAATCGAATAGAGTACATACAAACTAATAGAGATGCAGACTTGATAATCGAAACATGACTAGAGATACAGATAAATAGTCTGTAGTTAATCAATCACCAATTAACAAATAGACAAACTAGTAGAGATACATACATGTAGACTAATGAATAGCAAAGAAACATTCAATTGATAAACGAATAGAGATTCGGACAAACGAATTCGATAATTGATAATCGAATAGAGTACATACAAACTAATAGAGATGCAGACTTGATAATCAAAACATGACTAGAGATACAGATAAATTATCTGAAGTTTATCCAAAAAAATAAACAATCGATAATCAGATAAATGAATTCAGATACAGACAAATTAATAGAGATATCTGGAAATAGAGACCAACACAGATGAGAAATACATGAACGAAAGACAAACAGCAATATATGTTATGGCATAACAAACCATAAACCAACCATAAACAAACCATAAGCAAACCTTAAAATCATCAAAATTCGAAGTTTTCTACAAAACAAAAAAATTATATATCTTCTACGGTTTGGTTTTTGGAATACTTACTGGTAAATATTTATTAGAATTAAAGGTTTTTCTTTATTTTTATGATGTATTTTATGTATTTATGTCTAACTAGTTTCAGCTTATTTAGGCCATCTTCGCAGACTTGTTCTACAAAAAAATCATAACGGTTTAGTTATATTACATTTTGTGTGCTTCAGAACAAATGCCGAAAGTAGTTAGGCATTAATAAATAAAAAAACATCAAAAACAAAAGTTTTCTACAAAACAAAAATACAATATATATTGTACGGTTTGATTTTTGGAATACTTACTGGTAAATATTTATTAGAATTAAAGGATTTCTTTATTTTTATGACGTTTTTTATTTATTTAGGTCTAACTAGTTTCAGCTTATTTAGGCCATCTTCGCAGACTTGTTCTACAAAAAAATCATAACGGTTTAGTTATATTACATTTTGTGTGCTTCAGAACAAATGCCGAAAGTAGTTAGGCATTAATAAATAAAAAAACATCAAAAACAAAAGTTTTCTACAAAACAAAAATACAATATATATTGTACGGTTTGATTTTTGGAATACTTACTGGTAAATATTTATTAGAATTAAAGGTTTTCTTTATTTTTATGACGTTTTTTATTTATTTATGTCTAACTAGTTTCAGCTTATTTAGACCATCTTCGCAGACTTATTCTACGAAAAAATCACAACTAAGGTTTAGTTACAGTACATTTTGCGTTCTTTAGAACAAATGCCGAAATAGTTAGGCATAAATAAATAAAAAAACATCAAAAACAAAAGTTTTCTACAAAACAAAAATACAATATATATTCTACGGTTTGGTATTTGGAATACTTACTGGTAAATATTTATTAGAATTAGAGGTTTTCTTTATTTTTATGACGTTTTTTATTTATTTATGTCTAAATAGTTTCAGCTTATTTAAGCCATCTTCGCAGACTTATTCTACAAAAAAATCATAAATACGGTTTAGTTACATTACATTTTGTGTTCTTTAGAACAAATGCCGAAACTAGTTAGGCATAAATAAATATAAAAGCATCAAAAACTTTTAATTCTTATAAATATCTACCAATAAGTACTCCAAAAACGAAACGATTTTAAACCTTAACATTGCCTGTTTATTAAATAAAGTAAACGAACAAATGAATAAAATTCTATTTACTGATATGATACTGAAGAATTGAGAACTTCACTGTTGGTAATTGAACTGGTAAAGCAATGGAGTATATAAATAAATTCTTCCGCCAAGTTGGAACTCAATTACTGTTGGGGGTAATTAATAAAAACGAGGCGGTGTAATTATGATCAATGAAAAATAACAGCGAAATTAATTTAATTACGAGACTGAAATAGTTTGTTGTTTACTCCCAGTGGCCTTGGTGCACATTGCGGAACAATAAATTTGTAATCGCGTGTTTGTGAATTATGCACGTGATCAGCCGTTGTTCACGTATCCAGCTATGAAATTTCATATGAAAACATGCCAACACTCACTCCAGTGCTTAATAAATTATCAAGGCAGTGGCCACAGAGTTGGAATTGTAGTTAAACAAAAAAATGTGTTCATATAAATCATATTTATGTTTTAAAATAATTAAATTCATTATGAATGGAATTCTTTACGTAAAAAATAGAATAGATATGTGAAACGAAATAATATTTCTAGAACTCTCTAGGTTCTGCAAAAACTGATTTAATCAATTTTCATTACTTTTAAAGTCTAGTAGTGCAGAACTAAGAAATAGATGACACTAAATATTAGGGAATATTTATGATCACATTAGAACTTTATGAAGGAAGCGACAGTCATATTTCAAATTTTATGGGTTTTATATCGTACCTATTCCATTTTAAACTAAAGAAAAAACTACAAAAGATACGGAAACTCACTTCAATTTATATACTAAAGTAGATACAGGTTATTATTTTTACTGCACTTTGCATTTAATTATTTTTTTTATATTTAATTCATTCGATAAGTTACAAATGGGATTTTAAAACAGTATCAAAGTTCATTTGGCGAAAAATGATACGTTTTACGTATTAAACAGTTGCAAATGGGATTTTAAAATAGTATCAAAGTTCATTTGGCGAAAAATTATACGTTTTACGTATTAAACGTATACCAGTATTTTTTTATTGAGAATTTCATAAAATAAACACAAAACCTGAGGATGACAATTAGTTCACAATTTCACCATTTCCCACTTGAAATTATTTTATCTTCTTAATTCCTTTTAGTTTAGTACTAGAACTATTAATATTAGTTTAGAACTAATAATAATTTAATTGAAAGAAGCACATAAACTATAATAATCAAATCAATAAAACTTCACACAAAAGATCATATGTACAAAATCTACAATAATTTAATTGAAAGAAGCACATAAATTATAATAATCAATAAAACCTCACAGAAAAGATACTATCTAAAAATCTACCAAACTTCACACAAACTTTACACAAAAATACAATAATTAGCAAAACTTCATACAAAAACTGCAGTATGTACAAATATAATCAGCATATTATAATTAGCAATGAGCGTAATTAGTAATGCAAGGATATGAGTATATAGAAGCATCATTTAATATTTCTGATGCTATTTATGGATCAAGATTTTATATAGCAACTAGATTCCACGGAATTCTACACATCAAATATAATTATTATCAAAACCTCGCACAAAAATCAATATTCAGCAAAAGCCCATACAAAAAATAGTATCACCTCGTGGCACATTAAAAGATTATATTACATCCAATAACCATTCAATCTCCATGAACTCTCTCGTTGCTTTTTATTCGTATTGATTGTTCCATTTTTACTATAAACACGCAAGTAAATAATAATCTAGGTTGACGTAAATGCGTCTAAAGTTTATTTTGATCCAGTTCCCAGCGCGTTAGTGTAACTTTCAGTCTTAGCGAGCACTGCACAAGTCCACAAGCTTATGCTCCGTTTATGTTTACGTCCTCATTAGTGAAAACAAAGAAACTTCGCTTTCAACGCCGTGAACTGGGAAAATTGAATTAAATTTCGCTTTACGTCCCGTCCGTCGCAATTTATACTTGAAACATTCCGAGATTATACAACAACGATATAGACGATTAGACAACGATAATAATTTAATAACAATAAATATTTATTCATTTCTAACCAATAGCTATTACATTTTTGAAGTACCCCAGCATTAAGAGTTAAAATTGATGTCACTCACACATCCAAGTTTATATGATCCCGACTGTATCTATCCATTAACCTCAACTTAATAATACTATAATTAACTGAATATCATAATTACCTTAAACTATTGACCTCCCCTTATAATAATAATTATATTATTAACTCTGTTTTGTTTTTCGTCATTTGTTTGCATAGTCGCTACCACATAAACTTGGGTGTGATCCATCGCAGCGATTGCCGACATCGATGTGATGGAATATTTATTTCTCTTCGCGTTATAAATACAAGCATTATGTTATTTTCAATGCACAAGCCATGGGAAGAGAAATGAAATGTTTTGCCTCGTCCATATTAATCAATAGCAGTGATGTATCACGCCCATATTTATCTGATCCCGACTGTATCTCGATTGTTTGTTATTTGTCAGTATAGTTATGACCAAATAAACTTAGATGTGATCCAACAGAGTAATTTATCAACATCGATGCGATGGTATATTTATCTCGCTTCATGTTCACGAATTCTGTCACAATAAAGACCGTTTATTTAGCCAACAAAAATAATTTTACAGTTAATACACACACAATGACGGGTGAAAAAAATGTTTGCCTCATCCATATTAGGATAAGGATTATCACAATAACAGCAATATGACACCCCCAAATTTATGTCGTCCTGGCTATCTCTATTCCTTGTTTATTGTCAGTATAGTCGCGACCAAATAAATTTAGATGGGAAGTGAAATATTCTGTTTTGCGTCATCCATATTAGTAAATAGCAGTAATATGTCACGCCCAGATTTATCTGATACCGACTGTATCTTGAGTGTTTGTTATTTGTCAGTATAGTGATGACCAAATAAACTTGGGTGTGATCCATAAGAGTAATTTGTCAACATCGATGTGATGGTATATTTGTCTCGCTTCATGTTGAAGACACACGAATTCTACGAATTCTGTCAAAATAAAGACCGTTTATTTAGCCAACAAACAATAAGATTTTTCACTTAATACACACACAATGGCGAGTGTAATAAAATATTTTGCCTCATCCATATTTTGCCTAGTCGAAAATAATCAATAACAGTGATGTGTTAAACCCAAATTTTTCGCTCCCGACAGTATTTCTAATAAAACGATTTCATTCGGGTGTCATTTATTCGTTGTTATTACTTTCATTATTTGTGTCATAATTTTGTGTTACACCCAAGTTTATCTGGGCCCGACTATATCGCTAGTAATACGATTTAATTCAGGTGTCATTTATTCGTTTGTTTCATTAATTCGTTATTTCTTTCATTATTTATTTCATATGATTGTCACACCCAAGTTTGACAGGTCATGACTATTAATGTTATTTATTCGTTGGATATTATTTCTGTCATTATTTGTTCTGCATTTTTCTAATAGTAGATGCTTATTTGTTCATTTTTGCCTATTGTTTTGTCTGTTTGTCTTTTGTTCATGTTTTTCTTCTCTTCGCTAGTTTATTTCCAGGTATCTTTATTAATTTGTCGGTGTCCGAATTCGTTTATCTTGATTATCGATTGTAGTGATGTGTATGTGTCACACCCAAATTTATGTGGTCCTGACTGTATCTCTATTGATGATTTAATTGAGATGTCATTTATTCGATGGTTGTTATTTGTTTCATATGTTTCTATTATTAGATGCTTATTTATTCGTTTGGTGTCTTTGGAAACCTTGAAAAATTTTGAGAAATCATGGGAATTATTAAGAAAATTCTAGGAATGCAGAAATGATTTCGAATTATTAAGAAATCACGAACTAATGGACTAATGGGTCAACAATTTTGCAGATTTTCTGACTAAAACTTGTTAATACTAAAAAAATAAAATACTTTAATTTAAATAAAATTTAAATAATAGTAATAGTAATTTAAATAAAAATTACTTTAATTACGTTTTAAAATACTAGTATTACACCCAAACTGGACGATTCGACCTTTTGGGACTAATGGGCACTAATGGGTCAACTATTTTCCGGCATTTTCAGATTTTATTGAACTCGAAATTATTGAGGATATACTCAAAATCTTGCGCATTATTGGGAAACCTGTAGAAATCTTGATATTTTGGAATTATTGAAAAGACACATTGACATTATTGAATAGACATTATTGGAATCTTAATAATTATTGAGAAATCTTTGGAAATTTTGAGAAATGATGGAAATTATTCAGAAACTTCTAGGAATCCAGAAATTATTGAATATTATTAAGAAATCCCGAACTAATGGACTAATGGATCAACCATTTTGCAGCATTTTCTGATTTTATTGAACTCGAAATTGTTGAGGAAATACTCATAATCTTGAGCATTATTGGGAAACCTGTAGAAATTTTGAAATCTTGGAATTATTGTAAAGACACATTGATACTATTAAAAGACATTATTGGAAATATTAATAATTATTGAGAAATCTTTGGAAATCTTGAAAAATTTTAAGAAATCATGGAAATTATTCACAAACTTCCAGGTATCCTGAAATGATTGAGAATTATTAAGAAATTCCGAACTAATGGACTAATGGATCAACCATTTTGCAGATTTTCTGACTACAACTTGTTAATACTAAACAAAAAAATACAACCGTTAATTCTATTAGGGAAGTAATTACTTTAATTACGTTTTTAAATACTAGTATTACACCCAAACTGGACCTCTACCTTTTAGGACTAATGGGGACTAATGGGTCAACTATTTTCCGGCATTTTCTGATTTTAGTGAACTCAAAATTATTGAGGAAATACTCAAAATCTTGAGCATTATTGAGAAACCTGTAGAAATCTTGAAATCGTGGAATTATTGGAAAGACACATTGATATTATTAAAAGATATTATTGGAAATCTTAATAATTATTGAGAAATCTTTGGAAATCTTGAAAAATTTTAAGAAAACATGGAAATTATTCAGAAACTTCCAGGTATCCAGAAATTATTACTAGGCGATTCTACCTTATAGGACTAATGGGGACTTCTGGGTCAACAATTTTCCAGCATTTTCTGATATTATTGAACTCGAAATGATTGAGGAAATACTCAAAATCTTGCGCATTATTGAGAAACCTGTAGAAATCTTGATATTTTGGAATTATTAAAAGGACACATTCACATTATTAAAAAGAAATTATTGGAAATCTTAATAATTATTGAGAAATCTTTGGAAATCTTGACAAATCTTAAGAAATCATGGAAATTATTCAGAAACTTCCAGGTATCCAGAAATTATTGAGAATTATCAAGAAATCCTGAACTAAAGGACTAATGGATCAACCATTTTGCAGATTTTCTGACTACAACTTGTTAATACTAAACAAAAATTACAACCGTTAATTCTATTAGGGAAGTAATTACTTTAATTACGTTTTAAAATACTAGTATTACACACAAACTGGACGATTCTACCTTTAAGGACTAATGGGGACTAATGGGCCAACCATTTTCCAGCATTTTCAGATTTTATTGAACTCGAAATTATTGAGGAAATACTCAAAATCTTGAGCATTATTGAGAAACGTGCAGAAATCTTGAAATCTTGGAATTATTGAAAAGTCACATTGATATTATTAAAAGACATTATTGAAAATCTTAATAATTATTGAGAAATCTTTTGAAATCTTGACAAATTTTAAGGAATCGTGGAAAGTATTGAGAATTATTAATAAATCCCGAACTAATGGACTAATGGGTCAACCATTTTGCAGCATTTTCTGATTTTAGTGAACGCGAAATTATTGAGAACACTCAAAATCTTGAGCATTAATGAGAAACCTGTAGAAATAGTTAGCAATAAGGAAATGATAAAAAATTTGGCGCCTTGTCGTCGCCCGACAACTAAATGTGTCAAAAATACTGGGAGAAAGTAGGAAACGGCGAGTGCAGGGCACTTGGAGACAATTACGGGCCGACTTCTAGCTTCTGGGTTACCAAACCGATCGTAAACAAGCTCGCTGGAGAAGAGGAAAACCCGACGAACGGACACTACATCTGGCAGGAACTGGAAATAAACGTCATATAACGCGGTGAAAGCCGTAAGTGGCCGTCCTGCGAAATAAAGAGGAAATTATTTGGCACAGGCGATAAACACCGCTGCAGAGAGCCGAGAAACGAACGGGTTTTTGAAATTTCCTTCGCCGCCGTCCGTCGGGCATAACGAGAAGTGCATAAAGGCCGGAGCAGCTGCAAAACAGGAATTGCTCACTAAGCTCGCAGTGAATAGTTAATTAAAATTTAATAGTTATGCTGTAACGGATTACAATGCAAATGCGAGCGCAGATCTATTGAAATTACGTATAGCAATCCAAAGGATTTCATTTATATCTAATTTTGGGAAATAAGAATTTTTCCAATTTATTTTTATTAGATCAAGATCAAGATCTATTTATTCTATTATATATCTATTATATCAAGATTATTAGATAGATACGAAGAAGATATATTTCGAAACGTTTTTGAGATCTAGATTATGTTTAAAAATCATCTATTTTATTAAAATTATATTCCATAGCAATGATCAAATTTTGACCAACCCGAAACACAACAATTCAATTTTAGTTCGAAAACCATATCAAATGTAAAATTTGTTTGAAAGCGTTTAATTTCACATTTATGTTTTATTGCAGTGATTTTTGGCCATCCCAAAATATTAGCTAGATTTAAATTTTGTTGGGAACACATTATCACATGCAGAATTTGATTTCTCCTTAATAGCTCTTAAAAGCTGTTAATCCCAAATAGTTATTTTTGTTACAAGTACCTTTGGCCATCCCAAAATATTAGCTAGATTTCAATTTTGTTGGGAACACATTATCACATGTAGAATTTGATATCTCTTAATAGCTCTTAAAAGCTCTTAATCCCAAATAGTTATTTTTGTTACAAGTACCTTTGGCCATCCCAAAATATTAGCGAGATTTCAATTTTGTTGGGAACACATTATTACATGTAGAATTTGATTTCTCTTAAATAGCTCTTAAAAGCTCTTAATCCCAAATAGTTATTTTTGTTACAAGTACCTTTGGCCATCCCAACATATTAGCGAGATTTCAATTTTGTTGGGAACACATTACCACATGTAGAATTTGATTTCTCCTTAATAGCTCTTAAAAGCTGTTAATCACAAATAGTTATTTTTGTTACAAGTACCTTTGGCCATCCCAAAATATTAGCTGGATTTCAATTTTGTTGGGAACACATTATCACATGTAGAATTTGATATCTCTTAATAGCTCTTAAAAGCTCTTAATCCCAAATAGTTATTTTTGTTACAAGTACCTTTGGCCATCCCAAAATATTAGCGAGATTTCAATTTTGTTGGGAACACATTATCACATGTAGAATTTGATTTCTCTTAAATAGGTCTTAAAAGCTGTTAATCCCAAATAGTTATTTTTGTTACAAGTACCTTTGGCCATCCCAAAACATTAGCTAGATTTCAATTTTGTTGGGAACACATTATCACATGTAGAATTTGATTTCTCTTAAATAGCTCTTAAAAGCTCTTAATCCCAAATAGTTATTTTTGTTACAAGTACCTTTGGCCATCCCAACATATTAGCGAGATTTCAATTTTGTTGGGAACACATTACCACATGTAGAATTTGATTTCTCCTTAATAGCTCTTAAAAGCTGTTAATCACAAATAGTTATTTTTGTTACAAGTACCTTTGGCCATCCCAAAATATTAGCTAGATTTCAATTTTGTTGGGAACACATTATCACATGTAGAATTTGATTTCTCTTAATAGCTCTTAATAGCTCTTAAAAGCCCTCAATCACAAATAGTTATTTTTGTTACAAGTACCTAAAATCTTTGTTGTTTCCTATGAGGCGTAGCGTAGCGTGGACCAGCAGATGAGTCCGAAGAAAGTTAACTTCTACATAAACTCAACTTCTTTAATAACTTCTTTATTTATTCACGGATCCGAAAACGGTCTGTCCAAAAATAATTATAAATGCCCAATTTTGGGCCTCGTCGGTTTAGGCAAATCCCCCGAGATGATGGATTTCCGTGTATCTGTAGGAAGCCAATATTTGGCGTGCAAAAAATCAATAACCGATTCAATTTTCTGGACGCCCCGTGGGCGAGAAGTGCGGCTCGAGTTGTCCGCTTGACCTTTACTTCGCGTGGCTGCCATTTACGGTGAGGATTAATTCAGAGGTATGCAAATCCGCGACGGCGACTTTCCTAAAAAAATCTTGAGCTGGCGCGAAAAGCGAAGCGCGAATGTCAGCTCGATAAGATCATAGCCGCAAAAATTTGTTAATATTTAATATCTACAGCTCATCGGCTCTGTAAGGAATTGTATTTGAAAGTTTGATGTAAGAAATTGCATTTGAAAGTTTGATGTACCTACTAATGACACGAAAATTGTAAAAGCTAACAGGACAATTTTTGTGTTCAAATTTCTTCAAAGTATTTGTGGGGCGCCAAATTCAAAAAAGTTCTCCTACATATTAATATTGCAACCACTATTTTTTTTACATATAATACGTATTGACTGGGCAAGATTTTTCTCGGGGTTTTTATTATTATTTTCGTTCTGCAATTGCGCTCTGCCCGTTAATTCAGTTTAATCAGTGCGAGCGCCAAGCCTGGACGTATAAATCAATTTCCTCAATTACACATGATTAATGCGTGACACGTCCACTCATTGTTTAATAAATGTAAATATTCTAATTTATCAATTAAACTCCCGCCGACTTCGCTGCTGGCGGGCCCCCCTCCCCCTGAAAAAGGGGGAGGGGGGAGGACAACGGCCAAGTTTGCAGTTGCAGGTGCGCGGAAAGGAGCCGAACTTTCCTCGTTATCGTGCGGAAACTGACGGAAAGTGTCGCCGGCTTTTTAAGTGCAGAGCCGAGAAACAATTGATGGGCGGATAACAAAAGACGGGGGCGGCGTGGGCGGAGGAGGCGCGCTGCGCCTCAAGCGCAGAGCAACAAAAAATTGGCACGAAAATCGTGGAGCAATTAGAGAGCAGGTGATGAGCTGCCGTTAATTTTAGAAATATTAAAATTTTAAATTAGTTCCGGATCAGATTCACAGGAAAAAACTGGCAAAGCCACAAGCTATGCAAGGAAACCGTTCTAGAAAATTTCCGAAGTAGTTGAAGAGCAGGTGATGAGCTGCAAGTATTTTTAGAACTAGTAAATTTGGAAGTAAGCCTCATCAAGTAATATCAAAATCGATCTAGAAAAACTCTGAAGTGGTTGAAGAGCAGGTGATGAGCTACAAGTATTTTTAGAACTAGTAAATTTGGAAGTACGCCTCATCAAGTAATATCAAAATCGATCTAGAAACACTCTGAAGTGGTTGAAGAGCAGGTGATGAGCTGCAAGTATTTTTAGAACTAGTAAATTTGTAAGTAAGCCTCATCAAGTAATATCAAAATCGATTTGGAAAAACTCTGAAGTGGTACAGGTGATGAGCTGCAAGTATTTTTAGAACTAGTAAATTTGGAAGTAAGCCTCATCAAGCAATATCAAAATCGATCTAGAAAAACTCTGAAGTGGTTGAAGAGCAGGTGATGAGCTGCAAGTATTTTTTGAACTAGTAAGTTTGGAAGTAAGCCTCATCAAGTAATATCAAAATCGATCTAGAAAAACTCTGAAGTGGTTGAAAAGCAGGTAATAAGCTCCAGTATTTTTAGAACTAGTAAATTTGGAAGTAAGCCTCATCAAGTAATAACAAAGTTGATCTAGAAAAATTCTGAAGTGGTTGAAGAGCAAGTGATGAGTATATTTAGAAATAGTAAATTTAGAAGACTCATTAAGTAGCAACAAAAAATCGGTTTGAAATTTTACTTACTACAGTGCATTTGTTAATATGTATTCCTCACATGTAGTTCTTGTCCAAAAAATTAAGTTTCAAGTTTTTGAAGTTTATAATCACTCCGAAGCGCTATAACTCGGTAAATTTAGGTCATAATTCTATAATGCAGAATAGCTCGATCTAGATTTTTCTAAAGATCTCAGTAATTTTCGAAGTTTTAAAAGGTATCCCAATAATTATCATAGTTTTAAGTGAGTTTATAATATCACTCCGAAGCGCTATAACTCGGTAAATTTAGGTCTTAATTTTACAATGCAGAATACCTCGGTCTAGATTTTTCTGAAGATATCTCAGTAATTTTCGAAGTTTTAAAAAGTATCCCAATAATTATCATAGTTTTAAGTGAGTTTATAATATCACTCCGAAGCGCTATAGCTCGGTAAATTTAGGTCTTAATTCTACAATGCAGAATACCTCGGTCTAGATTTTTCTAAAGATACCTCAGTAATTTCCGAAGTTTTAAAAAGTATCCCAATAATTATCATGGTTTTAAGTGAGTTCTCAATTATTTCGATATTTTAAAAATGGCGAACTCCAAAATAGCTAATAGCATTAGTAGGTATTTACATACTCCTACATATTACTGCACAACTACATTTCTACATATTTTACGTTCTCTTGTTTCTTAATAATTTGTCGGCTTGGTGTTGCATGTAACTTTTTTTTAAATTTTTAGTTCGATAGATTTGCAGGGCTATATGTTTTCAAAACGGGAGCTTTCAACTTGTTGGACTGTTCAAAACTGGGAGCTTTCAACTGTTGTTCCTAATGATCCAATTAATATTGGATCATTAGGAACCTGTGATAAAAACATATCTATTGCCAGTGCAAAATTTATCATTTTTTTATATAGCAAACATATTTAAAATCCTTATTCCCATATTTACAAATTTGCACATACAACCTTGTAACATTAAGCCGACGAATTGTCAATAATTTTCTAAATTTCCACAGATATGTGAACGATTTTTTTTTGAGATTTTCCATTAATTCAAAAGATTTCTCTGTAATTTTCGAGGTTTCTATAGATATCTCTATAATTATCACGATTTCAAGATATTTTGAGATTCTTAAAACCAGGAATTGCAACATAACTAATGGTATATTTTTCGTTCTCGGGATTTCTTAATAATTCTCGATAATTTCTGGATTCCTAGCTGGATAATTTCCATGATTTCGCAATCCTACATATTACTACAAAACTACATTTCTACATATTTTACGTTCACTTCTTTCTTAATAATTGTCAATAATTTTCTAAATTTCCACAGATATGTGAACGATTGTTAGAATTTTTTTGAGATTTTCCATTAATTCAAAAGATTTTTATGTATTTTTCGAGGTTTCTATAGATATCTCTATAATTATCACGATTTGAAGATATTTTGAGTTTCTTAAAACCAGGAATTGCAACATAACTGAGGGTATATTTTTCGTTCTCGGGATTTCTTAATAATTCTCAATAATTTCTGGATTCCTAGAAGTTTCTGGATAATTTCCATGATTTCTCAATCCTACATATTACTACACAACTGCATTTCTACATATTTTACGTTCTCTTCTTTCTTAATAATTGTCAATAATTTTCTAAATTTCCACAGATATGTGAACGATTGTTAAGATTTTTTTTGAGATTTTCCTTTAATTCAAAAGATTTCTCTGTAATTTTCGAGGTTTCTATAGATATCTCTATAATTATCACGATTTTGAAGATATTTTGAGATTCTTAAAACCAGGAATTGCAATATAACTGATGGTATATTTTTCGTTCTCGGGATTTCTCAATAATTCTCAATAATTTCTGGATTCCTAGAAGTTTCTGGATAATTTCCATGATTTCTCTTTTTTTAAAGATTTCTTTAACATAAGATTAATCTATATAAGAATCTATCTAAAGATCTATATAAGATTATCTATTAAGATTTCTAATAATGTCTTTTTAATAATATCTATGTGTCTTTCCAATAATTCCAAGATTTCAAGATTTTATTTGCAGCTACTTACAATTATAATTCGAAATATCATAATAGTGCTTCAATTATTTAATAGCTTCATGATTTGAAGTGGGCTTGATCTGAACTCATGCGAAGTTCATACCTGAACTTGGACATTTTTTAAAACAAGAAATAAAATCCTTAAATATCTGCTAAAAAAAGTTAGCTCTTCTACATTCAACATTAATGTATTCATAAAACTGATTTTGAGCACACATTATTATCCACCTTCAATAAGAGCTTTAGGATTTGTATTTTTATGTATTATCTTACTTGCAACGTTTCCAAAATTAGCAAAAATAAATGTTCTAGGTTTTTGTGGAGATAAGATTTCGTTTTAAAGGATGATGTTAATAAGAGCTGAACAAAATACACGTACATTGAAAATTTCTTTTGAATTTTATCCCCTCTTGCAATTTTTCCCAAATTTACAGATATACAAGTGTTTTGATTTAATTTTCGTTGCACCGTCACTTATTCATTGTGTACGATAATTTATTGTGAGCAATACAAATTATTATTTACCTCCAATAATTTGAGCTTTATAATTTTTATTCTTATGTATTCTCCTACTTGCAACGTTTCCAAAATTAGCAAAAATAAATGTTCTTAGTTTTTGTGGAGATAAGGTTTCGTTATAAAGGAACAAGTTATTAAGAGCTGAAGAAAATATACGTACATTCAAAATTTCTTTTGAATTTTATCTCCTCTTTCAATTTTTTCCAAATTTACAGATGTAAAAAAGTTTTGATTTAATTTTCGTTGCACCGTCACTTATTCATTATGTACGATAATTTATTGTGAGCAATACAAATTATTATTTACCTGTATTAATTTGAGCTTTAGGATTTGTATTTTTATGTATTCTCATACTTGCAACGTTTCCAAAATTAGCAACAATAAATGATCTTGGTTTTTCTGGAGATACGGTTTCGTTTTAAGGGAAAAAGTTAATAAAAACTGAACAAAATACACGTACATTAAAAATTTCTTTTGGACTTTATCTCTTAGTTGCAATGTTTCCAAAATTTGCAGAAATAAAGGTGTTGGGATTTTTGTTGCATCGTCACTTATTCATTGTGTACAATAATTTATTGTGAGCAATAAAAAAATATTCACCTTCAATAATTTGAGCTTTAGGATTTGTATTCTTATGTATTCTCTTACTTGCAAGGTTTACAAAATTAATACAAACAAAATATTCTTGGATTTTATGGAGATACAGTTTCGTTTTAAGGGAAAAAGGTAATAAGAGCTGAACAAAATACACGTACATTCAAAATTTCTTTCGGATTTGATCTCTTGCAATGTTTCCAAAATTTGCAGAAGTAAAAGTGTTCTCATTTAATTTTCGTTGCACCGTCACTTATTCATTGTGTACGATAATTTATTGTGAGCAATACAAATTATTATTTACCTCCAATAATTTGAGCTTTAGGAATTATATTCTTATGTATTCTCTTACTTTCAAACGTGCGTCTTACTTGCAACGTTTCTAAAATTAGCAACAATAAATGTTCTTGGTTTTTCTGGAGATACGGTTTCGTTTTAAGGGAAAACGTTAATAAGTGCTGAACGAAATACACGTACATTAAAAACTACTTTTGGATTTTATCTCTTAGTTGCAATGTTTCCAAAATTTGCAGAAATAAAGGTAATCGGATTTTTGTTGCATCGTCACTTATTCATTGTGTAGGATAATTTATTGTGATCAATTGACATGGATTCAAGCTGCTTGTTAATTATGAACAGTTGACTTGATTCCGTCGTTTGAATCACTGCACACTGTGATTTATTGCCGCATTAAACTTTGCGCCACTATGCGGACGGCTTAATTGAAAAATTTATGTCTTTCTCGATAGACGGAACGCATTTCATTATCATCACCGTTTTAATATTCTATTTAAAGCCGTGAAAGCGGACAATAGATTTTGAGCTATTTATTTCATGCCGTGCGACGATCCTAATATAACATATTAATTTTAATTCAAACGCAAATTTTATTTTTATTATAGATGGTAATTTTGGATCAAACAAGTCATCAAAATTGGTATTCAAAAACCAAATATTTGTATATTATTATATTTTTCTGTTTACTGTTTTTTGTGTTCACTTTGCTTTCCATGGCACACTTGATAAACTTACAAAAAAAAAACTTTATGCTAACAAACATTATTTTTCTGTAACGAATATTCCATCAAAGCCAACTTGTTATACATCTTTGAATTCAGACAAATAATCTCTACCAGAAAAAAAAATGTAACCATTTGAAAACAAAAGTTGGGTATCGCTGAAATGAAAGTTGATTTTGCAAAAAAAGAGAATTAGGGCCCCTTTGTCGAACATGTGGAGCCATTTAATCTTGTTTTTGTTATATTGAAATCGGCCAATTAATAAAGGAGTTGTGTGTGTCTAAAAAATGAAATTTGATTTAGAGGTTTGAAAAACTTGCCAACTTTATCTACTGTTACGTTTAAACCAATTGGTAAAAGTATTACTTTATCTATTCTTTTCAGTTAAACTAATTTTAGACAAAAAATATATATGTTTAAAAACTGAAAATTGATTTGGAGCTTTGAAAAACTTGCTAACTTAACTTGCTGTTAACGTATTACTTTATCCATTCTTATGTCTAAACTACTTTGTAAAGTACCACTTTATCTACTATTTTCAGATGAAAAAATTTTAGACAAAAATTGTGTAAGTCTAAAACTTTATATTTGATTTAGAGATGAAAAGCACACAGCAGTTGAACTTGAGAGTAGGAAAGCGCCTCGACCAAATTGTCCTGGGTTCGATGATCGGCTTTACATGTGTTTGGTATAACTGCACCACGGTTTTTGAAACCTTGATTTAGGGCCATCATATCCACCTCCTCATAAGGTTCCTTATAACTTTACTCGGCTATTAATATAAAGTTTTTTGTGTCGACCAAATTCTCCTGGGTTCAATGCTCGGCTTTGCATGTGTTTGGTATAACTGCACCACGGTTTTTGAATCCTTGATTTAAGGCGATGATATCCACCTCCTAATAAGGTTCCTTATAACTTTACTCGGTTATTAATATAAAGGTTTTTGTGTCTGTTTACTTTCTAATCAATTTTATATAGTTACCTAGTAGTAGTTTAATAAGTTATTAGCTGGTTTTAGTTGGTATTACATAACAAGTGTGTATTACTTTAAGCCTCCTTAAAAGTTCCTTATAACTTAGTAAGAACTTTACTAGAAGGTGTACTTGGGCACACGGATTCTGAGCATATGGCCAACCAATAATTATTTGCTCGAAACTGTTCCTTCTGTTGTTTTTTTTTGTGTTTGCTGTTAATCGCGCGTGTGTGTATTCTCGCCGTGATTTCACGATGCCCCTTCGAAGGAGATTTTTATGTGTGCCAGTGGATTTCCCGGGTCCCAAATTGGGGCAATTAAGGGCCCCCGGGGGGCATTAAATCCACATTACGATCGATGCGCCCCGGAATACGCACGGACACACTTGCGCACGTGTGCGTGGCTGTAATATTTTTGCGCGCCGCTTAAATCATGCCACGGCAAACCAAACAGACTCTATAATATATGGATTCTTTAGTGGTCAGCAATTATGAACGGCCATTAATTACACGGTAATTAAGCATGGGGACAGTGTTGGCCTTTGCGACCGTTTATCCCTCCCGCACACACACAAACAGGGGGGCGGTGTGGGGGCACACAGATGCGTGTCGCGTCTGTGCGTGCGTATGTCTGTCTGTTTGTGCGTGTGCATGTGTGTATGGGGGCGCCCACGTTTTGGATTCGCCCAGATTAATCAAGTTTACTTTTATCTCGTGCGGGCCAGGATGGCTCTGAGCGGTTTGGGGCGGGGTAAATATAAATTTAACGTTCCCGGCAAATAAACAGTGGCGTCAATATTTGCACGTGGAGGAGCGCTGATAAAACGGCCCCCTCGAAACGGTGCGCGCCGCAGGTTCGAGGGGGGGTTCGATCCGCGGGGCCGCTCGTAAATCGTCGAGATTTGAGTTTTTCCTCATGCGCTCCATAAATTAGCCACTTAAGCGGGGGCCCCCATAAATTACGGCCTATTTATCCAAATAGGTCAGAAACGGTTATTTCGGGGAACGTCTAAAGTCGCTCTTTTTTCGGGCGAGGGCAATTTAAAGTGCATTGCACCACGGGACGTAAAACACCTCAAAGCGTACACAGGAATCCAGTTTCGCCTCCGGCGGAGAGTTATGGTCCCGGGGAAATAGTTTTTGTCAGCGGCCTTCGCCGGGGCCCCGCCGGAATACGAGAGGTTTTTTCGCGCACAATGGGGCGCACAATGGGTGGGTTTTCGGGGCCCGGCTCTTCGATTTTCCGTGCATTAAATATTTACAATTTTTAAAGTGGCCGTAAATCAGGCGAAAGTTTTTAAGTGAATTACATTACAAACTTTACTAATAATATCGGTTGGGCAGCATGCATGACTCGTGAGTTATTGCACACGGGAGAACTTCACCGGGTCCCTCTAATAATTCATTTGCTTTCTTGGTTTTACGCGGTAATTCGGCCCGTAAATCAATTGGACAAACACGGCGAACTGCCGGCGATTTTAATTAACCGGTAAATATTCATGCCGTCGCGAACGCATCGGAGACAATATGCCTTCGCGCCGCCCCCTCGAGCCGCCGCCGGTGGAAATAAAATTACCGTGAGAGGGTCTCCTCCAGCGGGAATTGTCCTTTAGCGTCCGACGAAATGGCAAAGTTTCCCCCCCAGCATAAACAGATTACGATGATTTAGAAACTCCCCCGGATTACGTGCGAGAATAAAAAGTTTCGCAACGCGTAATTCAGAGACGGCCGCAGAATGTTTCCGGCGATCATTTCCTCCTTAAATCAGCCGCAACCAAGACGAGGGAGATAAAAAAATTACGACATTTCTCTTCATTCACATTGCCACGAATAAACCCAACTTTTAAACAAGCACATTTTATGGCCAATAAACAGTACATCACCTTCCAACATATTATTACATCAACTTGTAATATTACCTTGTTAATATAATTATAAATGGATATTATCACATAATTATAAATATATTTAGTTTTGGTGATCAATTATATACACTGCTCAACATTCGAACTGGTACACTTATATAATATGCAGTAAAATTTAAAGAAAAAAAAAAAAAATCTTATGCGTTTAGCATGACTTCCTATATGATCAGGGCTGAATTTCTGTGTTTTTGGTTATAAGAGCTAGAGGAGGTCCGACGCATTATTAATCTTTAAGTGTTTGGTTATCATTTCCTTCCAGAGCAAACTTTTCTGTAATACTAAAATGAACATTTTGTTATTTTTCTATTAAAATAGTTGAAATTCGTTATATAACTATTATTCTTTTAATTCTTCGCCCTAAAAGTATTTCCAGAACCATATACTATCAATTAAACAAGAAGGTGTTGTTCAAAAAGTAGTCAATTGTTTTTTATATATATTCTTGTAAGTGTACCAGTTCAAGCAGATATGAGCAGTGTAATATACCTAACATATACAATGTCCGCCAGAAAGTTGGTCACATGGAAAACTATTTTATTAACTATTGAGAACATATTATTCTGCATTATTTCAAGCTTAATAAGCAATCATTGAAGTATAATTATCTGCTTGCATATACGAGCCCTAATCAAAAATAGTTGAACGGCTTAAGAGTAAACTACTCTCGTTTTTTTTAAATATGTGAAAATGTTATTTGCAAATGTTTCTTAGAATTGACATAAGGTTCTAACTACGAAACTAGAAGCATCCACGACAACAATATTTTCTTTTGCCTCTTTTGAGTAATAGTGGGCTTTATCATTTGCAAAGTCGGATTAA
This sequence comes from Othius punctulatus, assembly GCA_951805005.1. Taxonomy (NCBI): domain Eukaryota; kingdom Metazoa; phylum Arthropoda; class Insecta; order Coleoptera; family Staphylinidae; genus Othius; species Othius punctulatus. Next base: position 10,403,754 of record OX638145.1, read on the forward strand.
CCTAATATAAACTCAATCAAGCAACAATCCAACACTGGAGAGAAACTGACGGCATGAGACAATCAAAGCTCTTCATAAGTCAACTCTCAGAAAAGGTTGGCTAAAGAGTTACAAAAACTACCCAAGGGTAATACTAGTAGTAAAAAGGGTAGTAAAAACTACTTACAGGACACGGCAGATTGAGGAAACACCTACAACGATAGGCATTGTCCAAAATGTACATGTCCAACAATGTAGGCTGTGTGAAGAGGACGAGGAATCGGCCATCCACGTCCTATGCGAATGCCCTGCGGTATGTACCGCAGGGGCAGCTTTACACCCAAAGTGATTCTGGACTTTTTTTAAAGGAACAGGACTCGTGGATGAAAGCTCAGCCCACAGAGGGGAGAGCACAGGACTACAGAGGCCAAAGTGCTGAGGGGCTTTAGGGAACCTACAGAGGAGAAAGAAAAAAAACCTAATATAATCGATAATCAAATGAGCAGAAATTTTCCGTCGTGTAAATCGAAGATCTTACAAAGATTTTAAATTCCAATTTCTGAATTTACCTTGCACATTAACCTGCTCAAAAATCCAGATAAATTGAAACCGTAAATAGAAAACATCAAATATTTCTACGAATTTTTTTAATGTTTCTGTCAAAAGTGCAATAACAACTATAAATATTTCAGCTAAAATTATTTATTCAAAAATTTCAATTATTTTGTCGAAGTTTCAATGATTATATCACTTATAATGCTTTTTTCCCTATCCTAGCCAACGCCTAATAGCTGATAATCAGAACTCGAATTGACTAAAAAGTCGTCGGCTTAATGTTACAAGGTTGTATGAGCAAATTTGTAAATTTGGGAATGAGGATGTTAAATTTGTTTGCTATATCAAAAAATGATAAATTTTGCACTGTCAATAGATATGTTTCTATCACAAGTTAGTAATGACCCAATTTTAATCTTCCAACAAGTAAAATTAATCAAGTAACATACAAGAAGTAAAATAATTCCACTCGTCTTTCAGACTCGTGGAATTAATATTTGTCAACATGTTTCGTGTCCCAACTCATGCGATTATCGATAGTCATGATTCCACTCGTTCTATTATATATGATAACACTGGTCGACAAATTTAGGAGAATATGTTGTCCTTTCAATTTAAATGCATTTTTCTGAAAGTATTTATTATACATTTGTACGAAATTATCGTGTTAGAGGTCATTTTTTTTAATGTTGTACGTAGTTTTTTCATAATTTCCTTACAAACATCAGTTCTCAGTTAAGAATAGATTAGAATAGTGATACCGGTAAATGTCAAACTGAAATTTGAATCCAGTATTGCCATAAAAATCATCGGAATCGGCCTTGCAAAAAATTAAGTTATATATTTTGCAAACATTGAAATATCACAAAAACCTGACGTGCAAGAAACATGTTTTTGACGTTTCCCAAATCAGCGCAATATTTTCTATCGGAATCGGCTATTTACGTCTAAGGGACAAACATTGTGTTGACCAGTGATTTCATAAAAATCAACAAAGTTCCAAGTCAACTAACTTGAGCTCAATCATATCAATTCACATCACATCATATCAATCAACACAACTAAAACAAGATTTCAAAAAACTTTTTAAATCATGATAGCTTCTTTTATAGTTTTTTGGGTGCTAAATCGGTATCTGAATTCTGATCGTTTCCATCACCCACAGTTTAGTCACAAATTGACATAGTAAGGTATGCGAAAATATGTAAAATATGCTATAAATATAAAACGGACAAAATATCAATGGACATGTAAAGCCTTTAAAGAATGTAATGTTAAGAATATAAAGGCATCTTCAATGTTTAAATAAAGTTCTGTTGGTATTTTAAAAGTCGTTTAGCCTTTGAAGCCTTTGAAGAATGTAATGTTAAGAATATAAAGCCATCTTCAATGTTTAAATAAAGTTCTGTTGGTATTTTAAAAGTCGTTTAAAATACCAACAGAACTTTACTTAAACATTGAAGATGGCTTTATATTCATAACATTATATTCTTCAAAGGCTGTCCATGTCCATTGGTGTATATTTTCTTTGTATCTTTTCTTTAAAGCTCCTGATACAGTTTTTTTTTCTATGCGCCGATTGCTGACTCTCTCGGTAAAGTGACCAACAGTAATCTCGCATCATGTTGGTGTTCCAGCATGCCTGATAACGTTTTTCCATCACTATACCTAGCTATCACCTAGCTATACACCTAGCTGTAACTATTACCTAGCTATCACCTAGCTATGCAGAGAAAATGTTTAAATATGAACAAATGGTGGGTGATGTGGCATTTTTAATGATATTTTTGGAATAAGCACACATAAAACGGCAATAATTAGGTAAACACACACAAAAAGTTTTTTGGTGATTGGCCTGTGTTATCAATGTAAATGAAATTCAATTTTCGAATTAATATATTGAACACTTTGGTTCCATAAGGATATAAGCTCGCTAGGACACTATAGCCCTAAATATTAGTGCCACTTCAGTACTAATTATTTGTTTGATCAGTAGCTCTTACAGTGTTACTATTAACTGAATTAAATTTTCCAATTGATACATAAAAATAGTATGTATTGTTGTTTGAATGAATACAAGATAAACTCCGGACACAAAAATCATGTAAGTTCAACAATCTTGAGCAACACATCATATTAGTTATCTATGTAAATTAAATTAAATTTTCCAATTAATACATTAAAAACTCTGAGAAGAAGAGTTAAGACTAGTTAATTTAGTTAAGAACAGTGTTGGTGTGAATTAAATCAAATTGATTTAAATCATCATTTAAATCAACTGATTTTTTTAAATAAATCATTGATTTAAAAGAAAATTGAGTTTTCTTTAAATTAATCATTGTGTTTGCACTGTTTGTGCATTCTAATAGGGGAACAATCAAAAATTTAATGTAACTATAGAGTTAGCATGGTTTAAAGTAGGTGCTTGTAAATTAGTAAAATATTTTTCTTCTCTTCCATTTTTTGTCCAGATCACATGGTATAGATACACTGATTTGTTTTTAATCATCAATTCTTGTTCAAATTGAAGAATTTGTTTAAAAAAAATCATATAATTTAAAACGTGAATCGTGAATCGTAAATTATGATTTATATGATTATTATATTTTTACACATAGTATAGATACACCGATTTGTTTTAAATCATCAATTCTTGTTTAAATTTAAGATTTTATTAAAAAAAAATCATATGATTTAAATCGTGATGTAAATGAATTGATATAAATCACATCAAAACTGGCAAAAACTCATGAAAAATATTAAACAAAATCAAATAAATCAAATAAATTATGATTTATTTGATTATTATATTTTTACACATAGTGCAGATACACCGATTGGTTTTTAATCATCAATTCTTGTTCAAATTTAAGAATTTGTTAAAAAAAATCATATGATTTAAATCGTGAATCGTGAATCGTAAATTATGATTTATTTGATTATTACATTTTTACACATAGTGCAGATACACCGATTGGTTTTTAATCATCAATTCTTGTTCAAATTTAAGAATTTGTTAAACAAAATCATATGACTTAAATCGTGATCAATTGTAAATTAATTGATGTAAATCACATCGAAACTGGCAAAAACTAACTCATCAGAAATATTAAAAAAATCGAATAAATCAAATAAATCATGATGTTTTTTTTAAATCTTTGGTTTTTGTTTATTTTTAACTCATGATGTATTCCAACCTTGGTTAAGACTAAGCTAAGAACGTAAATATCGTGTGAGTTTCGATGTAAGTCCAAGAGGATATTAACAGCTGCAGTACTGAGGGACACAGTGGAACATATGCAAGTGATATTACATGTTTGTAAAAATATCACTGAAAATAATATTATTTTATTATTATTTATAATATTATTTACTGGCAGTGCTTATTTAAGCAGTGCCAGTATTTTTTTGTTGCTGATTAATAGAGTCTTTTGGTGTAATTACATAGTCAATTCCATTTTTTTTAAATACCCATACATTTGTAGAAATGTTACACGACATTTTTAATGGCATTTTGGGTTGCTCACTCATATTACACGACTTTTTAAATTGAATAAATTAGCCATTTTCGTCCGATCCTTATTTATGCTCAGATTTCTTCAAAATTACATTATTATGAGGAGATGAAATATAATTTATTAACAACATCAATGGTGATACGTCGTGAATACACTTTTCCATGTTTTTTACACATTTTTCTTATAGCTGAATAATACTGCAGTTACGACCATAATCTTGTCTTTTATAGGAAACACATGAATTACAAGATTGTGGTCGTAGTTGCAGCAGCTTTTAATAACATAATAAAACATAATAATATGTAACAGAACATTACGTCATGGTTTTTTTTTAATTATGATTTAATCCAACCCTGGTTAAGATTAAGCTACGAACGTTTGTAACAGAACATTACGACATAGTTTTTTTTTCAAATCATGATTTTTTCCAGCCCTAGTTAAGAAAACGCTAAGAACGTAAAAATTGTGTAAGTTTCGATATAAGTCGAGTTAACTTATATACAGTAAATTTCGTTATGGTATATGTTCTCAAAGTTTAAATGCATGCTACGAATAAAAGACAACGTAATCTTTGACCGCGTATTTTGTTGTTATGGCTACTTTATGGCACACTTTACGGAACAATGCCATAAAATAGGAGCTTATGCATGATTTTCTTAGACCCATAGCATTATAAAGATAGTCGACAAAAAATAACATTATAACAGGAATTTAAGATATTCAGGTGTATTGCCTATCAAGAAAAGTTAGCAGTAACTTGTACAGTCATGCTCACATAAATCTAGTACAAGAAATTAGGTTACAATAGCAATTTTAAATAGCAATGTCAAATTGTTTGTACTAGATTTATATGAGCATGACTGTACGTTACCTTGCAGCATCACATTCTAATGTCAGATTCATTTATGACATAAATACAGTGAATATTCGAATGTCAGATTCATTTATGACATAAATACAGTGGACATTCGAATGTCAGATTCATTTATGACATAAATACATCGGACATTCGAATATCATCCTGTCAAGTAACATACACGTTGCTGCTAACATTTCTTGATACGGAGTATAGCTGATTGTGGTCGAATCTGCAGAAATGTTCATAGTTATAAAATAAAAATGATGACGAAATTGTGGTCGAAAATGTAAAATAAACATAACAAACGTAAGCACATTTTAATTGCAAAAGTAATTTGCTCAAAATAATTGAAAAGTAGCATTCATTTTTTTGTACGTATTATAAATTACAATTAACGTGCTTCCCATAAAACCTTATTGATATATCGTCGGCTTGGTTGCATGTAACATTTTTTCAATATTAAGGTCTGTAGTATTACCAGGCTCTAAGTTTTCAACATGGGACCTTTCAACTTGCTGGAAGGTTAAAATCGGATCATTAGGAATCTGTCATAAAAACATATCTATTTACAGTGCAGAATATATCATTTTCTGTAATAGCAAACATATTTAAAATCCTTATTCCCAAATTTACAAATTTTCACATACAACCTTGTAACATTAAGCCGACGATATGACCAATAAAACCCATAAAACCATATGGACAAATTCCATAAATATGCTTCCTGAATTTTGTACTGGCTGAACAAATTTCAATCCAATTCTCGACTTGCACAAATTATATCTCTGAATATTTGTCCGAACAATTTTCAATTCAACTCTCGAATTGCACAAATTACGTCTCTGAATATTTGTCCCAACAAATTTCAATCCAACTCTCGAATTACACAAATTATATCTCTGAATATTTGTCCGAACAATTTTCACTCCAACTCTCGAATTGCACAAATTATGTCTCTGAATATTTGTCCGGACAAATTTCAATCCAACTCTCAATTTGCACAAATTATGCCTCTGAATATTGTATGTTTTAAATAACGGAACTAAAAAGTATAACCGTAGAGATGAATGGTGTAAATATTTCTTTAAATTTATGAGCTTTATTGAACGAGCTGGGCTTGTAAGAAATTTTAGAATTCATTTCGAAATTAATTCCGGATTTATTTTCGGTTCGGCCATAACTTATGCACCTTTGAAGCCGGCAAAAAAAAAGTTTGGTCGCCACTGCTTTAAATAATATTCGTCCGAAGTGCGGGAGGAAAAAAAGAGGCGCGCGCGCACAATGGCTCCGCCGTCCACAAAAGAAGTTCAAATATAAAAGGGCCCAAAGGATTTATGGCCGCGCACAAGTTTTCCAACAATATTAATTCGTTTCCGTTCCGCGGCAATAAATACCGCACACCTCCGGATTATATCGGGTCCTGAGAGGCGGCGGTTTTCTAAATTAAATTTCGAAAACTGCCGCCCCCGGGGGTGGACGTAAACAGCTGCAACTCACCACTCGAAACGTCGTCGCACTTCAGTCACAAGCACGGAGCACACTCAACAACTCGACGGTGTTACCATTGTTCTCGATCGAAAATTTGTGGCCCGACTAATTCGAAAAGCGCTTTTTTGGACCGCAAGTCATCTCCAGCGATAGGAGAGGGGGGCGGGAAGCGCCGGCGGGGACAGATAAACAGGGTTTCGGGGACCCGTTCGAGGGTTAGCCGATAGGGCGGATTGTCTGCAGGAGGGGGAGCCTACCAATCGCCAAAAGGGATTTACGAACTTTTGTGAAGGATAAACGTCCTGGCCCTAGGGGATAAAAATTATCGGCGAACGAGGGGGGCGACCCCGGCGCCCATTCAAAATCTCGGGGCGAGACGAATAGGGGCGATCATCGCCAGGTAGAGGAAGAACAGTCTGCGGCCATCAGGTACGAGGAGAATGGTGGAAGAAGGTCGAAGACTTGTGAATGATGTAATTCTGTACGGTGGTGAATATTTTACGACCCACAACAATACATTGATTTTTTTTTTCTACTTATTTGATCTCATGCATAACCTTAACCACTGAAGTCTTCCAGAAAAATAATTAACCATACCATTTTTTTAAACTGAAACTTCATTTGATATAAGACATACATTTATCAGGACAGTATTTTTGCAAATAAGTACATTTTTACAATCGCATTCTTCGTATTCCAGATATTAGTGTTTTAGACTAATCTATAACTAAATTAGAATCGACAGTTTTCTCTGAAATGTGAATAGAGATATAAAAAAAATAACGATTTAAAAAAATATTTCAACACCCTGTAGCAAAAAATTTAAGAATGAAATTTTCTTCATAAAATGACGTGAGGAATTACACCCTTAAAAATTAGCACATCATTAAGGAATACCCTGTATATAACAAATAATCTGTCTTTGAAAATCGGTAAATAATTCGTTGATGAATGTGAGCGAGCGACAAAGTGTTGAAAGCAATTCCTCATTGCGATAGAGACATCTCAGATGCGTTAAATTCGAATAAATAACACCGATATCGGACACATTTTCGAATTCATTCCATTGCGATTAACGTGAGATTAAACGGCATGATTTATGGAATCTAAGTTGGAAGGCTTAAAATGTTTAACGTACGAAATGCTTCCAGTAAATAATACGGACCTTGCAACATCGATACGCATGCAACATGTAGATTGTGTAGATGGAAAATCTGTGTTGCAGCCGTTTCCCATAATTTATGGTGAATTATAGAACTCATTTTTGAAAAGTGAAATACACTGAAATACACTGGTTAACAAATTTTGACGAATGCGTTGTGCTTTCAATTTAAATGCATTTTTGGGAAAGTATTCACTATGCATAAGTACGAAATGCAAAAAAAATGTGTTGGAGGTCATTTTTTTTTAAGATTTTTTACTTAGTTTTTGCACTATTTAATTAGAAAACCACGTTCTCCTTTGAATATAGGTTAGAAAATTATACCGGTAACTGTAAACTGAAATTTGAATCCCGTATGCCATAAAAAATCATCGGAATCGGTCTTGCATCCAAAAAAAAATTACTTATTTTGCCAAATCGAAATATCACAAAAACCTGGCATGCTAGAATTTTTTTTAGACGCGTCTGAAATCAGCGCAAATGTTTCTATCAGAAACGGCTATTTGCGTCTAAGAGACAAACATTGTTTTGACCAGTGTTATTGATAAACAAAAATATTGAAACTTTTTATTTTATAATAATGTTTATGATTTATCGATCCACGATCCACTTTTTTGTTATTATCATATATCACAGGCACATATATTCACTAAATGGACTCTCCTGAATCCAAAAAAACCCACTCTCAAGTCAGCAGCTTCAGGAGTTCCATAGATATCCATTCTGAAAATTTGAAATGAAGTGAATAGTAAAAATTTAAAAAAAAACTGCTTTGAGAGCAGTCTACTCAATCTACAGATCTTAAAGTCATATATCTTCACCAAATGGACTCTCCTGAATCCAAAAAAATATCAAGTCAGTGGCTTCAGCAGTTCCACAGATATCCATTTTAAAAATTTGAAATTAAGTGAATAGTAAAAATAAAATAATAATTTCTATATGAGAGCAGTCTGCTCAATCTAGACATCTTAAAGGCACACATCTTCACTAAATGGACTCTCCTGAATCCAAAAAATGCACTCTAGAGTCAGTAGCTTCAGGAGTTCCTGAGATATCCATTCTCAAAATTTGAAATTAAATGAATAGTAAACATAAAAATGAATCTCTATTTTGAGAGCAGTCTGCTTAATCTGGAGATTTTGAAACCAGACATCTTCACTAAATGGACTCTCCTGAATCCAAAAAGCCCACTCTCACGTAAGTAGTTTCTGGAGTTTTATAGATATCCATTCTCAAAATTTGAAATTAAGTGAATAGTAAAGATTAAAAAAAAATCTATATGAGAACAGTCTGCTCAATGTAGAGATCTTAAAGGCACACATCTTCACTAAATGGACTCTACTGTATCCAAAAAGCGCACTCTCAAGTCAGTGGCTTCAGGAGTTCCATAGATATCCATTCTCAAAATTTGAAATTAAGTAAATAGTAAATATAAAAGAATAATTTCTATATGAGAACAGTCTGCTCAATCTAGAGACCTTAAAGGCACACTTCTTCACTAAATTGACTCTCCTGAATCCAAAAAAAGCACTCTCAAGTCAGTAGCTTCAGGAGTTCCAGAGATATCCATTCTCAAAATTGAAATTAAGTGAATAGTAAAAATAATAAAATAATTTCAATTTTGAGAACAGTCTGCTCAATCTGGAGATGTTAAAGGCACATATCTTCACTAAATAAACTCTTCTAAATCCAAAAAACGCACTCTCAAGTCAGTATATTCAGGAGTTCCTGATATATCCATTCTCAATATTGAAATTAAGTGAATAGTAAAAATAAAAAAATAATTTCGGTTTTAAGAGCAGTCTGCTCAATCTGGAGATTTTGAAGGCATATATCTTCACTAAATAGACTCTCCTGAATCCAAAAAGCCCACTATCAAGTCAGTAGCTTCAGGAGTTCCATAGATATCCATTCCCAAAACTAATATTAATTGAATAGTAAAAATTAAAACAATAATTTCTATTTTGAGATCTACTCAACCTGGAGATTTTAAAGGCATATATCTTCACTAAATAGACTCTCCTGAATCCAAAAAGCCCACTATCAAGTCAGTAGCTTCAGGAGTTCCATAGATATCCATTCCCAAAACTAATATTAATTGAATAGTAAAAATTAAAACAATAATTTCTATTTTGAGATCTACTCAACCTGGAGATTTTAAAGGCATATATCTTCACTAAATGGACTCTCCTGAATCCAAAAAGCCCACTCTCAAGACAGTGGCTTCAGGAGTTCCACAGATGTCTATTTTAAAAATTTGAAATTAAGAGAATAATAAAAATTGAAAAAAATATTTCTGTTTTGAGAAGCAGTCTACTCAATCTAGAGATCTAGAAGGCATATATCTTCACTAAATGGACTCTCCTGAATACAAAAAGCCTAATATTAAGTCAGTAGCTTCAGGATTTCCATAGATATCCATTTTCATAATTTGAAATAAAGTAATTGTTAAACATAGAAAAAATAATTTCTATATGAGAATAGTCTGCTCAATCTAGAGATCTTAAAGGCTCACATCTTCACTAAATGGACTCTCCTGAATCCAAAAAACAGCACTCTCAAGTCAGTAGTTTCAGGAGTTCCAGATATATCCATTCTCAAAATTGAAATTAAGTGAATAGTAAAAATAAAACAATAAGTTCCGTTTTGAGAGTAGTCTACTCAATCTAGAGATCTTGAAGGCATATATCTTCACTAAATGGACTCTGCTGAATCCAGAAAACCGCACTCTCAAGTCAGTAGCTTCAGGAGTTCCAGATATATCCATTCTCAAAATTTGAAATTAAGGGAATAGTAATAATAAAAATTAATCTCTATTTTGAGAGCAGTCTGCATAATCTGGAGATTTTGAAGGCATATATCTTCACTAAATGGACTCACCTGAATCCAAAAAGCCCACTATCAAGTCAGTAGCTTCATGAGTTCCATAGATATCCATTCTCAAAATTTGAAATTATATACATTACAAAAATATATATGTATGTATGTATATATGTATGTGTGTATGTATGTAAGTAAGTAAGTATGTATGTATGTATGTATGTATGTGTGTATGTACGTATGTATGTATGCATGTATGTATGTATTTATGTATGTATTTATGTATGTATTTATGTATGTATTTATTTATGTATGTATGTATGTATGTATGTATGTATGTATATACGTTATGTAAGCAAAAGTCCATAAACTGAAATTTCAACTTTTATCCATAATCGAATCGTTATTATAAAATTTTATATATTGTATTTGACTTATGCAAGCATCTTGAATGTATGTACTAACATTAATCTATCTATCTATCTATCTATGTATTTATCTAATCTATCTATCATCAGTGGGTCCATCAGAGGTCCATCAGTTCATAAAATCTTCTCAATTCTTAATTTGGAATATTTTTTAACTAAACTAACTCATACTCCACGTCTAAACAACCCTAAAAATTGATTATAACTCTTCCCCATTCTAAATCATTTTTTTTTTATCAAGTTGAACCGTGGCCGTTTGGTTTAATTTTTCAATGAACCTTTAATTAAAACCTCCGAAGAGCCATACTCCGTCGGCCGTGAAAATCACGCGTGCTTTTGGGCAGTAACTAACCCAAGAACAAGGAATTGAGTGTCCCAAAAAGTGTAAATATTCGGCAATTAAAATTTAATTACTTAAACTGCTCCCCTCTAATTTAGGGCTACCAAAACGCATGCGTTTAGATGTTAATGCAGATTACGGTTTTAAAATGCAGTAAGAATTATGTTTTAATTTGACGATGACATGTGAGCAAATGTAAATGGTGGGTTGCATTTAATTCGGTGAGAGCTTTAATTAATGGTTTTGTAGATGCTTATGGTCATTAATTTTTATGTTTTTATTAAGGTTGAATAAATTTTAAGCAGATATAATATGTTTGTGTATTTGTATGCCTATGGCTAACTCTTTTGTCGATAGGAAACTTTTTTTTCCAAAAGATTTCACGAAGATTTTTAGCATAGGATATGTAGCTTATACTTTGTACTTGAACGTAATTACTGACTTTGGAGGTGATGGATTTCCCTGGAGTTACCTGGTTCTTAAAGCAAACAACTGACTTAGGAGTTGATCGATTTTTTACGTTATTCTGCTAAATTAAATTTCCTGGAGTTCTTCTTCTGCAAGTGCCTATCCGTTCCGGATGTTGGCTATCATTTTGGCTACCTTAACTTTGTTTACAGCTGCCCGGAAGAGGCCTGTGGTTGTCGTGGAGAACCAACTTCTAAAGTTTTTAAGTCACGAGATTTGTCTTCTCCCTTTGTTTCTTTTTGCTTCAACTTTGCCTTGTAGTATGCACTGAAGGAGTCCGTATCTACTCGAGTTGCGCATGATGTATCCCAGGTATTGTAGTTTCCTGGTTTTAATCGTGGTCAGGATTTTCCTGGAGTTACCTGGTTCTTAAAGCAAACAACTGACTTTTGAGTTGATCGATATTTTACGTTCTTCTGCAAAATTCAATTTCGTGGAGTTACCTGCTTCTTAAACCAAATTACTGACTTTGCAGTTGATGGATATTTTACGTTCTTCTTCAAAATTCATTTCCCAGGAGTTACCTGGTTTTTAAAGCAAACAACTGAATTTAGAGTTGATCGATATTTTACGTTCTTCTGCAAAATTCTACTTCCTAGAGTTACCTGGTTCTTAAACCCAATTACTGACTTTGGAGTTGATGGATATTTTAAGTTCTTCTTCAAGATTCATTTCCCTGGAGTTACCTGGTTCTTAAAGCAAACAACTGACTTTGAAGTTGATCGATATTTTACGTTCTTCTGCAAAATTCAATTTCTGGAGTTACCTGCTTCTTAAACAAAATTGCAGACTTTGGAGTTGATGGATATTTTACGTTCTTCTTCAAAATTAATTTCCCTGGAGTTACCTGGTTCTTAAAGCAAACAACTGACTTTGAAGTTGATCAATATTTTACGTTTTTCTGCAAAATTCAATTTCCTGGAGTTACCTGCTTCTTAAACCAAATTACTGACTTTGCCCGTTGTCTTGCCATCTGCACATGTTTCTTCTTCCGCAGAGGTACAAACTAAGCTGGGTCATGGCTGATTGTACGATCTGCCTCTATTTCTTTGGTTCCATTATCGTTTCTTCGGATTTGCTGATATTCAGTAGGTACATAGTTTTTATTATTATTAATAATAAAATAATAATGTTTATTGTTTTAAACTTAGCGGTGGTGGAGATATCGAGGTGCAAACTTGTAGTTTTGAGAACTGTTCCTCTTCTTGCGGTCTTTTTTGCGCCGTTTTAGCTGCAGGTTTAATTTCCTCGCATCCTCCGTGTTCGCGTCCCCCACGGGGCCGGCCCGAGGAGGACGGCGAGTGTAATTCCGGACGGCGCGCTCTCTCTCGCTCAAATTAATATATATGGCGACCGCAGCTCGTACATGTTTACACAGGCATCTCAAAATTCCCTCCACTTAATTATAGTTGTCGTAAAGTTGCAGCAAGTAGCGGCCGCGCGTATGTGCGCCAGAACTATTCGTGTAAGTCACCCTGAAAGTTTGACGGGCGGCTGCCGGGGGCCCCGGCCCCCGGGGGCCTTCCGGAAGGGCCGCCGAGCGCACGTGTGCGGTTTTCCGGCTTTAATTGCTCCGGGCGGCAGCACGCCTCCCCCCTCGCGAAACGCCGGCAGTCCTTGACCAGATCTGCACGACATCCGGCTCCGGTGTTACGGCACCGGTGCGACAATGACCAAGGCCATCGGTGGTCAGCGTCTGGGCCCGGGTGGGTGCCTCATTGGTATTTCAGGACGGGACGATTGCATTGTGATTGTCATCGTAATGACGGTTATCGCGCAGCCATCTGAATGCGAATCGTCCCACAATCGCCGGGGACTTCCTCAACGTCCCATTACATAACTCACGGCCCATGCTTATGAGGCGAAAACAATTACACCGCGTTTTTGTGTACAGATAATGTATCGGCCAAATAAATTAGGCGCTATTATTTAAATGTATACACAAGGCGGGAATTATTAGTTTTAATGAAGTTGTTAGACATCGGCTTTATTATAATAATTTATTCAAAACAATGAGTTCCATTCCGTCGATTGAGATACATAAATTTCAGCCGTTTTCGAAGCCATTACGTTAATATATTAACGCATGGGGAACCCATTGTAATTGCGTGCTGGCGCATGCAGGTATTAACGCACCGGGGCGAACTTTTGTATGTCTGTCTGCCCGTGTGTGCGTTTGTCTGCATGCGTGTGAGGAGAAGAACACAGCGACGAAAGATAAAACCGAATGTCTTCATGATTTCCTAAATAAATCACCACGCAATAACGGGGTGCGCCTACACATTTCCACAAAGCCCAAGGCACAGGTTCAACACAAATGAAAATACTGAGCAGCACCGTTTTCAGAAGAGCCACTTATATGGATTCAAAATATTATCAGTATACCCAGGGCCGCGCCTAGGTAGTTGGCCGCCCGTGTGCAATAGTATTTTGGCCGCCCTACACAGAGTAGCTATCCATTCTAAAGACAGGTCAGGGAATAATAATAATAATATAATAGATATTTATGCATTAAGGGAGATATGGATGTTTTTTTCCTGAGGTTGACAGGATTACAAACCGAGGGCCTTTGGCCCGAGGTTTGTAAGTCAACCGAGGGTAAAAAACATCCATATCTTCCGTGGTGCATACAATATTTTATTTTTTAGAAACATATTGGTAAAAATTTTAGGTATTGTATCGATCCACAATGTTTATTTCCGAGGTTGCTATAAGTTGTTTGACAGTATATAAAAGTCATAATAAAAATGGCAGAAGGTATTATTCCTCAAAATATAAATGAAAAAGCCAAAAAAGCCCGTGAATTATTGGTACCCCAAAAGTCGGGACATTTATACGCAAAAGAATATGATCGATTGCGTGAGTGGATGTTAAAAAATGATGTCACTGTTATAAGTGTAACTGTAATGTTGGCATATTTTCAAGATTTGTCAAATTCGTTTAGTCCGAATACGTTGTGGAGCAAGCTTTCGATGATTAAATCTATGTTATTATTGAGAGATGGCATTGATATTTCAAATTACCACGAATTGGAAACATTCCTTAAAAGAAAAAACAAAAGATATGAACCCAAGAAGTCTGAGGTCTTGACGCGTGAACAGGTTGATATGTTTTTACGAGAAGCACCGAATGACACTAATTTGATGTTTAAAGTGGGAGTAATTATGGGTATGTTTGGCGCTTGCAGAACTGACGAATTGGTAAAAATGCAAATTGGAGACATCAGTGACAGGGGTTCAGTAATTGTGGTGCAGATTCCGGACACTAAAACATAGGCAAAGAGATCCTTCACTATAGTTGAAGAGGAGAGACTGAATGCGTTGTCGCTTATCAGAGAATACATGTGTTTGCGTCCTGCAGGAGTCTCAAGGTTTTTTTATCGTACAGAAACAGAAAATGTACAGTGCAACCTGTTGGGAAAAACACATTTGGCAGCATTCCGTCAAAAATTGCTGTCTACTTGGGTTTGCCGAATCCGAAATCTTTCACAGGTCACTGTTTAAGACGAACATCTGCAACTTTGGCAGCAGATGGAGGAGAAAGTATGACCAATCTGAAGCGTCTGGGTGGATGGAAAAGCTCTACACTAGCGGAAGGCTACTTGGCAGACAGCATTGCATCCAAGAATAAAATTTCACGAGTGATTGCAGGACTGGAAGAGACTGAAAAAGTAAGATCGTCAGCATCTGCTAGTGGCAGTGGAGGCCATGAGCAGACGCAAAATTGCTCATCTTCCGGTACCGTCTTGAATGGAAAATTTGTCAATTGTACGATCTATTTGTCAAGTGGTCATAAGGTTGAAGGAGAAAAAAATGTGATTGAGAGTGAAAAAAATTGACATCTCCCTAGGGAGATATGAGTTGCTTTTCATAGATTGTATCCATGACGAAAATAAATAATATCATGTTTCTTAAAAATAATAGATATTTATGCATTAAGGGAGATATGGATGTTTTTTTCCTGAGGTTGACAGGATTACAAACCGAGGGCCTTTGGCCCGAGGTTTGTAAGTCAACCGAGGGTAAAAAACATCCATAGCTCCCGTGGTGCATACAATATTTTATTTTTTAGAAACATATTGGTAAAAATTTTAGGTATTGTATCGATCCACAATGTTTATTTCCGAGGTTGCTATGAGTTGTTTGACAGTATATAAAAGTCATAATAAAAATGTGACAGGGGTTCAGTAATTGTGGTGCAGATTCCGGACACTAAAACATTGGCAAAGAGATCCTTCACTATAGTTGAAGAGGAGAGACTGAATGCGTTGTCGCTTATCAGAGAATACGTGTGCTTGCGTCTTGCAGGAGTCTCAAGGTTTTTTTTATCGTACAGAAACAGAAAATGTACAGTGCAACCTGTTGGGAAAAACACATTTGGCAGCATTCCGTCAAAAATTGCTGTCTACTTGTGTTTGCCGAATCCGAAATCTTTCACAGGTCACTGTTTAAGACGAACATCTGCAACTTTGGCAGCTGATGGAGGAGTAAGTATGACCAATCTGAAGCGTCTGGGTGGATGGAAAAGCTCTACAGTAGCGGAAGGCTACTTGGCAGACAGCATGGCATCCAAGAATAAAATTTCACGCGTGATTGCTGGACTGGAAGAGACTGAAAAAGTAAGATCGTCGGTATCTGCTAGTGGCAGTGGAGGCCATGAGCAGACGCAAAATTGCTCATCTTCAAGTACCGTCTTGAATGGAAAATTTGTCAATTGTACGATCTATTTGTCAAGTGGTCATAAGGTTGAAGGAGAAAAAAATGTGATTGAGGGTGAAAAAAATTGACATCTCCCTAGGGAGATATGAGTTGCTTTTCATAGATTGTATCTATGACGAAAATAAATAATATCATGTTTCTAAAAAATAAAATACATTTTTTTCGCAATGATACTAACATTTATTCAGAATATATTACAAATAATAAATTACATTTTTATCACTAATCACAATATAGGAAGAATATTGAAAAATCTACAAGCAAATAACTACAAAAAAATATGTGTTTCGCGCTTTGCGCAGAGCAAATTCTGATATTAAATCGTGCATGACTAGCTAATCCAATATCTCATGTTCAATAGATATCATTGATAAATTTACTAACGTTCTTGTGACATTGTAGATTGTAAGTATTTTTTTATAATCTTTAATTTCGAAAAAGATCGCTTACGAGATGCTACGGATACTGGCAATGTTAACAAAATTCTTATAGAAATAAATATGTTCGAGAACGTTGCCTGCAGATCATTTTCCAATATGTATGCAAGAATTCTTTGTGGTTCTGTGACATCTTTTGATGGTAAATGGTTTTTCAAGGATAAAATTTCTTGAAAGAGGTCTATCCCATCAATATCAGACTCTTTTCTTTGCTCACCTCTTAGTTTAATTTGCAAATCGTTGCAAGATTTTAACAACATTTCGTTCAAAATGCTATTAATATTGGTCATAAAGCCAAATAAATCGTTGTAATACACAAGTGTTTCAAATCTGGTCTCGATAGATGATAAAGCTTGGTTCAATACACAAAAATAAAAATTTACTTTAAAATTGGTTTTTGGATCAAAAATTGGCTCATCCGCAGATTGATGATCAAAAATTTTGGGTGTTTGCTTTACTCTTATATTTTCCACTGTAGGGAAATTACATTCAACCTTACACTTCCATAGCTAAAGTGTTAGTTGCAACAATAATGTCTTCAAAACTTTTATCGGTACGATATTTCTTTAATAGGTTTGTCAAATTTGTTAAATACGTCAGAGAGGATCTTACATTTAGTTTTGGGTTTTGAAAAATGACTACGTTGATTTCAAATAAAATTTTATGCCAAATCACAATTGAGCATAAACATTTTTGAAACTCGTTATCTTTAATAGCAATGAATGCGCCATATGTACAGTTTTAAAGTCTTTAGTTTATCTACATAAATTTCGTATTAAGTGTCGTACACTTGTACAATTTGATATCGTAAAGGCTTTATGGCGTCGATTCTACAGGACCATCGAGTATCACTTTGTGGTTTTAAATTTAACTTTCCTACATATTTTTTAAGAACTGTCCATCTTTGTGTACTTCCAGAAAAAAAAACCGTACAATTCTTGAACAAGATCAAAAAAGTTACAGTTTCATGTGAAATATTAGCTGAATCATTTACGACCAGATTTAAACTATGTGCTGAACGTGGCACAAAAAAGCACGAGGGTTTATGTTTAATTTTGGTTTTTGTAATTCATTGTGCTTTCCTCGCATATCTGCACCATTATCATAGCCTTGCTCCAGCATATCAAAAATATTTAATTTCAAATTCGATAATTCTTCTAAGAGAAATTCAGATATACTTTCTCCTGTACTTTTTGTTGTTGGACTGAATCCAAGAAAATGTTCCCTCACTTCTACTCTTTTCTCATCTAAGAGTATAAATCGTACGATAACAGTAATCTATTCTACATGGCTTACATCCGGTGTATGATCTAATATAATGGAAAAATATCTCGACTTTCTGAGCAAATCCAATATAGCACATTTAATTTTTGGTCCAATTAGATTAATAATTTCATTTTTAATTTTGTCCAAATAATGGGGAATTTGTTTATTTTTATTTATTTATTTATCTTTCTGCTTCTCAATACGCTGGATATGTTTAGTTTTTCTTTCCGACATACTAAATAAATGAAAAGGTTGTAAGTTGCAACTATTTAGTTTTAAATATTTTTTGTAGAACTAACAGAAGTGTGGGCATCCACTGTATTTGGTTTGGGGCGCTGCTGAGCACAACGGAAAACGGCCGCCCCCAAACTTGGCCGCCCGCGTGCGCCGCACGCGTTGCACGCCCGTCAGGCGCGCCCCTGAGTATACCTCCAATATTCACTATATATTTGCTAAATTTGTTTATGCCAGCGCAATTATGTTTCCGTAGAAACATTAAGTGTAAGGTGATCTGATTCTGTGATGTAGTAAGGAACGTTCTTATTCAAATAGTAAATTACTATTACTCGTGTAACTTGCAAAACTCGCTTCGCTCGTTTTGGCAAATATTACACTCATCAGACAATATCGCACTTTTCATAACTGGTTACGTAAATAACTATTACATCTATCCTTTTTTTAAGTTATGGCAACTTTGATGAAAGTTTTTTTTAATCACCCAATATTAATTTGATAGGTAATTTTCACCCATATTCACGATATAAGTAGATATAAGTATTAATCTACATATTCCCACAAAAAGTACAAAATACAAAAGTCCTAAAATAAGTAAACTATTAATTATTCCATAAATTGGCTCAATTTAAATAACAATTTTCATTTAAATGATATAATTTAGTTACACTTGTAATTACCAAGAAAACTGCACTTAAAATATTTATCAACCTATAACAATTATGTCAAATAACATATTAATTACATATTAATAACAATTACTTGGCAAATTTTATTACTGAATACTTATAATATATTTATCATGCAATTGGTTGAAACCACATTACCTATAAATTATAGCTCAATAATAATTAATTTGCGTTTTTAATTATTTTCCTGCGTTTCTTGCAACCAACCCACAAACCGTCGGCTCACTGCACGAGCGTTTAATTTTTTGCGCGCAATTCCTTTGGCATGCGAAGCAAACGACTCCCATAACTGTGAATTCTGGTTTACGCACACACGCAGACAGGAAGAGAGAAGACAGTCTGCCGGGCTGGCACAGGCATGCATCATGCATTACCGATGCATACAAGCATGCCTGCGTGCGACAAGAGTTTAATCAGCGAAACATTAGTTACTACGTAGAAAACACATGCACTTGTAAAAATTTTCGGCAATGCGAAGAATGCGTTTGTCCATTTTTGTCGCAGTCATATGAACATTTTGGAAGAATACTAGGATCGAAGTAACTGGAGAAAGGAACCGGGGAACTGGATGTGATGACAAAAGATGATTACTTTTTCAAAGTCGAAAAAAACATAAAAACTTTCCGTTTTTAACTAAAATAATATCTATAACTATTCTGTTATAATTTTGGATTCGAATAAATGTGGATACGTCTTCATAACTAAGACCTGAGACATGATACGGAGTTAATGGAAGTAGGGAGTTAAAGGATAGAAAAATCTCCTTCGTTTGAGAAGCATCAAAAACTTTTTCTATTATTTTTATTATTGTTTTTCCATTTCCATCGGAATGTTTCCTCTTCTCATGGCTGATCTGATAAACGTAAGTAACGTGATATGATTACCACCTAAGTGGCGAGAGTAACTTTTCTGTCGATACTGGAGTTGTTACAAACTGTTTATTGTAAATGATACGGAGTTAATGGAAGTAGGGAGTTAAAAGACAGAAAAATCTCCTTCGTTTGAGAAGCATCAAAAACTTTTCCTATTATTATTATTGTTTTTTTTCCATTCCATCGCAATTTTTCTTCTTCTTATGGCTGATCTGATTAACGACAGTGACGTGATCTAATAGCACTAATCTAATCTAATCTAATAGCAATAGATCTAATAGACCTAAGCGCAGATAAGGGCTGACATTTACTTTCTGTGAAATGACAGATATGCTAGTAATTGCCTCAAAAACCGTCCGTGAAAAACATGGCTCCTGGAGCAACTAAGTTCTGAATGTTCCTAGAGAGATGTTTATTGCATTTTTGTTGGTACTCCAAGAAAAGGGCAGCTAATAAAAGGATATTACAGTCTAAAACCATTTTGCAAATGTATTTATGGAATCTGAATTGTTAATTGGTAAAACTGATTTGATTAAGTGAGACTTTTTTGGACAATATTTCTGGTGATGGTGATTCTGGTGTTTGTGTTAAAGTCATTCGTTTTGGTAGTAGATTGTATCGAGGGGCGCCGCATTGTCTTGAAGTTTTAAATCATTTCTGGTGTCAGCCTCGGTTTAGGTGGTTATACAACTTCATAGAGAATTTCTCCAGGTCTCTATTTCGGCGTTCGACGTTGTCGGGCTGCGTGGAGCTTGTTAGATATTTCTGTCGAGATGGCCGAGCTTAGCGCGGCCTACGCCTCGAGTGCAGGAAAAAAAGTGGTTCAATAAACCGGGCATTTTCGGGTTATTTGATAAAATGATTTGTGAGCGGAGATAATCTCCGGACAGAGTGAATAATGGCACCGAAATTTAAATAATAGTGTGGGCAATCTCGTTAATAGAAAAATCCCCGGCCCCGGAGATATAAATTTAACCTGTTAATAAAGTACACCTAATTATTTCTGGGTTGCGCAAGAGAGAGCCGTCGCGGCCTCCTCCGGGGCACCTCCGCGGAGGCACGCGATGGGACGGCGCGGGAATCGCGCTAATGGCCGCCGGTCTGCCACTCGCGGATGGCTCGTATCCAGATTACACGTCTCTGATGAAGACATTACACGCGGCGGTCTCGCCTCCGGTACGGGAGCGCGTGATATTTTGCCGGGCGGAGGCGGGCACCAAACCGTGCGAAAACTCTGATTCGAAAGGCCTAAACACCACCACAAGATTCTGAGGCGTGTGTAATTATTTATTTTCAGCGTTTTTCGGCAGATTTCGAAATTATACACGCGCTCACAATAACTTCATTATACCAAGAGCCGCCCCGGGCAACATTAATATTCAAGGCGAGGGCCGAATTCGAAAATGCCCCGGGACCCCGGGGGTGAGGGGGGCCGGGTGTGCAATTTTTGCAGGCCTGCATTTCGCAATTTACATGATAAAACATTTAATAAACCGCCGCGCAGCCACTTTAACCTCGCTTATAAATCTTCTGCGCGGACATATGACGTGAACCTAACAACCCTTATCAAACTCCCAGGCAGGCAGACCTATGAACTCGACTCGGAATGAGGCACGGAGTGTCGTCGTCGATCTTATTCTTCTTCGGAGAACATGCATGTTTCACATCACAGCGCCATCCCGAGCCACGTGAAACAGAATCGTTGTTGACTGTGTGCTCAGCACTCGACCACACATAAACGACGGTTCAGTTATCGTAAGCGCAATCAAAAGCAATGTATCTATAAATTTATTAATTTGGGTTAAAAACATATGAAAATCAATTCGATCACCAATTACAAAATCTCTCACATCGTAATTACTCGTAACTTTGATATCCAACAGTTACAATAGACATGAACATTATAAAAAGAACCATACCAACCAGAAAAAAGCTGCGACGAACAACTGAGAATGGAAGAATTGCATAAAAGTAGGAATTTGGGTTAAAAAAAAAATCAACGTAACCTTAAGAAGATCACCAATTAATGAATCTCTCAAATCGTAATAAACTTTGATATCCAACAGTTACCAACATATGTATGCATGTACAGTAACATACATGAACATTAGGAAAAGAACTATACTAACCAGAAAAAGCTGCAAAGAATAACTGAGAATAGTATAATTGCATAAAAGCAGGAATTTAGGCTCAAAAAACATGAAAATCAACGCGACCTTAGGATCCCCAATTAATGAATCTCTCACATCGTAATAAACTTTGATATCCAACAGTTATAACATACACGAACATTAGAAAAAAGAACAATACTAACCAGAAAAAGCTGCGAAGAACAACTGAGAATAGTAGAATTGCATAAAAGCAGGCATTTGGGTTTAAGGTAGTACACGTCCTTTGTACTGAATAGTCTAAATAACCTTAATATGAGTCAAATACAAGATTTAATTGTTGTACATTTTTATGCGATTACGTGAAAGGTATGCTAAATATTCACCGTCTTTGTTAAAGGCCCTTACAATTATTTCATAATACACAGCTTAATATGTGGTGGTGGCTTAACATGTTTAGTAACAATACTAAAGGCTTATTGATCACTGTTTGTTTTCCAGAGACTAGTTAGTACCTTTCTCAACAACTTGTGGCTTAATATGTTTAGTAACAATAATCAAGGCTTATTGATCACAGTATGCTTTCCAAAGACTAGTTAGTACCTTCCTCAACAACCAGTCTTTTTGAGACCAATGTTGAGAACAAAGTTATTGAGTTGGTTTTGAATGAAAAGTGAATGAATGACTGACATACGAAATGCGGATCTCCAACTTTAATTTTGTCTAATACACATTCGTCTTCAGTTTCTATAAAATTTAGTTCAGGCAGGTTGACGATGTTGATGACACTATCTTGTGTCTTATCTTTCTAAGATACCTTTCTAGGTGTCTTATCTGAATGTGGAAAGGACCTTTAACCGGAAGTGAACCGGGGGGCTTATTGATCACAGTATGCTTTCCAAAGACTAGTTAGTATATTTCTCAACAATCAGACTTTTTGAGACGAATGTTGACAACAAAGTTATTGAGTTGGTTTTGAATGAAAGGTAGAGGACTGACATACGAAATACGGGTCTCCAACTTTAATTTTGTCTATTACACATGTGTCTTCAGTTTCTATAAAATTTAGTTCAGAGGAGGTTGACGATGTTGATGGAACTAGTGCTGGTGTCTTATCTGAATGTGGAAAGAACCGTTGAGCGGAAGTGAACTGGGGATATGGCCACTTATTTCGGTTTCCGAAAATAATACCGTCACCAGGCAAAAATAGCAATTGTAATGGTGATTTTGAGATTCCCGACAAATCATCGGAGTTTTAAATTTAAGAACTGTTCTTTTTCCACTTGACACATTATAGACTTCTGGCATACAATATGGGATACCCATGGCTTGTTTTGATTGCGCAACTTTATTCCGATTAAGTTAAAATAGGTAGTTTTAACAGAATCTGAGATAGATTTTCTACATTGTTTAAAGATGGATCCACCACAGATGTATCAAAATACATATGGATTATTAATAACATCTCCATGCCATATTAATATTTACAGTTTTTAGGAAAACTATTTATTAGTCACGCAGAAGTTGAAAATCAAATTGAAGACGAAAAACGTAAATTTGTCAATTTGGACAGTGTAATTTCTGCCTAAATGGCATTAAATAGATAAAATAAGTAGGTTAAAATAGGTAGTTTTAACTGAATCTGAGATAGATTTTTTAAATTGTTTAAAGATGGAATTACCACAGATTTGACATAATACGTATGGATTATTAATAACATCTCCATGCTATATTAAAATTGACAGTTGTTAGGCAAACTATTTATTAGTCACGCAGAAATTGAAAATCAAATTGAAGAAGAAAAACGTTAATTTGTCAAGATGGACAGTGTAATTTCTGCCTAAATGGCATTAAAAATTGGTCTTGCCGCTTGAAATGACCGCTTAAACAAGAGTATTTTCAAAATATTAAAAAAAAACTGGAGCTGTTATACAAAGAGTAATGTCATATTAACAATTAACACATTGAAATATAAGAAAAACAAAAAAAATCCAAGGAAAAAACAAAAAGTACAATTTTGTTGGGCAGTGTTATTAATCGATTTGTCTTTTTTGATGAATGACCATTAATCATCAAAATCTACGTATTATATACTTGGAATAATGAGAAGAGTTCATCAGGTCATAAATTTTTATGCACATGAAGAATTATTAATCGGTGTTGTCTTAATGACCATTAATGATCAAAGTCAGTGTCTCATATCAATGGACTACTGACAATTATTTATCTACTTAAACGTTAGCGAGTAGTTCATTGTATATAATTTAATAAGTATAACCCTAAGATTAGTATTCTTAATTTTAATAGAAGTCATAACTTTATATATTGACAATGTAATACTCTGTAAGGAGTCAAATTACTAATACAGTGAATACTTGAATACAAGAGTTTAATACCTGAAGGGCTTTAAAATTTTGCGCAATACTGTAAAGTTATATACAGGGTGAGTCGGGAGGAACGGACCAAACTCCAGGAGTGTATTGTACACGTAAAATGATTCAAAAAAAACTCAAATGTTGTTATCCAATTTTCATTTGTTTTCAAGTGATAGTTTCGAACAGTTGTTGAAAAGTCGGATAAATACATTTTTATTCAGAGTTTTCTGATGTGAAAACCGTTGAAGATATCTTTCAACAGCAGCTGCAGCACTCCCATTACAAAAACCATAGACAAACACCACATTTACATATTCAAGATTTGAAACTATAACTTGAAAACAAATGAAATCGGATAACAACATATGATTTTTTTTAAATTATTTTCTGGAGTTTGGTCCGTTCCTCTCGACTCACCCTGTATAGTGGACCTGCCTGATTCCTATGCTTTTATCTTTTTGTATCAGGGTATTTAATTTGGTGGATTGTTAGATCAAATTCAAGACGAAAAATGTAATCTTATCAATTTGGACAGTGTTTGTATTTTCTGCCTGAAACATGCCACTAAAAATTGGTTTTGCCCTACCATTAACCACGAAATCATCGAAAATAATGATTATCAACTAGGAGTTTATCTTCAAGAGAATTGAAGGGCTTCGGGGGAAAACGATTTCATTTTGGCCGTTTATCAGAAAACTAAATTGAAAGTTTCAAGTCAAATAAAGGACATAAAGGATGATTAAAAAACTAACTGATGATACAACTTGATGACTTGACAACAGGTGTATTGAAATATTGAGCACATATAAGTAAAACTACTTAATAATAAGTTTTGAAATAAGATAGTTTTTAACAGTTTTTTGTTTTAGATTTTCTAAGACAAGAAAAATATTTATTTTAAATGAAATACAAATTGTTGATAAAATATGATTATGATTATTGTTCTTCGTCTATTGGGGGTACACAAGAAAAATACTTATTTTATTACAAATTATTGATAATATATGATTATGATTATTATTCTTCGTCTATTGGGGGGTTGTCTATAAGTTATTTTTGTTTATCTTGATCTCTGATCATTTTTAGTCGAAAACACTAGTCTATTTCTCCGTTTCTGAAGCGAACGGTGACCGTTTTTCATCATTTTACTTCACGTGCAGAAACTACTTCTACAATGCTACAACATGGCACTATCAGTTCAATTTCGATAAAAATGGACCCTCATTCCCCGTAGCCTTCAATTGCAAATATGTAAACTTAAACAATGATTTTATATTCTCTCAGATACATGTCTTGAAAAATTGGCTTTACCTAAAACTAGCTTCAGACATACTGCGTGAGGTGCAATCTCCCATATTTTGATAATTTTTACTTTCTTGTCTGTACTTGAGAGTGTTTAAATTTTTATACAAAACCCATAATTTCTGATCACATTTGAATCTCAGTATAGGTTACATAAAAATAGATAATTTTGAAAATAATGGTATTATAAACAATGCTTATGAAATTAGAGAAACTATTTGAAAGAGGCACGATTGGGCCGGATTTTTGTTTTCTCAAGTGTAAAATTGTGCAGCCAACTAAAAAATAACCGATGTTTTGTACGCGAACACATCCTTTATTTCTAAAGTGGGAGTATCAGAAGAAAACTTACATTTCTATCATTCGTTCTCTATCAAGCAACTTGAAAGCTCACGATGTTTGTACTGACCTAGAAATAAAAAATAAAAAATTAGTGGATTGTAGGTATATAAACACACATATTTATATATAAATATTGTACTAGCGAGTATAGCAGTCTAAAACGTTTGTTTGAAAATGGTTTAAATTGGCGTAATACTCTAAAATGTTTGCAATCTAAAATTTTTGCCAGTACTAGCAAAAGTATTTTTTTACAATAATTGTATGCCCAAAAAAATCAAATTACATTTACTTAAAATATAATACAGTTTTCGTGGACGTAGTATAATATAGTTATTTAAAGATTTTTATACTTGAAAATCTCAAAAGATTGATGTGTTATCAAAATTTCCCATCACGAACGAAATTCTCTTTTAAGCCAGCTTAAGTGGGGATGTTCCCTTATCATCACAGTCCAATTCGAATAAAAACTGCTGTGATTATCTGCAATGCTTGTATATTTTAGCTTTGTTTACTGCGAAAGCCGAATATAAAATGTTTTGATAGCCAATGCTGACGTTAATTAAAAAGGGCGTCAGCAGTTAACACATTTATTTTATATTATTGTAGTTATTCGGTTTTTATCCCAACATTTTATTGATGCAGTTTTTATATACATATAACGCGTAACAATGTATAAGGTAATAAAAATGATGGATGCTTTAAATGCCCAGCAGCTATTGTTTAATTTTTTTATTTTGTAAATTCGAGCGCGTTAGTTTTTATTTGTGAAAAACGCAACAAAAAGATTTAAGGTTTTTCGATTATTGCGGGGGTGTTGGGTGCATGTTGGACGTGAGGCTGTGGGCGATTCGAAATTAAATTAATTCGGTTTAAGTAGAGCCTACGTTGGCGTATTTTTTTACGTGTCATTTTCCCTGCACGGGCCCGGCCTGCACACTAAATTCCGAAAGCAATAACGATGTAAATTTAGCTGTTGAAATCGCCGCCACGCTGCATTATATTTCCAGGGGAGGATTTATGGCGCTATCCATTCAAATTAAAATTTGAGCACAGTTTTACATGGTGCAATATGGCCAGTAAGGCCGGTGGAGACAAAGGCAGGGTGGAGGGGGCGCCTTAGCGCGTCGCGCATTCCTGGCGATATTTTCGGGCCGGTTCCGAAATAGATTGATTGATTGCCGTGGCCGGGAAGAAGCATCCAGACGGGCTCGCAAGAGACCGAAACAGAGATGAGACGATGGCGCGCTCTCGTGAGTCAGCCGGTGTTCATCAAGTCAAGATGCTCTTTGTCCGGATGAATTTGTTCCCCAACGTGTATTCCCGCTCGCATCGAGTGTGCCGGTGGCTGAGGAGGAGGGGGGCGGCAATAAATATCCGGCGCCCTCGGTGTGGTCTCGCAATTATTCCACGGGCCCTATTTCATTTCGGTAGTGGCGACCGATTAATGTAGCCGTTTTTGAGTCCGATCACTTTATGGGGTGCTGATGTAGTTACGCGCTTCCACAACCCCCTCCCGCCCCCCGAGTCATTATCTTGGCGGCGGGATCGGCGGTGTGCACACGCCACCTTATCTGCGCGCTTATTTTTTTCCACCCGCTTTTTTCGCGCCCCTACGCCGCAATGATTAGTCGGCTGTCGTCGCGGCTCACGGGGAGGGTAGCTTCCGCGTATCTCTGATGATGCACTTTCCTGATACGAAACGCGGACGCCATTAGAACCATCTCTGAAGAGATACGGCGCGCTTCCGGCGCTCACAGCAGTGCGCGCTTAATTAACTCCAATTAGCGCAAGGCTCGGATGGCAAGGAGGACGTAAAGGTATTACCTCGGATTAACGCGTATCAAGGATCGTACGGTTTCAATTCAACCATGATGACAACCAATTAGTAAAACTGCTCGTTAATTTAGTTTTCGTCGTAATAACAATAATACACCAGTAATTAATAACCTGGTATACATATCGAATCGAGCAAGCCGTTGCTCGGCCACTTAAGAACCTGGTACGAATGTTGCACAGAGCAAGTTGCAGATATAGTAACAATAATACATCAATAATCAAGAATCTGTTACAAATGTGGAATCGAGCAAGCCGTTGCTCGGCCACTGCATATGATGCGTATTGAAGCCAGCAAGAAAAGTATGACCAGATGTGTATTGAAGTAATGATGACTATAGTTCTACGACGCCTAGTATTCTAGGCATTCTATTTTCATTTTACAAAAGCAAATCAGCCAAATTATAATATAAAATATAGTTGATGATTGGTTTACTTTAAACCAGCAAACATATCAGATGTATGTTTAATCTATAAAACAATATTATCATAATTTTGAAATTTTAGCGGTGCACAAAATATTTGACTAATTATACAATCTGTTCTTACATATCCATCAAATTCTGGGATATTAAAACAAAATTATATAAAAATATAGCCACAAAATATAAGCACAAGTTTTGAATTTTAGTGTCCACACTTGCACGAAATATATGAATAATCTCATTAAATTCTGCGACAAATTGAAAT
The DNA here is from genome assembly GCA_951805005.1 of Othius punctulatus. Lineage (NCBI taxonomy): Eukaryota > Metazoa > Arthropoda > Insecta > Coleoptera > Staphylinidae > Othius > Othius punctulatus. Next base: position 10,432,237 of record OX638145.1, read on the forward strand.
GAAAGCACCTCAATAAATATTTACCAATATTTCCAGCCACATAAATCATTGTAAGCAAATATTATCCGCGGCTTCATAAGTCACGCACCCTTTCAATGATACACCCATTCTTATTTCTATGGACGTGGATGGAGGACTTGTCGACGAGATCATTTGACAGTGAAATTAACCCAAACTTCCGCCTCAACTGCTGTGTACAACATTTCCCTTACAGAGTTTAGGGGAACGTCGACAATACCCTACATGCCCCTCCCTATATATGTGCCCTTGCACTGTGTCTGCAGGGCCATCATGAAGGCACGATTCGCTTCTGTAAAAGTGTTTGCCTTCAGGCATATTCTGGAGAGCTTATAGAGACACTGAACTGATATGGGGGCAGTGAATATGCAATTTTATATGATTTATTTGTTATGAAGTATGCAGAGGGATCATATAACTGATATAAAAATTGAAACGTATTCACTGGCGAATAAATTTTCGTAAATTTTCAAGTATGTGCAACTAATTTCTTACATTTATAGAGAACTAATGTATGAAATAAAGTTACGCACTTTTTAAAAAAATTCAAAATTGTTTTTTTATTGTTCACGACAAAATTGTTTCGCCACACTGTGGCTTCTTCAGGTGAAGAAATGATACATAATTTTGAAGCCACAGCCACAGCCATAATGAAGAAGCCACAGTGTGGCGAAACAATTGTCGTGAACAATAAAAAAACAATTTTGATTTTTTTTAAAAAGTGCGTAACTTTATTTCATACATTTGTAATTATGAATTTTCAACAAATAAAAGCCACATCGATCAATCTATTTATAGAGAAATATAAAAATTGAAACGTATTGAATGAAGAATAAATTTTAGTATGTTTTAAAATATGTGTGTACAGGGTGGCCCAATTTGGATGTTTCTATAGGGGATCTCGGTAACTAGAAGAGATATGGAAAATCGGATGGCGTATCCTCGATCTCTTTTTTCAAGACAAACTCAATGGTGAAAATAAAAATGGGCCATCGTCTTTTGTTTTTAATTATGGCCATAAACTCATTATTTTCCTCATTATATTATTAAAGAGAAAAAATAACCTATTTATTAAGGTCAAAACCAACTATGACTCCTATTTGAAAAAACACAACTTTGTATTCTATCAACGATATCAAAATTCTGTGAAACTCATTCAATTCCCCACAAAAAAGTGCCTGAAGAACATGCAACTCAAATCTTAATGAAATGACAAATAATTGAAATGATGATAAAAATTGAAAGTTTTTTTTGTCACTTATGTTTTAGTAGTACTATCGAGGCCATCCAAAAGTGAACGTTTTTCTTACATAGTTTGACTTTTACTTTTAAACATAGGTGTCCTAAAATTTCCAAGTTTGAATAGAAACTCATGCTACATGAACTTTAATGAATAAAGCTTGATTTAATCTACTGAAAAGTACAGAAATGTTCACTAAGTATCGTTCACTTTTGGATGGCCCTGAATGTATTCAATAATTCTCCAAGTTTCTAAAGATTTCTCAATGCATTTAAACAATTTTAGTGAGTTCTCAATGAGTTCTCAATGATTTCAAGTTTTCTCAATATTTTTTTGAGAATTCTCAATAATAACATTTATAGAGAAAATAGTTAGAAATTTTGCATTTTGTGCAATGACTTCTCAATAATTCTTTAAACATGTAAAGATTTTACAGCATATCTTATTAATTCTCCTGATTTATTGAGAATTTTCTTTAATTTTTCAAATTTCCATAATTTTCACAATGCATTTCAATAATTCTAGAGAGTTCTCAATGATATTCAATATTTTTCAATATTCTTTGACATTTCTCAATGGTCATTAACATTTATAGAGAAAATATTTAGAGATTTTGCATCAATTCTTAAGATATCTCAATAATTCTTTAAATTTGTAGGGACTTCTAAGAATATCCGGAGAATTCAATAATTCTCCGGATTTCTTATGAATTTTCAATAATACCCAATATTTCTAAAAAAAATTCAATGTATTTCAACAATTCTGGTGAGTTCTCAATGATATTCCAGATTTCTTAATATTTTTTTTTAAATTGCTCAGTAATTATTAACTTTTTTACAGGTTTTGCATCAATTCTCAAGATTTCTCAATAATTATTTAAATTTGTAGAGATTTTTAAGAATATCTCTAAATCTGCAGATTTCATATGCATATTCAATAATTCTCCAAATTTCTAAAGATTTTTCAATGCATTTCAATAATTCTAGACAATTCTCAATGATATTCAAGATTTTTCAATATATTTTTGAGATTTCTCAATAATTATTAACATCTATAGACACATATTTTAGAGGTTTTGCATCAATTCTCAAGATATCTCAATAATTCTTTAAATTTGTAGAGATTTTTGCTCAATAATTCTTTAAATTCGTGGAGATTTCTTAGAATATCTCAATAATTCTCCTGATTTCTTAAGAAGTTTCAATAATTTTCAAAATTTGTACAGATTTTTCAATGCAATTCAACAATTCTGGCGAGTTCTCAATGATATCCAAGGTTTCTTAATATTTTTTGAGATTTCTCAATAATTATTAACATATATAGAGACATTTTTCAGTGATTTGACATCAATTCTTAAGATATCTCAATAATTCTTTAAATTTATAGGGATTTCTAAGAATATCTCCGTAATTCAGCAAATTTATTAAGAACTTTCAATAATTCTCCATATTTCTAATGATTTTTTAATGCATTTTGATAATTCTGGTGAGTTCTTAAAGATATTCAAGTTTTCTCAACATTTTTTTGAGATTTCTCAATAATTATTAACATTTGTAGAGAAAACAGTTAGAGATTTTGCATTACTTCTAATGATTTCTCAATAATTCTTTAACTTGTAGAGATTTTACAGCATATCTTGATAACTCCCCAGATTTATTTGGAATTTTTAATTATTCTTCGAATTTCTCAATATTTTTCAATGCATTTCAATAATTATAGCGAGTTCTCAATGATATTCAAGATTTTTCAATAGTTTTTGACATTTCTCAATGACTATTAACATTTATAGAGACAATTTTTGTATGAATTCTCAAGATTTCTCAATAATTCTTTAAATTTGTAGAGATTTCTAACAATATCTCAATAATTCTCCAGATTTCTTATGAATTTTCAATTTCTAAAGAATTTTTAATGCATTTCAACAATTGTGGTGAATTTTCAATGATATTCTAGATTTCTTAATATTTTTTTAAATTTCTCAGTAATTATTCACGAGATTTCTTAATAATTTATTTAAATTTGTACAGATTTTCACGAATGTCTTAATAATTGTCTAGATTTCTTATGAATTTTCAATAATACCCAAAATTTCTAAAGATTTTTCAATGTATTTTAACAATTCTGGCGAGTTCTCAATGATATCTAAGATTTCTTAATATTTTTTTTAAATTTCTCAATAATTATTAACATTTATAGAGACACTTTATAGAGGTTTTGCATAATTCTCAATATTTCTCAAGATTTTCAGGAATATGTCAATAATTCTCCCTAGTTCTTATGAACTTTCAATAATTCTCCACATTTCTAAAGATTTTTCAATGCATTGCAATAATTCTAGAGAGTTTCTAATGACATCCACGAGTCTTCAATATTTTTTGAGGTTTTTTCACATTTATAGAGAAAATGTTGTATTAATTCTCAAGATTACTCAATAACTCTTTAAATTTGTTGAAATTTTCATGAATATCTAGACAACTCTCTAGAATTCTCATGAATTTTGAATAATTCTCAAAATTTCTAAAGATTTTTCAATGCATTGCAATAATTCTAAAGAGTGCCCAATGATATTCAAGATTTATTAATATTTTTTGATATTTTTCAATAATTATTAACATTAATAGAGAAAATTTTGCATTAATTCTCAAGATTTCTCAATAATTCTTTAAATTTGTAGAGATTTTGCAATCATTTTCAAGAATGCTAGTGATTTCATATTAATTTTACAAATTTCTAAAGGATCCTCAATGTTTTTAGAGAGTATACAATAATTTCTGGAGATTTCAAAATAATATTCCGAGTATGCAATAATTTCTGGAGATTTCAAAATAATCCATGTTTCTAATGATTTCTCAATAATTTTACATAGACAGTGAGTTATTATTATAATATAAAGTTTTATCCAACCACATCCCACGTAAAATGCAGGCTGGAGATTTAAAGACATTCAAGAACAACGTTAAGAGACTCCTACTTGGACTTTCTCTGTACGATTTCAGAGATTTTATCCTTGTGGATGTTATCCAGTTGTATGCTGTCCAGTTGCCTTTGTACAGTTATTGACTTATAATTTGTGATGTGCTAGTGATGTCTTCGATGTAATTTTAAGCATTGTATTGTATTGCAGAAATCTTTTTAATATGTATGTTATTATTATAACATACAGTTTTATTCATCCTTCAAATTTAAATTTACAGAGATTTCTCAATACTTTTCAAAATTTTATAATGATTTTTCAAGATTTCTAGAAATTTCTCACTAATTTTCAAAATTTCTAGTATTTCTTAAACATTTTTCTGAAACAATTATTACAAAAATATATTCAAAAATATTCAGATGTCATAAATTCAACAAAAAATATTAAGGATTAGCCAAATTTTGACTTGTGAAAACAACTTATTGTATCATCACCAATATATTATGAATTATGAATTATATAATTTTATTTGATTGGACTTGTGTAAGACGTATGATGACAGGCATGAAAAATACATTCAATATTCTATTCTATCGTTCAAATTAAAATTTCCAGAGTATTCTCGATAGTTCTGTAAATTTTATAATTAATTTTAAAGTTTATAAGATTTCTTACTAATTTTCACAATTTCTAGAGGTTGCTTAATCATTTTTGTGAATTATAAATAACTTCTCAATAAATTTATGTTCATCTCGAATTTTATTCAGATTTCTTAATTTTATAGCAACTTTGCATTAATTTACAAACATTTTCGAGATTTCTTAATAATTATTAATTTTTATAGGGAAAATGTCTTAAGATTTTGAATTTCTCGACATTTTCTCTATAAATTTTAATTATTATTAAGAGATTAAGATTTAATTATTAAGGATTCTAAAGGATTCTCAATACTTCCTATTGTTTTTGGGGAGCTTTAAATAATTTCTAAAGATTTAAGGATACATATTATGTCAGTTATCATTATAATACACAGTTGTATTCATCCTTCAGATACAAATTGACAGAGATTTCTCAATAATTTTCAAAAATTTATAATGAATTTCAAGATTTCTTAAACAATTCTTATTATTTCTTGAAAATTTTTCTGAAACCATTATTACATATTTCTTTAAAATTTTTCTGAAACAATTATTACATATTTCTTGAATATTTTTCTGAAACAATTATTACAAAAAAATATTCAAAACTATTCAGATGTCATAAATTCAACAAAAATTATTAAGGATTAGCCAAATATCATCTCTGAGCTTCTTGAAATCGCCATCCTTCTTGTTGTGTTTATGGGTATGGCATGCCAAACCTAATTATTTTATTGTTTCAAGTACGTGAGCTGCAAGAAGACAGCTCTAATGCTTGCAATTGTGTGGAGTTGGTCTCGGTTACAATCGATGATTTCTCGACAACCCGTAACGAAGGCGGCCATTAATCACCATTAATCACGTTGCGGAGATAAAGTTTCAACGATTACATTAGTTATAAATTGTAATTTATGGTACGAGGCTCTTGAATGAAGAAAAAAAATGATACCATCCTCCTTGTTAAGATATCGTTACGATACGAGCGCGAATTACAATGTAAATTGTGAGAATTTTGAGTAATTACACGGCGCTTAGGAAGTGCGAGCGCTCCGCTTTATAAACACCGTAATTTCCATGCGAAAATCGCGGTTCTTCGGCGGGGTTTCCGCCGGCGAAAATCGCCGCGTTTACAGATTGGGATCTGCGAGGATCTTTGCTGTTGTGTGGAGGCATTTTTATAGTGCCATTGTGGCGAGCCCGGCTTATCGACGTTTCTCCTCTTCCGTATTGTTTCCTGGAGGCGGCGGCGTGCACTGCGTCTAGACACCTATAGTCCTGCGCCATTAATTAAGGCGGCCAAAGGACCTCAAGTTCCACCGTTCATCACTCCGGGGGTAATTGATGTAGTACAGCTGCTGCTGCTGCATTAAACTCGAGCGGACGCGCGAGAATTTCCCGTTTTATTAGACTTGTTAAAGGTATATATTACCTCGCCCAGTGGCACACGGGGGGCGGCGGCAAAACAAATCGGGGGTGCGATTTTTTCTACCGCCCCCCTGCAGCCGCCCCCACGGCCTGTAGTTGATGGCGGAATTTTGCATTAAGCCCAGGTTCTTGCGAGTTATGCGAACGCACTCGCGCCAATGATTTAGTGAAGTTAGAAGTCGGGCCCGACTGTAATGGTGTTCCATCGATTTTACATTAGGGGTTTCTTTGTACATTATACTTTATACAATCTAAAGTTGGATATGCACCCGGTCTGAGAGTTATGTCCCTAAAAAACTCGGAAACTTCGGAGATGGAGAGCGGGAAAAATAGATAATGGGAAATAAATTCGCTCGGGTTCTTGTAGCGATATTTTTCGCTTTATAATTAGCCTGACGCTGCTGCCTGGAGGGGTGCGAAGCGTAATGTTTGCGCGCACACACATAGGCAACGGTGGTTGAATTTAAAAATACATGAAAAACGTGCGAGAGCATCGCGTACAAATCGCGCGTCGCATCAATCATCCGCCCTTTCAGCCATTTTCCGTGCGATTCGAAGCGCTCCATCGCATCCAACACACAACAAAACGTCGGCAGGCACCATGAGCATGTCGGCCCGAAGATCGAAACGTCAATGGCGCGCCCGGTGCGGGGCACAATGCGCCCGACATGCATAATGTGTAAGCAATCAGAGCGCGGAAGGGGTGCCACGACGAACCTGCGAGGGTCGCCGAACAGCTGCGTCCCCATCAGCTGGGGTCGCCCGAAATTAGTCATTGTTTCATTTAAAATCCAATTTAATAACAAGTTTCATTCAAAAACCGATCCCCGCTAGGGCGCACACCCCTGCCAGGCCACTTAAGGCGGCGCTCTACATACGTTTTTAAACCCTAAACCTTATTCAGTACAAAACTGCACGAAAACTATACAGTTTTTTCGCCTTACAAAATACTACCAAAAATAATAGACTTTATAATGTGCGATCAACAATTACTTAGATAAGGGGTGGCTATGACTATCAGTGTTATGGAACATGCAAACAAATTTTGAAGGACTTGGATATGCATCCCTACAAAATACAGGCGTTATGATTTGCTCCACATGATAGTAACAGACGTGTACCCTAACAGACAAACTTCCAACATCTCAAGGGCTTCTTTTATTTATAAAATTATTACTTATAATTGTTGATCGCACTGCATCATTTACAAATTTTTTCGAGATTTCTTAATAATTATTAATATTTATAGAGAAAATGTCTAGAGATTTTGCATAAATTCTCAAGCTCTCTCATTAATTCTTTGAATTCGTCAAAATTTTGCAATAATTTTCAAGAATTCCAGAGATAATTTACTAATTTTCCGAATTTCTAAAAGATCCTCAATATTTCCCAATGTTTTTAGGAAGTTTTCAATAATTTCTATAATATTCCATAACCAGTACTGGTTAATATATCGATGAAAATAATACTTTAAGGAACATACAAATAAGCAACGCACAGTATGGTTAGACCTCTGCTCGTAGCTCGTAGCAGCTATCTGCTACGCACGACCAGTGTCTTGTTGGTAACGGCGACAAACGAATAAATTTAGAAGACACGAACTGTTCTGTTCACCGACTTTTCGAACAATTTGAACCGAAGTTTCTACAATACAAAAATATCACATATCTAATTCAAAGTTTGGTATATTCTAATTCAAAGTTTCGTAAATTCCTAAAAAAAAATCCACTGATATATCATCAAAATGTCATAACGTTCACTGAAAGTTTTTACTTTTCAATGTATACTTATAACTTTATAATAATAATAATTCAGTAAAAGTAACGTGTACTTCCGTAATTAAAATTTGTAATTGCTTTTACAACCGGTTTCGATCAATTAATTGGTCATCATCAGGCAAAACTAAAAACAACAACAGATTACAATTTGTACATTAACAATCTAAAAACGAAACAATGATGAAATGAGATGTGTGATATTAATATGTATAACAGTGCTAACTGTTTCAGTTAGCACTGGAATATAATAAATATAAAATAAATATATTTATAACAAAAATTTTGTAATTAAGAAAGTTTTATTATTCCCAATTAATTTTTTGACAAACCCTGCATGAAACATCAGAAAACAGAAGACAGAGATATTAAAAACGATGATAAACGTCCATATGCATGCCGATCCTAGTAGTCACTAATGCTTTGAAGCTACTAATGCTAATCAGAATGTGATTTATCTGGTAGAAATGACATTCAGTGATGTACTTTCTATTCTTTTTACAGTATCTACATACAAAGGTTTGGACGCTACTAAGTTGACAGTTTTCAATAAAATTTTATTATTTGTATTGAAAATTTTGCAATTCACTATATAATTTTGCAATTTATAATCATAATATTCACTGAAAGTTTAATTTACAATGAAAATTTGTAATTTTTGTAGTTAGCACTGGAACATTTATAACGAAAATTTAGTAATTTAAGAAGTCTTGTTATTTCCAATTAATATTTTCACAAAACCTGCATGAAACATCAAAAACCAGAGGATAGATATATTAAAATCAATAACGTCCATATGCATAGTCGACCCCAGTAGCTACTAATGTTAATCAGAATGTGATTTATCTGGCAGAAATGGCATTCAGTGATGTACTTTCTATCCGATTTATAGTATCTTCATACTAAGGTTTGGACGCTACCAAGTTCTCTATGCATATAGTTGCAAGTATACAAAGTGCCTAGAAACCGTCTGAAATGTCATGATTTCCAGACAAAGATGACAAAAATGTGCAATGTACTCGTATAATTAAAATTTCTCTGTTTCCATTGAGAATTTGCACCTGTCAATGAAGACGCATGTAGTTTTCAGAATGAAACATTTGAACATTGGAAACTTTTCGGTAAATTAGCTGTAAAATGTTTACTATTTAATTGTAAATGAAACTTTCAGTGAAAATGTTGATTATACCAAGTGATTCGAGTTTATTGCAAAGGCGAATTAAACCAATTTTCGATTGTACAAAAATTATAAAATTTTAGAATTAGATAACTATTTTTCTTGCAATTCAGAACGTAACGCAATTGTTTATGGAATTGTTTTCGGTTGTGCAAAAACTATTAAATTATAGAATTAGATAACTATTTTTCCTGCAGTTCAAAACGTAACGCAATTATTTATGGGACTAGATGTGTAAATTATTAGACGAGGCGTCAACCGAATCTGATAAAACAACTAGCACAATAATGAATAGCGCTCTGATCTCGGTTGACGCCTCGTTTAATAAATTTCACAACTTACCATAATACCAGTACCATAATGATTAGCAAAACTAACAAAAAAACGCATAATTTCCTTTGTGTTTTTGTATTGTTGAAAAGTTAATTCATAAATCATCTAGAATTTCTTAGAAAACGCTTGGGCTGCGTAACATTTTTTGACATTAATCGAAAATTAGACAGATATCATTGAAATTTTGATGGGAATCATGGAATTTTTGACAGTATAATTGAGATTCTGGAAAAAATAAAATAAAACGTTGATAGAAATTATTTACAATTTTGACAGTAATAAAATGTTGATAGAACTCATTTATAATTTTGACAGTAATAAGAATTTTTTGCAAATAATGCTAATATTTACACAGAAATGATTAGAGTTGGTGAAGTCATAGAAGTTTCTCCAATATATTAGGCTCCACCATCATTGCAACTTATTGTATAAACTCCGTTTTATCATAAAATATTATTTAGGATGAAACACTATTAAAAATGAAATATTTATCATGAAGAGATTGCAATTTAAAAAGTTTCATAATTTCCTGCATCGAACAGAAGACAGAATCAGACAACAGAGGCTAGTCTTAGCAGTAAAACCATCAAGTGTGGGTCAAAAATGGCATAATTTTTACAAAAAAAAGTGCCATATAGAATCAAAATTTCCCAATTTCAAATACTACTAAAAATGGAATATTTATTATGAAAAGATTGCAATTTCAAAAGTTTCATAATTTCCTGCATTGAACAGAAAACAGAATCAGACAACAGAAGCTAGTTTTAGCAGTAAAACCAGCAAGTGTGGGTCTAAAATGTCATGAGTTTTAGAGAAAAAAATGTGCCACATAGAATCAAAATTTCCCAAATTCAAACACTACTAAAAATTTAATATTTATTATGAAAAGATTGCAATTTAAAAAGTTTCATCATTTCCTGCATTTAACAGAAAACAGAATCAGACAACAGAGGCTAATTTTAGCAGTAAAACCAACAAATGTGGGTCTAAAAAGTCATGATTTTTAGAGAGAAAAAAATGTGCCACATAGAATCACAATTTCCCAATTTCAAACACTACTAAAAATGGAATATTTATTATGAAAAGATTGCAACTTAAAAAGTTTCATAATTTCCTGCATTAAACAGAAAACAGAATCAGAGACAACAGAGGCTAGATTTAGCAATAAAACCAGCAAGTGTGGGTCTAAAATGTTATGATTTTTAGAGAAAAAAAGGTGCCACATTGAATCAAAATTTCCTAATTTCAAACACTACAAAAATGGAATATTTATTACGAAAAGATTGCAATTTAAAAAGTTTCATTATTTCCTGCATTGAACAGAAAACAGAATCAGACAAAACAGAAGCTAGTTTTAGTAGTAAAACCAGCAAGTTTGGGTCTAAAATCTCACGATTTCTAGAAAAATAAGTGCCACGTAGAATCAAAATTTCCCAATTTCTACATGAATTTGCATTATGCATTATAATTTCCTAATTTTGCAGTTGCCTGTTCAGCTTTATAATAAGATAAGTCTGCTGTATAAAGTTCACTCCATGTGGTTTTCTACTTTGCCTTTCTATTTTCTGAAAATAAAAATAGCTCTTAACATTGGACTGCATATAATTTTAATGAAACTAGGTTAGGCTTAGGTTAGGCGATAGCCGAATATAAATCGATCTACTACTATTAAAATAAAACGTTGATAGGACTCAAATTATGTACAATTTTGACTAAAATTAGAAATTTTCGTAAAAAATGCTGATATTTACACAGAAATGATAAGAGTTGGCGAAGATTTAAAGTATTCAATTGGAACATCATTCTTCATTACTTTACGATTTCTTATCAAATTTTTCCTGAATCATGAATCGAATTACAAAAACAATAGGTGAGCGACTAATACAAAATACACAATATCTTTGGTGTCTTTGTGGATCGTAAAAAATAAATTTATAAATCGTCTAAAATTTCGTAGAAAACTCTTGGGAATTTTTGACAGATAATTGCGATTCTGGTAAAAATAAACTGAATTGATGATACCCAATAGACCAAAACGAGTGTTCATCGGGAAAGTATCTACAATCTTACGTGATTCATTCAGGTTTTTTTTTTAAGTTTTCAGTAGGAATATTTCTTTAGAGATATTTTGTTTACAGTTGATCTATAAAAACTGTTGTGCTGAAAGCAAAATGTTCAAATATTGGAATGGACTTGCATGCCATGTCACAATAATATCTGATTTTACATTTTTTAAAGTCACATCATTTTGACATCACATCAATTAAAATTTTGATTTTACGATTCTTTTCGGAAAGTGCTGATAGTTTAATTTTGATTTTCGTTAAGTGTCATCATTTAATTTTGATTTTACGATACTTTTCGGAAAGTGCTGACCGTTTAGTTATGAGTAGTTTTTCCGAGATAATTTCATTTTTCCGAGATAATTTCATTTTTCCGAGAGTGCTGATCATGTATGCTGTTTAATGCATTAAACCTCAATACAATGAGGACTAATTGATATCGTGTAATTTACAATACTAATCAGTGCTGTTTAGGGCCCAATACAAAATAAGGGCAAATAACCTCGACATTCAGTTTTTAAATGATCTACTTATAATTTATTTATAATAATAGTAATCTAAAGGAAAATAAGACATTTGGTACAAGTTTCTCTTGGGAATCACTCTGATTTGATTTAATAAAGTCCAGAAATGTAGTACAAAACAAATACATAAGTCCAATAAAGTCCATTCCATGTGGTTGTCTACTTAAAATGTTGATAGGAGTCAATTCGTGTACAATTTTGACAGAAATTATAAATTTTCGTAAAATATGCTGATATTTACACAGAAATGATTAGAGTTGGCGAAGTCATAAAAGAATCATCACTGTAATTGAAATTTTGAAAGTAATCATTGCAATTCTGCAGCAATTTTGCAATTATGGAGGCAATCATTGACGTTTTGACAGTATAATTAAGATTCTGCTAAATTAATAAAATTGTTGACAGTACTCATTGCAATTTTGGCAGTAATCATAGAAATTTTCCTCAAAATCGTTGAACAAAATCATACCTAATTGAAAGATTGAAAGTAATAATTGAAATTCTTTCAAATAATAAATTTTTGACTGCAATTATGGGAGTAATTACAGACTGTTTGACAGTATAATTGAGATTCTGGTAAAATAATGAATATGATGACAGTATTCATTGCAATTATGACAGTAATCATAGAAATATTATTGAAAATCGTTGAAATTCGACCAGAAATAAATGAAACTTTGAGTCATTCAAAATTATAAAGAATAGAACTTATAATGGAAATGATGGCGTGATAATTGAAATCGTGATCAAATTTTAAATTTGATGGCAGAAATCTTTGAATTTTGCAAGTGATCATGGAAATTTTGACAAAATCATTGTAATTTACACTGAAACTTGAGATGTTTATAAATATAGTAAAGTACCATAATGCTTGGTGCTATAATATTAATACATATTTGTTAATGAAAGGGTACTATTGTATTGAAGAGTTTATTTCAGATCGTCTCTAACTAATTGTGTAATTGTTATTAGTTCTGTAAAATGCAGACGAAACTGTAATTGTATTTTACACAGCTATTGTATAACACTATGGCCCGTAGCTATTGTCCGTACTTGAGCTTGAGTTCGACTCAAGTCGTATATTTGGTTGCGTTTGGTGCATAAACGTTAATAGAAAATATGCAACCAAATATACGACTTGAGTCGAACTGAGGCTCAAGTACGGACCCTAGATACGGGCCTATAGATCAATGTTATTATTATTATTATTATTATTATTATTAATCCTTGTAACCTAAATAACTAGGTATGTATAGCCGAATTTTGCGTAAACATCTTAGTTAGTTTTATTGATTAAAGAATGTAGAGATTTTGAAAGCGAGTCTCCGCGCCACTTTAGGCTTAATTAATGCTTGATTGAATTACGTTGCGGCAAACTATTCTCAACTCAAGAAGTAACAAATGTGGCCGGAGCAGCCTCGTTGACGTTAAAATTGAGTGCAATTATGATTCGGAATTTCATAAATCATCCGCGCGTCGCATGCCCTGCTCAAGTTCACCAATCTTCGGGTGCTCCGGAGCTTAATTATCTGTACAGTTTAATGGCGGCGAGCATTCCTGGAGCGTTTTTGATCCCCGGGATGAGCAAGCCTGCATGTGCGGCCCGTGGGAGTTAACGAAATTTGTATTAATGAGGGTTTTTCCGCCGCACCATGCCACCCCCACTGATTAAATCGAGTGGGCAGGTGACGAAAAAGAACGCCGGCTAATTGCAATCATCGCGCCACGTCCGCGCGCCGGTATCATCTTTTAGGGGCGGCCGAAGCCCTTGGAGCGGCGGGGGCGGCTGAGGGGGCGCTCATCCCCCGAGCGAGCGCAGCCGGAGAGCCACCCCGGCGGAACCCACACCCCAGTCACCAACTGGCGATATTTCACCCGCAATTTACGAGCTTAGATACGACAGGGAAATTGCAAGAATGGCGGAGTAATCTATCTTTGTTGGGTGGAAGAACGGGGGCGGCCAGAAAAATAAGATAAAACCCCTAGAATTTGTCTCAGAAGTGAGCCGAGAATGGGCCATTGTTCCCCCCGCTGCGCTATATTGGATCCGATTTTGATGTAACGCATTGCGGCCGATAGAGATCGAAGAAAAGGCCCCCGGGCTTAGGGCTTGATGATTTTTGGCGGTATTTACGGGGGTTTAATGTATAATCGGCGTATAATAAAACCGCAGCGCTCCCCCCTGGGGCTCGTACATTACGGAAGCAGAAGGTCGGAAAATTTAATATCACCAACTATTCCCGTGCAATTCCCTCACTTTCGGTGTTTTTCCATTACATCACGCTTCCTCCCGCTCTTGCACTTATGAGCATGTGTTTCGAGGGTCGTAAATTAACGTCATCAGCGCGTTTTTCTCCCCCGCTCTCTGCGGCGGATTAATGCGCCACTGAGTAAGGAGGAAAAAAGCGGCTCACTTTAAGGGGAAACTCGACCGCATTACTATGTTACTAAAAAAAAAACAGGTGGCTCAAGAAATTTGTAAAGCCGAAAAGTATTTCCAGTCAAGCTCGAAATTATATGCCTACATATCATCTGCTTAATGCAAGAACTAGGTAACTCAAGTTTTTCAAGTTTCTGAGAAATCGACAAGAACAGTTTTAGCGATTCTTTAGCAGATATTTTTTACAAGCTTATTTAAAACATAGATGGAACTATGTTTGCAAAATAAGTTGTCTAGTTATTGCATTCAATACTTAGAGGGAATTCAGCTATGAAATAACTATATATCTCCAAAATGCAAAAAAAATGACTTACCTAGTTCTTGCATTAAGCAGGCGATATGAAATAAGTACTAAAATCAACTTGACTCCAGAAGAAACTTTGCTTTGCGCCGATGAATGACAAAAAAATTTAAAAAAAACAGTTGCAGTCACACAAAAAAACAACTTTGACTCCAGAAGAAACTTTGATAGGATCTATAAATAACTTTTTTTTAACTCGAATTTTTCCTTGTCATAAGAAAAAAAACGAAAAAGTAAGTAGGTGCACAAAATATTCTACGTTGATAAATATTTAAATAAATTAGCAATTCCTCAAAAATTTACTAAGACAAATTTATTTCTGAGGTCGTTTCTAGCAATTTCTGGCATTTCACGAAATTATACTCTATTGAGTCTTCTGATATTTATGTTGCATGTTCAGAATTTTCTTGCATTCAAATATTGAAGAATCATCTAAAATATTCCGAATTTGTGTGAAATATGAGAAATATCAGTAAATTCGAGTGAGCTTTCATAAAATTTGTAACATTTTCATGGTACGTTTTACAGATTTTTATTTAGTATTTAATGAAAGATTTTAATTTTTCGGCATTCGCCTGCCTTTCAAAATATATTGGGGATCGAATACACAGCAATTTCTGGCATTTCACGAAATGAATCAAAGTTGTTTAAATGAATTAGCAATTCCCCGAAACTTTACTAAGAATAATTTATTTCTGACGTCCTTTGTAGCAATTTCTGGTATTGCACGAAATGATAGTCTATTGAATCTTCTGACAATTATGTTGAATGCCCAGAATTTTCTTGCATTCAAATATTGAAGAAGCATCTGAAATTTTACGAATTTGTGTGAAATATGAGAAATTTCAGTAAATTCGAGTGACCTTTAATACATTTTGTAACATTTTCATGGTACGTTTTACAGATTTTTATTTAGTATTTAATGAAAGATTTAAATTTTTCAGAATTCGTCTGCCTCTCAAAATATATTGGGAATCGAGTACATTTTGAGCGAATCTAAAACTGTTCGGGACTAAAAATGGTTGGGAGCCGATGGTCAAGCTTATAATATTAATTGTGCGCGAATTATTCTCCTAATTTCGAAATTGTATGCAGTTTTATGACACATTTGATAATTATCTTGGATTCTTTTTATATTTGATTCAATCTGCTGATGTACTACCGAATTCCCTGGACTATCATAAAATTGAGGAAATATACTAAATAATCTGATGAATATCTGATAATTTGATAATATGATAAAGATTAAATTGGATGTGTGAGTGGTTACCACTTGGTGAAACATATTAGTATAGGAATAATAAAACACTTGGTTGACGTTTCACAGGAGACAACATTGTGAATGAACAATTAATGTTTGACAATACACCTTTACTGAATTGCGTTAGTTATTAAATTTATTTTAATGCGTTTGTTATTACCATAGCATTAAGCACTGTTTGTGTATATATTGCACTGTTTGAATATTTTAATTTAGTTTATACTCTTGGGAATGGCTGAGAGGCCGAAACAATTGTCGAGTTCTCTTCTATATATATACTGTGAAACGTCATCAACCACGTGTTTTATTATCCTATAAGATTAAGAAGTCTAAATAAAATATATTCTCCTAGTTCCGAAATTAAATGCAGTTTTGTGACATATTTGAAAATTCTCTTAGGATTCTTATTGCATTAAATGTACAATCTGCTGATGTACTACAGAATTCCCTAGACTATCATAAAATTGAGGGAGTTATACTAAATAATCTGATAATTTCATAATAATCTGATAAATAAGTCTAAATAAAACATTGTATCTTATACGTTTGCAAAGTCAGAATTTCCCATATATGGGATTCGTAACAACAACTGGTATCAAGGGTAAGAATTTTGATTTCCAATGTGTAAATGTCGGAAAAACATATTTAAGACGTTTGATTTCCAATGTGTAAATGTGGGAATAAAATGTTTAAGAATTTTAATTTCCAGTGTGTATATGTGGGAAAACATGTTGTACCAAAATGTCGGAAATGTGATATTCGAAATATCAAGGGTAATAATTTTGATTTCCAATGTGAAAAAGTAAAAAAAAAATATTCAAGAATTTTGATTTCCAATGTGTAGATGTGGGAAAATTATGTTTAAGGATTTTGATTTTCAATGTGTGAATGTGGGGATTTTTTTTCCGAATTTGTGTGAAATATGAGAAATTTCAGTAAATTCTCGTGAGCTTTCATAAAATTTATAACATTTTGATAGTACGTTTTACAGATTTTTATGTAGTATTTAATGAAAGATTTGAATTGTTCAGAATTCGTCTGCCTTTCAAAACCACAATATTGTGGACTGAGTACGTTTTGAGAGTATGTAAAAGTTCTCGGGACTAAAAACGTTTGGAAACCTATGGTCAAGCTTATCTTCTTAATTACTTTAATCATAATAATAGCAGCATCAATTTTATCCAAAAAAACTTAAATAATTGTGCGAGAATTCAGAAATAGTATGTTCTAGTTCAGAAATTGTATGCAGTTTAGTGACACATTTGAAAATTCTCTAGGATTCTTTTTTATATTTGATGCAATCTGATGGTGTACTACACATGATTATCATCAAGGGCCGATCAGACAGTTTCATCGCAAGATTTTTTCAGTATCAGGATCTATGGTTCATGGGTAAAATCATTGGTCATTGAGGCAGTATAATCGATTATTGGGGCTGTGCAATTGTTCATTATTATAGTATCATTGACCATTCATCAGACAGTACCATTGAGGCATTATCATCATGTGCTGATCAGATAATTTCATCGCCCCATTTTTCAATGTTAGGATCTATACTTCATGGGTAAAATCATTGCTTATTGAGGCGGTATAATCATCAATTGGGACAGTGCAATCGCCCATTATGACAGTATAATGCCCATTGACTGTTCATCAGACAGTATCATTGAGGCATTATCATCGCGCTTTGGCAGGCGATTCCCGCCACCGAGGCAGTTATTATCAAGTAATATTTTTGTAAGTATCCTGCGTGACCGTGTAACAATTCGGTTCCGTTTACTATGTTGGCGTTCTTTCAGAGATTTGGATCGCTCGTAGCCGCTCCGTATCCGACCTTAAGTGGCCTTAACCAACATCGCAATTATGCAAATTCTGGCCGGCCATTGGGCAATCGTAATGAAGTCATCACTGGTTCGCGGTTGCGGCTGAAAAAAAGATTCGCGAAGGTGATCCGTTTCGCAATCATCGCAATCATCGCGGGCGCTGCAGCACCAATCGAACGGCGATTAATAATTCAGCCCTGCTGGAAAAAAGCCCCAATTGTAATCACTGCGAAAATTGCACGCGATCGCCCGCGGCTCGGCCGTGTAATCCAATTACCGCCGAATATGCGCGTTATCAATTTTTATCCTGCGAAAAAAATTAATTCTATAAATCGGGCGGGGCGCTAATGAAAACCGTGCAATTTTTAAACCGTCGGTGGCGCTGGCGGCGCTAACTGAAAGCGCTAAATCAGCGCGGATTTGATTATAAAATTTAATTCGCCGTTAATCAGCGTGCCCCGATTCATCCGCGTCAATCCCCGTGTGCAGCGTTTTTTGCGTGCGCCTGCATAATGCAGATCGGAATCGATACGGCCCTTTGTAACATAATAATAAAACGGCGTGGGGGCGAATTTTCGCTGTAATCTATTTGCCGGCGCTCTCTGATTGCTTCATTATCTATGAATCTCACACCGGTGCCAATTAAACAGGAGCTTGAAATGTTATCAAAATTAATGTTGCGCCGGTGTGATACACGGCTTACATGCACACACACACATGGAAACGCAAAACGTGCCGTCTCTCTCGCCCGCACACACGCCATAATTCCGCTTAAAAATAGCCGCGCGCGAATCGAAGACGAGAGGGCAACATGAACCTGCTCATTACCCCGCCTAACCCCTTCGGAGTCCAAGAGTCTGATTGCGACGAGCCGCCGGTGAATATTGTAATTATTTTTAATGACTTCATTAACGTTCGGGATTTTTGATGGACGCCCGAGACAAGGACGGGAACCGGAGCGAACGGAAAATGGACGTGTTATTAGCTTTATCTCTCCGCGCGCACACCGTGGGCAACAATTATAAGAGAGGCCTTAATTGAGTTGTTCGCGTTTAATTAAAAAACACTCACGGCCACGGCACCATCGCGTTCACCTGCTCCACCCCCCTCAACCACCCCAATTCCGCCCCCGGGTCGACCACGCCGCTGATGACTTCTCGGGGCCGTTCCGGGCCGCGCCCGCCCGCTCCCGATAAGGCCCCCAGACGCGCAGATAAACAAATGAAAGATGGCCCCCGGAAAAATTTACCGAGGGGGCCATTAATGCGGGATCGGAATGAAATATTTACAAAACATCTCTCCCGGCATCCTCCCCCAAGTCTGATTAGCCTCGCGGAGAGTTTCCGATTAAACGCCCCCAGACAATTCATCCAGCGCGATTCTTTTCGCTGACAACACCATATAACTTATTTTTACTGACAATACCAAATGAGGTTTCAGCAGACAGCGCTTTCAGCAAAACCCCCACGAAGTATTACAGTCAGGACCAGAGTAACTTGGTACACTTTTATAAACAACTCACTCGCACACCCCAATAACATATTTAATAGCTTCATAATGCTATGTTTGTTATAGAGAAAATCATGCATGAGCACCTACTTTCTCGCATTGTGCCGCAAAGTGTACCAAAAAGTAGCCACAACAACAAAACAAGCAACGTTGCACAATAACAAGCAACTTTGCAACAAGCAAAGATTACGTTGTTTTTTATTCGTATTTCAACTTCAAGAACATACACCATAACGAAGAGGACTTTGTACAATTTTCAACTAAAAACCGTTAGAAACCATCAATTTTTCAACTGAAACTCTCAAACCGTATCAAATTGACAACTACAATAGTAAAAGTTTTCAAATTTTCAACTACAACTATCAACTTTTCAACTGCTGTTAATTTTCAAAGCACAACTGTCATAGATTTACATATTTTTAACTACAACTGTTAAAACTCAAACTTGAAGTACAACTATCATAAACTGTCAAATATTGAACTGCAACTATCAAGTTTTTACTTGCAACTAACAAAAACTGTCCAATTTTTAACTAGAACTACCAAAAAGTGTTTAAAAACTTATAAAACCTCAAATTGCAGGTGCAACCGAATTATCAACTGTTCCACGCTATCAATTTTGCAACTTGCAACTGTTTAAATTTGTCGTATTTTCATCAACTGTCAAAGTCTTTCAAATTTTTAACTATAAACCATCACAAACTGTAAGAAAACGTTAAATTTCTAACTTTACCTGAAAAAACTGTTAAATTTGGAAATGCTAGTGTCGACATTTGTAGAATTTTCAACTAAAAACCGTCAGAAACCATCAAATTTTCAACTGAAACTGTCAAACCCTATCAAATTGACAACTACAATAGTAAAACCTTTCAAATTTTCAACTACAACTATCAACTTTTCAACTGTTGTTAATTTTCTAAGTACAACTGTCATAGATTGACATATTTTTAACTGCAATTATTAAAACTCAAATTTGAAGTACAACTATCATAAACTGTCAAATATTGAACTGCAACTATTAAGTTTTTGCCTTCAACTAACAAAAACTGTCCAATTTTTTACTAGAACTACCAAAAAGTGTCAAAAAACTCATAAAACCTCAAATTGCAGGTGCAACCGAATTATCGACTGTTCCACGCTATCAATTTTTCAACCTCAACTGTTTATATTTGTCGTATTTTCATCAACTGTCAAAATCTTTCAAATTTTTAACTATAAACTATCACAAACTGTAAGAAAACGTTAAATTTCTAACTGGAACTGAAAAAACTGTTAAATTTGGAAATGCTACTGTCGACATTTGCAGAATTTTCAACTAAAAACCGTCAGAAACCTACAAATTTTCAACTGAAACTGTCAAACCCTATCAAATTGACAACTACACTAGTAAAAGTTTTCAAATTTTCAACTACAACTATCAACTTTTCAACTGCTGTTAATTTTCAAAGCACAACTGTCATAGATTTACATATTTTTAACTGCAACTGTTAAAACTCAAACTTGTAGTACAACTATCATAAACTGTCAAATATTGAACTGCAACTATCAAGTTTTTAACTTCAACTAACAAAAACTGTCCAATTTTTAACTAGAACTACCAAAATGTGTTTAAAAACTTATAAAACCTCAAGTTGCAGCTGCAACCGAATTATCAACTGTTCCACGCTATCAATTTTTCAACTTCAACTGTTTAAATTTGTCGTATTTTCATCAACTGTCAAAATCTTTCAAATTTTTAATTATAAACCATCACAGACTGTAAGAAAACGTTAAATTTCTAACTGGAACTGAGAAAACTGTTAAATTTTGAAATGCCAGTGTCGATATTTGCAGAATTTTTAACTAAAAACCGTCAGAAACCATCAAGTTTTCAACTGAAACTGTCAAACCCTATCAAATTGACAACTACAATAGTCAAACCTTTCAAATATTCAACTACAACTATCAACTTTTCAACTGTTGTTAATTTTCTAAGTACAACTGTCATAGATTGACATATTTTTAACAACAACTGTTAGAACTCAAACTTGAAGTACAGCTATCATAAACTGTTAAATATTGAACTGCAGCTATCAAGTTTTCACCTTCAACTAGCAAAACCTATTTACTAGAACTGCGAAAAAGTGTTGAATGCTTCAACTTCAGTGTCAAAAGGGTCAAATTTAAACTACAATTGCCTAAAACTGTTAAATGATTCACTGCAAATGTCATATTTTTAACTACACTATCAACTTTTCAACTGCTGTTAATTTTCTATCACAGACTGACATATTTTCAACTGCAACTGTCAAAAACTCAAATTTCAAGTACAATTATCAAAAACTGACAAATTTTCAACTAATACTTTTAAAATCTGTCATATTTTCAAGTTCTACTGTCAAAACCTATTAAAATTTAACTGCAAAGTGCCAATCCTATCAGATTTTCAACTGCAGCTGCTAAATCTAGCAAATTTTTAACACCAACCGTCGAACCGTGTCAAATATTGTACCACAACTGCTAAATTGTGTTAAATTTTTAACTGCAACTGTCAGATTTTCATATTTTCAAATGTAAAACCTCAAATTGCAGGTGCAATTGTCAAATTATCAACTGTTCCGCACTATCAATTTTTCTTCAACTGTTTAAATTTGTCATATTTTCATCAACTGTCAAAATCTTTCAAATTTATAACTATAAACCATTATAAACTGTAAGAATACGTTAAATTTCTAACTGGAAGTGAAAAAACTGTTAAATTTGGAAATGCTAGTGTCGACATTTGTAGAATTATCAACTAAAAACCGTCAGAAACCAACAAATTTTCAACTGAAACTGTCAAACCCTATGAAATTGACAACTACAATAGTAAAACCTTACAAATTTTCAACTACAACTATCAACTTTTCAACTGCTGTTAATTTTCCAAGTACAACTGTCATAGATAGACATATTTTTGACTAAAATTATTAAAATTCAAATTTGAAGTACAACTATCATAAACTGTTAAATATTGAACTGCAGCTATCAAGTTATCACATTCAACTGACAAAAACTCTTCAATTTTTAACTAGAACTGCCAAAAAGTGTTGAAAGCTTCAACTTCAGTGTCAAAAAGGTCAAATGTGAACTACAATTGCCTAAAACTGTTAAATGATTCACTGAAAATGGCATATTTTTAACTACACTATCAACTTTTCAACTGCTGTTAATTTTCTATCATAGACTGACATATGAAACTAACAAATACTAAAATTTCAAATACAATTATCAAAAAGTGACAAATTTTCAACTAATACATTTAAAATCTGTCATATTTTCAAGTTCCACTGCCAAAACTTATTAAAATATAAACTGCAAAGTGTCAATCCTTTCAGATTTTCAACTACAGCTGGTGTATCTGGCAAATTCTTAACTCCAACCGTCAAATTAACTTTTTAACTTCAACTGCTGTTAATTTTCTGTCATAGACTCACATATTTTTATAAAGTAAAGTTTTGATTAATAAAATAAAGTATTTTTTGAATCACATTTTACAATATGCTGCCCATATCAGATTAAGTATTTACCGGTAAGTTAATTAACGGGAAAGAGGCACTCTTTCACCAGGAAGCAGCCCAGCGATACTCGCCACAGTCTACCCGCTGCTTCTCCTATTTCTGGCGATGTTTATCTCAGCCCTGGACGTATAATTAGAATGGAGACGAGGCTTTCATTCGTGGGCTTCCACTGGCCGAATACCCGAGCGTTTCCAATTAGGGGGAATCTGATAACCAACACATTTTTTCCCACATTTACACATTGGAAATCAAATTCTTAAACATTTTTTCCCACATTTACACCTTGGAAATCAAATTTCTTAAACATTTTTTCCCACATTTACACATTGGAAATCAAAATTCTTAAACATTTTTTCCCACATTTACACTTTGGAAAACAAAATTTTTAAATCGCAAAAATGTGTATTTCGAATTATCACATTTTCAACATTTTGGTACAAACGTTTTATCCCCACATTTACACATTGGTCAGTCGAGCCTAGTAGCTACTAAAGCTTAGTAGATACTATGGGCAGATGTACAGATATGGAATAGATACTAGTGGAGACTTTAGCAGCCCTATGCATAGTGAACTTAGAAGTGTTTAGACCTTAGTATGTACTAAAAACGATTAGAAAATACATCACTGAATGTCATTTCTGCAAGAAAAGTAGTATCTACTACTCTTAGTATCTGCTACTCTTAGTAGTATCTACTAAGCTTTAGTAGCTGCTAGGGTCAGACGACCTTAGTAGCTACTAAAGCTTAGTAGATACTATGGACAGGTGTACAGATATGGGTTAGATACTAGTGAAGACTTTAGCAGCTATATGCATAGTGAACTTAGTAGCGTTTAGACCTTAGTAGATACTAAAAACGATTAGAAAGTACATCACAGGATGTAATTTCTGCAAGAAAGGTAGTATGTTCTACTCTTAGTATCTACTACTCTTAGTATCTACTACTCTTAGTAGTATCTACTAAGCTTTAGTAGCTACTAAGGTCAGTCGACCCTAGTAGCTACTAAAGCTTAGTAGATACTGTGGACAGATGTACAGATATGGGATAGGTACTAGTGAACTATGGACTTTGCACAATATACATAGTCCATTATGCCTCACTGATCCTCGTGTGGTGTGCAAAACATAATTCATAACTATCAATTACATCTAACAACCGACACTCGGCTCTTCCGTTTCAATAGGTGTGCGTGCATTTTTCCCACATCTCAATTACTTTACGGCATGTCCTCAATTACTTTACACCCATAGCAATTCATGTTTAATAATAACACGCTGCAACAAAATGTGCAACCTTGAGCAACCACCATTTTAAAACTTGCATGGAAGCCGCAAATCTTGGAACTGCCCAGAGCTGTTTCTTAATTTACATTGCTTCGGATTACTTAATTCACATTGCTTCGGATTACATATCCAGATACACCCCTAATCAATTTTTTGCTATGTGCAACGCAATGTTTACCACGTAATCTCGTTTGCTGCGCAACCAGTTGCGTATCTAATAACATGTTGCCGCAAAAATTACAGAGATCCACACGACTGCGAGGGATTAAAAGGCAGTTAGGTGCTTCCTTGCATGGCTCCAAGGTCCTCATTCGTGCTGCTTTTCCGCGCAGATATTTCCCCCGATGCACCGTAATCAGCTCTTCCTTTCATCTATGTGCAACGCGATTTTTGCCTCATTGGCCTGGCAATCATTTGGAAATTCTGCTGCTTGCTTTAATAACAGTTTATTAAGCTGGTGACCTTTATCTTCGATCGGTATCTGCATGCGTCTGTAATCAACTCACGACCATAATCAATTTCCTGGTGCAAGCATTAGCAAGAGGTTTCTCCGAGCAATCGGTTGCACAGGCAAGCCGTTCATTGGGCAGTTATTTAACACTTCTTGTGTGCAATCAGGTAGAAGTTGCGTGCTACTGTACGGCATAAATGATCTTTCAATAGAAAAAATGCTAGATTATATTTAGGCTCAGTTGAAACTTTAAAAAGTTAGAACAATCTTGGGGATTATTAAAAGTTTAAATACTAGTCCTAAAGTTTCGAATAGTTATCTGATTTTGCCCTACCTACAAGATTAGAAACGCACTGGGAAGGCAATTTGTAACATCCTTGTGGGTATAGTTACATGATTTTGCTCTACCTTCAAGATTAACCACCAATTATTAGATTATTAGACCTGCCTAAAATTTCCTTGATTTTGCTCGACTTTTCGCTACCTGCATCATAAAATCTTCTGATGATCTCTGCCCTTACAGATTTGCTATATGCAATATATGCAATATATGACTGGTTTAAGTGCACACTGATGACTTTGAACGTCCAAACGTTTATACTTTGTGGGAATACTGTAATAACAACTATTTTCAGCGTTTTTCGTCTGCATTTGTGTGTGTATAATTTTCCGCTTGAATTTCGCATCGCTGCTATTATCTCTGATTAATACGTGGGCCAAGACGGCAAATTTCAATTTGTGGGAGTTAATGAAGACCGTGTCGTCTGCGTGTGTGGTCCACGGCCTCGGGGCCGCAATCTCGTGTTCGTTTTTCGTCCGTCGCCACCTAAAACTCGGCAGCGCGCTGGAAATTAGTGCCGCAATTACGCTCGGGCCTCTCATTACTCTGCTCAAGTTAAAGTATCAGGGCTTAAGTTACTTGCCGGGGAGGAGCTGGATGAATTACAACGCCGAGGAATAGCGAGGAGTCGAGGAGTAACTGGTGGGAGTTGGGGGTAGTCAGTTGTCTGCAGTACAAGAGGAAGAAGTTGCAAGCAAAAGATATTGCAGTTGCAAGAATTGCAAAGCACGTGCGAAACCATCGTGATTCTATTCTAAGAAGTTATTGGGTGATCTGTTAAACAATGTCTGTATTATATTTTCAAAATTTATATCTCATTGGGGCACTATCATCGCTCATTATGACAATATAAACCTCTATGGAACGCCTTATAAGGTTACAAGCCATATCACATGATATAGTTATAATTGACTTAGCAATTGTATTTAGCTCAAAAGTAAGATTACATTACATATTTAGCTCAAAATTAAGATTAGATTAACAGATTTGCAGTGTTGTCCAAAATTGAAGATTATGATTATGATTATGATTATGAAGATTATTATCACACTTCAGTTGAATTGCACTCTTTGCACAGTTTTTTCTTTTTACAAAAACGTAAATTGAGAGGACAATAGGAGCATTAGCAAGAGTAAAGGTCGAAGTCATGCTCATGAGAACTAGGTCCTCATTATCTAAACAAATGGTAGCAAAACAAATAACTTCTTGTTTTCTTAACCCTCATCACATGATATAGTTATAATTGTCTTGGCAATTGGTACAGTAGAATCGAAGTGAGTCTAGCTAAACAAAAGGTAGCAAAATAAATAACTTCTTGTTATCTTAACCCTCATCACATGATATAGTTATAATTGTCTTGGCAATTGGTACAGTAGAATCGAAGTGAGTCTAGCTAAACAAAAGGTAGCAAAATAAATAACTTCTTGTTATCATAACCCTCATCACATGATATACTTATAATTGTCTTGGCAATTGGTACAGTAGAATTGAAGTGAGTCTTCGCTGCGGTTATTAATCTTGAATTCGCTTCTCATTTGCCTCTGCCCCTGCCGTAATTCAAAAGGAAGTGAAATCTGATATATCCCCGAGCTTCAGTCAATTACCTTTCAAATTCATATATTCCGCGCTGCGGAGACGAGAGATAAATGACCCGATGAAGCCGATTCTCGCAGACAAATGGGCCCCGAAATCGCGGTCTATCTGATGCATCCAAATGTCTGGCTCGTTCCCGAGTGCAGGGAGGAGCTCGTGCACTTTTTTCCCCGTCGCGAATGCAAAGCATCGCGATAAACGAAACGAATCTTCTTCCACGTTGCAGTTTCGGTGATTTGGCGGACTTGGGAGAAGATATATCTCGGTTGCATTTAATGAGCTATGAGAAATTCCAGTCTGGCATTGGTCCAACAGGATATCAATTAATGAATGATGATAAATGTATTTTTCAATAAGCAGTTTGCCAAATTATAATTTTATGGGGCAATTGTAATACCAATACCACTACAGTTTTATGGGGCAATTTGAATGCCAATACCACTACAATTTTATTGTACGGAATCAAATAAGAAATATCTGCTCACTGCATATTCCCAAATTCAGGACCAACTACAAGCACAAGCATTAACATCGAGGACTTTACTAGCACATATTTAGCTCAAAAGTAACAGTAGATTACATATTTAGCTCAAAAGTAATATTAGATTACATATTTAGCTCAAAAGTAAGATTAGATTCCATATTTTGTTCAAAGTAAGATTAGATTACATATTTACCTCAAAAGTAAGATTCGATTCCATATTTAGTTCAAAAGTAAGATTAGATTCCATATTTTGTTCAAAGTAAGATTAGATTACATATGTACATCAAAAGTAAGATTAGATTACATATGTACATCAAAAGTAAGATTAGATTGCATATTTACATCAAAAGTAAGATTAAACTAGATATTTAGCTCAAAATTAAGATTAGATTAACAGATTTGCGGTGTTGTCCAAAATTGAAAATTACTATCACAGTTGTATTGCACAATTTGCACAGTTTTTCTTTACAAAAACTTAAAATACTTAAATTTAAATGCTGAAACGCCACAAAGTTTTACATCTTCCGTGAACTTTTAATTGAATCGGTGAGAATTAAAAGGAACTAACTACCAAAATTTCCAAAAATTACATTTCTCTACAAAGTTAGCCTTACAAGGTGGACTTGAAGCTCACAGGAGATGAAGCAAAAAAAAAATTATAATAAGATTAAAGGAACCAGAGAACTCTGAGCAAAGTCTGATCTCACAGTTGTTGTTGAAATTATGACATTTTTGACAGTTGTGGTTGAAAATTTGACAGTTTCCCTTGACAATTTAACGTTTTAACCAACTGTACTTGAAAGTTCCAGTTGAAAATTTAACATTTTTAGACAATTTTTGATGGTTCGAGTTAAAAAATTTACAGATTTTCACAGCTATTGTTGAAATTATGACTTTTTTTACAGTTGTGGTTGAAAATTTGACAGTTTCCGTTGACAACTTAACGTTTTTACCACCTATACTTGAAATTTGAGTTTATAACAATTGCAGCTATAAATATGACTGCCTTTGACAGTTGCAGTTATAAATTTTACAGTAGTAAATGAAAATTTGATAAATTTAGTTTAAAATTTGATTATTGCTGTTAAAAATCTATCAATTTTTACAGTTGCAGTTACGAATATAACGGCTTTTGAAAGTTTCAGTAAAAATTTAACATTTGTAGACAATGTTTGATGGTTCGAGTTAAAAAAATGTACAGATTATCACAGTTGTTGTTGAAATTATGACATTTTTGACAATTATGATTGAAAATTTAAGAGTTTCCGTTGACAATTTAACGTTTTTACCACATATACTTGAAATTTAAGTTTTTCACAATTGCAGCTAAAAATATAACTGCCTTTGACCGTCGCAGTTATAATTTTGACAGTAGTAGATGAAATTTTGATAAATGTAGTTTAAAATTTAGCAGTTGCAGTTAAAAATCTCTAAATTTTTACAGTTGCAGTTACGAATATAACAGCTTTTGAAAGTTCCAGTTAAAAAATTACCATTTTTGGACAATTTTTGATAGTTCGAGTTCAAAATTTTACAGATTCTCACAGTTGTTGATGAAATTATGACATTTTTTGACAGTCGTAGTTGAAAATTTGACAGGTTCCCTTGACAATTTAACGTTTTTACCAGCGGTACTTGAAATTTGAGTTTATCACAATTGCAACTAAAAATATGACTGTTTTTGTCAGTTGCAGTTAAAAATTTGACAGTAGTAGATGAAAATTTGATAAATGTAGGTTAAAATTTTACAGTTGCAGTTAAAAATCGATAAAATTTTACAGTTGCAGTTACGAATATAACAGTTTTTGGAAGTTCAAGTTGAAAATTTAACATTTTCAGACAATTTTTGATGGTTCGAGTTAAAAAAATTACAGATTCTAACAGTTGTTGTTGAAATTATAACATGTTTGACAGTTATGGTTGAAAATTTGATTGTTTCCCTTGACAATTTAACGTTTTAACCAGCTGTACTTGAAATTTAAGTTTATCTTCATTTGCAGCTAAAAATATGACTGCCTTTGACAGCTGCAGAAGTAAGTTTGATGAAAGTAGATGAAAATTTGATAAATGCAGTTTAAAATATGACAGTTGCAGTTCAAAATTTATACATTTTTACCGTTGCAGGTACGAATATAACAGCTTTTGAAAGTTCCAGTTGAAAATTTATCATTTTTTGACAATTTTTGATGGTTCGAGTTAAAAAAATTACAGATTCTCATAGTTGTTGTTGAAATTATGACATTTTTGACAGTTGTAATCCAAAATTTGGTAGTTTCCGTTTACAATTTAACGTTTTTACCACTTATACTTGAAATTTGAGTTTATCACAATTGCAGCTAAAAATATGACTGCCTTTGACAGTTGCAGTTACAAATTTGACAGTAGTAGATGAAAATTTAATAAATGTAGTTTAAAATTTGGAAGTTGCAGTTAAAAATCTATAAATTTTTAAAGTTGCAGTTACGAATATAACAGCTTTTGAAACTTCCAGTTGAAAACTTAACATTTCTAGACAAGTTTTGATGGTTCGAGTTAAAAAATGTATGGACTCTCACATTTGTTGTTGAAATTATGGCATTTTTGTCAGTTGAGGTTGAAAATTTGACAGTTTCCCTTGACAATTTAACATTTTAACCAGCTGTACTTGAAATTTGAGTTTATCACAATTGCAGCTATAAATATGACTGCCTTTGACAGTTGCAGTTGTAAATATGATAGTAGTAGATGAAGTGTACCTGAAAATATGACTTCCATTGACAGTGGCAGTTCAAAATTTTACATAGTAGTTGAAAATTTTATAGACGTAGTTTATTATTTAACAGCTGCAGTTAAAATTTTAACACTTTTTGGCAGTTGCAGGTAAAATTAATGAATGCATTGATTAATTCGACAGTTTTTCGTTGTTGTATGTAGTTGAAAATTTGACAGTTGCAGTTAAAAAACTAACACTGTTTAGTTGAAAATTCGACATGCTTGGGCAGTTGGAGTTAACATTTTGAAAATTTAGGCAATTGCAGTTGAAATGTGACAAGTTTTTAAATTAGGTGTTGAAAGTCTGACAGAGATGGCTGTTTCAGTTGAAACTTTGACAGGTTTTGACAGTGCAATTCGACAATAGAAATTATTAAATTCGAAAGTCTGACAGAGCTTGGCTGTTTCAGTTGAAACTGGACAGATTTTGACAGTGCAATTTGACAATTCACAATTTGACAATTGAAATGTTGTTGAATTTAAATTAGATTGAATCTTCTCATACATTTTCGTAGTAAGTTTTATAAGTGTCAATGAAAATTTCTGGAATCATATCCAGAAAAAAAAAATTGTAACCGCAAGGGAAATTTTAAATAATGCTTAAATTTGATAACTTCTACTGCAATGTTTGAAATAGTCTTGAAATTAAAAAAAAAGAAAGAATATAATGTAGAGGAAAATAAGAATCTGTAAAACTTGTACGAGTACTAAGTGTCTGATTTTTTTTAATTTTATATTTTTCACCAAGTGGTTACCAAACAAACTTTGCTGAGTACTCTGAGTAAGTCTGATGACACCGTTTGTTGCCTTGTGTATGACTATATTTAAAACCTTCCTCTACCACATATCCCAGTGCAGGAAAACTTCTACATGAGACAAAGTTGGGTATATGCCTTTTGTGTGAAAGATCTAATCTCAGTTCCTCCAGAGTGTTCTTGTATTCTGAAGGAACGGCCAAAAAGGTGCTACTGAAGTGTGCAGCTTTCTTCAAGACTATATTAATGACTGCGTTCTCGAGACTGCAAAAACCTTATACCTTTTCTTCGATGCATGTCCTGGACAAAATAGGAACCGTACATTTATACGTTTCTGTATGGGATTAGTAGAATCGAAGAGATTTGACAATATCGTCCAAAGATTTCCGATATGGCGGACATTCGTTTTTGGATTGTGATAAGACCTTTGGTCTCTTTAAGCACTTAGTGCCTTTTAATTGTCACCGATTCAATTATAATTGGCACGCGTTTTTCGATTTACTGCTACCCTAGGAAAATATTTCTTTACTTATCAGGATGATAAATCGAAATAAATCCTTAAAAGAAAAATATGGATGGAAAGGAATTTTATCAATGTTGATATGATGATATCAACGAACCATTTGTAAAATCCCCCCATCGAATATGGCTTTTTCAAATATTATGTAGTAATATTATGGAGTACCACAGTATATTATGATCAGGTTCACTGTATGTCCTGAGTGGATTGGCGGATGGCTTGCAAAAAAGGCCTCGTGGCACGTAGTAATTGCGACTAAACGTCGCCGGGTAATTTCCTTCCTCGACGGTCGAGTTTCCCCGCGGCGCTCGCGGACCCCATCCATTACAGGACGTGAGGACGACGGAAGTTCGCTGGAGTGGAGTTTCCAGTTTGGAGCGGCGCACAGTGTGGTATTTGTACGTTCTAGCGGGATTATATTCCTACCAAGAAAATATTTGTTTTATTCTTAATTTATAGAAAATTATGGAATAAATAGGCGCAAAACCAGGAATGTACACAAAATAAAAAAAAAAAATTCAGTTTTATAATAATTTTTCATTTTAAATACTGACGTCAAGAATTAAAATTACAATTTTATACATATTTCGCTATCGATCCCATGTCCCATATATTTGACGACATATATTTTTATACATTTTTCACAAAAATAAAATATTTTATTAATAAATAAAGTTACTAGTAAAATACAAAACAAATTGAAATTCAGTTATGTAGTAGAAGATGCCAGATAAACGGTTTAAAACAGTTAAAACAGCTGCAGAAAAGAGGCTCTCCTCTCATTTAATCTTCTTGTTGCTCACTAATGGCTGGTCTTTCAAGTAAGTTTAAAACTTCGGGTTTGATTTTTCCATGTTTTGTTTTTAGAGTTGCTCGCATACTTGATATGAGCGGATCTGATGTTATTAGAAGTCTATGCAGCAGATATGTATTTGTATGAATTCTGGACGTTTTTCTAGTGAACAACTCACGATATTGTCTATTGTCTTTATTTCTCGCTTCTTGCGCTTCTTCCGAAAGCTGACCTATCGGAAGAATGTAGGAAGCTATTATGTCCCTACCATGATAGAGCACTTTATGTACACTTACTGGCATCGCACAAACCGTCTTGAAACGGTTTGTTTGGCTTTCCTGCCAGATTTTTAGATCCAGCTTGTGAATTTTCTAGAAGAGCTTCAAGTACTACATCCCGAAACGTTACATAACTTTCGAGCCACTTTAGATTTGCAGTAAAAAATCGATCTCTGTATCTTGCACCTTTCGAATATTTTTCTTCAATTTTTTGGCAAGCACACCGTAATGTCATTTTTATATACTTGAGCACTTCATCCAGACTTCATCTGGAAACGATACTTCTCCAAACTGATGCAAAACATATGCATATATGGCATCAAATTTGCCGCGTTTACTGCTTTCCGCCCATATGTCGAAAACAGCCCTCCGGGAAATGCAAGCATTCATTCTAGAATAGCAATAATATATAAGTTGCGCAAGTGTGCGCATGTTTTTTTTTCTAAAACGATTCATCAATGAGTGAATGTTTAATGCTAAACTAATGGCAGCTCTGTATAATGCAGTATACTATAAGTAAAACGTTACAATTTGCGAATGTTTTGAAAAAAATTCAGCAGTTTTAATGTATTATATAAAAAATATAATATAGCTTTATACTATTCTTTTCTATAAAATAAAAATCTGAGAGCTTCCTTAAACAATTGAAGATACACGTCAAAAAAACATAAAATTCGCTAATCAAATATGCACAATAAACACGTCAAACGAACTAAAACATGAGAGCGTAACGAGTCGATTTCATGCCCTACATGGCCGGACAGCAGCAGAATATTGCTCAGATCTATCGAACTGAGCAATTCTAACTAATATATTACCAAGCATCTTTATAAAGGGATATTCCTTTCTCCATTAACAACCACATAACAAAATTTAGAATATATATTTTTTTTAATTAAATCCTCCTAGAATGTTAAAATACCACACTGTGCGGCGGGAGCGAAGCAGACGCTCGGAACAAAGAGAGGACAAAAAAAATGTAATGGGGCTCTCCAAGCTAGTTGTTCCTGGAAAGGACACGGCCACATCGAAGCACACACGCGCAGTTTTCGTCTACGATACTTGGAAACGAGGCAGGCTAATCGCAGGAAGCCCACGGATTTCTTCGGCCAGATTACCATCGGTAGCAGCAAGTGGGCCACAAGAAGTTCAACGGTTGCGAGCAATGTCGCAAGGATTAAGTGAATTTGTTAGTCGTTTGCCAGCACCAAATGCTTGTGAAGAAAGAAACTGGAAAGTGAAACAACGACATATTTGTAAGATCATGTTTGAAGACTGTTCTATCAAAAGTTTAGGATACGTTATGTGGCGGATGCCCAAAAAGCGTATAATTAAAGAAAACTTTTTTGAATCGAAATTCTTGGGCCACCAAAGCATTTTCATTAGCATTAAAACAATCATCTGCAATAGTTTTGTGGAGCTGTCATCGAAGGTTCGTTCTTTTACTTCACATTTTCATCCTGCCGATGATTTAGGGCGAACCTTCTGAAGTAACTATACCCATATCTTCTGGTCCTGCCTATGATTTGGGGAGAACCTTCTGAAGTAATCATACCCACAGCTTGCAAGATCTCCAAGGCATTTTCATTAGCATTACACAATCGTCTGCAATAGTTTTGTGAAGCTGTCATCGAAGGTTCGTTCTTTTACTTCACATTTTCATCCTGCCGATGATTTAGGGAGAACCTTCTGAGGTAACTATACCCATATCTTCTGGTCCTGCCGATGATTTGGGGAGAACCTTGTGAAGTAATTATACCCATAGCTTGCAAGATCGTACCAGCAATGATAGCTGCATTTCTTTCAAATACACCAAATTAATTTTGGAGCAATTTTCCACAAGAAAAACACCATAGTGACCAAATGAAATACCGTCAGTTATTTTTTTCACTCTTTGGTCCAAGAGAAATTTGCACATGACTTTTGGCACTTTGCGCATATTTTCTACAAAAATATATTGAAATATCTGTAAGTTCTTCTTTGAACTTTGAATTCTAATTGGCATACGTTTTTCAATTTATTGGTATCCTATGAAATTCTCTGTACTTATGATGATACGTACATGACATCAACGAAGCATTTGTAAAATCACTCTATTGAAGTATGGCTGTTGGGCCAATCCATGTCAACTGGACCAGTGTCCAATTTGCTGAATAGACTTGTAAGCCTTATGATTCTTAACATTTTGCTGATATATTTTTGTAATAGTGGTTGATTTTTATTTTAATTGTGTTCAAATGATTTTGACACAATAGTAAAGTTCAGATTTCGATGGTGAATGCAATTTGTCTAGCGAATAGTTTACGGTAACAGCCGATAGTATGGGAACCTACCAAAATAACTACGAAAAATGCGATTCTGCGTTGCTTTGTAGGAACTGTATTAGGTTGTATCAAAAGCTTTACGTTTTGTTATTCAGTGATTAAGTTTAATGTCGCACGTTGTACTCCTTTGTAGTAGCTTTGTTATTCTTGTACACTTGAGAGTGTACGTTTCGCACTTTCAGCCATTAACGTCACAATTACCTATAATTCAATTGTAAGCATGTTTCAGCCATTAATATCTCGGCTACTCATCATTTACTTGCAATCGTAAATTTAACCCATTCTTTCTCGACGCGTTTATTATGCGCAAGGTCATTAAACGCTCTCATTTGAAGTGCCACCCAGTTTCGTATTTATTCCCATTTTTCGCGCATTTGCTCGTATAATCCTTGTGTAGTCAGCTGTCGTGTTGTTTTCCCACAGAAGCCGCTTTGTCCGGCCATATTTCTTCGGGCAGGTCGTAAAATTAGCCCTGCCCGATATTTCCGTCAGCGCGCAGCAGCGACTTAAGCCGCCGCTCCCCCACTCTCGCGCTCTCCCTCTTCCACCCCATCCCGTGTCCTCGGGTTCTTCAGGTGCGCGTAAATAAAGTCGCGCCTGAAATACGCGCCGAGCTGACGGATGGCCAGCCGCGATTTAATAACAGCGCGTCTAATAAATCGAGATGGCGCGCGCTTTTGTTTTGCGCTTTTGTCGTGGAGCGCAGCCAACTATTCGCGCGCGCCCAGGTATTTTCGTCGGTGAGAGCGCACTCTGTGCTGGGGCTTCAAAGCGCCTCCAATTATCCCGAAATCATGTTTCCTCAATTACGCAGATACGTGGCGCCCGTTCACAAACCGAAACGCCCTGATTTATCGGTTTCCAAAGGTCGGCGGCGGATTTCCGCGGGGGCGGCCCGAAAATTGTTTGGCGATCGAGTGCAGATCTGCATCCAAAGAATCCGAAAGCGAAAATGTCTGATAGCAGCTAAAATTAGAGGTCGCGAATTGCGGACCGTTTTAGATTCTCGGGAAATCGCAATTCTATTTCGCTGTAGAACTCAAAAAATCGAGAATGACGAGATTTGTGGTCCTCAAGCGAATACGAACAGAAATTTTGAGAATGGAGGTCTTGAGATGTAACGACAAGTACCTTACTGCTCACTGCTAAACTGTATTAAAACTTGTATAAACATTTTAATCCCAGTGCAAACACAAACGCTAGCAATAGTATAGCCTCCTGTAATAGGTCCAAGAAAGACTCATTAGACTAAAACGTAAACATTTGAATCCCGGTGCAAACACAAACGCTAGCAATAGTATACTCTCCCGTAATGGGTCCAAGAAAGACTCATTAGAATAAAACGTAAGCATTTTAATCCCAGTGCAAACACAAACGATAGCAATTGTATAGCCTCCCGTAA
The DNA here is from genome assembly GCA_951805005.1 of Othius punctulatus. Lineage (NCBI taxonomy): Eukaryota > Metazoa > Arthropoda > Insecta > Coleoptera > Staphylinidae > Othius > Othius punctulatus. Next base: position 10,468,191 of record OX638145.1, read on the forward strand.
TAGGTCCAAGCAATGCTCATTAGACTAATGACCCGTAGGAACCATGAATGGTTTACCATGCTCGAACGACATTATGAATGTATATAAAGCGCTAAAATTGTATTTCGTTTATAAGTACCTATTTATATGTTACTGAAGATGATTGCACCGTGTCCGAAATGTGCATTTAATTAATAAATGTTTTAGGTGAAAAGGGATTTATGTGTGTCATTCAATTGGTTGTTCAGAGTTTCAATGTTATATTGAAAAAGTTGTTTAGCATGGTGTATTCCACAAATTCCTAATCAGTTAATTGTCGATCTATATTCTATATTTGATGAAGTTACAACTGTTAACAAAAGCCTCAATTTAATCCAAAAATAACGAATCATTTGTTCGTAGCTAAACAGATGACATGTAGCTCCTTATTTTGAAAAAACTGAAGAAATTCTAAATATTGGCATATTTATGTCATATATTTTAAATGTGACAAAGTATGGGTTAGCTATTATTGAAGTTTCTGAAAATGTATTTAATGCAAATTTGACATTAGATTCATGTACAGTACACCAGAAACTAAATCTCCTGAAAATTTGACAAAGTATCAGTATTAAATAAGGGAGAAAATTAAACACTTAACTTTCTACATTGACAAGTATGGGTTAGCTATTACTGAAATTTCTGAAAATTTATTATTTGTAAATTTGATATTAGATTCATATATAGTACACCTGAAACAAATTTTCCTGAAAATTTGGCAAAGTTTCAGTATTAAATAAGGGAGAAAATAAACACTTAACTTTCTGCATTGACAAGTATGGGTTATCTATTACTGAAATTTCTGAAAATGTATTTAAGGCATATTTCATATTAGATTTGTATTTAGTACACCTGAAGCTAATTTTCCTTAAAATTTTACAAAGTTTCAGTATTAAATAAGGGAGATATTCAAACACTTAAATTTCTGCATTGACAAGTATGGGTTAGCTATTATTGAAGTTTCTGAAAATGTATTTAATGCAAATTTGATATTAGATTCGTGTACAGTACACCTGAAACTAATTCTCCTGAAAATTTGACAAAGTGAAATATTAAAGTAAGGAATTAAAATATTAAGTATGATTAGGTCTCGTCATTTTGGAATGATTATGCAGAATTTGTAGGTTGAGATTTCTAATTATTTTTTTTATTTTGGAAATATTGTAATTTGTGTGTTCGTGTTGTCTGTGCATAGCTGAGCTGGACATATCTGTGTCGCACTTGTTTGTCCATAATCTACGGCTATGAATATTGAACGATTCCTTCCAAAATCTTCGACTTTGTCCGGTCCGTCCGGTTCCTGGACATAAATTAAACCGGCCCCGGGTGTATCGATGAATAATACGTGGAGGACGAAGTTATGTACCACCGGAACGTGGTGGGGGCAGCGATAAATTCAGCCGGCGCGGCTATATTTCAGCTCTACGTAATGTGATCGCGCGCGCGTCACCTGGAGGAACCGCGGTTCACGGCGAACCGCCGAAGAACTGGTCGGATGGTTCTTCAGCTGGGGCGGTTGCGTAACGCAATTCGGCCGGCATCGCTTCGGCGCGGCGCTCTCTCGACGGAGCCTTTAATGGCTTCATTCATATTCAATTAATTACCTGCATATGCATGGCACACACTCGAGCAATCAATTAGATCGCTCGTACAATCGCTTTACACGTGTTTTAATAGCTCGCGTTTTATTTTATAGGCCCATAAAACTGTCGCGCGTAACGGCGTCCTTACAACTGTTGCTCGGGCGCCTTCTCCGAAACTTCTTTACCGTCCTCAGCAATTGAGCCGTCCCTCCTGTCCCGTCCACCAGCAATAATATAAGCCGCGTCCGTATAACGCCGTACAATTGACTCGCCAGTCTATAAATCTTGACCGCCGTGTTCGCATTAGCCGCTACATTGATTACATGCATCGCTTACTGTACACACCGAGTGAATTGTGATGCAGTTTATTATAATTTAATTTCGTGCCAGCGGCGGAATTTCAGCTGCGCTAATTAAATTTTCGGCGAATTGCGGCGACCCAACGGCCGGCCCGCTGCACAGATAAACCATCGCGCACCTCCGACGAAACGCCCAATCCGTCAGCAAAATTTTGCACCAGAATCTCCGAACTCCGAACACAATATGCGAAATTCAGATTAATCGCGTCCTACTCGCTACTTGAAATCGTAATTTATGGGCCTCAATTATACGCGAGCTCCTTAGACTCTCAGACATTGCAAACATTCATGCGAATATTCAATTACCGCGCAAGCAGATAATAATTTAAAACTTAATACGTATTTTCTTCTGATGTAGGCAAGTATAAGTTATTTAGTACTTATACAAAAGATGAATCAAATATTGAACTTGTAAGTGAGCGAGTGTAAAGTTCGTTTACTATGTACTGTTCGTTTATTAACTTATAATGTGTATATAAACTTTAACATCTATATGCAGACTATCCTAATTCAAATGACTAAGCTACTAAGAAACCTCTGGTTCCCTTTCTTCATCAAGGAGGGCACCATTATTACATTGTCAGATTTTTACATCAGCCCATAGGTAACCTTAAGCAATCATTGATTGCTCTTCTAGTTACCCAATGAGCTCATTTCCCAACATAATTAAACTAGGTGCATTATTGCACCACACGAGAAGTACATCACTCTAATCGCTCCTACAACTCACAAAATATGGCTACATGTAAACGCCAAACTTAACAAAACCTACAAATCCACTTATCATACGAGGGTGCTTTGAAAAATTCGCGAAATGAAGCACAAATGGCAGCATCAGTTCGAATAAAATATATGCAATAGATGACACCAACTATCATGTGCCATCAACAATCATGACACCAACTTTGTGCATATCACTAGGTGAACAATTAAAAATATAATGTAACTATAGAGTTAGCATGCTTTAAAGCAGATATTTGTAAGTAAAAATGTTTTTTCTTTCATTTTTTGGTCTATCATATGGTACAGATAAACATACATTTGTTTTAATCATTAATTCTTAAATTGAAACTATTTGTGGATACCTAATCATTAATTCTTGTTCAAATTTAAGAATTCATTTAAAAAAATATATTATTTAAATCGTGATGTAAATCAATTGATGTAAATCATGTCAAAGCTGGCAAAAAGTGATCAGAAATATAAAAAAACTTGTAAGTGACCGAGAAGTACATCACTCTAATCGCTCAGACAACTCACAAAATATGGCTACATGTAAATGCTAAACTTAACAAAACCTACAAATCTTCTAAACTTACATATGATAGATAACCTATAGATAAATCATGATGACGGAAGACTGGCAAACACCAGTGACTAACTCACGAACTAATATTAGATAGTCATTCATATTCACAACAGTTAATGGGTCGAAAAACGAAAGTCGATGGCACATTCCATCTATCATGTATCACATCATATATCATATATCTATCTATCTATCTATCATCAATATTATATTATTATATGTATTAAGTTATATGCTAGTTATATGCTGTAGATATGTACAGCTACGGACTCTAAGAATGACGCGCCCGTCTGTCGAAGCAGTCTTATATCCTTGTCCACCATACCCCTACCGTGAGGGACCAGACAAAGATAGTAGGCTGCTCGAACGGAAAGACGCGTCATTCTTAGAGTCCGTGACTGTACCTGTATATGGAATAAGAGTTCATACTACTACTCATGATTTATTTGAATTTTACTTTAAAATCATTGACTTTTGATTTTTTTAAATCATGATTAATTTGATTTCTATTTAAAAAACATTGATTTTTGTTGTTTTTTTTAAATCATGATGTATTCCAACCCTGGTTATAACACGAGAATTCTAATTAATTTGTCGAGAATTCTAATTAATTTGTCCTCAAAATTTCCGAATTTGTTAGAAGTTATAAGGTGAAATACAGTTCCCATTTTCTAAATGTGAGATACAGAATTTTTGGAAAACTAAGCGCAAATGTAACTAACTCTCAAATATATTTGAAAACCCCATATTCAATAGGGTGATTTTACAAATGCTTCGTTGATATCATCATATCATCATGATAAGTACAGACATGTTCATAGGATACCAATAAGTCAAAAACGCATGCAAATTATAACAATTCGGAGAAGATGTAAATCGCATACTGTTTGGCATTTCGGCATTTAATATCTGTAAATTTAAATGCCGAAATACAGATATTTACAGATATTTCAGGATGTTTTTGGGGAATTCCACAGAGAGATTTGTTCGTTTCATATTTTCTAAAATTTATATTAGCTTCCACAACAAAATTCCATATTTTTTCTCCAAAAGAAAAACTTTTCGGTTTTCTACAAAAAGTACAAAATAATTTCATTTTCTTCTAGATAAAGTACCTAAGGTATCTTTTCAATATCCTTTTTTCGGACGATTTCTCCAAGTGTGCATTCACAGTAGTTAATGCTCGTTCGCTTTACTGCTGACGAAATTTCTTTACTTCTGATATATGTGAGCATATTTACTCGTAATTTTCAATATTTCTGAAGAAATATACACCCTGTATATTACCGCAAAATATTAATTAAAATTATTATTAAAATGTGTTACTTATACATATGTTAAAAATATTATTAAAAAATGTGATCGGATATTTTACGCAATTATAGTACTAGGCGAAAAAACAACAACAAAAAACTTAGTCAACATGGGTCCAATAACTGTTTCAAAGATATAGTCAACTATCAAAATGGTACCATATCTAGAATCTGATTCTGCCGAAATTTACAATCTATTCATTTTAAAAAACCAAAGTTAGATATCTTTCGGATACTTTGCCCAACTATAGTACGTACGTATTGAAAAAAAAAACAAAAAACTTAGTCAACGTGATTCCGCAACACAACTGTTTCCGAGATATAGTCGATTAGCAAAATGGTACATGATCTAGAATCTGATTCTGTAAAAAATTACAATATATTTCATTTAAAAAATCCAATGTTAAATATCTTTAGGATATTTGACACAAGTATAGTACTGATCGAAAAAAATAACAAACAAAATTAGTGAATCTGTATCCGCAACACAATTATTTCCAAGATATAGTCGATTAGCAAAATGGTACTTGATCGAGTATCTGATTCTGTCGAGATTTACAATATATTCATTTTATAAAACCAAAAGTTAGACATCTTTCGGATATTTTGCCCAACTATAGTACTGATTGAAAAAAAACAAACAAACAACTTAGTCAACGTGATTCCGCAACACAACTGTTTCCTAGATATAGTCGATTAGCAAAATGGTACTTGATCTAGAATCTGATTCTGTAAAAATTTACAATATATTTCATTTAAAAAATCCAATGTTAAATATCTTTAGGATATTTGACACAAGTATAGTATTGATCGAAAAACAAAACAAACAAAAATTAGTCAATCTGTATCCGCAATACAACTGTTTCCAAGATATAGTCGATTAGCAAAATGGTACGTGATCTAGTATCTGATTCTGTCGAGATTTACAATATATGTATTCATTTTATAAAACCAAAAGTTAGACATCTTTCGGATATTTTGCCCAACTATAGTACTGATTGAAAAAAAACAAACAAACAACTTAGTCAACGTGATTCCGCAACACAACTGTTTCCTAGATATAGTCGATTAGCAAAATGGTACTTGATCTAGAATCTGATTCTGTAAAAAAATACGATATATTTCATTTAAAAAATCCAATGTTAAATATCTTTAGGATATTTGACACAAGTATAGTATTGATCGAAAAACAAAACAAACAAAAATTAGTCAATCTGTATCCGCAATACAACTGTTTCCAAGATATAGTCGATTAGCAAAATGGTACGTGATCTAGTATCTGATTCTGTCGAGATTTACAATATATGTGTTCATTTTATAAAACAAAAAGTTAGACATCTTTCGGATATTTTGCCCAACTATAGTACTGATTGAAAAAAAACAAACAAACAACTTAGTCAACGTGATTCCGCAATACAAATGTTTCCAAGGTATAGTCGATTAGCAAAATGGTACTTGATCTAGAATCAGATTTTGTAAAAATTTACAACATATTCCATTAAAAAAAAGATATATTTCCGGAAAATAGGTAGTCTATAGCAAACACCAAATATCTTATGATTTTTATGAACCTTATTCTTAATCTTATTATGAACTGTTTCCTAGATATAGTCGATTAGCAAAATGGTACTTGATCTAGAATCTGATTTTGTAAAAATGTACAGCATATTCCATTTAAAAAAAAAAAAAGTTAGATATATTTCCGGAAAATAGGTAGTCTAGGGCAAAAGCGAAATATGTTATGATTTTTTTTTTCAAAAAGTTAGTCAACGTGGGTCCCGAACACAAGTTTCCGAGATATACTCGAGTAGCAAAATGGCTTGATCTAGAATCTGATTCTGTAAAAATTTACAATATATTTCATTTAAAAAAATCCAATGTTAAATATCTTAAGGATATTTGGCACAAGTATAGTAGTGATCGAAAAAAAAAACAAACAAAAATTAGTCAGCCTGTATCCACAACACAACTGTTTCCAAGATATAGTCGATTAGCAAAATGGTACTTGATCTAGAATATGATTCTGTATAATTTACAATATATTCCATTTAAAAGAAAACAAAGCATTTACGGAAAATTGGTAGTCTATGGAAAATACCAAGTATCTTATGATTTTTTTGTATCTTGACAGCTGCTGTACACTGAAAAATCAACCACCCTGCATATCTTAGAAACAGTTGAGTTTCGGACTAATATTGACTAAAGTTTTCTTTTTCTCATCAATACTATAATTGGGTAAAATATACGATCATATTTTTTAAACGCCATGTATAAGACATCAAAATAACCGGAAAACTAGGCTTGACAATCGTAAGCTGGTTACATGTTTCTGGCAGTTTTTCTGTTACCTCAGTAGACTTATGGCAAAACATGCTATCTGCCTTTTTTTACAAAATGCACTTTTTGGCATTAAATGGCCACAAATAAAGTATACTTTAAGTATAATCTGAAAACTATGCTTGACAATCGTACGGTGGTTACATGTTTCTTGCAGTTTTTCTGTTATCTCAGTAGAGTTATGGCAAAACATGCTATCTGCCTTTTTTTCAAAATACACTTTATGGCATTAAATGACCACAAATAAAGTATACTTTAAGTATGACTGAACGAGGTATCTTTATTGTACCTTTGTATTATAAATAACTATGGCTGATACATGCTACATTCACAATAATAAATGCAAAAAACTGTTTTTGCTTTTCCTGTAAAATAACAAAAATGGTAGATAACATGCTTTGCCACAACACTACTGATCTGTTCTTGAAGAGGTTGTGGAAATTGTAATTATTATTTAGGAAGACAATTGATAATTTTGAGATACCTTATTATATACCAACATTAGTTTGGTGGTATTGGTCATCTTGGTATTGATTTTCTACACTTGCCTCCTTCTTGGGACTATTTCGTTCCCCCTGCGTTATCTTTAGGTTCGTAAGTATTTGTCGGTTTAGTAATTTAATTGCTGTTTGTAAATTATACTAACAAGAATTTTAGAAAATCTTTGTTATCTTGGCTTTTCGGTTTTGCTTTTGGCAATTGTTTGTAAATTATACTAATAAGAATTTTAGAAAATCTTTGTTATTTTGGCTTTTCGGTTTTGCTTTTTGCAATTGTTTGTAAATTATACTAATAAGTACTGTATACTGGTAGCCGTTACTTTGTGGAACATGGTAAATGAATGAAATAAAACAATTTTACTTTGTTGCTTCCACTAACACATTTATTTTACAAAAATAATTTAGTTACTGCAGTTTCGACTACTTTATAGTCATTGTCAAACTAAGTTTGACTTAAACTAAATTATTTTTGTAAAATAAATGTGTTAGTGGAAGCAACAAAGTAAAATTGTTTTATTTCATTCATATACTAATAAGAATTTTAGAAAATCTTTGTTATTTTGGCTTTTCGGTCGTGCCTTTGGCAATTGTCCTAAGACGGTCAAAGAAATCCGAACGGCCGATTTGGTCTAACATTCGTGCATTCACAAACGATTTTCGCGTTTGCGTACTTGAGGATGTTCGGTAATCGGCTTGTTGCCACTAATTATATACTATATAAACTATTTCGGTTATTGCCCTTGAAGATTGAGTTCTCTCTGAGTTATGGATTTTCGTTTTAATGCCACTGATGGACTGTCCATGTTGTAATTTGGTGTTACCAAAATTACCAATACGTATCGCAATGAAGATCTACCATCAATATATCAAAAATTTAGTAGAATTTGAAGGTTTTACTTGCGAGTGGTGGCACATTGTAAGGTCCATGCAGCCACTGGGTGTGTAACAAATATTCTCAAAGTTGGTGATCGGATATTGCGTGGCGATATATGAACGGTTTCTAAAACTCCTCGTGGCCGTAGAGTTTTCGATCAATATTATGGGGAACAAATGTGGCTTGAGTAATCGGTGTTTCGTAAATTCTGTAACGATCTCGGCGTCCCACGTGAATTCAGTCCGCTCCATTCACGATCTCCGGTCCGAGGCCGGCCCCGGGTTTCTCCTTACACCTAATTGAATCGTAAGGAACCGGTCGCCGGGGCAAATTTAGGAATTCGACGCTAAATCATTTACAGAGCACGGTGGAAAAAAGCGGATTCGTAACCGCGCATACTGCATTAATTCATGAGAGAGCAGTGATTGCTCAATAAGCTCCACGCGATTCCGGGGCGCCCCTCCGGCGAAAAAGCTCCGGAGCACCGGAGTTTTTGGGGGGTGGGGGGCTCCGGGATAGCACGGCTGCACGCACCGCTGCGCCGATATTCGATCAATCAATGTTGCTGTCGGCCTCTAAAACAATGCCATGTTGCTGTATAATTGAACTCGATACATCATGCGCTTCGTCGGGCTCCGCTCCGATCTGCATGGAGTCCTCAATGGTGCGCGTTCCCAGAAGCCTCCTCTTGCACCACGCGAAGAGTGGTCGGACGGGATCAATTAGCCGCATCGGGGCCCAAGTTACAGCTCCCATGTGGAAATTACAGGTGAAGGCCTTACCTGGAAACGCGGCTCCACGCATCACCGATTGTGTCGCGGACGAAAAAGTTTATGGATTCAAAACGCCACACTCGAGGGTAATTACACTTAATAGGGCCGCGACACCGCCAGACAGGCTAAGGAATTGTTGGGTTTCTTCATCGCCTCCGAGACGACTGGAAATTGTACCGAGAATACGGTGGGAAAAACTTTTACAACGCGAGAGGAGGTAATAGAGACGCGCCGCTTGAAGAAGTACTTTCAATTATCGTTTTAAACGAACACAAAAACAACGAAAAAATGTATTTCTTTGATCCTTGCTGTATATATTGAAATTTGTCTACTGCAGCCTAGTTCTGCTGCTACCACTTTTACCACCTACAAGGAGTACACCTCCGTAATTAGAATTGTGTGTATTTTGCGGATTTCACTCTCACAAAAATGTCTTCAAACATGGTGCTTTTCATTATGTGCAATGAACAATCCTTCTGTCAATGAAACGCTTGGTTTGGTCCATGCTTCATGTTAACGCATGAAAAATGTCGTTAAACATGGCTCTCTTCATCCCGTGCAACGAACTTACTTTACTTTATTTTTCAGATTTCCAGCTTATTATTTTGAAATTCGACTATTTCTATTATAACATGTCTGTAGACTGTAAAAACTGAAATACAATTCAGAGAGGGCCATGGAAATTTTGGGTTACGTCTAATCTTAAGTCATGTTCACTATGGATTAATTATTTGAGGACATTCTTCTAGTAGAAATGTATTTTTTTAAATACGTAGACGCCATACGTATTGTGGCTGAAATACAGATTATCATCATATTTTATAAATATCATATAAATAAATAATATACATATCATCATAAAGAGGGATGGATTATGTATGTATGTATCATATTTTTGCAAATTTAAATTTCTCATAGTCCCTTGTATTCATGCATTCTAGAATATCAAATCTTTTTACAAAAACCTAGAAAAATCATGTATGATGGGGATAACCACAAAACCATACAAAAAACCTGTGTCCAGACAAAACAAAAAATAATTGTTACTTTTTAGTATCTGGAGTATTGTCAGCAAGATTAACTTTGATCCTGGTACAGTTTCTATGAATACGTTTGTGTAAAGGTAACTGAACCATGGTCAAAGTTAATCCGAGATTGTACAACTGAACCTTATACTGTGTTTCTATATTGTTTTTCATTGTGTAATCAACTATGATTTACTTGTAAGTGCTGAACACGTCAAGTGCACAAATACTTATTTACTACTCTTAGTTATGCCGGGGAATTTATGCAGCGGGCATGAACGCTTCCTGACTTATTCTTATAATAAAGCAATTTTCGTTCTTGCACGCCGTATATTTAATAACGTAAATAATAACAGTGTAACTTGCTGGGCAAATTACAGGCCCGGGCGCGTTATTTTTGATGAATAAATTACCGGCAGCGAGTCCGGTAATTTTTAGGCCCGCGCTCCCATTTCACGTCTCGCCCGATTCCGTGTTTACATTAGCGGCTCTCGAAATCGTCAATTAGTGGCCACAAATAAAAAAAATCGGCGCCCCAAGAACGGGACTTTTAGAAATTTCACTGTGGGCGCAATTATTTCGGGCACGCGGTAAAAGTCGAGAGATTCCTAATTGACTAATTACCATTTACACGATAGCGGCTCTCTCCGCTCTAAGATTTCGAGGATTCGTGGATGTATGCTGACCAGTGTTATGTGCGTAGTGTTGCAAGCCAGGAAAAGTTCGGTCGAAAAGTTGGAAAAATTTATGGAAGAGTTGGAAAAGTTCGAACGACTTGAGGAATTCCAAATGCCAAACGCCCAAATGCCCAAATCACAACATTTCCTACTTTCCCAACATTTCCAACTTTTCCAAGGTTTCGAGGATTCGTGGATGTATCGCGGAGCAGTGTTATGTTATATGCGTAGTGTTGCAACCCAGGAAAAGTTAGGTCGAAAAGTTGGAAAAAATTATGGAAGAGTTGGAAAAGTTTGAACGACTCGAGGAATCCCAAATGCCAAACGCCCAAATGCCCAAATCGCAACATTTCCTACTTTCCCAACATTTCCAACTTTTCCAAGGTTTCGAGGATTCGCGGATGTATCGCGGAGCAGTGTTATGTTATATGCGTTATATACCATTTACACGATAGCGGCTCTCTCCGCTCCAAGATTTCGAGGATTCGAGATTTCGAGATGTATCGCGGAGTAGTGTTGTGTTATATGCGTAGTGTTGCAACCCAGGAAAAGTTAGGTTGAAAAGTTGGAAAAAGTTATGGAAAAGTTGGAAAAGTTCGAACGACTCGAGGAATCCCAAATTCCAAACGCCCAAATGCCCAAATCCCAACATTTCCTACTTTCCCAACATTTCCAACATATCCAAGGTACTAGTTGGAGCGTACTACTGATGCAAATCTGGTTTTCACTGGCAACTTCAAAGCTACCTTAATGTTTTTTTTTCTTTTTGAATGTTTGCAAACTTTTCCATCTTTTCCGAACTTTTACAACTTTACCAGAGAACTTTTCGTGAAAAGTTGCAACACTATATATGCGTATTGGAGATAAAATAGGGTAATTTAAGTTTATAATGTGTTTAATGGGTCGCGCGGAGGAGGAGGCGCTTGCGCCGGGCGGGTCGGCGGGTGTTTTTTTGGTTGTATTATGCCCCCCACCAGGGCCGGTTTAACAAATTTTAAGGTGATGCCTCTTGAACCTTTAGCTGCTAATGTCTAAAGTGATGCAGGTATTGTAATAATAGGAAATTTTTATATTGATAAATTTTATTACAATTTTAAAAACAAAACAAAACATTGTAAAATATAAAAACAACTTCTCACAGTACAGATATGTAAGATAATATTTAACAATGTTTCATTGAAATAAAAATCAAAACAAAATGAATAAATAATATTACTCAAATAAAAAAACTTTTGCTTAAATACAGAAGGAATAAGAAGATTTATATCTAAATTCAAGACGAAAACCAATGCTCTCAATTATTTGATTTATAATTTTATTATATAGAAAAAATCCTAAAACTTGTTTTTTTAAATGTTCAGTTTTCACGCCCACTGTATTTACGAGTATGTACATAAAAAAATGTATAAGTTTGACTCTAATACAATATGTATAGGCATATTATTATATGTATATTATACCTACCATATATTTTTTTCTACATTTGGAATTTGCAAATGTTTCAATTAGGTTATCACAGCACAAATAATTAACCATGTCTGAAGAGTTACCAAGCCTGATAATTTTTCATGGGCCAGGGTGCTTCTCAAATAATTTTTAATTCATTTTAAGACGGAAAACGATGTCACCAGAGGCATTTGTAAGGAAAAGTAGTTATAATCTTTTCTCTTGTATAAGTTTGAATATTTGTAAAACATTTGATTGCCCATCATACAGTCAATACCACCATATCTTCTTAAAACTGTTTAAAATATTTGCATTCTGCTGTAAATTAGGGACCAAGATCCGATGGGTATAATTTTATAAGCGCCTTTGTTTTTTCTTCAATGATATTATCCTTACTTCTCCTAACCCCGTCAAATACTCAAACATGCTTTCTATATCAATATATGCAGTTTTGCGACGCTTCAATTGTTGAATAAAGTTATCAATTACGACAGAAAATGTATTAATTCTCATATTATCAAGCCCATTAAAATTCACATCATTATTAGGTTCTAAAAATTGGCGTTTCCTTTTACGATTTTGTTTTTTTTTTTATTCGATGCAGTTGGATTAATTTTTTTCTGCTTCCTCATAAAGATTAAATTTAGATCTTATTCAATTAAAATAAATTAAATATTCAATTTAAGATATAAAAATTTGTTAAATTTAACCACTGTTAATCTATATTAACTATTTGCTCTGTTTTATATCAAGCAAAGGAAATATTGTAAGGTCCAATATTGGAAATATTGTCCAAAATTCAGTAAGGAAACCAGTTTCTAATAAATGAAAATTAGAAAGTAATCCATTTCCATTTCAGCGAGTGTTTGAGGTTTTTCAGTTTTGTTGTTTGCTGTCTTCAAAGGCATCTCTAAAACAGGAATATCCAAAAAATTAGACGTTGCACGCATCTGCTCTGGCAGACCACCTCGTTGCCGACATAGTTTTTTGAAGCAGATAGTTATTTTCATTATTATTTGCAAAACAGTTTTTTTAAATGTTCCATCTATGGGTTCCATATGTTCCATCTAGAAGCCCATAAATTATAAATTTCCTGTACCAACATGAAAAATGCAGTAGCTTCCAGATAACATTCAGCAGCAAATACACCAACTGAATTTAAAGAGTATACAGCATAAGGTACGTAATGTCTTAATTTATTATGAGCTTTTATTCTAGCTTGAAAGCCAGAGTATTGGCCAGACATATTACTGGTATTGTCATATGATTAACCTGTGCAATCCATAATTTTGATTTTTAGATCTTCTAGTTCCTTCATAATGGCAACTTCCATTTCATTGGCTTCATTTCCTACATTTGTCAAAAATGAATTAAATCTTTCCACTTGAGTTCCATCTGAATAAATATATCTTACTACAAAAGTTAACTCGTCTACCTTGATAACTCGACAATATCTGGTGTCGAGTCAATTATTATGAAAACATATTTACTTGACTTTAATTCTGCGATAATTTAATTAGTAATTAAGGAACTCATAAAAAAACTAAATTCATTGCATATATCTTCGGATAAATATGAAACGGCCCATGTTTGCATATTTTTGCATGTGCGTTTGATGTTGAATGAAAGATGTTGAAATACAAACCAACTAATAGACCAATGTAATTGCCATTGTTCGGTTTCCCAAATACATCACTTTCACCACGAAAAGCCAAAGTACAAGTGGACAAATACTTAACTGCTTCAGCTATTCATTCAAGAACATATTTTAATGTTAATTAAATTATGTTATAATATTTTAATTCCAAAGAATATTGTTTTTTAAGCGATGTTCGTTCTTCCAATCTTTGAAGCCGGTATCAGTAAATGAAGTTTTATTTTTGTTAAATAATTTGCATGGCATACAATAAATCATCCTGCTGTTTTAGAAAAAACAAGCCATTCTCGTCTCTTTGTCTCTCCATTTATGGATTGGTGCAAAAATATACGCTTTGAAGCATATCTCACCCGATCATAATATGATCTTTTAGAGATTTTAAAAACTAATTAATTATTATTTTGTTGTGGTGGATTTTGAATGATATATCGCTTCTCCACTTAGAAGGGTCCAACAAATCTCTGACTGAAATTGGTTGATTTTCTGTCAACGACAATGCAAAGTTCTCATTTTCAATTGTAGTCTTACTAACCAAACTTGGTAAGTTATAATTTTCATTGGTGCTTTCATGAGACGTTGAATGCAAATTTGTAAAATCGGAAACTATGCCTGATCCTGGTAATGAGGTGTCTGAGGCCTGCACTTTGGACTCCTCACTTTTCGAAAAAAAATGTAGTCATTTTAGGTACTTTGTCCAATAATTTGGCAGGTTGCTCATTTTGTTCCAACTTTTGTAATTTATTTTTATGCTCGAAATTGTGAGCGGGCCTCCTGGAGCTCGAGCGCAATTTAATTGGAAAGAAACACGAATATAAAAATGAATTGGGCCCAATTTTGGCGCCCCTATTTACTTGGCGCCCCTAGGCGATCGCCTAGGTTGGCCTATTGGGTAAACCGGGCTTGCCCCCCACCCGCCCCCGAGTACGTCCCTGCGCGCGTTCGGAAAGTGAGAATTAATAATTACCGCTGAGTGTGGGACGAGGCGGGCGAAACATATGCACATGTCTCTTATAAGGACCGCGCTATAAATAACGAAATTTTTCGCTTCGCCGCTAAGGTCATGTCTAGAATATAATATTTCACCTTTGCCAGTGTCTGCGCGAGTGTTGTTGGCACGGGACGAGCCTAAACATAAATCCACGCTACACCCACATTTTGTCATTTAATTTTGGTCATTTCATCATCGCCGGAATGGAATTACATAAAATTAAATTGCGGCGTTATTTATCGCGCGCTTTCGTAATTTGGCGCGATCAGTAAACAGTTGATAACGGAGATGAACCCGCCGCTTGGAACGGTCAACGCGCGATATGTTAATGCCCGCAAGGCGTGGAAGTGGGTTACCAACAGCTTACCATCCGCCGGCCGAAGAACTAACTGTGCGCGATTCCATCAATCGACCGCGCCGTTGAGCGCGCGGGATTATGACATAAATCAGGGCCCGTAATGAAATACCTACGCTGCCGAGGCACATTGTTAAGCCACGAGGAAGTTCCCTCAGCGCCGAGGAACCTGAGGACCGTAATTGCCGGCCATAAATACGTATCTGATGCGGGCAATTATGAGAGGCGTCGCGACGCGACAATTAGGAGCGCGGAAATCGCAACGGGATGCGGAACGGCGCCTCGAGGATAGGAAGGGGATCCCCCCAATTCATTTGCCAAGGTGTGCGGTTACCGGTTTGATTGCGGCGCTTATCGCCGTGAATCATGGCCGCGCAAATGCACCTGTATGCGTACACCGGCGTCTGTTTCGCAACAGAAATTATTGCCACTCGTGCTTTCTTCGGCAGTTAATTTCCTCTCCGGCTTGTGAATTGTAATTCTGAGGATCTACATATTTCTATGCCACAGAAACTACCACTCCATCGCATTTTTTTGTTGTTACTACAATTATTTGTATTTATACCTCAATATCAGGAGAAAAAAATGGATAAGAACAGCATAGCACACGAAAACGTGGATGGACACTTTAGATTATTTAAACCACAATATCAGAAAAAAGTAGATATGAACAGCATATAACAAGAAAACATGGATGGAATTAGAAGAGGCCTATATATGCATTGGATGATCCACGGATGAAAAAAAGAGGCATAAGACACCACCTTGGCAAATTTTAACATAATTTCTTCCAAGCCGACAATAAAACAACTCGATTTGCCAAGAAGCATGAATTTTCTATATCCTAAGTAATAAAAAGTCACCTTGGCCAATTTTAACATAATTTCTTCCGGGATAATATTCGAACAAATATTGGGACAAATATTGAAATAATTCAATTTGCTAACAAGCATGAATTTTCTTTAGCATCATAAAAAAATTCTGATATTTCTCCGCTGTCTTCTGTGGAAAACACACTTATGCTTCCGAGTGTCGTATTCACAGTGGAACGTGGAAAAGTTCCAGGAAGGCTCAAAAACAGTTACCAAACATATACCAAAACAACTATAATTGGTGCGAAAGAAGAGCTTGACCATGTTTCGAACACACAAATAATGTGAAAGTGGATAATAAGCAAGGCACCAGAAAAGACTGGAAAAACGACTCGAGCAAAGACTAAAGCCAATATTCGACGAAGAATGCCAAAAAAAAAACAACTACGAACACAAAGGAACAATGCAACGAAAATAATTATGCTACAAGAGACAATAACGAACATGCGAACAATTGTACACACAATTGTAAGACAGGAAGAAACTATTGCCACATATTCAAAATAGAAAATTTTCCAAGTCTACTACAATTTTCCGAAAACTTGCCCAATCTTCTGATAATTTCATTAATTAAGTTTACAACAGCAAAAAAAATAATGTGAAACTGAATAATAAGGAAAGCAGCAGAAGAGACTCTAGATACACGGCTCAGGCAAAGACTAATACAAATATTTGACAAAGCATGAAAAAAAAAACTATGAACACAAATGAACAATGCAACGACAATAATTATGCTACAAGAGATAATAAACGAATATGCGAACAATTGTAAGGCAGGAAGAAACTATTGCCATGTTATTGAAAACACAACATTTTGCAAGTCTACTGGAAATTTCCGAAACGTTGCCCAATCTTCTGATAATTTCATTAATTAAGCTTTCAACAACAACAAAATAATGTGAAACCGAATAATAAGGAAAGCAGCAGAACATACTCTACATAAACAGCTCAAGCAAAGACTACAACAACTATTTGACGAAGAATGCAAAATAAAAACTACGAACATAAAAGAACAATGCAACGACAATAACTATGCTAAAAGAGACAAGAAACGTATATGCAAACAATTCTAATGCAACAAAAAACTATTAACACATTATTGAAAATATAAAATTTTGCAAGTCTACCAGAAATTTCCGAAAATATGCCTAATTTTCTGATACTTTCATTAATTAAGTGTCTAATCCATGAAAAATACTGATAAAATTTAAAAAAAAATCGACGAAAATGTATACAACTCCAGTAAATTTATTGAAAATATCAGAAGATGCGAATAAAAAAAGGTCAATGAATAAAAATATTAGCAGTTTCTAAAATGATTTCGAATTTTCAGAAACATGCCGGTGAACGTAACGAAAATTTCTGTAGGACAGGAAAATTGCCAGATTCTTGAAAATAATAAATATTGCAAGTCTATTAAAAGTTTCTAATAAGTCCGAAATTTCCTGAAAATTTCTATAATTGAGTTTACATCAAAACTACTTAATGAAAAGTAATGATGCAAAAACAATAATTATGCGACAAGAGATAATAAACGAATATGCGAACAATTGCAAGGCAGTAAGAAACTATTGCCCCATTATTGAAAACATAAAATGTTGCAAGTCTACTAGAATTTTCTAAAAAGTTAAACATCGAAAATACTGATAGTGTAATTAAAATTAAAATAAAAATCTACGAAACTGTATACAAACCCAGATAAGTGAATAAAAATATCAGAAGATGCGAATAAATAAAGGTCTACAACGAAAAAAGTATTAGTTGTTTCTGAAATGATTTAGAATTTTCAGAAACATTCCGGTAAATCTGATATACTTAACGAAAATTTAACGAAGACACGAAGATTGTCAGATTCTTGAAAATAATAATAAATTTTGCAAGTGTATTAGAATTTTGTGAAACGTTGCCCAATTTTCTGAAAATTTCTTTGAGTACTTAATGAAAGTGTGATGCAGCGACAATAATTATACTACAAGAGATAATAAACGAATATGGAAACAACAGGAAAATAGGATTGCCACTATTAGCAATTATTGAAAATATAAGATTTTGCAAATTTTCTGATAATTTCATTAAGTAAGTTTTTAATACATGGAAAATATTGATAATGTAATTAAAATTAAAATTAAAATCGATAAAAATGTATACAAATCCAAAAATTTAATAAAAATGTCAGAAGATTTCATATACATTGCAGAAATTGTGATGAGGTTTGAAAATTCAAAATTCAAATCATTGAAATAAATTTTTGTTTCACCACATTTCATATACATTGCAAAAAATTGTGAAAAGCTTGTCTGTTTTTTGTGTATATTGTATGTATAATTATTTTGATATGATTCAATTTTCTGCAACAAAGTTTGAACATGTCTAAAATGTGCCACAAAAAAGTTTAAAAGTCCCTTCAATCAAAATATCAATAGCATTAGAAACTTTTAAAATTGAGGGCATTACAACAATTTTAAAGAGCTTAATGAAGGCGTTCTGAAACCAAATAAAGTGAAAAACCAGAACATTTGATTTAGTTCTTAGCTTCAATGAAGGCCGCGAAATTGCCAAAAATGTTATGTAATACCAAAGTTAGAAATCCAAAAAGTTAATGAAAATATGAACAGTTTCAGAAGATTTATTATATCAACCAAATTATGAAAATTGTCACAAAATTTATTTGTTTGCCAACTAGCTACAATGAAATAATGTCAAATGTAGAACAATATTAGTTGTATCCTTGTATCTTAGGAATCATTTCAGCAACATATTTGATTTGCATCTTAAACAGTGTCATATTTTACTATATCCAACGCGAAAGTTGCCACCGCTTTCTTGGACGCTCTGTACCAAAATAGTTGGAAAACTACATAATGTATAATCAAAATAATTGATTATTTGATTAAAAATGGTAATTTTGGGTTTGGTCCAAGCAAACGGTAAAAAAGTTTTCACAGGCTGCACAATGCCTTGAGTAACAAGTGAACCTAACAACATAATTTTACCCCTAAAGTAATTGAAACATTTAACCCTATTCAAATTCCTTTATTAAATACATTAATTTTTAACTTCGAAGACGAATTGCCGGGGTCTTGTTTGCTCACACTAATGAAAATGAGGAAAAACTAATTGTACATTGGATTAAAAACAAGAAGATTGTTATAGTTACTAACTATGGTTCCTAACTTATGGATTGTATGTAGCTTTCAGTTGGGTCCAAAACTTTGCCAAATTGGATCAAAAACATGAAGATTGCTCTGCCACTATGGTTCCTAACTTATTGTAGCTTTCAGTTGGGTGCAAAACTTCTCCAAATTGGATCAAAAACAGGAAGATTGCTCTGCTACTATGGTTCCTAACTTATGGATTGCATATAGCTTTCAGTTGGGTCCATGGGCATCTCCAAATTTAGTATTTTTTCAGTATTTAAACAGTCCGCTAAAAAATATTCTCCTTATAGACTCAATCCAACTTTTTATTTTAGTGAGTTTATTCTTGAAATTTCTTCAGGCTGTACTACAACGTCCTCTCAAGTGAATAACTTTCTTTCGAAACCGAGCAAGATTGCTCCACCGAGTAAGGTAATCCCAGAACGTCCTCGCCATGCACCAGCGACGTGCGAAACCTCATCCATCATCTCTTCATCTCATTTCCAGGCGATGGGTCGTGCCCGGCCGTCCAATGGGGCCGGGGAGCGTTTAACTTCGGGTCGAATCCCTCTGCGGAATTATCGTTAAATCGTTAAGTCGCGCACGAATCGAGCGAACGTTTCGCAAAGGGCCCCCCTCGCAACGTTCCAGCGGCCGTATCGATTACTGCGGACGCGAAACGGCCATAACGAACGAACGGGGGGATTAGGCGAATGAATGAGGAGGCTCGCGGTGTGCTCGGACGGAAATTAAAGGACCTGCGAATCCGCCGCGGATGCACTCCAAACGAGCCGGGTAACGAGCTTCAACTGGGCGATCACAATTAAGTGCAACAGAACAATGCAGAAGTTTAGTACTAAACGGCCAAGAGATTGAACTAAAATTTATAGTTAAATGATACAACAAAATGAGCAAGTAAGAATTATTTGAAAACAATGTTTAAATAAATTGCAAGTGAGAATATTTTTTCTTACAAAATCCTCGGAGACTACTGGCCAAAATGCTTTATCAGCGGAATTCTGCTGATGAAGCATTTTATAGCGAAATAATGATGCAACAAATTTTTGCTAATAAAAATTATTTGAAAAAATACAAACTGCTTTGTCCTCGGTTTTGAAAAATCTTCAAATTGCTCTATCAGCAGCAAAGTGTCCAAGTCATAATTTTTCTATTCAAATTGGTAAGTCCAACTGCGCCTGTAGCTTCATACCTTATGCCAGGGTTGAATATGTATATGTCATAGCCAAAGCCCACAAAAATTATATATTTAATTTGAACTATTTTTGGCTTCGTATTTTTGAAATTTCAATCACTTGACATCTTCATATTCTATCAGTATTCAGAACATATAGTTCAAAAACAATTGTTTTAAACTCAATCTCTCAAAAATACAACATAAAAAATCCAGAAACCCAGAAAACCCAGAAACCTAGAAAACAAAGAACCCAGAAACTACTCATCTAATTTGGCGACCAATGTCTTATAGTCTGTACCAAATTAAATTGGGTGCAAGGATACTACAAAGCGTCCAACAAAGTGGTGCCAACTTTTACACTCGATACTATGACACTATGATACTATAGATGACACTGTTTAAGATGCAAATCAAATATGTTTTCCAACAGAATTATGAATTTTTGATTCAAACATATTTGTTCTTAACAAGGTTATCAATCAAAATTCATTGAAAAATGTTTTTCTTGTGGTATGAACCAGATCGAGGTAGTTGTGAGTCACATGAATGATCTAGTTATCAAATATTTGGCCGAAATTTATTTGGATTTTTTGTTTGAAAAAACATATCCACGAAAAACTTATAGTATTTGTTTTTTCAGGAATAATAATTTCTCGATTAATGGTCTTCTAGTCTCGACCAGATTAACTTGCGTGTGAGTAATCATCGTAGTTATTATTTATATTGAAGTATTCAAATATTTTGCTTTGTTTTCGTTTGTAGTCAAGTTCATTCAAGTCAAGTTCATTCTTCCAAGTAAGTCAATCAAACTTCATAAGAAAATTTCGAAATTATTAGAAAAAATCCTTACGTTTGTTCGTGGATTTGTTTAATTACCTAATATATATGCCAGAATTGACCTTAATAGTTTACTAGTTATGGAAAATTCTGTATGAAACGTCAGAAAAAAGACGAAAATTCTGAAGTTTCATACAGAATTTTTCATAACATATTCTTATAAAAATGATCGATTTTTTTTATTATCTAATATGTATGCCAGAATTGACCTTAATGTTTTAGTGGCTATGGAAAATTCTGTATGAAAATTCAGAAAAAGGACACAAAAATCGATCATTTTTATAAAAAAAAACATCGAATTTCATAGACTGTCAACATAAAATAGGAATGAAAAAACATCTACAAAATTTAGAAATAAAATGTTCCTATAGCCATTCGAAACTTAAAAAATGACAAAAAAACGATTCTTTATAAAAAAAATCTATCGAATTTTATACTGTCAACATAAAATAAGAATCAAAAACATCTACAAAATTTTGAAGTTCAATTAAAATGTTCTTTTGACCATTCCAGATCAATCATCTTGGCCTAAGTATAAAATGTATTATTTGTCCATTAATATTTTTATGTTTACATGTTTATTAATATAAAATCAATGTGCGGAATAACATTTCCTGTTAGAAAATTTTAAGAAATTTACAAAAAATGACTTTTTAGGAATATTAATTTGTTGATCAATGGTCTTCTAGTCTGGACCAGATTAACTTGGGTAATCATCGTAGATATTATTTATATGGAAGTATTCAAATATTTGATTTTTATTGGATTTATTGGATTTTTTTCATTAACTAATATGTATGCCAGAATTGACCTTAATAGTTTAGTGGTTTTGGAAAATTCTGTATGAAACTTGGTCCCTTTTCTCACTTTTCATAC
Organism: Othius punctulatus; assembly: GCA_951805005.1. Taxonomy (NCBI): domain Eukaryota; kingdom Metazoa; phylum Arthropoda; class Insecta; order Coleoptera; family Staphylinidae; genus Othius; species Othius punctulatus. Next base: position 10,490,322 of record OX638145.1, read on the forward strand.
AGAATTTTTCATAACCACTAAACTATTAAGGTCAATTCTGGTATACATATTAGGTAATGAAAAAAATCGATCCTTTTTATTAAAAAAAAATCCATCGAATTTCGTAGACAGTCAACATAAAATAAGAATGAAAGACATCTACAGAATTTAGAAATACAATTAAAATGTTCTTTTAGCCATTCCAGATCAATTATCTTGACTGAAGTATAAAATGTTTTACAAAAGAAGGAAGAAAACAATAGAAAATATAAAATGTTTTTTTTGTCAATTGATATAAAATCAATGTGCGGAACATTCCATCAAGATTTCACATGAAATTATTTCCAAATTTTCCTAAATTTAACATTTCCCGTTAAACAAGTTGCCAGAAATGTACAAAAAAATGATCATTTTGATTGAAAATTCGTTATACATGAAATTATTTCCAAATTTTCATAGATTTAACATTTCCTGTCAAAAAAATTGCAAGAAATGTGCAAAAAATGATCAAATTGATTGAAAATTCATTTTACATGAAATCATTTCCAAATTTTCCTAGATTTAACATTTCCTGTTTCCAGAGAATTTCAAGAAATTTACAAAAACATGGTCAAATTTATAGATAATTCTATCAATTTCAGCAAAATATATATTTCTATAAATTGGAAAGAAAACTCTTTATGGAACTTCATAAAATGGCAAAGAAAATCTATCAAAAAGAAATCCATCAAATTTCATAGATTATCAAGAGAATGAAAAACATCTATAAAACTTAGTATTATTGTCTAATGTAGTATTTCTTTTGTCATAATAAACAGTGGATACAGTAAAACTATTTTTCAAGACCTGCTTCATGTAATGAACTATAAACAAATAAAAAAATTAAAAGGCTGTAACTATGAAATGAACGAAAATAAGAAATATAAATCGTGCTAATAAACTAAAAACATCAAATAAACTACATAAAAGAGGATACAAAACAGAGAAACAACTTGCTATGTTTTTACCACAAAATATTTATCGATATATCATATAGAATAAAATAACTAGTTAAAATTTGAATAGTAATAAATAGTTATTTTATTGTATATGCCGATATATCATCACATTTGCGAAATACACTTCGTGATTTGAATTTTTCATTTCATATTTCTGAAATCTTGAAATATAATTTGTGAAATTACTTATATTAATTTTTAAGCATATAAATTTATCGAGGCATGGTCTTATAGTCAGGACCAGATTAACTTGGTTGTGAGTAGTCATCTCACTTATTAATTAGCGATGTGACAAAACATTTTCAATCACAAATTTGCTGCAGAGATTTACTACAATAAATCCTCACATTACGTAATCACGAAGTGTAATTTGATTTTTTTTCTTCATATTTCTGAAATCTTGAAATATAATTTGTGAAATTACTTATACATTACATGTGATTTGTCCATTTTTCATAGGAATTCTGAAATGATAATTTGAAAGTATTTACTTCGTGGGTTTCTCAAGTTTTAATGTTGAATAAATAAGACGAAAGTACTTCTTTAACTTTGTGTTAACACCCACAATCCTGATGATTAAAATGGAGTACTTTTAACTTTAGATGATGAAATATATTCGATTAATATATTACTTATACATTAAAATGTGATTTGTTCATTTTTCATAAGAATTCGGAAATGATAATTTGAAAGTATTAAGTTCTTGGGTTCCTCATGTAAAAGTTTTACTATTGAATAAATAAGACGAACGTACTTCTTTAACTTTGCGCTAACACACACAATCCTGATGATTAAAATTGAATACTTTCAACTTTAGTATATGTGATACTATATACTATATACTATATACTATATGTATATGTGTATATGTATAATATGTGAATTATATTCGATAAATATAAAAAGCATTAAGTGTACTACATGTGGTGCAGTATTATTCTATTTATATAATAAGCGTTAAATAATGTAACGTGCAGTAAGAAATAATTGTTATTAAATAGGCGCTTAAATTCAGGTAGCAATTATTCATGCGAGCGCATAATTTTTAATTAAAACCTCACGCAACCCATGCATTTATGCAACTTATTAATCCGCGCACCTTTTCGACGCTTAGCACATTCAAATCCGCGAATTTATCCTCGGAAGGATTACCGATAATGTCGCGCAGTCACTTTCAGCGATTTCCCAACGCGCTTTGATCGTCCGGGGGCTTATTAATCGCCCGGACGGCGTTAAGTAACTCATTAATATGCGATGATAATTAATTTCGTGGACGTCTTTGGTGATAAATTTCAAGCAACGAGCCGTGGAATTTCGATACTTTCGCGCAGAGCTACCGTTTTCTTGTACGATTTTTGTGGGCGCAGCTCGAGGATTTGAATTGGCGTCCGACGGACGTAGCGAAACTGCTTTTAAAGGTGTTTCGTGCACAATTTTGCAGGCGCAGTCTCTTCAGGAGATTGCAGTTCAAATGCTTTTGCCGCAAACTGGGCGCAGTCGTGATTACATCATAGACTCATCACTTCGAAAAGCCACAAATCTGTTAATGCCTATGATATTTTTTCATTTGCAGCAGTTTATAGTAGAACCAAATCCAAATACTAATTATTTAATGTTGGAACTTGATTAAAAATAATTAAATAATTAAAAAAATATATCCAAGGCCTGGGGTTAAAATGAGTGGTATTTTTAAAATCTGTTGATTTTTGAGAACACCACGAATTATATTTAGGAAGGCAATATATTGCATTATCTGGTAAAACAGAAACCTCAGAAACGTAGTTTTATAAATGTTACTCACAATCTTGGTAGAATTTCTTAGAAAGAAATTGCTAGAATTAGTTGGATTTTCTGTTTCTCCTTGTACGTGTTTCGCTGGTGCATCGGCAGTTTATCGCAGAACCAAATCCAAATACTAATTATTTAATGTTGGAACTTGATAAAAAATAGTTATACGTCGACGAATTGATGCAAAAATTTAAAAAAATATCCAAGGCTTGGGGTTAAAATAAGTGGTATTTTTAAAATCTGTCGATTTTTGAGAACACCACGAATTATATTTAGGAAGGGAATATATTGAATTATCTAGTAAAGCCTGAGAAAGATAGTTTTATAAATGTTGCTCACAATCTTGGTACAATTTCTGTGTTGGATTTTCTGTTTCTCCTTGTACGTGTTTCGCTGGTGCATCGGCAGGGAAATAATTTAATACGCGTTCGTGCACGCACAGGCCCGGACCTCTCGGCATCGGCATTTTTCAATTAAACCCTCGTAAATCGCACGCTGGCACAGGGACGGCCTCCGAATTCCTCTGGTGTAAATTAAAACGCGATGAAAAATCGTTCGGCTATTATGACAGGCGATCCCACGGAAAACGCCCTCGTCCTTCCACGGTTTCACTCACCGATTTTCCCAATCCCACAAATAACGCGTATTTATAGATGTTAATGCATCCAATAACACGGGAATTGTGTGGAAATGGTGAGGAATGTTTTATAAGATGTAGTGAAATCCGGAGGATTTATGGGGCACCGTGAGGACGTATAGATGCAGAATCTTGTAGTATTAAGTATATATTATAATAACACCGAAAGAGTAAACGTGCGGGAATAATTTAAAATACTATCAAAAATACATAACTGTACATACTATAAAAATCAAAAATAAACAGTTTCCAATACTGTAACTTGTTTTATGATCATTTTGAATGATCAAACACGGAAAGAGTTAACGTGCGGGAATAATTTAAAACACGATCCAAATTACATAACTGTACACACTACAAAAATCAAAAATAAACAGTTTCCAATACTGCCACAATAGTAGCAACTTGTTTTATGGTCATTTTGAGATATTCACAGTTTATAATTTTCAAGATTTTCAGTCTGTAAAAATTAGATTTGAAGTCAATAAATTTTCAGATTTGATCATAAAGGTAAAAATGTTACATAATTATTAATTACACTAGTCTACAAATAAAAATACAAAAATTGACTGGAAAAGAGGGGGATGTTTACCATGTAATTTGGGTGCGTAGAATTCAAATTTACAACCAGAATTACGCTATCAGGTCTAGTTATTTTTATGTCGCATGGATGGCGCTACTGTAAAGTAATTTGACGGAAACCCACATTTATTCTCTATCTTCATAATAATAGTGCTATTAGGGCTTACGGCTATCAACCCCATAGGGTCTTTCCGCTTCACATTTTTGTATCACATTCTTTCTATTTCACATTATCATTATCACATTTTCTTCGCAATATTTCATATTTTTCTTCGCGGTGAAATTTCGTATTCATATCTATCATGTCTGATGAACATTTCGCGCGGAAGTATATTAACCTGCGCGCGTACGTGAAAACCCATTAATCCCCGCGTTTTAATTAAGGAGGTTAATTGTCGGAAAATAATGAGCACTTAGCGGAGGCCTAGAATTATCGGCGGTTTTGTTCTTGTTAGGGAAATTACACGGCAGCCCGGAAAGCGTAAGGGGCTTGCGGAAAAATTGCATGATATAGTTTAATTCGAAAATTGCGTAATTTGCATGTTAAGTGCGCACGGTTTGTTGTAGAAATTACAAATTATGAACACATCAATCAAAGTCGGGACGCAGCAAAACGAAGCAAAACGTAGCAAAACGAAGCTAATTTAGATAGAATATGCAACATAAACTCACTAAAATTTTCATAGTTATATGTATATGTAGATATATCTCTTCAATAGGCCCGAAAAATAAATATTTACAGCGTTATTCATGATTTATCAAAGTAAGTATTGCAAACCTTGTATCGCTGTAAAGAGAAAAAAATGTCGTTATTAAAAATGTCTAAGTCAACTATGGCTGCAAATTAAAAAAAAAAAAAGTTTGTATTATAACTGAAAAATGGTGGGCTTTTTTTTAAAAAAAAAAACAAAAGCATATTTTGCATAACCTCTCAAAACGATAACTCGTTCCTCATTTAACCGAATCTCTATGTCATGATTTTCCGAGATCCCAATGCATAAAAGCATAAATTGAAAAAAAAACTCACCCTGTATACATAAAGTACACAGGGTGAGTATTGTATGTTTGGGTTGAGTTATAGTATTGATTTGTGGCCATTTAATGCCAAAAAGTGCATTTAAAAAAAAGGCAGTTAGCACTACTGAATTATTAGGTGGTTGTTTTAGAAGTTAATCTAATTTTGCCGCATAATGTGATTCAAAATTTTGAAAATTTATGAGATTATAGTAACTAGTGAGCGATATTTATTTTTTGTAAAACGCACAATACACAGTACTTTTAGAAGTTGAAGTCATTTTGCCAGCCAAACTTTATTTGTACTCTTACATAAGTACACACATTTTTAGGAATTACACGGGTTTCATAAATCATATCTACGACTGCTACATACAAACATGTTTACTTTTAAATTCGCAACAGCAAACACGACATTAAAATTTTTCCATTCATACTCGTTACATCATCAAAACTCAATGCAAATCAGTGAGATTATTATAATAATATAGCAATAAAACTTTGCAGCATTTACTGTAAGCGACATGGTTTTGGGTTCCAAGCATGCACTACATTTGCCAAACAAAACCCACACTCGTATTGTTACAAAAATTTCTTATGTTACAAAAATTTCTTATGTTACAAAAATTTGTTAGTATTTGCTAGTGGTTTTGGGTTCCAAGCATGTACTACATTTGCCAAACAAAACCCACACTCGTATTGTTACAAAAATTTGTTATGTTACAAAAATTTGTTAGTATTTGCTAGTATTTGTTAAGTGTTTGGCTTTAATTGGCGGCTTCTGCGCGGCGTGTTTTCTCACGTTCGTCCGAATGTGCACGCACCTAATTGAATTAATTGCGCCGCTCGCAAACTGGGAATTAATTAATACATTTTTCTGGCGCAGTATAAACGTCATACGGGGAGATTTATTCCGCTGGCTGTGCAGTGCACGTTTTCCTTTTTGCAGGTGTTAGGAGAAAATGCAGCTCCAGGAGAAAACGTGCCTTTTTATTGCACATGCAGAATGTTAATTAATGTGAGCGGCGCGACGTTTAGGTGCAAAGTAGATTAGATTAGGAAAAGCGTTCGCAATTTTTCACGTTTAAGATACAACTTTTTTTAATCGAATATGAGTCGCAGATAGATTAGGAAAAGCGTTCGCGATTTTTCACGTTTGAGATACAACTTTTTTTAATCGAAATTGAGTCGCAGATAGATTAGGAAAAGCGTTCGCAATTTTTCACGTTTAAGATAAAACTTTTTTTTAATCGAAGTTGAGTCGCAGATAGATTAGGAAAAGCGTTCGCAATTTTTCATGTTTAAGATACATTTTTTTTAAATCGAAATCGAGTCGCAGATAGAATAGGAAAAGCGTTCGCAATTTTTCACGTTTAAGATACAACTTTTTTTAATCGAAATTGAGTCGCAGATAGATTAGGAAAAGCGTTCGCAATTTTTCACGTTAAAGATACAACTTTTTTTAATCGAAATTGAGTCGCAGATAGATTAGGATAAGCGTTCGCAATTTTTCACGTTTAAGATGCAACTCTTTTTAATCGAAATTCAGTCGCAGATGGATTAGGAAAAGCGATCGCGATTTTTCACGTTTAAGATACAACTATTTTAATCGAAATTGAGTCGCAGATAGATTAAGAAAAGCGTTCGCAATTTTTCACGTTTAAGATACAACTTTTTTTAATCGAAATTGAGTTGCAGTCAGTACAGGGACATAAGATCAAATGAGGGGGTGAAAAGCCAATGGTTCCAAGTAACATTTCCCTTAAAATGGAGCGAAGTCCATATATGCAAACTAGATATACAATTAATTGTACTTTGTGGTAAAGATATCACGATTTTCTCAACACTAAAGCTGCCATCTATTGATAACTTATCAAGTGTTTATATAATTTTACAGTACTTAAAAAACTTTGAACTTAAATATCTCAGAACAACAGACCACCTTGGCTTCTCACGCCCTCAAATATTAAAGAGATTAATAAAAAAAAAACAATAAAACCAGTTCAAAATTTGGGTAGAGACAAATATCAAAGAAATTTAATTCACACACTTTTGTCGCCTATCAGTCAGTTCTAGACAATTTGTAAACAATCATTTGTATAGTAGTAAGAACATTTATTCTATATAGCTTTGTACATTGTTTGTTACATCACAGGTATGGTGATAATGAAGTATATGATATGCTATATGGAATGGGCTATCGTCTTTCAGCCCTCATTTGTATATTTAATTAGAATTCGTTTTTATAATAAAGGGTCTGCGATTTGGATCGTATTTTATTGTTTTATGTTTATGTATTTTTTTTTCTAGAATGACAAGTGTAAAATATATTGGTATTCTGGCACCATAAATGAAATGAACATCCCTAATTTACCTAATATTCTTAGAAATAATTACAATTTATAGCGTTTAAGAAAGAGACTTTGCAACAAATATTAAAAATTCAGAGTATCCGAAAATACTGAAATAGTGAATATAAACAAAATAAGTACCTCCCTAGGTACTTGGTATTTAGGAGGAGTAATAGGAATTATTATTATTAATTATTATTACTTTGTAAAAATGGAAAATAATTCTATGTTTTGAACTGCAGGTTCGATCTTGTTGCCGATGGTCTAATACGACTCAAGAGACTCTTGCGAGTAAAACGAGACCAAAGTTGATACATTTATGAAGATTTTAATTTCGCAAAATTTTCATTTTCGTCGTTTTCAATTTAGATCAATTTTCTCATGGCGAACGCCTTGACCACTATCGCCTTGATTTGGACAGTTCATAACCGGTCAAGTAAAACTTATACAGTCATAAAGTACCTTTTTGGAGAAAAAATTCAAAAATGGTTGTTATGTTTTTGTGAAAAAGTGTCATAGCTCGAAGAGTTGTGGAGAAAATGAATCGCAGATTACTCAAAATGAGCATCTCTTGATTTGGACAGTTCATAGACGAGTCAAGTAAAACTTATACAGTCATAAAATACCTCTTTGGAGAAAAAATCAAAAATGTTTGTTATGTTTTTGTGAAAAAGTGTCATAGCTCGAAGAGTTGTGGAGAAAATGAATCGCAGATTACTCAAAATGAACATCTCACATGAGGCTACATCCCCCAAAAAGTGGTGTGCTATTGTGTCTCGTGGTTAGTCGGAGCGTAAATATCACGATTTTTAATTTAAACGATTTAAAATCCCGATTCTTGCACATTTTCAAGTTCATTCTACGGGCTTTGATTTTTACAGAGAGATTTTTACAGTGCATTGAGGCTGTGGCAAACAAATAAAATACCGATTTTTACAAATTTTCAACAGAATTTTTTACAGTGCATTGAGGCTGTGGCAAACAAATAAAATACCGATTTTTACAAATTTTCAACAGATTTTTTTAACAATCATCAATTACTGTGTGTAATTTTTTTTTTACCAGAGTACAAACAAAAATTTTGCAATGTACCTAAATAAAAAATGTGCACTAAAAATTCAGATAAGACAGTTCAGTTTCAATTTGTCACTTAGTATACATAAATTACTTATTACTTTATTAATTACTTACAATTATGAGCTTAAGAAAGAATGATTAGGAAACATAAAGAAAAATATTGCCACAAAAATATGTGTTTTTGCAAACAGCAACAATGTTTTAGGTGAAAAGCTGGATCATATTAATTGACAAATTTGTTGCTATTTTTGGAGCATGCTATTTTCATGTGCATGGGACAATAAATTTGTCACTTAATATGCTCCGGATTTTCATTTCAAATATATATTTAACTGAGCATACTAAAACCAAAAACTGCCAGATTCGCATTTTACTTTAAAAAAAATTGTCTGCACCTAAAAATCAATTTCGCTCAGTTAAGTGATAGCAACAATGTTGTAGGTGAAAAGCTGGATCATATTAATCAACAAGTTTGTTGCGATTTTTTAACAATGCTATTTTCATGTGTATGGCAGAATTAATTTGTCACTTAATATGCTCTAGGTTTTCACTTCAAATGTATATTAAACTGAGCCAACTAAAACAAAAAACTACCAGATTCACCATTTAGGTACTTTAAACAAAATTGGATGAACAAAAAAAAGCAATGTAGCTCAGTTAAGTGACAATTTCATAAGTAAGTTTAAATTGAAAGGTTATAAATAAAGTACTCCTATTAAAAAAATATTAGAAAACGTTTATCATGAAAAATCGTTTAGATGAATTAAGCTACAATTTATTTACTGGTGTAGATAATAAATGGTTTCACGTCTGTATAGTTTCGTTTAGCAATAATATGTGAACAATGTTTGGTAATAAATATAACAATTAGCTGATGCTTGAACAAAATATTATGTGTTATTAATAATATCCACAATCATGACCATGTTGTTATTAATAATATCCATAATCATGATTATGTTGTTATTAATAATATCCACAATCATGATTATGTTGTTATTAATAATATCCACAATTATGATTATGTTGTTATTAATAATAACCACAATCGTGATCATGTTATTATTAATTATATCCACAATCGTGATGCAAAATTAAACATGAATGATTGCTACACAAATTAGTTGAAATACTTATATGTTCAATTATGTTATGTTTGTAACCGGGTTGGAATAAATCAGATTTCAAAAAACAAAAATCAATGATTTCAAAAAAATCATAAAAATCATGATTTATTTGATTATTTAGATTTTTTTATATTTCAGATCAGTTTTTGCCAAGGCAGATGTGATTTATATCAATTGATTTACATCACGATTTAAATCATATGATTTTTTAAAATAAAATCTTGAATTTGAACATAAATATACCATTTGTACCAAATGTGATGAGGACAAAAAATGGAAGAAGAGTTAAATATTTTACTTACAATTATCTACTTTAAAGCATGCTAAGTCTATAGTTACATTATATTTATTTTTGTTAGCCTATTGTAATGCACAAACAGTGCAAAAACAATGATTAATGAAAATAAAATCAATTTCGATTTAAATCAACGAGTTATTTAAAAAAAACAGAATGATTTAAATCAATGAGTTATTTAAAAAAAACAGAATGATTTAAATCATGATTTCATTTTTTAACATGATTGATTAAAATCATTATTTAAATCAATTGATATAGATTGATCGAGTGAGACACAATTTCATTCGTATTCCGAAAAAAAAATTGCAAAGGCAACAATTGAACATGTAGTTATTTCCAGGGTTGGTGTGATTTGAATCAAATGATTGAAACAACCCTGGAAATAATCACATGTTCAATTATGTTACCAATTGATTTGATCAGTGATTTGATTTGATTGATCAATTGATTTAAATGACACCATCCCTGGAAATAAATGTGTCAATTATGTTACCTTTGCAAAAAAAAAATCGGAATATGAATGGAATTGTCTCTCAACCTTATAACAAAGATCAATGCAACATCATTAATTATTAGACATTAATTGAAGAATTGAAGATTATTAATTGTTCTTCTTCTTTTGATGCATATATCGTTAATGGACGTTTGCGAGCACATCTTCCATTTTTTTGGATATATGGATGATATTGGTGTCAATGTACACATTTTACTTTTCATATATATATATATATATATATATATATATATATATATATATATATATATATATATAAAATATCTGATCTCTTTGTAATTCATTAAACATTTTTATACAAATACAGTGTAATAGTATATTATTCATCTAGAATGTAATGATGGCCATTACTCAAGAAGGTGAACTTTGCATAAAATCTGCATTTTGTAGGAATGCATATCCAAGTCTTTGTATTATATATTTGGGGCAGGTTCCATAACTCATATTAATCATATGAGACCATTATGTGCTACAACTTTATATTTAAGTAATATTCCTATATTAATAGTTTTGCAAGTTCACTAAAGGTTTTGGAATTTTCAATACTATACTTGAATAGTATACTTTATATACAACTATAAATTTTGGTAACATATTAATACTTTTGCAAGTTCACTGAAGGTTTTGGTTTTTCACTCTTTTGCAAGTTCACTAAAGCTTTTGCCATTTTCAATACTATGCTTGAATACTATACTTTATATACAACTATAAATTTTGGTAACATATTAATACTTTTGCAAGTTTTGAAGGTTTTGGTTATTCACTATAGTTAATGGCTCTTATATTGACGATTTAAAAACGCTTGCAGTTTCATATAATTATGTAGGATTGTCGATGAATGTTTTGGAGTGCTTTTAAGCATGGATTAAATTGGACGGTAAATTGGACTATTTTGCTAAATTGGCAAAATATTCAGTGCGATCAACAATTATGCAATTGTCAGTGTTATGGAACCTGCCCCAAAAATATAATATAAGGACTTGGATATGCACTCCTGCAAAATACATGACTTACAATATAATTACAATACAAAATACATATCATGAATTGCTGCCACCAGATTTTATCAGTTTTGTACTTGTACCTAGCAGCAGACATACCTCCAACATCTGAAGGGCTTATTTTATGATTGCCATTAATTCAGCCGTAGATTTTGAAAGTGTGGCAAGTTCTTTTTTTTTTTTAATTGAGAAAACTTCTCAAGGACTGTAGGTGAATGTTTCATAGTACTTTTAAGCATGGAATAGAAAGCCCATATTGACGGTGACTTGCACTATTTTGCTAGATTGGCAAAATATATCGGGTGATTAAAAAAAAACTTACATCAAAGTTGCCATGAAAAAAAATGATAGATATAAAATGTATGTGTGTAACTTACAGTTGTCAAATCTGACAGATTTGTCTTATTGATTTAAATGTTATGGCTTTCAGCGACCACCAAAATGCTGCATGTTGGAAATGTAATTCAGAAACGGTGCAAAATTTGATAGGCAGTGGGTTTATTCGACACACAATGCTTTTGAAGATTTCCAACAAACTTTTCCAGAAATGATCGTTCACTTTGAAAAATTCAGCAGAAAAGTAATTCAAACATGAATTTTTCTTCACGGCACGTTTTGATGAAAGGTATTTTGGTTAAATCACATGTTACAAGTATTTTAGAAACGGAGTAAAAATTGATGGACAGTGGGTTTACTCGACACGTAATACTTTTGAAGATTTCCAAAAACACTTTTCCAGAAGTGACCGTTCACTTGCTAAATTAAACAAAAAAGTAATTCAAACATATGCATTTTTTTCATGGCACGTTTTGATGAAAGGTTTGTTGTTACAATCACATGTTACAAATATTTTAGAAAAGGTGCAAACATTTGAAACTTTGAAGAAACTTTTCCAGAAGTGATTGTTCACTTTGATAAATTCAGCAGAAAAGTAATTCAGCATACGTTTATTCGAAAAGGTAATGATTGCCATTAATTCAGCTGTCGATTTTGAAAGTGTGGCAAGTTCTTTTTTTTAATTCAGAAAACTTCGGAAACCTACAAGGGACAACATTCCGTGTGTATGTCTGCATGTATCTGAATTTTTATAAAATGGACTTGCTCACCTTCAAAATCAACCGCTCAATTGTTTAAAATCGTAATGTAATGGATATATTCAAATTGTTGTAGATATATATGTTTATTTATTAAGAGTTTGGTTTGTGAGTGTAAATTTGCATGAAAATATTATTAATGAAACTAATGCTCTATGTTGAGGCATAATAACTGGTGAATAAATAAATATCGGCTTGGCCCACTTACTCTGACTCACTCCCATATAGGTTTTAGTTTCGATTTGTAATTGGTTTGTTTGGTTGTTTTTTGATAACGCGCACAAAGCGGTCATTCATGGCGTGCCTTATTTGTTGTTACAGCCTTGGTCCATAGCGCTGCGTGCGAGCTGCTTAGGTCTGTTATTCCGATGGCGAATTGAAAATTTCCATTAGCGCAGAGATTTAGGTGTTTTTTGCAGCGCTTGAAATACTGCGGAAGATGCGCGATTCGGGGGGGTTACGGGGGCGGAGAATCGATGGCGTAATTTTCAATAAAATCGTCGGGAAATTTACGGTGAAATAATAAAACGAAAAATACGTACAAAGTGGGGTATATAAATCGCAAGGCGAATTGCAGGTATAAAGCATATAAAACACATCGTTTATCGGGGGGCAATAACAACGCAGGCTGCGGGAGTAAGCGCACGGAGAGCGGCGCCCGTCGCTCGCCGGCCGTAAATTCACCGGGGCCCCCCCGTATCACACATGAGGCTCACGTGGGCCCCTCAATTAGACTATTTGCTTTAACATTCATTACGATGGCTACGAGGATTTTACTAACTGCCGAATTTATTGCGAGATTTGTCGCAGCGAAATTTATCTAAGTGAGAAATATTGCCGATGTATCGGCGGTTTATTGTGCACACTCGCACCAGAATACGCACGCCGCTCTTTTTTTTTGCGCCCATCGCCGGATAATGGCGCGTGATTTAGCGCCCCGGGGCTCTTACATTTTCACCTGTTCACCGTAATTAATTGAGTGGCCGCTATTACGTCCGTTATTTTTTTTTCAGTTTGCAGTTTACCTGGCCGTCGGAAAATTGCGCGCGCTGCGTACATACGGTCCGCGCACATTCACAAACATCATGGAACTGAGTCATAATAAACTTGATCGGCACGCTATCAACGTTTGAACGTAGGGAAATCGCCTGCTGCGTCCAGCAAACACACACACACACACACACCAAAGGATCTCCTCCACGCACCTAGCTCCTTCCTTCTCTGCTCCACTGAGGCCCTGGGAGCGCTGATAAGGATATAATTAAGGTTCCTAATAATTGCAGTTAGTCGGCCATTCTGCGGGTCGGCATAGGTTTAGAAGCAGCCTTGGGTCCGAACTTATAATAGATCCACACACACACTAGCGCAGCACACCAACCACACCCCGCTTGACCGCTCTAACCGGCCGGACGACCAATTTTGATGGACTCGAATTGGTTATTATTTTACACCGAGCGCGCGCCGAAAAACTAATGTGGGCCACTCCAAACCAGATAATTACGCAATTCTAAGCAACTGGCCGCCGACACAGCCGCAAACAGACTCCCACAGCGCGCAAATCCCGTCTCTGAATCGCATCCCGTGACGAACCGGCGATTCATCTCCGGGTTTTTTCTAGGCCACGGACGCCCTTTCTTTTTTTTGTGTGTGCCAAAAACTTAAAAAGCCGCCCGACGGTGCTGCAGGCACAAAAAAGGAACGACCCCGCTGGGATAACGGTACCGGGGGGGCAATAAACCGGACAAAACAGCGACAGCCTTCGGCGCGTCCTTCCGCTTAGGCCCTCAAAGGGCGCCCCCCGAAAAAAAGCACGGATACCGTAATAAATGCGAAAACTCACACTGCGCGACCGTTATTTATTGGGATTATTCAAGACTACAAGAGTCGCGGCGGAATGGAACTTGCGTCCGGGCGGCAGTAAAACAGGTTGCTCCACAGGCCCGGTTTACCCAATAGGCCAACCTAGGCGATCGCCTAGGGGCGCCAAGTAAATAGGGGCGCCAAAATTGGGCCCAATTCATTTTTATATTCGTGTTTCTTTCCAATTAAATTGCGCTCGAGCTCCTGAGGCCCGCTCACAATTTCGAGTATCAAAATAAATTACAAAAGTTGGAACAAAATGAGCAACCTGCCAAATTATTGGACAAAGTACCTAAAACGACTTCATTTTTTTTCGAAAAGTGAGGAGTCCAAAGTGCAGGCCTCAGACACCTAGGACAGGATACCAGGATCAGGCATAGTTTCCGATTTTACAAATTTGCATTCAACGTCTCATGAAAGCACCTATGAAAATTATAACTTACCAAGTTTGGTTAGTAAGACTACAATTGAAAATGAGAACTTTGCATTGTCGTTGACAGAAAATCAACCAATTTCAGTCAGAGATTTGTTGGACCCTTCTAAGTGGAGAAGCGATAATAATTTTGTGAATTATATCATTCAAAATCCACCACAACAAAATAATAATTAATTAGTTTTTAAAATCTCTAAAAGATCATATTACGATCGGGTGAGATATGCTTCAAAGCGTATATTTTTGCACCAATCCATAAATGGAGAGACAAAGAGACGAGAATGGCTTGTGTTTTCTAAAACAGCAGGATGATTTATTGTATGCCATGCAAATTATTTAACAAAAATAAAACTTCATTTACTGATACCGGCTTTAAAGATTGGAAGAACGAACATCGCTTAAAAAACAATATTCTTTGGAATTAAAATATTATAATATAATTTAATTAACATTAAAATATGTTCTTGAATGAATAGTTGAAGCAGCTAAGTATTTGTCCACTTGTACTTTGGCTTTTCGTGGTGAAAGTGATGTATTTGGGAAACCGAACAATGGCAATTACATTGGTCTATTAGTTGGTTTGTATTTCAACATCTTTCATTCAACATCAAACGCACATACAAAAATATGTAAACATAGGCCGTTTCATGTTTATCCGAAGATATATGCAATGAATTTAGTTTTTTTATGAGTTCCTTAATTACTAATTAAATTATCGCAGAATTAAAGTTAAGTAAATATGTTTTCATAATAATTGACTCGACACCAGATATTGTCGAGTCGTCAAGGTAGACGAGTTAACTTTTGTAGTAAGATATATTTATTCAGATGGAACTCAAGTGGAAAGATTTAATTCATTTTTGACAAATGTAGGAAATGTAGCCAATGGAAGTTGCCATTATGAAAGAACTAGAAGATCTAAAAATCAAAATTATGGATTGCACAGGTTAATCATATGACAATACCAGTAATATGTCTGGCCAATACTCTGGCTTTCAAGCTAGAATAAAAGCTCATAATAAATTAAGACATTACGTACCTTGTGCAGTATACTCTTTAAATTCAGTTGGTGTATTTGCTGCTGAATGTTATCTGGAAGCTACTGCATTTTTCATGTTGGTACAGGAAATTTATAATTTATGGGCTTCTAGATGGAACATATGGAACCCATAGATGGAACATTTAAAAAAACTGTTTTGCAAATAATAATGAAAATAACTATCTGCTTCAAAAAACTATGTCGGCAACGAGGTGGTCTGCCAGAGCAGATGCGTGCAACGTCTAATTTTTTGGATATTCCTGTTTTAGAGATGCCTTTGAAGACAACAAACAACAAAACTGAAAAACCTCAAACACTCGCTGAAATGGAAATGGATTACTTTCTAATTTTCATTTATTAGAAACTGGTTTCCTTACTGAATTTTGGACAATATTTTCAATTTTGGACCTTACAATATTTCCTATGCTTGATATAAAACACTGCAAATAGTTAATATAGATTAACAGTGGTTAAATTTAACAAATTTTTATATCTTAAATTGAATATTTAATTTATTTTAATTGAATAAGATCTAAATTTAATCTTTATGAGGAAGCAGAAAAAAATTAATCCAACTGCATCGAATAAAAAAAAACCAAAATCGTAAAAGGAAACGCCAATTTTTAGAACCTAATAATGATGTGAATTTTAATGGGCTTGATAATATGAGAATTAATACATTTTCTGTCGTAATTGATAACTTTATTCAACAATTGAAGCGTCGTAAAACTTCATATATTGATATAGAAACCATGATAGAGTTTTTGACGGGGTTAGGAGAAGTAAGGATAATATCATTGAAGAAAAAACAAAGGTGCTTATAAAATTATACCCATCGGATCTTGGTCCCTAATGTACAGCAGAATGCAAATATTTTAAACAGTTTTAAAAAATATGGTGGTATTGACTGTATGATGGGCAATCAAATGTTCTGCAAATGTTCAAACTTATACAAGAGAAAAGATTATAACTACTTTTTCTTACAAATGCCTCTGGTGACATCGTTTTCCGTCTTAAAATGACTTAAAAATTATTTGAGAAGTACCCTGGCCCATGAAAAATTATCAGGCTTGGCAACTCTTCAGACATGGTTAATTATTTGTGCTGTGATAACCTAATTGAAACATTTGCAAACTCCAAATGTAGAAAAAAATATATAGTAGGTATAGTATACATATAATAATATGCCTATACATATGTATTAGAGTCAAACTTATACATTTTTTTATGTACATACTCGTAAATACAGTGGGCGTGAAAACTGTACATTAAAAAAAACAAGTTTTAGGATTTTTTCTATAAAATAAAATTATAAATCAAATAATTGAGAGCATTGGTTTTCGTCTAGAATTTAGATATAAATCTTCTTATTCCTTCTGTATTTAAGCCAAAGCTTTTTATTTGAGTAATATTATTTATTCATTTTGTTTTGATTTTTATTTCAATGAAACATTGTTAAATATTATCTTACATTTATGTACTGTGAGAAGTTGTTTTTATTTTTTACAATGTTTTGTTTTGTTTTTAAAATTGTAATAAAAATTATCAATATAAAAATTTCCTATTATTACAATACCTGCATCACTTTAGACATTAGCAGCTAATGGTTCAAGAGGCATCACCTTAAAATCGCCTAGGGCGCCAACATTTGTTAAACCGGCCCTGTTGCTCCAGAACTGGGTCCGCGAAAACGGCCGGCCCAAACCGTGCGAGCCTGAATAATTGACGAAGATACGGTAATCGGGCGGTTAATGAAAACATTAAGCCGCGCGCATGTGGAATGCGAAAACAATGCGAGCGGCCGTTAAGACGGGCGCAATGTGCACAATCGATGGCAACGAGGCAATTAGCGTCGCAGTTGTGTCGAAATGACCACCAAACAGTAAACTTAAGTAGTGTCTCTGACTGGAATTAACTATTGGATCACTCATTCATCGCCCCATTGCTCCGGCTTTGCTCTCACCTTTCGGTCACGAACCAGAAGTAGGCCGTATGACAAAATGCGAGGTACAATACACAATTGCTGAGAACAGATGAGAATATAAGAAACAAATATCAAGAAGCGCTAGATTCCAAAATAAAGATAGAAAACAAAAAAAATCGAAAACGCAACTATTGAGGAAATGTGGCACATATTTAGGAACACACATACAACAGCTGACGAAACCCTGGGGCATAAAAAGAAAAATGACATGATATGGCTGAGCAACGCAACATGGAAAAAAATCTCCGAAAGACAAAACATTCAGAAACAGTTACTATGTGCGAACAATGAACGAAAAAGAAAAGAACCAGAAGCCAAATACCAAAACAAAACTAAAGAAGTGAAGAGAAGCGCTAGAAGAGATACATACTGATAACATCTTAAAGAGAGCAGAAAAAGCAGCGTCTGAGTCTGATCTGAAAACCTTATATGATTGCACAAGACAGCTAACTGGGAAAGGCAGTACAAAATCTACACATCAGCTTAGAAACAAAGAAGGAAAAATGCTAAAGAATGAACAAGAAATTCAGGGTAGGTGGGTAGAACCCTTTACAAATATGTTTAAGAATGCCGAAGAAGAAGATGGAGGCAGGGCCGGTTTAACAAATGTTGGCGCCCTAGGCGATTTTAAGGTGATGCCTCTTGAACCATTAGCTGCTAATGTCTAAAGTGATGCAGGTATTGTAATAGGAAATTTTTTTATTGATAAATTTTATTACAATTTTAAAAACAAAACAAAACATTGTAAAAAATAAAAACAACTTCTCACAGTACATAAATGTAAGATAGTATTTAACAATGTTTCATTGAAATAAAATTCAAAACAAAATGAATAAATAATATTACTCAAATAAAAAACTTTGGCTTAAATACAGAAGGAATAAGAAGATTTATATCTAAATTCAAGACGAAAACCAATGCTCTCAATTATTTGATTTATTATTTTATTTTATAGAAAAAATCCTAAAACTTACGTTTTTTAAATGTACAGTTTTCACGCCCACTGTATTTACGAGTATGTACATACAAAAATGTATAAGTTTGACTCTAATACATATGTATAGGCATATTATTATATGTATACTATACCTACTATATATTTTTTTCTACATTTGGAATTTGCAAATGTTTCAATTAGGTTATCACAGCACAAATAATTAACCATGTCTGAAGAGTTGCCAAGCCTGATAATTTTTCATGGGCCAGGGTACTTCTCAAATAATTTTTAATTCATTTTAAGACGGAAAACGATGTCACCAGAGGCATTTGTAAGGAAAAGTAGTTATAATATTTTCTCTTGTATAAGTTTGAACATTTGTAGAACATTTGATTGCCCATCATAGAGTCAATACCACCATATTTTCTTAAAACTGTTTAAAATATTTGCATTCTGCTGTAAATTAGGGACCAAGATCCGATGGGTATAATTTTATAAGCGCCTTTGTTTTTTCTTCAATGATATTATCCTTACTTCTCCTAACTCCGTCAAAAACTCAAACATGCTTTCTATATCAATATATGCAGTTTTACGACGCTTCAATTGTTGAATAAAGTTATCAATTACGACAGAAAATGTATTAATTGGCCATTTAATATGTATTAATTATCAAGCCCATTAAAATTCACATCATTATTAGGTTCTAAAAATTGGCGCTTCCTTTCACGATTTTGGTTTTTTTTTTTATTCGATGCAGTTGGAGTAATTTTTTTCTGCTTCCTCATAAAGATTAAATTTAGATCTTATTCAATTAAAATAAATTAAATATTCAATTTAAGATATAAAAATTTGTTAAATTTAACCACTGTTAATCTATATTAACTATTTGCAGTGTTTTATATCAAGCATAGGAAATATTGTAAGGTCCAAAATTGGAAATATTCTCCAAAATTCAGTAAGGAAACCAGTTTCTAATAAATGAAAATTAGAAAGTAATCGATTTCCATTTCAGCTAGTGTTTGAGGTTTTTTAGTTTTGTTGTTTGTTGTCTTCAAAGGCATCTCTAAAACAGGAATATCAAAAAAATAGACGTTGCACGCATCTGCTCTGGCAGACCACCTCGTTGCCGACATAGTTTTTTGAAGCAGATAGTTATTTTCATTATTATTTGCAAAACAGTTTTTTTAAATGTTCCATCTATGGGTTCCATATGTTCCATCTAGAAGCCCATAAATTATAAATTTCCTGTACCAATATGAAAAATGCAGTAGCTTCCAGATAACATTCAGCAGCAAATACACCAACTGAATTTAAAGAGTATACTGCACAAGGTACGTAATGTCTTAATTTTTTATGAGCTTTTATTCTAGCTTGAAAGCCAGAGTATTGGCCAGACATATTACTGATATTGTCATATGATTAACCTGTGCAATCCATAATTTTGATTTTTAGATCTTCTAGTTCTTTCATAATGGGAACTTCCATTTCATTGGCTTCATTTCCTACATTTGTCAAAAATGAATT
Source organism: Othius punctulatus (assembly GCA_951805005.1). Classification (NCBI taxonomy): domain Eukaryota; kingdom Metazoa; phylum Arthropoda; class Insecta; order Coleoptera; family Staphylinidae; genus Othius; species Othius punctulatus. Next base: position 10,510,559 of record OX638145.1, read on the forward strand.
AAATCTTTCCACTTGAGTTCCATCTGAATAAATATATCTTACTACAAAAGTTAACTCGTCTACCTTGACGACTCGACAATATCTGGTGTCGAGTCAATTATTATGAAAACATATTTACTTGACTTTAATTCTGCGATAATTTAATTAGTAATTAAGGAACTCATAAAAAAACTAAATACATTGCATATATCTTCGGATAAATATGAAACGGCCTATGTTTGCATATTTTTGTATGTGCGTTTGATGTTGAATGAAAGATGTTGAAATACAAACCAACTAATAGACCAATGTAATTGCCATTGTTCGGTTTCCCAAATACATCACTTTCACCACGAAAAGCCAAAGTACAAGTAGACAAATACTTAACTGCTTCAACTATTCATTCAAGAACATATTTTAATGTTAATTAAATTATGTTATAATATTTTAATTCCAAAGAATATTGTTTTTTAAGCGATGTTCGTTCTTCCAATCTTTGAAGCCGGTGTCAGTAAATGAAGTTTTATTTTTGTTAAATAATTTGCATGGCATACAATAAATCATCCTGCTGTTATAGAAAAAAACAAGCCATTCTCGTCTCTTTGTCTCTCCATTTATGGATTGGTGCAAAAATATACGCTTTGAAGCATATCTCACCCGATCATAATATGATCTTTTAGAGATTTTAAAAACTAATTAATTATTATTTTGTTGTGGAAGATTTTGAATGATATAATCCACAAAATTATTATCGCTTCTCCACTTAGAAGGGTCCAACAAATCTCTGACTGAAATTGGTTGATTTTCTGTCAACGACAATGCAAAGTTCTCATTTTCAATTGTAGTCTTACTAACCAAACTTGGTAAGTTATAATTTTCATTGGTGCTTTCATGAGACGTTGAATGCAAATTTGTAAAATCGGAAACTATGCCTGATCCTGGTAATGAGGTCTCTGAGGCCTGCACTTTGGACTCCTCACTTTTCGAAAAACAAAAATGAAGTCATTTTAGGTACTTTGTCCAATAATTTGGCAGGTTGCTCATTTTGTTCCAACTTTTGTAATTTATTTTGATGCTCGAAATTGTGAGCGGGCCTCAGGAGCTCGAGCGCAATTTAATTGGAAAGAAACACGAATATAAAAATGAATTGGGCCCAATTTTGGCGCCCCTATTTACTTGGCGCCCCTAGGCGATCGCCTAGGTTGGCCTATTGGGTAAACCGGGCCTGGATGGAGGCGAGATGATAAGGGAAGAAGATCAGCACGAAATACAAATAGACGACAGAGAGTTTACAGACACTGAAATAAAGGTCGCAGTGGATAATAAAGGCACCTGGCCCAGATGGTATAGTCAGTGAACAGCTGAGACTAGGAGGCAGTTCTGATTTTATAAAACAGCTAATCAATAAAATCTGGAAAGAAGAAAAAGTTCCATCTGAATGGACGGAAGGCATCATCAAAACACTGCCAAAAAAGGGAAACAAAAGCATCTGCGAAAATTAGAGAGCCATAACACTGCTGTGCACGGTGATTAAAATTCTCACATGATTAATGCTAAATCGCATGGAAACTGAATAAGATAGGGTACTACGAAAAAAACAAGCTGGGTTTAGAGCAAATATATCGTTCGCAGATCATATTGCAACATTCCGGATCATAATCGACCAAGTAGTGGACTGGCAAAACAAGTTGTATGTAAACTTTATAGATTTCGAACGTGCATTCGACTGCATAAGCAGAGAAAAATTTGGAGAATTTCACAAAGTTACGGAATCCCAAGAAAGTACGTTAAGGTTATTAGGGCTCTGCATAATAATTCCAGTGCTCGAGTAAAGTGGAACGGGCCACTAACAAATAGAATACCTATCGAAACTGGTGTAAGACAAAGATGCATCCTCTCACCAACACTCTTTGTCATCCTCATAGACTGGCTGATGAAACGTGTCACCCACAAAACGGGCATACATTGGAAACTCAACGAACAGCTAAAGGATCTCGACTTTGCAGATTATATCTGTTTACTATCAGAGAAAAGGCAACATATGCAGAAGAAGGTAGACAAACTAACAACGGAAGCCAAGAAAATAGGATTAAAGAAAAATTGCAAAATATATGTTAACAATTTAAATTATTGTGTAAAACTGTTATCATATTTACACTTTCAAGTTTAAGATGATAACGATTTTCTGATACAAGTTGTCCTGTTGCACTATATACACGTATGCACTATACACACCCAGGAATACACGTAAACTTAACTCGAAAAGGAATAAATACTCACCGTTAATTAGAGCAAAAGATCTATTTAACAAACTCCCTGTAGAATTAAAAAATCAGATATAATTAAAAATATTCAAAAAACAACTGAAACATTTTCTCCTAGAATGGTGAATGGTTGTCATTTTTTCAAGAATTCTGATTAATTTTCAAATATTTGGGAATATTTTTCGAGGAAAGAACATTAACTAGTAGATTCAAATATACACAATGTCTTTATTAAACTGCAGCAGATATTCAAGAATTGTGATACAGTTCCAAAAATTGGAAAGAATTTTTCAAAGGGAGAACATTAACTACTAGATTTTAATCTATACATTGTCTTTATTATCAATGGCTTACTATCGATAACTATCGATGTATCGGTATAAAATATGTACTAAATAGTTATTTATTGTAATGGATACAAAAATTGCAAAATATATGTTAAAAATTTAAATTGTTGTGTAAAACTTTAAGATGAAAACGTTTTTTTGATACAAGTTATTCTGTTGCACTATGTACACATGCATTATACATACCCAGGATCACACCTTCAGAAATACCCTTAGTCGATAATCTACTGAAGATTATTTATATATTTTTTCGTTTCACATTGTTTCACTTTAATTACAGTAACAATGATAGCAATGTTTTGATATGGCATCGAATATTTGATGCGTTTCAATTGCCAAAATCCGTTCGACTATTTAATAAATTGTCACTCTTTGTATGCGTTACAATTCTGTCAACCCAGTGGCTTATCGAATTAAGCTTTAACTAATTAATAGCCGTGGATTCAATAGTCATAGGTTCGATTCGCATCCAGAGCAATATTAAAATGATAATTAATTTACTCCATAAGTTCTGGAAGTGTATTTAATCGCAAATTGCATTTGAAAAAACGAAAATTGCGAAAATTTTTCGGAAAATCTCGGATAGTTTTCCACGTGTTCGATTTTCGAGAGGATCACAAACTTATATCGCACGTATATTTTACAATCAATTGTGACGGTATTAGGTCATTTTCTGTTCGGAAAGTCGAAATAGTGATTAATAATTTGTATTCCTTAGTCAATTATTTTCCAAAATAATAACAGATCTGTCTGTTCACCGGCTTTTGGCCTTTCCAAATATATTATTATTAATGACGTCTGAATTCGGCATTTACATTAACTTTTTCTTGCAGAAATGTATAAAAGAAAAATACAACTATCGTACAAATAGACGTTTTCTTTGTGAACGGCACTTTGTGACAAAAATTTCCACGTTTCTAGATCCCCGCAAAAACATCCCCGATATGTTTTGTCAAAACTTTATTGATCACTAAACATTTGAATAATTTCCTACTGCAAAAGTTTTAATAATTTTCCTGCAACTTTTAATTAACAATCTGAAATTTTAATGATTTCTGTTAAAATTTGAATGTTTAATGCAATTTTTTTAATTATAGTGTCAATATGTCCTTAAACACTACCCAAATTTTAATGAGAACTGTAATATTTTCTTTCCATCCACTGATATAGTTGCAAGGAGATGGGCAACATATTTGAGCAGTTGCACGCGGTCCTGCCTGGGAGTCTTAAAAAGCAGTGCGGCCGGATTTACCCGACCAAATGCCTTGGTATATTTTCTCCCATAAATTTCGCTTCAAATCTAGCCGTACCGCTTTGCAAGACGCCCAGCACACATACTATGTGCTATCACCAGCCATACTTTGATTGGAGATATGGTGGCAACATCATCTCAGGTCAGAACACTGTCTACCAGGATACTGCTCGACTTCGCTAAAGAGGTCGACTTCCTGAGAAGTTACAAGGAGTAGGGAAGTAGTACAAAAAAGTGTGCTGGCATACTATGTGAATTGGTATCACCAGACAGACTTTGATTGGAGATATGGTGGCAACATCATCTCAGGTCAGAGTCTCCCAGGATACTGCTCGACTTCGCTAAAGAGGTCGACTTCCTGAGAAGTTGAAAGCAGCAAGGAAGTAGTACAAAAAAGTGTGCTGGCATACTATGTGAATTGCTATCACCAGACAGACTTTGATTGGAGATATAGTGGCAACATCATCTCAGGTCAGAGCACTGTCTCCCAGGATACTGCTCCACTTCGCTAAAGAGGGCGACTTCCTGAGAAGTTACATCAGCAACCTTACAGCAGTAGGGAAGCAGTACAAAAAAGTGTGCTGACATACTTTGTGAATTGCTATCACCAGACAGACTAACAATTAACAGTCTTTGATTGGAGATATGGTGGCAACATCATCTCAGGTCAGGGCACTGTCTCCCAGGATACTGCTCGACTTCGCTAAAGAGGTCGACTTCCTGGGAAGTTACAAGCAATAGGGAAGTAGCACAAAACAATGTTCTGGCATACTATGTAAATTGCTATCACCAGACAGACTTTGATTGGAGATATGTTGGCAATATCATCTCAGGTCAGAGTCTCCCAGGACTGCTCGACTTCGCTAAAAAGGTCGACTTCCTGGGAAGTTACAAGCAGTAGGGAAGTCAGATAAGATAGAAAAGATCTACATAGGTCATACTGATGAAATCATTAAGTGAACATTATAAAATTTTACAGGGTGTAAAGTTAGTTCGCCTCCTCGTGGTGCACCCTGGATAACGCTAAATGAACTAACACATACTGGCAGTCATCTCCTGACTAGGCCAAAGATGCCACTGCCCAACAAAATTGTACCTACTATTTGTTCCTTTCCTTGGATTTTGTTAACGTTTTTCTTTTATTTCAATGTGCTAATTGTCAATGTGACATTAGTTTTTGCATAATAGCTCCAGTTTTTGAAATATTTTGAAAATACTCCTGTTAAACCGTAGGCGCAAATTTTCAACTTCCGCGTGACTAATACATAGTTTGTCTAAAAACTGTCGATATTGATGTTGAGATGTTATTAAAATAATGTATTTTGTTACATCTTTGGTGATGTAACATCTTTAAACAATATAGAAAATCTCAGATCTAATTTTAAGTGAGCCATTTGAAAATAGCAAAATTGTATCGTTGTTTCAGAACACCCTGTGTATTCTATGTGACTCAAAATATTGTGAATGTTTTGGCACATTGCTTGGGTACTTGTACACCCAGATTCTTTCATTGATATTCTATAATGAGTTTTTTTTACCTAGCTTAATGAGCTAGGTTAATAGCGTTTTATTTACCAATTCTAAAATTTATAAATTAAAAACCTCTAATGTAGTTTGGTGTTCCATGCGCTTAATAACAATCAACTTCGATATTTAAAAAATCAGCCACGCAGCTTTGCAAATCAGATTTGTCTTATAGTAAAGTAAAGCCCATATATGTGACCATGGAATCCCACTACACAGGGTGTCTTAGTTATCTTGCTCATCATTGGGATTTAGTAAACTATGCAAGTCCCATGCACTATGCAATCTGATATACGATAAGTTGTACTGCAGTTCGCAGAAACAATCAGTATAACGAGTTGGTAGGTGTTTCGTTTCATCCACAACTGAATTGTATCGACTAATTGATGTTCAGATCGTTTGTGTCTGTAGGTGAAATACCTATCAACTTGTTGTGCAGATTATTTTTTGGATATGCAGTACAACTTGATGTACAATAAATTGCATAGTGTATGGGCTGTTTTAGATAGAGTGTTGGTTAAATTAGGCAAAATAATCTTGAGGCTAGGGCCCAGTTATCAGGGAAAATGAAAGTTTCCAAAATTTAATGGTATGCCAGAAGTATACAGCATGTCCCCGAATTAAGTTTACAAGAGGGAATTTTGAAATCAAAGTTTCAATATCTGAACTAGCAGTTTTAGACCAAGCAGGAATTATAATTCCTATAACATTTTTGCTTAAATGTAAAAATAAAAATAAAAGTAAATAAATCCCTTTTGTAAACTCAATCCGGGGACATACTGTATAGTGTGTCAAGTTTCAAAAAATTAATGGTATGCCAGAAGTGTATATTAGTCAGGTGGAAAAAGAAACATCATTTTGTCAAAACGCCAATGATTTGGCTGGAACCTCAAAATCACCAAGTTTCTTCACCAAAATTACCAAGATATGGCCAATGGCGAAATACCACAATACTGCTTTTCAATTTTTGGCTAAAACTCGTTGCTATTCGCACGTGCCGTTCAACTAGTAGATTATAATTACCTATTTATAAATATTTTAAGTAGCTTTATATCTGTATGCCATTCGTAGATAAACGCCGTTCATAGTCGATAGCACAAAATTACTAAAATTTGCTCGTACTGTATAATTTTGTACTATTTGTCGAGACTGCAATTTTTATTACGCTGAATAACTTACAAATTCTTACTAGTTTAGATCTAAAAATAAACAAAACGAAACATCGGTGCATTTCAAACAATTTCATTAAACACAAAATTTTTAATATACTCTTCTCTAGAGAATTCTATTCTCATCTAGAGAATAGATATGGGGTAAAAAATATTCTTGTTTTATTTAGGGAAAGTCTCACTTGATAATAAACTTGATATGGGGTAAAAAATATTATTGTTCGATTTAGGGAAAGTCTCACTTGATAATAAACTTCATATGGGGTAAAAAATATTCTTGTTCGATTTAGGGAAAAATCTCACTTGGTAATAAACTTGATATAAACGTGCAAGAGTTGAAATAGTTAAAAATACGTGAAAATACGTAAAAAAACGTGAAATAGTTAAAAAAAATGTCTGCTGGTTACTATTATTCAAATTGGCGAGAAATTCTATTATATTCTGCGATATTTCTCATAATAAGGTTCATTGCTTCTATAATTTCAGTAATCATGTACGTCCTTAATCTAATAAATTAAGAAATATTAGATTAAGGACGTACATTATTACTGAAGTTATAGAATTCTATTAGAAGCTACTTCAAGGTTAATATGCTAAAAATATCAGTATTTTTTTTATTTTTTGGTGCCTAATATTGATTTATTTGGAACGGTCTTCATTTAAAATAGAAATTAAAAAAATATCTCGTGCGCAAAAAAAATTGAGGACATTGAAACCTGTCGATTGGTTCATCGAGACCATGATGTGATCATGATGTTTTTTGATGAAACAAAATAGAAAGATTAATTTTTCTCAACGGGCGCAATATGATTGATAGGAAAAATAAATTGTCACAGGCCCAGTTTTCGAAATTAAAACTTTTCTTTATTTAAAAAAACTGGGCCCATAACGAAATTATTTTTTTCCTTCAAGTCTACCGAGTCCATTGAGAAAAATTAATGATAGTGTTTTGTTGTCTAGATGTCTACATAATCTAGAACTAGATTGTCCATCTAGTAGATGTTATAGTAGTCCATGACCCTTACATTACGCCATTAGAGCTATAATTGTCAAAATGCTGGAAAATTAGTTTTTTTGTGGTTTCCTGAAAGATTTTCCAGTGCAACATATTATTTTGTTTTAATTTCGACTGGAGTATTAGAAACAATCACAAAGTTTGGCTGAAGGTAACTAAAAACTGAAATATCTGTATTGCATTTTGTACTTGAAACAAAGGTAAAACTAGACTGAAGCTCTCTGAAATTTTTCAGTTGAAATCGGAGCTTTTTTCGATAAAACCATACACAAGCATTCATGTTTCTCAACGAGCGCAATATAAGTTATAGCACAAAATATTTTTTTCATTGGCCCAGTTTTCGAAAGAGAAACTTTTCTTTATTTAGAAAACTGGGCCCATGATTGAATTATTTTTTTCCTATCAAGTCTATTGAGCCCATTGAGAAAAATTAATGATTATGTTTTATTTTATCAAAACGGTCGAAAATTTGTTTTGTTGCGGTTTCCTGAAAGATTTTCCGAACATATTATTTTGTTTTGAATTTCGACTGGAGTATTACAAACAATCACGAAGTTTGGCTGAAGGTAACTGACAACTGAAATATCTGTATTGCATTTTGTACTTGAAACAAAGGTAAAAGTAGACTGAAGGTCCCTGAAATTTTTCAATTGAAATCGGAGCTTTTTTTGATACAACTAAACAGAAGCATCAGAAAACTGGAAAATCTGTATTGCATTTTGTACTTGAAACATAGGTAAAAATAGACTGAAGCTCCCTGAAAATGTTCAGTTGAAATCTGAGCTTTTTTCGATAAAACAATACAGAAAGAAGCATTCATTTTTCTCAACGGACGCAATATAAGTGATAGTACAAAATATTTTTTTTCATCGGCCCAGTTTTCGAAATAGAAACTATTCTTTATTTAGAACACTGTAAAACTGGGCCCATGATAGAATTTTTTTTCCTATCAAGTCTATTGAGCCCATTGAGAAAAATTAATGATTATGTTTTGTTTTATCAAAACGCTCGAAAATTTGTTTTGTTGTGATTTCCTGAAAGATTTTCCAGTGCAATATATATATTTTTTTTAAATTTCGACAGGAGTATTACAAACAATCACGAAGTTTGGCTGAAGGTAACTGAAAACAAAACTTTGTATAGCATTCTGTACTTTAAAAAAAGGTAAAAATCAGCTGAAAATTTTTCAATTGAAATCTTTGCTTTGAACAGAAAAAAGAAAGGTAGGTTAGTATCGAAATGTATGCAATTATCTTTAAAATACGTGTATGCAATTATTTCTATTGAAACTTGAACTTAAAAACAACAACTTTTCTGAAAATGTGCAATTGCAAACGTCTTACGACAACTATGTGCTAAATTAGCACGGCAATGTTAAATACATTCAAACACACAAACAGTTAGTTGTTATAAATTGTTAAAAAAATGGCTCAAATGCACTCAAGGTACCTGAATATTACACTTTCTTTCGAACTCTGAATAATTTTTTCAAAAATGGCTCAAATGCACTCAAGGTAGCTGAAAATTACACTTTCTTTCGAAGTCTGACTAAATTGTTAAAAAATGGCTCAAATGCACTCAAGGTACCGGAAAATTACACTTTCTTTCGAACCCTGACCTTAAAAAAAAATTGCAAATAATAACTTGTATACTAATAATATTAAATTGACTGAACTGAAGGTACCTGGACATTAAATTCCATAGAAATTTGAGATTTCAAAAAGTTTTGTGCAATATTATGAATTTTTTGCATGATCCACTCGTTCGAGTTCAAACGTTGTAAACAGGAATTTTTGCATATCAAACATACACATATTCAGCATACACATACCGCCACAAACTAGTCAAAATGGTTTAAACTGACTAAAGTGTACTAACATTTCTATTGAAATCTGCACTTTGATTGAATGTCCCTGAAACCTGAAATTACTTTAAGTGCGAATATATTTTTTTTAAATTGGTGCATTCTTCATGAATAACGTTTAACTATTGAGTGGTGATAAGTCCATTGTTTTTTTAATTGAGAAAAGTCCAGAAATATACATGGGACAACATTCCTTGTATATTTCTGTACTTGAATTTCTGAATTTCTGAACCTGAATTTAAAAAAAGGGACTTGCATCACTTTCAAAAACAACGGTTCATATATTGGAACAATTATAAAGCATGAAGTATAAATATTACTTGATTACTGGTATGAATTACTTGTACGTTGTACTATGTAGTTGTACGAATACGTTGTACAATTATAAAGCAATTTTGTAACGTATTTCTGATAAGGGAATCATAAAAAAATGTTTGAAAGTGGGGTAAGTCTATTTTTTTTAAATTGAGAAAAGTCCAGAAATATACATGGGACAACATTCCTTGTATATTTCTGAACTTATATGAATTTAAAAAAAATGACTTGCACCACTTTCAAAATAAACGGTTCATATATTGCAACAATTATAAAGCTATAAGTATTGATATGTTGTGAATTACTAAGTACGTTGTACAATTATAAAGCTTGAAGTATTGTTATGTTGTGAATTACAAAGTACGTTGTACAATTATAAAGCAATTTTGTAACGTACTTCTGATAAGCGAAACATAAAAAAATGTTATCACACAAAACATGCAACTGTGAACTCTATCATAGCCTGGGAACTTTACTTTGAATATAGTCTCCCGTTGAGACCTGATATTGATGCTTTTTCGAACTAAGAATCCAGTTATTTATTTATTTATTTATCCACGGGAAGACCTCCCAATATACTTATATATCTATGCTCTTATCTAAGCTCTTTCGCATCCTTCCAATATAGCTGCTCCTCCATCTTTAAATTTATTGGGGGAAATTATACTAATTAATAGATTAGTAAGTTCGAAGATATTTATGTACGTTAATGCTATATTGAATTAATAATAAGGTAAATGTAGTAATATGGTCAATATTTGAGCTTTTGGCAAACTTAAATAGATTCAAACACACAAACAGATAGTTGTTATAAATTGTTTAAAAAAATGGCTCAAATGCACTCAAGGTACCTGAATATTATATTTTTTTAACTCTGACCTTAACGTGGTCGATATTTGAGCATTTGACACGTGTCAGAAATAATTTATACATGTAATTTCTCGTTAATCCGTTAATCTGTTTAAATTGGCTGTACTCATATAATTAATAAAAATAACCAATCAACCATAATCCCTATCAGTTCAGTTTTTCAAGTCGATTAGCTAAGCCGTCTGGGCTATATAGATGGCACCACAGACACCACTTACATACAGATACCAGTTTGAAAACGATTTTATTTTAATAATAAAAAAGGACACTTCCGGCATTTTAGTATTTCAAGCCTATCATTTTAGCCGTCTGGGTTTTTAGTATTCGAGTATTTTAGTATGTATTGATTCAGTCTTATTCGGTATTTATTCAGTCTTATTTGTCTCTTGATAATGGTCGTGAGACCAAAACAATTGTACAGTTTTTCTACTAAAAATTTGTGAAACAACAAGTGCTTTATTTATACTAATATAAAGATGTTTCACCAAGTATTAACCACCGATTCATACAATCAAACAGTTTTTTTTAATACGAAAACGTGTACTATCGATACTTTTTTTAATACGAAAACGTGTACTATCGACACTTTTTTTTTTAATACGTAAAAGTGTACAACCGCAAAACTGCACATTTTCTAAAATATTCACAATATTTTTTCGTTTATTACGTAAATCGTGATCAGATTGTAATAAGTATAGCAATATACCAATAAGTGTTGCATGTTAAAAAAAATTAAGTAAATGAAAGTAAAATGTATTCATTTGGATGCTCTTGTTAGCTTAAGGCTGATGAAATTCGATAATAATAGTGAAAAATTTCCAATAGTTTGTTGTAGAGAAGAATATTTTGTTTGTCTTGCTAGGTGCTTAATGAGTGTTTGCTATCACCCCAAAACACTTGGAAGTCTGAAAGCCCCAGGAAACGGTATTAATTATGGGAACACCCACAACTGAAAGACGCACTTTCAGCTATTTTTTTACACCTTGACTCCGAACAAAAGATGGGCGCTTTTATAAGGGCAATTAGAGGGAATTAGTGGGCAAAGGAATGGCCTTATCTGCGGCATTTGTTTATTTTCGACGTCGCGGCGTATCTGCAGGGGACACGGCGGAAGGAGGAAGAGCTCGATAATAATAATAATAATATGCTAAACGAAATCGAGAGAAAAACCGGCGGCGGAAATTTATGGCTTATAAAGCGCCCGATGCAAATTACGCCTATTAATTTCGCTCCCACCTGATATGTAAAGCAGCCGCCGTGCGAAACGAAAGAAAAAGACTGAGGTGATATTTCTGCTGCTTGCGTAACGATTGCTGATTTCCCGTGGGGGAGATATTGTAATTCCGATTGTGTTTATTAAATTTCATTCGGAAATGTTGCTGCAGCCGTTTAATTTGAGCTAAAGCTCCGTCGCTGTTTACTGCCCCCAATTGAAAGTGTTGAAAATCCGCATTCAAAGCAACGTGTGTGTGTATATAAAAACACAATCGCAACACACTCGACGTTACATTTATTCATACTTTCAACTGGAACATTCCCATTTGCATTTTCGCCCCGTTATCTGCGTTTGTTTTTTTTTTGTCGTCAAAACCGGCGATTGCGATCGCAAGTGTAAATTTCGCCGCAACCCTCCTCCACCCCCAAAAACTTCCCCAGATGCTGCTCCAGCACGTGGAAATTTCCCCGAGCGCAAAGAGTTTCGTTAATTGCTGGGCCGCACGAACGCCACTGTCTCGCGTGTGGCACGGGGGCGGGTGCAGAGCCGCCTATCGATTTTTACACGAAAAACTGCCGCGCCCGCCACCCCCTAACCCGCGGGATGCCACCCCCGTGCGTGATAAAAATGTGTTTCGCAGCTGAATTACGTGCAGATATAATGCCGTGGAATTACGGACTCCCACCGACGGACAGAAGAGCTCCGTAAATATGGGATGATGGACGGGCCTCTTCTGGACCGAAACGGGGGGCCCCGGCATGGGGCGGTCCGTGGGCGAGGTGCTGCACGCGCAAGATGGTCGAGGAATTCATCAAACGGCAGAGACGAGGCACCAGAAATCGTTAGTCGGTCAAGGAACCAGGAGGACACAAAGACAATTCAATACAATTTTGGAAAATAAGGAATGCAAATTTAGCAATAACTATAGATGGGCATCAATAACTATGGATGGATTATATATTACAAAATAAACTACCACGAATAAGTACATTTTATCAAATACTCGGAGACGCTTAAATGCGCACTAGTGGGAAAGTTAAAATGATCTTTTCAAGGAACAATATGATACAGAAACTATATTTCCAATAAACTGCACTCATATTCTTAAATTTTCCGGAGTGAATCCACACATAAAATGTATACGACTAATAAATTACGCCGTGATTTATTTCTTCGTAATTCCATTGTTTTTTATTGTACAGCAGTTTTATTCATCGCACCAACATCATTATTTTTTTTGCATTCATTACATTATAATTAATCCAGGCCAATTGAAATACTGCACGTTAAAAAACGCACTTACAATATCTGCACAATAAAAACATAACACCGCTTCTATTTCTCGCATTTGATAATCATCAGAGGCACTCATCTGCTCATACATCAGAAGTTGTATTTTATATAAGCTTAACATTATAAAGATTTCTGCGACGATACAATTATAATTAGGCGTTAATTTGAGCACTGCACGTTGAAAATTTTCACAATAAAATTCAGATTTCTGTATTGATTACGGTTATAATTAGCTTCCATTAATCTGAGCAGTGGACGTAACAAATTTTTCACCAAACATGTACACGCCACAACAATAGAAACGCTAATATTATTTAAAGTGAATCCAGGATTCAACAAGGAGATTCCTGTATCGATTGCGATTATAATTAGGCCGAACAAAGACGTGCCTCGGACTTAACAAATTTTTCGCCACTAGACGAAAACCTTTGGGCGGATGTTGTAAATTGTACGCTTTTTACGTTTTGAATATCTTTAGCGCTGAATAATTCCTAACTATTATTATCTACAGCGGAAGGTGGGCTACGCTGTGGCACGTTCGAAAAGGCCTATTTGAGGCGATTAAATGTCATTACCACTGCCCCAAAGCGGATGGGCTAATTATACTAATTTCGGCTTTTGGAAGCTTGCAAAAACCGATGGAGGAAATCGGCAAGGATTAATTATAGCAATAGTGAAAACAACGCGGAATGATTTATGGCGGTGATAAAACTGAAAGTTTGTAAATATTATTGCTCGTTATTACATGTTTTAGAATGCACCGCAACAATTATAATAAACATGAAATATTAATTGCATTGAACGAGACCGCTGATTGATAGATAATCTAAGAGATGTAATTATGCTGGAATAGTGACAGCTTCGATGCAATTTAACTAGTAACACCATTAAACACTTACAAACCGATTATCAAAACCATGTTAGTATTCGAAACATGATACAACATAAAAAAAAAATATATTTGCCATTTATCATTGTTATCTCCATTTGCTAGTTTTAATTATTATGTTTATTATAATTACTGGAAAGTACTTAAAATAACTAATAACAAATAATAATATCTGGTAACATGGATAAAATACTAAAAAAAACTTTTAAAATGTTCAACATTTTGTCCTCAATTTCAATCAAATCCAAATTTTCGCCCAACTTTTACACCATTTGTAATTTTCAATTTGTTTCACCTATTATAATTAACCTGTTTAAAAGTTACTGGATTTCCTGTAGTCACTGAAATTGTTCAAATCGGTTAATTTGTATAAATTATTGCACACATTCTTTATCTATGCTAATTTTATTACAACAATTATTTATGCATGTAAATTCTACTTGTCTAAATAAGATAATAAAATTTCAGCAAATTTATGCGTGCCATAGCTAGTTAATACGTTAAGTGACGGGGCACAATGGAATTCGGTTCTCACAGGTTTTGGATTTTGGCACAGGAGAAATTCATATCTCCTGGCACAGAAAACCCTAAGAAAGTCAGAGATACAAATATTATATCTGATTTATTAATCTGTGGAAATGTTTACTACACTTGAAATTTTTGAATATTAGGCTGAATATTCTGGCTGAATGAAGGACTCATGCTTTGGAGTAAATATCGATGTTACACACCATCAACTTATTGAAATTTTGATTTTTATTCTCTAACACGCCATCAAGTTATTGAAATTTTGATTTTTGTAGAATGAAAATCAAAATTTCAATAAGTAAGAATCTCATTCTTCCTGGCACAGAATACCGTAAGAAAATCAGAGATACAAAAGTTATATCTGATTTATTCATCTGTGGAAATGTTTACCAGACTTGAAATTTTTGAAAATTCGGCCCCAAATTTCTAATTTGGGGTTGAAGGACTCATGCTTAGGAGTAAATATCGATGTTACACACCATCTACTTATTGAAATTTTGATTTTTATTCTCTAACACGCCATCAAGTTATTGACATTTTGATTTTTGTAGAATGAAAATGATAATTTCAATAAGTAAGGATTTCGTTCTTCCTGGCACGGAATACCGTAAGAAAATCCGAGATACAAAAGTTATATCTGATTTATTCATCTGTGGAAATGTTTACCACACTTGAAATTTTTGAAAATTCGGCCCCAAATTTCTGGGTTGGAGTCCTCCAACCCCAAAAATTCTAATTTTTGGGGTTGGAGGACTCATGCTTAGGAGTAAATATCGATGTTACACACCATCAACTTATTGAAATTTTGATTTTTATTCTCTAACACGCCATCAAGTTATTGAAATTTTGATTTTTGTAGAATGAAAATCAAAATTTCAATAAGTAAGGATCTCATTCTTCCTGGCACAGAATACCGTAAGAAAATCAGAGATGCAAAAGTTATATCTGATTTATTCATCTGTGGAAATGTTTAACACACTTGAAATTTTTGAAAATTCGGCCTCAAATTTCTAATTTGGGCTTGAAGGACTTATGCTTAGGAGTATATATCGATGTTACACACCATCTACTTATTGAAATTTTGATTTTTATTCTCTAACACGCCATCAAGTTATTGAAATTTTATTTTTTGTAGAATGAAAAACAAAATTTCAATAAGTAAGGATCTCATTCTTCCTGGCACAGAATACCGTAAAAAAATCAGAGATACAAAAGTTATATCTGATTTATTAATCTGTGAAAATGTTTACCACACTTGAAACTCTTGAAATTTTTGAAAATTCAGCCTAAAATTTCAAATATGACTGTAGGACTCATGCTTAGGAATCAATATCGATGTTACACACCACACACCATGTACTTATTGAAATTTTTATTTTTATTCACTAACACGCCATCAACTTATCGAAATTTTGATTTTTAGAGAATACAAATCAAAATTTCAATAAGTAAGGATCTCATTCTTCCTGGCACAGAATACCGTAAGAAAATCAGAGATACAAAAGTTTTATCTGATTTATTCATCTGTGGAAATGTTTACCACACTTGAGATTTTTGAATATTCGGCCCCAAATTTCTAATTTGGGGTTGAAGGACTCATGCTTAGGAGTAAATATCGATGTTACACACCATCAACTTATTGAAATATTGATTTTTATTCTCTAACACGCCATCAAGTTATTGACATTTTGATTTTTGTAGAATGAAAATGAAATTTTCAATATGTAAGGATTTCATTCTTCCTGGCACGGAATACCGTAAGAAAATCAGATATACAAAAGTTACATCTGATTTATTCATCTGTGAAAATGTTTACTACTTGAAATTTTTGAAAATTCGGCCCCAAATTTCTAATTTTGCGTTGAAGGACTCATGCTTAGGAGTAAATATCGATGTTACACACCATCAACTTATTGAAATTTTGATTTTTATTCTCTAACACGCCATCAAGTTATTGAAATTTTGATTTTTGTAAAATGAAAATAAAAATTTTAATAAGTAAGGATCTCATTCTTCCTGGCACAGAATACCGTAAGAAAATCAGAGATACAAAAGTTATATCTGATTTATTCATCTGTGGAAATGTTTACCACACTTGAAATTTTTGAAAATTCGGCCCCAAATTTCTAATTTGGGGTTGAAGGACTCATGCTTAGGAGTAAATATCGATGTTACACACCATCAACTTATTGAAATTTTGATTTTTATTCTCTAACGCGCCATCAAGTTATTGAAATTTTGAT
This sequence comes from Othius punctulatus, assembly GCA_951805005.1. Lineage (NCBI taxonomy): Eukaryota > Metazoa > Arthropoda > Insecta > Coleoptera > Staphylinidae > Othius > Othius punctulatus. The sequence continues at coordinate 10,527,327 of OX638145.1, forward strand.
TTTTGTAAAATGAAAATCAAAATTTTAATAAGTAAGGATCTCATTCTTCCTGGCACAGAATACCGTAAAAAAATCAGAGATACAAAAGTTATATCTGATTTATTAATCTGTGGAAATGTTACATCACTTGAAACTCTTGAATTTTTTGAAAATTCAGCCTAAAATTTCAAATATGACTGAAGGACTTATACTTAGGAATCAATATCGATGTTACACACTACACACCATCTACTTACTGATTTTTTTATTTTTATTCTCTAACACACCACCCATCAACTTATTGAAATTTTGATTTTTAGAGAATACAAATCAAAATTTCAATAAGTAAGGATCTCATTCTTCCTGGCACAGAATACCGTAAGAAAATCAGAGATACAAAAGTTTTATCTGATTTATTCATCTGTGGAAATGTTTACCACACTTGAGATTTTTGAATATTCGGCCCCAAATTTCTAATTTGGGGTTGAAGGACTCATGCTTAGGAGTAAATATCGATGTTACACACCATCAACTTATTGAAATATTGATTTTTATTCTCTAACACGCCATCAAGTTATTGACATTTTGATTTTTGTAGAATGAAAATGAAATTTTCAATATGTAAGGATTTCATTCTTCCTGGCACGGAATACCGTAAGAAAATCAGATATACAAAAGTTACATCTGATTTATTCATCTGTGAAAATGTTTACTACTTGAAATTTTTGAAAATTCGGCCCCAAATTTCTAATTTTGCGTTGAAGGACTCATGCTTAGGAGTAAATATCGATGTTACACACCATCAACTTATTGAAATTTTGATTTTTATTCTCTAACACGCCATCAAGTTATTGAAATTTTGATTTTTGTAAAATGAAAATAAAAATTTTAATAAGTAAGGATCTCATTCTTCCTGGCACAGAATACCGTAAGAAAATCAGAGATACAAAAGTTATATCTGATTTATTCATCTGTGGAAATGTTTACCACACTTGAAATTTTTGAAAATTCGGCCCCAAATTTCTAATTTGGGGTTGAAGGACTCATGCTTAGGAGTAAATATCGATGTTACACACCATCAACTTATTGAAATTTTGATTTTTATTCTCTAACGCGCCATCAAGTTATTGAAATTTTGATTTTTGTAAAATGAAAATCAAAATTTTAATAAGTAAGGATCTCATTCTTCCTGGCACAGAATACCGTAAAAAAATCAGAGATACAAAAGTTATATCTGATTTATTAATCTGTGGAAATGTTACATCACTTGAAACTCTTGAATTTTTTGAAAATTCAGCCTAAAATTTCAAATATGACTGAAGGACTTATACTTAGGAATCAATATCGATGTTACACACTACACACCATCTACTTACTGATTTTTTTATTTTTATTCTCTAACACACCACCCATCAACTTATTGAAATTTTGATTTTTAGAGAATACAAATCAAAATTTCAATAAGTAAGAAATTCATATCTCCTGGCACAGAATACCGTAAGAAAATCAGTTATACAAACGTTATATCTGACTTATTAATCTGTTGAAATGTTTACCACACTTGAAGCACTTGCATTTTTTGAAAATTCAGCACCAAATTTTAAATTTGGGACTGAAGGACTTAGGAATAAATATCCATGTTACACACCATACACACCATCAACTTATTGAAATTTTGATTTTTATCTTCCAGAATTCGGAATAATCTCGCACATTATTAGACAAGAAAGAGGGAAAAAGGAAGCTTTTAGAGCTTTAGGAATAATTTATGCAAATTGTTTTTTTTTTAAAGTAAATAATTTATTAAACTTATTGAAATTTTGATTTTTATTCTCTAACACACAAACAACTTATTGATATTTTGACTTTTATTTTCTAAAACACCATCAACTTATTGAAATTTTGATTTTTATTCTCTAACACACCATCAACTTTTGGAATTTAGATTTTTATTAAGTATATATTTAATTTTGGTATAAAAATTTTCTAACTTTTTATGACAAAAAAATGAGAAATTGAGCTATTTATTGTTATGTAGTATTAAATATGAAATTAACTACTACTATACATAATTAGGTTTCACAAATTTTCATTTATTGTCAACAGTTTTTCAGTCCCTAAAGAAAATTAGTCACCTTACTTCAATAATTCAAGCAAAGCAAGATTCAAGCTTCTGTTGAGCTCATTTAAATTATAATTGCAGTGAAATGAAATTTTTATTTTATTCTCGTTTATTTTATTTTATTCACCATCAACTTATTGAAATTTTGATTTTTTTGAAATATTTATCTAGTTTTGGTATAAAAATTCCCTAACTTTTTATGACAAAAACATGAGGAATATGAGCTCTTTGTTGTTATGTAGTATTAAATATTAAATTAACTACTACTACACATAATTAGTTTCACAAATTTTCATTTATTGTCAATCGTTTTTCAGTCCCTAAATGAAAATTAGTCAGCTTACTTTAATAATAGCTTCAAGCTTTTTTTGAGCTCATTTAAATTATAATTGCAGTGAAATGAAATTTTTATTTTTATTCTCTAACACACCATCAACTTATTGAAATTTTGATTTTTATTAAATATTTATCTAGTTTTGGTATAAAAATTCCCTAACTTTTTATGACAAAAAAAAAAAGAGGAATATGAGCTCTTTGTTGTTATGTACTATTAAATATGAAATTAACTACTATTACACATAATTTAGTTTCAGAAATTTTAATTTATTGTCAACAGTTTCTCAGTCCCTAAACGAAAATTAGTCACCTTACTTTAATAATAGCTTCAAGCGTTTTTGAGCTTATTTAAATTATAATTGCAGTGAAATATGTTTAGCAACAACAAAAACTCAGTCAGTTATATAACGAAATGAATCAGAATCTGTTGAGCAATCGCGGGATGCCTATACAAAATGGCTTGAAGGAAGTTTGAGCAACAGCCGTCTGAATGAAACCGTAATCGTAATATTATTCGATTCTAATTACCAGGTCGTGTAGTTTCAACAGAGATTTTTTTGCACGCCGAACTGCCTCAGCAGTGGACTTAATAAGCGATAAATTATTGCGCGATTTTGATATAGTTATTAAAGCAGAGCTTTGCGCATTTGTTAGAGAAACGTCTTAATAATTCACGTGGAATTACTATAAATGTATTATTCCATTATTCCTGTAAAAGGATTGTCTGAGGCATGTAGGAATTGTTAATTAAAATTGTGCTGTGTGGGCATTCGAGACGGTAATACTAGGAAATTACACTGCATTTATAATAATTTATATTACAATAATAATATTAAGTTCGTATAAATAAAGCACTTGATCAAGTTTCATAAATCTTGAATTTGTGATACTTAATTAAGTGCTTTATTTATACTAATTTAAATATGTTTCACCAAGTATTAGCCACCGATTCATACAATCTAATAATATTAATATCACCCAAATCTTCTTTCTTTTTCTTGATTAACTCTAGCCTGTATTCAACAATTTCACGCGCCTGCAATTATTGTATTAGATTCAGATTCTTTAGTCTTTAGGGAATTTATTGTGGAAAATATTCTTACAACATTGGCGTGATTTTGGTCGTACCAGAAATATTTTCTGCGTCGGATTGACACAAAAATGAGTGAGTAAATTAATGATTAATCGGCTGTTGCTATTTGACTTTCGGTTCCGCAGACCTTACGAGCTCTGGCCGAAATATCACTTCATTGACCTTAATTATGCGTACAGAAATGTGTTAGTCACAAGGAAATTATTGATTTATGCCCGCCAAATTTCAGAAGCGAGAATGTCAGGGTTGAGGTCGGCAATTCTGAGAGTTTAGGTCCGCGGATAAACACATGTACACGTCTTTGTGCGTGCGTGGAAAATAGAACGGGGCGTAAAGAAAATAAGTTATAAATAATCTCGGACACGGATAGTGTTTTACCGGGCATAATTATTGTTAGAAGCGGAATGTACGCGGCTCATCTGACAAGCCGTTGGACGCCGTTGTGTTGCAATCAAACGGATTAATTTATTAATAAGGAAGTCGGCGCTAGAAGAAAGCTGGGGCTGGAGGCGTTGCACAGAAAGAAAGCGAGATCATCGCCGGACTGGTTTGCGGATGAATGGTCTGGAAGCCTCCAGAGTCGAGATCCAGATGGGTTGCAACCATTGTGAGCCGTATTTGGGAGAGACATGCAGTGCGAGTATCAAGTCCCAGGAAACGTGCAGAAATGTGTTAAATGCCACAGAAATGTATTAAATGCCACGAAATTTGCATATCTCTGGAACCAACAAGTTTTCAAGCGAGCCTAAAAATCGAGCGCAAGGGATTCTGTTCGGGCGCAACAACGTGCTCAAGAATCACTCGAATAAGTCTTCTCTAAATAGCTCAAGAGGTTTCTGGGGTAATAACAGTAATGAACCAATAAACCAGGCAACCAGCAAAATGTCTGGCACTGTATTGGCTCAGCATAAATCAATTTTTCTGACTTAAGAATCACACACTGCACAAGAATCCAAAAAATCATGAAACATCAGAATGCCATAAAAGTCCAAATTTCATTGCTCAGGCAGGCATTGAAAACTATACATAAATCGAATATTCTTATAAATTTTTCTGGCAAAAGAATCACACATTGCAGAAGATTCTCAAACACTTCGAAACATTTACATTCAGAATGACAAAATAAAAAATTCTATGAAAATTTAACTAGATGTGAATTAACAAATATATTAATAAGTATATAAAATGTAATGAAAATTTCATAAGGTGATCTTAAAACGGCAGAAAAATTGTATATCTGTAAGTATATATTGAGGCATAAATTAAAAAAAAGAGTAAATGTCCAATAGTACATTAAAATTCGTAAGTCATGAAAAATATACATCAGAATGACATAAAAGTCCCAAATCCATTGCTCAGGCAGGCATTGAAAACTATACATAAATCGAATATTCTAATAAAACTTTCTGACAATAGAATCACACATTGCATAAGAATCCCAAACACTTCAAAACATTTACATTCAGAATGACAAAATTCCATGAAAATTTGACTAGATGTGAAACAACAAATATACTAACAACTGTAGAAAATTTAATGAAAATTTGATAAGGTGATCTTGAAACGGCAGAAAAATTGAAAATCTGTAAGTATGTTTTAATGCACAAATAAAAAAATTGTAAATGTTCAATAGTACATTAAAATTCGTAAGTGGATTGAATAATAAATTCTACAGAGATGTAGAAATGTTTTTCAGATGTTTAAAAAAAAACTTTCAAAACTTTTAAAACTTCAAAACAAAGTTTAAAAACGTATTCTATTTGGTATTTAGCTCCCCACTATGTTTTATTTTTTACCAGCAGCGTTGCTTTGTGAAGGGCAATTTATAAACCACAAACAATGCATGAGAGATTGGAGCAAGTTTAAGTTCGCCATATTTTCGTCCATGTGTTCTATTTAAATACTACAAATGTATTTTTATACAGCTATTTTAAAAATTTGATGTTCGTATCCAAGAAATGGGTATATTTGTATGTCATAATCGTACTGTGGCTGAAGCGAAGAAAAATATTTTTATATCAAATAATCGGTTGGAGCTTGTGAAATATTAACACGTAAAGAAAAATAACAAATATTTGTTACGATAATTTGGATAATATTTGGATAATTTGTTATTTTTCTTCAAATATATTTATATGTTGAATAACACTGTAAAAAACTGCGAGAGTAACTAAATACGCCACTGGTGCAGCAACGTATATTATAATTTGATTGTTGGCTTTAGGTTTTATCATCTGTAAGTATTGAATTGAGATTTGAAAGACAGATTTGAGACAAGAATTGAAAAGTTATAAGGTGGTTTGCTTTGGTAGGCAGAAATAATTTAACTTGAGGTAAAAAAAACTTAGAGTCCTTCTTTGAATTAGACAGCCTTCAGTCTTTTGGACTTTAGTATAATAATTTAATAATTTAACTTATAGTAAAAAAAGTATTAGTCCTTCTTTGAATTAGACAGCTTTTAGTATTTTGGACTTTAGTATAATAATTAAATAATTTAACTTATGGTAAAGTATTAGTCCTTCTTTGAAATAGACAGCTTTTAGTCTTTTGGACTTTAGTTATATTATAAAATCATCGCTTCTGTTCGTTGAAAGAGAGCCGTAAAAGTAGAACTCTCAAGCGGCAGAACGTTCGCTGCGACGGAAGTTACACAGAGCAGTCCAAAAGATTCTCGGTTAATAATTAAATTAATTTTATAATTATGAGGTTGCAAAAATTTTACGACTTAAAATTAATAATTAAATTAAACTCTATAATTACGAGAATAGAAAAATGGAACGACTAACGAAAAAAATGTTTGCGTGCTTCATAAAGTTTCCAAATTTTAGAAAATTCCGTAAAAAGTTTGTAAATTTATTGAGAATTATAAAAAGATTTCATATTCATATCCATTAAAAATGTTGATAAAAAACTGCTGAGAATTACATGAATTAAAAAGGCATAATAAACCATATAGAGGAAACTTTCTTAAAAATCCAAATCAAATACGGAACTTCATAAAAACCTTCAAACAAATTCAGAAATTAGAAAAATGTTTGCGTGCTTCATAAAGTTTCCAAATTTTAGAAAATTCCGTAAAAGCTTCGTAAATTTATTAAGAATTATAAAAAGATTTCATATTCATATTCATTAAACATTTTGATAAAAAACTGCTGAGAATTACATGAATTAAAAAAGCATAGTAAGCCATATAGAGCAAAATTAAAAATCCAAATCAAATACGGTACTTGATAAAAACCTTCAAACAAATTCAGAAACACATGAAAATTCTAGACATTTTCAAAGGTTTCATTAAAAATGCAAATGTTCTTGTTTCATATTAAGTAGGTAACATATAATTAAAAAAATCTTGCATCAAAGCATGCCATGAAAAAAATTACGTGGTAACTTGTGATTGAAAAAATCTTTCATCAAAGCATGCCATGAAAAAAATTACCTATGTTTGAATTACTTGTCTGCCGAATTTATCAAAGTGGTCCATCACTTCTGGAAAAGTTTTTTGGAAAAATCTTCAAATGCATTGTGTGTCGAATAAACCAATTGCCTCTCAATTTTTACACCGTTTCTAAAATACATTTCCAACATGCAGCATCCACATTTTCCACATAAATATTGCTCAACTATATAAACCAGTATTGGCAGTTACTGTATAAACCAGTATTGGCAGTTACTGTATAAACCAGTATTGGCAGTTACTGTATAAACCAGTATTGGCAGTTACTGTATAAACCAGTATTGGAAGTTGTGGAGTAGCCACTGTCAAAGTTGTTCGTTAAATTATGTTTCACTTTATATCTAATTAGCCAATTAAAAATAATAAGAAAGAACTAACACATTTTATCTAAAGATAGACATGTACAGATATAAAGATTGACATGTACATAATAACAAAACTAACGGTTTTAAATTTTATAAGCGAGAATTATATTCAAAATTTAATGTTTTTAAACTCTCACTAACATTTTTATCGAGAATTATTTTCAAAATTTAATGTTTTTGAACTCTCACTGACATTTTTAATTGTCAAAAGTGGAATTTGTTAATCTATTCATGTTTCAAGAAATTTAATTGACAATGCAAAAAAAGTAATAATCAAGAAAATCTGCCATAATCAAGAAAATAAATACTACAGAAAAAAATTGAGAATTATATTATATTTATGATTAAATCTTTGGAAAATGGCAACTGTTTTACTGTATTAACCAGTACTGGCAGTTTTGGAGTAGTCACTGGCAAAATTTCTCATTAAATCATGTCTTTTAACTTCCCAATTGCACTGACATTGTTGATTGTTAAAATTGGAAATACGTTTCTAAATTACATTTACCACTAAATATTGCTCAACTGTATAAACCAGTGTTCGCAGTTTTGGAGTAGTTACTGTCAAAATATCATATAGTCGGTCAAAGCCATGATGATTAAATTTTACATGACGGTAATCAGACGTGGCAGTTGAAATAGACCGTATATGACCGAACAATCAAAATATAAATAATTCCACATATAGTAACATGTAAAGACCCTCCAAAATATTGAAGAAAACCAAATTCTGGTATTTAGAAAAATTAATAATATGTATACCTTGATGTGAATCGGAATAAATAATAAAACAATTTGGATTTAGAAAATAATTTTCCACCATAGATGCATGAAATTCTGCATTGTAGGTACAAAATCAACATATAATCTGAGACAAAAAATTCTATAAGTTTTAACTATTAGAAAATGTAGGAGCAAGTACGAAATTCTGTGACAAGTAAATAATCTAAAAACATTTAATTTTCTTAACAATGCCATTTTGTAATAAAATGTATACCTAGACTCTCCAAAATATTGCAAAAACAACAAATTCTGGTATATAGCAAAATTAATAATAAGTATACCTTGTTGAGAATTTAAATAAATAAAAAAGCAATTCGGATTTGGAAAATGATTTTTCATCTTTAATGCATGAAATTCTGCATAGTAGGTACTGAATCAACCTATAAGCTGAATACCAAAACTTCTATAATTTTCAACTATTAGAAGATGTAGGAGCAAGTCCGAAATTATGTGCAATAAGTAAATAATCTAAAATTTCACGTGTTTGTAAGTACTTTTGCAAAGTACCAAAATAATATTACATGTACAGGATGTGTATCAATTGGTGAGAGAACTGCACGTGGCCATGTTGTCTGTTTTTCCAGATTAAATTCATCCAATCTTTCTTCTAAAGTAAAAATATCATGGATTTGTTCTAGGTGTCATAAAATTCCTAATTGAAAATCTTAATATTCTGCAAGAAATACCACATAATGACAAAATTTTCAGATTTTGACCTACAACTGGTTAGCCTATAACTTTTTCACAAAATTACTGTTTTAGGGAAACGGGTGTTTTGTTTTTATTATTTCTACGAACTTTTGACAAGCTCCAAGATACTACTTATAACTGGTTAGGTTGCTTTAAAATTTATAAGGATCCTTAACGTTTATAGCTTTTATTTATCAGTAGAAATAAACCGATCACTTTTTTTTAATCAAAATTTAATAGCTGATTCTCTACTTAACATGTGATTCAAAAAATCTTTCATCAAAGCGCGCAATGAAAAAAATTACGAATGTCTGAATTACTTGTCTGCCGGATTTATCAAAGTTGACAATCACTTCTGGAATAGTGTCTTGGAAATCTGCAAATGCATTACGCGTCCTATAAGGTTACGGTTAGCCTATAACTTTTTCACAAAACTACCGTTTTTGTGAAAAAGGTGTTTGTTTTTCTTATTTTTACGAACCTTTGACAAGCTCCAAGATAATAACTGGTTAGGTTGCTCTAAAATTTATAAGGATCCTCGATGTTTATAGTTTTTACTTATCATTACAAATCAACTGATCACTTTTTTTAATCAAAATTTAATAGCTGATTCTCTACGTAACTTGTGACGCAAAAGTCTTTCACCAAAGCGCGCAATGAAAAAAATGTGTATGTCTGAATTACTTGTCTGCTGAATTTATCCAAGTCATCGATCACTTCTGGAAGTACAAACAAATTCAGAAACACATGAAAATTCGAGACATTTTCAAAGGTTTCATTAAAAATGCAAATGTTCTTGTTTCATATTAAGTAGGTAACATGTGATTCAAAAAATCTTTCATCAAAGCATGCCATGAAAAAATTTACGTATGTCTGAATTACTTGTCTACCGAATTTATCAAAGTGGTCGATTACTTCTGGAAAAGTTTCTTGGAAATCTTCAAATGCATTATGTGCCGAATAAACCTATTGCCTCTCAATTTTTACACCGTTTCTAAAATACATTTCCAACGTGCAGCGTTTTTGGTGGTCGGTCAAAGCCATAACGTTTACATCAATAAGATTTCACATTCACAAATTTGAACTCTCATTCACGATTTAAAACTGTAAGCTATAAGCTAAGACATACATTTTATATGTATCCTTTTTTTTTTCATGGCAATTTTGATGAAAGTTTTTTTGAATTGTTCGATATCATTGTGTAAACAAAGTTGAAGGGTGCCATTATGTAAGCAAAGCTGAATCCGATAGAAGTGATGGCACTATTGAGCTTGAGCAGTGAATTGAAGGAGGTGTTGTCGATTGTCAAATTGTGAGTGTTAAGTTGATTGTTACACTATGAGTGCATATTAAACGAGTTGGTGAAGTGAACAACATTGGTAGGTGCATAAACGAGTTTGAGAAGTGAGCAACATTTTTACACGGTTTCTAAAACGCATTTCCAACATGCAGCGTGTTTGGTGGTCAGTCAAAGACATAACACTGAAATCAATTACATTTCACATTTACAAATTTGAACTCTCATTCACGATTTGACAACTATAAGCTAAGACATACGTTTTATATCTATACTTTTTCTTTTCATGGCAACGTTGATGGAAGTTTTTTTGATTCACTCGATATCATTGTGTAAGCAAAGATGAAGCAAATATAACTGACGGCACTATCAAGCTTCAGCAGAGAACTGAAGGTGGTGTGGTTGCTTGTTAAATTGTGCGTGCATGTTTAACGGGTTGATGAAGTGATGAGGTGCTGGATTGCTCCTCGGCGACGGTAATCAGCCGTAGCAATGGAAATAGACTGTAAATGGCATTGGAAGATGCTGGATTGTTTTTCGGCGACGGTAATCAGCCGTAGCAATTGAAATAGACTATATATGGCATTGGAAGATGCTAGATCGTTTCGCGGCGACGGTAACTAGCCGTAGAAGTAGAAGCTGATTGTGTAAGCAAAGCGGAATCCGATACAAGTGATAGAAATATTGAGCTTCAGCATGGAACTGAAGGAGGTGTTGTTGATTGTCAAATTGTGAGTCCATGTTAAGTTGATTGTTAAATTGTGAGTGCATGTTAACCCATATTTTACCAAGGGTATAAATAATTAAAAAAATATGTTTTAATTTGTATATTGCTACTAATTGATGTTGTAGAAACACGAATTTATCAAAAAACTAAATGATTTTTTGACACATTTTGAAAAAAATGCTGGTGCGTTTTCGCACCATTGGTAAAATAGGTTAATAATAACACCAATAAATATAAACTTTTATTTCTTGTGATATTGCTCGAAGCAATCAGTGTGGAGATGTACATTACACGTATTACACAAAAATATAGTATGGTTGTGACAAATTCTACATCTACGTCTGTTTTTGTTTATACTTTTGGTTATCACGTGACCAATGTTATCATAGCGTAATTCATTGGGAACTGCCGATGAAGATGGTTTTGGTTTGTTGGCTTGGAGTTTGAGCAGACGAAGAGCTATATTGGACTTAAAATCTAATTGCGCCATTTTTTCGTTATTTGCGATATTATATATCTTCCAAGCATTTACTATTGTGCTGTCAATTGCATTCATAAACAAAGGCCACCACCATTTTTTCCTGTTACAGCTATTCTGTAGTTGGCGACACCATTGTCGTGCAAATCCACACCTCCCATATGTTTATTATATAATTTTATTACGTTTGGTTGCTCTATATTCACCTCTTTCTTTTCTTTACGATTGTATCTCTTTGTTGTAGATATTGGTTGGCCATTGAATTGATTGCTAATTGCAGTCACGACAGAATTATCATTCCATCTAACTAAGGAAATACTACTTGTATCATCATATGCAGATTCATATGTTCCACGTTCCGATTTCGAAAAAGATTTTGTAGATTTTAGGGGACAGGAACTTGTTCTATTTTCTCGTATAGTACCAGTGGCATAAAATCCTTTTTCGGACAGTACAGTCAGTAATTTATACGAGGAAAAAAAATTATCGAAAAATATTTGATGGTTGCTAGAATTTTTGACAATTGATAATAAATCCACCACCACTTGTCCACCGAGTCCTACTTCATATTTTTCTTTACTGGCTCCTGCATATGGCATAAATTTAAAAAGATATCCATCAGATGAACATAAACACCACAGCTTGAATCCGAACCTTACTGGCTTTCCTTTGATGTACATTTTACACGAATGCCTTCCATAATAAGGAACCATCTGTTCGTCGATAGATAAACTGAATGAAAATATATCAAACTGAAGATATTTTTTGTTTAGTAAATCAAAGAACGGACGAAGTTTAGCAAATTTGTCGTTTTTGTCCAAGTTACTGTTATCTGACAAGTGTATATTTCTTTTTATGTTGAAAAATTTATTTCTGCTCATACATTTTTTTACGATATCCAAGCCCTTTGTTTCATCAGTAGACCAGTATAACTGTGTTTGAGGTAAGCAATGATATCCTGAGAGAATTAAAATTCCCATAAAATTTAGCAAATCAACACGATTGAATTCAAAATCATGGCGATTGTTATCCTGTGCATATTTTATGGAATATCCAACAATCGCATCTATGAGTTCATTGTCAAAATTCATGAAAAATATATCCAAAGGCGTTTTTCCTTCCAGATGATTTCTAATCTCTTCAATTTTGTTAAATTCCTGTGAGAGAGGCCGAGATGGCTGTAAAATATCTCCTTTTTTCCATTTTGGAATTTTGTCATGAGTTTTTTTCGAACTAGAAACTTTTCTTTTTTTCACTGCTAAAGTTTCGTTGTCTGATTCATCATAAATGTCATCATCGTCAATGTGAAGTTCAAAAGTTCCAGCAATATCGACATTTTCAAAATTATTGAAATTATTCATATTTGTCAAATCATCATCTATATTTTCTTCATCAGTAAGTGGGTCAACATCGGGTGGAATGTATACGGCAACAATATTACCTGTATATGACCAAAAATCGCATACAAATGATAAAGCCAAAGTAATTAGAAAATATAACTTACGTCGTTGAGTTTCTAATTCAGTAGCCTCTTCTAAGGCAGCTTCTAATTCTTTTTGATTTAGAAATTCGCTCATATTTGTAGTATTTTTCACTAAATTTACACTATGTAAACAAATATACAACTGCAGACCACAAACAAACACAGCAAACTAAAGTGTGAACCTAGCGATAGACTTCATAGATTTCGCCAATGGTGCGTTTTCGCACCATCCTGTTTTGTTGCAGTTTTTTTAAATGAATTGATGACGTAGCAAAAAAACAAATGCGTAAACAAGTTTCTTCACTATGTTTACCAAGTATATTTTGTAAAAATAATAGGCAATAAAATTGATTTTCATATAAAATAATTCAAATAAATTTCATTGTCGAAATGTATGAATTTGATCCATAATTAGATTTTTTTTTTCACTTATAAATTCGATAGATTTTATAATAATTTGGTATAATTATTGCACAAGCCTTTGATAACAACGACAAGTAATTATACTTTTAAAATTAAGATAATTGCCCAAAAAAATATTTTTTTTAAGGAAGTGGTGCGTTTTCGCACCACTGGTAAAATATGGGTTAAACGAGTTGGTGAAGTGAACAACATTGGCATGTGCATAAACGAGTTGAAGAAGAGAGCAACATTTTTACACGGTTTCTAAAACGCATTTCCAACATGCAGCGTGTTTGGTGGTCGGTCAAAGACATAACATTGAAATCGAAAATAAGATTTCATATTTACAAATTTTAATTCTCATTCACGATTTGACAACTGTAAGCTGAGGACGTACATTTTATATCTATCCTTTTTTCATGGCAGCTTTAATGAAAGCTTTATTGAATCACTGGATATCATTGCATAAGCAAAGACGAAGCAAATATAAATGACGGCACTATCAAGCTTTAGCAGAGAACTGAAGGTGGTGTGGTTGCTTGTTAAATTGTGCGTGCATGTTTAACGGGTTGATGAAGTGATGAGGTGCTGGATTGCTCCTCGGCGACGGTAATCAGCCGTAGCAATGGAAATAGACCGTAAATGGCATTGGAAGATGCTGGATTGTTTTTCGGCGACGGTAATCAGCCGTAGCAATTGAAATAGACTATATATGGCATTGGAAGATGCTAGATCGTTTCGCGGCGACGGTAACCAGCCGTAGAAGTAGAAGCTGATTGTGTAAGCAGAGCGGAATCCGATACAAGTGATGGGAATATTGAGCTTCAGCATGGAACTGAAGGAGGTGTTGCTGATTGTCAAATTGTGAGTCCATGTTAAGTTGATTGTTAAATTGTGAGTGCATGTTAAACGAGTTGATGAAGTGAACAACATTGGCAGGTGCATAAACGAGGTGGTGAAGTGAGCAACATTTTTACACGGTTTCTAAAAGCATTGGCAGATGCTGGATTGTTTTTCGGCGACGGTAATCAGCCGTAGCAATTGAAATAGGCCGAAGATGACATTCTCAGATGTTGAATCGTTTCGCGGATGTACTTTATAACCGTTTTTAGTATCTACCAAAACACAATTAGTGTGAGTTTTACACTAATAGACGGTAATCAGCCGTAGCAATTGAAATAGGGCATAGGTGGTATTGGCAGTTTCTGGATCGTTTCGCGGCGACGGCAATCAGCCGTAGCAATTGAAATAGGCCGTAGGGGGCATTGGCACTTGCTGGATCGTTTCGTGATTTCATTCTCAGATGTTGAATAGTTTCGCGGATGTACTTTCTAACCGTTTTTAGTATCTACTAAAACACAATTAGTGCGAGTTTTACACTAATTGACGGTAATCAGCCGTAGCAATTGAAATAGGCCATAGGTGGTATTGGCAGTTGCAGGATCGTTTCGCGGCGACGGCAATCAGCCGTAGCAATTGTAATAGGCCCAAGGGGGCATTGGCACTTGCTGGATCGTTTCGTGACGACGGTAATTAGCCGTAGCAATTGAAATAGGTTGTAGGTGGTATTGGGAGATGCTGGATCGTTTCGCGGCGACGGTAATCAGCCGTAGCAATTGAAATAGGTTGTAGGTGGTATTTGGAGATGCTGGATCGTTTCGCGGCGATGGTAATCAGCCGTAGCAATTGAAATAGGTTGTAGGTGGTATTGGGAGATGCTGGATCGTTTCGCGGCGACGGTGACCAGCCGTAGCAGTAGAAAAAGGCCGTGGATGGCCGAAAGAGCAAAGTATAAATAATTCTATCATACTGGCGTCCGATGGAATTGATGGCCGTTGCCGGGCGCTTGTAAATTTACGGTGACCCATTTCTAATTGCCTTTAATTGTTAATAGAGCGGCGGCACGATCCATCCATTCCCGAATTGATTGCCAAGAGGAGCCGGATTACGACGTCACAGTCACAGGTGGCATCCGTCATCGGGGAATCTCCGCATCTCCGTAAAGACCGCGGTGTTGAAGTAATAGCGCATTTGCCCCTCGTAAAATCCACTAGAAGTGTGTAATACACCAGACGTCACATAAAGTTAACCTTACGACTGCCTGAGCCCGGCAGCCTGGTGCGAGACAAGGAGGGCCTGCGTCATAAGCGTCAAAGAGCGGTGTCATAAAGTTGAGCGTCTTCGGTGTGGGGCACACACCGACGTGCCCCGGGGTGATGTACGGGGAGCGTACCGGGGGTGTGTAGGTGCGATAAGGAACCCCTAATTACCGTCTTGGAAGTCGGACACGGGCGAAGTTAAAAAGGGGAAGAAGCAGGGAACGGGGTTGGACGGCCGCAGCGCAATTGTCCCCGGCCAAGTAGAGGGAATTGGCTGGTAATAGAGTGTTTACCAGCGCTCAGTGGGTCGTAATTTCAACTCATTTGTGTAGAAACGGTCGCGTTATTATTACGGTTATGGTTATTGGCCACCTGTTCAGCTACTGATGGACGTTTATTATCGAATGCAAACATAAGACCGCTTCCATAAAAAAGGTAATCCGTTAATTTATCGCCTCTTTATTATCATTTAAGCGGGGGGCGATATTAATTCATTGCGCGCCCGTTGTGTTGTGTGTGTGTGCTCCCCTTTATGCCAGCTGTAATTTGTGCGCACTTATTTCTTGTAGATTATTGTGTGTGTGTTGAGGTAGTAATTACTCAATTGGGTTTTCGGGATGGTAAATAAAAGGAGGAGAATTTAAATATAGGTGTGCGGATGTAATGGCGAAATGATGTTGGGAGGCGAATTTATGGGTATTATAATTATAGTGGGAATGGCGTTTTGGGGGTCGGTTTATAATAAGTTTTTATTGATAATTCGCGCTCGGGTTTATTTATAACTTCATCAACGGGGTTACGCGCGCGCGTCGGTGCTACAAAATTTGACGTTTATCACTTTTTCTAATTAATGTGACACCCACAACCGGCGCCGCCCTTAAATCACACTCCCGCGTGTTTATCATTTTTTAATTACTCTAGTGGAGAGTTATCGCCACTACTAATTTATTCCGGTGCTAATGGGCGGAAGTGGGTCGCGATTTTTCTGCTGGGAGGGTCATATCGGCCTTAATAACAACAGGAAGCGATACATAAGCACTGACCTTTTGGATTCGCCTGGCGGGCTCCGAAGGGGGGTGCCTCTAGCAGGATCCGGAAGGGACCCGGAAACAGGAGACCATCGGTCACTGCAGCGGCGTGGCGTGTGTTACAAAAAAACGGGGGTAACGTGGCAGAGAACTTCACGTGGAGGTCGCGCGGCCCGTCGCCACCAGTCGCTTCAGAGGAAGACCTGGACTCTTGAGGACATGTGATATCATTGATATCGCGGGACAAACTTGTCCGATTGCTATACGTGAGTTAAGTGTTAGAGAATGCTTTACGGCTTGCACGCCGAGCGCTCCGCCCGATCGTGGGGGGACGCGAGGGGGGCCATATCACTTTATGGGCGGACCGACACCGACGTCCCTCCTGCTCTTTCCCACGCGCTGCGGGCGCCGCACGAAAAGGACGCCGCATAAAGGGGACGCAAGATAATGGTTGCGCTCCCCGCTAACCATGCTTTATGTACGTCTCTCTCGTTCGCAGCCCGATTTATGAGTTCACTTTCTCGCTCAGACACGCGTCGCCGAAACGCCGTGACGTAACTGGGGGGGGCCCACGTGACTGCGGTCGACACCCTATCCACGGTTTGGGCGCCAACGCGGCCCCAACTCAAACCCGGGGGGATGCCCCCCGCCCCCCTCCCAGCCGCCCACGGATTATTGAATATTTATCCACGAAATTAAGTTATTACCTCGCGGCAGAGCGTCACGCTAGTCGGGGCGCGGATCTGGGGCAAAAACCGCGAAACCGTCGGTGCGCCCAGGTGGGTCGAAAAAAGGGGGGACCCGAGTGGCGATAAATTAGATATAAGCGCGCAATAAATCGGCGAGTGATGCGGCAGTGAAGCATGAATGAAACCGCAATCGTTAATCGACGTAAAAAAAGCTGTGCGGCGCTTTTGCCGCCGCTCCGATCCCAGATATCTCAATCCGAGAGGCGAACGCATGCGGATGCATCGCATGTTCGCACTTGTCGGCCGACTTTACGACCGCAGTGGCAGCCGCAATCCGCTAATCCCGCTAATCCCTTCCGGAGCGCCTTCCAGCAGCACGTAGGGCGCCACCACGCGCACCACCACCACCTGACCCGCAACGCAGACACAACAAAAGCGCGAAGAACCCGCAGCGGATTCCCCCCAAGACCCCACAACGCCGCCCATGCCCGGCTACTCCACTTGCAGCCATAACTTTCAAAGTAGTTAGCATTGGGTGGGAACCATTAGGTATTTAAATAGTGCGCTGAATGCCAACGGGCTGCGGTTATAACTTATTCGGTTATTACGGACCGCACCGATACACCTGGCGGATAACCCCCCAAACCCAACCTCTTCTGCACCGCTCAATCCCTGCCTGCCTGCGCCTACCCCTCGCACATCCCGATGACGACGTAATTTGCGTTCCCGTTTTTAGTATGATATAAAAGTGTTCCGCGCTGAAATTATGTTTATAGTAACAGTTATGTTAAGGGCACACTTGTTGTGCTCTCTCCGAGTGCTCGGCGCCCGTGGGAGCTCCCCCGGCTGTCTCTGTCCCACCCCCGGGCATATGCCGGGGGCGCATGCAGCCGTCTCCTTCGCCGCTCGGGCTCAAGAATCGAGTTTAGTACTTCATAAAGTAGAGGCGCACGCGAGCTTCCGAGGTTGAAATCTTGGGTTACGGCGGAGGGCCGTTATGGTGCCGTAAAGACTAGTGATTTGATTTTATGTGTTTCGGTTAAATATCACTTTATCCCCACGCGGTAACTCGCTTTTATTCCGGGATAAATACGCATCATATCTGCCCGGGCGATTATTTGATTATTTCCATTTTTTCACACACATGATGCGCTCACCTCGATTCGTTACAAATGGCGATCCCTTGTTGTTGCGCACCCCCCACACCCCTTGCACCCTACGTCCTTGTAAATCATGGTCGGAGGGTTTTCGTGTCCTTTCCAGGTGATCGCGCCCCGTCCTCCGCATAAATCATTATTAAATGCTAAACGACAAAAAGAAGACAAATCGATGTATGGGAGGAAGGAAGTAAGCAGGCTCAAATAAGGGAAAAAAAGTCGCCCGTAAATCCTTCCTTCTTTAGTGCCCGTGCTCCCCGAAGTTGCACAAACTCCCGGGCCAAGTCCGAACATCGTTCACTTTGAATCATTGCTGCCCGCTTGTCGTCTCCATCGTGGCCGCGCATTAATACCCCGGATCCACGGCCCACGCCCAACGCTGCATAGCAAATTCCACCCCCGGAATCCCCACGAACACACCCAAGGAAAACAACCCAACCGCACGCCACCATTAACAAACATTTTTGTTACATCGAAATATGTGTGGATCCATCCCGAGTCATAAGTTAACGAAAGAATATTTATGCAATCTCAGGTGTAGGGTAATGAAAACCTTTGTTTTTATGAACTAGTTTCGGCTTATATATATTCTTACAGTTTTGTTATAGTTTCATCCATTTTGGATACCAGTAATTAAACTGGTCGACAAATTTTGACGAATGTATTGTCCCTTCAATTTAAATGCATTTTTCGGAAAGTATTACTATGCATAATCACGAAATGCAAAAAAATATCCACCCCTGGAATTCCTACAAACTACCCCCGAACACACCCAAGGAAAACAACCCAACCACACACCACCATTAACAAATATTTTCGTTATAGTTTCATCCATTTTCGATACACTGGTCGACAAATTTTGACAGTATTATTGCATATGCACGAAACGCAAAAAAAAAATGTGATGCAGGTCATTTTTTTAACGATTTCTTAGTTTTTTCACTATTTACTTACACTTGAAGAGAGGTCAGAAAAGTGATACCGGTGATACGAAAACCAGAAGACCATGTCGTGAAAAAGTGCCTTTCCACGGATGCAAAGAAAATGGAGAGAGGAAGACCTAAAACCACTTGGCTGACTAATGTCCAAACGGACATGAAAGATCTTGGATTGAGAGAAGGCGCATTCGACCAAAGGGCGTGGCGGAACATGATTAGGACAGCTGACCCAGAGCAACGGGAAAAGGCGAGGGTAAAGAAAAGAAGAAGAAAAGTGATACACCGGTAACTGTCAAACTGAAATTTGAATCCAGTATTGCCATAAAAAATCATTTTTTCGTTCACGTTTCTGAAATCAGCGCAAAATGTTCTATCGGAATTATCTATTTGGACAAAAATTGAGAATTTTCTTCGACAATGTTGAAGTGAAACAAACAAATCAAAAATTCAACTTTAGGTCCTTCACATTTCAAGACCATATTAATACACGTTTATCCAAAATACTACAAAAATATCAAATTAGAGCAAGCCATAAAACAAACAATACTATAGAAAAAAGGCCGACTAATAACAATGAAACAATACCATATTTGGATAAAGCAGGAGTATATTCACTTACATGCGACAACTGCAGTGCCACATATATAGGGGAAACAGGTAGAGCCCTTAAAATTCGTTTAAAGGAACACATTAAGAATAAAACCACCTCAAATTTTGGAAGACACCTTAGGTTTCATAATCACACTTGCAACGACCAAAATAACAAAAATTTTACACACTACTAAAACAGGATTCAGAATGAACATACTTGAAAACTTAGAAATAAACAGAGATAAAAGGAGAGCCAATAACTTAAATCTGAACGACCAAATTAATAATATGGAAAAACCATTGTTCGCATTTCTAGCAAGATAACTCACCACAACGCAGCAAACCACCAAATATACACACACAAACGCTACTAGTTATACGTTGAAGACGATACACGAGAAAAACACAAAAGCATAGAAATTAATTTACAATATGTGTCACACAACAGAGAAATACAGTTTTTAGTTTTTGACAAGTAAGGTTTTCCATTGTTAACAATTTCATATACCCATTCTCATGAAAATAAGATTCACCAGTCTCCACATGGCCATATTATTTTGTAACCTCAAATTTCATTTTATTTGTCAATTTTTTTTCTGTATTATTTCAAGACAGGGCAGTATTAGCCACACACGATACTTTGTAAATATTAAACCACTAATACACTTATCTATGTAATCAATTCTCATGGACAAAAAAAACGTAACTTATTAATATCACACATCTCATTTCATCATCGTCTAGTTTTTTTTTTTTTAATTTTAAAAATTGTTAATGTACAAATTGTAATATGTTGTTCTTTTTAGTTTTGCCTTAAGATGATCAATTGATTGATCGAAAACGGTCGCAAGAGCAAATAAATAAACAAAAATTAAGTTTAAATAACCTTAATATGAGTAAAATACAAGATATATTTATAGTTTTCTTCAGCTCTGAAGATGGCTGAGAGATAGCCGAAACTAGTCTAGTAAGGTGAAGAATTATTTCCGGTAATTATCCAATTATCCGGTATACTCTGTTCAATTTTTCAAGGAAACTACAACATGCAACATTGTTAGTTATTAATAAAACTGTAAAGCTGCAAAAATATAAACAAAAACTGTAAAAGTTTTGATTTGAAATTTGAAAATTATTATATTAAATTCCAAGTTTTACAAATATTTTAAACATCAACGCACTAAAAGAGCTGCAACTGCTTAAAATTGTCCGATTTAGTTTTCGCTCGTTTTCACGCTGTTCCATTTTTCAAGGAAACTACAACATGTACCATTGTTAGTTATTAATAAAACTGTAAAGCTGCAAAAATATAAACAAAAACTGTAAAAGTTTTAATTCAAAATTTGAAAATTATGAAATTAAATACCAAGTTTTGCAAATATTATAAACATCAACGCACTAAAAGAGTTGCAACTGCTTAAAATTGTCCGAATTAGTTTTCGCTCAAAAGCAGGGTTAGAATAAATCATGATTTGTTTTTTTTAAATAAAAAATCAATGATTTTTGATGATGAATCAAATAAATCATGATTTTTTTGATTTTTTTAAATATTTCTGATCAGGTTTTGCTGGGGTAGATGTGATTTATATCAGTTGATTTACATCACGATTGAAATCATGGTAGTATGATTTATTTTTTAATAAATTCTTGAATTTTAAGAAGAATTTATGATTAAAACAAATTTCTGTGTTTCTGTACCATGTGGTGGTACATAAAAAAATGGAAGAAAAGAAAAATATTTTACTTAATTACAATTATCTACTTAAAAGCAAGCCAGCTCTATAGTTACATTATATTTTTGATTGTAATTTAAAACAATCAATTTTGATTTAAATGATTTAATTAAAATATCGGTTGTTTTAAATCAATTCATTTAAATTACAACAAACTTGCTCAAAAGTGAATGTTTTCACAGAATTTATTCTAGGAGAGTTGTCACGGTTGGAGGATTTATTCTTGAGTGAGCACTCTTCGCAGAATTAATTCCCCGAGAGCGAGTCTCACAAGATGTATTCTCAGAGAGTGCTCATGGTTCATAGGATATACACTTGGAGAGTGCACATTCTTTACAAAATTCATTCTTGAAGCCTGAAAAGTTAAAATAGTACGCAGAATTTATTCCTGGAGAGTGAGTCTTGTCCAATCAACAATGTATGTTGCTTTAAGGATGAATAAACTGAACTGTACTGAACTGTCCACAGAATTTATTCTAGGAGAGTTGTCACGGTTGGAGGATTTATTCTTGAGTGAGCACTCTTCGCAGAATTAATTCCCCGAGAGCGAGTCTCACAAGATGTATTCTCAGAGAGTGCTCATGGTTCATAGGATATACACTTGGAGACTACACATTCTTTACAGGATTTATTCTTGAAGCCTGAAAAGTTAAAATGGTACGCAGAATTTATTCCTGGAGAGTGAGTCTTGTCTACATCATCATCTACATCAACAATATATGTTGCTCTAATGATAAATAAACTGAACTGAACTGTTCACAGAATGTATTCCAAGAGAGTTGTCACGGTCGGAGGATTTATTCTTGAGTGAGCACTTCTCGCAGAATTAATTCCCCGAGAGAGAGTCTCACAAGATGCATTCTTAGAGAGTGCTCATGGATCATAAGGATATAAGGATATACATTTGGAGAGTGCATATTCTTTACAGGATTTATTCTTCAAGCCTGAAGAGTTTAAATAGATTTATTCTTGGAGAGCAAGCCTTGTCCAATTGGTTGAAGATGATTCATAGCTCTTAAGCTTTATTGTTTTATTATCTTCATTATTAACACATAGAAGAAATAATACTTATTATGGAAATAGATTTGTAGGAAAACTGGAGAATTCTTGAAGGCTAAAAGCAGTTCTCAGTCCTGCATTAGGGATTCTTTAAGGATGAAAGTAGTTCTCAGTCCTGCATTAAGGATTCTTAAAGGATGAAAGCAGTTCTGCATTAGGGATTCTTTAAGGATGAAAGCAGTTCTCAGTCCTGCATTAGAGACCTTACTTCACCATTTCCTCTGCATACAACCATTTTAGATGGTTCATATATGCAAGACTAGATAGTAAAGGGTCTGCCTAATACTGGACGTATCAGAACAGGATAAAAGCAGTTCTCAGTCCTGCATTAGAGACCTTTGTTCTCCATTTCCTCTGCACACAACCATTTTAGATGGTTCATATATGCAAGAATAGATAGTAAAGGGTCTACCTAATACTGGACGTATCAGAACAGCGGTCCATCAATGTAAATGGGCACGGTCAACTTTGAGGTTTGGAGTTTGATCTTTTGACCAATCTAGAGTCTACTTTGGTACTAACTTTCTCCATATTTCCTGAATGGAGTCAAATTACTCGCCAAACTAGAATCTAGGTTGTTTGAAAAATCTATTTTCAGGCCTCGAAAGACTACTGATCAATCTAGATTCTACTTTGGTACTAACTTTCTCCATGTTTCCTGGATGAAGTCGAATTACTCGCCAAACTAGAATCTAGGATGCTCTAAAAAATCTATTTTCAGGCCTCGAAAGACTAGTGAAAAAAATGAATTGACCACATCAAATAAGTGGCGGCAAAAACTAATCAACATCGTACAGGATGAACAAACTAAAGGAATAAAGAAGTAGAGAATTCCATGAAGATAATCTTCATGAAAGGTGGATGTGGTATTTAGAATACACCAGCAAGAGTGAGGACACATTTTATCACTACATAAGTACTTACATTCGTGTCGATATCAATTTCTTCAAAACCTGCAGATGATACACAAAAATAGCTCCACAGCACTGCTGCAATTGGTTTTGGGAGAATTACGTTTTTAGCCTTTAATAATGACAATATAGATTACAAATTGTATTATACATATAATATATTGAAATAATTGATTTCTTAAAAATATGAATATTCCGAACAAGTGGGTAATCCCAATCCCAACACCATTTTGCACTAATCAATTCCCCTGGCTGAAGTCGTGCATTTGGGTTAGATAAAAAATTGTGCCCTGCAGCACTGCCATCAGAATTGATTTTGGGCGAATTCCATTTGTAGCCTATAATTATGTAGATTACAGAAAAAATATAGTGAAATAACTAGTTTTACACTTACCGATTTGAATGCCCATGACAGCTAGATGAGCTGCAGTCTACTTTGAAATTTTGCTGGAAAATTCTTCATTAGTATCTACATTGCCCTAGAGAGTTTATCCCCAGGATTATTAACACTGGCAAGAAATTTACAGGAAGTAAAATGAATGAACTTATCTTAAAAGAACAATGAACCTATGAATGAATCAATGCAGCTCGGAAAGAAGTATAATTTTAGGCCTCGTCTGTTTGATTGCCTCGCCCTTGGGTCGGCCATCAAACTCCGACTCGTTCTAAAAATGCACTCTTTCGTCCTCGATACATAAATAACTATTTTCGCCGCATTTTACTAATGTGTCCAAAATGTGCGTGTGCATTGTATGGTATATGTATCCAATGTTTATGTATTTGAATATTTTGAATACGCCAATGAGAGAAATCTCAAACTAATTTCGTTTTTTTAATGCACAATTTTGATTCATTGGTCATTAACATCTTGTAAATCTTCGAGGATTGACTGGCACCGACTCATTATCGCAAAAAATCACAATTTAAGTCCGCTCATTAAACGCCCACGATAAATCACGCGGACAATATTAATATTAAATTGTCATTATTGCCTCGTTCGCTTTATCGGCGCGTTGCATCGAGGGGGTGCGCAGGTTCCCACTCCTCGGAGGGATGAAAAATAAATAAAAGCTGGACGCAATTCGCCCCGTTGTACAACAGCGTCTGGCCATCAATTATTTTACACCGGCGAAAACGGGGCGAAATAAAAGTGCGCCCGTTTATGCGGCTCGGCGGGGAAAAAAAGGACGAGATTGAGCGTGTTCGATCATCCCCTGAACACGGAGGTCCTGTAATGCGCAAGTGAGGATGGTTTATGGTGGAGAGTATGGACGGGGTTGTTTTACGGCTAATCCCGGCCGGCCGGATTGAAATTTAATAATGGGTCTTCAGCTACCCCAATGTAGTGATTTTTTTTATTAGCCTGCCACCATACGTTTAGAAACCTAATGTTTTAACCACTATTCCAGCACAGACAGACACTTAGGGACTAGTGTTCAGTATACCTGAAACTACCCCTCCTGAAAATTTGACTAAGTTTCAGTATTAAATAAGTGACAAAATCAAAAGTATAACTTTTTGATTTGACATGTATGGGATAACTATTACAGAAATTTCTGAAAATTTAGTAATTGACTATTTAATACTTGATATGTGTTTAGTATACTTGAAACTACACCTTCTGAAAATTTGACAAAGTTTCAGTATTAAATAAGTGAGAAAATCAAAAGTATAACTTTCTGCATTGACATGTATGGCATAGCTTAAACTGAAATTTCTGAAAATTTATTAATTAAATGTTTAATACTAAATATGTGTTTAGTATGCCCAAAACTACCCCTCCTGAAAATTTGAGTAAGTTTCAGTATTAAATAAGTGAGAAAATCAAAAGTATACCTTTTTACATAGACATGTATGGGATAGCTATTACTGAAATTTCTGAAAACTTATTAATTGAATATTTATTACTAGATATGTGTTAAGTATACCTAAAACTACCCCTCCTAAAAATTTGACAAAATTTCAGTATTAAATAAGTGAGAAAATCAAAAGTATAACTTTCTGCATTGCCAATTTTTGGTTAGCCATTACTGAAATTTCTGAAAATTTATTAATTGAATATTTATTACTAGATATGGGTTCAGTATACCTAAAACTACCCCTGCTGAAAATTTGACAAAGTTTCAGTATTAAATAAGTTATAAAATCAAAAGTATAAATTTCTGCATTGAGTATGGGATAACTATTACTGAAATTTCTGAAAATTTATTAATTGAATATTTTTTACAAGATATGTGTTCAGTATACCTTGAACTACCCCTCCTGAAAATTTGCCTAAGTTTCAGTATTAAATAAGTCAGAAAATCAAAAGTATAACTTTCTGCGTTGCCAAGTATTAGTTAGCTATTACTGAAATTTCTGAAAATTTATTAATTAAATATTTATTACTAGATATGTGTTCAGTATACCTAAAACTACCCCTCCTGAAAATTTGACAAAGTTTCAGTATTAAATAAGTGAGAAAATCAAAGGTATAACTTTTTGCATTAGACACGTATGGTATAGCTGTTACTGAAAATTCTGAAAATTTATTAATTGAATATCTAATACTAAATATGTGTTCAATATACCTGGAACTACCTGTCCTGAAAATTTGAGAAAGTTTCAGTATTAAATAAGTGAGAAAATCAAAAGTATAACTTTTTCATTGACATGTATGGGATAGCTATTACTGATATTACTGAAAATTTCTTAATTCAATATTTAATACTAGATATGTGATAAGTATACCTGAAACTACCCCTCCTGAAAATTTGACAAAGTTTCAGTATTAAATAAGTGAGAAAATCAAAAGTATAACTTTATGCATTGATATGTTTGGGATAGCTTAAACTGAAATTTCTGAAAATTCATTAATTGAATATCTAATACTAAATATGAGTTCAGTATACCTGAAACAACCCCCCCACCTGAAAACTTGACTGAGTTTCAGTATTAAATAGGTGAGAAAATCAAAAGTATAACATTTGCATTGACATGTATGAGATAACTATTACTGAAATTTCTGAAAATTAATTAATTGAATATCTAATACTAAATATGTGTTCAGTATACCTTAAACTACCCCTCCTGAAAATTTGACAAAGTTTCAGTATTAAATAAGTGAGAAAATCAAAAGTATAACTTTCTGCATTGACATGTATGGTATAGCTTTTACTGAAATTTCTGAAAATTCATTAATTTAATATCTAATACTAAATATATGTTCAGTATACCTGAAACTACCCCTCCTGAAAGTTTGACTAAGTTTCAGTATTAAATAAGTGAGAAAATCAAAAGTATAACTTTCTGCATTGCCAAGTATGGGTTAACTATTACTAAAATTTCAGAAAATTTATTAATTGCATATCTATTACTATATATGTGTTCAGTATACCCAAAACTACCCCTCCTGAAAATTTGACAAAGTTTCAGTATTAAATAAGTGAAAAATTCAAAAGTATAACTTACTGCATTGCCAAGTATAAGTTAGCTATTACTGAAATTTCTGAAAATTTATTAATTGAATTCTAATACTAAATATGTGTTAAGTATACCTGAAACTACCCTCTGCTGAAAATTTGACTTAGTTTCAGTATTAAATAAATTAGAAAATCAAAAGTATACCTTTTTGCATTGACATGTATGGGATAGCTATAACTGAAATTTCCTAAAATTTATTAAGTGAATATTTATTACTAGATATGTGTTTGGTATGCCTAAAACTACCCCTCCTGAAAATTTGACAAAGTTTCAGTAATAAATAAGTCAGAAAATCAAAAGTATAACTTTTTGCATTGACATGTATGGGATAGCCATTAATGAAATTTTAGAAAATGTATTAATTGAACATTTAATACTGGATATGCGTTCAGTATACCTGAAGCTAACCCTCCTGAAATTTTGACAAAGTTTCAGTATTAAATAAGTGAGAAAATCAAAAGTATAACTTTTTGCATTGACATGTATTAGATAACTATTACTGAAATTTCAGAAAATTTATTAATTGAATATTTAATACTTGATATGTATTTAGTATACTTGAAACTACACCTCTTGAAAATTTGACAAAGTTTCAATATTAAATAAATTAGAAAATCAAAAGTATACCTTTTTGCATTGACATGTATGGGATAGCTATAACTGAAATTTCCTAAAATTTATTAAGTGAATATTTATTACTAGATATGTGTTTGGTATGCCTAAAACTACCCCTCCTGAAAATTTGACAAAGTTTCAGTAATAAATAAGTCAGAAAATCAAAAGTATAACTTTTTGCATTGACATGTATGGGATAGCCATTAATGAAATTTTAGAAAATGTATTAATTGAACATTTAATACTGGATATGCGTTCAGTATACCTGAGGCTAACCCTCCTGAAATTTTGACAAAGTTTCAGTATTAAATAAGTGAGAAAATCAAAAGTATAACTTTTTGCATTGACATGTATTAGATAACTATTACTGAAAATTCAGAAAATTTATTAATTGAATATTTAATACTTGATATGTATTTAGTATACTTGAAACTACACCTCTTGAAAATTTGACAAAGTTTCAATATTAAATAAGTTAGAAAATCAAAAGTATAACTTTCTGCATTGACATGTATGGTATAGCTTAAACTGAAATTTCTAAAAATGTATTAATTAAATATTTAATACTTTATTTATACTTTAATACTTTATTTAAGTATTGGTTAGCTATTACTGAAATTTCTGAAAATTTATTAATTGAATATCTATTACTAAATATGTGTTCAGTATACCCGAAACTACCCCTCCTCAAAATTTGACAAAGTTTCAGTATTAAATAAGGGAGAAAATCAAAAGTATAACTTTCTGCTTTGCCAAGTATTGGTTAGCTATTACTGAAATTTCTGAAAATTTATTAATTGAATATTTATTAATAGATATGTGTTCAGTATACCTAAAACTACCCCTCCTGAAAATTTGACAAAGTTTCAGTATTAAATAAGTGAGAAAATCAAATCTATAACTTTCTGCATTGACATGTATGGGTTAGCTATTACTGAAATTTCTGAAAATTTATTAATTAAATATTTAATACCTGATATGTGTTAAGTATACTTGAAACTACACCTCCTGAAAATTTGACAAAGTTGCAGTATTAAATAAGTCAGAAAATCAAAAGTATATTTTTCTGCATTAACATGTATGGGATAGCCATTACTGAAATTTCTGAAAATTTATTAATTGAATATTTAATACTTAATATGTGTTCAGTATACCTAAAACTACCCCTCCTGAAAATTTGACAAAGTTTCAGTATTAAATAAATGAGAAAATCAAAAGTATTACTTTCTGCATTGACATGTATGGTATAGCTTAAACTGAAATTTTTGAAAATTAATTAATGGCATATCCCCAGCTTAGGATATACAAAACGCAAGCAAGTAAACAATTTGATACAATTATATTCATGGTAACCACTATTAAAGATAACCGAAGATTGAAAAACAGGGAACAAGAGGCGGATACTGCACTTATTGATAAAGTTTCTTATAGTTATCAGATGGTTTAAAACAAGAATGGATGTGTATATATTTATATCTTCAGTTAAGGAATATATACAAGATAAAAGCAAGTCTTCTGTATTAAGGTTTTAAGATTCGAATATCTATGAGGAAGAAGTTTTTAGCCTATCAGTTTTTTTTTTTGTTGTAATTGGTTTTGATTGTTTACTTGTATCTAACTTGTATATAAACTTCTTCCTCAAATGCTTTTCTTATCTTAAACGGTCTGATAACTACAAGAAACTTTATCAGTAAATGCAGTATCCGCCTCTTGCATATAATTGTATTACTTCGTTTACTTGCACGCATTTTATAATCCACTGATAGATTAGAAACTTTTCCTGACGACTATTTTAATCTCAAAACGTATGGGAAACTTTATGGGTGGATAAAGTTTTGGGGGATTCAACGACTGGCATTTGGCTTGGTTTTTCAATCTATAGTTAATTTTAATGGTGTACAGTTTCCATGAATACAGTTGTATCAAATTGTTTGCTTGGTTGTATTTTGCATGTCCTAAGCTGAGGATAAGATAATGTAGATGTATGCAAAATACATGGATGTAAACTATTTGATACAATTATACCGTTATAATTTGTCTAATTACTGTTTTGTCTAAATAGCTTATTTCTATTGCTATGACTAACAACTGTTTGTTTATTTTTAATTGTAATAACAATAATACCTTTTTATTGTCGGTGAATGCTTACAAATAAATTTTAAAGACGTAAAAATACAATAACCTTATTATACGTCATGTTTATCAATATCAGGATTAATATCATTATTATTATTTATTGTTTAATTATTCAACGACTAACTGTATATACTGTTTTGCCTAATTACTGTTCGTTTCGTAATATCGATGTTTTGATTTTCGGTATTGTCGTCAATGTCGGTGTCGTTGTCAGTATCACTGTGTCATTTAATTCTCACTCTCGTTGGTGTGAACTGTGTCATTGTCATTGTCGTTAGGGTCGTCAGTGTCATTGTCAATGCTATTACTATTTGCTACTGCTAACCACTGTTTGTTTCTTTTGCAACATCATTATCACTGAAGTACTAATATTATTATTATTTGTTTATTTAACGGGTGCCCTTTTGTGCTGCCTTGGCTAATTGAAGCGTTCGTTTCGTGTTGGCACTGTTTTGATGTTGAGACACTGTCATTTGATTCTCACTCTCGTTGGTGTGGTCTGTGTCATTAGTTATTTATATTGTCATTGTCGTGTGTTATCAGTGTCGTTGCCAGTGCTATTACTGTTTGGTATGGCTGACCACCGCCTTATACGTGTGATTTACGGCAGTGATAATGTTGAGGTTCAGTTTAAAATACCATGTTGGACGTAAAAATGGAATCAATTCATTGCATTAATGTGTAAATCATTTGCATGCGCCTTAAAAATGTGCTGCATTATATTTGAACAAATAAACCCATTTTTTATATTTGCAAGTGTTTTTTGTGGTCTTCGCATAAATTAATTCTATTTTGGGAACTTGGCTGCAGCGATAACAATTGCCCGGCAAAAAAACTGTTTCCATCTTCATCGGTGGCGTCTGCAATCTTCACGGACGGTGCATCTCACTTCGCCTGATTAGCCAATCAGAGAGCTTCATTACCTCCACGTCGCCGAAACCCCTCCACATGACCTAATTAGGGATTGAGCGTCGTGTAACAATCACAGAATTAATTGGGTCGTCTCCACGTCCGGTCGACCTCCGAATCGCCTCGAGGTGGACGCCGAAGAGCTGGAGGGCTACTTTCGTGCACGGGACGCCGTGGACATGCATTTAGGACCTGGTGCACATCTGGAGCCTCTGGTAATTGGCGCAGACGTTCGCTGCAAGACATGGAAGGCGCGAAGAAGCGGACACGTCGGTGCCTGTTTCATGCAGCTGCGGCGGCGCACTGTGCAGAGAGCCCCGCTCCAATACAAAGGTACCTTAGAATAACGCAATGTGCAATTCAACTGATGCGAATTGCGATGTAATATGCAAATAGATATTGATATGTATTTGAGTGTTCAAACTTACAAACATCATTCAGTGCGATCTACATACTATGCATTGGCATAGCACTATTCGCAACAGCTTCATTCACACTGCTTCAATTCAATTCTGTATTCTTACAATCGTTATTAAAACATAATTGACGACTGAGTTTAAGTGATCTTTGAGGTACGATTGCAAAGGCTGGCTGTCACAACTTTGACCATGCCCTAAGAGCCACGAGTCCATCAATTTCAATCATCGCCAAACCAAATACTAATTTTGTAGTTGTGAAACCTCTAATTTCACCGAAAATAAAATACGGAGCACCTTTTTCACAAACACATTTATTCAACTTAATGTACATTTCGGCCGCAATGCGTCCATCTTCAGTAGCAAAACAGTGCTGACTCAACTGCTCACTTTTGCTACTGAAGATGGTCGCATTGCGGCCGAAATGTACATTTAGATGAATAACTGACTTTGTGAAAAAGGTGTTCCCTATTTTATTTTCTAAGAAACTTTCACAAACTCCACATAATCGTTCATCGTTCTAATTTCACTACCAAACTACAAAACTAATATTTTGTTTATTCATTTTAAACTATAATTATGGCGCTTTCAATAGAAATTTTCATTGATCATTGATTAAATCTGATAAATTACAGAATTTTGTTGGAAATTACGACGTTTTCATTAGAAATAACAACATTTTCCGTAAAAAATATGAAATTCTTATTACAAATACCAAATGTTTTATTATGTTTAATTCAAACCTGAAATTTTTAGTAGAAATTATGAACGATTTATCCACTAAGCATATACTCATAAGTTATTAATATTTCAATAAAAATTTGCAAAACTTTTAATGCAAAATTCAAAATTTGTATTATAAATTTAAAGTTTAAATGGAAATAATGAAATTTTTGTTGCAATCACAAATTTTGTATGCAAATTTTCTTCATTTTTCTTACAAATTACAAAATTTTGGTTACAAATTTGCAAAAAGTTCGCGATACAATCAAATTCTCATTGATATTATATTATTTCGATCGTAAATTACAATGAATGTTGAAAATTATTCAATATATCGTAGAAATTTGCCAAAATGCCATATTTAAATATTGATATCTCAAGAACGACAATATTAATATTAATAAAATTTATTTTTAATATTAAGTTATCAGTATTAAATATGTGTGATTTATTTTACATGAAATTAGTAATTCCTGAGATATCAAATTTTTTATTTGAGACTGTATGATTTGGGGCCATTTAATTTGATTCTCCAATTGAGATGCTTGAACTTTATGAAAAGTTAAAAGCAGTAACGATTTTATAGCCTAAGGTTAGTACGGTTTACTGCCTTTAATTTATTGAAAATCATAAGATTTTTTTTCAAATATTTATTTGAGACTGTATAGTTTGGGGCTATTTTAGTTGTTTCTCCAATTGAGATGCTTGAATTGTGTGGAAAGTTGCACTAGGAGGAGGTGCACTAGGAGGCTGCAGCCGTCCATATTGGATGCAAGCAGCAATCGAGATGGACTTCTACTTGCAATCATGCGGCTAATTGGGGATCGTTTGAACGCGTTTTGGAGAACTGGATGATGCACGGAGGCATATTTGAGCAAACTGTAAGTACACAAAACTAATTTAATTAACAGGCGGAATCGCCACGAATGAAAATATAAGTGATATTCACAATGTCAATGTGTATTTTCTTTATAATTAATTTATTGTTGCGCTATTAATTTAATAATAGTTATCACCAAGTAAATAATCGTTCAGAGGAGAGAGAGAGAGAGAGGTGACTCCTTACGAATCTTTGCTTGTTTCATATAGACAGTGTATTCTATAACCAGGCGATAAGTTTTTGAAAATCACTTTATTTTTCACATAAGGGCCAATTTTCATTTTGCAATTATGCATTTAGTACAGTTATAACTTAGGCTGTCATTATTATAGCAAATAAAGTAAATATATACATAGCATTATTATCAGCAAAATGAAAATTGGTCATTATATTAAAGACGTAGTAATTGTTAATAAAAATTGTCTATTAACATTTTATAACACAATCCATATGTATATGTATACATCATATCATATATGTATACCTACATTCTTGCTGATTTATTTCGTTCATAAACCCGCAATGAAACAGCACACTCGTATGTTAAAAGTCGTAAGACAATATGTTAAATTTGGTGTGTTTTTTGTTGGGTTGGGCACGCCTCGGTTAGGTTGACTAATTAGTCTACTTGGAAGTTAATTAGTATATCTTCGCACTTTCGTTTTGACACAAATATTGCGCTTTGAAGCTGGGAAATTGCACGCGTTTTCGCCAAAGTGCGATCGAAACTTGGAGTTTTCTTTCCTCACTTACGTGTTCACGATGGCTGCTGCAGCTCGTATGCCAAACCGTTCAAAGAATTTGGAATAATTGAATACTTGATAGTTATCATTGAAATTTTGGTAGAATCATTGAAATTTTAAAGGAAACAATAATTATTGAAATTTTGATGCAATATTTGATACAAATAAATGCATATTTAACAGAATAATTTAGATGTTAATAATAGTGGCCAATTTGAGAGTGATCATCGAAATTTTGGTGAAGAATAATGGTGTTTCGTCTCTAATCAATGAATTTTTGAGAGTTATCGTTAAAATTTGTGACAATGATTAAATGTTGATAAATAATTGATACTAATCATAGAAATAATTGTTTTAAATCAAATTATTCTAAATTATTTTAAATAATTAAATTATATTGCCAAAAACTATTTCTTTTAATTCATTTACAATGGTATTATCCACAAGGCAAGCACTATTTAAAGATTTCATGTGTTTTTAGAAACGTTTCCTGCTCTGGTTGCACACCTCCACTACATCGAGCCAAAGAGGATCGCAGACATTCGCTTCAGACCATTAACTAATCATGATTCGTGTTTGCATTCATTATCAGAACCGAGCGTGTGCGATCCTCTCTGTAAAGGCGCTGAGAAGATATCATTGGCTGTGTTGCAGAAAAAATAAGGCAAGTTTCAATTTAATAATATCTTATTGAATAAATGACTACCAATTTTGATTTACTGTTAAAATTGGCGCATCTATTACGGCCAAATATGGCGATGGTTAAAAAAAAATGTATCGAATTAGTGCACAAATTACTATCTACACATCACCTCAATCTAATTAATGCGCTAATTAATTAAGAGTATCCTGCAATCAATTGAATCAAATAGGTATTTATTTATGCAATGATTTTGCAACTGCTGATTTTATTGAATGCAATTTTTTAAACCAATTCACCAATTATCAATCTATTAACTTTCATTGCAATGGATTTAAATTTTTCTCAATGTTTCAGGGCAACTAGACTTTTCCAAGGCGAATCGTGCGAGCATGATCTTATATTTGTGTTTCAACCTAATTTCCCATATGCCACACCTTCTGGGCCAACCTGGGTTTGGCTGAAGGTTGGTATATATTTTGTACTAACTAACTTGTAATTTCTTCCAGCAAGTTTTAAATTCGCGATTATACTTTGGGATTACCTTCCCAAGTCAAACGTATACTTTTTAGTGTTTGCTTTGTCTTGTCTTCAATAAATAATTAGTGAAAGTATCTTGAGCAGTTCAGATTACCTTCTGACGATAAATGTCCTTTTAGAGCCAGTGCGAAGTAGTGTCGAAAGTTCGGGTATGGTTGAGCCTGGGGAATGTTGCGTTTGTTTCGTGCTTTCCCCGCCCGCGCCACACCGTCAAACACCGAACTCCGATTTGTTTTCGGAGTTCGGAGTTGCAGGGTACTGGATCTTCGCCAATACAACTTTAAAAGTCAATTTCAAGGTAGGTCTTTTTTGAGAAGAGCTCCAAGACGTCTCAAAGTGAGTACAATTTTTGTTCACTTCCTCGATGTTAGGGTTTCCCCTTGCGTGGGCACTTGTTTGTTGCAAGTACATACTATGTATACAGTACTTGGTTGTTGCAGGTACACCGTGTATACAGTACTTGTTTGTTGCAAGTACACCGTGTATACAGTACTTGTTTGTTGCAAGTACACACTATGTATACAGTACTTATTTGTTGCAAGTACATACTATGTATACAGTACTTGGTTGTTGCAGGTACACCGTGTATACAGTACTTGTTTGTTGCAAGTACATACTATGTATACAGTACTTGTTTGTTGCAAGTACACTGTGTATACAGTACTTGTTCGTTGCAAGTACACCGTGTATACAGTACTTGTTTGTTGCAAGTACACACCGTGTATACAGTACTTGTTTGTTGCAAGTACACCATGTATACAGTACTTGTTTGTTGCAAGTACATACTATGTATACAGTACTTGTTTGTTGCAAGTACATACTATGTATACAGTACTTGTTTGTTGCAAGTACACACTATGTATACAGTACTTGTTTGTTGCAAGTACACACTATGTATACAGTACTTGTTTGTTGCAAGTACACACTATGTATACAGTACTTGTTTGTTGCAAGTATATTCTATGTATACAGTACTTGCTTGTTGCAAGTACACCATGTATACAGTACTTGTTTGTTGCAAGTACATACTATGTATACAGTACTTGTTTGTTGCAAGTACATTCTATGTATACAGTACTTGCTTGTTGCAGGTATACCGTGTATACAGTACTTGTTTGTTGCAAGTACATACTATGTATACAGTACTTGTTTGTTGCAAGTACACCGTGTATACAGTACTTGTTTGTTGCAAGTACATACTATGTATACAGTACTTGTTTGTTGCAAGTACATACTATGTATACAGTACTTGTTTGTTGCAAGTGCATACTATGTATACAGTACTTGTTTGTTGCAAGTACATACTATGTATACAGTACTTGTTTGTTGCAAGTATTTACAATGTATACGGTACTTGTTTGTTGCAAGTACATACTATGTATACAGTACTTCTACGCTGCAAGTATGCCCACGCCACGCTTATACCGCGATCTTCCTTATTTTGCATGCTTCACGTTAGCTTTTGAGCGCCTTTCATCAAATAGGGTCACACAGTATGCCGCCTGGGTGAGCAGGGTTTTTTTTACAGGAGCGCCATTTATATTTGTGTCTGTCGGCGCATATTCTCGCTCTGGGCGACATACTTATATATCTTGCGCTGCGCATATGTCCGTTTAGGGTTTTTTTCCTTACAGGTGCGCACACATCATTGCGCTCGTACGTTGATACAGTAACGACGCATATTCTCGTTCTGTTAGACGTATATTTCGATGTGCATATAATTAGAACCGCGTCTTTGCGCCCATGCATCGAACAGTACCCTTCAGGTACAATAGTTTAGCTACTTTTAAAGTAGATGCATGTAAAACTGCGCTTTGCGTGAGTACTTTTTTGTTGCAAGTACTTACTATGTATACAGTACATCGTTTTTGGATGTACGAACAAATGCATTTTCTCTTTCAGGTACTATTAACTGCGCCTATATTGGGAACCTCTAAACAGGTTCTCTGCATTAATATGTATATAGCACTTGTGTGTTGCAAGTTCTATATATACAGTACTTGTTTATGGCAGGTATGAACAATAGCATTTTCACTTTATATACTATATAAACTGCGCCTATATTGGGTTCCTCTAAGCAGGTTCTCTGAATTACTATGTATATAGTGCTTGTTTGTTGCAAGTACTATGTATGCAGTACTTGTTTATGACAGGTACGAACAATAGCATTTTCACTTTATGTACTATATAAACTGCGCCTATATTGGGTTCTAAGCAGGTTCTCTGAATTACGATGTATATAGTACTTGTGTGTTGCAAGTACTATGTATGCAGTACTTGTTTATGACAGGTACGAACAATAGCATTTTTACGTTATGTACTATATAAACTGCGCCTATATTGGGTTCCTCTAAGCAGGTTCTCTGAATTACTATGTACATAGTACTTGTTTGTTGCAAGTAGTATGTATGCAGTACTTGTTTGTGGCAGGTACGAACAATACCATTTTCTCCTTTAAATAGGACTGCGCATATATTGGGTTCCTCTAAACAGGTTCTCTCAGGTAAGTTATAAAGTTCAGTGCTTGTGAATGAACAAAGAACGGGAAATTATGTTGACTTTCCAAACCACGAAAACTTGAATATTTGGGTCACGTCATGAGAAGGTAGAAGCACCAGCTGCTGCAGCTGATCATGGAAGGGATGCATTCAAGGGAAGAGAAATGTTGGCTGCCGACATATCGTCGGCTGAGAATTATTTTGAACCAAGTCCAAATTTATTTTTATTTGACTTTATATATTCAACACGCTTTACGCATTTAAATGCACTATGTCCAGCTGAAAGAACAACCTAATAGAACTCATTATTGGTTATACTGAATTATTACATTAAACCATGTCCAAAAATGTAACCCTATAGACTGCGTCTACAAACCTGTCATCATGTATCAGCCTTATCAATCCGATTATTTTGTCCCAAATCCAAATACTTCCAATTTAATATTTTTGGACTTCAAAATAATTCTCAGTCGATGATATACCTTGATTACGAAACCTCAGAGAGTGGTTACAGTACACATATCTCCAATTGTTTCCAACAGCGCCCTCAAAAATTCTAATAGCAGTGATGATTATCAAACTTCGTAGTGGAAACTTCAGAAGAAGAAGTACGAAGTACTTGTGAACTGCAACTACGGACAATGGAAGTTTTACCTTCAGGAACGTAACTACATGAGTAAAATAGGGCTTTAGGCGAGATCTCTCATGTATAAAATCAAAAGATAACTGCATCAGTGAATCGGGAAGTTTTATTTGCACCAACAGTTCAACATTAGAGGAATCATTATATATTAACAGGCATTTTAATGTGCTTCAACTCTGTTGCATTGTAAATCAGGCGTTCCGTTCACAGACAGTACCTTCAACGTGCAGCACTTTTAAGAATATTCTGGAAGTGCTGCAGTTTTGGGTGATGCTGTAAAAATCTGTCAAATGCATATTTTATTGAGTAAGATCTAATGTGTACTTCATCTTGATGCTAATGCTAATTAGTTACCACTTACTCATTAAAATATGAATCTTTTTCTTTTAATTCCAACTTTAATATCATACTTATACATAATACTATTAACATAAATATCAATTCTTATATGTATTCTTGTATTCTTGTATTCTTACAATCGTTATTGAAACATAATTGGCGACTGAGTTTAATTCATCTTTGAGGTACGATTGCAAAGGCTGGCGGTTACAACTTTGACCATGCCCTAAGAGCCACGAGTCCATCAATTTTAATCATCGCCAAACCAAATATTAATTTTGTAGTTGTGAAACCTCTAAATTCCCAGAAAATAAAATACGGAGCACCTTTTTCACAAACACATTTATTCAACTGAATGTACATTTCGGCCGCAATGCGACAATCTTCAGGAGCAAAACAGTGCTGACTCAACTGCTCACTTCTGCTACTGAAGATGGTCGCATTGCGGCCGAAATGTACATTTAGATGAATAAATGTCTTTGTGAAAAAGGTGTTCCCTATTTTATTTTCTACGAAACTTTCACAAACTCCACATAATCCTTCATCGTTCTAATTTCACTACCAAACTACAAAACTAATATTTTGTTTATTCATTTTAAACTATAATTATGGCGTTTTCAATAGAAATTTTCATTGATCATTGATTAAATCTGATAAATTATAGAATTTTGTTGGAAATTACGAAGTTTTCATTAGAAATAACAACATTTTCCGTAAAAATTATGAAATTCTTATTACAAATACCAAATGTTTTATTATGTTTAATTCAAACCTGAAATTTTTAGTAGAAATTATAAACGATTTATCCACAAAGCATATACTCATTATGTTGTCAATATTTTAATAGAAATTTGTAAAACTTTCAATGCAAAATTCAAATTTTTTATTATAAATTTAAAGTTTAAATGGTAATAATGAAATTTTTGTTGCAAATGACAAAATTTGTATGCATATTTTCTTCATTTTTCTTACACATTACATTTTGTTACAAATTTGCAAAAAGTTCCTGAAGCAACAAAATCCTCATTGATATTATAACATTTCGATTGTAAATTACAATGAATGTTGAAAATTATTAAATATTTCATAGAAATTTGCAACAAAATTTCATTGATATTTATCAACAACGATCCCATCAATATTAATTACATTTTTAAGTAATATACTAATATTAAATAAGTGTAATTTAATTTATATCAAATTAGTAATTCCTGAGATATCAAATTTTTATTTGAGACTGTATGATTTGGGGCCATTTAAGTTGTTTCTCCAATTGAGATGCTTGAATTGTGTGGAAAGTTAGAAGCAGTAACGATTTTAAAGTCTTACGTTAGTACCGTTTACTGCCTTTAATTTATTGAAAATATTCAGAAAATTTTATGAGATAATAAAGAAATTTTGACAAATAATTGAATATTCGATAGTAATCATTAAAAATTTTAAAGATAATTAAAATTTTAAAGGTATCATCGATACATTGACAGTAGCCATATAAATTTTGATTATAATTAAAAAGTTTAAATGGAAATTATGAAATTTTCGTTGCAAATAACAAGTTTAGTATGCAAATTTTCTTCATTTTTCTTATAAATTACACAATTTATTACAAATTTGCAAAAAGTCCGTCAAACAACACAATTCTCATTGATATTGTATCATATCGATTGTAAATTACAATGAATGTTGAAAATTATTAAATATTTCATAGAAATTATTAAATATATCATATAAATTATTAAATCTGTCATAGAAATTTGCCAAAATACCAAAATTCATTGATATTTCGTGATAATAAATAAGTGTAATTTAATTTACATCTAATTAGTAATTCCTGAGATATCAAATTTTTATTTAGGACTATATGATTTGAGGTCATTTAAGTTGTTTCTCCAATTGAGATGCTTGAATTGTGTGGAAAGTTAGAAGCAGTAACGATTTTAAAGCCTAACGTTAGTACTGTTTACTTAATTTATTGAAAATAATCAGAAAATTTTATGAGATAATAAAGAAATTTTGACAAATAATTGAATATTTGATAGTAATCATTGAAGTTTTGAAAGAATCATTAAAATTTAAAAGGTATCATTGATAAATGGTCAGAAACCATAGAAGTTTTATGGTCCTTGTGGTCAAGCATAGATACATGTTCATACAATTGTACCTACATACTACTATTTGTAGTATTTTTAGTACTTTGTGGTCAAGCACAATTTTTAATAATACTAATAGATACGTGTACAATTGTACATACTACTATTTGTAGAATTTTTATTACTTTGTGGTCAAGCATAGATACATAAACATACAATTGTACATACTACTTTGGTAGTATTTTTAGAACTTTGTGGTCAAGCACAATTTTTTATAATACTAATAGATACGTGTACAATTGTACATATAACTTGTACAATGTTTAATAATACTAATAGATACGTGTACAATTGTACATGCTACTATTTGTAGTATTTTTAGTACTTTGTGGTCAAGCACAATTTTTAATAATACTAATAGATACGTGTACAATTATACATACTACTATTTGTAGAATTTTTATTACTTTGTGGTCAAGCATAGATACATGTACATGCAAGTGTACATACTACCATCTGTAGTATTTATAGTACTTTGTGGTCAAGCACAATTTTTAATAATACTAATAGATACGTGTACATTTGTACATATAACTTGTACAATGTTTAATAATACTAATAGATACGTGTACAATTGTACATGCTTCTATTTGTAGTATTTTTAGTACTTTGTGGTCAAGCACAATTTTTAATAATACTAATAGATACATGTACAATTGTACTTACTACTATTTGTAGAATTGTTAGTACTTTGTGGTCAAGCATAGATACATGTACATACAATTGTACATACTACTATTTGTAGTATTTTTAGAACTTTGTGGTCAAGCACAATTTTTAATAATACTAATAGATACGTGTACAATTGTACATATAACTTGTACAATGTTTAATAATACTAATAGATACGTGTACAATTGTACATGCTACTATTTGTAGTATTTTTAGTACTTTGTGGTCAAGCACAATTTTTAATAATACTAATAGATACGTGTACAATTATACATACTACTATTTGTAGAATTTTTATTACTTTGTGGTCAAGCATAGATACATGTACATGCAAGTGTACATACTACCATCTGTAGTATTTATAGTACTTTGTGGTCAAGCACAATTTTTAATAATACTAATAGATACGTTTAGATTTGTACATATAACTTGTACAATGTTTAATAATACTAATAGATACGTGTACAATTGTACATGCTACTATTTGTAGTATTTTTAGTACTTTGTGGTCAAGCACAATTTTTAATAATACTAATACATACGTGTACAATTGTACATACTACTATTTGTAGAATTTTTATTACTTTGTGGTCAAGCATAGATACATGTACATACATTGTACATACTACTATTTGTATTTTAGTACTTTGTGGTCAAGCACATTTTTTTAATAATACTAATAGATACGTGTATAATTGTACATGCTACTATTTGCAGAATTTTGAGTACTTTGTTGTCAAGCATAGATACATGTACATACAATTGTACTACTACTACTTGTAGTATTTTTAGTACATTGTGGTCAGCTATATGTTTCGAATGGACTATTTTTAATAATACTAATAATTTTGTTTGTAGAACTTTTAGTACTTTGTAATTTCTCTCAATTTCTTAAAATATGCTATAGAGGAGCAATATTCAAGGGGAAATTAAGCGATTTTAACAACGCGCAGGGTGAGATTTGAACCCGCGACTATGGTTTAAAAGTCGGAGTCTTAACTCACACTCCGCGCGGACGTAATTATACAAAAACCAGACATATTACCAAATTGCTGCTTCCGGAGAGTTATTGTACGTCCTCTCATCTCCATGTCACGGCCTCGACTGGTTAAGCGGCCGTTATATTTGTGCACGTGTAAAAATCACTCGTCAATAGTGCGACACGTGACAAGAGTTCTCGGAAGCGATCGCAAAAAAAGCGCGCCGTTGGTTTTACGATGCGGTTGTAATCTGCTAGACGAGACCTCATGTGGGGTCCACTTTATCGCCCGGCTAATTTAATTCACGCACCATAATAATTGTCTGTCGGTCGTAAATCTCTCATTTTCGCCAGGTTGTAATTGCGGCCATTATTTTCGGCGCCTCGACTTCATTTCCCACATGGTTCCGATAACGAAACCATCAATGTTTCAAGTAAGGACAAAAACAAATTAAACATATAACAATTGAAAAACAAGTTAAACATATATTAATAATAGTAAATAAGTTTTGTAATGGTTAGGTTGGTGTTGAAACTTTGCGCTGCTCTTAATTTCCCACACCATCGATGATAACTCTTACTTGGTTTTAATATATTCCATTTATGTTAAAAAGTGCGATGTAAATAATGGCACACAAGTTTTGTAATGCACAACAAACTGTTGAAACCTCCCTCTGCGGCCTGCAGATACATCTTTATTATCCTATTGTTTTCCGCCGCGCAACTACTTATCTCCGGGCAGCCTAATTCCTAAAAAGA
This sequence comes from Othius punctulatus, assembly GCA_951805005.1. NCBI lineage: Eukaryota > Metazoa > Arthropoda > Insecta > Coleoptera > Staphylinidae > Othius > Othius punctulatus. The sequence goes on from OX638145.1 coordinate 10,569,842, forward strand.
GCCTAATTAAAATTAATAACCTCGGAGGCACAATAAAGATAATAAAGATACCATCGGCCGTAATGTGCCGAAGGTTCGCTAATGTGGAGCCACTTATCCCGCTGTCGATTACTAATTTTATCGCATGTTCCATAATTTTTATCGTTTCTCGACACGTAATGACCACGACGACTACAAGCCATCCCATTACGCGATGGCCAATTAAAATTTCCATACAATTTAACACGAAATTCACTGCGCTTACGCATGCTTCCAGCGGCAGCGGAGCACAACAGCAAAACAATGAAATACTGCACACCCCCAAATTAAAAATTAGTATTAATTAGGGGATTACAATTGATAACCTATGTAATTATATATAATTGCCTGGCGTAGCTCCTCAAAAATAACGTATACGTTTATATATTGATATTTCATACATCCAATTGTTTTTTTTTTTGGAGTGGAGGAAGCAGATTCAAAAATGTTGATATTGATTCTTATGTAGCAAACATTTATAATTTTCGCATAAATAATGAGTACAAAGAATTCCAAAAAAACTATTACATTGAGCATTAATTTTTCTGTCGGTGCTAATATGTTTGCAGTATGTAGTCATGCTCACATAAATCTAGTACAAAAAAAATTGACATTGCTATATAAAATTGCTATTGTAACCTAATTTCTTGTACTAGATTTATGTGAGCATGATTGTACCATACGAAATAAAATATAAAATAAACGTTTTATAATATAATATTGATATTAATCCAAGTGTACGCCTCTTCAGCACTGCCCCATAAATCAAACTACATTTTATGTTACATTTCCTTCCTTTTATGCTCATAGTGCTGTGAAAATTTATAAACGCACCCCTGTTTGTTATTTTTTTTTTTCCCGCTCGCTGAGCCAGTCGATACTCGTTGGTTGGAATTCACGCATAATTGGAGGGCTTCCACGCACCTTGCAACGACATTTTAAACAGGGATTCCCCACGCTGACCCCATAACCCTACTGCCCCCAACGCAGACCTATTTACAACCGCAGCCAGCCTACACGAGGGGGCCGAAATAGCGGGGTTATTAGCCGGGCGCGCCTACATCCGACGTAATGAAATCGCCGCCCCCAAATTCGATTTCATTTCGGCGAATTTTAAAAGCTAATCAACTGCCCCCCAACAGCTGGAGCAAACAAGCAAACCTGGGTACCCGAAATGGAAACCCTAAATCGAACTGCAACAGTAAATGTTGATAGATGGTAACAGGTATTGGTTTTTGATGTTTTTATTATTATTATAAGTATAAGTATAAGCAGACGCTTAGAGTTTGGAGTGACCTCCACGGGAAAGGCTGCAGTGACTCAGATATTTGGTATCTAGAGCTAAAACTTTACAGAAGTTCCTTTCAACCAAACATACGCATCCATATTAATTTTGATAAAGTTTGATAAAATGGAAAGAGAATTTGTGTGGCAGACACTAAATGATAGACAAATAGGACCTAAACTGAGGAGGCTTATATCAAAAACATATATAACAACACAGAAAATTGTATCAAGAAACATAATCACAACGAAATTTAAAACCACAAATGGATTGAAACAAGGGGGTGGCCTAAGCCCCATTTTGTTCATAATAGCAATGGATGAAATCATGAAGAAGATTAAATCCAAGAGAAAGAAAACAGTGATAGGATACAATAAATTAAAACCCACAAAAATAACTGAATGTATTTTCGCAGACGATGTGGCAATCATCACACAAAATAAGAGAGACTTACAAACAAATATTAACATATGCGAAACTGAACTGGAAAAAGCTGGATTAAAAATAAATTTATCAAAAACATAGGTAATGAAAAAAGGAGAAACTAAAGAAGCAATAAACATTACAATCAATAACGAGAAAGTAGAACAAGTAGAACACATAAAATACTTAGGGCAAATTATTGAAAGGAAAGGGAATATGGAAACAGAAATAACAACAGAATACAAGCAACGACAAGAACCTTTCACACGATTAACAAAATTAAACTAAACAACAACAAAATATCCCAAAAAACAAAACTTATAATGTACAAAGTACTATTTGTACCTACCCTACTATACGGCTGTGAAACGTGGATACTCAACAAGAGACAAAAAAGAAAAATCCAATCCCTTGAAATGAAACACCTGAGGAAAGTATAAGGAGTAACAAAACTAGACAAAGTGAGAAATGTGGACATCAGAAATGAAATGGTAGAACTCAATAAACAAATAGAAAATATACCATTACAATGGGTGGGACGCCTAATCATTGGAAAAGACAACAACCAAAGAAAAAAGATATGGGAAACATAGATAACAGGAAAGAGAAAAGTCGGAAGACCGAAAAAGAAATGGGACAAAAATATTGGAAACATTAAAAAAAGGGGGGATAACAAATGCACAAGTGAAGTAAATAGCAAGAAACAAGAAACGGTGGAACCAAACGATAAAAGACAATACATGAAGAAAAAAAACACCACTTCGACTCCCGAAAGGGTAAAAGAAGAAAGATTATAATAATAATAATAATAATAATCTTAAAATTTCTCATTCATTCATATCTCTCAAAGTTTCGATCATATTTGTCAAAATTTCAATTATATCTCTCAAATTTAACATGATGTTTGTTAAATTTTGAATAATTATTGTAAACTTTTCAATTATTTGTATCAATTTTGTTCTTCAAAAAGCTGAGCGTGCCCCAAAAATGTAGTGATTATTTTTATGAAAATTTCATTTACACTCAAATATTCAAGTATTATGTGATAATGGTAACTATATCTGTCATTATTCATATTCATATCTGTAATGATTCAGTGACTTTTGTCAAAATTTGCCTTATATCTGTCACATTTTCAATGATTTATGTCATAATTTCATTTACACATTATGGAAATTTCATTTACACTGAAATATTCAAGTATTATGTGATAATGTTAACTATATCTGTCATTATTCATAGTCATATCTATAATGATTCAGTGACTTTTGTCAAAATTTGTTTTATATCTGTCACATTTTCAATGATTTATGTCATAATTTCATTTACACATTATGGAAATTTCATTTACACTCAAATATTCAAGTATTATGAGATAATGTTAACTATATCTGTCATTATTCATGTATTCATATTTATATCTGTAATGATTCAGTGACTTTTGTTAAAATTTGCCTTTACATCTGTCACATTTTCAATGATTTATGTCATAATTTCAATAATTACTCTCAATTTTGCAATGATTACTGTATTTTTTCAATTTTTCTTGATAAAACTTCAGTAGTTTAATACACAGAATTTGATGCAAATCACTTAGTTTTCACATCATTTTAATGGAATGCTTTGAATGGGCTGAAATTCATCCTTTGTATATTTCTGGACGTTCTAGTCATGTCAGGATGCCGCAAATATAATAGTCAATTCATTGCGACCCAGTGGCTATAATGTGGAACCACCATTATGAAATTTTTCGGAAAAAAATTAATTCGGGCCTGAATAGGTTAAAGAAAAATAGGTGCCCCACTCCCGTTTTAACGTCTCAATTCTAGAATTCTAGGTATAGATGTATTCCTATTTTTCATTTACCGAAAAAACTAGGTCAGGCTCGCCCAGAATTTTCTAAACTCGTAAGTGGCCCTTTTGCCAAAAAGTTTACGGACCCCTGTACTAACAAAATCTAAGGATAATATTGATTGGCTCAGTACATTTATACTTCTGTCGCCTAGGGGCTACTGGCAACTTGCTTCAGAGTGATAAGTTTGATTAATCTAAAGCTTCTCTTGGTATTAAAACTTTAATTGTAACTTTTGAAACGCTGGAGGAAAATGAACAACACTTTGATAAATTATATAAAAATAAATACATTTTATGGTTTAAGAAATAATTCAAATATTATATATTTATAACACAGCTGCAATCCAAAAAACAACTAGAAATAAAACACGAAAATATACACCACAAAATAAGGAAAAATGTGTCCTCTCACTGAAACAAGAGGAGTATACGCAGAAGATGATAAGTTTGATTAATCTAAAGCTTCTCTTGGTATTAAAACTTTAATTGTAACTTTTGAAACTCTGGAGGAAAATGAACAACACTTTCATAAATTATATAAAAATAAATACATTTTATGGTTTAAGTAATAATTCAAATATTATATATTTACAACACAGCTGCAATCCAAAAAACAACTAGAAATAGAACACGAAAATATACAAAACAAAATAAGGAAAAATGTGTCCTCTCACTTAAACAAGAGGAGTACACGCAGAAGATGATACCAATATTAAATTTAATAAGTTTCTCAAAACATTTTGCCTATATTTTGAAGAGGCCTTTCCTCTAGAAATGAATCAAGAACATGGACAAACATATCTAATGAAACAAGGCGTATGAAAGAAACATTAGAACTTATCTTCGATGCATATAAAAACGCGGAAGATGAAGACATGTACAATATCTATCTAAAATATACGGAATCATACTTAAACCATGTTAAAATAGAGAAACAAAACAACTTAATTCATAAAATGAATGCATCATAAAATAAATCAAATGAACTATAGGCCACTATTAACCGTGAAACTGGCAGAGGCAAGAAAAGATGTACAATCGATGGATCTCTAAATTGCAGGGACTTCAATGATTTGTTCTGTAGTATTGGCAATGATCTGGTGCAAACAATACAAAACAAACGAACGGAACAGACAGTCCAAAAGGTAAAAACAAAAGGCATCACCATGTTTTTCAATCCAACCACACCTACTGAGATTGAACGTGCTATTGGTAGCATCAAAAGTAAAACATTCAAGGACATCTACTCGATCGATTCTAAATTAATAAAGTATGTCGCACATGCATTATCAGAACCTCTAGCAGATATTACGAACTCATCCATGAGTACTGGAATCTTCCCCCAAGGACTAAAAATAGCTCGAGTAGTAATAATAATAATAATAAAGAATATTTATTAGCAAAAAACGCTACATAATATACAAAATTTCAACAAAACAACAAAAGAAAACACACAAATAGCAACTACAATTTTCATATTAACATATATTTTATTCTATTTACTACATCTACTATTTTCTATTTACAGTCAATCAATTTGAACACATATTCCCTCACCTGAGATTTAAACTTATGAAATTTATCTCATTTTTTATGTGACGGGGCATGTTGTTATACAGCTTAAAGTACAGTACCAATATTAAAACAAGACTCAAACCAATAACAAGGTTCTTCGGAGAAAACAAATACATAAGAGAGAATCAATTCGGATTTCAGAGAAACTTAAATACAACGAATTAAATAATGAATCTTCTAGACAACATCTACCAGGCAATGGAAGACCATTAGTTAAGTTTTGCCCAATTTTGTCATTTGAGTACAGCATTTGAGTGCATGTCACATAAAATCCTTCTGGAAAAACTATCCCACTATGGATTCAAAGGCATTTTGTTGCGGTTTATGACGTCTTACCTGGAAGATAGAGCACAAATTGTCGATTTTAATGGAGAAAAGAGCAATCCAAAATATATACGGCGAGGAGTCCCACAAGGATCTATACTGGGACTATAAATGACCTGTCGACCAATCTTAAATGACATACTTTCATGTTCGCAGACGACACAACTCTACTGGTATCAGACAAAAATATTGAAGTAGCACAACAAAAGCTAAGTACAGCCAGTGGCAATGCATCTGAATGGTTCGATGCGAATGAGCTATGCCTGCATGCAGCCAAAACAAATGTACTCTTTTTACCTCCAGTAGGCTGCATCAAGTATCCAAGGATTCGCCAAAATTCCTTGGAATACATTTAGACAGTAGATTGACATGGAAAGCACAGAAAATTTGTGTATGAATGAGATAATGAAGTACAGAAGAATGAAGGACATCGTAAACATCCAGGCAGCTATAACCACCTACCTATCTTCTATAGTCGGATGTCTTATGGAATTTAAGCTTGGGGGCTTTCAGCTCATGCATCCCAAGTATTTATTTTGCAATAAAAAGCTATATGTGCGATAATGAGAGTACCACAGATGACGTCTTGTGGACAACTATTTAAGCAAGAAGGTATACTGACGATGGCATTAGTCTATATTCTACAACATGCTGAATGAACGTGGAAAACTAGGCACAATCTTCCATCTAGGAGTACTGTGCATGAATATGGGACGAGGTCGTAACATCATCTTGTCGTCCCATCAAAAGACTTCACCTTACAGATCCAACATCGGTGGGGATAAAAATTCTGGATCATCTTCCAGTACAATGGTACCAGAAAATGCACAGTTTCAAAAAGCAACTCAGCGAACACTTAAAAGAGCATGCCTTTATTCAGTACAGGAATTTTGTCTATATAAAATGTAGTGTTTTTCTAATTTATATTGTCTTGACCTCACACGTAGTTTATGTCCAGTAAAAGAAGTTTGAAGTTTATAAGGTGAAAATTGACCCTTAATGCGGCCACAGGCTCAGTACTGAATCCTGTCGAAGTTGTTACAGCTTATGGAAAAAATGAGTTTACTCGCACTAAGAGAATGTAAGTTGTGAACTTTGAATGTAGTGTTATCGAAATAACAGATGGCGAGTTAACTCGGACTTCTGAAATTGTTATGTGGAAATTTCTATTAAGTATATTTGCTGCATAGGTGGTCGGTAGCGTAGGAACGTCCCCTGATTTGTTCTTCTTTTTCTTGCAGTGCATCTCCTATGGTTTGCTATCATCACAGCTATTCGAACTTAGGTTTTTGATCCAGGACATTCGGCGTCTTCCCATGTTCCTTTTGCCTACGATCTTTCCTTGTACTATCAATTGTAGCAGCACGTATTTTGGCCCTCTCATTATGTGGCCTAAGCCACATAATGAGACCACCACACCAACTTTCTCTTCTTGATGGTGTGAATTATTTCCAATTCTTTTTGCATTTTATTTAACACTTCAGTGTTAGTTACCTTGTCTGTCCTTGGAATACGCCACATTCTACGGTAACACCACATTTCGAAGGCATTCAGTTTGTCCAAGTGATTCTTCTTGAGAGTCCATGTTTCAACCACATACAGTAATGTAGAAAATACATAGCAACACAGCATTCTTGTTCGCTCATTCTGATTTGTTCGCTCGGGAGTAAAATTGGAAGAACTGAGGGGATTCATTACACGAAACTCATTTTTTCCAATGTCTGCACTTGGTGACATTGTCGGGTCTGTAATCCTGCAGCGCGCTTGTCCATCGATGGGTGGATATTAGATGAAAGATAATAATAATAATAATAATTTCCATTCGTACAAAGGAGAGCTCAAATTTGCATTCAGGCGGAAAAAGTGAATTTTGTGATGGATATAACGGGTTTTGGACGCACCTGATGTGTGTGAAAGTGCAGGTCGTTGAGTAAATCAGAGTGGCAGCAGCTCATATATGGTGCACCATAAAATTTGTATCAATCATCGCGGCTGGTAATGGATTTGAAACGGCCAATACTGGATTTATGCGGTTTGATGAGTTAATGCGTTATTGATTGCTAATTTATGAATCCCGAAGTCGAGGCCGCGGGAATGATGTAGTGGACGGTGCGGAGGAGTGCAGGTGATTGATCGAGATGTGCAGCCGCGCTGAAAATCGATCGCAATCAATTTGCAGCCGCAGGTTTTTCCGTGAGCATGGTATGAGACAAAAGAAAAACGCGCGCGCTGTTTAATATTTCAAGTGTTAAAAATACAGCGCAGGTATGTACGTGTATATCCTGCTTAGGTGTGCGGCGTAATTTATTGGAATCCTACGAAACGTACAATAACATGCAATATCCGTAATATATCACACATCCCAACAAAGCTGCGAAATGTAATATGGGCTGTATTTCTCTTCTCCCTTTTCGCCGCTGCCCAATGTCCGGTGTACGTGTGCTCCAAAGTGTGTGTGTGTGTGTGCAGATATTGCTTTTTTGCCGCGTGCTGCTCCCTCTCGCCGCTGCGCCTTCTGGTGCCATCTTGGGCTCCGCAGTAATTCATCTTCTTTTTCGCTCATATTTTCCTGCACCGTCAGTGAGCGATTCCGATGACCCCAGCGGAAAATGCTCGCATATTGTGTGTCGCCCCGGGGGAAAATGAAAAATTTTGAATTACGGCGTCTTCATTTTTCACCGCCGATGACCCGGCACGCGCGTAAACAAACGGTCACAATGGGACAAGTGCGTCTCGAACAAGTTTTTGGAGAAATTACATTACGTATTCCCGCTGTTTCGGGGCCTGGCGTGAGACGCAGAAGTGGAAGAACAAAAACCGAGGCCCGGAGATGGGGAAAAAAGGATACGCGCGATGATAATATCCGAATAGTTTGTAGAGGAGAGTTGGAAACCGCCCATGGTCCGGGGTTTGAAGCGCACTCGCGAGCCCCGCCATTCGGCGCCCATAAATCATGGGTTACCACATTGTAGCCCGGTAAATCATGCGGGGCTGTCGGGCGAGGGGGGCGGCGGAGGCTCAGCGTGAAATGAAACCCATTCGTCTCTGTCAAAAGTTGGGGCCCTCTCTCTTGCGCGGACTCCTTTGGCCGGGGCATCCTGGAGCACGCTGGCGCGCACACGTTTACTTAAAACGCGAAGGGGTCGAGGGAGCCCCGGAGCGAGGGGCGCCCCCGGAGCCCCGGACTCTCTCTCTAGCCCGGGCCGAACCCTTTCCGCCACGACCCTACAACGGAACAGCACTTAATTAAAAAAAATACCGGGAATAATTAACGCCGCCGCACGCCGCCACCCCCCACCACCCCCGTGCGAAACCGCCCCTCAGGTTTTTTCCGATAATAACAACAACAACAATTAACCCGGCACACTGCAAACCCGCTTCTTGCATGCGCCCAGGAAACCCACGTCCGGGTGGTAAAAAGCTCTTCAGCGATCGATTTTTACGTCGGCCCCCTTTACTCGCCCCCAATCGCACCTGCACCCCCCAAACTGCGGCACACGGTCATAATCTAATCGTCGATTACGCCGAAATTGTGACATCCAATATCGACCCATCGATGGACCGGCGCGCTGCAGATTCACAGACCCGACAATGCCACCAAGTGCAAACATTGGAAACAACGAGTTTCGTGTAATGAATCCTCTCAGTTCTTCCAATTTTACTCCCGAGCGAACAAATCAGGGGACATCCCCACGCTACCGATACAGCAAATATACTTGATCGAAATTTCCACATAACAATTTGGAATTAACTCACTTGCTGTTATTTCGACAACATTACAATCAAAGTTCACAACTTACATTCTCTTAGTGCGAGTACATTCATTTTTTCCATAAGCTGTAAATTTCCACATAACAATTTCAGAAGTCCTAATTAACTCACTTGCTGTTATTTCGACAACATTACATTCCAAGTTCACAACTTACATTCTCTTAGTGCGAGTAAACTCATTTTTTCCATAAGCTGTAAGAACTTCGACAGGATTCATTAACGAGCCAATCAATATTATCCTTAGATTGGGTTAGTACAGGGGCACTAACAAAACAACTAGCAAACTTTTTGGCAAAAGGGCCACATAACCGTTTTGATAATACTGAGCGGGCCTGACCCACTTTTACCTATAAATGCACAATAACAAGGTCCTAAAGTTTTTGGAAAAATGTTAAATGATTCGTTTATATACCCATTGCTGTGGTTAAATGAAAATAACATAGACTTTGTACCTAAGTTGGACAATCCTCCTAATGTACCTCAGGCTAGACCAATAGAAGAATTCTGGTTAATACTATCGAGGAAAGTGTAGGATAAAGGATGGGAAGCTACAAATGAAGATCAATTGCGGCGTGGCATCTTCCAAAAGATTAGAGAAATAGAACCTGAACTTGTGAAGATTGGACAAGTCCGAAGAAAATTGCGACTTATTGAGGATAATGGGCCACTATCCATAATGTAGTTACTAACTATTTTTTGTTATTAGTGTCATCAATTGTTGTATCATTTGTTTTTCAAGTAAATGAGTTTGGAAAAATTTATTAGCATTTTAAATTTTTACAAAAACTGAAAAAAAAAAAAAAGTAAAAGTGGCCTGAGCCACTTTTACCTGTACATGCACAATACGAATATATCTACACCTAGAATTCTAGAATTGAAACGTTCAAAACCAGAGTTATGTACCCAAGTCAAGCTTTATAAATTCAAAAAGTTCAGAAATATACAAGAGATGTTGTCTCTTATAGATCAAATAAGCACCTAAATTGATTGATTTAGTCAACTAAACTTCAAACGGTATCTCCCCAGCAGTATAGTTCTGGATAGTGAACAACTCAATTATAATAAATATGTACTAAAATTTAAGATAATTTGTAATGGCTAAACATATGCAAACTGAAGAAAATTTATTGAAAACCAGGGTTGGTGTGATTTAAATCAAATGATTTTTTTTATATCGTGATTTATTCCAACCCTGTTGAAAACCATGCAACTAAAACGTGAAAAGTTCGATAATTAATTTTCTAATATATCTCAAACACATAAAAATGTAATTAAAAAACAAATATAATCGTAGAAAGTGTATCTGAATTGCAGAGTTTTAAAACTTGTACTGCAAGTTTTAGAAATTTCAGAAAATTCGTGCAAATTGCCGAAATGCAAACCTTTCAGTAATTTGCACGAATTGGGAAAATGTATTGAAAACAACTGTAACATCTACAAAGACGTGAAAAGTTCAATAATTAATTTTCTAACCTATCTAAAACACATAAATATGCAATTAAAACACAAACATAATCGTAGAAAGTGTATCCAAATTGTAGATTTTTAAACTTCTGCTGCAAAGTTTAGAAAATGTCAGAAAATTTGTGCAAATTGCCAAAAGGTTTGCAAACTGCGGAAAATTTATTAAAAACTACTGTAACGCCTACAAATCCACCAGAATTGAAAAATTCATTAATTAATTTTCTAATAAGTACCTAGGTATATCTACCTAATATCAAAAAATCGTGATAAGTTCAATAAATAATTTTCTAATATAACTAAAACACATAAAATGTAAATTAAAACAAACATAATCTTAGAAAATGTATCCAAATTGCAGGTTTTTGAAACTTCTGCTGCATGTTTCAGAAAATTTGTGCAAATTGCCGAGAGGTATGCAAAATGAAGAAAATTTACCGAAAACTAGGGTTGGTGTGATTTAAATCAAATGTTTTTTTCTATATCGTGATTGATTCCAAACCAATTGAAAATCATACACCTAGAACGTCTACCAGACATGAAAAGTTCAATAATTAATTTTCTAATGTATCTAAATCACTTAAAATGTAATTAAAAAACAAACATAATCGTAGAAAGTGTATCCAAATTGCAGATTTTTGAAACTTCTGCTGCAAGGTTTAGAAAATTTCAGAAAATTTGTGCAAATTGCCGAAAGGTTGGCAAACTGCGGAAAATTTATTGAAAACAACTGTAACGTCTACAAATCCACCAGAAGTGAAAAATTCATTAATTAATTTTCTAATAAGTACTTAGGTATGTCTATCCATTATCAGAAGATCGTAGAAAATGTATTCGAATTAGATAAACAGCAGATAAATAGAAAATCGTAAAAATTTCGGAAAATTTGTGCAAATTGGCGAAAATTATGCGGAAAATTGATTGAAAACTATGCAACTGTAACGTCTACAAATCCACCAGAGGTAAAAAAATCAGTAATTAATTTTCAAATAAGTAGGTATATCTATTAATTATCAAAAAATTGCAGAAAATGTATTCAAATACATCAAATAAACAGTAAAACGTAAGAATTTCGGAAAATTTGTGCAAGTTGTCGGAAATTATGCGGAAAATTGATTAAAACCATTACACTTTGCAAGTAGGAAGTCCACCAGAAGTTTTTGAACAATTGGCCTGTTTTCTGGAAAGTTATAAATATAATTCAAAACAAACAAAAAAGCACAAGATATAATAAAAGTTGCAAAAGTTAAGCAACTTAAAACCCCAGAAATAAAAATATTAGAAGTTTCGGAAATATTTCCAAATTTTCTTATACAAGATTAACAAACCAGTGAAACTAAATGAATTAAAAATACTGATAAATAGGAAAACTGCAGAGACTTTAAAACGCTGAAAGGACTTTACTATAATAAATAACATCAAAATATACAAATTAAATCAAATGTCATAAAGATTTCAGAAATTGCCACAAAGTTTAATAAAATTTTATTTTGCAAACACCAAAAGAGTTAAAAATTCAACAAGCTCAATTATAATATCAAAATATCAGAGGTTTGTAAATTACAAACATTGTAGTGCACCTCAAAAACGAAAGCATTACTAACTAGAAAAGGTGAAAAATATATTTTTTTATTGAAATTCCAGAAATTTACTAAACTTTCAGTAATCTTAATAAAACATTTTGAATGGTAGTTGAATGGTTAAATTATAAATGAAACATACTTTAATATTGTTAATATTACATATTTCTTTTTTGACTATAGTTTTGACTGTTTAACCAAATCAAATCAAATCAAAGAATTTATTCATATAATAATGACAAATGATCTTAAAAGTGAACTTCAAATTTATTTGGAGGTCAAGTTAAAGGTCATCATCAGATGTCCCCCTTATAGCCGTACAACTTTTGTTTAGGGCAAATTTTAGCCATCGAACATATCTTTGGAATAATTTGTGTGTATTGATTACAATGGCCTACCCTGTATACTATACTATACTATACTATACTATACTATACTATACTATACTATACTATACTATACTATACTATACTATGAATATATATAAATCGCAAAATAACAATTGCAGAATGGATTTTTGTTTAAAATGTTCATCACTTAAATAATCTTCCACTTTCATGTAAATAATAATCAGTGATTTTTATATTAAAATGCAATTTGAATGATTTTCGTCAAAACAGTGAATGAAGATTTATTGAAAAATATCGACTGCAGAGTGAATTGGCATAAACTTCCTTCACTAAGGTTATCTTCAGTATAAAATTAGAATGAATATTTTTCAAGTATCTATTGAAAATCAGCAATGTATGATTTATTTAGCAAAAGTCACCAAAGCTGTAAATTCAAATAAATTGCAACATTTGCAATTTCTACATTATAGAACGCAATTTTGGTTCATAAATTCTTGACTTATATAGTCTTCAATAAAGTCCAATGAATAAAACCTTCCAACTTGCTCTACAAAAATCAGCAACATGCAAAATTGGAAATGAAGATACATATTACATTGAAGAATAGCAATTGCAGATCGGATTTTTGGAGTGAAAGTTTTTTACTTAGGTAGTCCTCCATGGAATATTATATTGTATGAAACTTAACGTATTGCTATTAAAAATCGGTGAATGTATTGCAATTTTAAAGAAGTTCATGAAAAATGCAAATCTATATTGAAAAATGATATTTGCAGAATGGATTTTTTGCTCAAAACACCTTCACTAAGGTAGCCTTCAAAAGAAAATTATAATGAATAAAATTTTCAATTAGGCATAAAACATCAGCAAATTGTGATTAATTTAATGAAACTCATGGAAGCTGTAAATAAAGATCAATCGCAATATAACAATTGCAGAACGTATTTTTGCTTCAAAAGTTATTCACTTAAGTAGTCTTCAATAGAAAATTACAATGGACAACATTTTTGCTCAATTTGCGATCAGCGATTTTCGAATTTCATGCAATTTAAGTAACATTCATGAAAACTGTAATTGCAGACATATTAAAGGTAAGCAATTGCAGAACGGATGTTGGGATCAAAAGTTTTTCACTTATATAGTATTCAATAGAAATTTATAATGAATGAAATTTTCCATATTAAAAAATCAGCAAAATTTAAAAGAAATTCAATAAAACTGCAAAATATATAAGAGAAATACAACAACTAACGTTATTCAGTTAATTGTTAACTGCTGTTAAAGCAAAAAAAATGTTAAAGCAAAATAAATAAGAGAAATACAACAATTAACGTTATTCAGTAAAAATATATGTACTTTCTTAATGAAAATTGCAATTGCAATTAACAATAATTAACGTATTTTGTTCAAAATGCTACAGAATCTACAGATCTTAAACAGATTTCCACAGATTAAACAGAACAAGAACTATAGATTGGAGAGTCTCCAATCTATAGTTCTGTAGAGATATTTACTAATTTTTCTAAATTTGATTATCATTATTTTCGTACATTTTGGATTCGCAATATTTATATATTATTTTTAAAAACATCTTTGGTCTATCATAATATATTAAAATTATTACAATAATATAAATATGTACTTACGATAAAATATCTGCCGAGTAGTTTATATTTAATCACGTGTTCATATACGTATAGTCTTTTAACAGCACAACTCAAGACGAACAGTACTTTGTACTAACCTGAAACAAGAAAACAAAACAATTAGTTTATTACATTAGCTTAAATTTTACAACAAAGACTTTTTTTACAATTATTGCTACAATTGTTGCTACAATTCTTGCTACAATTCTTGCTACAATTATTGCTACAATGCTAGCTATAATTCTTGCTACAATTATTGCTTGTACTTGCTATAATTCTTGCTACAATTATTGCTTATACTTGCTAAGTACAAGCAACTTTCGTCATTATGTAATCGTTGAATTACTTGCATGGGCGACGAACCCAAGCATGTGTTTTGCAATATGTGTGCGCCTTATTATAAAATCGTTCGGTAATTAATAATTTTTCTGTTATATAACGATGGCTTATCTCTGAAGCTATGTTTAATTCTCCATTACACTTGGAAATTTCGCCTCTACAAATTTTGCTTCATCGATCCCATATCATTATGTCGTTTTGCAATGTTCAGGGGCAACACATTTATTATTGCCCTGTGGGGGAATCTACACAACTATTACTTAGTCAGAGCATTAACTTACTACGTATTACAGGTTTTTCCCATTAAATTTCAATTATAATCCAAGCCATACGCATAATAGAAACGAATTTGCATAATTATAATGAGTCCATTAAATCGTGTGTCCGTCAGTTACAATGATAAAATAAAATCTGAGGTAAATTAATTAGTAAATGCTCAAATATATATTTCTATATTAAATAATCTAAAAGAAAATATACGTAAAGTATTTGTAAAGATTGAAATTTAAATCGAATCATTTTTTCACCAAAAAAGTGAGCTCAATTAAAATGCCATCCGCATGCACAATATATATTTCTATATCAAATAATCTACAAAGAAATATACGTAAAGTATTTGTAAAGATTGAAATTTAAATCGAATCATTTTTTCACCAAAAAAGTGGGTTCAATTAAAATGCCATCCGCATGCACAATAGAAACATTTCTTGCATTGTCTGCAGTCGACCTCTAAATCGTGTACAGACCTGATATCAAAATAACGCAACGCCGAGATGGATTAATTCGGAAATTAGCGCAAGCGATATTGACCCTGCTGTTGCTACATCTTAAGAGCGAGAATCTCTCCTCCAGAGGTATTCTGTATGAACTATTAATAGATGCTAACAATCGCACTGTCACAATCCGTAAGCAATCAGTAATCGTGGTTTTCAAATATGTATTGAGAAATATTTTGAGGAAACTTGTAAAATAATAAACTTCTCGTCAATAGAAACATGAATTCATAAATTATCTGTTAATTATTCAATTCAATTATCATTCAATCGTGTACATATCAATATGCCTCTTAATATAAATGAACATACATATACATAATATAAAGGACTTTATAGTGTAATATAATTTATATTGTAAGGACATCGTAATAAAAGCAATAAGTACCTACAGCAGTCGGTGCCTAAAATCAAATGAAAATGATTACGAAATTCTAATCAACATCCTTTCTTGATTGTAATAACAGTTCGTATGGTAACTGTGTAGCATACAAGATAATTTGAAGGTAAATTATAAAATTTTGGTCCAGCAATTTAGAGCATTAAATCATAGGATTCAGTGATCCGGTGAAATGTGTTTGACAAATTTTATCCACGATCATTTAAAATGTGATTACCTCTTAAAGTAATTACGATCATTCAAAAAGTGATTACCTTTTGAAGTTTATAGTTTCGCGAACGTGAAACTAGAATCTTAGGAAGTAGCATTTTCATCCTAAAAAGCCTTAAATCCAATGAAAAAAAAATGCAAACTTCTTATGATTTTTTTAAGACGATGAGAGCCTCTGCCAGCTGGATATTTAAACTCTAAACCAAATTTTGACTTTGCCAGTTGATAAAAGCTGCAATTCATATTTCTAGCACTCCACGAATTGTTTACTAGTAAAATATTTATCTGGCTTTCATATAGTTACTGGTTCATTATCATTCGTTCAAAGATTGCTGACTTGTGATTTTTTTAAACAATGAGAGCTTCCGAGTATAGCTGGACATCTCAACTTTGAGATATATTTTGACTTTGACACCCCATGAAGGCTTCAATTAATATATCTAACACTCCTTGATTATTTTTTTTTACTTGCAAAACATTTATCTGGTTTTTATGTGATTAATGGTTCATTATCATACATTCAGAGTTTGCTGACTTTTGATTTTTTAAGACAATGAGAGGCTCTGCGTTTATTTGGACATTTGAAAACACTAACATAACATAATGACATATCACTAACATAATGACAAAATAATTGAAACCTTGATGAAACATTTGATGATTTGGAAAAAATAATTGCGTTTTAACAAAACTACATGAAAGAGTGACAGATTTCTATAATCTATAATCATTAAAACTTCGATAGTGATCATTGAAATTGTTACAGAAATGGTTGAAAATTGATATTGACACAATGGACAAAATAATTGAAATCTTGATAGCAATCAATGAACTGTTTACAGAACATTTGATATTTTGGTAAAAATATTGATTTTTAACAAAACTTATTGAAAGTGTGACAGATTTCAGTGAAAATCTAACTGTAATCATTAATAATTTAACAATGATCTTTAAAATTGTACAGAAATGGTTGAAAAATTAACACTAATCACTGAAAAGTCGACAGCAATTATTCAAATTTCCATAGAATAATTGAAATTTTAACAGAACAATGGAATTTTAACAAATTATATTTTGAAATAATCATTGTTTTTATTTCTATCTCCACTGAAGTTCTTCATTCTTCATTGAAGTTTTTGCAGTGTATTCGAAATTTTGATGATTACACTGAAATTTCAGTAATAGGTACTATTTACGGTTAGCATTTCATTGAATTGTCACAAGGTGAATAATTTTTCTTAAAAAAATTAATATTCTTACCAAAATGACAATGATAACTGTCACATGATGAATGTTTTTTATTAAAGCAATCAATTATATTTACCAAAATGTCAATTGTTCCGTGAATATTTTATTTGACAAATTTTGATAGTAATCATTGTCATAATGACAAAATAGTTGAAATCTTAATAGTAATCAATGAACTGTTTACAGAACATTAAATATTTTCGTAAAAAAAATGATTTTTAACAAAACTAATTGAAAGTCACATTTTTCAGTGAAAATCTAACTGTAATGAATCAAATTTGATAGTAACTTTGAAATTGTTATAGAAATGGTTGACAATTTTACAGTAATCACTGAAAAGTTGACAGCAATTATTGAAATTTCCATAGAATAATTGAAAATTTAACAAAAACAATGAAATTTTAAGAAAAACAAATTAAATTTTGAACTAATTATTGTTTTTTCTTCTATCTCCACTTAAGTTTTTACAGTGTATGAACTGTTTTTACAGAACATTTGATATTTTGGCAAAACAAAAAAAAGATTTTTAACAAAACTAATTGAAAGTGTGACATATATCAGTGAAAATCTAACTGTAATGAATCAAATTTGATCGTGACTTTGAAATTGTTATAGAAATGGTTGACAATTCTACAGTAATCACTGAAAAGTCGATAGCAATTATTGAAATTTCCATAGAATAATTAAAAATTTAATAAAAACAATGAAATTTTAACAAAAACAAATTCTATTTTGAAAAAATCATTGTTTTTCTTTCTATCTCCACTGAAGTTTTTACAGTGTATGAACTGTTTTCACAGAACATTTGATATTTTGGTAAAAAAATGATTTGTAACAAAACTAATTGAAAATGTGACATTTATCAGTGAAAATCTAACTGTAATGAATCAAATTTGATGGTGACTTTGAAATTGTTATAGAAATGGTTGACAATTTTACAGTAATCACTGAAAAGTTGACAGCAATTATTGAAATTGCCATAGAATAATTGAAATTTTAACAGAAACAACGAAATTTTAACAAAAACAAATTATATTTTGTCATAACCATTGTTTTTATCTTTATTCAAGATTTTACAGTGTAATCGAAATTTTGATGATTACACTGAAATTTCAGTAATAGGTACTATTTAGGGTTAGCATTTCGATGAAACTGTCACTTGTTGAATTTTTTTGTTAAAAAATTATTATTTTTACCAAAATGTCAATGATAACTGTCACATGATGAATGTTTTTTGTTAAAGCAATCAATTATTTTTACCAAACTGTCAATTGTTCCGTGAATATTTTATTTGATAAATAAATCAAAATTTTGATAGTAATCACTGACATAATGACAAAATAGTTGAAATCTTAATAGTAATCAATGAACTGTTTACAGAACATTACATATTTTGGTCAAAAAAAAAAGATTTTTAACAAAACTAATTGAAAATGTGACATGTATCAGTGAAAATCTAACTGTAATGAATCAAATTTGATAGTTTTCTTTGAAATTGTTACAGAAATGGTTGACAATTTTACAGTAATCACTGAAAAGTTGACAGCAATTATTGAAACTGCCATAGAATAATTGAAATTTTAACAGAAACAATGAAATTTTAACAAAAACAAATTATATTTTGAAATAATCATTGTTTTTATTTCTATCTCCACTGACGTTTTTACAGTGTATGAACTGTGTTTACAGAACATTTGATATTTTGGCAAAAAAATGATTTGTAACAAAACTAATTGAAAATGTGACATATATCAGTGAAAATCTAACTGTAATGAATCAAATTTGATAGTGACTTTGAAATTGTTATAGTAATGGTTGGCAATTTTACAGTAATCACTGAAAAGTCGACAGCAATTATTGAAATTTCCATAGAATAATTGAAATTTTAACAGAAACAATGAAATTTTAACAAAAACAAATAATATTTTGAAATAATCATTGTTTTTTTTTCTACCTCCACTGAAGTTTTTACAGAACATTTGATATTTTGGTAAAAAATCTAACTGTAATGAATCAAATTTGATAGTGACTTAGAAATTGTTACAGAAATGGTTGACAAATTTACAGTAATCACTGAAAAGTCGACAGCAATTATTGAAATTTCCATAGAATAATTGAAATTTTAACAGAAACAATGATATTTTAACAAAAACAAATTATATTTTGAAATAATCATTGTTTTTATTTATACCTCCACTGAAGTTTTTACAGTGTATGAACTGTTCTTACAGAACATTTGATATTTTGGTAAAAAAATGATTTTTAACAAAACTAATTGAAAATGTGACATATATCAGTGAAAATGTAACTGTAATCAATCAAATTTGATAGTTTTCTTTGAAATTGTTATAGAAATGGTTGACAATTTTACAGTAATCACTGAAAAGTTGACAGCAATTATTGAAACTGCCATAGAATAATTGAAATTTTAACAGAAACAATGAAATTTTAACAAAAACAAATTATATTTTGAAATAATCATTGTTTTTATTTCTATCTCCACTGACGTTTTTACAGTGTATGAACTGTGTTTACAGAACATTTGATATTTTGGCAAAAAAATGATTTGTAACAAAACTAATTGAAAATGTGACATATATCAGTGAAAATCTAACTGTAATGAATCAAATTTGATAGTGACTTTCAAATTGTTATAGTAATGGTTGGCAATTTTACAGTAATCACTGAAAAGTCGACAGCAATTATTGAAATTTCCATAGAATAATTGAAATTTTAACAGAAACAATGAAATTTTAACAAAAACAAATAATATTTTGAAATAATCATTGTTTTTTTTCTATCTCCACTGAAGTTTTTACAGTGTATGAACTGTTTTTACAGAACATTTGATATTTTGGTACAAAAATGATTTTTAACAAAACTAATTGAAAATGTGACATATATCTGTGAAAATCTAACTGATGAACATTTAACACTAATCACTGAATTGGCAATTTTACAGAAATCACTGAAAAGTTGACAGCAATAATTGAAATTTCCATAGAATAATTGAAATTTTAACAGAAACAGTGAAATTTTAACAAAAACAAATTATATTTTGAAATAATCTATGTTTTTATTTCTAGCTCCACTGAAGTTTTTACAGTGTATGAAATTTTTTTACAGAACATTTGATATTTTGGTTAAAAAAAATGAATTGTAACAAAACTAATTGAAAATGTGGCATGTATCAGAGAAAATCTAACTGTAATCAATCAAATTTGATAGTTTTCGTTGAAATTGTTACAGAAATGGTTGACAATTTTACACTAATCACTGAAAAGTAGACAGCAATTATTGAAATTTCCATACAATAATTAAAATTTTAACAGAAACAATGAAATTTTAACAAAAACAAATTATATTTTGAATAATCATTGTTTTTATTTCTATCTCCACTGAAGTTTTTGCAGTGTATGAACTGTCTTTACAGAACATTTGATATTTTGGTAAAAAAAATGATGTGTAACAAAACTAATTGAAAATGTGACATATATCAGTGAAAATCTAACTGTAATCATTAATAATTTAACAGTGATCTTTGAAATTGTACAGAAATGGTTGAAAATTTGACACTAATCACTAAAAAGTCGACAGCAATTATTGAAATTTCCATAGAAAAATTGAAATTTTAACAGAAACAATGAAATTTTAACAAAAACAAATTATATTTTGAAATAATCATTGTTTTTATTTATACCTCCACTGAAGTTTTTACAGTATATGAACTGTTTTTACAGAGCATTTGATATTTTGGTAAAAACATGATTTTTAACAAAACTAATTGAAAATGTGACGTATATTAGTGAAAATCTAACTGTAATCATTCAAATTTGATAGTTTTCTTTGAAATTGTTACAGAAATGGTTGAAAATTTTGCAGTAATCACTGAAAAGTTGACAGCAGGTATTGAAATTTCCACAGAATATTGGAATTTTGGCAGAAACAATTAAATTTTATTGCTGGCTTAAAGTATTTATTTTTATTTTCTAATAATTCATAGATACGTGACCCAGCTATTTTGATTTCCTCGTGGCTTGACTATCACTGGAAGTTATTTAATTATTCAATTGAATTACCGAAAACTTGCGTTTAAACTATGAGTGCATAAAATTGGGGATCATTGTTTTTGAGGTGTATTGTAAATATTGATGATAGCGCTGTGATTAATGTTTGAATTTATTTAGAAATGCCCGTGTAAAATTATACGGTACAGGTATGACATGTTTTTGGGGTGTGATTTCGGAGGTGATTTAAGGTGTGATGTGTGAACTGTGACCGCGGATATCAATGTCAGCGCATCAAACAGGAAAAAAAACGCGCGCGATGTATGCCAGGCGTAACTTTTATATATGTAAAATGTGTCCGTGTTCAAATTAAAATGAATATATTTTATGGCGCGAACATGCATATTTGCACCATATTTTATATTATGCAAAGGTTGTCAAGTGAATATATGAACTGTATATGTGCCGGTCAGTGTAAATAAAAAGCGAGGCGAATTAAAATCTAAACACGAAGGGCCGATGATCGTTCCGCAAATCCAGGATGATCGAGCCAACTGTCCTCGGGCCTGCAGGGGGGCGATCTTAATTGATCCGGGGGGCGATTATGAGGGGTAAGACGTTCGCGCCCCCGCAGGTGCGATCCGGACGTGATGGATAACAAATAAAGCTCCGGGGGCATAAATCGTCGCCTCTTTTTTCCTTCCTCCTCCGCGCTCCGGTTCGCTCCTCAATAATTCATTTCGGGGGTAAGATTACTATTTCTATTCCAGTGTTTCTTGCAGAGCGCGGAGTCTAGGAAGACAATAAGAAAAAACAAAAAGAACGGACGGGCCCGTGAGTTATTGTGTGTAAGATAAACGGGTCCGCTCCGGCTCGAAATGAAGTCTGGCTGAAAATTTATACCCGGCCCCGCTGCAATATCTCTAGAAGAACAGAATTGGACTAGCTCTGAGGAAAATAGGCTACTGCGAGAGACGCATTTTAGATTAGCTTTTTATTGGACGCACATATACACGTTTACTTTTATTTATAATTGCGATCGTTTGCATGAGCGCTGCTTTACTTCGGCCATTTTGTCCGTACGTCAAATATTATTAATGCCCAACTATGCGTAGTTTCTCTTCATGTATGCAGAAAGGACATTTATTAATTGCCTACATACTAATGTCTTTCCGTAATTTATATCCACCTTCGAAGTGTAATACACTCCTCTTATTATCGCCGTAGAGTATCGTTTTACAACGAAAGTGTTACAACGCCGTATTTTTTTTTTATTTGTATGTACTTTATATTATAATTTCAAAGCGACACAAAAGCTCGTGGGCCGAAGAAACGGGCAACGAATCAATCGATTACCGCCGAAATCACGCACCTCCTCACCCAAGTGGCTCACAAGAAATTTGGCACCCTCAAAGCGTTTCCATTAATTACAAGCCCCCGATAAGTGCGGAACGCATACAAATGCCAGCCGCAATCGGAAGTCGATTTGCATAATGAGCGCTTTGAATGTCCGACAACGGGCGATAAACAATAAAACTTATATTTTCTCACGCCCAGATGTGTGGGCCGCGATTAATATGTGGGCCCCGTTTGACGTTTTCCCTCGTTCCTTCTGGTAACTGTGTGAAGACGGACGGTAAAGCATCAGCGGCGAAAAGCGATGAATTACGGCCCCGGCATTTTTGCGTCGTGACTACCGTGCTCTCAGGTGATGGGATCATAGGCCGGCCGCGGTAAATCTAGGAGAACCCCGGGCGGGTCCAGAACAAGTGCCCGACCAGATAACCTCTGCGCCCCGCACTAGCTCATTCTTGTCTTGCGGACATTCCCGGATCTTGTCACCGGGCCGTAGTTAATTTGCACCGGGAAAAATTACACCACAGATTTCCACGTAAAACTAATTACCCCGGCAGATGCACAGCCTGTGATTACGTGAGGAATACTCGACTGAGATCTCTCGAAAGTCATGCATTACAAATTTAGTAACAGAATTGTTTGTAGGACACCTAATAACAATTATTCTGAAAATTTCACGACGATACTGTCATTAATAAGCGAGAAGATTGAACCCATCTAGTTACCATTCAAAACAACGTCAGTTAAAACAAAATTAGCAAAACAGGCTTGAATATTGGAATAAAACAAAATTGATTTACCTGAAAAACAATCTACTACAATTATGTGAAACAAATAATTACCTACTCACAGTCAGATTGACGTTTCGCTCGATTCATCGTGCCACAAGTTAATTTCAAAATGGTTCGACGTTTTTCGGAGGCACCCAGAATTGAAATTCTTATGCTTAGAGGTTGTGGTGATAGAATACGTACCTATGAAGAAGTGTGCATTTATGTTTATAATAAATATCCGCTCAAAGAACCACTTCTTAAGACGTCTGTTAGTGCAATCGCAAGAAAGTATGAGCAGTTTGCGCATATTCAGAATTTTCGGAAATTTCAGTAATAGCTAACCCATACCAGTCAATGCAGAAAGTCAAGTGTTTGATTTTCTCCTTTATTTAATACTGAAACTTTGTCAAATTTTCAGGAGAATTAGTTTCAGGTGTACTGTACACAAATCTAATATCAAAGTTGCAAATAATACATTTTCTGAAATTTCAGTAATAGCTAACACATACTTGTTAATGCATAAACTTATATGTTTGATTTTCGCTCTTATTTAATACTGAAACTTTGTCAATTTTTGAGGAGAATTAGTTTTAAGTGTACTGTACATGAACCTAATATCAAAGTTGCAAATAATAAATTTTCAGAAATTTCAGCAATAGCTAATCCATACTTGTCAATGCAGAAAGTTATATCATCGATTTTCTCACTTATTTAAAACTGAAACTTTGCCAAATTTTCAGGAAAATGATTTTCAGGTGTACTGTACACTAATCTAATATAAAATTTACGAATAATAAATTTTCAGTAATTTCAGTAATAGCTAACCCATACCAGTCAATGCAGAAAGTTAAGTGTTTGATTTCCTCCTTTATTTAACACTGAAACTTTACCAAATTTTCAGGAGAATCAGTCTCAGGTGTACTGTACACGAATCTATTATCAAATATCCAAATAATGAATTTTCAGAAATTTCAGTAATAGCTAACCCATACCAGTCAATGCAGAAAGTCAAGTGTTTGATTTTCTGCTTTATTTAATACTGAAACTTTGTCAAATTTTCAGGAGAATCAGTCTCAGGTGTACTATACACTAATCTAATATTAAATTTACGAATAATAAATTTTCAGAAATTTCAGTAATAGCTAACCCATACCAGTCAATGCAGAAAATTAAGTGTTTGATTTTCTCCTTTATTTAACACTGAAACTTTGTCAAATATTCAGGAGAATTAGTTTCAGGTGTACTGTATACGAATCTAATATCAAATTTGCAAATAATAAATTTTCAGAAATTTCAGTATTAGCTAACCCATACCAGTCAATGCATAAAGTTATATGTCTGATTTTCTCCTTTATTTAACACTGAAATTTTGTAAAATTTTCAGGAGAATTAGTTTCAGGTGTACTGTACACGAATCTATTATCAAATTTGCGAATAATAAATTTTCAGAAATTTCCGTAATAGCTAGCCCATACTTGTCAGTGCATAAAGTTATATGTTTGATTTTCTGCCTTATTTAATACTGAAACTTTGTCAAATTTTCAGGAGAATTAGTCTCAGGTGTACTGTATACTAATCTATAATTTCAAATTCATGAATAATAAATGTGCAGAAATTTCAGCAATAGCTAACCCATACTTGTCAATACAGCAAGTTAAGTGTTTGATTTTCTCCTTTATTTAGCACTGAAACTTTGTCAAATTTTCAGGAGAATTAGTGTTAGGTGTACTGTACACGAATCTTTTATCAAATTTGCGAATAATAAATTTTCAGAAATTTCAGTAATAGCTAACCCATACTTCTCAATGCATAAAGTTATATATTTTATATTCATCCTTATTTAATACTGAAACTTTGTCAAATTTTCAGTAGAATTAATTTCAGGTGTACTGTACACTAATCTAATATCAAATTTACGAATAATGAATTTTCAGAAATTTCAGTAATAGCTAACCCATACTTGTCAATACATAAAATTATATGTTTGATTTTCATCCTTATTTAATACTGAAACTTTGTTAAATTTTCAGGAGAATCAGTCTCAGGTGTACTGTACACTAATCCAGTATAAAATTTGCGAATAATAAATTTTCTGTTATTTCAGTAATAGCTAACCCATACTTGTTAATGCAGAAAGTTAAGTGTTTGATTTTCTCCTTTATTTAACACTGAAACTTTGTCAAATTTTCAGGAGAATTAGTTTCAGATGTACTGTATACTAATCTAATATCAAATTCACGAATAATAAATTTTCTGAAATTTAAGTAATAGCTAACACATACTTGTCAATGCATAAACTTATATGTTTGATTTTCGCTCTTATTTAATACTGAAACTTTGTCAATTTTTGAGGAGAATTAGTTGTAAGTGTACATGAACCTAATATCAAAGTTGCAAATAATAAATTTTCAGAAATTTCAGTAATAGCTCACCCATACCAGTCAATGCAGAAAGTTAAGTGTTTGATTTTCTCTTTTATTTAACACTGAAACTTTATCAAATTTTCAGGACAATTAGTTTCAGGTGTACTGTACACGAATCTAATATCAAAGTTACAACTAATAAATTTTCAGAAATTTCAGTAATAGCTCACCCATACCAGTCAATGCAGAAAGTTATATGTTTGATTTTCTGCCTTATTTAATACTGAAACTTTGTCAAATTTTCAGGAGAATTAGTTTCAGGTATACTGCATACGAATATAAAATCAATTTGCAAATAATAAATTTTCAGACATGTCAGTAAAAGCTAACCCATACTTGTCAATATAGAAAGTTATATGTTTGATTTCTTGCCTTATTTAATACCGAAACTTTGTCAAATTTTCAGGAGTATTAGTTTCAGGTGTACTGTACACGAATCTAATATCAAAGTTGCAAATAATAAATTTTCAGAAATTTCAGCAATAGCTAACCCGTACCAGTCAATGCAGAAAGTCAAGTGTTTGATTTTCTCCTTTAATTAACACTGAAACTTTGCCAAATTTTAAGGAGAGTTAGTTTCCGGTGTACTGTACATTAATCTAATTTCAAACTTATGAATTATAAATTTTCAGAAATTTCAGTAATAGCTAACCCATACTTGTCAATGCAGAAAGTTATATGTTTGATTTTCTGCCTTATTTAATACTGAAACTTTGTCAAATTTTCAGGAGAATTAGTTTCAGGTGTACTGTACGCGAATCTAATATCAAATTTGTAAATAATAAATTTGCAGAAATTTCAGTAATAGCTAACCCATACCAGTCAATGCAGAAAGATAAGTGTTTGATTTTCTCCTTTATGTGAAAACTTTGTCAAATTTTCAGGAGAATTAGTTTCAGGTATACGGTACACGAATCTAATATTAAATTAGCAAATAATAAATGTTCAGAAATTTCAGCAATAGCTAACCCATACCAGTTAATGCAGAAAGTTAAGTGTTTGATTTTCTCTCTTATTTTATACTGAAACTTTGTCAAATTTTCAGGATTATTAGTTTCAGGTGTACTGTACACAAATCTAATATCAAAGTTGCAAATAATAAATTTTCATACATGTCAGTAATAGTTAACCCATACTTGTCAATGCAGAAAGTTATATGTTTGATTTTCTGCCTCATTTAATACTGAAACTTTGTCAAATTTTCAAGAAAGTGAGTTTCAGGTGTACTGTATATAAATCTATGGTAAAATTTGCAAATAATAAATTTTCAGAAATTTCAGTAATAGCTAACCCATACTTGTCAATGCACAAAGTTATATGTTGGATTTTATCCTTATTTAAAGCTGAAATTTTGTTAAATTTTCAGGAGAATCAGTCTCAGGTGTACTATACACTAATCTAATATAAAATTTACGAATAATAAATTTTCAGAAATTTCATTAATAGCTAACCCATACCAGTTAATGCAGAAAGTTATATGTTTAATTTTCTCTCTTATTTAATACTGGAACTTTGTCAAATTTTCAGGAGAATTAGTTTCAGGTGTACTGTACGCGAATCTAATATTAAATTTGTAAATAATAAATTTTCAGAAATTTCAGTAATAGCTTACCCATACTTGTCAATGCATAAAATTATAAGTTTGATTTTCATCCTTCCTTAATACTGAAACGTTATTAAATTTTCAGGAGAATTAGTTTCAGGTGTATTGTACACGAATTTAATATTAAATTAGCAAATATTACATTTTCAGACATGTCAGTAATAGCTAACCCATACTTGTCAATGCATAAAGTTATATGTTTGATTTTTTCCTTTATTTAATACTGAAACTTTGTCAAATTTTCAGGAAAGTGAGTTTCAGGTGTACTGTACTAAATTCCATAGTCAAATTTGTAAATAATAAAATTTCAGAAATTTCAATAATAGCTAACCCATACTTGTCAATGCAGAACGTTATATGTTTGATTTTCATCCTTATTTAATACTGAAAGATTGTTAAATTTTCAGGAGGACTAGATTTAGGTGTACTGTATATGAATCTAATATCAAATTTGCAAATAATATATCCTCCAATGTAAATTATTTAACACATTAAAGCGTGGAACGTCCAATTTTCTTCAATGAGTGATCAGTAATTATTTTAATTGATGCACAATCAATCATTGCTTGCATTCTAATAATCTTTGATGAAATATATATTTATATTGCAATTTCTATAGTTAACCATGGCCTATTTCTGCTGCTGTGGCTAATTACTGTCACCAAGGAAATTCATAAAGACAAAGTTTCTAAATGAGGTAAATCGCTAGAACATTTATATATATATATATATATATATATATATATATATATATATTTACAGTTGTAGATAAAATCTGTTAAAATTGTCAAAATCTGTTCAATTTTTGCACAAAATATTGGCTATAATGTAGCTTCAGACTAGTGAGCATTAAACACAGTTTGCATGAATTTTGATTTTAACGAAGTGTTTTGCAATAATAAAGAAGTTTAGGTACTAGTTTAGGCAGGGCCGCGCCTAGGTAGTTGGCCGCCCGTGTGCAATAGTATTTTGGCCGCCCTACACAGAGTAGCTATCCATTCTAAAGACAGGTCGGGGAATAATAATAATAATAATATAAAATACATTGTTTCGCAATGATACTAACATTTATTCAGAATATATTACAAATAATAAATTACATTTTTATCACTAATCACAATATACTAAGAATATTGAAAAATCTACAAGCAAAAATTTGTTTCGCGCTTTGCGCAGAGCAAATTCTGATGTTAAATCGTGCATGACTAGCTGATCCAATATCTCATGTCCAATAGATATCATTGATAAATTTACTAACTTTCTTGTGACATTGTAGATCGTAAGTATTTTTTTATAATGTTTATTTTCGAAAAATATCGCTCACGAGATGCTACGGATACTGGCAATGTTAACAAAATTCTTATAGAAATAAATATATTCGGGAACGTTGCCTGCAGATCATTTTCCAATATGTATTCAAGAATTATTTGTGGTTCTGTGACATCTTTTGATGGTAAATGGTTTTTCAAGGATAAAATTTCTTGAAAGATGTCTATCCCATCAATGTCAGACTCTTTTCTTTGCTCATCTCTTAGTTTAATTTGCAAATTCTTGCAAGATTTTAACAACATTTCATTCAAAATGCTATTAATATTGGTCATTATGCCAAATAAATCGTTGTAATACACAAGTGTTTCAAATCTGGTCTTGATAGATGATAAAGCTTGATTCAATACACAAAAATAAAAATTTACTTTAAAATTGGTCTTGGATCTAAAATTGGCTCATCCGCAGATTGATGCTCAAAAATTTTGGGTGTTCGCTTTACTCTTATATTTTCCACTGTAGGGAAATTACATTCAACCTTCCTATTCCATAGCTAAAGTGTTAACTGCAACAATAATGTCTTCAAAACTTTTATCGGTACGATATTTCTTTAAATGGTTTGTCAAATTTGTTAAATACGTCAAAGAGGATCTTACATTTAGTTTTGGGTTTTGAAAAATGACTACATTGATTTCAAATAAAATTTGATGCCAAATCACAATTGAGCATAAACATATTTGAAACTCGATATCTTTAATAGCAATGAATGCGCCATATGTACAGTTTTAAAGTCTTTAGTTTTATCTACATAAATTTTGTATTAAGCTTCGTACACTTGTACAATTTGATATCGTAAAGGCTTTATGGCATCGATTCTACAGGACCATCGAGTATCACTTAGTGGTTTTAAATTTAACTTTCCTACATATTTTTTAAGAACTATCCATCTTTGTGTACTTCCAGAAAAAAAAACGTACAATTCTTGAACAAGATAAAAAAATACTGTTTCATGTGAAATATTAGCTGAATCATTTACGACCAGATTTAAACTATGTGCTGAACGTGGCACAAAAAAGCACGAGGGTTTATGTTTAATTTTTGTTTCTGTAATTCATTGTGCTTTCCTCGCATATCTGCACCAATATCATAGCCTTGCTCCCTCATATCAAAAATATTTAATTTCAAATTCGATAATTCTTCTAAGAGAAATTCAGATATACTTTCTCCTGTACTTTTTGTTGTTGGACTGAATCCAAGAAAATGTTCCCTTACTTCTACCCTTTTCTCATCTAAGAGTACAAATCGTACGATAACAGTAATCTATTCTACATGGCTTAAATCCGGTGTATAATCTAATATAATGGAAACATATCTTGACTTTCTGAGGAAATCCAATATAGCACATTTAATTTTTGGTCCAATTAGATTAATAATTTCGTCGGGAATTCGTTTATTGCTATCTTTCTGCTTCTCAATACGCTGGATATCTTTAGTTTTTCTTTCCGTTATACTAAATAAATGAAAAGGTTGTAAGTTGCAACTATTTAGTTTTAAATATTTTTTGTAGAACTGACTGAAGTGTGGGCATCCACCGTATTTGGTTTGGGGCGCTGCTGAGCACAACGGCAAACGGCCGCCCCCAAACTTGGCCGCCCGCGTGCGCCGCACGCGTTGCACGCCCGTCAGGCGCGCCCCTGAGTTTAGGTACTTTAGGTAAGTGATATAGGTACCGCGCTGACAGAATACTTCGATGGCATGTCCATCAGGAGAGACCATTTTAGTGAAAATTCTTGGCTGAAGAAATGTTGTCGAGGATGACCAGAAGCTTCTTTCGAGGTCATTTGCAGAAGAAGTGTTTTCGGCAATGATCATAGGATTATTTCAAGGTCATTTGCAGAAGAAGTCGTCAAAGACCAGAAGGTTCTTTCAGGGTAATTTGCTGAAGAAGTTGACAATGTCCAGAAGGTCTTCGGCGAGGAAGATTTTTTGTCTTTTCCAGAAGCAGTCAGCAATGGCCAGAAGGTTATTTCAAGGTCATTTGCAGAAGAAGTGTTTTCGGCAATGATCATAAAGTTCTTTCAAGGTCATTTGCAGAAGAAGTCGTCAATGACCAGAAGGTTATTTCAGGGTAATTTGCTGAAGAAGTTGACAATGTCCAGAAGGTCTTCGGCGAGGAAGACTTTTTTGTCTTTTCCAGAAGCAGTCAGCAATGACCAGAAGGTTATTTCAAGGTCATTTGCAGAAGAAGTGTTTTCGGCAATGATCATAAAGTTCTTTCAAGGTCATTTGCAGAAGAAGTCGTCAATGACCAGAAGGTTCTTTCAGGGTAATTTGCTGAAGAAGTTGACAATGTACAGAAGGTCTTCGGCGAGGAAGACTTTATTGTCTTTTCCAGAAGCAGTCAGCAATGACCAGAAGGAATGACCGCGGGAAATTAAAATTTGCAAACTGTGCAATATTATTGGATTTTAATGGTTCGTTACACAATTATCGCAAGGACCGGCACAATTAATGTTTTTTCACAAGAGTCCGATGCGGCATGTTTATAGCGTGCTCTCTTCAGGAGGACAGAGGATAATTACTGCGTCGCTGAGGCAGTGTGCGGGCTCAGTTGGCAGGTTCATCCCGGAGTAATGGAGTGCGCGGCCAGCGATTAATTCCGAAAGTGGTATTCTTCCGGAAGGGAATAACTGCAATTAGTCTCGTGCGCTGTGTGTGCACAGGGCTTATATATTAAAACGCCAGCCAAAATTTTCCACCCCCCACCTTTGGGGGCGGCCGATTGCAATGGCCATTTCCACGGAATAAGCCTCTTGATAAATCTTTGATACGAAATACTGGAGTTTGTGTTTTACTTTCTTCAAGTCCAAGGATCTTCCTTCAAGGATCAAGGATTTTAAAAAAATGGCCCTGACGTGATAACCTCAAAACGGAGACAGATGGAAAATTGAAAATGGTCTCAAAATATATGTTTCAAAAAAAGCGTTGAAGCGTTTTTCGAAAATTTATACAGGGGGAAAAATAAAGCCAGGTCTTAATACTTTATGCGCTCTCTGTATAAATAATGCGTGCCGGGCAATATAAATAAATATCAGAATGTCTGATATATCATTCCCGGCGGTAGTTTGGAATTAATTAAGGCGGCACCAGTCCGTTTTATGAACTCATCATCGTTAAGGACGGACGGCCGCCCATTAAAAACGCATCACTTATGCAAATCCGGGGCTGATAATTGAATCGCCCCGTGTGCTCACTAGGTGAGAAAAACAACAATAAAATGTATACTCACACGCGGAGAGATCGTTATCCCGGCGTGTTGTTACACTCTCTCCTCCTCCTGCGTGTGTGCGTATGTACGTGCAAAAGTAATAGCTGGCCGGTGATATATCTTTATTCACGCGAACGTGTCAATAACAGTCCTGCACGAGGGCGATAAATAAGGGGGGCACAAGAGCCCCCCCCCCAATCCCTTTCGCACGGGGCGACCTTCATATTTTTTCCGCGCTCCCCCGATAAATCGCCCGAAAGTGCTGCATACTAGACGGCCCTTGGACTCTGTGTGTATTTAAATGGACGCGTCCTCTTTTGATAATAATTTATGGCATCAAGACGCCCACCGCTTTGATAAAACATCCTGCGCAGAAGAGCAGGGGACGTGTTTAGGGTTGCCATTTTCGTGATTTCGATAAAACTACTGGACAGCACGTCAATAACTCACACTACACGCACCCCACTTCTTCATAAGAAATTCCACAAACAACAGGAAAAAGGCTGATTTATATGTGGAGGCTAAACATTGTGTATGTCACGCGCAAAATCGAATTTGAAGCAGAAATTACGAAACTCCAATCGAGCTTCGTTTATAAGATACTCGAGCTCAAAGGGAAAAAAAATTGAATATTAGTTTATAAGTTTACCATGTTCACTGTATAACCAGTTAAAATTACCTTGAAAACTCATAATGTTGAACTATTTAAGTCCAATCGCCCTTCGTTTATAACATATTCGAGTTCAAACGAAAAAAAAAATGAATATAACTGTATAAGTTTACCATGTTCACAGTATAACCAGTTAAAATTACCTTGAAAACTCACAATGTTGAACTATTAAAGTCCAATCGCCCTTAGTTTATAAGATATTCAAGTTCAAACGAAAAAAAAATGAACATAAGTTTATAAGTTTACCATGTTCACAGTATAACCAGTTATAATTACCTTGACAACTCACAATGTTGAACTATTAAAGTCCAATCGGCCTTAGTTTATAAGATATTCGAGTTCAAATGAAAAAAAAAAATGAACATAAGTTTATAAGTTTACCATGTTCACAGTGTAACCAGTTATAATTACCTTGAAAATTCATAATGTTGAATACACAAAGTTAAGATTCTTCACATAAAGATGAAGCAGCTTCAATTATGAAAGCATAAAATAATAAAGTTAAGATTCTGGACGCAATGTTGATGCAGCTTCAATTATAAAAGAATAAACTATACAGTGGAATACAGCCATGAATTAAAAAATGTGGTTCTTTGAAATCAAATTTTAGAACATTAGAAGAAATATAAGAATGGACAATATTACCTTGTACAATAATTAACAAATTTCCCAAAGATCAAAGATCTCCTGAAGATCAAAGGCAACATTTTTTGTTTTCTAAAACCAAAATTGAAATTTGAGGAGATCAAATTTTAGAATATTACAAGGAAATATAAATATAAACATTATTATCTTGGACAATAACCAACACATTTCGCCCCACAAAAGAATATTACAAAATTGTTCGATTCACCTGAAAAGCAAAGAGTAACAGTTTTTTATTTTCTAAAACCAAAATTGAAAATTGGAGAAATTCACAAAAATCCATATATTTCATAAATGAAATAATAATGAATAACTCCATATATAAAATTCATAATGTTGAACAAATAAAGTTAAGACTCTTTACATAAAGATGAAGCAGCTCCACTTATGAAAGAAGAAACTAATAAAGTTAAGATTCTGGACATAATATTGATGCAGTTTCAATTATGAACGAATAAACGATACAGTAGAATACAGCCATGAATTAAAAAATGTGGTTCTTTGAAATCAAATTTTAGAACATTACAATGAAATATAAGGATGAACATTATTACCTTGAACAATAATTAACAAATTTCGCTCCACAAAAGAATATTACTATTACAATAATGCAATATATATTATTATAATTATAATATGATTTTGTATTATTATTATTGTTTGATTGACCTGAAGATCAAAGGCAACAATTTTTATTTTCTAAAACAAAAATTGAAATTTGGGGAGATCAAATTTTATAATATTACAACGAAATATAGAGATGCATTATTATCTTGGACAATAAGCAAATATTTCGCCCCATAAAAGAATATTACAAAATTGTTTGATTAAAATAACAAAATAAAACTGTACTGGTTCTATTGTATGTCAAAGAGTTAAATAATGTTGTTCTTTGAAATCAAATTTTAGAACATTATAAAGAAATATAAAAATGGACAATATTACCTTGTACAATAATTAACAAATTTCCCAAAGATCTCCTGAAGATCAAAGGCAACAATTTTTATTTTATAAAACCAAAATTGAAATTCGCATGCAATGCATTATTATCTTCGACAATAAGCAAATATTTCGCCCCAAAAAAGAATATTACAAAATTGTTCGATTCACCTGAAAAGCAAAGAGTAACAATTGTTTATTTTCTAAAACCAAAATGGAAAAATGGGGAGATTTACAAAAATCCATATATTTTTATATCATATTATGTATAATATATCATATTTTTTCCATAATATCCATGAGTAGAACTTTTCTCATTCTTTAAAATCAAAATTGGAGAGATTGGAAAAGAAAATATGTACTGTTATCCTTCATACTTCATCCCGTGTGGCATACTAACGCAGTAACGCTTTCGATTCTCACACAGAAGAATATAAAACTTATAAAAAAACAATAAAAATCTTAGCATAATGTAAATCTTTTGCAAACTTGGATCGTTCTCCGGGCGTAATCATCGTAGTAACGCCCTTGGTGCATAAATAGCTAATTTATACAATTTCGAAATATTGGAAGACTTTTTAATAAAACTTAGTTAATATTATTAAGTGTTCTGTTCTGAAAATGTTGTGGCTTTATGGAATTTCGTTAACTTTTTGATAATTTCGTTCAATTTTGTAATGTTTCAACAATATAATGTCAAATAATTGGCCAGATTTCATAAATTGTCAGACAATATCGCTCATTACCGCTTTAACGAATTTTATATAATTTCGTAATATTTCAAAAACGTTTCATAACATGTAAAATATTTTCAAATTTAAGGAAATTTCCTGACTCTTTGGATATTTTATACAATTTCATAATATTTGAAGAACATTTAATAAAATATCACTAAATATATAACACACTGGGCAGAAAGGGCGAGAGCCAATAGCCTAATGTAGATTGGCCCTGTCTCTTTAAACACAGAACACCTAGTTTTGTTGTCTAAATTTTTTTTAACTTACAGATTTCTTATCAAATACCTTGACTGTTGATTATTTCTAGTATATATCTTTATAGTTTCTCATAAAGTTTTAAACATTGCACCAAATTTCCACGTATTTTAATAATAGTATGTAATATCGCTGAATATCAAGAATTTTAGACAAATTAGTTCAATTTTGTAACACTTCAGAGATATAATGTCAAATAATTTGCCAGATTTCATAAATTGTCAGACGATATCGCTCATTACCGCCTCATCGAATGTTATATAATTTCGTAATATTTCAAAAACGTTTTATACATGTAGAATATTTTCAAACTTAATGAAATTTCCTGAGTTGATTTTATGAAGTGTTCTGTTCTGAAAATGTTGTGGCTTTATGCAATAACATTAACTTTTCTAATATACATAGTTTCTCATAAAGTTTTAAACATTGCACCAAAATGCTCAAAAGTTTGTAGAACACACCAGACAGAAAGGCCGAGAGAGCCAATAGCATAATATAGATTGGCCCTCTCTCTTTCTATATAGAACACATAGTTTTGTTGTCGAAAATTTTTGGAACTTACAGATTTCTTGTAAAATATCTTGACTGTGCATTATTTCGTTCTTCTTATTGTACAAGGCCATTAATGTTTTTAAAAGATTCCGATGTTGAATGGATTTGTTTGAATTTTGTGAGAATTACTTGAATGATTCAAAATTTCTGGAATCCTAGTGATTTCAAACATATTTGCACATGACAGATATTTTCAAGTATGTCGATTCTTTTGAATTTTCAAATTCTAATCAATTTTTACGTTTATTCCATTTTTCGTACCTCAGCAAAAGTTAAACATTTAAACGTTTAAAACATTCTAAATTTTAATGTATTTTTTTTAAATTTTACTTACGTTTTATTTAATTTGTCATTTACTGACATTTTCAAACCATTTAAGTATAATTTTCTTTATTCTTATTCTTTTCATTGTACTCGGGTATAATTACTAAAAGTTGAATTCTATTGATTCCATATTGGATAAATATAAATAGAATAGAATAGAATATATTCACACGACAAATCAACAAAGTAATTACATATTAAAAAGATTTCTACAATACAATACTACAATACAATGCATAAAATAACATCGAAGAAATAGGATCAATTGATGTTTCCAGAAATATTGGCGACATTGAAAACACTACGTTTTTGGCACTAATTGAAATTATAAGAGCTGTCTTTAGATTTGTCCAATTTGTTGAACTTATCGATTTCTTATCAAATTTCTTTACTGCATTCATTTCGATCTTCTTGTCGTTCATGTTTATGTTCAAGAAATAGGATCAATTGATGTTTCCAGAAATATTGGCGAAATTGAGAACACTACGTTTTTGGTACTAATTGAAATTATAAGGGCTGTTATCAGATTTGTCCAGATTTTTGAACTTATCGATTTCTTATCAAATTTCTTTACTGTATTCATTTCGATCTTCTTGTCGTTCATGTTCATGTTCAAGAAATATGATCAATTGATGTTTCCAGAAATATTGGCGAAATTGAGAACACTGACTTTTTCGGTACTAATTGAAATTATAAGCGCTGTTATCAGGTTTGTCCAATTTATGGATCTTATCGATTTCTTATCAAATTTCTTTACTGTATTCATTTCGATCTTCTTGTCGTTCATGTTCATGTTCAAGAAATATGATCAATTGATGTTTCCAGAAATATTGGCGAAATTGAGAACACTGACTTTTTCGGTACTAATTGAAATTATAAGCGCTGTTATCAGGTTTGTCCAATTTATGGATCTTATCGATTTCTTATCAAATTTCTTTACTGTATTCATTTCGATCTTCTTGTCGTTCATGTTCATGTTCAAGAAATATGATCAATTGATGTTTCCAGAAATATTGTCGAAATTGAGAACACTACTTTTTTGGCAGACGTAATTGAAATTATAAGAGCTGTTTTAAATTTGTCCAATTTTTTAACTTATCGATATATCAAATTTCTTTGCTGTTGTTCATTTCGATATTTTTGTTTTAATAAGTTTTATTAGGTTTGTGACATTTTCTTGAGAGAGAGATAACAATCTTTATTAGGCTATTGGCCCTCTGCCTTTCCGTCTATTTTACTGGAATTTACAGAGTTTCTGCAGATAATTAAGATTAGATATCTTTTATGGATTGTCTGATATTTTAGAATGCTTTTATTGACTTTCATACATTTTTGCAAATTGCATTTCTGACAAGTATAACTTTCTTGATTCTTATTCTTTTCATTGTACGCGGGTATAATTACTAAAAATTCTGAATTTCAATGATTTTTCAAAACTTTTTTGACTGATTCTATTGTAAAGAATTATAGTACGTTCTTATATTTGAATGACTACTGATGTTTTCATAATTATTTACGAATCTTGGAAACTTTTTGGTTCGCGGACATTCTTCTTAGTCAGCATTGTTTTTTTTTTTGTGTAATTGAAATCAATTTTTTTTCCGTATTCTTATTATATAGTATTATGCCTGTGGAACAGACGATTGTTCGAGGATGTTTCCCAAATTTTCCAACAGTCGATTGTTTGAGGATCATCCCCAAATTTTCCAGAGTATTTCTTAGATTAATGAAATATTCCCAGGGAATTAGGTATAAAAATGCTGCTCCAGAATATCTGATGAAATCAGTAATTTCAAAGATGATCTCGTTTGTGATAATGTTTTAGGTTTGCTTGCTATTTTCATACTTTAAAATAGATTTTCACGTAACGTATCAGTTCTGGTTGTCATTTTAATTCATGTTTCAATTCTGTGAGAAATTTTTGGATTATAACATATATATTTATCATTACACCTTCTACCAATTAGTGTAGGTGTGTGTAGGTGTTGGTGGATTATAACATTATTTCAGAAAAAATAAATATTCACTAAAATTACTAGGAATTTTCATATGTAGGCATGTTTAGCCGGCAGATAATTTATCTCCAACTTTGTAAAAACCAGCGTATGAACATTTTTATATGTACGTTTTTTTTTCACCCCCGTGTTATTGTCGGTTTTGAGCGTTTTACAAATCCCTGCGCCTGGTCGGTCGGGGGGCATTTATATTTCCTCTGAGCGTCCGTGCGACGATACATTCAAATCAAAACTGTCCGTCCGCTATTATGCATTAGGCCCGAGCGGATTGTCCCGCATTGTAAGTTCGATTCCCAGTCGTCCGGATGTTTTACGATGTAATGAAGGTGAAACATGGAAATTTACTGTGGGCGCGCTCCCGGAACGACTAGGGGGACGGGGGATGAAAGAATTCGATTCCTCGGCCCCGATTCCGCAGCTTTGCGTTAATTCCGCTCCGGAAATGCGTTCAATGTAAAGGACGGGGCTGAAATTGCGTCGAGTTAAAATCGGTGCTTTAAGAATCACAGGTATTGTGCTATATAATCGGAAATTTTTAGTTATATGGTTTTAGATTTTGTAGTTACATTAAATCCAGGCTAAAATCGACCCACATACTGGTAAAGTCAAAGCTCAATCTTGCTATGGTTGTTTCTCAACCGTTTTTTGTCCGTGGCCCTCTTCAAAATATCCCCCCACCCCTTAACCGCCACAAATATGCTATGTGCATAGGCACATGCTCATGCACATTTGATACTATATTGATAAGTGTTGACAAGAGGGAAAAGCATTTGAGATAAAGTGAAACACAACTGATACATAGTGAAAATCAATCGGAAAACTGACAAAGTGACAAAGTCTTGATTTTTAGGTTGATGACCAATAACATTCAAAATACACTTTTTCTATGCACCCTGACGAGCTTTAGCCGATGCAAGTGGCAGAATTGAAATCGGTTGATATTTGTAAATGTGATAAAAAAATTACTAAATAAAGTTGTGGGACAAGTTTATATCTGTGGTAACTAGAAAACGGTTTCCTTATTTTGTGTACACAGCGAAGTTCAGAAATTGTGTAGTAGGTATAATAGCCCAATGCCAATTAGGAAGCGAACGATGCCATATCAATTTTCTAAGGATTGTTTGATCAATATTGGGGGAAAATTTTTCCAATCAACATTTCCTTACTGTAATGAAAACACGCACCATAACAAAGGAGTAGACTGAAGAATGGAAATCGATGATAAACGATAATTTATTTCACATTATGTTTAACAATAACCCCCTCTAAAATTAGGTGGTATTTCGAGCAAAATAATGCCATGATTACTTTCATAGTAATTATAAAGTAAATATTACGACTAGTTACAACCAAAAAATTCTCTGTGTGAGTATGTATGCATTACAAATTTTGTTAGCACGATTACTCAAAACCGGAGTAATTTCGGGTTTCAACTTGATATTGAACTGTCTCGAAGTATAACATGTTAACAATAGCATAGCGAGTGAAAACAGTGCCCACGTTGGGCACTTATACACTTATAATTAAAACAAAATGCTATATACACTGAATAATTTATTTTTTTATGAAAAATTTGCTGTCTATGATGATATTTCGTAATTTTCAGTATAGTTTTGAAAAAAAACTTGCTAAATACATTAAAAAAAAAAATTGCAGCTTATGATTATAGTTCGTAATTTTCAGTATACTTTTGCAACTTCCAATCATAATTTCACAAATTTCGCTGTAAGTTTGTTATTTACATTCAATATTTCGCAATGATTACACACATTTTTAAATTTACAATAAAATTGTGTAATCAGAAACTAAAAAAGGTATAATTTTCCATTAAAATGTTATCTTTTATAAAACTTTCGCAATTTCCACTGAAAGTTGGTTGGTGAAAACGACAATTTAAAGTGGTCTTTGCAATTTTCAATGTAAGTTCCAATGTAACAACAATTATGTAATCGCAAATTAAAAAAAGTCAACTGAAAAAGGTACAATTTTCCATTAGAATGTTATATTTTATAAAAATGTCCCAATTTCCACTGAAAGTTGGTAGAAATGACAATTTAAAGTGATGTCTTTGCAATTTTAAATGTAACTTTAATACTCTTCAATGATATTTTATTGGTTGTAAGAAAGTTTATTGAATTTTCTAATTTATAAAACAATTTTGTAACACATATTGAAGATTTTACCATTTCCAGTGAAAATTGTGAAAAGTCTGTAACATAAAAATGATCTAATATTCCGATTTATAATGAGACTTTCGTAAGTTCCATTGAAACATTGTTATAATACAAAAATAGCAATATCCAGGAAATTTGGTGACATATCAACGAACATATCTTCATAAGTAAAATATTGTAGGAAATTTATATTGAAATTGTCATAATTTTGGCCGAATATTTGTAGTTTATATCGAAATCGTTTTAATTTCCTAATAAAAATATTTTTTAGTAATGCATAACAACAAAAATAAGAACTAGACTAAAGATCCTTCAAATTTTGTAATTTGTAATCAAACTTTTACAGTTTCCACTGAAAAGTTGTGATTAATAACGAAAATAGCAAAATTTCAAATGACAAATTATTAATATTCAGTTACAGTTTTGCAATTTTTAATTAATATCTCACGAATTTCGCTGAAAGTTTGTAATTTACATGGCAAATGCAACTGTTTGTTATGAAACAGTTGCATTTAACAACGGAATTTTGTAATTTAAAGCAAATTTTACAGGTTACAAAAAACATTTACAATATTTTATATACGAATATCATTTTTTTTTTAAAGAAAAATATTGCAGCTTATGATGATTGTTCGTAATTTTCAGTATAGTTTTGCAATTTCCAATCACAATTTCACAAATTTCGCTGTAAGTTTATTATTTGCATTCAAAGTTTCATAATTACTATACAAATTTTCCAATTTACAATAAGGTATGTAATCGGAAACTAAAAAAGGTACAAGTTTCCATTAAAATGTTATATTTAAAAAAACTTTTCCAATTTCCACTGAAAGTTGGTATAAATGACAATTTAAAGTGATTTCTTTGCAATTTTCAATGTAAGTTCAATACTCTTCAATGATATTTTATTGGTTGTAAGAAAGTTTATTGAATTTTCTAATTTATAAAACAATTTTGTAACACATATTGAAGATTTTACCATTTCCAGTGAAAATTGTGAAAAGTCTGTAACATAAAAATGATCTAATATTCCGATTTATAATGAGACTTTCGTAAGTTCCATTGAAACATTGTTATAATACAAAAATAGCAATATCCAGGAAATTTGGTGACATATCAACGAACATATCTTCATAAGTAAAATATTGTAGGAAATTTATATTAAAATTGTCATAATTTTCGCCCAATATTTGTAGTTTATATCGAAATCGTTTTAATTTCCTAATAAAAATATTTTTTAGTAATGCATAACAACAAAAATAAGAACTAGACTAAAGATCCTTCAAATTTTGTAATTTGTAATCAAACTTTTACAGTTTCCACTGAAAAGTTGTGATTAACAACGAAAATAGCAAAATTTCAAATGACAAATTATTAATATTCAGTTACAGTTTTGCAATTTTTAATTAATATCTCACGAATTTCGCTGAAAGTTTGTAATTTACATGGCAAATGCAACTGTTTATTATGAAACTTTTGCAGTTAACAATGGCATTTTGTAATTTAAAACAAATTTTACAGTTTACAAAAAAACTTTTATAATATTTTATATACGAATATATATTTTTTTTAATTTAAGCTTATGATGATTGTTCGTAATTTTCAGTATAGTTTTGCAATTTCCAATCACAATTTCACAAATTTCGCTGTAAGTTTATTATTTGCATTCAAAATTTCATAATTACTATACAAATATTCCAATTTACATTAAAATTATGTAATCGGGAAATTAAAAAGGTACAATTTTCCATTAAAATGTTATATTTAAAAAAACCTTGGCAATTTCCACTGAAAGTTGACAATTTAAAGTGATGTCTGCAATTTTCAATGAAAGTTCAATACTTTTCAGTGATATTTTATTGGTTGTAAGAAAATTTATTGAATTTTGTAATTTATAAAATAATTTTGTAACACACATTGAAGATTTTACTATTTCCAGTGAAAATTGTGAAAAGTCTGTAATATAAAAATGATCTAATATTCCGATTTATAATGAGATTTTCGTAAGTTCCATTGAAACATTGTTATAATACCAAAATTGCAATGTCCAGGAAATGTTGTCACTTATAAACAAATATATCTTCATAAGTAACATATTGTAGGTACTTTATATAAAAATTGTTATAATTTTCGCCGAAAGTTTGTAGTTTATATCGAAATCGTTTTAATTTCCTAACCAAAATATTGTTTTAGTAATGCACAACAACAAAAATAACAACTAGACTAAAGACTAAAGATCCTTTAAATTTTGTAATTTTTAATAAAACTTTTACAGTTTCCACTGAAAAGTTGTCATTAATAACGAAAACAGCATAATTTCAAATGACAAATTATTAATATTCAGTGACAGTTTTGCATTTTTTTTTAAACTTCAAAACCTTCTTCTAAACAGTTTCAACGATTTGTACTTTCGGCCTTTCATTATGGCTTCTAACCAAAATAAATTTGGTGTTTTGTAATAAAACAACTTCTACAGATCATATATGAGAGAGCTATTAAAAATATGCCATTTTTGCATAGCGACTCTATGATACTCAAAATATCGATGTACTTGATATTTTCTCAAGTTGTATTCTAATATTTAAAGCCGAATGCGATAAAAACTGGTTTTCTAGATTTTTTTTGAAAATGTCATGTACAGGAAGCTGAAATGCTGAATTTTCCCGAACGCAACTTTTTTTTTAGGATTTTTGAAAGGAATGGAACAAAACATGTCCAAAGACAATAGGTACTTAAATATTTGCGAAGTGCGAAAATATCCCTTTTTTGCCATCTCTGGTGCTATGAGACATCATTTGGGTTGATAGTCTTCAAGAAGTA
The DNA here is from genome assembly GCA_951805005.1 of Othius punctulatus. NCBI lineage: Eukaryota > Metazoa > Arthropoda > Insecta > Coleoptera > Staphylinidae > Othius > Othius punctulatus. The sequence continues at coordinate 10,612,929 of OX638145.1, forward strand.
GGTATAAGTTGAGGTTATCAACTTGATTTTATTTAAACATTTGCATAAATGCTATAAATTCGCTACTAATTTTATTCTTGTATGAATATGCAAGTTTGCCTTGAAAATTTTAATTCCTCCAAGTATTTGAAATACTCGTATTACGTGCAGGCCCACTGAAGGAATCAATAAGGAGCTCGGCATTAACACATTTTTCGGGATCCTCTCTCCACGTATCCGTTTTACAATTCTGTGCCTGAACCCCCCATCAGGGGGGTACCGTTCCAGCTGGCTTTTTCCGTTCCAGTTTCGGAGACGCGCGAATTTCGCCCGGTTGATGGAATACCACTTTGCGCCTCGTACTTCTTCGTTCTTTAATTTCGAAGATGCGCGCCTGAAAAAAACATTTCCATTATACGGAGTGGGTAGCGCGGGAGAAAAACCGAGGGGGCCGTGGGGGCGGCATTGTGCGCGGGGGAAACGTCGGCGATATATATTACGGGCGAAAATTCGGCCTTAAAAATTTTGAACACAATCTTTCCATTTGTCTTTAAGCGTCGGCCGTAAATCTTGCCTGAGGAACGAACAATCCCTCACACACACACACATTCTCTCTGCACACGGCGGGGGCCTCATCCGTGTTCCATATGGCATCTACATTTCGCTGTATGGATCCCCGATTCGTTGGCACATAAATTTCCCGAAAAACTTGCATCCTGAGTGTTTCGATCGTGTCCATCATCGAGGCTACGTAGCACGTGGCTGATGACTTGCTGATGACCTGGTGATGGCTTGATGAAGCCGTCTCTTCGTTAATCAGCCGGGGTGCGCTCACGGAAGGGCGCTTTCCACCCCCGGCGAGGCGGAATTTTCCGCGCTTCCACGCGATCGCCGCACGAATCGATAGCCACGGCCCAATTCGGAATTAATTACACGCGAATGAACGGTACCTGGGAAATTCGGCGGCGGCGGGGGGGAAAATCGGGGGGGCGGCGGCGGGGGAAAAATCGGGGGGCGGCACCGGGCGGACGGCAATAAGTCGCCGCGCAGATAAATGTAAATACACGTTCCTCCGGCTTTTTCTATGACGTTTTTTATTGCGCGGATAATGTGCTTAACTTTATGAACATAAATTTAATGTGCTTGTCGTGTTCCCGCCGGCAGAAACAATCGCGGCTAACGTACAACTGGATATTATTTTTAAAATAAAAACGCTTTACATGCGCCGCCGGCGACTACCTCGGCGAAATTTATTCAAGTGAACCCCCTCAATTAATTAAAGCCGCAAATAGGATAATGCCGCTAAATATGAAGCCCCAAGTCGATCCCTTCACGCCCAACAAAACATATTTTGACTACACCTCGTCACGAGTAAAGACCATTTCTAAAATTACCTAACTTAATTGTGTTGCTTCTTATATTTTCTGAAACCAAGACTTGCCACATTGCAATATGTGAGGATACCTGATACTTGGATTACAAATAAATTTTACATTAGTTTTTTTTAATACAGAATAACCTGATCATTGCTGATGATTTATTGTTTTTATTAATTAATTTGCTTACTTAATTAAATTTAATTGTTATACAAATATTGTTTTTGCAGTAATTTAATTATTATGATCATAATTATACAGCCAATTAGTATGATAAAGTCATGTGGATTGTTTTTACATTGATTTGTTCCAGTTACAAAAACCACTTTGCATATTCGCAAAATCTATTCGCGTTTTCACACAACGGCCACATAAATTAAACTTTTTACACGCAATAAAAATAATTTCATGGTTAATCGCGGCGTAAACAAGTTATTAATTAATCGGTGGCGCGTATTGGTATCACTATTCGGATTGGTGTTTTTCGTTTTTTAATTGGAAAAATGTATATTCGAACCGTCGGACAGAGCGGAGATAAAAATGTACACACTCGTACGCCATGCCTCAACATGATTTATAATTAATTACGTATCTCTCATGCATCAAATGCGTTAAAATTTATACAGGGCGGTCACGCGACGCTCGCCTCGGCTCTTTCGTCATAATAAAAAGCCCCGCGTTAAAATTTTAGAATGTTAATTTCCGTCCGTATCGGACTTTAAATAGAGTTGTCGCCTTTGTTCTCGGGCCGTTACTAAATATGTTTGTTGTATCGGGTTATTTATTTCAGCGTGATGTGTGTAATGATAATTTATCGCGACAAATAAATATATTCAAATTAAAACCTCTCGTAACACCTTTATCTGCACTGAATATGCAATGGCACTGTAATCAATCGGCAGCTCAAAAATAATAGCTTGAATAATTTAGTGCCACTTCACACGGTATATGTCCTTTAAATGATCATTAAATAACGTTTTGAATCTGCTGAAGCAAGATGTAAAGCATTGGCTCATATAATATTGATTGTACTTGCATTTGATTCATCAACTGTACCCCCACTGTGAAACAATTTGTCTGTGACTGAAAACTGTGAAACAATTTGTCTGTAACTGAAAACTCTGAAACAAGTCTTCGTTGACTGAAAACCCTGAAACGGTTTCCGGTGTTTATGGAAACATTCAAAAACTCCGTATAAATTCTTTCCCCAACGTTATCCACAGCATTATTTTTTTATTATATAAGAAAATGTAAAGCAAAATTACATCAGTACTAATGATTATGGTCACGTTGTGACAGAAATGTACATTCAGTCACCAAAAACAATAGTGAAGAAAAGGTACCACAATTATTATTTTCGTTAACAATTTCCTTCACGTGCTAAACAACATATATTATATGCATCAACTATTGACAGAGTTCCAACAAATTTTAGAAAATTCCTCAAAATTTTGCTGTAATTATAATAACTCTGAATCAGTGTTTCTCTAACTATGAAAACTCTGAAAACAAAAACATGAAACAAAGCTATGAAAATTATCTAGAGCCTCCTAAAACTCTGAAATATATTTCTCGAGTTCATAAAAACTTTCCTGGGATTATAGATACTGTGATCAATTTGTCTGTGACTGAAAACTCTGAAACAATTTGTCTGGGACTGAAAACTCTGAAACAATTTGTCTGTAACTGAAAACTCTGAAACAAGTCTTCTTTGACTGAAAACCCTGAAACGGTTTCCGGTGTTCCTGGATACATTTAAAAACTCCGTATAAATGTTTCAGAATTTTGTCTGTAAAATATTACTCTGAAACAATTTGTGTGGGACTGAAATCTCTGAAACAATTTGTCTGTAACTGAAAACTCTGAAACAAGTCTTCTATGACTGAAAACCCTGAAACTGTTTCCGGTGTTTGTGGAAACATTCACCAACTCCGTATAAATGATTTAGAATTTTGTCTGTAAAATATTCCTCAAACATAATTGAGGGTATCTATTCATAAAAAACTCAATTTTCCTTAACTTTTACATTTACAATTTCGATTCTTTAGGGGAATTAAGTAAAAGACTTGCTAATTTCTACAGTTACTCTTAGGATTTAAAGTTGTCTTAATGATCCGAATTATACCTTTAAAGATGTTCTTGTACTTGTTTAACAATTTCTAGTTGTAATTTAAACAATTTGTCTGTGACTGAAAACTGAAACAATTTGTCTGTGACTGAAAACTCTGAAACAATTTGTCTGCAACTGAAAACTCTGAAACAAGTCTACTTTGACTGAAAACCCTGAAACGGTTTGCGGTGTTTATGGAAAGATTCAAAAACTCCGTATAAATGTTATAAAATTTTGTCTGTAAATATTCCTCAAACATAATTCATAAAAAACTGGATTTTCCTTAGTTTCTTCACCATAAACTCATAAAATCATTCAGAATATTTACAACACTCTGGAATATATTCCTGGTTTGTTCAAACTCTAACATACTTTCAATTGGTCATATCAGACTACCCTAAAATATTGAAAATTTGTTATTTCCAAATACACAAATTTGCGATTTTGGCCACTAAAAACGGTACCAACATACTACCAAACGCGAAGTTTGTCAAGGCAGTTGAAATTTCAGAAGTAGTACTCATAAACAGTTTATAAAGATTGTACGAGTTTTCACATACTCAGAAAATTATTTCGGACGATTAAGAAGCTTCGGAATATATTCATCAGAGTTTCCGTGATTGCATAAACTCAACAATTCAGTATTTACAAGAAACGTACAAACCTACCTACAAAGAAACCAAGAAAATATAATTATGTAGATCTGTCAAACTCTGACACAGCTTTATAAACAAAAACAAAAATAGGAAATCTGAAAATCTCAGCAACACTTCCCCGACTGAAACTTTAAACTCTGACACACAAATTTCTGATATCCAGTGTTTTAAAACTATGAAATATGTTTTAGCTTAATTGCTGACGAGTGTCAGCAATTGGCAGTAATTTTAACAAAATTTCAAAAAGTTAGCTGTAATTAAGGTAACTGACTGTCTTAAAGATGGCAGTTATATTAGAAAAATGTTAAAATTGGCAGTAATTATGGTAAACTGTCTTCAACTTGGCAGTAATATTAGAAAAATGTTAAAATTGGCAGTAATTACGTTAAACTATCATCAACTTCTCAGTAATATTAGAAAAATGTTAAAATAGACAGTAATTATGGTTAACTGTCTTCAAGTTGGCAGTGATACCAGGAAAATGTAAACATAGGCAATAATTGTGGTTAACTGTCTTCGAGTTGCCAGTGATTTCGGAAAAATGTCTGAAAATTGTAATGTATTTTTCCAAAATATCGGAAAACTGTTAGTAACATGACCAAAATGTCTTACAATTGACTATAATTTCGCCAAAATAGCATAAATTTGAGAGCAAGTATGCCCAAATGTCCCAAGATGTGAAGATTATTGGGAAAACATGGTAATTAAGTAAAAAATGATAATTTAAATACAGTTCGATACAATTACTACAAATTTTTAAATATTTCAGAAATTTGCAGTGACTTTATTACCGATTTTTTTAATATTTTAGTAATAGGCAGTGATTTTAGCAAATATTTTAGTAATTAACAGTGATTTTAGCAAATGTTTGAAAATGGTAATGAATTTTACCAAAATATCTGAAAATTGTAAGTAATATGCTCTTGTGTCATATACTATGTTGTATTACTGACAAAAATTAGTCATTTTGCAGAAACATGCTAATTTAAATACAGTTGAACGTAATTACTTAAAAATTTTACTGCAAATTTTTAAATATTCCAGAAATTTGCAGTGATTTTAACAATAACTTAATTTTAACTTAATATCTGAAAATTGCATGTAATAAAGCCAAAATGTCGAAAAATTGAGTGTAATTAGGCCAAAATATTAAAAAATTAACAGCAAGTATACAGAAATGTATCAAAATGTGAAGCATTGTTGGAAAAAATAGTACTTTTGCAAAAAATATTAATTTAAATGCAATTTGGCACAATTACTGCAATTTTTTAATATTTTAGTAATTAGCAGTGATTTTAGCACAAAAATGTTTGAAAATTGCAAGTAATAATGCCAAATTTTGTTTGAAAATTAACTTGACATTATAAAATTTACAGTAAATATGCTCTTGTGTCATATGCTACGATGTATTACTGACAAAAATTAGTCATTTTGCAGAAACATGCTTATTTAAATACAGTTGAACATAATTACGTAAAAATTTTATTGCAAATTTTTAAATATTTCAGAAATTGCAGTGACTAACAAAATGTTTGAAAACTGTAATGAATTTGTGATATTATGACTATAATATCTGAAAATTGCATGTAATAATGCCAAAATGTCGAAAAATTTAGTGTAATTTTGCCAAAATATTAAAAAATTAACAATATTATATTACAACAATAACAATATTAATATTAAATAATGTCTCAAAATGTGAAGTATTGTTAGAAAAAAATAGTACTTTTGCAAAAAATAGTAATTTAAATTCAATTTGGCACAATTACTGCATTTTTTTTAATATTTTAGTAATTAGCAGTGATTTTAGCAAAAATTTTGAAAATTGTAATGAATGTTACTAAAATATTTCAAAATTGCAGGGAATAATGCCAAATTGTTTTGAAATTAACTTAATATTATAAAATTGACAGTAAATCTGCTCTTGTGTCATATATTATGATGTATTACTTACAAAAAATAGTCATTTTGCAGAAACATGCTAATTTAAATTCAGCTGAACATAATTACTTAAAATTTTTACTGCATTTTTTTTAATATTTCAGAAATTTGCAGTTACTTTAACAAAATGTTTGAAAACTATAATAAATTTGTGATATTATGACCATAATATCTGAAAATTGCATGTGATGCCTAAATGTCTTAAAGTTGGCAATAATTTCGCCAAATTATTATAAAATTTACAGTAAATATGTCACTGTGTCATATATCATGATGTATTACTGACAAAAAATAGTAATTTTGCAGAAATATGCTAATTTAAATACAATGTAACACAATTACTAAAATAATTTACTGCTAATTTTTACATATTTCAGAATTTTGTAGTGACTTTGACAAAATGTTTGACATGTGTAACGAATTTTACCATAATATCTGAAAATTGCAAGTAATAATGCCAAAATGACAATAATCTCGCCCGGTATAATATGATGTATTACTGACAAAAATTAGTAATGTTGCAGAAACATGCTAATTTAATTGCAATTGCTTCACATTTTTAGACATTTGTAACATTGGTAACTGTCTTCAAGTTAGCATTGACTTTAGCAAAATCTTAAAAAATTGGCAGTAATTACAGTAAACTGTTTTGAAATTCCCAGCAATTTAGAAAGATATCTAAAAATTGTAAATTGTTAAAAATTTAAATGCAGTTTGACACAATTACTGCATTTTTTCTTTAGTATTTATATATTCTATTTATTATTTAGTATTTTAGTAATTCTATAGTAGTAATTGGCAGTTATTTTAGCAAGATTTTTGAAAATAGTAATGAATGTCCGCAAAATATTTGAAAGTTGCAAGTAAGAATGCCAAAATGTGTTAAAATTGAGTGTAATTTTGCCAAAATATTTAAAAATTTACAGCAAGTATACAGAAATGTCTCAAAATGTAAAGTATTGTAGGTAAAAAATTAGTACTTTTGCAAAAAAATAGTAAATTAAATGCAGTTTGGCACAATTACTGCATTTCTTTTTTATATTTTAGAAATTAGCAGTGATTTTAGCAATATGTTTGAAAATTGTAATGAATGTTACCAAAATATCTGAAAATTGCAAGTAATAATGACAAAATGTTTTAAAATTGACTGTAATTTTGCCAAAATATTATAAAATTCACAGTAAATATATAGGAATGTCTCAAAATGTGAAGTATTGTTAGAAAATGTGTAGTAATTTTGCAAAAACTAGTAATTTAAATAAACTGGTAAACGTAAACTGGTACAATGAATACGCAATAATAATAATAATAATGATAATTTGTTTGTGTGATATGATTTGAATATTAATGTTTCGTTTTATTTTCTAAGCGCTCACTTCCTAGTGTATTTATTCCTCTCGCTGTTTTTTTGCGCTGGAGAAGACTTAAAATTGATAAAATACGCTACAATCTCTCCGGTATTAAATTAACTACAAGTTAATCTATTAATAAGTGTGAGAAACAACTTAATCTAACACCATAAATAACCGTGACCAACTAATTTATGATTTTCCTTATTCACAAACCGACCTACAGGATTTCCACATAAATCTCGCCGGCTTAAAGACTCGCTGACTTGCGAAAAAATCCGGCGCGCATTTTTCCCGGCGAGAAATGTCACGGAGAAAACCTGCAAGTGACCCGTCAGCCGCGAGAGCCAAGGATAATTGTGCAAGTAATCCCGGGAAACCTGCGGTGGTGGGGCGCATGGGAAAGGACCAAGAAACCGTGGTCAGCAGGAAGCTTGACCACGAAATAAATAACGGCGACAGCGGTGATTTATGTGTTTTTCAATGCTAGACGGTGATATGTAAATTAGCGACAAGCTTGTGCGCGGATTAACAAGGGAAATTTTGTGCGAATTTGAAACCGCGCGTCCGCTTAATCATTACACTAATCCAGGCGTGATATGCAATTCGCAATGCCGTGTGATGGCCGGTGTGTAATGCGAGAAGTATGCGAAGCGTCGGGGCTTGTGGACATTACTCTTAACACGTTGTAAGAGATAAGGAATATCAACGCTTGTTGGAGGATAATGGGAAAGGCATAACGGAAAGGATGTTGTGTTTGCAGTGGGTGGGTTTGGGACTGTCGAAATGCAAATGCAATTTTTGTTACAAGTAATAATTAGCCATAGCAAACTGATAAGTACACAAAAACATAATAGCTAAAATACTGCCGAGTTTTTCGGTGTTTATATAAACATTATTCTTTATGTAACTTAAGTAAAGTAAAAGTGGTTCTTAAACTGTAGCTTGCGATCTGTCAATGGGGCGCCTAATACTAATACTAATACTCAGGGGTCACAAAAACTATGAAAATATTAGGTGATATGCATCAATTCAAAATGTAATATGCAATATTTCGAATTTTCGAGTTTACACAATAATAAGTTGGTAATTACATGTTTTGCGATGGCAATTTTTTTATGCTATAGCAATTAATAATGTGGCTCCCAAGATCCGCAATCAGATTTTAAAAAAAATTAAGCAGAAAAAAATAGGATGCATTTGCGTAACATGGCGCTGGAGACTCTATGCTGGAGTCGCTAGGTCAAGCGACGAACCCAAATTGTGCATTTACAGATGCATACATAAATATTGCGTTGTTTAAGTTACATGCTCGTTCATGATCAAGGATTCAAGTCCTGCTGAAGGATAAGGATTCTGGATTTGTTATGGAACATTTAACACAAAATACATTTTTCCACTTATACCTGTAGAAATGATTGAATGAGTTTTATGGATATGTGAAATTTTGCAGGTTTTGTAATATTGTAATTGAATTGGCGATAAGTATTATAAAATTTTGACAGCAATAATAGAACATGAGATTATTTTTTGTAATTATGACAAAAAAAATCAACTTGTAAAATTACAGCCTTAAAAAAATACTTAAAAACTATCGATTGCAAATTATCGATACTAGCGATAGTGCTATCGATACACGCTCGCTCATGGATCAGGATTCGAGTCTTGCTGAAGGATAAGGATGTTGTAAATGTTATAAAACTTTCAAAACGAAATACATTTTCTTATTTATTGAAATGATTGAGCGAGTTTTATGGATGTGTGAAATTTTGCAGGTTTTGTAATATTGTAATTGAATTGGAGAAAACTGGAAATAAGTGTTAAAAAATTTTCACAGCATTAAAGTAACATGAGTGTTTTTGTGTAAGATATTTTTTTTCCAAATTTCCGTACAATTAAGTATATAAAAAAAATTAGTACAAAAAATCAAATCAAAAATCTATTGAATTGATTATAAAAGTTTATAATTAAGTACAGTTTTCGCCCGCTATTGAATTCTTTTAATTTTATAGTCATTTTTACCATCATATACCAAATACTCCTCCAATTGATACCTGTTTTTAAAATGTATAGCTTGTATTGTATTTTTCTCTCTATGTTAGTATCAAACCTTTATTGATGTATTGTGACTTTATGTTAATTGTGTCCACATTTTGTGTGTTCTAATTTGTATGACATGTGTAAACTCTATGTAATAGCACGTAAATAAATTATTCTATTCTTATTCTTATTCATCATAGTCATTTGTCATAAGTTTGATTTTTACCTGTATTGATTTTTTGGTCCGGTATTATGATCCGCCGTACTGCCGAGGCTCATTTGACCCGTAACTAGTTAAATCTCGTTAGTTTTCGTGCCCCCGTCTTTGCGTGTCCGTTTAACTTCTTCCTGTCGTTTTCCGTGAAAGGCAATTGCAATAGTCGTCACGACGTTGCGCGTGTAGGTTTTCGGGGCGAATGTGGCCAAATCGGGGCTAATTGGCGGCCGGCGAATCGCGTAATTGGCGAAATGGCTTCATCGAAGAGAGTTTTTTTTCCTTTCTGGGGGGAGGGCGTCGACGGTTCGGCATGAAAACGTTTTGGGGCACCCATACTTTGCATGCTTAATTTAGCGGCGAATTAAGGTTATTTGGACGATTCGTGCAGCGGATTTGTTGTTGCGAATAAAGTTGTAATGGCAGTGGTATTATATCAATTATATCAATTATACGATGGAGTACTGCTGTAATGACGGCCGCGGGTTTTCGGAGTTATTATATGCAAATCATAAATTGCCTGTTAAGATGTAACAAATCAGACAGTTCGTAAATGCATGGTTTGGTATAACTGGCGAAATGGTCTGTAAGTGCCTATACTTCGCACCTTGAAAGTAATTTGCATTTTTAATGAAGCCTTCAATTACCCAAATTTTGCATGTGAAACAATATATCATCAACAAGTTCTTCAAAAAACGTAATAGGATTACTGAAATATTTTTATTATTCGCCAATATTTAATAAAATGTGCAAAACTATATTTATTTTTTAACGTTTGCTTATAGTTATTGGTATACTCATCCCGTCCTGACAATGACTCATCAATCCATATTGAATGAATTTGACATACGTTTTTAATTTAATTTCATTCTATTACATTTAGCTTAAGCACACGAACCAGCATTAAAAACGCGATTGCTTATTCGAAAAAGCATGCGTCATTGTTAGCTTTCGAAGGGCTTTTCGACATACGCTTCTAATTTCATTTCATTCTATTACATTTAGCTTAAGCATACGAACCAGCATTAAAAACGCGATTGCTTATTCAAAAAAGCATGCGTCATTGTCAGCTTTCGACGGGCTACTATACGTAATAGAGACAAAAATAATACACAATCAAATAGCAAATTACTGAATCAAACTTAAATTAAATACGAGAAAACTAATCGAAGCCCCAAGACAAAAATTAAGAAAAAAATAATAATGCTCTTAATAATGAATCAATAGCTAATTGCATGTAATTAACGTGAAATGCAGTGTTGTAACAGATACTTTTTTTGTATCTAGATACAATACAGATACTTCAGAAAAAATGTACCTAGATACAACTTTAGGTACTCAAGCAAGAATGTATCTATACCTTTTCAAGTTCAAATTGAGACCAATCAAGTTCGAATTGAGAGCAATCAATTTCAAATTGAGGCCAATCAAGTTCAAATTGATACCAATCAATTTCAAATTGAGACTAAACAAAATCAAGTTGACACTAAACAATATCAAGTTGAGAGTAAAGAAGTAAAATTGATATTGTTTAGTGTCAACTTGATTTTGTTTAGTCTCAATTTGAAATTGATTGGTCTCAATTTGAAATTGATTGGTATCAATTTGAACTTGATTGGCCTCAATTTGAAATTGATTGGTCTCAATTTGAACTTGATTGGTGTCAATTTGAACTTGAAAAGGTATAGATATGTATCTAGATACTATAAATGTATCTAGATACTGTATCTAGATACAATACAGATTCTTCAGATTTTTTTTTATCTAGATACAACTTTAGGTACACAAGCAAGAATGTATCTAGATATGTATCTAGATACTTTAAATGTATCTACATACTGTATCTAGATCCATGTATCTAGATACATTACAACACTTGGTCTATTAAAATTTTAAACGTGAATAATATTTTTAAAATATTGAACCACATTGAAAATTAAAAACAATTGTTAAATTACATACATTAAATTTCAATGGGCGTTACTTTGCAAAAATGCCTGTTAGATGTGGCAGTCAAAATGTTGTTTCATCCTATTTTTCGGGTTGAAACTTGAGATTTATTGTTGTCGGGTGTGTGCACTTAGGGCGTCGGCTCTCCGAAAAGTTTGCGGGGGCCCCCGTGCCGCCGCCGGGGGAGCGGCGGGCCTGATACGGACGGTTTTCGTACTTAAAATGGAAACTTATTGTAACATTGCGGGGACTACATATAACTCGCATTTGCGCGACATAATAATGTTGTCTAGTTTGAGATGGGGGTACATTAGGAATGCCGCCCGTCTCCGGGCGCATTCCTTCAAATGTAGCTTCCCGGTACACATTACGGGGCCTGCAAAATATGCTAACTTCTTCCAGGAATTTACTATATCACACTTAGTGTTATAAATAGTGGCGTTAAATCACCAGCAAAAATTATCCGGCATAGTTGCGCGTTAATTATAATGCGGAATTAATTCGCGGGGGCGGCTGGGGTGGGGGTGGGTGTCTGCCTTCGGTGGCTGGAAAAAACGGCGGCGAAGACGTATGAGATTGTTAATTAAAATGAAGGGTTGTATTAAATAGGGCCATTTTCACGTTCCAGTACGAGGTCTAGGAAGAGTGCCAGTCGACCTTTGGCACAACAAATCAGCGCCACTTTTGTTCAACTAGAGAATTAAGGTGCACATAACTCTTATCTATGGGCATCTGAATTGTATGTCCGGTGACAAACGACCCAGCCATATAAAGCATTAATTTATTATGTACCTCATTTTTATTATCATCAAGATTTGTGCAAAAATGGAGATCCGTTTTCGCAACTTAGGTATTTATTCGCGGGCGGAACCGAGTTATTTCCAATAATCCTCTTTCCTTAAATTTATTGGCAAATTTATTGCCCCGCATCTACCCCCACGAGTAATTGAACTACTTTCCGGCCACAAATAAATTAGATTAATACTTCTTACGTAGCGCGCGCGCATCCATTACAATATTTATATTAATGAAATTATCCCCCATAAATCCGGGCAGCGATCGCCAAATAAATTAAAGCCCCCCTATTCCCATATTAAAATCCTTGAGGATTAAAATGACGAATGGCGGGGAATTGCGCTTTAAAATTTCGGCGACACAATTGAGGCTTACGTTGGGGGTGTGCGAAGAGCGAAAAGAGAACTGCGAAGAGCATCACGTCGCTGAATTTTACACGGAAAACTTCCACCCCCCATGCGATGGCGAGCGAAGCAGCCCTACAGAATACAAACTAACTTGCCATAGATAACTATTTCTTACAATAAAAGCGCTATTATGATTCATCGCCTGTTTTTTTTTGTAGCCTCTGATTTTCGCAATTATTGCGGTAATTAGTTACGTATATATATGCTTTAAACATACATTTTATTCGACCTAAACGGCAATGCTGGGAAGCGATGGAGAAATAAACCAATAAGGACACACACCGCGCGATCACGCAAAGCCCGGAGACGTTGATGAAGAGAAATGGTGGAGGCGACGATGGCGTGCATCGGGGGCCGATGCTGATCTATGGGCCGCAGCGCCGGCCCTGCATACCTAATACCTTCCCGAGCGAGCCCCGGGGGCGGCGGAGGCGGGGGCGCTTTATTTAAATCTCCACCCCCCTCTGACGGGCCATGCGTCTCCCGGCGGGGCGAAATTAGCCCCAGTAATTGAACCCACCGATCATGCCAATCACAGATAAAAGTTGGGTGGTCATTGCAATCAGCGGGCTAATCTGTTAATGCGGGGATGCTGCACGGCCCTATCTGCGCACTTAATCGTGAATGATGAGAAATACGGAGGAATTAAAAATCACCGGCTTTGAAACAGGTGTAACCTGTATCACAAAACGTTCATCTAATGAATACATACATTTAATCGTGGTCTGTGCCACAACATGTGACAACTCATTTCAAGTTATTAATTAGCCTTAATTAAGTCCATGCAATAAAAATATAATAAAATAGTTTGATCTTCAGCTTCTATTCTATAATACAAGGTGTCCTTCAACTTGGTGGCATAAATCTAGGAGCATGCTAAGGCAAAATTAAATTAAAACGTTTTTTTTGTTAATTCAGATTCAGATTCAGATTCGGTTCAGATTCGGTTTATTAGTAGTATGACTCTTTACAGAGCATTACATTGTCATTAAACATAATATCATCATGTCAATTAAATGCAATAACAATATATAATACAATAATAACACTAATATCAATAATATAAAGGTAAAATAATAATAACAATAAATAACATAGAGGACAGCATCTAATAAAAAAACATCCACAGCGCAACAGCACTACAAAATCTAAAGTGGTCAAACATTACAGTCATTAGTCAATCGCTTTTGTTTCCAAAATATAGAACCTTAAAGTGTTACTTAGCAAATCAGTTATCTTATTAACATTTCTACTAGAGTAGACTTGAAAATCTGATAATTTGCGACGAGTTAATATTAAAAACAATCAATCCCAACAGAACTCTTTACAAGAACATTTAAGGAAATCCAGAAATCCTCAAAAATCTAATAAGTCAGCAATATTTGGAAATTTTGTTCAAATATAATAACCAAAGTTTAATTTACAATCAAAATTTTGCGATTCCTAATGAAAATTAATAAATCCTAATTACAATTTCATTTGTTTAGATGAACATTGTATAAATATCAATAAAATTTCTATTATTTCTCGTAAATATTGCCATTGTCAATTGCCATTGTTACTATAAAATTTATTCATACTGAAAATATTTCAAATCAGTCACTTCTACTAAAAACAATCAATTCCAACAGAGCTCTTTACAAAAACCTTTAAGGAAATCCAGAAATCCCTTAAAAATGTATATAAGTAAGCAACATTTGGAAATGTTGTTCAAATATAATAACCAATGTTTCATTTACAATCAAAATTTTGCGATTTCTAATGAAAATTAATAAATTCTATTTACAATTTCATATGTTTTAATAAACATTGTATAAATACCAAAACAAATTCTGTTATTTCTAGTAAATATTGCCATTTGTCAATTGCCATTGCTACTATAAAATTTTATTCATACTGAAAATATTTCAAATCAGTCACTTCTACAAAAAAACATCAATTCCAACAGAGCTCTTTACAAAAACCTTTAAGGAAATCCTGAAATCCCTCAAAAATGTATATAAGTAAGCAACATTTGGAAATTTTGTTTAAATATAATAACGAATGTTTAATTTACAATCAAAATTTTGCGATTTCTAATGAAAATTAATAAATTCTATTTACAATTTCATATGTTTTAATAAACATTGTATAAATACCAAAACAAATTCTGTTATTTCTAGTAAATATTGCCATTTGTCAATTGCCATTGCTACTATAAAATTTTATTCATACTGAAAATATTTCAAATCAGTCACTTCTACAAAAAACCATCAATTCCAACAGAGCTCTTTACAAAAACCTTTAAGGAAATCCAAAAATCCTTTAAAAATGTATATAAGTAAGCAACATTTGGAAATTTTGTTTATATATAATAACCAATGTTTAAATTGCAATCAAAATTTTGCGATTTCTAATAAAAATTAATAAATTCTATTTACAATTTCATATGTTTGGATGAACATTGTATAAATACCAATAAAAATTTCGATTATATCTAGTAAATATTGCCATTTGTCAATTGCTATTGCTACTAAAAAAAATTATTCATACAGAATTTTTTTTAAATTTTCCTTACGATATAATTTTCATATGCAATTTCATAATTTCCAATGCATATTTTATTAGTTTTAATAAAAATTTCATCATTTCCTGTATATATTTCTAAATTTCCAATACAATTTTTAATTCATGCTGAGTTGACAAGTATAAGTCATCTGTCACTGAAGTTTCTGAAAATTTATCTAATGAAAATGTTATGCCTGATTTGTATACAGTATGCCTCTGAAAATTTGATCACCAGTATGTTTTAAATAAGTGGGAAATGGAGTTACTAATTTTCCGACTTGACGTGTATAAGTTATGTGACTGAAATTTCTGAAAGTTTATCTAATGAAAATTTTATGCCTGATTTATATACAGTATGCCGGAATACAAATCCTCTACAAATTTGACCACAGTATGTCTTAAATAAGTGAGAAAATTTTCCAAGTTGACCAGTATAAGTTATCAGTCATTGTCATGCATTGTCATGTTGACAATGTTATAGTTTCACTGCCATAGTTTAACTTGCAATTAAAACTTCGCAATTTTCAATGGAAATTTTTGACAATTTTATGATTTTTGATATACATTTTACCCGTTTTAAAGAAATTTTCATCCTTTACAGTACAAATTTCGTAATTGCCAGTAAAATTTTAGTAAAGCAGTAAAAACATTACAATGTTTAATTTACAATTAAAATTTTGCAATTTCCTACAAGACATTGTATTTCTGAATTACCACAAAGTTCACAAGTTTCAATGAAAATTTCACCATTTCCATTAAAAATGTTTGCAATTACCTTACAAACTTAATAATAATAGTAATATATTAAAATTTTCTCGAAAATTTTATAATTTTCATTGCAATGTTTAATTTACAATCAAAATGCTGCAGTTTCCAATGAAAACTTGTAATTTTCAATTACTTTTTCATGATTTACAATCGAAATTTTGCAATTGTCAGTAAAATTTGAGTAAAGCACTAAAAACCTTGCAATGATTAATTTACAAACAAAATATTGCTATTTCTTGCAAGAAACTCTGAATTACCATTTCGAAATTTTCGATGCACGATATATATTGCACAAGTTTCAATGAAGATTTCACCATTTCTATTAAAATTATTGCCATTACCTTACAACTTACAAAAAATTTAAATATTTCATTGCAATGTTTAAGTTCCAATCAAAATGCAGCCGTTTCCAGTGGAAATTTGTAATTTTCAATTACTTTTTCATGATTTATAATCAAAATTTTGCAATTTCATGCGAATATTGATAGTTTTGAATTAAATTTTTGTAATTTTAGTAGTATATTTTATAAGTTTCAACGAAGATTTCACAATTTCCATTAAAAAATATGCAATTGCTTTACAAACTGCAAAATTTTAAATTTATCTCGAAAATTATATAATTTTTCATTGCAAAGTTTAATTTACAATCAAAACGCGATCGTTTCCAATAAAATTTGCAATTTTCAATTATTTTTTCATGATTTACAATCAAAATTTTGCAACTTCCTGCAAAAATTTTCGATGTATAGTTTAAAAGTTTCCAGGAATATTTCACCATTTCCATTAAAATATTTGCAATTGCCACAAAGTTGTGGGACACCTTGTATATTAGAATATCCATTAAAAACGATATAGATGTAACAATTTACAAAAAAAATATGAAAATTTCGGAGTATTACAGAAATTGTATGTAAAAAAAACCTGTATGTAACGTAAAATCGAAAATTCAACATATTATTAAAGTTCCAGAAATGTACAACATTCCTAAATATTAAAAATAATCAATTAAAACAGACCTCTTTACAATAACTTTTAAGAAAATCGAGAAATCCCTCAAAAATGTATAGAAGTAAGTAACATTTGGAAATTTTGTTTAAATATAATAAGCAATGTTTAATTTACAATCAAAATTTTGCAATTTCTAATAAATATTAATAAATTATAATTACAATTTCATGTTTTGATGAGCATTGTATAAATTTCAAGAAAACTTCTATTATTTCTAGTAAATATTGTAAAATAAAAAAATTGTCAATTGCCATTCTACTAAAAAATGTTATTCATACTAAAAATATTTAAAATTTTCCTTACGACATAACTTTCAATTGCATTTTCATAATTTTCAATGCATATTTTATTAGTTTTAATAAAATTCCATTATTTCATGTATATATTTCGAAATTGATAACACAATTTTGAATTCATGCGGACAATGTTATAATTTCACTGCCAAGTTTAACTTGCAATTAAAACTTCGCAATTTCCAATGGAAATTTTTCACATTTTCATGATTTTCGATATACATTTTACTTGTTTTAAAAAAAAAATCGTCATTTGCAATCACCTTTCGCCACAAATTTCGCAATTGTCAGTAAAATTTGAGTGAAGCAGTAAAAACATTACAATGTTTAATTTACAAACAAAATTTTGCAGTTTCCTGCAAAAACTTGTAATTCTAAATTACCATTCAGTAATTTTTTATGTATATTTCTTATGTTTCTATGAAGATTTCACCATTTCCATTAAAAATTTTGCAATCACCATACAAAGTTGTAAAATTTTAAATTTATCTCGAAAATTTTATATTTTTCATAGCAACGTTTAATTTACAATCAAAATAATGCCGTTTCCAATGAAAATTTTCAATTTTCAATTAATTTTTCATGATTTACAATTAAAATTTTGCAATTTCCTGCGAAAATTTGTAGTTTTGAATTAAAAGTTCGTTATTTTCAGTGTATAGTTTTCATGAAGATTTCACCATTTCTATTAAAAAAAAATGCAATTGCCACGAAGTTGTAGGACACCTTGTATTGTAGGAACATACAGGGTGATGTGTTGAAAAGTATCCATGCTGGGTTCCTCAGAAAATTAGAGCAAAATAAAAAAAATCCTTAAACACGTCAGTTTTTATTTTGAGGACATCTTTTGACGTACAGTATTGACGATAAAAAAATGTACCTATATGATTGAGGAGGGGGAAACTAACACTTGTCAATAGTAGGTAGGTACAGTCATGCTCACATAAATCTAGTACAAGAAATTAGGTTACAATAGCAATTTTATATAGCAATTCAACAACAGTCATGCTCACATAAATCTAGTACAAATAATTTGACATTGCTATATAAAATTGCTATTGTAACCTAATTTCTTGTACTAGATTTATGTGAGCATGACTGTACCTTCCTACTGTTAACATGTGTGTCAGTTTCCCCCTCCTCAATCATATAGGTACATTTTTTTAATCTTGGGTACTTTCCTTGGACCTTTTCCAAATTCTTGAAACAGTCAATGGGCAAATTTATTTGCAGCCTGTCCAATAGCATCCCTCTTCAATTTGATGCAGATGTAGCATTGCAGCAAGACCTGTAAAATTCCGGTGCGATATTTATAGGTCAACTGCTTTTAGATCTCTTCTATCATTTTCTTGAACTATATTCGAAGTTTTGTCATCACAATTGTACTTTTGTTTTTTTTAACATTTTCACATTTACAATATGTAAATAGTATGTTTACAATACTGATGAAAAACACCAATACCAGATTTTGAGTTATTCAAATAGACTACTTCTTCTTGCAGTGCATCTCCTATCGGAGGTTTGCTATCATCACAGCTATTCGAACCTTATTCAAATAGACGAATAACATCAAAACAAAAACGTGAGCCTTGTGACAGCCTCTAACGACTCAATTATTTTTAAGCGTAGACACCTAATACCCTCATGGGAACACTATGTAGTTTATATGAAACCGATAAAAACACATTATATTCTGATATACTCGTTAATAAATGAAGTTTAGAGAAAATTTCGGCCTATAAAAGTTTTTTTGGAATTTTATGCAAAAAAACTTTTATAGACCGAATTATCATCTGAAATAGTCGATAATAAATGAATTTTAGAAAAAAAATCGGTCTATAAAAGTTTCTTTGGAATTTTATCCAAAAAAACTTTTATAGGCCGAATGTATACCATAGTTTGGAAATGAAGGACTATTATTTATTATAATTGTAAGATTCTAGTTACAGATACATTAATGTCATGCCGATACAGGTAAAAGTAGGAGTAGAATTTCTGAAATTCCAATGTGGCCTTTCTGCAAAAAAATAATGGGGACCTCTGCCATAGAAGCTCTTCACTCTTCGTTGCTTCAATATTGGGAGTATCGTTTAAATAGAATAAACCTATAAGAATGGCATCGTAATGCATTTCCATTGTCATTAATGTCATTACTGCCATTTCCATTGTCATTACTGACATTTAATGAAGTTAACTCTTCATGATGTGTATTTATATCAATAATTGCATAAATTTTCTGTACCAATTTCCCTGTGTGAACATATTGGGTTCGGTAGCAATCGCGCTGTTAATGAATCTCATCTATTGGATTGCGCATATTGTGACTGAATAACAAATCCGCGCCGTGATTATTTTCGAAATGCAGTTCGGTTATAAATGCAATACATCGTTATTACATTATCCGAAAAAAACGGTGCGCGCTGCGCATTACCGCCGTAAAAATCGCCGGCGAGCCGCGTGAATATTTAAAACTTCCATCCATTTAAAAACCCCGATTTGACGGATAATTCGCGATCGCGTTCCCAATCATCCGATTCCCATTAGTTTTATTTATGCAGGTGCGAAATTTTAAAGCGCCGTGCTGCGGGTTAATCAGCGGCCGGGTTATTTAATGCAAAAATACATCAGGCCGGACGCGGCTCGTTTTAAACGAGTCGCATTTCCATATAATCACTCACCGACTCGCCGATCGATCGATGATATTAACATATCGACTGATCGGATCGGCATTGTCACGAGCGTTACTCACGCCGACACAACACCGGAATTGCCCGGCAGAAGAGCGCATAGCCGATTCCGTTCATCTCCCGCATATTTATATGCGCGCGCGAGAAACCATACGCGGTGCCAATTTTAATTGCACCGCAATCAATCTCTTCGGCGCGATTCTTCGCCTGTTGGTGCTGGGGGCGGCGAGAGCCTGCACCCTGCGAGTATAAAAAAATATAACCACCCCCAGACATAAGACATAACAAGACATTGAAAGTGTTTGGCGTGAAATAAAAAAGAATATAGAAGAAGCAGCAGGGAAAGAAATAGGAAAGACTCAGAGAAGATATGGTACCCTCTGGTGGAACAACAAATGCAAAGACAGAGTAAGAATAAAAATCGAAGCAAGAATAAAATGGATGAAAACCAACAAAACAGAAGACAGAGACGAATACGAGCGAAGAAGAAGGACTAGCAACAGAGTCATAAGGACAATAAAAAGAAAGTGAATGGATAAAAAAATTGGATGAAATAGAGGCGAAAGAACAATCCAAAACACAGAGCTTCTACCAGAAAATAAAGGTGCATAAAAAACTAACTTGTTTCTAGCATTACGGGGGCGGTGATATTTTGTAAGGTACATGTAAGGTACTTAGGGCTAAGGTAACTTGAAAATGAAACAATTATGGGTATATATTCACGTACACCAATAACAATATCATTTCTTACAATAACTACCCCTTGTAAACATATTTGCCTCTTCGTCGTAGCGCTGGAGGTCGTCTGGGGGGCGGCGGATGGGCGCGGGTGCGACGGTGTCCGGCGCCGCCGCCGCCGCCACCCCCGGTTTCCCGCTGCAGAGGGCGGCGCGTGACTCCGCATACGCAACGAGCACGCACCCCGAAAAATGTCAATTTGTTCTTCATTAATACGGGATATTAGAACCGACAACGCCGTAAATTTCCGGGCGTGCACGGCCGAAGGTATTCCGGGGGCGATTAATAATTGCACGGGGCGGAATTTCATCCGGTGGATGGCGCAGACGAAGAGGAGCGCGTCGGGGGCGGGCGGGGGCGGCGCGGCCGCTCCGGGGTCCAGACGAGGGGGAATGCACTTTTTAATACTACGGTGCAATCGTGTTCAAATGTAAAAATGCACTTATCAATTAAGGGGTGTCGAGTTCGATCTTCGGTACAGAGCATGGCTGTTTTGAAATGTCATGTACAGAGTGATATATAGCTGGAGGCGAAAAATAAATGCATATGCAATATCGAATTATAAGCGGAAATCACGAACCAATCATTTTTTTGACAGCGCTTCGTTTTCAACAAATTCGAGTTAAAAAAATACAACACATAGACAAAATCAATGGTAGACCAAAGATTTTTTTACGTAAACACCTTACCACCTTACATGATAAGTAAACATGAAGATTTGAAGGATCTTACCACCTTACATGATAGCTAATAGACAAAATCAATGGTAGACCAAAGATTTTTCTACGTAAACATCTTACCACATTTCATGATAAGTAAACATGAAGATTTGAAGGATCTTACCACCTTACATGATAGCTAATAGACAAAATCAATGGTAGAACAAAGATTTTTTTACGTAAACATCTCACCACCTTACATGATAAGTAAACATGAAGATTTGAAGGATCTTACCACCTTACATGATAGCTAATAGACAAAATCAATGGTAGAACAAAGATTTTTTTACGTAAACATCTCACCACCTTACATGATAAGTAAACATGAAGATTTGAAGGATCTTACCACCTTACATGATAGCTAATAAGTAAACATGAAGATTTGAAGGAAACTAAACTGAAGCTGGAACTGAAGAAATTTCTCCACAACTTCATGGCATAAATTTAGGAGCATGCTAAGAAAAGCAACATTAAATGAAAATGTATTTTTTTTTTTCTAATCGCTTTCGTTCCCAAAATATAGGACCTTCAGTAGTTTTACAACAACCGTTCCAACTCACCCCCAGCAGAGATTTCGATTAATTTAATTGACGCTTTTAATTCGCGGTTTTAATCAATCGCCGCGAGCAGTAACAATGGGTTGATTGCGGAAATTGCGAGTAACCGAAATCTCTGCTGGGGGTAAGTTGGAACTCTTGTCGTATAACTACTACCTTAAAGTGTTACTTAGCAAATCAGTTTTCTTACTAGCATTTCTAGTAGAGTAGACTTGGAAATCTGATATTTTGCGATGAGTCACCCACTATCATTACACATATTCACAAATAATCATCTAAGTAAACACAGTGCCGTAGTTCTTCTATCGTTATTGCTACATAAAAACTTTGAGATTAGGTTTTTTTTAAATCATATACCTACCATTTTTCGGTGAATTAGCATTGTCATAAAAAAGGTGTACTTCTTGAACTTCGAAAAATGATGCATTTGTGAGAAATTCGCGGTTAAAGCAGGCTACATAAAATAATAATAAAAATTTGTTGAATCTTTCCGTGTACACTGTACAGTCTTCTTGTGGCTGCTGAATTTCGTTGGTAATGCCCAGTATCAAAAGCATATCAGTATATTCACTGTTGGTGTAATTTTACAGTTATTCAAGAAAAAATATTTACTTTTCAATGAATGACACTCAAAATTCTTCTTGAACTTCGAAAAATGAAGCGTTTCTGAGAAATTCTAGGTTAAACTGGGCAGAGTAACAGAGTAATTACTAAACAGTTTTTTCTGTCAATTAATATTATGAAATAATTATGGAATGTTTGTAAGCACACTACATTATTATTAGATTTGTTCTTTTATTATTATATGTGTTCTACCAATATATGAGTCGTATACAGGGTGTCCTAAATAGAGTGGAATTGCATGGGTATCTTTCATATTCTTAAAGCTAGAGATCTAGTTAAATGGGCAATGTTGTGCAGTTTTATATGCTGCTTCAGATTCAAAAGCCCGAGCAGTTTAGAAATTATTCTAAATAAACTAAAAAGCACGATTTTCTAAAAACTCCGATATATTCATAATTATTAAAGATGCGGAAAAAAGTTTAAAATTAAAGTCACTTGGTACGATCGTGCAAAGAAGGGGGAAAAGAGTCGATTTAACCATGTAAATATCAAATATGGCGGCCATTTAAAATAACAAAGTTACTATTTATATCTCGGAAACCGCCATTTTGACTTTTGTTTTGACTTGATTCTTAAGTTTGTCTGATCGAACCAAGTAACTTTTATTTTAAACTTATTTCCGCATCTTTAATAATTATGGAAATATCGTAGTTTTTAGAAAATCGCAATTTTTAGTTTTTTTAAAATAATTTCTAAACTGCTTGGACTTTTAAAAAAATTTCAACATAATCTGAACCAGTATACAAAACTGCACGACATTGAACATTTAACCAGATCTCTAGCTTTCAAAATAAGAAAGATACCCATGCAATCCAACTCTATTTAGGACACCCTGTAGATGCAAAACTAGCCAAATCACAAAAATACAAATAATTAGTTATTACCGGCAGTCGGTAGTTTAATGCATCTTCCACGTATTTGAATGACCAGTTCCTTTCAAAACCCGCAAAATGCTTTGTTATTGTGCTTTAAAATTCTGCAGCAGTCAAGTCTGCTAAGTCCATTTTAAACAATGGAGGTCTCATATGCTGCTTGGTCATTACATAGTCATCACCAGTGGTTATTGTCAGTGCAGTATGGATTGCTTTGAAACAAAATTGATAAAAACACCACCAAATAAAAGCAGGAAAAAACGAAAACCGACAGACCCCTTAAAAGACAACTACGAAAACTTTTAATGTAAGTTTATTTTCTTTATACAATTATGGCAGACATCATTGTGCGTTGAATTTTTGAGGTCTCACATGCTGCACGGTCATTACATGGTCATCACCAGTAATTATTGTCAGTGCAGAATGGATTCCTTTGAATCAAAATTGACAAAAACACCACCAAATAAAAGCAGGAAAAAACAAAAACAGACAGAAACCCATAAAAGACAAGTATGAAAACTTTTAATGTAAGTTTAATTTCTTTATATAATTATAGCAGACATCATTGTGCGTTGATTTTTTTCTGCAGATATGCTGCACATACCTTGCCAGATAATCCAGGATGCATAAATAATAATTATTTGGAATGTAAAACTTTAAAAATGTGCGATGTAAGGGCGTTTCATAATCTATTTAACAATTAAAAAAAAAAAAAAAAGTATACCAAGATTCAATAATATATAAGTATTACACTGCAGACAAACCAAAGAGATCTAGGATTAGAAATAACACTAGACAGAAAAGATTACTTACAATTGAATACAGCATTCGGAAAGTAATGGAGAAGTTGTTCGTCGTATTTTTTGTTGAGTATTTTGGGTATTAAAAAAGAAGTCCAGGCAGTAATGAGGCAATTTTTGGCAAGAGGCAAATAAAAGCAGGAAAAAACAAATACAGACAGAAACCCATAAAAGACAGGTACGAAAACTGTTAATGTAAGTTTATTTTCTTTATACAATTATAGCAGACATCATTGTGCGTTGAATTTTTACTTCATTAAATTTCATACCTTGCCAGAAAATCCAGAAATCATAAATAATAATTATTTGGAATGTAAGACTTTAAAAATATGCGATGTAAGGGCGTTCCATAATCTATTTTACAATAATAAAAAAACAAAGTATACCAAGATTCTTTCTGCCTAGTGTTATCTATAATCCTAGATCTATTTGGTTTGTCAGCAGTGTAATACATATATATTAAATTGTATGAGGAAATTATTACTTCTTGGTGAAACATTTTGATTAGGTTAATAAAGAAAATACTTGGTAAAGTTTCACAAGTTTTATAGAATTGCTCTACAATTGTTTCGGCACTGCTGCCATTCTCAAGAGAGATAAAAACTCTCTCAGAGATAAAAACTTTTCAAGAGAGATAAAAAGTTTAATATAACGTACAATACAAAGTTTCTATAAAACTTGTGAAACTTTACCAAGTATTTTCTTTATTAACCTAATCAAAATGTTTCACCAATAAGTAATCACTTCCTCATACAATTTAATGTATAAGTATTATACTGCTGACAAACCAAAGAGATCTAGGATTAGAGATAACACTAGACAGAAAAGATCACTTACAATTAAATACAGCATTCGGAAAGTAATGGACAAGTTGTCTGTCGAATTTTTTGTTGAGTGTTTTGGATATTAAAAAAGTCCAAGGAGTCCAAGGAATCCAAGGAGTAATGAGGCCAAGTCCAATGAGTCCAAGGAGTAATGAGGCGATTTTGGCAAGAGGCTCTCCACCAAGAGAAACTGGCGGGGTTGACAGAATAAAACATAAGAATGACAAAAACAATTTTTACAAGTCTTACTTGTTCTGAAACCCAGTACTGTCGTAGTAAAACAGTAATTAATACATACCTACCTTGTGAGCTGAATATTCGAAAAATGCACAAAATGTCAGTGTCAGTGGATGAAGCTGTTTGTCGTTTTTTTTTGAGTATTTTGGATATTAAAAAAGACAAGAGTCCCGGGAGTAATAAGGCGATTTTTGGTAATAGGCTCTCCACCAAGAGAAACTCGCGGGGTTGACAGAATAAAATATACAAATGACAATAAGAAAAATGCAAGAGTTTGACTTGTTCTGAAACTCATTACTGTCGCAGTAAAACAGTAGTTAAAACTTACCTACCTTGTGATCTGAATATCCGAAAATTGCACAAAATGTACAATGAGTCAGTGGATGAACAATTAATTGTTATAAATAGAATGTTTTTTTATACACTCTGCTAACAATTCTTACAATATAGGCTTTGGAACACCTTTGACAGATATGTGCTCAGATTATCTAAAAATGCAAGAAAAGCTCAAAAGTGAAGCAAATCAAGACGTAAAAAAATTACTTAAGGCTACATAAGCTAAAGGCACAGGCTTTTTACTGGTACCTTAAAACTGATTGTAATAATATTCAGAGTTTCTCATTCGATTATCAGAAAAATCTAGCCCTACCCAAACTAGCCGACCAATCAGCTTATTTTTCATAACAATTCAATTTGTATAACTTTACAGTTGTAAAGGGGCCATCATCTATAAAGTTAAGCATTGAAAACGTAACTTCATTTATGTGGAAAGATCCCCTCTTTCACATTCTCTTTAAATTTGACTTTTCTGAAGAAATTACAACTGTTCGTCTCTCTATTGATGAGCAAAATGCTCGCTTCGTGGCTTTATCGAGTGGCTCCAAATCACATTTCCAAAATTTAATTTATTTTTTCCCGTGGTCGGGCATTCCTACATGCCTCCCGATCGAGTGTTTGGGCTCATTTGGGCAAGTAAAAAAATATCCTGCAATTACAAAAATACATCTTACGCCATAAATTTATCTACCTAAAGGTATATCTTGTTTTTCTCGAAAACAGTTAGAAGTGACTTGGCGGGTTTTGTCTGTACGACTCATATATTCTCAACATACGCAATCATGCCTCACATATTTTAAAGGTCGTTTGGAACAACAACTGCCTGCCCAGAAGTAGCGGTCTCAATCGACACGCAATAATTGACTCTCGTATCGCCACGACGAATCGAAACCGCACCTGGATTACGACACAAATACCGAAATTAATTATTAACAAGACCAGAGAAGAAAAAAATAGTATAACCAGGCTCGAATGCGGCGATCCACAGATATACCCATTATGTGCCCATGGGCCGGCCCAGTTCCTTAATTAAGCGGCGGCGATGCAAGGACACGTCACGCCGGACCAGGTGCATTAGAACGCTAATTAGAGGCGATGTCGCCCTGATGATGGCGCTCGAAACCTGCACTTATTATTATTATTATTATTAGATTGCCAGAGCGGCGTAATCCGCCACTTACGATTAAGTAGCCGGGGCTTCGGCGGTTGCGCGCGGCGCTGATATGCAAATTGCCATCGGGGGCGCCCCCGTTAATTAAGGTATTAATTAAAACTCGTATCAGGCGACGCGGGTAATAAACAAAGTTTCGGACGGAAAAGTTATATTGCGGCGTGATTATTTAAATAGCGGCGCGGACGCCCCCCACCCCCATTGCCGCCCCCGGAAAAGAAACGGCCGGCGTAATGGAGAAACGATATGAATACACAACGAGGAATTAATTACGCCGAAATAAACAGTTCAGCAGTGCTGCTGGAACAATGCAGTGTGTTCGCGTGTATTCATAAATCGCGCAACGAGCGCAGGGAGCACAATAAACTAACGGCCAAGGAATAAGTGCGCGGCCCCCGTTTATATTTTAGCTCCGCACAGTTAGCTACACGTTTTTCCCCGGCGATGATGGCCCCCGCATTAATCAGCGATTTTTGTTACGCCGGTTTTATTAATTACGACGTTTTGGGCTGTACTACACATCCATTAGGGCATTAAATGTACATTATGTATCCGCCCACATCCACATCTAACCGAACTGAAATAATCAATAATTAGTGCCATAATAAAAAAAATGCAACATTTGTATTCACAATCATGTACACCTGTACATAGAATAAGAAGTGCTTAATATCACTCATTTCTTCGCTAAACTACCTTATGAGTTATTTATATATAATTATTATTGTTCAGGTGTACTAAGAAACTAATTCTCCTGAAAATTTGGCAAAGTTTCAGTACTAAATAAGTAAGAAAATCGAGGATATAACTTTCTGCATAGACAAGTACTAGTTAGCTATTACTGAAATTCCTCAAAATGTATTAATTGCATATTTAATAACAGATTTGTATTTAATACACCTTAAGCTAATTCTTCTGAAAATTTGGCAAAGTTTTAGTATTAAATCAGTAAGAAACTCGAGGATATAACTTTCTGCATTGACAAGTATGGGTTAGCTATTACTGAAATTTCTGAAAATTTATTACCTGCAAATTTGATATTAGAGTCGTGTACAGTATAGCTGAAACTAATTCTACTGAAAATTTGACAAAGTTTCAGTATTACATATGGGTGAAAATCAAACACTTAAATTTCCACTTTCACAGTATGGGTTACCTATTACTGAAATTTCTGAAAATTTGATGATTGCAAATTTAATATCAGATTTGTGTTTAGTACACCTGAAACTAATTCTCCTAAAAATTTGGCAAAGTTTCAGTTTTAAATAAGTGAGAAAAACGAGGATAAACCTATCTGCATTGACAAGTACTAGTTAACTATTACTGAAATTTCTGAAAACTTGTTAATTGCATATTTCGTATTAGATTTGTGTTTAGTACACCTGAAACAAATTCTCCTAAAAATTTGGCAAAGTTTCAGTATTAAATAAGTGAAAAAAAAGGGGATATAACTTTCTGCATTGACAAGTACTAGTTAGCTATTACTGAAATATCTGAAAATTTATAAATTGCATATTTAATATTAGATTTGTGTTTAGTACACCTGAAACTAATTCTCCTAAAAATTTGGCAAAGTTTCAGTATTAAACAAGTGAGAAAATCGAGGATATAACTTTCTGCATTGACAAGTATGGGTTAGCTATTACTGAAATTTCTGAAAATTTATTTTTTGCAAATTTGATATTAGATTAGTGTACAGTACACCTGAATCTAGTTCGCCTGAAAATTGAACAAAGTTTCAGTATTATATAAGGGAGAAAATTAAACACTTAAATTTCTACATTCAAAAGTATGGGTTACCTATTACTGAAATTTCTGAAAAATAATTATTTTCAAATTTGATAATAGATTCGTGTACAGTATACCTGAAACTAATTCTCCTGAAAATTTGACAAAGTTTCAGTATTAAATAAGGGAGAAATCAAACACTTGACTTTCTCCATTGACAAGTATGGGTTAGCTATTACTGAAATTTCTGAAAGATAATTATTTGCAAAATTTGATAATAGATTCGTGTACAGTACACCTGAAACTAATTCTCCTGGAAATTTGACAAAGTTTCAGTACTAAATAAGGGAGAAATCAAACACTTGACTTTCTCCATTGACAAGTATGGGTTAGCTATTACTGAAATTTCTGAAAATTAATTATTTGCAAAATTTGATAATAGATTCGTGTACAGTACACCTGAAACTAATTCTCCTGGAAATTTGACAAAGTTTCAGTACTAAATAAGGGAGAAATCAAACACTTGACTTTCTCCATTGACAAGTATGGGTTAGCTATTACTGAAAATTCTGAAAATTTATTATTTTCAAATTTGACAATAGATTCATGTACAGTACACCTGAAACTAATTCTCCTGGAAATTTGACAAAGTTTCAGTACTAAATAAGGGAGAAATCAAACACTTAACTTTCTGCATTGACAAGTATGGGTTAGCTATTACTGAAATTTCTGAAAATTAATTATTTGCATAATTTGATAATAGATTCGTGTACTGTACACCTGAAACTAATTCTCCTGAAAATTTGACAAAGTTTCAGTACTAAATAAGGGAGAAATCAAACACTTGACTTTCTCCATTGACACGTATGGGTTAGCTATTACTAAAATTTCTGAAAATTAATTATTTGCAAAATTTGATAATAGATTCGCGTACAGTAAGTACACCTGAAACTAATTCTCCTGGAAATTTGACAAAGTTTCAGTATTAAATAAGGGAGAAATCAAACACTTAACTTTCTG
The DNA here is from genome assembly GCA_951805005.1 of Othius punctulatus. Taxonomy (NCBI): domain Eukaryota; kingdom Metazoa; phylum Arthropoda; class Insecta; order Coleoptera; family Staphylinidae; genus Othius; species Othius punctulatus. Next base: position 10,642,675 of record OX638145.1, read on the forward strand.
CATTGACAAGTATGGGTTAGCTATTACTGAAATTTCTGAAAATTAATTATTTTCAAATTTGACAATAGATTCATGTACAGTACACCTGAAACTAATTCTACTGAAAATTTTACAAAGTTTCAGTACTAAATAAGGGAGAAATCAAACACTTAACTTTCTCCATTGACAAGTATGGGTTAGCTATTACTGAAATTTCTGAAAATTAATTATTTGCAAAATTTGATAATAGATTCGTGTACAGTACACCTAAAACTAATTCTCCTGAAAATTTGACAAAGTTTCAGTATTAAATAAGGGAGAAATCAAACACTTAACTTTCTGCATTGACAAGTATGGGTTAGCTATTACTGAAATTTCTGAAAATTAATTATTTGCAAAATTTGATAATAGATTCGTGTACAGTACACCAGAAACTAATTCTCCTGGAAATTTGACAAAGTTTCAGTATTATATAAGGGAGAAAATCAAACACTTAAGTTTCTACATTCACAAGTATGGGTTGCCGATTACTGAAATTTCTGAAAATTTGAAGATTGCAAATTTGATATTAGATTCGTATACAGTACACCTGAAACTAATTCTGCTGAAAATTTGACAAAGTGTCAGTATTAAATAAGGCAGAAAATCAAACACTTAACTTTCTGCATTGACAAGTATGAGTTACCTATAACTGAAATTTCTGAAAATTTGATGATTGCAAATTTTATATTAGATTCGTATACAGTACACCTGGAACTAATTATCGTGAAAATTTGACAAAGTTTCAGTACTAAATAAGGGAGAAATCAAACACTTGACTTTCTCCATTGACAAGTATGGGTTAGCTATTACTGAAATTTCTGAAAATTAATTATTTGCAAAATTTGATAATAGATTCGTGTACAGTATACCTGAAACTAATTCTCCTGGAAATTTGACAAAGTTTCAGTACTAAATAAGGGAGAAATCAAACACTTGACTTTCTCCATTGACAAGTATGGGTTAGCTATTACTGAAATTTCTGAAAATTAATTATTTGCAAATTTGATATCAGATTAGCGTACAGTACACCTGAAACTAATTCTCCTGAAAATTGGACAAAGTTTCAGTAATAAATAAGTGAGAAAATCGATGATATAACTTTCTGCATTGACAAGTATGGGTTAGCTTTTACTGAAATTTATGAAAATTTATTATTTGCAAATTTGACAATAGATTCGTGTACAGTACACCTGAAACTAATTCTCCTGGAAATTTGACAAAGTGTCAGTATTAAATGAGGGAGAAAATCAGACATATAACTTTCTGCATTGACAAGTATGGGTTAGCTTTTACAGGAATTTCTGAAAATTTATTATTTGCGAATTTGATATCAGATTAGTTTACAGTATACCTGAAACTAATTCTCCTGAAAATTTGACAAAGTTTCAGTACTAAATAAGGGAGAAATCAAACACTTGACTTTCTCCATTGACAAGTATGGGTTAGCTATTACTGAAATTTCTGAAAATTAATTATTTTCAAATTTGACAATAGATTCATGTACAGTACACCTGAAACTAATTCTCCTGGAAATTTGACAAAGTTTCAGTACTAAATAAGGGAGAAATCAAACACTTGACTTACTCCATTGACAAGTATGGGTTACCTATTACTGAAATTTCTGAAAATTAATTATTTTGCAAAATTTGATAATAGATTCGTGTACAGTACACCTGAAACTAATTCTCCTGGAAATTTGACAAAGTTTCAGTATTAAATAAGGGAGAAATCAAACACTTAACTTTCTGCATTGACAAGTATGGGTTAGCTATTACTGAAATTTCTGAAAATTAATTATTTTCAAATTTGACAATAGATTCATGTACAGTACACCTGAAACTAATTCTTCTGGAAATTTGACAAAGTTTCAGTACTAAATAAGGGAGAAATCAAACACTTGACTTTCTCCATTGACAAGTATGGGTTAGCTATTACTGAAATTTCTGAAAATTAATTATTTGCAAAATTTGATAATAGATTCGTGTACAGTACACCTGAAACTAATTCTCCTGGAAATTTGACAAAGTTTCAGTATTAAATAAGGGAGAAATCAAACACTTAACTTTCTGCATTGACAAGTATGGGTTAGCTATTACTGAAATTTCTGAAAATTAATTATTTGCAAAATTTGATGATAGATTCGTGTACAGTATACCTGAAACTAATTCTCCTGGAAATTTGACAAAGTTTCAGTACTAAATAAGGGAGAAATCACACACTTGACTTTCTCCATTGACAAGTATGGGTTAGCTATTACTGAAGTTTCTGAAAATTAATTATTTGCAAATTTTATAATAGATTCGTGTACAGTACACCTGAAACTAGTTTGCCTGAAAATTGGACAAAGTTTCAGTATTATATAAGGGAGGAAATCAAACACTTAAATTTCTACATTCACAGTAAGGGATTGCTATTACTGAAATTTCTGAAAATTTGATGATTGCAAATTTGATATTAGATTCGTATACAGTACAACTGAAACTAATTATCCTGAAAATTTGACAAAGCGTCAGAATTAAATAAGGCAGAAAATCAGACACTTAACTTTCTGCATTGAAAAGTATGGGTAAGCTATTACTGAAATTTCTGAAAATGTATTACCTGCAAATTTGATATTAGAGTTGTATACAGTATACCTGAAACTAATTCTTCTGGAAATTTGACAAAGTGTCAGTATTAAATAAGGCAGAAAATCAAACACTTAACTTTCTGCATTGACAAGTATGGGTTAGATTTTACTGAAATTTCTGAAAATTTATTATTTGCAAATTTGATATTAGATTAGTGTACAGTACACCTGAAACTAATTCTCCTGAAAATTTGACAAAGTGTCAGTATTAAATAAGGCAGAAAATCAAAAACTTAACTTTCTACAATGACAAGTATGGGTTAACTATTACTGAAATTTCAGATTTTTTTTAATTACATATCTAATATTAGATTTGTGTTTAGTACACCTGAAACTAATTCTCCTGAAAATTTGGCAAAGTTTCAGGTTTAAATAAATGAGAAAATCGAGGATATAACTTTCTGCATTCACAAGTACTAGTTGGCTATTACTGAAATTTCTGAAAATGTATTGATTGCATAATTAATATCAGATTTGTGTTTAGTACTCCTGAAACTAATTCTCCTAAAAATTTGGCATTGTTTCAGTATTAAAAAAGTGAGAAAATCGAGTATATAACTTTCTGCATTGACAAGTACTAGTAAGCTATTACTGAAATTTCTGAAAATTTATTGATTGCATATTTAATATCAGATTTGTGTTTAGTACACCTAAAACTAATTCTCCTGAAAATTTGGCAAAGTTTCAGTTTTAAATATTGACAAGTACTAGTTAGGCATTACTGAAATTTCTGATACTGCTAAGGTGCTAGATGTGTATATTTTATATTTGAATGTGTAAATCATACATGTGCATAATGGAGTGTGTCGTGGTAAGTAAAGGCTGGTGTATTCCACGGTGGCTCTTGGGCCGGCAAAAATGCTCATCCGTGTAGATTAGGGCCTCGGCGCCCGGGAGACCCCCGGCGTCCCGTAATCCAGGTGAATTAGTGCGTTTAATCAGGCCCCACTTGAGGGGGCGCCGGCGAGGGCGGCCGGACCGGCGCAGGGGGTTGCGGGGGCGGCTGGCTGGGGGTGGTCCGGGGGCTCGCCCGGGTAATCAACATCCCAGACACCTATGATGTACGGCGACCGCGGCGAGCGCAGGGGTGGATTTATGTGGGGGTGCCTCGCGCCGGCTCACCCACGAAGACGCGCCCTAGGTGCTCGCACGGTTTTTAATCACTACGTGGGGGCGGCTGTTGGGAGAAATTGCAGAATTAATCCGGCGTTCCGGTGCAGGTGAAAATTTTTAATTACGTTCGAGCGAGGGGCGGCTGCAGGGGGTGGCAGGGGCGTCTCGATACGTAATTTGGGGCGCGTTTTTCTCCGCCGGCGCGCAGTGCACCCCCAGGCAGCGTCGGCCAGTGCGAGATGGGTAGAGGCGGCGGCGTGGGGGCGGTTTAAGCAGGAACGGAGCGTACTTCATTGGTATGCATTGAGGATTTATACAGGCATGAAGCCAAAAACATTCATCAAGGTGGATTTAACTGAAACTCTGATTCATTGCAGCTCTAATATATGTTCGGCTTCAGCGTGCACCTCGCTGAAAATTATTATTTACTGAAACTGATTGCCTTAGTTTAGTTCGGTGCAGATGCACGTGGGGTGTATGTGGGTGGGTTGTGTGGAAATCATCAAAAGGGCGGTTATTTGGATTTTAACATTACTTTTTATTAAAATAAATTACAGTCACACAGACGACAGAGAGGGAGAGAGGCTTATATTACACACTGAAAATGTTCTTTGAGCAACAAATAAGCAACAAAATGTGTATATAAAAAAAAATCAGAACAAACAAACAATAAAATTCTAGTCGAATAGTATACACTCTATCCTTATACAATATGGAAATATTACAATATTTATGTACAGGTTTGGGATTACGTTTACGCAGCTTAATATAAGCCCAAACACACTGGGGTGCAAGGTACAGAGTTCCTCTGCTAGTTTAAGTACATTATAAAGTTAAAACGTATACAATTGTTGTACTTTCGTTTCAGTTTCAATTCAATTCTCGTCTTAATAAAAAAATAACTCAACAAAATAAAATATATGTATATATAAAAAATGTACAGTAAATATAATTCACTTAAAACTACTATAAAAACTACTGCTCTTAGGTACACTACGCACAACATATTCATTGATAAATTCTTGTGGAGGTTTCTCATTCTTCATAAATATGTACAAACATCACTAACTTCTACCGAATTTACAATAGTTTACAAGAAGAGTATTATGTACGTATGTGTGTATGTCTGGCGCGCGATTCTGTGCTCTCTATGCTTCAAATCAGGTTTGCGTTTAGTACAAAACGGTGCTCAAGCCATAAGTACGTATCGATTTCCTCAAAATGTTAACAGTTACAATTCCATGATTGGCGTAATAAAAATAAAAAACTATATGTATAAATATACAAACAACAACCAGTGTGGTTGGGCGCACACGAGCAAGTGCCTTCTAAGCTCTAGAACATCCACAGAATATTTTTTTTACAGCTACTAAAATAATAAAGTAATGTACCTACATAATTACAAATTAAAGAGATCCATTTCGTTTATTTAATATTTTAACAATGCTTTTTTTGAATGAAAATATATATATATTGTGAAAATCTCAGTCGGTCAACTAGGGAAATTCTGTGCACCATTACAAAACATAAAACAAAAACAAAAATAACCGTCCGTTCGTGTAATTTTAATTTAATCCAGTAATCAGTCGCTGAGATTACTTAATCGTAAATATTACAGTATTCTTATCTACCTATTAACTATTAGGAGTATTCTTTTTTACGTATATCGTTTTCCTTTTCACAATATGGCACAGTTACATACATGTAAAACTGTATATACACTTTGAACTATATATATATTTATATATAATATTTTATCTTTTTTCATTATTTAATCAAAATGGAAAGTTCGAAAAATATTTTATCAATATTTTTATTTTTTATATTAAATACGAAATACTTTGGATTATTAATATTTATAATATATTAATTTATACACTTAATCACTAAGAAAGTATACACATTTTTCACAAGTTGGCGGTCCAATTTTGGCGTAGTACGTATATTGGTGTGGTGGGGTTGGTCCGGCTTAGTACTGTCCGGCGAGGGTTGGCAACATTGGACCGACTTCCGGGTTCACCGGAGGCGTGAGGCATCGGAACTCCCGGATTCTGCAATAATCGATTAAAGAAAATTAAAAATTTGAGCCAATGTGCAATCGATAAAATGGGTGATGATACATCTGGGTTAATAGCTTAATAATTTTGGGGGGTGCGTGCTTTCGGGGGGCCTCAGGCTTCCGTCGAATTCCGGCGGCGGCGCGCATGTGCCCCGCCCGGCCGCCCCTCTGGGGGTGGGCGGGTGCATGTCCGATGAAAATCCGTTAATAGAAATATTAAATGCATTGGGTCCCGATTGATTCGCGAATTTATGGCGTCGACGGTGATTTTATGCCAATAGTTCGGCACATATTTCAATGGCCGAGTCCCCGGGAAACAACGAGTAGTAAACCGCACGAAATACATCATCGCGTTATTCGGGCAACGCTAAATATTGCATGACAATCGATGGGTTCTCCCGGCGGGCGTCCAGTTTCCATTATAAAACAATGTTTATTTCATGCGCCCCCGATCCGGCCGGCGGGCCGGCCCGGCCCTGCCCCCGCGCGCCGCTTCAATTAACCCCCGAAAATTTGTCGGGGCCAAGATAAAGGAGGAATTTATATCGGGGCCCGCGTTATTTACGGCCTCTCCCCGGGCGACAGATGCGCCCCCCGAAGGGAGAGGCCGGATGTTCGCACAACAATTAAAAAATACGTGATGGTTGTACAGAAAACCCAACCGCAATTACCACACAATTTAAGAGAAAACATCAGTAATTGCAAACCTCATTGTGAATTGCACCACTTGAAATTCCTACAGTTCAGATATACTTTTCTAATTCTCATACAGCATTACAACTCACAAACTCACACCTGCTGCAAAATGCCATATTATGTGGTTCACAATCATTTGATCTGACTTACTTGATCCTTAAATATCATTCAATATCCTTGAATACTTGCAAAATATTTTTTTCAAACACTTGTTTTTCTCATAATACGATAAAGGTCAGATATTTTTATAGTTCCTACGGATTGGATGTATTACCAAAATTTCGTACTGAAAATGCAAATGCTTCCAGGACAACATTTTACAAAATATTTAGTAGCAATAAATTGAATTAGAAATGTATACGTTTGTGAAAACAATGTGTTTATAATACAATAAAATTCAGATATTATTAAACTTCCAACGGATTGGATGTATTACCAAAATTTCGTAGTGAAAATGCAAATGCTTCCAGAACGACATTATAGAAAATATTTAGTAGCAATAAACTGAATTGCAAATGTATACATTTGGGAAAACGTGTTCATAATACAATTAAATCGAGCCTAATATATAGTAAATTGTACTACTACTACTACTTCTACTGTTATTCATTAGAAAAAAGAGTAATTTCCACTTCAGGTGTATTTTTACACCGGAAAAGTATTACATAAAGTATATACATAAAGTTGTATTTTATACCTAAAATACAACTTTATTATCTCTATCATTCAATTGTTATTTGACATGTGTGAATCCTGTTGTATACTGGCATGAATGAATCAATTTATTCACTTAAAAAAATCTGCACTTTACATTTATATTAATAACCTTAATATGAGAAATTAAGAATTTTGTATACTATTTATATATTTACTCGTAGTTCTGGTGGGCCAATTTCAAATTATATAATATTGGCGTTTGTTTTATCGAAAGGTACAAATGGATTTATAAAAAATACCAGATTTCTTTAAAAAGTCCTTAAAGTTTCTGCATTTTTTAAATTAGGGCTAGTTATTTCTACAGTTTTAAGTATATCTAAGAACAATCAAGAAATAATTTGGATTCCTAAACATAATCCTAATAAGGATTCAAAATTTTTATAGTTGATTGCCTGTTAACATCTTTAAAAATACACTTGATCCACTGGAAAATCCATTGATTTTCTTGAAAATCGATTCATTTTCTTGAAAATCTATTCAAAATACACCACTCATAAGAATTATCGCATATTTTTATATTTTTTGATTCTACCTACAAACACGAATAACATCAGTAATTTAAAAAAAAGATAATAATAATGTTTTTTGGAATATGCGATCATTCGGTTGAGTAGTGTACCGCTTGTTTCTCTCGAATTTAGTTGAATTGCATAATAATCTGTTGATATCCTTGAAACTTAGTTTATCCGATTGATTTAAAAAAAAATTAAATATACTGCCACGACAAGTTCAAGAAAATGAGTGTTTTCTTGAAAATAAACTGATTTCTGTGGAGAAATAATTGAGTTTCCCTTAAAGATTTCCTTAAACAATCGTTGCCTCAGTTGAAATTCCGTTGATTTTCTTGAAAATCGGTTGATTTTCATGAAAATCTATTAATTCTCTTGATTTTTCTTTGGATGCATGTAATTTCATTGATTTTCAGTTGACTTACTTAGTTTGTTTCCTTGAAAAGGAGTTAAATTCGTTGTAATTCAATTGATTTCCATCAAAATATTTTTCTTTTTCTTCCGTTTCTTTCGTTTTCTTGAAAATAAACTGATTTCTGTGGAGAAATAATTGAGTTTCCTTTACAGATTTCTTTAAACAATCGTTGCTTCAGTTGAAATTCAGTTGATTTTTTTGAAAATCTATTGATTTTCTTGAAAATCTATTGATTTTCTTGATTTTTCTTTGGATGCTTGTAATTTCATTGATTTTCAGTTGACTTATTTAGTTTGTTTCCTTGAGAAGGAGTTAAATTTGTTGTAATTCAATTGATTTCCATCAAAATTAATTGATTTAATTGAAAATTGGTTGATATCCTGTAAATCTGTTTAATTTGCGAATTAAACATTCGCAATTAATTCTTAATTCTGCAAAATTTGTTGATTTCCTTTGAACTTTTCCTTGAAAATGGTTGACTTTCTTGAACTTTACTATAACGTTCCCATTTTGCTAAATTTACTTATTTTCTTGGAACTTTTTCGTAAAAATCAGTTGATTTTCTTGAAATTCAACTTTACTGTTCACAAGATCGAATCAGCATGTGAGGATTTTTTTTAATTCTTTGAAAAACAATGTAAATTTGCTCTCAGGATGTAGGCCTTAAAACATTTAAGTTTATGATATAGATTAATGTTAGACGCTTTAATTTCATCATACATCGTTAATAGTTCAATACGACTTGTTACTCCATTTAGACCTTTGAATGAGTAGTTTTTTTGGATGATTCATTGTTTTAACACTCACCCGTCTGTCACGACAGCACCAAAGTAAGTGAAAAACCAAAAAAGTTTATAGAGTTTTATGGAGATTGTAAATGTTTTCGAAAAGGCTTCAAAAATAGTTTCAGAACATTCCTTAAATTTTGAGAACAATCAAAACAATCAAACCAAAAACATAAAACTCCAAACAATGTTGGATGTAGCAACTGATAAATATATGAAACAGTAAAATATTTTATATATTGCAAATTGGAAGAATTGTATATGGAATTTTGAAAGTTGAGGTGAATTTGCTATGGAATTTCCACAGAAGAGATTAATAATTTGGGAAATTTACGTAACAACCTTCTGAAATTGTTACATTTTTGGAGGATCTTCGCTGAATTTTAAGGTTTTTGGTGCATTTGGTGCAAATAACATCAACATTTTTATAGCTATTGAGAGTAACTAAAGAATGCATCAAAATTTCAACTGCTACTCTCAATAGCTATGGAAATTTTCAACTAAACTGTCAACCTCTATCAAATTTGGAACTTCATCTGCAAATCTTGAACTTCAAGTGTCAAAAGCTCAATTATTCAATTTATTCTATCAGAAATTGTCAAATTTTAAACTGTATCTGCAGACTTTTAACTGAATCCATCAAAAACCGTAATATTTTTAAATGTACATATCAAAATTTGTTTAATTTTCAGCTGCAACTCTCAAAAATTGTTTAACGTTTCAAACTTATCAACAACTTTCAATATAACTATCAAATATTATCAAAATTTCAACTGCAATTCTTAAAAGCTATGAAAATTTTCAACTTAAACTGTCCAACACTATCAAATTTGGAACTTAATCTGAAAATCTTCAAGCTTAAGTGTCAAAAACTCAAATATTCAACTTATTCTATTAGAAATTGTAAAATCTTTAACTGTGTCTGCAAAATGTTACCCGACTGAATCAAAAGCTGTAATATTTTCAACTTAACGTTTCAAAACGTATCAAATTTTCAACTGCACCTCTCAAAAATCGTTCAACGTTTCAGTTTTTTTAGATGCATGGCCACCATATAAAATTTAAATGGGAAACACTTTCAAATTTGTTAATATCACATTTATTTAGAAATAGTCATTGCAGGTTCGACCAAGACCCGGTCATTTTTGAATACAAGTGCTTGTAGTTTTAATTTAAGGAATTTATTGAAATCAGTCCATCCAAATTTTGCATTTTTACAGTATGCAAATTTTGTTGACTTATGATACAAACATATTGTCGTAATAATCTCAAAGCGTGGAGCCTCGTTGATAATCCGTTGATTTTCTTGAAGATCGATTCGTCAAAATTTTGTAAATTCACTGAATTTTGGTGAGTAATGATAGAAAAAATATTGCCGCATGAGATATTTTAAGCGTTCGACTACCACCTAGGCAGCTAGGGGGTGGTGAGATTCCACAGTCTCTCGGGGAGCATTTGGCGCAGCGCCCCGGTGGTTGTGCAGACATGTGTACGGTTCATGTGTGCCTGTGTACGTGCGTATTAATCAGACGGTCGTTATTTACGCGTGGAAGACAATAACTCATCAGCCGGGCGGTATATCATAATCCTGACGGGCACCTTAATGTATCAAATCACGCTATAATTGATTTATCGGCGGTCGGTAGTCGCAAGCAATTGATTTGCATTAACATTATGTAAACTTGTTTAGAATCTCATATTTCAATTATTGCGTGGTCGGTAAGGTGCGCGCCCGCGCCGAGATTTATTTTATCCCCGCACAACTTAATTAATAACTTCCCATTGTGCCTGGCGCTCCAATTAAAATCTCGCGCAATTAAAGTATCAATTCGACTGCGCGCACCTGAATTCCCAAAGTTTCGGTGGAGCACCTGGACCTGGCGGTAAATCAGCGGGCAGACGTGTGCGTGAATCTTATTTTTAGATGATTGCATCACTGCTTCTAACTTGTACCAGTATGGCACATTCGCGCGGAATAATCCGCGACGGACACGTCCCGAGCCGTACGTGGGCGCTCTTCGGAGACCCACGGAGGTGGAAATGCCAGCTAAGGTCTTCGATAAATACCAAAGACCCAAAGACGCGTACGTGACGGCTCTGCGGATCCGCGGGAGGCGCCAAGCCGTCCCCTGCATGGCTAATATCCGCGACTCCTGGACGACCTGCCTCAAGGCGCCTCCACCGAGAACCTCCGGTGGTGTTTACCGTCTGTAAATAACTTATCAATGGGCAACGGGAAAAAAATCCATAGCTCACCCCCCGGCCGCCCCTGCAATTTTATCTCGCGCCGCAGAGGCGCGCAAGAAAAAAACTTCCACACAAATCTCTGTCGACCACACTTCCTCGAATTTTAAAGTACTCTTATCGGATGGCAATCTATATTCTAAGCTGCCAGAGCGGGCGCTCCCCTTCTTCTCCTCTCGCCTCTTCCACCCTCGTCCTGCTCGCATCCCTCCCACGCCACCCGCCCCCCGGTGCGCCGCTCCTCGCTCTCACGCGCGCCCTCCTAGCCACCCCAGGCGGGGCCCATGTGACCGGCAATCCTTCACCCCGAGACAGCCGACTCGTTGCTATGGAGATAAATCTCCTATCTTGCCACTTCTAATTGGCTCTCTTTTCGTTAGTTTAATTTTCTGTTAATGCCGGTATGCGCCCGGCCATTAACGCAGGAATTCATCGTCTTGCACGCCGCCGAAACCCCTTCAACCCGCCGCCGGGGGAAGTGGCAAGAGCCGATAATTAGGGGGTGGTAATTTATTTCGGAAGCGCCGATTAATAAATTGCTGCTCTAATAAGTTGCCCACAATTAATAACTAATGGCAGCTTCTGACCCCCTCACCCCAACAACCCCATCAACGTCCAACACCACAAAAACAAGCGAAGAACATCAACGACCAATTCACAAGATGCAGCGAATAACTACTGCACCATCGTTATGCTTCCAATTTGTTTAGATGCATTTAAATGAAACTCTTTTATCTTTGTCAATATCACATTTATTGAGAAACAGGTACTATAGTTTCAACCAAGACCTGGTCATTTTCGAATTACAAGCACTTTTATCAACGTCCAATTCAGAACCAACACCACAAAATGACGAATTGAATGAACGAACGACGAACGATTGAATTCAAGTTACATTGGGGGGAAACAGTAATATATTTTAATTCAAAAACGAATAAAAGTTACCTGCAGAATAAAGTAACTTTTATCTGATATTTTTTTAAATTTTCATAAAACTGTTAGTATTCCAAATTATAAGTAATCCTTTTAAGTTGCCCTAAGTCTTCGTGCCTTTAGTAATTCAAATTGTTATAAAAAAATGGGGTACAAAAAGTAATAATTGAATAACAATAATAATCGATGTTCAACGAGGCCCATCTGTTAAAATAACTTTGACATCATTACGATTAAATATTTAAAAAATCAACAGATTATCAAAAAAATCAATGGATTTTCAAGGAATTCAATGGATTTTTAAAGAAATCAGAAGGATTTCAAGGATATCAATGGATTTTCGAAGAAATCAATAATTTCCAAACAACCAATTAAATTTCGGGATATTCAAATTAATTTGCAGGGCATAAACTAAAAGAATATCAAAAATAGGTTCGGAAATTTTCAGTCCACTCTGTTTCTATTATTTAGCAAGGTGGAAAAGTTCGTATGAACTGATTTTCAATTAGATCAACAGATTTTTAAAGGAAATTGACAGGTTTTCTTTCTAGTAAATCGATTGAGTTTTAAAGAAATTAATGGATTTTAAAGGAAATCAATGAATTTTCAAGCAAAACAGTAAATTTTCAAAGAAATCAATCATTTTCAATGAAATTTCAAGTATACCAATTGCATTTGTTGGGCATAAACTAAAAGAACATTATAAATAGGTGCGGAAATTTTCAGTCCACTGTGTTTTTATTATTTAGCAAGGTGGAAATATTCGTATGAACTGAGTTTCAATTAGATCAACAGATTTTCAAAGAAAATTAGCAAGTTTTCTTGTTAATCGATAGATTTTCAAGGATACCAATAGTTTTTTAAGTGAATCAATGGATTTTCAAGGAAATCAATGGATTTTCAAGGAAATCGATGGATTTTCAAGGAAATCAATGGATTTTCAAGGAAATCAATGGATTTTCAAGGAAATCGATGGATTTTCAAGGAAATCAATGGAATTTCAAGGAAATCAATAATTTTTAAACAACCTGGAAAGCGATGATAAAATAAAAACAAAAACAGTTGCGTGTACTAAGAAATCAATGGATTTTCAAGGAAATCAATAATTTTCAAACCTGGAGAGCCATGATAAAATAAAAACAAAAACAGTAGCGTGTACTAATACCAACAATTATTCTTTGCCATTATCTTTAGTTTTCTATTTCACTCATTGATGAGAATCCATAAAGAAATTTTGGGAATACTAACTGAACTTGCAGGGCATAAACTGAAAGAACATTAAAAAGGCTTTCGGAAATTTTCAGTCCACTATGTTTTTATCATTTAGCAAGTTTGGAAAACTTGTATAAGCTGATTTTCAATTAGATAATCAACAAATTTTCAAAGAAATTGACAGGTTTTCTTGTTAATCCATAGATTTTCAAGGAAATCAATAGTTTTTCAAGTAAATCAATGGATTTTCCAGTGAATCAGATTTTTAAGGGTACCAAGAGATTTTCAAGGAAATCAAGAGAATTTCAAAGAAAACAAGAGATTTTCAAGGAAATCTAGAGATTAGATTTATTAAGAAATCAAGACATTTTCAAGGAATTCAATAGATAGGTTTATTTCGTACATTTTTTTCTGCCTGATTGCGATCCCCCGTATACCTGATCGCCACCCCCTAGGGTCATGACCCCTCGGTTGAGAAACTTGTTCTACAGTAATGTCTTGGATAATTCGGATCGTAATTATTATCTGCATTATTCTTTCAACAAAAATTGATTTACTGCCTAGAGCCTTATGGTGGAAATTCATTTGGGATTTGTATCTTCAGACAGTCGTCACTAACTGAATTTGCAGAGCATAAACTGAAAGAACATAAAAAAATCTTTCGGAAACTTTCAGTCCACTGTGTTTTTATTATTTAGCAAGATTGGAAAACTTGTATAAGCTGATTTTCAATTAGATCAACAAATTTTCAAAAAAATTGACAGGTTTACTAATAAATCGACAGATTTTCAAGGAAATCAATAGTTTCTCAAGTAAATCAATAGATTTTCAAGTAAATCAATAGATTTTTAAGGGAATCAAGAGATTTTCAAGAAAATCAACAAATTTTCAAGGAAATCTAGAGATTTTCAAGGAAATCAAGAGATTTTCAAAGAATTTAATAATTTTCAAGGAAATCAAGAGATTTTCAAGGAAATCTAGAGATTAGCTTTTTAAAGAAATCAAGAGATTTTCAAGGAATTCAATAGATAGGTTTATTTCGTACATTTTTGTCTGCCTGATTGCGACCCCCAGTATACCAGATCGCCCCCCCCCCCCCCCAGGGGTTGCAATCTTAGAACTAAATGATAAAATACACATGGACTGCAAATTTCGAAACCACTTTTTTGTGTATATTTATTTCAGTTTAAAGAAAGTTGGTTCTCTCAAAATTCAGTTGATTTTTTAACTATGAGAGAAACTGTGTTCTACAGTAATGTCTCGGATCGTAATTATTATCTGCATTATTCTTTCAACAAATTGATTTACTGCCTACAGCCTTATGGTGGAAATTCTTTTGGGATTTGTATCTTCAGACAGTTTTCCTTCTCGTACTTTTACATGTTTTCGTGGGAACTTCTTAGATCCAGCACACGTCCAAGTAAGCAACTAATTCGCAAAACAGCTGCATTACGGAGCGTCCGCCGTTTTTGCGGTTTAAAAATTTTCAATTAGGTTGCGGTTTTTCCTCCATAAACAGCGCCCTGATTACCCGGCGATGAAAATCGCGGCTCCACGCGAACGCATAAACCAGCGGCGGGGGATGGGGGGCGCCGCCGCCGCCGCCCCCGGGCTAAATGCGCCGCGCCGTTCCGCCCGTCCGGAGAAAAAAGGGCGTCGCATTATCTGCACCGCTATTAATAAATAATGCGGTAGTTTGTGCAATTATTCAAACATCATAATTCACCTCGGAATAAACAATCCAACAAAACTGATGATATAGTGCGGCGTTCGGTGTATTTTTTGGTTATTCGCTATTTATACAGAAACGGAGCCAGCGCCCGTGCACCCGTACGTGTGTGGGTGCGCATGTGTGTGCGTGCCTGTGTTTTTGCGCTCGTATGAGAATGTGACCTGCCGAGGCACAGGCGGGCGTCGAGAATCACAGTCGGCGCCGCCGCCGAAACCGGAAGCCCGTCTCTCGCCAAGCAAAAGAAAGACGCGGGGGCGGGCGGATTATTTATAATGATGCGCGCGCGCGCGCATAAAATCCCGATTAATTACGCATTTTGTGCGCGCACTGTTTTTTTTATTTATTTTTGCGCGCCCTCCCGGATATTGCGTGGGAGGGCGCGCGTCTCGTGACGTGTTAAGCATGGTGTTTATGAAATTTTCAGCTGTATGAAGATTAACGAGGGCGGGGGACGCAAAGATAAACCATAATTAGCGCCGGTGTCATTTACACTTGTTATTTAAATTTAAAGTGGCTCGCGCTTTTTTATCCCCAACCGCCGGGCGGTGGTCCCTGTGTGTGTGTGTCAGTGTGTGTGTGTGCTTGTGCAGATACACATCTCTGCGTTCGTCGGGGTTTCATTATGAAAATAAACCGCGCTCGGCGGTTGATTTAGCGTGTGGCGGACGAACCCGGATGTCTGCGTCTCCTGGCAATTCGAAATGCGAAACGCGTGTCCCACGTACGTACACACATGCAAACGCACACCGCAATCGTGCATTCGGCTGACAGGGGGACGTCGACAATGCGCGATTTTTGCGTTTCCCCGCTTATGAATAATCGAGTTTGATCGGGGCCGGGGTCATAGGTCACATGCGGTGCGCGCGCTGTGTCAGTGGTCAGTGTATTGTGATATCTGATTATGTTAAATGTTTTATGATCGCATTGTTTTATTCCCGTAAATTACGCGGGCGCTACATTTATCAGTTTTATACGTGTTTACGTTTATATTAAATGATGGATTCGCGCTGCGCGAAGCACCAAACACCATCCGCACCAACACACACCCCCTCACAAGCAACACTACTAATAGGTGCCAAATCAAACCAAACACATATATAGGCGGATATTTTCGTTAGGAGCCACAGCCAATTCGAAGTCCAATGGAGACAGATGGGTGTTGGAGACAGACAGACAAACAGACAGACAGATAGACAGACAGACAGACAGACAGACATCAGAAGAAATATATGAAAACCCTAAAATATGTATAGAAAAATCGGCGTAAGATTGATGGGTAGCTTTGGGGTTCAAACAGTAAAAGAAAAGCAACAAGCTTTGGTGGAATAACGAAATCGGAGGATTGATAGAAGAGAAGAATAGACGTTATTAAAGATGGCTAAACACGAGCCAACAAGGAGAGATAGAAAGGTATCATCAGACGAAGAGAGAAGTCAGGCAAATGGTACAGCGAGAAAAGTGATTAATGTGGGACAAACAGTGCGAGGAGATAAATACTTATATCGGAGGAAAAATGTGCTTGGAAACATGGAAAATCATAGGTAGAGTAAAGAAAATAGAAAATAGAGATATGGATACACTATTCATCCCAGTAAATTTCGGGAATTTCACAACTGAATTTTCTGGGCATACACTGAAAGAACATCAAAAATTATTTCTGAAATTTTCAGTCCACTCTGTTATTTAGCAAGATTGGAAAATTCGAATGAACTAATTTTCAATTACATCAACAAATTTTGAAGGATATTGACAGGTTATCTAATAAATCGACAGATTTTCAAGGAAGTCAATAGTTTCTCAAGGAAATCAAGAGATATTCAAGGAAATCAAGAGACTTTCAAGGAAATCAAGAGATTTTCAAGGAAATCGAGAGATTTTCAAGGAAATCGAGAGATTTTTAAGGAAATCAAGAGATTTTCAAGGAAATCAATAGATAGGTATATTTCGTACATTTTGTCTAAAATGTTCAGAATTGATAGAAGAGAAGAATAGATGTTATTAAAGATGGCTAAACACGAGCCAACAAGGAGATAGAGAAAGGTATCATCAGACGAAGAGAGAAGTAAGGCAAATGGTACAGCGAGAAAAGAGATTAATGTGGGACAAACAGTGCGAGGAGATAAATACTTATATCGGAGGAAAAATGTGCTTGGAAACATGGAAAATGATAGGTAGAGTAAAGAAAATAGAAAATAGAGATATGGATACACTATTCATACCAGTAAATTTCGGGAATTTCACAACTGAATTTGCAGGGAATACACTGAAAGAACATCAAAAATTATTTCTGAAATTTTCAGTCCACTCTGTTATTTAGCAAGATTGGAAAATTCGAATGAACTAATTTTCAATTACATGAACAAATTTTGAAGGATATTGACAGGTTATCTAATAAATCGACAGATTTTCAAGGAAGTCAATAGTTTCTCAAGGAAATCAAGAGATATTCAAGGAAATCAAGAGACTTTCAAGGAAATCAAGAGATTTTCAAGGAAATCGAGAGATTTTCAAGGAAATCGAGAGATTTTTAAGGAAATCAAGAGATTTTTAAGGAAATCAAGAGATTTTCAAGGAAATCAATAGATAGGTATATTTCGTACATTTTGTCTAAAATGTTCAGAATTGATAGAAGAGAAGAATAGATGTTATTAAAGATGGCTAAACACGAGCCAACAAGGAGATAGAGAAAGGTATCATCAGACGAAGAGAGAAGTAAGGCAAATGGTACAGCGAGAAAATAGATCAATGTGGGACAAATAGTGTGAGGAGATAAATACTTATATCGGAGGAAAAATGTGCTTGGAAACATGGAAATTCTTAGCTGGAGTAAAGAAAATGGAGAAGAAAGATATGAATACATTATTCGTCCTAGTACAGAGATGGGTAGGACACTACGAGAAATTGTTAATAGAAGATAGACTACAATTTGCTACAGCATCACCAACACAAGTAGCTATACAAGACGTACCGATGGAGATTACGGTAAAAGTAGTAGAAAAAGCCGTACGCGAGCTAAAAAATGGTAGATCCCCAGGGACGGGAGGAATATATGCCGAATTACTGAAAAACAGAACTCTATAACTGTTCACAATAATTACGAAGATGTTTAATGAATACCTACATGATTGGTTAAGAAAAAAACTAATTTGATTTAATCGTCCAGAAGTTGCATCGATTTTAACTGACCACGTTTCTGAAGAATAGAAGATGGCATATATATATCGGCAATACATAACAAGGGTAGTAAGAAAGAGTGCACCAACTGCAGGTGAATTTCAGTAACATGCCTTGGCATAGATTAAAAACTTGCCAACAAGGAGTACTATACTATACACTTTACTATACACTATACTATACACTATACTATATACTATAGTAAAAGTTTGAAATCACATGCGATGGAAGATGCAGTCTACTGAAAATTTCAAATTCCTGCCAAGTTTAACATGTAATTAAATTTCATGATTTTCGATATACATTTTAACAGTTCTAAAGAAATTTTCATCATCTCCAGTACAAATTTTTAAAACTTTATGATTTTCGATATAGATTTTACCAGTTTTATAAAGAAATTTTCGTCATTTCCAGTACAAATTTCGCAAATGTCTTGCCAAACATGCCTTGGCATAGATTAAATACTTGCCAACAAGGAGTACTATACTGAACGGCAAAAGTTTGAAATCACATGCGATGGAAGATGCAGTCTACTGAAAATTTCAAATTCACTGCCAAGTTAAACATGTAATTAAATTTCATGATTATCGATATACATTTTAACAGTTTTAAAGAAATGTTCATCATTTCCAGTACAAATTTTTACAATTTTATGATTTTCGATATAGATTTTACCAGTTTTATAAAGAAATTTTCGGCATTTCCAGTACAAATTTCGCAAATGTCTTGCCAAACATGCCTTGGCATAGATTAAATACTTGCCAACAAGGAGTACTATACTGAACGGTAAAAGTTTGAAATCACATGCGATGGAAGATGCAGTCTACTGAAAATTTCAAATTCACTGCCAAGTTTAACATGTAATTAAATTTCATGATTTTCGATATACATTTTAACAGTTTAAAAAAAAAAAAATCCAGTATAAATTTTTATAATTCTATGATTTTCGATATAGATTTTACCGGTTTTAAAGAAATTTTCGTCATTTCCAGTACAAATTTCGCAAATGTCTTGCCAAACATGCCTTGGCATAGATTAAATACTTGCCAACAAGGAGTACTATACTGAACGGCAAAAGTTTGAAATCACATGCGATGGAAGATGCAGTCTACTGAAAATTTCAAATTCACTGCCAAGTTAAACATGTAATTAAATTTCATGATTATCGATATACATTTTAACAGTTTTAAAGAAATGTTCATCATTTCCAGTACAAATTTTTACAATTTTATGATTTTCGATATAGATTTTACCAGTTTTATAAAGAAATTTTCGTCATTTCCAGTACAAATTTCGCAAATGTCTTGCCAAACATGCCTTGGCATAGATTAAATACTTGCCAACAAGGAGTACTATACTGAACGGTAAAAGTTTGAAATCACATGCGATGGAAGATGCAGTCTACTGAAAATTTCAAATTCACTGCCAAGTTTAACATGTAATTAAATTTCATGATTTTCGATATACATTTTAACAGTTTAAAAAAAAATCATCATTTCTAGTACAAATTTTTATAATTCTATGATTTTCGATATAGATTTTTAGATTTTACCGGTTTTAAAGAAATTTTCGTCATTTCCAGTACAAATTTCGCAAATGTCAGTAAAATTTGAGTAAGGGAGAACAAATAATTGCAATGTTTAATTTACAAACTATTTTTTTCAATTTCCTGCAAAAAAATTGTAATTCTGAATTACAATTTCGTAATTTTCGATGTATATTTACAAGTTTCGAAGAAGATTTCACCAGTTCCACTAAAATTTTTGCGATTACCTCACAAAAATTTAAATTTATCTCGAAAATTTTATAGTGTTCATTGCAATGTTTAATTTACAATCAAAATGTTGCCGTTTCCAATTGAAATTTATAATTTTCAATTATTTTTTCATGATTTATAATCCAAATTTTGCAATTTCCTGCAAAAATTTGTAAGTTTGATTTAAAATTTCGTAATTTTCGATGTAATTTTAACAAGTTTGTAAGACAATAGCAAAAATTTTAATGGGAATTGAGAAATCTTCATGGAAACTTATATTTTATAAGTTTCCATGAAGTTTTCCATGAAACTTTTTTATTGGAAATTGAGAAATCTTCATGGAAACTTATAAAGATTTCTCAATTCCCCAATTCCAAAATTTAAATGTATCTCGAAAACTTTATAGTTTCCATTACAGTGTTTAATTTACAATCAAAATGTTGCCGTTTCCAATAAAAATTTGTAATTTTGAATTATATTTTCATTATGTACAATCAACATTTTGTAATTTTCTGCATAAATTTGTAGTTTTGAATCAAAATTTCGTAATTTTCGATGTATATTTTATAAGTTTCCATGAAGATTTCTCAATTCCCATTAAAATTTTTGCTATTGCCCTACACACTTGTAAAAATTTAAATGTATCTCGAAAAATTTATAGTTTTCATTGCAGTGTTTAAATGACAATCAGAATTTTGCGGTTTCGAATGAAAATTTGTAATTTTCAATTATTGTTTCATGATTTACAATAAAAATTTTGCTATTTCCTGCAAAAATTTGTAGTTTTGAACTAAAATTTCGTAATTTTCGATGTATATTTTATAAATTTCCATGAAGATTTCTCAGTTCCCATTAAAATTTTTGCTATTGCCTTACAAACTTGTAAAAATTTAAATGTATCTCGAAAACTTTATAGTTTTCATTACAATGTTTAATTTACAATCAGAATGTTGCAGTTTCCAATGAAAATTTGTAATTTTCAATTATATTTTCTTGATGTACAATCAAAATTTTGCTATTTCCTGCAAAATTTGAATTTTTTAATTAAAATTTCGTAATTTTCGATGTATATTTTACAAGTTTCCATGAATATTTCTCAATTCCCATTAAAAATTTTGCTATTGCCTTACAAACTTGTAAAAATTTAAATGTATCTCGAAAAATTTATAGTTTTCATTGCAGTGGTTAATTTACAATCAGAATGTTGCGGTTTCGAATGAAAATTTGTAATTTTCAATTATTGTTTCATGATTTACAATCAACATTTTGTAATTTTCTGCAAAAAATTGTAGTTTTGAATCAAAATTTCGTAATTTTCGATGTATATTTTATAAGTTTCCATGAAGATTTCTCAATTCCCATTAAAATTTCTGCTATTGCCTTAGAAACTTGTAAAAATTTAAATGTATCTCAAAAACTTTATAGTTTTCATTACAGTGTTTAATTTACAATGAAAATGCTGCCGTTTCCAATGAAAACTTGTAATTTTCAATTATATTTTCATGATGTACAATCAAAATCTTGCTATTTTCTGCAAAAATTTGTAGTTTTGAATAAAAATTTGGTAATTTTTGATGTATATTTTATAAGTTTCCATGAAGATTTTTCAATTCCCATTAAATATTTTGCCATTGCCTTACAAACTTGTAAAAATTTAAATGAATCTCGAAAACTGTATAGTTTTCATTGCAGTGTTTAATTTACAATCAGAATGTTGCAGTTTCGAATGAAAATTTGTAATTTTCAATTATTGTTTCATAATTTACAATCAAAATTTTGTAACTTCCTGCAAACATTTGTAGTTTTGAATAAAGTTTTCGTGAAGATTTCACTACTTAGATTAAAAAATTTGCAATTACCATACAATCTTGTAAAATATCTTGAAAGTTTTATAATTTCCATTAAAAATATTTAAAAATTTCTGTACGATATAATTTTCAATTACAATTTGATTATTTTGAATGCACATTATATTAGTTTCAATAAAAAAATCATCATTTTCAGCATAAATTTTGTTTTTGCCAATACAATTTATAATTCATGCTGACAATGTTATAATTTCACTGCTAAATTTAACTTGCAATTAAAACTTCGCAATTTACAATGAAAATGTTTCACAATTTCATAATTTTCAATAAAAATGTTGTAGTTGCCAATGAAAATATGCAATTTTCAATTACATTTTCACGATTTTCGATGAATATTTGATAACTATCATTCAAAATTTCGTAATTTCCCATAAAAAATACCGAAATTTTGTATTACATGTTAATGTTACTTTATATTAAAAAAATATCATTCAAAATTTCGTAACTTCCCATAAAAGATACCGAAATTTTGAATTACATGTTAATGTTGCATTATATTAAAAAAGCAGCATACAAAATAGCCATAAGTCACCATAAACCACTGAAATGGCAAATTTGCGACCAATTTTTAATAACCTGCAAGTTTTCCGCCCTTGCTTTCGCCTTCTTCGTTAATTCTTCGGCTCTATTGAGGCACTTTATAACCGACACTCGCCTTATTAACATCCCCCTGCGACGACAACCGCCCCGACATATTTAAATTTCTTACGCACCCTTTAACTACAATTCACACTGCATTTCCGCCCTCCGCCCCATTTATCACGGCGCTGCGGATTTCTTCGGAAGGGCCGCCTTCGTCAATATTTAACCCTCTAATTACCACCGCATTTAACCACCTTGCAAATGGGCTCACAGACCACCAGCGCAAGACAATACAAATATCGATCTAAAAATCTGGTCACAGGTTCGATTTCTTGATGTTTTTTGAGCTTTTGAAACTCTCTCACGTGGGTCAAAAATGCAACTGTATGTAAGGAATAATTGAAGTTAATTAATGTAAGTAATATAAGTAATAATGTATTACTATTGACGTGCACACAATTATTATTACGAAAACTTTTTAAAAGCTGCATAAATATGAAATACTTTACGGACGTGCATTATTACGAACGTTTTTTTTTCTTCTACTTCCATAACGTAAACCAGAAATCATCCGACAAACACGAACTGGGTCATGAAAAACGTCGTCAGGACCCACGAATCCTGGTGGCTAGAGCCGCCCTCCCCCGCATATACATGTGTGTGTTTGTGTGCTCACGTGATACACACTCCATCAAAATATATCGTCGTTGCATGCGCGTCCTCGCCGGCGATTTATCGATATCCGTTTTATTTTCTGACGACCCGAATAAAACTTTCCAATATAAATGGACCGTATATGTACATATTCACGTCCATTGTGTGCGATGTACAGAAAGCAGAGCGTTAGATGTGAGAAAATTGAAGGAGTAAAACATTTGAAGAAGGGAAAATTTTCGTGACAGGAGGTATGCATTTTTGTAATAAACGTATAGGAACTTATAACAGTGGTAATGTTGACTTAATGTTGACAGTGGTAATGTTGACAGTGGTAATGTGTAGAAAGACTGGATTTATAAGTACATGCCATTTTTTTAGTCAATAATACATAATATACACAATAACACACTGATATTATAATTGTTATAACAGGGGAAGTATTTCTCCTTTAACAAATTGAGAATCACTTGTTCGTACCATTATTTGTTTTTTTTGTCTGGTGCTCAGTTGCATGAATTGCTTCGAATATTTATGCAGTACGTCTCTCAAGGATCTTTCGGTGTAAAATTTTCGACAAGTGCAAAATTTCGTGGACTTCCTAAATAAGCAACTCGCAGAGTTTCCCTCGCACATTTTTTTTTTGCCAAACAATTATGCGCAGAACTTTATCCCCGTCCCGAGGTGATCCATCACCTGTTTCCTTCGTGCACCCGATCCGGGGAAAAGTTTCGCGAGCCTCGCGGGGCCGGGAGTACAAAAATAAATAAATTATCCGCTATATTTGCAGTCCAGACAATGCCCGGCGCGATAAATCAGAGTTTATAAATTTATCCCGGTCCTATTCTTCTTGAGCCGCTTCACTTAGTTGGCTCTCGTCGTCGTATCTCCACCCCCTGGGGGCGGCCACGGGGGCAGATGCGGCCCCGAGAGAGCCGGGATATTTATCCGGACATATAATATCCTGCTGTATGAAATTTGTCGCACCATTTAACATCCATGTATACTTTATACGGGTCCGTCTGTCTGCATGCGTGTGTGTCTGTGTGCGGCTTATACGTCTTCCTGCGACTTTTGTGTTTTTCCGCTGGCTTTCGCCGTATGCAGGTCGCCGCTGATGTACGTGGAACTCGAGACAAAGCCGGGAAATTCCGCGATGTAAACATGTAATGGAGGATTGAAAGTGCCATAAAAGTTTTACCCACGGGATGCTTGGATGGATTGGCGCTGTGTCAAGGAATTCTGAGTGATTGTTTGGTAGTAATATATGCATATTAATGCCCACCTAGGCATCCCGAGTCCTCACCATTAAAAGTAATGGTGGGTAACATTTAACATTTCAGCAGACAACAAAGATACGACAGGTATTTTCATAGGTTATCCGCCGGATAAACATGCCTACAAAGCTTTTGAAAGCCCTGTTCAAATATCCTTGTGCGTCCTTAACAGTCACCGCAGTTTTACTATTGAACAAAACACTATGTGTCAATGAGTTCTAAAAAGATCCCAAAAAGATGAAAACAGAAATATAAGTTTTTGAAAGTTCTATTCTAATCTCCTTGTGTGCCCTTAACAATCGCAATTTTAGTATTGAACGAAAACACAATATGTCAATGAGTTACAAAAAGATCCAAAAAGATCCCAAAAAGGTGAAAAAGATACAAAAAAGATCAAAAGATATCCAAAAAGTTCCATAAAAGAACAAATAGGCTTTCCGTCGGAGGATTAACATTGTTAAATTACTACCTACAGTGTTAATCGCTGATATAGATGCCACATCGCCAAATTACCAAATATCGAATAGTTTTAGACATGTAACAACCAATATAATATAATAAGACTACCGATTACCGGTATTTTCATAGGTTATCTGTCGGATAAACATGCCCATAAAGTTTTAGAAAGTGCTATTCTAATCTCCTTGTGTGCCCTTAACAGTCATCGCAATTTTAGTATTGAACGAATAACAAGCTGTCAATGAGTTACAAAAAGATCCAAAAAGATCCCAAAAAGATGAAGAAGATACAAAAAAGATCAAAAGAGATCCAAAAAGTTCCGTAAAAGATCAAATCCGCTTTCCATTGGAGGAGGATTAACATTGTTAAATGACTACCTACAGTGTTAATCGCTGATATGGATGCCACATCGCCAAATTACCAAATATCGAATAGTTTTCGACATGTAACAACCAATATAATATAATTCGTTGCAGTTTAATTTTAGAATCATACAAGGCGAAGCTAATGTATCATAGCAATGTACGTAAAATAAAATAATACCACAAATTACTCACGTTAAACGCGTTTTATTAGAAATTTACGCACAAGTATAATAATGCAATCGTTGAAATCACTTGCATAGGCGACGAACCCAAATATGATTTAGTGCTTATTATGATATATTATAAGTTTGCTATGTAGAGCAAATATATTTTACATTTGTGCATCTAACAACATGACATATATATGATTCTACATCTAATTACCACCGTGATTAGTGTACACAGCGATTAGTGTACATAGTGATTAGTGTACACGGCGATTAGTGTACACAGCGATTGTGCTTTATGGACGTCACTTAGATGACATTTCTTTTCTTTTAGATGAAAGTTTTATATACGTGTCTTATTTAAGTTTTCGAATTTCAAATTTCAACGTATATTGAAGCCTGCCGAGTATTTCAAGACTATTTTTGCAAATTTTGGCATGGCAGTGTTGATGAACTGTTCCCGATAAAAACAGCTTAAGATGCAGGAATAAAATTATGAAAAAAAAAATTATAGGAAAGTTATTTTCTTGTAAGTTGTTGAATTCCAGATTTCAATAGAAAGTTTTGAAGATCCCCGAGTCTTTCGATTCTTATTTCGAAATTTTTGAAAGACGTTCAAGTGTGTCTGGATGTGAGTTCCAAAATGATCCAAGAAGATCCCAAAAAGAAGTGCATGGATCTGGAATTAATTTGTCAATAATCTTGGATATCTATTTTCTACTTGCTCCATACATTTATGTGAAAGTTTTATTTACGCGTTTTATGTAAGTTTTCGAATTTCAAAAATATCAACGTAAATTGAAGCCTAACGATTATTGCAAGACTATTTTTGCAAATTTTGGCATGGTAGTATTGATGAACTTATGAAATTATTAAAAAGAAAATTATAGAAAAGTTCTCTTCCTGTAAGTTTTTGAATTCCACAAACTTCAATAGAAAGTTGTGAAGATCCTCGAGTCTTTGGATTTTTATTTAGAAATTTTTGAAAAATATTCAAGTGTGTCTGGATGTGTGAATGCATGGATCTGGAAATATTTTGTCAAAGATCTTGGATATCTATTTTCTACTTGCTTTTTTTTAAGTTTTATTTACGCGTATTATTTAAGTTTTCGAATTTCATATTTCAACGTAAATTGAAGCCTCTCGAGTATTTCAAGACTATTTTTGCAAATTTTGGCATGGCATGGCATGAACTGTTCTCGACAAAACCGTCTAAAGATACAGGAATAAAATTATGAAAAAAAATATGAAAGTTTTTAAAATATGAAAATTATGAAGAAAAAATATATGAAAGTTATTTTCCTGTAAGTTTTTGAATTCCACAGATTTCAATAGAAAGTTTTGAAAATCCCCGAGTGTTTTAATTCTTATTTGGAAATTTTTGAAAAACTTTCAAGTGTGTCTGGATTGTAAATGATTTTGTAAACGAGGATAGGTTTTGTTTCACCATTATTAAAAGTTTGTAAATAAAGATGCAAGGTAAAGTTAGGAGATTAAATTCAGTAAGATAGGGTTTGCAAGACTCTAGCTTTGATGTTTGATGTTGGTTAAAGACCACCTTTCACATTAGATGTGAAAATCTGAAAAATTTCGACACCAGCTGTCAATTTTCAGGACCAATTGTTTGATTATGTCAATATCTCTCATTTTTGCAATGTGTGATATTGCGAAAATTTGTCAAATTTGTATTTGATACTGTTGTAAGTGAAAATTCTAAACATTTGGACAGTAGCAAATAAAAATTTGAAAATTGAAAATGAAAATTGATAAATCCCTCGATGTTTTTTCTGTAACAGTCAAAATATCTCAAAATTTTGAACTGCTTAACAATTTAATAATAAATTGCTGCAAAAATTATTCTCCGCCTTCAAAGTTCAGCAAACATTATTAAGGGGGTCGCCTGTGAATTCCACAGACGACTTTTCTGTGAAAATATCTGTGAAAAACAAAATTATAGGAAAATTATTTTCCTGTAAGTTTTGAATTCCACAGATTTCAATAGAAAGTTTGGAAATTCCCCCAGTCTTTTGATTGTTATTTGGAATTTTTTGAATGTGTTGAAATTTGAAAATTGAAAAAGAAAATTGATAAATGTCTCGATGTTTTTTCTGTAACAGTCAAAATATGTCATAATTTTGAACTGCTTAACAATTTAATAATATACTGCTGCAGAAATTTTTCAGCGCGTTCAAAGTTCAGCAAAAATTATCAAGGGGGTCGTTTGTGAATTCCACAAACGACTTTTCTGTGACAAAATCTGTGAAAACAAAATTATAGGAAAGTTATTTTCCTGTAAGTTTTTGAATTCCACAGATTTCAATAGAAAGTTTGGAAAATCCCCGAGTCTATTCATTGTGATTTGGAATTTTTTGAAAAACGTTCAAGTGTGTCTGGATGTGTGAATGTATGGATCTGGAATTAATTTGCCAAAGACTGCTCGAGATAATAAAAATAAATTCTAAATTATTTTTTTTTAAATCGAAATATAAAAACAAATCGACAGCTAAAAGTGATCAATGTTTGATTTTTGTCATTACTAATTTCGAAAAAAAATCTATACATTTCAAAAGTATGTTAAGTGAAAGATAAAATGAATTGTTTGTAGGAAGCAAAATTTAAAGGTTCTAGATACCCCTGAAAACGTTTGCATACATACCTAAATTTCAGCTGGGTACTTTAGAGGAAAATTTTGGATAATATTTGGATAAAATTTTATTGTATTCGATTTGCCAAAAAAAAATTCAGCTGGGGTACTCCAGAGGAAAATTTATATAATAATTGGATGAAATTTTATTGTATACGATTTGCCTAAAAATATTTCAGCAACCCCAGCTGAAATATTTTTAGGCAAATCTAATACAACAAAATTTCATCCAAATATTACCCAAAACTTTCCTCTAGAGTACCCCGGCTGAAATTTATGTATGTGTGCAAAATTTCAATGAAAGATATGTAGCCATTTTAGAGTAGGTATTTTTTTGCAAAAGTTTTCAGGAGTATCCAGAGTTGTTCCCCCTCCAGAGGAAAATTTTGGATACTATTTGGATGAAATTTCATTGTATTTGATATTTGCCCTTTAACTTAATTAAAAAATAATACTCCTGATTATGTAAGAAAAGTAAAGTTAGTCTAACATCTTGCCAAACGTGTGGCGACTTCCTAATTATACACGCATCTATATGAATATTATTCAATGATTTTTTTATTGTTTTTTGTCTTTTGTTCTAATTACCAATTAACAGATTGAATATCGTGCTTAAATTTAAATAAGTAAAATCTTTTGATATACTCCGATATACTTCTAAGTTGCTATTATATATAGATTAATTTTTATTATAAAGAAACATAACATAATATAGAATAATATTATTAACTTGCGGACACTTTCAGCCGTTAGCTCGCTATTATAATGTAGTTTTCTTGTTCCCCGATAAATTAGTGTTATAATGAGTGGCGGGTATGTGTTGAAGAAACGCATCGTCGCTTTACTGCCCGAAAAAAAGGAGGCGCACCACAAAAAGGGGCCGTTAATTAAATTAACCGTCGGATCATGTCCAATTTGGGCGGAATTCGAGGGCCCCGAGTCGTATCATTATGTCTCAATTTATCACTGTGTAAAATCGGCGGAACGAATCTGTAATCGCTCAATGTTTCATTGCCCGTCCGTGCGGTTAACCTGTGCAGCAGCAGCAGAGCCATCAAGTTAGGAGTACTCCTGCCATCGGCTGCAGCTGTAATTTAGAGAGTGGCGAAGATTGTTCAACGTGAACAAATAGAAATAAAACCGGGTGCTAACGGATCAGCAGGAATGCACGAGCCGTCCAAGTACTATTTCATTCATCGCGCACACACACACTCACACACGGATTGATTTTAAAGGCTGGCATATTTTCTGTGCCTTGATGACTTAAGAAATACAGATTTTTTTTAGATATTTGAGGCATACATATAAATGGGCCAAACCAATTGGTAATTAATGCCCAATCAACCCAATCAACTTAAATAAAGTTGAAAATTTATATGAGGTCAATATAAATTTTCAACTTTAATTAAGTTAATTTACCTCAGAGGTTTGTAATCGTATTAATATAAATTACATCAACATTATTTACTGGATATGCAAATATGTACCTCGTTCTAAAATGAAGTAATGTTTCCTAAACCAATAAATTTAAAAAACGACATTCTTGGGTCAATTGTTTAATAATGAGAATTTCTTCTTCCGAGTTCTGTCATTGTGATTTCTAATGCTTCTTCTGTGACTACGTTTACTGGCTCGTTTTCTTTTCCCTGTTCTGTTTCCTCTCTGTTTGGATTTTCTGTGCCTAATGGTTCTTGGAAATAATTCTATGGAAATAATGAAATTCAAATCTGATGTCTTTTTTTCCATTGCTTCGTAATCGATGCTGCTAAAGCGTTTTTAAATTGAAGTGAAGAGGTTGATACACTTTAGGACTTGTTAGGTGACTGTGGTGCAACTTGCATGCCACGGGCTGGAGGATTAGTTCGGCCTGTGGGGCATTTGACTGCGTGCCCCCTGATTGTGTATCAGCAGTCGTGTGGATACATTTATCAGTTTGAGCTACTGATGCTTGTGTGGATGCAGTACTTCCTCATTGAATATCGCACGGTCGAATGGAGCGGAGCACATCCGCCATCCAGCGGCATCGGCCCCCGTTCCGCCCGGCCGATCGTCTCCGGCGATAAAGAGTTAATATATTTACTTATACAGACGCGCGCCATTAGGTCGGCCGCCATTCGGGCGCTCTTGCTGCAGCAAGAGCAAAATACGCGGCACGTCCCGCTCTCCGCGCTTAATTAATGCCCCACGTCCTATCACAACAAATTAAGATAAGCGGTGATATGTTGCGACTTTACTGCGAGGTAAATTGGCGGATCTTATCGCGGATTAAAAATTCGCCCAGGGGACGACCCCGTCCCTCGATCAATCGCTCAATTATTGAATCGAGAAGTTTAGCCCCTTGCATTATTTTTTTATTGATGGCCGAGCAGCCATTAATCGCCGCCGCTTCATATTAATTTTCATTAGCCTGGATAAGGAAGAAGGAGCGTGTGTGGGAGATACTTCATTGAGGGGGGGAGCCGATAATTTACGCAGCGCATTACTATTTAATAAAGGAGCCGCGGGACGCGCGTCGACTAATTGAGAATTTGTATGTGCTGTATCCGTCTCTGGAATTTATGTCCTCACCGGCCCGCTTTATGGCTATTTTGCAGAACTCGTTCTTGCGCGCCCGCAAGACGTCTCTATCGTCTTCTGCGCGCGGATTGCTTTATGGCTATTCCGGGGCAATTAGACCCTAGCCCCGTTTTTTCCCTCCCGCGCCGTCCCGCAGATGGTGGCGGCTGCGCCCCACCCCCCAGCGCGCAACCCACCCCCGAAATCCGCTTTTAATTGAATAATTGAGACTTTCCGCCCGTAAAGTTCCCATCGCCACTTTTGATAAATGCGCCGCCCCCGGGGGCCTCGCGCGCCTCGCAGACCGGCGGGGCAATAATTAAATCGCGCCATTCGTAAAGTCGGGCCCCGCCGGGCTATTAAGGACGATTAATTTATGCCCGGTCAGGCGCTTTAATTAAATTTCGTAAATATCACGCTCTCATCAGGACGGCCAGCCGGCCCACAGACGGGTTTCATTACAGGATTATTAATTTTTAATTGAAGACTTGCACAATTCACCGAAACATCTCCTCGATCCGTTATTAAACCCGCAGCCCATCATCACAATTAATAAAAATTACATACAAACCCTACAACGACGTTAAACACATACACCCAGTCCGCACAAACAGCAAACACAACATACTGTCGTACAATCCATCATCAAACTGCGATAAATCGGAAAGTTTCTGAATGCTAATGCTAAATTAAAATTGTAATTGCTATGAAATTATTCGATTTTTTCATCAATCGAATACAAAATAATGTTGCATTCCTAAACATAATCGTAATAGAGATCCAAAATTGCGGAATAAACGATAAAAACCAACCAGAATATACAGATAGAATTTGATCAGTTTTCATATTGATGCTGCACTTTTTGGAGCTGGTCATAATTATCCACTTTTCATTTTCGTGACTATTTCTGTCATAGTTTCTGCTTACAATCATTGTGTCTTCGATAAAATAGATCAGTAATGCTTCCAGAAAAGATACATGGGGCACACCTGGTGTGACTTTCAAGATTTTTTTATTATATTGATAAATTGAAACAAAAAATCAGATTGTAGAAAAGTGATCCAATGAAAATCGACGACTAGAAAATTGATTTCCAGAAAATTCTTAGCTGAAATGATATCCATGGAAAATTGGCAATTGCAAAATAAATCGTCAGAGAATTTGTACGTAAGAAGTTATACTTGCACAAAAAAATTGGTCGCCAGTAAATTGGCAATAGAAAAGTGGTCCACAGAAATTGTCCGCTGAAAAACTTGGAACAGAATACCCATAAAAAATCATCTCCAGAAAATTGAAGTAAGAAACGTGATCC
This sequence comes from Othius punctulatus, assembly GCA_951805005.1. Classification (NCBI taxonomy): domain Eukaryota; kingdom Metazoa; phylum Arthropoda; class Insecta; order Coleoptera; family Staphylinidae; genus Othius; species Othius punctulatus. The sequence goes on from OX638145.1 coordinate 10,674,554, forward strand.
ACAGAAAATAAAATTGATACTTCTTTTTGTCAAAATATTTCCACAACTACTGGAACAGAATACCCATAAAAAATCATCTCTAGGAAATTGATATTAGGAATATGATACAGAAAATAAAATTGACATTACTTTTTGCCAAAATATTTCCACAACTATATTTTATCGTTGCTTTAAAATGTTATCAATAGGGCAACCAAATATATTGCCCACTAATTATGTTAATATTTTTGTACTTTGCCTGGCGATTGTTGCAAATTACAACCCAAAAATTTATTAAGGAAGTACACGACTCCTTAACCCATCGGATTACCCTTAATATGAGGAATACACAAGAGATTTTTTACTTAACCCCTGCAGGGGTAAGGGTGATTATAGAAAAGTTATCCAATGAAAATCGACGACAGAAAAAATTGATTTCCGGAAAATTGATAGCTGAAATGTCATCCATAGAAAATTGGAAAGTGCAAAATTAAGCATCAGAGAATTTGTACGTAAAAAGTTATACTTGCATAAAAAAATGATCGTCAGTAAATAGGCAATAGAAAAGTGGTCCACAGAAATTGTCGGCTGGAAAACTTGGAACAGAATACCCATAAAAAATCATCTCGAGGAAATTGATATTAGAAATATGATCTACAGAAAATAAAATTGACATTTTTGCCAAAATATTTCCACAACTATATTTTATGGTCGTTTTAAAATGTTATCAATAGGGCAACCAAATATATTGCCCACTAATTATGTTAATATGTTTGTACTTTACCTGGTGATTGTTGCAAATTACAACCGAAACCGGTAGCAAATGATTAAAAATTTATTAAGGAAGTACACGACTCCTTAACCCATCGGATTACCCTTAATATGAAGAATGCACAAGAGATTTTTTGAGGGAAATGGGAAATTTTACAAAAATGGGAAGAGTTGGAAACAAGCAAAGGAACTAACATTCAACAAAAAAAAAGGATAAAATTCTATAAAAAATAGAATTACACCTCAACACCCAAAAGGGTAAAAGATTGAAAGATTAAGAAAGAAAGAATTTGTAGATTAACGTAAAAGGCTGTTCTAAATTCAGAATGTATATGTATATTTAAATATAAAAGGACCTTTCCGATGCCTTTCTCCAAACAGTTTATTATGGGAATTAACTTGCTTATTGTTACATATCGATCTGCTGATAGCTCTTTGGTAACCATTTCTAAAGGATGTGGAATGTTGTTTATATTTTCCAATAAACCAATTGCATGGGAAGTGAAAACATCAGGTATATTTTTCGACTTTTCGTTGACTGGAATATCATTAACGTAAGTATACAGAGTGGTCACTTTTACGACACCCACCGTTAGGATCTATTAAACGTAAATACATACAGAGTTGCTCAAATGGGATAAAAGTTTCTCATTTATATGCGTTTCAATATACTGAAACGAAATCCGGGATATCTTTCACAGTTCCTGAACTATCGCTGAAAAACTGAAAAAGTGCACTTTCCTTTTCCTCTTATAACTTTTTTAACTACATAAAGTTTGACAAGAGTTCTTGCACAGAATATTGTTTAAGTATCTAGTTTTCAAATTCCGGAAAAAGATTTGCAAATTTTAGAGAAATTACATGCTATTGCATAATATGGTGCAGGAGATCCTATGCTCGCGCATTGAAATTGATTGTGTACAAAGCGTAATATAATATTTGCAATTGAATCATTAATAATTTCATAACTACATGAAATTTTACAACAATTTTTACACAGAATATTGTTTAAATATCTAGTTCTCAAATTCCGGAAAAATATTTGAAAATTTGAAAATTTTAGAGAAATTACATGCTATTACATAACATGGAGCTGGAGATCCTATGCTCGAGCATTGAAATTGATTGTGTATGAAGTGTAATATAATATTTGCAATTGAATCATTAATAATTTCATAACTACATAAAATTTGAGAACAGTTTTTACACAGGATATTGTTTAAGTATCTGGCTTTCAAATTCCGAAAAGAGATTTGAAAATTTGAAAATTTTAGAGGAATTACATGCTATTACATAATATGGTGCTGGAGATCCTATGCTCGCGCATTGAAATTGATTGTGTTTAAAGCGTAATATAATATTTGTAATTGAATCATTAATAATTTCATAACTACATAAAATTTGACAACAGTTTTTGCACAGAATATTGTTTAAGTATCTGGCTTTCAAATTCCGAAAAAAGATTGGAAATTTTGAAAATTTTAGAGAAATTACATGGTATTACATAATATGGTGCTGGAGATCCTATGCTTTCGCATTGAAATTGATTGTGTATAAAGGGTAATATAATATTTGCAATTGAATCATTAATAATTTCATAACTACATGAAATTTTAAAACAATTTTTGCACAGAATATTGTTTAAATATCTGGCTTTCAAATTCCGGAAAAATATGTGAAAATTTCAAAATTTTAGAGAAATTACATACTATTATATAACATAGTGCTGAAAATTGATTGTGTATAAAGCGTAATATAATATTTGCAATTGAATCATTAATAATTTCATAACTACATGAAATTTTACAACAATTTTTGCACAGAATATTGTTTAAATATCTGGCTTTCAAATTCCGGAAAAATATGTGAAAATTTCAAAATTTGAGAAAAATTACATACTATTATATAACATAGTGCTGAAAATTGATTGTGTATAAAGCGTAATATAATATTTGCAATTGAATCATTAATAATTTCATAACTACATGAAATTTTACAACAATTTTTGCACAGAATATTGTTTAAATATCTGGCTTTCAAATTCCGAAAAGAGATTTAAAAATTTCAAAATTTTAGAGAAATTACATGCTATTACATAAGATGGTATTAGAGATCCTATGCTCACGCAAGCGACGAACCCAAAAACTAATTTATAGACCTTGATTAAATTAGTGTGAATACTTGGGTGAAAGCTTAATTGGAGATGTTTTAGGCCCTTGCTACTGTAGTCACATGTCCCAGGTTCGATTCCTGCTAAAGGATATCGTTGTTCTATTGGTAATATTAATTTGTTTGGCAACAAGCAACTTTGCATTCTCAGTATGGTGGAAGTAATGTTTTCGTGAATGGCAGGTTTAGCTCAGCATATCATATATCATGTTCTAGTATCTAGCTTTCAAATTCCGGAAAAAGATTTGAAAATATTAGAGAAGTTACATGCTATTACATAACATGGTGCTGGAGATCAATGCTCGCGCATTGAAATGTGTTTCCCGCTCAGACCATATACTAATATACCATATAAACCATATCTTGCTTAATGCAAGAACAAGGTAAGTAATTTTTTTGCATTTTGGAGATATATAGTTAATTGACTCCTTTTTACTAATAACTACAACAAAAAGGGTGGAACAACATAAAACGGGGTCTTATGTTTAAATAAGTTTGTAAATACTACCTGCTAAAGAATTGGTAAAACTGTCCTTGCCGATTCCTCAGAAACTTAAAAAATTGAGGTACCTAGTTCTTGCATTAAGCAGACGATATTCCAATATATAATATAGACTTTTTCTCCCATTCTTGTGTTACGTTATCTTCTTCATCTTGTTCGGTTAACTCTTTGAAATATTATCTCCATCTTTCCAGTATATTGTCTTCATTCGTGATTATTGTTCCATTTTGATCTTTTAAGTTCGTCATGTGTTCTTTTTTTTTGTTTTAGTTGCGTTAGTGTTCCGTACAATAGTTTTTGGTTCTGCCTAAAATTATCATTATTTAAAAGCATTTGTGGTAGGAACAAACAAAATTGATGGCTGCAAAATCGATCCACATCAAATTTGAGGTACAAACAAAGTTTAAGATTGGAACATAGATGGGCAACAAATTGGCTGGGCTTTAATGAATTCCTCTGCAGCATTTTATCAGGTGGTGTTGCTAAGTGCGTTGTGGGTACGTGCATTTCTCTGGTGCCTGCAGTTTGAATTACAGCTTGACCTATAATTTGGTGCACAGGATGTGAGAATTAGTATTTTAGTTGTTTTGTATCGTAATGGGCACAAATCAATTACACGGCGAGCAACAATTTATTGAGTGATTACCGGTGGGACCGTTCGCTTCCACCTCGGACATCGAATTCCGTAATTTCACGCAGCCGCTCATTACGAGGAAAATTACAGCCTACAAAAACGGACATGGTGCATGCACGCTCTGCAGAGGCCGGAGTCGCCCAATCGTGGAAAAAAGCGGCCACCGCCCCTCCCCGGGAGGTAATTTCTTAATTATAAATTTATCGTAAAACATCAGCGGGCACCCTTCCATCACCGGTCTACTACTATATGTAAATTGGGGGCCCAATCCTCAGATTAAACCCCCCTGCCCCCGCCGCGCCGTATATATCCCGAGGGCGGCTCGCTACGTGGCGCCCTCTCCGCAGGATGGATGGCCGGGGCGCCGGCTGGAATTCCGATTTCCACCCCGCAAATTAGCGAAAGAAGTGCCCCCCGCGTCACGGGGGCCCCGCGCACAAAGGGGGCGCCGTAACGGTGAACGCGGAGAGATGCCCTTGCGCGATTTCACGCTCAAAAAAGCGCACAGGTAATCCAGAAGACGGATGGGGCCTTGGCCGATTGTTGCCGATATTACGGATTGCGCAGATATTCGGGCACAAAGCGGCGTTCTGCGAAGAAGACACGTCCAAGGTGGGGGCCTTGGCAAAATTGCGTGCGATTGTCCGGCTTGACGGCCGGGCAAAAAAATGTAATGACGGGCAAGGCCGTCCGACAGCAGGTAAAAATTTTCACAAAGAAATTATGAGCCACGTAAGTTTTAGTCCACAAATACTTACTAAAAACGTTCATGTAAAAATGTTGGTAAAACAGACGAGATTGTAGTAGAACTTATTACATTTAAGTAAAATTGACGATATTTTGATAAAATTACGAGATATTCATAATGTTTTACATTATGTTTATACTGAGTGACTGACAGAACACCTATTTAGATTTGTTCAATTTATAATACCAAATAAAATAATTTTAAAAGCACTTTGTATTGCAATAACATGCACAAAAATATTAAACACCAATTTACCAATAACACACGAGCTATTAGTGGCAGTGCAAAACTGCAGCAATTTTTATACGCCAGTGATGCGAAAACCGCCAGGATTACGGAATTTGGATCCATTTACAGTTTCAATTTGCGCTGGAATAAATTCAAACGCACGCACATTCGGTACTAACCCAACTATGCAGTTTGTTATTTATGCTCCACACGCAACTATGAAGCACGGCACAATTCAAAACAGAAACGTCTGAGCAAAATGGCAATTCGACTATCTGCGGCTTGTTATTATAAAATATTATGATTAGGAACATAAATAATTCAGTTTGGACGAGCTTCCCACAGGTTTCACGTTACCGATAGGCTTCCAGGTCGAATTAGAAATTATGAAATCGATTTACATATTTAATAATAATAATAATAATAATATATATTAGCGGAAAAGCTACATAATATACAAAACATAATATACATGTCTAGATACATGTATCTAGATACATTACAACACTGCTTTCTGATTTGATTCAGGGGGCTAAAACGAATTGAAATTTTAAAATGGAAAATGTTGCGCTTGTCCCTTGTGATAGATTCATTAATAAAGATGTAAACAATAGCTATAATAACGGGGAGTTGGAGCTTGTGAAAGTATTTTTAGAAATAAAACGTAGCACCTTTTTCACAAAAAAACATTTATTTTTTCTAAATGTACATTTAGAAAAAATAAATCTTTTTTGTGAAAAAGGTGCTACGTTTTATTTCTAATAGCTATAATTTTGTACTGATTCCCTTAAATATCGATTTTCCCATTTTCGTTTTTATTCTGATATCTCGTCCTTTTAAGGCTTTTATTGGTGTTTTCTAGAGGTTCCCTAGTCTCTGTATGGGCACTTTATAAAAAAGCAAATACAGCAGCTTTTTGAGATATGTTTTAACGATTCGAAAATAATCGTCACAAAAAATGTATGCGTATCTTTGAAAAAATCATGTGTGATATAAAATCGAAAATGCGTTACTTTTGCAGTTATCACACCGTATATTACATTCAAACACGTTTTAATCATACTGCAAATTTTGTGTTTAGTAATAAAGTAATGATTTCTATTACTGATGTATACTTGGCCCAATTGCTAGTTGTACGAACATTCGCGTATTCTAGTTTTGGGAGGATGCGTGTGTGAACAGGCCGATGTTAGTTAACGACGCGGAAATTATGCGGTGCAGATTTTTGAGTGCTCGACTTTAATGCGCGGAGTCGTGAATTGTGAATGAGGGAGATGATAAAAACGTATATCGGTGCATTGGTTACCGGTGAAATGCGGCAATCTCTCATCTGAAAAAAAAAGTGGGCGCGACTTCGGCAGTCGCCCATTAAGTAAGCAAATCGATTCTTGAAATCTTTATAAATCATCCCCGATGGCTTCCGTTCGACGAGCGAAGATCCCGGGGCCGGGATCGGTTTGTTTATTCGTCTGCGATGATAATGATTTCCTACGAAACTGCGATATTTCACGTGCGCGCGTGTGTGCGGGGGTGGCCCTGTCCATTAAAATTCGGTTAGTTTATCATCGAATTTTTCATCCCCCGGCCACGGGGATAAGCGGGATTTATTGTAAAGCGCTCCACGGGTAAATCATAATTATTATGGTCAATAATTTGCGCGCACCATCTGTTTAGTTTAAGTCGTTCCCTTTTATTCGCCCGGTGAAGATGGGGGCGCGCACAATGGGACGGCCGGGAAATTCAATTACGCGGGCGGTTTACCTGCGCGCCTCCGGCGGGCGTCAATCTGTTGCGGGGGGGCGCCTTATGCCCGCCGGACATGCCATCTCTCCATTTTGCGTTAATTTATATGGGGGGCGCATTGTGTGTGAGCGTTTTGGGGTGTGTGTGTGCGTCTATGACGTGTGGCTGGAGCGCGGGTTCGTGAAGGAGGGTGGTTTAATCAGTGGGATGAGATTGGGGCCGTAGATCTCTCCGGCGACGGCGTCCGGGGGATTTCTGGGGCGGCGGGCCGGGGGCGGGTTATTTTTGCCGCAATGTGTGCACGTTGTATGCTGCGAGCGGAGAGTACACATATAACTTATTGTAATTTTATAGGGGGTTGATACATTTTAAAATGTGCTGAGTGCGCGAAGAATGAGCAATGTGACGTCCGCCGCCATACTGTCGCACCCCTTCCACCCACGCGACCCGCATACACATCGCATCCCCCCGCACACACCCCCGCACGACCCTTATCTCTCTTCAAACTCAATAAATAGAAAACTGCACAACTCCTTTATCCGTCTCTCAACTTTTCCACATAACTTTTTTATTTCCCGGAGGTTCTATCAGATATTGCTTTTTCGGCGCTTGTAGGGATGCGCGCTGCGGGTGGAACGGCGGCACGTCCGCGGGGGCGGTTGGGGGTGGGGGCGATACACACATACACACACACGTCGCATTGCGGGGGCGAATTTAACTTTTTGGATTGCATATCTATTTTGCAAAGCTAGTTAACCGGCAGATTAGCGGGCGCGCGGAGTTTCATCAAATCCCAATGAGATCCGCTACCTTCCAAGCCCAGGATAAATTGGGGGATTGTTCCGGCTTACAGTTGAGTAATGCCGCGTCGGCCCACGTTCGCAGCCCAATATATCTAGCGGGGGCGCTTCCATCCTATATTTAATTCTGGATTTATATTTGCCATACATCCTCCGGAATTTGATGCATTATTATACCTTGAAATATAATTTTCGAAAGTGCGATAAATCCAGCCCCCACAGCCGCCCCCCGCGCGCGACCCGCTCACCCGGGGAAGTGCAGGGAGGCGATAAGAAGCGACGGATTGCCGCGCCGCCGGCAGGGATCACAAAACAAATAGATCAAGATTGGAGCCGGCCCAGCTCCCCCCCAACCCCCAGGGGGGACCCCCCTCGAGTTCTGCTGGCCTCTGCACGCCGTATTTCCTGCCGCCCCCGGCACAAATTCGACTTCTTTCTCTGCCAGACTGGAAAACCGGATGTTGATTGCGACAAACGGACACCGGGGGGCGCCCGCCGCCGCCGCCCCCGTATCTCAGCCGATCGCTCTCGGAGACGGTGGAACAAATGGCGAATGAAATGAAGGGCGGCCGTTTTCATATACATAAAAAAAAACCCTTTCAATTTCTTCGTGTGCGACGCGCCGTGGCCGGATTAATGGGCGGGGAAAAACTGTTTATCGCGATTACGTGGCCCCGATCCCATCACGATTTTTCTCCTCGACTCCCACAAATTTAGAGGTGGCCGCCGGTGGGGCCCCCGCTATCAGGCTGATATCTGCGCACGGTAATTAACAAGCTCGTGAGCGCTCTCCGGAGCCGCGACTCTCACGTGTGCTAACTCGAAGGCGCCCCCCGAAGACCATCATCAGCAACGAGTGATGGGAAATCACTTTTTCGATTGCCAAAACCCATTTGAACAAAATGGGTAACATGTACAAAAACCCCTTCTTAATTTTTGGCAAATTTCTTTAATTTTACATCAAATGCTTTTCCCATATTTACATAATATTTTACGCACAAATTTACGCATTTACTTTTCATAAAGTGAAAATAACACTGGTCAATAAATTAAAATTTAATGCATGCATCTATAATGCGATTACCAATGCGGATTTAGACCTAATAGATCTGTAACGGATCAAATTTTTACTCTTAAAGAAATACAGAGAAACTGCACCGAGTCCCAATTTGTACTATTCATAGATTTCAAACAAGCATATGATTCTGTAAACCGTCCAGAAATGTACAGAGCATTGAGAATATTGAAAGTACCGGAACAAATAGTGAAATGACTCTTAGAGACACAACAAACACAATTAGAGTGGAAGGCACACAAACAAATACTTTCAGGATCAACAATGGGCTGAGACAAGAGATCCATTATCATGTTCGCTGTTCAATTTGGTACTGGAAATAGTTATAAGAAGAGGGGGCCTTAATAGAAATAAATTGATATACAGTGAAGAGCATCAGTGCATAGCTTATGCTGATGACTTAACAGTTATTGCAAAATCTAGAAAAGAGTTGATCAGAACATTCAGAAAACTAGAAAAAGAAGCAAACATTTTAGGATTACATATAAATCAAGAGAAGACAAAGTACATGATGTTAGGAAATACAGGAGAAACTGAAAGTAAACTAACAGTCGAATGTAATGGGAAAGTGTACAATTTTGACTAAGGGAATAAGTTCACATTCCTTGGTGTGACCATTAATGAAAAAGGAATAGAGGAAGAAGAGATACGAATCAAAATATCAAAAGCCAGAATGGAAGGCACGCAAACAAATACTTTCAGGATCAACAACGGGCTGAGACAAGGAGATCCATTATCATGTTCACTGTTCAATTTGGTCCTGGAAATAGTTATAAGAAGAGGAGGCCTAAATAGAAATAAATTGATATACAGTGAAGAACATCAGTGCATAGCTTATGCAAATGACTTTACAGTAATTGCAAAATCTAGAAAAGAGTTGATCAGAACATTCAGAAAACTAGAAAAGGAAGCAAACATTTTAGGATTACATATAAATCAAGAGAAGACAAAGTACATGATGTTAGGAAATACAGGAGAAACTGAAAGTGAACCAACAGTCGAATGTAATGGGAAAGTGTACAATTTTGACTACGTGAATAAGTTCACATTCCTTGGTGTGACCATTAATGAAAAATGAATAAAGGAAGAAGAGATACGAGCCAGGATATCAAAAGGGAACAAAGTTATTGGAATGCTCCACCATTTAATGCGATCTAAAAGTATGTCGAAGGCTCTGAAGTTAAAGAAGTTGAAACTTGGGTCCTGAACACCAATGAAAAATCGATGCTGGAGAGATGGGAGCGGAAGGTGCTGAGGAAAATTTTCGGGGGGGATACAGTATGGTGAAGTGTGGAGGAGAAGAACGAATGAAGAAATAAAACAGCTGTTCAATAGCCCTGGAATAATAAACTTGATAAAGGTCCAAAGAATCAAGTGGATAGGGCAATTGGAAAGAATGGATCGAGAAAGGGTACCAAAGTATAAGAAATCTATAAATGCACAATTTGGGTTCGTCGCTTGACCTAGCGATCCAGCTTAGAGTCTCCGGCGCCATGTTACGCAAATGCATCCTATTTCTTTCTGCTTATAATTTTTTTAAATCTGATTGCGGATCTTCATAGCCACATTATTAATTGCTATAGCATAAAAAAATTTTACTCGCAAATTATGTAATTACAAATTTATTACTGTGTAAATTCGAAAATTCAAAATACTGCATACATACGCAAAGAATTGACGCTATCACCTAATGTTTTCGTAGTTTTGTGAGCCCTGAGAAGTATTAAACGTCTCATTGACAGATCGCGACCCACACTTTAAGAACCACTGTTACTTGACTTAAGTTACACGAAGAATAATGTTTATATAAACACCGAAAAACCAAGCAGTATTTTAGCTATTATGTTTTTGTGTATTTGTCGGTTTGTTATGGCTAATTACACAGGTCTACAAATTAAAATTAAAAAAATTACTGGAAAAGAGAAGTTTCCAAGTAATTTGGGTGCGTAGAATTCAAATTTACCACCAGAATTGCGCTGTCAGATCTGGTTCTTTTTATGTCGCATGGATGGCGCTACTGTAAAGTAATTTGACGGAAACCCACATGTATTGTCTATCTTCATAATAATAGTACTTAAATATATTAAATATAATCATAAATTATACATCTCTGCATTTGTAAGGATCATGTTTGTCATAAATATCTGAACTACTTGATTTTTCTATTTCATGGAACACCATTAATCATAGAAAAAAATTAAAAGTGCGATGTACTTACAATCTAATAAAAAAAATTAAACGCCGATTTCCTAATTGTGTCCCATGAATAAAATTCATCATTTTGTTGGGCTATTTTATAACAAAAATCAAAATTGGCCGTGTTTAAAATGATATAGAAAATTTTAAACCACCAATTGGTAAATTAACTCCGCTGTGACCGGTCCCAAGCCCGGCTGTGAAAGGAGGAGGGTTGTTCCAGGGCTAGCAACCCTGCAACGTAAAAGAGAGCGTGCTACGGACACCTATACAAGCCTCGGAAGTCGCATAGAGAAGGATGGAAGAAACTTGTAGAAGCCCTATGCTCCGATCAGAGTAAAGAGGATAAAAGTAAAGTAAGTAATTGGTAAATTAATATTGCATGTATCTAAATCTACATTTTTATAATTTTTGCACAACTGTAATAGGTTTAATTTGCCTGGATAATACCTCAAAATTAATAAAAGTGTTTTCCATACAGTGAATTAATATACAGTAAACTCCGGTTATAGCTGAAAGTGAAAAGCTGATGTAGGCTGTATCGTCATCAAACTTGAACCACCTGGTATACTTAAAACCAAATTTGGCTCAAATTGCTCCGTTTGATATCTAACCATAAAAACTTAAGAAGCATATTTTTTGATGTCTTGGGATTGGAAATTATTCAATTTAATCATTGACAGTGATTTGCCCCTTTTTTGGGTCCAATTAAAAATAAGGACGAGTTTATCAAAAACCTGCTCAAATATTTTGTTCTTCAAATTTGGTTAAATATTTCAGGCTAACAACTATTGGTGCTGCTCTAAGAATATGTAATTTCCATCATTAAATGCAATCCGTCAATGAGGTAATTGAAATTTAGATTCAATGAGCTCATATTCACACTAGCAATATAGAAATTGCTTAATTTACCTTTGAAAGTGAACTTTCTTTAGCACTTTCTAATAAACTGATATTCACAGTAGCAATATAAAAATTGCCCAATATCCCTTTGAATGTGACTTTTTTTTTAGCTCTTTCTAATACACTGACCATGATATGAAGAGTTCTCACTGCAATCAATAACATAAATGAAACAAAAGAAGGAGAAACAAATTTCTAAAGAAGCGGTAATTACAATTATTACAACTATGGTAATTAGTAACAAGTACAACTACGGTAATTACAACTATGGAAAAATAATTTAGAATTTTGGAAACGTTCAATTTCTACCGGCTTAAATCCAACGGTTTCTAAAATTCTTAAATCCATAGTTCTGAAAATTGTAATTATTTTATAAAACGTTCGATTTAAGTAGGAAGAAATCGAATGTTTTCTAAAATTATAAAATCCATAGTTCTGAAAATTGTAATTATCGCTTCCTAAGAAATTTGTTTGTTCTTCTTGTGTTTCATTTATGTTATTTTCAGTATATTATTTTTCATAAATATAATATTTTCGGACACATAAAAACACTCAGTCTAGAGTCATCAGAGTCATCAGTCTCAAACCTAACAAATGATAATTTTTAACACCATTCATTTTATTTCATTTCATTACTTTTCGAAATGATATACGTTTATAATCGCACGAACAATGATCTCATATATTTCCAAAAATACCAAAAAAATTATTTCAAAAATGTAGGTACATTTATGTATTTGTTTATTTATGTATTTATTTATTTATTTTACATATTGTAGATTGATCGAGGTGGCTTTTATTTGTTGAAAATTCATAATAGAAATGCATGAAATAAAGTTAGGCACTTTTTAATTTTCAAAATTGTTTCTATTGTTCGCAACAACTGTTTCGCCACACTGTGGCTTCTTCAGGCGAAGAAATGATTTCGTCGAACAAGTGTTGTTGCGAACAATAAAAACTATTTTGAAAATTAAAACGTGCGTAACTTTATTTCATGCATTTCTTTACCCAATACAATATGGGTTAAACACAGTAACGAATACGCGCAAACAACATTTAAAAAAAAAAGTTTTCTCGCATTTTTTCTCTGAAAATTCTGAAATTTTAAATATATTAAAAAATATAAAGATTTCCCGCATTTTTACTCCCTGAAAATTCTGAAATTTTTCAAATATTCCGTCTCACTGTGTAATAAGTTGAACGTTTTAGTGGCTGCAACAGCACTGGTAAAAACCAAAGACGATTACAAGTTTTTAGTGGCTATAAACTGCATTGGTTGTTTGGACGTATTCATGATAACATAAATTTCGAAAACATAGATGTATTTCACACTTTTTCAAGTGTTTCTATTCAATTCTTGAAAACTATATTGCATCTAAGAGATACGTGAGGCGTTTTTAAGTGTGATACCTCACATTCTACAAATTACCAATTTTTCAGGAGAGTGAAATGAATTAATTAAATCTGCATTGGTTGTTTGGACGTATTCATGATAACATAAATTTCGAAAACATAGATGTTTTTCACACTTTTTCAAGTGTTTCTATTCAATTCTTGAAAACTATATTGCATCTTATAGATACGTGAGGCGTTTTTAAGTGTGATACCTCACATTCAACAAATTACCAATTTTTCAGGAGAGTGAAAAGAATGAATTAAATCTGAAAGCAGTTATTGCAAAAAAATTAAAACTTTTCTAAGGATGAGTATGAAATTAATATATCTGCGATGATGTAAAATTCGAGGAATATTCAGTTATTGTGTGATTCTTTCCATTTTGATGAATTTCTAGTATAATAGTAGTAGTAATATATGAAAAATCTTTATTGGCTATCGATCCCATATGGAGTTTTTCCGCCTTAATATGTTTATTTGTAAACAAATTGGAGATTGGAGTTGATCGAATAAGCAACGACCTTAGAAGCAATCATAATCTCAAGTTACATGGATTTATATCAAAAAAATAATAATTACATTATAGACTCGTAAGCTGAACTTAATTACACGTATAATATATATATATATATATATATATATATATATATATATATATATATATATATATATATATATATATATATATTTAAAAAATATATATTGAATAAAACTGTGAATTACCTATGCACGAAAACAAATGTAACACAAGGTTTAAATCATGCACATAAAAACCCATTGACAAGCCATAAAACCGATTTAAAATTCACTCCATTATTCATGCAAATTGTAGCGATGTAGGACAACTGTATTTACCATCTATTAAGTCGCTTATTAAGATATCATATCCGTGATTAATGGTCGCTTACATTACGCGATTAATTAAATTATTTGCACAACTCTCAAACACTTGCCGAACAGAAAAAACTATCAAGTTTATGGTAAAAAAAGTGGGCATGCAATTATGTGGCCCCATTAAATTTCATTTGCCAAAATTATGGGATTTAACGACGGAATGATTTTTTTAAGTGCACATAAAAATAATTTATGTAAAAATATGCGCTGCGATTTTGTACTCGATGATTTGCACTGATAGTTACAAATTTGTTGAGGTTAAATAATGCGGGATTTTGATTTTTTTTCCCTATCAAAATTTTTAATTATATGACATTAAAACTTTCTACAAAAGTGGGATATGTACAAAAGCGCACTTTTCACTTGTGATGAAAGTATTTACACAATTTTAGCTCTTTTTATAATCGAATTTGTAAGGAGATTAATATACCATTTTGACAATTTAGATTTCTCAATGGTACATTTGTATGTTTAAATTGTTCACTTTTCTTCTGGGTAGATGCAGATGTAGATATCTAAGTCTACAAGTGTGATTAATTTTTGAACGTCGCGAGTCATCAAATAATTTCCATACGTATGATTGAACAAATTGCGGTCATAACAGCCATCCTCGGAGCGGTTTCGGTCGTATTCTGCACATCGTTGTCAATCGATAATTGGAGCAGAGCCCTGGCTGAGTAATGTGCGGATTAAGATTGGCTGCTTGGCTCGCCTCTTATGCGCGATGGTCTCTCAAATTGGATGGCCAGACAATCTAATAACTGGCGGATAATTATTATTAAATTATCGCGAGCCGAGGTGTGTTATTAAATCGGGAGTCACGTTACGCCGGACGACTCGTAATCTCTATGGATATTTTATAGCCGCGATTTGGGCGTGTAATGATAGAGCCAGGTGAATATATATTGTGGGAATTATGAATGCCATGGATTAAATAAATATGCTGTAGATGTTATAATGGGAAACGAGTCGAGCTCGCCTCATAATGGATATATTAGAAATTGTATGCTTTGACACACAGATAGATGTACAAATGTGACGTGATGAGTTGAAACTTGGACTTTTAATAAACAATCAGGAACTTAGAAAATTCCTGCCCAGAAGAAAAGGAAAAAAATGACATACATACAACTGTGACGTACTGAGTTAAGACTTGGATTTCTAACGCATAATCAAGATAGGTAAAACACACACACAGGTTACTTTGATACATATTCAAGAACTTAAGTGTTACTATTAAACAATTACGAGAAAGGATAGCACAATAATGTCGAGCTATTACTAGACAAACCTTTAAAGTTCGCGAGGAGTTTGAAAGCAGGCCATATTTTTGTTTAGAAAACAAGGAATTGTTTGCCAACATTTACTTTAACATGTTATTTGAATTTAATGATTGAATTTTTGCACTTAATTCCAAAACTAGTTGACCAAATTATATTATATTAATAATGACTGGAAAGCATATTTCAAAAGTTTTCCAACGATGTATTACAAGTAGTGGGGTGCCATTTATATTTTATAGATGAAGGTGGCTGTGGCTTAAGGGGTTGGTAGGGGGTCGATACTACCTACGCCAATTTGTTTGTTTCCCCCTCGGAACCACTCAAACGGTTTTGAGTAATTTTAAAAATAATCATTAGTTCTATGAAATAAGTCGATGTTTTCCAACTTTTTAAATTGACACCCTGTATATATATATACAGGGTGTCTCAAAATTGACGCCCGTGCTTTTGAAATTTGAAATAAATTGAAAATTAAGAGTGACAAATTTTTCGTTTGTCCCACGTTATAGAGTTATTCTCACAAATAACAAAATAAATAACATTTCAACTTACGGCAGTAATTAACGCATTTTTGTTATACATATATGAATGGATTTTTAGTAGATATAATTTATAATTTCACAGTTATTGAATTTTTCACAGAAATGACAAAAATGTGCACGAATTATAGAAATTTTGACAGAAATTAATGAAATATTGTTACATATGACTGAAAATATGATAGCAAAATGAAATTTTGTAAAATTTGGTTGAAATTTTAGAAAAAATAATTGATAATTTCACAGTTATTAAAATTTTCAGAGAAATGATAAAAACATGTGCACATAATATTGAAATTTTGCCAGTAAGTAATGATCTTTTGTGAAATGTGGCTGAAATGTTGACAATAATTTATGAAACTATGTTAAATATGATTGAAATTATGATAGAAATAATTAAAAAAATACAGTTACTGAAACTTACACGGAAATTACAAAGACATTACCGTAATTATTGAAATTTTAACAGTAATTAATAAAGTTTTGTTGAATATGATTGAAATTAAGTTAGAGCTAATTGAAAATTCGCAGTAATTGAAATTTTGGCAGTAATTAATGATATTTTGTTAAATATAACTGAAAATATGACAGTAATTAACGAAATTTTGTTAAATATGATTGAAATTTTAGTACAAATAATTAATAATTTCACAGTTATTCAAATTTTCATAGATATTACAAAAAATGTACACGAATTATTCATACGTTGACAGTCATTAATGAAATTTTCTTAAATATAGTTAAAGTTTTAATAGAAATAATTGAAAATACAACAGTATTGAAATTTCATGAGAATAGAATTAACATTGTACAGTAATTGTTAAAAAATTTGGTAGAAATATTGGAAAATAATGTCAGTAATTGAAATTTTTACAGAAATTAAAATATTTTACAGTAATTATTGAAATATTGAGAGTTATTGATGAAATTTTGTTACCTATGATTCAAATTATATTAGAAATAATTGAAAATATGACAGTTATTGAAATTTGAAGAGAAATTCATAATCATTTTACGTTTACAGTAATTGTTGAAATTTTAACAGTAAATAATGATCTTTTGTGAAATATGACTGGAACTCTGACCATAATTAATGAAATTTTGTTAAATAGCATTGGATTTTTTATAGAAATAATTTAAAAAAAATACAGTTACTGAAACTTACACGGAAATTACATAAAAATATATACCGTAATTCTTGAAATTTTAACAGTAATTAATAAATTTTTTATAAATATGATTGAAATTTTAGTTGACATAATTGACAATTTCACAGTTATTGAAACTTTTATAGAAAAGACAAAAAATGTATACGAATTATTGATATGTTGATAGTAATTCGTAAATATGATTAAAATTTTAATAGAAATAATTGAAAATTTTACAATTATTAAAATTTTATGAGAATCGAATTAACATTATACAGTAATTCCTTAAAAGGACTGAATTTTTGGTAGAAATATTTGTAATATGTCAGTAATAAAAAATTTCACAGATACGAACATATTTTATAGTAATAACAGAAATAATGACGGTGATTAATGAAATTTTGTTGAATTTGACTAAAATTATTGATTATAATTAGTAATTCATGAAATTTTGTTAAATATGAATGAAATTCTAGAAGAAAAAATAGAAAATTTAATAGTTATTGAATGTGTTAATCTTTATTAACATTACAAAATAAGATATTGTCCACATCTGTCAAAGTAATTGTCAAATCTAACAGTTATGTCTTATATTTGATAAAATGAATAAAACAAAATCCTGTTTTGAGTAGTGGTCGTAAGAATGTTTATAGTTATTGTTTACATTTTTATCAATAACTCAATAACGAGGGACAAACGGAAGATTTTACACTTCTAGTTTTAGATTTGTTTTAACCCCCTGAATCGAATCACAAAAGTACAGGCGTCAATTTTGAGACAAATTTTGAGAAAAAAGTAGTGTACTCAATTCCGCCAATATTTCTGGAAACATCAACATATTTCTTCGATGTTATTTATGCATTGCATTGTAGAATTCTTTTTAATAAGTAATTGATTTATAAATTATATATCATTATAAATATATTCTATTCTATTTCGAAAAAACGCGGTAGCAACTTTTCAAATTGACATGCAGTATATTAGTTGGAGCCATTAGTCGTTTGATTGAAGCGATAGGTGAGATTTGAGTAGTTGTGGTAGGAGCGTTTTAAAATTTGGTGCTCATGGAAAAACTGGCTTCTTGCGTTTCTGGTATTTGCAGTGCTTTCGCAGAGATTTTAGATTATGTAACGTTCCGCGTAGAATTACGGAGATTATTTGCGCAAACAATGTCAACAGCCTGCAGTGCGCCTGGTGGCTCCTCGATGAGGTAATCTGCAACATTAATCAGTGCCGCGTATAATCTGTGTATTTACAGCGTGCAGCTGTAAGCAGTGCGATTACAGATACAAAACGTCGATTCCTGCAAGCCGAGCAAGACGCTCTGTGCGCATTGATTTTGCGGTGGTGGATTTATGGAATCTGCAGGATTTACGGCAGGGGCGGCTAATTCGCGGCTTGGAAATTACCCATTTTTCACCGGGCCGCCCCCGCAGTGGTGGAAATTATGCCTGCCCTAACGGACAAGCGGAATCGCGAGATTTACCCCGAGAAACGTCCGGAGTTATCGTGCGTGCGCCGCGTAAAATATGTCTGGGGGGCGCAAAGTGTGCGAGGGGGCGGCGCGAGGTTTTCTCCGCCAGAATGTGAGCGAGCAGGGGGCGGCGCGCCCCCGGACGACACATTCTGGCGTAGCACGCGGCGGCGGTCCTCGAGAAAGAAATTCGACCTGTATTCAGCCCACATAATATCATGATGGGAATGATTTGTGGGCCACCTAAAGTACAATAAAAAAGATAGAGCACAAATTTAGATAATGCATATTTTACAGACATATAAATCAAGGGATGTGCCCGGGCGCGCAACTTCGCATACAAATCATACAAATGGTTTCGGCATATCGCAATAATACAAATTTACTAATGTAAAAACCATGAGTTTCCCAGCGCCCGGATTTATTATTATTTCATTGTATCGGCGCCCTTGTCGGCGGGCGGAATTAAACATTTATGGGTAAATAAATGGCGGCGGCGTCTGAAAAATCGTTGATGGCCGCCCCATTACCGACTGTTAATATTAAATACGTGCCTCCGTGGCTTTTGTGTGCGGGACGCGTGACTGAAATAAACGTGCGGAGGTGGATCGGAAAGCGTGTGATTATTTTAAACGCAATTAGATAATGTGTGCATGCGCTGCAAAAAAAAAAAAACGCGCGCACACACTTATTAAATTTGCATTCCGGCCGGAATTTGTGTTCCAAATGAAGTCCGTTAATCATCCGCCCCGGAGCGAGGTCCACGGTGGTTGTAAACGCTGTGTGTGCGCACCCGAGGACTGCAGACAAAGCCAGTTCGGCTCAGTTTTCTGCGTTACCCACTCGCCAGCACGGGCAGTAAATTATTGCATATTAATCTCTTCGCTGCAGTATTAGTTACGTTAATTACACGCCGCCATATTGGGGCCGGCAAGGCCGCACACACCAGAAAGAAGACACACAGTCATAAAACACATGCCTACATCAATAACCGGACGCGCTCCTTTGGCGCGGAGGGCTCCTAATTAATTGATCACCGTGAAATTCGTTGATTTACGCTGCGAATCAATTCCGAGCCGCGCCCGCGACAAATTACAATTTACGCTAAAATATTACTAATTAAAAGCGCAATAAACACGTGTTCCGGTGGCGCGCGTAATTAAATAAATTGAGAATTATAAAGTGCACTTTGTTATAAATTAATTTGCGACGCGCCGGGACATTTTATTTATTGGCACTTAACAATATTTCCGACCTATAAATTCCGGGCATTCCCAATTCCGCGCGGCAGATACACATCATCCAGGGGAATATAATATAATATAATACAACATAACGTACAGCACGAATGAAATGAACACTTTTGAATAGATGCTGTTAGATAAAGTACATCGTCTGGTACTACTACAAGCTACAAGCTCTGACCGCAATATATAACTCCGCGTAGCAGCGGGGTGTTTCCTAGTACTGATACAAGAAATACGAGAGCCGTTGCATGAAGACATCGCCGTGTTATACCCGTTGCACGTCTCTCTGCCTTAATCCGTCCCGATTCGCGTTAACCCCGAACCTGCGAGAGCGCCGGAGCAGGTTTTTGAATAACCGATAATTATGCGAGTTTTAGCGGCGCGATGATTTACGGCGGCGAGCAGAGATACATATTAAATATTTTAATGTATTCGAGCCTCGAAAAAATAAGAAGTTAAGAAGTAAATCTAAGCCTGCCCCTGACGCACAACATGGCGCATATTTTAAAATCAGGATTTATGGCCGGCGACAGCACGGGAGCAAGACCGCACGAAAATAAATAAATAAATGGGCGCGTACCCGCAAAAACATCGCACCACCACAAGAAACTCGGATCGAGAAAAATTATATACGACCGACTTAAAGAACACTTCACAATCCGCAAAAACATAATTTGCAATAACAATTGACTTTCTAGTCATCACAAAAAAAATAGCTCAAATCTGACTGGCGTAAAAAAAAGAAAATCCTTACATATGTTTCAGAAATATCTATTGTTAATTTGTTGAGTATACCATTACAATTAACAAAAATGTATTCAAAAACCAGTGACAATGTATTCAAAAACCTATTGTTATTTTGTTGAGTATACCATTACATTTGAGAAAATGAATTCAAAAACTCATTTTTATCCAATTAATAAATTATTACTGTAGAAATCTTAAAAATGCAAAAGGTTAATGAATTTTAACGAACACTACGAAATAGTCACACGATTGTAAAAAATAGGCACTGGCTTATTAGAATCGCTAAGCAGAAACAAAAAAAAGTTCCAAAATTTCTAATGTTATATCAATATGTATCTATTACTTATTTATAAAAAAATATATTCAAAACTCAGTTTTAAACAATTGATAAAATTTACTTAAAATGCAATTCTGCGAATACATTTTTATTGTAAGAATGTTACAAATGCAAATCTTCAAGGTCAATTTATTTTAATGTACACTACGAAATAGCCACGACTGTAAAAGAAAATAAGCACTGGCTTGACTTTTACAATCACTAAGCAGTAAGCAGCAAAAAAAAACAAGAAGTCCAAACCCATGCTTCAGAAATTTCTAATGATATATCAATGTTTATACGTTTACACAGATATATCATCAATACACTGGCCTAAAAAAAGAAAATCCTTGCATATGCTGCAGAAATATCTATTGTTATTTTGTTGGGTATGCCATTACAATTACCTCAAAGAATGTATTCAAAAACTCATTTTTATCCAATTAATAAATTTTTATTGCAAAAATCTTAAAAATGAAAATTTCGATATAATTTGAATATGCACTGTATGATAGAGCAGTAAATACTGAATCCAAAATTTCAAACAGTAATGCTTAGGTATCGAGAAAAAAATAAAAACGAATATGCCTTGATAGCAGAAAATACATGAAAAATTGGGCAAGGAATATCTGAACATGGAGACGAGCAGAAAAACATGACCCCAGGGCTTGGAACACTATAGAAAGATTAATTAATGGGGTGCAGGCAAAAACTGGTCCAAAATATTTGAGAAAAGAAGAAAATTTCAAGAGGTTTATGTCCAACAAAGGATTACTGATAACTGAATCAAGTAGTAGATGTTTCCAGATTACCTGGTGCCCTTGTGTACCCATAAGTTCTGTGTGTTCAGTCTAGAATTGTTTTAATTTTTTTATTTAACGTCTAGTACTACTGCTATGGCTAATTTTCATTAACAAGGACCAATCTACTACACCCATTAGAATTGGAATTCAGTCCAGAGAAGAATGGATTACGGATATCACAATATACAGACAAATGAAACCAGGGCGTGGAAGACTACAGAAAGATTAATCAATGAGTGGCAAGCAAAAGTAGTCCCAAATAAAAGAAAATTAGAGAAAAGTAGATAGAGAAGAGGTCCACAAATAGATTACTTATAGCTCAATTGCCAAAATAAACTGCAAACAAATGAAGGGCTACGGGGAAAATTATCAAAGTCTATTTTGGTCGTTTTGCAGAAAACGAAATTTAAAATTTCAAGTCTAATAAAGAACAGAAAGGATGATAGGCAAAATTTTGCCTATAATTTTAATTTTTGCGCGGTTTTTCATGGCCATGTTTTGACATTTGGTCCTGCTGCAGATTCAGATTTTGCGGCTATGTGAACCTGGATTATTCTCTGCAGGAAACATGCCACCATATTTTTGAACTTTGCGTCGTACAGAACGTCTCTTCGCAGATCTCCACATTCCTCATAATTGCACTTACTACAGTAGTGGGCAATGGCATGAGGCTATTACTAATGTTGGAAAATTCTTGTACTATTCTTCTATTTTTGGTCACATAGTACAGATCAACAATTTCTTTATCATCAATTCTAGTTCAAATTCAAGTTGTTTTTTTTAAATCATATGATTTGAAGCGTGATGTAAATCAATTAATTTAAATCACATCTAAACTGCCAAAAATTGAACAGAAATATAAAAAAAACAAATAAACCAAATAAATCATGATAGTTATACATGAATAAGTCATGATGGTTTATAGCTCTGGTTATAAACATAAATTAGTATTTCTCAGTGTACACATATGTCACATACCTGCTCCAAAGTACAAATAAGTGAAAACTTAAGTTTTTGTGGCGAAAACTAAATTGAGGCGAACTAAATTAGTTGTGTAGAAAGAGTAAAACTGTAAACAAATAATTGGAACAAACACAGCTGTAAAAATCACGAAGTTACATATAGGAAGAGTAAACAGATTCATTATTGGACATACATTATTCACACCTAAAAGTATTAATTACGATAAACACTAACAGTGTTATTCATAAAAATTTAAGCAGCGGTTTAACGGTGGTTAAGTCTTAGTAACCTTGGCGACCCTATGCAAAACACCGCTAAACCAAGGTTTAAATTTTTATGAATAACACTGTAAGCTTTCTAAGTTCTAGTAATCAAAACGTCTGTAAAATTGTAAAATAATAGTTGCAATGAAAACACTAGCTTACATAAAAATGTTAGTAAACTGCACAATTGTGTAAAAATTAACTGCAACAACTCGATAATCATGTTGCAAAGTCTCAAATGTCTTGCAGCTAATGACAAATATCTTTATTGTAATGATGACTAATGTCGTGTCTTGTAGCTACTGGGCAATTGGCTAGTTAGTCACTAGTCATTGATATTGTTTTGAGGCTATTACTAACATTGGCCAATTTCTTGTAGCTTATAGCATATAGCTCGTTACTAATGATAGCAAATGTCTTGTAGCTCCTAATTAACAAGCTTGTTAGTCACTAGTAATTGACATTGCCTTGAGGGTATTACTAATATTGGCCCAATATGTTCTAGCTTATAGCTCGTTACTAATGATTGTATATGTATTATAGCTAGTTGGCTAGTACTGGCTAGTAAGTCACTAATTGTGGACATAGTCTTGAGGTTATTACTAATATTGGCCATTGACTTGTAATGGTCACTAGTAATGCAAATTGTTTTGAAGCTATATTAGCCAATATAAGTGAGAAAATCAAACAGATAGCTTTCCCAGTTGACAGGTATCGCTATATCTGTCACTGAAATTCCTGAAAATTTGTCTAATGGATATTTTGAAAAATTTCAAGTCAGATTTGGATAATACATGCCTGAGGATATATCTTCTGAAAGTTTGACGAATGTAATGAAGTAAATAAGTGGGAAAATTGAACAGATAACTTTCCCAGTTGACAGGTATCGCTATATCTGGCACTGAAATTCCTGAATATTTGTCTAATGGATATTTTGAAAATTTCAAGCCAGATTTGGATACAGTATGCCTAAGGATATATCCTCTGAAAATTTATTTGACGAATGCAATGAAGTAAATAAGTGAGAAAATCAAACAGATAACTTTCCCAGTTGACAAAATTTGCCTAATGGATATTTTAAAATTTTCAAGCCAGATCTGGATACAGTGTGCCTGAGGATATATCCTCTGAAAATTTGACGAATGCAATGAAGTAAATAAGTGAGAAAATCAAACAGATAACTTTCCCAGTTGACAGGTATCGCTATATCTGTTACTGAAATTCCTGAAAATATGTCTAATGAATATTTTGAAAATTTTATGTCATATGTGGATACAGTATGCCTGAGGATATATCCTCTGAAAATTTGACGAATGCAATGGAGGAAATAAGTGAGAAAATTGAACAGATAACTTTCCCAGTTGACAGGTATCGCTATATCTGTCACTGAAATTCCTGAATATTTGTCTAATGAATATTTTGAAAATTTCAAGCCAGATTCGGATACAGTATGCCTGAGGATATATCCTCTGAAAATTTGACGAATGCAGTGAAGTAAATAAGTGAGAAAATTAAACAGATAACTTTCCCAGTTGACAGGTATCGCTATATCTGCCACTGAAATTCCTGAAAATTTGTCTAATGGATATTTTTAAAATTTCAAGCCAGATTTGGACACAGTTTGGCTGAGGATATATCCTCTGAAAATTTGACGAATGCAATGAAGTAAATAAGTGAGAAAATCGAACAGATAACTTTCCCAGTTGACAGGTATCGCTATATCTGTCACTGAAATTTTTGAAAATTTGTCTAATGGTTATTTTGAAAATGTCAAGCCAGATTTGGATGCATGCATCCTTGTTAGTGGTGGTCATTTTTAACGTTTATTATATATCTTCATTTGTATTCAATTTCTTGTTTGTGTCAAAAAATTTGATCACCCTCTATCTTTGAAACAAAGCGGTTTTTCAGAAATCATCTAAGGACAAAATATTCTTAGAATAACCAATGTAATAACACCTTCCATTTTTGGCCCATGTTTAGGAAACACCCTGTATATACATCAGGAATAGTTGATTTCATGTTGCAAATTTTTATGGTAAACGTATAACATTTTGGCACAATAGTTGTGGCCAATGTCTTGTATGTAATGGGTAATTGGTAGAGAATAAATACACCAAGGGCTCGCAAGTTAATACAAAAATATATATTTTCAATTACTACTGACCCCTTAGTCTTAATCCCTTGATGGATTACGTTTTGAAACTTCCTCCCCTAGAGCAGCTACGCAGAGCTCATGTTTCTAAATTAACGATGGATGAGCGCGGCATTTCCTGTGGCACTTTAATATTCGCCAATTGCGGCCTGGCCGCCCCCCGGCCGCCGCCGCCGCCGCCCCCATCTTCCTCTCGTGTAAACGTGAAGTTCTAGCAATTTAACGCCGACTCTCCGTGTTCGCCGCGCCGCTTCGGACTTGCCCCCGGGTTATTTATGTCTATCTGGCACAATTCGCGCCGTAATAAATACGCAAAGAATAAAAGTAAATAGGAGCGAATAAGTTGCGCGCGGGACTTGTAAATAAACGGAAAGCTTGATGTATCTGTTGGTTCAGGCGCTTCGCATTTAAAGCGCCAAGGGGGCGGGGGGTGGACGACGGTTTTAGTTCGTGGGGGCAATTTTCCGGGGATCTCGCATATTCATTAGGATTTCAAGGGGGCCGCCTTTCATGTTTTTAAGCCGGGCCCCGGTGATATACGTCCCTCCGCCGGTGCACCACGTGTGCGCCGGGGATCCTCGGCGTCGTCGGGACGTCTCGCGCGGATTACGGCGGGGCCCCCGGTGGCCCCCGCGAGTCTGCAGGTAATGTAAACACCGCGTTACATATGCTAATTGCATATTTTTACTGCCGCAATATGTTAATGCGGCAATTAATAGGCACGTCGCGCTCCGCGCCGTATCAGCGGGCGGCGATCTCTCCAGTTTTTCGGATAATTAAGTCCCTTTTTCGGGGATTACCTGCGACGCGCGAAATCGTCGTGGAGGCTCAAATCCCGAGTAAGCCGCAGCAACGAGAGGCGAGGGCCGTAAAGCAAATCTCCTAGAGAGTTATATTCGGCTCAGTGTATGACAGCTGCAAGCCCGGTTAAGAAAATACTAATCTTCAAGTCCGAATAACTTCTGCGCGACGTAATATTTTAAGCGTCCCTTGCGCGCGCGAATATTAACAATCGGAACGTTCCTGGGGCACCCCGGCAGGGGGGCGGCAATAAATTAGCCCCGCGCCATCAGATTAACTTGACACAATAGTTTCTAAAACTTAAAAAGATACTCAATTGCATCCAACCAACCGGGAAATGAGAAGACCACAGATAAAGAACGTGGATAAGGGACGGGGCGCTGGGGGCGGTCGGGGCGCGCATAAGGGCTGCACGGAGAGAGCGAGGGAGAGGAGCTGTGAACTTTTAAAGCGGCCCCGCCATAAATTGGTGCGTACAGATGGCTGCTATGTCGCGCGGAGGCATCCGCAGATAAAGCTGTTTCGTGGCCCTACGATACGACGTTTTAATTCCGACATTCGCTCGGTCCCTTCACACATACCGGTGTATGAAATTTTCGGGTTATCGGCTATGCCCCCGGAAACCCACATCGGCCCACGGTAACAATAAGTTAAAAACGTAATTACACACTGCTTCACGAGCTTAATTAGTCGGAAGCTAATAGGCCGGTAATTGATAAAGCGCAAATAAATTAAAAGGCAGCCGCGCGGAGTGAAGAAAGAATCGCAATAAATACAATTTAATTATGAGTTATAACTATAATCCCGGATTACAACGGCCGTGATTACTATAAATTACGAGATTTGTCAAAATTGTGGAGTAAATAGCTGATTTACGGCGGGCTCCCTTTTTTTTATCTCCAAGGAGCCACGACGCAGATTTATTGTCAGTTTGAAACGTGGTAATTAATTCACTGGATCGCCAAAAAGCGCACCTACACCGTAAATTCAAGGGACAAGAAACGTCACCCATAACTCTTCATCCCTACGCCCAGGCACGACATCGCCCCACAACAACTACTGGCCCTTGCCGTCTCATCCACCAAATTCCCACTTCATTTAAAATCTACTTACACAAAAACCGCAACAAACATCCCAAATTAGACCAACAATAAATAATTAATTAAAAAACAAACAAAAAATCAAATCTTAACCAAATACAACTAAAAATCTGATTTAGTTACACTCAAAACAAGTGCAGTTACAACTCATTTAGTTACATTCAAAATAAACTAAGAATGAATGAATAAACTATAAAATATTGCTCCCCACAAATAACAGTTATAAGTTTGATTCTTTATTGGTCTACGTCATAAATATAACTGGTGTACACGTCCTACTACAACAATGTAATTACATAAAGAAATGACTAAACTAATATACGAAAACAAATCTGGGAGAACAGATTAGGTTAAAACAAATAAATTAATATACTATAATAATTAAAATGAGGGAGGCCAACGTCAACAGAAGTGGTCTGGTACATCGAAAAAGACACCAACTTATATCATTTGCGGACGATGTGGTGATACTAGCAAGAAGTAAGGAAGAAGTAATAAATACAACTAGTAGGCTGGAAGAAAAGGCAAGTAAAATGGGATTAATAATGAATCAGGGCAAATCAAATATATGGAGTGGACTAGTAAGGAATTCAAAAAAGGAAACTATGTAATAATAAAGCCAAATAACGAAGAACTAAAATTTAAAGTTTAGTTTTCTTCTATCTCTATTAATTTAAAAAAAATAACATATTTATAATTAGAATTAATTATTAATTTTAATATTTGATACCTCAAACTACATATAATTGAACGATTACTGTAAAAGCAAAAAGACCTCTGATCGATAGCGAATAAAGATTGTAACTAACTAAAACATAAAGGATAAACAATTATCCAAACATAAAGGATAAACAATTATCCAAACATAAAGGATAAACAATTATCCAAACATAAAGGATAAACAATTATCCAAACATAAAGGATAAACAATTATCCAAACATAAAGGATAAACAATTATCCAAACATAAAGAATAAACAATTATCCTTTGAAAATGGTTTTGAAGTACCGTAACGCGTGTCAGGAAACTGCAAATATAAGAATGAAACAAAATAAGAGTTTGAATCCAAGTATACCTAAGACAGTCTTCAACTTTATTTGATATATCGTCGGCTTAATGTTACAAGGTTGTATGTGCAAATTTGTAAATTTGGGAATAAGGATTTTAAATATGTTTGCTTGCTCAAAAAATGATAAATTTTGCACTGTCAATAGATATGTTTTTATCACAGGTTTCAAATGATCCAATTTTAATCTTCCAACAAGTTGAACAAGCAGATTTTCAAAATCTTCCAAACAAACCGACGATATTATAAAACTATAAATTTGATACGAAATATCCAAATTTGAGCAATTTTTGCTAAAACAGTTTCTAATCATGTAAAGTTAAATTGCCTCTTTGTAAATAACTCTAAACGAACTAACACATACTGGCACTCAGATAAACTTACGATCTTCTGGAATACACATACTTTGCGATAACTATCCTGAGCGAAGGATAACTAAAATGGAATGCTGCAAACGAGAAACGCAACCATCATGATGGTCACTGCAAATGCATTTCAAACCATGAGACTCAGCACTCATGCAGTACGATACTTGCGACACAGATATTTTCAAATTATTTCTCAAATTATTTCAATCTTGCTTCGATCTACATTTATTCTTAATCATGAATTTTGCAACACAATCCTTTTATAAATTAAAAAATTTTCTTGAAATTTCCAAAAAGTTTCGTCAATTTTGCTCGAATCTTTATTTTTCATATACTGAATATTACATATATTGAACATTTCATATACTAAAAATTACATAGTGAATAGCAAAACAAACTCTCTGGTTTCAAATTATGAGCTTTACCTTTTTTTAGAGAATTTTTTATTTTTTATTAGTTCTGAATTGCAAAACAAACCATCTGCTTTCTTATGAGCTTATGTTTTGTCTATGTTTTTATGGTCATGGATTATAATAATCTCTTGATATTTTTAAATACTTTTGTCAATTGTGCTTCAATCTTTATTTATTATCAATACTCAAAACCTCATAATCTCAAAATTGAATTCTCAAAATCAACACTCAAATCAATATTCAAAATCAAGACTCAAAGTCTCGAAACAACCTCTTTGGTTGCAAGTTATGGATTTTCAACAACACTCAAACCAATATTCAAAATCAATACTCAAAACCTTCAAAACAACCTCTTTAGTTGCAAGTTATGGATTTTTTCTATAAATTTTTAAACAGTTCCATCATTTTACCTTCAGTCATTATTTATTAATACTGATTCTCACAACAAACTCTTGAACTTTATCTTCATATTTTCAAATATATTTGTCAATCTTGCTTCTATTTAGGAAATAATAATGAATCCAACATTCTAATCTATTAATCTAATACGAAATTTTCAAAAAGTCTTGTGAATTTTGCTTCAATATTTATTTTTCATTAATACTGAATCGCAAAACAAACCTCTCAGGTTTCAAATTGTGAGTTTACCATTCTTTCAAGATTTTTTTATATTTCAATAATACTGAATTGCAAAACCAACTCTCTGCTTTCAAAATTATGAGCTTTCTCTTGAGATTTTTAGTAATTTTGACAATTTTGCTTCAATCTTCATTTATCATGAATGCTCAAAAAGGTTGTGATCTCAAAACACAATACAAAATACTCAAATCAATACTGAGAAGTAATACTGGAATCAATAGTCAAAATCTCAATAACTGTTTGGTTTCAAGTTATAGATTTTTTCTAGAAATTTTCAAAAAGTTTTATCCATTTTTGCGTTAGTCTTTTTTTATTAATACTGAATTTCACAATAGCTCTTGTTTCTCTTGAACTGTATCCTGATATTTTCAAAACGCTTTGAAAATTTTGCTTCTATTCAGGAATTAATAATGTTATAATGTTAGGAATTAAATATCGTAATTCATTAATCTAATACAACATTTTCAAAAAGGTTTGTCAATTTTGCTTCAATCTATATTTTTCATTAATACTGAATCCCAAAACGAACTCTCTGGTTTCAAATTATGAGCTTTCTCTCGAGACATTTTTATTTTTCATTTATACTGAATTGCAAAGCAAACTCTGTGATTTCAAATTATGAGCTTTCTCTTGAGATTTTTAAATTTAATGTCAATTTTGCTTCAATCTTTATTTATTATCAATATTCAAAACCTCAATCTCTAAACTGAATAGGTACTCAATACCCAAAACTCAAAATCAATACTCAAAATCAATACTGAAATCAATACTGAAATCAATACTCAAAATCTCAAAAAAACTCTTTGGTTTCAAGTTATGAAAGATGAAAGGGATAATTTATGTGTCAATTTTGCTTTTATTAGGAATTAATAATGAATCCAATATCTTAATCTATTAACCTAATATGAAATTTTCAAAAAGTTTTGACACTTTTGCTTCAATCTTTATTTATCATTAATACTGAATTGCAAAATAAACTCTCTAGTTTAAAATAATGAGCTTCCTCTTGAGATTTTTAAACATTTTTGCCAATTTACTTAAAACAATACTCAAAAGCTCAAAACGAACTCTCTGGTTTCAAGTTATGGATTTTTTCCAGAAATTTTCAAAAAGTTCTATCAGATTTTGCTTCAATATATTTTTTTTCATTAATACTGAATCGCAAAACAAACTCTGGTTTCAAAGAATGAGCTTTCTCTTAAGAATTTTTTATTTTTCATTAACACTAAGTTGCAAAACAAACTCTCTAGTTTCTAATTATGAACTTTCTCTTAAGATTTTTAACAATTTTTGTCAATTTTGCTTTAATCTTTATTTATTATCAATACTCAAAACCTCAATCTCTAAACTCAATAGGTACTGCTATGAGGTATGAGCAATGAGGTAGCTCAATGCACAATACTCAAAATCAATACTCAAGTTAAGTACTCAAAATCGCTGGTTTGGCTGGTTTGGTGGCAAAATCAACAAAACTCTTTGGTTTCAAGTTATGGATTATTTTTAGATATATCAAAAATTTCGATCAATTCTTGCTTTAGTCTTTTTTTATTAATACTGAAGCTGACAGCAAATGCTCTTAATCTTCCTCTTGATATTTTCTCAACTTTTGCTTCGATCTTTATTTTTCTTTAATACTGAATCGCAAAACAAACTCTGGTTTCAAATTATGGGCTTTCTTTTCTCTTGAGAATTTTTTATTTTTCATTAATACGGACTTGTAAAGTAGCTAAACAAGCTCTCTGGTTTAAAATGATGGGCTTTACCTTGAGAAATTTTTATTGTTCAATAATACGGAACTGTAAAACTAACTCTCTGGTTTAAAAAGATGAGCTTTCTCTCGAGATGTTTAAATTTGTTTGTCATTTTTGCTTCAATATTTACTTATTATCAACACTCAAAACCTTATAATCTCAAAACTCAATTTACAATTCTTAAAAGCAATATAATAATAAAAATCTCAAAACAAACTCTTTCGTTTCAAGTTTTGATTTTTTTTGTAGAAATAATGCCAATAAGTGATTTTGGTACATAGTGAACATATTTCGGTATCTGCGGATTTGCACCTGAAATTTTTGTATTCTCAAAATTTGATTAACTTGCAAAAATAATTGCTTAATTTGCTTAATTTCAATATCTGCGGATTTTCACCTGAATTTTTTGTTTTCTCAAAATTTGATTAACCTGTAAAATAATTTGCTTAATTTGCTTAGTATATGTTCTTCGCCGGACCCTAGGAGTGCAAAATCACGTACCCTCAAGCTCCCCATAGAACTGCCGCCCCCATGCCATCCCACAACGCTAATAGAAACAAACTTTCTACCGCCCCTTCGGCCTCCTTCAAAGCACGTCCGCTTCCTGGTTGCCCTCACACGTTTCGCGGTGAGTTTGGAATGGGGATGTTTGTGTGTGGGGGTGTGTGTGTGTGTGCACGGGGGCCGCGTCGCGACGCCGCCGCCTCCCGCGTGGCGATGCCGCCCCCCATTCTTATGCCGCCCCGAGTCCTCTTTAATCCGCCCCGCGCCCCCATCAATCGCGGGCGGATTTAATCCGCGATGCCCGACGCTCTCGCGGGGGTGGCACGGGAGCAGGGGGTGGCGACGCCGTTTAAATATGGAACGAGGGGGTGCAATTGGCTGATGTACGGTGCAGAAGCGACAATGCGCAGCAGCGTGTACCGAGATTACTTATTTACTAAGATTAATTGTTGCTTGCTACGTATCCATACATAGTAGCTATCGTAGACCTATATTCTATTGAAAACGCGGTGTTACTATATGTATTCCACACAACTGGATGCAATTATTCAACAAACAGAGCCTAAAATCTTACAAACACTTGTTAACATATCGATAGATGGCAGCTTTAGTTTTGAGAAAACGCTTGGATATTTTTCCCACCAAGCCAAGTATAATTGTATATCTAGTTTTCATATATGCACTTATTATTCAACAAATAGAGCCTACAATCATATAAACACTTGTTAACATATCGATAGATGGCAGCTTTAGTTTTGAGAAAACGCTTGGATATTTTTCCCACCAAGCCAAGTATAATTGTATATCTAGTTTTCATATATGCACTTATTATTCGACAAATAGAGCCTAAAATCATACAAACACTTGTTAACATATCGATAGAAGGCAGGTTTCGTTTTGAGAAAACGCTTGGATCTCTTTACTACCAAGCCAAGTATAATTGTATATCTAGTTTTCATTTGTGCACTCATCTATTTGTTTGTCTGTGCATTGTAGAATTTCAAGATCTACAGTCTTAAATAACGGAATATTAATGGATTTAATATCTTAAAATCAAATCTTTCTAGAATTGTAGAATTTCAAGCTCTATTCGTCTTAAAATAAAGAAAATTAAAGACTTTGATACCCTGAATATTTCTAGAATATCTAAATAGCGATAGAAAACTCCGAAGATTCCAAACATATTTTTTTGTTCACGCATGATATTAGATTTACAAGGAAGAATTCGTTTCACAATACTATCAAAATTTTATTACAGCTTTCGTTTTTCTTTTATTTTTTGTAATTGAGGGGTCCAGTGCAATAACAGAGTATCTCCATAAATGAAAAACTTTACAGGAGAGCATAAAAACATTTTTCTACAATTGACACACGAAGTAGGTCTTTCTTCTTGGTAATGCGAGCGAAACGTTGACGTTTTCCGAGGACCATCACTTTGTCGCGCGTTGCTATTGACGACAAGCGAAAAGTTCCCCACTATCGAATGGGAATAATGCAAATAGAGGTGTTTTGCAAATGTCACGCCTTTACCTGATTGCTTGATTAATTTGAAAAGTATTAAATGAGAGTCTCTAGAAATTTGTGATTTTATGTTGAAAACGAGAAATCAAATAAAAGGATGCTGTGGTTTGACGTTCACGATTTGCTGATGTAAGGAGCGTGGTTTACCAATATTTCGAGGAGATCGTATCGAGCGGTTTACGAGGAGGGCCTTTGAAAGTAACGTGGCAGCGTTTCCATGTAACACGGGCACATGCAGACGTGCACCTTTACGGGTCCTGGGTGGATGCAACAATGAGAAGTGCTGGCGCAGTAATAACAACAATGGCAATAGAATTATGGCCCCAGCAGTGCACAAATATTCTGCATGTGTGCATCTGTGTGTGTTTGTGCATGTGTTATGTAGCTTGCGGAGTTGTTGCTGATGCGCTTTGTTGGGGCCTGAGTTATTTTCTGGCGGCGGTGCATATAAACGCGGGCCGGCGAGGGGGGCGGCGGGGGCACACGTAGCGCAGATATTTCGGGCGAAGTTGTATGGGCAAAGTTTCGGAAGGAGTTTTTTCGCGTGCGTGTGTGCCGGGTTGTGGGGGGCGGCATTAAATATTGTCAATTAGAGATGTTCGGTCCGCGGGGGATTGGGGGCCCCGACGAATTCCCAACTCAATCAGTTCCTTCGCGCGCGCGCCATTTGGGGCACCATCGAGACAAAGAAATTGTGAGAGCGCTCCGAAAAGTGAGCTCGAGGAGCGATGGGCCCCGCGCTCCGTATCGGGGCCTTTAGAATGTGAGATGGCATCGGTAATAACTCGCGTCACGTCACAATCTAAACTGCCCGGGAAGTTTGGTCACGGCAAATGCCTTTACGACCATCAGGGGTAATATAAAGAAAATGAAAAACACTATATATGTAGTATTGTCTCGGAAAGGTGATACTGACAACTGGTCCCCGTCTTGACGCGACCGGAAGCGGATCCCCCGGCCGCCTGCGCCGCCCCGGAGGGCGAGAGTTCCGGCCCCGCAGCCGCCCCCCAGCCAGCCGACACACATTACGTCTCCTTAAAGCCAAGGTGTCCGGGTTTAAAATGCTAATCTTCACAAATGGGGTGCGCGTTATTTTGAAATATGGTTTTGTTTTACATTTTTATTGCGGCCGCACTTATAATAACGTTTTTCAATTTGCAACCGCCCCTCGCTCGCGCACACATCCCCGCGCCATTATAGGGCGCCCCCCCGCGGGGGGGCAGGTAGAATTTTGGCGCGCATTATTTATCGCCCCTCGAAAACGTAATTACCGCCGAGCAGCGGCGACGAATCTCAGGAGGTCCGCTGCGGCCTCCAAAGAAAAAAAAAATTACCTCACTTGTCAACTCGTTTCTTAGACACGGGTGAAGGTCTCCTCGCTTCTTTTTTTTCGTTTAATTTTTTCCTCTCCCGTGTCTTAGCTGCCTTACCTTTAATCTCCGCAGCCGCGCGGACACAAAAAACCGGATTGTTTGTTACATATTCATAGTTTAACAGTCGCCATGCTCCAAGGGTCACGGAGGAATTTTTGATATATGTTTCGGGAAAACGCTGGAATTCCTCCTCACCATTAAGCGCGGCGCTCTGTGCGCGGCACCGAAAAATAAATAAGACACACGTCCGGGGGGAACCGGATAATTAATGATTTACCGAAGTAATTTAACGGGGCTTCGCGGCGTAATTAAACAACTCAATCACATCCACGATAGAGATATTAATCAAAGCGCTCTCTCGCGCGCGGGCTAATTTATTCCGGCCTATTCATATTTCATCTCGTCCATCCTCCGCGCGCTGCCTTTTAATGATATCTCTTCCCTAGGTGAGGATACAGCCGATTCCCTAATTGCTTATTCCTGCGCGCATCTGGAAAACGTGGAAAAACGCGACAAAAATATTATCGCATGCTCCCCGGCCATAAATTACGATTGCACATTTCTGCCCCGTAAATCCACCAGGCGTGATTTATCCTTTCATTTTTGTGTGGCTTAAATCAAAGGATTTCTATGAATTAGGAAACGGAGACGCTTTTTTTTCTCCATCTCTACGATCTCTGCACGGCGACGTACATTTTAAACAGCCGCTCACCTCGTGTACAACTCGCCTCTGACCCGCGCTCGTTATTCAGAATTCTGTTTAACTCCGGGCCACATATCTTCACTCGCAATACTTTCCACACACACACTCGGGTATCTACTTCTTCTCAAGAGTATCACGTTACTAATCAAAGAGCCAAAAATAAATCATCGCGCAGTTATAAAACTCCTCAGTACATGCAGACACACGAACAGACACTTTCAATTATTCACCCTGTACGTGATTTTAATTTACATAGAACTAAATAATGCACTTCTTCGAGCTCTTATAATTTAATTAATCGTTAACGTGCGCAAGAAACACTTCATAATAGAAGTCACCGAGGAAAATGCGCTAATTGCATCAAACCTACTTATTAACATTGTAAAATAATTTAATTAATTACAGCAATAATTGCCATAGTTGGGGTTTTAATCATATGTCAAAATTTTCTCAGGTACGAAATACAATAATACATATACAGGGTGAGTCGGGAGGAACGTACCTAACGCGTATTGTACACGTGAAAATAAATTTAAAGAACTGAAATCTTGTTATCCGATTTTCATTTGTTTTCAAGTTATAGTTTTGAACAGTTTGTTGAAAAGTCAGATAAATACGTTTTGTTAAATTCTTAAATTACAGTTTTCTGATGTGGAAACCATTGGCGATATCCTTCAACAGCAGCTGTAGCACTGCCATTACAAAAACCACAGACAAACACCATATTTGCATATTCAAAATTTGAAACTTTAACTTGATAACAAATGAAAAACGAATAAAAAATTTAATTTGTTTTAAATTATTTTCCCGTGTACAATACACTCCTGGAGTTTGGTCCATTCCTCCCGACTCACCCTGTATACAACGAAATACAAAATACAATAAACAGTTAAATAAAACGCATAAAAAAATTAAGTTTAAGTCATCTTAGCTCTTTTAACTGTTTATTGTATGTTGTAGTTTTGCACCTGAAGATGAACCCATATAGGGATCGAAACCCGTCGTGTTAATGCTTATGTAAAATAAATAAATGTATTAAGATTAAGGAAGCACAATTTTTTTACTTAAATTATTGAAGCATTATTAGTTATTGTATACACTAGTAAATTTAATTATTACAACAAGTCCGTAGTTCTTTTTTCACGAAAATAACTCACTTCAACAAAAAATAATTCATTTATTTCAAATTGAAAGCCTTATAAATGGATTATTATAAGTTGAATTTTCTCAACATATTAATGACTACTGTCATTGGTACAATTTGTTTACTTAAATTATTGAAGCATTATTAGTTATTGTATACATTAGTAAATTTAATTGTTACAACAAGTCCGTAGTTCTTTTTTTTCAAGAAAATAACTCAATTCTACTAAAAATAATTCATTTATTTCAAATTCAAAGCCTTATAAATGGATTATTATTAGTTGACTTCTCTCAACATATTAATGACTACTGTCAATATTTCAATGATAACTGCTAATATTTTAGTTATTTCGTCAGC
Source organism: Othius punctulatus (assembly GCA_951805005.1). Taxonomy (NCBI): domain Eukaryota; kingdom Metazoa; phylum Arthropoda; class Insecta; order Coleoptera; family Staphylinidae; genus Othius; species Othius punctulatus. Next base: position 10,711,269 of record OX638145.1, read on the forward strand.
ATTTTAATTTTCTGTCGACGTTTTAATTTTAAGGATTACTTTCAAGAAATTTTAAAATTTTCAATGATGACTGTCAATGTTTTATATATTTCTGCACAATATAAAAACAAAATAAAAATTTTTAGTGGTCTATCAATATATTAATAATTACTGCCAAAATTCCAATTACTTATACATACTATAAAACAATTTTACAAAGTTTTCAAAATTTTGCTCAAATGTCCATGCTAGTTAACGAATTTTCGATTGTTGCTTCAAAATTTCAATTATCTGTTAACGTATTAATGACTACTGCAAAATTTTTATTGATAACTGCTAAAATGTTAATTATTTTACCAAAATTTTAATTTTTTGTCAACATATTAATTATTGTTGTCCAAATTTTAATGATAACTGCCAAACTTTCAGTTATTCTTTGTAAATTTCAATTTTCTGTCAACATATTAATGACTACTGTCAAAATTTTAATGATATCTGCTAAAATTTTGGAAATTTCTTCAAAATTTCAATATACTATCAATATATTAATGATTACTGTCAAAATTGCAATGATAACTGTCAAATTTTAAATTATTTCTGCATAATATCAAATAATTTTATCAAAATTTCAATTATTCTGTCAACATATTAATGATTTCTGCCAAAATTTCAATGATAACTGTTAACATTTTGGTAATTTCTTCAAAATTTCAATGTTCTGGCTACGTATTAATAATTACTGCAAAAATTTGAAAGATAACTGCTAATATTTTAGTTATCTCGTCAATATTTTAATTTTCTGTCAAATTTTAACGATTTCTTCCAAATTTTCAATGATAACTGTCAAATTTTCATGTATTTCTGCACAATATAAGAAAAATGTTAAAATTTCAATTGGTCTAGCAATATATTAATATTTACTGCCAAAATTTCATCGATAACTGCTAAAATGTTAGTTATTTTATCAAAATTTCAATTTTTTGTCAACATATTAATGATTAGTGTCTAAATTTTAATGATAACGTCCAACATTTCCGTTATTCCTTTTAAATTTCAATTTTCTGTGTCCATATATTAATGACTACTGTCAAAGTTTCAATGATAACTGCTAAAATTTTAGTAATTTCTTCAAAATTTGAAATTTCTGTCAATATATTAATGATTACTGTTAAAATATCAATGATAACAGTGAAATTTTCAATTTTTTCTGAATAATATCAAATAATTTGATGGAAATTTGAATTATTCTGTCAACATATTAATGATTTCCGCAAATTTTTTAATGATAACTGCTAAAATTTTAGTAATTTCTTCCAAATTTCTATGTTATGGCTACATATTGATAATTACTGCAAAATTTTGAATGATAACTGCTAATATTTTAGTTATTTTGTCAATATTTTAATTTTCTGTCAACATTTTAATGATTTCTTTCAAATTTTCAATGATAACTGTCAAATTTTCATGTATTTCTGCACAATATAAAAGAAAATGTTGAAAATTCAATTGGTCTATCAATATATTAATAATTACTGCGAAAATTTCAATGATAACTGCTAAAATTTTAATAATTTCTTTAAAATTTTAATGTTCTGGCTACATATTAATGATTACTGCAAATATTTCAATGATAACTGTCAAATTTTCATGTATTTCCGCACAATATGAAACAAAATTGTTAAAATTTCAATTGATCTATCAATATATTAACAATTACTGCGAATATTTCAAAGATAACTGCTAACATTTTAGTAATTTCTTGAACATTTCAATGTTCTGGCTACATATTAATGATTACTGCAAAATTTTCAATCATAACTGCTAATATTTTAGTTATTTCGTCAACATGTTAATGATCACTTTCAAATTTTCAATGATAACTGTAAAATTTTCATGTATTTCTGCACATTATAAAAAAATATTTCAAAATTTTAATGTACTGTCGACGTATTAATAATTACTGCCAGAATTTCAATAATAACTGCTAAAATTTCAATATTATCTTCAAAATTTCAATGTAATGTTAATATATTAATGACTACTATCAAATTTTCAATGATAACTGTCACATTTTCAACTATTTCCGCACAATATCAAATGATTTTATGAAAATTTCAATTACTTGTACATAATATAAAACAATTTTACCAATCTTTCAACTATTTTGCTTAAATAACTATGTTAGTTGACAAATTATCGATTGTTGCTTCCAAATTTCCAAGTTGCTTCCATTTTCTGTCAACATTTTAAAGATTACTTTCAAATTTTCACTGATAACTGTCAAATTTTCATGTAGTTTTGCACAATATAAAAAAAATATTAAAATTTCAATTGTCTATCAATATTTTAATAATTAACTGCTAAAAATTCCATTAATTTCTTTAAATGTTATGTTAATATAATGACTACTGTCAAAGTTTGAATGATAACTGTTAAATTTTCAATTATTTCTGCACAATATCGAATGATTTTATCAAAATTTCAATTATTCTGCCAACATATTATTGACTTCTGTCAAAATTTCAATTACTTGTACATAATATAAAACAATTTTACCAATCTTTCAGGTATTTTGCTTAAATGTCCATGTTAGTTGACACATTTTCGATTGTTGCTCCCAAATTTCAATTTTCTGTCAACATTTGAATGATTTGTGTAGCATATACCAATACATTGGTGTAATTTGAATAGCAGAATATTTAAATGACTTAAAACTATTGTCTGATATAGGGGCACTGCTAAATGCGAGTTCATATAACATATAAGTTTAAAATTCACTTAACCCATACGGTGCATCTATATCTGAAACTTATCTTAATACAGTCACGTAATCTTCGAACCGGATTCTTCAATAATTCCGCATTCGCGCGGCGATTCCATTGAATCTGTTAATTCTCATGTGGCAATTCACCTCGTCGACTCGCTCACACTCAGTGCAGTTCGAGCTCGTTACAGTAGCACTTCAACTCCGTGTTTACGAGTCAACTTCCAGCACAGGCATTGTGCGCTGCACTTTTACTACGCCGCCGGCAGTTCCGCGATGCAGTTACACGGCGTCGCGACGCTTGTTGATATGAAAATTAGCCGTGGAACGCGCCTGTTAATGAACTCCTCGCTGTCTGAAGTTAAAAAATGGGGATAAAACTGAATGTACGTTCGTCGGAGGAGGAAGTCTTACAGAATTTTCAGTACGTTTGAAATAACTTTGAAGTAGTATCTGCTGTATAAGTTTCTGAGGATGAATAAATATTACCAAAATTTGGCAGAAAGGCACAACAGACTATTAGTTTCATGTGATTTTAAATGATTACTTTTAAATTATAATTTCCTTATAATAATTATTACTCTTTAATAATTATTTCCTTGTAATTATCATTACTCTTTAAAAATTATTTCCTTAGAATTATCATTTCTCTTTAATTTTGTTTTGCCAGAAGCAGCAAGGTTATTATTAATACCATTAAAGGTAATTATTATTGATTTTTAATTACCATTAGTAGTAATAGTGTTTACTAGTGTTAAACTAGTGTCAAAAGCGTTGATTTATTACATTTTAATTATCATTAATAGTGATTGATTATCATTAAAAATATAAAAACTTTCACCCTTCTACAATTAAGGTTTTATTATAAGGTTTTTATTATAATTAAAATTATTATTATTATCATATAATAATTATTATTACATTATGTAATATTAATAATAATAATAATAGGAATCTTAGTACCCCTAGGAATACATATCGATGACATTTTTAAGAGTTAAATGATTAATTTAATTATAATTAATCATTTTTTAATTATCGTAATTATTATTAATTTAAATTACTATTAATAATAATAATAATCTTGCTGCTTCGAGTAAGATTCTACTTGATTCCCGGAGGGAATAAAATACCACTTTCAATAGGGAATAAACTGAATCATACTTAGTTTATTTAATTATTTTGTAATAGTAACAGTAACATTAGACTTACAATTACTTACAATTATCTGACATCATCGAAGTTCGAAGTTACTTCAGATAATAAGTACAAGGCGTGGGATATCTGTGGTCGTGGGTTGATACTCAGCTTTTGCATACAACATATATGTATTTCAAATTTCGGCTGCTTCCTAGCATGATCTAATTATACAATTTCTCTTCATGTCTCTTAATCATACATGAGCATGGATGTGTACATATGGCTGGTTAATTATTCATCGTAATCCGATCCTTTTTTTGCACAGAGTGAATGTAACGCAATACATCTGTGCACATGGGGGACCTTGACTCCTTGTCTTTCAAGGCAGTGAAATTAATTGCAGTGTAAAAAGAATGGCGACCAGTATGGCGACAAATTGTGATTGTATGGACGTTGCGGTGAATGCGAAGTAATGGTGGAAGGGAAGAGCGATGATTAAAGTAATTGTGTGTGGTGTAATAAAACGATTTTCTGCATGTACAATTATCATTACGTGACTCCATCTAAGTGCCACTTGTTTTGTATATGTTTTCCTATTGATGTATCTAATTTACTGTCAATACCTGGAAAAGTGTATTGTTATTATTATAATTGCATTATTTGTTTATATGATATTTTAATGATTACAAAAAAGGCTTTAGTTTTTTTTCTGTCAAGGTAATAATAATCCACTACAACTAGTAATAATTAATCTACTTCAAAGCCTTATAAATGAATTAATATTATTAGTTGATGTGAGTTACGATGACAAAAAAAAAAACTTCAGAATAACTGAAATTTTGTCAGGTATCCTTGAAATTTCGACACTAATCATTAATATGTTGACAAAAAATTGAAATTTTGATAAAATAACTAACATTTTAGCAGTAAGCAATGAAATTTGGCAGTAATCATTAATATGTTAACAGAACATTGAAATATGGAAGCATCAATCGAAAATTTGTCAACTACCATGGATATTTGGGCAAAATTTTTGAAAGCTTGGTAAAATTGTTTTAAATTATGTACAAGTAATTGAAATTTTGGCAGAAATCCATAGTATGTTGACAGAATAATTGAAATTTTGATAAAATCATTTGATATTGTGCACAAATAATTGAAAATTTGATAGTTACCATTGAAACTTTGACTGTAGTCATTAATGTATTGACATAAAATTGAAATTTTGAAGAAATTACTGAAATTTTAGCAGTTATTAGTGAAATTTTGGCAGTAAATTATTAATATATTGATAGCCCAATTGATTTTTTTTCAACTGTGCAAAAATACATGAAAATTTTACAGTTATCATTGAAAATAATCATTAAAACGTTGACAGAAAATTAAAATGTCAACGAAATGACTAAAATATTAGCAGTTATCATTGCACAATTTGTAGTAATCATTAATATGTAGCCAGAACATTGAATTTTTGAAGAAATTACTGAATTTTTTTCAGGTATCATTGAAATTTTGGCAATAATTATTAATATATTGATAGACCAATTGAAATTTTAATATTTTTTTTATATTGTACAGAAATACATGAAAATTTGAATGTAATCATTAAATATTGACAGTAAATTAAAAAGTTGACGAAATAACTAAAATATTAGCAGTTATCATTGAAAACCCTGCAGTAATCATTAATATATAGCCAGAAGGACGCTGAAATTTTGAAGAAGCAGTTACCATTGAAACTTTGGCAGTAGTCATTTATCTGTCACGTAGAATACACATTGGACACTTGATGTGCTACTTTTTAAAATTATTTTCGAGTATACAGAGTGCACCATAAATTCGGGACACCAAATTTGGTCTCTTTTTTAAATGGATCACCCTGCCTATTCTGTCATTTTTAGAATCTGCTTTATATCTTCACAAATCACAAATCACAAATCTTCACAAATCATTTTAATTTTTTGAGATCAAATGCACGTTGCGAAGTTATTCACATTTTAGTCAAATTTAAGGAAAAATTATGGACGTGGAAAAAAAAATTCAACAAAAGCTTATTATAAGAGATCAATAAAAGAATCTTCGTATGTAAGTTTCCAAGCAATGTGCCAAAACATACACAATATTTTGAGTCACGGAGAATACACACGGTGTTCTGGAAACAACGATACAAAGTTCCTTTTATATTGATGTTCATTTGATTTTATTAATAGCAATGTTTTATAAATGTATATGGATGGTAGCGTTAATATTTTACATTTTACAAATATTTGCCTACAAGATTCAGCAGGTTTTAGGCCGAATATTAAATGTAATACTCTTTTTTGGGCAACAAAAATTTTGGAGGAGTGGACTGAATTATCCCATAGTGTAATATTGTAAGACAGATAACAATATACCACGTAGTAGTAGATGCTTATCAAATATTCTACATGTAATGTTGGTTTCAATCGGAGAATGGTGTAATATGGTTTATTTTAATAATAATAAACAAACATTATTTCAACAAACATATGCAAAATACATATATGGAAGAAAATTGCGTCATAATTTACAGTAGCAGAAAAGGCCCATCAGAGTCTTTCTGAGAAATACTCATGCAAGCTGTATGGCTCCAACGCACATAGAAGAGCGAAAACATCCCTTTTGACACTGTCATTACAAACCATTAGAAGTTTGATGATCCGCAGGAGGTGATTGACAATTTTTAGACTATTTATTTTTATAATTCCGGAGTTCTTGCTCGATGTCGAGGTAGAAACGTGTATGACGTCTATTTATGTTAACGGGTCATCTAATGGGATGATGTGACTGTGCTCTTCGTGCAGCTGTCTACATTACAGTGCCGCGCTTGTTTGCGAAATCCTGATGAAGATTCAACCTAATGTCAACTGGTGGCATATTTTAGGGTTGAAGTATTTGTATTGCCCGTAACATTAATTTCGGGGTTCTTGCCCGATGTCGAGGTAGAAACGTGTATCACGTCTATTTTTGTTAACGGGTCATCGAATGGGATGATCTCTTCGTGCAGCTGTCAACATTAGAGTGGCGAGTTTGTTCGTAAATCCTGATGAAGATTCAACCTAATGTCAACTGGTGCCATATTTTAGGGTTGAAGTATTTGTAATGCCCGTAACATTAATTTCGAGGTTCTTGCTCGATGTCGAGGTAGAAACGTGTATCACGTCTGCTTTTGTTAACGGGTCATCGAATGGGATGATCTGACTGAGCTCTCCGTGCAGCTGTCTACATTAGCTGTCTTAGTGGTGCGTTTGTTCGCGAAATCCTGATGAAGACGCAACCTAATGTCAACTGGTGGCATATTCGGAAAACATCCCCGGAGTTTTGTACGGCGTGCTTTGTAATTCTTGCGTTTGGGAATGCGGTTCGGAAAAGTCGAGATTAAGTGCCGCAGTAATAAAGCAATTAAAATCGAGTTTGGTAGCAGATCTGCGTTAATAGATCTCGACGAATTTGGCCATTCGGCGTTATCTGGGGGGTGGAGGGGCGACGGTTCACGCAGAAGCATTTCCGTGCCGTCCGAAATCGATGTTTTCGTCCGAAAGAATACAGCTTTATCTGCACGCCCGTAAATCTCCCGGCAATCAAGGGCCATTAATCTCGACACTGAAGAACTGTAAAATTGCGCGGCAACAATCGGCGCGCGCTTTCGGACTTCGTCGCCGGGATTAGTCTTCGGAACTCAAAAAAAAAAAGGGGCAGCTACATATGTGTTTGGCCGGGAGAATGTATGGCTGGGTTTAGGTGGAGTGGTGTGAGCGACGTCTTCCCTTCCTTTTATAAAATGCAAAGTTATTTAAAAACACGTCAAGATAAAATGATAAATTCCCTTAAGCCGGCCGTTATTGTATTCTTTACAAGTAACGATTTTCTTTCTGGAGTGCGAGAGGAGGAGGAGGAGGAGGAGGGCGGCGGCGGCGGCGGAGGAGGGTGTGGGTGACGTGGGGGAGATGTTTTATTGATCAACCCCCTCCTTATGGTCACGTGACGTGTTGGGGGCATAACTCACCGTAGGGACAGACGCCATGGCCGCGGCGGCGTTATTAACGCAATTTTCGGGGGGCGGAATTAATCGGGGCGGGCGAAAAAATAAAAGTAGTGGCGGCGAAAAAAAAAGCGCGTAAAAAGAGCAATAAAAAAAAACAGAAGTGCGCGGGGAAATTAACGGCACCCGATTAGATAGGAGAGGCCGTTTAATAAGCCATAAAGCTGACACATTAAAAAGTCTATAAACTTCGGCGTGAATGAATGAAGTTAACATGTTATAAAGCCTAAACGCACTTCGAGGTAGTTAAAGTGATTTTTATGACCTGTAAACGTGGTCGTAAAGTCGTAATGTCCCTCCCATTACTGTTGCATGTTTACACGGCTCTTACTACGCCAGTTAGTTGATTCAACAAATACACACATACACACATGCACGCGGGCATACAAAGGCGCCGTCTTTTATTGGCCGTTATTCATGTTTAGTTTATTTATTAGTGGAGGCGCCGGGGTGGGGGTGGCGCCTCCTGGAGGCGCTTACAGGGGGGCAATTACCGATTGGCGGTAATGTGCGCGCAAAATTTTCGGCGATTGAATCGCGCGTGGAGAAAAAAGGGAATCCTTCACGGGCGAATAAAACCGGTCGGAATGGGACGCAATCCCCTCTGGTAGGATTCAGTGGCACTTGTTGGAGATTTGCAATAAAACGAAGTAAGGGAGAACGACCGCTTAGGGTCGCCAGTCCCTTAAGGGTTCGGGTCCCGGCTAAAGCGGGCAATAACAATCGATTACGGGGGCGCGCGACGCCCGCTTTAAATAACGATTTTTCGTCGCGTTTTATTTATTTTACCGCCCGCTCCGGTGAGGGCGGGGGGAGGGGGGGGCGTCTCACGCCGGCGAAGACGTATGGCCCCAGTCAGATTTCACACTCGGTGGAGCCCAAGATAAAACTTAATTAAATAAAATGCACACAGTAGTCGCTAAACATTACCATTGTTTAATTATGATAATGTACGGCCCCACTGCAGGCGTGTGTAATATAAAATTAACCACGGTGCACAAACAGGCGGCCCTTGGAAGGAGATAAGACACGTTCGCCTCCACCGCCGTAAATCGGCGCAATATAAATATTTAAAGGCAGGTGCACACGTGACTGCGGCCGTAAAATTAATAGAGTGGTACTACACGAAAAAATAGCCGTAAAATTGCCGCCCCCCGATTGTGAAAACATTTTATTGCCCGGTCGTAAACCGGCGGGTCGTTTGCGAGGATAAAGACCCCCTGACCCAGTGTCGGGTCCTTAAAACATCAAAACAAACCATAAACATAAAACTGCGGTTATGGATGATGGCCATTACCGGCTCGGTGCCCTTCTGATAATCAGTAGGTGTTTGATTGGGCTCGCGGCCAGACGCCTCATGCGCCAGACGAGGACCGAGCTATTCAAACCCAAGAGGAGGGGGCTTTTAATGGCTGCTTAACGCAGTACGGAATGTCGCCGAACGACCTCAGCGCCAAACCGTTACTGGCGGTTTAACTGCCCGACCGCCACCTAGCAGACACTAGTGGAACTATAACGGCCGTTAGCGACGTCGCAATCGGGCCGCTCAGCTCGTAAAACAACCGGCGATTGCAGATTGCACGCAACATACCCGTGCCCTAATGAAACTGAAGACCAAGAGAGAGAGGGAAACTGTAACCGGCACGCACCCTACGCACAGGCCCGCCAAGCTTCGGTTTACGGCCGGCAATAACAGATGGCAATAAAGTGCGCGTTTCGTGCCGAGCGCCCGGGTTTAATTTTATGGCGCATTTCGCTGCCGGTGAAAGAAAATCTGAGCGTTTGCCACACCTTGTTCTTCCCCTACAGGTTGCCAAATTACCCCACTTACACTTTATAAACTCGGGAAACTCAATTATGGGCGCGCATTACTGCATCAAGCAAGATTATCTCCGTAAAAATAATGCCCGTTAAATGCGCGCGTAGATCGTTTCGATTACAAATAACGCAACTCACGTAATTAAACGAGAAATACAGCTACAAGCAAATATGCATGGATTTTTTTCATATAGACCTTTTAATGTATAATATTATATAGCAGAAAAAACGGTGTTATTTTTTTTTGCAGTATAAAGAAATTTTTATCTACGATCATTCATTAATATAGACCTTTAATGTATAATATTATACAGGAGAAAAAACGGTGTTTTTTTTTCTTCCTGTATTAAGTAATTTTTATCTACGATCATTCAGAAAGTAATTACTTTTGACACTGAAAATCGTGTAAAAAGTAATCTTTTAAAGATCTAGTGCTATACATTTTTTAGAGCACGCTAATATCATAGCTTAATGTCATAGCATCATGTCATTAATATCAAAAGGTCATCAATTTGTAGATTTTTGTTAATTAAAAAAAAAATGTCGAAAAAATGGGTTCTAGCAACTCTCAGGTATATCACTGATTCAACTTTTCGGGAGTAATACCACGAGTGCTTAAAAATTACAGATAATTTTCATGAAAGCTTGTTGTGAATAATTCCACGAGTTCAATGAACGAGCGGAATTGGCTCAAAATTTGGCAAAGTTTCAGTATTAATTAAATAAGTAAGAAAATCGCAAATATATCTTTCTGCATTAACAAGTATGGGTTAGTTATTACTGAAATTTCTGAAAATTTGTTAATTGCATAGTCAATAATAGATTTGTGTTTAGTACATCTGAAGCTACTTCTCATGAAAATTTGACAAACTTTTAGCAGCAAATAAGGTATAAAACAAAGGATATAACTTTCTGCATTGACATGTATGAGTTAGCTATTGTAGAAATTTCTGAAAATTTATTATTTGCATATTTAATATCAGATTTGTGTATAGTACACCTGAAACCAATTCTCCTGAAAATTTGATAAAGTTTCAGTATTAAATAAGTGAGAAAATCGAGGATATAACTTTCTGCATTGACAGGTACCAGTTAGTTATTACTGACATTTCTCAAAATTTATTATTTGCATATTTAATATCAGATTTGTGTATAGTACACCTGAAACTAATTCTGCTGAAAATTTGACAAAGTTTCAGTATTAAATAAATGAGAAAATCGAGGATATAACTTTCTGCATTAACAAGTACTAGTTAGCTATTACTGACATTTCTGAAAATTTATTACTGTGTTATTTCTTTAAAGATTAGTGTTTAGTACACCTGAAACTAATTCTCCTAAAAATTTGACAAAGTTTCAGTATTAAATAAGGTATTAAATCGAGGATATAACTTTCTGCATTGACAAGTATGAGATAGCTATTACTGACATTTCTGAAAATTTATTACTGTCATATTTCTTTACAGATTTGTGTTTAGTACACCTGAAACTAATTCTCCTGAAAATTTGACAAAGTTTCAGTATAAAATAAGTGAGAAAAACGAGGATATAACTTTCTGCATTAACAAGTACTAGTTAAGCTATTACTAACATTTCTGAATATTTATTACTGTCATATTTCTTTTCAGATTTGTGTTTAGTACACCTGAATCTAATTCTCCTGAAAATTTGACAAAGTTTCAGTACTAAATAAGTGAGAAAATCGTGGATACAACTTTCTGCATTGACAGGTACGAGTTAGCTATTACTGACATTTCTGAAAATTTATTACTGTCATATATCGTTTCAGATTTGTATTTAGTACACCTGAAACTAATTCTCCAGAAAATTTGACAAAGTTTCAGCATTAAATAAGTGAGAAAATCGAGGATATAACTTTCTGCATTAACAAGTACTAGTTAGCTATAACTGACATTTCTGAAAATTTATTACTGTCATAGTTCTTTTCAGATTTGTGTTTAGTACACCTGAAACTAATTCTCCTGAAAATTTGCCAAAGTTTCAGTATTAAATAAGTGAGAAAATCGAGGATATAACTTTCTGCATTAACAAGTACTAGTTAGCTATTACTGACATTTCTGAAAATTTATTATTTCCATATTTAATATCAGATTTGTGTATAGTACACCTGAAACCAATTCTCCTGAAGTTTTGATAAAGTTTCAGTATTAAATAAGTGAGAAAAAGGAGGATATAACTTTCTCCATTAACAAGTACTAGTTAGCTATTACTGACATTTCTGAAAGTTTATTACTGTCATATTTCTTTTCAGATTTGTGTTTAGTACACCTGAAACTAATTCTCCTGAAAATTTGACAAAGTTTCAGTATTAAATAAGTGAGAAAATCAAGGATATAACTTTCTGCATTAACAAGTACTAGTTAGCTATTACTGACGTTTCTGAAAACTTATTACTGTCATAGTTCTTTTTAGACTTGTATTTAGTACACCTGAAACTAATTCTCCTGAAAATTTGACAAAGTTTCAGTACTAAATAAGTGAGAAAATCGTGGATACAACTTTCTGCATTGACAAGTACGAGTTAGCTATTACTGACATTTCTGAAAATTTATTACTGTCATATATCGTTTCAGATTTGTATTTAGTACACCTGAAACTAATTCTCCAGAAAATTTGACAAAGTTTCAGCATTAAATAAGTGAGAAAATCGAGGATATAACTTTCTGCATTAACAAGTACTAGTTAGCTATAACTGACATTTCTGAAAATTTATTACTGTCATAGTTCTTTTCAGATTTGTGTTTAGTACACCTGAAACTAATTCTCCTGAAAATTTGATAAAGTTTCAGTATTAAATATGTGGGAAAAACGAAACTATAACTTTCTGCATTAACAAGTACTAGTTAAGCTATTACTAACATTTCTGAATATTTATTACTGTCATATATCTTTTCAGATTTGTGTTTAGTACACCTGAAACTAATTCTCCTGAAAATTTGACAAAGTTTCAGTATTAAATAAGTGAGAAAAAGGAGGATATAACTTTTTGCATTAACAAGTACTAGTTAGCTATTACTGACATTTCTGAAAATTTATTACTGTCATATTTCATTTCAGATTTGTGTTTAGTACACCTGAAGCTAATTCTCCTGAAAATTTGACAAAGTTTCAGTAATAAATAAGTGAGAAAATCGAGGATAAAACTTGCTGCATTGACAAGTATGAGTTAGCTATTACTGAAATATCTGAAAATTGATGATTTCCATGGTCAATATTAGATTTGTATTTAGTACACCTGAAACTAATTTACATAAAAAAATTACAAAGTTTCAGTATTAAATAAGTGAGAAAATTGAAAGTATAACTTTTAGCATTAAGAAGTATGGGTTACCTATTGCAGAAATTTCTGAAAATTTATTAATTGCATTGTCAATATTAGATTTGTATTTGGTACACCTGAAACTAATTCTTCTGAAAATTTGACAAAGTTTCAGTATTAAATAAGTGAGAAATTTGAGGATATAACTTTCTGCATTGACATGTACTAGTTAGCTATTACTGACATTTCTGAAAATTTATTACTGTCATATTTCTTTTCAGATTTGTGTTTAGTACACCTGAAACTAATTCTCCTGAAAATTTGACAAAGTTTCAGTATTAAATAAGTGAGAAAATCGATGATATAACTTTCTGCATTAACAAGTACTAGTTAGCTATTACTGACATTTCTGAAAATTTATTACTGTCACATTTCTTTTCAGATTGGTGTTTAGTACATCTGATACTAATTCTCCTGAAAATTTGACAAAGTTTCAGCATTAAATAAGTGCGAAAATCGAGGATATAACTTTCTGCATTGACAAGTATCAGATAACTATTACTGACATATCTGAAATTTTATTATTTGCACATTTGATATTAGATTTGTATATAGTATACCTGAAACTAATTCTCCTGAAAATTTGACAAAGTTTCAGTACTAAATAAGTGAGAAAATCGAGGACATAACTTTCTGCATTAACAAGTACGAGTTAGCTATTACTGACATTTCTGAAAATTTATTACTGTCATATTTCTTTTCAGATTTGTGTATAGTACACCTGAAACTAATTCTCCTGAAAATTTTACAAACTTTCAGTATCAAATAAGTGAGAAAATCGAGGATATAACTTTCTGCATTGCCAAGTACTAGTTAGCTATTACTGCCATTTCTGAAAATTTATTACTGTCATATTTCTTTTCAGATTTGTGTTTAGTACATATGAAACTAATTCTCCTGAAAATTTGACAAAGTTTCAGTATTAAATAAGTGAGAAAAAGTAGCATATAACTTTCTGCATTAACAAGTACTAATTAGTTAGTACTGACATATCTGAAAATTTATTATTTGCATATTCAATACCAGTGTATAATACCCCTGAAACTAATTCTCCTGAAAATTTGACAAAGTTTTAATATTAAATAAGTGAGAAAAAGGAGGATATAACTTTCTGCATTAAGAAGTACTAGTTAACTATTACTGACATTTCTGAAAATTTATTGCAGTCATATTTCTTTTCAGATTTGTGTTTAGTACACCTGAAACTAATTCTCCTGAAAATTTGACAAAATTTCAGTATTAAATAAGTGAGAAAAAGGAGGATATAACTTTCTGCATCGACAAGTACTAGTTAGCTATTACTGACATTTCTGAAAATTTATTACTGTCATATTTCTTTTCAGATTTGTGCTTAGTACACCTGAAGCTAATTCTTCTGAAAATTTGACAAAGTTTCAGTATTAAATAAGTGTGAAAAAGGAGGATATAACTTTCTGCATTAACAAGTACTTGTTAGCTATTACTGACATTTCTGAAAACTTATCACTGTCATATTTCTTTTCAGATTTGTGTTTAGTACATCTGAAAGTAATTCTCCTGAAAATTTGACAAAGTTTCAGTACTAAATAAGTGACAAAAAGGAGAATATAACTTTCTGCATTAAGAAGTACTAGTCAGCTATTACTGACATTTCTGAAAACTTATTACTGTCATATTTCATTTCTGATTTGTGTTTAGTACACCTGTAACTAATTCTCGTGAAAATTTGACAAAGTTTCCGTATTAAATAAGTGAGAAAAGGGAGGATATAACTTTCTGCATTAACAAGTACTGGTTAGCTATTACTGACATTTCTGAAAATTTATTACTGTCATATTTCTTTTCAGATTTGTGTTTAGTACACCTGAAACTAATTCTCCTGAAAATTTGAGAAAGTTTCAGTATTAAATAAGTGAGAAAATTTAAGGATATAACTTTCTGCATTAACAAGTACTAGTCAGCTGTTACTGACGTTTTTTAAAATTTATTACGGTCATATTTCTTGTTAGATTTGTGTTTGGTACACCTACAACTAATACTCCTGAAAATTTGACAAAGTTTCAGTATTAAATAAGTGAGAAAAAGGAGGATATAACTTTCTGCATCAACAAGTATGAGTTAGCTATTACTGACATTTCTGAAAAATTATTACTGTCATATTTCTTTTCAAATTTGTGTTTAGTACACCTGAAACTAATTCTCCTGAAAATCTGACAAAGTTTCAGTATTAAATAAGTGAGAACATTGAAAGTATAACTTTCTACATTAACAAGTATGGGTTACCCTTTACTGACATTTCTGAAAATTTATTACTGTCAGATTTCATTTCAGATTTGTGTATAATACACCTGAAACTAATTCTCCTGAAAATTTGTCAAAGTTTGAGAATTAAATAAGTGAGAAATAGAAGGATATAACTTTCTGCATTAACAAGTACTAGTTAGCTTTTACTGACATTTCTGAAAATTTATTACTGTCATATTACTTTTCAGATTTGGGTTTAGTACACCTGAAACTAATTCTCCTGAAAATTTGACAAAGTTTCAGTATTAAATAAATGAGAAAAGGAGGATATAACTTTTTGCATTAACAAGTATTAGTTAGCTATTACTGACATATCTGAAACTTTATTACTGTCATATTTCTTTTCAGATTTGTGTTTAGTACACCTGAAACTAATTCTCCTGAAAATTTGACAAAGTTTCAGTATTAAATAAGTGAGAAAAAGGAGGATATAACTTTCTGCATTAACAAGTACTAGTTAGCTATTACTGACATTTCTGAAAGTTTATTACTGTCATATTTCTTTTCAGATTTGTGTTTAGTACACCTGAAACTAATTCTCCTGAAAATTTGACAAAGTTTCAGTATTAAATAAGTGAGAAAATCGAGGATATAACTTTCTGCATTAACAAGTACCAGTTAACTATTACTGACATTTCTGAAAATTTATTACTGTCATATTTCTTTTCAGATTTGTGTTTAGTACACATGAAACTAATACTCCTGAAAATTTGACAAAGTTTCAGTATTAAATAAGTAACAAAATCGAGGATATAAATTTCTGCATTGACAAGTATCAGTTAGCTATTACTGACATTTCTGAAAATTTAATACCGACATATTTCTTTTCAAATGTATGTTTAGTACACCTGAAACTAATTCTTCTGAAAATTTGACAAAGTTTCAGTATTAAATAAGTGAGAAAATCGACGATATAACTTTCTGCATTGACAAGTACCAGCTAACTATTACTGACATTTCTGAAAATTTATTACTGTCATATTTCTTTTCAGATTTGTGTTTAGTACACCTGAAACTAATTCTCCTGAAAATTTGCCAAAGTTTCAGTATTAAATAAGTGAGAAAATCGAGGATATAACTTTCTGCATTAACAAGTACTAGTTAGCTATTACTGACATTTCTGAAAATTTATTATTTCCATATTTAATATCAGATTTGTGTATAGTACACCTGAAACCAATTCTCCTGAAGATTTGATAAAGTTTCAGTATTAAATAAGTGAGAAAAATGAGCATATAACTTTCTGCATTAACAAGTACTAGTTAGCTATTACTGACATTTCTGAAAATTTATTACTGTCATATTTCATTTCAGATTTGTGCTTAGTACACCTGAAGCTAATTCTTCTGAAAATTTGACAAAGTTTCAGTATTAAATAAGTGTGAAAAAGGAGGATATAACTTTCTGCATTAACAAGTACTTGTTAGCTATTACTGACATTTCTGAAAACTTATCACTGTCATATTTCTTTTCAGATTTGTGTTTAGTACATCTGAAAGTAATTCTCCTGAAAATTTGACAAAGTTTCAGTACTAAATAAGTGACAAAAAGGAGAATATAACTTTCTGCATTAAGAAGTACTAGTCAGCTATTACTGACATTTCTGAAAACTTATTACTGTCATATTTCATTTCTGATTTGTGTTTAGTACACCTGTAACTAATTCTCGTGAAAATTTGACAAAGTTTCCGTATTAAATAAGTGAGAAAAGGGAGGATATAACTTTCTGCATTAACAAGTACTGGTTAGCTATTACTGACATTTCTGAAAATTTATTACTGTCATATTTCTTTTCAGATTTGTGTTTAGTACACCTGAAACTAATTCTCCTGAAAATTTGAGAAAGTTTCAGTATTAAATAAGTGAGAAAATTTAAGGATATAACTTTCTGCATTAACAAGTACTAGTCAGCTGTTACTGACGTTTTTTAAAATTTATTACGGTCATATTTCTTGTTAGATTTGTGTTTGGTACACCTACAACTAATACTCCTGAAAATTTGACAAAGTTTCAGTATTAAATAAGTGAGAAAAAGGAGGATATAACTTTCTGCATCAACAAGTATGAGTTAGCTATTACTGACATTTCTGAAAAATTATTACTGTCATATTTCTTTTCAAATTTGTGTTTAGTACACCTGAAACTAATTCTCCTGAAAATCTGACAAAGTTTCAGTATTAAATAAGTGAGAACATTGAAAGTATAACTTTCTACATTAACAAGTATGGGTTACCCTTTACTGACATTTCTGAAAATTTATTACTGTCAGATTTCATTTCAGATTTGTGTATAATACACCTGAAACTAATTCTCCTGAAAATTTGTCAAAGTTTGAGAATTAAATAAGTGAGAAATAGAAGGATATAACTTTCTGCATTAACAAGTACTAGTTAGCTTTTACTGACATTTCTGAAAATTTATTACTGTCATATTACTTTTCAGATTTGGGTTTAGTACACCTGAAACTAATTCTCCTGAAAATTTGACAAAGTTTCAGTATTAAATAAATGAGAAAAGGAGGATATAACTTTTTGCATTAACAAGTATTAGTTAGCTATTACTGACATATCTGAAACTTTATTACTGTCATATTTCTTTTCAGATTTGTGTTTAGTACACCTGAAACTAATTCTCCTGAAAATTTGACAAAGTTTCAGTATTAAATAAGTGAGAAAAAGGAGGATATAACTTTCTGCATTAACAAGTACTAGTTAGCTATTACTGACATTTCTGAAAGTTTATTACTGTCATATTTCTTTTCAGATTTGTGTTTAGTACACCTGAAACTAATTCTCCTGAAAATTTGACAAAGTTTCAGTATTAAATAAGTGAGAAAATCGAGGATATAACTTTCTGCATTAACAAGTACCAGTTAACTATTACTGACATTTCTGAAAATTTATTACTGTCATATTTCTTTTCAGATTTGTGTTTAGTACACATGAAACTAATACTCCTGAAAATTTGACAAAGTTTCAGTATTAAATAAGTAACAAAATCGAGGATATAAATTTCTGCATTGACAAGTATCAGTTAGCTATTACTGACATTTCTGAAAATTTAATACCGACATATTTCTTTTCAAATGTATGTTTAGTACACCTGAAACTAATTCTTCTGAAAATTTGACAAAGTTTCAGTATTAAATAAGTGAGAAAATCGACGATATAACTTTCTGCATTGACAAGTACCAGCTAACTATTACTGACATTTCTGAAAATTTATTACTGTCATATTTCTTTTCAGATTTGTGTTTAGTACACCTGAAACTAATTCTCCTGAAAATTTGACAAAATTTCAGTATTAAATAAGTGAGAAAAAGGAGGATATAACTTTCTGCATCGACAAGTACTAGTTAGCTATTACTGACATTTTTGAAAATTTATTACTGTCATATTTCTTTTCAGATTTGTGTTTAGTATACCTGAAACTAATTCTCCTGAAAATTTGCTAAACTTTCAGTACTAAATAATTGAGAAAAAGGAGGATATAACTTTCTGCATTAACAAGTACTAGTTAGCTAGTACTGACATATCTGAAAATTTATTACTGTCATATTCCGTTTCAGATTTGTGTTTAGTACACCTGAAACTAATTCTCCTGAATATTTGACAATGTTTCCTTATTAAATAAGTGAGAAAAAGGAGCATATAACTTTCTGCATTAACAAGTACTAGTTAGCTATTACTGACATTTATGAAAATTTATTATTTGCATATTTAATATCAGATTTGTGTATAGTACACCTGAAACTAATTCTCCTGAAAATTTGCCAAAGTTTTAGCAGTAAATAAGTTAGGTATCATTCATGCCTGTTAGAATCGACGTTTCAGAGTGATATTTTGAAAAACAGTTATTTTATCGATATGTTTTCTTACTGCTGCACAAGAGAACAATATACCAATTCAGGATAGTTTTGGAATAGGCAATATAAGTAAATCAGGTTTACACCCACAAATTATTTACTTATGACACGATTTCCGCCCTCACTTGTCAGGAATCTCTTCTCCGATTATTGCCATCGAACGCGAGGACGATAAAGCCGGCGGCGCCGCTTTACGACCGCCAGGTCTCTTTACGATCCCTTTCCGGGCCCTCCTCTGGAGAGGACTCGAAAGTGAACAAGATGGCCATCAAAGCGTCGATTTTACAACGCGCGCGCGTCCCCCCGTGCCCGCCGCCCCCTGATTGCCAGACCGCCCCCTAATCGTTTTACACCGTAAGAAACGATCCGGGCGCGCCCGCCGCCCCCGGGGGCGAGCGGGGGGCGGCTGCGTGAGCCGTGAATCACGGCGATAAATCCGGGCAAATTGCCTGGGGCAAAAAAAAAATCGGGACCTGCGAATTTTGGAAATTCGGGGATTAATGAGCGCGCCCCCTTGGGGCGAGGGAGTTCTCGGGGTTATTTAAGAACGGAGGTGTGCGAAATTCCACGCGGATGAGGATCTTTCCGAGTACTCCACGCAAACGGGGCGTTATTGATGGCGTCGGGTTTTCTAAACGTATTCGGCGGTGAAGCTATCCGCACGAATTTATAATCCTCGTATATCATGCGTCGTAAATTCCAGAGAATACTGGGGATAGTCCCATGCCCTTTTTTGAGCAGCGCAGGACCCACTGTAATAGAATTAAAATTTAAAGTTTAGACATCAATATCCAGCTTTGTAAATTTTGATTCCTCTGGAAGCATGTTTTTAACTATATTTAAGTAATAACTGGTACAGCTAATTACCGCCTCCAAGAAACAGTCTTGAAAATTTTGGGAACCGTCACCTTTATAAATTTTGCTTCGATGTCAATCGTTAGAATTGAAAAATCTAATAAATTTAATTTTCTAGCTCAGTTTTAAAAAAATATTTACTAAAACTTTTGAGTTTACTGGACAAATTTTTATCTTGTCGAATGAAAAAAGTCGTTAAGCAATACTCAATATATTTTTTTCCACAGGGTGTCTCACGCCAATGAACCATTAAAACGGTTTTTAAGTTCCCAATAAATTAAAAAAATTGAAAAATATTCATCCAAACATGGTTGATTCCATTCTCCTCAAGTGAAATACTTTCAAGCTTCTATCACTTCCAGTTCTACCGGAAGTAGCCAACATTTTTTTTTTTTTAATGGAACACCCTATACAGGCGGTTAAAAATTATCGGTCCATCAATCCTTTAAAATATGTAACAATATACAAACATTGAAAAAAATGTTGAAATAACTAAAATTATAAAATAATAAATAAAATGTCGCTAAATAACTCGAAACCTGAAGTTCAATTTTTCTGATTACATCATCTTAATCATCGGAAAAATTTCTACTAGTTTGCTAATTTAACCGACTTTGTAACTTCAATAATAACAGACTTGGCAATGGTGAACCGATAACTTTTAACACCCTGTATATTATTATGTTTTTGGCATCCCATATGTTTTATTTGAAACATATTTTGTTTTAATTTGGATTTGAAGACAGATTTTTTTTAAATTCTGTATGAATCTTTCAAATTCGTGAGCACTAGGCTATAACCGATACGTCGATTATAGACGAAGATTTTAACTAATCTATTCTAGAAGTATCCACTTTGATAATTTCAGCAGAAAAGTAATTCAGACATACGTAATTTTTTTCACGACACACTTGAATTTTTTGAATCACATGTTATAATTGTCTATATTTTACATACATTTTTATATTATTCACATAAAAATCTTTGTAATAATCTATAAAAGAAAATATACAGTGCAATTCAATAAAAATATACTTGATTTGCGGTTAAAATATATTTTTATAGCGATTTTATTCATTTATTGAAATTGGATAAAAAAATAAGCCAAGTTTTTCATTCTCCCTTTATATGTTTTCAGAATATAGTAATTATGAGTAGTCGCATTTAATAAATGTATGTAAAATATTACAGCCCAAACTGTCAATATTTTCAAATATTTTATTCAATTCTGACGTTTTAAACTGAGGTTATACACCTCTTAGCAAAAGGTTTTATGTTATTTTTTTAATGCACTAGTGAATTAATAGTTATTTATATAACAACTGAGTTAAGTGGATGTAATTGATGCGTGTGGGCTAATTTATTCGAGTAAAAAACATCCCTAACTCACGTGATTTATACAATATTTTATTCAATTTTGTCTAAAAACGGTTAGAAGTTATACATTTCATTTTTATAATATCTAGTCGATGAAAAGCCAAACCGACATGTATTGTCAAATTAAAAATTTTAAATGACCGATTGCAGTATTTTTATATAATAAGGGGTTCCAAATGAGACCCCAGAAGGAGTAGGAAAGTTGGTGTCTACGAAGTTAAAGGTATTCTATCAAATCGATGTTGCATGATTTTGAATACTTTGAATGAATTTAAAGTTTTAAATTCTCTAGTGGAATCAAGAAAATTTCATTTCACTTGATGATAAACAACTGCTGCTTATGATGTCTGCTAAGAGGTATATAACGTTAGTGTAAAACGTCAGAATTCAATATAAAACTTATAATTCATTCAAAATCAAGAAAAAGAACCACTTTTCATAGAATACCTTTGACTTTGAGGAAGTCGCTCTACCGAAGTAAATACAATTTGAGCAATATTCATTGATATTTAAGCCGGAAATTTATATTTTAAGGCAATTGAAAATATGACACTTATCATTGAAGTTTCGACATTAATAATATAAATAGGTTAAATCAAACACTTGGTTAAAATTTCACTGTATTCATAGAATAAACCTCTACAATTGTTTCGGCCTCACGACCATTCTCAAGAGTACAGAGATCCACACATAGTTTCAATTTAATTAATAATATAAATATTGATAGAAAAATTTGTATTTTGCTAAATTGTCACATTGTTGTCACATTTTTTTCTATTTCATCCAGAGAAGTTTGGATACATAATTGAAAATTTGACATGAATAATTAAAACTTGAAACGTAATAGGTAATTGATATTGTGACAGATTATTAAAAATTTTAACAGAAAAGTTAAATTCTGAGCGATGTAATTGAAAATTGTACAACTGTAATTACAACAATACACAATTACAATATTCATTGATATTAAAGAAGATACAGTAAACATTCGATAAATGCAACTCCTTAAATGCAACATTCCCTAGTAACAACTCGATATATATTTGATTATTTTTTTCCATAAGTATGACATTTGATTATCTTACGTTAAATGGATTTAATTTTCTAATCTAACTCTATTATTGATTGTAAGACATACTAGTGTCAGAAACATCAATAAATTATAAGCTTGGGAAAGCCAATTGCATAAACAGAAATTGATACATTTCCCATTATCGTATTGTTACAATCGTAGTGCATTTTACTCAGGAAAGTGCGTGGAATATTTTGTGTGCCTTCGTTTTACGATTTTCCTTTTTTTTTGTGAAAACCGCAAGATTAAAAAAAACAATCATTTTTTTTTAATTTTTGTTCCAGCTCCTTCTATCTAGCATTCCACGATTGTTTGAGAAATTTGTAAATTGTGTCAGTCTTAGTCATTTTTGAGTTTTCTATGAAAGTTTCATAAGTTTCTGAAACGACGAGCAGTTGCCTTGCTTTGGAAGATTTTTAATATAATTCAGGAATTGTACGCAGAGTGTCAGTTTTATTCCTTTCTAATCCCAAACTGGAAGTCTCAAAAGTTTTTGAGGCCACGCGCATTTCAGGAATTGTAGATTGAGTATCAGTTTTAGTCTCCTTTGATTCTTCTGTTGTAGTCTCACAATGTATTTCATACTTTAAAATAAACTTATTCTCTCGCAACTACAGTACAAGGCACTGTCAGACTTTCAGTTTTCCAATACATCTCCGTGCTAAATACGAACAAAGTGCTTACTATTCTGACATCAAAATTTATAATGCTCTCCCTAAGTTAATAACAGAATATATTTATTATAAAATCATGAAAAACAAGCTGTATCAATATTTATGTGATCGTGAACTGTATTCTATGAAGGACTACTATTAGTAGCAATATACTGCCTTAGTATATATAATTATTTTGACGTTTTTTCATGAACAATATATATGTATATGTCTATGTATCATGTACATATGTACTGACAAAGAAAAATAAGGATTATTGCATATGCATATGCAGCAACTGATAAAAATGATATATCGCAATAACAAAGTGCTTATCATTCTGACATCAAAATTTATAATGCTCTCCCTAAGTTAATAACACAATGTACTAATTATAAAATCATAAAAAACAAGCTGTATGAATATTTATGAGATCGTGAACTGTATTCTATGAAGGATTACTATTAGTAGCAATATACTGCCTTAGTATATATAATTATTTTGACGTTTTTTCATGTACAATACATATGTATATGTCTATGTATTATGTACATTTGTACTGACAATGAAAAATAAAGATTATTATTATTATTAAAATAACGTGCATTCCACTTGCCATGCAACATTTTTCACATAACTCAGGAATGATGATTTGATTAGATATAGATATAGATTTGATTTTTATCTGAAGTATCTGAAGTCAACAGCAGATTTGTACTTCCAGGTAAATAACAAGTTATTCTTGAACCCTGATACAGTTTGGATTGGTTTCGTATGTTGCCCAAGTTCTAAAGCAGTATAGTCGTCAATAAAATTATACACTCCTATTTCTGTAGATTGGTCATGTAATGTAAAAAATCGTGTTAGAGTTGTATTGTCAACTGAAAATCCTCCTCATAATCATTGAACAATTCTAGTCCCTAAATAAGGAACAGCTGACACTAAATTAGTAATAACAGTTGCTCGGACAGCAATTGTCTGAAGTGTTACAGATGCATTGCCTGGATTAATTGCCTTAGCTTCCTTTGTCTCCAAGTCTTCACTTCCAATGGGTGTATAAGACTGCTTCGTAAGCACTTCTTTAACATTTTGATCCTGATATACTTCCGAGAGGTTTGGGTAGCACTTGTGTACGCCAGAAGTCGCAACCTCACGTGGAAAGTCATACGTGTTAGGATATAGTTGGTGTGATGGCGACATATGAATCCTATCAATTGATGTAGGTGCGTTTGTATGTGCTTTAGTTTCATCAGTGCAGATGCAAGAATTTTTGCTACGTTTAGGAAGTATAGTTTTATTAGTTTCATTTTTGATGAAAGATTTTTGAAGAATTGGGCCTTTTAGTTTAAGGGATAACATTTTTCAAATTTAATCAAGTTTCATCAGTGCAGATGCAAGATTTGGTAAGTTTAGGAAGTATAGTTCGAGTTTCGAGCGTGCATTTTTTTAAATTTGAATCCATTAATATTTACAATCTGTATAAAATAACAATAGGTACATTATGTGTTTTTAGTTCGTGTCATGTACAAAGTTATCCATTGATAACTCTCTTTCTTAGTGTTGATTAAATTGGTTATTGATGCATGGATATTTAAATGTTGCTAGATGAACCTGGTGGTTAGATCTGTTGGCTTGAATCTCTCGAGTCTTCTGATTTCACCTGTGATGTCATTTTTGATGACATTTTGTTGAAGAATTGGGACTTTTAGTTTTAATGATAATTTTTTTCAAATTTAATCAGATTCTGAAGAAAAAAAGCTGTATTTATCGTTTTGGGGTGTAAATTGATGTAATTGGGGTTATTCATTGGAGTGGAACGTAATTCACGTTGCAGCAACCAACGGCGGAATCGATGAGGACGGGGGCTTATCTGTATCGGGGCTGTTCTCATTTTCGGCCGTGCCAGTAGATAAATCCCGTATCGGTGTCGGGGGGAAGGCACGAGGCATTCCGGTGTTGCCCCAGAATTTGTCAATTTTCCCTTTCCCCATTAATAAAGGAGTAAATTATAAGGGTTTATAGTGTCCCGGAGTAAATGTCCTCCACCGATCCCGCCCACGCACACACACGCACCGCACGCAGGCCGCCACCTCCGACGCCATCCCTCACGCCGAGTAATTACACAGGGGGTGTGGGGGTGGCGAGTCCACCCCCGAGCCCTCCACCACTCAAAGATTAAACACCCGAAATTCCGTACATAAATTCCGGGGGCATTACAAATAGCCAGAATGGAAACACAATTATCTTAATTTTCTTTCGGCTCCTTCTGGGGGTGGCGTAATTTTTTTAATCGCCCCCCGATTTCCAATTGCCCCCCGGGCTTTATCGCCACGCGCACGCAAACGCACGTGCGATATCTGTGTATCGGATCCCCCAAGCCAATAAGGGATAAATTTTAATTGCCACCACCGAAAATAGCCGTTATTGCGATGACGCGATATATTGCGCAATTTATAATTAATGCCCGTTTAACCGTAATTAGTGATTTACAGTTGCGCTTGCTATGCAGGGCACGAAGTCCGCTCACAGCCGCGACGTGAAAGCGCCGCGGTTTTACAATTTCAAATCAGCCAAGCCATCCTGCAGCCCTTCTAATTGCAGAAAAACGCTCTTGGATGTTGTTGCATAAGGAGCGAGCACGAGCAAACAGATGGACGCCTCCTGTCCCACATAAATTACGACCGGCAAATTCATTAGTGCCGTTCGTTGGGCGCGATTCGTGAGCATGTTTCGAAATTTCACCCTTGAGCAGCGCAGAGAGGCACGGTTAAGCGTTTACCATTCGAGTTAGCAGATTTAAATTCTCGCACGAAAAAATGCTTGCGCAACCACTTTGCGCGAAATTATCAATCAATATCGCATCACTGTTTATATAATAATAGATCAGCCGCGGGGCTTCGGCTGCGGCCATTATAATAATTGATAATTGCGCATAATGCGCTCTCGGCCTAATCGGGAATTAATCGAGAAAACCGCGACACCCAATTTAATCACCCCATTACCGGCGCTGTGAATTACGTCCATAATTTGATCCCGTTCCTTTATCGCCAGGACTCGCCTCCTGCAGCACCTGTCCTCCTGCAAAATCCGTCCTCTTCGTGAGGCGCGCTCGCGGGGTTCGCGTAATTGCCACCTATGCAGGAAGCGGCTGGCCCCTCGTTATATCGACCACAGGATCACCGTTTATGCCGTGTAATGATACTTTCGCGCTATCTGGCAGTTTCGTTACATTAAAGGCTACACCGAATGCGTTGTTTACGAGCCGAGTACGTCGAAAAGATGGACATTACAAGCGAGCTAAATTTCCATGCACGAAAAATGTGGCAAAAAATTACACATAATTAATAATAATTATTTCGTTTGTGGTGGAGGCGCCGGGCACAGGCACTGAAATTTAATTTCCGAATACATTAAACGTATAAAGAAGGCATTTTGGCAACATTAATGCAACAACAATAGACTAGGAAAACATCAAAAGATCGCAAATGAACCTCTGAGCTGACTTGAAGCAATTCTGTTTGTAATAATTTATCGATTTTTTTATTGTTTTCTTCCCTTATTGGAGTACATACTGGTAGCCGGGCACAGGCACTGAAAATTAATTTCCTCATACGTTAAACGTATAAAGAAGGCATTTTGGCAACATTAATGCAACAACAATAGACTATGAAAACATCAAAAGGTCGCAAATGAACCTCTGAGCTGACTTGAAGCAATTCTGTTTGTAATAATTTATCGAATTTTTTATTGCTTTCTTCCCTTATTGGAGTACATACTGGTAGCCGGGCACAGGCACTGAAAATTAATTTCCTCATACATTAAACGTATAAAGAAGGCATTTTGGCAACATTAATGCAACAACAATAAACTAGGAAAACATCAAAAGATCGCAAATGAACGTCTGAGCTGACTTGAAGCAATTCTATTTGTAATAATTTATCGAATTTTTTATTGTTTTCTTCCCATATTGGAGTACTTACTGGTACTTAAAGAAAAATAACAATTTATCCTTTTTCACGACATTTATTTCTCTAAATATACATTTCAACCACTGCGTGGTCATCTTCAGTAGGAATGTGAACACTACTTAAGTATCAACTGTAGATGAAAATTATGCCACCAAGTTGTGGGACATATAGAGCATTATTTTTGGCAATTTTCATATTGGACGTGTGTAAAGCCATAAATGGAAATTACTGCAGTATTAGAAAGGGTGGTTGCTGTATGTTTTTAGCAGATGTGGGGGTCGTAGTATTCAAGATACAAGGGAAAATTGCGTGCTCACCACTGAGACAAAAAAAACGCACCCTTCGGTGGGTAGTTTTTGTGTGGAATCCAATAGGAAACGGATGTTTTTAATCGGTGCAGACATGGGGATGGCGTGGGAGAATATGAGAAGGAAACGCTATGTCTCGCCAAGCACCCCCTCAAAGAATATATAGGTAGTAAGTGGCAAATATTAGTTTCCCCAGTAACTGTATCTATATTAGATATATAGAGGGGTTAACATGTTCAATTATGAGATATATCTAGTTTTCTGTATAGTGGTACGTTAATACATGTGTGATATAATATTTATTGCTGAATAATCAACGTACAAACACATTAGTAAATAATAATCAGATTGTATGAATCGGTGGATAATACTTGGTGAAACATCTTTAAATTAGTATAAATAAAGCACTTGGTTTAGTTTCATATATTTTTATAGAAAAACTCTACAATTGTTTCAGTCTTATTTGGCTCTTGATAATGGTCGTCAGACCGAAACAATTGTAGAGTTTTTCTATAAAAAATTGTGAAACTTAACAAAGCGCTTTATTTATACTAAATAATAATCATAGATACAGAAATATAAATAAATTTGAATTGAATGCAAAAATACAATTATAAAATTATTACAAATATAACTGTCTGTAGGTATGTATATCTAAGTGTATAGTTTATTTCAGAAATGAAAAAAACATTATATCTTTTCATATTATACATACAGTATGTCCCCGGATTGAGTTTACAAGAGGAATTGTTTTTAAATTTTTATTTTACAGTAATTTTTTTATAGGAATTAAAATTCCTGCTCGGTCTGAAACTAGCATTTCAGTTTTTAAAACATTCAGTTATTTATACAGGGTGGTGGCTACATATTAAAAAAACTAATTTTGACACTTTATGTCAAATAATTATGAGAAATAACACCATTTACACAATCCTCCACCATTTGCTTCATACAATTCAAGCCTGGTATGGAACTCCTCAATACTGTTTTAGATTTCTTCAATAGTTATTGATCCAAATGCCTCTGGTATGCAACCTTTTAAATTTTCAATCATCTTTTTCTGCACGTGGAGGATTGTTTGAATGATTTTATTTGATTTTTTTTAATGTTATTAAATGTAATTTTAAAATCATTTGGCAAATGGCAAATAATAAAGTCAAAAAATAGTGTCGAAATTAGATATAAAAATATTGATTTTCAACACCCTGAAGTTTCAATAAATGAACTAGTAGTTTCAGACCAAGGAGGAATTATAATTCCTGTAACATTTTTACTTTAAAGTAAAAATTAAAAAAATATCCCTCTTGTAAACTCAATCTGGGGCATACTGATACTGTATATTGTAATTAAATATCCTATAAAAAGGAATGTTAGTTAAACGAAGAATTCAAAAAATATGCGATTTGATTACTGATATACGGTATTTCGTAAAACAGAAAAATTCATAAAAATATATATTGAAGGGTTTCTGAAATAATCGATTCAATTCGTGATCATTTTACAAATTGTAAACATGCAAAACTAGAATTTTGCATGCAAATAAATATGTGGCAAAAGTATAGAATATGCTATTAACCTCTGAAAAAAAAAATCCATTTAAGTGAAAAATATTCACGTATTCAGAAATTCGTAATTCGAAAAGTTCGAAAAGATGAATTATAAAGATATCATTTTGTTTATTTGCGACATCTTTTACCTGAAGATATTTGGAAATAGGCACACTTTTAGTTTAAAAACTGTAAAAGTTATGAATTTTCTTAAAAAAAAGTTTTTCCCACGATTATATTAGTAAATAATAATCAATATATTCAGAAATATAAACAAATTTTATAATTGCATGCCAAAATACATATAAAATTATTATAAATTAATGTGTCTGTATATCCAATTCGTGATAATTTTAAAAATTGTAAACATGCGAAACGGGCATTTTGCATGGGAATTTTAAATAGGAAATTTCAATTAATTGGATCTCGAGATATTGCACAATCTATTTAATATAATACATTATTTACTTTTATTTATTGCATATAAGAATTTGTTATGTTCTGTGGGAATAAGTTAGATGGCAATTTACAGTGTTAAGAATTTCTTATTATACAAGGTGTCCCACAATTGGCATAAGTCAAGTCGTGGCATAAGTCTAGAAGCATGCTATTTTTTAAATCGTACACCATTTTTCGGTGAAATAGCTTTATTATCATAAAAAAGTATACTTCTTGAACTATTAGCTATATTGCCATTAAAAAAAGGTATATTTCTTGAACTTCGAAAAAATGAGCAATAATTTAATTATTTTTATATCGTCGGTGAAATCACCTAAGTCAAAAAGTATAAAATGTGAGAAACTGCAATTAAAGTTGAAGTGTTTCTGAGATATTCGAGGTCAAAAGGCAGAACACATAAAATAATAATAATATTTTTTTATCTATCCGTGTACAGTCTTCTTGAGGCTGCTGAATTTCCTTGGTAATCGCCCAGTTTCAAAAGCATATCAGTATATACACTGTTGGTGTAATTTTCCATAGTTACTCAAGAAAAGATTTTGACTTTTTACAGAATAACACTCAAAATTATTCTTTTCCTAACAGAGTAAAACTAAACTGTTTTTTTCTAATGTCAATTAATACCATTAAACAATTATGGAATGTTTCTTATCACACTACATTATAATTAGATTGTTTCAAATTTTGGAAACAAAAGCGATAAAAAAAATCATTTTCATTTAATTTTGCCTTTCTTAGCATGCTTCTAGATTTGTGCCACGAAGTTGTGGGACACCTTGTGTTATGTGCAAGTACATTTTATGGTGCTCTGATTTTTTTAAATATTAGACTGTCTTGTTATTTTCTGTAGCCATAATTTAAATGGTCACTTTTTCACTTGGTCACGAGTTTTGCTAAATCCAAGTATTTATTGTTATTTGGGTAAAAGTATATGAAGTCATGAGACTAACAGTGGCCTAACTCAGCAGCATACCCAATGGAGATAAATGCGATTTTCTTGAACCTCGTACCGTTTTTGATAGTTCACTGTCTTGTTATTTTCTGTAGTCATAATTTAAATGGTCACCTTTTCACTTGATAACGAGTTTTGCTAAATCTAAGTATTTTTTGTTATTTGGGTAAAAGTAAATGAAGCCATGAGACCAATAGTTTTGTGATTTTTAGATTTTTACTTTTACAGAATAAAACTCAAAATTCTTCTTTTCTTAACAGAGTAAAACTAAAAAGTTTTTTTCTAATGTCAATTAATATTATTAAACTAGTATGGTATGTTTCTAAGCACACTACATTATTATTAGAATTGTTTTTTTATTTTGGAAACAAAAGCGAATAGAAGAAAAAATATATTTTTATTTAATTGTGGCAGCCAATGGTTAGTTTTTAAATAAATTTTCAAACGCATCAAATGCCAAGAAGGTGTGCTATAGATACCAGAAATAATTATTTTGAATATTTACGTTTTATGGGTTAGGCCAGTCTTGCTCTGATAGCCTCAAATTTCATAGTGACTTATGGGTTCTGCTTAATCTTCTATAGTAGATACTACTTCTATAGTACCATAGAACTTTATGTGGGCATATCTTAGTCACTTAAGTCACTTATGATGAATATTTCTTTTCCTCATTTTCTGTATGCTTGTAAGTTGAAACTCCTTTACTTCTCAACTGACATTGATACCCATGCCCTTATTGTTATTGCTTATGGCGTTTGTTTAAGCTTATAATTTCATGTTGTTCTATGACCATAATTTGCATGGCCTCTTACGAGTTTTGCTATATCTAAGAATTTAATAGTACTTTGTATGGTTTATGGGGTTAAGAATATCTTATAAGACATTATAAGATGTTATATTTGCCTACTCAACAGAATAGGCAAAAGTTATGGCGTCTGTAATTTTGAAAAAAAAAATTGTGAGCATACTTTTTATGAACTATGAAACAGATTTACTTACTCTACAAAAATAGAGAGAGAGAATCAATCTTTATTAGGCTATCGGCCATGGGCCTTTCCGCCTAACAAAAATAGAATTTGCTAATATTAATTTAAAATGCAAAAGTAATACGGTCGTATTTTCGGAAATTATTTTGTAGCCACTTATGGGTTAAGTTACGTCCTCTCGTTTTTCCACTTATTTTAGGCCTTTTGCCTCTGCATTCCAATCCATCAGTTCTCGGCTCATGAAGTGACCATACATTTCATGGCCTCTTACGAGTTTGCTATTGAATTTAATAGTATTTTGTTAAGGGGTACGGGTAAGGGGTAAGGGGGTTAAGGGGTTAAGAATATCTTATAATGTTGAGTAGGCAAAAGTTATGGTGCCTGTATACACTTATAATTTCGTATTGTGTGGGCATAAATTTTGTAGTCACTTATGGGTTAACTTAGTTCTTGTTTTTCAACTTATTTTAGGCCTTTGGCCTCTACATTCCAATCCATTAGTTCTCGATTGATGTTAACACCCATCCTCATGTTATTATTGCTAATGGGGTTTATTTAATCTTAGAATTTCTTGTTTTTCTGTAACCATAATTGTCATTGGCTCTTATGAGATTTGCTACAACTAAGAATTTAATAGTATTTTGTATATGTTATGGGGTTAAGAATATCTTATAATGTTGAGTAGGCAAAAGTTATGATGTCGTTATAATCTTAGACTTTCGTATTGTGTGGGCATAGATTTTGTAGTCACTTTATGGGTTCAGTTACTTTCTCTTGTTTTTCCACTTATGCATTTTCCTCTACGTTCCAACTCATTGGTACTCGGCTGGTATTGACACCATTTTTATGGCCCATGTTATTATTGCTTATGGGGTTTGTTTAATCTTAGAATTTCTTGTTTTTCTGTGACCATAAGTTTCATGGCCTCCTACGAGTTTTGCTACATCTAAGAATTTCATAGTATTTTGTATGGGTTGTAGGGTTAAAAATATTTAAAAACAACTTTTAATGTTGAGTAGGCAAAAATTGTGGTGGTCCGAATAATCTTAGAATTTCTAACAGTTAAGTTACTTCATTGTATTCATTATGTTCATTGTTACGAGTTTTGCTACATCTAAGAATTTAATATTATTTTGCATGGCTTATGAGGTTAATAATATCTTATAATATTGCATAGGCAAAAGTTTGGTGTCTGTTTAATCTTAGAATTTCGTATTGTGTGTTTTTTTTACTTATGCCTTTGGCCTCTACGTTCAACTCATGTCGAGTACGCGAAAGTTTTATGGTGACTTATGCATTTTGTTAATCTAACAATTTCTTAGTAGAAATAAGTTTTATAGGTAAAAACACACAGACATTACTTTGGTTACAATACAAGCCCAATTGTAAGTTTTATGGCCACTTATGCAAGAAATTCTTATTAGGCCATACGTTATTGGACGACTTATAGGGCTTGTTGAATAATAGATTTATGTGTATGGGAATACATTTTGTGGCCAGTTATGGGTTTTATTTCATTTAAGATAGTTTTGTTCTGTGTGAGTAATAAATTGTATGGTGGCTTATGCGGTTAAGAATTTACAATTATATTGTATGGCATGTATTTTGCGAACGTTTTATAATAATAATAATAATAATAATAATGAACAGATTTATTTCTAGTGTTTCGACAGATACATTATATACATATGAAATACATACACAATATACACAATACCCCGTACCTACATAGAAATACGTCCGGAATAAAGAATACACTAACTGAATTTCAGGAGTTACATATTATTGGCCTTTTTTAAAGATATAAGACATAAAATCATTTATGCTAAATAGAGCATAAAGCAGCAAATAGCCTTAAAACAATTTTATGGTGACTTATGCGTTTTGTTAATCTAACAATTTCTTAGCAGTCATACGTTTTATAGGTATAGATACACATCATCTACACACAATTCTTGGGAGGATTATAACTTTGTAAACTTTTCCGTTTTCACGATTTGTACTTTTGGCCTTTTATTATGGCCTCTAAACAGAACAAATTTCGTGTTTGTTTTGTAATAAAACAACTTCTACAGTGATCATATTCGAGAGAGCTATTATAAAGAGCCAATTTTTGCATGGCGACTCTATGATACTCAAAATCTCGATTCACTTGATATTTTCTCAAGCTGTCTTCCAATTTTTAAAGCCGAATGAGATAAAAACTGGATTTTTTTGACAATAGCCTGTACAGGAAGTAGAATGCTGATTTTTTCTGTATTCTAGCCAAAAATAGTCCCGAAAAAATGTATGTACTTTGCAAGCTTCTTTTGTTTAATACATCCAGCTGAATACGGGTAATAATAATAAGAGAGGGATGGGAGGCAGAGCCTGATATTAGAACACCAAATGATTGCTGGTTTGCGAGTTGTTTTCGAGAATAATGAATACAGAGAGATATTTGATGGCCAGATTTTTGGCTTTGAAATTCCGAAAATTTTTAAAGATAAAAACTGCGAATGTTTTTGACAATACCCTGTACAGGAAGCAGAATGCTGAATTTCGCTGGTCGCTGTATTCTAGCCAAAAATAGTCCCGAAACCATGTATGTACTTTGGAAGCTTCTTTTGTTTTATCCATCCTGCTGAATAGGGACAATAGCCTGTACAGGAAGCAGAATGCTGAATTTTGCCGGATTCTAGTCAAAAATGGTCCCGAAACCATGTATGTACTTTGGAAGCTTCTTTTGTTCTATTCATCCTGCTGAATACGGATAATAATAATAAATGTTTAGGTAAATAAACAATTTACTACTACATCCTACTGAATACAGATAATAATAAAACGTTAGGTAAATTAAAAATTTACCACCTCCGTGCTGGTTCAGTTGTTTGTAACAATAGGTGTTTGATGGCCTTATGTAAGAAATTCTTATTAGATAATACGTTTTTGGGGCGACTTACAGGTTTTGTTGAATCATGATTTTTGTGTATGGGAATAAATGTTGTGGCCCCTCATAGGTTTTATTTCATTTCAAATTTTTTGGTTCACTTGATATTTTCTCAAGCTTCCTTCCAATTTTTAAAGCCGAATGAGATAAAAGCTGGGATTTTTTTTTACAATAGCCTGTACAGGAAGTAGAATGCTGAATTTTGCCGGATTCTAGTCAAAAATGGTCCCGAAACCATTTTACTTTGGAGGCTTGTTTGGTTTTATACATCCTGCTGAATACGGATAATAGCAATAAATGTTTAGGTAAATTAACAATTTACCACTACATCCTGCGGAATACGGATTATAATAAAACTATAGGTAAATTAAAAATATACCACCTACTTGCTGATTCAATTGTTAGTAACAATAGGTGTTTGATGGCCTTATGTAAGAAATTCTTAATACATAATACGTTTTTGGGCGATAATAATAAAACTTTAGGTACATTAAAAATTTACCACCTCCTTACTGGTTCAATTGTTAGTAACAATAGGTGTTTGAAGGCCTTATGTAAGAAATTCTTATTAGATAATACGTTTTTGGGCGATAATAATAATTTTTTTTTTAAATTAAAAATTTACCACTTCCTTGCTGGTTCAATTGTTAGTAACAATAGGTGTTTGATGGAAGATGTAAGAAATACTTATTAGATAATACGTTTTTGGGCGACTTATAGGTTATGTTGAATCGTGATTTTTGTGTATGGGAATAAATGTTGTGGTTTTATTTCATTTAAGATTTTTTTGTTCTGTGTGCGTAATACGTTGTGTGGTGACTTATGCGGTTAAGAATTTCTAATTATACTCCGTGGCATGTATTTTATGGTGAGTTATGGGGTTTGTGTATTAGAATTTCTTGTGTTGTTGTGTTGGCGTAGGTGTGTTTGGGTTAAGTAGTATTTTGATTTGTATTAAAACAACCGTTTGGGTTTAGAGTAGTGTCTAGGATTTATTACGTTTTTCAAGGTGGTTGACAAAGGGTATTGTATGTTATGGTTGATTAAAATAGGCGCTCCTTCGCGAGCTAATGGACGAGGTCCGTGAGATTAGTCGCGCCGCGAGCAACGCCCCGGATTCCCGGGATGGCCGAGATTCTTCGGCGGCCGGTTAATTAACAAGTGGGCTCTCTTTGCTTACCTTTCAACGGGAGACACTGCTAACCATCGCCGACATCTAAGCGTACTAATCCCACTAGTTCTGGTCCACCTGCGAGACGATCGACGCCGCCGCCGCCGCGGCGGCCTTCTGTGCCTGCGCCTGCTTCTCCTGCTCGTTCAGCTCCTTGATGGCCTGGATCTCCTTCTTCAGCTTCATCCTGCGGTTCTGGAACCAGATCTTGATCTGCCGCTCCGTCAGGCATAGGGCGTGCGCCATCTCGATGCGTCTCCGCCGCGTCAGGTAGTGGTTCGTGTGGAACTCCTTCTCGAGCTCGAGCGTCTGGTACCTGGTGTAGGTCTGCCTGCCTCTCCTGCGCAAACCATTTGCACCTGCAACAATGTGCAATGCGAAACCAATTAAAATATCAGACAGTAAAAACAGCGAGGGTTGGGGGGCAATTGGGTTGGGGCTTGCAGGGGGTGGTAGGAGGCGGTTTCATCCCGTTAAGTGGAGTGGCGCGTTCAGTAGTCGCGCGTGAATTATAGGAGTTTAACACGGTGTGGATATCTAATTCATTCGTAATTAAAGGCAATAAACAAGGTACAGACCTATGGAGCGGAGTCCTGGAGAACACGTAGGGAACTGGCACCTGGGGGCTAGAGCGTGAGGCATCTCTGCTCGCCCCGCGATTGGTACAGGTAAACCAGACGTCCCGCAGCCTCAGACGGAAAAGGGGGCCCAGAGAGCGCGAGGAGGAGGGGTGATACTCGCGCAGGTAACCGAGCGAGACGGCGCGCCAAGAGAGGCAAGGACGCTCCGGAGATAACTCGCCGGACAATGAAATAATTCAAAAACTTGCAGTAAATACGGGCGTGATTAATCACGTACGGTTTTGGAAGCCGCGGGTTATTTATGGCGGTA
Organism: Othius punctulatus; assembly: GCA_951805005.1. Taxonomy (NCBI): domain Eukaryota; kingdom Metazoa; phylum Arthropoda; class Insecta; order Coleoptera; family Staphylinidae; genus Othius; species Othius punctulatus. Next base: position 10,747,689 of record OX638145.1, read on the forward strand.
TTTATCTGGATAAACGAATCGCCAGCCAGGCAAGTGCACCGGACCCGTATATTAATAAGGCAGGCGTATTAATTTATCCCAAGTCTTTATGCCTGACTTGCATAGAATTTGCGATGTTTACGAGGCAATCGATAATTGCGTGCGTGGAAGCTGATTGAGATATTTCCCTAGTCGACACACACACAGCCACACACACACACATAAAGCTACTTGAGCGCGTTTTACGACCTCTCGAGCCCATATTTCGTTAATAGCATGAGTTAAAGCATTAAAAGTCGTTTAGTAATCTTCGTGCATCGAGATATGTAAAATGGGAGCATGCAGTGCGGGTAATGAAGACGATATCGCCGTTCCCTCAATATCTATCACCGGCGATGCTATCGACCCGCACACGTAAACACCGAATATTCGCCCATCTGCGGAGGCTGCGCGCATGCCAGCCCGCGCAAAAACCGCAATTAAGTTATTTGCATATAAATCAGGCCTGAAATTATGCCCCCACGAAAACGTCTCGGACGGCAAAACCCCCAATGGCCGGCCTATCCGAGAACATCCGCCCCCCAATATCCTAAATTACCGAATGAAAATAACTCACGAAATTTCACGGCGGTTGCACAATTTGATAAAAGGTTTACACACGACTTTCCCGGGTCTAGTGGGGGGCGGGACGCGCCCAAGACAAATATTGTCATATCCCTCGGATTGAATGGGGGGCGCGCATTTCGCTGATTAAGCCGCCCCCATAACTCACGGATCCCGGGGGCGCGCTCTCACCGATTGCCCGAAAGCCATGTCGACGGAAAAAGAAATGGCAACTTGGAAATTGTTTTAATTTAATTCCCGAGCTTTTACTTTCTTTCGAAATTATATTCTTTCGGCAGTAAATACTTGTGCGTACGCTTCTATGAGTAAATATTTCAATAGTAAACAAAAACAAATGAATGCAAAGAATTTCTACAAATCGATTTCGAGTTCCTCCTCTACAAATCGAATTCCAGTTACTCCTCTACAAATCGAATTCGAGGTCCTCCTCTACAAATCGAATTCGAGTTCCTCCTTATCCTCATCATCAATGTAGAAAAAAAAACTTTTTGTATACCGGGTGTTTCAAGTTTTACCACCGAGCTCAAAATGTCCACTTCTAATAAACCTAAAATGTCCATATTTAACTTATTCAATTATGTATTGATGAAGAACAATATTTGACAATCAACATTTTTTTACAACCACCAAGCAGTTTTTTCAGTCTTTTATAAGTAACTGACTGCTTATTTATTTGTTTTCACAAGAGTTGTGTCCTTTACACAATTCTACATCTTGCTGTGCAATTCAAATTAAAAATAGAACTTCCGTTTTTGAAATAAATGCAATTTGATATTATGGCACTAATATTTATCAAGAAATGATTAACAATAGTTATTAACGTCATTAGGCCGATATGCAGCACATAACGGACTCAGGTTGAAGTTTAGCATGACATTACAGCGCTTTTTTAGTTCTGATAAAACGGTATAACAGTATAGTATTACGAAAAAGATATAACGACCCCTGCTAATACTCTAGGCTCGAAAGGTTATGTACCAGCTACCATAGACGTCATAACTCAAAAACAAATGGTGACAAAAAATTTAGATTTATAACAAAATGTGTACTTTAAAATTAGAAATCGACTGGTCCGAAGATTTTTCCATAATATATTAAATTTCCAAAATACTGAATTTATTCCATTTGGCTGTTCCACACTGTATACAATTTTTACGAAGGCACTGCTTTCCACCATACAGGAAAATGAACATCTATGTAATTCAAAAAATCATCAAAATCATCACCTTCTGCACAGAGAAAAACAAAAATTTATATACTTCGCATGCACTCCGTCAAAGAGCAGATTTTGGTATGTCTGACGTGATAAATGTTCATTTGGAGATAAGCGAGATGAAAAGAAACCTCTGAGTGGGGAAAATCTACTAGTAATCCAGAGACTAGTCATTTTTTGTACTTTCCCCTATAGAAAATTCCCTATTCTATAGAAAAATGAAAATTAATGTAATTCAAACATTTTCACCTTCTGCATAGAGAAAAACGAAAATGTATTTTCGTATACCTAAGTAGATATTTTGCGTGACTCAGTCAAAGAGCGGATTTTGTTTGGCACCTCAGTCATGCATGTGAATTTAAACGAGATGAAAAAGAAACTCCGAGTGGGAAAATTTACTAGAAGTAATCATTAGACTACGTCATTTTTTGTCTATTTCCCCATTATAGGAAAATGAAAATTTATGTAATTCGAGTAGTGTTCATCACCATCTCCATAGAGCAAAAATAAAATATATACATTTCGATAATCTATCACTTTCACCATACAGAAAAATGAATATTTATGCAATTTCGGAATTTCGCCACAGAGCCAAGTGAAAATTCGATAATTATTTTAGTTTCCTCATACAAGAAAATGAAAAATGATGTTATTAGACAGGTTTTCATTATCCTAATGCAGAAAAATGATAATTTTTACAGGGTTTTTCGTAAACATGGGCCAAAAATGCAAGTAATTATATTATTCCATGAATTATTGTACTTTATTGGACCATAAGAAAAATGCGTTAAAGATTTGACATTGGCCCAGTCATGAACATGTAAAAAAAAATGGAGATGGAGACATTTTTATCATAATAATCTCCGAGGGTAGTCATAGGATATTTCCAAAGTATTTTCAATTTCCAAAATACTGAATTTATTCGATTTGGCTGTTTCACACTGTATACAAGTTTTACGAAGACATTACTTTCCTCCATATAGGAACATGAACATCTATGTAATTAAAAAAATCACGTTCTGGAGAGAGAAAAACGTCAAAGACAAAAAAGGCAAATATTGTCTATGAGCTTAGATCAGAGTCGAAGTACTCTTCCTGTATGTGCTAAAAAGTCAAGTGACAAGTGGGCCAAGTCATGAACATGTAAAAAAAAAGATGGAGATGGAGACATGATAAAACATAATAATCTCCGAGATAGTCAGAGGATATTTCCAAAGTATTTTCAATTTCCAAAATACTGAATTTATTTTCATTTGTCAAACAAACATTGTCTATGAGCTTAGATCGGAGTCGAAGTACTTTTAGGATTTTTCTATCCTAAGAATATTTTATCTTTCGGCGATGTGTGAAAAATCGCTTTGTTTCAAAGATACATGGTGATAAAATTGGTTGACAATAACAATATTATTAACTTATTTAGCCTAAATTACGAAACTGTTAGATTTTTTTTTTTACTTTCCCCATATGTACAGGAAAATGAAAATTTGTGTAATTCGAACATTTTTGACTTCCCCATGCAGGTCAATGAAATATTTTTATTGTTATTGTTTAAAATATTGCTCCGCAGAATATTACCATATTATGCAGAGTAATAAAACAAAAATTCAGATATCAAATGATTCAGATTAGGTACGATTTAAACTAAGAGTAGTTATTAGCATTACATTCTGGGTACTACAATTTATTATATTTATATTTATTATTGTTAATTGAAGTATACATCCGCCATTATGTCGTACATGTATAGGTGGCAAAGTATAAAAAGAAAATTGAAAAACAAACAATGAAGACTTTGCCAGTTAAGTTTTTAAAAATGTATGTAACAAGAATTATGCGACCAACTTTCGAATAAATCATGGGGCAGAATGCGGCAAGACTGCAGCAATTCCAACTAAACTAACCTAACCTAACCCAACCCAACCCAAAATAATCATATCCAACCCAAACCAACAAAACCTAAACCATCCTAGCCCAAATTATTGGTCCAACTAAATTACCAATTACATGCTAAATTTGTGTTGGGTTCGTCGCTTGACGCAGCTTAGAGTCTCTGGCGCGATGTTACATAATCGCATGTAATTTTTTTGCGTTTCAAAATTTTTCCAATCTGTTTGTGGAATTTGTAAGCTAGGTTATCAGTTATTATAGCATAAAAAACTTGTTGTTTACAAATCGAATTCAAATTCCTCCTCTACAAATCGAATTCGAGTTCGTCCTTATCCTCATCATCAATGTAGAAAAAAAAAAGTAGGAACATCAATGTAGGAACATGAAAATTTGTGAAATTCAAATAATTTTCACCTTCTGTACAGACAAAAACGAAAATTAATATACCTAAGCAGATACTTTACGTGGACTCGGTCAAAAAGTGGATTTTGTTATGTCTGAGGTGATGAATGTTAATTGAGAGATAAACGAGACGAGAAAGAAACTCAAGATGAAAACGAGATGAAATTGAATGAAAAAGAGCGGGAAAATTCTACTACAAGTAATCCCGAGACTGTCAGTTTTTGTACTTTCCCCATATAGGAAAATGAAAACTTGTGTAATTCGACAATTTTTCACCTTCTCCATATAGGAACATGAAAATTTGTGTAATTCAAATAATTTTCACCTTCTGCATAAAGAAAAACGAAAATGTATATATCTAAATAGATACTTTGCGTGGACTCAGTCAAAGAGTGGATTTTAGTATGTCTAAGGTGATGAATGTTCGTTTAGAGCTAAACGAGATGAAAAAGAAAACACTGAGTGGGAAAAATCTACCAGAAGTAATCCTGAGACTATCATTTTTTTTGTAATTTCCCCATATGTAAAACTGAAAATTTGTGCACTGTAAATAATTTTCACCTTCTGCATAGAAAAAACCGAAAATGTATATATCTAAATAGATACTTTGCGTGGACTCAGTCAAAGAGTGGATTTTGGTATGTCTGAGATGATAATTGCTCATTTAGAGCTAAACGAGATGAAAAGAAAACTCTAAATACCTAATTGATTGACTAACTAAGCTAAACTGAGTGGGAAAAATCTACTCTAGTAGAGTGTAGTAGTAGTAATTCTGAGACTTGCCCCATAAAGGAACTTTCCATATGTACTTTCCCTATATAGGAACAAGAAAATTTGTGTAATTCAAAAATGTTTCACCTTCTGCATACAGAAAAACGAAAATGTATATACCTAAATGGATACTGTGCGTGGACTTAGTCAAAGAGTGGATTTTTTTAATGTCTGAGGTGATGAATGTTCGTTTAGAGCTAAACGAGATGAAAAAGAAAACTCCGAGTGGAAAAAATCTATCTACCAGAAGTGATCTTGAAACTATGTTATTTTTTGTACTTTCCCCATATAGGAAAATGAAAAATTGTGAAATTCGACAATTTTTCACCTTCTCCTTAGAGGAAAAACACAATATAATATAATTGACAATCTTTCACTTTCACCATATAGAAAAATCAAAAGAAGAAATTCGATTCGAACATCGAAATTTGTTTAGTTTTTAGAAGAAAATGAAAATTTATGTAATTAAACAGGTTTTCATTATCCCAATGTAGAAATATGATAATTTATGCAGGCTATTTCCTTGTAAGAATATTTTGTCCTTTGGTGATGTGTGAAAAGCCGCTTTATTTCAGAGATATATTATTAACTTATTTACCCTAAATTACCAAACACCCTGTATTTCCACTTTTTTTACTTTCGACATATCTGCAGGAAAATAAAAATTTGTGCAATTCGACAATTTGACTTCCCCATACAAGTCAATGAAATATTGTTCAGATTTTTATTACTAGAGGATTCAGGATTCAGGATTACTGGAAGTAATCCTGAGACAATGTCATTTTTTGTACTTTCCCCGTATACGAAAATGAACATTTATGTAATTCGATAATTTTTCACTTTTTCCGTAGACGAAAAAGACAATGTTTATAATTCGGCAATCTTTCACTTTTGCCATACAGAAAAAAATAGATATATGCAATTTGACAATTTCGGATTTTTAACCAAGTGAAAATTCGATAATTCTTTAGTTTCCTCAGACAAGAAAATGAAAAATTATGTAATTAGACATGTGTTCATTACCCCAATGCGGAAAAATGATAATTTATACAGGATATTTCCTAAACATGGGCCAAAAATGCAAGGAATTGTTCCATGAATTATTGTATTGTATTGTATTGTACTCTATTGAGCCATAAGAAAGAACCATAAAAGAGAAAGAAAATGTATACCCACATACAATTCGATAATTTATCACTTTCGCTATACAGAAAATTAATATTTATGCAATTTGACAATTTCGGATTTTCATCTCAGAGCAAAGTGAAAATTCGATTTTCCTCATACAAGAAATGGAAAAAATATGTCAATTAGTATGTATGTTTTCAATTAGACAGGATTTCATTATCCCAATGCAGAATAATGATAATTTATATATTTGACATCTTTTGTTACTTACCCCATATACAGAGTGTCCAGAAACTCTCCTAGCTAACAGAAATGCCACCTACTACAGGTCATTTTATGTCGATTTAACCTTAATAAAACCTTATTTAACCTTAATTAACCTTAATAAAAAATGCTTGCTAAGGCCAATATTACAAGGCCAACATTCTGTTTTCCAACAGAAAAGTTAACCATTTTGAATAAGAGTTAGACTTATTTCCGCTTTCTAAGACAACACAATAACAATAACTTTTTGAAATAAAAATAATTTGACATTTGTAATATCTGTAAATGTCATTAGTGGCTTAGTCATTGTATTTTTCAAATATCTCTAGATCTCCTATAAAGCATTTTTGGATTAAGGTAATTTAGGTTAAATCGACATAAAATGACGTCTAGTATGTGGGATTTCCATTTGGCAGGAGAATTTCTGGACATCCTGTATACAGGAAAATGAAAAATTGTGTAATTCGTCCATTTTTTACTTTTCCGTGTAGGTCAATGGAAGATATGACATTACGGACACAATAATCATATTCTGCAGAGTACAAAAACAAGAATTCAGATATCCAATGATTCAGATTAGGTACGTTTTAAACCAAGGGTGGTTCTTAGCATTTGGGGTATTATAATGAACCTCATTATATTATACCTATACCTCATTATATTATAATAAGGTATAGCAGACATTGCCAGTTATGTTTTGGGTAACTTATGTAACAAGAATTATTCGAACTTCCGCATAATTCATGGGGCAGAATGCGAAGACTGCAGCAATTCGCTTGGAAGATTTCATGGCTAAACGTAGTCTTACTTCTACTATTCGCTTTGGGCTATACCTATAAATAGTCTATGCTTGTGCGGAAAACTAACCTAACCCAACTCAACCCAACCTAAAATATTGAAATCCAACCCTAAGTAAAAAAATCTAACCCAACATAGCTCAAATTATTGGTCCAACTAATTTACATGCTAAGTTTGTGTTGGGTTCGTCGCTTGACGCACCTTAGAGTCTCCGGCGCCATGTTACATAATCGCATGTAATTTTTTTGCGTTTCAAATTATTTCAAATCTGTTTGCGGAATTAGTAAGTCAGATTATCAGTTATTATAGCATAAAAAAATTGTTGTTGCAACATGAGTAATTGTGAACTTATTAAAGTCTCAATTCGAAAAATTGCTAAATAACATTTCGCATGCAAAATTGACTTGATAACTTGAAAAAATACATTATGCACTGCACAGTTATCTATAAAATTGCAGTAAAATATGACTAAAGCATCACTTGACTATTATAAGGAAAAAAGCTTAGAATCTCCAGCGCCATGTTATATTATCACACGTAATTTTTGGTTTTTGTTTAAAAATTTTTGAAATCAGTTTCCGGAATTAGTAAGCCAGGCTATCAGTTGTTACAACACAACACATTTTTTGTTGATCTTCGAAGGTTAATAAACTACTAAGTTTACCATGCATGCATGCATTTGGCTGTACGAGTGTTACATTAATAATTCCAAAAATGATTAAAAAGTATGTCTGGTATAATTCAGACGTGGAATAATTTATAATTTAATTCCTAATTCTCATTTTGAGATATAAGGACTTGTGGGTGTGTTTATGTATATCTGTTGATTATTAGTCCTTACAGTATATCTTTGTATATTTATGTATATGTTTCTATGGATGTAAGCTTGCTAATAAAATGTTCGCTGATTTCGTGGGCTCTAACTAAATTCGATAATTGTCAAATTCTGGCGAAATAGGGGGGTGGGGGCTACATTATTCCCTCCTCCCGTCTCTCTCTTTCTCGTCCTGTTTCGAAGATTTATGCGGCCGCTTTAATTGGGAGCCACCACTCTTTTCTCCGGGCCGGGGCTCGGCAATTCGTTACCCCCGGGGAGGACGGCGCGCAGAACCTGCATAGAGTCGCAAAAATAGGGTGACAAATCATCCGGGGCCGCGCGGTGGCCCCCGCGCCCCCTTTTTCCGACCCCTTAGGTAGGAAAGTAATATTACTTTCGCAAGATGCCTGAGTTATTTACGCGCCGAACTAAATCGAGGGTGAGCCCTGCGCGGCAAATTGGAACGCACGACATCCGCGCGTCGCGCAATAAATATAAACAGGGCCGGGCCCGGCCAGTCGGCCCACCCACCCCCGACACCCACCCCCGAAAAGCCCGGCGAACGGTCCACGGCCGAAGGGGGAAAAATATAATCCGGCTAATCGGATCCCGGGCAGGCCGCATAGTTTCGGTGCGGATAATTGACTGGTAATTCGGCTTTACGTCCGTCGGCCAGGAAAACTCGCTTTCCCGGCCATCGAACGCGGGGTGTAAACACAATTACCGAATCAATGCGACTGCGGGGACGCGCCGTAATTTCGCATTGTCTGTTTATTGGACGTGTTTACACGGACGGGGCCCGCGTATAAATAAGGGCCGATCCGTGTACGCCACGTCGAATTACACACGCATTACTCCCATTACAATTACAAATTAGCAGACGAAAAACTCATCCCTGCTCGGCGGAAAACGCCGCCCTTAATTGCGCCGGCAGAGACGAGCGCCCCCGCCGCGGGGGTGGAGGAGGGCGACGTCAAAGGGTGTCGCGGAACTAATTATCTCCCCCTTCACAGCGCCCTCGTAAGCCCCGGCGCTGTGTTCTTCCCCCTTATCAAGCCGGGACACCATAAAACGATTTGTCATAATGAAAGCGCGGCTGCTTTACTGCCAAGACACCAGCAAAAAATTACGCAATCCCCACTGGCTATGGGGATCGCAAAAACACCGACAAGAGCATCCCGGGGATGCTTAATTTGAATGACTAAAGGAATTTTGAGTGCCAGGCAGCGCTTCAATAGCAACACATAATTCACACTCCAGCAGACTTTTAACGATGTACAACCAAACACGAAATTCATGACTTGAAAATTACCTCACCCCAAGTCACATTAAGGAACTTATAACACTTGCATATTAAAATAGTTTAAAATTTGTTAAATAACTCCAAATGTCGAAATACGCCAAAATTACAAGATTAATTCTACAAAGTTGTCAAATTTTTAATAAAAATTGCCAATATTTGTCAAATCTCCATAAATACAAAAGCGCACATCTATCAAATTTGTATATATTTTTTTTATTGAAACTGTTCAAAACACTCAAATTTCGACAGAACTGCCACTAAATTTGTCCAATTTTTAAATACAAGTGCCAAAATCTGTATTTTTTCAACTTGACTACAAAAACATTATCATATTTGTTCAATTTTCATAAGCAGCTGATTAAATATGTATTTTTTTATATTCACCATAAAAACATGATACATTCGTCAATATTTCAAATACAACTGATCAAATTTGTCAAAGTTTCGATAAAAAAAAAATATATATAAAATTTTCAATTGTAACTGTCCAATTTGTGAGTAATATAATTAAAATCTGACGAATTTTCATCTGGGACTAGTCAAACTTGTTAAACTCTAATAATATTCACCAGTAAACATTAGGTCAGTTTTCAACAGCAACCAGATGTTGTTAAGTTGTCATATTTCTAACTGTAAACTCTGTCAAGTTTTATCACCAGTAAAAGTGTGTAAAACTTTCAACTCCAGATGTCGAAATATGCCACATTTACCAGATTAATTCTACGACTTTGACAATTTGTATGAGTTAGCTTTTACTGAAACTTCTGAAAATTTATGAATTGCATATTTGATATTAAATTTGTATATCCCACACCTTAAAACATTATTCCGGAAAATTTGGCACAGTTTCTCCAATGAATAAGTGAGAAAATCGAAGATATAACTTTCAGCTTTTACAGGTATGGGTTAGCTATTACTGAAACTTTTGAAAATTTCTGAATTGCATATTTGATATTAAATTTGTATATCCCACACCTTAAAACATTATTCCGGAAAATTTGGCACAATTTCTCCAATGAATAAGTGAGAAAATCGAAGATATAACTTTCAGCTTTTACACGGATGGGTTAGCTATTACTGAAACTTTTGAAAATTTATGAATTGCATATTTGATATTAAATTTGTATTTACCATACCTAAAGACAGTATTCCTGAAAATTTGGCAAAGTTTCTGTAATGAATAAGTGAGAAAATCGAAGATATAACTTTCAATATGTACAGGTATGGGTTAGCTATTACTGAAATTTCTGAAAATTTCTTAATTGCACATTTGATATTAGCTATGTATTTACCACACCTAAAGACATTATTCCTGAAAATCTGGCAAAGTTTCTGTAATGAATAAGTGAGAAAATCGAAGATATAACTTTCAGCGTTTACAGGTATGAGTTAGCTATTACTGAAATTTCTGAAAATTTATTAATAGCATATTTGATATTAAATTTGTATTTACCACACCTAAAGACATTATTCCTGAAAATTTGGCATAGTGTCTGTAATGCATAAGTGAGAAAATCGAGCATATAACTTTCAGCATTTACAGGTATGGGTTAGCTATTACTGAAATTTCTGAAAATTTATGAATTGCATATTTGATATTAAATTTGTATTAACCATACCTAAAGATATTATTCCTGAAAATTTGGCAAAGTTTCTGTAATGAATAAGTGAGAAAATCGACGATATAACTTTCAGCATTTACAGGTATGTGTTAGCTATTACAAATTATATCAAATTTATATCATTTTTTTTTAATTGAAACTATTCAAAACACTTAACTTTCGACAAAACTGCCATTAAATTTATCCAATTTTTAAATGGAAGTGCCAAAATCTGTAATTTTTAAACTTGACTACAAAAAAAAAATATCATATTTGTAAAATTTTCATATGCAGTTGATCAAATATGTATCTATTTTATCCTAACCATAAAAGCATGATACATTTGTCAAAATTTCAAATACAAGTAATCAAATCTACAATGTTTGTTAAAGTAACTATAAAAAATGATAAAATTGTAAAATTTTCAAATGTAACTGTCCAATTTTTGACTAGTATAATTAAAATCTGTCGAATTTTCATCTGGAAGTAGTTTCTAATATTCAGGAGCAAACATTAGGTCAGTTTTCAACAGCAACAAATTGTAATATTTCTAACTGTAAAATCTGTCAAGTTTTAGCAAGTGCCGTAAAAGTACATACAATTCACAGTAACGTGTGTTACATTATTAGTAACTTGTGTTGCATTAAACTTATAACAGCTGTTACTCGAGGGTTGTAACACCCGTCACGTTATTACTTTTTATTAAATTAATTTTGAAACAGCAATTAAATCATTTCAAGAATTGTATAATTAGTAATGTACGTTTAAAGAAGATATAAATAACAAAATAATAAATAAAGATATTAAACAATAATAAATATTAATAATTGTTAATATCAACAACAAAATGTAACAGCATAATAATTTTTCGTTCCAATGCACAGTACTAACTCAATAACTCAATAACTCAACTCAATAACTCAATAACAAAATAAATATTTTTCCCTTGCATATATGTAACATTTTGTAAATGATTTAATGATAATGCAAAATGCAGCATTTAAGCAATACTTCCAGTTTAATTCATAGGACTAATCAAATACCAGTCATCAAGCTGAAATTAAGGCCGAAATTAGGCAATGTAGGCATATATGTAACATTTTGTAAGCGATTCAATTATACACGAAACGCAGCATTTAAGAAATACTTCCAGTTTCATTCATTGGACGAATCAAATACCATTCATCAAGCATCAAAAGAAGTCATATTTTTTTCTCCTCCTTGTTTAGAAAGTAGGATTTTATTCACTGAAATTAGTGCTGAAAGTAGGCAATGTTCCCATTTAAATATCATCATTAGTATCAAAATACATCTTTTTTTCTACTCCTTGTTTAGAACGTATAATTTTACTCACTGAAATTAGGGCCGAAAAGAGGTAAAGTTCCCCATCAAATATCATCATCATCAGCATCAAAATAAATCTTTTTTTTCTTCTCCTTGTTTAGAAAGTAGGATTTTGCTCACTGAAATTATATATCTATATCGTTATATAAATAACAATTTCCGAACACAAATGTACCATGTACAGAAAAAGCATACTACTTTTCGCGAAATTCGCCATTACCCTTGAAAACCTTGCATTTAACTAAACTTGGTACACAATTACTCCTTAAACACAAAATTGCACTGCAATTGCACGCTATCATTATTACGAGACTAATTATGACTGTCGTCACACAATTACTCTTCAAACACAAAATTGCACCGCAATTAAACTTCATCCGTGGTAGAAAATGCATGGCTTTCCTCCCTAGTTACACAAATAACTATTTCCCAACACAAATGTATCGTGTACAGAAAAAGTATCGTTTACTCCTTTCCGCGAATTCGCCATTACCCTTGGAAACCTTGTATTTAACGAAATTTGTCATACAATTACTCTTTAAACACAAATTTGCACTGCAATTGCCATTGCCCTTGAAAACCTTCCATTTAACGAAATTTGTCATACAATACTCTTTAAACGCAAAATTGCACTGCAATTGCACGCGACAATCATTACGAGAGTAATTATGACTGTCGTATTTACGACTTAAAGGCCGTTAATTAAATAATTAATTAAGGCTGCTGCTCGTTGGTTAACACCCCTGTGAATTCGCCTGTGATTCACGGAACACTAATTATCGTCGCGTCGTTATGTTTATTCCTTAATAAATTTAATTGCCCGTCATTATGTGTAAATATTTACATAAAACAAACCGGCATATCGACGTTTTAATGGGACTGGAACACTCAAATTTTGTAGCAATTATTATTTATTACTATTTTATCAAGTTAATTATTGGGTACATAAATATCATTTCTGCAGATATATATTATTAATAATCGCTCCAGGCTTTATTAAAATTGCTCAATTTCACTGCGTATCTGAATTTTCTAATTTCGCTGCGTATCTGAATTTGCTAATTTCACTGCGTATCTGAATTTGCTAATTTCACTGCGTATCTGAATTTGCTAATTTCACTGCGTATCTGAATTTGCTAATTTCACTACGTATCTGAATATGCTAATTTCATTGCGTATATAAATTTGCTAATTACATTCGGAATATTAAATTTCTAATGTCACTATAATGAATGACTATTAATTATTAATGTTACAATTTAGAATTTTAAGTTTTTTTTTAAATTAATTTCATTGTAATGGTCCTTTGAACCCAGATGCACACAAATCACACTCAATTCGTGACTCTTCCTATTCCGTACTTGCATCTGTTTTACGTATCACTTGAGGAATTTTAAAAGCTATGCGTCGCGTTGACACAATTTAGACCTCCAATTCACTCCCAGAGGCGCTCCTACGTAGATCAAGTGCTGTTTTATGTAGTTTTGAGGGCAATAAGATCCGTCGGGGCTTAGAGCCGGATTAAGTGAGCGTTCGCCGTAGTTCCTGAGAGCGTGTCTCTCCCGAGGAACTGTAAGTCCGTGAGTAAGTTAAGCCCTTCTGGAACGCGCTCCGCTTTGCCAGACGCTCAAGAAAAAATCGGGTCGGCAAGGCGAGGATAGGGTCATGGGATGGGAACGATGTTCAAGAAAGCGTTTAGAACAAATAAGTTTGTACACTTGAAACATCGATTTCGGATATTGGGTCGTACATTAAGCCAGAGTTGGATATAGTCGTGGCCTGATTAATTTGAGTGTGAACGATTGTAGATTTTTGATATTTTCATTTAATAATTTACCTCTAAGCTCATCCCTAAAAATATTTTCAAAACCACAAAACCTAAATACCATCTTGGTCCCTCCCATGATCAAATGGAGCCCACTATACATAATAAGTAAGTAGGGGTGTAAAGTTAGTTCGCCTCCTCGTGGTGCACCCTGGATAACGCTAAATGAACTAACACATACTGGCAGTCAGATAAACTTAGGACCTCCTGACTGATATAGTCCATGCCAGATAATTTGTCACTTTTCCAATAAAACCGAAATCCCACCTCCTTTCCTATAGGACTGCACAGAACAAATTAAATATTTTTTGTTTTTCAAAACTTTGATAACTTAGTTTATATTATCCTTAAGGAACAAAAAAGCAACATGTAATTCTTAAAACCGAAATCCCACCTCCTTTCCTATAGGACTGGACAGAACAAATTAAATATTTTTGGTTTTTCAAAACTTTGATAACTTAGTTGATATTACCCTTAAGGAACAACAAAGCAATATGTAATTCGAGTTCAGCACATTTGATAATTTTAAAATTCGCCTATAACTTTTTATGTAAGCATTTCTGGGCACATTTCTACAACAACTTTTTTCACAGTTTCGAACGTTTGCGAAGTTTGGCCAAGCAATTCATTTACATTGTGTACATTTTATTTTCATTTAATTTGCATTGATTTTCCCAGAATTTCCGCTGCAGTTTCCTGGTAAAATAAAAATGAAGTAATAAGTGTGTACGTTTTTTTGTATCCTGCTGAACGTCGATGCGTTTATAGGGGAATCCTGCATGGAAATTCCGCCCGGTTGCAAACCTCGGCGTAGAATTTCACTTTCATGTCTTTTCCCTGGGAGACGCAATAAACTTTTTCGTTCGCGGAAATCGCCCATAATATTAAAAGCCGGTATGCGAAGCAATTAACGTGGATGCGATTTATAATTTCTGTACACGTTTGCGCATTAACGAGAAGCAATAAAAATGTACGTTTAAAATTTTTACAGCGGAATTATTGTCGATTCAATTAAACGGTATTAAGATGTTTTTTTGGTAAATAATCATTTTGTGATGACCCTAAAACATGCAATGGTACCCTAAATGGTCCCTTAAAACATGCAATTGCGTTACAATGTGATTATTTTTGGACATTTTTAATCTACATTTATGATACAGTAACAATATGCGCAATTTCAAAAACATGTGAAACCCGTTCTCATAGAATTGTCTCAGAGTTGTCTTTTGACTTCCATCAAAAAATTGATGAATTTGGTCATTTTCACTTGAAAATCGTAAAGATTTCGACGTAAGCAAATAAAAATTTGACAGATTATCACAATAGGATACGATTATGTAGCGTTTTTTGCTAATAAATATTCTTTATTATTATTATTATTACTTACATTTCTTACATTAAAGAGTTTCTCATGATCATACAGTTGCTGTTGAAAACTTGATAGTAGAAATCGAAATTTTACAGATTTTCTGTCATTAGTGTCACGATTTCAATAATTTCAGTTAAACATTGGTTGATGTTCACTGCTGACTGTTAGCATTTGCCAGATTTGGCCATTTGCAGTTAAAAATTTGATATATTGTAACTATTTCAGTAAAAAATATTTCACCCATTTAGACATTTGCAAATGGAAATTTAGAAAACTTGGCCAGTTCCTACTGAAAATTAAAAAAAATTAAAACAGTTGAGTTGAATATTTGAAGATTTTTACAATATCACACTTTGATCTACAATATTGACAGCTATTGACAAAATGGGGCAGTTGCTGATAAAAATTTGAATCTTGAAGTTGGAAATTTAACAAATTTTTGGTGCTGTTGCTAACATTTTTACAGATTTTGACAGTTGCTGATAGTAATATTGAAGTAAGGTTATGTACGAGTTATGAATATTACGATATTAATAGAAACAGTCAAAAACTGGTACCTTTTCACGTTTGAACTTCTTGAACTTCTTAATATACTTTGTACTTGATAGATCTAAGCAGCTGTATTAATTTTTTTTTTTTTTTTAAAGTTCCAGATAAAATAATAAATGGTTTTGTCATTTTTAATTGAAAATTCGACAGTAGCAAATAAAAATTTGACACTTTTTTGCAATCTCACACTTACATTTAAAAAAATAGATATATTGATATAATACAGTTGCTACTGAAAATAGTTGCTTACTGAAGAATTGAGAGTCTTGCAGTCGAAAATTTAAGAAAATTTCTCTGTTGGTGATTAAAATTTCAAAATTTTTATAGTTGGTGTTTGTTAATATTACGATTTTAATATCTGTGAAATTTTAAGCACCAAATATCACAGATTTTTGTAGTTGGTGTTTGTTAATATGACGATTTTAATAGGAGCAGTCAAAACTGGTAGCTTATCACTGCTGTAGCTTAGTATTAAACAGATTAGGCTAGCAGCAGTTAAAATTTTTATACATTTTGATTGTTTTAGTCAATAATTTGACACATTTAGATATTGTACAAATTAAAATTTGACAAATCTGACTGTTGCAATTGAAAATTTGGCTGTATTTTACAATTTTACACTTTCGCCTTCAATATTGGCAGATATTGACTAAATGGGACAGTTGCTGATGAAAATTTCATAAATTTTCATTGCTGATGGTAAATGATGGTAAAAATATCATAGCTTTTTTCGTAGTAAAGTTACGATTTTAAAAGAAACAGTTGAAAACTGGTATCTTATCACTGCTGTAGCTTAGTATTAAACAGATTTGTTTAACAGCAGTTCAAAATTAGATATATTTTGATTGTTTCAGTCAATAATTTGATACATTTAGACATTTTACAAATGAAAATTTGAAAAATCTGACTGTTGCAATTGAAAAATTTGCAGGGTTTAACAATTTTACACTTTCACCTACAATATTGGCAGATATTGACACAATGGGGCATTTGCTGATGAAAATTTGACAGATTTTCACTGCTGATACAAACATTTTTACAGATTTTGAGAGTTACTGTTATTAATATTGACGGAAGGTTATGTACGTGTTACTAATATTACGATTTTAATAGGAAGAGTTTAATAGGAAAACTAGTAGATTTTCACTGCTGAAGTTCTTGAATTTCTTAATCTACTTTGCACTTGATAGATCTAAGCAGCTGCAGTTAAACTTTTTATATATTTTGACAGTTCAAAACCAAATTATAAATGGTTTTGTTATTTTGAATTGAAAATTCGACAGAAGCAAATACAAATTTTTACAGATTTCACACTGAATTGTTGCTGATGAAAGAATTGAGATTCTTGCAGACGAAAATTTAACAACTGTCAAAATCGTTTTTAGCACCAGTTGTGCAAATTTATATGATTTACCATCAACAATGAAAATTTGTCAAATTTTAGATATAGATATTCAGTACTGCTATTAAATTTCAGAACGTGATACAGAAAGGCTTAAAATTGAAAAGCCACCAATTGTTTTTGATAATAATTTTGACATGCAACAAGTTTCAGTAATGAGATGAACATACAATAAAAAATTGCCAGAGTTTTCCAATTTCACATTTACAAGTAGAATTAGAATTTGAAATGATGCAGAATGAAATAATTCTAAATCTAATTGTAATTCTAAAATTAACTGTCTAAATCGTTTTTAGCACCAGTTGTGCAAATTTATATGATTTACCATCAGCAATGAGAATTTGATAAATTTTCATTGCTGATGGTAAAAATTTCATAGATTTTTTCATAGTAAAGTTACGATTTTAATAGAAAGAGTTGAAAACTAGTATATTATCACTGCTATAGCTTAGTATTAAACATATTTGGCTAGCAGCAGTTAAAAATTTGATATATTTTGATTGTTTCAGTCAATAATTTTATACATTTAGACATTGTACAAATGAAAATTTGAAAAATCTGACTGAGCAATTGAAAATTTGGCTGGGTTTTACAATTTTACACTTTCGCCTACAATATTGGCAGATATTGACTAAATGGGACAGTTGCTGATGCAAATTTGACAAATTTTCATTAGTGATGGTAAAACTTTCATAGATTTTTTCATAGTAATGTTACGATTTTAATAAAAACAGTTGAAAACTGGATAATTTTCACAGATGGAGCTCAGAACAGATATAATGGTTAAAAGTTTGACAAATTTTCATTGCTGATGGTAAAAATTTCATAGATTTTTAAATAGTAATGTTACGATTTTAATGGAAACAGTTGAAAACTCTTTGATTTTCACAGCTAAAGCTTAGAACAGATATAACGGTTAAAAATTTGACATATTTTAATTGTTTCACATAAAAAAGTGATGCATTCAATTGAAAATAAATCTTTCGACAGCAGCAAATAGAACATTGGCAGATTTTTCCAATTTCACATTTACAATTAGAATTAGAATTTGAAATGAGGCAAAATGAAATAATTCTAAATATAAAAATTAACTGCCAAAATCGTTTTTAGCACCAGTTGTGCAAATTTTTATGATCAGCAATGAAAATTTGATAAATTTTCATTGCTGATGGTAAAAATTTCATAGATTTTTTCACAGAAAAGTTACGATTTTAATAGAAACAGTGTCTTATCACTGCTGTAGCTCAGTATTATAAACAGATTTGGCTAGCAGCAGTTAAAAATTTGATATATTTTGATTGATTCAGTCAATAATTTGACGCATTTAGATATTGAACAAAGGAAAATTTGAAAAATCTGACTGTTGCAATTGAAAATTTTACTGGGTTTTATAATTTTGCACTTTCGCCTACAATTTTGATAGATATTGACTAAATGGGACAGTTGCTGATGCAAATTTGACAAATTTTCATTAGTGATGGTAAAAATTTCATAGATTTTTTCATAGTAATGTTACGATTTTAATAAAAACAGTTGAAAACTGGTTGATTTTCACAGATGGAGCTCAGAACAGATATAATGGTTAAAAGTTTGACAAATTTTCATTGCTGATGGTAAAAATTTCATAGATTTTTTCGTAGTAAAGTAACGATTTTAATGGAAACAGTTGAAAACTGGTATCTTATCACTGCTGTAGCTTAGTATTAAACAGATTTGGCTAGCAGAAGTTAAAAATTTGATATATTTTGATTGATTCAGTCAATAATTTGACGCATTTAGATATTGAACAAAGGAAAATTTGAAAAATCTGACTGTTGCAATTGAAAATTTTACTGGGTTTTATAATTTTGCACTTTCGCCTACAATTTTGATAGATATTGACTAAATGGGACAGTTGCTGATGCAAATTTGACAAATTTTCATTAGTGATGGTAAAACTTTCATAGATTTTTTCATAGTAATGTTACGATTTTAATAAAAACAGTTGAAAACTGGTTGATTTTCACAGATGGAGCTCAGAACAGATATAATGGTTAAAAGTTTGACAAATTTTCATTGCTGATGGTAAAAATTTCATAGATTTTTTCGTAGTAAAGTAACGATTTTAATGGAAACAGTTGAAAACCGGTTGATTTTCACAGCTGAAGCTTATAACTATAACGGTTAAAAAATTGACATATTTTGAATGTTTCACATAAAAGTGATGCATTCAATTGAAAATAAATATTTCAACAGCAGCAAATAAAAAAATTGGCAGATTTTTCCAATTTCACATTTACAATTGGAATTAGAATTTGAAATGAGGCAAAATGAAATAATTCTAAATATAAAAATTAACTGCCAAAATCGTTTTTAGCACCAGTTGTGCAAATTTTTATGATCATCAGCAATGAAAATTTGATAAATTTTCATTGCTGATGGTAAAAATTTCATAGATTTTTTCGCAGAAAAGTTACGATTTTAATAGAAACAGTTGAAAACTGGTGTCTTATCACTGCTGTAGCTCAGTATTATAAACAGATTTGGCTAGCAGAAGTTAAAAATTTGATATATTTTGATTGATTCAGTCAATAATTTGACGCATTTAGATATTGAACAAAGGAAAATTTGAAAAATCTGACTGTTTCAATTGAAAATTTTACTGGGTTTTATAATTTTGCACTTTCGCCTACAATTTTGATAGATATTGACTAAATGGGACAGTTGCTGATGCAAATTTGACAAATTTTCATTAGTGATGGTAAAACTTTCATAGATTTTTTCATAGTAATGTTACGATTTTAATAAAAACAGTTGAAAACTGGATAATTTTCACAGATGGAGCTCAGAACAGATATAATGGTTAAAAGTTTGACAAATTTTCATTGCTGATGGTAAAAATTTCATAGATTTTTTCGTAGTAAAGTAACGATTTTAATGGAAACAGTTGAAAACCGGTTGATTTTCACAGCTGAAGCTTATAACAACTATAACGGTTAAAAATTTGACATATTTTGAATGTTTCACATAAAAGTGATGCATTCAATTGAAAATAAATATTTCAACAGCAGCAAATAGAAAATTGACAGATTTTTCCAATTTCACATTTACAATTGGAATTAGAATTTGAAGTGAAGCAGAATGAAATCATTCTAAATCTAATTGTATTTCTAAAATTAACTGTCAAAATCGTTTTTAGCAACAGCTGTGCAAATTTATATGATTTACCATCAGCAATGCAAATTTGACAAATTTTCATTACTGATGGTAAACATTTCATACGAGTATTTCGTAGTAAAGTTACGATTTTAATAGAAACAGTTGAAAATTGGTTGATTTTCATAGGTGGAGCTTAGAACAGATATAACGGTTAAAAATGTCACAAATTTTCATTGCTCATGGAAAAAATTTCATAGTTTTTTTCGTAGTAAAGTTGCGATTTTAATAGAAACAGTTGAAAACTGGTATCTCATCACTGCTGTAGCTTAGTATTAAACAGATTTGGCTAGCAGCAGTTAAAAATTTGATATATTTTGATTGTTTCAGCCAATAATTTGACGCATTTAGACATTGTACAAATGAAAATTTGAAAAATCTGACTGTTGCAATTGAAAATTTGGCTGGGTTTTACAATTTTACACTTTCGCCTACAATATTGGCAGATATTGACTAAATGGGCAGTTGCTGATGAAAATTTGACAGATTTTCACTGCTGATGCACACATTTTTACAGATTTTGAGAGTTGCTGTTATTAATATTGAAGTAAGATTACGTACGAGTTACTAATATTATGATTTTAATAGGAACAGTTTAATAGGAAAACTAGTAGATTTTTACTGCTGAAGTTCTTGAACTTCTTAAGTCTTCTTTGCACTTGATAGATCTAAGCAGCTGCAGTTAAAATTTTAGTATATTTTGACAGTTCCAGACAAAATAATAAATGGTTTTGTCATTTTCAATTGAAATTTCGACTGAAGCAAATACAATTTTGACAGATTTTCGCAATTTCACACTTACATTTAATTGCAAAGAGGTGATTTTTTTCAGTTTTAATTTCAACTGTCTAAATCTTCCGTAACCATTAAACGGAAGTATCTATTTCTTTGCACATTTTAACACGTGCAGTATTTTCTTTGGCTAATTGCCGTTGCCAATTAGCGATCTGCTACTTTGGGAAGTTTCGACTTTTCGTTCGTTTTCTTCGAATTCTTTAACATGTGGTCCCAATTAAATTATGATTGTGAGACATGTTTTCGTTATGGTTGGGGCTGAGGGTGTAATTTAAGCCCCGACCTTTCGAATTTGTTGAAATTTGTTGTTCCCTTAGATGCGTAGTTTCGATAATTTCTGGTATTTTAAGCGTTTGCATCCTTTTAAAAGCAAATAACTCACACGCCGCGCTGTGCTTGTAAATTCCTGTTTAATTTTAAACGCAGTTTGGACTTCGCCGTGCTCTTTTGATGTACTGTGAGAGGATGCGTCGCCGGATTTATGTGTACAGGGGGGAGCTCCTGTCGACCGAAAAATCTAAAATTACCGTCTGCGCGACGCATCGGGGATGACGGTGGGAGAAAGAGGGCCATCCGTCACTGTCGGGCGGGTTTTAGCGGCCCGACCCTTGAGTTATGTAAGACTTTGAGCTAGGTGCACGGGGGGTGTCCCTAAAGAACGGTAGCCGGGAGGGTGCAGTATGGCTGCCGAGGTCAGCGCGCCCCCATGGCGGATTCCATTCCGGGTCCCTACGCCGAGGGCGGGAGCGTGTGCGTTATTAACTTCCCCAAGAAACTTTGCTTTTATAAACTTAATGAGTAATCGGGCGGGGAGGTGATGCATGGCCCCCGGGGCCGCCCCCGCACGTCCCGGCGTTTGGAGCAGAGCCCCGGGGCCTTCGTGTGTCTCATTAAGTGGCCCTAACGAGAGGCGGCTCCTAAGACCGCGGGGGCGTCGTGATGCATCGGCGACACATGTGTGGTATTTATTGCCGCCCCGCATGTGCCGCGAGTTAGCTGAGGCGGCCACTAAATCGCGCCTGTTTATTAAAATTATATAATGCTGCGTAACTCAAAAAAAAAAAAGGGTCCCCGATATAAAGGGCCGTAAATCAGGCGAGGGGGCAGCAACGTGTGCGCGCCTGGACTCATCGGAGCGGCGGTTTTTCGGTGGAACATCTGCGACACAACACGCACTTTGCGGCTGCAAGAGGGCCCTCGGCACGCACCGACATATGAAACCGTTTGAGTTATTGACTATCGATACGGGATGGCTTCCGTCCGGGTCCACGCCCTAACCCTCGACGGCCGGATTCGGCTCGCCAGCACCGCACGCAAAGCATCTCCAGAATCCTCCGGACCTAATTAGGCAAATGCGCCCATAAATCCCGCCTAATTATTTTAGCGCAATAAAAATGGCAGCGCTCCCGGAAAAAAGAACGCCACCCATAAAGCACGCTGAACGCACGCGCGCCGCCCCCACCGCGCTCTTCCCTTTTTAGCTCTCCCTCACCACCTATATCTGGATGCAACTTTTTTTTTGTCCCTCGCATTATTTTTATCTCGCCGTAGAGGCTTTCCCAATTAAAAATAAAGATCCCGGTCCCGCAGGAGCGGCGCGCGCGCGACATCTGGACGGGGCGGCGGTAATCCGGGCCCCTTGAACCGCTCAATTGTCACGGGATCACGAGGAGGAATGCCCGTCGCTTATCCCCTCGATGGGCATAAAACGGCCCCGCTTTAATAAAAAAAACGTACAGTTTTAATTACAAAGTTATTCGAGTTGAATGGCTAATGCCCATTACCACCGCCATTTCGGGCTTCGTTCGGAATTAGTCTCGCCCCTGAGCTGTGGGCTCGATGGCGGAATCTCGAGTTCCACCGGATGAAAAACGTGAGAAACCGTATCACGCCCGGTTTCTCATAAGAGATAATTTATGGAAGACATTTTTTCTCTTTGGGAGAGAAGGCCAGTCAAACATATTACTATTATGCGTACAAGAACTTCTATATAATTTATTTACAGGCAATTGGGAGCTTAATATTTCTCAAAAAAATGTCAAATTCTAATTATATTGTGTGATGCCATTATTTTAGATATAGTGGGGTTGACAAGTGCACTGTTAGGTTGTTATATTAATAGTTATTTGAACATTAAGGGAGGTAAGTATTGTTTACCAGTCGAGGTCGAGTTTGCGCCCGAGCGACAGCGAGGGCTAGCAATCAAGTCCGAGACTGGTCAAAACTTACCTCTCGAATTGGTTATAACTGTTTTTTTCACTCCTGAAGTTGGTTTAATTGTTTGATTGATTATTTTTTTTTTTTACAACTTGAACAAAATGTCAGTACGGCTTTGGTTGCTAAGACTATATTTCAAACAAAGTGGGCAAGTCAGAAGTTGCATTCGTTCAGTTGTAAAATTAATTCCAATGAAAATAAACAAGAAATGGCAATTGAAGAGGCTGCATATGCTGCCTGTTCCTTTCAACTGGCGGAGAAGTCGAACGGGCCTTATCAAAATGCGGATAAGTGTTTTAAAGAGTGGTGCCAGAGAAAAAACGCGATTGAAATTATTTTACTTGTGGATAATCTAAATTATTAACATTTTCTGTTAATTAATTCTAGGATTCTCATTCCTTAATATGACACAAGCCAAGTACGCGAAAAACCTTAAAAAATAAGAATTTTTGATAAAATCAGATTGAAATTTAAGAATTGGCCCGACATATTGTGTATTGTTGAAAAAAGCAAAATTCCCTATCACAGTCACAACCAAGTATGAGTTCCATATAAAAACCACAACTTTATGTCATAACTCGAATTTCGAACAGTTTTTTGAAATATTGACTACGCCACTACATTCTTATCAAAAACTGCCTCAAGAACGTAGAAATTATTCTTTTCTATTCACATAAATAAGCGACCTACAGCTATAAAACGAAAAGTCTTAAAATCGAATGTTTGCGAATAACTCGAAAACAAAAGACAATAGCCAATTTTAGTTTTCACCAATAAGTTTTTCTCGAAAACAGAGATTGAGGAGGGGGGGGGGTCCATTTTAGCATACCTATTATAGTTATCGAGATTCTCATTAAAACATCGAAATTTGCCCACCTTGTACATTTCAATGTAATATCTCAATAACGTACACAATAATTTTCTATAGAAATTTCATATTATGAAATTTTACAATAATTTGCTGTAAGCGACTGGAAATTGCAACCATGTCGTTCTTTTTATAAAAACAAGAACACAAATTATGTACAAAAAATATGCCTCTACTTAAATTGAGTCATAATTGAACCTAACCTAATCACAAAATAATTAAGTATTTACTAGTTATTTATTACTAGTGGATGTCTTTCACGAGAATAAAATGTACTCCACAAGCCCGTCAGGGCGAGTGGGCTAATTTATTTGAGTGAAAAACATCATTAACTCACGTGTTTTATACAATATTTTATTCAATTTTATCGAAAAACGTTTAGAAGTTACACATTTCATTTTTATAATATCAAGTCGGTGAAAAGTTAAAATGCCAAAATATCAATTAAATGTCTAAATTATCCATAATCATAATCATTAAACCATAATCATTAAAACATTTAATGCCTTTAAATGTAAAATAATTAGTTGGAGCTTGTGAAATATTAATGCTTAAAGAAAAATAACAAATTATCGTTTTTCACAACGACATTTATTTTTCTAAATGTACATTTCAACGACTACGTGGTCATCTTCAGTAGAACATTCAGTACAAATGTTCCACTGAAGATGACCACGTAGTGGTTGAAAAGTACGTTTAGAAAAATAAATGTCTTTGTGAAAAACGTTTTTTTTTTTTTTTTTTTTTTAAGACTTTAAATGTGTTTAGATCAATTCTGATTAAGTAGCTTTGAAGAAGTAGTTAGCACTATCAGATAATAAAGAACTCAGTCTTTAATTTACATGGACTAGTTTCGACCTGGGGTCATCATCAGCAAAGTCAAAAATTTTTATTAAAGGAAAAATTTCATATATAAATTGAGTAACATTGTAATAAAATAGTTAAACGTACAGTCATAAATGAGTGGCGACAAATCGAGTTATGTTTTCAGATGACATTTTAAAGATATTGTAGTTAATATAGTTTAACTATTATGTCAATTATTAACTACATTTAAATATACAGGGTGAGTCGGGAGGAACGGACCAAACTCCAGGAGTGTATTGTACACGTAAAAATGATTTAGAAAAACTCAAATGCTGTTATCCGATTTTCATTTGTTTTCAAGTGATAGTTTCGAACAGTTTGTTGAAAAGTCGGATAAATACATTTTTATCCAGAGTTTTCTAATGTGAAAACCGTTGACGATATCTTTCAACAGCAGCTGTAGCACTCCCATTACAAAAACCATAGACAAACACCACATTTGCATATCAAGATTTGAAACTATAACTTGAAAACAAATGAAGATCGGATAACAACATATGATTTTTTTTAAATTATTTTCACGTGTACAATACACTCCTGGTCCGTTCCTCTCCACTCACCCTGTATAATTAATTTTTAAATTTAACTAAACTACGACTTCATGGACTTTTTTTATCTATGCATCAACAGTACCTTTAAGATGTCATCTGAAAACATAACTCGATTTATGACTGTAAGTTTATTTTATTACAATGTTACACAATTTATATATGAATATTTTCACTTAATAAAAGATTTGTACTCTGCTCATGATGACCCCCAGGTCGAAACTAATCCATGTAAATTAAAGACTGAGTTCTTCATAATCTGATAGTGCTTCTAACTAACTAACTAACTACTTCTTTAAATTTAATGACTTGCCAAATTATGAAACTTTTTCATTTCCGGTAAATATTTGAATGGATCACTAATAATTAAGTTTACAAATATCAAATATAAGAATTAACCTTACACATTTTATTCCTACAACTCTATACATAAGAAAACTTGAAAGTTGTTGTCAAAATTGTGTGTCAAAATTTTAAGGCTTTTACCAATTTTTCAATTATATTTATTAAAATTTCAATTATTTTTGCAAAAAAATCAATAATACAATTCAAATTCTTTTGCTATAATATTGTGTGAAAAATGTTCACTAAATATCTCTATGATCATAGATGAATTGTGTAAATGTAGAATATTAAACTTTCATGTCATTACTGAAACTTGTTGCATGCCAAAATTATTATCTAAAACAATTGGTGGCTTTTCAATTTTAAGACTCTATCTGTATCACGTTTTGAATTTCAATAGCATTACTGATACTCGACGCTTCTGTAAAAATTTCATGTCAAATTTCACTTATTTCTCAATATTATTGCAAAATTTCGATAATATTCATCAAAATTGCATTGACTTTTGTTGAAATTATCAATTATAGTGTAGTTTATTTTATTTTTTCAGCTTATATTTCAATAAACAATGATCACGTTTAAAAATATTGAAATGATACAATAAATATTCAATGATTTTGGTAAACATTCCTATTAACTTCACTAATATTAATTATTAGTGCAATTTTAATAGCATTACTGATACTCGACGCTTCTGTAATGATTTTATGCCAAATTTCAATTATTTCTCAATATTGTTGCTGTTAAAATTCCGATAATATCCAAGATAATTGTATTGACTTTTGCTGAAATTATCAATTATAGTGTAGTTTATTTTAATTTTTCAGCGAATATTTCAATAAACAATGATCACGTTTAAAGATATTGAAATGACTCGATAAATATTCAATGATTTTGGTAAACATTCCTATTAACTTCACTAATATTAATTAATAGTGCAATTTTAATAACATTACTGATTCGACGCTTCTGTAAAGATTTTATGCCAAATTTCACTTATTTCTCAATATTGTTGCTGTCAAACTTTCGATAATATCCATCAACATTGCATTGACTTTTGCTGAAATTATCAATGATAGTGTAGTTTATTTTAATTTTTCAGCGAATATTTCAATAAACAATGATCACGTTTAAAGATATTGAAATGATTCGATAAATATTCAATGATTTTGGTAAACATTCCTATTAACTTCACTAATATTAATTATTAGTGCAATTTTAATAGCATTACTGATACTAGACGCTTCTGTAAAAATTGCATGTCAAATTTCACTTATTTCTCAATATTGTTGCTGTCAAAATTTCGATAATATACATCAAAATTGCATTGTCTTTTGCTGAAATTATCAATTATAGTGTAGTTTATTTTATTTTTTCAGCGAATATTTCAATAAACAATGATCACGTTTAAAGATATTGAAATGATTCGATAAATATTCAATGATTTTGGTAAAAATTCCTTTTAACTTCACTATTTAATTTACTATCAAATTTCAATTATTCCTGTACAGTTTCCAATTAATCATATCCATGCAATTCCATCAACATTCATTCAAATTTAAATTATGTTTTCCATTGAATCTGTCAAAATTTGAATAGTATCCATCAAAATTTCATTAGCTTTTGCTTAATTTGTCAGTTGTTATGTATTTTGCAGCCTGCGAATTTTGTAGATTTGTCGACTTTTTCAAAATATTTATATTTATTGTAAAATCAAGATTTTGAAAGCCGATTGCAGTGTTTTTGTACTAGAAGGGGTTCCAAATATAGCCCCAGAAGCACTGGAAAGTTGGTGTCCACGAAGTTAAAGATATTCTATCAAATCGATGTTGTATGATTTTGATTTTGAATGAATTAAAAGTTTTAAATTCACTAGTAAAATCAAGAAAATTTGAAAATACTGAGAATACTGAGTATTTATTTGCTTTTAAAATTGGTTTAACTACCGAAACAATTGTAGAGTTATTTGTATTAAAAAAATTGTTAGACTTATACCAAGTGTTTTTTAAATCTCCTTAATCAATATGTGATATGTGATTTATTATACAAAGTGATTAGACACATATTTAATTTTAAAAAATAGCTGTGTATATTTTCATAGCGATTCTAAGAACTGGAGAGATTTGAAAGAGAACTGAAAGAGTTGTGAATTTTCTAAGATAATGAGTTATTTTTTTATAATGTATAACACCAAACTAAGTGAAAGGCGAAGAGGGCAGCCGAAAAAATCGTAGAACAAGCCCTAGGGCATGTGTTAGACATTTTAACGAGTGCTCAAGAGTGTTAGCCTTTCTTGCATCGCGATAACGCTTTTAAATGTCTGGCGTGCACGGCCCAATATTTCACGGTGTATCGGGAAATGTGTCGAAACGTCTAAATATCAGGTGCTCGTGCCGGGCCGAAAAAAAAAGCGAGGCGTGTGATGCTCGTGCATCGTTAAAAAATTAAATGCCAGATCACAATCCGGGCAAACCCTAATCTAAACGCACACACACCTTGAAATTAAGTCAAGAACAAGAAAAAAATAACGTACACCGGCGATAAGAACAAGAAACGAAAACTGACATGGGCGAAGAAAAAAACTTACACGAGCGATTAGAAGAAACGAAAATTTACATGGGCGATAAGAAGAAGAAACGAAAACTCACATGGGCGATAAGAAGAAGAAACGAAAACTCACATGGGCTGGATATAAGAAGACGAAAGGAGAACTTACATGGGCGCTAAGATGCACACCTTGAAATTAAGTCAAGAAGAAGAAGAAAAAAACGTACACGGGCGATAAGAAGAAGAAACGAAAACTCACATGGGCTATAAGATGACGAAAGGAGAACTTACATGGGCGATAAGATGCACATCTTGAAATTAAGTCAAGAAGAAGAAGAAAGAAACGTACACTGGCGATAAGAAGGAAGAAACGAAAACTCACATGGGCTATAAGATGACGAAAGGAGAACTTACATGGGCGATAAGATGCACACCTTGAAATTAAGACAAGAAGAAGAAAAAAACGTACACGGGCGATAAGAAGGAAGAAACGAAAACTCACATGGGCGATAAGAAGGAAGAAACGAAAACTCACATGGGCGATAACGAGAAGAAACGAAAACTCACATGGGCGATAACGAGAAGAAACGAAAACTCACATGGGCGATAAGATGACGAAAGGAGAACTCACATGGGCGATAAGAAGAAGAAACGAAAACTCACATGGGCGATAACGAGAAGAAACGAAAACTCACATGGGCGATAAGATGACGAAAGGAGAACTCACATGGGCGATAAGAAGAAGAAACGAAAACTCACATGGGCGATAACGAGAAGAAACGAAAACTCACATGGGCGATAAGATGACGAAAGGAGAACTCACATGGGCGATAAGGAACGTTTTACGTATTATTCGAGTAGTGTGCATGTCACGGGCGTGAAACTGCTGTCTTCGACTAATTTGGGCCTAATCCGTTCTCGTCGACGTTGAAATACTAGGCAATAAAAGTAATTTACGCCTCTGCGTTCTTTATTGTTTCCAGCGGTGCCATCGATGTTTTGATTGAGTAAAAGCCTCGCGGTGATTTACACCGGCGGGTAATTAATTTTCAAATTGATTCCACCGACAACAACACACAGACACACGGTTATTTTTTTGTTCGGGCGGAGGTGGACGTGCCCAAATTTATTCCCGCGCGTTCTATTTATGCGCGAATAGAAGGGCCCCCTAATTAGGAGTGATTTATGCGCCCCACGACTGAAACGTGTTTGTGTTTCAGATATCTGGGCAATTACCGCATGGGATTGAAAGGAAATGTGAATGTAATTAATGGGCCATTAGCGGGCGTTTGTGGCGGGCCCGACGGTGACCCAACAGCGACCCATGCATCATCGTAAGTGACCGGCGGCGGCGCGACATGAAAGGGCGACACATGTAACGCGCCCCCCAGGTGTGGGGGATGATGGCGAAGAAGACGGGGGCGCGACTAAGTGGGTGTGTGCGTATGTAAAATGGGGGATGAATGTCCGGTTATTTGGAGGAGGCGGGCGGTAAATCTTGTCGGCCCAGCGGGTCAGCCATATTGGGTGCCCCCCCACAACTGAAGTCAGCGCGCAGACTTTTCCCTCTAATTAGTTCGCTCCTGAAGACTGGTAATTTCGCAGCCGCAACCCGGGAGAAGACGTAGTGCGATCGTAATTAATAGCGGCAATTAAAGCCAAGATTTAATATTTGGGAAGGGGTACGTACCCATAATGAAAGCCAAATGGTACTTTACAAGGGCGCTATTTACGTGTTGCGCATAACTTTACAAGTTTACCTAAGTCCTCGGGCTGTAAACATGTCTCGCACTTAAGCCAGCCACCATCTTACGCGAAATTAGTAAGTTAGGTGATACCAGACCTCTGAATATTTATTATTCCGAGCGGGGCTAGATATAGATAAGGGGGGTGCAGGCAGCCTCGGGCGCACAAAGCGGTTATCGATCAGCCGGGCTTGGGTTTGTGTGTGTGTGCGGACGGCGAGGTGGAAAGAATGGGCAAGAAATTAATTACCAATTAGTAATTGGTGGCTCGATGGGGCCCACCCATAAACACGCCGGCGCGCACACCTAATTTTATGGCATTATAAACACCTATTCAAGGCATTCAATCGCCCCCCACACCACCACCAAACCAGAAAAGAAACACGATATTTTTCATTCTAATTCCTAAACCCGATATACCTGAGACCTGCCTGATCAAACATCGTAGATAAAGCGGCCGGGACAATGCCTATAAATCCTGGAATACTTGAAAAGAGGAAATACGCGTGCATCATATCTTTACATCTGACTTCCCTCGGCCCCGTATTGATTTAATGGCTCCCGTGCCTCAGCTGTGTGTGTACGTTTCGGCCGGAATTTTTCCCTCCGTGCTTCAAGAGAACCATTTTTACCTGTCGCCGTGATAACTCGCCCTGATTAATGGCGATAAATAATGCATTCGGCGTGCGGCCCTCCGCGTCCACCTTTGAAACGACGCAATTTACACAAATTTTAACGAGCGGACGGAGATTTAAGCCCGACGGACATGCAAATGACGGCGGAAATTGCACCCAGCACACACACGGGCCATAAACAGCGGCCTGATTTAATTAAAAACACGTCGCTCTGATCTATTTCTTAATACCCCTCAGTAACCACCACAAAAACAATTAAAAAAACGCGGCAATCACCCATACATTATGGCTACAAAAAGCACGCCCGTAATGGGGATGAATACGAATGAGCGCCAAGACAGTCCATCATCATTAATAATAGAAACTCATTATGCAACTGCGGCGGGCACGGATCCATGCAGCCATAAATAACCGCGTTTTGACAGCGCCCTAGGTAGTAAATCACGTATCCTCTCTCCACGGTAGGCACCTACACTTACCGATTTCCGATCGGTCCGGGGAATTACGCGATCCGTGTACACATACGCGAACGCACGTGTACACGGTGTACACATACACAAAGATACTGAGGACGTGCCGGACGAAACGGGCACGTCGGGCGAATACGTAGGCGGCGAGCGGGTTTAATAAGGGAATCGTCGAATGAATTTAATCTCGAGTCGAAAAGCGCTGGAAACTACAAGAAGTCGCATTAGTATACTGGCGGTGTTAAATATATTCAGTGTTGTGGCGTCGGATTCATTCATCGCTTTGGTTGGATTCATGGGATTACAGCCGTAAGCCAATTCTTCACGTGCTTCAGGCAGAAGGCTCGGTTTGATAAAAAACGACCATACCACTTTCAAAATTGTATCAGTACGAGTTAATTAAGACTAATTGGTCAAAATAAAACAACAACAAAAAAATAACACAACATGATGGACATAAAAGAAAATAACAGAAGAGGGAGAAGTAAGCAAGACCAAATCTTGATACTAACTAAGCGAGAAACCAATTAAGAAGAACAGAGAAATGCACATATGCTTCGTAGATCTCGAAAAGGCATTCGACAGAATAAGGAGAGAGGACATATAGAACGAACAAGCAGGAAGAAGAATAAAGGAGGAAATAATAAATGTAATAAAATACTACAGAAATAAGTAAATACTATAAAAATTAGTAATAATTACTACGCTTTACACTGAAGGGTAGATAGGCAAAGGAAAAAAAAACTATTTGGCACAATTACGCGCTGCGATAACATGGTTCACATATTGCCCAAAATGTATGTACAAATTTTGGTAAGTTTTATACTATAGAAATAAGAGAATACTATAAAAATGAGTAATAATTACTAGGATTTACACCGAAGGGTAAATAAGCAAACGAAAAAAAAAAAAAAAAATAACACTATTTGGTACCATTACGCGCTGCGATAACATTGTTCACATATTGCCCAAAATGTATGTACAAATTGTGGTACGTATTGAAGATTCCTAAATTTAAGAGAAAATTTCAATGCAAAAATCACAACAAAATTGCTCCAGTTTTTGCAGGAGCTGTTTGATTTTTAATATATCGTTTCATAACTTTCTTTGTCATGGCTCATATGTTCAACTCCTTGACTTTTACACTTGAATTTTACATATATCTTGAACTTTTCAAATGTTTTGATAAGTATCGTCGTGATATGTTGAATTTTAAATTAACAACATGAAAGAACAACAGATGATACCACCATATCACTTTCAAAATTGCATCAGTACGAGTGGGTACATACTGAAAAACTTGAATTTAGAAACCTATAAGACTATTTGGTACCATTGCGATAACATTGTTTACATATTGCCCAAAATGTATGTAGGTACAAATTGTGGTAAGTTATATTTAAATTTAGGAACAAATTTCAATGCAAAAATCACAACAAAATTAGCTCCAGCTTTTGCACGAATGTTTGATTTTTAATATATCATGGCACAACTTTCTTTGTCATGACTCATATGTTCAACTCCTTGGCTTTTACACTTAACTTTTACATATATTTTGAACTTTACAAATGTTTTGATAAGTATCGTCGTGATATGTTGAATTTTAAATGAACAACATAAATGAACAACATACGACCATATCACTTTCAAATTTGAACAACAGTTCGAAGACGTCCACTCAGTTTCTTGTATTTTATAATTCCATAATCCTGGTAACAATTAATGAATCATCAATGATCCTTTACTCTTTAGAGAGTAGAAAAATGTTTGAAAGTCGATCTTGAAGATACTTATCTTGAACTATCTAAAACTACTAATTTTTAGTAGTTTACTACTAATGTTACTATTTGTAAAAACTATTTCAATGGTTATTTAAAAAAAAATAACATTAAAGTAGACAACACAATAAAAGCATTACGTGTGCACTTGTAAAGATTCAATTAAAAGGATAAGAATCGTAATGATATTAATGTCCCAGAAAATTATTTTCAATACTCATTTTCTAGATACATGAATAATTAAAAAAATCACATACACCCATTCATACATACATATGCACAAGAATTTTGTAGAAAACTTTGCAGTGCATAATGTATTTTTTTCAAGTTATCAAGCAATTTTGCATGTAACATATCGTTTTCCAATATTTGGAATTGTGACATTAATAAGTCCGTAATTACAAAATTTAGAACAACTAATTTTTTATGGTACAACAACCAATAATCAGGCTTTCAAATTCCGGAAACAGATTTAAAACAACTTCCCAAATTATTAGCACTTCCTCCTGAAACACCCTGTATAAATAATTTTAAAAAATCACACATACACATACACAGACATATACAAGAATTTAGTAGAAAACTTTGCCGTGCATAATGTATTTTTTCAAGTTATCAAGCAATTTTGCATGTAACACATCATTTTTCAATATTTGGAATTGTGCCATTAATAAGTCCGTAATTACAAAATTTAGAACAACTAATTTTTTATGGTACAACAACCAATAATCTGGCTTTCAAATTCCGGAAACAGATTTTAATAATCTTGATACACAGAACAATGACGTGTGATTAATCATCTATACCACAACTTCCCAAAATATTAGCACTTCCTCCTGAAACACCCTGTATAAATTAATAAAAAAATTACACACACCCACACACAGATGCATACAAGAATTTAGTAGAAAAATTTGCAGTGCATAATGTACTTTTTCAAGTTATCAAGCAATTTTGCATGTAACATATCGTTTTTCAATATTTGGAATTGTGACATTAATAAGTCCGTAATTACAAAATTTAGAACAACTATTTTTTTATGGTACAACAACCAATAATCTGGATTTCAAATTCCGGAAACAGATTTAAAAAATCTTGAAACGCAGAACAATGACGTGTGATTAATCATCCATACCACAACTTCCCAAAATATGAGCACTTCTTCCTGAAACACCCTGTATAAATAATTTTAAAAAATCACACATACCCATACACAGACATATACAAGAATTTAGTAGAAAACTTTGCCGTGCATAATGTATTTTTTCAAGTTATCAAGCAATTTTGTATGTAACATCATTTTTCAATATTTGGAATTGTGACATTAATAAGTCCGTAATTACAAAATTTAGAACAACTAATTTTTTATGGTACAACAACCAATGATTAGGCTTTCAAATTCCGGATTTAAAAAATCTTGAAACGTAGACAAATGACGTATGATTAATACTACATATTAATGTAGTTAATCCATAATCCATACTACAATTTCCAAAAATATTTGCACTTCCTCCTAAAACACCCTGTATAAATAATTTTAAAAAATCGCATATTTTTTCACATACACAGATATATACAAGAAATTAGTAGAAACATTTTCAGTGCATAATGTATTTTTTCAAGTTATCAAGCGATTTTGTATGTAACATATCGTTTTTCAATATTTGGAATTGTGACATTGATAAGTTCGTAATTACAAAATATAGAAAAACTAATTTTTGATGGTATAATAACTAATAATCTGGCTTCCAAATTCCGCACAGATTTAAAAAAATCTTGAAACGCAGAGAAATGACGTGATTAATCATCCATACCACAACTTCCCAAAATATTAGCACTTCCTCCTGAAACACCCTGTATAAATAATCTAAAAAAATCACACATACCCATACACTGACATATACAAGAATTTAGTAGAAAAACTTGCAGTGCATAATGTATTTTTTCAAGTTATCAAGCGAATTTGCATGTAACATATCGTTTTTCAATATTTGGAATTGTGCCATTGATAAGTTCGTAATTACAAAATATAGAAAAACAAATTTGTGATGGTGTAATAACTAATAATCTGGCTTCCAAATTCCGAAAACAGTTAAAAAAAATCTTCAAACGCAGAACAATGACGTGTGATTAATGATCCATACCACAACTTCCCAAATTATTAGCACTTCCTCCTGAAACACCCTGTATAAATAATTTAAGAAATCACACACACCCACACACAGATATATACAAGAATTTTGTACAAAAATTTGCAGTGCATAATGTATTTTTTCAAGTTATCACGAGATTTTGTATGTAAAATATCATTTTTCAATATTTGGAATTGTGCCTTTGATAAGTTCGTAATAATAAAATATAGAAAAACTAATTTTTCATGGTATAATAACTAATAATCTGGCTTCCAAATTCCGCAAACCGATTGAAAAAATCTTGAAACGCAGAAAAATTACGTGCGATTATGTAACATGGCGCTGGAGACTCTAAGGTGCGTCAAGCGACGAACCCAACACACATTTTGCATGTAAATCAGTTGGACCAATAATTTGAGCTACGTTGGGTTATGTTTTGTTAGTTTGGGTTGGATTTGATTATTTTACGTTGGGTTGGGTTAGGTTGGGGTAATTGGCCGCAC
This sequence comes from Othius punctulatus, assembly GCA_951805005.1. Classification (NCBI taxonomy): domain Eukaryota; kingdom Metazoa; phylum Arthropoda; class Insecta; order Coleoptera; family Staphylinidae; genus Othius; species Othius punctulatus. Next base: position 10,783,607 of record OX638145.1, read on the forward strand.
AATCATCGACTATTAATAACTAGTGTAAAAAATTAGTAATAACTGATAACATGCAATAGCATTCAGTATAGGGCCAAGCAATTCAGCCAAGCGAATTACTGCTTGGTCTTTGCACTTGCTGTCAGCAAGAATTTGCTGTCTTGCCATTCTACCCCATGATTTATTAAGAAGTTCGAATAATTCTTGTTACATGAATTACCTTAAACATAACTGACAAAGTCTTCATTGTAATACCACAAATGCAAATTGGGATATGGCACTTTTGTATTGTGTTGTTATGGGTGAAATCTTCAACCGCGGAATAACCGGTACTGGTCAACTTGGAAAGTTAATTATTCGATTTCCTCACTTATTTAAGGCATACACGTCTTCAAATTTTCAGAGGAATTATCTTCAGGCATACTGTATACAAATCTCTGATATCAATAACTCTGATTATTGATGGGGTCATTATTTCCACTGAAAATTACCACAAGATGTGTTGGATTATCTTCTTATTTTGGCCTAAAAGTCTTCAAACTAACAAAATCTGCCTTGCTAATATTTTATTCGTGCAATTAACTTGATAAATGTTTATAGTACGTATTTTCGTAAATACCGACAAATGTAGAACAAATTGATCATTATTACAACTGTATATTATGTATATTCACTCTTGTTTTGTTTCATATGTATATTTTATGACACGTGTTTCGGCTTATTCGGTCATTTTCAAAGGATTATATATGTAACAATTTTATTTTATTGATGACACATTTGATTAATTTAATTAATTCAAACACGTGTCAGGAAACTGATAAAATATACATATGAAGTAAAACACGAGTGAATATACATAATACTCGCATACCTTTATACATTTATAACACATTTATAATAATATATGTACATTTATAATAATAATAAAATGTTGCATCAAGATATTAGCAAATCCTCCTCTTCTATATTCTACATTAAATCCAGAAACTAATTCAGATTCCTCTTCAGCAAAATCAAATGGAGTTCAATTAGTTTCAGCAACAGTTTCAGCAAGACAAGTAGTAAATAGATCATTGCTATTCTCTTGTCGTTGCTCACTATTTGCTATATTCTACCATGTGGTCCTTCTACAAATGTTTGTAAACCTCAGAACTTATTACGACTTAAACACAACACGAATTTCCTTACACCAATATTTGTACCGTGCAGTTCTAGTCTCTAGTTCTAGTCAGTTTTAGTCCACCATCGTTTTAAGTCCGCTTTATAAAACAGAAAATTATAATAATTGTAAAATAAAAAAAGAGAAAAAGCATTTTCTCATCATCTCAGGTTTTCATCTCATCATATTATTATTTTTACAATGTTTACTGGAGTTTAAAAAAATCATGCACAAGCTTGCACATCGCTATATGGTGGATTGTCTAACTTATGTGCATTGTTCTGAAGTCTGATTATATTTCAGTTGGAAGCACTCCAAGTTTTGGTACTAAAAATAGTTTTATTCGAATTCGCTTTGATTTATAGTTGCAACATCGTAGAAAGAGGTGATACGTGATTGCAGTTTTAAAGTCATTGTGCTTCAACAGAATTCATTGCCACAACCTCAGACCTAGAGAAAGGGCTAATGTGTAGGTAAAAAGTTATGAATTCAGCAGATTTCAGATAACGTTGTTAAATACTCGGAGAGTGCTAATATGTGATTGAAGTTATTCAGTTATATAAAATCCATTTTAAGTAAAATAGAATGTATTAATTGGTTAAGTTTTATTGACTTTTAGACAGATTTCTCTATTATTTGAGAAATTTATTAAAATCAGTTAAACTTAACCAAGCGTTTTGTTCTATTTTACTTAATTATTTTTACTTAAATGTTTCACGAAGGGGCAGCCACAGAGACATACAATTTAGTATATTTTAAGTCGTGATTGTTATATCTAGTGACCTATCTACTGACCTTGTGAAATCTATCTAGTGAAATTTGGAAAAAAATTGAAAACTGAACTATACGGTTCGACAACTTAAATCTATTAAGTCAGTGAAACTTAACCAAGTGTTTTCTACTATTTTACTTAATTCAAAAATGTTTCACCAAGGGCTAACCACAGAGACTTACAATTTAATACATTTTAAGTCTTGATGGCTATATCTAGTACCTATCTAATGAAATAGTTCATTTGGCATGTACATTATATCGCATATAATCACTTCTTGTGACAAACGTTGAAACCTTTAGATAAATTTGGAAAATTTTGAAAAACTGAACTGCACGGTTGAACAACTTAAATCTATTAAAATCAGTGAAACTTTATCAAGCGTTTTATTCAATTTTACTCCAATCCAATCCAATCCAAAAATGTTTCACGAAGAGGCAACCACAGAGACTTACAATTTAATACATTTTAATTCGTGATGGCTATATCTAGTGACCTATCTAGTGACCTAGTCCATTTGGCATGGACATTATGTGGCATCTAATCACTTCATCATGACAAACGTTGAATCCATTAGATAAATTTGGAAAATTTTGGAAAACTGAAGTAAACAGTTAAACAACTTAAATCTATTACAGTCAGTGAAATTTAGCAAAGTGTTTTATTCTATTTTACTTAATCAAAAAATGTTTCACCAAGGGCTAACCACAGAGACTTACAATTTAATACATTTTAAGTCTTGATGGTTATATCTGGTGCCTATCTAGTGAAGTAGTTCATTTGGCATGTACATTATATGACATATAATCACTTCATCGTTACAAACGTTGAAACCTTTAGATATATTTGGAAAATTTTAGAAAACTGAACGGTTTTCCACAAAGTCAGGGAAAATTGTCCATTTTATGGATTTACAAATAATACTTCTTTACCAGGGTTCTCAAACTTTGGTGATCTATCTGTGTAACTTGTCCATTTTATAGATTTACAAATAAGGTTCATTCCCAGGGTTTCTCAAACTTGGTGATCTATCTGTGTAACATGTCATTTTCTAGATATACAAATAAGGTTCATTCCCAGGGTTTCTCAAACTTTGGTGGGCTATCTAAGTTGTCCGTTTTATGGTAATTTACAAAAAAAGGTTAATTTGTGCAAGTACAGACTGAAAGTTTTGGAAAAACTGAACGGTTTTCCCCAAAGTCAGGAAAAATTGTACATTTTATGGATTTAGAAGTAATATTCTTTGCCAGGGTTAACTTTGGTGATCTATCTGTGTGTGTAATTTGTTAAATTTTATAGATATACAAATAAGGTTCATTCCCAGGGTTTCAGAAACTTTGGTGGGCTATCTTAGTTGTCCATTTTATGGATTTACAAAAAAGGTTAATTCCCAGGGTTCCTCAAACTCTGGTGACTACCTGCAGTAATAATATTTGTAGATGTTGTGCAAGAACAGACTGAAAATTTTAGAAAACTGAACGGTTTTCCCCAAAGTCACGAATAATTGTCCATTTTATGGATTTAGAAGCAATATTCTTTACCAGGCTTAACTTTGGAGATCTAGCTGTGTGTGTAACTTGTGAATTTTATAGATATACAAATAAGGGTCATTCCCAGGGATTCCCAAACTTTGGTGAGCTATCTAAGTTGTCCATTTTATGGATTTACAAAAAAAGGTTAATTCATAGTGTATCTCAAACTCTGGTAACTATCTGCAGTAATAATATATGCGTAGATGTTTGTGCAAGTACAGACTGAATACTTGATTATACGTAGTTTGAAAAAGGGCGAGTTATACAGTTATTGATTCTACATATTTTAGATATCACTGTTAGAACCTCAGACCTTGTGCAAGTACAGACTGAATACTTGATTATACGTACTTGGAAAAAGGGTAAGTTATACAGTTATTGATTCTACATATTTTAGATGTCTGTTAGAACCTCAGAGAGTGCTAATATGTGATTGAAGTTATTTATGAAAAATGTTGTAGATTTACAAACAGGGTCAAGAAGTGGTCGCAGCTTGAAAGCTCGTCTGCTGATGGTGCGTCTTAAGTTTGGCGCCATGAATTACGAATGAACTTGTGGTGAAGAGCCATTCTGCATTCCAGATTCCCACTTACGTAATTACAATCAATATCAAAGCGATTTTTCGAGTACTCGAAAGTCCTCGCCTGGATCATTAGGCGTTCCGATCCACCCGGACGCTAACGAGCCATTACTTCAGAACCGCCTCCGAGCACGCTCTCGACGGCCCCGTTCCCACATAATAAGCCCCCACGAAATTGGGGCACTCGAGGCGCGCGCTGGAAGATCAAGGGCCCCCCGAAGCATCTTGTTTGAATACGCGCGTCTGTTTGGTGTTTGGGTGAACAAATGTGTCGTCTTGCGGCGGCGGTGAGAGCGTGCGAAATAAAACCGTAACCTGTTGATATTTATATAGTATTGTGAGAGCGGCGGGCGTAAAGATGTCGCATTTGAAAGTGAGATTGCGGAAAATTAAGAAGGGGGCACCGGCACGGGTGCCCCCTTTGTTTCCGCGGCGGCTGCAGAACAATGGGATGTAAAACAAGCCGAGAGCGGGTTTTACATGTAATTCTAATCAAGAGCCGCCGAGCAGAAGCCGCGCCGCTGAGCGGAGAGCCGCCTCTCGATATTGTAATTGCGCGGGGGCGGCCCTCGCGTGTTTATGGGGTGTGCTCCGGGAGACCGCGACGGCGACGACGGCGGCGGACGCTTTGCATACGGCGATTACTCACGAAGGGGGCCACGGCCCCTCCCGCGCCCACGCGCCGCTCCACCGGACCCCCAAGAGTTACGGCCGTCTCCGTTTTTATTGTCCACGACGACTCTATCTCGTGGGGGCCCCCACCTTCACACACACACACACACACACACACACACACGAGCCCGAATGTGAATAATGGAAGTGCGAGACTTATAAATACGCACAGTCTAAGCGACACGCGGCCCACAATTACGCGCGGATAATTGATTCCCAATCGTCAATAACGAGATGATTGCAAAGAGGAGTTGTCGATAAATCGTGAGTATTGTAATTGAGACGAGACGTGCCCCATACACCGGTTAGGAGGGAACGGCGGGCGTGCTTCAAATGCATTTTATGCACCGTGCGAAAGCCGCACAGAGCCGCCAGAACAAAACGGTATTTCAAAGCCAAAAATCTGGCCATCAATTATCTCTCTGTATTCATCATTCTCGAAAACAACTCGTAAACCAGCAATTATTTGGTATTCTAATATCTGGTTCTGTCGATTGATTCTGAAATTTTCTCTACCAATCAATTCTACATCTGCTCTGCTTGCATCTGACTGGATTTTCCTTTCATTTTCTGTTCGTTTCATCTTCATACTAAGTTACTTTCGCTTTCATTAGTGCTCAATTTTCATAAATGTTAAATTTTGTTCTTATACATTGTATACTTATACGGTTGATAGATCGATCTCAGACTATTGTAGCTTATTACTTTATACGTTAAATCGAGGTAACATATCTCAGTATAAAATTGACAAAAAAGTCATTTCTAATCTTTGAAGTTGAAGGAGATAGCTAGATGCTTCACTTCTTGTATTTGCCTTTTTTCGTTCGTCATTTATTTATTTGAATATTTATTTTTTAATGTGACTTGTGCCTTTGGTATTTTAAAATATTTGTCGCCCCTGGATTTTGCTGCCCTCGGCTATAGCCCTAATAGCCCCCCTCCACCACCCCTAATTCCGCCACTGAATTTTCATCATCCTTTGAAACTTATCACCTTTATAATATATCCAGAAATGTAAACTCAGTAACCCACGAAGATCCACACAATTTGCAAATCCTCTCATCATCAGCATCCAATTGATCGCGCTGCGGTTACCATATCGAAGTTTATCCTTTCTTTCCCCCGAGCTGCTGCATGTCCGGCAGCCATTAACTGCGTAGCAGCTCCGTGTTCCTCTGGAGGTAATCCACTATGGACGTTTAAAAAAAAAAACCGAAAGCAAAATAAAAGTTACGAAACCGTGTTTTCACCCGAGCGCCCCATTAAATAAATTAAGAAATTACGGCAATTTCCTGTGCTCCGGCGTCGATCATATAATTACAAATTGGTGACGATAATTACGAATCGGGAGGCTCGACAACGACAAAGGCGCCGTTTTTCAATACAGATTGACGCGGTGAGATTGCGCGCGTAACGCAGCTGCACCGCGCGGTGATGATGATGATGATGGGCGATGGGCGTTTAATTAAAACATCTTCACGGCTGCGGTTTCACTGTAATTACCGTCGGCGGCTATAGGTGGTAATCACGGAATTTGAACGCTCTTCAATTGGTAAACGCGCACAATGGCGATTCCCGTCGTCCTGTGGGGCATCTAGAAACGGAATCGATTCGATGCGGCGAAATTCGTCGCGCTAAATTACTGCTTTTACACGAAGAAATTATCGTGCGTTTATGACACCACTCGCACAAGCAACTTTTTCATAAATATGCAATAATATATTGAACCAAATTTTATTCAAAATACCCGTCAACAATTATGTAGATAAAAGAATTTGATGATAGAAAAATGAAAGATAAAAGATTTAAAAAAATATAATCCAGCCAATCTGCGAAGGTCAGCAATTAAGTCGCACTTATGTACACCGTCTAATTATCCAACCTGCACACTGATGATAACTCATCCACTACGCCCTGCACAGCACGTTTTATATTATAATTTGAATCCAATTCCATACCCACTATAGATATGTAAGTGGAAGGTATACGCTGCAAAGATTGTTTTTAAGTTTGGTAAACAAAGAAACATATTTTAGACTCATTTCTTTAAATCAAATAAAATTTAATCGCTTATACAAGCTCATCCACAAGATTTCAAATAAATTTAACTGTAAATGTACAAAACTTATTACCAAAGTTTTCCCATCAATAAATATACCGTGCGATCAACAATTATTTAGATAAAAGAAGCCCTTGAGATGTTGGAAGTATGTCTGCTAGGGTACAAGACGTCTGTTAAAATATGGTGGCAGCAATTCATGATAGGCAATTCATATAAAATCGAAGCAAGAAATTAAAATTTTGCTGGCAATTGCATTATTTTTATTGGAATTGATGAAATTTTCGTTGAAAGTTATCGAAAATTAGCAATATTCATCAGAAAGTGCAAAATTTTTATTGAAAATTAAACATAGGACTAAATTTTATAAAATTCTCAGCAAGTATTTAAAATTTTGTTGGCAATTGTACAATTTTTACCGGAATTGATGAAATTTTTAATGAAAGTTATCAAAAATTCATCCAAAATAAAGAAAAGAAATTAAAAAAATGCTGGCAATTGCAACTATCTTATTGGAATTAATGGCAGTTTTAATCAACGTTATCGAAAATTAGCAACATTCATTGGAAAATGCAAAATTTTAATTGGAAATTAAACGTAGCAGTAAACATTATAAATTTCACAAGAAGTATTTCAAATTTTACTGGCAATTGTAAAATTTTTGTTGGAATGGATGAAATTTTAAATGAAAGTTACCAAAAATTCATCTAATATTAAGAAACTGTAATTGAAAATTAACAACAATCGTTGGAAAGTGTAAAATTTTGAGTATAAATCAAACATAGCGTTGAAAATGATAAAATTCGCTGCAAGAAATTAAAATTTTGCAGGCAGTTGCATTTTTTTAAATTGAAATTGATGAAATTTTCAATGAAAGTTATCGAAAATTAGCAATATGCATTAGAAAGTGCAAAATTTTAAACGAAAATTAAACATTGCAGTGAAAATTAGAAAAAAATTAGCATAAATCCAAAATTTTACTAGCTATTGCAAAATATTTTCACCGGAACTGATTATATTTGTGAAATTTGTGAAATTTTCAATGGAAGTTATCTAATATTCATCAAAATTAAGTAACTGTAATTGAAAATTAGCAATATTAATTGGAAAGTGTAAAATTTTGATAGGAAATTAAACATAGCACTAATTTTTTTATTGGAACTGATGAAATCCACATTCATCGAAAATTTTTAAATCTTAATATTTAGAAACATTTTATGTGGTCCCGTTACAAGAGAAAGTTGTACAAATAAATAAAATACTTATTACGTACTTGAAAATATATAATACCTATTGTGACATAAACATTGCAGTCAAAGTTTGCTGAGAACGGCAATTTTTTTAATGAAAACTGCAAAATGTTTATTGGAAACGAAGAAATTTTCATAAAAACAAAGAAAAACATGAATTCGCACCTGAAAATAGCAATTGTTAGTAGAAAATTGAAAAATATTAATAGGAAATTGAACATTGCAGTGGAAATTTTAACATTTTCAGCATGAAAATTGAAAATTTTAGTGGGAATAGCAAAGGTCTCATAGGAAATAGTGAAATTTTCATGGAAACTCTTAAAGTGCTCAATGCTCATCGAAAATTATATTATTATAATTGAAATTTATATAAAATTTTGATTGAAAATTAAAGTTTGCACTCAAAATTATATAATTCTCAGCATGAATTTAGAATGTTGCAAGAAACTGCAAAATTTTTAATGAAAACTGCAAAATGTTTATTGAAAATGAAGAAATTTTCATAAAAACAAAGAAAAACATGCAATCGCACCTGAAAATTGCAATTGTTGATAGAAAATTGAAAAATATTAATAGGAAATTGAACATTGCAGTGGAAATTTTAACATTTTCAGCATGAAAATTGAAAATTTTAGTGGGAATAGCAAAGGTCTCACAGGAAATAGTGAAATTTTCATGGAAACTCTTAAAGTGCTCAATGCTCATCGAAAATTATATTATTATAATTGAAATTGATATAAAATTTTGATTGAAAATTAAAGTTTGCACTCAAAATTATATAATTCTCAGCATGAATTTAGAATGTTGCAGGAAACTGCAAAATTTTTACTGAAAACTGCAACATGTTTATTGGAAACGATGAAACTTTCATAAAAATATGAAATCACACTTGAAAATTACAAATATTGATAGAAGCAAAATATTTATTGTAAATTCAACATTGCAGTAAAAAAAAAACATTTTCAGCATGAATTTAAAATTTTAGTGGCAATAACAAAGGTTTTACTGGAAATAGTGAAATTTTCATGGAAACTCTTTAAAGTACTCATCGAAAATTATGTTATTATAATTGAAATTTAGTAATATTCGTTGGAAACGGCAAAATTTTGATTAGAAATTAAAGTTTGCACTGAAAATGATAAAATTATCAGCGCGAACTTTTAGAATGTTGCTGGAAACTGCAAAATTTTTACTGAAAACTGAAAAATGTTTATTGAAAATGATGAAACTTTCATAAAAACAAAGAAAAACATGAAATCGCGTTTGAAAGTGACAATGGTTGATAGAAAATTGCAAAGAAAATATTGTAAATTAATATTTGCATCGAAAATTTTAATATTATCAACATGAATTGACAATTTTAGTCGTAATAACAAAGATTTTACTGGAAACAGTGAAATTTGCATGGAAACTCTTAAAGTGCTCATCGAAAATTATGTTATTATATTTGAAATTTAGCAATATTCGTTGGGAACGGCAAACTTTTGTTTGGAAATTAAAGACAGCACTGAAAATTATAAAATTCTCAGCGTGAATTTAAAATGTTGATGGAAATTGCAAAATTTTTACAGAAAGCTGCAAAATGTTTATTGGAAATGATAAAACTTTCATAAAAACATGAAATCACACTTGAAAATTACAAATATTGATAGAAAATTGCAAAATATTTATTGTAAATTGAACTTTGCAGCGAAAATTTTAACATTATCAGCATGAATTGAAAATTTTAGTCCTAATAGCGAAGGTCTTTCAGGAAATAGTGAAATTCTCGTGGAGCCTCTTAAAGTGCTCATCGAAAATTATGTTGATATAATCGAAATTTAGCAATACTCATTGGAAACAGCAAAATTTTGATTGGGAATTAAAAAAAGCACTGAAAATTATAAAATTCTCAGCATAAATTTAGAATGTTGCAGGAAACTGCAAATTTTATTCTGAAAACTGCAAAATGTTTATTGGAAATGATGAAACTTTTATAAAAACATGAAATCACACTTGAAAATTACAAATATTGATAGAAAATTGCAAAATATTTATTGTAAATTGAACATTGCAGTGAAATCTTTAACATGTTCAGCATGAATTTAAAATTTTAGTGGCAATAACAAAGCTTTTACTGGAAATAGTGATATTTTCAAGGAAATTCTTAAAGTGCTCATCGAAAAAATTTAGCAATACTCATTGGAAACAGCAAAATTTTGATTGGGAATTAAAAAAAGCACTGAAAATTATAAAATTCTCAGCATAAATTTAGAATGTTGCAGGAAACTGCAAATTTTATTCTGAAAACTGCAAAATGTTTATTGGAAATGATAAAACTTTCATAAAAACATGAAATCACACTTGAAAATTACAAATATTGATAGAAAATTGCAAAATATTTATTGTAAATTGAACATTGCAGTGAAATCTTTAACATATTCAGCATGAATTTAAAATTTTAGTGGCAATAACAAAGCTTTTACTGGAAATAGTGATATTTTCATGGAAACTCTTAAAGGGCTCATCGAAAATTATGTTATTATAATTAAAATTTAGCAATATTCGTTGGAAAAGGCAATTTTTTTATTGGAAATTAAAGATAGCACTGAAAATGAAAAAATGTCATAATAAATTTAATATGTCGTTGGAAACAATTTTTACTGAAAACTGGAAAATATTTACTGGAAATGAAGAAATTTTCATGTTTTTTTTAAAGCAAGTACCAAAAACAATACTGTAGATTAGATTTATTTTGTTTTATTGTAGATTAGATATTTTAGATTACAGTCAAAATCTTTTGTAGCTGATGCCGTAAAAACAATACAGTAGATTAGATTTATCTTGTTTTATTGTAGATTAGATATTTTAGATTAGAGTCAAATCCTTTTGTGGTTATGCCATAAAAATAGAATTTTGGGAATGTACATGAATGTTTGGTGTTAATTGTAAAGCAGAACGCAAATGTACACGCAAACTCAGGCAGAGACTCCTCGGCTCTCTCAATTTATTAAAAATTCTCGCATTCCTCCACGTCTTGGAGTAAGTCGTCTCCTCGTAAAACCCCGGCGCGATCCACCGCGGAGTGAATTTTTCAGTCCGCTTTTCGGGTCATCCCCGGGCCACCCCTCGTGAGGCGGCGATAAAAGGGAACGCGCGAACATTCCGGGGGCGGCATTACTATTCAGGCCGCGGGTCCGCTCGTCGGAGGCGGCGGTCTTGCGGCGGCCTGGGGGTCGTAAGTCGCCGGATCATCTTATCCGGAGCGGACCCGCATGCATATGAAGGGCGGCAGGGGCGCCGTGGGGGCAGGGATTTCGACCGCCTAAGCGCCCCCGCGAAACTTCTGCGGGGCCGGGGGGCTTAAAACTTCGCGCCCCGTTCCGAGGGGCGGCGGCGATGTGGGGGGCGGCGCCGCCTGCGGGGCCGCCGCGGCCTTTATCGTATTTATTTAAGCGCCCCGGAACGCCGTAAAGACGTCGAAACTGGCGGGCGAGAGCGCGCCAGCTAGATGGCGCGGCGGCGAGAGGGATAAGGAAAGGGGCCCGACTAGATAAAACTTATTATCCATTATTCATTCCGGGGTAGATTATGCGCGAGAGATAAGTTATGCCGCAATTGTAAAAGTCATTTGGCGAGGGAGCAATGGCGGCCGAGTGAGGCATTGGCCGTGTACAGCGCAATAGACTTTCCGCACACACATATACACTCGGCCATGCGTCACGGCGTGGAGCGTCGCGACGGCCACCCCCAAAGACGGGACGCCACCCCCTGGCGGCCGCAAGCGCCCCACGGAACGCATCGACGCGCGGTTCCTCCGGCCACAGTTCCAGCCCGTCCACAAATCAGGCCCCAATCCGCCACCCACCCCCGACAACAGCAAAAAAAACAACCCTTCCCCGAGGGGGCGGAATCGATAATTCGCGCTGTACGGATTGATTCCGTAATTGGGGCGCGCGGCCCAGGGGTCAGCGCGCACACCAGATAAAAGGGACTCCATAAAATCTCCATTCCGGAGGGTGTCCTTGCCGGAAAAGCGGCGCCCCGGCCTACATTTAATCAACAGATGCTAATGTGGATGATAATAATGGCCGGATGCATGAACCGCCCAAAGTCGCAATCGTAAGCAAGGATTTCCAACATCAAACAAAACACACAGAATTTAACACAAATCTTCACCCCAGACAAGACAAAATCCAAAACCCAAGACAGCTTCAAGCATCACAGAATTAGTGTCAATCATTTTGACAAATATCTGCACACCAAACAAAATTAAATCCAAAATCTGAAGCAATAAAGTTTAATATTAGAATATTACTTCTACTATTATAAGGCGGTTGATATTTAATATCAACCGCCTTAGATACTGTGTAATAGTATAATTCATAATTCCTTACATTACAAATTAATTCATACATTGTTTTATCGTGGAACTAGGGTTTTACTAAACAGCTCAATTTTAAACATTATTCAAGTTCGTTACAAGTGTTAAAATAGAGTATGTATTTCGAACTTATGTTTAATGTTTTGTAGTTCTAAGGAATTCTGCAGAATTTTGATTGAAGTTGATAGAAGAAGTGATAAACAAAAAAAAACTATAGGTGGAATATATCAGAGGTGGAGGTAGAGGTGGAGGTATCATGGGTGGTACCATAGGTGGAGGAGTAGTAGGGATTATTAATATTATTATTATTATTATTATTATCAATCGTTGTTTGTAAAACGGGAGTCTAAAATTTGAAACAAAAATGTAAATTTTAGGAAAACTTATACGTATACAGATCTGGCATAAAATTTTCAAAATATCCATTAGATGAATTTTCAGAAATTTCAGTGACCGATAATCGATACTAATCAACTCGGAAAGTTATACATTCAGAATATTTAAAAATAACTTAAAAAGTGTATACTGTATACATATCTGGCAAAAAAAAACCAAAAATTCCGACTTATAAATTTTCAGAAATTTCCGTGACTGGTAAACTCGGAAAGTTGAACATTCAGAATATTTAAAAATATCATAAAAAGTGTGCATCAAACTGTCACCCAATGAAACTTATGTATGTTAGTCTTGAAGGGTCTGTATATATACCCTATAGGTGACACTTTCCAATTTGCCGTTGGAGGGTAGTAAATCAACCCCGAATATTTATAAAAGCCCGATCAACTCGGAAAGTTAAACATTCGAATTTTCTCACTTATTTAAGACATACGAGTAGTCAAATTTTCAGAGAATGTATCTTCAGGCATACTGTATACAAATCTGGCATAAAAAGTTTAGTAAAAGAGCGTGTAACTTAGACAAAGCAATATTTATACATAAATGCGCAATTTGGGTTCGTCGCTTGACCTAGCGAGCCTTGCATAGAGTCTCCAGCGCCATGTTACGCAAATGCATACAATTTTTTTCTGCTTACATTTTTTTAAAATCTGATTGCGGATATTCAAAGCCACATTATTAATTGCTATAGCATAAAAAAATTGTCATCGCAAATTATTTAATTACCTAGTTATTATTGTGTCAATTCAAAATATTGCTACACGAAGTACTGCATACGTAATATTGAATTGATACATATCACGTAATGTTCCGATTGTTTTTGTGACCCCTCAGAATTGTTAAACGACCCATTAACAAGTCGCACAGTTTAAGAGCCACTGCTATAGAATGTCCATAGAATCTGTAGAATTAAAAAAAAAGTCGATTCATATATACAAGTACAAGTTTATACTTGCAAGTTTTCTTGAAATTGTTATTTGAGCACCACATTAATTCAATTAAATTTACATAAAACGTATGGATTTTTCACGAATTGAACAATATAATTTCTGAAATGTGTAGAATTAAAATAATGATAAAATGTTTGTAATTTTAAAGGTGGAATAAAACAGTTTGGAAAGTTTTAAAATTTATATAGAACTAGTAGAATGTCAAATAGATTCCGTGCTTTGGAAAAAAATCTATAGCATTTAGATTAATTTCGTATAATTTTAATAGCCAGTAGAGCCAGTAACTCCCAGTAAAAATTCTATAGCATTTAGATTAATTTCGAATAATTTCAATAGCATTTAATTGAAAAACTCATAGCAATTATTGAATGCTATGAGTTTTCCAATTAAATGCTATAGAAATTATTCGAAATTAATCTAAATGCTATAGAATGTTTACTGGGAGTTATTGGGAGGAATTTTATAAAGGGTCTCCCATTAGGAACGATATGTTTTTAAAACATCATATCCACCATATCTAAAATTGTAGAAATCAATAGCTGTCATTTGTTTTAAGTATAGTTTGGCAATTCATAATGGCAAAATACACGCTTCAACAACTTTGGGTTATTATCCAAAAATTTTATAAAAATAATCGTTCACTTATTCAAACACAACGTGATCTTCGTGAAGATTTTGGTCCACATAATAGCCATTCTGTGCGTGATTTTTTGTAGATTTGTAGATTTGTAATGATTTTATAAAATTTATAGTATTATTTTCTGCTTTTGGGCGATTGTTTGAATGATTATATTTTTCTATAATGTTGTTAGATGTAATCTTAAATTCTGTTTGCAAATAGTAAATAAATAAGTGCCAAAATAAGATTTAAAAATTTTGATTTTGCCAACACTTCCTCACTCCCTATAAGTCAATGCTGGGTATCAAAGTTTCAATAACTGAACTGGTAGTTTCAGACAGAGCAGGAATTATAATTCCTGTAACATTTTTACTTAAAAGTAAAAATTAACAAAAAATCCCTTTTGTAAGCTCAATCCAGGGACATACAGTACACAATATAGAAAATTTATAGATTTTATAGAAAAAGTTTTGCTTTTTTCTTAAGTATTTTGTGTTTTATTTAAGTTTAAAAACATATCGTTCCTATTGGGAAATCCTTTATAGTCGTATTTTCTCGAAGTTGTTTATTTTTTGGTAATTTGGATTTTAACTGAAAATGTTATAGGTGTACCATGGATTTTTTGTGACTTTTTGTGGAGTTGCATTATAATTTTATTGCACTTTTTTTTTAATTCGTGGAAATTCATGGGGGTTCAGGATGATTATCAACGCAATTGCGGAAAACGAAGACGAAAAATGTATTAAAGAAATTTAAATTGTGTGCCTATTTTTTATAGATTTCATGTGGAAATGTTATACATACCAAGGAATTTTAATATAATATATCCGGGTTTGTCCTGTGGGCAATCTGAGAGCCCCATTCTGGCGTTATCAGCAATTTCGTATTATCAACTCGCATTTGGAGTATTAAATCATTCAACATCTCTACTGGAAGGCACGAAACTGTGCTTCAGTCAATTTCGATCAATTGAAAATTCATAGCGATTATTGAATTTGTAATCTATTTTCTCGCAGATGTGCCTTTTTTGTTAATTTGGATTTTAACTAAAAATGTTATAGGTGTACTGTGGAGCTTTTTGTGACTTTTTATGGAATTACATCATAATTTGATTGCACTTTTTTTAATTCGTGGACATTCATGGGGGTTCAGGTTTAACGGAATTGCGGAATAAGGAGAAGACGAAAAATTTATCAAAGATATGTAAATTGCGTGCCTAATTTTTGTAGTTTTGTGTGGAAATTTTATACATTTACCAAGGAAATTTAATATAATATATCCCGGTTTGTTCTGTGGACAAGCCGAGAGCCCCATTCGGGCGTTATCAGCAATTTCGTGTTATCAACTCGCGTTTGGAGTATTAAATCATTCAACATCTCTACTGGAAGGCACGAAACTGTGCTTCAGTCAATTTCGATCAATTGAAAATTCATAGCGATTATTGAATTTGTAATCTATTTTCTCGCAGATGTGCCTTTTTTGTTAATTTGGATTTTAACTAAAAATGTTATAGGTGTACTGTGGAGCTTTTTGTGACTTTTTATGGAATTACATCATAATTTGATTGCACTTTTTTTAATTCGTGGACATTCATGGGGGTTCAGGTTTAACGGAATTGCGGAATAAGGAGAAGACGAAAAATTTATCAAAGATATGTAAATTGCGTGCCTAATTTTTGTAGTTTTGTGTGGAAATTTTATACATTTACCAAGGAAATTTAATATAATATATCCCGGTTTGTTCTGTGGACAAGCCGAGAGCCCCATTCGGGCGTTATCAGCAATTTCGTGTTATCAACTCGCGTTTGGAGTATTAAATCATTCAATATCTCTACTGGACGGCACGAAACTGTGCTTTAGTCAAATTCGATCAATTGAAAAACTCATATTATTGAATTTATAATATATTTTCTCGAAGTTGTGTCTTTTTTGTTAATTTGGATTTTAACTGAAAATGTTATAGGTGTACCGTGGATTTTGTTTTGCGACTTTTTATGGAATTGCATTATAATTTTATTGCACTTTTTTTTAATTCGTGGAAATTCATGGGGGTTCAGGTTTATCAACGGAATTGCGGAAACAAAAGAAATCGAAAAATTTTTCAAGCAAATTTAAATTGTGTGCCTAATTTTTGTAGATTTTATGTGGAAATGTTACCAAGGAATTTTAATATAATATATCCCGGTTTGTTCTGAGGACAATTTCAGAGCCCCATTCGGGCGTTATCAGTAGTTTTGTGTTATCAACTGGCATTTGGAGTATTAAATCATTCAATATCTCTACAGGAGAGCACGAAACTGTGCTTTAGTCAATTTCAGGTCTCGTATATGCGTTCGCAATTGAGGCCTGAAGTATCAATAATGCACATCGTTCGGGGTCGATCACGACGGTCCCCTGCTTCGATATTATTGCGGGTACGGATTGCGAGGGTGCATATAACCGTCTGTGATGGGAATCGAAGTGTATTGAGTGGGGCCGGAGACACAAACAGGGGCACTCGAGGTTCCCCGCGACACGCCAATAAAACTTGGGGTGTGTGTGGGGGTGGCCCCTTATCAAGATCGAGTACGTTGATATTTATTTATACGCGCCGCGAATTCAAGTGGTTTATCGTAATTTTATTTATGAGAAGCAATTAGGGCGGTGGTTTTTCTTTGGACTTGGAGAAGCCGCGGGACGGTGGAGAATTTTAATTTTCGCAGCCGATGCAAATGGCGGAGGAACATGTAACGCGAGCGTACGGCTGTGGCATTGTGGGCACGTCCGCCTCACAATGGGGATAATTTAAAATTTTAATTTAAATATATGCAGAATTTCCATAATGGAGTTATAGGTTGCTCTCGTTAAGTCATATATCACGGGGCCGTGGGCCCCGCTACATGCACCGTGCGAGTCATGAGTCATGAGCGCGTCCGGGGACGTGGACTTATTGCGTCGGGAGTCACGCACCGGCGTCCGTTATTAGTTATTGATGGGCGCCCAGGCGATCGGTTATTGGGCGCCCATCGATCGGGCATGGGGGACAGATGGGAGCGGATTTCAATGGCAGAGGAGTGCGGATTTTAAATAAAGCCATAAAGGCGTGTTGCTGTTGGCCCCGGGGGCACGCTGCTCGCCGCTTAAATCACGCCACTGACGTTTTCTGCATTGAGCGCGCGCGGTTCTTTGTTTAAATTTAAGTGGATTCTTATTACTCCGACTGTTGTTAATTTTAACAAGCGGCAGATGCCGGATTTATTGTATTCGCAGGCCAACTCATGTGTGCATCCCATTTCGGGGCCAGCTAACGCGTGAAATCGCAAGAAATCGTGTAATTTTGGAATGCGCCCAGGTACCACGAAAAAAATCTGCCCGAAGCGGTGGTGGCCTTTCTGCAGCTCGGGCTAATTGATTTCGCCATCTTCGGACGCGCCTTTTTCACCGACTCGCGCGCGCTCACAAAGAAATCGCAATTTTCATGCAATTAACGGCGGCAGCAGCAACCCCCTCGTCTCGTTTCACAACCGTCAGGAATTTTAATTCCCCGGCTCCGCCGAGGAATTTTATTTGCACGGAAAGGAGGCTGTCCGCCTGTCGGCCCCGTCGTTCCAGAGGCACGAAGTCGGGACATGCTTGACGCTTGCATCGTTTTACTTGTAATTGGATTCTCATTTCCGACGCATTCGGAATTGCGATAAAAGCCGCCGATCCCTCTTTCTTTACGGCGTACACCGCACTTAGGAAATTTTAATTGGCCACGTCTCGGGCCCGATCGCCGCTCCCCGCACACGGGACCCCCTTTTCGGGCCGCATTTATTCGCCTCACGTAGCCGATCCGTCATCGGATCGGGAGAAGAAGCAGAGGGCCGCGCCGCCGGAATTATTTAATATTATTAAAATATCTGCCCGGAAAAAACGCACCAGGAACACCCGGACCAGCTGCCCGAGGAGCAACTTCTTTCGCAGCGATGGCCGCCTCGGCAGCGGTTAATTAGTTGCGATTTTTTCGCGCACCGGCAAACCAGTCCAGATCGTCTAAAAACACAGCACGCCACCGTTTACAGCCGGCTACCGGCTCACTTTCCCACAGAAACTTGATCCAGTTTTCTAAACTCACTTCAAACACCAGAAGCTCTAGCAAACCACAAACATGTACACAAGTACACAACAAAGTGTACATTTGGGAATTAACTCTGGACGCACTGGATTGAGGATACCCACCAGGTCGAAACCGGTATCTAGTATTCGGAGCAGTGGCGTATCTAGAATGTGGCACGTGCCGTGGGTGCCATTGAGGGTGGGCGCCAAACGAAAAAAAATCCTCAGGAGTGCGCGGCGGTGTATAACGATACCTAGGCTGTCGTTTGGCACAGATAACTTTCTAGCCTATCTTCTTGGCTCTTTGGCTACTTTTCTTCAATACTTGATAATTGATAAGTGATTTGTTTGTGCACATTTAAAATTAAAACTTCATAAACTAAAATACAAGCAACATTAACATAAACCAGTCCTTTGCGAACAAAAAGAAAAGTGGAGCTGAAGGACGAAAAAGAAAAAAGTTGGAGGAGCAAGAAACCGAGACGTCCAGCTAGCTTTTCATGACATTTCTTGAAATCCCTACAATAAGTAGCTCGAGTTCTAAAGAGTCACCTACACTTGCTTAGGCCTCCCAAGATAGATCAAATGACTCACAATTGAATGAGGAAATCGTATCATTTTTGGGGAATATGTACACTGCAGACCTGGCAAGGAATGGTGACGACTGTAATAAAGTTGATTTTATTAATGAGATTTAGCACTGAATCTAGTCAACAACAGTGATGCCCAGAGTCAGTACATTTGTACACTTCCCAAGATAGATCAAATGACTCGCAATTAAATGAGGAAACCGTATCATTTTTGGGGAATATGTACACAGCAGACCTGGCAAGGAATGGTGACGACTGTAATAAAGTTGATTTTATTAATGAGATTTAGCACTGAATCTAGTCAACAACAGTGATGCCCAGAGTCAGTACATTTGTACTAATCTAGTACATTTAAGGCGATAAATTGCGTCTAGTAGAACGGTCATGAATCTAGTACATTTTATAGCAAAATTAAAAACATTACAAGCTCAGTGAACAGAATCAGTGGTGACTATTATAAATAACATGAATTCGTCCGTTCCTTTTTATCGAATCAGAATCCTCCGATCTGATGGTGATACCGAAGAAACTCCTAAAGTATGTATATACATCTATATATTATTACATATACAAATTTTAATTAAGTTGAAAGTATGTGTGGATACCGCTTGATGAAACATGATAATTAAGGTAAATCAAACACTTGGTTGAAGTTTCACTATATTAATAGAATTTACTCTACAATCGTTTCTGTCTCACGACAATTGTCAAGAGTAACAGAGATACTGAGTATCTGAGTACCAGTCCAGAGTACCAGTCTGAGTGAGATATCTGAGTACCAGGATCTCTGTTACTCTTGACAATGGTCGTGAGACCCAGACGATTGTAGAGTAAATTCTATTAATATAGTGAAACTTTAACCAAGTGTTTGATTTATACAAATTTTAAATTGATATTTTAGAAGAAACTTCATTATAATCAGAAGTTTCGACCTGACTGGACGAATGACTTTAAATGGGTAGCATGTAAAGATGAGAAATCGTTTTTGCAAATATTGCAATAAAAGCATACAAGGAAGTGTTTCCCATCTCAAGCGACATGGAACAAGCACGTATTTGCAAAAATACTGTAAACATAAGTGAATCATTTCAAATGACCAAAAGGAATGAGATACTAAATGTCAAAATGAAGGAGGCGGAATTGAAATTGTTACTGCGCGTTCCTGGTGAATCACGGTTTCTGTGGTTGGGTCAAATAAAATGAGGAGATGGTATTTAACAGTTTTATTTCCCCAACGCTTACTATTGAGTGGACTGTGTAATGAATGTTTACTCCTCGATGTCTCAGGCAGAACTGGTGGTCAAATACGAGAAAGTTACTGTCCCTATTAATTTTAATTAGAATTTTATTTTTAAGTTAAGAAGCTTAAATAATTTTAAAAGACGAGAAGAGTTTAATATTAATTTTATTATTTACTTTTTAGATTTTTATATTTAAGATAAGATAACATATTTTATTAACGGTCTCCATCGTAAGGGATGATTCTGAGGGTAACCATTTTCTTGGAACTGCAACTCCACTAGAGTTTTCTCGTAGGCATAGCCAGTGTAAACCACTTGTAAACCAGTGGCGTAACCAGAAATCATGCATGTTAGTGGTTGAACATAATCAACCATTTATAATAATGGAACACCTTCCAATTCTGTTAAAAAAACATAGATCCTAGCTCCAATTTTTTTGAAAAACTTCAGTGCTCAAGAAATCAAAACTACACAACAGTAAAATTATTTGGAGATGCAGCCCAGGAAAAGTTAGCGAAAATTTTAAACGAAGTGAAATCTTCTATCATTATTGATGAAACTACTGACATAACTAATTTAGCAGATATGTCGATATGTCGAGATCAATTGTTGACGTTGGTAAAAGTCGAAGAAACTACAGCAGAGGGGCTTACACAAACAATTTTAAATTCATTATCCAGTCTCATTTAAACATCTTCAATTTAAACATCACAAATCTTATTGGTTTTGGGGCTAATAATGGGGTCATTCCTCGGTAATAATGGATGATGAAGGTGGTGTAAAAGCGAAGCTTCGCCAACAAAATATTTCGGATATTTTTGTTTTGAGTTGTGTCAGCCTCTATGACCTTATGTGCCTCAAAGGCTGCTGAAAAATTGCCTAATTGGATTGTAGAGTTATCACGTGATATATATAATTATGTTATATATGTTTAAATAACTAACTAACTCCGTTATTGCTACAATTTCGTAATCTAACAAATAACAATGTGCAATATAATTATATTAGTAATAGTTCTAACAGACTTACCACAGACTTGCAAGAAATTCAGAAGATCATGGAATCAAAACCTCGTAAAATTGAACCAAAACCGTTGTCTTTGCAGGTATTTTTTCAGTGTTACGTAACTTTTGCTCTAAAAATAATTTACACTTTCTAACAGGCAGTTGTCAACAGGCTATTGAAACAATGGGATGCCCTCAAAATATTTTTGTTATTTTTTTTCTAATTAACGGAAATTAGAAAAGCAGAAACAAATTTTACACGGGTTGAATAATCCACTTGTAAAATTGTACTTCACATTTCTGTCTTATGTACAACAAAATTAATCTAGTTTTTCAGGAAGAAGGTACACAATTGCCCTATAACACCCCGAATTTGCACACTATATAGAACCATTTTTAAAAATTTTATGGGTGGAAGATATATTGATAGTAGTTATTTGGATGGAAATCAATCCAAAGTGGACTGCAAAATATTTACAGAATAAAGACATTTACTTAGGTGAAATTGCCGACGTGATCCTAATACAATTAAATTTAAATGCAAATGTTTCAAGAGAGTTTTTTAACCAGTGTATAAATTATTATGTTGAACTAGCTATTCAAATTCGCAAAAGGTTTCGTGAACCAGCAAAGTATGAAAACTTGAATTTGTTTCATCTAGATACAGTTTTAAATCAAAATAAGAAACTCCGTAATTGCTACAATTTCGTAATCTAAATATAACAATGTGTAATTAATTTCTGATGAATATAGGCAGCGCTGGTTTCAAAGAAATAGAACCTCTAACTTTCTGTTCAATACGAAAGATGATTGAACAGCATGACATAGGACTTCTGAAGTTCAAGGAGGATACCGGAAAGGCAATTCCATCTGACAAATTGAGAACAGAAATAGGAAAGCTGGGTTTAAAGTATTTCCGGAACAATAATGGCCACTTCCTACCAACGAATAAGCGCTCAATGAAGGAGGTTCAACAGTAAATTCAGAAATGGATTTGGTGAGCAGGTGACTTCGCTCATGGCCATCATGGCGCATCATGGCGCTCATCTGTTCACCTTCTAAAAATTCTGCATTTTGTATCTGTTGCCTTCTTTTTTTTCGGTCACACCACTGATCCATATTAGAGCATGAAACGGGTTTCAAGCAATGGAAATTACCTGAAAGGACGAGTTCATGAAAATTCCAAGAATCATCGTGAGTGCTTTACTCAGTGGAAAGAAATAAAAAATTTAGCTATAGGCAGAGGAATTATTGATGTGGAAGTTCAGTTACAGATTGACAAGGAAAACTAGAAATGGAGTAAAATCTTGAAAACCTTCAATTAATAAAATTCATTGAGACTCAAAACTTTGCTTTGCGAGGCTTTAGAGAATCAATTCGGTTACGAGATGGATTCTAATGTAGGCATTGTTTTCATTTTGCTAATATTGCTGGCTAACTTCGACCCTGTTATAAAATAACACCTCAGTCATGCGGAAAGTCATTCTGGATCCACGTCTACCTTTTACCGGGTGTCTGAATGAGTTCATCCATCTCGTGGCATCCGCTGTTCATGATAGTTTACTCCAAGATATTCGTAAAGGCAAGTATTATAGTCTCATGTTTGACTTGACTCCTTGTCAGGCACTAGATTTTTTTGCATGCTTTACATTTCTATTGCCAGTTGTAAAAGATCATTCGGCAATTTGAAACTGATACTTGTATTATTTGAAAGCCTGTTTGGGCCAAGACAGGCTATGCGATCTTGTTGTACTAAGTGTGGAAAGAAATAAAAAATACAAAAAATGAACTTTGATCATATCATTTTTATCAGTTAAAGCAAGGCAGGTTCAAATAATTTTCTACTACGATTAATATAGCTGTATAAAAATGGCAGAGTTCAGCATAAGCTGCTGCTTTTCTACTTATTCTTAAAATGATAATCATAAGTTGATAACTGATCTGATATCTGAACTAAACTGAAATGAACAGAACTAAAATGATATATTATTATAAGGTATTTGACCTTACCATACAAAATCTGAGACCTTTGGTTTCTAAAAATATATATTGGACAGGGCGTCATTTTGGTGCTTACCATGGGCGCCATTTTCCCTAGATATGCCCCTGTCATAGAGATAATACCAAATTAACACATATTTAAAATTGTAATTAAATTACTATGATTATTTTCATTCAAAAATAAACAAGTAATATTTGCACACCAATACAAATGTTTCCTTCGCTATTTATTTATTTATTCCTTTGCCTATCTACTTTTCGGTGTAAGGCCTTCGTTATAATTGTAAAATAAGCTTGAAATCTGCAATCTGTCCTCAACTATTTGATTAAGTTCTGATTGTTTTCTAAATATCCCATAGTTGTAAAATAAGCCTGGAATCTGCAATCTGTCCTCAACTATTTGATTAAGTTCTGAACGTTTGGTAAATATCCCAATCATCTTGCGCATTGCTTGTAGCTTGAATATTTACATGTAATTTTTTTTTTTTTTTCGAAAAACCGCTTAAATTGCCGGTACAAAAAGCCCCGATCTCGCGTCCCGATAAAGACCTACAGCGAAGTGTAGTGTGTACACCACGTAATCGAGCATCGCAGCGAAATTATACCCTGACAACGAGGGCCGAATCAGTCGCGGAGCAGACGAAGCGCGACGGCGGGCTTATGTAACAGGAAATTATAAAAAAACGACGATTTTTGTGAAGAGCCGAGACCGCACCACCGGCGTAGACAATTTGTACCGAGCGAAGTGGGGCGATCCGAAAAGTGGTTAATAAAGTGCGATCACGTCGCGAAGTGCCGAGCAAGAAGTTGTAAGCGAAGCAGGGATTAATTGGGGTTTAACTATCTATGGCGAGATGCGGTGAACCTATAAGTCGCAGGTCTGCAAAAATTATGGCAAAAAACGTTTGTTAACAATCATAGAGATTCTGCAACCTCGCAGTATTTATTGTAAAACTCATTGTTTCAAAATAATCTATTACCCATAGAGTTTCCGAAATAGATGAATAGAGAGATTCAGCAATCTCGCAGTATTTATTGTAAAACTCATTGTTTCAAAATAATCTATTACCCATACAGTTTCCGAAATAGATGAATAGAGAGATTCAGCAATCTCGCAGTATTTATTGTAAAACTCATTGTTTCAAAATAATCTCTTGCCCATAGATTTTCCGAAATAGATGAATAGAGAGATTCAGCAATCTCGTAGTATTTATTGTAAAACTCATTGTTTGACAATAATCTATTGCCCATAGAGTTTCCGAAATAGATGAATAGAGACATTCAGCAATCTCGCAGCGTTTATTGTAAAACTCATTGTTTCAAAATAATCTATTGCCCATAGAGTTTCCGAAATAGATGAATAGAGAGATTCAGCAGTCTCGCAGTATTGTTTCAAAATAATCTATTGCCCATAGAGTTTCCGAAATAGATGAATAGATAGATTCAGCAATCTCGCAGTTTTATTGTAAAACTCATTGTTTCAAAATAATCTATTGCCAAAAGAGTTTCCGAATTAAATGAATAGAGAGATTCAGCAATCTCGCAGTGTTTATTGTAAAACTCATTGTTTCAAAATAATCGATTGCCCATAGAGTTTCCGAAATAAATGAAATAGAGTAAAAACAAGTTAAAGCAAGGCAAAATAATTTTCTACCACGATTAATATAGCTGTAGAAAAATGACAAGAGTTCAGAAGAAGCTGCTGCTTTTCTACTAATTCTTAAAATGATAATGATTAGTTGATAAGACGTGCAATATATTATTACATGGTATTTGATTTTGAAAATTCATAATTTCCATCTTTAATAGCTACATACATTTGTAGCCATTAAATAGCAAATGATATTATGATTTACCTCCTAATTGTAATCCTCATTCGTAGCATAGCTTGCATCAATACGTCTATTTATAACGCATCCTTTCGTGAATTACTAAGACGTGGATTCTGCCATTCCGGTCTAGGATTCACTGTGGAAATATCGTTTGCGTCAGTGGATTCCTGTGATCGGCACTTTGATTGTAAATCGTAGGAGTGTCGGTCCTAAGGTGGAAAAATAATCTTCGCAGCGTTTCAAGGCGATCGGAGTGAATCAGACCGGTCAGTTGAGATGCGTTTAAGGCAAACACGATTTGTCATTGATGGGTGATATAGAGGTGTCCTTTGTAGTGCATAAAAAACTTTTTCCTACAATTTTTTCTCGTTTAATAATCAATTGTACAACTTTCAATACTATACACAGTGCTTTATGTTTTAACAGCTAAAAAGTTTTGGTAATAACTTTTGTATATTTAATGGTTTTCTTATTCAAACTTGTTTACTGTGTGATTACCACTGTGTCGACATTTAAATCTTCCTGGACTTTCTAGAAACGTGTTCATTTCAAACCCAGTGAATTGTAGTTCATGATCTATCAATCATGAAGCGTCATGATCAGCATCATGAATTATCATTAAACTGATGCCTAGACTTATTAAAACAAAACAATTATTAAAAAGAAGAGAAGCAGATTTTGTAGTGGGACTAAGGAAATTGTTGACATTCATTTTTCAAAAAAGTCGAAAAAATTACACCCAACGCAAATTTTGCCTTACTTCGTCTGGTGAGAAATCTATTTTTAATTTCATTTGGAAAAATGGGCTCTCGATAGACTTTTCTTTGCTGATTTCAGAAATTTCTAAAAAAATGTTTCTAGGTTATTGAGATATTTTACTTTTTGCAAAATGTGTAACTTAATGTTTTTAGCGATACAATAGCAATTCTGCTGTGATTTATGGCACCTATCTTTTTAATTTGTTGAGCATCTTTTAAATTTGTGGAGGAAACTGTTTGTAAATTTGCTCAACAAATTTAAAAGATCGTAAGTTGAAATGCACGTATCTTCGTGTGCATTGACAAATCTGTTCGGTTTGGTGCACGTGCATGTATGGTTGTTTTACTCTTAGACCTTCGTACTATGACGCTTTTGAAAATGTAATACTCCACTGCCATTCGACATACAAATAAATTATTATTATTATTATTGGAAATAGATTTGGCTGATATTTCTTTAAACTCCATTATTATGACTGGGTAAATAACGCACGTTTTGAGTTTATAATAATTTTAATAATTCAATTTATATCATTTTTTTAACTCAAAACGTGCGTTATTTACCCAGTCATTATTACTACTATTATTATTACTACTTAAAGGGAGATTAAAAAATAGTACCTTCCATAACAATACATTTTTAGAAATTGACAGTGGATATGAATATATGAGGATATAATGACATAAACTGTTTTTCTTGAGACTGTGTATTTGGTGGACGGATCGTATTAGGCATAACTTCCAGTTTTTTTTAAGGTTTTAATGCCCAAGTGTGAGACTTTCGTGGATTTTTGTAATAACTTGTAGGAATTCGTGCGAATTGGTTTCAGCTTGTTGTATGTGGAGTGGTAGGTGGATTTTGTTCTCGCTGGTTTTTTTCCCGAGGGTGAACATGGATGGTATTTAGGCATCATTTCCAGTTTTTACAGGTTTTGATGCCCAAGAGTGAGACTTTTGTGGATTTTTGTAAAACCTTGCAGGAATTCGTGCGAATTGGTTTCAGCTTGAGTCTGTGTAGTGTGGTTGATTTTGTTCTCGCTGGTTTCTTCGCGAGGATGGACATGGATCGTATCAGGCATAATATCCAGTTTTTAAAGGTTTTCATGCCCAAGTGTGAGACTTTCGTGGATTTTTGTAAAAACTTGTAGGAATTCGTGCGAATTGGTTTCGGCTTGCCTGTGTGTGGTGTGGTAGGTGGATTTTGT
This sequence comes from Othius punctulatus, assembly GCA_951805005.1. NCBI lineage: Eukaryota > Metazoa > Arthropoda > Insecta > Coleoptera > Staphylinidae > Othius > Othius punctulatus. The sequence continues at coordinate 10,810,645 of OX638145.1, forward strand.
TCTCGCTGGTTTCTTCGCGAGGCTTTCTTTTGAGGTAAAAAAGCTTTCCCGTGAAAGCTCGTCGATCGTTCGCCATGGGCGTCCTTATCGCCGGTGTAATTACTGTGGACATGAGGACGGCGGAGCATGTTGGTACGATATCAAATTGCGTTCACGCACGTACAGGCCTCAATAATAACAGTGTGGCGCACGAAAATTATGATTGGCCGCGGCGAGCAGGGCAAAAAGAAGACGCCGCAGGAGCAAGAGAGAGCAGGCCGTCCTACCTGACAGGTATGCTCAATCTATGATGTATATATAAATACGTAACGGAAAATAAAAAAAAGAAAAAACGGCGCAGGGATAAAACTTTCGTATAAGAAACGCGCGGACCTCCCAAGTGGCCGGTGTGCCCTCCTGCTCCTCGCTCGTCCTGCAGCGGGCGCTCCTTCTGCTGGCCCCTTGGACGATCATAATCGGCGAGCGAAAAGCGCGCAATTTCGCGGCGTTTTGAATATTTATTAGCGATGGCGAGCGTGGATAATTCACAGTAGCGTAATTGCGTACCATTAGCGAGGCGCAGTGCGGCCCCCATCGACCTGTAATTACAGACAATGAGGGGCGGTGCCCCCCTCGTGAGCCCCCCACGTCCCTGGAGCCGCCGACTGAAGCGTTGACAATATCCTTTACGAACCACGGTTTCTTCGCGCTTAACGAGCCGGCGATGTGAATAGGCACTCTGTTATCTCCGGCGGATCCGTGATAGCTCCAGATTTACGGCCCCTCGTAATGCATTACCTAATAGTAATTATAATGAACGTCCGAAAAACGTGATTTATCGTCCGCCCGGCCGCAGAGGATGGATTATAAATGGGTAAATAAATGTTCAGTGGCTTTTCATCCCGCGCAGCGCCGGGGCCTGCGCTCATTGTTTACACGGATTGATCGATGCTCGCCCGCTCCAGTGTGTGGAAATCGGAAAATTATTTCATGCACGTGCACCAAACCGAACAGATTTGTCAATGCACACAAAGATACGTGCATTTCAACTTACGATCTTTTAAATTTGTTGAGCAAACTTACCAACAGTTTCCTCCACAAATTTAAAAGATGCTCAACAAATTTAAAAGATAGGTGCCATAAATCACAACAGAATTGGTATTGTATCGCTAAAAACATTAAGTTACACATTTTTCAAAAAGCAAAATATCTCAATAACCTAGAAACATTTTTTCAGACGTTTCTGAAATCAGCAAAGAAAAGTCTATCGGAATGAGCTATTTATGATTAAGGGACAAACATTGTGTTGACCAGTGTAATCAGACTTCCAGAATAGTGTATTTGCAAGTGAGACCTAACATTTCAAGTACGCATTAAGCAATTTTTACTATCATAACTGCCCTGCATCCATGAACTGGAATCGCACAATCTGCGTTACTCTACACATTACAATATGATAACACGCTCTGCTCTATTCGCAGAAACAGTTCATTAAACCAATAACAATTAGAATTTTGTATAGCAAGCCAATTTTATTCGAGTTTTTCTTGGCTTATTTTCGTAATTGATGTATCCACGGATGGTAATTGCATAATCCGTCTGTCTACTGTAATATAACGTGATAACACGGTCCACTATGTGCACAGAAATAGTTTATTAAACCAATAACAATTGGAAATCCCGAGAAATGTTTACGCATCCGCTGCATTAAACGCAGATAAACCTTCGGATATTGCGGCTTGCGAGAATCGATCAGCAATTAACTGGCGACATTATTTTGATTGCTCCAAGGCGAACGGCGAAGACTGATGGCTGCGTGCATCCGGAAATTAGAAATTACAATCGGGAGCGAAGCTCAATGGGAGCCTCGAAATGAATGAAGCAATGCGATTTAAGTTTAAAAATAGAACCACACATGTATATTTGATAGCTGAATCGGATTAATATGCAAGCTTCTTGGATTTACAATTGATTTTTGCTTGGATTTTCAGTATTTGCCTCCTGAAAAAAAAATCCGAGATTGCTATTCAAAATTTGCAATTCAATTAGATAAATAGATAGATTGATAGATAGCTATTTATTTCAAGAGATTATTGCAAAATAACGATAAATTTAAACATGCCAAAGGTAATAAAGTAGTAGTAGTAGTATATAAGATAAATAAAATTACATTACAATTATCAGTAAGCACTAAATATATGATAGTAACTTTGAAATTTGACAGATGAAATTTGTTATGCTAGTAATAATTGACAAAATTGACAGGAAGCACTGAAAATAAAAACATAATAATCATAAGAACAAGCGCTTATGGATTACAGGATAAACTTCCACTGAATACAGTTCTGATCTGATCAGTACTCGGCTAATTTTTGTCTTGAAAACTTTCCTAGGAAGTTAAATAATATTTTTTTCACTGTCGGATCATTTTTGTTGGTGTTCATGTGTAAAACTTTATAAAATGAAACCACAGCCTTCTTAGTTAAAAATAAAAATGGAACAGAGTATACTAAACACCAATCTTTGAAAACGCTATCGCAACAAGCGAAATAATCAAGTACACAAATTCCTGCCTGAACACATATATTAGATAATTGTTGTAATTGCGTGTTTCTATCGACGGTCTGTATATAAGTGGTTTATAATGATTTAAATTATACACTAATTGCAAATAGAAATCTTTTGGATTTATTTTTTGTTCCGATTTACATCGTACTTTTCTAGATATCTTATGGAAAGCGTATTAAAATTTATACAAAAATATCTATGAGATGTCCATTACACGTCCAACAATTGATAAAAATTTGATTCATTTGATCTTTTGATTCCATGGTCATCTGCATTACAAATTATAGATATTCTATAGTAATTCTAAACAATCTGTTGGAAAACCATAGATATTAAGTGTATTTTGTCATTTATTTGATTTATTTAAGTAAATATCCAATATGTAATTCTTGATATATTAGATTTTAGTGTGTGATTTTTAGTAATATTTAAAGTATTATTAATTTATATCCCCAAAAAGTAGCGTATCAATATCAATGATTTTTATTATTGATATTAAGTGATATGTGTTACACGTTTATAGTATGCAAGTTGTACAATTGACTATTAAACGTGAAAAAATTGTGGGAAGAAGTTTTTGATACACTATACAGTTACGCATTTGAAATAGAAATCTGTTGGATTTCCTTTTAGTTCGGATTTACAACGTAATTTTCTAAATATCTTATAGAAAACGTATTAAAATTTATACATAAAAATCTATGAGATGTCCATCACACGTCCAACATTGTCCATGTTGATGAAAATTTGATTCCTAATTCCATAGTCATCTGCATACAAATTATAGAAATTCTATAGTAATTCTAAACAATCTGATGGAAAACCATAAATATTAAGTGTATTTTGTCATTTATTTGATTTAATTTAGTTAATATCCAATATGTAATTCTTAAGATTTCGATTTTAATGTGTGATTTTTAGTAATATGTAAAGGATTATTAATTTATATCTCAAAAACTAGCGTATCAATATCAATGATTTTTATTATTGATATTAAGTGATATGTTTTACACTGTGTATAGTATGAAAGTTGTACAATTGACTATTAAACGTGACGAAATTGTGGGAAGAAGTTTTTGATACACTAAACACTAACGCATTGCAAATAGAAATCTTTTTGATTTTCTGTTTGTTCGGATTTACAGAGTCATTTTCTAGATATCTTATGGAAAATGTATTAAAATTTATTAAAAAATATCTATGAGAGTCCATTAAATTTACAAACATTTTCAAATTTACATACATGTTAATGAAAATTTTATTCCTAATTTCATGATCAACTGCAATACAAATTATAGAAATTTTATATTGACAATATAGAAGTATAGACAATGTATGTATAATGGACTACATGTCCATTACATGTCCACACATATGTCCAACATTGTCCATGTTGATGAAAATTTTATTCCCATGGTCACTTTTTAGTAATATTTAAAGTATTATTAATTTATACCCCCAAAAACTAGCATATCAATATCAATGATTTTTATTATTGATATTAAGTAATATGTTTTCATTTATTCAAATTAATATCCAATCCGTAACTCTTGAGACATTCGTTTTTACTTTAATAATGTGATTTTTTCTGAGTTTGAACTATTTTCAAATTATATCTCAAAAGGTAGCGTATCAATATCAATGTAATTTAATGTTGATGGTCAAAACTATACTATTGATAAACGAATATAATTTGATAGATTTCCAATGCGCGATTCTTGAGATATTCTTTTTTTAATGTGAATGTATGACTTTATGTGGTAATTTTTTGTGGTGGTGGTTTCATTTTTTACTGTCATAATGTGATTCTTGGTGATTTTAATTTATTGTCAAATTATATCTTAAAAACTGTCGTATCAATATCAATATAATTTAATATTAATATTAAGTAATATGCTTTTGATGATCTAATGTAATAAAATCAATTTCCAATGAGCGATTCTTGAGATATTCTGTTTTTCATGTGAACGTATGATTTTATGTATTAATTGAAGTGTTTTCTGAAAACTTTTCAGAGTCACCCTTGCACTCAAAGCTAGCAAGCAACGTTTAAGACGTTACCTGAAAACCGACACACCTCATAATAACTTTTGACTTTCTCCCCGTTTCAATAGCCAGCATAGAAATTAAAATTTATGCAGTTTTTTAGGCCCGATACCTGAAAATGCACACCATGAATCGTGCAATTGTACGGACCTTAACATAAACTGTAAATTTCTCTCCAGCAAAGGCTGACAAAGGGCGGGATGTTTACAGTCTGACCGTAAAAAACCCAACTTTCTCCAGACACAAAACACGATGGAAAATAGGGTCCTAAAAAATATACAGCTTTCTCCCATCGCATTCACATGAAAAATTTAAAAAAACAAACCATAGGACGTTGATCACCAACTTCCATAATTAGTATTTGCTTCTTATTGTTTATTATTTGAGAAAGGTTTGATTCGATAAGAAATATTATTTTTCACTTTTTGTAAGCATCAACACAAATTTCCATAATTAGTATTTGCTTCTTATTGTTTATTATTTGAGAATGGTTTGATTCGATAAGATTTTGTGAGCATCAAATCCCATTATATCTATTTATAGGAGAGCAAAAAATCTCAGATAAAGCGGTGTTTTAAACTACTTTTCAACAGGATTTAACGGATATACTTTTAGCTCTACATAAAAACTAAAGTTGTACGAAAAAAGTGGATTAAAAAAAAAACGTTCACACCTCGCTTATAATCGCATTTAATTTGTGACTTTTTAATTTGTTTAAATAAATTATTACCTTTCACACTCACATGAGTTACAATATTGGGCAATTAATTATTATAATCAATTCAATTTGCCTTACTTTCGCTTAAGTGCTTGAATAAATAGCTTCGTCGTGTGTCGTGTGATGGAGCCTGATAGAGTTTGCGTGCCTCTAATTTCGGCGATAAATCCCATTCCTGCACGTTTTCGGCTGCCGTGTGGGTTTACTTATTCCAAGTGGGTGCTTGTTCTTCTAATTTGGGCGCAGATTAATCTATGCGGCGCTTTAAATAGGGTGCTAAAGTGTAATAAAAATAATAACTTATGGAGCGCGTAATAACCGGAATTACGGGGCGCGATTGCAACGACCAAATGGCGATAAAAATTACAAAGTTGAGCACAAATTAGCAGGTGCATTTCGCTATCGTACAACTGCAATTTTGTTATCCCTCGCATCGGCATCGCTGTTATGTTAAAAATTGCTCGCACATTAAATTCACTTTGGCTCACACAAAACTGCAATTTTCAGAATTTTTTCACTCCATAATTATACGCGTAATATTGTGTAAGCTGAATACAGGAGCGCAAGAATTTAATCGTTGAATTTAAAATAAAAGAGTAACATTGAATTAAAATGGTATGAAAATTTTAATTCAATACACTTTGTGTAATAATTCCACAGTAATCTAAAAATTGAGAAATAAGAACGAAATAATTTTATCCCTAAAGGCTTCAATTTAAATGTTGAAGGATCAAAAGATATAGCAATAGCAAAAATTCATCCCTAAAGGATTCAATTTAAATGTCGAAGGATCAAAAGATATAACAATAAATAGCAAATGTACGAGTCCTGTATTCAGAACATTATTGAAATGTAATGTGTGTAAAATTGTGAAACCATGATACTTGGGTTCACATCCATCTCCTATCTCACCGGTCACCTTTTGGGACAGCGTGAGTGTTTGGGCATTCGCTGGGCCTATTCTTGTGTCGCGCTCGGCCTCCCACATTCCCCCTATCTTAACGGAATCGACACGACACGCAGAAGAGCCCATTCTTCTTATTCAACGTCCAAAACAGAATTCATTACACGAGTCCCCACGAAATCATTATCATTCCGTTCTGGCACATAAATCTCGCATTTTGACGGGAGAAAGTCGCCCTTTTTCGGCGATCGCAGTCCGAGGAAGGCAACACCGGGTTGTTACACGGGAAGCTTTTTACAACCCCTGCTGCACAGAGAGGAGAGAAAGTTTTTGGGGCCCTTTGCGGCCCTCCTGTGAATTTTTTAAAGTAAGTGAATGGGGGTCCACTCATCTTATTTGGATGCGGCATGACGGCCGAGACCTGAGTTTTTTTTACAACCCTCCAGTAATTCCATTTAGTAATAGCGTGACGAGAGAAAGCTGCATTTTTTATGGCATCCCCACGGTGGGGTTCGCATCGGTGCGAGGGATGAATGCATTTTTTACAATAACCCTCCTGAACTACGTCATGGCATATTTGGTGTTCGTGTGAAGACGTAATTGTTGGATGTTATCTTGAAATACATATTTTTTTGATGCTTTGCTGGACGAAGAAATGCTGCTAGAAACTTGAGAATAGCGATATAAGAATGATTTTAAACCAGCAAAATCAGAATAGTACATGAATTGATGAGCTATCTCATCAGCCTCATCATTATAAAAAAAATAAAAAAATATTAGTAGTCGCGTAAACCATATCCAAACAAGCAACTGAAAACTGAAAAACTGAAATATATTTTGATCCTCGCAGATTTCTTAATGTTTCTTCATAAATTGTAGAAAATTTTAGCATTGAAACAGAAAAATCTGAAGATGTGACTTTTTCCACATACATAAAGTGCGTAATGTATCGAATGTGTTACCTTACAACTAAAGAAACGAATTTTCTATGAATATTTTCCTATGAAACAGAAAAAAATCAGCGAAATCGTCAGGAAAGGATTTTATATATGCGTTTTATTTAATATATTTTACTTGATTTTTTAGTTTAGGAGACTAATTCAATCTGGTATAAAAATTAACTTTATATTTATATAATTAGTTGATTAGATTGTGCAAAATGTTGGCGAATTTTCATGAAATCCTTCAGAATTTTCCTTTGGCTAGACTTTTGTCATTCTGCCACTACTGAAACTGTTATGTTGTTGTGTCGCTTCTGACAAAAGAACAAAGAAAAACTAAACCAAATAAATATTGAACGTATAGGAATAATAAAACACTTGGTTGACGTTTCACAGAATATATAAAAAGAACTCTACAATTATTTCGGCCTCTCAGCCATTCTCAGGAGTATAAACTCAAGAGTATATTATTTTTCTTATACTAATATGTTTCACCATGTGGTAACCACTCACACATCCAATTTAAATATTGAAAGTATAGGAATGATATTACATAAAGTAGTTACAATATGTACACGTTATACTCTTATATACAAAAAACTAGTCTAAAATTTAATGTGAGTGTGTGGCAATAACTTGGTGAAACTAAGGAGATTTAAAAAAACATTTTTTTTAATAGAAATAACTCTTAAATTACAATTATTATTAGATACATAGTTATATCAACTAAAAAATTTGTGAAACCTATACCAAGTGTTTTTTTAAATCTCCTTGAACTAGTGTTAGTTTTAAAATCTTGAAGTAGGAACATTTAAGATGTTATATTGCCAATTAAACCTTACGTGACTTGATAACTAAGTCTAGAAGTAGGTACATTTAAGATGTTATAGCGCCAATAAAACCTTATCTAACTTATTAACATCTTATGACTCTGGTGAAATATTTACATTATTGATAGAAATTTCAATAACTTTGTATCGGTAAGGTATTGTGGAGTAATCAATTTTCATGAAAATTCTATGAAAATGTTGAAAAAACGTGATTTTATTCATATTTTGGCATTATGAACTCATAAATGTAAACAGTTTGTGCAATTTTCATGAAAATTGTTTGAAAATGTTGAAAATTTTATTCATTTTTTGGTATTATGAACCAAAAACTGGAAACAGTTTGTGCACTTTTCATGAAAATTATTTGTAAATGTTGAAGAATTTTCATGAAAATTTTATGAAAATGTTTAAAACATCAAGGTTTTATTAATTTTTTTGCATTATGAACTCAAAACTATAACTGATTGTGCAATTTTAGTGAAAATTCTTTGAAAGTGATTAAGTATTTTCAAGGGTGCAATTTTCATGAAAATTCTACGAAACTTAAAGAAAAAACATGGTTTTATTCATGTTTTGCCATTATGAACTCATAAATGTAAACAGTTTGTGCAATTTTCATGAAAATTCTCAGAAAATGTTGAAAAATATCATGGTTTCATTCATTTTTTTGTATTATGAACAAAAAACTGTAAACAGTTTGTGCACTTTTCATGAAAATTCTTTGTAAATGTTGTAGAATTTTTATGGGTGCAATTTAATGGAAATTCTATGGAAATGTTAAAAAACACCATGGTTTTATTCTTGTTTGGCATTATGAATCCTAAAACGTAAACAGTTTGGGCAATTTTCATGAATATTCTTTGAAAGTATTGAAGAATTTTCATGTAAATTCGATGAAAATGTTTAAGACATCAAGGTTTTATTAATTTTTTGCATTATGAACTCTAACTGTATGTGCAATTTTTGTGAAAATTCTAAAAGTATTTTCAAGGGTGCAATTTTCAAATATTCTACGAAAAGTTATTCATGTTTTGCCATTATGAACTCATAAATGTAAACAGTTTGTGCAATTTTCATGAAAATTCTTTGAAAAGGTTGAAGGATTTTCATGGGTGCGATATTAATAAAAATTCTATGGCAATGTCAAAAAACATCATGTTTTTATTCATTTTTTGGCATTATGAACCAAAAACTGTAAACAGTTTATGCAATTTTCATGAAAATTCTTTGTAAATGTTGCAGAATTTTCATGAGTTCAATTTTCATGAAAATTCTTTGAAAATGTAAAAGAATTTTCATGGGTTATTGTTTTAATAAAAATTCTATGGAAATGTTAAACCACCATCATGGTTTCATTCATTTCTTGGCATTATGAATCCAAAAATTGTAAACAATATGTGCAATTTTCATGAAAATTGTTAGTAAATGTTGCAAAATTTTCATGGGTGCTATTTTAATGAAAATTCTATGGAAACATTAAAAAACATCATGGTTTTATTCATGTTTTGTCATAATGAACCCTTAACTGTAAACAGTATGTGCAATTTTCATAAAATTCATAAAAATTCTTTGAAAATGATGTAGAATTTTGATAGGTGCAATTTAAATGAAAATTCGTTGGAAACGTTAAAAAATAATCATGGTTATATTCATTTTTTGACATTATTAACCCGAAGATGTGTGCAATTTTCATAAAAATTCTTTAAAAATGCTGTAGAATTTAATGTTCATGGATGCAATTTTAATGAAAATTCTATGGAAATGTTAAAAAAATCATGGATTTATTAATTTTTTGGCATTATGAAGCCAAAAATGTAAACAGTATGTGCAATTTTCATGAAAATTCTTTGAAACGCTAGGTTGTTTGAGTTTCACAGGCTTCTTGCTTACTGCAACAATTGTTTCGGTGGCTTCATTGTTGCAGTAAGCAATAAATCTGTTAATAGATAAAATAAGCAATAAAAACTCAAACAACCTAGCGTTTTATTTACTAATTCTACTGCGGAGTTTCATCAAGCATCTGCCTCATCAATCGAAATAACTTCAAAATTTGCGTGTAACTTTTTAATTAAGAATATCTGGACACTGAAACTTTTTTCACAGTCTTGTTCTATTGCAATTCAGTTACGAAATAATAATTATTACATTTATGATGTAATAATTTTATGATGAATTATTAATAACGTACAGGTTAATTTTAACAAAAAGTATTTTGTAAATGTGTCTAGAAATGTGTATGTATGTATGTATTTTCATGCCTGGTGAAAAGTTACGACCAGTTGCAAATTCCTGCCCTGATTAGTAAGTTGCTTCAAGTTCGGTTTGTAATTGGGGGTAATGCGGAATTAACTGTGTAAATTGTGGCAATAAAATTTTGATGGATGCACCCCTGCGATTTCATCCCCATATTTCTGAAGCTGTTGGCTCTAATCGAGTTTATTATGGTGATGGCGATTTATATGCGGAATTACGTTATTATTCGGGCAACTTAAGGGTGCGCACCGCGTTTTTAAATAACGCGGCCGCATTCGGCATAATCGGGTTCGAATTTTAGGCGCCCCCCGGCGAATGTCGCCGGGGGGGGCGAAAATAAGTCCGATCATTACGCGTATAATTCTGAAATTCAGAAGTGTACCGGCGGCCGGCGCGCGGCAAACGGGCCCATTACCGGCCGTAAACACGTACCAAATCGCTCCCAAATTGCGTTCTGTGTATTAGGCGTCGCCCCCGCGGCGCTTCCGGTTCCGGATGGGGCTGGGGGATGGGGGATGGTGACGCACGGGCGTGCGAAACGTCGCGCGCGGCCTCCCCCTCACGTCAGGTTATTACACGTTCCAATAGTCGGCGGCAGTATAATATCACGGGCGGATGCGTCCACCCCCGGGGACGGCACAATACGCGCCCCCCCTGGGGGTGGTTGAAGCGCCAGGGCTCCGCTTGCGGGGGAGAGAGATGGGGTGGTCCCGTGTACGTACACTGTGTAATATACTCACGTAGCTATTGTGCCTGTTAATTACTGCGCTCGATGGGGGTGTGGGTGGAGGAGTCCGATGCCTGGCGGCGTGTTTATATCGGTCCTTACCTAGAACAGAAAAAGGCACGTTCAGAATGTGGATGGATGCTGCGGAGTTTTTTTTTTCGGGGCGTTGGATTTATTAAGGGGGGAGCTTTGGGCTTGTTTTATCATTCGACAGGCGCTGGTGCGCGCGGGCGGCGGGAGGGCCCCCGTACATCCACGTTAGAGCCGGCTCACGATATATTTAGAGCCGGTACGTTTTGGATTAGCCTAATTTATGGTGTTATCTGATGTGCTAAATGCATCGGGAGCTTCGGTTTTAGTTTTACGCGGACGCGATACGTTAATTACCCGATTTTTAATTCCACCCCCGCGCGTTTTATACAAACAAATTATGCGCATAACGGCCCCGGGCTGCAAACCATTATGTATAGGCGCCATAAACAGCGAGAGCAACAGTGTATAAATCCACATTATGTTTATAACCAGCAAATGTAATCTGTCAATGGGTAATTGAACTATTGCCGATCAATATGTTACGGCTGGGCCCGGGGGCTGTGCGGTGGTGGGACGGGGCTGCTTCCTGGGGCTCATGCGTGATTTTCACCGATACTTCCACCTTCAATCCGGCCTTCAACGCCTCATCTTCCGTACACCACTTTTAATCGGGCCACGGCGGACTTGTTTACGGCCGCCCCCGGGGCTCCCCCCACCCCCTCCACGCGTAACTCTCTCAACGTGAATTAGTTGGAAACTCGCGCCGCGCAACTTATTTCCGAAAATAAATTCCGCAGGCATGCCGGCATTAATCGCGCGCGGGGGTGAAAAAAGCCGCGCATTCCTGGGGGCCGAAATGGAGACGTGTCCCGGAGGGGCGGCGGTCGGCGCGCCCCCTTGGCCGCCGCGCTACGTGTGCGCGTCCACACGAGGGCGGCGATAATGGCCGGGCGGGCGCCATTAACGTGGGGGCGCAACCGGCGCATCATTAGTCCGCACCGAAGGAATAACTCACCGCACCGCAACGTGATCAACCGCAGCCGCTTTAATATCTCGGCCCCCGGCAATATTCCACCGGCTACAATTTCGGATCGTGTTCCCGGCAGCAACGAATCGAAACCGACGTTGTGTAGCTTAGTAATGAAGACACAAGTTATATTTTCGATGCCCCATCACCATCACCACCTACATCTCCACCATTCTCAACACCATCAGCAATTGAATGGCCAAGTACAAAAAGAGAAGTCCTGCTTGTTCTAGTAGATGTGTTTCAAGAGAAGTGCAATTTCGATGCTCCATCACCATCACCATCTCCATTCTCAACACCATCAGCAATTGAATGACCAAGTACAAAAATAGAAGTCATGCTTCTTCTAGTAGATGTGCTTCAAGAGAAGTGCAATTTCGATGCTCCATCACCATTACCACCTACATCTCCATTCTCAACACAATTGAAGGGCTAAGTACAAAAAGAGAAGTTCGCCTTCTTCTAGTAGATGTGCTTCAAAAGAAGTGCAATTTCGATGCTCCATCACCATCACCACCCACATCTCCATTCTCAACACCATCAGCAATTAAATGGCTAAGTCCATAAAAAGAAGTTCTGCTTCTTCTAGTAGATGTGCTTCAAGAGAAGTGCAATTTCGATGCTCCATCACTATCACCATCTCCATTCTGAACACCACCAGCAATTGAATGGCTAAGTACAGAAAGAGAAGTTCTGCTTCTTCTAGTAGAAATGTTTCAAGAGAAGTGCAATTTCGATGCTCCATCACCATCACCACCTATATCTCCATTCTCAACACCATCAGCAATTGAATCGCTAAGTACAAAAAGAGAAGTCCTGCTTCTTCTAGTAGATGTGCTTCAGGGGGAAGGATGATCCACCACCATCACCACCTACATATCCATACTCAACACCATCAGCAATTGAATGGCTAAGTACAAAAAGAAAAGATCTGCTTCTTCTAGTAGATGTGCTTCAAGAGAAGTGCAAAATCGTTACTTTTAAGTAATTGGTTAAAACTATATATCCATCCATGTGGTTTCTGACGAACATAATTTGGTTAATAGCACATATATGATATCTCTTATTTTAACAAAACATTTCGAAATTATGAGCGCCAAAATGTCTGAAGTAGCCTTTCTGCTCTTAGAAATTCAATTACAACGAACATTAAGACGATTTTATTTTTGTATCTACAAACAAGCCATCAAAAGCAACACATCTGTTGAAAACTCTACATGTTTGAATATCTGATGTTAATAAAAATAGATGATTACTACCAGAAAACAAAAACGAGGAGGATTTTCGGAGAAAGAAACCTCCGAAAGAAAATTGTTGAAGAGGTTAAAACACATGATGGGTTCTAACGCTGAAGAAGCAGAAGAAGACTATCAAAAAAGTACTCCGAGTATGTAAATATACAATAGTTTCGATATACCACCTCCACCTACATGTCCATCAAAACTTTCAATATCCAAATAGATGATTACTACAAGAAAAGGAAAAGGACGAGGATTGCTAGAGGAAGGAACCTCTGGAATAAAATTGTTGAAGAGGCTAAATCCCTTAATCGGTTCTAACGCTGAAGAAGAAGACTATCAAAAAAATACTCTGAGTATGCAAAAATACAATAGTTTCGATATACCACCTCCACCTACATCTCCACCAAAATTTTCAATATGTACACCAAAACTATTTTTGTATCTGCAGACAAGCCATCAAAAACAACTCATCTGTTGAAAAATGTACATGCTTGAATATCTGATGTTGATGAATATAGATGATTACTACAAGAAATGGAAAAGGAGGAGGATTGTCGGAGAAAGGAACCTTTGGAAGAAAATTGTTGAAGAGGCCCATCTGGGTTCTAAAGCCGAAGAAGAAGAAGAAGACTATTAAAAAAGTACCTAATTTGAGTATGCAAAAATACAATAGTTTCGATATACCACCTCCACCTACACCTGCATCAAAACTTTTAATGAACCAAAATCATATAGCAGAGAATTAATCAGAGCAACTGATTGCACAAAAAATACAAAGAAACCAATAGCAATATTTTCCATATTCTACCCGACGTACATACCTATACATCTCTTCCAATAATTTCACAAAAACTTCAATAAAACCATTAAATCTCAATAATGAAAAAGACTGAAGAATTTAAGAAAATGTGAGACTTACAAATGTACTAATGCAAATGTACGTAAAAGATTTATTAATTTTCGATCTGTATATTTATATGTATATATTTTTTTATAAATATCTTGATTCAAGAATTTTCTTTTCGAAAATACAAAAATTTTAATATTTAATAATAACATGGAAGGGTTTAGAGAAAATCTTGATATGTTAGATTTTCCTGCAGAAATAAATGTGAGTCGAGCAAATGTAGAAGTATTTGTTTTTGATCTCCAGGTTGTATAAATGACATACATCTCCAATAATTACACGAAAATCTCAATAAAATCATTAAATCTCGATAATGAAAAAGACTGAAGAGTTTAAGAAAATGTGAGACTTGAAAATGTACAGATTATTAATTTTCCATATCTTGATTCAAGAATTTCCTTCTCGAAAATACAAATATTTGAATATTTAATAATAACATGGAAGGGTTTAGAGAAAATCTTGATATGTTAGATTTCCCTGCGTTAATAAATGTGAGTCTAGCGAATGTACAAGTATTTGTTTTTGAACTCCAGATTGTTGAAATGACATATATATGCAATAATTACACGAAAACCTCAATAAAATCATTACATCTCAATAATGAAAAAGACTGAAGAGTTTAAGGAAATGTGAGACTTGGAAATGAACAGATTATCAATTTTCGATATCTTGATTCAAGAATTTTCTTTTCGAAAATACAAATATTTGAATATTGAATAATAATATGGAAGGGTTTAGAGAAAATTTTGATATTTTAGATTTTCCTGCATAAAAAAAGTGAGTCTAGCGAACGTACAAGTATTTGTTTTTTGATCTCCAGTTGTAGAAATGACATACATCTCCAATAATTACACGAAAACCTTAATAAAATCATTAAATATCAATAATGGAAAACACTGAAGAGTTTAAGAAAATCTGAGACTGGGAAATGTACAGATTATCAATTTTCCATATCTTGATTCAAGAATTTTCTTTTCGAAAATACAAATATATCAATATGTAATAATAACCTGGAAGGGTTTAGAGAAAATCTTAATATGTTAGATTTTCCTGCGGTAATAAATGTGATTCTAGTGAACGCACTTGTATCTATTTTTTATCTCCAGATTGAAAAATATACATACATCTCCTCCAATAATTACACGAAAACATTTTTTTTTTCCAATTAACATTAAAAGGAGCAAAATTTACGAAAATCTTAAACATTGCCACGATTTTAATAGTTATTGAAAAATTACATAAACTATTGATGCAAATAATCAAAAATTTGGCAAGTTCCTTAATATTTCATGAAAAATATTTGTAATTTCACGTCAACTTTTTATTTTAAACATTCTTAAATAAATCTGTACAATTTAATGGAAAAAAAGAACATTTCTCCCATTTGGAACAGAAACAGACTTTAAAGTCGACTTTTCTATTAAGTTTTACATAAAGGAGACTTTTCTGTGATATTATTTAACCGGCCCTAAGTTACACTACATAAGTAACACTAGATAACCCTACGTAAGTCAATAGAGAACTTATTTGGTTGGCGCATTCGCATGCGATAATCCTATAAATTATAAACTAATTTCATAATAGACTACTGTTTATATTGCATTAATGTTTATATCCTTTTTTTAAATTTATTTGTAATATATATTTTTATATGTAGCATGCCATAATCTTATAAATTATAAACTAATTTCATAATAGACTATTGTTTGTATTATATTAATGTTTATATCCTTTTATATTTACTTATTTTTAATATATATTTGTATATGTATTTATTATAAGTTAATTATTTGTGGCAGCAAAAAACTTGATCTGAATACGTCAAAATTTGTAGGACTAAATATAAGCAGATCGTTTCCTAAAATTGTCTTCAACAATGTGGCCGCACAATAAATATCTGCACCTGTATTTAATTTCTACAACAGTCACTTACAAAAGAGTCGAGGCATTTGTGGCGGCGCCACGCCGTTGAAAAAAGGGACTTTCTCTTGCCACAATTATCGACCAGCATTAGAAGTGTCTCAAAGGGCTCGCAGAACTGACTTTCTTTTCGTAAAACGTGCAAAAAAGCACAATGCAGCCTCTGAAGCGGTATGTCCAAGGTCAGCTTTCTCCTGCCAAACCAGCCCAAAATTTATGGGATAATGGTGCGAGTGAAAATAAAAAGGTAATTTTGCAGTCGTGTACAATTTCGTTCTGAAATATTTGACAAGTAATGAAATTAGTTTAAATGAATGTAAACAGTTTCGTTCATATGCGTGGTTGACTTTAGTAGCTACTAATGTTCATCAGATGTGATTTATCTTGTAGAAATGATGTTAAGTGATAATATCACTTAATCAACGGTAAGATACTAAAACGGTTAACTTTCTTAACCGTTTTAGTATCTGCTACGGTTTCTACTATCAATTACTATATAGTTACTATCTACTTTAGTAAGCGTTAGTATATATATATATTTTCAATTTACATTTTTTTTTTATTTTGACATGTGCTTTACGATATCACTTAATCAACGGTAAGATACTAAAACGGTTAACTTTCTTAACCGTTTTAGTATCTGCTAAGGTTTCTACTATCTATTAGTATATAGTTACTATCTACTCTAGAAGCGTTAGTATATATATATTTTCAATTTTCATTTTTTTTTTATTTTGACATGTGCTTTACGATGTCTGTATATTCTGTAATACATGTTAAAACTAACCCTTATCTGTAACGAACCCTGCAGGTTCTCCCTATGTTAGTACTTTAATGTGAGTCCACTAACACCCGCTTGCCTAGCAAACAACTCGCTAGGCACAATGTAACTAACATTTGCATATTGCGTTAGGGCAAATTGCAAATCTCTTTGGAGCAATAAAAAAAATGTCTGTATAATTTTGATATTAGTCATTAGTAGATGTTATAACTATGTTGTTCATTTTCATATTTTTATATAACTTTGCATTGCATTCAGATGTGAAAACGTACAATTAGTCGAAAGAAATAAGGATTGTCGTAATGTGGGAGCGGTTTTGGGAGTTCGAGATAAAATAATAATAATTATTATTTTCTCAGCCCAGTCTGCATAGCTGGATGCTTTCCGGCCTCGGCGTGCAAGCGCTCGCATTTCAGGTATGCGCCGGCGTACCGGCTAATTGGGTGTAATTTTCGATAAAATTCCAGGGCCGGCAAATTATGAAGCGCCCCTGCAAGCGCGGGGCCCCTCCCGCCGCTGCCCGCCGCTTTGTCCGCGCTCAGGCCGCGCATTCGTCCGCATCGAAAATAATTGCGCCGGCATTTTCCTGCGATAATCGCGCAAAACTCCTCCTGCAGGTCGATAACACCGAGTGCATCTCCGGGGGCTTTTAACACCCGAAAAACCTAGGGACCTCCGCCAGGGTTCGCCCGTAATTCCGAAAATTGCTCGCCCGCAACGCTGCAATTTAATTGCGAAATTGGCCCGCTCGAATTGGAGATTATTGCCTGGGAAGAGAGGACGGCTCTTGAAACCGAGCCAGGTTTCACGAAAATAACGCCAAGCCAGAGGACGGTGGACGCATTTAGAGAAATTGAGAGTGGAGGTTGTTCGCTATCCAAAACTTAACATGAGACACCATTTATCTCGAACGCCGAAAACATGGCACTACTCCATCATTCACGTATTCGTACATTACATGAGTACAATTATATAATTCGCTGGACCATTGGACCCATTTACAATATTTACATTTTGGCATCAAACTTATCGCAAAAATCTTCAGAATTTACTCGCTCACCAATCAAACGTTGAACGGAATTCCATTATTTTCAATTAATGTCATTATAAACTGACCCTGCAAACGTATAGAAAATTTAGCCATAATCACTGAAGAAGCATCATCATCATACAATACTTTGCTTGCTGTGTCTGTGATTGCTATCATTTCTATACGTTTTTATCTGACTCTTTGTATTCTTTACCAGTTTATTCTTGTGCCACTTGCACTTTCTTTAGCGTCCCATTAATGTTCCTTTCCATTTATTATAATTTCCATAATTTGCCTAATTTCTTGCTTAACATTAATCGCGTACATTTTAACCTCGGCTAGAAGGATTAAGTAACGATTGGAGCTCACAGCGTGAAAGAGCCGCATAAATCAGATGCTGGGAAGAGAAAAACTGTAGGAAACGGGCTCTTATAACAAGTGTATTAGAGAGAGTGAATTTATCGTAATATTTTATTAACAAACTTTATGATCGAGTGCGCACAACGGCGCATATAAACAAATCTAATTAATAACGGGGCCCGCTGGAAGTAATTTTATACGGCGATCGATCACGGAACGCCTGAAATAGCGCTGCGGAGGAACGAAGCACGCGATGAGGGACGGCGAGATCGCAGACGATTCGTAACCCGCACGGCTGCTGCTCACCATTTTTCGCGAAGGAGAAGAGCACCGGGTGTCCTCCGGTGTCCGAAAAACGTGGACGACGGCCCCTCGGCCGTCGACCAGTGGGAAATTTATGCCGGCCAACCGGCGGGCCGGTTATTAATAACCGATTTCGTCGATCCGCCGGACATGTTAATTATTGAAATTTCTACTCGCCGGCGAGTCGGAATTGATTTTTTATCTCCGGTACGAGACAGCGGGGCGAGAT
This sequence comes from Othius punctulatus, assembly GCA_951805005.1. Classification (NCBI taxonomy): domain Eukaryota; kingdom Metazoa; phylum Arthropoda; class Insecta; order Coleoptera; family Staphylinidae; genus Othius; species Othius punctulatus. Next base: position 10,829,442 of record OX638145.1, read on the forward strand.
GCGATTTAATTTATCTGATTCCGGTGTGCGAGATAGCCGCTCTATCCAAACAGGACGATAATGTGCAATTCAGCTGCCAGAATAAAAATTATAATCCACCAAGTGCCAATCTGCGAAGGCCAGCAATTAACTCGCACTTATGTACACCGTCTAATTATCCGACCTGCACACGGATGATAACTCATCCACTACGCCCTGCACAGCACGTTTTATATTATAATTTGAATCCAATTCTATACCCACTATACTGACCTGCTAACCACAATAGTGGTAACCTGTTTTATGGCCATTTTGAGATAGTCACAGTTTTTAATTTTCAAGATTCTGTCACTAATTAGATTTCAAGTCAATAATTTTTCAAATTTGAATTGAATCATAAAGGTAAAAGGTGATATTACTTGTTGTAGGTGTATAGATTCAACATTCTCAGTCTCTAAACATTAGATTTCAAGTCAATAATTTTTCAAATTTGAATTGAATCATAAAGGTACAAGGTGATTACTTGTTAATGTTATAAAATTATTAATTATTAGATAATTAAATAGATTTTTTTTTAAACTGACCACTTTTAGATGAACAAAATCATATTATTTTATTACTTAACTGGGAAAAACATAGTAGAGAGATGATTACAAATAAAAACTATACTTCATCCAACCATCAAAACTTATCAATTCAAGATAAATTAGCTTATAAGTACGTATAATAAAATTTTCAGTAATAAGTAAATGACCCTGTTAATAAAAAAAATATCTATAAATTTTCTTCGTCCGAGGCATTCTCATCATTACCTGTTCCACAAATTGTTCAAAATTTGGGTTAATATTTTGGAAAAAACAATTCTTGTGAAATACCATTAGTTTGTTTTAATTCAGGTTCCTTCATCTTTTCTTTAATAATTTTATTCTTCAATAATTTAACTATCGTATATTCGGCATCTTGAAAGCAACCGAAATGAGATACGAGTAAGAATCAACACGAACATGACACTCTTCAAGACAATTTATAGACCATCACTCTTATATGGAACCGAAACCTGGACAACAAATGAAAAGACAATGAACAAAATACAAGAAACCGAAATGAGATACTTAAGAAAAGTTGATCAGGGATACATTTAGTAATTTTCAATACCTAAATGAAACCTATGAAACCTTGCCATTTAAAGAAATCTTCAACTTTCATTTCCAAGATATTTACTTTTTTACGCATTTCTGACGCACTCTACGTCACTTTTTTCTTTACTTTGAGTTCTTTTTCTATCCTGTGGTGAAATTAATCAGCAAAAGACACACATCTCATGCAATATCAAATTACATAATCTAAAAGATTTTCTTATTTGTTTCTTATTTATTTGTTTGTTTATTTTGTTATCTTCTAATTTAACGTCTGTCACGATAAAACGAAAATTATTTAGAAATGTTCTAGTATTAATTGTAGACAATATACTAAACAAATCATAAGTCAAATAAATCGTATTATGTACCTTTATCTTTTATTTTCATAGAAGTAATTTTAAAAAGGATTTTCATTGAAAGAAAACGAAGAATAGGAAGGAACAATATGTCGTGGCTCAGAAACACAAGGCAATAGACTGGACTAAATACTTTCGGTAATTTGGTTCATACCCTCAGAAACCGCCTAGAAATGCACCACATTGTCACAAACATCCATTAATGGATAAATTTTCAAAATATCCATTAGATAAAATTTCAGAAAATTCCATTAAAATATCAATTAGATAAATTTTCAGAAAATTCAGTGACTGATAACCTATACAGTTCAACTCGGAAAGTTAATAGCTCGATTTTCTCACTTAGTTGAGACAAACTCGTGGTAAAATTTTCAGAGGATTTTATATCTTCATGCATACTGTATACAAATCTGGAATAAAATTTTCAAAATATCGATTAGGTAAATTTTCAAAAATTTTGGTGACAGATAACCTCTACTGTTTAACTTGGAAAGTTAATAACTCAATGTTCTTACTTATTCGAGACATACACGTGGTCAAATTTTCAGAGAATTTATCTTCAGGCATACTGTATACAAAATTGGTTATACATTTTCAGAATATCCATTAGATAAATTTTCAGAAATTTCAGTGACAGATAAACTATACTGTTCAATTTGGAAAGATAATAGCTCGATTTTCTCACTTATTCGAGACATATGCGTGGTCAAATTTTCAGAGAATTTATCTTCAGGCATACTGTATACAAAATTGGCATAATTTTTTTTAGAAATTTCAGTGACAGATATCCTATACTGTTCAATTTGGAAAGTTAATAGCTCGATTTTCTCACTTATTTAAGATGTTGGGAACAAATGTTGGAAACGTGCCTCTACCATCTATAAGTCGCATGCAGCCGTAGATGGGCAATCATAATAATACCCCTCTACTCTTAATGCCCGTATAACTAGTAACAGTTTAGGGGTTTATGTTAAACAAGTATGTAATTGGGTCAGAATTCTCTATCAAATAATGAGAGTAACCAATTACACCATAGGTGGAGGAGTAGTAAGGATTATTATTATTATTATTATTATTGCCAGCAACATTGCTCGCAGTCGCAGTCTCAGTCTGAGATGGTTGTACACTGTATAGGGTGGGCAAATTTCGATGTTTTAATAGGGGAGTCTCGATAACTATAACAGGAATGATAAAATGCCCCCCACTTCCCTCGGCGATCTTTTTTTTCAAGAAAAACTTCACGGTGAAAACCAAAATTGGCTGGAATAATCTCTCATATTATTAGACAAGAAAAATAAAGCTTTTGGAGCTTTAGGAATATATTTATTTATTTAAGATCATTTGACTGTGAATATTATTTTAGAATATTTTTTTCTGGCTTTTGTTGTCACGATTTTTTGACTTTTTGTTTTAAGGCTGTAGGTCGCTTATTTATGAGAATAGAAAAAAACAATAATTTCTATATTCTTGAGGCACTTTTTAGATAAGAACGCAGCGGCGTAGTCAATTTTTCAAAAAACAGTTCGAAATACGAGTTATGACATAAAGTTGTGGTTTTTTATATGGAACTCATAGCTGGCTGTGACTTAGCTAAAAAGAGGGGATTTTTCTCTTTTCAACAATATACGACATGTGGGGAAAATTGTTAAATTTCAATCTGATTTTAACAAAAATTCTTATATCTGTGACTTTCCTAAAAAGAGGGAATTTTTCTTTTTCAACAATATACGACATGTGGGGCCAATTCTTAATTATCTGACTTTATCAAAAATTCTTATATATGTGACTTTGCTAAAAAGAGAGAATGTTTCTCTTTTCAACAATATACAAAATGTGGGGAAAATTGTTAAATTTCAATCGGATTTTATCAAAAATTCTTATATTTGTGACTTTGCTAAAAAGAGGGCACTTTTCTCTTTTCAACAGTATACGACATGTGGGGCTAATTCTTAATTTTCTGATTCTATTAAAAATTCTTATATTTGAAAATAGTTTGATAGCTTGATTACCTAAGGAAACAGCATAAATTAAATACATACATAAAATGTTACGTTAGATGGCTTGATTACCGAAAGCACTGAAACAGTATAAATTAAATAAATGCATAAAATGTTACCGGATACTTAACGCTAGATGCTCATTTGTATTTTTGATAATGTTCGATTATTATTGATGGCATTCCTTAGCATGCACGAAGCCCTGGGTTCGAGCCCCAGTACAGGTAGTATATTTGTACTGAGAAACTAGTGCCATTCGCCGTTGGGGGCTCATTAAGGGCGCTCTAGAGATCGGCGGCGAATTTCTAAAGTAACAAGCCCTAACTCAATACACACATTTACGATAGGCAGTTAGGGATAATACCCCTAACAAATACAGTCACTACTATGGATGGCAATATCTTTACTATCTTTAATATTGTGTTTTTTTCTTCTTGTTTCAATAAATGGCTCGTTATTATTGACATATTCTGTTAATTTATTCTGGTTGGTTGTCCTACAAGGTAAAATGATACAGGCCTACTACGCGAAAAAACTTCAAACATCGAACCACAATTTTCCCACCCTGTACTGTAGATGGGCATTTCGTGTGGTACTGGCGAATTACTTGGTGTTTCGGTGCGGTCATAAACTACCATCAAATTTTCCCCACGCATGATGGTATGAGGCATAAGAATGGCATTGGGGGCGGGGGGTGGTTACTTGCAATGCAAGCGTCGTCCTCGCTCGTCCTGCGGGCTAAATCTCATTTAAAATATATTTCGATATTAAAGTCTCTCCCCCGCATAAAACACATCGCGCGAATAACTATAAAGCCTTTTTGGGCTTCTTTACGAGTCCGTAAAGTATGGGATTTTTAGAAATATCGCCGCTGCAGACAAAGCTTTATTGCGCCGGGGGCAAATGATGATGGAGTGCGCCGCCCCCGTGTGCGCGCACCCGCGCCCAATCGCCGGAGGAAGCGCCGAATTAATTCGGGGGCGGCGGATATTAGTCAATAATCGGAGATAACCTTATCGAATGGCCTGGCATACATTGCCGGTAATACCGTGAACAACCGGTTCCTATATAAGGTACCCACACACACATGTGTGCACGATACAAGCGCTGTCACCGGCATTTCCACCGCTAATGAGATGGAATTGGACGGACAAGCTCTCGCTGCCCGCCACTTTTCTGCACGTCTATTAAACACAAAACGCTATTAATTTTAATATATATTCAGAGCACACAGCGGCCGACAATTATAAAGCCGTACCATAAACGAGAACATACCTTAATGACGTCGCAATTGATACAATGCATTACCATGCGTAATGAAAAATGCATGGCGGGTAGCTGGGTCGGCGCGGTTTTTTTCCGCCTCTTCGCGTACGAGTTTTCTTTATTATGAACGGGCCGGGAAAAGCCGTCGCTCTGGATCAGGCGCTGGTTCGTTATAAACCGATCAAATGGTAACGAGCGATGTGGCGCGTCGATCGCGCCGCGGAATATCAAACGGCCACATTGTCACCAGCGGACAGGAGCTGAATGGAGGTTAATAATTCATGAATAAATAAATAAAGCTCGCAGAAGCGTGTGTGTGAGCGTGTGTGTGTGCGGAGGGGGACAGTCAGTCCCAGCGTATTGGCGCTGTATTTATGGAAGTTCGTTAGATCGTAAAGTTTGACGGCCATCCGACGTTATGAACTGCGCGTTGTACCCCGTAACTAACAACCTGACCGCAATCTGGGGTTTAGGATTTGTTACACACATCGGAACTCTCCCGGAGAGATTAATTGGATTTCCGCTCCACGCTCCCACACATAAACGCACACACACGCCTCTGGCACCCCCCGGACGCCCCGTATTTTCCGGGAAAATTGCTCGCAAGCACCGCGAAGACATGCATGTGTGTGCAGCATCTTGGGGACCTGCTGGGCCGCAGCGCGTTATTAAGTTATAAAATATGCCCCGGCTCGCGCGCGCCTTCCACGGAGGAGCGCTCCGGGTCGCAAATCCTGTATTTCACAATCTTCTATCGACACCGACACGCGGGTCGTTGTTAAATCAAGTTTTAAAGGGACTGCAAAAATGCGCCGCGGACTGACTTATCGCCTCGCTCGCGCTGCTCCCTCCTCCGCCTCGCTCCACGCTCCGTGCACGTATTTATTATTTTCGCCTCGGACGCATAAAGCATTCCCATGGAATTATCTCGCGGCTCGCATCTGTGTCGGAATCGATACTTTTATTGAGACGTCCGATCGCCGCCGCGCCCCGCGCCCAACCGTTAACAAATCAGTGCCGTAATTAACGGTTCGAGCGAAGTAATTAACGGCGCGCACCTTTAATCTGCTCCCGGACGCCGCCACCAAAACTCCAAGGATCTCGTTACGCACCCGCAGGAGGAGTGCTCCTGCATACACCGCCGCGACGTGTCCACGACCATCCTTTGTGTATCACAGGACATGAATAATGTATAGCAATGTAAACCGGTGTATATTCAAAACGGCGATTTTTACATCATCCGAATTCAGCTTTATGCGCTCCCCAGTATCCAGCAATCTTCGCATTTACATAAAACACCTCGCATAATCAGCAATCAAATTTTACGAAATTTCGCAACCACCAGCGCCAAATAAATCATAAAAGCCGCCACCACCAACCCTTGGACGTGAATTATTTACCCCGCCACGTTAACGACTCGTACAATCGCAAACGTGGCGATCAGTTCTTTAACACTGCTAAGTTTTGTAAAATAGTCCGTACTGTAGTAAGGGGTAGACGAAATTTATACGGACTATTCACTAAATAGTGAAAATAGTCTGTTAATTGAGAACCTAGCTTTGCAGGCTTAAATTATCCAAAAGGCAGGTCGATATCCAAATTAGGAAAAAAAAAATGCTGTAGTCATTGCGATGCAAAAAAGCCTTTGATGACGCAGATCAAGTATGTTACAATAATGTGAACGGAACCACCTCAAATGTAGAAGAGCCTCTGATTATTGACCAATACAGAAGAGCTTCTAGCTAAAAAAAACAAGTCAAGTCGGAGAAATTTTGAAGAATTACAGACATATATTTTTACTATATACAGGGTGTCCCGTGACATACCTGTTACACGTCAAGGGTGTAATGCTGAAGTCATTTAAAGTAAAAAATGTCTTACGAACACATATCAAAAACTCCTTAATTACAGAAATACGGCCATTTTAAAATGACATCATACTTGAGAGTGAAGACAATTTTCTCCTGAAGAGGTGTTGGAAAAGACATACACAATAAAAATTACAAGAATAAAAAGTTGCTGAAGCGTTTTTAGGTGCCAGTGATAGAAATAGCTTTCGATCATTGAGCGTACAGTTTAATTTTTCTCGTGAAGAGTGTGAATATTGACCATGCAGAAGACTTCTGTTAAGTATCTTCATTGTCATTGCAGGTGGGCCACAAGCTGATGGACCACGCACATCATGCTTCTGCGTCTAAGTTTAGACTAAGCAAATCACATTTTTGCTAATCTATTTATTCGTGCTGTATCTATATTCATATTACATACTTTTGTGTTCTGGCTTGCATAAAATGAAATATGATTTCCAACGAATTGGCGAAAGAATCGTTCATGAAAGACAAATCACTAATGTAGGACAGGCATATTTAATACTAGATTTGTGTTTAGTACACCTGAAGCCAATTCTCCTGAAAATCTGGCATAGTTTCAGGTATCAATAAGTGAGAAAATCGACGATATAACTTTCTGCATTGACAAGTATGGGTTAGCTATTACTGAAATTTCTGAAAATTCAGTTATTGCATATTTAATATCAGATTTATATTTAGTACACCGGAAGCTAATCCTCCTGAAAATTTGGCAAAGTTTCAGGTTTAAATAAGTGAGAAAATCGACGATATAACTTTCTGCATTGACAAGTACTAGTTAGCTATTACTGAAATTTCAGAAAATTTATTTATTGCATATTTAATACTAGACTTGTGTTTAGTACACCTGAAGCTAATTCTCCCGAAAAATTCGCAATGTTAAGTTTGGCATAAGAACTGGAATTTTACCTTATTTATCGTTAATTTTTTCATTCGAATATTTCAGAATATTGTTTTTCATAGGTATTTTTGATCGTTGTGTAAACCATATAATAGTGTTTTTCACTGAAACTGACTGTAAAAATATATGTACGAATTTTTTAATTTTAAATAATAATTAGACGCAAAAAATAAGTCAACAATTCGGTATCTCCCCAGCATAAATCAAATAAGCACCTAAATTGATTGATGGCGCAAAATAATACAAATTAAAATTTACGACAATAAAAATTTACTGCTAACAACAATAATAAACAAAAGATAAACATCGATGTTTGATATTTGTTTTTTCGACTAATTACATGCTGCTGTTGAACAAATGAGTGTTAAATAACACTAATATTTTACATTTTCCACTAAACTATTTGCAAATTTCTATTTAAAAAACATGAAATGTTATGCCTTTTTAGGCAGTGTCTATGCCTTTTTAGGCAGTGTTTATGCCTTTTTAGGGAGTGCTTATGCTTTTCTAAGTGCCGTTGTGAGTGTTTGTTAAATAACACTGAAATTTTAAATTTTCCACGAAATTTTCTGCAAATTTGTATAAAAAAATGTAATTCTTAATTTGAGTTTTGAGCGTCTAAAAATAAAACTAAAATTTTGCATATTCCGCATTTTTTTACAGACACAAACACGAAATGCTTAATTTTATGCCTTTACTAATTTTCTAATAATGACAAATGACAACAAAATAAAGGCCAAATTAAAACAGGACTTAGCTATTTCGGTAATCAGAGCCTTAACATGTAGAGTGGCTTGGCATTAGTGGTCGAGAAATATCAATAGCACTATCGATAGTATCGATAGTTTAGACTATCGTTTTCAACCGATAGTGTTTGAGCGATTTTTTTTAAAGCTGTACTTTTACAGTTTGAATTTTTTTGTCATAAATACAAATAATAATCTGATGTTCCATTATTGCTGTCAAAATTTAATAACACTTATCGCCAACTCATTTACAATATTACAAAACCTGCCAAATTTCACATATCCACAGAACTCATTCAATCATTTCTACAGGTATATGTAGGAAAATGTATTTCGTGTTACATGTTCTAAAACAATTACAGCATCCTTATCCTTCAGCAGGACTTGAATCCTGGACCATAAGCGACCGTGTAACTCGAACAACGCAATATTTATATACGGATCTATAAATGCGCAATTTGGGTTCGTCGCTTGACCTAGCGATTTTTGCATAGAGTCTCCAGCGCCATATTACGTAAATGCATATAATTTTTTTTTGCGTACAAATTTTTGAAATCTGTTTACGGATCTTGAAAGCCACATAACGTATTATTATAGCATAAAAAAATTGCCATCGCAACTAATTTAATTATCCATTTATTACTATGTCAATTCAAAATATTGCTACACGCAATACTGCATACGTAAATATTGAATTGATGCATATCACGTAATGGTTTTCATAGATTTTTATGGAAAATTCACTGCATCTGCTTCCAGTTTCTCTATTTGGTACGAAAACTGAAAACTTCACTAAACATAATCATTTCTCAAGCCCATCACAGCCGGGCGAATGATTTTACAAAAGTAACTCATATTTATGGGCTCCTCCAAGTACAAAGGCACCAAAGAGATAAACTTCTATCACAGAAAACTGTTTGACTTCACCCATTCATGCCTCACTTATTCCCGTGCATTCCCACCCGTTGTTAATACCAACCAAAACACGCATTACCATTATTGGTACGCGACGTTTGTCCACTCCTTTTGTGCGTCGCTTTTTTCCGGTCTCGGATCCATGAATGAGCGCACGATTTATGGGCCTTTCCCTGCGCCATCAACTCGCTTTGGACCGATTGTAATAAAAATTTCACAACCGTTTCGCCGTGTGTGGAGGTTGCGCAACGTACATGTGCGACACACATGCATCGCCGAGGTGGAGGTTGCGAAACCTCCACATTTTTTACCGTGCGTGAATGAGAGATCTTTACGAGAGTGCCGAAAACTGGTTAAAAATATAAGCGCTCTTTTCACGATTCTGGGCATCGAAGATTCTCACACCGCAGACTAGTCGGTTTAATGAGATATAAATTAATTATTTATAGAATATAACGGAATAAATTAGGACAGAAGTAGTTGTGTTTACAGATTAAAGGCTCGAGTTAATTATTTCTGGTGTAGAATAGAACGAATTAGACGAGAACTGTTGTTAACAAAAATGAAGCTGGAAAATTTGGATTCCTAAATATACTACAAAAGGAGTAAAAAGGGGTTCAACATTTCTGGCCTGTACAAAAAAGAAGCTGGAAAATTTGGATTCCTAAATATACTACAAAAGGAGATTCAAAATTTCATCTCAATCACCCGATAATAACTCAAGAATTGAAATGTTCTGCAATTAACCTTATTGAATTATCTAGGAATATGGATATATATGGATATATGGACTATAATATCTATTAACATATAGAAAATTTTCCGGATTTTGTCAATATTGGTGTCTTTTTTATGAATTATACTGCTAATTAGTAATTTATTCATTAATTTAATTGTTGTGACAGGATTAAGTATATTAAAATCTCATTAATTGTCCGAGAATTTTTTAAGTTGTTCCAGTTGTCCATAACTAAAACTAAATACTACACTAAATACACTAAATACTACATTAAATACACTAAATACTACACTAAAATAAAGTTGTTGTTCAATTAAAATTTCAACATTGTATAACAGTAGTAGTAACTAGTAAGTAGTAGTGGTATTATCCCTAACTGGCTATCGACTAACGCCAATCCTTCTGCCGAATATATAACATTATCGTAAATTTTCCATAAATATCTAAAATTATTTAGGATTTTCAACTGATATATTTATTTTATATTTAATATAAATTTCATATATTAAAATTGTGATTTTCACAAAAACATTAAAAGCGTCTCCAAGTTTTTGTCAGCGATTTAAATTAATAATAAATTTTCCAAAATTTTCCACACAAGAAAAATAGTTTTCCAACTAGGGTCATTGGCAATCCAGAACTTGTGGCAACGCGATACATGGACAATAATATATTCATCGTTTGATAATGCATTCAAACAGTATATTGTATCTAGTATATCAATAATTATAAATAATTAATGTGGCGACAAACTTCATAAATTATGCTTCAATTAGATTCATAAACAACCCACTTTTTATTCAGTTAATTGGTGAAGTGTTCTACATTCATAACTAATTCATGTACCTACATATAAATTATGTTATATTAAAGCAGTTATATTGCACATATTAAAACATATATTTTTCCTAAAATATCCACCCTGGATTTCTCCGAAAATTAGGGCAAAATGCAAAATTCCCGAAACACGTAATTTTTTACTTTGCGGGGGACATTTTTTGACGTACTTTTGACATGTGTGTCAGTTTCCCCTTCCCCCAATAAGATCCTGTCGAAAATTTCATTCCATTTGAAAATAAGGATGATTTTTTGAAATGTATCCTCCCTGGATTTCTCCGAAAATTATAGCAAAATACAAAATTCTCAAAACACGTAATTTTTTATTTTGCGGGGGCATATTTTGACGTACTTTTGACATGTGTGTCAGTTTCCCCCTCCCCCAATAAGCTCCTGTCGAAAATTTCATCCCATTTGAAGATAAGGGTGATTTTATGAAAAGTATCCACCCTGGATTTCTCCGAAAATTATAGCAAAATACAAAATTCCCGAAACACGTAATTTTTTATTTTGCGGGGGAATATTTTGACGTACTTTTGACATGTGTGTCAGTTTCCCCCTCCCCCAATAAGCTCCTGTCGAAAATTTCATCCCATTTGAAGATAAGGGTGATTTTATGAAAAGTATCCACCCTGGATTTCTCCGAAAATTATGGTAAAATACAAAATTCCCGAAACACGTAATTTTTTATTTTGCCGAGGACATATTTTCACGTACTTTTGATATGTGTGTCAGTTTCCCCCTCCCCCAATAAGCTCCTGTCGAAAATTTCAACCTATTTGAATATAAGGGTGATTTTTTGAAAAGTGTCCACCCTGGATTTCTCCGAAAATTATGGCAAAATACAAAATTCCCGAAACACGTAGTTTCCTATTTTGCGTGGGACATATTTTGACGTACTTTTCACATGGGTGTCAGTTTCCCCCTCCCCCAATAAGCTCATGCCGAAAATTTCATCCCATTTGAAGATAAGGGTGATTTGATGAAAAGTAGTATCCACCCTGGATTTCTCCGAAAATTATAGCAAAATACAAAATTCCTGAAACACGTAATTTTTTATTATGCGGGGACATATTTTGACGTACTTTTGACATGTGTGTCAGTTTGCTCCTCCCCCAATAAGCTCCTGTCGAAAATTTCAAATGGGATGACCCACCTTGTGACACCTCATTTGAAAGGTCTTTTTGTCAGTAATAATTAGCTCAGCTTTTTTTTAAACTGACAAACGCACTTAACGAAAAATAACAAATTATCTTTTTTCACAACGACATTTATTTCTCTAAATGTACATTTCAACTACTACGTCGTCATCTTCAGTCGACATTTGTACTGTAAACACACTTAAGTACATATTAACAGATAATTAATTTTTCAATCGATTTTTACATTACAAGTTTTGTGTGTTTTTGTTGTATAAAAATAATAGACTACAACTTTTTTTTCTAATTAGTTTCTCTTTATTCTCAAGATTCCCTCGAATATGCTTAACTGTAATTGCAACTTATTGACAAATTTATTTGAATTTTGTGAAAAATTTATAGTAATAGTAACTCCGCCAAGGACGGTCCCAAGCCCGGCTGAAAAAGGAGGAGGGTTGTGTGTAGGGTTAACAACTCTGCCACGTAAAAGAGAAACGCTAAAGAAACGTTAACAAGAGTATACCTTTTCAAGCTCAAATTGGACTATACCTTTTTAAGTCCAAATTGAGACCAATCAAGTTCAAAGTGAGACCAATCAATTTCAAATTGAGGCCAATCAAGTTCGAGTTGATACCAATCAATTTCAAATTGAGACCAATCAATTTCAAATTGAGACCAATCAATATCAAATTGAGACCAATCAATTTCAAATTGAGACCAATCAATTTCAAATTGAGACTAAACAAAATCAATTTGACACTAAACAATATCAAGTTATCATAATAAATTTTATTTGTTTACTATCAACTTGATATTGTTTAGTGTCAACTTGATTTTGTTTAGTCTCAATTTGAAATTGATTGGTATCAATTTGAACTTGATTGGCCTCAATTTGAAATTGATTGGTCTCAATTTGAACTTGATAGGTCTCAATTTGAACTTGAAAAGGTATAGTTGACGCCCTATGCTCCACTGGGAGCGAAGAGGATTAAAGTAAAGTAAACTATAGTAATAGTAATAACCAATGGTAATAGTTATTACCATTAGTAGTAATGTTAATAGTATGGTTATAACTTAATTCAGATTTAAATGAAATTTTATTGACCACGCGATTGACCACGCGAAAATTTCTCGCAAAGCGTGCGCCACGCAAAATGCCACGGAGCAGAATTCCGCTCGAGATTAAAAAAAAAGGTCGGCGACATTCGCTATGCAAATGCCTTTTTTTGTGTGCAAGACATTCATGTACGTGAATATGCAAATCGGAAAAATCTCCCGCCGAACAATCTGATGTAAAAATACGTGCGTACAAATTCCGCACATTATCCTACTTCTGGATGGAACTTTGCATTTAAATCGCGCGGAATTGACGAAACCTCGCGGGTCAAATGAAGCCGACCTCTCAGAAACAACGCGCAAATTCACAAATATGCTAATTTGATAATTTCGCAGAAGGAAAGGATATTACTGATGGCTTGAGTTTGAAGGATGTTTTGGAGATAAAATTTTCTCGTCAAAGTTCAAATTTATAGAAGAACATAAAAAAATATGCTATAAAAATGTCATCATCCAACACATCAAATACTAAGAGAAGTGCATTCGAGTCTAGGTAGTAAAAATATTTATTTTGGAACTTTTATGTTTTGTCTAGTTTAAATTCATGGCATTAGATATTATCCTGAAATTTGGCTAATATGATAATTTCGCAGAGTGAGGAATGAATATTGCTGATGGTTCAACTTTGAAGGATGTCTTGGAGATAAAGTAATTTTCACGCCAAAGTTCAGAATTAGAAATGAAGAGCAACCAAAAATATGCTATAACAAATTTCATCATTAAACACATCAAATACTAAGAGAAGTGCATTCGAGTCTAGGTAGCAAAAATAATAATTTTGGAAGTTTTTGGTTTTGTGTAGTTTAAATGCATGTCATTAGATGTTATCCTGAAATTTTGCTAACTTGATAACTTCGGAGAGTAGGCAAAAACCTGCAAAATTTCACATATCCATGAACTCATTCAATCATTTCTACAGGTATATGTAGGAAAATATATTTCGTGTTAATTGTTCTATAGCAAATACAGCATCCATATCCTTCAGCAGGACTTGAATCCTGGACCATGAGCGACCGTTTAACTTGAACAACGCAATATTTATAAACAAATCTATAAATGCGCAATTTGGGTTCGTCGCTTGACCTAGCGATCTAGCATAGAGTCTCCAGCGCCATATTACGTAAATGCATATAATTTTTTTCTGCTTACAAATTTTTGAAATCTGATTTCGGATCTTGAAAGCCACATAACGTATTATTATAGCATAAAAAAATTGCCATCGCAAGTTGTTTAATTATGTATTTATTACTCTGTCAATTCAAAATATTGCTACACGAAATACTGCATACGCAAATATTGAATTGATGCATTTCACGTAATGGTTTTCATAGTTTTTGTGACCCCTTAGAAGTATTAAACGACCCATTGACAAGTAGCGACCCACAGTTTAAGAACCATTGGTTTAGACTATCTAGATATTACTGTTATGTACTGTATGCGTGTTTATGTACTGTTTTTATGTTAAAACAGTTTTCGTATGTTACTATATCAGTGTTTCCAGTTTTTAAAACAGTGATATTTTTTTTCACAAACATACTTTACAAACTATGTACCTACTTTGACTTGTGTATGCTGTGTAGTTCTAAACACAATAAATATTATTATTATTATTATCATTTGCAATCGATAGGTTTTGAGTGACTATCAAACTATCGATTATAATCTACATATTTTTTAGTCAAAAACTTTGTACGTATAGGCACGTACAATGGTGTAGGTTTCTACATATTATCAATGTATTTGTGGTTTTCTGCTGGTTTAGATTCATAAATTGGAATTTAGAATACTGTAAAATCTTTGATTTAGAAGAAAGAAAAGTTTTGTAATTTTCGAATAATTGTCATCCACATGTTATGAATTTTTCACGATATATCGAATTTATTGATTTCCATGTAATTTTCGATTAATGTCATTAGAGATTATCATGGAATTTTGCATTTTTATATAATTTTTGATCTCCTACTAACGCAATTTTCATTGAATACAATGGATAAAATTCACTGAAAAGTAGTTGATCAGAAATTGCGATAAGAAATAATCCACGTGTTATGGTTTTTCACGGGATATCGAATTCATTGATTTCCATGTAATTTTCGATTAATGTCATTAGAGATTATCATGTTTTAATAACCAGTAGTATAAAAGATCTTTATTACAAAATTAAATAAAATGATTTGTTTCTACATAATTATAATTCGAGTAGGTAAGTACATGCTCAAAGTACGTACTTGCCTTCTGCAATGGACTAATGGACAATGGACCATCATCAACCTTCGGCTCTTTAACATTCATTACAAGATTTTTTTCCAAAATATAAAAATTGCATACTACTGCTAATATTGCATATACATAAAATTGTATAATCATATGACAAAGAAAAGTTCTGTAATTTTCGAATCATTGTCATCCACGTGTTATGAATTTTTCACGGTATATCGAATTCATGGATTTTCATGTAATTTTCGATTAATGTTATTAGAAATTATCATGAAATTTTGCATTTTTATATAATTTTTTATCTTCTACTAAAGCAATATTCATTGAATACAATGGATAAAATTCACTGAAAAGTAGTTGATCAGAAATTGCGAAACTCCCTGCAGAGTTTCATATATTTATTTCAATTTTCAATTAATTTTCAATTTTTCGCATTTTTGTGCTGGTTTAGATTAATAACTTCTCTGTCCAATTCTCTACGCACATTGCTAATAGTAAGCAAGATCATATCTTGCTATTCTTAATATTTTGTGTTACTTAGCAATATTTTCTATATATCGTGTATAGAAAATATTGCTAAGTAACAAAATATTACGAATAGCAAGATATGATCTTGCTTACTATTAGCAATGTGCATAGAGAATTGGACAGAATAAATTGTTAACGAACTTCGTAGCTCTAGGCAATTGTGAGCTTTCAGTATTAATTTAATTGATATCTGCCTCAGGATATACTTTTGTCTGCACTAATTGGCGATTTTGGGCTGATCTTTCAGCTAAAACTTCCCAAATGGCGGTGTTAAAAGCTATTTACAAACTTTGTAACGTGATACTCATTTGGGTTTCATTATTGGTTCGAGGGGTAGTCGAAAATGTGTAGTTTCGCCCAATATCTGTTTACAACGCCAGTTTTATGGCAAATATGGTGGTCATGAGTTAATTGATAACACAGGCCAACAATTTTGAACTTTTTTTCACGTGAGTTAGGTCTGATACTTGTATTTAACAAATCTTGGTGTGCTGATTTCAAATATTACGTCAAGTTTATTGTTTTAGCTTATTTCGTTTTTTTTTTCTTCACATTTTTACGTTTCGGTACTACCACTACCTGAATTCGAACTTCATTATTGATTTATAATGTATGTTGGGGATCCAAACATTCTTTATGAAGCATTGGTAGCTCGGGAAAACATTATATTTCCGCCTCCACATAAAACTAGGTTTAATTAAGCAAGTTGTTAAAGCTTTGAGCATAGAAGGCGACTGCTTTAAACATATATGCACAACATTTACTAGCCTCAGCTATGAGAAAATTAATGCAAGTATTTTTGACGGCCCACAAATTAGGACACTAATGAAAGACGAGTATTTTACAAGCTCCATGAATGAAAAAAGTGCTTGTAATTCTTATGTGGCCATTATTAAAATATTTTTGGGAAACAAACAATATCGAACAATCGAAAGACCTAGTTGAGACATTAATTTAAAAAATCCGTAAACCGTGTTTCTATGTTTTCGAGTAATAGTTGATGTGAATATATCAAAGTAGTCGTAAATTTTTATGTTTAGCATTATTATTAAAATTTTATGAATATTTTCAAGTGATCTGGGATGCAATATGAGCATTAAACTTAACTTCCTTAATGGCCATCTTGATAAATTTCTGGAAAATTTAGATGATGTGAGTGACGAACAAGGCGAACGATTCCATCCGGATTTGAGGCATATGTAGGTGAGATATCATTTTTTTTTTCTGTTTTCGCTACTTCAACTCGGATTGTGTTTTGCCATTCACCTTTATATCTGGACACATTTGAATACGCAACAAATACGCGATACAAATTTGAGACTTAAAAAGTTTGTTGTAAAACCAAAAGTCTGCCACGAGAATTTTGCACAGTTTCACGTGTTCCCACTGCTCCACTGCTCATCCAGGCTGAAATTCAATACCTTAGATCAACTTTTGCTGATGAATACGAAAAACAATAGTAGTAACACTTGGAAAGCAATAGGTACACCGATCACAAGTTAATCTCAAAGTGGCCTTAAAATCCACAAGTTCATTCTTAGGAGGTCAAATAATAAAATTTCGAAAAATCTGTTTTCGCTACTTCAACTCGGATCGTGTTTTGCCATTCACCTTTATATCTGGACACATTTGAATACGCAACAAATACGCGATAAAAATTTGAGACTTAAAAAGTTTGTTGTAAAACCAAAAGTCTGCCACGAGAATTTTGCACATTTTCACGTGTTCCCACTGCTCCACTGCTCATCTAGGCTGAAATTCAACACCTTAAATCAACTTTTGCTGATGCATACGAAAAAAATTATAGTATCACTTGGAAAGCAGTAGGTACACCAATCACAATTTAATCTCAAAGTGGCCTTAAAATCTCAATGCGCGATGTTTATGCCATACTTGACAGCTCTACTTTGTGATACATTATGAAATAGATTCATTTTTTTGTATTGTTTTTAATGTGAAATAGATTTGCAAAAATTTTGTGGAGACTTCTTAGATGTGATTGATTCATTTAACACTTCAATCAGAGGCTTGATTTGGAGCAACAGGGCGACTTGAATTCTGATTTTCGTTGTGTTTTAATAGCGCGTTGTGTGCATTCGTGTAGCTGATGTAGTGGATGGTGAATAATGTTGGATTGTTTCGGCGCTGCTGCGGCGAGGCTTTATTTGAATTGTGGGTTCGAGAATTCGCTGATGCGTCGGTGATGTGTGCCTGCATATTCCGGGGGCATATTGTCCGCGGTGGCGCGCTTTACTGCCGCAATTCCGTGTCGCTCCGGGGAGACCGTGTGTGCGGGGGCGGATTTTATATTGTGTCGGATGCGCCGCGTAGTATTGATTTAGTTTGGAAAAATAAGTCCATGCGCCATAAAGCTTCCGGCCGGCCCCGTGCAATTCAAGAATCCATCTTTTATGTCCCTCCAGGCGGCGGGCGCGCAGTTTGCGGGGGCCAACTTTAAATCGATTACATCCGTCATCCGGCGTTTAAGTTTTCAACTAGTTTGGGCCCCGGCGTCTGGGCGATATTTGCTAACTTTATGCTAACACCGATGCGTGGCTGCGGTTAAGATCTGCACGGGCATCTGTATGCATGGGTGTGTGTATTGGATTTATGCGGTCAATTAGATATCTTGCCAAATTCAAATGGATGGGGGTCGTAACTCGGATTAGAACAAAAGGTCGTCTCGCCACAATAACCGATCCCGGGCGATAAGTTACTGGGGGCTCAGGCAACGCCCTCTGCTTCGGCCGTGTGTGTGCAGACTGCAGAGGATCTTCAATTCTGGTATGATTTAAAGTGCGGTTTCGCGATGGTATCGTCGATGGCAATATAGAGAGCGGCGAAAAAAGCGCCGGGAGCGTGCGGCCCGCAATTATTAAGTCATTTAGAGATGCGATTGGATTGGGCGTCGATGCCGAGCGCGGAATTGCGGCACATCCTTTATATTCCTTGGATCCATTACATAAAAATCCAGCTGTGCTCGCTCGCCGGTCGCCTCTTTTTTTCATTGTTTCGGTGGCATTTCGTCCGGATCGCGGCCTGGGAAGAGAGATCACGAGGCTGGAGTGCCTTTTGCGACATATGTTTCAAGAATGCCCGCGCGATGTCTTTATGTGGACCGCAGATGCTTATAGAGATATCATACTTAGAATGGCCACTGACAAGTGCGGATGTGCCTTAAATCAAACGGACCAGGCTCTCTCACCTGACAGCCCGTCTTATCCCCCTTGGCCCCTTTCGCTTTGAACGCGTGTGACGCATGTGAACACGAAGACATTTTTTCCAGCGGACGTTTCAATCAGTCATCCTCGCGATCCGGGAAGGGCGGGGGGCTTAATTTACCGTCGTGATCTTGTCGGACATCGCGTTTCCTTGTGGTACAAGTTTTGTAACCTTTAAGAGAACGGTCGCATTTTTCCCTCGAGCGCGCGGCCATACATCTACATGTCAATACGGTTACACAAGACGTCGTCGCTGAATGCCTTTCTGCATTTCCCAGTATAACTATGCATTAATGCTATTTAAGAAGTCTTTATTTACGGGGCCCGGCCGCGGCCTTTTTGCCACCAACACGACGCGAATTAGTTATGTGAAACGATTGTTACATCAATGTACACACACCCAATCTATTCCTCCATCCTTCAACAAGCATTAGCAACAGTGCAACAATAGAAGCAAACCATGGTGCATAAACATAATCAATGTAACAATTAACAAAAAACAGAACACAAAACTAATCAACGTAACAGTTAACAAAAAAACAGCACCATTCATCCCAGGTGTACAAAACTGATCAACGTAACAATTAACAAAAACAGAGCACCATTCATCACAGGTGCACAAAACTAATCAACGTAACAATTAACAAAAATAAACAGAGCCAAACAAATATCAATTAATCTTAACACGATAACTACCTCGCCAATGCAATAATAACCACTGACCACGTGAAAATATTAGGAGCTTATCAATCATAGCTATTGCTGCAACTTTTAACGAAAAGTTGATATTGTTGAAATTTTCGGCCAAGTCTTCTTAAAAGTTGGACAAGTTCGGAAAATATGGAAAAGTTGAGTTTGATTGTATCAGTTGTAAATGTTGAGATGAAGATCATGTACATACGCATACGATAAAAATCGAAATCTGTTAAGTAGCAAGACCCACTAAAAATTCCAACAGTAGTCTAGTCACTGAGGCAAAGAAGAGGTGTACAGGGTGTCTCTAAATTATGTGGACATGGCTTAACCACAGATTACTGAAATTAAAAAAAGACGACTTAACAAAACTTATCTATATACAAATGCGTTTGGTACACATACACATATTGAACATAATTTAATATTTTTATTCTTTTAGAATTAGTCTTTTAATGCCTTAAAAGCTCCGGGTTAAATTGTTAAGTTTGTTTTAAAGAAATTCGGCCTTAAAGTCATTAACGGGACACCCTGCATAAAGGCAAATCAGCTTTAAACAACAAATTTTTATACCTTAAAAGCTCCGGGTAGCAGTCTTCTTTTAAAATGATCATGTTTGTTTCAATGAAATTCGGCTTTAAAGGCATTAAAGGGGCACCCGGTATAAAAGCAAATCAGTTTTAAACAACAAATTTTTAAAGATACGTAAAGTTTTTAATTAATGGAAGCCGGAGTGATTGAACGAACCACTGTAAACCGAAGTATTTGTATCATCATGAAGTGTGGTAGTATTGCTATCAGTACTTGAAGTAGATTCTTCATCAGTTGAACTATGTTCTTCGTTTTCCTCTGCTAAAGTTGGTTTGTTTTGTTTAGCGATTTTGATGTTGTGAACCGTTTCCTAGGGACGGCCACAGGCAGATCAAAGCTACTTGATGGATCTTGATCAATGATGTGTAAGAGTATCTTGGAACCTATGATTCATAGCCTATCAATTTTCATTCAGGGCTACATCAAATGAGGCCATTAATGTAAGAGTGGCCCGCAAAGACTAAAAATTCCATATTTATTTTTGCAATCCATACCTACTCTAATGCACTCTCGTGGCATTTTATGTTTGGTGATGACATTTTGTAAAACATAGTTTTGGTTGCCCCAAATGAAAACTAAGCATGAATTATCGAGTTTTTCATCCCAGAGCTTAAGCTATTTTGTATGATTGAGGCATATCTGGAACTGACATTTGAATAAAAACAAAAGTTGGGATTTGCCATTAGAAATGAAATTATGCATGCGTTTTTCATTCCAGAGCTTAAGCTATTTTTTTTCTGATTGAAGTTATATCTGGAACTGACATGAAAAAAAAAACAACAGTTGGGGTGGACATTAGAAATAAAAACTAAGCATGAATTAATGGAACTATGTTTATGCACTCTCAGATGTAGGGTAATAAAACGTTTTTGTTCTTATGAACTAGTTTCGACTTGGGAGCCATCATCATTGATGACGTCCTTCCGTCATCATCATTGGTCATCAATGATGATGGCTAGCAAGCCTAAACTAGTTCATAAAAACAAAAAAGTTTTATTACCCTACACCTGAGAGTGCATAAACATAGTTTATGACATTTGAAAAAAAACAAAAGTTGGGGTGGACATTGAAAATAAAAACTAAGCACGAATGGTTGAGTTTTTCATCCCAGAGCTTAAGCTATTTTGTACGATTGAGGCTATGTCTGGAACTGACATTTGAATAAAAACAAAAGTTGGGGTTTGCCATTAGAAACGAAATTATGCATGAATTGTCGAGTTTTTCATTCCAGAGCTTAAAATAGAATGTTTAACTTTCGGAGTTAACCTGTACCTTTCTGTCAGTCGCTGAAATTTCAGAAAATTTGTCAAATGGATATTTTGAAAATTTTATGCCAGATTTTTATACTGTATACCTGATGATAATTCTTCTGAGAATAGTATGGGTATGGCTTTAATAAGTGAGAAAATCAGATGTTTAACTTTCAGAGTTGGCCAGTACCTTTTTGTTAGTCTCTGAATTTCTGAAAATTTATCTAATGGATACTTTTGCAAATTTTACGCCAGATTTGTATACTGTATGTCTGATGATAAAAATTTCCACTGGCGATTTTTTTACGGATGAGCAAGTAATAAAATTGGGACGTTTTTGCATTTTCCCATAAACCAAATGTCCAATTGTCAAAATGTGTTTTCCAATTGTTTACCAATTTTGTTTTCCAATTGTCAAAATGTGTTCTTTTAAAAAAACTCTTAAAATATATATATATTTTTTTCATTTCTGTATTTGCCCGTTTAGGCATTACGTTAACATGGTAATTATTATTGGTTTTTGTCAAATATTGTGAATTTCTTGTGATAATCCGGGGCTGCGATTTAAATTCGATAGAATCGGCAGTTCGTGCGTACGAAAAACGGCCATTACTGGCCGTGGTGAGCCGTCGTGCACACATATTCTGCCCCACAAACACGCACACGTATGTGTCCATACCTCGTGCACGTCCACGTATGTGCCGGATTTATTGAGCGCGTCGAATTAAGCGGCACCATCGCCGTAAATCATGCGCGCTCTCCTCGTGGGCTGTTTGCGTTCGAAAACGCGCTTTTAATTCCTTAATTTTAATTTGTCCAGGACAAGGAGGACGAGGAGGTCGCCCCCAGGGCAGGTGCGCGTCGTCGGACAAACGGGTTTTGGTTTATGTCGGCGGTGCAGCGCGTCGTTTCGGACGTGAAAGTATGTAATCGTTATCACGGCCGGAATTTATCAAATTAAAAACTCAATCATCGCATGCCGGGCCGTGCACGAACGAAGGGGGCCCCCCTTGTTTTTAACCATACCCTGCGCGCGGACCGGATTTCGCTGCCCCGACCGAAACGTTCGTTAATCTCTTAAGTGGGCAACTGGGCACAGTGGCTGCGGGCCCATGAAAACGATCTTGCGCCCGTTGTGAGCTACGATTTCACTGGATCCATCAATTTCAATCGATGAGAACAGATACCCGTAACTCTTCTTATGCCAACACATTATTCAAAAAGTGCTGCTTCTGTGGAGCCTATTGCACATGTTTCCTTGCACAGTAAATAAGCTAATATGTATTACAAGGAAACTAAATGCATAATTACATTATTCCACAAGTCTTAGGAAGTTAAATTATCAAATTATGAAAAATCTATCAAATGTTTTCGTTACTTCAAATCGGATTGTGTTTTGCCAATCACCTTGAACATTTGAGATACGCAACAAATACGCGATCAATTTGAGACTTCCAAAGTTTGTTGTAAAACTAAAAGTTTTATCCCAATTAGATGATATAAATAATGATCATTTTTGTAACGGCAAAACTTTGAATGATTTTTTTTATAAATGGGGTTGCTTAAGTTTTATCCTAATTAGATAATATAAATAATGCTTATTTTTGTAACGGCAAAACTTTGAATGATTTTTTTTTTTAAATGGGGTTGCTTTGTAAATGCACGCCGCTGATTTTTCGCCAATTTTCTCATTAACGATATTACAAGTATCTTTAGGACAGATCACAGTGTTGAAATTAGAATATATTGGAACAAATTTTAAATTGCATTAATTCACAAGTTAGCTCCGAGGAAGTCTAGAAGTAGGCAACTGGACAAAGTTGAAGGATTGCAAATTTCAATGATCTAGATTTCATTGCAGAGGCGAAGTCTAGGACAAAATTAAGGGATTGCAAATTTTAATTATCTAGATTCAACAGCAGACGTTTTAAAATTTTGAAGATTGCTCGTTTAATATTACTGATTCTATGGTCCGTTTTCTGTTCTTGAAGATCCACCATATGTTGCTTTATGTTGACAAAAACAAAAATCACTACTACATTTTGAACCGAAACCTCGTTTTCGAAGCATACTAATGACACAGCGTTGCCACTAAACACTTTCCATAGAAATTACGACATTGCTGGATCATAAAATCAAAACATATTATAGATATCAATTCATATAAAAACCTTGTAGCCAAATAATGCACACAGGTATGGGAATGTTGTGTTGTACTTAATAAACTTCCACGAGATCTAAAAGAAACAACATCCCAATACCAATTTATAAATAAAGCAAAGAAGTTTTTTTACATTTACAGATCTTCCATTTTATAATTATGATGAATATTTTACCTGTTCCGAACAGACAGTCGAAGTGGTGGGATAAATTTTGTTTATTATTATTTATCTACTTAAACGTTAGCGTGTAGTTCATTGTATGCAATTTAATGTGTATTACCCTAAGATTAGGAAAAGTTAATTGCAGTCATAACTTTTATATATTGACAATGTAATACTCTGTAAAGACTCAAATTTCTAATAAAGTGAATACTTGAATGCTTGAATACTTGAATACTTAGGAGAAAATGAAGAGATTGAAAACTTTAAAGATTAAAATTTACTTGCAGAGGCTTCCAAATTTTGACAGTGACGCGTTTAATATTACAGATTCTAGCAGAAAATTTATGAAATAATTTTTTAGCATAATAATGCATACAGATGTGGGAATTTTGTGTTGTATTTATTGTTATCGTAATATCTTTTATTGTTATTTTTGTAATAATCTCTTGAAATTAATATCTATCAATCTATCTATTCAGGAGGTATGTTCGTGCAGTTTCTTTCATGGCGATTTCTTGGCTTAAATAGTGTGTATTAATGTTTTTCACAACGACTCATTCGCAAATAAACATCAATGTGATCGTACAATTTATTGTATGATAAATGTGTTCATATCATTTAGAGTTCGATAAATGTTATGATGACATACACATATTGCTGTATTTCTGCTCATATACACAAAATTTAAATTGCATAGATTTACAATTTAGTCCTGAGGAGTCTTGAATTAGGCAACAGGAAAAAATGGCTAAAAGCATATTTTGAAGATCAAGATATAATTGCACAGGCCTCAAAAGTTCATGATGCAACGTTTAATTTTGCCGATTCTAGATTCTAGATACAAGAATATTGTAGCAAAGTAATGCACAATAATACGGTGATTTTGTGTTGTATTCAAGAGGTATGCTTATGCAGCTTCTTGTTTTGTATTTTCTTAGCTTAATTGTGTGTATTACAGTTTTTCACACCGAGACATTCACAAAAGAAACATTCAATGTGATCGCACCATTTATTGAACGATAAATGCGATTGTAACATGCGATTCAAATATTCTTTCAGCAAAGCGTGCCATGAAAAAAAATACGTATGTCTGAAGCTACAGATACAGAAACTACTTTTCTGCTGAATTATAATTGTTTAAATTGTTAACGTTAAGTGTTAATTGTTAGAAGTGAACGATCACTTCTGGAAAAGTTTCTTGGAAATCTGTAAATGAACGTGTCGAATAAACCTATTGCCCATTAATTTTTACACCGGTTATAACCATAAGGTTAAGATCAATAAGATTTCACATTCACAGATTCGAACTTTTCTGCTGAATTTGTCAAAGTGAACGATCACCTCAGGAATAGTTTCTTGGAAATCTTCAAATGCATTACTTGTCGAATAAACCTACTGCCCATCAATTTTTAAACCGGTTATAACCATAACGTTAAGATCAATAAGATTTCATATTCACAAATTCGAACTCTGACAAATCTAAGAAAAGTATGCCAAGACATACATACCTTTTTTTCAACGCAACTTTAGAAGTTGTTTCTTGGAAATCTTCAATTGAACGTGTCGAATGAACCTACTGCCCATTAATTTTTACACCGGTTATAACCATAACGTTAAGATCAATAAGATTTCACATTGACAAATTCGAACTTTTCTGTTGAATTTATCAAAGTGAATTATTACTTCAGGAATAGTAATTCAGGAAATCTTCACATGCCATTATTTGTCGAATAAACCTACTGCCCATCAATTTTTACACAGGTTATAACCATAACGTTAAGATCAATAAGATTTCACATTGACAAATTCGAACTTTTCTGCTGAATTTATCAAAGTGAATTTTTACTTCTGGAATAGTAATTCAGGAAATCTTCACATGCCATTATTTGTCGAATAAACCTACTGCCCATCAATTTTTACACAGGTTATAACCATAACGCTAAGATCAATAAGATTTCACATTGACAAATTCGAACTTTTCTGCTGAATTTATCAAAGTTAATTTTTACTTCAGGAATAGTAATTCAGGAAATCTTCACATGCCATTATTTGTCGAATAAACCTACTGCCTATCAATTTTTACACAGGTTATAACCATAACGTTAAGATCAATAAGATTTCACATTGACAAATTCGAACTTTTCTGCTGAATTTATCAAAGTGAATTTTTACTTCAGGAAAAGTAATTCAGGAAATCTTCACATGCATTACTTGTCGAATGAACCTACTGCCCATCAATTTTTATACCGGTTATAACCATAACGTTAAGATCAATAAGATTTCACATTCACAAATTCGAACTCTGACAAATCTAAGACAAGTATGCATACATTTTATAGATCTATCCTTTTTTTTCATGACAACTTTGATGAAAGTATTTTTGAATCACTCTATATTAGGTATACACAGATTGCTGCATTTCTGCGCTCAGACGATACGATTTGGTATACAATAAATAAAAACCTAATTTCTTGTACAATCGCCGATAATCGAAGTGCAACACTGTTTTTTTACTACTACTACTATTACTGAAACCGTTATGCATCTGTATTTGTACTTGTTCGTGATTAAACCCCGATTAACAATAAGGTCGAAATTTTCTCTGGTTTGTGGCTTTTCATTGCATTTGAACTGTCGGCGATTGTACAAAAAAAAAAAATTACAGTACTAGGAGTACAACAGTATAACAGTACAACAGTACAATGAGTACAATGAAACATTATTTCTAGTGCAATAAATTATACCTCATCTTGTTTAATCGATAATACGATTTCTAATAAAATAAATAATAACATAATTTCTTGTACACATAATAATATAATTTATTGTACAATGAAAAAAATATAATTGATTCTAAAATAACTAATACCACATCTTGTACAATCGGCCATGCAACTTCATTTACAATAAATAATAATATAATTTCTTGCACAAGAAATAATACAATTTCTTGCACAAGAAATAATACAATTTCTTGTACAAAAAATAGCACAATTTCTTCTAGTCAAAATAATACAATTTCTTAAAATGAAAGCAGTAACCTAAATTATAATCTGACATTTAATAATGGTTTCACTGTCGTATCATGTTTGTTGGTGTTCATGTGTAAAACTTAACAACTTAACTTAACTTAAAATTAAACCACAGCCTTCTTAGTTAAAAATAAAAATGGAACAGAGTATACCGTCTAAAACAGTTTTGCAGTACTCTGCTTTAGTTGTTCGAAAGCATCGTAAACATTGCCTCAAGGCAAGTATCAATTCAAGCTATGCAGACCGAATATCATAAGATATTTATCATACTTAAACCCAAGTTCTTACTCTTAGGTTTTTGGAACAGAAATTTCTTATTCCAGTTGATCCCCCAGTTGATCACAAATTAATGGAGGTTTGGAAATCATCAACTACAAGCGTCTTTAGGTGTTTTGGACGGTTCGCTGACGTATGATGAAAATTATAAAGACAACTATCCCTAAGTCAAGTATCAATTTAAACTATAAAGACCGTAAATCTTAAGATATTTATCATATGTAAGCCCTAGGCTATACTCTTTGTCTTTGAAAAGGGAAATTCTTATTCTAGTTCCTCTCAAATTAATGGAGGTTCGGAAATCATCAACTACAAGCGTTCAAGGGTGTTTTGGATGGTTTGCTGGCGTGTGATGAAAACAACTACCCCTACTTAAAAATAAAAGTAGAGCAGAGTATACCGTCTAAAACAGTTTTGCAGTACTCTGCTTTAGGGGTTCAAAAACATCGTAAACTTGCTTCAAGTCAAGTATCAATTTAAGCTATAAAGACTGAATATCTTAAGATATGTATCATACTTAAGCCCTAGGTCATACTCATTGTCTTTGGAAACAGAAATTATTATTCCAGTTCGTCTCAAATTAATGGAGGTTCAGAAATAATGAACTACAAGCGTCTTTGGGTGTTTTGGACATTTCACTGGCACGTGATGAAAACTATCAAGACAACTATTGGGTGTTCTTTGTGAAGAATGTGCTTTGGGTGTTTTCATTCACATTTACATTCACATTCATCACGCTTGCCGTGATGAATGTGATCAATGACAACTATTCTACAGATGCGTACGAAATTTTTGGTGATTATACGTTTCTATATACAATTTGTACATGTGTTAATCTACATGTCTGGCTTGAAGTCTTCCACTCAAAGTAATATAGGTTTGGAAATCAACAGCTACAAGCATCTTTAGGTGTTTTGGACGTTTCACTGGCGCGCGACGAAAACTTTCAAGTTTTCTATAGATGCGTACGAAATTTTTGGATAATACGTTTGGATATAAAATTTGCACATTTGCAACATTTGTGAATCAACAAGTTCTGGCTTGACGTCTTCCTCTCAAATAAATGGAGGTCTGGAAATCATTAACTACAAGTGTCTTTGGGTGTTCTGGACGTTTCACTGGCGCGTGACGAAAACTATCAAGACAATGATTCCGTTGAGTGTTTTTGACGGTTTGCTGGCGCGTGATGAATATGATCAGTGACAACTATTCTATAGATGCGTACGAAATCTTTGGACAATACGTTTTTATATAAAATTTGCACAACATTTGTGAATCTACATCTTCTGACTTGAAGTCTTCGCATTTGGCTGAAGTGGGGACTTTAAAGGCGCGATGAATATTATCAATGACAACTATTCTATAGATGCGTACGAAATTTTGGCGTAGATACGTTTTTATACACAATTTGTACATGTGTATCTACATGTCTGGCTTGAAGTCTTCCTCTCATATTAATGGAGGTTTGGAAATAATCAACTACAAGTGTCTTTAGGTGTTTTGGACGTTTCACTGGCGCGTGACGAAAACTTTCAAGACAATTATTCCGTTGAGTGTTTTGGACGGGTTTGTTGGCGCGTGATGAATATAATCAGTGACAACTATTCTAAAGATTCGTACGAAATTTTTGGACAACACGTTTTTATATAAAATTTGCACAACATTTGTGAATCTACATGTTCTGGCTTGAAGTCTTTGCTTTTGGCTGAAGTGAGAACTTTAAAGGCGCGATGAATATTATCAACGACAACTATTCTATAGATGCGTACGAAATTTTTGGCGAAGATACGTTTTTATATACAATTTGTACATGTGTGAATCTACATGTCTGGCTTGAAGTCTTCCTCTCAAATAAATGGAGGTTTGAAAACTACAGGTGTCTTTAGGCGTTTTGGACGTTTCACTGGCGCGTGACGAAAACCATCAAGACAATTATTCCATTGAGTGTTTTGGACGGTTTGCTGGCGCGTGATGAATATGATCAGTGATAACTATTCTATAGATGCGTACGAAATTTTTGGCGCAGATACGTTTTTATATACAATTTGCTCAACATTTGTGAATCTACATGTTCTGGCTTGAAGTCTTCGCTTTTGGATGAAGCGAGGATTTTAAAGCAAGTTGGGAGAGGTCTGTAGCTTATGTGGGTGTAGTGTGTGTGCGTGTGGGTAGTAGAGGGAAAGCTCTGGAGTTGTGGTTGAGAGGCCGTTCAAGTTTTGGAGTTAAAAAGTTGCTCAACTTACTCGGTCTAATTGCGTTGTGCGGGAGGTGCTTGAAGGACGGTTTTTATCGGTTTCGCCGGTGCGTGCCGCGCGGAAGGCGGCCGTTTTCGGCGGGCCACGTACGGAAACTAAGCGGCCATGTGTGTGAGGATGGGGTGGAAGCGAGGACATGTTGGGAGAGAGGTAGCGAGGCCCAGAGACCCCTGGGTATATAACGGTTTTCGTGTCTGGCGTACTACCCGTCCCGAAAATGTCCGGCTCCGCGGCCGAGACGTGAAAAAAGAGCTGCCCGCGAGAGCGGAGTTCCGTGTAAAATGCAAATGAGGTCTGTGGGTGCCAGTGGCCGTCGTCCTCGGGAGGCGCGCGTGGGTCCTCCGCGAGGTGATGAAGAGCGATGGGTTCGGGCGCGCAAGTGGCCTGGGCGATCGCTTAAATGAGATTTATCCGGGCAATTCGGGCGCAGATTGTGATGGATGGAGGGTTGGCGGAGATAGCGCGCGGATGGCTTCTACTGCGCGGCACGAAGAATGGTCGCGAGGAGGAGGAGGCGCAGGCATAAGCGCGCACGCGAGGACGCGGAGGAAAGGAAAACCTGTTCGTGGGCGCTGCGCGCGCGCGCGCGTTCGCCGCGCGCAGGTCTGGACGCGGCCATGTTGTTTCTCGTCTACGGTGCTGCTCCCTCGTGCTCGCGCGTTCACCCACGGTTTTCCCGGAGGTTTTCCACTAGCTTCCCCAGCAGGCAGGACCTGGAGCACCCGAGGTGTCCACCACTTCCTCCACCTGCAGACGCTGCACGTGGGCCGGTGCGCCCCGCTGCAGCGCCGGATGCGTTATCCCCCATGAAAGCCACGCGAGCCACCGATGCAGCGAGTACAGGAATAGGTATAAAAATAAAAAATAAAAACCTCGCAAAGTGAAACCGCGAAGAGATTGACGACCTACAACACTCCCAGGGCGGAAAAGGCGCACGGTGCGCGACGACAGTTTTACAGCCGCCGAAGACCCCTCTCGTTTTTAATTGAGTCCTTATAAGAATATTCGTAATTACCGCACCGTCGCTTATTTATTGCCGCAATCATTTCGATTAAAACATAATTCCGTCGGGGTCCTCGATCGGGCGTAATTTCAATAATTATACCTCCAAGTGCCATTAAATTACACGTATCGATGCATGTGCGTGTGTGTGAGTGTGTGCGCGACTCCGGACACCCAAAACGTCGATATCCACCGCAGAACACAGCGAGAAGAGATTTATTCACTACATCGCTTAATTACGAGCGCGGATTTTTCGCGTGCAACATAAACAACTCCTCTCCGACGGCGAGTGTGTGTGTATGTTTGCGTTCGAATAGACTTGTCATAATAGGTTATGTGCCTGCAACGGGTATACATTACACGGGTTATCTCTCGCGGAGAGTTACAAGTGGGATATTTGCATGTGGAAAGTTCACAGGTTAGATTCAATCGAGCGGCGTGGCTCCCATTCACTCCCCGTCTTTGTCCCGTTTCCATAGGTTCTCCAATAACCACACCGAAGTTACCACAAAGTCCTCAATCAGGAACCTAAAGTTACACCCAAAAACACGTACATTCATATATCTGACATCAGTACTACATAATTAATGATGGTACACAAATGTCCCGTTTCCATAGGTTCTCCAGTAACCACATCGAAGTTACCACAAAGCCCTCAATTATTAACCTGAAGTTACACCCAAAAAAATCACATCTGACATCAGTACTACATAATTAATGATGATAAACAAATGGACTACAAAGTGCAGAATAACATACTTAGATGCAAAAGTGCGAACATACGATTTCACACTGCATAAACATGCCAAAACGTGCTAGACCTTATAATTACGCACACCCAAAGGCACTTTTGCAATCAAAAGTACCATAACATGCAATTTCACCCGGGAAAATCTTTCACGCCCAAAAGTACTGCAACACGAAATTTAACCCGAGAAATTAGCCCAAAGGACCTCGCAACTTAAGTAACACCCAAAAGTACTTAACCTTATTATTGCATCCAAAAACATACTTACATTCATATCTGGCATCAGTGCTACATAATTAATGATGATGCACAAAGTGCAGAATAACATTCGTAATTGCAAAAGTACGAACATACGATTTCACACTGCATAAACATACCAAGACGTGCTAGACCTTATAATTACGCACACCGAAAAGCACACAACACGCAAAATTAATTCACTTGCAATCAAAAGTACCATGCAATTTGCCCGGGAAAATATTTCACACCCAAAAGTACTGCAACACGATATTTAACCCAAGAAATTAGACCAAAAGACCTCGCAACTAATGATTAATATCCAAAAGTACTTAACCTCATTATTACACACACAAAATACATTCAAATCTGACATCAGTACTACATAATTATACATAAATGAACAGCAAAGTGCAGAATAACATACGTAGATGCAAAAGTACGAACATACGATTTCACACTGCATAAACATACCAAGCGTGATAGATCTTATAATTACGCACACCCAAAGGCACTACAACACGCGATTTCACCCAAAAATTAATTCACTTGCAATCAAAAGTACCATAACATGCAATTTCACCCAAGAAAAATTTTTGACACACCCAAAAGTACTGCAACACGAGATTTAACCCCACAAATGAGACCAAAACACCTCACAACTAATGAGTAATACCCAACAGTACTAACTTCATTATTAATGATATACAGCTCTAGGAACGATTTTGTCAGAAAATTATAACTAAATAAATTATAATAGTATAATAAATCAAGTTACAAATAAATACCTAGAAGCAAATGTGAAGGTACTACCATATGCCAGAAACTAATTGTGTTTAAAGTACTACAGTTTGGAATTTCGTCAAAAAAACAAGCATTACATTTTTAAACCCGTCTTTATATTTTCATGCTTGCGACATTTTAAAATTTTAAATGCTGGATTCTGAACCTCAATATGTTTTTTTTTTCAATAAACTATTATCAGCGAACCTTGCCAATTTTTGGTTTAAAGAGTTCATGAACTATTTTTTCGGTTTCCAAAAAACAAGCGACTATCAGGCATTACATTTTTAACCCCGTCTTTATATTTTCAAACTCGCGCATTTTATAAAATTTTAACTACCAACTAGGTTCTGAACCTCAAAATGTTTTTTTTTTCAATTAACCATCATCAGCAAAGCTTCCCAATTTTTGGTTTAAGGAGTTCATGAACTGTTTTTTTTTTTTCATTTTAAAATTATAACATACGTCTGAGTTTTGAAATATTTATAATTTACTTACAAGCAAATGCAAAGATACTCTCAAGTGCGAAACTATTTCCGTTGTCTCTTTCTTATTGTGCCCTATCCTGGAGGACTTTTTTGCGTACAATCTGCCAAAACATAGTTTAAACATTGATAACACAGTTTTTACCATGTTGGGTACCATTTCCAGACTTATTATAGAACTTGCAGTGTAAAAACCGAAAAACAGGTTTTATTTGAAAATGGTTACTATTCCTTAACTCACCAACAAAACATTCAAAGTTTTTCTTATTTTGTTTTTTATTTTAATTACCGATCTGAATTTTCTAATTTAGAAATTTCAAGCAACAGTTAAAAGTAACTGTAGTTTGACTTAGTTATCTACCTTTTCAGGTGCTTGAAATTTCAAAATTAGAAAATGCAGATCTGTAATTAAAATAAAAAACAAAATAAGAAAACTATGAAAGTTTTGTTTGTGAGTTAAGCAATAGTAAACATTTTCAAATAAGACCTGTATTTCAGTTTTTAGTACGAAATTTAATGTTTTCAAAACATACTAGTATAAATAGTACTGGGATCAAATTTCTGAATAAGTTCGATACAATTTACAGTATTTTAAAGGAATAGTAGAATATTAGAATAATAAAAGACGAAAAAGAATATTACAAAGGACATTTGTTTTACAAACTTTTAAACGGGCCACTATAATATCAGTATAACTGTTATAACCAATTTTTGACTAACTTTGATGCCATCTACCATATTTAAAATTACAAATTTAAAATCTATTTCCGGTGGTAATGGTAATGGTCCAATTGTACTTTGGTAAAATTGATTAGAATTGGTTAGAAAAATTGGTTAAAAGCCAGTTAAACTGTTAAAAGCTATTTTTGTCTATTTTTTATATTTTACGGCAGGTGAAAGTTCAACATTTGGATTTTATGACAAATCTAAAATAAAAATAAGCCTATATGCACCAGTATAATTTTTGTAATCCTATTTTTACAGAATTTTGTACAATATTCAGGACTAGTCGCATTGGAACTTGTATTTAAGTTATAAAATTAAAAACGGGCTGTAATAAGTTATAACAACTTTCTCAAAAATAGGTTATAAGTTGGATTTAAGCTATAAAATTTGCAGTGGACCGCAAATAGTTATAACAAGTGGGCAAAAATTGGTTATAACTTGTAACTAAGTTATAAAATATAAAATGGGCTGTAATAAATTATAACAAGTGAGCCAAAAATCGGTTATAACTTGTGTTTAATTTATAAAATTTACAATGGGCTGTAATAAGTTATACCAACTGGGTCAAAAATCGGTTATAACTTGTATTTAATTTGTAAAATTTACAATGGGCTGTAATAAGTTATACCAACTGGGTAAAAAATCGGTTATAACTTGTATTTAAATTATAAAATTTAAAAAGGGCTAATAATAAAAATAAAAACAAAAAGGGTAATAAGTTAAATAATTGTCAAAAATAGATTATAACTTAGAGCCCATTTTGGGCCCAGTTGGAAGCCATTTTATATTCTTCTAAAACTCAAAATTGGTATAAAAATGAAACAAGGCTATATTGTACTGAATAATACATAATAATCTGTTTTCACAGAATCTAGGTACCTTTTTCTTATTCGTAAATTTAAAATAAATCAAAATTAAAAAAAGGGTCAGTGAGTTTCGAAAAATGAAGCACGAATGGTAAAACATTTGGGTGCATTTTTCTGTAAGTAACTGAAAATGAATTCTAAAACTGTATTGTAAATAATTTGATTATTTTTCACTTCTCTTCACATGATTCATATATTAATTTGAAAATTAAGACCACCGTTATTTGAATCTCGAAAAATAAACTATTTTTGCACTCGGAACGCCAAAATTGTACCAATATAATCTATAATCTCAACTCAAAATTAATTCTAAATCATATCCAAAAATATATCTAATATTATAGACTACGAAAATATATAAACATAAGAAGCAAAACAAAATAAAAGAAGCTGTGAACATTTTCATTTTTTTCACTTTTGTTCACATGATTCATGTATTAATTTGAAAATTAAGACCTGCATTGTGTGAATCTCGAAAAGTAAACTATTTTTGCACTCGGGATGCCAAACTTGCCCCAAAATAATTTCTATAACCCACCCATTGGATGAAATTTCTGTACTGAACTCAAAATTAATTCTGAAACAAAAGAAGTTTGGACTCATAACTTTTTCATTATTTTTCACATTTGTTTACATGATTCATGTATTAATTTGAAAATCAATACCAGCATTGTTTGAATCTCAAAATATAAACTAGGTTTGCACTCGGAACGGCAAAATTGTCCCAAAATAATCTTTATAACCCATTGAATAAAACCAAATAAACCAATAAAACCAATAAAACTGTCACTAATTGCTAATTAATTGAATAAACATATTATTGCTTAATTGTACGTCGAATTTCTTGTTTGAGCAATAAAATAAAACGCCGAATCATCAAGAATCTTCAGGTAATTGGTAGTAAAGATACAAAGTAAGCAGTAACATGCCAAATAACCACGATAAATATGCTAATGAATTATTTACAACCCATCGCACCATAATAAATACGGAAATCGTCAATTTGCAAGCCAAATTACTGCCAGGACGATAAATTACTTGCGATTGGTAAACTACTTTGGAATATAAATGTACGGAATTTTTTAATAATTATTTTATGTTTTAGGTAATGGAATTTTCATGTATTTTTCATTTCAACACACAAGCGAATATGTAGATCTGTAATCATGTGAACTTTAGTGTGGAAAATCTAAGAGGTGAAGCTTTGTAATAATGTGAACTTTAGTGTGGAAAATCTAAGACGTGAAGCTTTGTAATCATGTGAACTTTAGTGTGGAAAATCTAAGAGGTGAAGCTTTGTAATCATGTGAACTTTAGTGTGGAAAATCTAAGAGGTGAAGCTTTGTAATCATGTGAACTTTAGTGTGGAAAATCTAAGAGGTGAAGCTTTGTAGTCATGTGAACTTTAGTGTGGAAAATCTAAGAGGTGAAGCTTTGTAATCATGTGACCTTTAGTGTGGAAAATCTAAGACATGAAGCTTTGTAATCATGTGAACTTTAGTGTGGAAAATCTAAGAGGTGAACTTCAGTGTGGAAAATCTAAGAAGCAAGCGGCTCAAGGTTTCATGAAAATATGTAAACTGGATACCATCCCCATAGGATAATTGAAGATTTGGTGGAGGTCAATGGTTCAGTGCTGTACGAAGATTGCTCAAAATGTAATTCATTTACTCAGCAGAACTTCATGCTACCATACAAGTACCATGAATTATATACAAAAACTATCATGAACAACAAAAAAATAATTTTATTAAGGTATTATCCATGATACCATGACATATATGTGATCCATGATAAGGTACTATATATGATAAGTCATAATTTATTTTACTTTTCAAAAAACTTAAAAAAAAAACATTTAGATTGCACTTAGCTTTCATATAAAAATATGTAATATTATCACTACATGCATAATAGTAATAATATTTTGCATATTTTGAAAAAAAAAACAAATAGATTGCACTTAGTTTTCATATAAAAATATCTACTATTATCATTACATGCATAATAGTAATAATATTTTACATATTTTGAAAAAAACAAATAGATTGCACTTAATTTTCATATAAAAATATCTACTATTATCATTAAATGCATAATAGTAATAATATTTTTCATATTTTGAAAAAAACAATTAGATTGCACTTAGTTTTCATATAAAAATATGTAATATTATCATTACATGCAATCTAGTAATAATATTTTGCATATTTTGAAAAAATTATCGATACGTGCATATTAATATGTTGGTGTTTGCATAATTTGTAATTTTGGTTTGCATATTATGAAATTTAGGTTTGCATATTATTAAAAACGCCGTTTAAAAGTTGCAATTAACATTTATAATCGTAATCATATTTTAATGTGCTTAATTAATTAGCGGCTATAAATCTAATTGCGCAATTTTAATACAATCATACAGATAATCAGGCATATTTACACACATGGTACTCCAGCCGAAAAAATCGCCCACGTAGCTGGGCAATTTAATTAATTGCGCACGTCCACCCATAAATCGGCGATTTCCGTATTGTTTACCTAACAAACGCTCTATGAATAATTTATGCGGAGACGCGGAGAGGCATTTATCTACTAATTAAGGGAAATGGCGAACAATGTAATTTCTCGCAGCGGCATTAATTAAAAAACATAACGCATTAAATAACGAATTAAGCTTAGACAACATACACACATATCTCACACACATGCACACGCGGGTGAAATTACAAAATACGACTCTGCGTTTCAGCATTTTAACATAATCAACGGGGAATATGTGCGAACACTAATTGCAATTATAAATTCAGTATTTCAACTCAAACATAAATATAATTATAATAATTTATATTTATTGTCTCTACATCTGGAGGTAATTATTTCCTGTAGGATTGGCTGTTAACTATGAACACGTTTGTATCAGTATAGCATATAAAAAAGCATCAAAATGAGGGCTATGGAACTCGATTTCAACTATAATATTCGTTGGCGCTTTTTGGTATAGCATATTAAGAAGTGATAAATTCAATAAATCAAATAATCAGTGTAAAAAAAATGTTGCAAGAATCGCATAATAGCATAAAAAGGCAGATATAAATAAACTTAAGAAATGGTAAAAGAGTCACGACTTTAATAATAATAATTGTTGTAGACCTTAGTTTGATTATTAATAGCAAGTGAGTAAGTATTTTAACTAGTCAGTTCTCTACAATGTATAGAAGGCAGCCCACCACAAACAGCCTCATTCACAATATTCCAGTATGTTGCAGACGGGCGAGTAAACACACGGCAAGAATTATAGATACGAATATGAATTTGATTTATGCTAAGATATGTGACTTATGTGCGCAGAGCTACGCCAGCCGAATAACAATAAACTGGCGCAAACAAAACTCCCAACGTCGACGGTAAACAAGCATGCAGATGGTGTCTGCGCTTCAAGCAAATTGGCGTTTAAACGACGATTTTGAGGAGATATGTGGCCATAGGAAGAATGTTAACGTGAAGTTTACAGTGGCATTGATACATATATCTGTTTGGGGTTGGAAAATTTATAGAGTTTTTACTGTATAAAGTATTATACGTGCATATAATAAAATGCAATACTTTGCTGAGGCAATTCACCGGAATGAATAGTAATTTAGTGGCACTGAATGATTATGTCCAATATTCGAAGCTTAAAAATAATTGTGGCATAAAATATTATCGATTTATCAGCTATGAACGGTTTTGTCTAATATTCGACTGATTAATAAAGAATAATGTGGTTCAAAATTTTATCGATTTATCAGCTAAAAAACTGAAATGAAAATAATGGAAATAAAAATAAAAATAAAAAGGTAAAAAAATTGAAATAGTTTTCCAAGATAGGTACAGTTAAGTTTACACTTAAAATTCAAGAATTAAAAATGATAATACTACACTAGAATATAATGGGCGAAAAAATGTAATTGCATAGTTTTGCAAAATTACATTTAGACAAGACTTTCCACGTTACATTTAGAAGTAAAATTCAAAATTGTGTTTTAAAAAATCTATTTATTTTACGTGTCCATAAGAAAAAATACATCCACATCGACTCGTTGAAGCACAATTTTAATAAAGTGAAGTGTTTTTAGTGAATTTTGGATATCATATCGTATTCTGCCACTGCTACTTTTATAAAACTGGAATTTTACATGGTGAATGTTGGATATCATATTGTATTCTGCTACTTCTATTTGTACTTTTACATGTCATTAACTAATACTTGTCAATGCAGAAAGTTATATGTTTGATTTTCTCTTTTATTTAATACTGAAACTTTGTCAAACTTTCAGGAGAATTAGTTTCAAGTGTACTATACACGAATCTAATATCACATTGGCAAATAATAAATTTTCAGATATTTCAGTAATAGCTAGGCCATACTCGTCAATTAAAAAAGTTATATGTTTGATTTTCTCCCATGTTTAATACTGAAACTTTGTCAACATTTTAGCAGGATTAGTTTCAGCTATACTGTACACGAATCTAATATTACACTGGCAAATCATAAGTTTTCTGAAATTGCTAACCCATACTTGCCAATGCTGAAAGTTTTGTTCGATTTTCTCCCTTATTTAATTCTGAAACTTTGTCAAATTTTCAGGAGAATTAGTTTTAGGTGTACTGTAAACGATTCTATTGTCAAATTTGCAAATATTAAATTTTCAGATATTTCAGTAATAGTTAACTGATACTTGTTAATGCATAAAGTTATATCCTCCTTTTTCTCACTTATTTAATACTGAAAGTTTGTCAAATTTTCAGGAGAATTAGTTTCAGGTGTACTAAATACAAATCTGAAAAGAAATATGCCAGTAATAAATTTTCAGAAATGTCAGTAATAGCTAACTAGTACTTGTCAATGCAGAAATTTATATCCTCGATTTTCTCACTTATTCAATACTGAAACTTTGACAAATTTTCAGGAGAATTAGTTTCAGGTGTACTAAACACAAATATAAAATTAAATATGCAAATAATAAATTTTCAGAAATGTCAGTAACAACTAACTGGTACTTGTCAATGCAGAAAGTTATATCCTCGATTTTCTCACTTATTTAATGCTGAAACTGTCAAATTTTCAGGAGAATTAGTTTCAGGTGTACTAAACACAAATCTGAAAAGAAATATGACACTAATACATTTTCAGAAATGTCAGTAATAGCTAACTAGTAATTGTCAATGCAGAAAGTTATATCCTCGATTTTGTCACTTATTTAATACTGAAACTTTGTCAAATTTTCAGGAGAATTAGTTTCAGGTGTACTAAATACAAGTCTGAAATGAAATATGACAGTAATAAATTTTCAGAAATGTCATTAATAGCTAAGTAGAACTTGTTAATGCAGAAAGTTATATCCTCCTTTTTCTCACTTATTTAATACTGAAACTTTGTCAAATTTTCAGGAGAATTAGTTTCAGGTGTACTAAACACAAATTTGAAAAGAAATATGACAGTAATAAATTTTCAGAAATGTCAGTAATAGCTAACTAGTACTTGTTAATGCAGAACGTTGTATGCTCTTTTTCTCACTTATTTAATGCTGAAACTTTGTCAAATTTTCACGAGAATTAGTTTCAGGTGTACTAAACACAAATCTGAAAAGAAATATGACAGTGATAAATTTTCAGAAATGTCAGTAATAGCTAACTGGTACTTGTTAATGCAGAAAGTTATATCCTCGATTTTCTCATTTATTTAATACTGAAACTTTGTCAAATTTTCAGGACAATTAGCTTTAGGTGTACTAAATACAAATCTAATATTGACTATGCCAGTCATACATTTTCAGAAGTTTCAGTAACAGCTAAACCATACTTGTCAATACAGAAAATTATATCCTCCTTTTTCTCACTTATTTGATACTGAAACTTTGTCAAATTTTCAGGAGAATTAGTTTCAGGTGTACTAAACACAAACCTGAAAAGAAATATGACAGTAATAAATTTTCAGAAATGTCAGTAATAGCTAACAAGTACTTGTTAATGCAGAAAGTTATATCCTCTTTTTTCTCACTTATTTAATACTGAAACTTTGTCAAATTTTCAGGAGAATTAGTTTCAGGTATACTAAACACAAGTCTGAAAAGAAATATGACAGTAGAAAATTTTCAGAAATGTCAGTAATAGCTAACTGGTACTTGTTAATGCAGAAAGTTATATCCTCGATTTTCTCACTTATTCAATACTGAAACTATGTCAAATTTTCAGGAGAATTAGTTTCATGTGTACTAAACACAAATCTAACATTAAATATGCAAATAATAAATTTTCAAAAATGTCAGTAACAACTAACTGGTACTTGTCAATGCAGAAAGTTATATCCTCGATTTTCTCACTTATTTAATGCTGAAACTTTGTCAAATTTTCAGGAGAATTAGTTTCATGTGTACTAAACACAAATCTGAAAAGAAATATGACACTAATACATTTTCAGAAATGTATTAGCTAACTAGTACTTGTCAATGCAGAAAGTTATATCCTCGATTTTGTCACTTATTTAATACTGAAACTTTGTCAAATTTTCAGGAGAATTACTTTCAGGTGTACTAAATACAAATCTGAAAAGAAATATGCCAGTAATAAATTTTCAGAAATGTCAGTAATAGCTAACTAGTACTTGTTAATGCAGAAAGTTATATCCTCTTTATTCTCACTTATTTAATACTGAAAGTTTGTCAAATTTTCAGCAGAATTAATTTCAGGTGTACTAAACACAAATCTGAAAAGAAATATGACAGTAATAAATTTTCAAAAATGTCAGTAATAGCTAACTAGTACTTGTTAATGCAGAAAGTTATATCCTCTTTTTTCGCACTTATTTAATACAGAAACTTTATCAAATTTTCAGGAGAATTAGTTTCAGGTGTACTAAACACAAACCTGAAAAGAAATGTGACAGTAATAAATTTTCAGAAATGTCAGTAATAGCTAACTAGTACTTGTTAATGCAGAACGTTATATGCTCCTTTTTCTCACTTATTTAATGCTGAAACTTTGTCAAATTTTCACGAGAATTAGTTTCAGGTGTACTAAACATAAACCTGAAAAGAAATATGGCACTAATACATTTTCAGAAATGTCAGTAATAGCTAACTAGTACTTGTCAATGCAGAAAGTTATATCCTCGATTTTGTCACTTATTTAATACTGAAACTTTGTCAAATTTTCAGAAGAATTAGTTTCAGGTGTACTAAACACAAATTTGAAAAGAAATATGACAGTAATAAATTTTCAGAGAAATGTCAGGAATAGCTAACTAGTACTTGTTAATGCAGAACTTTATATGCTCCTTTTTCTCACTTATTTAATCCTGAAACTTTGTCAAATTTTCAGGAGAATTGGCTTTAGGTGTACTAAACACAAATCTAATATTGACTACGCAAGTCATACATTTTCAGAAGTTTCAGTAATAGCTAAACCATACTTGTCAATACAGAAAGTTATATCCTCCTTTTTCTCACTTATTTAATACTGAAACTTTGTCAAATTTTCAGGAGAATTAGTTTCAGGTGTACTAAACATAAACCTGAAAAGAAATATGACAGTAATATATTTTCAGAAAGGTCAGTAATAGCTAACTAGTACTTGTTAATGCAGAAAGTTATATCCTCTTTTTTCTCACTTATTTAATACTGAAAGTTTGTCAAATTTTCAGCAGAATTAGTTTCAGGTGTACTAAACACAAATCTGAAAAGAAATATGAGAGTGATAAATTTTCAGAAATGTCAGTAATATCTAACTAGTACTTGTTAATGCAGAAAGTTATATCCTCTTTTTTCTCACTTATTTAATACTGAAAGTTTGTCAAATTTTCTGCAGAATTAGTTTCAGGTATACTAAACACAAATCTGATATTAAATATGCAAATAATAAATTGTCAGATATGTCAGTAATAGTTAACTGATACCTGTCAATGCAGAAAGTTATATCCTCGATTTTCTCACTTATTTATTACTGAAACTTTGTCAAATTATCAGGAGAATTAGTTTCAGGTGTACTAAACACAAATCTGAAAAGAAATATGACAGTGATAAATTTTCAGAAATGTCAGTAATAGCTAACTAGTACTTGTTAATGCAGAAAGTAATATCCTCCTTTTTCTCACTTATTTAATACTGAAACTTTGTCAAATTTTCAGGAGAATTAGTTTCAGGTGTACTAAACACAAGTCTGAAAAGAAATATGACAGTAATAAATTTTCAGAAATGTAAGTAATAGCTAACTGGTACTTGTTAATGCAGAAAGTTACATCCTCGATTTTCTCATTTATTTAATACTGAAACATTGTCAAATTTTCAGAAGAATTAGTTTCAGGTGTACTAAACACAAATCTGATATTAAATATGCAAATAATAAATTGTCAGATATGTCAGTAATAGTTAACTGATACTTGTCAATGCAGAAAGTTATATCCTCGATTTTCTCACTTATTTATTACTGAAACTTTGTCAAATTTTCAGGAGAATTAGTTTCAGGTGTACTAAACACAAGTCTGATATTAAATATGCAAAAAATAAATTTTCAGATATTTCAGTAATAGCTAAGCCATACTTGTCAATTAAAAAATGTATATGTTTGATTTTCTTCCTTGTTTAATACTGATTCTTTGCCAAATTTTCAGGAGAATTAGTTTCAGGTGTACTGTATACGATTCTAGTATCAAATTTGCAAATAATACATTTTCAGAAATGTCAGTAATTACTAACCCATACTTGCCAATGCTGAAAGTGTTGTTTGATTTTGTCCCTTATTTAATACTGATTGTTTGCTAAAATTTCAGGAGAATTAGTATCACGTGTACGATTATACGAATCTAATATCAACTTTGTTAATAATATATTTTCAGAAATTTCAGTAATAGCTAACCCATACGTGTCAATGCAGAAAGTTATATGTTTGATTTTCTCTTTTATTTAATACTGAAACTTTGTCAAACTTTCAGGAGAATTAGTTTCAGGTTTTCAGGTTGATTTAAAGAAAATAGTTATTAACAAAAAAATTAAAATATTAAATGGTATATGTAAGTGAAATTATTATGTTTTACTTATGGCTATTAACTTAGTTACTTGTTTCGGTAATGAAATATTCCTGTAGGCGTGAATTCGTGTTACGTGCTTATTTGTGTCGAATCAATTTGAGAGGTGTTTTAATGCGATTGAGGGTTCGCCCGATTCTATTCTCGAAGCGTTTGATTAATGAATCCCCGAGTCGGCGACTCGCTCCCACAAAATTGCAGTGTATTACTGCGATTTGTAAACTTGTATGATTGCCAGGAGGCGTAGACGCGGAATTCGAGTCGGATTTATGTGTCTGCTGAATTATGGCGTGCATTCCGCGTTTAATAACCGCGCCGGGGAAGATTCGTGTATTTGTGCGCCCGATCACCAGTTTTATTGTGTACTCACCGAATTGCACCGCGTTATCGCT
Source organism: Othius punctulatus (assembly GCA_951805005.1). Taxonomy (NCBI): domain Eukaryota; kingdom Metazoa; phylum Arthropoda; class Insecta; order Coleoptera; family Staphylinidae; genus Othius; species Othius punctulatus. The sequence continues at coordinate 10,873,127 of OX638145.1, forward strand.
CGCGCACAATTTACAAACTGTACGAACGCCGTGTAAAACGAGGCGTGCAGAATTTCAGTAGCCCCGGTGCATTTTACGACCCGTCCGCGGGCCTGGGCGATCGATCGGCCGTCGCTCGAGCCCGTGGGCGATTTTTAACTGGCGAAAAAAGGCTCCTTGCGGCCGGCCGGGAGAAAGTTGCACGTTTTTTCCACGCAGGGCAATAAAATAGAAAGCGGGCGCATCCTTTCCGCAGGCCCCTAAGAAGTACAAAAAAAAGGCAGCAATAGGCGGCGGGTGGAGGTAAAAAAAATGCCGTTTCGGGGAAATTGTGAAAGCGCAAAAAAAAATACGGGGCTAATTATGCGCCCTCTTGGCGGGGGCGCTTCAGTTGGTTCCGTCGCTCACCGAGGGTAAGTCGCGCACCTGTTTCGAGATAACTTGTGAATATTTATTGCGTTCGGGGGAGGTTTAAATTGGCGCTGCTCGCGGAAATATCGGGGGGTGGTGCGTACGTTATGCGCAAATTGCGCGTTGAGGCAATCGCGCGACTTATGCGCGGCGGCGATAACGACAACGGCGGCAATAACAATAACGGCCGCATTAAAAACGAAATAAAATCGAGCAAATTAAATAAAGTACCTGCATAACGGCGCAATAAAACCAAACGTGTTTGTATATATACATATATATTATATATATATATATATATATATATATATATATATATATATATATATATATATATATATATATATATATATATATATATATTTATATATGTGTGTATATATGTATAATATATTTATGTGTGTGTAAATATATAGATGTTCATATGTGTATGTGTTTGTGTGCCGCCGCGCGCGTCAGCCATGTCCTGTACGGGCGTGCCGCGCGTTAGCCCGCCGTGTCGAGCAGGCCTCGACGGGACCCTAACCGGTCCCAGCCCGGCTCTTGCGCGCTCACCGACGGCCATTTCGCAGCTATAATATGGACCGTTTACACTTCATTCCGCCGGCTTTTATAGGTAATTCCGTCCAGCACACACTCACACACTCTCACACGGACGAGGATCGCACAGGCGCCATCCGAACGGGCCGCCGTTTTTATCGACCCCTCGCGCCGAAGACACCGCGAGGCGATAACTCCTCGTCCGCCGCCCCCCGAAAAACCCGGATAACGCATTAGCGGCCGCTAATTCGATTAAAAAGTTCCGCGCAAATTGCACCCCCCGAATCGACCCGCAGACCCCCAATCGGATCCCCACCCACGTAACATTCGTGGACTGCTGATGGCACAAATGGCACGCCACTTATCTACTTGGGATTACCAGCAGATATCATCTTAAACGCAACAAACTCAACAAATTGAATTAAAAATAAAACACACATACTATCATGTACCATGATGTAATAGTCGCCGTCATTCAAAATATTAATAAGTTACTTCTAGAGGTACCACCTCTGCATTCATCTTGATGTTCGATGATTTTCACCAATTGAGTATCAAACAACATTGTTTTCGAAAACTGCGGTTCCACATTAGTGGAAAATTAGTTCAAAGAAAAATGCAAAACAAGCACTTCGCAATCGAGTATGAAACGACATTTTTTTCGAAAACTACGCGTGCACATTAGTGGAAACTCAAGGAAAAATGCAAAAGAAACATTTTGCAATGAGTATCAAACATTGTTTTCAAAAACTGCAGCTCCACATTAGTGGAAACTCAAAGAATAACTTCTGACATTTATTCGAGATCAATTTCTACAATCATAAACGTCTGCATTCATCTTGATGTCCGATGATTTTGAAAAATGGGGTATCAAACAACATTGTTTTCGAAAACTGCAGTTCCACATTAGTGGAAACTCAAAAAAAAATGCAAAAAGAAGCATTTCGCAATCAAGTATGAAACAACATTTTTTTCGAAAACTGCGCGTGCACATTAGTGGAAACTCAAAGAAATATGCAAAAGAAACATTTTGCAATGAGTATCAAACATTGCTTTCAAAAACTGCAGCTCCACATTAGTGGAAACTTAAAGAAAAACTTCTGACATTTATTCGAGATCAATGTGTACAATCATAAATGTCTGCATTCATCTTGATGTCCGATGATTTTGACCAATTGAGTATCAAACAGCATTGTTTTCGAAAACTGCAGTTCCACATTAGTGGAAACTCAAAGAAAAACGCAAAAGAAGCATTTCGCAATCGAGTATATAACAATATTTTCTTTTCGGAAGCTGCAGCTCCACATTAATGAAAACTCAAAGAAAAATGCAAAAGAAACATATTTCAATGAGTATCAAACATTGTTTTCAAAAACTGCAGCTCCACATTAGTGGAAACTCGAAGAAAAACTTCTGACATTTATTCGTGATCAATGTCTACAATCATAAATGTCTGCAATCATCTTGATGTCCGATGATGATGTTCATTCTGATCAACTAATTATGTTTACCGTTAAATATTGATGGGAAAAAAGATATTGCATACTAAAGATTGTGACGTCTCCTTTAATCGAAAATTGCTGGACGTAAAAATCTTTTTTGTTATCGATTGTAAACGACTTTTACATCTAGTGAACAGAAAACAGTCACTTTGACAACTGATTTATGTCACGTAAATGCCAAATTTGTTTTTTCTTAATTGTTGTATTCCGATTCGTTATCCGATGATGAAATTGCACTTCAAAATTACACATTTTGATAGAAAATTTGCAAAATTTTAGTTGGAAATTAAAGATTGCAGTTAAAAATTTAACATTTTCAGCATGAATTTAAAATGTAAGTGGGAAAATGTAACAAAGGTTTTACTAGAAAAGGTGAAATTTTCGTGGAAACTCTAAAAGTGCTCATCTAAAATATGTTATTATAATTGAAAATTAGCAATATTCGTTGGAAACGGCAAACTTTTGATTGGAATTTAACGACAGCACTGAAAATTATAAAATTTTGATGTTCAAAATACAAAATTTTTACTGAAAACTGCACATTATTTACTGGAAACTAAGAAATTTTCATAAAAACGAAGAAAAACTTGAAATTGCACTTAAACATTACAAATGTTGATAGAAAATTTGCAAACTTTTTATTGTAAATTAAAGATTGCAGTTAAAAATTTAACATTTTCAGCATGAATTTAAAATGTAGTGGAAATAACAAAGGTTTTACTAGAAAGAGTGAAATTTTCATGGAAACTCTTGAAGTGCTCATCGAAAATTATGTTATTATAATTAAAAATTAGCAATATTAGTTGGTAACGGCATACTTTTGATAGGAAATTAAAGACAGCACTGAAAATTATAAAATTCTCCACATAAATTTACCACGTTGTTGGAAACTAAAAAATGTTTACTGAAAGCTGCAAAATATTTACTGGAAACGAACAAATTTTCATAAAAACGAAGAAAAACATGAAATTGCACTTGAACAATACAAATGTTGATAGAAAATTGGAAAAATTTTGTTGCAAATTAAAGATTGCAGTAAGAAAATTAACATTTTCTGCTTGAATTTAAAATTTTACTGGCAATAACAAAAGTTTTACTGGAAATAGTGAAATTTTCGTGGAAACTCTTAAAGTGCTCATCTAAATTATGTTATTATAATTGCAAATTAGCAATATTCGTTGGAAACGGCAAACTTTTGATTGAAAATTAAAGACAGTACTGAAAATTATAAAATTGTCAACATAAATTTAATATGTTGTTGGAAACTGCAAAATTTTTACTGAAAACTGCAAAATATTTACTGGAAACGAAGAAATATTCATAAAAAACAAAGAAAAACTTGAAATTGCACTTCAAAATTACACATTTTAATAGAAAATTGCAACATTTTATATGTAAATTAAAGATTGCAGTAAACAATTTAACATTTTCAGCATGAATTTAAAATGTTAGTGGGAATAACAAAGGTTTTACGAGAAATAATGGAATTTTCGTGGAAACTCTTATAGTGCTCATCTAAATTATGTTATTATAATTGAAAATTAGCAATATTCGTTGAAAATGCCAAACTTTTGATTGAAAATTAAAGACAGTGCTGGAAATTATAAAATTGTCAACATAAATTTAATATGTATTTGCAAACAGCAAAATTTTTACTGAAAACTGCAAAACATTTACTGGAAACGAAGAAATTTTCATAAAAAACAAAGAAAAACTTGAAATTACACTTAAAATTAACATTTTGATAGAAAATTGCAACATTTTAGTTGTAAATTAAAGATTGCAGTAAACAATTTAACATTTTCAGCATGAATTTAAATGTTAGTGGGAATAACAAAGGTTTTACTGGAAACAGTGAAATTTTCATGGAAACCCTTAAGGTGCACATCAAAAATTATGTTAATATAAATGCAAATTAGCAATATTCCTTGGAAACGGCAAACTTTTGATTGGAAATTAAAGACAGCACTGGAAATTAGAAAATTCTCAACATAAATTTAATATGTTGTTGGAAACTGCAAAATTTTTACTGAAAACTGCACATTATTTACTGGAAACGAAGAAATTTTCATAAAAAATTAAATATTGCAGTAAAATTTTTAACATTTACAGCATGAATTTAAAATTTTGTGGGAATAACAAAGGTTTTACTGGAAATAGTGAAATTTTCGTGGAAAATCTTAAAGTGCTCATCGACAAGTATGTTAGTATAATTGAAAATTAGAAATATTCGTTGGAAACGGCATACTTTTGATAGGAAATTAAAGACAGCACTGAAAATTATAAAATTCTCAGCATATATTTAATATTGAAAACTGCGAAATTTTTATTGAAAACTGCAAAATATTTACTGAAAACGAAGAATTATTCATAAAAACAAAGAAAAACCTGAAATTGCATTTGAACGTTACAAATGTTGATAGAAAATTGCAACATTTTTGTTGTAAATTAAAGATTGCAGTGAAAATCAAGGTTTTACTAGAAATAAGACAAATCGAGTATCAAACCACATTGTTTTCGAAAACTGCCCACATTAGTGGAAACTCAAAGAATTTTGCAAAATAAGCATTTCGCAGTCGAGTATCAAACAACATATTTTTTCGACAACTGCAGCTTCAAATTAGTGGAAACTCGAAGAAAACCTTCTGATATTTATTGGAGAACAATGTCTTCAATCATAAATGTCTGCAATCATCTTGATGTCCGATGATGATGACCGTTCTGACCAACAAATTATGTTTACAGTTAGATATTGATCAAAATAAATAACATTGCATACTAAGTAATACAGATTCTCACAAATTGTGACCTCTTCTTTAATCACAAATTGCTGGACGTAAAAGTCTTTTTTGTTCTAGATTGTAGAAGACTTTTACATCTAGTGAACAGAAAACAGTCATTTTGACAACTGATTTATGTCATGTAAATGTCAACATGTTTTTATTACTTATATTTTACTCATATTAAGGTATTTAGACTATCCAATAAACAAGCAGATTACAATTTGTACATTAACAATTAAAAAAAACGAAACATTGGTGAAATGAGATGTGTGATATTAATATGTTAGGTTTATATGTAATGTTTATCAAGATCAATAGTAACATGTGTCCGTGTGTTTTAAAGTGAGTTACCGATTTAGTTAAGAGTAGTTAAAGCCCTCAATACTGTTAATCAAAAGATGGTCTAACCTAACCTAACCTAACCTAATCTACCTTTATATTTATTTCTAACATTTTTATTCTACCGATTTGCCAATTAAGTTAAAGCTCTCAAGACTGTTAATCAAAATATGATCTAACCTAACCTACCTTTTTGATTCATTTTGAAACATTTTGATTCATGTATATAGTCTGCATACACTCGATTAAAAAATGTTTACATATCAGCATCATCACTAATGTGTGTGTAATAATAATGTGGGTATGTATGTACTTATATATATAACCTGTGTTTTAAAGTAACCTGTGTTTTAATATAACGTGTATTTTAAAGTAACCTGTGTTTTAAAGTAACCTGTGTTTTAATGTAACTTGTGTTTTGATGTTGCCTGTGTTTTAAAGTAACCTGTGTTTTATAGTAACCTGTGTTTTAAAGTAACCTGTTTTTTAATGTAACCAGTGTTTTAAAGTGAAGTAACTGACGGATTCTGTTTCGAGTTAAGGCCCTCAAGATTTGCAATCAAATCCGTCCCACCGGACGGAGGTCAGAGTTACTCTATTAAATTGCCCGGCAGTAAAGATTAGTTTTATGGCCCGTGCGTTTTATATATATTTTTTGTGCGCCCTCGGATGCCTGCCGGGGCAGTGCATCATCGCGACAAATTCGTTATCAGCGCTCGGACGCGCAGCGGCGGCGGTCCGGGGGCATATAAATCGGCGCCGCCGCCCCCGGCGGAAAACGAGCGCCGGCAATTGTCGCGTCGCGGCGCAAATTGCGGGGAAATTTTGCGATTTACAATGGGAAAACTAAAACGCACAACACAATTATTGTTTCCACTGTAAATGAATAAATGAAAACTACAAAATTCAAAGCTAATAATTTGCTATTTTCAACAAAAATTACGTCACTCATTTCACTCATTTTTTGTTTGCTGGTGAATATATTTTGTGGATTTCTTATAAAATTGTTGCAGATTCTTAAAGTAACAGTGTTACATTATTATTGTGCTTGTATCAATAACGGAAAATTTTCTGTCTGTCCATCAATAATGTAATATTTTTTACTTATGTTTTTCAGTACATTTTTTGTATGCCTGTGTCAAATTTATATATAAAACTACAACATAATATGGCATTTTTTGTTAGCTGGTGAATATATTTAGTGGATTTATTTTAAAATTGTTGCAGATTCTTAAAGTAACAGTGTTACATTTTTATTGTGCTTGTATCAATAACGCAAAATTTTCTGCCTGTGAATGAATAATGTTATATTTTTTACATTTTGTTTTCGGTACATTTTTTTATGCCCGTGTCAAATTAATATTTAAAACTACAAAATTCAAAGGTAAAAGTTTGCTATTTTCAGAAAAGTTGAGTCAGTCATTATATAGCATTTTTTCTATATTGCTACAAATGCTATATTATGAGCATTTTTCTATGCCAGTGATTATAGTTTGTGGATTTCTCTAAAAAGTTGTCTCAGATTCTTCAAGTAACAGTGTTACATTATTTTTGTGTGAATTTGTGAAATTCTCATATAGTTTCAGATTTTAGAAGTAATGGTGCTACATTATTATTGTGCTTGTATCAATGACGGAAACTTTTCTGTTTATCCATGAATAATGTAACATCCAAAATGCACTTTCAATGTCACTGTAATCTAAGTACAATCAAATTTTATGTATATTTAGGCGTATCGTGATAATATTTTTACATAATTTTAAAGACCTGCCTCACGCCGTTGCCCAACTTTACGTACGAAAACCACGACCCACAAAATTGACGGCAACATTATTCCACGCTCCCATTAAAACGCAGAATTGACTATTAATGAAGGCGCTCTTGTAAATTCCGATTCACGCTTTGCTTCAGCCTAATTTCACATTCAAATCTGTAAACAGCGTTTTTTTTTTTATATAACATCGCCTGTCAATTTTATGGGCCCCGGTTTTTGAATACTCATTATTTCGGGTAATCGCCGTAATTAGCTACAACTTATTCGAGACCGGCGCGTGTAAAGCCGTGATTATCCCGAAATTATTCTAAACCAACAGCCAGTAAATCTTGATTGTGTACAGTGAAGTCGTGAAGCGATTTGCTGTAAAAATTTGTAAATTCAACACTAGCCTGCAATCGATCAGAATTTTAATGCCCATTTTATAATTTCGCCTTTTAACGAAATTACCTCTCAAGTCTGTTGGTTATTAATGTATACAAAGAAACGAAATAATATAAAAAAATATATTATGCAACATTTTTTTATCATTATCTTACATATTTTTATCTTACATTTGTGAAGGATATCTATATACAAGAAAACGTAATAACAGAAAAACAATATTCTACAATATTTTTTATGATAAACCTATATTTGAGATGGATATTTATATTTGTACAAAGCAACTTAATAAGTTATTTATATATACAGGGTGGTGCGTCGGGAAACCCACCATAGGGATTTACATGAAAAATTTAAATCTTTATATATTGTCTTCCCTAATCATTTTAGAAAAAAAAACTGCAACAAACTATTTTGTTGAGCAAAAAATACTGCGGCAATTTATGCTATTGTTGTTTATATATCTACTTGCAACCAAACGTAATAAAGGATAAAAATATTATTTACTCACCATCATACTTTCTTTATGATATCAAATATTTGTGATGAATACATAAATATCCATCACAAATATTTGATATCATAAATAAACCTTATAAGTTATAATAATTAAGGTATTTATATACAGGGTGGTCACTTTTACGACGCCCACCATTAGGATCTATTACACGGAAATATATACAGAGTTGGTCAAATGCAATAAAAGTTTTCCCGTTTTTGTGCCTTTCAATATACTGAGACGAAATCCGGGATATCTTGCCCAGTTCCTGAAATATCACTGAAAAACTGAAAAAGTGCAGTTTCCTTTTCCTTATATAACTTTTTTACTTTTGAAGGAAATTTTACAAAACTTGGCACTCTTACATTTTTCGACGTGAGCTTTCTGATGACAGTAGCAAACATTTTCTGCGCCAACTAGATGCCCAAATTTTCATAGTAAACTTTTGATTTTCTTATGAATTTTAATAGCATTCAAAAGAGCGAAAAATTTCGATTTCAACCATGTATACCACCCGGGCATTAATTACCACCAAAAATCGATAATTTAAAAAATTGTTGCAAAAGTCAAACTGCTGAGCACTGCTCCAAAAATCACGTTTTTCGGTTTTTCAGAGATATTTCAGGATTTTTTTTCAGATTTCTTTTCAGAATATTAAAAGGCTTGAAAATAAGAAGAGGCTCAGGCAAAGAAAATAAACGATTTATGCTAATTCCAGATGTGGTAGCACCTAAACTTTGAATATTGCAATGCTATTGCATATTGAATATTGCAATGATTTATTTTTGGTGGAAGTAAATGTTGGAAATAATTTGCAATAGGTGGTGCAATGATATCTGAAGCACCACCTATGGCACATTATTTCTAACATTTACTTCCAGCAAAAATAAATCATGGGTAATCTGACACTATTTACCACCAAAAATCGATAATTTAAAAATTTGTTGTAAATATCAAACTGCTGTGGACTGCTCCAAAAATCACTTTTTCAGTTTTTCAGTGATATTTCAGGAAATCTTTTCAGATTTCTTTTCAAATATTAAAAGGCATGAAAATAAGAAACTTTTCTCCCATTCTTTCCCATCAAGATTTTTTTTCATGATTCCCTATATCTATTTGAGATCCAACGATATATATTGCAAGGAAGAGTCCTAATGAAAATACTACAGTTTAAATTGTTACCAAAATTCTGAAACATGAATTCTGTTTTCTGAAACAAAATATGAAATTTTCAAAATATCAGGTAGAACGTTCTAAAAATTTAGGAAATTAATTTCCTGATACATCCAAAGCACTTAGGAAATGTGATAAAATTAATACACGAAGTAACTTAATACATGAAAAACTGATTCACTTTTTATGTTTTTATATCATATTTTTGTTAATATTTAACAAATTAGAGAACCAATCTGAATAGGATTTTTTTAATGATATCCTACATCTATTTGAGATCGAACGATATATATATTGCAACGAAAATCATGAATGAAACTACTATAGTTTAAATTGTTACTAAAATTCTGAAACATGAATTCTGATTTCTGAAACAAAACATGAAATGTTCAACTACCAAGTACAAAAAATGGGTATTTTTACTTCTATATTTCTTCTAATCTTTCTTCGGTTTACACTTTTTCCACTCAATTTCTCTTGTTTCTCTTGTGCTTTGTTTCTGCCCATCTTTTTTACTTCTATATATTCAACTTATTACATATTTTTTTGTATTTTACTTATATTTCTTCTAATATTTCTTTACTTCAAACTCTTTCTAATTTATATCTGTTGTTTCTTCTGTTCTTGCCATCTTATTTTCCATTTCTTTACTATAAACTCTTTCTAATTTATATCGATTGTTTCTTCTGTCCTTGCCATCTTCTTTTCCATTTCTTTACTTTAATCTCTTTCTAATTGATTTCTCCTCTTCCTGCTGTTCTTGCCCATATTGTTCACTTCATCATTTTTTCTAATCTTAAGTTTGCATTGCTTCTGATCATTTGTCTAGTTCTTTTCTACCTAGATTTTTTGTTCTTGTTTTCAAAATATCAGGTAGAACATTCTAAAAATCTTGGAAATTAATTTCCTAATTGATCCAAAGCACTTAGGAAATGTGATAAAATTAATACACGAAGTAACTTAATACGTGAAAAACTGATTCACTTTCTATGTTTATATGTCATATTTTTCTCAATATTAAACAAATTAGAGAACCACATCCAAAACACTTAGGAAATGTGATAAAATTAATACACGAAGTAACTTAATACGTCAAAACTGATTCACTTTCTATGCTTTAATGTAATATTTTTGCCAATATTAAACAAATTAGAGAACCAATGTAAAAATGAAGAAATAATTTATTGGTAATACATGTTTTTATGATAATCAACATCGAGATGGACACGGCACTTGAAGAAGCACCCGATTGAGATTTGTTACGGAAACCATTAATTATCCTCCTTCCCAAGTAATTACACATTTCGGTGGTCACATTATTTTTAATGCCCTAATTCACGAATTAGGCGCTGCTCGCTTGCTCGGCACTAATTCCAATTGAAGCCGTAATTACGCGCTTTTCGTAACAGCAGCGCGTAAAATTGATAACCGCGATACGTGAATTAATGGGAGCGCACCTATGATTTATAATGAGGACTCCTGGCGCAGCGCCAGACGTTCATCCTCAATTTGTCCCTAATTGCGATCCACCTGCGGCCCGAGTGGGCGTGCAGGAGGGGGAGGGGGGCAGCAGGGGGGCGTGCGCTAATGATATTTAAATTAATCAACAATTTTCGATTATCAAATAATTAGGCACGAAATATTCATGCGGCCGCGATTAATATTAATACGGCATTAATGAGATTGCCGAGGCCTTGAGCTGCCGGATGCGTAATTGGGGGTATGAATGAAGAGGCGTTCGAGATGGTTGATAGTCGTTTCTAATTTATTGCTGAAATTAATGAAGAAATGGTTTGCTCAGAAAAAAATATCAGTGTCACTGTCAAATGAAGAAATGGTTTCTTCAGCAATAATTATCACTGTTACTGTCAAATGTAAAAATGGTTTCTTCAGCAAAAATTATCACTGTCACTGCCAAATGCTGAAATAGTTTCTGTCAAGAAAACAGAAAACCATACGATGCATTCTTTGATATTAAATTTATTTGCAAAAATTATAACGAGTGCCAAGTTTTGTTGAAGAAGCTTTCGAGATGGTTGATAGTCGTTTCTAATTTATTGGCGAAATTAAAGAAATGGTTTCTTTAGAAAAAAATATCACTGTCACTGTCAAATGCTGAAATAATTTCTGTCAAGACAACAGAAAACCATACGATGCATTCTTTGGTATTAAATTTATTTGAAAAAATTATATATCAAATTACGAGGTTTCGTATTTTACAGTACGTTTAAAGAAAAAATAGTATATTACACTTAGCCATTTCAAGAAGCCATGGCTTCATGGCTATTAAAAAAATAATATATTTCACTTGGAGGCGAAGTGACTTTTCATGGCGCGCCTGAGTTTGCGCGCCGAATGAAGTAAGGCGCGCAATAGAAGGCAAGCCATGAAAAGTCTCACTTCTCCTCCACGTAAAATAATATACTATTATTACATAAACCGTATGAAAAAGGGACTGCTGAAAAATATTAGCTAACAACAATTAAAAAAATCGTAAATTAACGAGAACTACGTGTTTATAAATATTAAGGAAAAAACTGTACCGATTACTTGCTGCTCTCTCAACTTTCAGCTGCGTGCCCAACTATTCAATGATTTCCCGCTTTATTTGGTGCGCGGGAGACGATAATGAAGCGAGCCGCGAGCAGCGCGATTTATTGGCTCTGATTGTGATTTATTGCGGACGAAAACAAACAGCGACGGATCAAATGGCTCATGAAATGACCGGTTCATGGCCCCCGCGATACCCTGCCTGAGGTCGCAGCGCGAAATAAAAGGCCGTTAATCGCGCGGAATGCGTTAAAATTGGCAGCAGTGGGTCTCGGTGCTGAGGGTCAGCGAGCAGGTCAGCGTTTAGAGTGATTAGATAACGAATTTGGAGATGTTTGTAACGGAAAGGCGAGTTTATTGAATAACAGGAAATTTTTATTGCTTAAAAAATTATCAATTATAATGACTTATAGTTTACATCAAAACTATTTGATATGAAATTTTTGTACTCACCACCAATTGAAGGTCAAAAACGAATAAAATTTCATTACTAATATACTATTTTAAATATTTATGATACAATAAAATCGCACAAATGAATTAGAAAATTATTTCTGTAATTAATTATAAATTTCACTTTCTTATAGACTCTACAATTGATTCGGTCTCTTGACCATTGTCAAGAGTTATTTAGTTTACAGAATGTGGCACTTTTTTGACAAATTAACATTATTATCAACATGTTCCAAAATTGGTTTTATTATTATTATTGCATTAACAATTAATGATAATACGATGTAAGAGGAGTACGATGAGAATTTCTTCAAATTCAAAATTGTCTAGAATTCTGTACGCAGGTATATGTCTTTTTGGTGCAGTGGCCTGCCTATATCTTTCGGAAAATCCGCCGACGCGATTGTCGCGAAAAAGTCCTCCCAGGAATTCCGATTCCGGTCACACGGAGACACACTGAACGTGAACGTCGCCCATTTGAATGCGCCGATAAACAACGCTAAAGCAAAATCTAATTATATTCTATGTAAATAGAGCTGTGTGCACACTCGAGCTGAGCAGCTCGCTGGGGGCTGCGCGGGCGCAGGGGGGCGGCGGGGGGCATTCTTTCGTGTCCTTATAGGTGCGCGTGTACGTATTGTACCTTGTGTGTTTGCTTTATTGCCGTCGCAACCAGGGCAGAAGTCTGGGAATGGATAAATTAGCGGCCGCGATGGAAATAAATTACAATAAATTAATGTCGCCTTTGTTGATGTTATTATTTCGGTCGCCGTTTCTCTCATATTTTTAGAATGCCAGCGTGAAACGCTGCACCGGCAGTCTGAAAACAAGAAGAGGCTCAGGCGGAGGAAAAAAACGATTTATGCTAATTCCAGATGTGGTAGCACCTTAACTTTGAATATTGCAATTGCTTCAGATTGTATCATTGCACCATCTATTACACATTTTTTCCAACATTTACTTTCAGCAAAAATAAATCTTATATCTATGTATAATATTTATGACTTACTTTTAAAATATATATTTAGGTGATTGTACAGATCATGTGAGAACGATATTTGATCAAGAGAGAGAATCAAGAATAGCCTTGAATAAGGGTATCTATGGAAATATATAAATACGCAGATTTGTGATATAAAACTGTATAAATCAAATATCTTTGGCAATAGGTGGTGCAATGATTCAATCTTAACCATTTGCAATATTCAAAGTTATACAGTTTTATATCACAAATCTACGTATTTATATACTTCCATAGATACCCTTATTCAAAGCTATTCCTGATTCTCTTCGGCATACTAATCTCGTAGTCTTGCTAATCACTTCCGTACTAGCTGACCTGCACTACACCTCATATCCTAAGAAACTCACAATTTTGATGAGTAAAAACATATAGCTGTGGACGGAATTACACGTTATGGAGTTACTAACAAAAATGTCAATAAAAAAACACAATAAAAAAACAAACGTTACACGTTATAGAGTTATGTACTAACAAAAATGTACTTTGATTATGATAATAAAAGAAAAACACAATAAAACAGTCTAAGGTATAGTTAAAAATTTGTGTAAGAAGTATCGTTTTATAATATAGAATTATCCAAATTACCAAAAATCCAAAATCTTTTTACTATGAAAATAAAGAAAAAACACAACGAAACCAACAAAGGTTACACGTTATGAAGCCATGTACTAACAAAAACCTTTGACTATGATAATAAAAGAAAACACAATGAAACAAATAAAGGTATACTAAAAAATGTGTGTAAGAAGTATTGTTTTATAATATAAAATTATCCAAGATGTATCGTTGAGACGTATCATTGAAGTATCATTGATATTATTTACGTTTTTTGGGGTTTAGGTACTTTCAGGTAACAAGTAAATTAACTTAAAATTAATCCAAAGAACCTCAAACACAAACTCAGGATGGATACACACATATACCATTATTATTATTATTATTGTTATATATTATTATTATTATTATTATTGCACTAACAATTACTATGATAAAGTCATGAGGTAGCCACTAGATTTTTTTAAAGTTATACAAGTTTCGCCCATAAAACTATTTCTCAAAAATGCTGTGAAAGCTAATTTCCTTTTTTTCAATATTAGCTACGAAAGCCTAAAATTTAATAATCGCAACTGCCATTGTACATTTTCTTTACTTACTTTATTATGCAATTTTGTTATTAAAATTATTTTAATTGTAGTAACAATTAGTATGACAAAGTAATGTATGTAGTGGCCAGTTAAGATTTTTTAAGGTTATAAATATTTTGCCCATAAACGACTTTTAATAAATTTGCTGTGAAAATTAATTTCGTCTTCAATGTTTATCTATCAGTTATCCAAGTATCCAGCCACATTTATAAATGTAGAAAAATAATCATTCAACTTACTTTATTATGAAATTTTGTTGTTATTATTATTCTAATTGCACTAACAATTAGGGTGATAAAGTCATGTATGCGGTGGCCACTTGAGATTTTTTAAGGTACTAAATAGTTTGCCCATAAAACGATTTCTTAAAAATTTGCTGTGAAAATTAATTTCGTCTTCAATTTTTATCTATCAGTTATCCAAGTATCCTGCAACATTTATAAATCTAGAAAAATAAACATTTGCTTACTATATTATGCAATTGTTATTATTATTATTCTAATTTCAATAACAGTTAGTATGATAAAGTCATGTATGTGGTGGCCACTTGAGATTTTTTAAGGTAATAAATATTTTGCCCATAAACAAATCTTATAAATTTGCTGTGAAAATTAATTTCATCTTCAATTTTTATCCATCAGTTATCCAAATATACCACTTTTTCTTCAATTTTTATCCATCAGTTATCCAAATATACCACAACATTTATGAATATAGAAAAAGTAATGATTTTTTCGCGTTATTTTTATTTTTTCAATTTTATATTATGACTAACGTACACACTGTGCCATTAATTTTGAGATGACCAGTTCAAAATGACCCTTGTTACAGTCTGTAGTCGTCCTTGGTGAATCGGATATTACAAGTTTCGCTTAGCAACCTTAATGGTGAAAAAATGGTGAATTATTTTATAATTTTATTTGATTGACCCTTGATAGACTCTTGGGAGACTGTTGATAGACCCTTGATAGACTCTTGGTAGACTGTTGATAGACCCTTGATAGAATCAGGGTCTTGATAGACAATCAGGGTCTATCAAGAGTCTACCAAGGGTCTGTCAAGGGTCTATCAAATAAAATTATAAAATAATTCAGCATTTATTCACCATTAAGGTTGCCATATAAAAAACAAGTCGATGACGTCATAACTCAAAAACAAATGACGACGAATGTTTCAGATTTATAACAAAATATGTATTTTCAAAATTAGAAATCGACGTGTCCAAGGATTTGCCTAAAATATTTTTAATTTCCGAAATAATGAATTTATTTCATAATGGATGAACAAGCTGTATGAATAAATACGTGAACATTTATTTTTGTTTGTTGATGAAGGAAGAAAACAATACATTTATAGAAACATGGTAATGTCGTTAATAGATTTTATTGCACTTTGGAAAAAAAAAACTGTATTCATTATTTTTTTTCAAAGTTAGTAAGGCTATTGTGTGTGCAATATTTTATACATATAGCAACATTTGTAAGTGGTATATTAAAAAGCACATAAATACTCTGTTCGCGAAGACCAATTTTTGATTCTATCACAATTCATGATCTGGCTTTCTAATTTCGTAAACAAAAAACTGTGTACAATTTTTTTTTTCAAAGTTATTAAGTCTATTGTGTGTGCAATATTTTATATAGCAATATTTGCAATTGCAATATTAATTTGCCATTTAAAAAAAAGTCGATGACGTCATAACTCAAAAACAAATGACGACGAATATTTTAGATTTATGACTAAATGTGTATTTTCAAAATTAGAAATCGACGTGTCCGAGGATTTGTCTAAAATATTTTTAATTTCCGAAAAAATTAATTTATTTCATACTTGATGAACAAGCTGTATAAATAAATACTTGTTTTTTTTTTGTTTGTTTATGAAGGAAGAAAACATCACATTTATAGGAACATGGTAATGTCGTTAATAGATTTTATTGTTATTTTATTGAATTTTGTAGTGTACGTGACCTGTGTAAACCATTATTATGTTCTACCACCAAATAAACTATTATTATTATTATTATTATTATTATTGTAATTTGGTAAAAAAAAAGCTGTGTTCAATTTTTTTTTCAAAGTCAGTAAGTCTATTGTGTGTGCAGTATTTTATACGTATAGCAACATCTGTAAGTGCAATATTAATAAGTACATAAATACACTATTCGCGAAGACCAATTTTTGATTCTATAACAATTCATGATCAGGCTTTCTAATTTCGCAAAAAAAGCTGTGTATGCTGCAATTGCAATATTAATTTGCCATTTAGAAAAAAGTTGATAACGCCATAACTCGTAACTCGTAAATACGTGAACATTTTTTTAATTGTTTGTTTATGAAGGCAGAAAACAATACATTTATAGAAACATGGTAATGTCGTTAATAGATTTTATTGTAATTTGGCAAAAAAAAACCGTGTTCAGTACTTTTTTCAAACTTAGTAAGTCTATTGTGTGTGCAATATTTTATGATGCAATATATCTAATTGCAATAATAATAAGTACATAACTACATTATTCGAGAAGACCAATTTTTGATGCTATAACAATTCACGATCTGGCTTTCTAATTTCGCAAAAAAAAGCTCTGTACAATACGTTTTTCAGATATTAGGTCTTTTGTGTGCAATTTTATATATAGCAATATTTGCAATTGCAATAATAAATAAGTACATAAATACACCATTCGGGAAGACCAATTTTTGATGAGATAACAATTCATGATCTGGCTTTCTAATTTCGCAAAAAAAAAAACGTGTACAATATTTGTTTCAACGTTATTCAACGCTATTGTGTGTGCAACATTGTATACTGCAATATTTGTAATTGCAATATTAATAAGTACATAAATACATCATTCGGGAAGACCAAATTTTGATGCTATAACAATTCATGATCTGGCTTTCGAATTCTGGAAACAGATTTGAAAAATTTTGAAAAGGGAAGAAATTGCATGCGATTATGTAACATGGCGCTGGAGACTCTAAGCTGCGTCAAGCGACGAACCCAACGCAAATTTCCAATTCAAATCAGTGCGACTAAATATTTGGCGGGGTTACGTTAGGTTTTGTTAGTTTGAGTTGCATTAGGTTATTTTTAGTTTGGGTTGGGTTAGGTTCGGTGGAAAATTTGTGTTGGATTCGTCGCCCAACACAAATTTTCTATTTATATTAGTGCAACCAAATATTTGGCTGCGTTAGGTTAGGTTTCGTTAGTTTGGGTTGGATTAGGTTATGTTAGGTTTTGTTAGTTTGAGTTGGATTAGGTTATTTTTAGTTTGGGTTGGGTTAGGTTAGGTGGGAAAATTGTGTTGGGTTCGTCATTTAAATTAGTGCAACCAAATATTTGGCTGCATTAGGTTAGGTTTCGTTAGTTTGGGTTGGATTAGGTTATGTTAGTTTGGGTTGGATTAGGTTATGTTAGTTTGGGTTGGATTAGGTTATATTAGATTGGGTTGGGTAAGCTTAGTTGAGCGATCAATCGTCGACAACTAATTGCATTCAGAATATGTTCAATTTATATCAAATCAACCAATGCTTGAACCTAAATATCATGGATTTGGTTAAATATTGGGCACCGTAGCTGGAAATGTTTGAATAATATATTTTTCATTTTGTTTGTCTTTCCACCCGAATTTAGGAGCAATTCTAACTATTTTAGCCATTTGTATTTAATCCTTATCTTTTTCCAAAAGCTATTGATTATTAAAATTCAAAGTTACAATATATTTCAAGTCTCAGAATTGAATCGACTTGGTTTCTAAACTTATTAGACTTAAGTTTAGAAACCAAGTCGATTCAATTCTGAGATTTGAAATATATTGCACATAAATGTAACAAACGGCTGCAAGCATACGTGTGTATAAATTGTTCGTGTCTGAACTGTTTCTTCGTTTTTCGAATATTGTTTGATTGTTTTCGATTGTTTTCGACGGTGTGCTAATGGTGTGCCAATGAAAAACTCCATCGCCTGTCGATGAAGGGGGGAAATCGTCGTTCGTTAGCCGGTAACGAGTCGATGCTGCTGCGGACCAGGCCTTATTATCTGCAGATGCGATCTTCCGTTCCCATGATTCTGGGAGCCCGGCGCACGTCAATCCGGTGATAGGGGGGATCCGTGGGGGGACGCTTCCTTTAATTACGCTCTGGAGTACGCGCTCGGAATAATAGGGGGGCCCCGTCCGATAAGTAAACGCAATTACTCACGAGGGCGAAAAGTCTCGCGGCGGGACCTATATTTATGCAATTCCGATTTTTCCGGGGCGCTCGGGAGAGGCCAATAAAGTTATTAGATTTGCATCGTGCGCACGTTTAATTGCGGCCTAATCACACGTATCGCCCCGGACGTGCCTCTGCGCCCGTGCGTCGACGTACCGATTATTGTTATTACGGTAAATGGTCATAGGCGCCGGCGAGGCAATTCTTTTGCTGTGGCTAATTAGAAACCATCTCTCGAAACTAGGCCCCGGTGAGCCTAGTTGAGGGTGCGACCTCGACGGCAGCGGCGACGGCCGTCTCTTGCGCGCCGGCCTTGTAATTATTTTCTTCTGAAAGTGATTAACTCGTTCGTTGATTTATATCCGCCGTGGCTATAAGTTATGGCCGCCGCGATCCCCGACGTGTTGCATGCGTGTAGGCAGACGGAGAGCCGGCGCATTTTAATTCGGAAAACGCCGTGTCTGGGAGAGCCGAGCGGAGTTTCCCTTCTTCCCCGGGCGCCATAAATCGCGAGATGCGCTGCCTCCGTTCCCCCTCAGCTCGGCAGGATGAGAGAAAAAAAACAAGGTGCATATTTAATGCGGCGAATTCGATTGCCTGGAATCCGGCCGGCAGCTCTGCGGGGATTAAAATATGGCGCAGAACGGCTTCCAAAACGTGCCGAGCGTATCGACAATTAATTTCTTCATCGGAAACGCTGACTTCAATATTTACGTGCTATTAATTAATTACGAGACTCGTGTAATGCGTAAAATGTGGAGGGTCCGTTGAAATTACATTCAGATTCGAGCGATTTTCACAGTTAGGTACCTAAATTGGCCTGCATGAATGAACTGACTAGTCATCATAATAATAGCAATATACTCCTATTTACTTTTTAATTTGAAATTCTTTAGAATATTGAAAATGTGTCATGATGTACAGCCACGGGCCCTGGGAATGACGCGTCCATAAGATCGAGCATTCCGGTATCGTTGTCTAGTCCCGCACGGTTGTCAGCGAGTGCGGGCCAAGACAAAGATAGTGAACTGCTCGGTTTTACGGGCGCGTCATTCACAGAGTCCGTGGTTGTACATCAAATGAAACCCCTATTTACAAGCTTTTAAATGATACATATTAAAGGTATGTAACTATCACGGTTGTCTAGTAAAAGGCATTCGAAATTACAGAGGATAACTAATTTTAGCTAAATTTGAAAATTTTGAAATTGCAAATTGCCAAATCTCGAAAACGGGTGGCAAGAAGAAAAATGAAAAACATATTTCTCAAACATTTCCAGCTAAGGTGCAAAGGTACCAAAAATTAACCAAATCATGATATTCATTGGTTGGTTCAAGCATTAGTTGTTTTGATATAAATTGAACATATACTGAATGCAATAAGTTGTCAACGATTGATCGGTTAACTAACCTAACCCAATGTAAGATAACCCAGCCCAACCCAAACTAACATAATCCCACCCAAATCAACAAAACCTAGCCTAATCTGGCCAAATACTTGGTCGCACTAATTTAAATGGGAAATTTGCGTTGGGTTCGTCGCTTGACGCACCTTAGAGTCTCCAGCGCCATGTCACATAATCGCTCGTAATTTTTCAGCGTTTCAAGATTTTTTAAATCTGTTTGCGGAATATGGTAGCCAGATTATTAGTTATTAAACCCTCAAAAATTAGTTTTTCTAGATTTTGTAATTACGAACTTATCAATGGCACAATTCCAAATATTGAAAAACGATATGTTACATACAAAATTGCTTGATAACTTGAAAACATACAAGATTTTTGAAATCTGTTTGCGTAATTTGTAAGCCAGATTACTACTTGTTGTACCATAAAAAAATAGTTGTCCTATATTTTGTAATTACGAACTTATTAAACTCGCCATTTCAAATATTGAAAAATGATGTGTTACATACAAAATCGCTTGATAACTTGAAAAATACATTGTGCAATGCAAAGTTTTCTACAAAATTCTTATGTGTGTATATACATATGTGTGTATTATGTGTGTTATGTGTATGTGTGTTCTTATGTATGTGTGATTCTTCAATTATTTATATATCTAAGAAATTAGTATTGCAAATCATTTTAAAAATAATTTTCTCGAGACATTAATAGTATTACGATTTTTATCATGTTACATAATCACATGCAATTTCTTTGTTCAAAATTTTTGAAATCCGCATCCAGAAACTTATCTCAGAACGATCTCGGAGATGATGAGAATTTTGACCCGGGTCGATTAAATATAATTTCTGGTATATGAGTAGTTATACTAGGACAGTTCTAGATCGCCCCCCGCGAAGATTTCGATTAATTTAATCCGCGTTTTAATCGAACTTTTGATTCGCAGGGAATCGACAGATCCGCGTCTAATCGACGTAATTAGAGTAATTGCGGTGTAAGTACCGCGGATAATTGTTGCGATTATCCCATTACCTGCAAATTTCGCCGATTAGACGCGAATCCGTCGATTCCGCGCGAATCAAAAGTTCGATTAAAACGCGGATTAAATTAATCGAAATCTTCGCGGGGGGCGATCCAGAACTGTCCTAGTATAACTACTTATATGTTTGTAACTTATCTCAGAACGATTTCCGAGATGACATTGTAACACACTAAATATCTCAAATTTGCCTCATATTTTGAATTGCTTTTTCGTAGTCTACGAGCCGCGGTCTTACCGCCTTGCCGTTGTCCTGAGCTAAATGAACCATTCGTTCAAGTGATGCGATGTTTTGTGTGAATACCCCATTATGCACCTCGCTCATCTCATTGTGCATTTCTTGCTTTCATTGGCGGTGGCTTGGTAATATAAGTTCTTACACTGGTTAAAGGTTTAATTGTGTGGCCGTACAATTGCAGAAAATTACAGTCGGTTTGCAGGGGGTACACAATCACTTTTGTGTGTGAGAAATAAGCAAGTCAGCGATAAATTGAGCGAATGAGTCCAGAAACAGTACGTGTAGTTGCACAAGCGACTTCCAATCCTTGGGGCTTTGGCGATTTTTTGCGTTCCTGTTGAAAATGCAAGAGCTGGTCCCCTGTCCGCCCTCGGCTGAATTAATCGCGATTAATTACACTCCTCGCACTGGCAATTAGATGAGAATCGCCGTGTGGAGTGCTGTGGTCCGGTGGGGGGCGGTGGGGGGATGCGACGTCGCCGTCACCGAGTCCCAGGAATGAGACGAATGCCTTTACAAGGATGTAGTTTGCTCCGTTTTTATTAATATTTATGGCGAGAGCCCGCGTCGTAAAATTTTTATCCGCGTACGCTTCACTATTTTATAATGTCACGACGTCGTTATATTAAAAATTCTAGATTACCGGGAATGCCATTATATAACGAGAATCCCGTGTGATTTCGCATTAAACGCAGCGCAAAAACATACACCGGCGGCGTGATTAATGCCGCGTTTCGAGCCTCGCGCCTCCGTTTTCAAACGGCGCGCGGATTAAGCGGCGATTAATAATATCGCGGGCTGATAAGGGGGTCGGGGGCTATTCCATTTGCCCCTTTTTTCAGCCGGCGCTCGTTTACCTCCTGTGTGCGCGCTTCGACCGACACGGCAGACAATGGGGCCTGAATTAAAGGGGGGCTTAGTCTGGCCGTTCAAATTACGGTGTGTGTAATTCCGTCAGATTAGCGCAATCCTGAGCGCCGCAATGAATAGCGCAATATAACGCTTGACACATTACTACCTCATTAGATTACAACGGGCTTCGTCCGAGCGGGCCGTGCGGCGGCGCCGCCCCCGCCGCGGCGGCAGACCTCGCCGCAGAGGACGGGGCTGGGCTCTCCTCTTCCGCAGAGGGGCCCCACTTAACGGGCAATAACATCATGGCGAAGTTGGGCCCCGTTAAGCCGCAGGCTTGCTCTCTCGCTGCAACGGAGAGAGGACGCGCCGCTAACACACGCGAGGACAAACCCGTGCAGTCCGAGTAAGAGGATTTCGAACAATCGACGCGGGTAGATTGCGGATTTCCACTGCGGCCGTACATCAAAAACGAAGGGGGTATCAAGTGATAAAGAGCGGCCGCAGCCCAAGTGGCGATAAAGATTTCACAGCGACTGTGTAATCGCATTATCACCACGGTATCGAATCGCTTGATAATTTAATCAGCAGACCAAATAAGTTCTTCGCGTTATTAAGCCCAATGGACCCGCAATGTAATAAACTTGGCACACATTACTCACCCGTGGGCGAAGCAGCTCGGTGTAGATATTGCAAAACAGGATTTCTCAAACTTTGCTCTCGTGAGGACACGGTCCTTTAATAACCACAAAAACCATAGTACAGTATTTACTTAGTATTTCATTTCACACTGAAAATATATTACAAGGTGTCTCAAAAGTGACACCCGTCACCCCCGTCAGGGGGCTAAAACAAATTTAAAATTAAGAGTGGAATATTTTCCGTTTGTCCCTCGTTACAGAGTTATTGATAAAAAACAACAAAAAAATACATTTCAACATTATTAAAAACTAATAATATTATAAAACAAATCCACATCTGTCAAACTAATTGTCAAATCTGACAATTAGTATCAATAGCAATAGTTGTCAATAGTGATAGTTTACTTCACTAGTTTTTGTTTAATGTACCATACACCTAAATCTCTCCATTGATGATTAAAAAAAACAGGAGAATTTTGTGATTTAGCAGCACCAAGTCGAGTTCACTATAAACTATAAATGAAGATGCATTGAAAAATAGCGATTGCACAACAGATATTTGGATGTAAAGTTCTTCACTTAGGTAGTTTTCAATAGAAAACTGCAAAGAATAAAAATTTTCAACTTGCTATTTAAAAATTAACGATTTGTAAATTACATGCAATTTTAATACAATTCATCAAAACTGTAAGTGCAGATATTTTGAAGAATAGCGATTGAAAGCCGGATTTTTTTATTTAAAGCTCTTCACGTATGTAGTCTTTAATACAAAATTGCTATGAATAAAATTTTCCCAGGTTACTATTGAAAAATCAGCGATTTGTGATTTACATGCAATTTTATGTAATTCGTGTGAACTATAAATGAAGAAACATTGAAAAATATCGATTGCACAGCAGATTTTTTCATGCAAAGTTCTTCACTTCAATAGAAAATTGCAAAGAATAACAATTTTCAACTTGCTATTAGAAATTAACGATTTGTGAATTACATGCAATTTTAAAATAATTCATCAAAACTGTAAGTAAGGATCTATTGAAGAATCGCGATTGAAGGTCGGATTTTTTGATGTAAAGTTCTTCACGTATGTAATCTTTAATACAAAATTTCTATCAATAAAATTTTCCCAGGTTGCTATTAAAAATCAATGATTTGTGATTTACATGCAATTTTATGAAATTCGTGTTAACTATAAATGAAGATACTTTGAAATATAGCGATTGCACGACAGATTTTTTGATGTAAAGTTCTTCACTTGGGTAGACTTCAATAGAAAATTGCAAAGAATAACAAATTTCAACTTGCTATTAAAAATTAACGATTTGTGAATTACGTGCAATTTTAATATAATTCTTCAAAACTGTAAGTACAGATATTTCGAAGAATAGTGATTGCAGGTCGGATTTTTTCATGTAAAGTTCTTCTCTTAAGTGGTCTTCAATAGAAAATTGCTATGTATAACATTTTCTAGATTGCTATTATAAATCAGCGATATGTGAATTACATGTAATTTTATGTAATTCGTGATAACTATAAATGAAGATACATTGAAAAATAGCGATTGCACAACAGATTTTTGGATGTAAAGTTCTTCACTTAGGTAGTCTTCAATAGAAAATTGCAATGAATAAAAATTTTCAACTTGCTATTAGAAATTAACTATTTGTGAATAACATGCAATTTTAATATAATTCATCAAAACCGTATGTGCAGATATTTTGAAGAATGGCGTTTGAAGGTCGGATTTTTTTGTGTAAAGATCTTCACATAAGTGGTCTTCAATAGAAAATTGCTATGAATAAAAAAATTTCAGGTTGTTATTAAAAATCAGCGATTTGTAATTTACATCCAATTTTATGTAATTCGTGTAAATTATAAATGAAGATACATTGAAAAATAGCGATTGCACAACAGATTTTTGGATTTAAAGTTCTTCACTTAGGTAGTTTTCAATAGAAAACTGCGAAGAATAAAAAAATTCGATTTGCTATTAGAAAATAACGATTTGTGAATTACATACAATTTTAATATAATTCATCAAAACTGCAAGTGCACATATTTCGAAGAATAGCGATTAAAGGCCGGATTTTTTGATGTAAAGTTCTTTACGTATGTGGTCTTCAATAGAAAATTGCTATGAATAAAATTTTCCCAGCCTGCTATTAAAAATCAGCAATTTGGGAATTTCATGCAATTTTATGTAATTCGTGATAACTATAAATTAAGAAACATTGAAAAATAGCGATTGCACAACAGATATTTGGATGCAAAGTTTTTCACTGAGGTAGTATTCAATAGAAAATTGCAAAGAATAAAAATTTTCAATTTGCTATTAAAAATTAAAGAATTTGTGAATTACATGCAATTTAAATATAATTCATCAAAAGTGTAAGTGCAGATATTTTGAAGAATAGCGATTGAAAGTCGGATTTTTTTATGTAAAGTTCTTCACTTAAGTGGTCTTCAATAGAAAATTGCTATGAATAAAAATTTTCCAGGTTGCTAATAAAAATCAGCGATTTGTGATTTACATGCCATTTTATGTAATTCGTGTAAACTATAAATGAAGATATATTCAAAAATAGCGATTGCACAACATATTTTTTGATGTAAAGTTCTTCACTTAGGTACCCTTCAATAGAAAATTGCAAAGAATAAAAATTTTCAACTTGCTATTAAAAATTAACGATTTGTCAATTACGTGCAATTTTAATATAATTCATCAAAACTGTAAAAGCAGATATTTTGAAGAATAGCGATTGAAGGTCGGATTTTTTGATGTAAAGTTCTTCACTTAAGTGGTCTTCCGATAGAAAATTACTATGAATAAAATTTTCTCAGGTTAGTATAGAAAAATCAGCGATTTGTGATTTACATGCAATTTTATGTAATTCGTGACAACTATAAATGAAGATACACTGAAAAGTAGCGATTGCACAACAGATTTTTGGATGTAAAGTTCTTCACCTAGGTAGTCTTCAATAGAAAATTCCATAGAATAAAATTGTTCAACTTGCTATTAGAAATTAACGATTTGAGATTTACATGCAATTTTATGTAATTCGTGATACCTATTAATGAAGATACATTGAAAAATAGCGATTGCACAACAGATTTTTTGATGTAAAGTTCTTCACGTAGGTAGTCTTCAATAGAAAATGGCAAAGAATAACAAATTTCAACTTGGTATTAGAAATTAACGATTTGTGAATTACATGCAATTTTAATATAATTCATCAAAACTCAAAGTGAACATATTTTGAAAAATAGCGATTGAAGATCGGACTTTTTTATGTGAAGTTCTTCACGTATGTAGTCTTTAATACAAATATGCTATGAATAAAAATTTCCCACGTTGCTCATAAAAATCAGCAATTTGTGATTTACATGCAATTTTATGTAATTCGTGTAAACTATAAATGAAGATACATTGAAAAATAGCGATTGCACAACAGATTTTTGTATGAAAAGTTCTTCACTTAGGAAAATAGAAAAATAGTACAACTTTTTAGTAGAATGAAGAGGTAGATTGCGCGTTTCATATCCTCCTCTCTTATTATTAGGTGATTATTTGTAGGAAATCTTTTTTGATCTATATTTTTGTTATCTTTTGAAAGTTTGTATTATTTTATTGTCTTTTGTATACTTTGCAATATTTTGCATTACTTGCATTAGTTTATTGCTGTCCCTTAAAAATGCGTTTGCGATTATTAAATTCGAACATCCCATTGTTTTCCTGCGGAGTTTCCTTTCTTCTAGGATCTCCTAGGATCGCCGCTCGCATATTCTAGGAGTTCCTGACCGTACCTCAAAACCTCTGAAGGCTTCGGTAATTCGGGCGATTTGAGTTCTTGAAGGTTTATGAGGCGGAAGACTTTTTCTGCGGATTAAGTTAAACCGCGCAATTAACTCCTTTATGAAACAATTAATGGAATTTACATTGAAAGAGATGTAACCGGCAACGAGGTCCGGCGAGGAGCGCGGGTCCTGCTGGCGGTCAGCTCACGGTTCGGCGAGGGTGCGAGCGCAGCGGAGCGTGGCGGGCACGTCCGTGCTTGCGCAGGGCGGCGGCACAGCTGCCGCAGAATCCGGTCGCGGATAAGAAATAAGAAATAAGAAGTGCCTGCATAAATGCATTGATCATCGGCCTGGGCTGTCCTGCAAGAGAGAACGGGTTTGAGAGATACCACTTTCGGCCCGGCGCAAGATGAGGCGGGGGCAGGAGAGCAGGCATGCGTTTTCGCGTCTGCCCTCGGAATAAAGACGTCCGCGGTGTCGACCAGCGCTGACCAATGTTCGCCTGGGATTTAAATCCTTCAGCCGGGAGAGCACTCTCTTTGGATCCTTCGACGAGCGCTGAATACTTGAGAGGTTTACATCGTGTATTTAAAATAGTGGCTTCATCCGCGGGGACGCTTGTTTATGCCCTGGGTGCGTCGAATCCGGTGGCCGGCTACCTCATCCGCTAATTAGATATCAAAGACCAGCACACACAGACGCACACACCTATCTCCTATCTGGATCTCGGGGACGAAGTTCAGGCATTTCATGATTTCATTCACCTTATGCGGTGCGCGTAATTGGATCCAGTAATCCGATAGTTCGGTCGATAACTGCGCGAGCCTCTTTACTTATCGACTGTGGGAAATGCCCGGAGGCGGTGAGAGGCGCTGGAAAAACGCTCGCCGTAAAGTCCCATGCTGGAATTGCTGATGAGTTACAGCAGGGCCTATCTCAGGTCTCAACGCGATAAATTAAAAGAATTACAGATTACGACCACTCATTATAATCCCAATCGTGGTATTATTCTTGCAAACACTTATTCTAATCCCAATTGTGGTGTAATTCTTTTCCGAAAAACAAAAATATAATTTTTACACGCAGATTGAGTCGCATGTATAGAATGATAACGAGAAATGTGCAGGACTATGATGCAATAGAATGATAACGAGAAATGAACATGACTTTGTGGCAAACAAATGTGCAGAAATAACACGTCTAAAAGCTCCTTCGTGCATTCGGCGATACATGTGTATACGAAAAACAAATATTGGTGTTAAAATAGAAAGCAACGTTAATCCAAATGATAACGCCATCGACGAAGAAAGTACCTACAGAATATTTTTATGAAATAGGTGAAAACACACACAGGTTACTGTATTAGTATCACTTAGATTTATTTAGTAGTGACTATAGTTTCGACACCTTAACCGGTCACAACAAACTTGTAATGAGTAATTGGAGTCATGTAAGTTTGATAATGACCCGTTAAAGTGCCGAATCTATAGTCACTACCAAATAAATCTAAGAGATACTAACAAAGTAACCTGTGTGTGTTTTTTTACCTATATTATAATGTATCACAAATTAAAGGTGTCAAGTCGTCGTCTTGGTGTTACAAGGTTGCATGTAACCTTTTTAAAATTTTTAGTTCTAAAGCTTTGCAGGGCTATATATTTTCATAGCGGGATCTTTCAACTTGTTGGAAGATTAAAATTGGATCATTAGGAACCTGTGATATAAACATATCTATTGACAGTGCAAAATTTATCATTTTTTAATATAGCAAACATATTTAATATGATTATGATTTTTATGATTAAATTTGCACATACAACCTTGTAACATTAAGCCGACGAAGTGTTACTCATCTTTTTATGAAATTGTAGAAGCGTTATTATATTATATTAAACACTATCTAAAACAAACAAGTTTTCATAATTTTCCAATTCCAGGAGATTTTTAATCATTACGAGGGATTTGAAACTTTTGCATTGTCTCCAAGTATCTAAAACTAACAAATTTCCAAAATTTTCCAATTCTAGGAGATTTTTAATCATTATGAGAAAATTGAAACTTTTGCATTGTCTCCAAGTATCTAAAACTTACAAGTTTCCATAATTTTCCAATTTTAGGAGATATTTAATCATTATGAGGAAATTGAAACTCTTGCATTGTCTTCAAGTATCTAAAACTAACAAGTTTCCATAATTTTCCAATTCCAGGAGATTTTTAATCATTACGAGGAAATTGAAACTTTTGCATTGTCTCCAAGTATCTAAAACTAACAAGCATCCATAATTTTCCAATTTTAGGAGATATTTAATCATTATGAGGAAATTGAAACTCTTGCATTGTCTCCAAGTATCTAAAACTAACAAGTTTCCATAATTTTCCAATTCTAGGAGATTTTTAATCATTGTGAGGAAATTGAAACTTTTGCATTGTCTCCAAGTATCTAAAACTAACAAGTTTCCATAATTTTCCCATTCCAGGAGATTTTTAATCATTATGACGAAATTGAAACTTTTGCATTGTCTCCAAATATCTAAAACTTACCAAGTTTGCATAATTTTACAATTCTAGGAGATTTTTAATCATTATGAGGAAATTGAAACTCTTGCATTGTCTCCAAGTATCTAAAACTAACAAGTTTCCATAATTTTCCAACTCAAGGAGATTTTTAATCATTACGAGGAAATTGAAACTTTTGCATTGTCTCCAAATATCTAAAACTAACAAGTTTCCATAATTTTCCAATTCTAGGAGATTTTTAATCATTACGAGGAAATTGAAACTTTTGCATTGTCTCCAAGTATCTAAAACTAACCAGTTTCCATAATTTTCCAATTCCAGGAGATTTTTAATCATTATGACGAAATTGAAACTTTTGCATTGTCTCCAAATATCTAAAACTTACCAAGTTTGCATAATTTTACAATTCCAGGAGATTTTTAATCATTATGACGAAATTGAAACTTTTGCATTGTCTCCAAATATCTAAAACTTACCAAGTTTGCATAATTTTACAATTCTAGGAGATTTTTAATCATTATGAGGAAATTGAAACTCTTGCCTTGTCTCCAAGTATCTAAAACTTACAAGTTTCCATAATTTTCCAATTCTAGGAGATTTATTAATCATTTTGAGGAAATTGAAACTCTTGCATTGTCTTCAAGTCAGAGCCTTGTAACAATGCGACAAATTTCGGAAAATAATCACTGGTCTTATTACTTAATTTCGCATAATTCGCATAATTTTCATATTTGAAGATAATTCTTCAGTCGGATTATTCATAGGGCGGTTAATTATAATATTGTATTTAAATTGCATTTTTTTTTTTTTCTTTCTACTTACTCCTTAATTATTACTTTATTTGGTAGTTTTCGACACTTATGAATTATGACAAACAAATTTCCAAAACGTCGTCGTCTGCTTCTTTGCCCTTAGACTTTGCGAAAATTGCCAGTCGACCTATTCTTCGTTTGCTTTGTCCCTGGACTTTGTGAATATTTCCAGTCGGCATATTCTTCGTTTACTTTGTCCCTGGACTTTATGAATATTTCCAGTCGACATATTCTTCGTTTGCTTTGTCCCCGAACTGTACCTGTCCCCGTATAGCCTAGTAGATATTACCATAAGTAATGCTAATAGACACACCTAATAGATCTAGATCAGTAGATTCCGTACACCTGAGGGTGCATAAACATGTTTCCTTTACCTCCTAACTCAGGAAGGATCCACACACATTTCAATTCATGAGTTTCGTTTTTCGCCTTTCGCCACGTTCCAATCTTAAGATATTTTTAGGCATTATGAAAATATTTCTAAAACTTCTGTGTCTTTTTGTTTGTCTCTTTACTTCCACTGTTGAATTTCGCATACATTTTAAATTTAGAGACATTTGAGGAGCATCCATGCAAAACCACACGTCCTCTACAAAAATTTGCGTTTCTTAACTAAACTGTTCCTAGCGCAACCATTGCTTGGAGGATTGTATTTTCATCCTAACCATTAACTCATTAGGAACATATTGTGGACATGTCTGCTTTTGCACACATCGTAATTTTTAAGCACTACGACGATAAACCATTTCCAAAACATCTTCTCGATCTTCTATTATATGGCACATTATTCGCTGTAGTGACTTTGTATGACGTTCATAATTTTAAAATTTTAGGCAATGTTTAAGAAAAGTGGGGAAACCATTCCAAAATAAATTCAGTTATTCTTTGACTACGGATATATTATTCAGACTGATGAATTTACATTAACTCATTAGGAACATATTGTGGACATGTGTGCTTTTGCACACATCGTAATTTTCAAGCACAACGACGATAAACCATTTACAAAACATATTGATCTTCTATGTATGTGGGACGATATTCGCTGCATTGCTTTTGTATGACGTTCATAATTTTAAAATTGTAGGCAATTTTTACGAAAAGTGGGGAAACCACTCCAAAATAAATTGAGTTATTCTTTGATTACGGATGTATTATTCGGACTGGTGAATTTTACACGATTTTTTTTATATTTGTGGATAATCGTAGCACTACGTAGATTTTTTATATTTCTGGATATTTCTAAGCATTACATACGTAGATTTTTTTTATATTTCTGGATATTTGTAAGCATTACATACGTAGATTTTTTTGAGCGCTCTTAGACACTATGATGAAAACCCGTTTTCATAATTATTTCTTGATCTTCTACGTATGTGGCCATTATTCGGAATGTTGAATTTCATATGATGTACACCCATGTTCATATAAATCTTATACAAGAAATTCGGTTACAATAAAAATTTGATATAGCAATGTCAAATTATTTGTACTAGATTTATGTGAGCATGACTGTACATAATTTAAAAAAAATGAAATCTAGAAATCGAAAACTTACGCGTAAATAAAACTTTCCCATAAATGTATGGAGGAAGTAGAAAACAGATATCTAAGCGACGTCCATAAAGCACAATCGTTGTGTACACTAGATGGCGGTGGTAATTAGACATAGAAGCAGATATATGTCTTTGTCAGATGCACAAATATAAAATATATTTGCTCTACATAGCAGACTTATTATATGTCATAATAAGCACTAAATCATATTTGGGTTCGTCGCCCATGCAAGTGATTTCAACGATTGCATAATTACACTAGGCGAGAATTTCTAATGAAACGCGTTTTACGTAAGCAATTTGTTGTATTAGTTTATCATACTTATACTTCTATGATACATTACCATCGCCTTTTATGATTCTAAAATGAAATTGCAACGAATTATATTATATTGATGTCGAAAAGTGCTCAAGATAATGGAATAAAATTTTGAAATTTATTTTTAAAGCAAATTTTCCGAAGTGGAACATTTTTGTCCTCATTGTCGATTTTCATATTGCCTCGACTGTTTTATTAAAGATAATTTTTTATGTTTTGAAGCATATACTTTGGATTGCATGCTGTTATCGTATTATATTGCCCTATTTTACTTTATTTGCTCTCTATTGTGATCAGAGTGTAGTAAAAATCGTCGGTGTTCTGGCAAAAGTCATCAAGTCCAATAAGGTCACTTTTCAGTAGACACATCGTCGCTGTGAAATCAAACCGGCATATCTGTTAAATGCATATTTTTCACCAGAGCGATTTAAAGTTTTCGCACGTGATATTTTCCTTTTAACGTCCGTTTTGTTCACCTCAAAGGCACCTTATGCATGAATAAAATTTTATTCAACTATACGATATGAGTGAAGTGATATGAGTGTTTTATACAATATAAAACTAGACGGGAAAAAGGACTTTTTGTACCAACAACTCAAAAACTCAATTTATGCACATGTGCCGGTTTGATTTAACAGCGACGATATATTAAAAGTTAAACAGGTATGAAAAATCGATGATTTAAGATTATAGGAACATTTACACCATACGTACATGTAAGGTGAACAGAACGTTCCTATAATCTTGACTAAACACAGGAGAAAATCCAAAACTTCTTGCCCATCTTCCATGCTTCAAAATTTTCTTATTATTCTACTTTGTCCATATACATAGGGCGATAAATTCCTTTTGAAGATATCCATATTTGAATATCCTCGGTGTTATCTTGCATCGTGGCAGTGATTTGCAAGTGGGGAAGTTGAGCCAACAATCACCTGCACCATCTAAAATTGGCCGGGCGAAGGTAATCGACTTGACCAACTACGTGCGCCCAATTTTCGGCGGGGGCACCACGAGAGAAAAAAGAAGTGCCCGAAAATGCCACACATCGAGGGCCTGGTCCGTGGGACGCCCCGGGGTCGCGGCCGACCCGAAATTCCGCACCGTGCAGGACACCTCCTCCTCTTCCTCCGGTAATTGCTCAATTCTCTCTTCCCCCTGCCCTCTTGAGCGCTGGTAATCGCGTGAGATCATGGCCCTGCGCTGTTGAAGCGTAATTACCCGAATCTCGCCTGCATTTCGTTGACCCGCTATCGGTCATCGGCGGGGTTGGGCCGCGCTTCTTGGAAGCCCGGGGCTGGAAAATGACCCGTGGGGGGAAGATCCCCCCGGCTTGGCCGCGGCCCGGGCCTCTCGCGAGCAGCTCACCAACACACGGGCACACGTACAGACACAAACTTACACGCCGCAGACGCATGCAAATGTGTTTCCATGGCTACAAACTGCATGGCATAAATTAAGCCTGCACTCGCCTCTTGTGAATATTTCATTTCGAGAATAAAAATGTTATCGGCCGTTTATTGACCTCGCTCACTTACTCTCCCGGAGCGAGAGGATGGCCGCAGAAGAGGCGAGCACACGAAACTCGCAGAGGCGCACGAGATATTAATTGGAGGGTTTCCAGTGTGTTCTTCGCCTCTTTGTGTATGTGTGAGCGTGTGTGTGTGTGCGGACGGCAAAAAGCGTCCCGAATGTCAACCAGTCGGAATTGGGGAGCCAATTATATCCGCGCGTAGACAACAATACAGTGTCTCTTGTCTCGTTTCTTGTTGCCTCTGGATGCCATTTTCGGGGCCGCAAAGCGTCCGCGCCTGCGAAATTATATGGGAAATCCGGGGGCCTGGGGGCGCAAAAAACGCGAAATGGTGATCCTCTGGTTCCAGGAGGAAGCCGGGGCAATAATTGGAATTTCATTTTTCAGCATAAGTTTAGCATCAGTAATCAGAAAACCTTGGTCTCGAATAATACAAAAGAGCTTTGCACTAACCTCTTTTGTAGGTTTCATTTTTCGGCATAATTTTAGCATCAGTTATGAGAAAACCTTGGTCTCAAATAATACAAAAGAGCTTTTTGCACTAGCCTCTTTTGTAGGCTTTTCAATGTGTTCGTATGATCAGAAAGCATAGAATAGTGCAAGTATAAGAAGTAAAAGAAATAACGTATAAGAAAATTATGAAGAAACACTTGGTACGGTTAAAAGGCTAAATACGACCCTACAGTGTGTATACAAAATGAGTACTGAAATTAAAGATGTTTTCCTTAAACATACATATTTTTATGTTTTGCAGGTTTTTTTGCTAAATTTTCTTACTCATACTTCGGTACTGTTTTTCCTTTTTTTTGCTAAATTTTCTTACTCATAGATTTCATGAAAACTGTTTACTGTTTTTCATGAAAAACTAAATATTATTTCGTTTTAAGTTAAATTGTGATTAGAAGCATTTCTGTGGTGCATGGGTTAGGTAGTTATAGTTATGCAAAAACTCTTTTCGCAGTGATTTCGCTTCCTGCACTCTGATTGTAAGCAATTTATCGCGAGGAAGGGTCGGGATAAGAATGGATGGGCATATTCAATCGGAGGCCTCGTTTCTATTTTCTTTCCTTCCTAGCAGTAATATATTGAAATTCAGTTTCCATTAGGCAGCAGCTCGGGAAGGTTTCCACGGTGGCTCTTAATATAATCAAACAGCCGTACATACATTTTGTGTTCTCCCGGAGCAATTTATGTGATCGCCGTTTCCACGATAGCTACTGGTTCGCACAGTTCCTCTTTGTTTGTAAACATCGGATGGTCCCGATATCCCGATAGCACCGGCCCGGATCGATTTCAATTAATTTGCATCGGAGGGAGGGCGTCGTCCCGGGGCCCGTGTTTTTTTTTGCGTGCGTTATTTTCGGGGGGCGGTCGAGATTTAGAGTGCGCGAAACGTGCGCGTCGACGTGAATAAATTGGGGCCCCCGAAGAGATATACGCGCCGGCAGTGTATGGAGGTATGTAAATGCGAATCAGTAGCTGCAGTAATCTAGATCGAGCGGAATAAATACCCGGGAGCCCCCCACCCCCGCAGTGGCGGGAATTCGAGCCACACCGCCGCCGCCCCCGGCTTGGGAAGAGAACTGCATAAGAAAATGCAACCGTGCCAGGATAATTTATGGGAAGAATTCGCGAGTTTGGAGAGGTAGGAAACGCCGGGAAAGTTGGCGGGATCGGAGGAAATACGGCGACGTCTACTTTACGAATTGCCCGCGCCGCATAAAAAGAGGCGGCGGCGGGGGCAGAGGGGGCGGCGCTCTTCTTCCCTCCGCGAGAATTCTATTTATATTTTTATCTCGTCCTCAATTCCCTCCCACGCTTCCACGGCGTGAATTACAATGCTTTATTTCCGCGGGTTATTTAAACGACAAAGGGCGATATTATAAATAGGAAAGTTTATAAACCACGCCGAAAAAGTTTCCGCACCTACGGCGTGGCCCTCCGCCTCCGTCGCCCATCTCGGCCACCTTCATAGGCACTTCCAGAAGTCGTTAGGTGCAAGTGTGGCCCGCGTCCCGGCTGGGCCCCCGCCCGCCCCCCGGGGGCCCGACTTTGGTGGAAGTTGGAGGCGGCGCGCGAGGATGACCGGCCATGAATATAACGGCGACGACATAAATTAGCCGCCCCCTGCCAGGGATGCTTTACGGCCGGCGGGGCTCTTGGCTAATATCAAATTCAGGTCGCCTGCCTCTCGGTGAGCCGCCCCCCGCCCCCATGAGATCGATACGCGGGACGCCGCTTTTTTCGCGCCCACTTGCCCCCGCAGGATTTATATCGGAAGCCACCGTCGTTTCCTCACAAAGAAACTCCGCAGGAAAACAATGGGATGTTCGAATTTAATAATCGCAAACGCATTTTTAAGGGACAGCAATAAACTAATGCAGGTAACGCAAAATATTGGGAAGAATACAAAAGATTCAATGCAAAAAACCTAAAAAGATTTCTTACAAATAATCGCCTAAAACTACAGAGAAGAGTATAAAACGTGAAATCTACTTCTTCATTCTACTAAAAACGCATCAGAAATATTGCACAAAGAACCGAGTTATGCAACATTTCTTTGGTAAACATGTCTAATAATTGTCGATATTAGAACTAAAGACACAACTAATCACCTTCTTTTAGTAAAAATTCCGTCAAACATAAAAGCTGTTGATAATTAACATATTTCTTTCTTCTACTAGAAAATCACGAAGGAATTGGTGGTACGACTCCTCAATGCGAAAATTACTACATTCTTCTGCTAAAAACGTCTAACAAAGTCGAAAGGTGTCCAAAAAGAGAAAATTTAAACTTTCTTCTACTAGAACCTTTAGTTATTGTTGATAAATGCTCAGCTAAAAACAACTACTTCCTTCTTCTAGTAGTAAATATTTCAAAAGTATGTTAGTATAAGCAGAAATGGCTTATGGAACTATGAAATTTACATACAAAAATGTGTTGTGCAATCACAATTATTCAATGTATCTTCATTTATAGTTTTCACGAATTACATAAAATTGCATGTAAATTACAAATCACTGATATTTTTAATAGCAGCCTGGAAATATTTTATTCATAGCAATTTTCTATTGAAGATCACTTAAGTGAAGAACTTTAAATCCAAAAATCCGACCTGCAATCGTTATTCTTCAAAATATATGCACTTACAGTTTTGTTGAATTATTTTAAAATTGCACATACTTCACAATTCGTTAAATTCTAGTAGCACGTTGAATTTTTTTATTTATTGCAATTTGTTATTGAAGACTACCTAAGTGAAGAACTTTACAGACAAAAATTTGTTGTGCAAGCGCTATTTTCAATGTATCTTCATTTATGGTTTTCACGAATTACATAAAATTGCATGTAAATCACAAATCGTTGATTTTTAATAGCAGCCTGGGAAAATTTTATTCCTAGCAATTTTCTATTGAAGACTACTTAAGTGAACAGCTGTACATCAAAAAATCTGACCTTAAATCGATATTCTTCAAAATATCTGCACTTACAGTTTTAGTGAATTACATAAAATTGTATGTAAATCACAAATCGTTAATTTCTAATAGCAAGTTGCAAATTTTTATTCTTTGCCATTTTCTATTGAAGACTACCTAAGTGAAGAACTTTGCAGACAAAAATCTGTTGTGCAATCGCTATTTTTCAATGTATCTTCATTTATAATTTTCACGAATTACATAAAATTGCATGTAAATTACAAATCGCTGATTTTTAATAGCAGCCTGAGAAAATTTTATTCTTAGCAATTTTCTATTGAAGACTACTTAAGTGAAGATCTTTACATAAAAAAATCCGACCTGCAATCGCTATTTTAAAAAATATCTGCAGTTACAGTTTTGATGAATTATATTAAAATTGCATGTAATTCACAAATCGTTAATTTCTAATAGTACGTTGAAAATTTTGATTCTTTGTAATTTTCTATTGAAGAGTAAATATATGAAGAACTTTGCAGACAAAAATCTGTTGTGCAATCGCAAGTTTTCATTGCATCTTTATTTATAGTTTTCACGAATTACATAAAATTGCATGTAAATTACAAATCGCTGATTTTTAATAACAGCCTGGGAAAATTGTATTCTTAGCATTTTTCTATTGAAGACTACTTAAGTGAACAACTTTACATCAAACAATCCTACCTGCAATCGCTATTCTTAAAAATATCTTCACTTACACTTTTCATGAATTATATAAAAATTGCACGTAATTCACAAATCGTTAAATTCTAATAGCACGTTGAAATGTCTTATTCTTTGCAATTTTCTATTGAAGACTACCTAAGTGAAGAACTTTACAGACAAAAATCTGTTGTGCAATCGCCATTTTACAATGTATCTTTATTTATAGTTTTCACGAATTACATAAAATTGCATGTAAATCACAAATCGCTAATTTTTAATAGCAGCCTGCGAAAATTTTATTCATAGCAATTTTCTATTGAAGACCACTTAAGTGAAGATCATTACATAAAAAAGTCCGACCTGCAATCGCTATTATTAAAAATATCTGCACTTACAGTTTTGATGAATTATATATAAATTGCACGTAATTCACAAATCGTTAATTTCTAATAGCACGTTGAAAATTTTTATTCTTTGTAATTTTCTATTAAAGAGTAAATAAATGAAGAACTTTGCAGACAAAAATCTGTTGTGTAATCGCTATTTTTCTATGTATCTTCATTTATAGTTTTCACGAATTACTTAAAATTGTATGTAAATCACAAATCGCTGATTTTTAGAAGCAGGCCTGGGAAAATTTTATTCTTAGCAATTTTCTATTGAAGACTACTTAAGTGAAAATCTTTACATAAAAAAATCGGACCTTCAATCGCTATTCTTCAACATATCTGCCCTTACAGTGTTGATGAAGTATATTAAAATTGCACATAATTCACAAATCGTTAATTTCTAATAGCACGTTGAAATTTTTTATCATTGTAATTTTCTATTGAAGACTACGTAAGTGAAGAACTTTATATCCAAAAATCTGTTGTGCAATCGCTATTTTTCAATGTATCTTTATTTATGGTTTTCACGAATTACATAAAATTACATGTAAATCACAAATCGCTGATTTTTAGAAGCAGCCTGGGAAATTTTTATTCATAGCAATTTTCTATTGAAGACTAATTAAGTGAACATCTTTACATAAAAAAATCGGACCTTCAACTGCTATTCTTCAAAATATCTGCACTTACAGTTTTGATGAATTATATTAAAATTGCACGTAATTCACAAATCGTTAATTTCTAATAGCACGTTGAAATGTTTTATTTATTGCAATTTTCTATTCTAGACTAACCAAGTGAAGAACGTTATAGACAAAAATCTGTTGTGCAATCGCTATTTTTTAATGTATCTTCATTTATAGCTTTCACGAATTACATAAAATTGCATGTAAATCACAACTCGCTGATTTTTAGTAGCAGCCTGGGAAAATTTTATTCATAGCAATTTTCTATTGAAGACCACTTAAGTGAAGATCTTTATATAAAAAAAATCGGACCTTCAATCGCTATTCTTCAAAATATCTGCACTTACAGTTTTGATGAATTATATTAAAATTGCACGTAATTCACAAATCGTTAATTTCTAATAGCATGTTGAAAATTGTTATTCAAGGCAATTTTCTATTGAAGACTACCTAAGTGAAGAACTTTACATCAAAAAATCTGTTGTGCAGTCGCTATTTTTCAATGTATATTTATTTACAGTTATCACGAATTACATAAAATTGTATGTAAATCACAAATCGCTGATTTTTAATAGCAGCCTGGGAATATTTTATTCTTAGCAATTTTATATTGAAGACTACTTAACTGAACAACTTTACATCAGAAAATCCGACCTGCAATCGCTATTCTTCAAAATATCTGCACTTACAGTTTTGATGAATTATATTAAAATTGCACGTAATTCACAAATCGATAATTTCTAATAGCACGTTGAAAATTTTGATTCTTTGTAATTTTCTATTAAAGAGTAAATAAATGAAGAACTTTGCAGACAAAAATCTGTTGTGTAATCGCTATTTTTCTATGTATCTTCATTTATAGTTTTCACGAATTACATAAAATTGCATGTATATCACAAATTGCTGAATTTTAAAACCAGCCAGGGAAAATTTTATTCTCAGCAATTTTCTATTGAAGACTACTTAAGTGAAGATCTTTACATTAAAAAATCGGACCTTCAATCGCTATTATTTAAAATATCTGCACGTACAGTTTTGATGAATTATATTAAAATTGCACGTAATTCACAAATCGTTAATTTCTAATAGCACGTTGAAATTTTATATTTCTTGCAATTTTTTATTGAAGACTACGTAAGTGAAGAACTTTACATCCAAAAATCTGTTATGCAATCGCTATTTTTCAATGTATCTTCATTTATATTGTTCACGAATTACATAAAATTGCATGTAAATTACAAATCGCTGATTTTTAATAGCAGCCTGAGAAAATTTTATTCTTAGCAATTTTCTATTGAAGACTACTTAAGTGAAGATCTTTGCATAAAAAAGTCGGACCTTCAATCGCTATTCTTCAAAATATCTGCACTTACAGTTTTGATGAATTATATTAAAATTGCACGTAATTCACAAATCGTTAATTTCTAATAGCACGTTGAAAATTTATATTCTTTGCAATTTTCTATTGAAGACTACGTAAGTAAAGAACTTTACAGACAAAAATCTGTTGTGCAATCGCTATTTTTCAATGCATCTTCATATATAGTTTTCACGAATTACATAAAATTGCATGTAAATCACAAATCGCTAATTTTTAATAGCAGCCTGGGAAAATTTTATTCTTAGCAATTTTCTATTGAAGATCACATAAGTGAAGAACTTTACATAAAAAAATTCGACCTGCAATCGCTATTTTAAAAAATATCTGCAGTTACAGTTTTGATGAATTATATTAAAATTGCATGTAATTCACAAATCGTTAATTTCTAATAGTACGTTTAAAATTTTGATTCTTTGTAATTTTCTATTGAAGAGTAAATAAATGAAGAACTTTGCAGACAAAAATCTGTTGTGCAATCGCTATTTTTCAATGTATTTTTATTTATAGTTTTCACGAATTACATAAAAGTGCATGTATATCACAAATTGCTGATTTTTAATACCAGCCTGGGAAAATTTTATTCTTAGCAATTTTCTATTGAAGACTATTTAAGTGAAGATCTTTACATTAAAAAATCGGACCTTCAATCGCTATTCTTCAAAATATCTGCGCTTACAGTTTTGATGAATTATATTAAAATTGCACGTAATTCACAAATCGTAAATTTCTTATAGCACTTTGAAATTTTGAAGTTATTGCAATTTTCTATTGAAGACTACCTAAGTGAAGAACTGTACATCCAAAAATCTATTGTGCAATCGCTATTTTTCAATGTGTCTTCATTTATAGTTTCCACGAATTACATAACATTGCATGTAAATCACAAATCGCTAATTTTTAAAACCAGCCTGGGAAAATTTTATTCTTAGCAATTTTCTATTGAAGACTACTTAAGTGAAGATTTTTACATCAAAAAATCGGACCTTCAATCGCTATTCATCAAAATATCTGCACTTACAATTTGATGAATTATATCAAAATTGCACGTAATTCACAAAACGTTAATTTCTAATAGCACGTTGAAAATTTTTATTCTTTGCCATTTTCTATTGAAGACTACTTATGTGAAGAACTTTATAGACAAAAATCTGTTGTGCATTCGCTATTTTTCAATGTATCTTCATTTATAGTTTTCACGAATTACATAACATTGCATGTAAATCACAAATCGCTAATTTTTAATAGCAGCCTGGGAAAATTTTATTCTCAGCAATTTTCTATTGAAGACTACTTAAGTGAAGATCTTTACATAAAAAAATCCGACCTTCAATCGCTACTCTTCAAAATATCTGCACTTACAGTTTTGATGAATTATATTAAAATTGTACGTAATTCACATATTGTTAATTTTTAAGAGCACGTTGAAAATTCTTATTCTTTGCAATTTTCTATTGAAGACTACGTAAGTGAAGAACTTTATATCCAAAACTTTGTTGTGTAAGCGCTATTTTTCAATGTATCTTCATTTATAGTTTTCACGAATTACATAAAATTGCATGTAATTCACAAATCGCTGATTTTTAATAGCAGCCTGGGAAAATTTTATTCTTAGCAATTTTCTATTGAAGACTACTTAAGTGAAGATCTTTACATAAAAAAATCGGACCTTCAATCGCTATTCTTCAAATTTTCTGCAAGTTTTTGATGTCGTCGCCTGATTTTCCAAATTCTTCGGTTGGAGTTGTGGAATAATTAAACGTCGCTGGTTTTGGGAGTACCAATTGACAGGTGGTACCCACTGGAGGCATCAATCTTGCCCGCAGAAACGGCCTTATCGCTGGCGAGCCTCGGATGGGACATTCTAATTACGCCAGGGCCGGCTTTGCATATCTTCGGCGGTGGCTTGGCCGGGGACGATTTAGTGTGCGCGGCGGCGATAGAGGGGCATGTATCAGTATTAAACGCGAACCCCCGGGGAAAGACAAAGAAACTTTGGAGCGGAATATTTCTCCGCTCAAGCACGCTGACTGTCGCAATCCATCTTCAGTTATCTCCGGGCCAGGGCACTACATCGCACCGCCTCGGGGCGCAAAAACTCCTCCGCTGCGAAAGAAGACGCACAAAAGGATGCGACTCCCGAATTTCCATTCCGGCCCCAAGCGTTATCGCCGAGCGGTTCTTAATTGAAGCCTCTCCGATGTAATTAAGGCTTGGTGCAGGGGGGATGTGTGGGTGCTAAAAATCGGTATCGATTGTGTTGCAACATCTGAACTGGCGTCTTTGCAGGGGGGGTTTGTGAGCGGGGGCGTTCGCAGAGCTCCAGAGAAATTATGTACGAGGCATTGGGAGCAATATATCTGAGGCGGGACGTGCCAGACAGAGTAGACGGGGTATTATATAGGAAGGAAGGAACCTGAGGCTCTCCCCGCTCCCAAGGCGCTCGTCCCAGCCGAATGAGACACTTGCGATGCCGCGTCCATAGCCCAGGCATTGTCACCCGACCGACTGCGCCAGGAAAAAAAAACATAACGCGCCCAATCCGTTATCGGCTCAAATCCGAGTTTGTATCGAGATTCCGCAACTCGGCTTAATTATAATTAACAAGACTCACAGCTACGTACATGTGCACACGTTCACTTACGTGGAATGGGACACCCGCGCCTCGAACTGAGCGCGCCCTCCTTTCGAGAGACTCACCTGCAACAAGAGAAAACAAAAACCGCTTTAGTAATTATCGGCTGCTAAACCTTCCCGAGCGCCGTGAATTATCATCGGCCGGGATCATTTCGCAAAACCGACTCACACACACATTCGTGTACCAGCCAGTATATTCAACAAAGGGCTTTAGTTGCCCGATCCAATTCCCCGCTGTGTTTTAGATCAGCGCGGACGGCGGAGAGGCCCTCGCCGCCTCGCGGCGATAGAACATGCATGCACCTAAATTATCGGAAGTTCACAGGGGCAATTTGCGAACCGGATGCTCCGGGCCGCTCCCCCGCGAGCCGCCGCCCACCGCCCCCGACCGACGCCGACGCCGCAGGCCCGCCGGGGGAGAGATTAAAAGCGGCGCGGCGCGAGACCGACGCCCCAAATAAAGACGGCCCCCCAACAAGACGCACACGCCGCATCGTTTCGCTTATTAATTAAATTTAATAAGACGGGAACGGGGGGCGCATTCTTCCGGAAGTGGCGAAATTAGCCCCGAGTACGCGAACCCCACGCGCCGCCCCCGCAGGAATTTATGGAAATTCGCTCCAAAAATTTCAACACAAGTT
This sequence comes from Othius punctulatus, assembly GCA_951805005.1. NCBI lineage: Eukaryota > Metazoa > Arthropoda > Insecta > Coleoptera > Staphylinidae > Othius > Othius punctulatus. The sequence continues at coordinate 10,916,460 of OX638145.1, forward strand.
TGAATCATAATATAAACACAAACGCATATACAGGGTGGTGAGGAGGGTGAGTGACGAGAAAAGGTAAATTTTGTAAGCTGTGGTACTAACGTTAAAAAATATTAGTTAAGACATCGATATTACAACACAAAGTAATGTATAGGCAGACTCTCACATATGGAAGTGAAACATGGAACCTAACAAACAGAGAGAAGAATAAGCTGCAAGCAGCCGAAATGAAATATTTAAGAAAAATAGTAGGGAAAACGAGACTAGATCGAATACGTAACGTAACGAAGAGACAAAAGAAAGACAACAATTAAATATGGAGCCTTTGGACACTACAATTGAAAAAAAAAAGCTACAATGGTATGGACACCTCATTAGGATACCAAAAGATCGTCAAGTAAACCAAATTTGGACAGCAACGAAATCGAGAAGGAAGGAAAAGGGGCGAAGGCTGGCGAAAACGTGGAATGAACGTTTGGAATGAGAGTGGCAAAAATGCTAGGAGAATACAACATTTACAAGCATTCAACCATTAGAGATGCAAAAGGTAGAAAGAAATGGTAAAACAAAATCGCAAAAATAGAATAAATGTTTTGTAAAATATGCTCAATGTCGACACATGAAAGGGTATTGTTCTTCATTCTTGAACTATTCCAGCTTTAAGAGTTAAAATCGAAGCACAAGAAATTTAATTGATTATTTTTTGACGTTTCTCAAAACCAATGATATATTTCGATTTTTGTCATATTGATACTTCTGGACCAATCCCGTCATTATTATACTGGGAATATTCTCTAGAGATTATTATAGTGGGAACAATCTCGGTAGCTAGGTTCACTCTTGTCAATCAAAATATTTGTCAAATTATTAATTTATCAATCATATTAAAGTGTCATACAAAATGAATAAAAGTCGCTTTAGCTGCGTTTCGCATACTGAAATTGATAAAGAAATACTAGAAAGCAAAAAACGTCAAAAAATAATCTAATCAAATATAACTCGAGAGTTCGATAAATTAGAAAATAATTTGACAGATTATGTCTCAAACTTGTTGCCATTTGGCAATAGTCACTCGAACCCTTCGGGCTCTCGTGACTATTGCCTGGCAACAAGTTTTCGACAATCTGTCAAATTATTTTCAATTTATTCTCACTCTCTTGTTATATTATTACTGATAATATATAAAAAATATATGAACAATTATAGGTATACTGCCCTATACATTCGGATATACAGCTGTTTTAAGTTTTATTAGCTATTATTAAACGTGGAAAACATGGAATGAACGTTTGGTATGACAGTGGCAGAAATCCTAGGAGAAAGCAACATTGACAGGCAGGCAACCATTAGAGATGCAAAAGATAGAAGGAAATGGAAAAACATAATCGCAAAAATATAATGAGTGTTTTGTAAAATATGCTCAATCTCGACACCTGAAAGGGTATTGTTCTTCATTCTTGAACTATTCCAGCTTTATGAGCTAAAATCGATGCACAAAAGATTTAATTGATAATATATAAAAATTATAGGAATAATTACAGGTATACTGCCCTATACATTCGGATATACACCTATTATTATTAAGCAAATTCTGAAACGTAAAACCGTAGATTTCAATTCTCATGACAATAATAATATTAATAATGAGAAATATATCAATGTTCAAAAAATAATAATAAGTCTTGGTAGTACCTATTTCTGATTTATTTTCTGGAGTGCTCTTTATTGTTTGGCAATTTTAAAGATACTGCTCACGGTAGTACCTATTTCTGAAATATGTATTTTCTTCTTTAAAACATTTTGAAAATGTGCTTCTAAAATTTTATTTATCTGCATTTTTTTGTTGCAGTTGTAATAATATCGTGTAATAGTTACAAGAAATTTATAGTCAATTGGCCCAGAGCCAATTGATACCATATGTGATATAATAGAGTTTTGAAGATTAAGTACTATAACTATCTTAGCGTAGCTTTGAGTATTATAATATCAGTAGATGGGTTATAGCGGATTATAGTTTTTATTACATCAGTAGATGGGTTATAGCGGATTATAGGCACTAATAAGCTTTGAGAAGTATGAATCAGTCAATACTGAAATTTCTGAAAATTTATGTATTGCATATTAATTATCAGATATCTGTTTAGTATTCCTGAGGCTAATTCTCATGAAAATTTGACAAAGTTTCAGTATTAAATAAGTACAAAAATACACACTATAACTTTACGCAATGACAAGTATGATTTAATCAATACTGATATTTCTAAAAGTTTATTTATTGCATATTAATCATCAGATATCTGTATAGTTTTCTTGAAGCTAATTCTCATGAAAATTTGACAAAGTTTCAGTATTAAATAAGTGAGAAATCAAACACTTAACTTTCTGCAATGACAAGTATCAGGTAGCTATTACTGAAATTTCTGAAAATTTATTTATTGCATATTTATTATCAGATATCTGTTTAGTATACTTTAAGCTAATACTTCTGAAAATTTGACAAAGTTTCAGTGTTAAATAAGTGAGAAATCAAACACTTAACTTTCTGCAATGACAAGTATCAGTTAGCTATTACTGAAATTTCTGAAAATTTATTCATTGCATATTTATTATCAGATATCTGTTTAGTATACTTGAAGCTAATACTCCTGAAAATTTGACAAAGTTTCAGTATTAAATAAGTGAGAAATTAAACACTTAACTTTCTGCAATGACAAGTATCAGTTAGCTATTACTGAAATTTCTGAAAACTTATTTATTGCATATTTATTTTCAGATATCTGTTTACTATATCTGAAGCTAATACTCCTGAAAATTTGACAAAGTTTCAGTATTAAATAAGTGAGAAATCAAACACATAACTTTCTGCAATGACAAGTATCAGTTAGCTATTACTGAAATTTCTGAAAATTTACTTATTGCATATTTATTGTCAGATATCTGTTTACTATATCTGAAGCTAATACTCCTGAAAATTTGACAAAGTTTCAGTATTAAATAAGTGAGAAATCAAACACTTAACTTTCTGCAATGACAAGTATCAGGTAGCTATTACTGAAATTTCTGAAAATTTATTTATTGCATATTTATTATCAGATATCTGTTTAGTATACTTTAAGCTAATACTTCTGAAAATTTGACAAAGTTTCAGTGTTAAATAAGTGAGAAATCAAACACTTAACTTTCTGCAATGACAAGTATCAGTTAGCTATTACTGAAATTTCCGAAAATTTATTTATTGGATATTTATTATCAGATATCTGTTTAGTATACTTGAAGCTGATACTCCTGAAAATTTGACAAAGTTTCAGTATTAAATAAGTGAGAAATCAAACACTTAACTTTCTGCAATGACAAGTATCAGTTAGCTATTACTGAAATTTCTGAAAATTTATTTATTGCATATTTATTTTCAGATATCTGTTTAGTATTCCTGTACCTAATTCTCATGAAACTTTAACAAAGTTTCAGTATTAAATAAGTGAGAAAATCAACACCATAACTTTATGCAATGACAAGTATGAATTAGTCAATACTGAAATTTCTGAAAATGTATTTATTGCATATTAATTATCAGATATCTGTTTAGTATTCCTGAAGCTAATTCTCATGAAAATTCGACAAAGTTTCAGTATTAAATAAGTAAGAAAATCAACACTATAACTTTATGCAATGAGAAGTATGAATAACTGAAATTTCTGAAAATTTAATTATTGCATATTAATTATCAGATATCTGTTAAGTATTCCTGAAGCTAATTCTCATGAAAATTTGACAAAGTTTCAGTATTAAATAAGTGAGTAACTCAACACTATAACTTTATACAATGACAAGTATGAATTAGTAAATACTGAAATTTCTGAAAATTTAATTATTGCATATTAATTATCAGATATCTGTTCAGTTTTCTTGAAGCTAATTCTCATGAAAATTTAACAAAGTTTCAGTATTAAATAAGTGAGAAAATCAACACTATAACTTTATGCAATGACAAGTATGAATTAGTCAATACTGAAATTTCTGAAAATTTATGTATTGCATATTAATTATCAGATATCTGTTTAGTATTCCTGAAGCTAATTCTCATGAAAATTTGACAAAGTTTCAGTATTAAATAAGTGAGAAAATCAACACTATAACTTTATGCAATGAGAAGTATGAATTAGTCAATACTGAAATTTCTGAAAATTTATGTATTGCATATTAATTATCAGATATCTGTTTAGTATTCCTGAAGCTAATTCTCATGAAAATTTGACAAAGTTTCAGTATTAAATAAGTGAGAAAATCAACACTATAACTTTATGCAATGACAAGTATGAATTAGCCAATACTGAAATTTATGAAAGTTTATTTATTGCATATTAATTATCAGATATCTGTTTAATATTCCTGAAGCATATTCTCATGAAAATCTGACAAAGTTTCAGTATTAAATAAGTGAGAAAATCAACACTATAACTTTATGCAATGAGAAGTATGAATTAGTCAATACTGAAATTTCTGAAAATTTATTTATTGCATATTAATTAACAGATATCTGTTCAGTATAATTCTCATGAAAATTTGATAGAGATCAAAGGGAGCATCAGAGCCAAGGGAGCGTCATTGAAACAAACACAAAAAACAACAACAGATGAGCAAAATCTAATCAATTCGAGTCTCAATTATGATATTCGATTCAATTTCGGCTAAGCAACCACAATAAAAAAATCATAAATTAACCGTTTTGAGTTGTGTCGCCCAAAATGTATGCAAAATTTAAAAAACCCAAAATAATGTCCTCAAATATTTAATAAAGATGAAACAAATATATGTTTTCAAAGAGGTTATTTAAATCTGTTGACATTTTTGATTGATTTTTGACTTGTGCTTCCAAATTTGGCAAAAACCGATCAGAAATATAAAAAAAAATCACTTTGTACCTCTGCCATTCTTGTGCTCAGGCAATTGAGGCAAAAGCGTTTCGCAATTCGCGTCGGCTCGAATACTTCCTTCTCGTGTATCGTTTTCTGTGTGGCTTATTGCAGTTGCGGAGGCAGCAGGGATTAGCTAATTAATAGAAGTGCGGCTCCCATAATTATCCGAGCTCCCGTGCCCTATTACTCCACGTCAGCGCAATTAAACCCGAAAGTTTTTCAATAAAAACGGAATCAACCATCTGGCAAATGACAGCAGGCGGCACGACGGCATTTAACCCGGATCAACCTTTCGCCTTTTCAGGCCGTGCGCTGCAACACCTAGATACCTACCTACGAAGAGAACGTGCCCTTTCTATTATACGTTTGTGGATCTGCCCGTTCCGATTCTTTTAGGCGTTTGCCTTCAGGGGGTTGCTTTTGCACGTAATTATTTCGGAGTTTTAAGAGGAGCCGATTTATCCGGTGCCTGTTGGGGGTGGCTGGGGGTGGTTGCCTCCCAGGTCACCGGCTTATATATGTGGCAGCCGATTGGATAACATCGCAAGGGTGGGCCGTGGAGGAGGAAGAAAAAACAGATAAGACCGGGGAGAAAATTGGATAGATGGGCCGTGTCGGGATTGAATTCCACGGGCTTATTTAATCAACCCGATGGCATTGTGTGCAGTCTCTTAAACTAATCCCATCGCTTAGGTCCGAGTCCGAATGGAGAGCGGAGGAATATCTTGATCTGGTGAGTTACGGGGCGAATAAAGACAGGCATAAGTCAGCTAGTTAGCGCACGATACATTTGGCCCCGAGCGACAATTCCGGAATTGTTGTTTTCGGCAAAACAGCGCCTCGGGGAGAGGAAACGGGGCGCCCCCGTTTATCACTGAAACAACTGCACATCTGAGTTTCTAATATTCATAATCACGTTACCCTCGGCGTAATAAGCGCAGTTGTAGGTACAAATGAGAAATTGCGCCCCGCCGCAGGCCATAACTCGGCGCAGCCAGCGAGTATATCACGAGCCCCGCTGAATTATGGGTAATGAACATTGTGTTTATTTAATCTAAAACGTAACGCGCGCCCATAAAATAGACGCCCCGCGTTATTCCGTGAAAAATTACACACACAACGCGTGCTGTGCGGACGCCAGGCGGTTTTTCGCGAGCTTTTAACGGCCCGTCTGAGACCCGAAAAAATTCTATTTAATTAACTAATGTCTCAATGCTCTCGAGCAATTTCCACGTAGCTGCAGCACTGTGCGTGTAGCAAAACAACTCCTTAATTATAAAATTTGATTACACAACTTGCTCGCCACCAGCCGCCCCCCTGGTAAACCACGCTGGCGAAGTTATGAAAGCTGGAACCACTCGCATATCACAAATCATATTTTCTTTCAACGGAACCTTATTACCATTCATCGAATCAATCACCACAATGTTCTAATTTATAATCAAAATTTCGCATTTTCCAAAGAAAATTTATAATTGGTTAATTTACATTTAATTTCCAACCAAAATTTTGCACGTTCCTAGAAATATTTGCAATTTTCAGTACAAATTAGTAATTTTGCTACCAACTGCAAATTCCTTACTCGAAACATAATTTTCATTGAAATTTATAAAGTATTTATCAAAAATTATGAAATATAATTGAAAATTACATTTTTTTTAATTAGAAATTGCAAAATTTTGAATCTAAATTACAAAATGCAGTGTAAATGATTACATTGTTCAAACAAATTTAAAATATTGCAAATTTCTTACAGCCAGTGACGAAATTTTTATTGAAACCTATAAAGTATACATCAAAAATTATGAAATATAATTGAAAATTGCCATTTTTTCTAGAAAATTGCGAAATTTTGATGTAAATTAGCAGCTATTAAAAAATGTTTGGAACAAAAGTAATATAATATTTAATTATGACAGACTACCAGATAGTTCAGGTAGAAACAATCTTAATAATAAAGTGTCTATTTCTGCACTGAAATTTTCTGTAGAAAGTATAAAATGTTCATTGTTTAATAAAGTCATCAAATGTAATTGAAAATTACAAATTGTTACTGGAAACTGGAAAATTTTTCATGCAAATTAAACATTGCAGTGAAAATTAGAAAATTTGCAGCATTAATTTATATTTTTACTGGCAGTTGCCAAATGTTTACTGAAAATGAGCAAATTCTCTGCAAAACTGTTTATGAAAGTTATGAAATGTACTTGAAAATTACAAATTGTTACTGGAAAGTGATAAATTGTTAATGCAAATTACAGGTTACCATGAAAATTAGAAAATTTTCAGCGTTATTTATATTTTTCCTGGCAGTTGCAAATATCTTTCTGAAAATGATCAAATTTTTTTCACAACGTATAAAATGTTCCCTGAAAGTCCAGAAATTGTTTGTGAAAGTTATGAAATGTACTTGAAAATTACAAATTGTTACTATAAAGTGATAAATTGTTAATGCAAATTACAGGTTACCATGAAAATTAGAAAATTTTCAGCGTTATTTATATTTTTCCTGGCAGTTGCAAATATCTTACTGAAAATGATCAAAATTTCTGCACAACGTATAAAATTCTTACTGAAAGTCCTGAAATTGGTTGCGAAAGTTATGAAATATACTTGAAAATTACAAATTGTTTCTGGAAAGTGGAAATTTTTTGAAGCAAAATAAATGTTGCAGTCACCATTAGAGAATTTTCAGCATTAATTTATATTTTTGCTGGCAGTTGCAAAATTTTTACTGAAAATTATGAAATTTTCTGTAAAACGTATAAAATATTCACTGAAAGTCCTGAAATTGTTTATATGAAAGATATGAAATGTACTTGATAATTACAAATTGTTACTCAAAAGTGGAACATTTTTAATGCAAAATAAACGATGCAGTGAACATTAGAACATTTTCAGCATGAATTTGTATTTCTGCTGGCAGTTGCAAAATGTATACTGAAAATGATCAAATTTTCTGTAAACCGTATAAAATGTTCATCGAAAGTCCTTAAATTGTTTGTGAAAGTTATGAACTGTACTTAAAAATTGCAAATTGTTACTGGAAAGTGAGAAATGATGAATGCAAAATAAACGTTGCAGTGAAAATTAGAAAATTTTCAGCATTTATTTATATTTTTGCTAGCAGTTGCAAAATGTTAACTGAAAATGATGAAATTTTCTGTAAAACGTAAAAATTATTCATTGAAAGTCCTGAAATTGTTTATGAGAGTTATGAAATGTAATTAAAATTGCAAATTGTTACTGGAAAGTGAGAAATGTTTAATGCAAAATAAACGTAGCTGGGAAAATTAGAAAATTTTCGGCATTTATTTATATTTTTGCTGGCAGTTGCAAAATTCTTAATGAAAATTATGAAATTTTCTGTAAACCGTATAAAATGTTCACTGAAAGTCCTGAAATTGTTTGCGAAAGTTACGAGCTAACTCATACTTGTCAATGTAGAAAGTTATCTGTTTGATTTTCTCCCTTATTTAATACTGAAACTTTGTGAAATTTTCAGTAAAATTTGTTTTAGGTGTACTGTATAGGAATCTAATATCAAATATGCAAATAATCAATTTTCAAAAATTTCAGTAATAACTAACCCATACTTGTCAATGCAGAAAGTTATCTGTTTGATTTTATCCCTTATTTAATACTGAAACTTTGTCAAATTTTCAGTAGAATTAGTTTCAGGTGTACTGTATAGGAATCTAATATCAAATTTGAAAATAATCAATTTTTAGAAATTTCAGTAATAGCTAACTTATACTTGTCAATGCAGAAAGTTATCTGTTTGATTTTATCCCTTAATTGATACTGAAACTTTGTCAAATTTAAAGTAGAATTAGTTACAGTTGTACTGTATAGGAATCTAATATCAAATTTTCAAATAATCAATTTTCAGAAATTTCAGTAATAGCTAACTCATACTTGTTAATGCAGAAAGTTATCTGTTTGATTTTCTCTCTTATTTAATACTGAAACTTTGTCAAATTTTCAGTAGAATTAGTTTCAGGTATACTGCATAGGAATCTAATATCAAATATGCAAATAATCAATTTTCAGAAATTTCAGTAATAGCTAACCCATACTTGTCAATGCAGAAAGTTATCTGTTTGATTTTCTCCCTTATTTAATACTGAAACTTTGTCAAATTTTCAGTATAATTAGTTTCAGGTATATTGTATAGGAATCTAATATCAAATTTGCAAATAATCAACTTTCAGATATTTCAGTAATAGCTAACCCATACTTGTTAATGCAGAAAGTTATCTGTTTGATTTTCTCCCTTATTTAATACTGAAACTTTGTCAAATTTTCAGTATAATTAGTTTCAGGTATATTGTATAGGAATCTAATATCAAATTTGCAAATAATCAATTTTCAGAAATTTCAGTAATAGTTAACCTATACATGTCAATGCAGAAAGTTATCTGTTTGATTTTCTCCCTTATTTAATACTGAAACTTTGTCAAATTTTCAATAGAATTAGTTTCAGGTGTACTGTGTAGGAATCTAATAACAAATTTGCAAATAATCAACTTTCAGAAATATCAGTTATAGCTAACCCATACTTGTCAATGCAGAAAGTTATCTGTTTGATTTTCTTCCTTATTTAATACTGAAACTTTGTCAATTTTTCAGTAGAATTAGTTTCAGGTGTAGTGTATAGGAATCTAATATCAAATTTGCAAATTATCAACTTTCAGAAATTTCAGTAATAGCTAACCCATACTTGTGAATGCAGAAAGTTATCTGTTTGATTTTATCCCTTATTTAATACTGAAACTTTGTCAAATTTAGAGAAGAATTAGTTTCAGGTGTACTGTATAGGCATCTAATATCAAATATGCAAATAATCAATTTTCAGAAATTTCAGTAATAGCTAACTCATACTTGTCAATGCAGAAAGTTATCTGTTTGATTTTCTTCCTTATTTAATACTGAAACTTTGTCAAATTTTCAGTAGAATTGGTTTCAGGTGTACTGTATAGGAATCTAATATCAAATTTGCAAATAATCAACTTTCAGAAATTTCAGTAATAGCTAACCCATACTTGTCAATGCAGAAAGTTATCTGTTTGATTTTCTCCCTTAATTAATACTGAACCTTTGTCAAATTTTCAGTAGAATTAGTTTCAGGTGTACTGTATAGGAATCTTATATTAAATTTGCAAATAATCAATTTTCAGATATTTCAGCAATAGCTAACTCATACTTGTGAATGCAGAAAGTTATCTGTTTGATTTATTCCCTTAATTAATACTGAAGCTTTGTCAAATTTTCAATAGAATTAGTTTCAGGTGTACTGTGTAGGAATCTAATAACAAATTTGCAAATAATCAACTTTCAGAAATATCAGTTATAGCTAACCCATACTTGTGAATGCAGAAAGTTATCTGTTTGATTTTCTCCCTTATTTAATACAGAAACTTTGTCAAATTTAGAGATGAATTAGTTTCAGGTGTACTGTATAGGAATCTAATATCAAATATGCAAATATTCAATTTTCAGAAATTTCAGTAATAGCTAACTCATACTTGTCAATGCAGAAAGTTATCTGTTTGATTTATTCCCTTAATTAATACTGAAGCTTTGTCAAATTTTCAGTAGAATTAGTTTCAGGTGTACTGTATAGGAATCTAATATCAAACTTGAAATTGATAAATTTTCAGAAATTTCAGTAATAGCTAACCCATAATTGTCACTGCTGAAAGTTATATGTTTGATTTTCTCTCTTATTTAATACTGAAGCTTTGACAAATTTTCAGTAGAATTTGTTTCAGGTGTACTGTATAGGAATCTAATATCAAATATGCAATTAATCAAGTTTCAGAAATTTCAGTAATAGCTAACTCAAACTTGTCAATGCAGAAAGTTATCTGTTTGATTTTATCCCTTAATTAATACTGAAACTTTGTCAAATTTTCAGTAGAATTAGTTTCAGGTGTACTGTATAGGAATCTAATATCAAATTTGCAAATAATCAATTTTCAGAAATTTTAGTAATAGCTAACCCATACTTGTCAATGCAGAAAGTTATCTGTTTGATTTTCTCCCTTATTTAATGCTGAAACTTTGTCAAATTTTCAGTATAATTAGTTTCAGGTATATTGTATAGGAATCTAATATCAAATTTGCAAATAATCAATTTTCAGAAATTTCAGTAATAGCTAACCCATACTTGTGAATGCAGAATGTTATCTGTTTGATTTTCTCCCTTATTTAATACTGAAACTTTCTCAAATTTTCAGTAGAATAGTTTCAGGTGTACTGTATATGTATCTAATATCAAATTTGCAAATAATCAATTTTCAGAAATTTCAACAATAGCTAACTCATATGTGTTAATGCAGAAAGTTATCTGTTTGAATTTCTCCCTTATTTAATACTGAAACTTTGTCAAATTTTCAGCAGAATTAGTTTCAGGTGTACTGTACAGGAATCTAATATCAAATTTGCAAATAATCAATTTTCAGAAATTACAGTAATAGCGAACCCATACTTGTCAATGCAGAATGTTATCTGTTTGATTTTCTCCCTTATTTAATACTGAAACTTGTCAGATTTTCAGTAGAATTAGTTTCAGGTGTACTGGTATTGTGTTGTAAAGTGGGTAATCGTTTTTGGTGAATTCTGTTCTCATTGTCCATCTCGATGGCTTCTTGAGATGGGGGGCGACGTGAAATGGGCGTTGGAGGGGCGGAAACGGCCGGCTCCGGGCTATATCTCGAGTTAATTGTTCCGGCGCGCAGGCGAAACCATAATTAAAACAACACGTTAAAGATTAATTAAACACTGCCTAATCATTCCGCGAAATCTCCTCCGCCAGTATGTTTGTTGTTGCCGTTTTAACGCGACGCGGGCGTGCTAAGTGCGGGGCACTCGTCCTTGTTAGCGGTGAAGAATCCTCCGCGCCTCCTTCCCTCTTCTTCCCTCGGGGGGGACTGGGCCCCCTTTCTTTTCTTCTGGAGCGCGCGCGCGCCGGGCAGTTATGGCAGCCGGGGCTTAATTTATATAAATGGTAATTGCATATTTGACCCCTTCCGCTCGGCGCTGCAATCCCTCTGCCACCCACCTCGCGTAAAATAAGAACCCCGGAACGGGGAATTTGGAACTTGGAAAGGCATTAGGGTCGCCCTGACACTAATTTGAAATTTAAACTGGCACTAAATTAGTCCGTATGAATTTCGGAGATTTACGCCGCCGCCCGGGGCCCCCACCAGGGGGCGGCCCCGGGCGCCTAATGAAGGGCGCGCCCCCGGAAAAATTCAATAACACACGCCGATAACGATCGCGCGCGCGTTTATCGCCCACCCCCCGGGAGGCGGCCATTTTCCGCCGCCCCGGACGATCCTCTCTCCGGATTCCTGCTTGAATTTTATGTAAATTAGCTGTCTGCGTTGTAAATGAAAGCAATAAGTCACTCGGAGCGCTCCTAGATTGCGCGCAGATGTGGCCCCGATGCCCACCCGCCGCCCCCCGGCCGCCGCACAGCCGCCCCGCGGAACTGCGTAAACGGGAAATTGATAATATATTCCCGGGGCAATCCTTTTTCTCGGCCCCGGGAGCCCTAATTGTATTCACAACATCGAGCGGGGGCGGCTCAATTACACGTTCGGCGGGGGCGTAATCCCCCGCCTAATTAGTTCCCTCTTCGGCGGCGCTGCTGCGTGTTGCGGGGGCGGCGCCCTCACGCGCGCTGCCCGAGGGCGGAAAAACGCCGCCTTGACGCGTTTCGCGATCCATTAGCCCTGTCCTTTGAGGGGGCCCCGCTGGCGTTTATCGCGTTCGTGCCCTCAAGAAACCCAAATCACCGGAAAACGGAAATATCCCGCTCGAAATGCCAAGACGAACGCCAGATTTAAATAAAACCTTATTACCTAAATATTGCCTATTAACACCACGCACCCCACACAAGCATTAATCGACCTCAGCAGCTTTTAATGCCAATTGAAATAAGTCAAATCTGCAATAGCAGCTATTATTATTCATGCGAATACTGAAAACATTGCAAATATTTAACAGACTGCACACAATTATCCAGACATACAAATCATCCATTGATCTGATATGAATTGTCAAATTCAATGTCGACCAAAATGTCACATTGTATGATAATTTTGACAGTGTACTTATAAAAAACTAGTAACAAATATATCATTGATATCAACATGTGTTTTGAGGTTATGAGACCTATTAGTTTTTAATGATTTGAGTTGGTTTAATAACAAGAAGTACGTACCGTTGCAATTGTTAGTTAATAAATTGTGAAAATGAGAAAGAAACAAAACGTTTTAAATTCATTCAAAATTGGACAATTCGTCATCAGATTCTGACCCAGATTGTCCTAATGATATAATTATTGGAGGGATGATTTCAGTAGATGTATTTCCCATATACTTCGTCCAATCATCTTTGATGAGTTTTTCGCAATGTTGGATACTATTTGGCCACATTTCTGGTGTAAATTTTGAAAGGCCTTCTTTCCATAAATGAAGAACATTAGCTCTTGAAGATCGTTGGGCGCGAACATGTTTATTGTAGTACTGTTTGGCAAACCCACATACTGTTCAATTGAATTTTACTAGCAATAATAACAATGATAGTAATGATAGCAATGAGAACCTGATGTTATTCGGTAGATGTATTTCCCATATACTTCGTCCAATCATCTTTGATGAGTTTTTCGCAATGTTGGATACTATTTCGCCACATTTCTGGTGTAAATTTTGATAAAAATAAATTTCGATGTCCATAACGGTTCAAAATATCGTCAATCACATATTTTCTATTTTCTGTGCCTAAGATAGGTTCAATCTGCTTCCATAGTTCTATTTCAGTTGATGTTTGATTGAAATTGATATTCTCTCTCTGAAGCCACCCTTCCACCCACATACAAACCCACATACTAGTTCAACTATTGCATTTTACTAGCAATAATAACAATGATAGCAATTATAGCAATGAGAACCTGATGTCCATAACTGTTCAAAATATCGTCTGTATTTTATACGATATACAGAAAATTTCGTAATTTTCAGTAAGAACTTTGCAACTGCCAGCAAAATTATAAGTTCATGCTGAAAATTTTCTAATTGTCATGGCAACCTTTAATTTGCATTCAAAATTTCCCACTTTCCAGTTACAATTTGCAATTTTCAATTACATTTCATAATTTTATAATTCATTGCAAAATTTTAACTGGATAAGATGAAATTTTCTCTAAAACGTATAAAATGTTCATTGAAAGTCCTGAAATTGTTTATTAAAGTTATCAAATGTAATTGACAATTACAAATTGTCACTGGAAAGTGGGAAATTTTTGATGCAATTTAAAGGTTGCCATGGAAATTAGAGAATTTTCAGCATGAATATATGTTTTTGCTGGCAGTTGCAAAAATGTTACTGAAAATTATTAAATTTTCGTGTAAAATGTTCATTGAAAGTCCTGGAATTGTTTATGATAATTAGGAATTTTACAGGGAATAACAATTTGTTTGCTGGAAATGATAAGATTTTAGTTTAGAGCTTCCATAGTTCTATTTCAGTTGATGTTTGTTTGAAATTGATATTCTCTCTCTGCAGCCACCTTTCTACCCACATACAAACCCACATACTAGTTCAATTGCATTTTACTAGCAATGATAACAATAATAGCAATGATAACAATGAGAACCTGATGTCCATAACTGTTCAAAATATCGTGTGTATTTTATACGATATACAGAAAATTTCATAATTTTCAGCAAGAACTTTGCAACTGCCAGCAAAATTATAAGTTCATGTTGAAAATGTTCTAATTGTAATGGCAACCTTTAATTTGCATTTAAAATTTCCCACTTTCCAATAACAATTTGCAATTTTCAATTAAATTTCATAATTTCATAATTCATTGCAAAATTTTAACTGAATTATATGAAATTTTCTCTAAAACGTATAAAATGTTCATTGAAAGTCCTGAAATTGTTTATGAAAGTTACGAAATGTAACTGAAAATTACACATTGTCACTGGAAAGTGGGAAATTTTTAATGCAATTTAAAGGTTGCCATGGAAATTAGAAAATTTTCAGCATGAATATATGTTCTTGCTGGCAGTTGCAAAAATTTTACTGAAAATTATGAAATTTTCGTGTAAAATGTTCATTGAAAGTCCTGGAATTGTTTATGATAATTAGGAATTTTACAGGGAATAACAATTTGTTTGCTGGAAATGATAAGATTTTAGTTGAGTGCTTTCATAGTTCTATTTCAGTTGATGTTTGATTGAAATTGATATTCTCTCTGTGCAGCCACCTTTCTACCCACATACAAACCCACATACTAGTTCAATTGCATTTTACCAGCAATGATAACAATAATAGCAATGATAACAATGAGAACCTGATGTCCATAACTGTTCAAAATACCGTCTGTATTTTATACGATATACAGAAAATGTCATAATTTTCAGTAAGAACTTTGCAACTGCCAGCAAAATTATAAGTTCATGCTGAAACTTTTCTAATTGCCATGGTAACCTTTAATTTGCATTCAAAATTTCCCACTTTCCAGTTACAATTTGCAATTTTCAATTACATTTCATAATTTTATAATTCATTGCAAAATTTTAACTGGATAAGATGAAATTTTCTCTAAAACGTATAAAATGTTCATTGAAAGTCCTGAAATTGTTTATTAAAGTTATCAAATGTAATTGACAATTACAAATTGTCACTGGAAAGTGGGAAATTTTTGATGCAATTTAAAGGTTGCCATGGAAATTAGAAAATTTCAGCATGAATATATGTTTTTGCTGGCAGTTGCAAAAATTTTACTGAATATTATGAAATTTTCGTGAAAAATGTTCATTGAAAGTCCTGGAATTGTTTATGATAATTAGGACTTTTACAGGGAATAACAATTTGTTTGCTGGAAATGATAAGATTTTAGTTTAGAGCTTCCGTAGTTCTATTTCAGTTGATGTTTGTTTGAAATTGATATTCTCTCTCTGCAGCCACCTTTCTACCCACATACAAACCCACATACTAGTTCAATTGCATTTTACTAGCAATGATAACAATAATAGCAATGATAACAATGAGAACCTGATGTCCATAACTGTTCAAAATATCGTGTGTATTTTATACGATATACAGAAAATTTCATAATTTTCAGCAAGAACTTTGCAACTGCCAGCAAAATTATAAGTTCATGTTGAAAATGTTCTAATTGTAATGGCAACCTTTAATTTGCATTCAAAATTTCCCACTTTCCAGTAACAATTTGCAATTTTCAATTACATTTCATAATTTCATAATTCATTGCAAAGTTTTAACTGAATAATATGAAATTTTCTTTAAAACGTATAAAATGTTCATTGAAAGTCCTGAAATTGTTTATGAAAGTTATGAAATGTAATTGAAAATTACAAATTGTCACTGGAAAGTGGGAAATTTTTAATGCAATTTAAAGGTTGCCATGGAAATTAGAAAATTTTCAGCATGAATATATGTTTTTGCTGGCAGTTGCAAAAATTTTACTGAAATTTATGAAATCTTCGTGTAAAATGTCATTGAAAGTCCTGGAATTGTTTATGATAATTAGGAATTTTACAGGGAATAACAATTTGTTTGCTGGAAATGATAAGATTTTAGTTTAGTGCTTCCATAGTTCTATTTCAGTTGATGTTTGATTGAAATTGATATTCTCTCTCTGGAGCCAGCCACATACAAACCCACATACTAGTTCAATTGCATTTTACTAGCAATAATAACAATGATAGCAATGATAGCAATGAGAACCTGATGTCCATAACTGATCAAAATATCGTCTGTATTTTATACGATATACAGAAAATTTCATAATTTTCAGTAAGAACTTTGCAACTGCCAACAAAATTATAAGTTCATGTTGAAAATTTTCTAATTGTCATGGCAACCTTTAATTTGCATTCAAAATTTCCCACTTTCCAGTAACAATTTGCAATTTTCAATTACATTTCATAATTTCATAATTCATTGCAAAATTTTAACTGAATAATATGAAATTTTCTCTAAAACGTATAAAATGTTCATTGAAAGTCCTGAAATTGTTTATGAAAGTTATGAAATGCAATTGAATATTACAAATTGTCACTGGAAAGTGGGAAATTTTTAATGCAATTTAAAGATTGTCATGGAAATTAGAAAATTTTCAGCATGAATATATGTTTTTGCTGGCAGTTGCAATAATTTAACTGAATATTATGAAATTTTCGTGTAAAATGTTTATTGAAAGTCCTGGAATTGTTTATGATAATTTGGAGTTTTACAGGGAATAAAAATTTGTTTGCTGGAAATGATAAGATTTTAGTTTAGTGCTTCCATATCTATTTCAGTTGATGTTTGATTGAAATTGATATTCTCTCTCTGGAACCACCCTTCCACCCACATACAAACCCACATACTAGTTAAATTGCATTTTACTAACAATAATAACAATGATAGGCAAACCTTGCATTCAAAATTTCCCACTTTCCAGTAACAATTTGCAATTTTCAATTACATTTCATGTAATTTTCATTGATAGGAATGAGAATCTGATGTCCATAACTGTTCAAAATATCGTCAATCACATATTTTCTATTTTCTGTACCCAAGATAGGTTTAATCTGCTTCCATACGACCAACTTGACGATAGATTAACCATTAGTACAGATGATTCTTACTGCAATCAGTGCACAAACGAATATTTCACCATTTCCAGAAAAAAAATGTTATTTCCTGTAAAATTCTAATTTTCATAAACAATTTCAGGACTTTCAATGAACATTTTATACGTTTTGCAAAAAAATTCATAATTTTCAGTAAAAATTTTGCAATTGCCAGCATAAGTATAAATCCATGCTGATAACTGTCTAAATTTCACTGCAACTGTTTATTTTGCATTCAAAAAATTCCACTTTCCAGTAACAATTTGCAATTTTCAATTACATGTCATAACTTTCATAACAATTTCATGACTTTAAATTGTTCGAATTTAGATTATATTATTTATCTATTGATTCATCGTACTTTCTTTTATTAGTCAAAACTTTACAAGTCTTCTTCGTTATGATTGTTCGAATTTAGATTATATTATTTATCTATTAATTCATCGTACTTTCTTTTATTAGTCAAAACTTTACAAGTCTTCTTCGTTATGGTGTATGTTCTCGAAGTTGAAATGCATGCTACGAGTAAAAGTCAACGTAATCTTTGACTGCGCTTATTTTGTTGTTATGGTTACGTTATAGCACACTTTACGGCACAATGCCATAAAGTAGGTACTTATGCACGATTTTCTCTATAACAAACATTATGAAGCCAGTCGACTACAAATTAATATTACGTTCCAATAGACTTTACAGATTTTCTCTTGTTTCCTTTCGCTGCTACCAATTTCTTATGAAGCCGAGTGTTTAATTCTTCCACGGCCGAGTTTTGATAACGGCGAGACGCTCTGGGCCACTTTTGCGCGCGGCCGAGTAAAACCTCGTCCGGATTTATGTTGCTGCCAGGAAAAATATCGACCAGCAGAACTCGTTCTCAAGTCTCAATTTCAAACCCACGAACGCGAGGGAAATGATCGATGGCCCCGAGAGCCTGACAACCGCCCGGGCTTGAGGGACGTATGCAAAACACGGCAAAATTCCGTAATGCGATCATTATCTTCGCCCGCAAAGAAATAAAGAGGCATGAATCACGTGTGGATTATTGAGAAATTATAATAAAAGGAACTGCGCCAAGCGTTTCATTGACACGTTATTACTGAAGAATGAAGAGAAAAACGTGTCAATAACATTGATTACTGAAAAATGAAGAGAAAAAAAATCGAAACGTTATTTTGTTATAATAATAATAATAATAATAATGCAAATGATTAAATCAAACTAATAAAAAAAAAATCATTGCAGAAATTGCAGGCTCGTCTAGCTCACTCTTATGAATCCTGCAGCCTGCAGTCATCGATTTACCTCTGTACTCTCTATGTATTTAGGCTTGCCATAGAAAAATGTCTAAATGAAAATTTGTATTTTGCATATAATCGAGTGCCGACTAATTATAGTTATCGCCGAGGCTATATACCTATGAAATCCATTTGGTGTACGGTAATTTGTGCCTTTGCAGATGAGTACAGGTTGCAGGTAATGGTCGTATTACAATGTTTTGTGACGCTTCATGGCCGCATAATGTGGTGTTGAATGGAATTTCTGTACGTTCTCTTTAATCATGATCACGCGCTTTTGGGTGGCTGCATTTTACTTATATTCCTATAGCTTCCAAGACAAAACAAAAATTTAGACAAATCACACAAGTCGATGCCTTAACTCATTGCGCCTTAAAAAATAATTAACGACATACTCCACACTAATAAAATTTAAATGAATTAAAAAAATATATGAATATACTTATTTATTGGATGTACTATATAAAATTTGTACATATTATAAATGCTATAATGTTATATTTTAAAAGTCGATGCCTTAACTCATTGCGCCGCAGAGTCTTACAAAAAATAATTATCAACATTTAATTGGTGTTAAAATAAGAGGAGCACGTTTGGGCGATTAGTTACGTCTTACGCACATAACTCATAATTGATATTATAAAATACGAGGTGTAATGATTTAAGCCTCGATATCGCGCCTATAAATCAGCGGATTAATCGGGGCTTGTTATTTGAGATACAGGCGGCCCCGGCCATTACCGATCGGATAAATTACGACTTATGCGGTTTGAGGAACGAAATCTCCTGATTTGTTTATAATGTCAAGGATAAGGAATCCGGATTATTGTTATTATCGCTGGGCGTAGACGTACACGTCCTTTCACGCTTCTGTGTACAAAGACAAATATTGGAAATTAAAAACTATAACGACAGGATGATTGCGATAAATTGCTGTATCAGTGCTACTATTAATAATTTTTTTATCGCGATGGTCGTAATTTATAATAATTGATATTAAATTAAATGATTAATAGATTCATAACATTTTTTTATCGCGATGGTAGTAATTTATAATAACGGATAATGAATTATGTGATTAATATATTTGTGGCAGCAAAATTCACAAGTGTGATGGAATTTGACTACGAATACATTTTTTTTAAACCACCAGTAAAAATTATACAAAATAAAAAAAACCTCAAATAGGTTTAATTTAATTTGTATTTATTGACTACAGCGTTTCATCATTCGATCCATGAGCAAGATTTTTATTTCATTAAACTTAAGAACCAAAACAATTGATTTTTCGTCATCGAGATGGTTCGTTGAGGTCGTCAAATGAGGTGAGGTGGAGGAGTAGTAGTGATTATTATTATTATTATTAATATAAAATTCCTTTAAATTTAATTAAGTACATTTTTATCATCATTAAATCTGTTAGTGTATACAATTTGGGCACTTTCAAGAAAATTTGTAAAGTTGAGAAATTACGTAGGTACCTACCTAAATTTATCTAGGTCCTTGTATTTTTAAAAATCATTGAATATTTTAAAGATTTATAAATAGTCAAAATATTCATTATGGAATCTGAATAATATTAGAATTTCACGACATAATTCCTGTAATTTGAATTTGCAATTAAGTACATGAAGTTGCATTTTGCACCCTCGTTTTGCGCACTGTCTCTCTCTACTGAAAATGCAAATTGAATATTTCAGGAGAGACGATATACGATTCTTAAATATCGAGTTTAAATGATGTGTACACATTTTAATGGTGATGATTTTAATGTAAAATGTTACGACGAATACATCTTATTACCAATCAAATCTATTCACTTAAAACTCAGTAATTGACAATCATATCTTGTCTCTCCTAAAAATGCAAAATGAATATTTCGGAGAGACGAAAAACGATTGTGAATTATTGAATTTTAATGAAGTGTATACATTTTATTGGTAACGATTTGAATGTAAAATGTTACGACGAGTACATCTTATTATCAATCTGTATTCACTTCCTTAAAACTCAGTAATTAACAATTATAGTTCATCTCTCCTGAAAATGCAAAATGAATATTTCAGGACAGACGAAAAACGATTGTTAACTATTGAGTTTTAAGAAGTGTATACATTTTATTGGTAATGATTTTAATGTAAAATGTTACGGCGAATACATCTTATTATCAATCTGTATTCACTTCCTGAAAACTCAGTAATTAACAATTATAGTTAATCTCTCCTGAAAATGCAAGATGAATATTTCACGAGAGACGAAAAACGATTGTTAACTATCGAGTTTTATTGGTAATGATTTTAATGTAAAATGTAACGACGAATGCATATTATTGCCAATCAAATGTATTCACTTCCTTAAAACTCAGTAATTAACAATCATATCATGTCTCTCCTGAAAATGCAAAATGAATATTTCGGAGAGACGAAAAACGATTGTAAATTATTGCGTTTTAATTAAGTGTATTGGTAATGATTTTAATGTAAAATGGTACCACGAATACATCTTATTATCAATCTGTATTCACTTTAAAACTTAGCAATTAACAATCATATTACATCTCTCCTAAAAATGCTAAATGAATATTTCAGGAGAGGCGATTTTCAGAAGAAAAAACGATTGTTAATTATTGAGATTAAATGAAGTGTATACATTTTATTGGTAATGATTTTAATGTAAAATGGTACCACGAATACATCTTATTATCAATCTGTATTCACTTTAAAACTTAGCAATTAACAATGATATTTCATCTCTCCTAAACATGCAAAATGAATATTTCAGGAGAGACGATTTTCAGAAGAAAAAAAAACGATTAATAATTATTGAGATTAAATAAAGTGTATACATTTTATTGGTGATGATTTTAACTTTTCCTAACTCAAATTTGTATTCAAATGTTGAAGTTTTTCAAACTCTAGTAGAAAAATCGTTGATAAAACTGTTTTTTGGGAGTCTATTGTAAGATTTTTTTCTTTATTTTTTCTAAAGCCTAGTTCATGCACAAGCGATTTGCGATTTGCGATTTTTGTTCTGATGGTTAAATTGAAGGTATTTTAAGCGGGAACTTATACTCTAGTAGAAAAATGAATTTTCCAAAATTATTTTAAGCGTGACTTTTCATGGTTTTATTAAAGCTCGTACTGGTTACTTCAAGGTTACTGTTGAAGCAGGTTGAAAATGAATTTTCCAGTATTATTTTAAGCGCGACTTTCCATGGTTTTGCTGGAGCCCGTACTGGGTTACTTCAAGGTTGATTTTTTTTTTGTGTAGGTACGTGGTGCGATCCGTGGTAGCGTTCCAAGCTCTGCAAAATCATTCATCACCGCGGTGAATGGTATGCTTCCATGTATTGTGCTGGGTGCCTTGTGGGTTTTCTGATTCCAAATCGGATTCCCTCGGCGATCCGGCTGAAGAAAATCTTCGCCGTCGCGAATGATAATACGGGCTCGGCGGTTTTTTGCCGGTCTGGCCGGGGGCGGGTGGGGGATGTGGGGGGAAGGGCCCCAATGATTGAATTCCGCCGCTCCTGCGCGTTTTCATCGCGACGCCCCGCAAAAAGAGCAATTAATGCGGGCCGCCCGAGCGGCTAATGCGCCTTATTAAGAGTAAAAATCCTGGACCGCAATCCGGTCATTAATATAAGAACAATTAGCGGCTATATAGATTCTGCGATCGAATCGACCGCACAGGGAGTGAATAGCTGAAATGGTTCAGATTTCAGATGAAGGGGGCATTCGCTCATAATACGGCGACGTGTAAACAATGTCGGCTGCTGCCTTTTTCGTAATTCTAGGTAAGGCTAGTCTCTTCTCTTTGTTGGGGCCTCTCGAGGCGGGCAGGGCTGTCCTTCGCCGCCGCTCTCTCCGCCGCGTGCCATACCGTTAGCGACAATTGTAATCAGTCTGAATCTTAATTAGTGACCACCCAGGAGGACAGTTTTATCCCGCGAGTGGAGAAATCGGTCTTGCCACAACACCTCGCCCATTAGCACGAGCTAATGGGTTTTACTATTTTTAGCGAACGGGAAACGTACGGGGCAAAGCCACTCTTTGCGCATACACACACTCAGATGCACTCGAGACAACAACGGCAGCGACGTTAAGCAGCTGCACTGAAAATAGACGGTTTCGGAAAAAGTCAGAGCCGCGTTACATCATATGCCGTTGATAACTTATTCAACTTGCGCGCGGCCGGAAAAAATGCCGATGCGATCGCACGCAAGAACGCACCACACACCGATCGCGCACAAGAACGCACACCTTGAGCTCGCGCGCACTTCCCAGAAGCGCCCATAACCCATAACCATCCGCAGCAGATCCGTGCGGCCGCGTAAAGTATCCGTGCGGCCGCGTAAAGTATCCGTGCGGCCGCGTAAAGAATCCGCGCGGAATGCGAGCGCTTTTCGGAAACGAGCGCGCGGCCCTTAATTAACCCTCGCATTCCCCGTCCTCTATTCCCACGTCCTCGCGGCGCATAAATCATTGCAGGAGCAACGACTGTTTTTATTAAAAAATATCTCCCGGCCTCGCTTTATATGGGCCGCAGCTTCATATTTAGCCGGCGTCTCGCCCGCAGACTTAATGAAACAAAGCGACTCTTAATGGCGATTGGCAAAAATTAATAGGAATGCGGTGTACAATGGAATTCTCCTCGCATGCGGG
This sequence comes from Othius punctulatus, assembly GCA_951805005.1. Lineage (NCBI taxonomy): Eukaryota > Metazoa > Arthropoda > Insecta > Coleoptera > Staphylinidae > Othius > Othius punctulatus. The sequence continues at coordinate 10,939,982 of OX638145.1, forward strand.
GAAACAAAAACAAGCCGAGAGAGCGACGGGGAGTTCGCGATCTGAAAATCAAAATAAAAGAGATGAGTAATGGCGTCAGACTTGCTCAACCTGTATTTCATGCTCTATGTCGACTTCATTAAAGACCGTCAAACGCCGGGGAGAAAGAAACCTCTTGGACGCCCAATTTCCACGTGATAATCCAGACAAATTCGAAATTTCCTGCGAAAAACGCGCATAAATCGCGTCGTCTAGGTCACGTTCACTGTAAATACCCGCAACAATAAATAAGCGATATGGTCCGGAGCGCGTGCAACTCTGTGTGGGTATAAACATATCTGTCTGGCCTCTCCGGTGGAAGAGTTCATTAATGCAGTACGGTTTGGTAAACGCCGTTCCTCCGCCGGCTGAATGATGGCTGTTAAATCGCATTCGTACTCCGCGACGACTGCAGGAATTAACTCAACAAGAACGAACCCAACGAAAACCGTCGCACAAAGCCAGACGGAAAACCGTACACCACGCATACATCATGCATAGAGCTGCACAACAACACAGAGACCGCACGAAATCCTGCCGCGCCTTAACTATTCGCATCAAGACCTTCGAGACCAACCATAGAGTGGACGATCTAGAACTAATCAAAAAATCGATATACAGATAATTATCGAACAATTCAAATCCCAGAATCAAAGTTGAGGATGTGTCCTTAAGATTTAGATTATCTCAAATTGCTACTGAAGTAAGTCTGTGCAATAGCCTGATCTCATTAAGCATGATTGTCTCTCAAATATGAACGTTGACACTCCTAAGAACGTAAACATTTCCTTTGAAAATTAGGGAATTACTTGAAACTCCACAAAATTTATCGAACAATTCATATCCTAGAATCAAAGTTGAGGATGTGTCCTTAAACAGACGAATTAACTTTCGTCTGATTTAACAGGCCACCAATCATCATAATTATTGATGAGTGAATGAAAATTAATAATGAAATTATTGATTTGATTATGCACAATAAGATTGAAAATACGAACTTTTCATCATATTAGAATTTTTAGCATTTCTGCTATCTTGATTGTGTTCTTGAAGATATAAAAAAGTTTTAAAAGTTATAGTTGGAAATTTTCTATTTATAGTTTGATGATGAGATAGTTTGATACTGTGGTTCCAGTAGTTTTTAGAAATCTTTAGATTGTCTCAAAAGCAGAAGCTAAAATATTATTTTTACAGCTGAACACATGGGATAAAAAAAATTATACATCAACAATTTTTTTGAGAAATTTGAAGAAATGGCATTGGACATTTGACTGTCAAAGGCAGCGGTTGGAGATATGGCAGATTTTGAAAGTTATAGTTCACTTTTGATATATATCGTACTAATAGTTCAAAATTGAGAATCTTTTCCATTTTCGCCAAAATGATGCACACACATACTGTGGTTCCAGTAGTTTTTAGTAAGAAATCTTCAGATTGTCTCAAAAGCAGTAGTAAAAAAATTAAAGGTCAGTCAAACGGATACAGTTAAAAAAAATGATGCATTATCAATAAAGTTTCGTGAAATTTCAAGAAATGGCATTGGAAAATTAACTGTCAAAGGCAGAGACTGAAATACGACAGATTTTGAAAGTTAAAGTTGGAATTTTTATATTTGTCATATTAATAGTTAAGAATTGAGAATGTTTTGCATTTCTGCCAGCTTGATGTACACACATGACTTGGAATTTGGATATTTGTCGTATTTAGTTAAGAATTGAGAATCTTTTACATTGCTGCTAGCTTGATGTACACACATGACATTGTTGAATTGACTGTCAAAGACAGATGTTGAAGATATGACAGATTTTGAAATTCATAGTTAAAATTTTGATATTTGTCGTACTAATAGTTAAGAATTGGGAATATATTGCATTTTGCTAGCTTGATGCAGACATATACTATGGTTCTAGTAGTTTTTAGATATCTTCTGCATCAGTTTGAGACTGTCTCAAAAGCAGCAGTTAAAAATATTAAGCGTCTTAACAGCTGAACACATGGAATTAAAAAAAATGCATCATCAACACATCTTTTGAGAAATTTAAAGAAATGGCATTGGGAAATTGGCAGTCAAAATCAGCGGTTGATAATATGACAGATTTTGAAAGTTATAGCTGGAATTTTGATATTTGTCGTATTAATAGTTAAAAATTGCGAATCTATTGCATTCTGCTAGCTTGATGTACACACATACAGTGGTTCCAATAGTTTTTAGAACTCTTTCGATTATGTCAAAACCAGTAGTTAAAATTATGAAGCATAGTAACAGCTGAACACATGGGATAAAAAAATGATGCAACATCAACAAAACTTTTGAGATATTTGAAGAAATGGCATTGGAAAATTGACTGTCAAAGACAGATGTTGAAGATGTGAGAAATTTTGAAAGGTATAGTTGGAACTTTGATATTTGTCGATCTAATAGTGAAGAATTGATAATTTTTGCATTTCTGCTAAATTGATTTACACACATGGCATTGTGAAATTGACTGTCAAAAACAGAGGTTGAAGATGTGACAGATTTTGAAACTTATAGTTGGAATTTTGATATTTGTCGTATTAATAGTTAAAAATTGTGAATCTTTTGGATTTCTGCTAGCTTGATGTACATACTGTGGTTCCAGAAGTTTTTTTAGAAATATTTATATTATCTATAAGCAGTAGTTAAAAATATGAAGCTTCTTAACAGCTGAACACTTGCAATTAAAAAAAATAATGCATCATCAACATATCTTTTGAGAAATTTGAAGAAATGGCATTGGAAAAGTTACTGTCAAAAGCAACGGTTGATAATATGACAGATATTGAAAGTTATAGAAGTAATTTTGAGTTCGTATTAGTTCGTATTTTGGAAGTTTGGTATAATTAAGAATTTAGAATCTTTTGCATTTCTGCTAAATTGATGTACACATATACTGTGGTTCCAGTAGTTTTCAGAAATCTTCAGAATGTCTCAAAAGCAGCAGTTAAGAAATTAAAGCGCAGTTAAAGGGAGGCAATTTTTTTTATACATTATCGATAAAGTTTTCGAGAAATTTCAAGAAATGGCATTGGAAAAATAACTGTGAAAGGCAGAGGATGAAAATGTATGACAGATTTTAAAAGTTTTACCCGAAATTTTGATATTTGTCGTATTAATAGTTAAATATTTGACTAATTTACAAAAATTATATAGAAATTAATAACATTTAAGGCGGGGATTGAAATTTTTAAAGATCTCAACCGTTTCAATTAAAAATTTGATAGTTGTCTTCATTATCAGTTGAGAATTTTAATAAATTTTGAAACTGCCATTAACAAATTGACAACTACCAAAGACAGAGGTTGCAAATCTGACAGATTTTGAAAGTTGTAGCCGAAATTTTGATATTTGTCGTATTAATAGTTAAATATTTGACTAATTTACTAAAATTATATAGAAAATTATTAACATTTAAGGCGGCAATTGAAATTTTGAAAGATCTCAACCGTTTCAATTGAAAATTTGATAGATGTCTTCATAATCCGTTGAAAATTTTAATAAATTTTGAAACTGCCATTGACTAAATAACTACTACCAAAGACAGAGGCTGAAAATCTGACAGATTTTGAAAGTTGTAGCTGAAATTTTGATATTTGTCGTATTAATAGTTAAATATTTGACAAAATTTAGAAAAATTATATGAAAATTAATAACGTTTAAGGCGTTAAAAGATCTCAATAGTTGCAATTGAATGTTTTATAGTTTTTTTTCATTACCAGTTGAAAATTTTAATAAATTTTAAAGCTGGCATTGATACATTGACAACAACAAAAGACAGTGGTTGAAAATTTGACAGATTTTGACATTTGCAGTTGATAATTTGATAGACTGTATTTTTTTCCCATAGATATGAGGTATATCGATATGCTGTTGAACATATAATGCATTAAAAATTAAAATTTTAATAAATAGGAAAACCCAGAATTGAAAATAGGCATTTATCAAAAGCGATGATCGCAAATTTTGCAGATTTTGGCATATGCAATTGAAAATTTATTAGTTGGAGCATTATTTGTTGAAAATTTCTCAAAATTTAAACAATTGCCATGTAAGAATTAATAACTATCACAAGTGGCGATTGAAATTTCAAAGAATTTACAATTGCCGTTAAAATTTTTATTGTTTTCTTTATTACCAATTGAAATTTTGACAAATTTACATTCCCACTTTACAGACAAATTCAAAAGAGACTGTTAGAACGTTGAAAGTTTGAACAGTGACAGTTGAAAATTAGAGGGTATCATTATCAATAGAATATTTTATAAATTATACAATAAATAAACTTACACTCCAAAATTAATAAGCGTTAGTAGCAAAATTTTGAAAGATTTTGATAGTTCCAATGAAAATTTTAGCAGTTTATGTAAATATTTGATTTTTTTGGGTAAATTAATAATATTAAGATAATATAAATGTAATACTAATCACAGGATTATTAAGGATAGATTAATAGTTCAATTAACTCCGCTGTGACCGGTCCCAAGCCCGGCTGAGAAAGGAGGAGGGTTGTTCGCAGGGATACCAACCCTGCAACGTAAAAGTGAGCGTGCTATGGAAACTTATACAAGCCTCGGAAGTCGGACGAAAGAAACGAAGACGAAAGTTAAAGGAAAAGCTAAAGATAGAGAAGGATCGAAGAAGCTTGTAGAAGCCCTAAGAGGATTAAAGTAAAGTAAGTTATAGTGCAATTATTAAGATACTTTAAACGTAAAATTAACAGGTAGGTATAGTCATGGTCACATAAATCTAGTACAAGAAATTAGATTACAATTTCATGTAGCAATGTCAATTTGATTGTACTAGATTTATGTGAGCACGACTATACATCTGACATATTTACAAAAATTATATTATAAGATGTTTACAGTTGTAATTGAAAAGTTAACACTATGACAATTTACCAATTATAAGTTTCGCAATTTACACGTATTGAACTCACAACTCTTATAGACAATTAACCAAAACCATGACAATTTACCCAATTATAAGTTTCGCAATTTACACGTATTGAACTTACAACTCTTATAGAAAATTAACCAAAACCATGACAATTTACCTAATTATAAGTTTCGCAATTTACACGTATTGAACTTACAACTCTTATAGAAAATTAACCAAAACCAACAGAATACCAACCGAAAATCATTAACCAAAGAGACGGTTGAATTTTAAGATTGTGACAGTTGCAATTAAAATGTTGAATGGCAAAGTCCGCGCCAAATAATTTGTCACTTTTCCCATAAAACTCTCAAATGAATGAGAAAGCACCCTAAACTTGCATGAGCGATTTTGAGCCATAAAGTTATAACCCATAAATGTATTCCTTTGATCCCCTGAGAAATGAAGTGCTTTGGAATAAGTAACCTAATTACTCAGGGACTTGGTCATTATCATATCTCAATAAGGTAGGACCCTCCAAAAGATGCCCTTGCATTTGTTCTCTCCATTCTGATAGGAGAGAGGGTGGGGTTCCGGTTTTATTGAAAAAGTGACAAATTATCTGGCATGGACTATATCTATATCTATTACAATATACATTTTAAGTTGAAAAACTGGCATTGAAAAGATGAAAATTAAAAAAGCTTCCAATTGAAATTATTTTATTTCGTTTCTTTTCATAAATCTGATATCTTCAAGGACGTACTTGCATTTGTTCTCTCCATACCGATAGGAGAGAGGGTGGGGTTCCGGTTTTATTGAAAAAGTGACAAATTATCTGGCATGGACTATATCTATATCTATTATAATATAAATTTTAAGTTGAAAAACTGGCATTGAAAATATGAAAATTAAAAAAAAAACTTAAAACTGAAATGTTTTCATTTCGTTTCTTTGCCTAAATCTAATAATCTTCAAGATCTCCTGTTAACGAGGCACGGCAATTGGCGTCGGTTACGCTGCACGACTGCACAATGCAAGGCTCCGTTATGAGGAATGCGGCAGCCAATCAATTGAGAGGCAGACATCGTCGATGAATTGAAAACGGCCGTACTGTGTGCAATAAACTGTTCTGGAAACCCAACAGGGAATAATGCATCCTTAATTCGATCCTATTCGGGAGCCGAGAAAATACTGCTCACCACCAGACCAGGAGATATTCATACAAGCAACTCGGCAATTTCAAATCATAATTCCAAGCAGCTCGACAATTTCAAATTAGAATTTTGTTACATTGTATGTAGAAGTGGTTACTTCTTGGTGAAACATTTTTATTAGGTTAAGAAAGAAAATACTTGGTAAAGTTTCACAAGTTTTATAGAATTGCTCTACAAGAATTTCGTTACCTAAAGGCAACAGAAAGAACACAGATGTGTCAAGTTTACTTCGAAAAAAAAAAATTACGTAATTTTTTTCTGGCATTTTTTGAGTTGCCTAAAGGCAACTGAATGAACACAGATGTGTCAAGTTTACTTCGAAAAAAAAAAATTACGTAATTTTTTTCTGGCATTTTTTGAGTTGCCTAAAGCCAACAGAATTCTCACTGAAATGGCAAGTTTCCTACGATTAAAAAAAGCTCTCGTGTGTAAAAATTACGTAATTTTTTTCTGGCATTTTTTGAGTTAAATTGCCTAAAGCCAACAGAATTCTCACTGAACTGCCAAGTTTACTCGATAAAAAAAAGCTCTCGTGTAATTATAAGTGAAAAAAGTGCTACTGAAGCATTTTTGCATAGAATTGTTTTTAAATTATTAAATAAAAAAACAGAAACGGGCTTCATTTGCTTGAAATGATCTTCTCTAAAAATAAAACATTTCTGCAAGAAGTCATTTAACCACGAGCAGTACGTTTTGAGTAAGAACGTTTATTTTCCAATTTCAACTCGTGTTCGTCCCTTTAAATAAAAGGCAAATTTTCAAATAGGGAGATGGGGAAAGATTTCCGGAAGTGGTAATCTTTCCCCTTCTCCCTATTTGAAAATTTACCTTTTTTTGAAATGGATGAACACGAGTTGGAATTAAAAATAAAACTTTGTCACTCAAAACGTACTAAAAAATGTTTTATTTCCCCGTTTAAAAATTTTGCTTTCTTAACAATGTAAGATGACAATTTTAAGAGCTTGTGCCATTAAAAAAAAAAAAAGATTCCAACACGAGTTGAAATTGGAAAATGAGTTGGATGAATTTAAGTTGGAAAAAACTTTCTTACTCAAAACGTACTACTCATGGATAAATGACTTCTTGCAGAAATGTTTTATTTCCCTGTTTAAATAGGTTGCTTTCTTAACAATGAACTCATGAGTAAGTGAGATTACAGGATGTATTCGCGAAGTTTAAGATTTTCAATTTTTTTTGTTATTAATATCGAAAATATTTGCTTATTGTTTTGCGAACTTACTCTTTTTAATTGTTAGAATGGAACGTGTAATCGTTTCGTTGCCGTTTTGTTTCGTTAAGTGGAGTACTGAATAGTGAGGAAATGTAAGTAAAATCGTCCATTTGCAGTGCTAAGGTTAGGCAGCCATCATCAACTTGCATCCATTTTTCTATGGGAAGCCATCGTTTCGGTGCGGTGGTAATTGGGGGCCATGATTGATCTCTCTGGGCGCGCGACCTTCCATGTTCCCAGTCGGGAGCCATCATTGAGAGCAGTCCGGGTTCCATCATTCATAACTCAGGGGGCCATCATGGCCACTAATCTGAAGAGCGATTCTGTGGCGCGACATTTGAACCTTCTGCTTCGGAGGCGATTTCGAACCTTCTTCTGCGGATTTCGGACCTGGAGGCGATTTCGATTAATCCGTGCAGATGCGTGCCATTTTGCCACCTACCGTGGGGCCCCCGGCGGCCGACACATTAGCCCCCGCGGGTGATTTACGGCCCGAAAACATGGCGAGGGCCGGGGCCTCCCCGCGGTGATCCAGGTACGCGTCTCAAGAGAGAGGCGACTAATCTGGGGCCCCCATCTACCCCGCGATAAATCATCCGTGGCCGGGAGACGGGAAAAGAAACACAATTAGGCTGTGGGTGGCATTGTTTTTGCCTTTTTTTCGTGTTTTGTTTGTTTTTTTTTGGGGGGCCCCCACGACGTGACAAATTGGCCCCGGGAAAAATTCACGCCTGTCCCTGGGAAACGCGGAATGGCCGAAATTCCGGTTTCCCCCCCGAGCGAGCGAGAGAGACGGACGCCGCCGCCGCGAGCTTTCACCCCCACCACCGCCGGCGGGGAGCACCGCAGTTGCGAGCTTTTCCGGCAGAGGGAGCGCGCATCGTGGGGCCCACGCTCAGTTCCACGTTCCCACACACCGTGGCGCTGCCGTCGCGGATCCGGCCGCTGAAATACGAACCGTGGACACCGTCGAAGGCGTGCGTGCAGCATGCAGCCGAAGTGGAAGCACGTACAGCACTCTCGCAAGAAGTCCTCGAGAGATCGCAGATAGAGGGCATGTAAACGGCGTAATGGACGGTTCGATCTACATTTTTAATTGCCCCATGCACGGTGCAATTATCAGCGCTAGACGCGACCCGCGCGCCCCCTTTAATTGTGCACAGCCGTGCACAGAGAGCGCATTTTTGCAGTGGCTAATTAGACGCGCCGGGAAAATCGGTAATTAAAATCACTCCAAGCCGGACAGTAAATTATAATAATAAACGAGTTTCGCACGTCTAGCTAGGTGGCAAATTAATAATTCATCCGCAACTGCGACACCATGAAACGCCCTGATTCCAGTGAAAAGCACAAAAAATTACAAACTGACTCTGCTGGTCAATCATAATATTTTGGTCCAACAACGTCTTGAGATATATGTTGATTACCTGCTTGCTGTTGTGTATTGGCAGGCTTAACACGAGTGCAAGGCACCTACATTATAACAAGTGTTGCGAACCTCTGTTTAGGGAAGTTTTCGTTGTCTGTACCCTATCTGATCTGGCTCCTCATTGAGTTGCACGGGGAGATAATCTTTAAATACCACTTGCTGTTTCCTGGGTTCGAACCCCGAACTCTCCTGTACCACTCTAATCACCATAATTAACTACAGAATAAAATGTGGATACAGTGAAAAATACTAAAATTATCTGTCATCTGGAGGTTTATAAACATAATATACAGCATGATTCAAAAGGTGTGATCCAAACGTAAGGATGTTACGTCAAATCTATGTCTTAGTTCAAATCGTTATCTAGTTACACATTTCTTCGTATTTGCCATTGTTCTGTGAAATCAATTCATAATAGGAAATACACAATAGTCAAATAAATGCTAAATAATCTATAAATACCACTTGCTGTTTGCTGGGTTCGAACCCCGAACTCTTCTGAGCCACTCTAATCATAACAACTACAAAATAAAATGTGAATACACTGAAAAATATTAAAATTATCTGTACATATGGAGGTTTATAAAAATGATACACAGCGTGATTCAAAATGAATAATGATGATGATGATGATTGTTCTGTTACTTCAATTCATAATACAGTCATGCTCACATAAATCTAGTACAAAAAACTAGGTTACAATAGCAATTTTATATGACAATGTCAATATGTTTGTACTAGATTTATGTGAGCATACTGTACATAATAGTCAAATAAATGCTAATTTGTATTGACAGAAGATGTTTACAGCTTGAATTATTTCTGTGTAGTGTGGTAATGGTGTAGTATTTTAAATTTGGAACATGCCTTTTGAATCACCCTGTAGAAACGACAGTTTTTTTTCCTACAACATACAGGGTGTCAACTTGAAAAGTTGTCATTGACTTTTTTTTAATAGAACACATGAAGTTTTCAAATTGACACCCTGTATGTTATAGGAAAAATATCCACCCCATACACAGGGTGTCTATTTGAAAAGTTGCCAACTTCTTTTTTCATAGAACACATGAACTTTTCAAATTGACACCCATACAGTCTCTGCAGTAAAACACTTGCTTTTTACTTTCTTTTACTTGGTTATCGTAAAAAAATTCATAAACCTCGAAGAAGGTGTTAAATGGCCAGTGTAAACCACACCAGATAAGTTAATTTTCGACAATATTGTTAACATCTCTTATATTACTTGACTGACCACTGTTACGCTTGACTTTAAAATCACATCGACGGAATAAAACTGTATATTCGGTTTTCGTTCTCAACTTTTGTATCAACATCATCAAAATTTTGCATAATTTCGAAAACAGAAAACAAATGAAAAATTTCGAAGAAGGTGTTAAATGGCCAGTGTAAACCACATCAGACAAGATAATTTTCCGACAATCATGTTAACACCTCTTATATTACTTTACTGACCAGCGTTACTAATGACTTTAAAATTACATCGACAGAACAAAACTGTATATATTTACTGCACCTACAAAATCCTTTCCTTACAAGGTTTTCGTCTTCAACTTTTGTAACAAAATCATCAAAATTTGGCATAATTTCGAAAACATAAATAACATATTGTAAAAGTTAACATCCGCTTCCTATTACATTAAAAGTTTCAATGATTACTGTCAAATTTTCATTAATTCGTGTACAATTTTAGTTATTTCTGTAAAAATATCACAACTATGTCAAAGATTCAATGATTTTTGCAAAAATTGTACTTAAAACTGTTGAATTTGCAATACATTGTGTCTACATTTCTATTACATTAAACATTTCAATGGTTACTGTTAAATTTTCAATATCCGTGTATAATTTTAGTTCTTTCTGTGAAAATTTCAGTAATTATATCAAAGTTTCAATGATTTCTGCTAAAATTCCATGTAATACTGTTGAATTTATAATACAATGTGTCTAAACTTCTATTACATTAAACATTTCAATGGATACAGTTAAATGTTCAATGATTTGTATACTAGTTTAGTTATTTCTGTAAAACTGTCAGTAATTATGCCATAGTTTCAATGATTTTTGCCAAAATTCCATGTAAAACTGTCGAATTTGCAATATTTTGCGTCTAAATTTCTATTACCTACTTCAGATTCTAAATTTATTTGTCTTTCAATTGAAATTCAATTGTCAATTGTAAAATTTTGAATGATTCGTGTACAATTTTAGTTATTTCTGTAAAAATGTCAGTAATTATATCAAAGTTTCAAAAATTTCTGCCAAAATTCCATGTAAAACTGTTGAATTTGCAATACATTGTGTCTAAATTTCTATTACATTAATCATTTCAATGGTTACTGTTAAAGTTTCAACGATTCGTGTATAATTTAAGTTATTTCTGTGAAAATTTCAGTAAAATGTTAAAGTTTCAATGATTTCTGGAAAAATTGTATTTAAAATTGTTGAATTTATAATACTTTGTGTCTTAATTTATATTACATTAAAAATTTCAATGATTACTGTCAAATTTTGAATGATTCGTGTACCATTTTAGTTATTTCTGTAAAAATGTCAGTAATTATGTCAAAGTTTCAATGATTTCTGCCAAAATTCCACGTAAAACTGTTGAATTTACAATACAATGTGTCTAAACTTCTAGTACATTAAACATTTCAATGCTAACTCTTAAATTTTCAATGATTCGTGTATAATTTTATTATTGCTGAGAAAATTATAGTAATTATGTCAAAGTTTCAATGATTTCTGCTAAAATTCCATGTAAAACTATTGAATTTACAATACATAGGGTCTAAATTTCTATTACATTAAACATTTCATAGGATACTGTTAAATGTTCAATGATTTGTGTACAAGTTTAGTTATTTCTGTAAAACTGTCAGTAATTATGTCAAAGTTTCAATGATTTTTGCCAAAATTCCATGTAAAACTGTCGAATTTGCAATATTTTGCGTCTAAATTTCTATTACCTACTTCAGATTCTAAATTTATTTGTCTTTCAATTGAAATTCAATTGTCAATTGTAAAATTTTGAATGATTCGTGTACAATTTTAGTTATTTCTGTAAAAATGTCAGTAATTATATCAAAGTTTCAAAAATTTCTGACAAAATTCCATGTAAAACTGTTGAATTTGCAATACATTGTGTCTAAATTTCTATTACATTAATCATTTCAATGGTTACTGTTAAAGTTTCAACGATTCGTGTATAATTTAAGTTATTTCTGTGAAAATTTCAGTAAAATGTTAAAGTTTCAATGATTTCTGGAAAAATTGTATTTAAAATTGTTGAATTTATAATACTTTGTGTCTTAATTTATATTACATTAAAAATTTCAATGATTACTGTCAAATTTTGAATGATTCGTGTACCATTTTAGTTATTTCTGTAAAAATGTCAGTAATTATGTCAAAGTTTCAATGATTTCTGCCAAAATTCCACGTAAAACTGTTGAATTTACAATACAATGTGTCTAAACTTCTAGTACATTAAACATTTCAATGCTAACTCTTAAATTTTCAATGATTCGTGTATAATTTTATTATTGCTGAGAAAATTACAGTAATTATGTCAAAGTTTCAATGATTTCTGCTAAAATTCCATGTAAAACTACTGAATTTACAATACATAGGGTCTAAATTTCTATTACATTAAACATTTCATAGGATACTGTTAAATGTTCAATGATTTGTGTACAAGTTAAGTTATTTCTGTAAAACTGTCAGTAATTATGTCAAAGTTTCAATGATTTTTGCCAAAATTACATGTAAAACTGTCGAATTTGCAATATTTTGCGTCTAAATTTCTATTACCTACTTCAGATTCTAAATTTCTTTGTCTTTCAATTAAAATTCAATTGTCAATTGTCAAATTTTGAATGATTCGTGTACAATGTTAGTCATTTCTGTAAAAATGTCAGTAATAATGTCAAAATTTCAATGATTCCTGTTCTATTACATTAAACATTTCAATGATTACTGTCAAATTTTGAATGACTCGTGTACAATTTTAGTTATTTCCGTGAAAATGTCAGTAATTATATCAAAGTTTTAATGATTTCTGCCAAAATTCCATGTAAAACTGTTGAATTTGCAATACATTGTGTCTCAATTTCTATTACATTGAATATTTCAATGGTTACTGCTAAATATTCTACGAGTCGTGTACCATTTTTGTTATTTCTGAGAAAATTTCAGTAATTATATCAAAGTTTCAATGATTTTTCCCAAAATTCCGTGTAAAACTGTTGAATTTGCAATACATTGTGTCTAAATTTCTATTACATTAAACATTTCAATGGATACTGCTAAATATTCAATGATTCGTGTATAATTTTAGTTATTTCTGTGAAAATTTCAGTAATTATGCCAAAGTTTCAATGATTTTGACCAAAATTCCATGTAAAACTAAACTTCTTTATACTTTATACTTTATACTAAACTTAGCTAAACTTCTATTACATTAAACATTTCAATGGTAACTGTTAAATTTTCAATGATTCGTGTATAATTTTGGTTATTTCTGAGAAAATTTCAGTAATTATGTCAAAGTTTCAATGATTTTTGCCAAAATTCCATGTAAAACAGTTGAATTTGCATTAGATTGTGTCTAAATTTCTATTACATTAAAAATTTCAAGGGTTACTGTTAAATTTTCAATGATTCATGTATAAGTTTAGTTATTTCTGTGAAAATTTCAGTAAAATGTCAAAGTTTCAATGATTTCTGGAAAAATTGTATTTAAAATTGTTGAATTTATAATACTTTGTGCCTAAATTTCTATTATATTAAACATTTCAATGGATACTGTTAAATTTTCAATGATTTGTGTATAATTTTAGTTATTTCTGAGAAAGTTTCAGTAATTATGTTAAAGTTTCAACGATTTCTGCCAAAATTTCATTTAATACTGTTGAATTTACAATACATTGTATCTAAATTTCTATTACATTGAAAATTTCAATGATCACTGCCAAATTATGAATTATCCGTGTATAATTTTAGTTATTACTGTGAAAATTTCAGTAATTATGTCAAAGTTTCAACGATTTCTGCCAAAATTCCATGTAATACTGCAATATTTTGTTTCTAAATTTCTGTTACTTCGGATTCTAAATTTGTTTGTCTTCTGAAATTCAATTGTCTTCAACTATGAAAGAAATTTATCGCAATCTGCTATCATTTCGAAAAAATAATTAAAACATTGCAACATGATTTTCTAAACCTTCTTCAGATACATATACTTATTATACAGGGTGTCCCAAAAATGGTGGGCAAGCTCAACAGCTCGCCACTCGGGGATGCTGAAGGAGTCCTTAAAAAATACTCAAAAAAAAATAATGGACTTTCTTTTTGAAATATTGCTAGTCAAAGATATAACATTACAGCAAGTTTAGAAGGGCTCTTAGAAGGAATTCAATGAAAATTACGTGTTAAGTTGTTTGATTATATTTTTTATAGCCATAGCTATGAAAACTTGTGCACTAATAACAACTGTCAAATACTGAATGTTTATTCACAAAACATCAGCCAACTATGATAAGAAAATGCAAGTTTTAGCAAAATAAAAGGAGGTAAAAAAGAATAATCTTCCATATCTCGGAAACCGTAACTTTGAGGACCCATGTTTATCAAGACTTTTTTTTTATTGTGGTTCATACTACCATACCCTTAAATATTTTACACTCTTTTTTTAATACCCTGTATATTAGTTTGTTTCAGAATTACAACTGCAACAAAATTGAACCGACGCAATTTTGACTGCTTTTGTTTTAAATTCAAACTTTGCAGGAACGTTCTTGTATATATTTTTTGTGCGGTTCAAAGACCTATTTAAGTTTCGCGAATTGTCCACCGGCACGTGTGGGTGGATATTTTTATTGCGATTTCCCTTTCGTTCTAAATTTAATTCGCCTCCTTGCTCGCTAGCGAGTTGCACGTTCCTGGCTTACGGATTTAGTGCTGTGAATCATATTTTTGTTCATCCGCACACGTTGAATTTTAATCGAGATGCCGAGCCGTGGGGAATGATTAAATGGGGCCGAGCGGGTCTCTAGCTGTCCACGCGCTGCTCAACTGTCGCGGCACCTGTTTCACGGGTCATCTTTGTTTGGCGGTCAGTTTGCAATTGGACTGCCATAAGTTGCCAAGGAGGAAGTCGTTTAGATTAGGTTATGTTATGTTAGACTTGATTAGGTTATGTTATGTTAGACTTGATTAGGTTATGTTATGTTATGTTAGACTTGCTTAGGTTAGGTTGTGTCAGTTTAAACTAGGTCATAACATGGGCAATTGTTTACCGTTTGGTGTTTGTTTTTCTCTTGTTTTAAATCAAGACTGCGCTAAATTTGCTTTATGCAATTGAACGAGCCCGTTTGTTTTTCTCTTGTTTTAAGACTTGACTGCTACGATCATTGTCATGGGTCTTTGTTTGATGACTAATGTTTTAAGACTTGACTGCTAGGATCATTGTCATGGGTCTTTGTTTGATGACTAATGTTTTAAGACTTGACTGCTAGGATCATTGTCTTGGGTCTTTGTTTGACGAAAAATCTACACTGTACAATTGAATTAGCCCTGCGAATGGTAGAAAAGATAAATCGGTAATTTTAGGTTAGATTGCCAGTCTTAACCTTGCCCAATTTAACCTAACAGTCACAACTTACAAAGTATACATCTGATGATAACATCATAAACAACATATGTATCTGCGAACAGTTTTTTCGTTCAATTTTTGAAATTTAAATAGGATTCGTAAGCAAGTTGTTAAAAGCAAGAAAACTTCGTCCTGCACGTTTTTTTCTGCGTCAAAAATAAAATTTGGATATGATTTCGTTCTGTTTTTGATATTTAAATAGGATTTGTAAGCGTGTCGTTAAAAGCAAGAACACTTTCATCCTGCACGTTTTTGTCTGCGTCAAAAATAAAATTTGTATATGATTTCGTTCAGTTTTTGAAATTTACATAGGATTTGTAAGCTTGTTGTTAAAAGTAGGAAAACTTTTCGTCCTGCACGTTTTTTGTGTGTGTCAGAAGTGAAATTTGGATGTGATTATAAGCGAATTATTAAAAATTATGCGCGTTATTAAAAAGCGGGCGAAAAAAAGTCGGTGCCCTGGCGATTTTCTTGGGCCTGCTGACCGTTTCGGAGGTGCTCATGTATATATTGTAGGCCGGGTCAGTAAATTACGGCTAACGATCGGACCACCCGGTCATAAACACCGGATTCCACATCGATCATACGCGCGCCCTGGCTCACGCACATTCCCCTAGATTTTCAATTGTTGCGCGCCCGGCATCAATTGTTTCCGTAACGTACGCACCGCACGCATCTTCAATAGTTATGGCATCTTCAGTGGTTACGGTTTTTATTGCACCTTCCGTAATATACTCGTAGATAAACTATGCGTTACCTGTTATCGTGTTACAAAAAAGGTCTCACATTTCGTTTCATCCTGCACGTTTTTTCTGCGTCAAAAATAAAATTTGGACATGAATTAGTCCTGCTCTCCCTCGTCCACCACCGCCTCTAGCTGTCCCTAGCTGGACAGCTAGAGGCGCACGGGAAGAATATCCCTAACGGAGGTGGTACAATGGGCCTTATGAGGCCTAAGTATTTGATCGATGGATCAGCCTCCGAACGAAATCCAGAATTAGTCCTGTTTTTCAAATTTAAATAGGATTTGTAAGCATGTTATTAAAAACAAGAAACAAAAAATATAATAATAACTGGTATAACCAATGGACTCAATAAACAGATAGAAAATAGAAAATTACAATAGCTACGACACCTAAGCAAACAATCAAACAAAGAAGATAAGGGAAACAAAGATAACAGTAAAGAGAAGAGTCAGAAGAGTCATATGGAAAACAAAGATAACAGAAAACCAAAAAAGAAACGGGACAAAAATATTGAAAACATATTAAATAAGAGGAGGATAACCAATGCACAAGTGAAGGAAATAGCAAGAAACAAGAAACGGTGGAACCAAATCATTTCGACGCCCGAAGAGACCCATAATAGATGAAACTGTAACAAAAATAAAATATTCCGCAGAAAACTGATTGGGCATCCGTGTAACCTAATTAAGTTGCCAAAATTATAGGTGAGTAATTTTTTCTCGAAAATTTGAAATTATTATTAATTAATTTCGGTTGCGGGTCGATGGTGGAGGCGCCGGGTAATTCTTTCAGCGGATATTTTGAAGACTTTAAAATAATTTGCGAAAATTTGCGGACGTATTGGGCATCCTTTAGACCTAATAAATTTATTAAAATTTTTGGGCAGTTAATTTTTTCATATTTGAAATTATTATTAATTAATTTTGATTGTTGGCGGATGGTGGAGGCGCCGGGCTAAGACAATTTTATATTGACTAGAGATTAGCGCGTATTGTTTTCAGGAAATTTTCTAATTACACTGGTCAACACAACTTTTCTCCCTCAGCCGTAAATGGCCGTTTTAGATAGAAAATGATATCCGAAGAGTCAAAAAAAAAAATCTAGCACGTCAGGTTTTGGTGATATTTCAGTTTTTGCAAAATGTGTAACTTTTTTGGGACGATAATTTTTCATGGCAATACTGGATTCAAATTTCAGTTTCCGGTATCACTTATCTAACCTATAACTCTAACTGAGAACGTGTTTTTGTAAGTAAATAGTGCAAAAACCATGCAAAACATCTAAAAAAAAAAATAATCTGTAACACTGTTTTTTTTTTGCATTTCGTACATATGCATAGTGAATACTTTCCCAAAAATGCATTTAAATTGAACGGACAACACATTCGTCAAAATTTGTCGACCGGTGTTATAGATGTTTTTGACCTCTCCCGAAGAGGTCTTCCAATTTAAAGCAGTATTGCCCAACTTTTTGTGGCTTCCGTGTAATGGTCGAGAAATATCGATAGCACTATCTATAGTTCGAAAGTTTTAGACTATCGTTTGCAATCGATAGTTTTTGAGTGATATCGATTATTATGTGCATATGTTTTATGAAGAATATGTCAAGAACTTTGTACGTATAGGCACACTTATAATCATGTCAGGATATACAAATAACAAGAATAACTAAATTCCTTCTTTGGAATTCCATTTGAATAGTAATAGGAATTGGAAATTTAATAACGATTGTAAAATTTTTGTCAGACTAATTGAATTTTTGACATAAGTAGAAAATAAAATTAAGACGGAAATAATTAATTAAATATTACATGCATCATTAAAACTTTTATTATAATCGTTGTAAACTTCACAGAAATAATCCAAAATTTGACAGAAATAATACGAAATTTGGCAATGAATAAAATTTTTGTAGTGGCTTCAAACTTTTTCCGTTTCATTTTAGAATGTGTTAGTTATCATCGCAATTTTGACAGAATAATTGAAATTCCGGAATAAATAATTTAAATTTTGGCTGTAATATACACTTTTGACAGAAAAAATCAAGTTTTCGTAGAAATATTTGATGTTTTCAATTTGATGTTTCAATTTATCTGGATTTTTATGCAGGTTAATGTACATTCTGAAATTGGAATTTAAAATTTTTGCAAGATTTTTGATTTACACGGAAAATTTCTTGAATTTTCGAATAATTGGAGTCCACATGTTATGAACTTTTCACGGAATATTGAATACGGGGATTTTCATTTAATTCATGTCATTAGATATTATCGTGAAATTTTGCATTTTTGCCGATTTTTCGATCTACCAGCAATTTTCATTGAATACTATACAGGATGTTTCAAAATCTATATAATTTTCAATTGTTTGCGCTTTTATGCTGGATTAGATTAAAATATTATTAAATTCTTGTCGAATTTCGTATATTTAAGTGATTTTTAATTTATTTGTATTTTTCTGCTGGTTTAGGTTCATAAGAGTTCATTCATCAAGAGTTAAGGTCCATAAGAAAGAAAAGTTCTGTAATTTTCGAATAATTGTCATACACATGTTACGAATTTTTCACGGTATATGGAATTCATGGATTTTCATGTAATTTTCGATTAATGCCATTAGAGATTATCACGGATAATGGTTTAGATTCATAAATTGGAATATAGAATCGTGTGAAATCTTTGATTTAGAAGAAAGAAAAGTTCTGTAATTTTCGAATAATTGTTATCCACATGGTATGAATTTTTCACGATGTATCGAATTCATGGATTTTTATGTAATTTTCGATTAATGTCTTTAGAGATTATCATGGAATTTTGCACATTTTGCACATGTATCGAATTCATGGATTTTTATGTAATTTTCGATTAATGTCTGTAGAGATTATCATGGAATTTTGTACATTTTTGTATAATTTTTGATCTCCTGCAAAAGCAATTTGCATTGAATACAATGCATAGAATTCACTGAAAATTTCTTAAGTAGTTGATCAAAAATTGTGAATTTAGTTGCATATATTTATTTCAATTTTCAATTAATTTTCAATTTTTCAGCACTTTTGTGCTGGGTTAGATTAATATATTATATTATATATTATATATTATAATTATATTATATTAAATTGTTAACTATAATAAGGCTTTTGACAAAATACGACACGACCGCCTGATCCACCTGCTCAAAGAAAAGACGCTTGACACTAGAGATATTCGAATCATTACCAACCTGTATTATAATCAAAAAGCAATAATCCAAATAGACGGCAATACATCGGAAGAAATCGGAATAAAGAGAGGTATAAGACAGGGATGTGTACTATCAGCAACACTATTCAACTTGTATGCAGAAGAAATCATGAAGAAAGCACTAGATGGCGAAACAATAGGGGTAAAAGTCAATGGCATCCCGATAAATAATATAAGATATGCTGACGACACAGCTCTAATTGCAACTAACTTAGAAGACCTTCAGAGAATCCTCAACAAAGTGACAGAGGCAAGCGAAGAATGTGGACTCTCTCTAAACGCGAAGAAGACCAAATTCATGGTAATGACAAAAACACCACAAAATAACGAAAACATCTACGTACACAATGAACTCATAGAAAAGGTAACAAAGTACAACTATTTGGGCACAACCATTAACCAAGATAACGACTGTTCAATGGAGATAAAAATTAGAATAGCAAAAGCTAGAACAGCTTTCATGAAAATGAAAAAAGCTCTATGTGGAAAAGATCTAAGCCTAGAACTAAAAACAAGATTAACGGCATGCTATATACAACCAATTCTAATGTATGGAGCTGAAGCATGGACACTTAAAAATGCGGACATCAAAAGGTTAGAGGCTTTTGAACTGTGGATGTACAGAAGAATATTGAGAATACCATGGACGGACCGAATAACAAACATAGAAGTAATTAGAAGAATGAAGAAAGAAAAGGAAATTATAAACATCATTAAGACGCGGAAATTACAATACCTGGGACACGTGACTAGAGGGGAGAAGTACCATCTGCTCCAAATAATAATACAGGGGAAAATACAGGGAAAAAGAAACGTTGGAAGAAGACGACACTCATGGCTGAAAAATTTGCGAGACTGGTTCAATTGCAACACAAACCAACTATTTAAAGCGGCTATCTCAAAAGTACGCATAGCGGTGATGATTGCCAACCTTCGGACCGGAGAAGGCACCTGAAGAAGAAGAAGAAATTGTTAACTAATTTTGTATATTTATAGGATTTTATTTATTTCTGGATTTCTTTAATGTTCGCTTTGAATAATGGCTTTTTCAAGTAAATCGTCAGTTTCCTGTGTACATTTTTCGTAATTTTTTTTTAAATGTTAAAAGATAGTTATCGAAACTGTAAATTTCATACCACAATTTGTGCAACAGCTTGATTGATCTTTACGTAATTGGGTTTCTTGACCGGCAGTCTAGGCCCTAGGTTAGACCATAGATTCAGTGCCCCACTGAGGAGGCTCCTATCGATTCCGTGCCCCACCGAGGAGGCTCCCATCGATTCCGTTCCCCATCGAGGAGGCTCCCATCGATTCCGTGCCCCACCGTGGAGGCTCCCATCGATTCCGTTCCCCACCGAAGAGCCTCCCATCGATTCGGGATCGCTGGAAAGTGAGGCAGCGCGTGTACACGCGTGCAGGACAATGCCTCGTCCCCATCCCAGGCAAGGATAATTCATTCGATCGCAATTAAAAGGGCGATCTGGCCCAAATGAAATTCGGCAGGGGGACTTCCCCCCGCGTGGATGAGTAATCGACCTGGGGGGCGCCCGCTGATGAAGGCGCCGGCGATAATGGAGAGGCCAGTGGGGCACGAGACCACCTCGCCGGCGCGGCCCCTTGGAACTTTTCGGGGGTTTGTCGTGTTTTTACCCCTTCATCCGGGGGCGGCTGCCGCCCCCAAAACGGCCGGACATGCTCCGGCGGTCGCACCGTGGGGGAGATCCCCGCCTGTGTGTGTGTGGGGGGATTCACATCAGGCTCGTTACTGAAATCCAGCCCAGAGAGCGTTTACTGGGACGATTGATTCTCCACGCCTTGCCAGATTTACGACTGCCGAAATGTGCGCACCTCAAGGTTACTGTGCCAGCTCAAACAATCCGTTTGATCAATGGCCTTAACCTTCTTGAACCCACCAGCGAAACAAAAATTATATTTTCAAAACTTACACCTAGCCACATCAAAGAAACAAAAGATCAACATCCTTAACCTTTTTTGAACCCATCAACGAAAATTCATTTGATCAATCTCATTAACCTTTTTGAATCCACCAGCGAAACAAAATTTATATTTTCAAAACTTACACCTAGCCACATCAAAGAAACAAAATATCAACATCCTTAACCTTACTTGAACCCATTAACGAAACAAAATGCTTATTTTCAAAATTTACTGTCACACATTGCCATATCAAAGAAGGCAAATATGAATGTCCATAAGTTTTTTGAAACCCCACAATCAATAAATAAGTTTATATTTTCAAAACTAACGCCCTATTAATTATTTATATATATCACGATTACGTAGATCTCGAAAGGGCATTCGACAGGATAAGGAGACAGGACATATGGAACGAACTAGCAGAAAGAGGAATAGAGGAGGAAATAATAAATGTAATAAAATACATGTACAGAGAAAACAAAAATATTGTGAGAACAAACAATGGGAATCAAAAGAATTCAAAACGAAGATAGGAGTAAAACAAGGATGGCTAAGCTTTTCACAATTGTATTGGATAAGGCAATGAAGAAAGCAAATAAAAAAATGAAAATACTAAAAATTGGATTATAGAAAATTCAGATAACATACATAGCAGTACTACTATTCGCGAATGACATGGCAATAATTGCAGAAACAGAGGAGAAATACCAGTAATTACTTATTAAAACAACCTTAAATTAACTGCCCTTGCATTATAATTAATTAATTAAAATCGCATTACCCACTATTGATTAAGTAAAAATGTCGCTTGTGATCCCAGATGTGATAAAATTAAAATATTTACGTCCACTTAAAAAAGAAAAACCGTAATGAAAAGTGTTCTCATTAACGCACGCACAAACACACAATTTGGTAACGATTTGTTCGGCGAGATTTATGGCCGGTGGAATTTTAATTCGGGCCGTAAACTGGGGCAAGGTTGCCTCGGTAATAGTGCGTTTCCCATTTGCGGCCAATTAGAAAACGTTGAGAATATGAATACTTTGCCAGAAGTGCCTCAATGCCTCAATGTCGCCTCAATGTCGCAGGAATCAGTAGCAAGGCTGCGGACATTCTCGTGGAAGTGCAGCAAATTAGAAGTTAATATTGTATTGAGGAATAAATAATGTATTGACTGGAATGACTGTCAATTTATTAAAATCAATCTTGGAACTAAAAACTTTGAGCTTTCAACATTTTTCAACAATATTTGGATTATCAAAACACAAAATACAAAAATTAAAGGCAATATATTCAGTTGCAAGAATGATTTTAATATAACAAATAATTCATTACAGATAACATGCAATTTGTAATTTTTAATTTGTAAATTGTAATGAGCATGTTATCGGTAATGATTATTGTAATTTCTATGTATTTTTTTTAAATCTGTAATTGTTGACGCTGTCGAATCTCTTTCTATGCAAGAAGTAATTTAGTTTTGAATAAAGAATACTATTACTATATAACGACAATTATGAAAATGATCGCAAGATTGGAACAACTGTCGATTTATTAAAGTCAATCTTGAAACTAAAAACTTTTTATTGGAAGACTGTCAATTAATTCAAATCAATCTTGAAAGTAAAAACTTCAAAATTTTCAACCTTACAATCAGCTGTATTGCATATCAAAAAACGTTAACAGTAACGTTTACGTTAATTAACAGCATCACATTCCAATGTCAGATGAATTTATGACATAAGTGCATCTGATATTCGAATGTGATGCTGTCAAGTAATGTACACGTTATTGCTAACGTTTTTTGATACGCAATACAGCTAACTGTAGGGTTGAAAATTTTGAAGTTTTTACTCTCAAGATTGATTTTAATTAATTGACAGTTGTTTCAATCTTTTAATCAATAGCTTTTAGTTTCAAGATTGATTTTATTATTAATACACCTGAATATTGATTAACTTTTCAGTGTTCGCATATTGTTTCCACGTCTATTACTCGGACGTAATAGAAATCTGATGATCAATAACTTTCAAATTCTGGTATTAGGGAGTACCTATCTGCATGAGAAGAGAGAACGTACACTAAACCAGAAAAGGCATCAGTCGGATCCATCTCTGCGAAGACGAATGTAGGCCACGATTATTACGGATAATGGACAAAGGTCGTCGAGTCGAGCATTACATGAAATTGCAGTCTGCTGATTTTTACATGGCGATAGCAATACGGCGAGCCTTGAAAAATTATCCGCATATGTGAGTTGCCTGTAATGATATGGTACTTGTGGATATCAAACAGCACGTATGCCAACTATTGCAGTGTTCAGTTTTTAGTAATTTGCTCGAAAATGAATACCTACCGCATTTTATGTAATATCCGTATTCATGGAACACAATACTATGAAACATAACATAACATAACATAACATAACTACATAATACGTGCTAGTTTGTTAGCTCCCAAAATTTGTCACTCTATAATCTTATTAATTTGTGGTTAATATTACTTGATGGCATATATAAAAATTACAAATTGATTTAAAGTGCCCAGAAGTTCTTATGTGAACAATATAAAAAAAATCTATTACTGCTTGTGTGTGAGTATAATTTTTTATTATTTATTTATTGTGAAGCTTTACGATTTATTCATACAAGTGTGTGAATATAAAAGACGGATAAATTTAAACTACAGTACCTTAAAGTACCTTTAATTCATGCTTTAAACGGACGTATGTGTGTGTACTAAAATGTCCTATTTTTTATGAAAGTAGTTATTAAACTTCCTTTAATTCATGCTTTAAACGTACGTATGTGTGTGTACTAAAATGCCTTACTTCTTATGAAAAAAAAAATCTTATAAGCTCTCCAAAAAGCCAAAATTCCACATTTGGTCAAATAATTCTGAATTCGTAAAGTAAAAACATTTCGCAATTTCGTAAACTAATTGGAAAATTAATTAACATTTTCGGTCAAAATTGGATTTTGTTATGGGAAGGTATTTTGCAAAATAATGTGAAAAGCAGGTTACCATTTTCGGCCAAATTTGTATTTTGTAACGAATGAACTATGCATATAGCAATTTTAATTTTGAATCTTTGTCATCATACTTGAAAATATTGATATTTTGTTTCTTAAATTTTGGGTCTAAAATTATTCATTCTTATAGCATGGATTGCTGCAATCATGATTAACATTATCGGTCAAAATTGTATTTAGTTATGAGGTGGTATTTTGCAAAATAATGTCAAAAGCAGGTTACCATTTTCGGCCAAATTTGTATTTTGTAACGAATGAACTATGAATATAGCAATTTTAATTTTGAATCTTTGTCATCATACTTGAAAATATTGATTTTTTGTTTCTTCAATTTTGGGTCTAAAATTATCCATTCTTATGGCATGGATTGCTACAATCATAATTCACATTTTCGGTCAAAATTGTATTTTGTTATGGGAAGGTATTTTGCAAAATAATGTCAAAAGCAGGTTACCATTTTCGGCCAAATTTGTATTTTGTAACGAATGAACCATGAATATAGCAATTTTAATTTTCAATCTTTGTCATCATATTTGAAAATATTGATTTTTTGTTTCTTCAGTTTTGGGTCTAAAATTATTCATTCTTATGGCATGGATTGCTACAATCATAATTAACATTTTCGGTCAAAATTGTATTTTGTTATGGGAAGGTATTTTGCAAAATAATGTGAAAAGCAGGTTACCATTTTCGGCCAAATTTGTATTTTGTAACGAATGAACCATGAATATAGCAATTTTAATTTTGAATCTTTGTGAACATATTTGAAAATATTAATTTTTTGTTTCTTCAATATTGGGTCTAAAATTATTCATTCTTATGGCATGAATTGCTACAATCATAATTAACATTTTCGGTCCAAATTGTATTTTGTTATGGGAAGATATTTTACAAAATAATGTGAAAAGCAGGTTACCATTTTCGGCCAAATTTGTATTTTGTAACGAATGAACTATGAATATAGCAATTTTAATTTTCAATCTTTGTCATCATATTTGAAAATATTGATTTTTTGTTTCTTCAGTTTTGGGTCTAAAATTATTCATTCTTATGGCATGGATTGCTACAATCATAATTAACATTTTCGGTCAAAATTGTATTTTGTTATGGGAACGTATTTTGCAAAATAATGTCAAAAGGAGGTTACCATGTTCGTCCAAATTTGTATTTTGTAACGAATAAACTATGAATATAGCAATTTTAATTTTGAATCTTTGTCATCATATTTGAAAATATTGATATTTTGTTTCTTCAATTTTGGGTCTAAAATTATTCATTCTTATGGCATGGATTGCTACAATCATAATTAACATTTTCGGTCAAAATTGTATTTTGTTATGGGAAGGTATTTTGCAAAATAATGTCAAAAGCAGCTTACCATTTTCGGCCAAATTTGTATTTTGTAACGAATAAACTATGAATATAGCCATTTTAATTTTGAATCATTATCATGTTTGAAAATATTGATTTTTTGTTTCTTCAATTTTGGGTCTAAAATTATTCATTCTTATGGCATGGATTGCTACGATCATTGGCCTTAGTATGATTAGAACTTCAATCTTGGGTCAAAAATTATTCATTCTTATGGCATGCATTGCTACAATCATTGGCCTTAGTATGATTAGGACATTAGAACTTTTTAGAATAACATTAAATTATGATTTAATGATCCATTATTTATGATCAATTTCTTAGAATATGCCATACTTGGATAAAGGAATTGAACATTTATAACATTATGTTAGACCTCAATCGAAAACTATTGATTCGTAAGAGCTTCAATAAACTGCCCCCTATAGAAAAGGCACTGTATAGATATTTAAACTTATATCATTACTGTGAGTGTCGTTAGAAATAACTACACGATCAAAAAGCACTTTTATTGTTACAATAAACACATATATAAGATTACATTAATTAAATATTAAAGATTTATATTACTTACATTAGTACTAAAATACATTAATATTAAAATTACAAATTGCATCAAGTATAATAATTTACATGTTCACACATATGGAAAATAAATAAATGTTTCCCTAGACGATAATCGAACCCAAAACAATCGATATGTAAGAGCCCATTTAACATTTCCCATCAAACATTTACATGCAAACAAAATTCACAGGTAACAAGATGCTTTTTTTTTAAGACACACTGTATATCATTTGCTATTATTAAGTACATGCATATATTAATTAAATTACAATTAACATCAATAAAAACAAAAAAAAACAATTGAGAATAAAGCACATAATAATATTCTATTTTTAACAAATGGAAACATCTTTTACATAAAAGTTCATTTTAATACTTAAATCAATTCAATAGAGTATGTTGTTATAGTAAAAAATAAAAATATATATTCTACAAAAGAAACCGATATTTAAAGTTTGAAATATTCTGCATTTCAGGGTTAGGTAATCTATAACTATATAACTATTTGTTGATATATCATTGGTATACAGGAGAAAGTGGCCCAAGTCCAAAATATAACGATTTTGATTATTTAACATCAATGTATCTAATCATACTTATCATTTCATGAGATACTAAATCCATTTTCCGAACAAATTTTTCTCCGAAAATGGTAACCTGCTTTTGACATTATTTTGCAAAGAAATTTGTACTTTTATCTGTAAGTTGATAATTGACAGAGTCCAATTTTATATTAAATGTAACAGGAAAAAAGTACAGGAGAAAAAATCAACTTGAAATTATTATGAATAATGGAATTGGCCACTTTCTCCTGTATACCTACGATATCTGTTTTGAGCATAGAAAAAAATGAACCATAGGCAGCTGCCATAAAGATGCCATATTAAACAATTCATATACTCTTTTTAAAAATGCATTTTTTTTGCCAATGGCAGCCATACCATACAATTTTTGAAACTTATATTAAGTGAATATAGATTTTTGATGAAAATTTATTAAATCTAAACCATACCATACAATTTTCGAAACTTATATTAAGTGAATATAGATTTTTGATGGAAGTTTATTAAATCTAAACCATACCATACAATTTTCGAAACTTATATTAAGTGAATATAGATATTTGATGAAATTTTATTAAATCTGAAAGTAGAGTAAATCATTTTGGATAGAATGAATGGTATCCGGTAAATTCCTCGAACGCAATTGCTGGAAATCAGTTGCTGGAAATCAATTGCTCGAAAATATAATTCCTCGAATGTAATTTTGCTCAAAATACAAGTTCTTGAAAAGGTTGGGTAAGGTTAGGTTAGTTTATTTCATTTTAATTGAGTTTTGGGTTAGATTACGTTATGTTATCGAGCATTTTAGTTTCGAATAATTGTAAAAACAGGTATAGGATAATTCCTCGAATGTAACTTTGCTCGAAATACAAGTTCTTGAAAAGGTTGGGTAAGGTTAGGTTAGTTTATTTCATTTTATCTGAGTTTAGGTTAGATTACGTTATGTTATCGAGCAATTTACTTTCGAATAATTGTAAAAACAGGTATAGGATAATTCCTCGAACGTAACTTTGCTCGAAATACAACTTCTTGAAAAGGTTGGGTAAGGTTAGGTTAGTTTATTTCATTTTAATTGAGTTTTGGGTTAGATTACGTTATGTTATCGAGCATTTTAGTTTCGAATAATTGTAAAAACAGGTATAGGATAATTCCTCGAATGTAACTTTGCTCGAAATACAAGTTCTTGAAAAGGTTGGGTAAGGTTAGGTTAGTTTATTTCATTTTAACTGAGTTTAGGTTAGATTACGTTATGTTATCGAGCATTTTACCTTCGAATAATTGTAAAAACAGGTTGTTCTAGATTAATTTCTGTTATTTTATATTGAAACGTGTTTAGATCCATTCTAATTATAGGTGAAATCACCTGTTGATGTGTTATTTTAGTTTAATCGAGTTTAGATGGTTAGGTTAGAATGGTTAGAAGGTAGAATGGTTAGATTAGGTAGAAGGTAGAATGGTTAGGTTAGGTTATGTAATTACAGCGATTTACGTTCGAGTCATTATATTTTCAGAGAACTTGTACTTCGAGCCATTTGGTTTCGAGAAATTTGAATCGAGCAATTCGTTTGCGTTAAATTTATTTCGAGCAATTTGGTTCTGGAGAAATTTGATTCGAGCAATTCGTTTACGAAAAAAATATAATATTACCCCTGCAAATCCTTTAGTTACACATTACTCTTTAAATGCAAATTAAATGAAAAAAATGTAAATTTCTCTTATAGAAATTCATTCAATAAAATAATCAGTAAAAATTCTTTCGAGAAATTGATTTCGAGCAATTGATATCGAGCCATTTACCTAGAATCAGAATCAATATTCAATAACGATCAATGATGAATACAGATTTTTAGATTTTTAATCGTTTTGTTTCTATTGCTGTTTTAGATCAAATTACAGGATTCTTGTAGTGTAAACAACCCCCCATAGCTAAATTTTAGGTAGCTCATCACACTTTAAAGTTATTTTTTTTGGAGAGTTCAGATTTTCGTTATTTGATTTGCAAGTTTGCTGTTTTGGATGTTGATAAGTGATGTTTGTATTTGTCTATGTGTGAGTTGCGTTAAAATTTAAAATTGTATTGCCCCAAATTGTAAATCCCCCAAATTGTAAATGTAAATCATATGCAAAGACAATTTACAAATGTACATTGCACATTTACTGCAAAAATTAAATCAAATATATTAATGTCTCTTTGATTAATAACTTTGTATAATTTAATTAATAATAAAACTTTCGAAAGCTTCAATTACCATGTCATTGATTAATTTATTTTACTTTGTTAAATTTCAGGTACCTGAAATCGCACTTTAAAGTTAATTTTATTATAGAACTCTAGTTTTCGTTATTAGCTTTGCAAGTTTGCTGTTTTTGGTGTTGATGAGTGATGTTTGTATATGTGTGAGTGTGTGTGTTTTTGTGTTGCGGTAAACTATAAAATTGTTGTGCAAACAACGCCTCAATGTAAATCATATGCAAAGACAATTTACAAATTTTCTATTTACTACAATAATCAAATCAAATATATTAATGTCTGTTTGATTTCCTGTGATTTCTAAAGATTTAGGTTTACTTAACAAATTTCATTAAATATGTCTATAAAGTCTGCCATAATTTCTGACAGTTTTACTTAATTTCATAAACAATTTGGAAATCCTACAAAATTGGACAAATTTCTGAAAATTATGAATTCTGAAAATTTTTCTAATGATATAGATAGATAGATAAATTATATTTATTCACTTACACATAAACATGTGTGTAAATACAGAAATAAACATATTACTTAAAATATAAAAACATGCTAAAAATCTAGCAGTTATAATATTGTATTTTGTGAATAGCAAGATTAGGGTTATTTTTTTCTGATTTTTTTTTCTATTCTATTATATTTTAGACAAAATTTCTGAAATTCATCCGTATGTATTACTGAAAAAATATATAGTTTTTGCATAGATTTTAACCAATTTAAAAAATATTTTTTAGTTTGTATTTATGAAGTTATTTACTGTAATAATTAAATGAAATATATTAAATACCTCAATAATTAGTCATTGAAATTCAACCTATTTAAGGACCTTCGATTTACATAAAACTATGTCTGCCTCAATTAAGTGTCATCAATATTGATACGTTGGTTGATTAATTATCGCTGATCAAATATCAGTTGTAGTGAGCAAAACCTATAATATCAATTAAAATTGCATTCTCATAATAAAATGTTAATATCTCAATAACTACTCATTGAAATCTTACCTATTTTAGCACGTTAGGTTGCAATGAAATTTTATCCCCTTCAAATAAATATCATCAATATTGATACGGTGGTTGATTAATTATCGCTGATCAAATATCAGTTGTAGTGAGCAAAACTTATAATATCAATTAAAATTGCATTCTCATAATAAAATCTTAATATCTCAATAATTACTCATTGAAATCTGACCTATTTTAGCACGTTAGGTTGCAATGAAATTTTATCCCCTTCGAATAAATATCATCAATATTGATACGGTGGTTCATTAATTATCACTGATCAAACTCGCCATATTACATCATTATAATTAAATGCTAATATCTCAATACCTAGTCATTGAAATTTAACCTGTTGTAGGACCTTAGGTTACCACAAAATGATGTCTGCCACAAATAAATATCATCAATATTGATACGCTGGTTCATTAGTTATCGCTGATCAAATATCACTTATAGTGAGCAACACTCATAATATCAACTAAAATTTCATTCTCGTAATAAAATATTAATATCTCAAGAATTACTCATTGAAATCTGACCTATTTTGGCACGTTAGGTTGCAATGAAATTTTATCCCTGATCAAATAAATATCATCAATATTGATACGGTGGTTCATTAATTATCACTGATCAAATATCAGTTACATTGAGCCAAACTCGCCATATTACATCATTATAATTAAATGCTAATATCTCAATAATTACTCATTGAAATTTAACCTGTTGTAGGACCTTAGGTTATCATAAAATGATGTCTGCTATAAATAAATATCATCAATATTGATACGCTGGTTCATTAGTTATCGCTGATCAAATATCAGGTATAGTGAACAACACTCATAATATCAATTAAAATTTCATTCTCATAATAAAATATTAATATCTCAAGAATTGCTCATTCAAATCTAATGTATTTTAACACGTTACGTTTTAATGATATGCTATCTCTCTCAAATAAATATCATCAATATTAATACGGTGGTTCATTAATTATCACTGATCAAATATCAGTTACATTGAGCTAAACTCGCAATATTGCATCATTATAATGCAATGCAATGCAAATGTCTCTTTGATTAATAAAACTGAAAATTAATTAAACTTTGAAAAGCTTCAATTACCATGCCATAGATTAATTTCTTTCACTTAGTTAAATTTTATGTTGCTCGTCATACTTTGAAGTTAATTTTATTAGAGAATTTAGGTTTTCGTTATTTGCTTGGCAAGTTTTCTGTTTTGGGTGTTGATGAGTGATGTTTGTATTTGTGTGTGCGTGTGTTGCGTTAAAATATAAAATTGTAGTGCAAACAACTCCCCAATGAAAATCATATGCAAAGACAATTTACAAATGTTCTATTCACTGCAATAATTAAATCAAATTTATTAATGCCTCTTTGATTAATAACTTCGAATAATTTAAATAATAAGAAAAACTTTCAAAAGCTTCAATTACCATGTCATAGATTAATTTATTTTACTTAGTTATATTTCAGGTAGCTGAAATCGCACTTTAAAGTTAATTTTATTAGAGAAATTCAGGTTTTAGTTATTTGCTTTGCAAGTTTGCTGTTTTTGGTGTTGATGAGTGATATTTATATTTTTTCGCACAATGGTATTGTTATAGCGATTTACAGTCTCTGTTGATACAACTTGTAAGTTGAACATAACAATACTGTGCCTAGTCATGGAAACGCAGTTCTATTCGAGTTTATAACAGCTGTAATATGGTAAGTAATAGTAATATTTCTCAGATGTTCAATTTATTTGGAAAAATGAAAACTACAGTTTGTACAATTATTAATGTAAACTTCAATTTATTTGGAAAAATGAAAACTACCGTTTGTACAATTATTAATATAAACCTCCTGGAGACTTCAGTTTTGAGTATCTTTGAACAAAATAAGTTGGCAAAGTCTTTTCAGATATCTCCACTTTCTTCTCCCCTAACCATTTCCTGAACATATCATATACTTTTTCATACCTTTCTTTTGATATTTTAAGAACCAAATATTCACCCTTTGATACGATTCTTCGAAGACTGTATTTATTTGAAAATCTTTTCATTAGCTATTGTGAAAAATTAATACTGGAACTTCAAATTGTTTATTCGGTTTCTAAGCACATAACGTTTCTTACGAAATACATTGAGAAAACACTCTGGATTTACGTAAGTGCACCATTTTGTCATAAAAGTCAAGATAATTAAATCGGAAACAACTCAAATTTTTGTTATCTTATTTGGTTAATACGATCGGGCGATAACGTTATACTCTACATGGTTGTTAAGTGCGTAACAGAATCTCGAAAATTGAAAAATCTTAACTTCTACTTCGTCTCGATTTTTCAAACTTTTTCTCGATTCTCTTACCAATGTAATAGTGTAATATACTCTCATGTATCTTTGATTAAAAACCTTATATAATTTAATTAATAACAAAACTTTGAAAAGCTTCAATTACCATCTCATAGATTAATTTCTTTGACTTAGTTAAATTTTAGGTAGCTCATCATACTTTAAAGTTAATTTTATTAGAGAATTCAGTTTTCTCTTTACAAGTTTGCTGTTTTGGGTGTTGATGAGTGATGTTTGTATATGTTTGTGTGTGTTGCGTTAAAATATAAAGAGTGTTTTGCTGGGAGAGTTCTAAACAGTCTGCGGAGGTTTCACGGCCGGCAATAAAACCTCGAAGCCGGTGCCCGTTAATCTTCGCAGCGGGGCATAGCGGAGCTGACCTTTGTGAACGCATTTAGTGCCCTTTTATGAAAATGTGGGGCGGCCGCGGGGGTGAGGTCCGAAACGTTGTGGGGCAGATCGATGCTTCTTCCTGCGACTCCGCGGAGATTAATCCATCGCGGCGAATCGACAGCCGGGGGGGCTATTAATAAAAGCGGATTCATTGAATCCCCCCGTCTTTTTAACGGTGCATAAAGCAGGGCGCGGATTTATTTTCATATTTTTCGACGGTACACTTTTAATATATAACGCGGATTTATGGCGCGATAAATCAAAGGAGCAGTGTTTCATTTGTCAGGTGTGTTTGGCGAGTGATGTATTTTTATTGTCCGAGTCTAGTGTGGCGTGCTAGGTGGCACTTCGGCCGCGCCACTTCGGGGGGCGCGCATTCGAGTCCGGCGCGTATCGACCCCAAAAAACGGGTTTCGCGTTTGGGGGTGGCTGTAATTAAAACAAAAAGCGGCCGGAACAAAAAGCGGGCGAAACAAAAGGGCGCGCGCGCGCGTTCGGCGAGGGTTCGATGATAATTAAGCGCCGGATTCGCCGTGCGGACGCCTTGGTCGGGTAGGGTTGGGTAGGATTAAAAATGCACCTTTTTGTGTCACTTTTATGCCCCGGCGCGGAGCGCGGCGCAACAGGAAAGGAGATAACGGAATACCATAACTCGGAATAAAATTATTGTATCAACAACGCGAACAATGTGATTGTTTCTTTACACACAATGCACACGGTGGAAAAAATTTCTTCGAAACGCCGCTTTCCACCGCCGCAATAAAACTTTATGGGGCTGAGGGAGTTTGCATATTCCGCGAAACTGCATAGATACGCATTTTTATGTAAATTTAATTAGCGCCGCCGGCGATAAGGAAAATCAATTAAGGCCACGAAGGAGCCGATGACGCCGTCATCGCCATCATCGCCGTCATCGCCGTCATCAATCGCAGGGCCACCGCTGCCCCTGCGATCGACAGGTGTCTAATAAACGCGAACCCCGGAATCTCGCGCTGCTCCGGCCCTGGCCAGCCCGAATGTCCACCTCAGCTAATGTTCCCGAAGGCCATAACTCACGTTCGTACGTACCGAACAACACAGTAATTCGGAAGCTTTTTATGGAACTGTAGCTTTCATGAAAGCTCTGCCCGCTCCAGCCCGTCCGCGCCTCCACGTCCACCAAATGACGCAACAAAATAATTGCCCTAATTACCACGAGTTCCTTCAAATACCAGAAGCTCTTCGGGGGCGACATCCGTCCATAAAACAAACCGAACGCACTCTGATGCGATTTTTCGGGGGCGTCCAACTTAACGGCTAATAAAAAGCGCATAAACGTCAAGAGGGGCCCCACATAAAGCAGCCGCTGCGTGTTTCACAGAGATACCAGACGATAGCCGCTATTTACACCTTACGATTTCGGCTGCTCTTTCTATTAAAACCACCCCTCTTAATGTGCAGATAAAATTTATCAAAATCTCCCCCCGCCGCATTATCAATTCGACAACGAATTCCCCGCGGACTAATCTGCCTTACGCACTTACGCAATAAATTGCTACTTTACTGGACATCATGTGCGTGCACAGCACCTGACCGGCCATCGGTTTCTGCATGACCCAGAAGTCTTCACGTCGTGCAATCAGCCACACATTCGCTGAATTACGTCTCCGCCTTATCACGTACGTCGAAAGTGAAGAGCGTGGGAAGAAGGACTCGGCACGAAAATACACACACACAAAGAGCGTCGTACACACAGACACACATACAAAGAGCGTCGTACACATTCACAGGAGCGGATTTATTTCCGCGATCCGGACCCATAAAAATAACGCGCCGAAATAGATGTACGCCCTCGTGAATGGTCACTAAATTAAAAAGGCGAAAAGAAAAGGGCCGGGGCTTTTATACTTTTGTTTTGAAAGCGGCGAAACAAAAAAAAAATAGCCGGGGGTGGCCAGAGCCATGGCGACGCACAGAAACACACACATGCTCACACAGTCAACATACTTCCAAATACACAAAAATCCGATACACGTCCCATACTTATGAACACTGTCATATACACACGCATACAATGCACACACATGCTCACACAGCCTTACGGATACACAAAAATCCAATACACCAGCCCCATGCATATGAACAGTGTCGCACATATCCACACCATACACACGCATACAATGTACTTGTCACGTATCAATCACATAAATGTGAAATTAATTTGGAGATTGTTAACACTGACGGCAGGTAGAATGAAGGGGATGACCAAAGTTCATGATGAGTTCAGGATTCAAATGATCATGATGAATTCATAATCAAAATGATCATGACTAGTTCATGATTCAAAAAATCAGCATGAGTTCATGATCCAAATGATCTTGATGAGATCATGATAAAAATTATCATGTTGAGTTCATGATTCAAATGAACATGATGAGTTCATGATCCAAATGATCATGATGAGTTCATGATCCAAATGATCATGATGAGTTGATGATCCAAATAATCATGATGATCA
This sequence comes from Othius punctulatus, assembly GCA_951805005.1. Lineage (NCBI taxonomy): Eukaryota > Metazoa > Arthropoda > Insecta > Coleoptera > Staphylinidae > Othius > Othius punctulatus. The sequence goes on from OX638145.1 coordinate 10,975,397, forward strand.
AACCGCACCAACCATAAATGTTGCGAACACCGACAGCAGGTAGCATCAAGGGAATGCTCAAAGTTCATGATGAGTCATAATTCAAATGATCACGATGAATTCATGATCCAAATGATCATGATGAGTTCATGATCAAAATGATCATGATGAGTTCATGATCCAAATGATCATGATGAGTTCATGATCCAAATGTACATGATAAGTTCATGATCCAAATGCTCATGATGAGTTCATGATCCACATGATCATGATGATCAGACCGCACCAACCATAAATGTTGTGAACACTGACAGTAGGTAGCATCAAGGGGATGATCAAAGTTCAAGATAAGTTCAAATCGGCAAGATGATCAATCCGAAACTCCAATAGTACATGTTGTGAACACTGACAGCACGTAGACTGAATGGGATGATCACTGATTAGAGTTCATGTTTCAAATAATCACGACGATCAAACCGAAGTTGCAATCATTAATATTTTTAACACTGGCAGCAGCTACAATGAAGAAGATCAATGTTATGACGAGTTCATGATTCAAATTTACGTGATGAATTCACGATTCAAATGATCGTGATGATAAACATGATGGGTTTTTGATTCAAATCAGTATGATCAATCCGAAACTCCAATCATAAATGTTTTGAACACTGACAGCAGGTAGAATGAAAGGGATCATCAAAGTTCACGATGAGTTCATGATTCACATGGTCATGATGAGTTCATGATTCAAATGATCATGACGAACATACCGAAAATTCAATCATAAATGTTGTAAATACTGACAGTAGGTAGACTGAAAGGGATGATCAAAGTTCAAGATGAGTTCATGATTCAAATGAACATTATGTGTTCATGATTCAAATGATGATGATCAACATACCGAAATTCCAATTATAAATGTTGTAAATACTGACAGCACGTAGAATGAATGGGATGATTAGAGTTCATGATTCAAATAATCACGACGATCAAACCGAAGTTGTAATCATTAATATTGTTAACACTGATAGCAGCTACAATGAAGTAGATCAATGTTATGATGATTACATGATTCAAATGTACATGATGAGTTATTCACATTCATTGATATTATTTCATTCAAATCAGAATGATCAATTCGAAACTCCAATCATAAATGTTATGAACACTGACAGCAGGTACAATAAGATGTTCAACTTTATGATGAGTTCATGATTCAAATGTACGTGATGAATTCACGATTCAAATGATAATGATGTTCAAACTGGAATTCCGATCATAAATGTTGTGAACACAGACAGCAGGTAGAATGAAGAAGATGATCAAATATCATAATGAGTTCATGATTCAAATGAACATGATGTGTTCATGATTTAAATGATCATGTTGATAAAATCAAAATTCCAATCATAAATGGTGTGAACACTGACAACAGGTAGAATGAAGGGGATGGTAAACGTTTCATCATGATTCAAATAATCATGATGATCAAAACGAAATTCCAATCATAAATCTTGTTAACATTGACAGCAGGTAGAATGAAGGAGATGATCAACGTTAATAAATCAAATGATAATGATGATCAAACCGAAATTCCAATGAGAAACGTAACATTTTCTTGCCCTATGCTTGTTTAAGAACTATGTGCAGAAGTACGACCATAGCAGGGAGTACCCAAGCAGGTGCTTCGTGAGTAATAACTCGTCAGCTGGACATACCCGTACTTTGAATGAAATGCAGGGTAAACTAATGTACCCTTATGCGAAAATTCAATGAGCGTTTTTGATATTTTTACGTTTTGTTGTTAATAAATCTCGCCAGCTGGTCATATCCCGCACTTCGAAGTGCAGGATAAACTAATGTGAGAAATGGCACCCATGTGCGAAAACTGCATTTGCGTTTTTCACATTGTTTTCAGTCGTTTTTAATATAACTCTAACTATATTAATATATCTCTATACTCTATCTATATTAACTATATTTAATATAATAACTATCCTGCACTTCAAAGTGATAAACTAATCAGGATCAGCATATACTGAAGTAATAAAATTGCAAATATATCAGAAAACCTCATTAGTGTTTTTCACATTTTTACGTCTTCAATCTTTCGACATCTTAATAGAACTTCAGCTGACGAGATATATTAAGAAGTCGATAGTCGATATTGGCACTTTATATTTTTACGAGCGTTGTACTCAAGCATGAATGTAATGATAACCTTCCAAATAATGTTTTCTAAAATGTTGCATCAAATCTTACACAAAGTGTTTTCATGATCTTCTTAAATTTTCTATGAAATTTTCTTCTATGTTAATGAAAAATTCTTCTTCAAATTTTTGATAAGTATTTCATTTTTAATAGAAATTCGCTGGCTGGCAATAGTTCGCACTTTAAAGTGATAAACTAATCAGGATCACGATATACTAATGTGATAAATGGCATGCCCATAGCAGAAAACTTCATTCGTGTTTTTCATAGTTCTACGACTTCAGTCATTTCGACTTCTTAATAGAACTCGTCAGCTGAATGTTGGCACTTTTTATATTTTACGAGCGTTGTACTCATTCACGAATGTATTGATAACTTTCCAGAAAACGTTTTCTAAAATCTTACATCAAATCTTACACAACGTGTTTTCATGATCTTCGTAAATTTTCTATGAAATTTTCTTCTACGTTAATGAAAAATTCTTCTTCAAATTTTTGATAAGTATTTCATTGTTAATAGAAATTTGCTGGCTGGCAATATTTCGCAATTTAAAGTGATAAACTAATCAGGATTACGATATGCTAATGTGATAAATGGCATGCCCATACCAGAAAACTTCATTTGTGTTTTTCATAGTTCTACGACTTTGATATAATAATAATAATAAAGAATATTTATTAGCAAAAAACGTTACATAAAATACAAAATTTCAACACAAATTACACAAAACAGCATATATCTCAAGAAGAGGGCATTAGATATTAATACAATTAAAAATATATTTTACTCATATATCACTCAATATCGTCTATAAATTGTATCTATTTTGGTACGCTAGTTTTTGAGATATCGCTCAGTCCTTTCGACTTCTTAATAGAACTTGTCAGCTGAAAACTGGCACTTTTTTTATATTTTAAGGGCGTTTAACTCATTCATAATTAATAACTTTCTATATAATGTTTTCTAAAATTTTACATCAAATATTACACAACGCGTTTGCAAGATTTTCTTAAAATATCTGTGTAATTTTCTTCATATGTTCAAGAAAAATTCTTCATCAACTTTTTGATATCGATAACTTTCTATACAATGTCTTCTAAACTTTTGCATCAAATATTACACAACGCGTTTTCAAGATTTTCTTAAAGATCTACGAAATTTTCTTCATATGTTCAAGAAAAAATCGTCTCCAAGTTTTTGACAAGTATTTCATCAAATTATTATATTGTGAATCCAGCCAAGTCAGCAATGGAGAGACTTCCAAAAAAATGCATCATTCTGTATATTTAAATTGTGGCAGTGAATTCTGGATCACTGCATCAACACTATTTTTGTTTTAAGAACGTTATTGATATTCACGAAGGTATTGATATTCACGAAGGTATAAGTTTCCAACAAATATTTTACTACATTTTATATGACATTTCACACGTTTTTTCAAATTTCGATGAAATGTTCTTCATATGATAAATGCCTTATCAATAGTGAACATAGTTAAATTCAGTCTTTTCGACTTCTTAATAGAACTCGTCAGCTGAAACTGGCAATTTTTTATGTTTTAAGAGCGTTTAACTCATTCATAATTAACAACTTTCTATATAATGTTTTCTAAAATTTTGCATCAAATATTACACAACGCGTTTTCAAGATTTTCTTAAAACATCTGTGAAATTTTCTTCGTATGTTCAAGAAAAATTCTTCTTCAACTTTTTGATATTGATAACTTTCTATATAATGTTTTCTAAACTTTTGCATCAAATATTTACACTACGCGTTTTCAAGATTTTCTTAAAATATCTATGAAATTGTCTTCATATGATCAAGAAAAATTCGTCTTCAAGTTTTTTACAAGTATTTCATCAAATTGTTAAATTGTGAACCCAGACAAGTCAACAATGAAGAAACTTCCATAAAAATGCATCATTCTGTATCTTTAAATTATGGCAATGAATTCTGCATCACTGCATCAGCACTGTTTAGTTTTTAAGAGCATTGCTCATGTTCATGCAAGTACTGATAAGTTTCTAGAAAATGTTTTGATATATTTTGTATGAAATTTTACACTTGTCTTCAAATTTCGATGAAATTTTGTTAAAATTTTAAGAAGTTTTGGATCAATGCCTATCAAATTGTTCAATAGTGAACCCACTTAAATTATAGCAGTGAATTCTGGATCACTGCTCAGCACTGTTTATATTTTAAGAGCGTTGTTCATATTCACGAAGGCATTGATACGTTTCCAGAAAATGTTTTCCAGAATTTTATCTGAAATTTTACGCGATGATATAATTTTACTAGTCTGTTTCAAAGTTTTGCAAGTTTCTTCAAATTTCGATGAAATTTTCTTCAAATTTTAAGAAGTTTTTGATAAATGCCTATCAAATTGTTCAATAGTGAACCCAGTTAAATTATGGCAGTGTATTCTGGAGCACTGTTTATTTTTTATGAGTGATGTTGACATTAATGAAGGTATAGAGAAGTTTTCAGAAAATGTTTTCAAAAATTTTATATGAAATTTTACGCGATGATACAATTTTACTGGTCGGTTTCAAATTTTTGCAAGGTTCTTCAAATTTCGATGATATTTTCTTCAAATTTTAACAAGTTTTTGATAAACGCCTTACCAAATTGTTCAATAGTGAACCGAGTAAATAATAGCAGTGAATTCTGGAGCACTGTATATTTTTTAAGAGCGTTGTTCATATTCATGAAGGTATTCATTGATACGTTTCCAGAAAATGTTTACCAAAATTTTATATGAAATTTTACGCGATGTTACAATTTTACTAGTCTTTTTCAAATTTTTTGAAGTATCTTTATATTTCGATGAAATTTTCTTCAAATTTAAGAAGTTTTTGATAAACGCCTTACCAAATTGTTCAATAGTGAACCCAGTTAAATTATGGCAGTGAATTCTGGAGCACTGTTTATTTTTTAAGAGCGATGTTCATATTCATAAATTTATAGAAATGTTCTCCAAAATTTTGTATGAAATTTTACATGTTACAATTTTACTAGTGGTTTTCAAATTTTTGCAAGCTACTTCAAATTAAAAGAAAATTTTCTTCAAATTTTAAGAAGTTTTTGATGAATGCCTATCAAATTGTTCAATAGTGAACCCAGTTAAATTATGGCAGTAAATTCTGGAGCACTAATTATTTTTTAATAGCGATGTTCAAATTCATGAAGGTTCCAGGAAATGTTCTCCAAATTTTTGTATGTAATTTTACACGCTACAATTTTACTAGTGGTTTTAAAATTTATGCAAGTTTCTCAAAATTTCGATGAAATTTTCTTCAAATAGAAAACTTTTAAGAAGTTTTTGTAAATGCCTTATCAAATTATTCAATTGTAAAACCAGTCAGTAATCGAGAGACTTACATGAAAATGTATCATGCTGTATTTTTAAATTATGACGTGATTATGGATTTAATGACAAGTTGAAGCATAAAATTGCCTCATGAGAGATCTTATTTACCTCAAATCTGAAAGGAACGAAACAGCATATATACTTTTTATTGCTTAACTTTTGTGAGAGTTTCTGTACTTTTAAGCAATTTGCTGTAACCAGTAGTAGAAATAATAGTTACGCGCATATTTATGAAATTTCAAGTATTCAAGTATCTCAAGAAATCTTATAATTAGTAGAATTTCATTTTGTAAATTTCGTAAAGATTGGATATGTTTCTGAAATTTTGCCAAAATTTCTGAAAATTTCACATTAATTTCCTACAAATAACAATAAAATTTAAAAATACCTGGTAAATAATGCATATAATACTAAGAAAACTAGTAATAAAAAGTATTAAGGTAAATTTGAAAAAATCTTGCATTACTTCAACTTCATTTTGGTTATCAGTGGAATTAAAATTGCCTCATGAGAGATCTTATGGACCTCAAACCTGAAAGGAACGAAACAGCATATATGTATACTTTTTACTTCTTAATTTATGTGCCAGTTTCTGTACTTTTAAGCAATATGCTGTAACCAGTAGTAGAAATAATAGTTACGCGCATATTTATGAAGTTTTAAGTAGTCCAGTATTTGAACAAATCTTATAATTAGTAGCATTTCATTTTGTAAATTTCTTTAAGACTTGATATGTTTGTGAAATTTTGCCAAAATTTCTGAAAATTAGACAATAATTTCCTGCAAATAATAATAAAATTTAATAATAACTGGTAAATAATGGATACAATACTAAGAAAATTAATATTAAAATGTATTTAGGTAAATTTGAAGAAATTTTGCATTACTTCAACTTCATTTTGGTTATCAGTGGAAATAAAATTGCCTCATGAGAGATCTTATGGACCTCAAACCTGAAAAGAACGAAACAGCATATATACTTTTTATTGCTTAATTTTTGAGCCAGTTTCTGTACTTTTAGGCAAATTGCTTTAAACAGTAGTAGAAATAATAGTTTCTTTAAGATGTTAGTTAAATGTTAGTTAGATGTTAGTTTTATTTTTATTTATTTAATCATTTCCCCTTCTACCTTGTTGGTATAGGGTTTTACAGTTTCTTCAAGTAGGTTTCTCTCCATTTTCTTCTATCTTGTGTGAGTTGTTTGATTGTTTCCCATGTTAAACCTCTCTTCTCTACCTGCTCTTTGATTGTTAGTTTAAGATGTATAAAACTTTATTTACTTTATTTTCACGATTTACAAAAGTCATTGAGATAAAAAATAATGTGCAATAACAATGATCACATAATGATGAAATACCTGGCAATAATCATGTGTAATAATCGGACCAAGCATTATCAATTTCTTAATGGCTTTTTCTTTTCGCATTAGCATTAAAAACAATATAATTAGTTACGACCGGCGTTTAATTGGTGTCGGCGGTTTTCTCTTCGGCGTCTGTGTTTACACCGTGGTTAATTATTACGTATTAAAAGCAAATAAGCCGGTAATTGCCGTTTCACCGTTAAAATTTCCGCGGACTCGCGGGTCCGATAAGCACGCTGATTGAAATTATCCGCGCCCGTAATTTATCGTCGTCTCGGTGTTTGCTGGGAGTCGGAATGGATGAATTACCGCCTTCGCGATACGCTAATTGCTCAATCGCCGGCGATACGTGATTTTTCGTGTATGCGTGGGCGGAAATTATTCCATTGTCTGACCCACATCTCGAATATTATAAGAAACCAATTTCTTAGTTACTGCTCAACATGTTTATGCTCGTAAACAAATATCTTATAACATAACACTCATAGAGATACACTAACTTTTATCAAGCTCGACTAATTATTCTTACTAAAAGTATAAATAAAAAAAATGACTATTAGTCATTTTTGTTGTTTTGTTGTTTTCAAATATGAATATTTTTATAACTTATCTAAGCACTGCTTACGAATATAACTAATTATTCTTACTAAAAGTATCAATAAAAAAAGGCTATTAGTCATTTTTGTTGTTTTGTTGTTTTGAAAAATGAATATTTTTATAACTTATCTAAGTACTGCTTACGAATATAATACCCTTTAACGTTTTAATGATAACTGATTATGTTTCTATTGTTATGTATTACTATTATGTTTCTAAGATTATGTTCTATGCACATTGCCCAAGATATCTAATCAATTGTTATGTATAACTATTATGTTTCTAAGATTATTCTATCTAATCTATTGTTATGTATAACTATTATGTTTCTAAGAGCGTTTTATGCATATTGCCCAAGATATCTAATATAGTTGGCACTCCTTGTTTGCGCGTGTGAGTACCTTATAAAATCTTAAAAATGTAAATGTGAAGTTGTTAAAACCACTATCGATATATGAAGTATTCTGTAATTTAAAATAGATAACGTGTGATAACGTATTGTTATGCATATAATTGCCCAGAAAATATGTTTACCTATAGATTTAATTGAATGATGTAATGTTAATTGCTGGCACATATTTGTATGCAGCGCATTTTTCCCCTACTATCTGTGCAGTATGTGTTTTCCATATGTACTGTGCAGGACACCTAATTTTAGTCACCGAGACACCCGTTATTTAATTTGATTGGGATTTATAAGGACTCTCGCTGCCTCGTCTATTGAATACAAATTAAATCCGAAACTCCAATGATAGATAACGTTAATAATGAAGCCAGCGCGTGTGAGCATAAGAAGTGATGTCCTTTACACGCGCTGCATTTCTTGTGGCTCAAGTATTCAATTGCTTGTCGTGGTTTCTATTTCTTGTGCTGCATTTAAATGTTATCTGCGTCGGTAAAAACGCAATGAGTCTGTACAAATAATATTTATATATAAGTAAAACACAATTGGTGCGAGTTTCGCAAAATATTTAACGTTGTATTGCAACAATATTTTCGCCACACTGTGGCTTCATCAGGCAGATAAACATAAGTTTTGTCAAGAGTTGTTTTCGTAGTTGTTTTCGGAGGACAACTAATATTTAATAACTTGCGGATTTTGTCTTTAACCAGTCATTTGGAAGTTAAATATGTTGCTTAAAATGCTGCTAGAATTGTTTTCGGAGGACAACTAATATTTAATAGTTTGCGGATTTTGTCTTTAACCAGTCATTTGGACGTTATATGCGTTGCTTTAAATGCTGCTAGAGCTGTTTTCGGAGGACAACTAATATTTAATCATTTGTGGATTTTGAATTTGTGGATTTGATCTTTAACCAGTCATGTGGAGGTTAAATATGTTGCTTAAAATGCTGCCAGAGAAAAAAACAAAAGATTCACAAAAGACCTTAGAAATATTTAATCGTTATTGCATACATTTTTAGTCTTCCAACAAAAATAAAATATTTGTTTAAAATATTGTGTGGTTTTATTAATATGAGCGGTCTCCGTTACAATTTTAATTATCCGAGCGACGCAGGAATCTTATCCGGCGCGTTCTTCGGCCCTTCGTATCACGACTATCGCGGCCGGTTCCCAGATAAATCTCCGAGGCTTAGAAATAAAACCATTAGAAACCGAATAAGATTTATGCTCATTAAGAGGGCACCGGATCGGGCGCGAGTACGGTGCCCCCCGAAACAAACGAGCTCCTTCTGGCGCGAAAGGGGGTCACGAGGGGGCCCACGAATCGCCGGTGTACGGCCCTGCCGGCCACCTATGGCCGTCTCCTTCTGCCGACACGAACGTGTGTGTGCAACACGCGAGAGCGAGCGAGCACGATTGCAATTATTGTGGGCATGTGAATATTATTGGGAATATGTGCGTGCCTGAGTTATGTGTAGATGTGTGATTAATTTGTACACCAACGGCGGCTCACATTTTTCTTGATAATAATCGCTCGTAGGGTTTATGTACGCGACTGCACAAAATTATTTAAAAACTGTAAACTCGATTCCAATACGCAATATTAGAAATAAAATCTAACATTTCTTAAGTTCAACTTATTAATCAGTTTCATAACCATTATCAAAGGATGTTGTAAGCTTAAACTGAGGTTTTATCATCATCTTGTTCCTGTTCTGTTTCATTAGTATCATTCAGTATTAGATGATATTAGAATTAAAGTATAACATTTCTTATGCTCCACTTATTAATCAGTTTCCTAACCATTATCAAAGGATGTTGTATGCTTGAACTGAGGTATTATCATCATCTTGTTCCTGTTACAAAATATTACTTTTCTCATTTTCCGTTGTGGCTCAGAATACACATGTATAGCACCGATTCCAATTTAGGATTTATTGTCAGATAGCATACCCAAGGCTCAAAACTCAGGACGCTTTTGCTGGAGACCTGCTGAATTATTTTTTATAATAATTATTTACAAATGGCCATAACACACCAGTCACTTCGTGGTTTTAAAAGAGAGAAACATTCTTTATTCGGCTATCTACTCATCATGGGATCTCTTCCCCTGACAGTTTTGATAATTGCAAAAATTAGACAAAAATGAACAATATTACAAATAAAACTATATTTATCACAGGCTTCGAAGCCGCGACCTGTAAGTCATGGGGAGCACTAAACTCTAGATAAGCTTAACCCGTAGGTAATTAAAAACACCGAAAAGAGCATGAAAAAATATTTGTTTTTCCGTTGGCAAATCGAACACTTCGCCGCTTTCCTAAGCACGAAGCACACATTTGCATCAATATCGCTATTTAGTCGGGTATTACGGTAAAATATGGAAAATAATCGCGCAGTAATACCATGTACTTTCTGGCAAGGCGATATACAAATCGCTTTTTAATGATGCCATTTACAGATATGTTAACTCTAATTGGTGCTTAAATGTAAAAAAAAAACGTACAAAACAGAGGTACACATATTCGAAATAGTACGCAAATTTTTTCCTGCAAAAATATATGTATTATTAACCAAAATTGGATTGAAGGTCGACACGTTTTTTTTTGTATATCTACTTCTTTTTAAATTTTTAATTTTTTTAGTAAGTAGGTATTATAAATTATAGTAAAGGCGGGAAGAATCAAGGTTACCAAAACCAATAAAATAATGTTACTACCACAAATATTGGTAATGGATAATAATTTATGATGAATATTAGTATGGAAATAGATTTGGCGGATACTAGTTTAAACTCCATTATTATGACTGGGTAAACAACGCACGTTTATCAATCGTACGAATCATTATTCTTCTGCCCGATGAAGACATTGTGTGTTGAAACATTTCGCAGACAATAATTTTTTTTTTAACTCAAAACGTGGGTTATTTACCCAGGTCATGAATATTACTGTTGGATTTAAGTGATTAGTTGGACATATCTGCTGTACCTTCAGAAACATTCGGATAAACAGATTGCAACTACTCTACTGGCCTAACCCCTACCCAACCCTACATACAGCAGCAAATATACAGAAATTTAGATCTTTTTAAATTACTCGCAATACCTTTTTAATAGTTACATTGTTACCTCGATCATAAAAATCGTACTTTTCGAAGCAAAGTCGAAAGACAGCTCTTTGCAAGAAATTGGCATTAGAGACAAAGGAGCAGTTTCGCTTTGGAGGCGAAACGTCCGGCCTTAAATATCGACGCACGCACAAACACAGTCACACAAAAAAGAACGAAGGAGAGACGACCTCTCGGCCAATCGTAAATCTCTTTAATTGTGAAATTTGACAACGGAATTATTAAAACGTTAAAAATCCAATGAATAAATCAGGAACTGCATATTTCAAAAACACGCGCACACACACACACACACACACACACACACACACAAATTACAGGCGACAATTTAATAAATTCCGAATAATTTACACGGTGGCCTCTCCCGTTACTCCGGTGACAGACGATTTCAATGTCGGCGATTTTAATAACACCACGGGAAAACGCGAAATTCGGAATTAATGTCGAATTAAGTTGTTCGCGTTATTTATCGCGGATGCCTAATTTACGGCCGTGTGAAAAAAGTTCATAAACTATTGAATCGCCGATTTATTAGTTTTATTATAATGCGCTGCGTGGCTGTGGCGTAAAAAAATAATCAACAATGTATGGGCGCTAATTGAGCGTTTAGCAGTGCAAATTGCGGTGGGAGAAATATAATATTAATGGAATATAAAATAATCAATTCAATTTATAAGCAAGAATTGGACGATTCTTTATTATTTTGTTATATGTTTAAGCACATCGCCAACTAAAGTCAAATTTTGTTACGTAGTTACAACACTGAGTGCAGTTAATGATGTAATTTTCATTTTTCGGCATTCAATTTGCCACATTAAAATCAATAAAACGAATCATTAAAACGTTAAAAATCCAATGAATAAATCAGGAACTGCATATTTCAAATACACGGACTTTGACAAGTTTAACACGTGTCAAATGCCTTTAATAACTAAAGGCTTCTAGCACTTACTTTAAATAATGTTAAAACTATGGTTTAATTTTTGTTTATATTACCAAAATAACAATTCAAAAGCTACCAAAAAATGTTAATTTCTACATTATTTTGGATTGTTTAATTAAGGACGATTACTTGCAATGCATTGAAAATTGTGTCAACAATATTGAAGATTTAAAAACAATGCAAAAACAAAGAAAACAGTTAAATGTAATGCCAAAAACATAAAAAAATGGTAAAAAAACAATAACAAAAACTTTTAACGTCAAAAATAACGATAAATTCTTAAAAATTCCTTCAGAATTTTAAAAAACCTTGAAAATTGGAAATAAATACTATTGTTTTTAATGCTTAAAAGACGACAATTGCTTGTAACAACGTAAAAATCGATGACACATATTTACAAAAAAGTAAAATAATGACAATTACTTAAAACTTAAAAAAACGTGAAAAACGTTGAAAAAATAACGATAAATTCTTGAAAACTTTAATAAAAATTTATGTCTAATTAAAAATAGGCAATAATTCTATTTTAATGGTTTATATGCGACAATTATGTGTAATGTTTAGAATTTAAAAGAGTGAAATTCCTTTTAAATCTAAAAACTTCTAAAATAACGAAAAATTCTTGAAAACTTTAATAAAAATTTGTCTAATTAAAAATTGGCAATAATTCTATTTTGATGGTTTACAGGCGACAATTATTTGTAATGTTTAGAACGTAAAAGAGCGAAATTCTTTTTAAATCTAAAAACTTCTATCAACATTTTGATTTAAGAAAACTTGATTCTTACCAAAATAGACAATTCAAAATCTACTTGTTTCAAAACTACACTACTCAAACGAATTATCGCATTTTTTTTTTTTTGTTTCTACCTACAAATACGAATAAAATAATGACATAAATATTGAAAGTAATCAAAGTAATCATGGTAAAAAAATAATGACAGAAACTTGACAATCGGTCAACTTACAATTAATTTATAAAAGTAACCGAGAAAACGTTAAAATATACGAGACAAAAAGTTGGAATACGTTACAAAGAACGACAAACTCATGTAAATCGATAAATAAATTTAAAACAAACAATATAAATTGGTGAAATCGATTACACAAATTTACGAAAAAGAAACATAATGACAATTACTTTACAACTTAAAAACTTGAAAAACGTCAAAAAATAACGACAAATTCTTGAAAACTTGTATTGCCAATTAAAAATTGGCAATAATTCTTTTTAAATGTTTTACAAGCCACAGTTATTTGTAATGTTTAGAACTTAAAAGAGTGAAATTCCTTTTATATCTAAAAACTTGATTTTTACCAAAATGGACAATTAAAAATCTACTTGTTTCAAAACTACACTACCCAAAGGAATTATCGCATCATAATTTTTTTTATCTACCTACAAACATGAATGAAATAATGACATAAATATGGAAAAGTAATGAAAAAATAATGACAGAATCAGTCAACTTACAAAGAACTTACAAAGAAGCAACGACAAACTCATGTAAATTGATAAATAAATTAAAAAAAAAAATAGAAATTGGTACAATCGATGACACATATAACTGTTTAGAACAAATATACAGGGTGTTAATTATGTACGTAGACAAACTTAAAGGAGTTATTCCTTGATCAATTCTTATTGAAAAAGTTCATACAAACGTGTTCTCAACGGCTTGTTTTCAACATACAGTTTAAAGTAGTATAAAAGCTAAAAAAATATTATTTAATAACAGAGAATTTTACAATGCTTAATGTGGAAGATTTTAAAAATTGCATATAAGAGTCATGTGTTACTATTATAAATATGATATTTTCGAACGAGTCGACAGTTAATTGTCATTTCCAACAGTTGCTGATGAATTCAAGGAATTCAACAGTTGCTGATGAGTCAATTAGGTTTTTTTAATTATTTCCATAGCAGTAGGGTATTCAAGTTTTGTATCTATTGTAAGATTGTTTCTTACTAAACAATTTTTTTTTTTTAAACTTCTTTAACTTTATTTTGAAAACGAAGCTGCCGAGACCCCATGTTTATATGAACTTTTTATATTAGAATTGATCAAGTTAAGTCGTTAAGTTTGTCTACGTTCTTAATTAACACCCTGTATAATGAGGTTTTTTTTGGAATATGCGATTCTTTTGAGTAGTTATTTCTTATGATAATAATTTTTATTTATATATTGGCGTTTTCGTTGTAACCTTTTTTTGTATATGTCGCTGTATATTCGGGCTTATTTTATGTGCCCTCACGTAGCCTCCGTGGCGAGGTTTTTCGGTGCTTGGCCGTGGGGTTCCCTGCCGGACGGAGCCTGAACGCCTCCGAATGTAAATTGAGGAAGTCGTAGAATCGGAGTTTGGAGGTTGGGCGTCGGTCACGGAATCGCGGAGGTATTGTGAGGTGACTAAGGCCCGAGATTTATGGGCCGACTTGCAAATTAGTGGCTGCTGCGGATTAATTAACGCCGAATTTTTAATGAGGCCAGAAGCATGAATGATGGGCACTCCTCGTACCAAGGAGCGCAGCTGCAATCCATACTAACTGAAGCCTCTAATGAAAACCCATAGCCCATAGGTCCCATGAACGATAGTATTCGAGATAACGTACATAACAGTATGCCAACTCGCCCATTCTTGTGCCTTTTGTATCCTGAAGACGCAGGTTTACGAAATGTGCACTGGAAAACTTCTTCTCCTGTACATTTCTCCTGTTGTACATTTAATTTAAAAATGGACTTTGTCAATTATGAATTTACAGGAAAAAGTACGAAATTTTAAGAAAATCTATTCGGTAAATATATCATGAAAAAATAAATTTGTTTTAGATACAACAATGTTAAAATCTGCAAATTTTTGCCACTTTCTCCTGTATACCAACGCTATATTTATTATTGTTCATAATGTGAACGTAAAAATGTCATAACATTCGTCCCACTCTATCTACAAAATAAACGTCGTTTATTTCCAAAATTACTGGTCAATGGAAAATTTTCATAAAATTCGTCAGGATCATCTACGAAACAAAAATATCATTTATTTCCAAAAATTCTGGCTTTGGTTCATCGGTCTATTTGGCATTAAGTAAATTTACATAAATTGAATGTATGTAAAGTATAATTACCCAGGTGTCGTTTGGTGACTGTAATTAGCCATAAAATGAGAAACGTGCCGTATTTTTTGTTGAAAAAATTTTATGCTCATCAATTATAATGTGAAATTAATAATTTTGCACCCATAAATCATCTGTATCATCGCTCCTAGTTGCCATCCTCGTTAATTTGCATGGGCATCCACTGCGCGCAATCGATTAGTTCCCCCGTCGATAGGAAAAATAAACCTGCTCCATGTCCGTATGTGCCGGGGCGGTCGATTACCGGCGATTCGGTGACATCCTACACCGGCGCCTGCAGAGATGATGCATGGACCACCCGGCCGGCCATCCTCCGGCCCCCGTAGCCCACCGCACGGGAAGTTGGCCATCGCGCGGAGATGCAGGGGGCCCCCGGTAGCCCGGGGCCCCGGGCGGTATTTACTGCCCCCACGACGCGGGCCCACAAAAACAAAGTGATGGACGCCCCGGCGAAATTTACCGCCTCCGCCGAGGTGAGGCCGATAATTGTTCAATACTACTTAATTGCTGTAGTGCTCCACATCTCCACCCCCGGGGAGATTTACGCCGCCTGGGCGCGAAGAATCCTGGAGGACAGGGATTAATCCGCGGTGGCACACCAGGAGCAAATAAACAATTCACGAGGAATCCTTCTGCAGACCACAGAAATATTCGTGAAAATAACATTGCCACAAGAAATAGTTTAAACGATTCAATACGTTGTTATTAAACAATCGCCCCCTTAAATACACTCAGGGCTAGTCTTTCAATCCACTGGACAAATTGCAAAAAAAATATATAAACAATCTTTATTGGGCTATCAACCCCATGGGGTCTTTCCTTCCGAAAAATTATACGAAGGTTAAAAAAGATACCAACACATAAATTAGAAATACTAGCAAACGTTGTTTCTTAAGACTGCACCATCTAACCCACATTTGTACTTGGATTTTGACATTTGTACCCACATTTGTACCTGAATTAACAGCGGCTCTAAATCTGGAATTAAAACTTAAAGGTACCAAGACATAAATTAGAAACATTAGCAAAGGCTGTTTCTTAAGAGTTAAGACTATACCATCTATCCCATATATGTACCTGGATTTTGACAGTTGTACATTTGTACCTGCATGAACAGTGGCTGAAAAGACTAATATTAAAACTTAAAGATACCAACACATAAATTAGAAACATTAGCAAAGGCTGTTTCTTAAGACTATACCATCTATCCCACATTTGTACTTGGATTTTAACATTTGTACCCTCATTTGTATCTGGATTAACAGTGGCTGAAAAGACTGGCATAAAAACTTAAAGATACCAACACAAAAATGAGAAACATTAGCAAATGCTGTTTCTTAAGACTATGCCATCTATCCCACATTTGTACCTGGATTTTGACATTTGTACATTTGTACTTGGATTAACAGTGGCTGAAAAGACTGGCATTAAAACTTAAAGGTACCAACACATAAATTAGAAACATTAGCAAAAGCTGTTTCTTAAGAGTGTACCATCTATCCCACATTTGTACATTTGTATCCACATTTATACCTGAATTAACTGTGGCTGAAAAGACTGGCATAAAAACTAAATCATCAAGACTCAAAATGATAATTTCCTTAATCTGAGGATTTTTATCTAATAACAAAATCACGAGACATGTTTCTTCTAAAAGACGGTTTTCGTAGAAATACGTAGAATCGTCGAAATTCGTAGAATTATGGTGGATAATATAATACAGACGTCGCTCTATCGCGCTCAAATGCTTAAAGAAAGTGAGACAGTAAATACGTGCGCTGTACGATGAACCTCTCATTCCTAAGAAATAAATCATGAGGCACCTCTCGTGATTGAGCCCATATAATTCTAATTTTGATATCGACTTCTGGAATTTTGGAAATACCTATTTCTATAATTCTTTATCTAATTCTAAATATTGCAATGAAGTGCCCACCACATCTCTAATAATCTAATTTTGATATCGCCTTCTGGTCTCTTTGGAAATACGTATTTCTATAATTCTTATTCTAATTCTATTGCATTACAGTGCCCACAAAAAGTAGTTATTAACATTAGAAAATCTGTTTTTCAGAGTTTCTACTCTTGCAGAAATTTATATAGGTTGCATCTTCAGACTTTGGTGATTTACAGAAAACTTTGATTATCTAATTTCCCTTTCTTGTGTTCTATCGCGCTCAAACGCTTAAAGAAAGTGAGACAGTAAATACGTGCGCTGTACGATGAACCTCACTGAACCTCATATTCCGAAGGAACGATTGAGCCGATATAATTCTCATTTTAGAATATAATTCTAATATATAATATAATTATAATATAATATAATTCTTGATATCTACTTCTGATCTTTTTGGAAATACGTATTTCTATCATTCTTATTCAAATTCTAATTACTGCAATACAGTGCCCACAAAAAGTAGTTATTAACATTAGAAAATCTGTTTTTCAGAGTTTCTTCTCTTGCAGAAATTGTGTAGGTTGCATCTTTAGACTTTGGTAATTTACAGAAAATTTGGATTCCCTAATTTTCCTTTCTTGTGACCTTTTATCACAATACCCACACACAAGTACACTTCTGGACAAAATTAAGGGACCACTAGTAAACTTCAAAATAAATTTAAAACCGGATAACGACATTTAATGAACCAAGTAAATATATAAATGCAAATGTTTCCTAACAAATAATAATAGTGATTAATGAAGATCAATTTATGACATGTGAAAAATCTATTGAAAAAGTCTTGTAAATTGGAAAAGTTCTTTTAAGTATATTTGGTGGTCCCTTAATTTTGTCCAGAAGTGAATATGGGTTTGGGTATCTATATGGGAAGTGTATATAATATGGGCAAATTTAGAAAATGTGCATTCAGAAATTACCAACTATAGAAATTTACCACCATTGTGGACGTTTAAAAAAATATTTTAAATATATTATAGATTAATTCTATATTTCCAGCAGTTGTAGAATAAATCATGATTTAAAAAAAATAATCAAAAAACAAAGATTTAAAAATAAATCGGTTAAATCACTATTCACTTGATTTTTTTATATTTCTGGTCAGTTTTTGCCATTTTAGATGTGATTTGAATCAATTGATTTACATCAGGATTTAAATCATATGATTTTGTTTTTAATAAATTCTTGAATATGAACAAGAATGGATGATTAAAAGAAAAATCGGTGTATCTGTACTATGCGATGGACCAAAAATGGAACAAAAGAAAACTATTTTACTTACTTCTAATTATCTATTTTAAAGCATGCTAACTCTATAGATACATTATGTTTTTAATTGTACACCTATTGGTATGCACAAACATGCAAAAACAAGGATTAATTCGAGAAAAACATATTTTTTTAATCAAATCAATGATTTATTTAAAAAAAATCATTTGATTATATTTTTGTTTTTGTTTTATTGGTTTTATTGGGCACGGCTCTACAAGTGTATACAGGGTGATCACTTTTACGACGCCCACCATTAGGATATATTAAACGGAAATACATCAAATGGTATAAAAGTTTCTTATTTTTGTGCCTTTCAATATATTGAAACAAAATCCGGGATATCGTGAACTGATCCTGAAATATCGCTGAAAAACTGAAAAAGTGCACTTTCAATTTCCTTTTATAACTTTTTTACTTTTGAAGGAAATTTTACAAAATTTGGCAGGCTTATGGGCTATCGACTGATGATCGGCTGATTTGCTGGTTTTGGAATATTTTGTGTATATTTTTTGTGGATTTTTTGTTATATCTTCTCTTGTAAAATCTTCTTTTAAAAATTTCAATTTCCTGTGAATATTCTGTCAGTTATAAAGTAATGAAAATTAAAACATGTTTTTTTAACAAATGTAGAATATCTGGTTTTCGAAATTTCTTATTATTGTTATTATTTAAATTATTATTGATTGATTGCTGCTATAGAAACAATTCAGGGTTTCGAACCTTCTTTGACGATATTTTACAGGTTGCTGCTATAATGCAGATGTCAGAGATTCACATCAAATCTGGATGTACTAATTTCCGTTTTTGTAGACGGTATAAAAAAATATCTACAGAAAATATTTTTAAACAAATTTACAAAAACCTGCTTTTACAAAGTCACACTTATGGTGGATATTTTGATAGCTCCTACCGAAATTATAGATATAAAGAAAATTAGATATGTATCTAAATTTAAAGAAGTCAGAATTATATTGGTTGCTATTAACACCAGTTATATCAAATTTCAATATTGTGTGGATAGATGTATTGAAAATTTGCTTTTTCAAAGCCACACTTATGGTGGATACTTTGATAACTTTAGCGAAATTATAGATTTGTAGAAAGTCTGTTGTTCCAAACTTCTCCACATAATAATGGTTACTGTTATCGACAATAATTTGGCATTAATTTTTTTTGTTTAAGTTTTGCAAAATGGCGAATATCAATTTTTCGAAACATTAAATATCTCGTGGACATTCCGTCGGTGATAAGTTGGTGAAAGCTGTTAATCAAAGCCCAAAATAGAGTTGCGTGATCGCTAATAACACCTTACAAGCTGGTCCCACTGGCGGTCTCCATTTTGACCTTGCCGGCCGAAATTCCGGGGTCCGCTGAGAGCGCGCAAATGAGATTACATTAGCTCGGCTCTATAATTACGGTGACGAAAACCTGCGAGCAAGGCACTGAGAATAATTATTGTTATACAACCGCGATTGCGCAATTAAAACAAATATGCAATTAAATGTTTCCTTGGAACCTATCCTGCCGTCGTTTTTTCGCCGGCACGAAAAAAAAAGCGTTAACCTGCGAGGCAGAAAAAATCGGTGTCCATTACTTTCTATTAATATTCGTTACGTTACGTAAAGACACGTCTGGTGCACGCGCGTTTTGCCTGCCCGTGTGCAATCTGCACGAGGATCGGGCGAAAGCGAAAATTCGCCGCGGAAATGCGTGGAAACTTGTATGGGAAACCAGCCTTTTGGGCGCTGCAGGCGAACGCAGGTAAATTAATATTGGTTACAAGCGTGATGGTAATGGGTTTTTGTGGTGAGCGAAGATTGGACAGTTTTCGGTGAAAGCGCGGTTAGATATTTCGATGCATGCGTGTGTGATTATTAGGGAAGTCTTCGGTGATGTGAGGATCGACGTGTGTAATTGTTTTGTAATCAAATCTCTCGATGATGGGACGAGAAACCATCACATCAGCATGATAATAATAAACCTATGCTTCGTCATTAAAAGAAAAATATCCTTTTTTTGCTTTCGAATCCCACAAAAATTACATTAGGAAAATGGTGACAGATTTGATATTCTAATATATGATTTTAGAAATTTTCGAATTTAATATTCTAATGTAATATAATTTTAGAAGACACCGTAGTACCTGGTTGCTTTTCAAGTTTGAAAGATTAATATCTAAGAAGCGCTGCCTGGCGAGGTACACCTGCCTTTTGCTTCTTTTTTGGTGTTAAACGTGTAATTTTCAATTAACCGCACGGCGCTGTAATGAGCGAGTAAAAACCAGAAGGCAGGAAGAAAGGAGTACGAGCAGAAAAACCTTGCAACCAGAATACGTGTTATTTGCGAAATTTCAATTGGCCAGCCGCTTTTGAGAAAGGCCGAATGCATGTGATTAAAGTGAAAACGGGGATGGCCCTCGTTTCCTCGCGGGCATCACCTCGAGCGCATCACCTGAAGAATCCACTGAAAAACTGGCTGGGTTTTTCTGGCCGCGCCTTGGTTCGAGCGCGGAAAACCTGGGCGCCGCGCGGGGTTGAAACTGGGCTCGCCCCTCACGACCAGTGGTAATTACAGCAATCTCGTATGTGCGTTTCGGCCGCCAGTTCGCTTTTTCCTTCCCTCTAATGAGCATAATGATACGTAATACGGTGGGTAATTGCCCACGGTTCCCGGCCGTGGAAACGCGAAAACAGACGGACGGCGGCAATTATCGCGATGATCGGTTTAATTATAATTGGGTTTTCCTGCGCGCTCAGGAATTAATTCTAACCATGCCTGCAGAAAACCGGCTGCAGACGGTAAAAACTGTATTTTGAAACAATTCACGGGGAGGAAAGTCGCCCAGAGCTTTGCAATTACGAAAATTTATTGTGAAACAGATTTACCAGCAACTTCTACAAGAGTGAATGCAACAATATATTCAAATACAAAAGTTTTACGTTAATTGCAAACTTATTCTTAGAATTAAACCTAACGTGAATCTGAATCAAGTACCATTAAGCTCTTATAAAAATCAACACTTTCTATTTTCTCCATTTAAAAATATATCGTGGTAATTTTCGAAATTTTTAAAGATTATCCCATTATGGGAAAATCTGATGTCCTCCAAGTTCAATTTACACAAATACACATCTTCTTTGAATTCTTGAATTCAAAAATTTCCACCAGAAGTAATAAAAAAAATCCACCAGAAGTAATGAATCAGGATCAAAGTTAATCTAAGATTGTACAACTGGGCCTTGGTGTATTGAGATGAAATAATTTAGTGTGCGATGTTTGTGGATTAAAAATGGACTTCGAGGATCTAGCATCAGATTTCCATATTTTCTTTGAAATCAAAAAATTCCACCATAAGTAATGAATGAGGATCAAAAATAATCTAAGATTGTACAACTGGGCCCTGGTGTATTGAGATAAAAGAATTTAGTGTGCGATGTTCGTTGATTAAAAATGAACTTCGAGGATCTAGCATCAGATTTCCGCATTTTCTTTGAAATCTTAAATCAAAAATTTCCACCGTAAGTAATGAACCAGGATCAAAGTTAATCTAAGATTGTACAACTGGGCCTTGGTGTATTGAGATTAAAGAATTTAATGTGCGATGTTCGTGGATTAAAAAGGACTTCGAGGATCTTGCATCAGATTTCCACATTTTCTTTGAAATCTTGAATCAAAAATATCCACCATAAGTAATGAATTTCAATTCTTGAATTCAAAAATTTCCACCACAAGTAATGAACCAGGATCAAAGTTAATCTAAGATTGTACAACTGGGCCTTGGTGTATTGAGATGAAATAATTTAGTGTGAGATGTTCGTGGATTAAAAATGGACTGCGAAGATCTTGCATCAGACTTCCACATTTTCTTTGAAATCTTGAATCAAAAATTTCCATCATAAGTAGTGAGTCAGGATCAAAGTTAATCTAAGATTGTAAAACTGAGCCTTGGTGTATTGAGATGAAAGAATTTAGTGTGCGATGTTCGTGGATTAAAAATGGACTTCGAGGATCTTGCATCAGATTACCAATTTTCTTTGAAATCTTGAATCAAAAATTTCCACCAAAAGTAATGAACCAGAATCAAATTTAATCTAAGATTGTACAACTGGGCCTTGGTGTATTGAGATGAAAGAATTTAGTGTTCAATGTTCGTGGATTAAAAATGGACTTCGAGGATCTTGCATCAGATTACCACATTTTCTTGAAAATCTTGAATCAAAAATTTCCACCATAAGTAATGAATCAGGATCAAAATTAATCTAAGATTGTACAACTGGTCTTAATATTTTCCACCTATTTTACTCTAACAATATATACAAACAAATTTATTAATTACCAGTTATAATTATTATTACGTTAAAATTATACGTTTCTATTATTAATTATTTGTATATTATAATTAACGATCCGAGTTGTTTGCGTTATTACCATACGATTTCGTGATTATAAATGTGGGAAAAAAGAAACTAATAATATCAATTAGTGGATATCATAATACAAGCTTGTTATTCACCGGAAGTTAGAAGTTTGGGAAAGAACTTCCGCGCCAGGAACCAAAACAAACATTGCATTACAGAATATCGAAATACGTGATCGTTAAGTAAACAATTTTGTTGTTTTGCGGAATTAATTGGTACGGAAGTTTTATCGAAATTTTGTTTTTGCTATTAATTAAATGTCTAAACTTTGAACTAGTGATTACACACATTTGAAAATTGATTAAACTATAAACAGATACGAGACATAGAAAATATCACAGCTTGGTGGGATTGCACAAGGTGCCTCGGAATTAGATGCTCACTATTAATGAAATTCGTGAATTAAATTCATCTTATGGAGCGTTTTAGGGACATGTTAATTGTTTAAAAATAAGCTTTTTAAGAGTAACTTTAAAATATGCCACGTACTTACTTCTTTAAGCTTTACTTGAT
The DNA here is from genome assembly GCA_951805005.1 of Othius punctulatus. Lineage (NCBI taxonomy): Eukaryota > Metazoa > Arthropoda > Insecta > Coleoptera > Staphylinidae > Othius > Othius punctulatus. Next base: position 10,998,687 of record OX638145.1, read on the forward strand.
TACGTTCTTAACACATTTCGTTGAGCACCAATTTTTTTTGCAATTTCAAGAATTTTCACTTTCTAACTAAATTAATCTTGAAAATTGATTAAACTATAAACAGATACGAGACAGAAAATATCACAGCTTGATGTAATTGCACAAGGTGGCTCGGAATAAGATGCTTCGCTATTATTGAAATTCGTGCATCAAAATCATCTTATGGAGCGTTTTAGGGACATGTTAATTGTTTAAAAATAAGCTTTTTAAGAGTAACTTCAAAATATGCCACGCCATTACTTCTTTAAGTTTTACTAGATTACGTTCTTACACCTTTCGTTGAGCACCAATATTTTTTGCAATTTCAAGAATTTTCACTTTCGAACTAAAATAATCTTGAAAATTGGTTAAACTATAAACAGATACGAGACATAGAAAATATCACAGCTTGGTGGGATTGCACAAGGTGCTTCGGAATTTGATGCTCGCTATTATTGAAATTCGTGCATCAAATTCATCTTATGGAGCGTTTTAGGGAGATGTTAATTGTTTAAAAATAAGCTTTTTAAAAGTAGCTTAAAAATTTCCCACGCCCGTTACTTTAAATCTTTACTAGATTACGTTTTTAACACCTTTCGTTGAGCACCAATATTTTTTGCAATTTCAAGAATTTTCACTTTCGAACAAAAATAATCTTGAAAATTGATTAAACAATAAACAGATACGAGACATAGAAAATATCACAGCTGCACAAGGTGCCTCTGAATTAGATGCTCACTATTACTGAAATTCGTGCATCAAATTCATCTTATGGAGCGTTTTAGGGAGATGTTAATTGTTTAAAAATAAGCTTTTTAAAAGTAGCTTAAAAATTTCCCACGCCCGTTACTTTAAATCTTTACTAGATTACGTTTTTAACACCTTTCGTTGAGCACCAATATTTTTTGCAATTTCAAGAAATTTCGCTTTCCAACTGAAATAATCAAGTTTTTGTTATGTATGTATGTATGTATGTATGTATGTATGTAGGCATGTATGTATGAGTGTATGTATGCATGCATGTATGTATGTGTGTATGTATGCATGCATGTATGCATGAATGTAGGCGTGTATGTATGTGTGTATGTATGCATGTATGTATGCATGGATGTAGGCGTGTATGTATGTGTGTATGCATGCATGTAGGCGTGTATGTATGTAAGTACATATGCATGTGTGTATGTATGCATGCTGTATGTATATATGCATGCATGTGTATATGTATTTATGTATGATTATATGTATGCAATTTTCTAGATATAGAAAATTATATGCATGCATGTAGAAAATTATATGTATGTATGTATATAGTACATATGTACATACTATGAATATGCATGCATGTGTGTATGTGTGTATGTATGTATGTATGTATGTATGTATGCAATTTTCCAGATAAATAGTTAAGGTAGACTTCACTTTTCCATATAGATTTACATAAATTTTGATATGCAAATATCTGTAATCATGATATATTAAAAAAAAAAGTAAAGATAAATCAAAGTTGTTGTAAGACAAAATGGAACTTGTTTTATGTATGTGTGCAGTTTTCTAGATAAATAACAATAAAAATGATTCCATATAATTGTAGGCGGTGAATATTTCCACATTTTTCTAGAAATCTTTCTTAAGCGCCACTAATTGTTGACATTTCAAGAATTTTCGTTTTGAAACGGTAAATCCAAACATAAGAAACAACCTAGTAGCAGGTGTATATGCTACTTTTTACTACATGCCAATGCTATATGCTATATTTTCAGAAAAATATTTTCAGAAAACCGTCCTAAATACCACTAATATTTGACATTTTCCATAAACATATTTATTTAGAAAACTGAATATATTCGTACTGTTAGTTTTTATAATTTTTCCTGTTCCTAAGTGAAAATTGCTAAGTGAAAGTAGCAATTTTCATTTAGGAACAGGAAAAATCCTAAAAACTAACAGTACGAATATATTCAGTTTTCTAAATAAATATGTTTATGGAGACATTCACATTTCTCTCGAGAACTTATGAAAGTATCGATCATTAATTTTTGTCTTAAACTATTAGATAAAAACAAAAAAAATGCTTTCACTTAGAAACAGGAAAAATCATCAAGCCAACAGTACGAATATATGCAGTTTTCTAAATAAATATGTTTATGGAGACATTCACATTTCTCTCGAGAACTTATGAAAGTATCGATCATTAATTTTTGTCTTAAACTATTAGATAAAAACAAAAAAATATGCTTTCACTTAGAAACAGGAAAAATCATCAAGCCAACAGTACGAATATATGCAGTTTTCTAAATAAATATGTTTATGGAGACATTCACATTTCTCTCGAGAACTTATGAAAGTATCGATCATTAATTTTTGTCTTAAACTATTAGATAAAAACAAAAAAATATGCTTTCACTTGGAAACAGGAAAAATCATCAAGCCAACAGTACGAATATATGCAGTTTTCTAAATAAATATGTTTATGAAGACATTCATATTTCTCTCGAAAACTGTTGTAAGTACCGACCATTAACTTTTATCTTAATATAATAGCTTAAACAAAAAAAAAAATGTATACATTGTAATTTGGATTAAATTAGAAGATTATTATAGTGTGAACCAATTCAAATTAAATGGATATGACTCCTCTTATAAAGGTTTTAATAAAAAACAAAAGTTCTATGCTTTCACAGATTATAGTAGAGATCAAAACAAGAAACAAATTGTAATAAACCCAGGTCCAACACTCAATAGTTTTCGAAATATATATTTTTTTAAAACAGAGAAACAAGTAACAAACAAGTAACAACAAACAAACTTTGCCATGTTTTTACCACAGTATGATGGTAAATACTGTGGTAAAAACATAGCAAAGTGTATTTGTTTCTCCGTTTTTAAATATGGACTACCACGTAGCACATAGTAAAGGTCGAAACCATCCTCATGATTATACAAATTTTATTACATCTTCCAATTCGAACGAATCTTACAAAATCGAAATTTCGCAAAACAAAGTTGTCCTGTTGACAGTGACAGTATACAACTTTATATCCTCTTGACATGTAAAAGCTTGTTTAGTGTTAGCTAGATTCAAGTCATCTCTAGTCATCTAGTGATTCTAGTCATCTAGGTAAGTGATTCATTACAGGCCAGGTGCCTGTAAAAGCTTGCCATGACGACTTTACTGTCACGAGCTTAAAAGCTCGTTTACTGTCATCTTGAGTGATTCTAGATTCTAGTCATTTCTAGTCATCTATTGATTCTAGTCAACCAGGTAAGTGATTCATTACAGGCCAGGTGCCTGTAAAACATTGCCATGACGACTTTAACGAACAAATTTTGTTTTACGTACGGAAATTTGATTCATTCATATTTTAAGGGGTATTTAAAATTTTAAAATTTTACATTTCGAAAACCATTGAGTGTCGCACTTGGGTTCACTAGAATTGGTTTCCAAAGCCAATGCAAGTATTACCTGCTTTGGCGTGGAAAGTTTTTTTAATTTACACCCTGTATAATTACTGCTATCAATTGTAATAAAATGCATTCAGATGATTAAATTTGATGAATTAATACAAATAGTTCTTGAAAGATTTGATTGTTAAAATGTTTTCAGATGATTAAATTTGATGATAGTTCATGAAAGTTTAGATTATTAAAATGTTTTCAGAAGATTAAAGTTGATGAGAGTTCTGGAAAGTTTTGATTGTTAAAATGTTTTCAGATGATTAAATTTGATGATAGTTCTTAAAATATTTTATTGTAACATTTTTTAATAACATTTTCTTGATTGTATAAAATGTTCTGATAATTCGGTCGATCCCAGGTAAAACATTTAATATAATTGCAAGTTTTAAGTTTCGCAATTTTGAAACTAAGTACCTACATGCGTTTAATATTTCAACCTTAAAATTGTACTTTGCCAGCACTCACTGATAAATGGTTATTCTTGGGTACATTATTTCTTTATCGGTATCGGTTGATCCCAGGTAAAACATTTAATACAATTTCAAGTTTTAAGTTTGCAATTTTGAAAGTAAGTACCTACATACGTTCAATATTTCAACATTAAAATTGTACTTTTCAAGCATTTATTGATACAAATATATGCTTGGATATATTATAACTTTAATTAGAAATCATTAGGTATAAATGCAGATAACAATAGAGTTTAGGCTTTTAAGTAAGTATTGATAAATTCAGGTCTGAATGCAAGTAACTAAGTATTTTTACGATTGCAAGATATTTGGTGTTAGCCACAACAAATATCTGAGAAACGACGGAAAATGTAGAATCTACAAATCGGTACCAATACCTATGCTGACATACACTGCAGAAACACGAGCAGATACAACAAAAACGCAACAACTCCTGAACACTGAAATGAAGGTCCTGAGATTGATCGAAGGCAAAACCAGAAGGTTTTAGAGGGATGTAGTTTTGTTTTAGACAATAAAATTGAACATCGTGATTACCACAAAAAACGTGTCTGGGGAGTTATTCAAAAAGTAGATTGAAGAGCAACTAGTAGTTGCTTTAAATCAAATTAATGACCAAGTAGTTGTTATAATGGACAATGCCCCCTACCATTGCATGCCCGCTGATAAACCTCTCAATTCAAATTCACGGAAATGGGAAATGGAAGAGTGGCTCCAGAGAGAGAATATCAATTTCAATCAAACATCAACTAAAAAAGAACTATGGAAGCAGATTAAACCTATCTTGGGCACAGAAAATATGTAATTGACGATATATTGAACAGTTAGCAGGTTCTCAGGCTTCCCCCATACCATTGCCAGTATAATGCAATGGAACTAGTATGGGGGTTTTTCAAACAGTATTACAATAAAAATGTTCACGCCCAACCTTCTACAACAACTGATGTTCTTCATTTATGGAAAGAAGCTCTTTCAAAATTTACACCAGAAATGTGGCGAAATAGTATCCAATCTTGCGAAAAACTCATCAACGATGATTGGACGATGTATATGGGAAACACATCTACCGAAACATCCCTCCAATAATCTGATGACGAATTGTCGAATTTTGAATGAATTTAAAACGTTTTTGTTTCTTTCTCATTTTCACAATGTATTTACTAAAAATTGCAACGGCGCCTATCAAAATTTACACAAGAAATGTGGCGAATTAGTATCCAACATTGCGGAAAACTTATCAAAGATGATTGGACGAAGTATATGGGAAATACTTCTACCCAAAATATCCCTCCAATAATTATATCATTAGGACAATCCGAGTCGGAATATGATGACGAATTGGCCAATTTTGAATGTATTTAAAACGTTTTTGTTTCTTTCTCATGTTCACAATTTATTAACTAAAAATTGCAACGGTACCTACTTTTTGTACCATGTGAACACAATCTGTATAGTCTATACGACAACTTGCAGCTACACCAACATGAATGGATAGCTGATAGTTAATAGCTGATAGTTGATATTCACAAGGTGTTCCTACTTCTTGTTATTAAACCAACTCAAATTATTAAAAACTGATATGTCTCATAACCTCAAAACACATGTTGATATCAATGACATATTTGTTACTAGTTTTTTACAAGTACACTATCAAAATTATGTGAAATTTTGGCCGACCTTGAATTTGACAATTCATATCTATAATGGATGATATGTAGTTTCCTAGTATTGTTGTGGTGGTGAATTGTATTTCATCGCTTGTCTGGAGGGTTGAGTTGGAATAAGTTTTGCATGTCTTGTGGTGTAATGGCGAAGATTATCAACTATTGAGTTTTGATTTTATGGGGAGACCCGAGGTGCAGGTTAAAGTATAAGCGTGCGGTCGTGGTTCGTGGTAAAATGGCGGTGGGGAGATAATTGAATGTGCCGTGGCGTATGATTTTCCCTGGCGTGCAATTTCGCGGAGGCATGAAATTTCAGCGCTCTATCGGTTCGCAATCATAGTCGAAAATTACGTCTTACGGTGCACCGTGGGGTGTAACTGTGCCGGCCATCCCGGGCGCCTCTCGCCGCCGTCCGGCTCGGAAGACTGATACCGGCTCGCTGAAGAGAACGAGATGCAAAATATCGTGTGTGAAATTTTGATTTAGTGTTCGTGTGAGATTGTATCGCGCCGGATCGGGGCCCTAATAGAATAGCCGAGGCTAAATCCCATGCAACGTTGGTGGTCGCGTATGTGCCTATTATATTAATAACACTTAGCCTTATTAAAAATGCATTAGGTGCCTTATTTATTGATTTAAAACGGTAGGAGGATTATTCCCCGATCGCCTGGCCGCACGAACCACCGGGGCTTTTGCCACGGACACGTTTTCGCGTATACACGTTTTCTCTGCCCCCCGGAGCCCCACGGGGCGGCCACGGGGGGGACCTGGGGGGCGCCCTCCATTACGGCAACGGCGGTGACAGGCTATGCATCAACCCCGCCAGTCAGTTCCCGCTCTAGGACGCGTCCTCCGGTCCCCGGCTAAGCCGCTATCAACATCGGATAAGACTCCTCCGAGTTTAGTAACTGGCCCGGAATTTATGCGGCCCGGAGCGTCCGCTCCGGGGAAATCGGGCATCGCGCGCGCCGCTCCGTCTGAAAAACGATGTTTGAGGTGCGAAATTAGCGTATTAATTATAAAAGAAGAGAGGCGGATGCGGAGGCTGCGGCGTCGCCTCCGGTATCTGCCCGGAGCGCGGTGTTTGTATAAATGAAATGGCGCCATGCCTCACTTGTAACGACTATTAGAAGTGGCCCTGAATTCAAGTTAGGCACGAACTCGTTATTAGGCCTCCCGACACATACCTCATCCACATCCACCGCCGAATGTATCGCCGCCGTTGCGTAAACGCGATTACCGTGTGTCTGCACATACCTTTTTTCTCCCGCCTGCACATCACCTAACCACCCCCGACAGCAACTTTCTCCGGACACGCATCCGCAACAATCACCAAAGAAAACGCATCAGCAGTAATTCAAATTCAAACCCCACTAATTCACACCAGCGCACGGACAACGGCCAGTGTACATCACCATAATCGCGTCCAGCCATCAACACCCTAGTTTTAAATATGAACATACATCACATACCCCATAAATAATACGCTCCCGGAAATCCCATCATAGCATGGCAAACACGTAAACGTAGAAAACAGTAAAAATAACATTTCTCATTACATCCACAGAACACACGAGTTATATAAACCTATCACGCCTATACCGGCGCATTTATATGTACAGACAATATAAAAACTTGTTGAAACTACAAAAACTACAAGAACTACAAATCTACCTAACTAGAAAAACAACAAAACTACAAAAGCTATGTATAACCTGTTAGCAGTAAACAGTAGGCAAGTGAACTACAAAACTACAAAAAATACAAAACTTTGAAGACTACAAAACTACAATACTATAAAAACCTAACATTTCAATCCCAATAGTTGCTACATCAAAAAGTAACAAACATGAAATTAAGTATAGAGGGTGGTGAATTTTTCGAATTTTTCGAATTTACATCTTGAATATTATTAGACGATATTTTATTTTTACTAAATTATGACGTAACTCCGCTGTGACCGGTCCCAAGCCCGGCTGTGAAAGGAGGAGGGTTGTTCGCAGGGCTAGCAACCCTGCAACGTAAAAGTGAGCGTGCTACGGAAACTTATACAAGCCTTGGAAGTCGGACGGAAGAAGAAGAAAGAAAGAAGAAACTTGTAGAAGCCCTATGTTTCGATCGGAATAAAGAGGATTAAAGTAAAGTAAGTAAATTATGACGTCCTTCAGTGTAGTTATGTTACATTATTACATTAGTAATGAGTTGTTACATTATCTAAACTGAATAAATAAATTATCTATCTATCTACACAAGTATAGTAGTCGCGACGAAAGCTGACTCAGATCTCAACTCAGGAAACACTCAGGTGTTTGTTTTCCAACTAATAATCGAAATATCTATGCTCCTCAGCATGCAAATATAACCCAATGAATTTACATAAGAAACGTATGTCGAGAAACGTAATAAGCAGTCATAATAATAAGTCATTGTCAGCTATGAGGGCAATTGCCCAGGGCGGTAAAATCCAGGGGTAGCAATTTTTTGGAAAAATGCCAAAAGGCACAAGCCACAATAAAAAATAAATAGACAAATAAATAAATAAAAGACGAACGAAAAAAGGCAAATACAAGTGAGCAAACTGCCTCCTTCAACTTCAAAGATTAGAAACGACTTTTTTTTGTCAATTTTTGGCTGAAATATGTTATCTCGATTTAATTTATAAAGTAATAAGCTACAATTGTCTGAGAACAATCTATCAACCGTATCAGTACACAATGTATAACAACAAAATTTAACGTTTATGAAAATTGAACACAAATGAAAGCGAAAGTAACTTAGTATGAAGACGAAACGAACAGAAAAAAAAATCGAGTCAGATGAAACCAGAACAGGATATTTAGAATTGATTGGTTGAGAAAATTTCGGAATCAATCAAGAGTACTAAAATTCTTTAAAAGTTCACGTCTATCAAAACGTGAAATCTCTCGAACGTCGTTTTCGACAGGTTTTCACGTTTTTGAGAGACGTTTTTCAGGTTTCCTGGAAGACAAAATAAACGTCGTTGGAGAGGTTTTCACGTTTTGAGAGAAGTTTTAACGTTTCTGATTAGTGCTGATTTTGTTTTCTTCAGAACGTGAAAAACCTCTCTCAAAACGTGAAACCTCTCGAACGTCGTTTTCGGGAGGTTTTCACGTTTTTCAGGTTTCCTGGAAAACTAAATAAACATAGTTTGAAAGTTTTTCACGTTTTGAGAGACGTTTTGAGAGACGTTTTTCACATTTTCTGAGAGGTTTTCACGTTACTGTGGCTTTGAGGCTTTCACTTTGGCAGCTAATGGATCGTGGAACAAACATTTCTGTGTAGTTCAGAATTTTTTTTTCTTGAAAACGTAAAATTCTCTTTCAAAACGTGAAACCTCGTAAACGTCGTTTTCAAGAGGTATTCACGTTTTTGAGAGACTTTTTCAGGTTTCCTGAAAAACTAAATAAACGTCGTTCGAGAGATTTTCACGTTTAGAGAGACGTTTTTCACGTTTTCTGAAAGGTTTTCACGTTTCTGGGGCTTTGAGGCTTTCACTTTGGCAGCTAATGGATCATGGAATAAACATTTATGTGTAGTTCTGATTTTTTTTTTCTTGAAAACGTGAAAAACCTCTCCTAAAACGTGAAATCTCAGAACGTCATTTTTGAGAGATTTTCACGTTTTTGAGAGACGTTTTTCACGTTTCCCGGAAAACTAAATAAACATCGTTCGAGAGGTTTTCACGATTTCAGACAATTTTTCACGTTTTCTGAGAGGTTTTCACGTTATGAGAGACGTTTTTCACGTTATATGAGAGGTTTTCACGTTTATACGGCTTTGAGGCTTTCACTTTGGCAGCTAATGGATCATGGAACAAAGGTTTCTGGTTAGTTCTGATTTTGTTTTCTTGAAAACGTGAAATCCCTTTGAGACTTTTTCAGGTTTCCTGGAAAACTAAATAAAAGTCGTTCGAGAGGTTTTCACGTTTTGAGAAAAGTTTTTCACGTTTTTAAAGAAGTTTTTTACGTTTTCGGAGAAGTTTTCACGTTTCTGAAGCTTTGAGGCTTTCACTTGGGCACCTAATGCATCATGGAACAAACGTTTTTCTTTAGTTCTGATTTTGTTTTCTTGAAAACGTGAAAAACGTCTCTCAAAACGTGAAACCTCCCAAACGTCGTTTTCGAGAGGTTTTCACGTTTTTGAGGCTTTGAGGCTTTCACTTTGGCAGCTAATGGATCATGGAACAAACATTTCTGTGCAGTTCTGATTTTTTAATTCTTGAAAACGTGAAAAACCTCTCTCAAAACGTGAAACCTCACAAACGTCGTTTTTCACGTTTCCTGGAAAACTAAATAAACGTCGTTCCAGAGGTTTTCACGTTTTGAGAGACGTTTTTCACGTTTTCTGAGAGGTTTTCAAGTTTCTGAGGCTTCGAGGCTTTCACTTTGGCAGCTAATGGATCATGGAACAAACGTTTCTGTATAGTTCTGATTTTTATTTTCTTCAAAACGCGAAAAACCTCTCTTAAAACGGGAAACTTATCGAACGGCGTTTTCGAGAGGTTTTCACGTTTTTAAAAGACCTTTTTCAGGTTTCCGGGAAAACTAAATAAACGTCGTTCAAGAGATTTTCACGTTGTGAGAGAGAAGTTATTCACGTTTTCTGAGAGGTTTTTACGTTTCTGAGGGTTTGAAGCTTTCACTTTGGCAGCTAATGAATCATGGAACAAACATTACTGTGTAGTTCTGATTTTTGTATTTTTGAAAACGTGAAAAATTTCTTTCAAAACGTGAAACCTCCCAAACGTCGTTTTCAAGAGGTTTTCACGATTTTGAGAGACTTTTTCAGGTTTCCTGGAAAACTAAATAAACGTCGTTCGAAAGATTTGCACGTTTTGAGAGAAGTTTTTCACGTTTTCTGAGAGGTTTTCACGTTTCAGGCAAATACAGATGCAAAACAGCTTCGCCCTCAAATGTCCATGAGACCATGTAGCACTTCGAATGTCGGCGATTGTACCTCAAAAGCAAAGCTTTTTACGGACCAAATTTCTAGTAATTTTATACTTAACATGAGACTTTCAACTTCTGCGTCAGCGACAAAAGAAAATTGTTATGAAACAGTTAAAAGTAAATTGTTATGAAACAGTCATGAACATTTGTTTTTGCGAATGTTGTGGTAATTTTTATCAAGAATCCAGTATTTTTTATATAACAATTTCGGAAATGTTTGGGCTTAGTAACAGGCGAGGTTGTCGTTACAGTTTGCTTCCATCCCTTGTTTAGAACACATTTTTTATATTGCACAACTTAGGAATTAAACAATTCAAATATTTTCGATCTTTGTGGGGTCAGCGATAATAGAAAACGTTCACGCTGAAAATTTGTTTCAGTGACAATTTTTTTTACCCTGTAAACGACTTCAGATGTGATGGGTTACTTTTTATTGAAAATAATATATACTTATCAAGAGACTTCGTAACTTCTACGTCAGCGACAAAAGAAAATTGTTATGAAACAGTTATGAACATTTGTTTTTGCGAATGTTGTGGTAATTTTTTTACAAGAATCCAGTATTTTTTATGTACATTAATTTCGGAAATGTTTGGGCTTAGTTACAGGTGTGATTGTCATTACGGTTTGCTTCCATCCCTTGTTTAGAACACACTTTTTATAGTGCGCAACTTAGGAATTAAACAATTCAAATATTTTCGATCTTTGTGGGGTCAGCGATAATAGAAAATTTTCACGCCGAAAATTTGTTTCAGTGACAATTTGTTTTACCGTGTAAATGACTTTAGATGTGATGGGTTACTTTTTATTGAAAATAACAACGTAACTAACAATACTTAACAAGAGACTTCCTAACTTCTACATCAGCGACAAAAGAAAATTGTTATGAAACAGTTATGGACATTGTTTATGCGAATTTTGAGGTTTTGAGGTTGAATTTTTTTACTGTGTAAACGACTTCAGATGTGATGTGTTACTTTTTATTGAAAATAATATATATTTAACAAGAGAATTCTTAACTTCTACGTCAGCGACAAAATAAAATTGTTATTAAACAGTTATGAACATTTTTTTTGCGAATTTTTAGGTATTTTTTTTTACTGTGTAAACGTTTTCAGATGTGTTGTGTTGCTTTTTATTGAAAATAATAGTTCGTTGTTCGTAATCTGGTTCAGTTGAAGAAGAAGAAAATCGTAATTGAGATGATAAAATGAAACATATCTATCCAGCCAGTGGCTTGTGCTTCTGGGGGATGCGGCGGTGTAAGGGGGCGGAAGAGTTAATGGCCGGCCCGGGCGGCCCGCTTTCAACCCCAAATGTCCGGTCATCGGGCGGAGGGGGAGGTGCGCCCCTGTGTGGAAGATCTTTTTGAAATATGTGCGGCGTTGCCGCGCGTCGAACCCCGACGAAATGTGTAAATTAGGAGCGCGCCCCACCTGGGCCCATAAATCGCCCCCACGGACGGCGAAACAATTGAAATTGTGCATCTCAATTTGGCTAAGCCGGGAGTCCCGGTGTCGCGCCTAATACGATCGGCAATGCATCAGGGTTTTATAGTCTCGCCAGTCTCAGGAAACGCAGGAAAGTGCCAATAAAGCGTTCGCGCCTTCGATTGTTTCCACCCCGTGCCTCGTTTGTTATTAGCGCCCCCGCAGCTTAATTCACGGACGCATTCACCACGGATTAGGCCCGGCTTTAATTGTATGCGCGCTTTACCTGCCGATGCCCAAAATTATAACGGGGCCCTGTCAGGGACCCAAAAAAATGCCACAACGGCCGAAGAGCGCGAGATTTACGGCGGCCCCATTGTGTGCACCGTGCGCACTGTGCACACTAACGGCCCCGGCGACCTTCTCGATGTTTTACGATTTGTTTTGTACTTTCATTGAAAAGTTTTTAGGCGAAAAGTCATCGCCCGCGGCCCAAGCGAGAGCGCTCCTTTTCCTTTTCACCGAGAATTCCTCGAAGGTACCCCCCCCAAGGTACACCGGGAGCGAAACTAATTGCCCCCCCGAAACTACGTGGCCCCGCCAATTAAAAACCTTAAGGTACATTTCGCCTCCTCACGAAATTAAATTAATTTTAATTGAAAATTAGCCGTAATAGTTTCCGGTCTACTTCGTGGGAATAACGATTGGTGGTGCAATTTAGGGAGCGGTTTGGTTTACAATCCACGGGACGACAAGGATAGTATTAATTACCTTAGGATTAATATGTATTGATCGGGGAGGATTCCTCCGCCGCGCTCACAGGACCGCCTAATTAAAACCTCCACTAACTCCTACGAACACAACTGTCTCAGAAAAAGTCGGACACAAACGTGAAATTCACAAAAAATAAAATAATAGCAACACCATAAAAATTTTAAAGCAATTTAACCGTCATGTAAGTAATCAAATGAAATTTAGAGCTACCAACAAGTGGCAAGTAAGTTCAAATATGTAATGGCTATCAATTTATGTTCCAATCAAACCAAGTTGAAAAAAATATTTTATCAAGTAACCTAAACTAACCTATAATTTTTTTTTTCTTTCTTTAGTCCTATTAGGCCACCAGGGAGTGTGTATCTTTCGATGTTTCGATGATGTACGAATAAAATGTCGTCACCATTTTACTGTACCTATAAATTTTATGTTCTAATAAAACCAAGTTGAAAAAAATATTTTATCAACTCAACACACTATTTAGTTACATTTTAAATATAAAAAAAATGATTAAATTTTGTTATTATTTTACAAATGTATTAAAAACCTATGTCATTCATTGCCTTCATCGTTAAATCATTCATTGTTAAAACATAGCATATGCTAAGTGTGGATGATGTACCAATAAAATGTCGTCACCATTTTACTGTACCTATAAATTTTATGTTCTAAAAATAAAATAAAGTTGAAAAAAACATTTTATCAACCCAACACTATTTACTAACATTTTAAATATTACAAAAATTTGATGAAATTTTGTTAATATTTTATAAATGTATTAAAAACCTATAAGTCATTCATTGCCTTCACCGTTAAATCATTCATTGTTAAAACATAGCAAATGCTAAGAAACGCCGGCTATAAAAAACAATTTAAACATGCTCGGGCTTTGTGTAGTAATATAATAGTTATGCATATTATTAATAGGCAATAAATCATAGTTTATCGACTCGCGCTCTCGTAATTACGTATTCGTATAATTGGATCTCTCAGAGATCTCCGGCTGGCCGCAGAGTTCGTTTGCTCTCCTCGCTGCCTCTTTTCGAGGCCGCCTCTTCTCGGCCACGCACTTTTTCTCGATCCGCTTCCGCACATAAATCGACGCGGGGCCGTAATTATTATCCTTTTTTTGTCTCCCGGACGAGGGGAAGGCTCTAAAATTCCGCCCGGTTTCGGGGTTACGGTTACGAACAAACGGATTCAGCCTAGCGAGAGCGAAACGTGGGGGGATCCAGCCACCGGGATAAGGCGACGAGTGGAAAAATTGGGACAATTTATTTTTCGCGAACAGTCCGAACGTTAAAAAGCAAAACCGAAAGATGCTGCAATAACATCACTCTCACCATCCTCAAGTGTCAGACGTATGTCTATTAATACGAATCATTGTAAGATTTAAAAAACACTTGCTATAAGTTTCGCAATTGTTTTTACCAGAAATAACTCTACAATTGTTTCGGTAGTTAAACCATTTTCAAGAGCAAATGAATACTGAAAATGGTTTAACTACCGAAACAATTGTAGAGTTATTTCAATTAAAAAAAAATTGAAACTTATACCAAGTGTATTGACAGCAGATAAAATTATATTTACATCTAATCCAAATTTGATGAATTCGTAATGAATTTATTCTTAAAACATATTAAAATACATATGCCTCTAAAGATGTTTTTTTATTAAAAAAAAAACGAAACTAGTTAGTCATTACATATTGCTAGCAGATAAAATTATATTTACGCCTAATCCAATTTTCATGAATTCGTAATGAATTTATTCCTGCGAGGAATTTCTAATTCATCTTGAATTTTTGTGATCCATGATTAGCCGCCTCTGGGCCCCGTTACGATTCAATTTGCGAAGAATTCGTCTCGCGAGTGTGGGATTCGGTGCACGTATAATTTCTGGTTTCATTAGCGCGAATAATAAATCGCCAATTGATTTGCGTTATTTTATTAAGGAAACGCTAAATTACAAATTACCCACCAGCCATAACTCATTACGTTAAACGTGATTTATCGCCGCAATAATTCCAGTAACCGCTCTTAATTTAGAATCAACTTGCCACTCATTTTATTACCAGAACACACGACACTGATTGGATTGCTCATTACGATCATGTGTAAGCCATTCGGTTTCAATTTGTTTGTAACGTATTTGTACGCAATTGTGCACTTAAATGTATACATTTGCATAACTTGATAATAATTTGATCATAATAGGGATAATTGATAGTTTTGCATTTAATTGTTATTACATTATACAATCATAATTGCTAATAGTCATAACTTATTAGCAATTAATAGAATATTATATACTAAATGTTAATATATTTTTTTTAAATTTAATGATTATTAGATTAAGCTATTCAATTATTGAAATCTAATTGCAACTAGAATGTTTTTACAAACGGTTTAATCGTTTTGCAATGAATTACTTAATATAAAATTATACAGTTATAATTGTTATTAGGATATTATTTTAATACTTTTGCATTTAACTATGTAATAAATGTAGGTAATGTAATTAATAATATTTTAAATATTTCTGATACAATAAAATCAATACTAAATGAACTCTTTTAGAAACATTGTTATTAGGATACTAAAATCTAATAGGTATATTAGAGTTTTAATAATTTTGCATTTTATTTATAGAAGTGTTAGAATACACAATTATAGTTCGTATTTATTGTCTGATTTAATAGTTTTACATAAATTGGATTATGCAGTATTAGTTGCGATTAAATGATACAATAAAATCAATACTAAATGAACTCTTTTAGAACCGTTGTTATTAGGATATTAAAATCTAATAGGTATATTAGAGTTTTAATAATTTGGCATTTTATTTATAGAAGTGTTAGAATACACAATTATAGTTCTTATTTATTGTCTGATATAATAGTTAGTCTAATAGTTTTACATGAATTATTGATTAGATTATGCAGTCATAGTTGCGATTAAATTATTAAGGTACAATTGTTTAATTAAAATCTAAAGTTCATGATGGCCCGAACAATCAAATAAATGTAGGAATAAAATAGGACCTCCACCTACAAAAATGATCTTGTTTTTGTTGAAAATTTAAGTCTTCACAATTTAATTGATTTGGTATTTTCTGTTATATATTTCTTAGCCGTAATACTGATTTATAAAAGAGTAAAATATCTGAAGAAAAAAATTGCCTTGAATATGTCATATTTGCTGTAGTAACTAAAACAAAACAAAACACATCTCACGCTTTTTGTCGACCACTTTGCCGCCGTTAATTAATCCAAATTTTTGTCTTACCTCGACATTTAGTATTTTCTGCAAGCATAATTTTAAACTTACTGGTACATTTGTAATGGTACAGAGTCGTTTCATTCTGAAGAATTTTATAAGTACATATAGACTTTTTGAATTATGAAATAACGATTAGGTATTTTTTGATATATTTTTTTAGCCGTAATACTGATGCATAAAAGCGTAAAATACTGCAGAAAAAATGCCCTTCTGTATTGAAATATGTAGTATTTTCTGTAGTAACTAAAACAAAACAAAACACATCTCACGCACTTTGTCGACCACTTTGCCGTTAATTAATCAAAATTTTTGTCATACCTCGACTCCAGCAGGTACGGAGACCTCTGCGCAGTTAATTAACTAAGAGGTTTTTCGGGTTTTATTGCTGTCACGGGACGAATGTTTCAGATTTTTGATTAATTATGAAACGCTTGAAGACGATTTCGTTACATTTAAGTATAGCAAGAATACTGTATAAATAATAATAACATATCTGGGGACGGTTATTTAATGATTTTAGTTATTATCAGGCTATGGAGGTTAAGTTACCATGGAGAGTAAAAACAGATTAAACCAATAAACTATTACTGAAATTTCTGAAAATTTATCATTGCAAATATAATATTATATTCGTGTACAGTACACCTAAAACTGATTCTCTTGAAAATTTGACAAAGTTTCAGTATTGAATAAGGGAGAAAATCAAACACTTAACTATTTGCATTGAAAAGTGTGGGTTAGCTATTACTGAAATTTTTGAAAATTTATTATTTCAAAATTAGATATTACATTCGCATACAGTACACCTAAAACTAATTCTCCTGAAAATTTGACAAAGTTTCACTATTAAATAAGAGGGAAAATTAAACACTCAACTTTCTGCATTGAAAAGTATGGGTTAGCTATTACTGAAATTTCTGAAAATTCATTAATTGCAAATTTGATACTTGATTCGTATACAGTACACCAAAAACTAATTCTCCTGAAAATTTGACAAAGTTTCAGTATTGAATAAGTGAGAAAATCAAACACTTAACTATCTGCATTGAAAAGTATGCGTTAGCTATTACTGAAATTTCTGAAAATTTATTATTTGCAAATTTGATACTTGATTCGTATACAGTACACCAAAAACTAATTCTCCTGAAAATTTTACAAAGTTTCATTATTAAATAAGAGAGAATACTATACACTCAACTTTCTGCATTGACAAGTATGGGTTAGCTATTACTGAAATTTCTGAAAATTTATTATTTGCAAATTTGATACTTGATTCGTATACATTACACATAAAACTAAGTCTGCTGAAAATTTGACAAAGTTTCACTATTAAATAAGAGGGAAAATTAAACACTCAACTTTCTGCATTGAAAAGTATGGGTTAGCTATTACTGAAATTTCTGAAAATTCATTAATTGCAAATTTGATATTAGATTCCTATACAGTATAAATGAAAATAATTTTGCTAAACATTTGACAAAGTTTCAGTATTAAATAAGGGAGAAAATTAAACACTCAACTTTCTGCATTGAAAAGTATGGGTTAGCTATTACTAAAATTTCTGAAAATTTATTATTTGCAAACTTGATACTTGATTCGTATACAGTACACCTAAAACTAATTCTCCTGAAAATTTGACAAAGTTTCACTATTAAATAAAACAGAAAATTAAACACTCAACTTTCTGCATTGAAAAGTATGGGTTAGCTATTACTGAAATTTCTGAAAATTTATTATTTGCAAAGTTGATATTAGATTCGTGTACAGTATAAGTGAATATAATTCTGCTGAAAATTTGACAAAGTTTCAGTATTAAATAAGGGACAAAATCAAACATATAACTTTTTGTATTGAAAAGTATTAGTTAGGTATTACTGAAATTTCTGAAAATTTATTATTTGCAAATTTGATACTTGATTCATATACAGTACACCTCAAACTAAATCTCCTGAAAATTTGACAAAGTTTCAGTATTAAATAAGGCAGAAAATTAAACACTTAACTGTCTGCATTGAAAAGTATGGGTTAGTTATTACTGAAATTTCTGAAAATGTATTCTTTGCAAATTTGATATTAGATTCGTATACAGTACACCTGAAACTAATTCTCCTGAAAATTTGACAAAGTTTCACTATTAAATAAGAGAGAAAATTAAACACTCAACTTTCTGTATTGAAAAGTATGGGTTAGCTATTACTGAAATTTCTGAAAATTTATTATTTGCAAATTTGATACTTGATTCGTATACAGTACACCTGAAACTAAATCTCCTGAAAATTTGACAAAGTTTCAGTATTAAATAAGGGAGAAAATTAAACACTTAACTGTCTGCATTGAAAAGTATGGGTTAGTTATTACTGAAATTTCTGAAAATTTATTATTTGCAAATTTGATACTTTATTTGTATACAGTACACCTGAAACTAATTCTCCTGAAAATTTGACAAAGTTTCACTATTAAATAAGAGAGAAAATTAAACACTCAACTTTCTGCATTGAAAAGTATGGGTTAGCTATTACTGAAATTTCTGAAAATTTATTATTTGCAAATTTGGTACTTGATTCGTATACAGCACACCTGAAACTAATTTTCTTGAAAATTTGACAAAGTTTCAGTATTGAATAAGGGAGAAAATCAAATATATAACTTTACGTATTGACAAGTATGGGTTAGCTATTACTGAAATTAATGAAAATTTATTATTTGCAAATTTGATATTAGATTCGCGTATAGTGCACCTGAAAGTAATTCTCCTGAAAATTTGACAAAGTTTCAGTATTAAATAAGAGAGAAAATCAAACACATAACTTTCTGCATTGACAAGTATGGGTTAGCTATTACTGAAATTTATGAATATTAATTATTTGCAAATTTGATATTAGATTCTCATACAGTGCACCTGAAACTATATCTCCTGAAAATTTGGCAAAGTTTCAGTATTAAATAAGAGAGAAAATCAAACTTATAACGTTCTGCATTAACAAGTATGGGTTAGCTATTACTGAAATTAATGAAAATTTATTATTTGTAATTTGATATTAGATTCGTATACAGTACACCTGAAACTAATTTTCTTGAAAATTTGATAAAGTTTTAGTATTGAATAAGGGAGAAAATCAAACATATAACTTTTTGTATTGACAAGTATGGGTTAGCTATTACTGAAATTTCTGAAAATTTATTCTTTGCAAATTTGATACTAGATTCGTATACAGTACATCTAAAACTAATTCTCTTGAAAATTTGACTAAGTTTCACTATTAAATAAGGGAAAAAATCAAACACATAACTTTCTGCATTGAAAAGTATGGGTTAGCTATTACTAAAATTTCTGAAAATTTATTATTTGCAAATTTGATACTTGATTCGTATACAGTACACCTGAAACTAATTTTCTTGAAAATTTCACAAAGTTTCAGTATTAAATAAGGGACAAAATCAAACATATAACTTTTTGTATTGGCAAGTATGGGTTAGGTATTACTGAAATTAATGAAAATTTATTATTTGCAAATTTGATACGTGATTCGTATACAGTACACCTGAAACTAATTTTCTTGAAAAGTTGACATAGTTTCAGTATTAAATAAGGGATAAAATCAAATATATAACTTTTGTAGACGTTAACTAAGCAGTAAATTGTGCAACACAACTGGCCTAAATGTTCAGCTGCTGAAAATCATTAAACCATAATAGATAATTGATAATTTGACTTCTGGAAATCCTTTATAGTTACTTCTTGTCATATACAGCCAGACTGATATTTTTTATATGTTTCTATTTCAAATCAATTAATGGGAGTAATTTCGTTTTAATTGAATTTTGGATTAATTATATTTAAAAGAACTTGTTAATTTACCAGTTTTTTTACCAGCCAATTTATAGGATTACATCACAATGCAAAATATTTAACGTAAATTTAAAATTAACGTAATCTTTGATTGTACTTATTTTGTTGTAATGGATACTTTATGGCACACTTTATGGCAGGTAGGTGCTTATGCATGATTTTCTCTATAACAAACATAGCATTATGAAGCTTGTCCACTACAAAGTATATTAATACCTAGGTTGCTCGGTTATTTATCTGTGCAAAATGATTTTGTTTTCTTTAAATTAAACACATGAATAAGTTTACATTGGTTGAATATTTTCGGGTCGAGATGCCAATGTTTGTAGTTTTTGTTTTTTTAACAGTAGAAAAATGTTGATATGTATCTGTGCATTGTTAACCTAGATATTGTTTCACATCAAATATTACTGATTTTTGCCTGTGTTGAAGATATATTTTTGTGGAACGCAGTGCCGCAAGTTTCTGATTTCCGGTGCAAACACGAGGAACACGATAACCGTGCATCTGTTCGCGTTTGATATACGCCCGGGCATAATAATAACGCGGCGGCCGGCTGATGGCGGCATTGCGTTTCAGCGCAACATGAAGAACCAATTACACGAACACACATATCTCTAATTCGAGTGTTAAAGGCCAACGAATTTTCCTGTTCCCGCATTCCCTGCGCCCATTAGCGTTCGGTTTCATTATTGAATATCGATTCCGAGAGAGAAATCCTCAAGGCCCATGCCGGGGCCGGGGCACTGAGCTTCCCGTTCCTTATCTCAATTCCGATGATTGCCCGCTCTGACCGCGGCATGAGAGGCGAGCACACAAAAATGCCACTCCACGAGGTGGAAAATTGGTGTACACAAATAGACCTGGCTGCTCTTGTGCGGCCAGAAAATTGATTGTAACCTTCAATTTGGCCGCGGCGAGGCTAATAATCTCGAATTTGGTATGCAAATTGGCAGCAGTTTTCAATCGGCTGCGAGGCGTGCCGACGAAGTATTAGAGTATCCACAGGGAGGAGAAGTACAAAGTCCTGTGTACGCACACATGGTGCGTGATTGCGTGCTGCCGAAGAGTATCAGCCGGTTTCGATCTCTCGTAAATGCGCCTTCGATCAAACTCCGCGATGTATTCATAACAGTTTTGTAGGAATCTCGGTTTAAAAATAGATGGTCGATACCGGGGCCCCGGTAATAACAGATCCGCGCTGCTAGCCTCAAAGGAACCGATTGGAGAAAAACGCAATTAGCGGTGGAAATCTTGCGGCCCACAAACTGGCATGCGTTGTTCGAGTTACGAAAGGTGAGGTGGTTATTTTCTGTTTGGTAACGGTCCCAAAAACTAAAAACAGGCGAAGCACCAGAGAAACTGTAATAGATCTTGCCGACGTTTTGAATACTTCCTTTAAGACGCTGATGATTTACGGTCCGCCGCGCTGTCAGCGGGCAACCAAATGATAACTTATTCCGCTCAACGTACAGGGATAAGCGTATTTCCGCGTTGTAACAAGAAAAAAATAAATAAACAACGCACGGGAACGTTTCGAAAAACAGCTAAGCACACGCGCAATTAAAATCAATCGCAAAACGGCTCGGTTTTCGTATGCCGGCAGCGAACGCATGATTAATATAACTGTGTACACATTCTACAGCGATAATCCGCAATCTGCAAAACCATAAAAACCCAGGCGTGTGCCTTATAACCGCGCACCAAAACCCGTGATCCCTCTTCTCTAATCGATGGTGTTGATGCTAGCTAGACTCGGGGGCGGCGCGGGGTGTGGGGGCGCTGGCCTACGACTGCCCCATCGAAGGCTTCCGGGATGGCCCCACCGTCAGAGACGCCCGAAACTGCTGGAATACATCTTAATTTATGCCCTGATTTATCACCACGACTTCATAACTTACAGCTTAATCGGCGCAACACATCCGCGCCGGATAATCCGGGAATTAAAGAAGATGCTTATAACCTAATCAAGCCCTGGATTCTGGACTAGACGCTCTTCGTTCCCTCCTTGTTTTGTACACCGCCGGATTAATTAGTCGGCGACTAAAAGGCGATCGGTTCGTGTGTAATCGCACAATTAATTCCGTATAAGCACTTTTATTTGTTGGTCTTCGCTCTTCGGCACCAAAACACGACTTTTATAACATTAACGAGCCTCATTTGCATATTAAGATGTATAGGTGCTTCAGCTTGTGACAAGCCTCCACTCAAAGTGTGCCATCATGATGCCCAAAAACTTACTTTTGTCATACCGAATAATAGATTGTTTTTCCATCCAAAGCAGCAGATGCGATTATTATTATTATTATTACAGATTTCAAAATCTGTCATCATTATAATAATAATAATTTAATTTATTGTATTTGGAATCACAGAGAACATTGCAGACTAAAAGTTATGTATAATATATCAAGTTAAAGATATACTTAGAAGATAGACATTATCGATATTAGAGAGATATTATAGGATTATATGGTGCACATATTTTCATGCCATTCCCAAAACTTACGTTTGTCGTACCGAATAATATATTGTTTTACCATTCAAAGCAGCAGAAGGGATTATTATTATTATTTTAGATTTCAAAATCTATCATAGTTATAATAATAATAATAATAATAATAATTTAATTTATTGTATTTGGATTTACAGAAAACATTAGAGTCAAAAGTTATGTATAATATATCAAGTTTAAGATAAGCTTAGAAGATAGACGTTATAAGATATAAGTTAGAGATCAAGTTATAAGAAGTTGCATTATGTTTTTTATAGCCGGGATAATTATTTATGTCTTCAATACTTCATTATTTTGTTTTTTGTTGTTATTATACACTTTTTTTTCATATTACTATTTACTTTATTTAACGATACTGTTACACGTACTTTTCAGTCTTACAGTCTTTGATTATGTTTAACCGATAGTTATTTTCCATGATTATCATTCTGCCTGGAAATGTTCGTACCAATTTTTTTTTTTTTTTCAATGAAACGATTACATGGTGTAAATTACACATATTTTATCTTAAACTAATAGATTTGGCCGTTATTTTTTGTCCATATTCATTTGTGGCGAAACATCGTAGTGGAAAATAAAATATAAATAAAGTTTTGCAAGTAATAAGAAGTTATTATTAAAGTAATGAATATTTTATCTTAGCGGTTTATTTGGATAAACAGTGTTCAAAAACTTTAATATAATTTACCTACGGTGAGGTGAAAGTGTAATTTTTGTATAACATTCCCGTTTTTTATATAATTTTGTGGTGATTGCGTGATTGTAAGTGTGTAAAAGTTTTTTAGAACATATTTCATTGAACCAGAAATTTTTTAAACAAAATTTAAGTGAAGTAATCTGGCTCAATTCAATGCTTTATTATGTTTAACGTCGTTTATCATATAGTTTCAATGGATAACAACCATCGCAAGTTATCTAATAATTGTGTCTGTAGATTTTTGAATACTTTTTAGCGTAATCATATTTTTGAATACTTTTTAGCATAATCATTGTTATTAACTAAAATATTTCATTATTACTATTTCATGCGTTGTGTGATATGTATCCAAATAAACACTTCCGATAATTGTTGGGAGTTGTCAGTCTGCAATGTTGATTTTAAACAAGAAGAGAAATATTTTTGTGCCTACTGCATTGAGAAATGCGACGGCAAAATAATAGAATGTGAATATGAAATAGATTTCTTTTTTACATTCATTTTATGTACAAATGCCCCAAAAAAACAACAATAACAATATACAGTGCGTCATGTTTTACAAAGACGCACTTTACATTACACAAAAATTAAAATTTTACACATACTGATTGATACATGTGCCAAAAGGTTTATTGCCACTTAAAAATATATGATTTTTTTACGTGATTGCCATGGCACTTGGATATTTTCTTTAATAAATCTGATTAATTAATTAATAATAATAATAATAATAATAATAATAATATAGCCGAATAAAGATCGATCTACTACTACTACTACTACGAAATAATAATATTAGTAGTAACGGTATTTCATTGGGTATCTTTTCCACCTGAATTATTAATAATAGTTGACAATAAAATAATTCATCAAAATAATTGATAATAAAATATTACCAACAAAATGCTATAACTCGTACTCAAAATTATAATTATTAGATTATTATTAGATGATATCCATAAAATAACTTGGATTAGATTACATTAGTGGATTTTTATTAGTGCTTTGTCCATTTTAGCAGTTATTTTGTAATCTTGAAGTTCCTTTTAATTGTGCTAACTGGTAAATATGTTTATAATATTACATTTATTTAATGTTCACCTAACTAATGAAGAATTAAAGAATTAATAATAATGAAGCTAAAACTAGTTAGGTGACAATTAAATAAATAAAATATTATAAATATTATTACTAGTAAGTACCTACAAGTAAGTAAAAAAGAACTTCAAGATTACATTAGGATATTATGAAAGAATATAACAGCGAATCTAAATTTGATGTTGTAGAAATATGGAACTGTATTCATAATAATACAAGTATGTTTTTACGACAATTAATTTTCATGAGTGATAATTTCGAGCATTTTGATATTAAAGTAATATTCAACTGTATTGATAAATTAATATTTTTTACAATTAATTTTTTATGGGTGACATTTTCGAGCATAATTAAAGTAATATTGAGCTGTAATAATAAAAATCAATAATTTTTACAATAAGTTTTCATGTGTGCCATTTTCGAGCATTTTGATATTAAAGTAATATTGAACTTCACTAATAAAAATCAATAATTGTTATTAGTAACATTTTGGAGCATAATTAAAGCAATATTGATCTGTATTAATAAAAATCAATAAATATTCCAATTGATTTTCATGAGTGCACAAATAATTGCGTTTCAACTAATATTTTGAACAATTTAAATTTAATTTTAATATTAAGTTCAATATAAAAAAATCAAATGAAATGTGTACAACATTATCGTGTTTTGTTGATATTAGTTGTAATGTTGAACAGTATTGATAAAAGTCATGAGTTATTCTATCACAATTACATTTTCGTCATTATTTTGTTTTCACTTAATTTTGACAATTCTAAATTTACTTTTGATAAGTATTTGATCAAATTCGATGTAAGTACTCTTAATTCAGAATAACGTAGCTCTGTTACGCGCAATTTAAGAAGGGTTTTTTAAAGTTATAACTTGATGTTTTAATAAAATAATTGGATTTAGAATATTGCATTCTATGCTAACTGTAATACTAACAACGTCCATCTGCGTTCAAGGCTAGGGAACTAATTCTCTGCCAAAAAATCATGACCGTGGTGAATTGTGCCACAGGTAAAGAAGCATAAAGACGTGTCATTCAATGCCAAACGTGCCGCAGAATGTTTTTTTTTTTGCAAATGTATTTATTAAATCTATGCTGATTTAATAAGTATATCATAAGAAATTAGAATGCTTTTTTGCTTTTTTTAAATGTATAAATCTATGCTGATTTAATAAGTGTATCATAATAAAAAATTATGACATTAAAATATTATTAACATTTTTTATTGTAGGTAAATGTATCTATTAAATCTAAGCTGATTAATTGTATCATAATACATAATTATCAATGTTTTTTGTAAATCTATGCAAATTTAATATATCATAATGTATCATTAATAATATATCATAGGCTATACTAGGAGCTATAAAATGTTCCCAAGGTGTTATATTACATTAAAAAAAAACAAAATGTGGTAGTGCGTGAGTATTAAACTTACACTCTTTGTTAACTTTTATTGCCTATGCACCTGTTCATGTCCAAATTCGGTACCGCCCGTTACATCAGGTTTTCAAATTTAATATCCAATTTAATTAAAATAAAATTAAGAATATAATATATTACTAATCTATTAAATTACTATCTGATATACAGGTATGCAACTGCATTAATTAACCTAGAATACAGGTAAGTATGTAATAGAATTATAATATATTACATTATTACCGATAATAACTTATTTTTGCTATTTTAAAGTAGTTTTAATAGCTATTTTAAAGCTTTTAGCTTCCTGGTGGTAAACACCCTTATAATGGAATAAAATATTATTAAAAATAAAAATGTAATTAGGTCAGAATTATCTACCCAATGATGACAGTAACTAATAACACCACATCAGGTGCAGTAGGAATTATCATTAATATTATTATTATTATTAAGATACGTAAAGCACTAATGGCTATCTATACACTATGTACTATAATACAATGTCATGCTTTAGTTACTAATTTGACTTTGATATTACTTTAAAATCTTACCTTTTTGTAGAAAAATATGTTTATTATTTCGTCTAATTTTGATACTATTAGTGATGTTTTATTACTATTTTTGATAAAAATGTCTCGTTTTGTCTGTAGTTTACTCTGTTGAAATAACTTTGTGGTACAGATATCATTATTTGATTGAAGTTTTCAAAAATATCATTATTTTGCACAATTTCGACATAATTTGTTCAAACATATCAGATATATTCTGACAATATTCCGCAATTGCAACGTTCTTTGAGTGATTATGTCGAAATTTGTGAAAATGTATCATAATTCGTCATATATGTAACTACGTATGTCATTGTATTAGTAAATGCATCATTTATGTAGATAAATAATTGTCGAAATTTGTGAAAATGTACCATAATTCGTCATGTATATAACTACGTATGTCATTTTATTAGTAAATACATCATTTATGTAGATAAATAATTGTTTCGGTAAATACATCATCAGATCATTATCATCATTGCATATCATCATTATGCAAGTATATCATTGTTGTTATAAATACATCGTCATTTGTGCCACTATATTATTTTGGTTTCGTAAAATTCTCATGATTTATGCAACTACGTTATTGTTTTTGTAAATTTATCAGTTGTGCTAATATATAATTTTATTTTAATAAACCCGGCATAATTTATGCAACTACGTTATTGTGTTTGTAAACATATAATGTGTGCTAATATATAATTTTGTTTTTAGTAAATGAATCATCTTTTGTAATACAACTAGTACAACTATATAATTGTTTAGGTAAAAACATCAACACTTATGCAACAACATCATTGTTTTGGTAAATACATCATCATTTGTGGTACTATATCATTTTGCTTCGGCAAACTCATCATAATTCATCATTTATGCAACTAGTTATTGTTTTTGTAAATATATCATCATTTGTGCTAATATATAATTTTGTTTTGGTAAACACGTCATCATTTATGCAGCTACATCATTTAGTGTTTATAAATTCGTCATCATTTTTGCAACTACGTTATTGTTTTTGTAAATATATCATCATTTGTGCTTGTATATAATTTTGTTGTGGTAAGTCCGTCATCATTTATGTAACTACGTTATTGTTTGCGTAAATTCGTCATTATTTTTGCAACTACGTTAGTGTTTTTTTTAAATATATCATTATTTGTGCTTGTATATAATTTTGTTTTTGTAAATTTATCATTTATGCAACTACGTTATTGTTTTGGTAAAATCGTCATCATTTATGCAAGTACGTTATTGTTTTGGTAAACTCGTCATAATTTATGCAACTAAGTTATTGTTTTTGTAACCATATCATCATGTATACTAATATATAATTTTGTTTATGGTAAATAAATCATCTTTTATGAAACTATATAATTGATTAGGAAAACACGTCAACATTTATGCAACAACATCATTGTTTTGGTAAATGCATCATCATTTGTGGTACTATATCATTTTGCTTGGGCAAACTCATCATAATTAATTAATTAATTATGCAACTACGTTATTGTTTTTGGAAATATATCATCATTTGCGCTAATATATAATTTTGTTTTGGTAAACGCGTCATCATTTATGCAACTACGTTATTGTTTGTTTATACTCCTCATGATTTATGCTAATATATAATTTTGTTTTTGGTAAACACGACATCATTTATGCAACTACGTTATTGTTTTTTTATACTCCTCATCATTTATGCAACTACGTTATTGTGTTTGTAAACATATCATCATTTGTGCTAATATATAATTTTGTTTTTGGTAAATGACTCCTCATTTACGAAACTATATAATTGTTTTGGTAAATATATCATGATTTATGCAACTACATCATTGTTTCGGTACTACATAATTTTGCTTCGGCAAACTCATCATAATTAATGATTTATGCAACTACGTTATTGTTTTTGTAAATATATCATCATTTGCGCTAATATATAATTTTGTTTTGGTAAACTCGTCATCATTTATGCAACCAAGTTATTGCTTTGGTAAACTCGTCATTATTTATGCAACTACATCATTGTTTTGGTAAATATATCATCATTTGTGGTACTATATCATTTTGCTTCGGCAAACTCATCATAATTAACGATTTATGCAACTAAGTTATTGTTTTTGTAATTACAAAATACAAAAACAATAATGTACTTGATTAAATTAAGTTTAGTTTGCCGTAATGAAATGATATAGTACAACTAATGATGATGTATTTACCAAAACAATGATTTAGTTGCATACATGTTGATGAGTTTACTTAAAAAAATATATAATTTCATAAAAGATGATTCATTTACCAAAAACAAAATTATATATGAGCACAAATGATGATATATCTAGAAAAACAATAACGTAGTTGCATAAATGATGAATTATGATGAGTTTGCCGAAGCAAAATTATATAGTACCACAAATGATGATGTATTTACCAAAACAATGATGTAGGTGTATAAATGATGATATATTTACCAAAACAGATAATATAATTTTGTTTTTGGTAAATGAATCAACTTTCGTGTAACTGTGTATATCATCAATTTGTTTTAGTAAATATAAATAAATAAATACAGCTTAATTGCACACGTGTGACTTGCACAGTTTCGTCTTAATTTCTGCAAATCTATAGCACATTTATGATATTTATTGTTTTAGACGCTGAAATTGCGGAAATTCATCATTCATCAATCATTTTGTTTTTGGTAAATGAATCAACTTTTGTGCAACTGTGTACATCATTGTTTTGGTAAATATATCATCAATTTGTTTTAGTAAATATAAATTGAGCATAATTGTTAAATACACAGTTTCGTCTTAATTTCTTCAAATCTATAGAAAATTAATTATATAATATCCGCAATTTCGGCGAATTTTTTGGAATCGCTTCGCATAAATTCCATAATTTCCTGGAGTAGTTTGTTGTAATCATCTTCCTTGTTCCCGTGAATTGTTCCTGTGTTCCCACTGATACGTTTTGCCGCCATCCTTTGCGTCAGCATCGTTTTGGAATAACCGCATAATTTTCGGGTCATTTAACTGAAGCAGTTTGTTGTAATGATCTTCCTTATTCTCCCGATTAATGAAATCTTCCACTGACGCAATTTCAGCGTGGTTTTGTTTGCGTCAGTTTGTTGTAGTCGTCTTCCTTCTTCTCTTGAATTGTGAAATTTTCCACCAATACGTCTTGCAACAATTTTTTGTGTCGGTATCGTTTTGGAATAAACTCATAATTTTCTGGATGGAGTAGTTTGTTGTAAAAATCTTCCTTCTTCTCACGATTCATGAAATCTGCCACTGACACAATTTCAGCGTATTTTTGTTTGCGTCAGTTTGCCAAATAATGTCTTATGATGTGTGTACAAATTTAAAAAAAATTAATGCTCCTATCATTCAAAATAATAGTATTGCTTAGGTCTTAACGTAATCCTTTGTGTCAGCATCGTTTTGGAATAATGGCATAATTTTCAGGTCATTTAGCTGGAATAGTTTGTTTTAAAAATCTTCCCTTTTCTCCAGATTCATGAAATCTTCCACTGAGGCAATTTCAGCGTCTTTTTGTTTGCGTCAGTTTGCTGTACTCATGTTTCTTCTTGTCGTGAATTGTGAAAATTTCCACTGATACCAACCGTTGCAATTAATTCTCCTATCATTCAAAATAATAGTATTGTCTACGCCTTGACGCAATCCTTTTAGTCCGTTATAATCCATTTGTAATCAGTAACTACTAATGGATAAGCATTAGACTTAAATTAATAAGACACAATTCATGAAAATATCTTAAAATTTTCACTCATTATGGAAAATCGTGTCAGCACCGTTTTGGAGTATTAGCATACTTTTCTGGTCATTTAGATGGAAGAGTTTGTTGTAAAAATCTTCCCGTTTCTAAGGATCCGTGAAATTTTTCATTGATACGTCTTTCTGCAATTCTTTGTGTCGGCATCGTTGTTGAATAATCGCATAATGTTCTAATCGTTTTGGAGTAATCGCATACTTTTCTTGTGATTTAGCTTGAGTAGTTTGTTGTAAAAATCTTCCTCTTTCTAAGGATTCGTGAAATGTTTCATTGATACGTTTTTCTGCAATCGTTTGTGTCGGCATCGTATTTGAATAATCACATAATGTTCTGGTCATTTTGCTGGAGTAGTTTGTTGTAATAATCTTGCTTCTTCTCTCGATTCGTGAACCCTTCCTGCGATACGTCTTTCCGCAATCCTTTGTGTAAACTTTTCCTCTTCAACCCCCACCACTGCGTGCGTGCCGCGTCGTCCATGCGTCCTCTTCGCCGAGCACAATGGCCAACGCACCACAAGCCACGCACCCCCACACGAAAACTCGACCTTCCGCGTTTCGGCCGCCGCTCGCGGTGGAAAATCGAAGCCGCCGCCGACGACGATTTTCGCGGTTTTCCCGAAACGGACGGCGGAAAATTTATATAAAAAAAAAACGCGCGGGGCACCACACGATGCTAACTATGCAGACAGCAGAGCCACACTAACGCTCAACGGCTATGCAATTCGGAAACTTCCCCCTGGTAAATATGGGTCCCGTTCAGGGTCGCCATTAAAAACTCGCTTTTGTAGTGCGCGGCTCTACGGGCTTCGCCTGTTGTAATCCCCCAAGCTATTATTATATTTAGGTCTAGTCTACGCATATATATATATGGACGGCGTGTTTGTGTGTGGGTGCGTCTACGTCTGAGCGTATTTCTGTGTGCGTTTGTGTGCAAGTCGGTGCGCGTGTGTTAAAGATGCGTTTACGCACGGATTGGGGGGGTGTGAGTGCAGGTTGATTTCGGTTTTCGGATGATGTAAGTATAAATGAGCCGCGGCCAGAGCGGGTCTCACACACAATGTAGATCGGGAGATAGCCAGTTTTTACGGGTTTTAAACTGTTCAGGTAACCTCGCAATCGACGAGAGTTCGACAGACCAAACGAAATTTATGACGGGGGCCGTAAAAAACCGAATGGTCGGAGATAGGTAAACCACCGGTCTTTAATGTCTTCATCTGCCTGCGGACGGGCGGTGATGGCTTTCTTTGCTTTCTTCGTAGCAAGGGTAATTGAATTCGGGGGTAATTCGATAACGCCCGCGCGCACGTATGTGTGGGTGCACACACGCTGGATTAGCGGCGGTGGTAAATCATGGTACGGGTGGCTGCGCGGATTTATGGTCCAATTACCGAATCGTGAGAATAGTTTCTGCGTCTTCCGCGGGGCGATTTACGTAACGCTAATACTTTCGTAATTTGTAATAAATAAATGTAAGTGTCTGCGATCCGGTTGTTTATAAGCAGCCCCGGCGTGGACAGCGATGAATCGAAGTTGTGTTTATTTAATCCGTTTATAATGTGTAAATATGATACGCACGGAATTCCAGCATTGTCGTTTTGCTCCTTTTTAATTGATTGCGGCGGCGGTCGTGAAATTTACATACGCACGTAGCCGTTTATGCGGCCGTAAACGTGCGAGAACCGTACGTACAGGACTGGTTATGAGTTGTATATTGAATGAGATTGCCACCAAATTGATATTGCACAATAACAATCAAACTGCCTCCCCGCGCATTTGAATTGATGCCGCTCGTAATCTTTACGCCGGCACTTAAAGACCTCTTAAGGCGGGAGTAAACAGGCATTATGATACCTGTTTTTACGGCCCCCGGTTTATTGGCGTGTCGCGCGCCGGCAAGAGCAGCGCGGATTAATTAAACGCGCGCGCGTTTTCGGGCGCCCCCCAGGAAAAATTCCGGGGCGCGATGTTTTCAGGGCGGTCTGTACCGGAGCACAAAAGGGGGTGTAACTCCGGGCGGCAATACGTCATCGCTCATCCGGAGCGCGCCCCGATGCCGTCCGGGAAGTGAACTCCGGACCGTCGCGTTATCGCCCCCGCCCCCACACCCCCTGGTAATTACGCGGGGCGGCGATCGATCCGCGAAAATGACCCACTTTCCCCCCACAGGAATTAAATAAAACTCAATGCATTGAGATTGCGGAGCATCGCGCGGAATCAATTACGTAAGCCGACAGGCCTTTACTTACTTTTTGCGACGAAATAATTAAAATTACGTGTATCTCGCGGCAGTATTTCATCCGACGCCGGAATAAATAGGGCATTAATGACCCGGACGTCTTACTCCCGACGCTCGTTAACAGCTTTAGGAGGCTACAAATCGGAACGCATGCTATCAGGACACTAAATAACGCAATTCGCAATTCCAGATTGCTTTGCGTTCAGGTTTACGTGCACAGAAATGTCCCTGCCTCATAATTTACCGAAAACTCCTCTGTACAATTCAAATATTACAAAAAAAAAATGTTATCACCACTTTTTACAACCCATAAAAAAATCTTAGAAACTGGAACACCCAGGTGACAAAAATACTCTTAAATTTACTTAAACACCCTTAATTATATATTCATTTACTTGCCAATTTTTCTAGAACAGTCTGGAAAATTGATCATGGTAAGCAATATAATATATAATTAAGGGTATTTAAGTAAATTTAAGGACTGTACATGAGCACAGTCTGAAAAAATGAGCAGTAAAAGAATATATAATTAAGGGCGTTTAAGTAAATTTAAGAGTATTTTTGTCACCTAGGTGTAATATGTGTTCCAGTTTAGGAGGTGTTCCAGTTGTGTAGGTACGTGCAATTTAATTACAATTCAATGAGCGGTCCATAAGATTTTCAAATTTGTGTATGAATATTCGATATTTTGGAGTCATTTGTGCATTTTCTGATTAGTTTCACATTTAATTATAAATATCTCAAAAACTAGCGTATCAATATGAATGTAATTTGTTACACATATTAAGTGATATTCGGGTATTTGGTACGTGCAATTTAATTATAATTCAATGAGCGGTTCTTAACATATTTAAATCTGTGTCTGAATATTCGATATGTTGAGGTCATTTAAGCATTTTTCTGATTAGTTTCGCATTTAATTAGAGATATCCCAAAAACTAGCGTATCAATATGAATGTAATTTGGAACACATATTAAGTGATATTCGGGGATTTGGTACGTGCAATTTAATTATAATTCAATGAGCGGTTCTTAAAATATATAAATTTGTGAGATCATTTAAGCATTTTTCTGATTAGTTTCCCATTTAATTAAAGATATCTCAAAAACCAGCGTATCAATATGAATGTAATTTGTTATAGATAATAAGTGATATTTGGGTATTTGTTGTATGCAATTTAATTAAAATTGAATGAGCAGTTCTTAACTTATTGAAATCTGTATCTGAATATTCGATATTTTGCGGGCATTTTTCTGATTAGTTTCCCATTTAATTAAAGATATCGCAAAAACTAGCGTATCAATATGAATGTAATTTGTTACAGATATTAAGTGATATTCGGGTATTAGATACGTGCAATTTAATTAGAATTCAATGAGCGGTTCTTAAAATATTTAAATCTGTGTCTAAATATTCGATATTTTGAGGTCATTTAAGCATTTTTCTGATTAGTTTCATATATAATTAAAGATATGTCAAAAACTAGCGTATCAATATGAATGTAATTTGTTATAGATATTAAGTGATATTTGGGTATTTGTTGTATGTCATTCAATTAAAATTCAATAAGCGGTTCTTAAGATATTTAAATTTGTGTCTGAATATTCGATATTTTGGAGTCATTTAATCATTTTTCTGACTAATTTCACATTTAATTAAAGATATCTCAAAAACTAACGTATCTATATGAATGTAATTTGTTACACATATTAAGTGATATTTGGGTATGTGGTACGTGCAATTTAATTATAATTCAATGAGCGGTTCTAAAAATATTTAAATCTGTGTCTGAATATTCGATATATTCAGGTCATTTAAGCATTATTCTGATTAGTTTCACATTTAATTAAAGATATCTCAAAAACTAGCGTATCAATATGAATGTAATTTGTTACAGATGTTAGGTGATATTCGGGTATTTAATACGTGCAACTTAATTATAATTCAATGAGCGGTTCTTAAAATATTTCAATATGTGTCTGATATTTTCAGGTCATTTCAGCATTTTTCTGGTTAGTTTGACATTTAATTAAAGATATCTCAAAAACTAGCGTATCAATATGAATGTAATTTGTTACACATATTAAGTGATATTCGGGTATTTGATACGTGCAATTTAATTACAATTCAATGTTTGTCTGAATATTCGATATTTTGAGGTCATTTAAGCTTTTTTCTGATTAGTTTCCCATTTAATTAAAGATATCTCGAAAACTAGCGTATCAATATGAATGTAATTTGTTACACATATGAAGTGATATATGGGTATAAGTTGCATCCAATTTAAATAAAATTCAATGAGCGGTTCTTAAAATATTTAAATTTGTGTCTAAATATTCGATATTTTGAGATCATTTAAGCATTTTTCTGATTAGTTTCACATTTAATTAAAGATATCTCAAAAAATAGCGTATCAATATAAATGTAATTTGTTAGAGATATTAAGTGATATTTGGGTTTTTGTTGTATGCAATTTAATTAAAATTCAATGAGCGGTTCTTAAAATATTTAAATCTGTGTATGAATATTCCATATTTTGCTGTCATTTAAGCATTTTTCTGATTAGTTTCATATTTAATTCATCATATCTCAAAAACTAGCGTATCAATATGAATGTAATTTGTTACAGATATTAAGTGATATTTGGGTATTTGTTGTGTGCAATTTATTTAAAATTTAATGAGCGGTTCTTAACATATTTAAATCAGTGTCTGAATATTCGATATTTTGATGTCATTTAAGCATTTTTATGATTAGTTTCACATTTAATTAAAGATATCTCAAAAACTAGCGTATCATTATGAATGTAATTTGTTACATATATTAAGTGATATTTGGGTATTTGGTACGTGCAATTTAATTACAATTCAATAAGCGGTTTATAAGATATTCAAATTTGTGTATGAATATTCGATATTTTGAGGTCATTTTTATGATTAATTTCACATGTAATTAAAGATATCTCAAAAACTAGCGCATCCATATGATTGTATTTTGTTACATATATTAAGTGATATTCGGGTATTTGGTACGTGTAATATAATTAAAATTCAATGAGCGGTTCTTAACATATTTAAATCTGTGTCTGAATATTCGATATTTTGCGGTCATTTAAGCATTTTTCTGATTAGTTTCACATTTAATTAAAGATATCTCAAAAACTAGCGTATCTATATGAATGTAATTTGTTACAAATATTAAGTGATATTTGAGTATTTAGTACATGCAATTTAATTCTATTGCAATTTAGTCTTATCTACTAATAGGTACTCGACGATTACTTTAGGACTCTGAAAATCATACCATTTTTCAATTTTTGACGTAGAAATTACACTTTTAATTCCTTTAATTTTGACATTAAAAATCATCAATCAATTTAGGTGCTCATTTGATTTATGCCGGGGGGATACCATTTGAAGTTTAGGATACTAAATGAAATAATTTAAAGTCATAAAGTAGTCGTAAATCATCCTTTTCAAATTCGTTAAGTTATCGTCGATTATTCCGTGTGTTTTTTTTTCAAGTGGTCATCATTCGGTGATGCCTATTTTTGCAAAGGCAATGGAAATAGTTTAAAATAAATTAGCGATGTAAATTTGCCTGCAAAATGTGGTCAAATCATTTTAGATTCAAAACAAAAACACATTTTTTTGTTTTTTTTTTTTTTTTTTTTTTTTTTGTATATAAATTGCGTCCAAAATATTGTTATTGTTTTTTTTTATGTATTTTATGTTAAACAACAAGTTTTAAACATGTTTCAAACAGAGGGTACCCGTCTTTAAAGGTGATTAAAAAAAAAGTTTAGGGCGGTGTTTTATACATGCTTTGAATAGTGTTTTAAGCATGTTTTCAACACTGTTTTAAACATGTTTAGAACACTGTTTTAAACTTTGTTTGAACAGTGTTTTAAACTTTATTTGAACAGTGTTTTAAACGGGTTTTGAACACTGTTTTAAACAAGTTTTGAACAGTGTTTTGAATACTGTTTAAAATATGTCTTGAACAGTGTTATAAACATGATCAGTGGTTTAAACATGTTTTGAACAGTGCTTTGAAAATATTTCAAACATGATTTGAGCAGTGTTTTAAACATAATTCAAACAGTGTTTTAAACCAGTTTGGAACAGTGTTTTAAAAATGTTTTGAACAGTGTTTAAAACATGTTTTGAACAGTGTTTTAAACATGCTTTGAGCATTGCTTTAAACAGTGTTACAAACATGCTTTGAACAGTGTTTTAAACATGCTTTGAACATTGTTTTAAACAGTGTTTCAAACATGTTTTAAACAGTGTTTCAAACATGTTTTGAACAGTGTTTTAAACATGTGTTGAAAAGTATTTTAAACACATTGTTTAAACACATCAAACGACTTAAAGTGTGCCTAAAACATCCAGCAGCAAAGATGATAATTTTTCGCAAAAATAGTAAAATAGTAAATATGTACTCATTGTTTTTATTCTTTTTCCATTGACATGATTAACTGATTTTGTTCATTTTAGGCTTACAAGATAAATGCAAGTTGAAACATAGGACAACCTCAAGGAATTGATTGATATTCCCTAAGAATAAAAGTTTTATAAAATGGGCCCAGTTTTTACACTTAATGGAATATAATCGTCAGTGGTAAAAATATAAATATTTTATCAGATTTTTCTCTTTTCAGTTTTTAGGCATGAAGAAGAACTATCCAGATAAAATGAATAATCAAGGAAATAAACGTTTTTGAGAATTGTATGCTGGATAGGATAGCTTCCTAGAATGATAATTAAAGTAAAAAAATGTAAATATTTTAACAGACTTTTCTATTTTCAGTAGGCATGAAGAATAACTATCCAGACGAAATGAATAATCAAGGAAATAAACGTTTTCGAGAATTGTATCAATTGAATTGTATTAAAAGCATAAATATAAGAAGAAAAAACAAGAAGAAGAATATATAAGAAGCATAAATTGAAAGGTAAAATTATTTTGGTTTATAATTTTTACTTCCTCCAAAAATTTCAAGGGGTAAACTTAATTTTCTGTTGTAAATAGCAATTTATATATTATAATAGCAACATATTTGAAACATAAATTGCAAATCTATTTCTTGAAGCAAATATTTGAAACATAAATTGCAAATATATTTCTTGAAACTGTAACTGATAGATCAACGGAATTCGTAGGCTCGTTTCAAAATTAGATATTTTTTTTAATCGATTCCTGAAATATCGTTTACAAATTTCCTTTACAAATCGCATTTTGCATTTATCGTGGTAATTAATTTAGCAATTGTACTAATTACAAAGCCAATTTAACTGGTGGCAATGACTTTTGCTTTTGTTTTTCCTTCTTAATGATTTTTTACCCTTTTAACTCTTTTACGTGGTAGAAAATCGTAATTTTTCTTGTCGAAACTTCGGGGGGGCTTAAAGGCCGCGCTCATCTGGTTGGGCCGTTATTAATTTGGCCCGTGGCGTCTAGACAACGGGCGAGAGAGCCGAAATAGGCTACTCGAACAGCTGATCGACCCTCGTGGCCCAGAGAGGAGAGGAAGAGCCAGTGGGGAGCGAGCCGGCAGCACACCGGAACCCGGCAGTGCGATAGAGAGCAGCCCCAGGGCGCATTCAACCCCGATTTTACACGCACTTGACTCTCCGGGTTACGAGCACCAGAATTTGCATGGTGCTTTCTTTAAGACCTGCGACTTAATAATGGAAAGGGCGCGCGCCAGGATCGGATTTTTTTACGGTCTGAATGGGGCTGTTATCATAACAAACTTTCCTCCTGCATTTTCTCGGAGGGTTGCAAGCTATTTGGGCAATAAGCAGGAAAACTTGAGTGTCTACGTTATCACAGGTTTAATAAATAATTACAAGTTTAATAATTACAATTATTACAAATAATTACAACATAGTGTATAGAGTATAGATTTATAGAACTTGCAAACAAACAAACCATCAATTTTAATTTGTTTAAAAATTACATACGACTTATTTACGTAGTAAGCAGAATAGTCTGATTTTAGTTAATCATACGTACAGATAAAATAGTGCGATAAATTGAGTCTGATTTTAGTTTATCATACGTACAGATAAAATAGTGTGGATAACATGCAAAACGCAAAACAGTTTTTTTTCTGTAGAATTATTTAAGAGCTATGACTTAATTATGTAGTAAGAGGATCGGAATTTTAATAGCACAGATCAAGTTATAATCCTGCAAAACAATATATTTTGCTGTCTTCGAGTTGCTCCATGCAGAAAACTAATTCCCAAAGATACGAAAATTGAAAGATGAAAGATTGCTCGATTGAAGATCTACCGATAGAATTAATTTTGTCCAATATAAAGATCAAAGTTTCAATTAGTTGCTCCATGCAGAAAACTAATTCCCAAAGATACGAAAATTGAAAGATGAAAGATTGCTCGATTGAAGATCTACTGATAGAATTAATTTTGGCCAACATAAAGATCAAAATTTCAATTATATCATTGCGTATCAATATAAGTATCAATATTTGAACTGTATGGGATTCCAGTCTGACTGACACAAAATTTATTTCAGGCACAAAGATAACAATTTCATGTATTTCGACCATTCCAATTATTCAAATTAGCTTAGTTATTCATTGGCATAATAAATTCCGACTAAAATTGGGATGAGAATTTTTTAGTTTTGGGCATTTCGGTTGATTTGAGTATCATGTTTGGCTTTGTAATAAAAATTTTGACGGCTGTTTAAGAAAAATAATGGAAACTTTTTTGAAGAAAAATAATGAAACTTATTTCCACTACGTTTTCCAAAGGTAGTGGAATTATTTTCTAAATTTTATCTAAATTCTAATTGATAAAATCAGACTTGGAAATGAGAATTATCAGAAAAAATGTTCCTCGAGTACTACATTACAGTATAACTGATGCGGGTACAGGAATTAATTTGTTTTTCATACAATTTGACTCATACGGCTGATCAACATTAGTTCACGACTTACAACAGACGATTTATTTTCGAAATTTGATCTTGCACGTTAATTGTATCTGATAGAAGAACTGAACCAGAACAGACAATTTTCAGAAAACATATTCTTCGAGTACTACATTACAGTATAATTGATAAGAAGAACTAAACCAGAACAGATAATTTTCAGAAAACATATTTTTCGACTAGTCATTACAGTATAACTAACGAAGTGAACCGGAAATAAATTGCTTTTCGATGAATTTGACTGATACGGCTGAACATTTGTTCACCACTTAAAACGGTTTGACTCACTAATTTTTGGGCAACTTAAGAGTCAGAATTCTCTCAGTTCCAGTCAAATCAACTGATTTGCTGATTCAAACATTCTATCAGTTCCAGTCAAATCAACTGATTTGCTGATTCTAACTGGCTCACACTAATTATTAGGAAATCTGTTCTTCTGCACACGAGCACAAGAATGTCTGCCCTTGGAACATAAGGACTGCATGTTATAATAATATCATTATTTAGTGTTACAAGAAAAAAATCTTAATCTCAAGTATTTTAACCAAAGAAATTGCTGGGTGCTGTTTAGCATTTATTTTAACTTTTTTTTCGAAATATAACAAATACAATTTGTTGAGTGCTACATTGCAGAATGTCTAATATAGGAGTAAAAACTATTTTTCGCGTTTTGACTGACACGACTGGTCCGAATTTGATCGTTTTGAGCAGTGACATAATGCACTTGAAGATCACAATTTCATGTATTTTCAAGTCTTTCGACTTGCTCGAGTACCAGCATTTGGTTGGAGTTACCAACTTTGACAGGCCTACACATTCAATCTGACTTGACACCAACGATTTGAAATAATATTCTTTTAGTAGTAGTGTTGTTTAGGAGTATGACCAAAGACTGAGAATCGGAATTTTTAACTATTTGCGCAATTTCATTTACGTTTTAACCAATTGAATTCAGGATCAGATGTTATTTTTGCAACCATTCGCATTTACTGTTTTTCGAATTCACTGATGAAGTTCAGAATCAGAATTTTCTTTTTTTCAAGCATTCGGTTTTACTGTTTTGCGGATTCACTGATGGAATTCAGGAACAGAATTTTCTTATTTTTTGAGCATTCGCTTTTACTGTTTTGTGCATTCACTGGTGGATTTCACGATCAGAATTTTCTTTTTTTCGAGCATCCGCTTTTAATGTCTTCCGGATTCACTGATGGAATTCAGGAAGAGGTTTTTTTTGAGCATTCGCTTTTACTGTTTTGCGGATTCACTGATGGAATTCAGGAACAGAATTTTTCTTTTATTTGAGCATTCGCTTTTACTGTTTTGCGGATTCACTTAAGGAGTACAGGATCACAATTTTCTTCTTTGCGAGCATTCGCTTTCACTGTTTTGCGGATTCACCGAGGGACTTCAGGGCCAGAATTTTCCACGGAATTCATACGGATTGAATTCAGGATCATTTCTGTGAGTGACACGACTGATCAAAACTTGCAGGCTGCCGTTTTGCAGTTTCACTTTCGAGTATTTCGAGCGAAATGCTCGTATATTTTTGAAAATTTTGTTGCAATTTGGAGCAACATTTAGGCACTTGCTGTCGTCTTGCCGTTTGGTCGTCTTATCGTTCTTGTCGTTTCTAGCACTTTGATCCGACTGTCGGAATTTATGGGGCGCTGTTTTGTTCGTTCATTTGAAGACTTGTTTCCGCACTTTCGAGTATTTTGAGGGAAATGTTCAGATATTTTCGAAAATTTTGGGGCGTTCGAGTGTTAGTATTTCTGCCGGTTTGATGTACGTTGAGCAGACTGCTTGGCGCTGAGTTGGACCAACACGGATATGAGATTTTTCGATTTTTCAGATAATTATGAATACTAGAGTATACTTCAGATTCATTGGCGAGGTTTAATATAAGAATTGGTATTAGTACTCTAATATTTGTGAAATTTTTAACTAATATCAGTACCAACTATCAATCTGAGAAGAGCATAACATTTCTTTTCGGACATTTAGAATTACATGAGTATCAAAACGTGATTAAACTCTGACTAATACGAGAAATCAGAATTTGTCAATTTTTCTGCAATTTTACTCATTGAAGTGTTTCGAGTGTTTAGAATTTCTGGCAGTTTGGCCTTTTTGTTGCACTTTAGAGTATTTAGAGCGAAATGCTCGGATATTTTCATAACATTTTGGAGGGTTCGAGTGTTAATTTTTTTTGCCAGTTTGACGTTTTCGTTGGGTTTTTGATGTACTTTGAGCAGACTGCTTGGCGCTGTGTTGGACCAACACTGATATGAGAATTTTCGATTTTTCCCATAATTATGAATATTACGAGTTTACCTCCGTTTCATGAGCCGGGATAAGACTGACGTATAGCGAATTTTCTCGTTGCCATTTCAGCAATTTCGGGTGTTTAGAATTTCTGCCAGTTAAGCGTTTTCGTTGGGATTCGATGTACTTGATATTTAAAAAAAAAAATGCATGTTCGAGTGTTATAATTTTTGCTGGTTTGGCGTTTTCGATGGGGGTTTGATATATTTTGGGCAGACTGCTTGGCGCTGTGTTGGACCAACACGGATATGAAAATTTTCGACTTTTCAGTTAATTATGAATATCAGGATTTACTTCCGTTTCATTGGACGTAATTCTGAGGTATACGGAATTTGCTCGTTGCCGTTTAACACTTTCGGGTGTTTAGAATATCTGCCAGTTTGGCGTTTTCGTTGCACTTTCGAGTATTTCGAGCGAAATACTCGGGATATTTTTGAAAATTTTGGAGTATTCGGGTGTTAGTATTTCTAACAGTTTGGCGTTTTCGTTGGGGTTTAATGTATTTTGGACAGACTGCTTGGTGATGTGATGGACTAAAACGGATATGAGAATTTCGATTTTTCTGATAATTATGAATATTAGTGTTTACTTCCGTTTCATGGGCTTACTTCCGACATCTACGGAATTTGCTCACTTTCTGTCGTTTCTAGCATAGTTTTGCAGTTTCCCGGATTGATACATATCCGACTTGGGCGAGGCTTAGAATATCAATTTTCAAGCGTTTTGACTGATCGAATTTGCTCGAAGATGGGTACAAGATATTTCGATAATTTTGGTGAGAATATCCGCAGAATTTACTTGTTGCAGTTTTGATTTAGATTTAGACATTAGACATTTAGATCGCACTTTCTGTCGTTTCTAGCACTTTGATTCGACTGTCAGAATTTATCGGGCGATGTTTCGTGGGTTATTTGAAGGGCTGTTTCCAGACTTTCAAGTATTTTGAGCGAAATGGTCGGATCTTTTCGAAAATTTTGGCGTGTTTTGTCGGTTTGACGTTTTTGTCGGGGTCTGATGTATTTTGGACAGACTGCTTAGCGGTGTGTTGGACCAACACGGATATGAAAATTTTCGATTTTTCAGATAATTATGAAAATCAGGATTTACTTCCGTTTCATTCGAGGAAATTCTGAGGTATACAGAATTTGCTCGCTGCCGTTTAGCACTTTCGGGTGTTCAGAATATCTGCCAGTTTGGCGATTTCGTTGCACTTTCGAGTATTTCGAGAGAAATATTCTTATATTTTAGAAAATTTTCGAGTGTTACAATTTTTGACGGTTTGGCGTTTTCGTTGGGGGTTTGATGTATTATGGGCAGACAGCTTTGGTGCTGTGTTGGACCAACAGGGATAGGAGAATTTTCGATTTTTCAGATAATTATGAATATTAGAATTTACTTCCGTTTCACTGGAGGTTTTACGAAATTTGCTCACTGCCGTTTTGCATTTTCGAGTGTTTAGAATTTCTGCCAGTTAGGCGTTTTGGTTGGGGGTTCGACGTATTTTGGGCAGACTGCTTGGCACTGTGTTGGACCAACACGGATACGAGAATTTTCGATTTTTCAGATAATTATGAAAATCAGAACTTACTTCCGTTTCATTGGAGGTAATTAATTCTGACGTTCACGGAATTTGCTCGCTGCCTTTTAGCAATTTCGAGTGTTTAGAATATCTACCAGTTTAGCGTTGTCGTTGCACTTTTGAGTATTTCAAGTGAAATACTCGGATATTTTTGAAAATTTTGGCGTGTTCAAGTGTTAGAACTTTTGCCAGTTTGGCGTTTTTGTTGGGGATTTGATATATTATGGGCAGACTGCTTTGGTGCTGTGTTGGACGAACACGGATAGGAGAATTTTTCAGATAATTATGAAAATCAGAATTTACTTCCGTTTCATTGGAGGTAATCAATTCTGCGGTACACGGAATTTGCTTGCTACCTCATAGCAATTTCGAGTGTTTGGAATTTCTGCCAGTTAGGCGTTTTGGTTGGGGGTCTGATGTATTTTGGGCAGACTGCTTGGCGCTGTGTTGGACGAAAACAGATAGGAGAATTTTCGATTTTTCAGATAACTATGAATATCAGGATTCAATTCCGTTTCATTGGAGGTGATTAATTCTGACGTACACGGAATTTGCTCGCTGCCTTTTAGCAATTTCGAGTGTTTAGAATATCTACCAGTTTAGCGTTGTCGTTGCACTTTCGAGTATTTCAAGCGAAATACTTGGATATGTTTGAAAACTTTTGCGTGTTCGAGTGTTAGAATTTGTGCCAGTTTGGCGTTTTGGTTGGGGGTCTGATATATTTTGGGCAGACTGCTTTGGCGCTGTGTTGGACGAACACGGATAGGAGAATTTTTCAGATAATTATGAAAATCAGAATTTACTTCCGTTTCATTGGAGGTAATTAATTCTGAGGTATACGAAATTTGCTCGCTGCCTTTTATCAATTTCGAGTATTTGGAATTTCTGCCAGATAGGCGTTTTAGTTGGGGGTCCGATATATTTTGGGCAGACTGCATGGCGCTGTTTTGGACCAACACAGATAAGAGAATCTTGGATTTTTCAGGTAATTATGAAAATCAGGACTTACTTCCGTTTCATTGGAGGTGATTAATTCTCATGTGCACGGAATTTGCTCGCTGCCTTTTAGCAATTTCGAGTGGCGTTTTGGTTGGGTTTTGGTGTATTTTGGACAGAACTGTTATAGTCCTGTCAAGACTGTTGACGTGTTAGAATGTTTGTTCTTTTTTGGCGTTTTCATTGGGGTTTGGAGTATTCTTAGCAGATTTGGTCTTTTCGCGATTTTTGGCGTTTTGGAGTGCGTTTTTGCTGGGGTTTGGTAGTAAAAAAAGGGTGACTGACCTGCTATTGCCATCCACGGGTAGAAGGTGTGATTCGACTGCTGGTGTAGCTGGGTGCCCACGGGCTGGGACGAAGTGGTGTTGAGCGAGCAGGGGTTATTCCAAGAGCTGAGGGCGTTGGAGGTGCGTCCGCCGCCGGCGGCCCCCGGGCTGGAGGCAGGGTCGCCGCCGACGAGGCCGACGGAGCTGCCGTAGCCGACCCTGGAGTCGGGCGTGCAGGCGGACGGTCTGACGGGGCCGGAGAGGCTGTTGGAGAGGCTGGCGCCGCCTCCGGAGCTAGCGCTCTGCCAGACGTCCTTCACCGCCGCCGCCGCCACCACCGAGGCGTACCCGTTCTGGTCCGAGTTGCCCTTGGAGCAGTCGGGCTTCGCGTTCGTCGTGCTGTAGTTGACGGAGTTCTG
The DNA here is from genome assembly GCA_951805005.1 of Othius punctulatus. Classification (NCBI taxonomy): domain Eukaryota; kingdom Metazoa; phylum Arthropoda; class Insecta; order Coleoptera; family Staphylinidae; genus Othius; species Othius punctulatus. The sequence continues at coordinate 11,043,484 of OX638145.1, forward strand.
CTGGCCCTCCGTGGACGAGGAGTACAGCTTGCAGGCGGCCGCCACCGAGGCGTCGTACGGCGAGTCCTGCGGCGGCCTGGCCTGGTGCAGCGAGTGGTGGTGGTGGTGCTGCGAGCTGGCGTACGGCGACATCCCCAGGCTGAGCGGGAACGGCCTGTAGGCGGCGGCGGCGCTCTGGTCGTGGTGGTGGGCGCCCGCCACCGAGCTGGGGCTCTGGTGATGGTGGCTGCCGTAGAAGCCGCCTTGCTCGAAGTAAGAGTTCATTATGGCGTTAATTTTGGCGGCCTTGTTCGGACACTTGGAGGAATTTGGCGCGCGTTAGTCCACGGGGGGTGGTGCACTCGCTGGTGGGGCCTTCACAGTACGACCGCCAAACAATCACGTACACAACCTGCGACCATCCAAGTTTCTGCCCCCGGGGAAGTCGGCGAAGAGTTTTTTCAACTTTTGAAGTGTCTTATGTGTTCGCGCCGAAGTCGCACATGATTCGGAAGTGGATTAAACGGCCGGGGTTTTATCGGTAATGATATGGGGAGATAAAGTGCGCTTAATAGTTAATAGAATGATTATTGTTACGACGCAATAGCAATAAAAGTGGGCAATAAAAACGGTGGTAGGCTGCGGGTATTCGCACGAGCACACTGCGCGGAAGCTCAGTCCGGAATGCACGCACTTACTAGTTAGATCGCGGATCGGGACCCACTGGAGCTCACCGGAGTCTGCTCCAGCCCACACATCCCGGCCCATTCACCGTCTCCGTCTTCCCACTACCTCTCTCGCTCGCGCCGCTCCCCACCACCACCGGGCACGAGCACGCGGCAACAATAGTCAGATCATTAACAGAAGTGACTGTTGCTACCTGTATTGTCAATTATGAAGAGAGGCCCATTCGGTACGCCCTTAAACCCCTTCGGATCCTCCACGTCTTTCGCAACTTCTTCGCGAAGACACCAATGTCCGGCGCCTCCACCAACGCGGAGGCACCAATCAATCAATATTGGTAACGGATTAATACATTTGGTCGCCGGAAGCTTCTTCGTTTGCGTTTCGGTGGTGGCCCATTAAAAAAAAAAAACTATTCCTAGGGATTTGGGGAAACCGTAGGTTTTAATTGCGGCCCAGGAGAGCGGCGCGTGCGAGCGAGAGCGGCCGAGTTGCGGATAAAAAGCGAGACGGTAACAATGGCATAATGGAAGGGATCATGAAAGCACCAATGGCAATTGGATTCGTCACAGTCTGGGCGCCCACTATGAGCTACGCGCAGGCAAAACGTGGTCCCAAAGTGCTCCTCCGGGCGGCGGCGGGGGGTAGGGGCAACACGCGCGCGGCCCTCCAGGAGGCGCCGTCCTTCTCTGGCCCGCGGGCCGCGCACCGGTACCGTGGCGCTTTCTATCGGGCAATCGCGAAACCGAGCCATACCCATTCAGGCCACCAAACGGGCAACATCGGGGTGTCCCCGGCGTTAAGGGTGGCCGGGCGCATCCACCAATTATGCGCGCAAAAAATTACGAATTAATTCGCAGGCGGTAAGCGGTCGGTAAAATCACCGTGACAGTAAACAAATCGCATAAAACCGACACCGCGGCTCGTAAAACATTTTATTACATCCACCGCACACCAGTTGGGCACGCTCCGCTCTTAGGCGCCCCCTTCTCTCGCTCGCTCTCGCTCGCTCCTTGGGTCCCGTCCATAAACTTTGCATCGGTCGTAGGTGACGTTTACGGCCGTTCAAGTGCCACTAAAATCAACTTTTACAGCCATATTTTACCGCAGACTTTGTACATATTGAAGCGCGCCGCATCTGTCCCGGGCCACTCAATCCCCGTTCCTTTGAGGACGAGAATTGGCCGAGCGCATTTTATTGCGCTTTTACGACCGCATAATCATCACAATGATGACTTCATTCGACTTTTAGGAGCCGCCCGTCGGGGCGCGATTTACGGCCTTTTAAACCGTCACGTCAGGCACATCATATTACCATGTAACGGCCGCCCGTTAAAACGTGCGCCGGTAACCCATGCATAATCCGTCATCACGCTCACAACTACGCGCGCTTTTCCACGCATTTTCCTCGATTTTCCCGGGGTTAAAGGGCGCGCACCGCACGGCAGCGCGCCCTGCCAGGCGGTAGCCGAAGCGCGCGCGCGCTGGCAGTTACCATACACCGAAAACATTTACAATCAATACAATGGGAGTTTTATGGTCAATAAGAAGTCGTTGCCGCACCGAACGGCTTGTAGAATGAGCCTCGAACGTTCCGGCCCCGCGATAAGGTTACGGAATAACTTTAAACTAAATACTTTACGGCCCCCGAAGAGGATCGTCGACGTTATTAAGGCGATTCGCCGTTTCCCGGCTTCATTCGATTCCCTTTATGCGCCCGCTACCGTTGTGTTGCTCTCTCCGCCGCTATTTTTTTCCTTTATTTATGCGGGCGTAATGAATTCGCGCAATCCTCGCCCCCGCAGTTTGTTTACTCGCACGTCTGCACGGGCCGACCCGCGTGAATAATTAACACCGGACCGCGCGGAATTGGGAGCGCGCCTTCGCATGGGAAAGCAACCATCCATCATCACGAAATAAAAAAAAAAACAACCTCATAAATACAATTAGAAGAAAAAATAACTTTGATCGCTATTTTGTCTTCTAAGTTTTAAAAAATATGCGACTCATGCACCTGTTTTAGATTTATTCACGTGTCAACTTAAAAAAATATATAAAACAATTATGGTGATCCATGATCAATTATGAATGCCCAAAGAAAATTAAAAAAATATCGATGAGAATTGCAGGCAGCTTTATTGAACAAGTATCTCAATACAAACACCTGGGTGTAATTATAGAAGAAAACGGTGATATTGATTGTGAAATAAATAACAGACTACATGCAGTCTCAAAATCATATCACATATCACATATATCACTGCCTCATATCACAAACACATATCACTGCCTAAGAAGTAAATTTCTGAATAATAAGGGAATATCTAAGAAAACAAAGATCGCGGTGTCCAACGCGGTGTATACTCCAATACTCACATATGGGAGTGAGACATGGGTCACTAGTAAAAAACAAGACAGCCGAATACAAGGGGCAGAAATGAAATATCTCAGAAGAGTGGAAGCCATCACAAAGAAAGTCAGAATTAAGAATGAAGATATAAGGAAGAGCTTAAATGTAACGCCCATAAAACAGAAAATTATCGCACGTAAACTCGGATGGTTTATCTGAACCGAATGAAGGAAACTTGGCAGACGAGACAAATTTGGGAAGCAAGACCTTATGGGAAAAGAGGAAGAGGTAGACCAGCCAACACGTGGAATGGTGTTATGAGTGAAAAGTAGTGAGCTATCGTGGAGACAAGCTAAGTGCAATAGTGAGGACAGAAGCAAGTGGTGCAGGTTTATTGCAGAAGTCACAAAAACCGAAATTAAAGAACTATCACTCGACACCCTCAGGGTACAAGAGGACCGAATTATGTATGTATGTATGTATGTATGTATGTATGTATGTATGTATGTATGGTGATCTATTATATATTTAAAAAAAATAGTGGTTATATGTACGGTCGCGGGCTGAAAAAAAGTTGGACAAGTCTTACAGTGAATTTGTCTATAAATGAGCTGTGTAATCAAGTCATTCGTATCTGCAAAGCAAAATAAAGTAACATGTCATTGTCATTGTAACAAATACCTACATGTTACTTGGACAAGACTTATAGTGAATTTGTCTAAAATTGAGCTGTCTAATCAAGTCATTCGTCTCTGCAAAGGAAAATCAAGTCACATACTATTGTCATTATGACAAATACCTACATGTTACTTGGAAAAATCTTATAGTGAATTTGCCTAAAATCAAGCTGTGTAATAAGTCATTCGTCTCTGCAAAGGAAAATCAAGTCACATATTATTGTCATTACGACAAATACCTACATGTTACTTGGAAAAATCTTATAGAGAATTTGCCTAAAATCAAGCTGTGTAATAAGTCATTCGTATCTGCAAAGGAAAATCAAGTAACATATCATTGTCATTGTGACAAATACCTACATGTTACTTGGACAAGTCTTATTGTGAATTTGTCTAAAATTGAGCTGTGTAATCAAGTCATTCGTATCTGCAAAGGAAAATAAAGTAACATGTCATTGTCATTGTACAAAATACCTACATTTTACGTGGACATGTCTTATAGTGAATTTGTCTAAAATTGAGCTGTGTAATCAAGTCAAGTCAAGTCTCTGCAAAGGAAAATCAAGTAACATGTCATTGTCGAAATTAATTTTACAATTGTGTGCTTTCAATTAAAACTCAATTTAGAAGCAATTTTTAAAGATATTATAGAAAGGTTTTATTTTTATTTCTTACATTATTAGTATTAAGCGAGAAAGAGATAATTTCAGATATACCTACTATTATACCTACGATATATTAGTAGGTATAATAGAAACATAATACAGTAAAAATTCGATAAATGCAACAGGCCTGATTCTATTTGTAAAAACAAAATTGCTTTTAATGAGTATTGCTAATATCGAATTGATTATAAAATTTTAACGCAAAGTCCATTTTGCCGTTGCTAATACTGCCGTACTAAGTACAGAGGTTGCAACTAACTTTTTTGACGAAAATGAGTTATCAGTCTTAGATGTTGTAATATCAATTGGTGAACAATTTCATAATATAATGAAACAATTAAATTTATTTTATCACAATAAAAATGGTTAATAAAAGTTGCCATATCTTCTTTAAATAAGTGTATTACTACAAAAATTAGCCGTATCCATCAATCACTAAGATATTTTAATCGTAACTCAAAAAGTTACGGTAAAATATCTTATTATTTACGAGATTAAGTTAAATTTCCAAGTTAGAAGATGAATTGCATTGCAGTAATAAGAAAATCTTTTAGATGATTTATTTTGATATTGCATGAGATATGTGTGTTTTGCTGATTCATTTCACCACAGGGTAGATAAAGAACTCAAAGTAAAGAAAAAAGTGACGTAAAGAGTGCGTCACAAATACGTCAAAAAATAAATATTTTGGAAATTAAAGCTGAAGATTTCTTTAAATGGCAAGATTTCAGTTCCATATACGTTTTCAAAAATACTAAATGTAATTCTCAACGTTCATGCGTTAAATATTTTTGTGAAGTAAGAGACGAATGAGGAGCTGGTCATTAATATCATATAATGTACATATATGTATAGATGTACTTTTGAAAATGCTGAATATACGATAGTTAAATTTTTGAAGAATTTAATTGTTTAACAAAGGATGAAGGAACCAGAATTAAAATAAACTAATGGTCCACCAGAATTGTTTGTTCCAAAAAACAAACTCAAATTTTGGTAAGACAAATTTCGGGAACAGTTAATGATAACAATGAAATATCCTTAAATTAGTATAAATAAAGCACTTGGTTAAATTTAATAATTTTTTTATTAAAAACTCTCCAATGGTTTCGGTCTCACAACCATTATCAAGTGACAAATAAGACTGAATACAAATTCATGAAAGGGGCTATATATAATCTAAATCCTAGTGTAACATTATTAGGCTACCACTGGTTTCTAATTTGGGGAGGTGCAATCTATTTTTAAAAGCCTAGCTTAGGTGTATTCTATATTAAATTGAACCTTTCTGCTCATTTCATGTATTTATAAGCAACATGGATTTTTACTACCTAATTTCATCAATCTGCGTTCAATTCTTCAATTTTGTTTAGTGGTTGTAAAAAACTCTCCCCATAATAGGCGACTTTCCTCTAGTATATATTTTTTATTATGTTAATGTGAAATTAAACACAAGGTAGAACACAGACAAGAAGCAACACAATTACAACCAGTCAATCTATCAAATGAAATAAGTGGGAGTTGCGGAAAAAATCAATAAAAAATTGTTGACAAGAAGCAACACAATTTTAACCACTTAAGGTTAAATTTGTCAAATGTCATCCCATCCCATAAGTGGGAGTGACGGAAAAAATGAATCAAAAATTGTTGCTCTTATAGAGAGTTGCTAATAGATAATGTTGTATTTACAGGAGTTGCATTTATCGAATTTTTACTGTACATATATATTCATCTTCTTCTCTAACAAATTTAAAGTTAAAGAAAAATATGGTGTTACCCACATGGGGTAATAAATAATAATACAGAATTATTGATTCTTTGCCTAATAAAGATTGTGTATCTATATGATGAGAATGTATTGATGTTTTTACGATGATATTCAATTTGCAAAACTTTTCGTTTTTTTCGTGTTCGCGACTTTATGACGAATTTCCAGATCGAGAATGAGGGTCCCTAGACAAGTAAAATGTGATGATATTGAAAATGACCAAGTAGGTATGCTGTTTTTATTTATATCATTGTGCTACATGTTAATTATGTAGGTAGAATTATGTTAATAATCAATTTACAAAACTTTTAGTTTTTTCGTGTTTTTTTGAAATTTTAACGAACTTCCAGATCGAGAATGAGGGTCCCTAGACAAGTAAAATGTGATGAAATGGAAAATGACCAAGTAGGAATGCAGTTTCTATTTATATAATTTTGTTACATGTTAATTATGTAGGTAGAATTATGTTGATAATCAATTTACAAAACTTTTAGTTTTTTCGTGTTTTTTTGAAATTTTAACGAACTTCCAGATCGAGAATGAGGGTCCCTAGACAAGTAAAATGTGATGATATTGAAAATGACCAAGTAGGTATGCTGTTTTTATTTATATCATTTTGTTACATGTTAATTATGTAGGTAGAATTATGTTAATAATCAATTTACAAAACTTTTAGTTTTTTCGTGTATTTTTGAAATTTTAACGAACTTCCAGATCGAGAATGAGGGTCCCTAGACAAGTAAAATGTGATGACATGAAAAATGACCAAGCAGGTATGCTGTTTTTATTTATATCATTTTGTTACATGTTAATTATGTAAGTAGAATTATGTTGATAATTTCTTAATTTAAAAAAACTAATTGGGCATCCGTTAGACTTAATGCATTTGCTAAAATTATTAGCGAGTAATGTTTTTTCTAATAATTAAAATAATTATCAATTAATTTTGATAATTTTTTCTATGGTGGAGGCGCCGGGCATAGAATTTTCTTTCGTCATTCGTACACGGAAAAAAGAGTTTATAGTTTACACATATAACGTAAAGTATTAGGGATCAGGCAGCAACGCGATATGGCAAGAGTTTTTGCTGTGAATTGTACGTTGTTGTTTTTTTAAAAATACATGTATTCAAAATTTATTATTTGAAATATTTACCGAGTTTAATAATAGTTAAAAATAAGATTTGACGCAGTTATTATTAATTATAATATCTATTAGATTGTATGAATCGGTGGTTTGAACAGTGACAAATTGAAGGCGTAAATTTAATTGTAAAACACTTACCGAATATATTTTGGTTTTCTCATTGGAAACAGGGAAATCTGAAAGAAGAAAAAAAAACATTAAGTAACAATTAAATCATGTTATTTTTAATCGTAAATTCCTAAAACACTAATAAAAAAGATATTTTCTTGTTATCATCAGACTACGTTATTGTTTTCATTTAGAGATTTGTTTTACATTGTAGTTATCATGTGACTATATTAATTAGTTACGATAGCTTACTCCAGTTCTTAATGTTTAAAATAATAGAATAGAATAAATAAATTCATGTAGCTATATCATATATGTAGCTATGAATGTCAAAGATCAATACAGAAACGGAAAAAAACATACATTACATATATAACAGTAGATTATTAACATTTTTAACAGTAAGAAGTAAAGAATCATTAAAGAAAGTGTTATTAACAATATTAAGAGTAAGAACATTAATTTGTTTTAAAATGTAGCGTAATCAAATATTTATTTTGTTTTAGGTGCCATGGGACACTAAAATACAGACAAGTCTAAAGGAAAATTATGCAGTACACTAAAAGTGCAAGGATTTGCAACAATATTGAAGAAAAACTCGTGCCAAAAAGAAATGTTGGAAATTATTGTGTTCAGAATAATAAAACAATTATTACAATGTAATTTAAAATAAATATTATACAAAAATGTATAAAATTTAATCAGAAAACAAATGAAACACACAAGGTTCTTAAATTTTGCATGAGTAAGATTTAGTACTTACTTTTCTTATAATTTGATGTGTAAGTTCAAAACTAGGAAAATTTTGCACAAAACTTTTCAATTTCTGCGAGTATTTCTGAGAGTATGTAGAAATATGTAAAAAATAACCAGACAACGTTAACGACAAACGAACGGAATACTTGAATTTTGTTGCATGCATATTTTTTAATATGTTAAGATTTCGTGCATAAGCTTATAAATGTATGACAACAAAGTAGATATATAAATTTTAACATTTTAGCCAAATTAAAAAAAAAACATGAGATTACAAAACAAAACCTGTTTTTAATAAGGTAATAAAACCAATGAACAAATAATATGGCTTTCTGATAAGAGATAGCACCACAATTGTATTATAATATATTATATTATAATACGATTATAATATTATAATAAGTATTACGTATTCAATTATTTTTGTATTACTTTATTGAACGTTTTCTTTGGTAATCTCATGTATTTTTAAAATGTGGCTTATGTCCCTTTTTGCCCTGAGCCCTTCAGTTATTAATCTCAATTTGTATATCAGAATAACAATGTAAAAAAAATAACCAGAATACTGAAAGAAGAAACGAATTTGTCATACATTTTGTGTGAACGTTCTAAAATTGGTATGTAAGTTAATTAAGTAAAACGAAATAAAATTTGTTGAATCAATACCTTTTAATGTTAAAGTTTTTATAAATGTATAAAAGTGGATACATTTTGTATAACAGTAATCGTTATTTGTAATTATATAGTATACAAATGAACAATTTTGTGTGTAAGTTTATAAATGTATAAAAAAAAAGTAGATACATTTTGTATAATAGTAATCCATATTTGTAATTATACAGTATACAAATTAACAAATATATAAGCTTGTAAATGTATAGAACTACGGTCGATACATTTTGCACAACAGTTATTATTATTATTATTACAACAGTTATTGTTATTATTAATCTCAATGAGTATATCAGAATGATAAACAAATTAACGAGAATACTGAAAGGAGAAAATATTTGCTTGAACATGCTTCACCCAGTTAATATATTACACATTTGTATAGGTATTTTTAAAATTTATTTCGTTTGACATGCAATTATAAACTTGAAAAACATTATGTGCATCCTTCATTCAGACAACTAAAACAATTCAACTTTAAGTATAAACTTATTTAAAAATTATATAGTTCCTTCAACCATAACACAATCTTAGACACGCTACTGAACACACTATTATATAAAACGGACTTCATCAGCTCTTAATTAATAAAATTACGCCTTCATATTTTACGACACACATATCCATCTCAAGAAATCGTCTACAACATTATTGCTGCGTTATAAAGCATTTAATTACTGTACACGTTAATTTACGAGCAACATGAACTTCGTCGCTGCCTATCAGGCATTTTACACTAATTAAAGCAATAATGTGTTATAATTATTTATGCGCTCCATATTTACGTCATAAATTATCTTCAGTAATTTGATATTCTCGACAATTAATTAATATAATTATAAGGCCCTCGCGTTACATAAACAGATTTACCCTTATTATTACCATCTATTATTATATCTTTTAATTCTATTATTATAATATTAATATGTTAATGCTGACGCAGGCAAGACATGCATATGATAGCATGAAACTGATATTTAAGTTTGCAAATGAAACCAATATAAAAAATCCTTTTAATAGAGAAATGTAATATGGTTAAAAATTTATTTGGGGATTCATTTAGTTTTAACAATGATTTTACTTGAGACTTTTGAGACTTGAGACTTTTACAATGAAACATAAACCACAGATTTCTCTCAGAAGACACATCAAGTGCAAGTCTCCATGCTTTCAATAAGCAAAACATTGGATTCATTTAATTTTAACAGTGATTTTACTTGAGGCTTTTGAGACTTGAGACTTTTACAATGAAACAGAAACCACAGATTTCTCTCAGTAGACACATCAAGTGCAAGTCTCCATGCTTTCAATAAGTAAAACATTGGATTCATTTAATTTTAACAGTGATTTTACTTGAGGCTTTTGAGACTTGAGACTTTTACAATGAAACAGAAACCACAAATTTCTCTCAGAAGACACATCAAGTGCAAGTCTCCATGATTTCAATAAACAAAACACTAACTCAAGGTGTCTGGAGTTGTTAGGCTCAATTAGTTAGTTGTTTATTCTAAGCTTTATCAGGGGATGGAAAGATAGGTTTGCTGGGCCATGTAATGGCAAATTTGTAATATGGACTGCTCTTTTCTGTTGCAACTAGTCACAAAATGGTTTCTGACAATGTATTTGAATTTTAATCAGCGCATTATTCCACTTTTTTGGTATACTATTGGAATCACTAAACTTTAATCAAATACGGCCGTACTGCATCAAATTAGTGGAAAAATATGCCCCACTGGCGCATAACTTAAAGTTAATTGCACAATTAATATTTATCAGCGCCTGAATGGTAAAATAATAGCCAATCCGTCATCAGACGGGCAATAATTAGCATTAATGAATATTGCATGGATTTTGGAGGATACCGACGAGTGAACTCGCTAATTAAGCGAAGATGCGAGTGATAATGGTAAGAAAATGCGGAATTTTTCAGGAGGGCATAAAACGTGCAGACTTTTCATTTATAATGCTGCAAAGCTCGCAGCTTCCAAGGGATCATCCTGGAGCTTAGGTGTCCACTTCAGACGTGCATGCATTGTTGCATACACCGAAAAGCTTCACGGCGCGAGGAATTGATCTAAAAGCTCCTCGAGAGTGGAGAAAATTACGATTTTTACACCGCAGACTGCTGAAATCAATGGCATAAAACATTTTCTAACTCCAACCAATTTTATACGCTGAAAACATTACTAATTTTTTTAGTTCATGTTATAGACAATCTAATATGTGCAGGAAATACATTTTTAGGTACAAGAAATTTCATGAAGATGGTAATTAGCCGTAGTGGTAGAAATATACCATCGTTTATTATGCTACTCTTACTTAAAAATACATTTCTTTCCTCTATTTTTTCGGTAATTTTTAGAGAACCATCGAATGTCAAATACCAATAATTGTATTTTACACGTTGAAAACATTAATTATTTCATGTTATAGACAATCTAAAACGTACAGGAAATACATTTTTAGGTACAAGAAATTTCATGAAGATGGTAATTAGCTGTAGTGGTAGAAATAAACCATCGTTTATTATGCTACTCTTAGTCATAAGTACATTTGTTTCCTCTATTTTTTAGTTTGTGGAAATATTAAGAGAACCATCGAATGTCAAATACGAATAGTAAGTGAAAGGAGAAAAATGCTCAAAAGGTCGCCGCTTAATTGGCACCTATATTTAATTACGAATCTAGCATTTCCTCAGAATCTAGACAAGGTCAGCAGATTTCGTGATTTCGTTAATTGCATTTAAACGCTAGTAACTTATAAGTTAATGAATGCACGTAACTGTAAATTTTGATAAAATATTTAATTTGCATAATTAAAAGCAGGATTTTAGTTTTCTTGTGGTATCATTAATAGGATTAGTATTCATATTTTGTTATATATCTGAGGCCCGTTCAGCCTCGACACTTGCAATTACTCCTTTGCTCTGATTTGGAAAGTCTGAAATATTTTCTAAACAAGTCTATAAAACTGCATTAAATATTAATTTTATTATGTGATTTTTTTTTAATTATATGACCCAGTCTACCTCATTTCATTTTTAATGTGTTGCAACATTTTTCTGTGAAACTTCAATTGAGTGATAATTGCAATGTTCACTATCAAAATTTCAGATATTCTGTGAAAGTTCTAATAATTACCGACAGTCTTTTAGTTGCTCAAAATTTCAATTATTCTAGTAAAATTTCATATAGTTCAGTTAAATTTCATGTATTTCAGTAAAATTTTCTATTATTTCTGTAATTTTTTGAATTGAATGTTTTATTGGTATGTTTCATTAATTATTTAGTTGCCCTATTAATGCAATTTGCGGATGTATTCGTATGCGTAATTTATGTATATTTTAATAATTATAAAACATTTGACAATTGAAGACTGAATAGACTAAAAGACTGCAAATTACGAGAGATTTTAATTTTCTGTTGAATAAAATATTTAAAAACACCAAATCTTTAAATCAATATGTTTCAATCAAAAATGATGAAAATAATTTAATATTTAATATCGTTATATCGTCGGCTTAATGTTATAAGGTTGTATGTGCAAATTTGTAAATTTGGGAAAATCAACTTTAAATATGTTTGCTATTATAGAAAATGATGTATTGTGCACTGTAATTAGATTTTTTATAATTAATCATCCTTAATCATCCGATTTTAACCTTCCAACAAGTTGAAAAGTCCCGCTTTGAAATCATATAGCCCTATAAAGCTATAGACCTAAAAATTGAAAAAAATGTTAAAATGTGGCGATATGCGTAATAAATTTCTCGTTCCATTTATACTAAAACATTTTCAGTGGGTTAAACTGTTAAGCAGGAATTGGCATAAATGTTAAAAACAATATTAAATCCATATTTTCACCCCTTATCCCAAACACATGGTATATGTTATAAAATTTTGGTGAGAACTTCAAACACAAGTGACAAATTTAAATATGCAAATTGCGCCACCATATTTATGTCTCTATTAATGAAAGGTTTCTCTAGGAATTTTGTTGGGAAGGAAACGAGTATTGCTTTTTAAACACGACAGTTAGAGGACCATTGCTCACAGGCATGGCCTTTATGTCTCAATTTATATGGGACTTTCCGTAGGGCGATGGTGGAATACTTATTATGCCGCCATGTACTATAAAGTATGGAGTACAGAGTCCATTTTTTACGTCCTGAAATTTCATGAATAGTAAATCGAAGAAGGGGAGAACAAGAATGCACTCAGATTTATGCGACCGTGACCTTTGTGCATCGGTTTTTGTCGGGTTTTCTCAATCTGTTTTGTAAGAACCTACAAGTAGTCAATTGTAGCACAGATCTGTAAATAGTGGTTTAAAAAATGAGTAGGTACTAAAGAATAATAAAAAAATGCACAAGATTTAAAGAACAGTTAAAAAATGTACGATTTTTAAAGAATGTATTAAAAATGGCACAAGTTTCAAAGAACAGCTCAAAAAATATGCAAGTTTTAACAAAAAGTTATAAAAATGCAAAAGTTTTAAAGAATAAAAGATGTAATTTAACTCAAAAAATGCAAAAATTATTTTCTACTTTTCAACGAGGCGATTTAAGTTATGAAACTTACTAAGTATACTTACTACTTACACTACTTATAATAAGTATAGATCTTTAAACATTACAGACTGTAAGAATAAAGAGTAAGAGTTTACCTCTTAAAGAGGTAAAAAAATGCATTTTTTTATAAATTGGGTAAATCATTGCACGATTTTTAAAGAATTACTTAATTATTTTTTTAATTTAGAGAACAGTTATAAATTGTACGGCTGTTAAAAAATAGATAAAAAAATGCATACATTTTAAAGGGCAACTAAACAATGGGCAAGTATTTAGGAGTAGTTATAAACAGTTTTCAGTTATATACAGGTTTCAGGTTTAAACTGAACTGTTTTAATGAATAAATAATATTATTTTACTAAAAAAATGTGCATATTTTATCAGTTGAGTTACCAAATTGCATTGTATTTCGGTTTTTAAAAGTTTTTTATGCCAATGTAGCTGTTTTTTATGAGAGAGAGCTGAGAGTTAGAAAATTATTATATTTTTATAATTTTTCTGCCATAATTTCATTATTCTAGCAAAATTTCATTTATTTCAGTTAAATTTTCTACTCTTTCTTATTTTTTTGTATTATTCCAGTTAAATTTTCAACTTTTTCTTATTTTTTTGTTGTATTTCTGAAAAGTTTCAATTATTGAGTAAAAATTGCAATGTTCACTATCAAAATTTCAGATATTCTGTATAAGTTTCAGTGATTATCGATAGTTTTTAAATTGTTCTGTCCAAATTTCAATTATTCTAGTAAAATTTAAATTATTTGAATAAAATTTCTGCGAAACTTTAATTATTGAGTGAAAATTTTAAACTGACTATAAAAATTTCAAATTTTCTGTTAAAGTTTCAGTGATTCTAGTAAAACTTCATTTATTTGAGTTAATTTTTTTATTTTTTCTTAATTTTTTGTATTATTTCTGTAAAGTTTCAATTATTGAGAGAAAATTGCAATGTTAACTATCAAAATTTCAGATATTCTGTATAAGTTTCAGTGATTATCGATAGTTTTTAAATTGTGCTGTTCAAATTTCAATTATTCTAGTAAAATTTCATTTATTTCAGTAAAATTTCTGCAAAACTTCAATTATTGAGTGATAATTTTAATGTTGACTATCAAAATTTCAGATATTCTCTATAAGTTTCAGTGATTATCGATAGTTTTTAAATTGTTCTGTCCAAATTTCAATTATTCTAGTAACATTTCATATATTTCAGTAAAATTTCTGCAAAACTTCAACTATTGAGTAATAATTTTAATGTTGACTATCAAAATTTCAGATTTTTTGTGAAAGTTTCAGTGATTACCGACAGCCTTTTAGTTGTTCTGTCCAAATTTCAGTTATTCTAGTAAAATTTCATTTATTTCAGTAAAATTTCTGCAAAACTTCAATTATTGAGTGATAATTTTAATATTGACTATCAAAATTTCACATTTTCTGTGAAAATTTCAGTGATTCAGTGATTTTCAAGAAAATTGCAATGTTTACTATCAAAATTTCAGATATTCTGTATAAGTTTCAGTGATTATTGATAGTTTTTAAATTGTTGTGTCCAAATTTCAATTATTCTAGTAAAATTTCATTTATTTCAGTAAAATTTCTGCAAAACTTCAGTTATTGTGTGATAATTTTAATGTTGACTATCAAAATTTCAGATATTCTGTATAAGTTTCAGTGATTATCGATAGTTTTTAAATTGTTCTGTCCAAATTTCAATTATTCTAGTAACATTTCATATATTTCAGTAAAATTTCTGCAAAACTTCAACTATTGAGTAATAATTTTAATGTTGACTATCAAAATTTCAGATTTTTTGTGAAAGTTTCAGTGATTACCGACAGCCTTTTAGTTGTTCTGTCCAAATTTCAGTTATTCTAGTAAAATTTCATTTATTTCAGTAAAATTTCTGACAGCCTATTAGTTGTTCTGTCTAAATTTCAGTTATTCTAGTAAAATTTCGTACATTTGAGTAACATTTTCTATGATTTTAGTAAAATTTTCTATTATTTCTGTATATTTCTGTATTATATTTGTAAAATGATATTTGGTTGAATTCAATAAAAAATAAGAAATACTGTGACATAATTTTGAGAGCAAACATTGCATTGCTCTCAAAATATCAAATATTCTGTGAAAATTTCAGTGATTACCGACAATCTTGTCGAAATTTAAACGATTACTAGCAAATTATTCAATTATTTCAATAAAAAATGTAGTCTGTCAAAATAGATATGTCTCGTGTTAAAGTTTCAATTCCATTGAAAATTTTCTTAATTTCTGTCGTAATATCAATTATTTTGGTCGAAATGATTAATTCTATCAAAAATGCAATATTTCTGACAACAGTTCAATTACTCTCTAAATGTTTCAATGATTTTCGTCAAAAGATCAATTATTTGTGTAAACTTTTCAAATACTCCTGCTAAAATTTCAAGTACACTTAACAGTGTGAAACTTTGTAACAGTGAAATTTTGAGAAGAAACAATGCTAGAATAACTTCTAGCATTGTTTCTTCTCAAAATATCAATTATCTTGTAACAATTCTGTATATTCTAGCAAACTGGCATTTATTTCTATAAAAATTTCGAGTAGTAAATTCTTACTTTTGCTAAATATAATTACATGTAGTTATATAATAGGTGATATTTAACATTTTAGGGTAGGCCTAAAGGGCTAACGACCCTCAGGTCTTTCTTCCCTTCTTCGATTCGTTTTGTAAAACATCAATTATTGTGCATTACTTGCAATGTTTGCTATAAAACTTTCTAATAGTCTGCGGAAGTTTCAGAGACTTCTGACAAATTGGAAAATGTTTATAGGTAGAATGGGTAAAAAAATGCACGATATTTTAAGAATACTTAAAAAAAATATCACAAGTTTTAAAGAACAGTAAAAAAAATTACAAGCTTTAAAGAACAGTTAAAAAATTACAAGTTTTAAAGAACAGTTAAAAAATCACAAGTTTTAAAGAACAGTTAAAAAAATCATAAGTTTTAAAGAACAGTTAAAAAAATAGTAACTCCGCCAAGGACGGTCCCAAGCCCGGCTGAAAAAGGAGGAGGGTTGTGCGCAGGGTTAACAACCCTACCACGTAAAATACCCACAATGTTAAAGAAACGTCGACAAGACTTGACCTGGTCATTTATACAAACAAAGTTTGGCAAAAATGGAAAGTTACGTTATACAACAAAGTCTGGAAAACGTAGAATGTTAAGCTATACAACAAACTCACTACAAAAATGTGCTGATTGAGGCTCAGTAATAAATCTAATAATATTCGAAATGGTCACTCATACAAACGAAGTCTGGCAAAAGTGGAAAGTTAAGTTATAGAACAAAGTCTGGCAAAAGTGATAAGTGAAGTTATACAACAAACTCACTACAAACATGTGCTGATTGAGGCCCAGTAATAAATCTAGTAATATTTGAAATGGTCATTTATACAAACAAAGTTTGGCAAAAATGGAAAGTTACGTTATACAACAAAGTCTGGCAAACGTAGAAAGTTAAGTTATACAACAAACTCACTACAAAAATGTGCTGATTGAGGCCCAGTAATAAATATAGTAATATTCGAAATGGTCACACATACAAACAAAGTCTGGCAAAAGAGGAAAGTTAAGTTATAGAACAAAGTCTGGTAAAAGAGATAAGTGAAGTTATACAACAAACTCACTACAAACATGTGCTGATTGAGGTCCAGTAACAAATCTAGTAATATTTGAAATGGTCATTTATACAAACAAAGTTTGGCAAAAATGGAAAGTTACGTTATACAACAAAGTCTGGTAAACGTAGAAAGTTAAGTTATACAACAAACTCACTACAAAAATGTGCTGATTGAGGCTCAGTAATACATTTAATAAAATTCGAAATGGTCACTCATACAAACAAAGTCTGGCAAAAGTGGAAAGTTAAGTTATAGAACAAAATCTGGCAAAAGTGATAAGTGAAGTTATACAACAAACTCACTACAAACATGTGCTGATTGAGGCCCAGTAACAAATCTAGTAATATTTGAAATGGCCATTTATACAAACAAAGTTTGTCAAAAATGGAAAGTTACGTTATACAACAAAGTCTGACAAACGTAGTAAGTTAAGTTATACAACAAAGTCTGACAAACGTAGTAAGTTAAGTTATACAACAAAGTCTGACAAATGTAGTAAGTTAAGTTATACAACAAAGTCTGACAAACGTAGTAAGTTAAGTTATACAACAAACTCACTACAAATATGTGCTGATTGAGGCCCAGTAATAAATCTAGTAATATTTGAACTTAACACATGAACACTTAACACTTAAACAATTAACACTTAAACACTGAACACTTAAAAAAAACTACTTTTGGAAGAATACCGTTATCAATGTTTCGTGACAAAAAATATTGTGCCGCTTATAAAAGATATATATTTTTTCTGAAATCCATAAGTTGCTCATTTTGCACGAGTCAAAAAAATCATTTTGTGTCAGTTTTCGCATAAGATTTCAAGTTAGAAAGTTAGAAAGTATGACAACTCTGACACGATTGCATAATAAAGTCTAACAGCCGTGAATCTATTTCAGTAGTAATTTTGAAGTAGTTTGGCGATTTGAAATAAAAAGTTAGAAGCAATTCAGTAGAAATCCTTAGGTCGGTGAAGCGATCTCAGTAGAAGTCTTTAAGATTAAGGTAAAGCGAGTCTAGTAGAAATCCTCATGTTGGTGAACAGATTCAAGAAGAAATCCTTAAGCTGGTGAAACGATTCCAGTAGAAAATGTAATTCAATGACAAATATTCTGATTCTGACATAAAGTGACACCATTCCTGAACAAAACATAAATAAATTTTGACATAAGTTTCTATACCTTTTCAACTTCAACTTGGCACTCATCACAGTCAAATTGGCATTAATGTGTTGTCCATAAGTTGCCCATTTGCCCATGAGTCAGATTGAGGCCCAGTAATAAATCTAGTAATATTTGGACTGAACACTTAAACACTTAACACTTAAACACTAAACACTTAAAAAAATCTACTTTTGGAAGAATACCGTTATCAATGTTTCGTGACAAAAAATATTGTGCCGCTTATAAAAGATATATATGTTTTCTGAAATCCATGTGTTGTCCATAAGTTGGTCATTTTGCAAGAGTCAAACACAACATTTTGTGGCAGTTTTCGCATAAGATTTCAAGTTAGCCCATTACTCTTTTCATATGTTCAAGGCTATGCAGTACTTTCGACCAATTGAATTGGTTTACAAACTGATCCATCTAAAATTGCCTATGTCTCGATTAAATAGACTAAAAATAAAACAGATTTTTTTGTCAATTTTGGCCGAGTTTTAGGGGCTAGGGGCTATAGAGTTGGTCATTTTGCATGAGTCAGATGCCAAAATTCATTTTGTGGCAGTTTTCGCACAAGATTTCAAGTTAGCCCATTACTCAAAGAAAATGGTCTTGCTTACCAAATGTATCTCTTTTTTGATATGTTTTGGACATTGGAATACTTCCGACGAATTGAATTGGTTTGCAAACTGATCCATCTAAAATTGACTATGTCTCGATTAAATAGACTAAAAATAAAATAGATTTTTTTGCCGATTTTTGCCAAGTTTTAGGGGCTAGGGGCTGGGGCTATAGAGGTACATGTCTTAACTAATTGGGACTTCCTGATTCCAAAAAGGCTATGCAGTACTTTCGACCAATTGAATTGGTTTGCAAACTGATCCATCTAAACTTGTCTATGTCTCGATTAAATAGACTAAAAATAAAATCGAAATTTTTGGCAAATTTGGCCAAGTTTTAGGGGCTAGAGGCTATAGAGGTACATGTCTTGACTAATTGGGATCTTCCTGATTCCAAATATCCCCCACCAGTTCTGTAGCCCAAACGATTAGATAGACAATGTCTTCAAAATTCAACATTTAAAAAAAATGTAACAATCTAAGGAAATATCAATTTTGAGAACCTTTCTTCTAAATCTTGTTGCCTCCTAAGTTCCAATCTAAGGAAATATCTATTTTGAGAACAGTTGGTCTAAATCTTGTTGCCTCCTGGGTTCCATTCCAAGGAGGCTTCAGTAAAACCAAGGTTGATATATTTAAAAGCACTTAAATTTCTACACGCATTTTATTGATGCATCTTAATCTGAATCTCAATCTTATCATAGACGATTAGTTTTTTTTTTTGTTAAATATGCATTACCTTCCATATTATTATTTGTGAGGGTCCTGTCCAATGCGGCACATCGCGTTTGAAATTACATGGTTCCACGCGACCTCAAGACTGCCCTGTAATCCCGCCACGTGTAACTCCGTCGTTTCCACACCGCGCCGATTACGTGAACCGAGTAATTCGTATCCGGCGGACACGAGATAAACACCAACATCAAATGGTACCGTTACACCTCCGAAAGACACCACGAAAAAAGAACCACCACGAACTGCTTGGTGCGGGTAATTGCAGTCCTGGTGGAGCGTAATGAAAGGGCGCGATTTGAGCGAGGATCACCACGTAATCGCCGCACTCGGCGTGGAAAACGCTCACGTTTACACACGTGGAAATGTTTAGTTTAGCGGCGATCAAATAAACTGCGGAGGAGCTATAAATCGGCGATTCCTTTTTGTGCACGTGTGCGGCGTTTTTGGAATTCTGCGGCGAAAATACGCTAATTTAAACTTGCATGACGTAAGCTGCTCATCATCATAATTTAAGGAGGTAAAGGTCAATGAAATGTTTATGTTACCAGGAGCTCGCCCAGACACATGCTTTGATTATGTCGGAAAGGCTTCGTAATTTCGCAATTCTTAGACCATATATGTTATGTCCTTTATCTATATGACTGTTATAAGTTATGACTATAAGTTATGTTTGCTACAAATTGGCACCATAGTAAAATTGATAATTGGATTGGTATTTGAAGGTTCATTGGCTTGCTAGATGCAAGTAGCTAATCAATGATTAGGTAATAGCAGTAACGAAAAGAAAATCACACTTTTCCACACTTTTCGCGGGCATTAAAAAACGAGCAAAAGAAATTCTGGTTCCAAGTTTCTTGCTCTTCGATGAAATAAAGCAGCTCTTAAGTGTTTCTCGTTCACCATTTCTTCTTGTATGTCCCATCGTCCGGGCCATTTTACGATTATAATCGCCTTGCGCGGGCAGACTTGAAGGACTGCTCAGCAAACAGGTTTCCACGTCGTCCTGTCAGTGGCACAAATGCAAATTCGCGTGTGTGTTTCTGTGGCTTATTAAAATCGCGTGCGTCCCCAAAAACATTCATATCTGGGGACCTTGGGGCCACCGTGGGATTCACAAAAAACCGGCACGGAATGCGCCTCGACTGCTGCTGACGAAGGGAAATTCGCCTGGCAAGTCCTCGACATCTAATCCTGTGGATTGGTGGGTGATTCCGGCGCCGTTAATTGAAATATATATATAATGATTGAGCAACGGCCTTTGAGAGAGTTTCTCTGTAATTGAGGCCCAGGAATCCGGGCGATGAGTGATCCCCAATTAAAATTCAATCGGGGCCGGAATTTTAAGTCCCAGCAGCGGAAAGTTTTTTCAAAGCAAGAACAACGCTCGGCCATTAAAGCGGCGTAATATGCTGCTAGTCTTCGGCTTCGTTTCCACAGCGACCACCGAAATTCACAGGTGATTGTGAGAAAAAACGTCTCCTTCGGACACCGTTAGTACAACAATAACCACATCGTCGTTACAAGAGGTACAAGCAAGTTCCTCATACATTTACCAGAGGAATTCCGTGTTTGATGTGGATTTGTTGGTTAGTCTTTGTAGCAAAAATTGTTATACAAGCTTAGGTTATACAAGAAAAATATACAACTTTCTCGTACATTTGCTTAAAGATTCAGTGTTTAGTAGTAGTAGTATACCACGTTAGTCATTGTAGGATTTGTAGGCCAAATCTTGCTTTGAAGTCTTTCAAGATTTTGGATTTTTTTCATTTTTTGTCAATCATGATTTGACATTGCATTTACATGTTTTATAAAGTAGATTGTTTATTATACAATTTTATAGATTATAAATCATCAAATCCTAAGTTACTTTTCTTCACTTATTTATTATCTACCAAATGCACATTTCGGCCAGCTAGTGACCATATTCATTAGTGTACTAGATATGAGTTTCACTTACAACTAATTAAAACTCTACATATAGAGAAAAAAATCACTATTACGACAGATTTAAAAATGTATTTCGTCCAAGAAAGGCACCTGGATTTGTGGCACCTGAAAAATGTAATTGAGAAAATGCTAAAACCACAGAAACTACTATCCACAAAATATTTGTGCGATTGATGGTTAAAATGAAAAATATATTGACATTATCGTTACTGTCAATGCCAAAATGTCATTATTACAAATGGCATATGTTTCACAGATTTCAAAATGTATTTCTTCCAGGACTTTGATGACACCTGGATATTTTCAAATTTTGTGGAATCATGACTATAAATACAACTATCGCTAATTAAATCAGTTATGTAAGTATTACAGGATTGTTGGTCCTTCGATTAATAATCGACTAACACTATTCGATTATTTTTTACTAAAATTTCAATATTCCGTCACACTTGTACATTTTATCTCTCAAAATTTCAATTATTCTGTGGTAACTTAAAATATTTCTGTCAAATTTTCAAGTATTTTGTCCAAATTTCAATATTTTCTCTTAATATTTCAATATTTACCAAATGCACATTTCGGTCAGCAAGTGACCATATTCATTACTGTACTAGATATGAGTTTCACTTACAACTAATTAAAACTCTACATATAGTGCCAAAATATCACTATTACGACAGATTTCAAAATGTATTTCGTCCAAGAAAGGCACTTGGATTTTTTCAAATTATAGTTTAGATTGAAAAATGTAATTGAGAAAATTCTAAAACCACAGAAACTATCCACACAATATTTGTGCAATTGATGGTAAAAATGAAAAATATATTGTTATCGTTACTGTCAATGCCAAAATATCATTATTACAAATGGCATATGTTTCACAGATTTCAAAATGTATTTCTTCCAGGAATTTGATGACGCCTGGATATTTTCAAATTTTGTGGAATCATAACTATAAATACAATTATCGCTTATTATATCAGTTATGTAAGTATTCCAGGATTGTTAGTCCTTCGATTAACAATCGACTAACACTATTCAATTATTTTTACTAAAATTTTAATATTGTCACACTTGCACATTTTATCTCTCAAAATTTCAATTATTCTGTGGTAACTTCAAATATTTCTGTCAAATTTTCAAGTATTTTGTATTTTGTTTCTATATTTTGACAGTTGACAGTTGATGACAGTTCCAGACAAAATATAAATGGTTTTGTCATTTTCAATTGAAAATTCGACAGAAGCAAAAGTATTTTCTCTTAATATTTCAATATTTCCTGTTAAAATTGTATTGATTTCTGTCGAACAATCAATGATTTCTGCCTAAATTAATGATTCCATCAAATGTGCATCGAAAATTTCAATGATTTCTATTAAAATACCAATGATTTGTGTCTAATTTTCATTTACATCTACTAAAATTTCAAGTTTTCTGTTAAAATAAAAATGTTTCTTGTCATAATTTCGATTGTCCTGTCAAAATTTCAATTATTGTAGTAAAATTTCAAATATTCCTGTAAAATTTTGGATCAGTTATGTACAATTTCAATTCTTGTATCGTAACTTCTGTCATTGTGTATATTGTGTACCATTTCAATCATCAATTTGTTATCAAAGTTCATGCCAAATTTCAAATATTCAAAATAAGTTATTCTATCGAAAATATCAACGGTTTCTGCCTAAATTAATGATTCCATCAAAAGTGCATAGAAAATTTCAATGATTTCTATCAAAATACCAATGATTTGTGTCTAATTTTCATTGACTTCTACAAACATTTCAAGTTTTCCGTTAAAATAGAAAAGTTTCCTGTCAAAATTTCCATTATTCTGTCAAAATTTCAATTATCCTGTCAAAATTCCAATTTTTCTAGATTTTTTTTAAATATTTCTGTAAAATTTTGGATCAGTTATGTACAATTTCAATTCTGATATCGTAATTTCTGCCATCGTGTATATTGTGTACCATTTCAATCATCAATTTGTTATCAAGTTCATGCCAAATTTCAAATATTCAAAATTAGTTATTCTATCGAAAATATCAACGATTTCTGCCTAAATTAATGATTCCATCAAAAGTGCATCCAAAATTTCAATGATTTCTATTAAAATACTAATTATGTGTGTCTAATATTCATTGACTTCTACTAAAATTTCAAGTTATCTGTTAAAATAGAAATGTTTCCTGTCAAAATTACAATTATCCTTTCAAAATTTCAATTATTCTAGGAAAATTTCAAATATTCCTGTAAAATTTTGGATTAGTTATGTACAATTTCAATTCATGTGTCGTAATTTCTGTCATCGTGTATATTGTGTACCATTTCGGGCATCAATTTGTTATCAAAGTTCATGCCAAATTTCAAATATTAAAAATCAGTTATTCTATCGAAAATATCAACGATTCAGCCTAAATTAACGATTCCATCAAAACTGCATCAAAAATTTCAATGATTTCTATTAAAATACCAATGTTTTGTGTCTAATTTTCATTGACTTGTACTAAAATTTTAAGTTTTCTGTTAACATAGAAATGTCTCCTGTCAAAATTCCAATTATTCTAGCAAATTTTCAAATATTTCTGTAAATTTTTTGATTAGTTATGTACAATTTCAATACTTGTATCGTATTTTCTGCCGTTGTGTATATTGTGTACCATTTCAGTCATCAATTTGTTATCAAAATTCATAACAAATTTCAAATATTCTAAATGAGTAATTGTATCAAAAATTCTTGCCTAAATTTCAATTACTTTCTAAAAGTTACAATAAGTTCTTGAAAAATACCATTCATTTTTGTCTAATTTTTAATTAATTCTACTAAAATTTCAAGTTTTCTGTTAATATGGAAATGTTTCCTCTCAAAATTCCAATTATCCTGTCGAAATTCCAATTATTATGGGAAAATTTCAAATTATTTCTGGAAAATTTTCGATTGCTTTTATAATATTTCATTTAATGTGTCACAATTACAATGCCTGCTATTAACATTTCAGAGAAGTTTCAGTGATTACCGACAATATTTTAATCGTGTTCTGTTCAAACTTGCATTATTGTAGCAAAATATCAATTATATCTGTAAAATTTTCTGTTATTTCTGTGAAATATCTTTCTGCCATAATTGCAATGTTTGCCTTTCTCACATTTGGATCGTGTATAAAATACATCCTCGTGAATTATAGCCTACATTATGTTCTCGTTAAATAATTTACTATTTTTGGTTTTCGCAGTGTTCTGTGAAATAATGTTTTTTCTTACACTAATCATTCCATAATTCCACGAAAAATGTATGCAAACGTAAATGGTTATAATTGCAAATGTTGAATGCTGATTACAAATTGCCTTACATGTAGACCCAAAGCATGTAGATAATACAGTAAGTATACAATATTGAACTTTATTATACAGTAACATAAAAGCGAAAACTTCTGTTTCTCTAACAGAATAACCAATGAATATGAATAATCATAGTATATTACTCATAGGACATTTAGGACAAGTCTGGAATATAATTCAAAAAATCAAACAAATTTTTTTTTGGGAAACCTCGTAAATGATAAATGATAATTGATCAATATAAATTAATAGAGAATGAAAATTTGATAAATGTGCACATTATAATTAATGTTTTTCTGCTGATCACTTTTGAGTTTCTATTGCTCGGTTTTTGATGCCCTCGAAAAATGTGTAACATCGATAATGTTTTTTAGCAAATGTGTTCCAATTTCTATAGGCTTGGCCCACGTGTTCTACATGTCATATGTGTCTAATACTATGATTATTCATATTCATTGGTCAGTCTGTCTCATAAACAGTTCAATTTTGTATACTTACTGTATTATCTATAAGAATTTAAGGCATTGAGATTAGGAGAGTTGGCGACAAAAATGCCAATGCTGAGAATGTAGAAGATACATGAAGAATAGAAGAGTTGAATAATGCTGAGGATAAATGCTGTACAGGAGAAGTGAAGAAATATGAGAATACGTTAGATGAGAGTGAAAAACAAACCAGACAAA
The DNA here is from genome assembly GCA_951805005.1 of Othius punctulatus. NCBI lineage: Eukaryota > Metazoa > Arthropoda > Insecta > Coleoptera > Staphylinidae > Othius > Othius punctulatus. Next base: position 11,069,007 of record OX638145.1, read on the forward strand.
GTGAGCAAACATATCCCCTAATTTCCTCAGTTTTCTCATATTTTTGAGAAAATATAGCGAAATATTGAGAAAATATATAAATATGGGCGAATAACTACTACTGTAATAACTATGATATAAGAATGACCAGAGTAGGTGAGACATCTGGAGATAATAGGAAAAGTGACGAAACAAGAGGAGTGGTAAGATAACAGAATAAATAAGGACAGAGGAAAAGTGAGGACGCAAGAGGAAATATCATGCGACAAGAAGAAAAATGAAACGAGAAGATGAGAAATAAGGAGAGAAAAGAGAGAAAACATGTAGACATGAGAGAATGAAGAAATTTAAAAGAAATTTACTTAGACTTTTAGATTGAAAGACTTGAATATTTTTTGAGGACTGTACTGACCAGTATTCAATGCTGAAATAAAATGCTGCTGCTTAACAATATGCTCAACATTAAGCATGTATGTAGTGTATAACAAATTTGGGCCCTAGAACCTTGAGGAACGCCCAGCTGGAAATTAGATCACGTTGGAAACGCTGAGTTTTTCATATCCTGCAATTACCACGGGCGAAATTGGCGCGCGATAATCGGCACGATGCACATTAGAGCCCGATAACAATTATCCTGGGTGGGAAAGCCTCAATTAACTCCATGCCCCGCTTTCCACCGCGCCGAATTGATCGGCCTTCCGTGGCGCGCGGAAAAACCGGGCGCCAAATCAATTCCGGATTTCCGCGCATCGATTTTCCTCGGGGGAAACCCGTTTTTTTTTGCACGTGCAGCGCGTCGCATGTTTTCCTCGCCGCTGTCGGGCGGCGGTGAAAAACTGCGACAGGCCGGGAAAATAAATCGCGCGCGACAGGCCGTAAATTTCCACCGCCGATAAATCGCGGATCCGCTATCAGAGCCGCGCTCTATTCCGGATTATGATTTAGGGGCCCACCTCGGCGGAAAAAAACGGAAAAACCAACCCGGAAAATTTTCGGACCGGCATTCATTACGCGTGCGTTAATCATCGTCCTGCGGACGGGGAAAAAAACGACTTCCGATGTCGCCCGCTGCAGTGCGATGTGTTTTCCATGATTTATGTGATTAGAATCCTCGATGACTTTAAAACGGTTCAAGTCATAATTCAGGCTTGAGCAATTGGTATGATGGAATGGCATTATTCCTGTAATGATGATTTTCATTCAAATAATCGTACTTCTTGTAATTATAGTTTTCGTTGGGAACTGTCCAGAAGCTACAATCGACTTCTTTATTATAATTCAGGTTTGAACAATTGGTATCATGGAATGACATTATTCCTGTAATGATTTGTGGTGATGATTTCCATTCAAATACCCGTACTTCTTGTAATTATAGTTTTCTTTGGGGACCCTCCAGAACCTACAATCGACTTCTTTATCATAATTCAGGCTTGAACAATTGGTATCATAGAATGACATTATTCCTGTAATGATGATTTCCATTCAAATACTCGTACTTTTTGTAATTATCGTTTAACGTAAATGAAACCGACTACCAAAGTAGATTAAAATACTATAAACTTCAAGATGGCCAACAAATAAAAACAACTACTGTGTTTTCAAAATTAGTAGTTTTTGTTTGATTTTATAAGTATATCATATGTGACTAGAAGATAGCGCTGAGGTGGACTGCAGATAGGATAATTTAATGCCAAATGAGTATGATTTTTCAATTTATTTATTGCACATAGGTAATAAATACATTGAAAAATCATGCTCCTTTGGCACAAATGATTTCTAATATCAAGGCTATAAGTAAGTACCAATTGTAATATCTTCCCATCAAGTTTGTTTAAGAATCTATGAATAGCGCAAGTACAGTCATGCTCACATAAATCTAGTACAAGAAATTAGGTTACAATAGCAATTTTATATGGCAATGTCAAATTGTTTGTACTAGATTTATGTGAGCATGACTGTACATGAGCATTGCACTTTCAGTTTGTTTTCAATTAAAGTAGAAATAAGCATTTTAAAAGGAACGTCCAAGAAACTACCAGACTACTATCTATACTACTATCTAACTGCTATCTCTATTTCAGATATTAGTGTTAATGGGAAATCAATAAATCATTGATCATAATCAATTCTTATCATTAATCATACATCAATTTATCATTGATCATAATCAATTCTTATCATTAATCATACATCCATTTATCATTGTTATAATAATTATTACCAGTATTATTGTTATGAAAAGCATAGAGTTTGTTTTGTGCCAATTTATCGGCCTCTTGGTACGAAAACGCGAAACTCCATTCGAAATTTGGCAGGGGCGTTCGTGACTGGACGCTTAATCGACATCCGGACCGCTAGCCGCATGCCAATGGTGTTTTTGCGTACGCACGGCGCCCACACTCACAGAGGAAGAGGTTAATGCGATGATTGCCCACAGAAAATTTTTGGAAGTGGGCCAAGCATCCGTCGCAGTCCACGTGGCAGCCTTCCATTCACGGCTGCGAATGCAGAAAAAAAAAAGTATTCTTGCTGATCGAGACGATAATTTTGAAAAAAAATCGTTTAAGGCCCCGACTACGAATTATTTGAGAAATCGACTCTGTAAGGTAATAATTGAAAAAATGTAAGCTGACGTCACGATTTATCGAGGAGTTAGGATTAGTTAGAATTAGCTAATCGAGAAATGTCGAGGAGTGGATGGTCCAGGGAAATAATAATTTAAGTTTGTAAGTCATTCATCATGTTGTGCAAAATAAGCAAAAAAATGTTGTAAAAATTAGTTAAGGTAGGTACTGATTCATTACTGGTGAAGGAGTTACAGATCGAGTCAATTATTTGCAAAAAAAACAATCAAGGCTTATTTTTGCAATATTATCTCTTCCAGGACTACAATCAACTTCTCAACTAATGCATAGACAGTCTATGCATTAGTTGAGAAGTTGACTGCAGTCCTGGAAGAGATAATAATGCAAACATAAGTTAAGATTTGGACGAATTGTTTGTAGATGAGTTAACGACAGAAGATGACTAAACAAAAAAATAACGATGACTAGGCAATGAGCACAGCAAGAAGATTGAAAGGTGGCAATAATGTAAGCTGAAATTTCTGAAACTTTACTGATTGCACATTTCGTCTTAGATATGTGTTTAGTAGACCTCAAGCACATTCTCCTGAAAATTTGACAACATTTCTGTATCAAATAAGTGAAAAAATCGAATGTATAACTTTCTGCATTGACATGTATGGGTTAGCTATTACTGAAATTTCTGAAACTTTATTAATTGCATATTTCATATTAGATTTCTGTTGAGTACACCTAAAACTAATCCTCCTGAAAATTTGACAAAATTTCTGCATTAAATAAGTGAGAAAATCGAGGATATAACTTTCTGCATTGACAAGTAATAGTTAGGTATTACTGAAATTTCTGAAAATTTATTAACTGCATATTTAATATTAGATTTGTGTTTAGTACACCTACAGCAAATTCTCATGAAAATTTGACAAAGTTTCAGTATTAAATAAGTGAGAAAATCGACGATATAACATTCTACATTGACAAGTACTTGTTAGGTATTGCTGAAATTTCAGAAAATTTATTAATTGCATATTTAATATTAGATTTTTGTTTAGTACACCTGAAGCTAATCCTCATGAAAATTTAACAAACTTTCTGTACTAAATAAGTGAGAAAATCGAAAGTATAATTTTCTGCATTGACAAGTATGGGTCAGCTATTACTGAAATTTCTGAAATTTTATTGATTCCATATTTTATATTGGATTTGTATTTAGTACACCTGAAACTAATTCTCCTGAAAATTTGACAAAGTTTCTGTATTAGATAAGTGAAAAAATCGCAAGTATAACTTTCTGCATTGACATGTATGGGTTAGCTATTACTGAAATTTCTGAAACTTTATTAATTGCATATTTCATATTAAATTTGTATTTAGTACACCTGAAGCTAATTCTCCTGAACATTTGACAAAGTTTCTGTTCTAAATAAGTGAGAAATTCAAAAATATAACTTTCAGCATTGACTAGTATGGATTAGCTTTTACTGAAATCTTTGAAACTTTATTAACTGCATATTTCATATTAGATTTGTGCTGAGTACACCTGAAACTAATTCTCCTGAAAATTTGACATAATTTCTGTACTAAATAAGCAAGAAAATCGAAAGTATAACTTTCTGAATTAACAAGTATGGGTTAGCCATTACTGAAATCTCTGAAACTTCAGTAATTACATGTTTCTTATCAGATTTGTATTTAATACACCTGAAACTAATTCTCATGATAATTTGACAAAGTTTCTGTATCAATTAAGTGAAAAAATCGAAAGTATAACTTTCAGCATTGACATGTATGGGTTAGCTATTACTGAAATTTCTAAAACTTTATTAATTACATATTTCATATTATATTCGTATTGAGTACACCTAAAACTAATTCTCCTGAAAATTTGACAACATTTCTATATCAAATAAGTGAGAAAATCGAAAGTACAACTTTCTACATTGACATGTATGGGTTAGCTGTTACTGAAATTTCTGAAACTTTATTAATTGCATATTCCATATTAGATTTGTATTTAGTATACCTGAAGGTAATTCTCCTGAAAATTTATCAAAGTTTCTGTATTAGATAAGTGAGAAAATCGAAAGTATAACTTTCTGATTTGGCAAGTATGGGTTAGCTATTACTGAAATTTATGAAACTTCATTAATTGCATATTTCTTATTACATTTATGTTTAGTATACCTGAAGCGAATACTCCTGAAAATTTGACAAAGTTTATATACTAGATAAGTGAGAAAATCGAAAGTATTACTTTCTGCATTGAGACGTATGGGTTAGCTATTACTGAAATCTCTGAAACTTTATTCATTGCAGATATCATGTTAGATTTGTCTTTAGCACACCTGAACGTAATCCTCCTGAAAATTTGACAATGTTTCTGAATTAGATAAGTCAGATAATCGAAAGTATTACTATCTGCATTGACAAGTATGGGTTAGCCATTACTGAAATCTGTGAAACTTCAGTAATTGCATGTTTCTTATTAGATGTGTATTTATTACACCTGAAACTAATTCTCCTGAAAATTTGAAAAAAATCTGTATTTAACAAGTGAGAAAATCGAAAGTATACCTTTCTGTATTGACATGTATGGGTTAGTTATTACTGAAATCTTTGAAACTTCTTTAATTGCATGTATCATATTATATTTGTATTTAGTACACCTCAAGCTAATTCTCCTGAAAATTTGACAAAGTTTCTGTATCAATTAAGTGAGAAAATCGAAAGTATAACTTTCTGCATTGACCTGTATGGGTTAGCTATTACTGAAATTTCTGAAACTTTATTAATTGCATATTTCATATTAGATTTAAGTTTAGTACACCTGAAACTAATTTTCCTGAAAATTTGACAAAGCTTCTGTATTAGATAAGTGAGAAAATCGAAAATATAACTTTCTGCATTGACATGAATGGGTTACCTATTACTGAAATTTCTGAAACTTAATTAATTGCATGTTTCTTATTAGATTTATTTTTAGTACATCTGAAGCTAATTCTCTTGAAAATTTAACAAAGTTTCTATATTAGATAAGTGAGAAAATTGAAAGTATTACTTTCTGCATTTACAAGTATCGGTCAGTTATTACTGAAACTTCTGAAACTTTATTAAATGCATATTTCATATTAGATTTGTGTTTACTACACCTGAAGCTAATCCTCCTGAAAATTTGATAAAGTTTTTGTAATAAATAAGTGAGAAAATCGAAAGTATAACTTCTGCATTGACATGTATGGGTTACCTGTTACTGAAATTTCTGAAACTTTATTAATTGCATATTTCATATTGGATTTGTATTTAGCACACCTGAAACTAATTCTCCTGAAAAGTTGATACAGTTTCTGTAATAAATAAGTGAGAAAATCGAAAGTATAACTTTCTGCATTGACATGCATGGGTTTAGCTGTTACTGAAATTTCTGAAACTTTATTAAATGCATATTTCATATTAAATTTGTGTTGAGTACACCTGAAACTAATTCTCCTGAAAATTTTGACAAAATTTTAGTATTAAATAAGTGAGAAAATCGAAAGTATAACTATCTGCATTGAGATGTATGGGTTAGCTGTTACTGAAATTTCTGAAACTTTATTAATTGCATATATCATATTACATTTGTGTTTAGTATGCCAGAAGGTAATTCTCCTGAAAATTTGACAAAGTTTCTGTATTAAATAAGCAAGAAAATCGAAAGTATAACTTTCTGCATTGACATGTATGAGTTACGTGTTATTGAAATTTCTGAAACTTTATTAATTGCATATTTCATATTAGATTTATATTGAGTACACCTGAAACTAATTCTCCTGAAAATTTGACAAAGTTTCTGTTTTAATTAGGTGAGAAAATCGAAAGTGTAACTTTCAGCATTGACATGCATGGGTTTAGCTGTTACTGAAATTTCTGAAACTTTATTAAATGCATATTTCATATTAAATTTGTATTGAGTACACCTGAAACTAATTCCCCTGAAAATTTTGACAAAATTTTTGTATTAAATAAGTGAGAAAATCGAAAGTATAACTTTCTGCATTGAGATGTATGGGTTAGCTGTTACTGAAATTTCTGAAACTTTATTAATTGCATATATCATATTACATTTGTGTTTAGTATGCCAGAAGGTAATTCTCCTGAAAATTTGACAAAGTTTCTGTATTAAATAAGCAAGAAAATCGAAAGTATAACTTTCTGCATTGACATGTATGAGTTACGTGTTATTGAAATTTCTGAAACTTTATTAATTGCATATTTCATAATAGATTTATATTGAGTACACCTGAAACTAATTCTCCTGAAAATTTGACAAAGTTTCTGTATTAATTAGGTGAGAAAATCGAAAGTGTAACTTTCAGCATTGACATGTATGGGTTAGCTATTACTGAAATTTCTGAAACTTTATTAATTGCACATATCATATTAGATTTGTGTTTAGTACACCTGAAACTAATTCTCCTGAAAATGTGACAAAGTTGCTGTATTAGAGAAGTGAGAAAATCGAAAGTATAACTTTCTGCATTGACATGCATGGGTTTAGCTGTTACTGAAATTTCTGAAACTTTATTAAATGCATATTTCATATTAAATTTGTATTGAGTACACCTGAAACTAATTCTCCTGAAAATTTTGACACAATTTTTGTATTAAATAAGTGAGAAAATCGAAAGTATAACTTTCTGCATTGACAAGTATGGGTGAGCTGTTACTGAAATAATTTCTGAAAATTTATTAATTGCATATTTCATATTAGATATGTTTTTAGTACACCTGAAGCGAATTCTCCTGAAAATTTGACAAAGTTTCTGTATCATATAAATCTGTAAATCGAAAGTATAACTTTCTGCATTGACAAGTATGGGTTAGCTATTACTGAAATTTCTGAAACTACATTAATTGCATGTTTATTATTAGATATGTATTTAGTACACCTGAAGGTAATTCTCCTGAAAATTTGGCAAAATATCTGCATTAAACAAGGGGGAAAATCGAAGGTATAACTTTCTGCATTGACAAGTATGGGTTAGCTATTGCTGATATCTCTGAAACTTTATTAATTAAACATATCATATTAGATTTGTGTTTAATATACCTGAAATTAAATCTCCTGAAAATTTGACAAAAATTCTGTATTGGATAAGTGACAAAATCTAAAGTATAAGTTTCTGCATTGACAAGAGTATGGGTTAGCTATAACTGAAATCTCTGAAACTTTATTAATTGCATATATCGTATTAGATCTGTATTTAGCACACCTGAAGGTAATTCTACTGAAAATTTTACAAAGTTTCTGTATTAAATAAGTGAGTAAGTCGAAAGTATAGCTTTCTGCATTGATAAGTATGGGTTAGCTATTACTGAGATTTCCTACTTGAAATGATCTACTTTGCCTTCAACTGAAATTTTATGTGTCTTCTGTTTCGCTGCTAGTTTTGAACAATTATTTATCAGAATTTTATAATAATGCTCTAGTCGACTATAAAATAGTATATGAAATTCGGTTATAATTCCGGATTATGGCATTCGTGAAATTGGCGCATGAGCGAAGCGAAGTCAACCATTCACTCGTGCCATAATCCTATATATTATTTAATGATATACTAGAACTAATTTCATTGCATGATATCTACAACTAATTTCATGATATATGGAAATTGAAATCAAAATTAACGTACGCTTTGCCTCAATAAATATTAACACCAACCATATCAAAACGTACGCACTGGTAGTCGTTAATTACGAGGCTGAGAAAGTACAAAAGCCGAATGGAGGGCCTTAATTATAATTAGGGCCCCGGAAATTGGTGCAGCTCGATGTCCGGTGGAATTATTAACGGAATTAAAAAAAAACTCTGTAATTCCTGCAGCGTCCCGACTAATTGCCTCCTGCGCGATTAACAGGCGCGAAATTGCGCTCCCTTCTTTAATTCGTTATTATCGTCACGGATCTCCACGGGAGTGCACGCCCGGAAGACGGCCGTGATTAATTGCCCCCACGGATTAGGAACAAAAGGTTTGTGTGATTTAATGCGCTGACGCCATCCGAAACGCCACGGAAGTCTGTGGTGTTAGAATTTAAATTTTATAATAAGTGATAAGATGGTGGATAACATGAGTAACGTGCGTTTTATTGTAATTGGATATACCTAATCGTATAGGTCGTAATATTCGTATTAAATTAATGATAACTATCATATATATAAAAAAAATGGTCATTTCAATAAGCAATGTTTTGATCACATTTGTGTAATTTACATTGTAAAGTAGTCGCTGCAGACGCTGTAAAGCTAATAACAGTGTATTAGAGTACGAATTATAATTTCTAGCTTATGCATGTAAACTCTGTAAAGTTCATAAGCAATCTTCCAGCGTGTTGCAGCTTTCCGTTTCTAATCACGATCGGCTCGCGGAAAGAGTCACGGATTAATTGCCATGAACCGAACTGATTTGCACCTATTCGCCCTTTGAGCGTTGCATAATTGCACGGCCCCATGCACCCGGTGACATAAGCCGAATAGTTTCCCGTTGTTTTGTAACGATCCGGGCTTCTATCAGGCGGCGGTCGTAAATCTAACACGAAAACCCGAGGCAGTTGAAAATTAACATGCGAGCTGTTGATTCGGGTATCGCACAAGTCGCTCGCTATCTTATCGCCGGGCGCCGAATAAAAATGAGGAAGCAGGGGCCATTTCGCCGCAACCGCGCCGATACGCCGTAACGCCGTAGCGCGGCGAAGGGGGGCGTTTGCGCGCCGCGGCGCGATCTATGGGGTGGCGCACAATATCTGCTACGTAAAGCACCCATCGCAGTATCGTAATGAGGCTTGTTAGTAGTTAGTAAAAGTGGTAACGGCGCGTTAAAATGTCGTAAAGCGGCTTTTTATTAGCCGTAAAGTTCCCGTAAGGTCGAGAGGTTCTCTCCGCGCGCCCGGCTCGTGCAGATGTCCCAGCTCGGTGCTGCGGCACGTAAACAATTATTGCTTTTTTATAGGTGTTCTTTATAGACTGCATAATCAGGCTGTATCGGCCGCAGGCCGTTATCACGCGGCCGCGCAGCCGAAAAGAGCAAATTTTTAATAAGCCGCAGATTCCGATCTTTAATGTTATTTGGGCATTACTTGTCCCCTATCTCACTATTGCATCTCACATTGGAACGACTTGTATTATTTCAACGAGCACTTTGGCAAACAGAATAAAATCCTCGGCGAACGCAATCTAAATTACAGCCAGAAAAGCATTTTCAAAGCATGTGCTTGGAATTTGCTTCAGAAATTTCACTATCACTATTTTGTAGTCAACTAGAGCATTATATAATAAATAAATACTACTATTAATAATAATCTCACAGAGATTTAAAAAAATTTCAATTACTCTTTGAATTAGACCGTTCAAATTAAAAATTCAAATGAAAGCATGTACTAACTATTGGTAGAAGTATGGAAAATGAAAGTTCTAAGGAAAATTTTCGGGGGAAAGGGAATAGAACAAATATGGACACGAGGGAAAAATTATGTTAAAAACGTGTATAAAAGGAATAACATAGTGGGAATCATAAAAGCCCTAAGAATAAGATGGCTAGGCTACGTAACGAGAATAGAGGAAACAAGAACGCCAAAGCAGATTCTTGGAAGAAGGGCTGGAGGTTGATGGCTAGGCCACGTAACGAGAATGGAGGAAACAAGAAGACCAAAGCAGATTCTTACAAGAAGGGCTGGAGGTTGATGGCTAGGCCACGTAACAAGAATGGAGGAAACAAGAACGCCAAAGCAGATTCTTGCAAGAAGGGCTGGAGGTTGATGGCTAGGCCACGTAACGAGAATGGAGGAAACAAGAACGCCAAAGCAGATACTTACAAGAAGGGCATGAGGAAAAAAAAAGAGGAAGACCAAGAAGCCGCTGGAAAAGCGATGCAGAAAAGGATCTGGAAGAGATGAAAATCACGGATTGGAAGACCACAGCGAAAGATAGGAAGCTATGGAAAGACATAGTCAACCAAGCCAAGGGCCAATTTGGCTCGTAGTGCTACTACTAATAATAATAATCTCACAAAGATTTTAAAGTTTTTCAATTACTCTTCGAATATGACCGTTCAAATAACCAAGCCAAGGGCCAATTTCACTCGTAGTGCTACTACTAATAATAATAATCTCACAAAGATTTTAAAGTTTTTCAATTACTCTTCGTAAACGACCGTTCAAATTAAAAATTCAAATGAAAGTATGTACTAACTATCTACTTAATTTTCGAATAAATGTGTATTGAACTAAAAATGAACATTCTTAGAATATGAAGCACAGTTAAAATTCCAAAAGTAATGTATTACTTAAAAATACGATAAATACGATAATGAGTGAAATATGATGAATCATTTGATTGCACAAACAATAAATAAAAAGCAATAAAAAACACATTTAATTAATTCAATATAATTTAGATTCACTCGAAAATACTTAATGCTTGCATATTTAATTTTGAACTTTGCAAAAGGGTATAATTGATGCCTTAAGTCGAACAGAGAAAAACTAGCAAATCCGCAACAACAAACTCCAACATCTCACAAATACTTTGTGCTTGATTTTGAACTTTGCAAAAGGGTATAATCGACGCCTTAATTCGAGCAAAGAAGAACTAGCAAATGCGCAGCAACATACTCCAACATCTCACGGATGCGCTTTCTTCGCATCAACTTGTTCGAGGAAAATTCAGTACCCGAAAGTAGATGAACTTTGTTACTTCCGACCGTGAAATATTTCCAAAATTGTGGGTAACTTATTCTTTTATTTGTATAATTTTGCATTACGATAACGTTTCATAACTTTATCGTATTGAACAACTTTGTCATTGCTTGTTCAATTTGCACTTGTGCAGGATTTTCAATATCGTAGTTATAACTATCACCGTATTTTTTGTTTTAGTAATTTATTTTCTTTCTGCTTATCCTCTTGCTGAGCACGTAATTCTTCTAATTGGGCTTACAGAAAAATAACAAATTATCCTTTTTCACAACGACATTTATTTCTCTACGATAGAGAAATAGAAATAGAGAGAAATAGAAAGAGAAATAGAGAGAGAAATGGAGAAATAAATGTCGTATCGAAAATGTAGAAATTTTGAATAAAATAGTTTTCACCGATGAAGCTACATTTACAATGAATGGCGAGGAAGTCTCAGAATTTTCGGGTGAAAAAGGATAATTTGTTATTTTTCTGTAAGTGTTAATATTTCACTAACTCCAACCGATTATTTTACTTCTAATTGGGCTTTAGGTTTTCTGATCTCCTCTTCTATATTTATCAACTATTCAAGACCTGTGACAAATAAAGTAAGAAAATGATCACAAAAGAACCTGAAACTTCCAGGGATAAAGTTTTATAATACCGATAAGTTTTTCGGATTTACTTAGAAGTATCAGAAATTATTTAACATTTGTGAAACTTCTAGTGTTTTTATTAGTTTCAACTTCTCGTAACTGTATAAAATTTTCAGGGATTTGCATGCAGTTTCTTATTTTGTTTTCATTGGTACATTTCCAATAACTTTTTCTTCAGATTTAATTACAAAATATTTATCGAAATTTTCAAACTGGGAATACTTTTCTGAAACAGTATTGCTTTTATTAATACTATTACCAATTACTATCAGTAAATAGTTTTTGAAGACTTTCTCGTTGCAAATTTTGGTGTATTCATAACATTTTCAGAAACTTGAATAGAATTTCTGTAAATTGTATTTGTTTTTGCAGTTTCCAAATGTTATCTGTATTCAACTTCTCACAACTGTATAAAATTTTCAGGGATTTGCATGCAGTTTCTTATTTTTTGTTTTAATTGGTACATTTTCATTAACTTTTCAGATTTACTTACAAAATATTTATTGAAATTTTCAAATTGGGAAAACTTTTCTGAAACAGTATTGCTTTCATTAATATTATTACTAATTACTATCAGTAAATGGTTTTTGAAGACTTTCTCGTTGCAAATTTTGATGTATTCATAACATTTTCAGAAACTTGAATAGAATTTCTGTAATTTGAATTTTTTTATGCAGTTTCCAAATATTATCTGTATTCAACTTTTTATTTATTTATTTATTTATTTATTTACAGAGAAAGGTACATACGGGCCATATACAGCCCAAATAGCACCACAAATAACTGTCTAAAATTTTCAGGGATGTGCATGCAGTTTCTTATTTTGTTTTCATTGGTACATCTCCATTAACTTTTTCAGATTTAATTACAAAATATTTATTGAAATTTTCAAATTGGAAAAACTTTTCTGAAACAGTATGGCTTTTATTAATACTATTACTAATTACTATCAGTAAATAATTTTTGAAGACTTTCTCGTTGCAAATTTTGGTGTCTTCATAACATTTTCAGAAACTTGAATAGAATTTCTGTAATTTGAGCAATTTTTTTTGCAATTTCCATATATCTGTATTCAACTTCTCATAACTGTATAAAATTTTCAGGGATTTGCATGCAGTTTCTCTATTTTGTGTTTTTATTGGTACATTTCCATTAACTTTTTCAGATTTACTTACAAAATATTAATTGAAATTTTCAAATTGGGAAAACTTTTCTGAAACACTATTGCTCTTATTAATACTATTACTAATTACTATTAATAAATAGTTCTTGAAGACTTTCTAGTTGCAAATTTAGGTATTTTCATAAAATTTTCAGAAGGCTGAAGAAAATTTCTGTAATTTGAATAATTTTTTGGCAATTTTCACGTATTATCTGTATTTTTCTGTTTCTTTTATACCTCTTCTTTAGCTGTATAATCCTTAATACAAAATTATATTGAAATCCCAAGAAAGATTAAATTTTCAGAAAGTTGAAGAGAATTTTTGTAATTTGAATACTTATTTTTGCGATTTCCATATATTTTCGTATCTTTTTTGTTTCTTTTATACATTTTCATTAGCTGTATAAGATTTAATACAACATTATATTGAAATTGCTAGGGATTACACAAGTTTTTTCAGTCGCTATAAATTTAGGAAAGGCAATCTCTCTAAGATTTTAAAATTCTTCAATCACTCTTCGAATATGAGCGTTCAATAGCAATAGGGCTCAATTGGCGCCCTAAGTTCGGATTTACTTGCACGTATCAGTAATTATTAAAACATTTGTGAAACTACTAGTGCTTTTATTTGTTGAAACTCAAACAAATAAAAACACTAGAAGTTCTTCTCATAACTGTATAAAATTTTCAGGGAATTGCATGCAGTTTTTTATTTATTGTTTTCATTGGTACATTTCCATTAACTTCTTCAGACTTAATTACAAAATATTTATTGAAATTTTCAAACTGGGAAAACTTTTCTGAAACAGTAATGCTTTTATTAATACTATTACTAATTACTATTAATATATCGTTTTTGAAGACTTTCTCGTTGCAAATGGGGGTATTTTCATAAAATTTTCAGAAAGTTGAAGAAAATTTCTGTACTTTGAATATTTTGTTTGCGATTTCCATATATATTCGTATTTTTTCTGTTTCTTTTATACATTTTCTTTAGCTGTATAAGATTTAATACAAATTTATATTGAAATTCCTTTGGAGATTCAATTTTTAAGAAAGATGAATAGAATTTCTGTTATTTGAATAAAAATTTTGCATTTTCCATTTATTTTCGTATTTTTACATTTTATTTAGCTGTATAAGATTTAATACAACATTATATTGAAATCCCTAGGGATTACAGAAGTTTTTTCAGTAGCTATAAATTTAGGAAAGGCAATCTCTCTAAGATGTTAAAATTCTTCAATTACTATTCGAATATGACCGCTCAATAGCAATAGGGTTCAGTTGGCGCCTCAAGTCGAACAAAGAAAAGCTAGCAGCAACAAATTCCAACATCTCACGGGCGCGCCCTCTTGGCATCAACTTATTCGAGGAAAATTCGAGGAAAATTCAGTTTCCCGAAGGCAGAGGAACTTTGTTAATTCCGAGCGTTCACGGCCATTACACAAAACGCGATTAATATTCTCGAGGGCGCGGATCCGAGATTTAAACGAGGAGACCGACGTGAGACACGGCCCTTGCCCCACCCAACCCCACACTCCGAGGGCATTAATAAACATGGGCATGGAAATGCGACGAGAATATTCGGGCCATGCAGGTAACACGTAACGTTCTTCGTTATGTAACCGGGGCATTAGTGCGAAATTGATTGTGGGACGCACAGAAAACCGTCTCGGGTCGGATGGGGAAGGGCGGCAAGGCCAAATGTAGGTCTCCGGACCTAAGACTTGGCATAAAAACAACGGAGTTAAAAAGTGGACACAAGAATAATTCGACAAAATATTACTGATCGTCAGTACACAAAAGCCATCCAAACTGGAAAAGATCTCCAATAAATGGCCATATTTCTACAGACAACCCTTTGTCGTGAGTAGTCCAGAACCTCGTTAGGCTCTCATGATCCTTGAAACTTTTTCCTCCAATTCGTCTTCCAAGTTGAACCAATACAATCACAAAGTCTTCGACTTTCTCCACAACTCGTGTACCAAGTTGAACCAATGCAGTCACAAATTCTTCCACTTTCTCCACAACTCGTGTTCCAAGTTGAACCAATGTAGCCTAAACAATATTCATCTTCTCTGCCCTTTATTTCACATCTTCTTTAGTTTAGAAGTTTCCTTCATTTCGCAGGGAATAAACAGACAAATTCTAAAACTTCTTTACCTTTCCTCCTACAATTTGCTTAAATTTGCTTAATTTTTTAGGAATTAGGTTTTATGGGGTTCATCTACAGGTTTTCTTATAACTAAACAGATTGATTCTATAATATGTAGATCGCCTTTTGGCGATGGTAATGATCAATTACTACTGATATATCGATAATGCGAACAAATTAATCCGTGCATATAGAATCTTCAATGTTTACTTATAAATTTCAGACCACAATGCGAGGAAGCACAATTAAACCCTCGAATTTCGATTTTCTGGATTAAACCATCCGTCATGGGGCGGGCCCTCGAACGCTGAAGGGGCCATGTAAATTTTGGCCGAGTTCCATGCCACACGGACCGCCCGTCCCTGGCCAAACGTCCAACGGCAGAGTTACGACCGTTCGGCACGAATTCCGTAATTCCATGGAGAGGAAGAAACGCAATGCGTGGAACAGATGGCAGACGTCGGAGGGCTTTAGGAACCAAATTATACAAAAATATGTTACGCTCAATCAACGGCGATTACAGAAAACATCCTCAATAAAAAACTCATTTATAAATAATATAGAACACATTAGATAGATACAAGATCCAGAAAGATGCGATTCTTGCACGGTTTTGGGAATTACCATGGTTTTAAACAATTGCCGAAAATATCCTCAATAAAAACTCATAGAGAAATAATATAAAACACATTTGATAGATACAAGATCTAGAAAGATACGATTCTAGCACGGTTTTGGGAATTACATTTGCACATAGATATGTCATACTCAACAATTCCGAAAAATCCAAAACAAATTCGACAAACATTTACGGAACACAAAGACGGAAATACAAAAGCGAGCAAAACATTTTAGATGTCTGACATACGGAGGAAGCAGGATATTCATTAGTAACGCAAGAAAAATGTACAAATCAATCTGCAGGCCCATGATTGACTACGGCCAGATCATACTGAAAAATGTAAGAAACACCTGCAAACGAATTACGGACGTAACTGAACGGAAGACATTAAGACTGCTCACCAAACTAAGGCACCAAACTAAGACTCAAGGACAATCATCTTCATAATATAAATTTATACAAGGACACTAAAATCATACCCATCCAATAAAGACTGCACAAACTACCAAATATATTTCAACAAAAACATTGCAATAGGACAATACTCGACGAATTATGTATTAAAAGACATGACAGACGAACTACAAAAATGTACAAATCAATCTGCAGGCCCATGATTGACTACGGCCAGATCATACTGAAAAAATGTAAGAAACACCTGCAAACGAATTACGGACGTAACTGAACGGAAGACATTAAGACTGCTCACCAAACTAAGACCCCAAACTAAGACTCATGGACAATCATCTTCATTTTCTGATTACTTCTTAACTAATTTTCTGATTTGTTAAATACACTAAAGTACTAAGCAATGGTAAGTAATGGTAAACCAATGGTAATTGTTACGATGGTATTAGTTTTATACAAAATACCACAGGACTTTTACTGCAGAAACTCGCTATGTGATGTCGCTTGACAGGTTTCTGCACTAATCGCGGTAGTCATTGTAAATTATATCCCATAAAACGGAATGGCAGTTGAAGTTATATTGCTGTAAAATATGCCCTGACAATAGGAGATACTAATTCTGCAGAAGAAAGAAAAAGCCATAAAAATGGCTATTGACCAGTTTCTGAAATAAACGATTCAATATTACTGATGAGTGATGAGATTTCTCCTTTCAGGAGACGGATAATGTATTCGAGCAGGAAGTTTGCAGTTACTAAAGGTATACAAAGAATTCTTAATTGGGAAATGTAATTTGAGGATAAAGTTGTATTCTCCCAATAGGAAGACTGTTGTAAATGTATTCCGGTAGAAAGTTTGCAGATGATGCTGGTACGTTCAATGGTCAATATGTTGTAGAAGAAAGTTTGCAGTAGCTAATGGAAATCCAGAACAAAATCTGAATTGTCTGATGTAATTTGTTTTTACATAATTGAACAACATTTTAAATTATAGATGAGAATTATGCTTTTAGGAGACGAATAAATGCATTCTAGTAGGAAATTTTCAGTTACTAAAGGTATTACAGAGAAATATTAATTGGCCAAAGTAATTTGAGTTTGAGGATACAGATGTATTCTCCCAATAGGAAGACTGTTGTAAATGTATTCCAGTAGAAAGTTTGAAGATCCTGCTTAGGATCAATCGTCAATGTATTGAAGAAGGAAGATTGCAGTTTGCAGTAGCTAATGGAAATACAGAAAAATCTCAATTGTCTGACGTAATTTGGGAATTAAATTGAATGCCACTGATATTATAGTCAAAAACTTAAAGTACTGATGGGATTTTTTGACTTAAGAATACTGTTGGAAATGTATTCTAGTTGGAGGTTTGTAGTTGATGATGGAATTAGAAAATAATCTGGATTTGCTGATTGAGAATATTGTGTGATTCCTCTGCATTAGTGTCCAGTCTCAAATTGCTGAAATGATTTCTTCCATTAGGAAGACTCTGGAAGCTAATAGAAATACAGAAAAATCTGAATTGTCTGACGTAATTCGGGAATTGAATTGGATGCCACTGACATGATTGTCAAAAATTTAAATTACTGATGGGATTCTTTGCCTTAAGAATACTGTTGGAAATGTATTCTAGTTGGAGGTCATAAAAATTTGAATTGTCTAATGTAATTTGGGAAAAATTCGTTGCCACTGACGTGATTGTCAAAATCTGAAATTACTGATGGGATTTTTTACCTTCAGAAGACTGTTGGAAATGTATTCTAGTTGGAGGTTTGCAGTTGCTGATTAGAAAATAATCTGGATTTCAAATGTCAAAAACTTAAAATACTGATGGGTTTTTTTGCCTTAAGAATACTGTTGGAAATGTATTCTAGTAGGTCAGAAAAATTTGAATTGTCTAATGTAATTTGGGATAAAATTTCGTTGCCTCTAACGTGATTGTCAAAATCTCAAATTTTTGATGGGGTTTTTTGCCTTCACAAGACTGTTGGAAATGTATTCTAGATGAAGGTTTGCTGTTGCTGATTAGAAAATAATCTGGATGTCCTGATTGCGAATATTGTGTGATTCCACTGCATTAGTGTCCAGTCTTCAATTGCTGAAATGATTTCTTCCATTACGAAGACTCTGATGTATCAGTTTTAGATGTTATCTAGTACGAAGTTTGCAGTTGTTGATGGAAAAATTGCAAAATCTGAAGGGATTTCTTCCATTAGGAAGACTCTGATGTATCAGTTTTAAATGTTTTATAGTAAGAAGTTTGCATCTGTTGATGGAATTATCGCAAAATCTGAAGTGGTTGGTATTACTTTCTCCCGTTTATATTTCATACTTGGCATTTTTATTCTTCTCTGCCCCTTATTCTCTCTGAAGACTCTGATGTATCACTTTTGGAGGTAGGATAAAGTTGTCTTCTCCCAATAGGAAGACTGTTGTAAATGTATTCCAGTAGAAAGTTTGAAGATGCTACTGGTACGATCAGTCGTCAATGTATTGTAGAATGAAGATTGCAGTTTGCAGTAGCTAATGGAAATACAGAAAAATCTGAATTGTCTGACGTAATTTGGGAATTAAATTGGATGCCACTGATATGATTGTCAAAAACTTAAAGTACTGATGGGATTTTTTGCCTTAGGAATACTGTTGGAAATGTATTCTAGTAGGTTAGAAAAATTTGAATTGTCTGATGTAATTTGGGATAAAATTTCGTTGCCAATTTGGGAATTAAATTGGAAGCCACTGATATGATTGTCAAAAACTTAAATTACTGATGGGATTCTTTGCCTTAAGAATACTGTTGGAAATGTATTCTAGTAGGAGGCTAGAAAAATTTGAATTGTCAAATGTAATTTGGGATAAAATTTCGTTGCCTCTAACGTGATTGCCAAAATCTCAAATTACTGATGGGATTTTTTGCCTTCAGAAGACTGTTGGAAATGTATTCTAGTTGGAGATTTGCTGTTGCTGATTAGAAAATAATCTGCATTTCCTGATTGAGAATATTGTGTGATTTTAAGGCATTAGTGTCCAGTCTCAAATTGCTGAAATGATTTCTTCCATTAGGAAGACTCTGATGTATCAGTTTTAGATGTTTTCTAGTAGGAAGTTTGCATCTTTTGATGGAATTATCGCAAAATCTGAAGTGGTTGTTTTTACTTTCTCCTGCTTATATTTTTTACTTCACATTTTTAATCTTCTCTGCAAGAAAATTTTCCAAGTGTTCTACATTTCCCAAACTTTGTATTTACAGTTCCGAAATTTCGACATTAATTATCACAATATTCCTCTGCTGGTGATCATTTTCAGACAAATCTGAAGTGGTTGATGTAATTTGAGATTAAAGTCGATTGCCACTGGCAAAATTGTGCAAATTTCAAATTACTGATGGAATATCTGTTATTATTAAGACTGATGTCGTCAGTTTTCGATGTTTTTTAGTAGGAAGTTTGCAGTTGTTGATGGAATTATCGAAAAATCTGAAGTGGTTGGTAATACTGCCTGCTTATATGTTTACTTCGCATTTTTAATATTCTCTGCCCCTTATTCTCAAATGTTCTTAAATTTTCCAAGTTTCCTACGTTTCCCAAACTTTGTTTTTACCGTTCCGATATTTCGACATTATTTATAACAATTTTCCTCTGCTGGAAATCATTTTCAGATACATCTGAAGTGGCTGATGTAATTTGAGAATAAAGTCGATTACCATTGGCAAGATTGTGCAAATTTCAAATTTCTGATGGAATTTCTGTTATTACTAAGACTGATGTCATCAGTTTTAGATGTTTTTTAGTAGGAAGTTTGCAGTTGTTGATGGAATTATCGAAAAATCTGAAGTGGGTATTACTTTCTCCTGCTTATATTTTTTACTTCGTATTTTTAATCTTCCCTTATTCTCAAATGTTCTTAAATTTATCAAGACTTCTACATTTCCCAAACTTTGTATTTACAGTTCCGATATTTCCACATTACTTATCATAATTGTCCTCTGCTCGTGATCGTTTTCAGATAAATCTGAAGTGGCTTATGTAATTTGAGAATCAAACCGAATGCCACTGGCAAGATTGTGCAAATTTCAAATTGCTGATGGAATTTCTGTTATTATTAACACTGATGTCATCAGTTTGAGATGTTTTTTAGTAGAAAGTTTGCAGTTGTTGATGGAATTATCGCAAAATCTAAAGTGGTTGGTTTTACTTTCTGCTGCTTATCTTTTTTACTTCGCATTTTTCTTCTTCTCTGCCCCTTATTCTCAAATGTTCTTAAATTTTCCAAGTGTTCTACATTTCCCAAAATATGTTTTTACAGTTTCAATATTTCGACATTACTTATCACAATTTTCCTCTGCTCGTGATCATTTTCAGATAAATCTGAAGTGGCTTATGTAATTTGAGAATAAAACCGAATGCCACTGGCAAGATTGTGCAAATTTCAAATTGCTGATGGAATTTCTGTTATCATTAAGACAGATGTTATCAGTTTTAGATCTTTTTTAGTAGGAAGTTTGCAGTTGTTGATGGAATTATCTAAAAATCTGAAGTGGTTGGTTTTACTTTCTCCTGCTCATATTTTTTACTTTGCATTTTTAATCTTCCCTTATTCTCTAATGTTCTTAAATTTTCCAAGTCTTCTACATTTCCCATACTTTGTTTTTACAGTTTCGATATTTCAACATTACTTATCACAATTTTCCTCTGCTGGTGATCATTTTCAGATAAATCTGAAGTGGTTGATGTAATTTGAGAATAAAATCGATTGTCATTGGCAAGATTGTGCAAATTTTTCAAATTGCTGATGGAATTTCTGTTATTATTAAGACTGATGTCATCAGTTTTAGATGTTTTTTAGTAGGAAGTTTGAAGTTGTTGATGGAATTATCGCAAAATCTAAAGTGGTTGGTTTTACTTTCTGCTGCTTATCTTTTTTACTTCGCATTTTTCTTCTTCTCTGCCCATTATTCTCAAATGTTCTTAAATTTCCCAAGTCTTCTACATTTCCCTTTTTTTTTTTAAATTTCCATATTTCGACATTACCTATCACAATTTTCCTCTGCTGGTGATCATTTTCAGATAAATCTGAAGTGGTTGATGTAATTTGAGAATAAAATCGATTGCTACTGGCAAGGTTGTGCAAATATCAAATTGCTGATGGAATTTCTGTTATTATTAAGACTGATGTCATCAGTTTTAGATGTTTTTTAGTAGGAAGTTTGCAGTTGTTGATAGGATTATCGCAAAATCTGAAGTGGTTGTACTTTTTCCTACTCATATTAATTTCTTCGTATTTTTCATCTTCTCTGCCCCTTATTCACAAGTCTTCTACATTTCCCAAACATTGTTTTTACCGTTCTACTACCTTCGTTTCTTCCATTTTCCAGTGTCCCACTTTCAGTGCTTTCGTGTTTTTCTTTTTGCTGATTTTATGACTTTGTCTAGCACTAATGTAAATAGCATTGGGCTGAGTATGCACCCCTGTTTTGCTCCTATTTTGTTTCGAATTCTTCTGATTCTTCCTTATTGGTCTTCACTATATTCTTGCTGCTCTTGTACATTCCTTTTATAATTTCGATAATCTTCTTTCTTACTCCTCTCTTTTCTAGCTCCTTCCTTATATCTTCTCTTCTTATCCTGTTGATAGTTTTCTTCCTTCAATTGATAATTAACTAGCTCAAATGTTTAATTTTTGTTGTAGATATTCTTGAAGAAGATTACGTTAGCATTTAATGAATAATTTAAAATATTTCTTTAAAGACGTGAGAAATTAATTACTTGCCAAAATGATCCATGCAAATTATGCAACGCCCACAATAAACTAGTAAAAACACCAGGCGATAATTACTTCCTGGTGCAGCTGATAGTGCGTAATTTGATACCGTGACTATCTGCAGAACTCACTGTGCGAGTAACTGCCACGCGCATTAATTTAATTCCTCCCGATCAAGATCACAAGCACAGGCCTTTTGTTCGCAGCCAGTTCAGGCCGATCCGACAAAGTGGCGCTCATTTGCGCTGGTTAAGTGAAAAAAAAGACAAAAAGGATAACGCAAACACACGCCACAGCAACAATTGCAGATGGTATCTTCGGGATCGCGTGTTGGTGCAGGAGGAGCGACTCCGTGAAGCGTTTTGTAGCGAACATGCATCGTGCACGTCTCTGCTCGGTCATTAGAGGAAAGTGGTGGAATTCGCACGCAGTCAATTCAATTGTGATGATTTCCCTAGTTTAACCGCAATCGCCGTGCGATTTGGAGTAAGTAATAGCGGCAAATTGCAGTGTTTTCAGCTTCAAGGTGGATGGGGACTTTGGCACCTGGTGATTTAGCAATTTGAAGGTATGTCTGGAATCGAGATGAGAGTGGCTATTTCGTAAGACACGACTTTGGAGATTATTAAAATAGTTGTAGCAATTAATTTGTTGACAAAATCATCCACACCAAAAATTACAGAATCAATAATAATTCAGAAGTCACGAAGAAAAAGATTATTAAAACAGCGAGAGAAATGAGTATCTTACCAAAATCAACCACACCGAAAACTACAGAGATAGTTAAATAAAATCCATGAAAATAGCCCAAAATTATTTATGTACCTACAGTATTTATTTAATTACGGTAGTACTTGAAGATGTATTTGTTAGTTACATTATTCCTAACTATCCTTGCTCCTAACTAATATATCCTTGCCCCGCTTCCAATTCCACTTCCATCCATTACGAAAGTTGTATTAAAATTAATTGTAGGTTTCGATGATTCGAGCCTTTGATGGTGTTTCATAAATAAAAATGCGGACAGGGCCTATAAATACAGCCATAATGCACCCCAAATTCTAACCTACAAAAGCATTCCATCAATTTCAAATTTCCGTACGAACTATAAAATAATACTATGACCCAATGGAATTTGCACTTGATTTAATCGTGTTTAAAATTATAGCACGCCATTCTTTGATCCGCATGGTTGCTCTCAAGCACTATTACAAGTGATTGAAGTATTTGTATATGCAAAACGTTGCTCGGAGCCACTTCACATAAATCTTGAGTGAATTTAAAGCACATTAAGAAATATTAACAATAATAAGCTTTGTAATTATTTGTGAAAGTGCAGCACATTTAATACTGAAAACGAAGTTGATGCACATGAACACAAATTGCTGACTTATTAATTACCCAATCAATTTCGTATTGTGTAGCAAAATACCCAATATTAAAGAACAACATTTTTATGATTGTGTCACAAAAAGTGACAAAGTGACAAACACTTTATGATAAATCTAGTTTTTAATATATATTGTTTTTGTAATGTTTCTACTAACATTTCAGTGAACTGTGATACAACTATAAATAGTTGAACTATGATAGATATCATCTATCGATGATAGATATCATGAACTATGATAGAACTTTTTCCTGATAAATACAACGAAATTTTATGGTACGTGCTGATTTAAAATCATATGTCATGTAAAATTTTGACTTATCACTTTTTCTTGCATGCCAACGATATTTTCAAAACCGCCAAATATATGTGCACAGAAAAAAAACTCTTGAGGTTGATTTCACGTGTGCATTATTTGGGCGTGTATTTGGCCCACGGTTATCAAAAACGACGAGCAAAGGTTCTGTGCGTGGAATCGCAATCTCGAAATCGTGATTGGATACTTTACAATTTGCATATCCAAATACACTGATTACACCGTGCGGACGCAGTGCGATCCCAAATACAGATTATTGCAGCAACACGCATAGGACGAAAAATTTCGTACAATCTGAGTTGCCAAATTATCGACCCAAAATCTAAATGTATGTCATAAGACTGCTCGAACCTACATATTATGTAATTATGACTCCTCATTTATATGTACAACTAAAATTAAGTTCGCAAGAAACGTGTATTCCTCCCTAGGCGAAATAATAATTAGAAACGCGTTTGTACGCGTAATACGTATTTGTAGCGAACTGGTAGATCAAGTAATGAAATAAACTAACATTAAAAGTTACTCTAAAATAATGACAAAAATTTTGCAGTGTTGTAATCCTGTAAATTGGCTGGTAAAAAAACTGGCAGACTGGTAATTTCCTTAAAATATCATTAATCCAATATTCAATTAGAATGCATATTCCATCCCAGATAGGCATATCAAAAATATTATTCTGGCTGGATATGCAGAACGGATGTGCAGAAGTGAAATTATTTATGTTGGTTTCATGATTTTCAGCAGCTGACCATTTGGGCCAGTTCAGTTGCTCAATTTACCATATACTTGGTTCACTTTTAAAAAAATTCAACGAATTTCTTATCAAGTTTATGAAGAATGCAGTAGGGGAAGTAATAATTATATTTCTAGTTACAATACGATGCAATATATGTGTTACTATTTTATCTAAATTTTAATGTTAACTTATTGCTTGATAGCATCAAATAGATGATAGATGAAAGAAAGTAAAATCAATTCAATAAATGTTTTAGTTAATTTATATGTATTTTATATGTATGTCTCAAGACAACAGTTTTTGACTAATGTTTTTCGCCTACAAATTTCACGCTTTCCCCCACTAGATTGTACCATTTTTGTAAATTTGTTTTACGCAAATAAAGTATTAAAAATATGTATTTTATATTATAATTAACCTAATTTATTGTATTCTTCGTAGATATGACTCTGAAGATGTTTTTTTTATAAACCGAAAGTAGTTAGGCGATAAATATAAATAATTAAACAAATAAAAATAAATACCAGTAAGTACTTATTAAAACAACCTTATACAATCACTTTTATTACCATTTTGTATTTTCGCAACTCTACTTATTAATATTTCACAGTCTTAATATGGCTTTAATTATTTTTTATATCCTTATAAACACTTATTATGACTTGTGTAAAACATTGCACGATACGACACCAACAATATTTATTATTAAAAAAATTCGCGCGAAACGCGCGAAATGTATGTTAGGAAATAAATGAACGTAATTATTATTGTTAATTGCACTCTCTATTTATGCAAGATTTCTGTTGAGTTGGCTGTGATTTTGTTGTTGTATACTTATAAACAATACAACAATACACAACACACAACACACTTATAAACAATTCAACAATACACAACACACAACACACTAATAATAATAATAATAAAGAATATTTATTAGCAAATAACGCTACATAATATACAAAATTTCAATATACCTATAAATACCAATAAAATACAAATATACCTAAATTTAAAATATTTTTTATTTTTTATAGTTATACTTTGCTTATTGTTGTAGAAAGTATTTCTGCTAAGTACTTTATTGAACGACTTTCTATAAGAATTTTGAATTTGTTTAACAAAAAAGGTAAGCTAATACAATATGGTTCTTATTGCTTATTGATATTTAATTATTTAATTATTGCTTTTATTGTTATTTTTTTAGATCCTTATAAACACTTATGACTTGTGTAAAATATTGCACGATACGACACCAATAAACAGTATAATTATTACTAATAAGAGAAATTCGCGAAATGTACGTCAGGGAATCAATAAACATTATTATTATTATTAATTGCATTCTATATTTCTGCAAGATTTCTGTTGAGTTGGGTGTGATTTTGTTGTTGTATACTTATAAACAATACAACAATACACAACACACAACACACCAATACAAATATACCTAAATTTAAAATAATTTTTATTTTTTATAGTTACACTTATGCTTATTGTTGTAGAAAGTATTTCTGCTAAGTACTTTATTAAACGACTTTCCATAAGAATTTTGAATCTGATTAACAAAAAAGGTATGCTAATACAATATGGCTTTTATTGCTTTTTAATATTTCATTATTTTAATATTGCTTATATTGTTTTTTTTTATATCCTTATGAACACTTATGACTTAAATGAAATATAAATAAATGATGTAAATAATGTAAAATATTGCACAATACGACACCAACAAACAGTATAATTATTACTAATAGGCGAATCCGCGAAATGTACGTCAGGGCATCAATAAACGTTATTATTATTATTATTATTAATTGCACTCTATATTTCTGCAAGATTTCTGTTGAGTTCGCTGTGATTTTTTTGTTATATACTTATAAATAATACAACAATACCCAACACACAACTCAACAATACAAATATACAACAATATCAGTTAGTATTATTGATAATGATGGCAATAGCCACAGCAACTGATATAAGACGTCTTTAAATACTAACAAAGAGTATTATTATTTACTATTTTTATATTTCTCTTATTTATTACTAATAAGAGAAACGCGCGAAATGTACGTTAGAGCATCAATAAACGTTATTATTATTATTATTATTAATTGCACTCTATATTTCTGCAAGATTTCTGTTGAGTAGGCTGTGATATTTTTGTTGTACACTTATAAACAGTATATATAAACACAACACACAACACAACAGTACAAATATACAACAATATCAGTATTATTGTTATTGTTAATGATAGCAATAGCCATAGCAACTGATATAAGATGTCATTAAATACTAACAAAGAGTATTATTATTACTAATAAGAGAAACGCGCGAAATGTACGTTAGAGTATCAATAAACGTTATTATTATTATTAATTGCACTCTATATTTCTGCAAGATTTCTGTTGAGCTGGCTGTGATTTTGTTGTTGTATACTTATAAAGAATACAACAATACACAACACACAACACAACAATACAAATATACAACAATATCAGTATTATTGTTATTGTTAATGATAGCAATAGCCATAGCAACTGATATAAGATGTCTTTAAATACTAACAAAGAGCATTATTATTAATAAGAGAAACGCGCGATATGTATGTTAGATCATCAATAAACGTTATTTTTATTATTATTATTAATTGCACTCTATATTTCCGCAAGATTTCTGTTGAGTTGGCTGTGGTTTTTTTGTTGTATACTTATAAAGAATACAACAATACACAACACACAACACAACAATACAAATATACAACAATATCAGTTAGTATTATTGTTATTGTTAATGATGGCAATACCCATATCAACTGATATAAGATGTCTTTAAATACTAACAAAGAGTATTATTATTAATAAGAGAAACGAACTAAATGTATGTTAGGACATCAATAAACGTTATTATTTTTATTATTAATTGCACTTTTTTATTTCTGTGAGATTTCTGTTGAGTTGGCTGTGATGTTTTTTGTTGTATTTCTGAGAGATTTCTGTTGAGTTGGCTGTTATTTTTTATTGTATACTGATAAAGAATACAACAATACACAACACACAATACAATATTACAAATATACAACAATATCAGTTAGTATTATTGTTATTGTTAATGATGGCAATAGCCATAGCAACTGATATAAGATGTCTTTAAATACTAACAATTAACAAAAAAGGTATGCCAATACAATATGGCTTTTATTGCTTATTAATATTTCATTATTTTAATATTGCTTATATTGTTTTTTGTTTTATATCCTTATGAACACTTATGACTTTTGTAAAATATTGCACGATTCGACACCAACAAACAGTATAATTATTACTAATAAGACAAACGCGCGAAATGTACGTCAGGGCATCAATAAACGTTATTGTTATTATTATTATTATTAATTGCACTCTCTATTTCTGCAAGATTTCTGTTGAGTAGGCTGTGATATTTTTGTTGTACACTTATAAACAGTACACAACACACAACACAACAATACAAATATATAACAATATCAGTTAGTATTATTGTTATTGTTAATGATAGCAATAGCCGTGGCAACTGATATAAGCCGTGTTTAAATAAACAATAATGATTGTGAGGTTGTCGTATGTGAATGATAGTACTGTTATATTCATAATTAGATAATGAATTACTGTTATTACCACATTTTGTTTCTGATTTTGCGTTAATTCACAACAGATTTTGTTTCTAAGTCTATAATCGTTTAAAACTCAATGAAAAATATGGTTAAAACATAGTAATTTTATTATACCTAAAATCGTTTACCACGTAGTAACGACCAAAACAATCTTAATGATAATACATATTATTGTTAATGTTGACATTAACAATTTTGATTTTGTTTCTGATTTTGATGTTAATTCACAATAGATTTTGTTTCTACGTCTAAAATCGTATTAAACTCAATAAAAAATGTGGTAAAAACAGTAATTTGATTGTACCTAAATATCGTTTACCACGAAGTAATGACCAAAATCAATCTTAATGATAGTACATATTATTGTTAATGTTGGGGCATTTCAATGATGGTATTGCTGCTTTTGTTGTTCTATTTTAACGTTAATTCACGATAGATTTTATTTTTAGGTCTATAATCGTCTAAAACTCAATGTGTAAAAACATAATAACTTAGTATCTCATTATAAATATACCTAAATATCGTTTACCATGTAGTAAAGGCCAAATAATCTTAATGATAGTATCAATAGTATCAATAGTATCAATAGTATCAATTAATGATTGTTAATGTTGGGGCATTTCAATGATATTATTGCTGCTGTTGTTCTATGTTAACGTTAATTCACGATAGATTTTGTTTTAACCTCTATAATCGACTAAAACTCAACGAAAAATGATAGTGGATTTCCACGGAAAACGATAGTGGATTTTCACGGAAAACGTGGAATACCACAGTAATGTAGTATCTCATAAATACATCTAAATATCGTTTACCACGTAGTAACAGCTAAAACAATCTTAATGATAGTACATATTATTGTTTATGTTGAGGCATTTCAATGATATTATTGTTGCTGTTGTTGTTCTATTTTAACGTTAATGCACGATAGATTTTATTTCTACGTCTGTAATCGACTAAAACTCAATGAAAAATGTGTAAAAACATACTAATTTAGTATCTCATTATGAATATACCTAAATATCGTTTACCACGTAGTAACGGCCAAAACAATCATAATGATATTACATATCGTCGGCTTACAAGTGAAATCACTTAGGTCAAAAACTATAAAATGTGAGAAACTGCAATTAAAGTTATATATTCTGCTGTTACCTTTCCTACTCAATCATTTAATGAGTTAAAAATTTCGAAGTTCGTCTACAGGACCCTTTACTATACCTCTACTGAGCCTCAGATTTGTTACAATTTAGTAAACCATCAAAATTAAACTTAACTAAAAACAGCCAAAAATTGACTTAGTGTATTTCACTTGTAAGCAAGCCGACGATATCATTATTAATGTTGGGGAATTTCAATGGTGTTATTGCTGCTTTTGTTGTTCTATGTTAACGTTAATTCACGATAGATTTTGTTTTCTATTATATCTATTAATCTATATAGATTCTATTTTAACGTTACTTCACAATATACGTTTTTACCACATTTTATTTGTCATTTTAACATTAATTCACAATGCATTTTGTTTCTACGTCTATAATCAATTAAAACTTGACGAAAAATATGTAAAAGCATAAAAGCATAGTAATTTAGTATCTCATTATAAATACACCTAAATATCGTTTACCACGTAGTAACGGCCAAAACAATCTTAATGGTAGTACATATTATTGTTAATGTTGGGGCATTTCAATGATGTTATCACTGCTGCTATTAGTCTATTTTAACGTTAATTCACAATAGATTTTGTTTCTGCGGCTATAATCGACTAAAATTCAACGAAAAATGTGTAAAAACATAGTAATTTAGTATCTCATTATAAATACACCTAAATATCGTTTATCACGTAGTAACGGCCAAAACAATCTTAATGATATTACATATTATTGTTAATGTTGGGCCGTATCAATGATGTTATTGCCTTTGTTGTAGTTCTATTTTAACGTTAATTTACAATAGATTTTGTTTCTACGTCTATAATCGTCTAAAACTCAACGGAAAATGTGGAAAACCATAGTAATTCCATTATAACATCCCATTATAAATGCACACAAATATCGTTTTAACACGTAGAAAAGGCCAAAATAATCTTAATGGTAGTACGTAATTGTTAATGTTGGGGCATTTCAATGATGGTATTGCTGCTGTTGTAGTTCTATGTTAAAGTTAATTCACGATAGATTTTGTTTTAATATCTATAATCGACTAAATCTCAATGAAAAATGATAGTGGATTTCTACGGAAAATGTGGAATACCACAGTAATTTAGTATCTCATAAATACATCTAAATATCGTTTACCACGTAGAAACGACCAAAACAGACTTAATGATAGTACATATTATTGTTAATGTTGGGTCATTTCAATGATGGAATTGCTGCTGTTGTTGTTCTATTTTAACGTTAATTCACAATAGATTTTGTTTTTACATCTGTAATCGACTACAAATCAACGAAAAATGTGTAAAACCATTGTAATTTAGTATCTCATTATACATATAAATATACCTAACAGTTGAAATTAGGTAAATATACCTAAATATCGTTTACTATGTAGTAATGGCCAAAACAATCTTAGTGATAGTACATATTATTGTTGATGTTGGGCCATTTCAATGATGTTATTGCTGCTGTTTTTGTTCTATTTTAACGTTAATTCACAATAGATTTTGTTTCTACGTCTGTAATCGACTAAAACTCTTTAAATGTTGGGGCATTTCAATGATGTTCTTGGGGGATAGTTTGTTGTTGTTGTGGGGGGTAGTTTGTTATTGTTATCGTTGTTGTTGTGGGGGATAGTTTGTTATTGTTGTTGTTGTTGTTGTGGGGGGTAGTTAATATAATTATTATGGCTTTTTTGTTGTTTGAGGTTTAGGTTTGAATGTTTTCAGAGTGTGGAGGGTAGATAATATAATTATTTTGTTTTTGTTATTGTGGGGGGATAGTTAATACAATTATTATGTGTTTTTTTGTTGTTTGAGGTTTAGGTATGAACGTTTATGGTGTGTGTGTGTGCGAATTGTAAGCTAAGATTCAGGTTGATTTTAGATGGAATGCGTGTGGTGGTATGTGGAGGTACACCAATACTCATCACTGTATCGTACATAGATCTATTGGGTATTGTTTTGATGTGTCTTACCTTCAAACACTAGCATTATCCGTCGGAGCACCAGTCGCCGCTTACCAGCCGAAGAGACTACATTTTGTACAGCAAGGGCCCCCACCCACGCCCATCTTCCGTCCTGCGTCCTCCGTGTCTTTTGCGTACCACGGGGGCCCCAACGTCGTCTTCAGGGGGATTTTCCTGGTGCGTCCTCCGGGTGCCGCGGGGACGGCCGGGCCCCGGTCGATTTCCGCGACGCCCGCCGCCGCGGGGACGCTCGGCCCCCCCCGGGGCGTCGCTCTCCGTCTCCGTCGGCGCGCCGTCCGTCTCTCTACCCGGCATGCAACGGGGCCGCGGTTTAATGGCCGCCGCGGCGTCCTTTGTGTCGCGCCGGCAGGGCGTGGCGCCCGCGGCCCGCCGCTCGCCCACGCACCGGCGTCGCGACGCGCGTCCCCAACTCACGTGTGTATGCGCGCACTGACCTCCGCCGGGGTTCGAACCCCGCGGCCGCGGGCCCGGGCCCGGGCGGAGGCCCCGAAGACGGCCGCCAGGGACCCAGGTGGAGGAGCCCGGTCGGCGGCCATGTTTGCTTTCTCTCGCCCCCCACCACATTCTTCCGGTTTGCCCCGGCCCCTCCGGGAGCCCCTCGTGCCCTCGTGTGCAGAAAATGCGGACGCCGCCGGATGGACGCGGAGCCGTGGAAAGCGCGAAAACTGTTAAATTAACAAAGAAAAACGTAAGTGGAAAATGTTTGATCGGCCAGTTGGGCCGGGGAAAACTTAGCTAGAAGTACTGTCGAAGTAGTAGTTTTTTGAAGTAGTTACCAGAATGCCCTCTTCTGGAGGATTTTTTGCACGGGAGCGACGGAACGGCACGATTTTATTAACGGCGCTCGTAAATAATTAAAAAGGCAATTTAGCCGTAATTATGGTTTTCCGCCAGAATGGGATTTCATTAATTTGATTTACAAGCCATGAGCGTAACCACGCCGCTTGTTAAATTATGGTCTCGCATCTTACAAGCTTGGAAATTATTTTAATACGTGCGGCATGCAAAAAACGACGGTTTCCACTACAGCAACAAACGACTTAAATAGGATGCATGACGTAAAAAATACACGTAGGCACAATAAATGTGTTCCTTTTATAAAGCAACCGAAAACGAGTATTGCCGAAATTATCAGGCACTACTTGCATCCCATTACTCTCAAATAATGCAATACGTTTCCCACTCGGTTTATTATGTAACAGATTTGGATGAAAATATTAGCAATGAAATCAATTAATTCATTCATCAGGATGGTTTCGACCTTTACTACATGGTAGTCCATATTAAAAAACAGAGAAACAACTTGCTATGTTTTTACCACAAAACGTTTATTGATATATAGACATATACAATAAAATAACTTTACTTTATTGTATATTGCTATTGTTATTGTTCTATATTGTATTTTATTGTTATTGTATTGCATATGTCTATATATCAATACACATTTTGTGGTAAACAAATATTTGGGAAAACACAATTTTCGCGTGAAAGCAAATATTTGGGAAAACTTAATTTTCGCGTGGAAACAAATATTTGGGAAAACACAATTTTCGCGTGAAAACAAATATTTTACGAACAGTAAATAATAAGAACTAAATCTGCATTTATTCCGATTATGTTTTATGCAAGTTTCTAGGCAAAAATGCATCTACAAAATAAATTTATTAATTTCAGTTGCAAACATTTACATCAAAATTTGCTTAAATAAATCAGAAGAGAAGCCCATTACAAAATTTTGAACACTACTCATGTTCGAATGATTGCTATTTTACGAATCCAATATATATTGTGTGTCCATTTTGACGTTACTTCGATTCATAGGTTTAACATTAAAATTAGTAAAATTATTGAATTTTAAGTTCCATAAAAAATGTGGTAATGAAAGTATAGAAATATTACAGTACAAAGTTATAGTAATATTATACATTACACATTACTGTGTGTAAAAAGCAGTACCCCCTTATTAAAACAGATTGCTATTTTACGAATCCAATATATATTGTGTGTCCGTTTTGAAGTTACTTCGATTCATAGGTTTAACATTAAAATCTGTAAAATTACTGAATTTTAAGTTCCATCAAGAATGTAGCAATGAAAGTATCGAAATATTTCAGTAAAAAGTTACAGTAATATTACATATTACACATTACTGTGTGTAAAAAGCAGTACCCCCTTATTAAAACAGATTGCTATTTTACGAATCCAATATATATTGTGTGTCCGTTTTGACGTTACTTCGATTCATAGGTTTAACATTAAAATCAGTAAAATTACTGAATTTTAAGTTCCATCAAGAATGTAATAATGAAATTGTCGAAATATTACTGTACAAAGTTATAGTAATGATACACATTACACATTACTGTGTGTAAAAGCAGTACAGTAAAAAAAAGATTACTATTTTACGAATCCAATACTTATTGTGTGTCCGTTTTGATGTTAATTCGATTCATAGGTTTAACATTAAAATCAGTAAAATTACTGAATTTTATGTTTCATCAAGAATGTAGTAATAAAAGTATCGAAATATTACTCTTCAAAGTTACAGTAATATTACACATTACACATTGTGTGTAAAAAGCAGTACCATCTTACTAAAAAAGTGGCCTTCACCTTAAAAAGAATAGTGAAGAACGAAAAAGGGAAATAAATCTTAGCAAATATAATAAGTCAGGGGAATGGCATAGGTTTAACATTAAAATTAGTAAAATTGCTGAATTTTAAGTTTAATCTAGAATGCACTAATGAAAGTATCGAAATATTACTGTAAATAGCTACAGCAATATTACACATTACACATTACTGTGTGTAAAAAAGCAGTACCCCCTTATTAAAAAAGTTGCCATTACCTTTAAAAAAATGTGAAAAACGAAATAGGGAAATAAATCATAGCAAATATAATAAGTTAGGGGAATGGCATAACATTTTGTAGAAACATTATCTAAACTAATGTTAAAACATCTCTAAGAAACATTAGTTATTTACGTAACCAGTTATGATAAGTGCGATATTTTCTGACGAGCGTAATATTTGCCAAATCGAGCGAAGTGAGTTTTGTAAATTACACGTGTCAAGCAATATCGTATATTTCA
Organism: Othius punctulatus; assembly: GCA_951805005.1. Taxonomy (NCBI): domain Eukaryota; kingdom Metazoa; phylum Arthropoda; class Insecta; order Coleoptera; family Staphylinidae; genus Othius; species Othius punctulatus. The sequence goes on from OX638145.1 coordinate 11,103,390, forward strand.
TAACGTATTATGTACAAAATTTTATTTAATTCCGTCAGAATTATTTAATCTATTATTTGAATAAGAACGTTCCTTACTACATCACAAAATCAGATCACCTTATACCTATTGTTGGCATAAACAAATTTGTCAACAAGCTAAAACTAAGAACATGTACTCAAATAGTGATTCTGAACAAAATTCCGATTCATATGTTTAACATAAAAACCAGTCAAATTACTGAATTTAAGTTTCATCAAGAATGCAGTAATGAAAGTATCGAAATATTATTGTACAAAGTTACAGTAATATTGCAAACTACACATTACTGTGTGTAAAAAGCAGTACGTCCTTATAAAAAAGTTGCAATCACCTTTAAAAAAATCTGAAGAACAAAAAAGGGAAAATAAATCATAACAGATGCAATAACTCAGGGGAATGATAAAACATTTTGTAGAAAGATTATCTAAATTAATGTTAAAACATAAAAAAAACTTTAACACAAGATAGAGCTTCTCCTTAAATAGAGCAATTATTATTTTTTCATGAGATTTAGTTAACTAAGCTTCAAACGGTATCTCCCCAGGATAAATCAAATCGTTTGAAGTTTAGTTAACTAAATCTCATTAAAAAAAAAAACTCTGTTTAAGGAGACTTAAAACGGTATCTCCCCAGCACAAATCAAATCGTTTGAAGTTTAGTTAGCTAAATCAATCTCTGTAAAAGATTATTATTACAGTTTCTTATTTCAATAGCACTGCTCGAAAAATTATGTCTTCGTCACCTCAAATATGAATGGAAGAATACTTAACAAAGTTGTTAAAAATGTTGCAAGGAATTGCTAAATTTTAATATGTTTAATGCAATTAATGTCTTACAAACACATTGCCATACTGAAAATGTCAGCAGTGAAAATAATATATAAATTATATTTTAAAGAAAATTAATTATAACATATTAAATCAATAAAAAATTCTAATCCTATAAATTTTCTATAAATAAATTACTTTTAATAATTTATTTTTAAGCTCATCCCTAAAAATATTTAATTTCAAAAATTTAATTAATTAAAAATTAAATTAAATGTCAATTTATATTTAGTTCTTTCGACTGATACTTTATAGTATCAGAGTGTATCAAAGAATGATACTTGTATGATATTTTGCTATGATAATGGCTAAACAATTTTGCTACACATGTTTTATACATACAGAGAGTTTTTTTATCGTGCAACATATTGTTAATCATTTCAATAGTTGAAGTGTGTATGAGACATTCTGATACACACTTCTGTCATAATGGCAGTGTGTATCAGAATGTCTTTTTAAAAATGCAACATACAAGTAAAATTAATTCTCTGTGAGGCAAATATTACAGTTTACGAAGTGTATAATGTTAAACTTCAGTTTGCAGCATTGTTCATTTGAATAACGTTCAGTTCTTTCTTCAGTTGAATGCATTGTACACTTTGAAAACTGTAATATTTGCCTCACAGAGAATACTTGTATGTTGCATTATAAAATAGACGCTTTGATACATTTCTGTCATTGTGACAGAAGTGTGTAACTATTGATATGATTAACCCTATGTTGCACGATAAAATATCTCTCGGTATGTATAAAACATGTGTGGCAAAATTGTTTAGCCATTATCATAGCAAAATATCATAAAGTATCACTCGAAAGAACTTAATATAAAATTATGAAATATAAAATATGAAAATATAAATATTATTAGAAATTAACAATTCATTCTAACATTCTAACATTCTTTAGCTTGTATAATTGAAACAAATAATTTTCTTAGTAAATTCTAAGGATTTTTTTTTAAATACTACAGTTATAAGTATTTTGCTAGAATTAGTGAGTGCATTAAAATAGAAAATGCTTTCAATTATATTCCAGGGAAATTATATAAAACTGTCCCATTCTGTTTGAGTACAGATCGCTTAAATTTATATTCGAGGTGGTAAGACTATATCTGTAAATGGAACTATATCTATCTATCTATCTATCTAAGACTATATCTATAAATGGGAATATCTATAAATGGGAAATTGCTTATACCAATAATAGCATGTATAATTAAAATAAATTAATTTATTTTGAAAATTCCAAGGATTTTTTTTAATATACTATGGTTATAAGTATTTTGGTAGAATTAGTGAGTACATTAAAACAGAAAATGCTTTCAATTATATTGCAGGAAAATTATATAAAATTGTCACATTCTGTTTGATTGCAGATGGCTTAAATTTATCTATATTCGAGGTCGTAAAACTTCAGAACTATTACAGGTAGAAAAACGTTAAATATCAAAATTTGTACAAAAACGTAGGTAGAAAGCAGAGAAAACGCAATCTGTGAAAAAAAAAATCATTCTTAATTATAGTTATATACTTATACCTACACTTATACTTATCGTTATAAGTATAAGTATAGTATAAAAATAAAGTATAAAATGTTAAAAAAACGTTTTTTTTTTCTGTTTCAGTACAGATCACTTAAATTTATCTATATTCGAGGTGATAAAACTTCAGAACTATTACAGGTAGAAAAACGTTAAATATGAAAATTTGTACAAAAACGTAGGTAGAAAGCAAAGAAAACGCAATCTGTGAAAAAAAAAGATTATTCTTACTCATACGTAAACGTACTTAAACGTACGTAAGTCCATTTTTTATTGTAATTCAGGGAAGTCCAGAAATATACAAGGGACATATACCCGGATTCGTTTCAGGACTTATCTAACCAAATAAGTAATTAAAAAATTAAATTCACCAAAACTTATTTAAATATTTTTCAATAGAAACATTGTAAACGTCCAAAGATATTTCAATAGAAAACTTGTAAACGTCCATAAAATCGAAATAAACTGGCAGACTGAACATTACCAGACATATAAAAGAAAAAATACCAAGTGTGACAAATAAGTCAAATTCAAAGCATATTCGATTAAAAATTATGAAAATTAACATCGTTAGCATGTTTAAATAAAATAAAAGGATGCCCAGTAAAATTCTACGAAAATTTAATAAATTCAATTATCTAGTTAACGTCATCATGCAGGTATAATTTGTAAGATGATCTAGAAAATAAGAAATTTCGAAAAAAGTTCTAAAATTATTCAATAATAATGGCATCAGCAAGGTGAATAACAGTTACATGACAGGACAATAGTACTTAAATCAAAATTACATTTATGTACATTCCTTACAGGTTTTGGTTTAAATTAAGCCATCGTCAGAGGTCATTTTTAAAAAACATCGAAAACTAAAAGAAACAGCAGAATTTTATCATATTTATGTATTAGCTAATGTTCTTTCCGTATTGATTTAGGTTTCATTTGGGGCATCTTGGGGTAAATTTACAAAAAAAGAAAAAAATACCAAGTGTGAAAACAAATAAGTCACATTCAAAGGAAATTCGATTAAAAATGATGGAAGTTAACATCTTTAGCATCTTTAAATAAAATAAAAGGATGCTCAGAAATATTGTACGGAAATTTTATAAATAAAATTATGTGGTTAAGATCAGCATGTATAATTTGTAAGATGATCAAGAAAATAACAAATTTCGAGAAAAGCTCCAAAAGCAATCAATGCTAATGGCATCAGCAGGGCGAATAACAGTTACATGACTGGACAATAGTATTTAAATTAAAATAACATTTATGTTCTTTCCTTATCGGTTTTGGTTTAAATTAAGCCATCTTCAGAGTTGCATTTAAAAAAAAACATCAAAAACTGAAAGAAACAGTAGAATTTTATCATATTTATTTATTAGCTAATGTTCTTTCTGCATTGATTTATATTTTATTTGGGGCATCTTCAGAGGTCAATTTTCAAAAAACATCAAAACTATTAAATATACTAGTAGCATTTTCTAATGTTTTCTAGTAATAATGGATTATTAGCTATTGTTTTTTCCTTATTGGTGTTGGCTTAAACGAAGCATTATTTAAAGGTACCTTTTGAAAAAAAACACCAAAACTTACTAATTTGCTTTGCTAGTTCAATAATGGCACTTTCATTTGAATACATTTCGATAATCAGTTACGACAAAAGCACACAGGAAAACAGTTTTGCATTTATAGTTGTGAATGTAGGTTTGCATGTATCATTGCCATAGTTATTTATAATACAAAGGTACAATAAAGATACTTCGTTTATTCATACTTAAAATATAGTAGTACTTTATTTGTGGCCATTTAATGCCAAGAAGGGAATTTAAAAAAAAAAGTCAGACATCATGTTTGCCATAGCAGTACTGAAATCTCCATTATTTATTAACCGATTTAGAAATACTCCACAAAACCTACATTTTTATTCAGTATTAATCAGCATTTCGATAAATAAGTATGTTATGACAAAACGTGTTATCTGCTATTTTTGTTATTTTACAGGGAAAGAAAAACAGTTTTGCATTTAAAATTGTGAATGTAGGTTAGCATGTATCATTGCCATAGTTATTTATAATACAAAGATACAATAAATATACTTCGTTCATTCGTACTTAAAATATAAAAGTACTTTAGTTGTGACCATTTATTGCCAAAAAGTGCATTTTGAAAAAAAAAACTCAGACAGCATGTTTTACCATAGCCCTACTGAAATATCTCCATTATTTATTAACCGATTTAGAAAAACTCCACAAAACCTACAGTTTTTATCAGCAAACGATAAAACGACAGTTTTTGCTAACCAACAGATGTGCACGTAAAAAGTATTCGTGAAAGAATGCGCCAGATAATATTTCAATTCCACGACGATACTTGTAGAAAACACTTTTTTAATTAATCGTTTCGCTGGGCCAAACCTAAACGTTTCGAATTTCTATGAAATTATTGAAAATTATAAACAAATGCGATCATCTGTACGATTTTTGTTTTCGTATTTAGTTAAAGTACTTATTTTTATATTATTTCTACGAATTTCTATGAAATTATTGAAAATTATAAAACATTATGAAACAGTGGATTTCAAAAACTACTTATTATTATATTATTTATATAAATTTCTATGAAATTATTGAAAATTATAAAACAATGCGATCATCTGCACAATTTTTGTATTCATATTTAGTTGGATTTCAAAAACTACTTATTATATTATTTCGATGAATTGCTATGAAATTATTGAAAATTATAAAACAATGCAATCATCTGTACGATTTTTGTTTTCGTATTTAGTTAAACTACTTATTTTTAAATAATTTCTATGAATGTCTATGAAATTATTGAAAATTATAAAACAGTATGAAACAGTGGATTTCAAAAACTACTATTATTATATTATTTCTATAAATTTCTATGAAATTATTGAAAATTATAAAACAATGCAATCATCTGCACAATTTTCGTTTTGGTATTAAGTTGGATATCATAAAACTACTTATTTTTATATTATTTCTATGAGTTTCTATAAAATTAATGAAAATTATAAAACAATGCAATCATTTGAACGATTTTTGTTTTCGTATTAAGTTTGATTTCAAAAACTACTTATTTTTATATTATTTCTATGAATTTAAATGAAATTATTGAAAATTATAAAACAATGCAATCATCTGGGCAATGTTTGTTTTGGAATTTGGTTGGATATATAAAAAAAAACTACTTAGTTTTATATTATTTCTACGAATTTTTATGAAATTATAGAAAATTATTAAACAATGCAATCATCTGCACAATTTTTATTTTGATATTTAGTTGGATATAAAAAAACTACTTATTTTTATATTATTTCTATGTATTTCTATTAAATTATAAAACAATGCAATCATCTGCACAATTTTTGTTTTCGTATTCAGTTGAATCTCGAAAACTAGTTATTGTAATATTATTATTATTACATTAAAGAATCACCAATATATGAAAACGATAATAGAAAGACACGTTTTCAACATATTTACCTCTTACAGTTTTACATCCAAACTGCAGTTAAAACACAATTTGATTAACAATTCATGAAATAAATATCTATATAGGTACTAATGTACCTATTAACTATATGTACCAATAAATAGCAAAATATGCAATAAATCGATTAGTTTTCAGAAATTTAAAAATCCCAATGTAAATATCTGGAGCAGGTGTAGCAAACAGGAGCAAACTGGTGCAAACTTAATATTATAAGACACTTTACAAAAGAATTAACCAAAAGTAAGGAACATTTTAAGCATCTGTAGAAATTACAATCAACTGAATAAATAGAAAATTAAGCCGATTAACGCGAATCAAACCGGCAATTAAATTAATCGAAATCTTCGCGGGGGGTGAGTTAGAAGCTGTGTTGTTTTATCTACTTGAATATTACAAAATAATTAAATTGTAAGTCTCTGTGGTTATCCTTTGATCAAACATGTTTTAATTAATTAAAATAGAATATAACTACTTATTCTATTTTACTTAATTACAAAATAAACTACATATAAAAGTTATTATATTATTATTTTATATTATATTGTACTTATTATAAAATTTAATTGTGGTAAAGTAAGAGTTCATTATTGCTGTACACTTCTGCTCACCTAAAACCTCATTTACCTGAGGTTTTAATTCCTGCGACTCAAGATTAAAATCGCCGCGTTTATGTACGTACTTTTTTTTGCAGTACGGACGGATTCGGGCTAACAATTAAAACAATCACGTTTTTCACACCGGCCCGTCCACAGCTCTCTCCTGGACGGCCGTAATAATTTTAAAAACTGTACTCTTCCATCAGCGGGTACGGCCAATGACCTTGGCACACCGCACGACCGCTATTTCAAAAAGGGCCTATTAACCCGGCCGACGACGAAAAACTCGTTTACAGGGAGGACGGAACGAATCTCTCTCAGCGCGCGCTCGTGGAAAAAAAATTACAAAACCGTTCGGGCACAACACGTTTAAAAAAAACCTCTTTACAGGACACTGTACACGGCCGTTCTGGAAATTGCAGCCGCTGGTAATTGGGAGGGAAAAAAACGTGGCGCGGGGTTTGAATTAATTACTTACAGAGGACTGAAATATAACAGAATGTGTGTTTTGGTTGTAGCTCAAAATTGTAAATCTGGTAAAATACGTATCTGGTAGATAACTTTGGAAATACCCCATTTCCCCCATTTCAACCCCATTTCACCCCATTTCAACCCCATTTCAATACAATTTTCACGTAAATGTATTAAATAACTTAAATATTCGTAAGATATCACCCCTTTCAGCTTATTAGCTAATAGTCGAAATAAAAAAATGGCGTGCACATATGAGAGTATAATTAGCATGTTTCCTTGCCTCATAGATTTATATAGGTATGTATTTATATTCAAAGATTTATCCAGTCGAATAAATCTACGTGTCTGGTAGATAACTTTGGCAATACTTGGACCCCATTTCAATGTAATTTTCATGTAAATGTATTAAATAACTTAAATATTCGTAAGATATCTCCCCTTTCAGCTAATTAGCTGATAGGCGAAATGAAACAAAAGGACGTGCAAATATGAGAGCATAATTAGCATATTTCCTAGCTGTCACGCTACACAACACGAATTTGGGGGATGAATAACATGCAAATGGAAGGAGGACTTGAAAGGGGACGCTGCCTATGCAAATCCTTGATGATTCAACGCCATGTCAGAGGGCCAAAGCGAAATTTTAATCCACAGTTTGATGGCAGTTCAGGAGATAATAAATGTTGCAGTAAATAACTTGCTGAAAATTAATGTTACATTAATTTTTCAATAAGTATTAACGAAATTGATTGTATTATATTAGTAAATGCAATTCACAAAATCGCACAATTCGAAATTTTAATCCAGTTATTGAATCCAGTTTAGGCACAAATAAATTTGGGGGTTCCCGGAAATTTTATAGAAAAAATTAGGCAGGATTTTGGAAAAATTCTTTCGATTTCTGATATTTTGGTAACCAGCATATAAAACATATTGATGCTAGTTATCTCTAGAACACCGCAATACATATTTATTTTACTGATTTACGTATTTGTTATTTGTATTTAGAGATATTTATTGAATGTATACTAGATGAAGCTCGATAATTATAAAAAGGATTTGCAGTTGATAATGCTATTTTAAATTATTGGTTGCCTTTTTTGTTGTTTAAAAAAAAATATGTTCCTCTCTTGAATAATCTATAATTCATCGCTTCCTCTCTTCTATATTCTCTCTTCTATAATTCTAGAATTCTAAGAGAATTTCTCTCTTCTATAATTCCTCTTTTGAAATCTTTTAGCTTTTTTACCTTTCTTGTTGTTTGCAAAAAAATATGAATTATAATTCCTCTCTTGAAATCTGTTAGCGTTATTACCTTTTTTGTTATTTTCAAAAAATATGAATTATAATTCCTCTCTTGAAATCTTTTAGCTGTAATCAGTTTACACCTACAAAATAATGTACTGACCTACTGACCTTTGCCTTTTTGTTACTGTTTACTTACTAATTGTTACTGTTTAGTAACAATTCTTGGAACAGTAATAAGTTACATTGAATTCGAAAATGTACATTGGAATGTACAATCATGCTCACATAAATCTAGTACAAAAAACTAGGTTACAATAGCAATTTTATATGGCAATGTCAATATGATTGTACTAGATTTATGTGAGCATGAGTGTAAACTTGTACAATTTTTACTATCTTCACAGCTTACATACATTTTATTAGAAATTTTCAAAATACAACATGTGTGTTCAAAATTTCGGAAAATTTGCTTACAATAAAATATTCCTAAACCACGACTTCTTGTAAAGAAAGTTACAGCAAACCTTATGCCATCTTCCAACTTCTTCCAATTCTAAAATGTAACCGACACGTTAATAAATCTGTCTCGCATATGTCCCCGCAAACACACGTTTCTGTTTCTATAATCAGTACCAGACAAAAGCCCCTCTGTGTCGCTAGATGAATGGTCTAATTATGAGGCCGCTATCTTTCAACGTATTGCACGCAGTTCGGACAGAGCCCCAATTCCAATTCGAAGTGTTTATTGGATTTTTTCGGTACGTGTGTGAGGCAAATTTGGCAAGCCTGGCTTCCGCAGCGGACGATTTTTTTTAAAAATATTTGCTTCAAGCCATAAATTATGTTAAATAAATATGGGAGACTTGGATTGCGCTAATTACAGTGTGCGGAAGTTGCGAGAGAAATGCGGTAAATTTATGGACCGTCAAAAGCGTGAAAATTATTTGCTTGATATATTGTAACTTCATCGCATTTATTTTAAAATGTTGCTTTAGTAAAGACTACAAATATTCTGATATTAGTCGACTGCTTATTTCGTCACATATTTTAATATTCGTACGTTGTAACGATCTGCAATATAAATTTATAATGATTAATATTTGCATATCGTCGGCTTAATGTTGTATGTGCAAATTTGTAAATTTGGGAATAAGGATTTTAAATATGTTTGGTATATCGAAAAATGATAAATTTTGCACTGTCAATGGATATGTTTTTATCACAGGTTTCTAATGATCCAATTTTAATCTTCCAACAAGTTGAAAGGTCCCCCTTTGAAAACATATAGCCCTGCAAAGCTATAGAACTAAAAATGAAAAAAATGTTAGATGCATTGGTTTAATCTTAGCAACCTTGCAAACATTTTGTAAAATATAGCTAAACTACGGTTTAAATTTTTATGAATAACGCTGTTAGATTTCAAATCAACATCAACAGTCCAAATTATTTCCTAACCTCGGTATAATTATATTTAAAACACAGCAATAACTATTTGCAACTTTATCAGTGGATGGTGAGACCGCCTCTTGGCACGTTTCCCCTCTCCAATTTAATAACACTAAAACCGCTGATTCCTGAAAGTAACGACACCCAAAAATCCGCCGATGACTTAGGACCTATTAAACCTAATGGAGAGGGCGTTTTTAACGCTCGTCTCTTTTACTTTTTTTTAATTTGACTGCGAGGGGATTTCCGCTTTTAATTGATCCCTCTCTATCTCCGAGATAGCGGGACCGTCCCCGGGGACACGCAACCCCCCATGCGGGGCCGCAGCCATCGGCATATCGTGATTTAGGGGGTTCGCATAGGGGTCGTCGCGAGACAGCCATGGACGTGTACTCCTGGGGAGATTAAAGTAATTTTTATGGGCACAGGGTGTAATTCGGGACGGGGGATGTTTTCAAATAAGATATTCGGGAATTTATGGCAGCTTCAGATTAATTTCGTGTAGGAGAATAAATTTTCAAGACAGCAGATTGGCATGTAAATTTGTGGTGGTTATAAAACTAGAATAAGACGAATTAGAATTATTTTCTTCGATATATGTATTACCCACTTCTCTATATTACCCCCCAACTCCCGTCAAATATATGGCGCTACATATCTAAACTCAAATCAAATTGTACCGTGTACGAATTACAATAAAACTTTCTTAGCCCGGCGCCTCCACCATCGACCCAATGATCAATAATTAAAAAAATAATAATAATTTAAAATTTTGGAAGAAACATTTACTCACCAATAATTTTAGCAAGTTAATTAGGTCGAAAACATGCTCACTAAGTTTTCCGCGAATTATTTAAATTAATTTAAAAATTCCGCTGAAATAACTACCCGGCGCCTCCACCATCGACGAACTCTCAAAATTAATTAGTAATAATTTCAAATTTTCGAAAAAAAATTACTCACCAATAATTTTTGCAAGCTAATTAAGTCAAAAGGACGCCCAATCAGTTTTCAGCAAATTATATATATTTTTTTTAAGAATTACGTCAACATAAGTTTACATAATTAAACAAGTTGTAACAAAATAATATAAATAATCACCCTCTACTTGGACTTTTTCCATTCTATCACATTTTACTTGCCTATGGGCCATCTATGCACTGTCCAAATCGCAGCGTTATCCGGCGAGACGTTCTTGATTTGGAAATTCATCGAAACGGCAAATAACACGAAAAACAGAAAATTTCGCAAATTTAACATAATCGCAAATATATATCACTCATGAGGATAACAGACGTAAAAAATCATACCTTAGGAGTGCTGAGGAGTGATGATGAGAAGTAAATGAATGCAAAGATGTAAAAAAATGAATATTTTGGGTTGTTTAAAAAAATTGCCAACAAAAATGATTGCCCAGTAACCTTGAGGTGGATAACAGAAATAGAAAATCGCAGCTAGAGGAGCTTACTGCAAATATGGTGGAGAAAAGAAAATTTCGGTGCATGCAAAGATATTGAAAAAATGAATATTTCATCATCACTGATGAGGATAACAAAACTAAAATATCATAGCTAGAGGAGTGCTGAGGAGTGATGATAAGAAGTAAATGAATGCAAAGATGTCAAAAAAATGGATATTTTGGGTTGTTTATAAAAAATGCCAACAAAAATGATTGCCCAGTAACCTTAAGGTGGATAACAGAAATAGAATATCACAGCTAGAGGAGCTTACTGAAAACATGGTGGAGAAAAGAAAATTTTGCTTCATGCAAAGATGTTGAAAAATGCAAAAAAATAACAGATGCGAATTAATAGCCACTAAACAAAGGTTTTGCAGAAACAGAAGGTTCTAATTTTTTTCAAAACTTGTGTGAATATAAATACGAATTTATGACCAATAAATAAACGTTTTGTTGAGAAAGAAGGTTTTGGTTTGTTTTCGAAACTAGTACCAATGAACATGCGAATTGATAGCCACTAAACAAAGGTTTTGCAGAAACAGAAGGTTCTGATTTGGTGTCAAAACTTGTGTGAATATAAATACGAATTTATGGCCAATAAACAAACGTTTTGTTGAGACAGGAGGTTTTAGTTTGTTTTCTAAACTAGTACAAATAAAAATGCGAATTGATAGCCACTAAACAAAGGTTTTGCAGAAACATAAGGTTCTGATTTGGTTTCAAAACTTGTGTGAATATGAATACGAATGTATGGCCAATAAACAAACGTTTTGTTGAGACAGAAGGTTTTGGTTTGTTTTTGAAAGTAGTACCAATGAAAATGCGAATTAATAGCCACTAAAGAAAGGTTTTGCAGAAACAGAAGGTTTTGATTTGGTTTCAAAACTTGTGTGAATATAAATACGAATTTATGGCCAATAAACAAACGTTTTCTTGAGACAGAAGGTTTTGGTTTATTTTCGAAACAAGTACAAATAAAAATGCGAATTGATAGCCACTAAACAAAGGTTTTGCAGAAACAGAAGATTCTGATTTGGTTTCAAAACTTGTGTGAATATAAATACGAATTTATGGCCAATAAACAAACGTTTTGTTGCGACAGAAGGTTTTGGTTTGTTTTCGAAAGTAGTACAAATAAAAATGCGAATTGATAGCCACTAAACAAAGGTTTTGCAGAAACAGAAGGTTCTGATTTGGTTTCAAAACTTGTATGAATATAAATACGAATTTATGGCCAATAAACAAACGTTTTGTTGAGACAGAAGGTTTTGGTTTGTTTTCGAAACTAGTACAAATAAAAATGCGAATTGATAGCCACTAAACAAAGGTTTTGCAGAAACAGAAGGTTCTGATTTGGTTTTAAAACTTGTGTGAATACAAATACGAATTTTTGGCCAATAAACAAACGTTTTGTAGAGCCAGAAGGTTTCGGTTTCTTTTAAAAACTTGTACGAACAAAAATACAATATTATGGCCAATAACTACGAAGTAAAAATCAAAAGTAAAATACTGATTGCAAACATGTTGCAGAAATTGAATATTTTGCTTAGTTTTCAAACGTTAAGAAAAAACCTTAAAAAAACCAGCAAGATTTTAAATTGATTATTGAGAATTATATTAATTTCCATTTATTCTAAATCATGAATTGATGTTACCCCACAAAGAAAAACGGTTTTAAATTTTTCGATAGAAAAGTTATTCAAGGCTAACATGTAGTACATATGGACATACATGACTCAAACAACATTTATTTTAATGCCCGGTATTTCCATCTACTGACGAAGTTGTGAATAGTTAATCCACAGTTTACCCGCGAGATAACTTCTTCTAAAGTTTAGAAGGACTCACCCTTAGAATATTCTATATTCTAAAAAAAAATCCTAAAGAATGCCGAAACCCACAAAGTGTTTTAGAGCTGGTAGAAGAGGAACAATTCAATTACTCTTCACGTATATCAGTTTCTGAGGCTCATTCTCTTCAGGTCTTCTTCAAAATTTCGTACTAAAATCCTAAAGAATGCCGAAACCCACAAAGTGTTTTAGAGCTGGTAGAAGAGGAACCATTCAAGTACTCTTCACGAATATCAGTTTTTGACGCGCATTCTCTTCAGGTGTTCTTCAAAATTTCGTACTAAAATCCCAAAGAATGCCGAAACCCACAAAGTGTTTTAGAGCTGGTAGAAGAGGAACCATTCAATTACTCTTCACGTATATCAGTTTCTATCGCTGATTCTCTTCAAGTCATCTTCAAAATGTTCTATTAAAATCCTAAAGAATGCCGAAACCCACAAAGTGTTTTAGAGCTGGTAGAAGAGGAACCATTCAATTAGTCTTCACGTATATCAGTTTCTGACGCTCATTCTCTTCAGGTCTTCTTCAAAATTTCGTACTAAAATCCTAAAGAATGCCGAAACCCACAAAGTGTTTTCGAGCTGGTAGAAGAGGAACCATTCAATTACTCTTCACGTATATCAGTTTCTGACGCTCATTCTCTTCAGGTCATCTTCAAAATGTTCTATTAAAATCCTAAAGGATGCCGAAACCCACAAAGTGTTTAGAGCTGGTAGAAGAGGAACCATTCAATTACTCTTCACGTATATCAGTTTCTGACGCTTATTCTCTTCAGGTCATCTTCAAAATGTTCTATTAAAATCCTAAAGAATGCCGAAACCCACAAAGTGTTTTAGAGCTGGTAGAAGAGGAACCATTCAATTACTCTTCACGTATATCAGTTTCTGACGCTCATTCTCTTCAGGTCATCTTCAAAATGTTCTATTGAAATCCTTAAGAATGCCGAAACCCACAAAGTTTTTTAGAGCTGGTAGAAGAGGAACCATTCAATTAGTCTTCATGTATATCAGTTTCGGACGCTCATTCTCTTCAGGTCTTCTTCAAAATTTCGTACTAAAATCCTAAAGAATGCCAAAACCCATAAAGGGTTTTAGAGCTGCTAAAAGCTGATATATACGTGAATATTAACGTCAATTTTTTTTGCCAATGCTTTGGTTTTTTGGGGCAATAAATTACTTCTCTGCCTGCATAGCTGCTTACAATTCAAACCATGTATCAATAATTGGCCATCATTTTCCCATTTACCACACATATTTGGAAACATCATTGATTTCTACCATTCAATTGCTCTCCGCCTACGCAAATTCCGCGATTATAGTTTACGCCACGTAACAGTTATTGACGGCCGACGTTCTTGGCTCGTATTTTCGCCTGCAACTCCTGCAAATCATCTTGTATGCAGAGCGAACACTTGCGTTTCCATGTCGAGCGGCGCGTGCTAATTGTGCGGGATTACAGTCCACTTTTTCAACTGCCCGAAGAATCGTTCTCGGATCGTTTATTGTGTGCCGGGAACGCCTCCAGTGACTGCGCTATGGATGAGTGTGCAGGCGTTATTGATAGATTTTATCGGCCAGCCGGTAGGTTGTGGATCTCTGCATAATTCCGCACTGTCTACCGTGTTCAGAGTAGGATGATTGTTTAGGAGAAGAGCGCGACAAGAATCTATTTATAGGCTAATAGGCTTTTTATTTGATGACAGATTTCATAAATCTGCAAATTTGTACTATTGACGAGTAGTTATACCTTCTGGATTGAAACTAAAAGTACTCTTTTAAACGTATTTCACGCCTGCCAGTAAATATTAACATAGCACGTGATCACTACTACACCATATAACTCAATTTGTGTATCAATTCACATAATAACAATCCTGGCCACTCCCCAACTTATGATAATTAAATTAAGGATCTGAATTTATATACGATTCACACCCCATTGCAGAGCCATAAAGAACAATTCCAATTCATGCAGTCTTCGTTCGGGCGACCAGAAATTCAGTCTCCAGTCGAATTTGCATAATGCAGCTTTAAGTTTTCTCGATCGCGCGAGACTGCTTATACGGGTATGTCCTCAGTTCACCCAACACACATGTGTTCGATTTTCTCAATTTTATAATGATAAGTGTGAAGGTACAGATGTATAGTCATACAATTAAATTTCAGCAGTGTCATTCATAAAAATTTAAGCCTCAGTTTAACGGTGGTTTAATTTTAGTACCAAGGTTACTAAGATTATGTTTTATCACGAGTTGCAAGCAATTGTCGCCACTTATTTTGTCATGTTTTAAGTTACCATGTTTTCTTTTTAACTTTTTCAATCAATTTCCAACAATTGCAAGTTGCAAGTAATTATAAATATAAATAGCTACTTTCATTTTAAAATTATATTTTAAACACATCAAAGTTTTTGCTACGTTTATTATTACAGGTTGAGTGAACCACTTTGTTGTTGCAAAAATTATCTTGTTGAATAGTCGCCTTGTCATATGTTAATTAGTTACATTAGTAAACATGTTTAATATGTACTGACGAATATGGTTATGGTGCAGTGTGCACTGCAAATGGAATAAATTAACATTTAAATTTTTAAGTACCTTTAGGCTTCAATTTGTGTGCTAAATTGCGCTCTAAAGGCCAATTCCATGACTAATCACAGTCAAGTTGGCATTGATCATTATCAGTTGGGCATTAATCAAAACCATGTTGGCATTAAACAATGACAACATGACTTTGTTTTATGCCAACATGGTTTTGATTAATGCCAAATTGATAATGATTAATGCCAACTTGAATGTGATTAGTGCCAAATTGAAAATTTCATGATAGTGCATGATAATGAATTGTGTGCCAAATAATTGTCCTCCATGAAAATAAATGTGCAGGCATGTGGCCAGTTGTAAGTCATCTTAAGCGCAGTCTCACGAATTAATACAATCAGCAGGACGAAGACGAGGCTTGTAGTGATCACGTTTTGTGGGCGCATCAAGTCGACGTCAGCAGCAGCAGACAGGTCGTAACTCGCGCAGTTAAAACCGGGCACGATTTTACTGCCCAATTCGCGATAATTAAGCGACAATAACAGTGTCCACGGTTATCGCCACTTAAATTTACGACGGACGTAAAAACCGTCGTCCGAACGGTGCGGCAGAAATAGGAGCGCTCGCTGGAACAGGAGCTGAAGAGATCGAGGAACGTTCCGACGGCTGCTGGCTCACGGTTTGATGGCGATTTTTAATCAATTCCGCAAAACCTGAATTCGTAACGCACCGAATTAATTAATTGGACGCAGTGAAGGAATCGACTCAACTGCTGGTCTCTCATTTGGTCACTGTTGGTCACGGTCAAGGTATGACCAAATATACACATGGCCATGCTACAACCAAATATACATACACGTCTGGCCTAGCAACCTTAAAACTAAACTTTTTTGTTTGTAACGAAAACTTTTGTTTTTTGTTTAGTAAATAGATTATCTATAAAACAAAAACAAAATAAACAAGTTTTGCTTGGAACAAAAAAATAGTATGTTTTTAAATTAACCTAGAGAAATGATGAGATCTAATAAGATCGAAACTAGTCTCCAATTATCCGAGGAAATAATTCCCAAATGCACATTGAAAAATAAGCGATTTATAGTTTACGTTTGTGAAAATTTAAATCGCTACATTCTGGGAGTGCATAAATTCAATACTTATTAAAAGAAATTTGTTTGATTATCGCTAATTTTTGAATTTCTGATAAGTCTAATCACCAGAGTGTGAAATAGATAGGGTTTGTACATTTTGAAAATTTTCACGTATTTTGTATTTTACAATGTTATTCAAGAAAGTTAAATTTCCTGATACTGCATTCTTTTAATACTTTTTCTAATAGAGTACTAAAAATTTTTTTATATTTTCTTAGCATGTTTTACTACGATCATTTATCTACTGATTTTTTTTATAGATTATTGAGATTATTTTTGTATTTTTGCTAGATTATCAATATAATTTGTTGGATTTTTTTTAATACTTTTACCACTTCTGACCAGTTGCCGATATATATTTTTCTATATATATAAGATATAATTTATTGAAGCAATTACATATTTCTTATTGTATGTACATTATTAAATTTTAAAAAAAAGGAGGTCTAAAAAGAATTTGCTATGCTTCAAATGGCCATCAGCCGCAGCCTTTCAGCCTCATATATATTTTTTTCTATTTATGATAGATTATCGAAAATATTGTTCAATTTTTGCTAGATTACCAACAAAAGTTCATTTTTTCTTGCCATTTTAAATTCTTTTCACTATTTCTGATTACAGAAATATTTTTTCTGTTTTCCAACAATATTACCAATATATACCGACACAAACAAATACTTGCATGTGTTTTGAATATAACAACAGAAATCTGTTATGTTTATAACAAACAAATACTTGTATGTGTTTTTTATATAACAAGAGAAATGTGTTTGGTTTAAAACAAAACAAAAATAGTATACTTTTTAAATGTAACAAGAGAAATATGTTTTCTTTAAAACAAGAAAAAAATATGGGAAACTAAAAAATATGGAAAACTAAACAAAATTGGTCTTTTGTTATAAATGAAACGAACAAAAAAAAAAAACGTTATTCCAGCCAGTGTAGAACACATTCCAACTGCGCGTTTATAACCTACGCTTCTCAGGTAAAGGCAAAGGCAAAGAATTACTTTTTACTTCCATAATTTCTCAATCTGTAGGTGTAAACCCCACCCTTTAAATACCCTGTAAACACCCTGTAAACACCCTGTAAATACAGGGTGTCTTACGCAAGTCGTTGGTTAAAAGTTTATGGGGTTCGTGATAAATTACAAAATTTAAAAAAAATCACACAAACATGGCTCGTCGTGATCTCCTAAAATGATATACGCACATATTTCTGTCAATATTTCGAAGTTTTTTCCAACATTTCAACTATTACTATGGAATTTTTATTTAATTCTATGAAAATTTCGATCATTCTGTCAAAAATTGCAATGGCCACAAAAAAATATGTTTTTAACAGATTGGATCTTGTACCTTATCTTAGAGTTAGATAACGGCAATTCAGTAAAATGTTGTCAGTTATCTTTGAAAATTTTATAGAATAATCGAAATTTTCATGGAAACTATTTCTATGAAATCATTATATCAAAAGTAGCAATATTTGCTATCGAATTGTCCATAATATTTGGTGAATTATGTTAATTCATGAAATCAGTAAAATTTTGAATCATCACAGTCAAATTTTTATTTATTTCTGTCAACATTTCAAAGATATTTCCAACATTTCAACAATTACTGTAGATTTTTTTTATTAATTCTGCGAAATTTTCAATCATCTTATCAAAAATTTTAATGACCACTGTCAAAATTTCAATAAAATAATATTTTTCTCAACTGATTGAAAGTTGTACCTTATTTTAGAGTTAGTTAACAGCAATTAAGTAAAATTTGGTCAGTTATCTATGACAATATGATAGAATCATTGGAATTTTGATGGAGGCAACTGACAAGTTGGCAATAATTTAAATGTTGGTAAACATAATTGAAATTTTCAATGTCAAATGAAATGTCAAATTTTCAAGAAACAAATATGTTTTTAACAGATTAAACCTAGTACCTTATTTTAGAGTTAGATGGCGGCAATTCAGTAAAATTTTGTCAGCTATCTTTGAAAATTTTATAGAATTATCCAAATTTTCATGGAAACTATTACTGTGAAATCATTTTATCAAAAGTAGCAATAATTACTATCAAATTGTCAATAATATTTGGTGAATTATGTTAATTCATGACATCAGTAAAATTTTGAATCAAGTCAAATTTTTATTTATTTCTGTCAACATTTCAACAATTACTGTAGATTTTTTTATTATTTCTGCGAAATTTTCAATCATTCTGTTAAAAATTGCAATGGTCACTGTCAAAGTTTCAACAAAATAGTATGTTTTTTAACTGATTGAACTTTGTACCTATCTTAGAGTTAGATAACGGTAATTCAGTAAAATATTGTCAGTTATCTTTGAAAATTTGATAAAATAATCGAAAATTTGATGGTAACTATTTCAGCTAATTGATTCCGTCAAAAGTAGCAATAATTACTATCAAATTGTCAATGATATTTGGTGAATTGTGTTAGTTCCTGAATAACATGTTGGTGGAAACTATTTCTGTGAAATCATTCTGTCAAACGTAGCAATTATTTCTATTAAAATGTCAATGACATTTGATGAATTGTGTTGATTAATGAAACCAGCCAAATTTTGAAACATTACTGTCAAATTTTCGTTTATTTCGGTCAACCTTTCCAAGATATTTCCAACATTGTATCAATTACTGTAGAGTTTTTAATTATTTCTCCGAAATTTTCAATCATTTTATCAAAAAATTTAATGATCACTGTCAAAATTTCATTAAAATAATATTTTTCTTAACTGATTGAACTTTGTACCTTATTTTAGAGTTAGTTAACAGCAATTAAGTAAAATTTGGTCAGTTATCTATGACAATATGATAGCATAATCGAAATTTTGATGGAGGCAACTGAAAGGTTGGCAATAATTTTAATATTGGTAAACATAATTGAAATTTTTATATAATTTATTGAGATTTTACCTATAAATTAGTAGGTATAAACAATAGTCATTAAAACTTTAGCAGTAATCATTGCAATTTTTGATAATCACTTCCGCTCTACCGAAAGCGACCATCAACTTTGTTATTTTAAATGGAATACCTTGTATATCTTTACATATTCAGATTGCTCGTTCAATTCTGAACACATTTGATTAAATCATTATAATTAACGTAACAGAATGGAGCTAATTTTACACTAATTCAACTTATTTTTCCACTGAGACATAATACTAGGTTGTTAATAATACTAGGACTATCCTCTCTTATTGCAATTACTAGGACGAACCTCTCTTATTGCAATTACTAGGACGAGCCTCTCTTATTGCAATACTAGGACGAAGCTCTCTTATTAGTGTTTTAGTTACAGTGTTTTAGTAGTTTGTGCTCTTGTTTCTCAAAGGGTGGCAATTCGTTAAAAAAAAGGAATCCTTATATCTACATAAATTTTAAAAATATTTATTACATCAATACCATAGATCAAAGATCAAAGTTAGAAACTTTTAGTCAATCCCATATATCATAGATCAAAGTTAGAAACTTTCGCTCTTCATTTCCGCCGGAGCGGAACATGTCTTCGTGCAGTGTAGGCCGTCTGCGATCGAAAACAATCTCGACCTCGGATCAACGACGCGCATTTGTTTCGCATTATTCATCAATTCCGGGGGCCGACCCTCGGCGCGGTCTCGTGTAAACACAGGCGCTCGATTGAATTACCGCCCGCCTAATGTCATCATGCCCCGCGTTTTTTCAATTGTTTAATTGGAGCCCGTCACAGATGAACTGCTATAAAGCAGTGATACAAATAAAATATTTGATCACGAAAAAATTTGTGAGTTACAGTTCTTGTAAACCTATGAGGTAATAAATAAATCTATGAGGCAACGAAACATGCTAATTATACTCTCATATTTCCACGTCGTTTTGTTTCATTTCGACTATTAAAGGCGAAGCTGAAAGATATCTCACGAATATTTTCAATATTTAAAAAATAGAGGAAAATCACATTTAAATTGGGACTTTAAATTTGGGGAAGTATTTCGATAGTTATCTGCTAAATAAGTACAAACAATTTATACAAGAGGATAAATCGTCGAATATAAATAATAACAACAAATCTATCAAATGCTTATAATAAACAGAAACACAAATCAGAAAACTAAATAAAAGAATGAAACATAATAAGAGTTTTAATTTTAGTATACCTATTTTTATTGTCTTCAGCAAGTGCACAGCACTGATAGTGTTAATTTTACATAAGAAGAAAATGATTTCGTTTCATACTGAAAGTAAGCCAGTGCTCTTATAACACCTTTCATTTGTACCTTTTGCAGCTAATCTAATGTAACAAAATATCACCGAACTTAGACTTTTAAATGTTAACGATAATGACTGCCAGGAAACGTTTAAATGTTAACGCTGATGTTTCACTATTTTGTAAAATGTGTGCGCTGCACTTTAATTTTTAAGGATCTCCCGTGTAAATGTCGACATTGCAATTTTCAGAATCGACTGTTTAAATGCAAACTGAAAAAAATGTAAATTCCATATTTACAGCAAAAATGCTTAACATTTTTAGAAATGAAAATTATAATATGCAAAATAGTATATATGCGAAATATTTCGTTTCTTAGTTGAGGACAAAAATAGTGTCAAATGAATGTCAAACAAAATGTTGTAGGAATGTTAATTTGTTTCGAGAGATAACAATATATCTTTAACATCTTTAACGTGTTTAACTTTAGTCCTACGCAATATTTTGTTCTTTTTAGCCCCCCCAATGAATCAAAGTATTTTGGAGTACAAAGCACAACGTATATATAATCTCTGCTACATTATTTATTCTAGATTATTAAAAATTGATGAGAACTTGACTGTTCTAGATAGTTAAAAAAAAAATGAATATGAAAGTTCACCGTTCTAGATTGTTAAAAAAATATGAAATGAAACATATTACATATGAAACATATGTAATATGTTTCATATTATGAAAAATATGAAATATCAACATGTGTCGATGCTTCTAGAACGATGTCTAGAACATCGTTCTAGATTGTTGAAATCTAGAATGAAAAATATGTGAAGTTGCTTGAACTCTTCCCAACTGAAATGGAAAGTTTCATTATGTTCAGATAAATTAGTAGTGTAATACTGTACCCAATTAATCAATTATCTTAATACTTTAATAATATTAATTGCTCATACTTTCCAGCCTTAATTAAAAAAAAAACAACCGACAATCACGCAGCAGCATTACACCACAATCACCATAATCGCTATTAACTCATAAAATCGATTTTAATCCCTGGCTACCGTGCAAATTGTAAATTCTCAGGACTTGGGAAAACCGATTTTCCCTTTTAATGTGCCTGTTTTTCAGGGGGGGGGGGGCGCCTGAGATACGGCGTTATTTGTTTGCCGGGGATCTCTGCCAATTCCATCTCTTCTCCATCAACTTTTTCCCGCCGAGTTATTAAATTGGTCGAGGGTCGTGGCTCCTGTTGTAAACTCTTATACTGCCGGCGAAATTACGCGAGGGACAAAGGAGCGTGCGAGTGCATGAAAGTGGATGAGTGCAGGGAAGTGCTTTTCCACTGCGAAAGAAATAATAAGTGCTGGGGTTTGCGATGTGGCAATTTAACGGATGTAAGTTAGACGTTGTTACGCGAAATTTCCGCAAGAAATCGCGTATCTCGAATTGTTCAAGTAATATGTAAGTTGTGAAGTTTAGACCAGGTTAGGTTAGAAATCATGTACTGCCCATTTCACTTTCACATTCACTTTACTATCAATATACGTAAATATGTCGCTTACGTGATTTCACTTGGAAGTATTTGTGATTAAAACAGATGTATTTGCACTTAGGGCATATGCTTTAGAGGATTACAGGCGATTTTCAAAGAAATGTTTTTAAATGTTCCTATAGACAGCTAGTCATAGCAACTGGCACATTAAAAAAAAACTATTTATGTCGATATTTTGTTTTTTATGTATGTATGCAATATTTCATATGTATGTATGTATTTTCGTTCTAGTAAATGAGGTAAAACAAATTCTGCAATCTGCAATCAAACCTATTTATGTCGATATTTTGTTTTTCATGTATGTGTGCAATATTTCATATGTATGTATGCATGTATTTTCATTCTGGTAAAGGAGGTAAAACAAATTCTGCAATCTGCAATCAAACATGAGAATTTGAAGATTGGAAAAGTCATAATCGAATTTCCGATCATGAAAACTCTCAATTGGAAATTGGAACTGCTTTCAAAAGAAACATAAAACTGTTAAGATGATTGCATAAAGATGCATTAAGATTGATGTTGCATAAAGCAATTTGGACAGAAACGGAAATATGGCGATATTAAGGCTTAGGCTATAAGGTACAGATCGTTTCTGTTTATTATATTTGAACTGGGATCCTGCATGAAATTTGTATTCGCATCCAAGTTATCCCATAGCCAATTCAATATGTGTTGGATGTGTAAAGAATAATTTACCTCTGATAGATACGCCAGAAATTATTATTAAGCCTAAGCAGGTTTTTTTTCTAAACTGAATTGAATATATTGAATATATTCTAAACTGAATTGAACTAATACTAAATTGAATATTTGAGCCTTTGGTTTTTAAAGTGGGGTAAATCCTTTTATAAATTGAGATAAGTCCAGAAATATACAAGGGACAATATTCCTTGTGTATTCCTGATTTGAATTAACAAAAAAAATGGACTGCTCCACTCTCAAAATCAACGGCTCATTTAATACTTAATAGAAATTTAAAATAAAAACTATACACTTACATAGGGACGAAGCTTATCATCCTGTCTGATGTGAAAATACCTCTGGGTCCGGCTCTGAAAAGAAGGAAAGGTATAAGATGAAAAGTTATTCCTATTGGTTAGCAGAAAATTTTAGAACATTTAATGAAAATATAAATTTTTCTACTAGAAAGTCCACGAAAATGAGCCCATGAAGTAAAGAAATGTTCTCCAGTCTTCTGAAAATTTCTAAACAATCTAAAACAGTTATTGCAAGTGTCATAAAAACCATACAAAAATGCAGAAATGTTATGATCATCATTTCCAATTTCTAGTAAAATCTCACTCATTACAGTGGATATTATAAATATTATTGCTTCAATTTTCATTCAAATTTCTGCATTACAATAAAAATAAGTATCAATAGTATCAATTTTTAGTGTCAAAATTTCAATTATTATTGTTAAATCATAAATCAAGTTTCAATTAAATCAAAGTTTTGTAGCTTACTGCCAAATTTAAAATTTTTAGTAAATTATTAGAAATTACTGTCATAATTGCAATGATTACTGTCAAAATTCCAGTGCCTAAGTTTTATTTCCATCGAAATTTCAAAGATTTCTAGTAAATTTTCAATATTTAGTTAGTCATTATAGTCAAAATATTAACAAGTACTGCCAGGTTTTAAATTTGAAATAAAACCTTTACTGTTACAGAAATAACTTTAAAAACTACTGCAAGTTTTTCAATTTTTACATTAAAAATTGTCAAAATTGCAATATCTCAGTTTAATTTGTTTACAAATTGCAAAGATTACTAGTAAATTTTCAATCTTATTACTCATTACAATGGAAATTATAAATATAATTGCCAGGTTTTCAATTTTCATTCAAATTTCTCCATTGCAACGAAAATTAAAAAAAAAATACTGTAAATGTATCAAATTTTAGTGTAAATATTTCAATTACTATTGTTAAATCATAAATCAAGTTTCAATTAAACCAAAGTTTTGTAGCTTACTGACAAATTTAATTTTTTTTGTAAATTATCAGAAAATACTGTCATAATTGCAATGATTACTGTCAAAAATGCCGTGCCTAAGTTTTATTTCCATCGAAATTTCAAGATTTCTAGTAAATTTTCAATATTTAGTTATTCATTACAGTCAAAATATTAACAATTATTGCCTGGTTTTCAATTTTCATTGAAATTTCTGTATTACAATGAAAATTTTAAAAAAATACCGTAAATGTATCAATTTTTAGTGTAAAAATTTCAATTATTATTGTTCAATCATAAATCAAGTTTCAATTAACCCAAAGTTTTATAGCTTACTGCCAAATTTTAAATTTTTAGTAAATTATTAGAAATGACTATCATAATTGCAATGATTACTGTCAAAATTGCAGTGCCTAAGTTTTATTTCCATCGAAATTTCAAAGATTTCTTGTAAATTTTCAATATTTAGTTAGTGATTACAGTCAAAGTATTAACAATTAATGCCAGGTTTTCAATTTGTAATCAAATCTTTACTATTTACAGAAAGAACTTTAAAAACTACTGCAAGTTTTTCAATTTTTGCACTAAAAATTGTTAAAATTCAGTATCTCAGTTTAATTTTTATAGAAATTTCAAAGATTACTAGTAAATTTTCAATCTTATTACTCATTACAGTGGAAATTATAAATATTATTGCCAGGTTTTCAATTTTCATTCAAATTTCTGTATGACTATGAAAATTTGAATAAAAATACTGTAAATGTATCAATTTTTACTGAGAAAATTTCAATTATTATTGTTAAATCATAAATCAAGTTTCAATTAAGCCAAAGTTTTGTAGCTTACTGACAAATTTTAATTTTTTATTACATATTTACCAATATATCGAGAGTTATCGATAGGAAGCCCTCAAACTATTGATAACTATCGATATATCTCGTCCCCTACTCTTAATTCTTTTAAGAGGCAACTTAAATTCGAGAAAAAAAGGACGTTTCTGGATACGATAAATGTAAATAACTGTGTGTTATTTTTTTTGCTTTGTTAGATAAAATATTTTTGAAATGGCTGTCTAAAGTTTCGCGCACTGTGAGTTTTATGGGGATTTATAACACATTACTGAGAGAGCCGCCTGAAAAATCATGCAGTGCTTTATGGGTGCAGAGGGCTGTGCGTGTGTACCCAAAGTCACCCCTGTTTATCTAAGCAGTCGCGCTTGAGCGGATGCAACTAACATTCTAGCATATTCTGGAGCGGAATGAAGATGCCATCGCGCGAGATTTCGGTGGGGTTGGCTCCAGTTTTCCATCCCGGCTGGTGGAATAAATTAGGGACGCTTCTCCGACGCAACCATTTCCTATTTATAACTTGCATAGACAAATCCGGAGCCGGCCATCAATAACCGTGGGCGCTCGGTTAATTCACGCTTACGGGGTAATTTACGCGGCGATAACCGAAAAATACGGCGGTAAACATCACGTTTTATGAAGAAAACGGCGGGATGTACTCGCGCCTCTCGCCTTTGATGAAGTCGTATAATATTCTAAATGCGTAATTAAATTAGGTTTAAAGTGACCATTAAATGAGCCTACAGAATGAATAGCTTAATATAAAATAATAAAACGACTGTAAAATAATAATCCCAGCCAATTTATAAGGTGGAATAATAAACAGGCCATCAAACGCGTCAATAAAACTGACATTGATGCGAATGGGAACGGCGGCGCGCGCGCTGTTGCTCTCTCTCTCGTTTACGGGCGGCAGGGCAATGGAAACAGAGTTGGAGTAGGTCTGGGCGCATTGTAACTAAATCCAACATTTATTACCACTAAACAGTAGTAAACATAAACAAGCCGTAACTTAGATTTTTACTGCCAGTAAAATGATCGTAAAATCAATGGGAGCAAATACTGTGCTACGTTCGCTCGGCGTCTGTGCACAGGACCGCGCCTCGGTCTTATACAGGGGGGCCTTTGGGGCCGTTTTTGCCTGGAGTCGGGCCCCCCGAGCGGGCGGCGCTGCGCGGGCCGGTTCCGCATTATTCCGTGACCGCGATTCCGATCTCCGCTCAATTATCACGATTTGCTCCCTAATAAACTATCTGTTGTGGGGCCCGTGACCCCCGGGGGCGCACGCCACAACCCCAGGAGCAAAAAATCCGTGGACACCACATGACTTTCTCCTTATATTCATTTATATTAAAAATTAATATCGGCATTAAATTTGAAAGCAAAATAATTACACCAGTTGCAGTTTTTAAATTCCTTGAGTTAATATCCGAGATATTAAAATTTTTGTGAGCGTAATAAATTTTTCCCAAAAATGTTTTGACAGATAGATGCCTAGACTAATTGAACCAAACAGCAAAAGGAATCATTATTGAATATTTGGGCGATTCGTTTTTGAATTTTGCTAAGGATTCAAATACAGCAAAACAAATTTTTGCAAAACTAGATGCGATTTATGAACGCCGAAGTTTAGCCACACAGCTAGCTCTGCGGAAACAACTTCTGAGCCTAAAATTCACAAGCGACACCACATAATTAAAACATTTTACTCGATTCGATGATACCATAAATGATTTAATTGCTGCAGGTGCAATGTTTGATGAAATGGAAAAAGTATCACACCTGTTATGATGGTGTTACAACTGCTTTAGAAACACTAAGTGAGGATAACTTAAATGTAGCTTTTGTAAAAGCAAGATTATTGGATCATGAAACAAAATTATTGCAAGAAAATTCTTCAACAAATTTAAAGGCTCTAAATGTTTCATATGAACGCAACGAAGGGACTTTTAAAACAAAACTTCACAAACCAAACTGGAACAAATATCCAACTGCGAAGAAAAACAAAAGGTTTAACAACAATAAACCAAAGTTCTCAAATAGAAGATGTGGAAGAAACAATCACTTCACGGAAGATTGTTTTTATTTAAATAAAACGGGGAACAAAGGCAGTAAAATACAAACAATTATTAATTCACAACAAACTACAAGTTCACAACCAAACAACTCACAAGGATTTGCGTTTATGTTTGGTCATCATGGAATAAATAATGGAAACCCTAATGAATTGACATTCATTTTGGACTCTGGCGCAACAGACCACATAATCAATGATGACAGATGGTTTTCCACATCCCAGGATTTAGACGATTCCTTCAAAGTGGAAATAGCGAAGTGAATACCACAGTATGTGCCAAGAAGAGAGGTGCCAAGGAACCCTAGAAGTTCCAATATGGGAATTCAAGGAGTACTTGAAAATGTATTATACATACCGGAAGTGCCATACAATCTATTGTCTGTACGCCGGATGCAGGAAAAAGGACTAACAGTAATTTTCTACCCAGAAGGCGTCGAAATTAAAAAGGGAAATTATGTCAGGTAAGCCTTTAAGAGGCCTAATAGGTATACATTTTAAAATATCTAATGTCAAAGTCTGTAATTTGATTAATAATAAAAATAACTATCAAATTTGGCATGCACGACTTGGACATACAAGTAATAATAAATTTTTAAAATTTAAATTATGCAGAATGATGGAAGATATTGATCAAATACTTGACATAAAACTTTTATTTCATTTTTCTAAACCCATAATCCCAACACACCCAGTTGACAAAACGTAAAATCGATGATTTTCCGATCAAAACGACTAAAAAAAAAAATCCGAAAAATCGCGATTTTTCGAGTTGCTCAAAATGATCATAGAGGCACATGCCTAGACTAATTGGACCCTCCCGATTCCAATGAGCACACATTCAGCCTCCCAGCCCCAGCGGTTCGCGAGATATCCGCC
Organism: Othius punctulatus; assembly: GCA_951805005.1. NCBI lineage: Eukaryota > Metazoa > Arthropoda > Insecta > Coleoptera > Staphylinidae > Othius > Othius punctulatus. The sequence continues at coordinate 11,131,565 of OX638145.1, forward strand.
CTCAAATTTGGGAAATTTAAAAAAAATAGCAAATAAGGGCTGTTAAAATTAAACTTCTAAACCAGCGGTCTCCAAACTTTTTGGCAGAAGGGCCACATAGCAATTTTCCAAATTCTATGCGGGCCTGATCTACTTTTACATGTATCTATTCATGATATTAATTCTAGAATTCTATAACTGTAATGAATAATAAAATTGATTCAAATTCAAAAAAAAATAAAAAATTGCATGTTGAAAGTCTGGTTGAAAGATTTTTTTTGAAAACTTACAATTTACTGAAGTTTTTTTTAGTATTTTTTTTTTACTTAAATACAAGAATAAATAGCAAAACAAATCACACAAAATGTATGCAAACTGAAAAGAAAAATCAAAACATCAGAAGTTTCAAATAAAAAGTCTACAAATAAATTTTCAGTATTGTTTCATAATTTTCTGAAATGTACCAGCAAATCTGGAAAAACTTAAAGAAAGTTAATTGAAACTGTAGAAAGCAAACAATGAGATAATTGAATTATAATATAAAAAATTTCAAATAATTATTATTCGGGGTGAGTTTTTTTTTTCATTATAAGCATTGGAATCTCTGAAACCATAAAACATAAAGATTCGGTTAAATGAAGAAAGATTTGTCGTTTTAAGAGCTTATGCAAGATATACAAGAAACTATCATTAAGTTTATAAGATAGAATAATAGAAAATTTATAAATAAAAATTTCAGGAAATTAGACCGCTTTTTTGTTAAACCCTGTAATATTAAAAAGGTTTCCCAATTTCCTGAAATTTTTATTGATAAATTTTATAACTTAATGAAAGTTTAATAGAAGGCAAAAAATCTGTTTGTATACATTTTAAACTTCAAAGCATTGATTCTAAATCACTCAAAGGAAAAATTGCAGAAAATCTAGCTATAATGTCATATTTTATAAATTATATTAGTGCATCAAATTTCATAAAGATTTCAGTAGTTGCAAAAAAATATATGAAAATTTAACTTCTAGAATGTGCCATTTAAAATAGTCCAGAATTTCATTAAAAATATTAAAAGTAAGAATAGAACAATGTTTAGAAACTGAAAACATTGTATTAAATTTGAAGAAAATTGAATTGTAATATAAAAAATTTCAAATAATTAATATATAGTTCACGAAATTTCATACAGATTTCGGAAATTTCTAAAATATTATATGGTAATTTAATGAAAATTGCAGAAAATCTAGCTATAATGTCATATTTTATAAATAAATATATTAGTGCATCAAATTTCATAAAGATTTCAGAAGTTGCAAAAAAATATATGAAAATTTAACTTCAAGAATGTGCCATTTAAAATGTCCAGAATATCATTAAAAATATTAAAAGTAAGAATAGAACAATGTTTAGAAACTGAAAACATTGTATTAAATTTGGAGAAAATTGAATTATAATATAAAAAAATTCAAATAATTAATATATAGTTCACGAAATTTCATAAAGATTTCGGAAATTTCTAAAATATTATATGGTAATTTAATGAAAATATCAAAAGTAAATTTAGAAGATGGTTTAGAAACTGCGAACATTCTAGTAAATTTCAGAAAAGCGTTCTCAATATGAAGACAGTCAAAATTTTTTGAATTTGCCTAAAAAATAATTATCAATGATTATTTATCACAAATAAATATCATTAACTTTCAGCAATTTTACTAGAATATGATGAGATTCAATGAAATTACACAATATTTATAAACATTTAAAAAATTTAAACATGTAAACCATTAATAAAAATATCATCAAGTTCAGAAAATGCGATTATTACATCGACCAATGTAAAAGAAAGAAACGAAATTTCTATACTATTAGAGGGTTTAAAAAGGTTGTCCTATTTCCATATTTTATTTATCGTTTTAAGAGCTTATGCAAGATATACAAGAAACTATCATTAAGTTAGAAAATTTATAAATAAAAATTTCAGGAAATTAGACCGCTTTTTTGTTAAACCCTGTAATATTAAAAAGGTTTCTCAATTTCCTGAAATTTTTATTTATAATTTTTTTATAAACTTAATGAAAGTTTAATAGGAAGAGAAAAACAGTTTGCATACATTTTAAACTAAGACAATTTAATAAAGACATCAGAAGTTGCAAACAATAACTTTATAAAATAATAACATATAAAAATATTAGTTTCAGCATTGATTCTAAATTTTCTGAAACATAACTACCAGTTAATTTTGAAAACTGAACGAAAGTGCTGAAGTGAAGAAAGCACACAAAGGAAAAATTGCAGAAAATTGAGTTATAATAAAGATTGTTTATATATATATATGAGTTATAATATAAAATTTTACAAATAAATATACAGAGTTTTCCGAGTGCTTTTCACCATGTATCAGTTGTATTTCACTTTATCTCAAATGCTTTTCTCTCTTGTCAACACATGTCAATATTGTATCAAATGTATTCCCCATATGTCAAATTATTTTCATTATTTATGCTTTTATCTTATATTTAATCCATTTAAATGCTTTTATCTGATCTTATATTTAATCCATCCCGACTAGAGGGAAAAGCATTTGATAAATAGTAAAAAAAAATGACATATAGGGAATACATTTGAAACAATATTGACAAGTGTTTACAAGAGGGAAAAGCATTTGAGATAAAGTGAAACACAACTGATACATGGTGAAAAATGATCGGAAAACTCGGTATTAGTGCATCAAATTTCATAAAGATTTCAGAAGTTGCCAAAAAAAATTATATGAAAATTTAATTTCTAGAATGTGCCATTTCTAAATAGTCCAGAATTTAATTAAAAATATCAAAAGTAAATTTAGAACAATGTTTAGAAACTGCGAACATTGTAGTAAATTTCAGAAAGTGTTTATGAAAATAAAGAAACTAAAAAACCAGAATATGTTAATGATGTAGCATAAAACCTTTCCATCATATTTTCATATCAAATTAATATATACACCTCAACCAAATTGTGTAGCTGAAAGGATGGATCGTACAATAACCGAAAAAGGTCGTACGATGATAATAAGTGCAGATTTAAATAAAGTATTTTGGGGTGAAACAGTATTAACAGCTATATACCTAATAAATCTACTACCTACTGCAGCAATTAATAATAACAAAACACCATATGAATTGTGGCATAATAAAAAGCCCAAATTACAATATTTGAGGGTATTTGGTTCAACAGCCTATGTTCATAATAAAACCAGAAAACATAAATTCGATGAAAAGTCATATACAGGAATTCTGGTAGGCTATGAAACAAATGGATATAAAATTTGGGATAGTCAAATGAACAAAACAATTGTGGCTCGTGATGTAATTTTCGATGAAATAAATTTTAAAAACTCCAGACCAACAAAAGGAGATAACGTCACGAAACCTCAAAATGATTTAAACTCAGAAAAAGGGGTAACAAAAAGTCATGACACAATAATCAAAGCTAATGAAACTGACTGAAACTCAGAAAAATTGGCAAAAAGTAATGACACTGCAGTTCCTTATAACTGAATATTCAGATTTTAAAAATATTGAATTTTATTCTTATATAATTCCTTTAAATGAAGCAAATTCTTTTAATTTTCCAATAATCGAAGCTAATGAAACTTACTCAAACTCAGAAAAAATGGCAAAAAGTAATGATAAAATTATTAAAGCTAATGAAACTGATTCAAACTCAGAAAAATTGGCAAAAGGTGAACAAAGCAACTCTGAAACTGAAACAGAGAATATAAATATCAGAAGAAGTGAACGAATTAAAACTCTTCCAAGGATCTCTTATCATGAAGACCTTGATCACGATATTAATACTATTATGATATCAACTAAAATTAGTAATTATAATATTCCGAAAACATACAGAGAAATTAAGGATAGGGATGATATAGATTAGTGGGAGATAGCTATAAAGGAAGAGATAAATTCACTAAAAGAAAACAACACCTGGTTACTAATTAAGAAACCTGAAAATACAAATATTGTAGATAGTAAATGGATATTTTCAATAAAAGTAAATGAAAACGGACACCCTGTAAAGTACAAAGCAAGACCGGTAGCAAGAGGCTTTAGTCAACAATATTTATTTGACTATGATGAAACCTTTGCGCCAGTTGCTCGAATAACCACATTTAGATTTTTATTAGCGTTTGCGAATCAGTTTAATTTACTAGTGCATCATATGGATGTTAAAACTGCATTTCGAAATGGTATTCTAAAAGAGAATATTTACATGAAAATCCCAGAAGGTGCAAAGGCAGAAAAGAATCAAGTCTGTAAATTACAAAAATCAATTTACGGATTAAAACAGTCATCAAGATGTTGGTTTCAGGTTTTTGACCAAACCATGAAACAATGTAATTTTGAAAATTCTAGCGTTGATCCATGTTTATATTATTTAAACAAAGGTAATATTAAACATAATATATATGTTATTTTGTATGTTGATGACATTTTAATATGTACATAAAATGAAAACGATTTTAAGTTATATCTTACGAATAAATTTAAAATGACTGATTTAACTGAAATTTCATTGTTCCTAGGGATAAGAGTTCAAAGAGATGAAAACAAAATTACTTTAGATCAAAATCTATATTTAAAATCACTTTTAAATAAATTTAATATAACTGACTGTAATGCTGTAGATACACCTCTTCCTACAAAATTAGATTTGGAAGAATTAAATAGTGTTGAAGATTGCAATGCTCCTTGTAGAAACCTAATTGGTTGTTTAATGTATGCAATGCTATGTACACGTCCTGATTTATGTATAGCTGTAAATTTACTTAGTAGATATCAAAGTAAAAATAACACAGAACTGTGGAAAAACCTAAAAAGGATATTACGATATATTAAAGGTTCTCTTGATTTTAAACTAAAATATGAAAAAGGCAATTATGACAATATAATAACAGGATTTGTTGATTCAGATTGGGGAGGATGTGATAATGATAGAAAAAGTACAAGTGGCTGTATATTCAAGGTTTTCAATAATTGTACAATATCATGGAATTCTAGAAAACAAAATTCAGTAGCTGCATCATCTACAGAAGCTGAATATATGGCTCTTTTCGAAGGTGTAAGAGAAGCCATGTGGTTGAAATCACTATTAACTAGTATTGATATAAAAATCTTAAATCCTATACCTATATACGAGGAATGGTCCAATCGCGATGCTGATAGTTTTATTCTTAATTTAGAGTTAGAAAATTTTTAGGAAAATATTTTCGCGGGTGGAAAGTGTGTAGCATAAAAGACGGATTTAGACCCTTCGCAGGCGAGCATCTGGGATGCTGGAGCGAGAGCGGATCGAACTCTTGCGGAGGGGTGCCGGCCGTCTCCGGGGACCGGTCGGGCGCCATTTTAGCGCTCCGGCACTCCATGTTATGCCCCGTTTATAGACCAGAATAGCGCGTTTATAAACCTGAGCGAGGCGCAAAGGGCACCGTTTTCATTCCGAAGATTATTATTGCTCCATTCCGGGCGCTCCGGATCGCCCCGCGGGCGCATAAAGTATTCACGAGGTCTTCCCCACGGCCCCCCGACGCCGCCAACTTCTTAATTGATGTCCGGTGCGCGCCCCCCGGCGCCCCAATTAAACGCGATTACGCGGGCCACGCTGTTATGCTAATGGCGCAAAGGTACGCACATCAATTATCCCCACCCGCCCTGCACGGGATATTAGCGGCGTTAAATTTTATTACGCCTAATTAATGTCCGAAACGTTCGCGCGCCGTCCGATGGCCATCCCGCGGACGGCTCAAACCACCTTTGGTTAACATTCGATGCGCGTTTAATAATTACATTAATTGCACGAGACACCAACTTCAAGCACAAAAACCGCGTAATTGCCAATTTGCATAAGAAATTTAATTGGCGAGCAATTACGGCGACGCGCTTTTTTTTCATCAGAAACCGGCTCCTCACTAAAGAACTAAATTAATGTGAAACCACACCAGCAATGAATAATTTCTTTTTATCTATTCTATTTGATGTATCGCACCTGGTAAAAATACATCAGCCCTGATAACTATAAACATATCAAATTCCATTTCATATACACATGCAGGCAGCTGTAGACTTAATTTACAGGGAATAATACCCCCATAACTGTCGCCACGTTGCTTACATAATTCCTGTTGAAAATATTTATCTGAGGAATTTAAAGTCATCGACAAGTTGTTTACATAATTTCTGTTGAAAATATTTATCTGGGGAATTTAAAGTCATCGACAAGTTGCTTAAATAATTACTATTGAAAATATTTATCTGGGGAATGTAAAGTCATGTGGCATAAAGTCACTTAGATGATTCCTCTCGTCTCCTCCTCAATGTACTTTTATAAATTAACAATTGTATATAAGTTTTCTGCAAGTTTTCACCAAATTAATGAAAATATAATAATCAATCAATAATAATAATCAAACCACCTATATAATCTAGTATGTACTACTTATACTGTATATCGTTGTATAATTAAAATAAACATATTCTATATATATATTATTTTGTTTACTATTAGTAGTAATACATTTATGACCAACGCGACTACAAAATCGTAGCGATGAAAACCAATTAACTCGGCAATAATTAATCAATAATCCCAGAAGCTGCACAGGACTAGAGTTAATTAACTTAAATAATTATCTCTCAATCACTAGAAGAGAGATCGTCTAATACAGGGGTCTCCAAACTTTTTGGTAGAAGGGCCACATACAAATATTACAGGCTTTTAGCGGGCCAGGCCCCGAAAAGAAAATATTTGTGGGTAAGTGTAGCAAAATAAGTTTTTAAAAAGTTGTCTTCTTGACATATAATTATAATTAAAAAATATGTGTGTGTGTGTGTTTGACTGATTAAAAATTGACTACGCCTTTGCATTCTTATCAAAAAAGTGCCTGAAGAACGCAGAAAAATATTTCTATTCTCGTAAATAAGTGACCTACAGCCGTAAAACGAAAAGTAAAAGCATGTTTTGCGAATAACTCGAAGACAAAGGACAATAGCCTATTTTTGTTTTCGCCATTAAGTTTTTCTCGAAAAAAGAGATCAAGGATGGGGGGTCCACTCTATCATACCTGTCATAGTTATCGAGATTCACTATTAAAACATCTAAATTTACCCACCCTGTACAATTAAGTAACTTTTTTATTCCAAAATATCTCAAATATGATGTTATCAGTTGAAGCTAAAATATGTGTCAGTTGAATTTCAAGAAATTTCACAAATTTGAACAATTTACAATATATGCACTTACGTCTCGGATATCAATTGCGTCGTTGAAATAAATAATTTGACAGTCGTAGATGCATCTATCAAAATCTGTTAATAGCTCCCACCTGTTTGTCCAATTTTAATTAAAAATTTGAAAAAATCAAAGAGTTTGGTTTGGAAAATTTGGAAGATTTGTCAACTGGAATTGGATTAATATTTATTTTTAGAAATTTTCACAGTTAGTACAGTTGAAAATATTTTGACAATTGCAGTAAAATATCAATAAATAATCATTTATTATTACACACTTATAATGTGGCCACATATAGTCGACCCAAAAATCTAAGAATATTACGACTTTGACTTTTTAGTATTTTATGGGGGTTTTATTTGGTGTTGCCATAAAATCATAAAAGTCCTGCTAATATTATTCAGTTATCTGGGGTTGCCCGGCTGTCTTTCTGGTATTGACGCCGGCGTGCGATTCTTCCGTCTTGACCATCCGTTTGCTTTATGGTGACCCTAAATTAAACCCCGAATATAACTATTAAGAAGTCAAAGTCATAATATTCTTAGATCTTTGGGTCAAGTATACATTATAACGAATATAAAATATGCCAAAAGGTTTTTATGAATCACAATATTCAATGGCAGAGAATTAATGAAAGTTTTTAAAATATGATTATTATTCGTGTAAATTGACAAATTTTCACAATTGGAAGTAATTATTTGTCAAATTTTCTCAGTAGCCTCAAAATTTGAAGATTTGAAGCACACTTCAGAATTTGGCAAATTTTGATAGTTGCAGTTATAAATTGTACAGATTTTCACATCTGATCCCAATAGATTGAGAGCGGCAAGAAAATATAACACACTCCAATTGTTAGAGTAGTAAATATGACAAAATTTAACAGGTGAAGCTTAAAAATTAACAGATTTAGGCAGATTCATTTGAAAATTTAACAAATTTTAACAGTTTATGAAAATTTTAAATAATTACAGTTCAGAGAGTTCAGATTTCACAGTTCAGAGAGTTCAGATGGAAAATAGGTCAAATATCTACAGTTGTTGAAGTTGAAAATTTTACTGATTTTCACATTTGATGATAGAATGTGACACTAAGTTGCTATTTATGAATTCACAATATTGTAACTATATGTTTGACAAATTTTGATTGTTACAGATTTGGAGTACACTACAAAAAATTTGGCAGATTTTGACAGTGGCAGTTAATATATAAAACCATTCCTAAACTTCAATTTCAGAAGAAGTAAAGTGAATTTCTGAAAAAGTAAAATCAATTTCAGAAAATGTAAAATAAATTTCAGAAAAAGTAACATCATATTCAGAAGAATCAACTTCGACTTCAGAGAAAGTCCATTCAGAATGGTTTTTGTTTCAAAAATTGTATCTTGAATAAGTTACCTAGTATTTACAACACAGTTAAGAATACTCACTACAATATTTGATGTACATTACTATTAATTTATATCGTACAGTGTCTTCCTAATTTCCGTTTTCCTTCTGCTTCAGTTTCTTGTATTATTCGCGCGCACGAGATTCATCGCTGGCTTTGTTATACCTTCTTTTGCATCTATTTTGACGATTTTCATTATCATTTTCCAATAGTTTGTGGTTATCGTAGTGATTTTACATTATTAAATACAAAACTATTCACATTATTGAAATACAAAACTATTCAACAGTTCATTCAGTTTTATTCCCTCTAGCACTCTACTGTATAAATATTCTGAAATTTAAATTACTTCTGAAGTCGATGTTACTTTTTTCTGAATTTGATGTTCCTTGTTCTAAAATTGATTATTCACTCTAGGAGTCTACTGTATAAACATTCTGAAATTTAAATTACTTTAGTAGCCGATGTTACTTTTTCTGAATTTGATGATCCTTGTTTTAAAATTGATTTTACTTTTTTTCTGAAATTAACTTTACTTTTTTTGAAATAGAAGTTAAACATGTCTAGTATTCGACAGATGTGCCCAGTTGTGTTGCCAAAAGGTCATAAGGTTACAACGGTTTAGACAGTTTTTGAAAGTAGCAGTTAAAACTTTTGACATCGGCAATAAAAGTTTTAACGAATTCTACCTCTGCGGCATAGTATTTAAACAGTTGTGCAGATAAATTGACAGATTTTGACAATTACAATTGAAAATTGAACAGATTTAATAGCTTCATTGTGAAAATTGGCCATGATACGACTATGCTATTGCAAATTACAGCTGTAAATAAAAATTTCATAGATTTTGATGCAGATGGATGCAAATGACAGATTTCGATTATTCCACTTTCAAAATGGTAGTTTTTGACACTCGTAAATGAAAGTTTGAGAAATTTGGGTAGTTGCAATAGAAAATATGTCAAATTTAATCTGTTGCACTTGTAGATTTAATATAATTTTTCAATAAGCAATCAGAAATGAACACCCCCGGAAATTTGTATTTGGAAATTTGACATTTAATAGCATAAATTTGTTTAATTTTGTTAACACGACCAATATAATTCGCTGCAAATGAATTTAATTTCATATCATATGTGACATAAATTTAAACTTTCAATTGAAGCATTTGATCTTTAAAAATAATTCCCACATTTAACTGCAAATATTAAACATTGAACAATAATTTGAGTACGAAAATAATTGGTGTAATTGTAATGACAAAAGGCAAATAAATTTGTGGTACACTAATTTTAATTTTATTTATATTTTTGATTGGCTGAGAAAATTGAACCATCCTTAGGTTACAGTCGGGGTTTTTTTTCAGTAGGTTTTGCAATATCATTTAATAAAATTCTACATCTAGCTACCACCCTTCAGCTCCATATTGTGATTTTTATGCAGTGTCAGTAAAATCTGTGTTTTCTGTACCAATCACAAATGTTATTATTCACTTATGAAAACACAGTTAACATATTTTTTACATAACTTAAAGAATAAAATATTGGCGGGCCGGATTGAATCGTCTCGAGGGCCGGATCTAGCCCGCCGTAGTTTGGGGACCCCTGGTCTAATACATGGGCAGAATCGGTTTACAGAGAAAAAACTAATAAATTCGCCGCAGTAGCTACAAGCAAATTGAACCAATCAATGAATTAACTTCACAAGGTTTATCGACTAAAAATAGAAATGGTCATAACTTAGATGAAGATTTTTTTTAAATTCAAATCTAAATTTGAATCAATTAATGTTCAATAATTTCCCATTGATTTTTTTTTCCAATTTGAGCAAATAAAAATTTCTTTATGTTTTAATGTCTTCACGATCTGCTGACCTCTTATAAAAATTCGCGAGTGTTTACAACTGGAGCAGCGAGTTATTCGCTCGGCTTCCCTTAAATCCGTTACTCTTGTCAGAGCCACTTAGCCGAGCCAGCCTCATTAATTGCCTGTAAAACACGCGAACGCTCATTGCGCACAATGTCTGTGTCACAGTAACAGTTTTTCATCTGCATCTCTTGGCACGATGCTCGACCAGCGAAAATCCAATAACCATTAGTCCGCCAAGTGCGCGGATCCGCTCTATTTTTACACGAATCATGTGGTGGCCGATAAACGTTACACGTTCGCCTTCGAAATTATCCTCAGCAGTGCATCGACCTATAATTGGGCCTGCGAGGGCTGGGCTCTGCACGAAAATCTTGCTTTTTGGTCTTTTTTCGAATCTGCACGCTTATTATGCACGTCCAGTGTTATGCTCGGCGATTGCAGGTAATTGATCGCCGTGGACGGTAATTGGTGGCCAGCGAACGACCGCTAAACGAGCGTTTCCGGCGAAAAAATGCGAGGATATTCTATAGGAAACGGAAATGCGAATTTGTGCAATCCGCAAGTTTGCCGCCGGAAAAGTGTTCAGAATAGCTCGCATGCTTGTTATTTTAACGCGACCGTAACTCCGCCAGAAATTCGCAATTGATTGTATCCTTATCGCAAGTGTAGCTTCGATGGAATTCAAGCGATTTTATCGTCCGGCTGATTGTGCTTTGCCAGTGGAATCGATTGGTTTACGATAGTTGCTACATATCGTATATTCTCATTCCTAAAGATACGAGAATTACGGTATAATCGAAGATTGATATTCAAGATTCAAGATACGTAGACACAATTTCTATAGTTTTACAAATAATGGCCAATGAATTTTGAAATAAATTTTGAAACTAAATCGTGACGAAAATTTTGAGATATAGGTACGTAGACAGAATTTCTACGGTTTTACAAAATAATGTTCAGTGCATTTTGAAGTTCCTGTCAAATTTTCAGCAGTTAGTACCCGAAATTTCTAGTTTTACAAAATAATGTTCAATGCATTTTGAAGTTCCTGTCAAATTTTCAGCAGTTAGTACCTCAATCCCTCATTTGTTATATATCAAATGTGAAAATGAAAAAAAAAACTGTCAACTTTTTGCCTGAAACAAATAGATCTGAATTTATAACTACAACTATCCAAATATATCTAACAAGCACATAAAGTATTGGCACTCCTTGTAAAGTATTAAAAAAACCTTCAAATCCCGACAAAATGCTTCCAATTTCAATAATATACGTCGTAATCTGTCAAATTCAAAGCTACAACTAAGAAAACCTGTCAAATTTTCAGCAGTTAGTACCCTTATTTATTTTATATCAAATGTGAAAATGGGAAAAATTTATCAAATTTATGTCTGAAACAATGAGATCTGAATTTTTAACTTCAACTGTCCAAATATATATAACAAGCACATAACTAATTGGCACTCCTTGTAAAGTATTCCAAAAACCTTTGAATCCCGTCAAAATGCTTCAAATTTCAATAATATACGTCGAAATCTGTCAAATTCAAAGCTACAATTAAGAAAACCTGTCAAATTTTCAGCAGTTGGTGCCCGTATTTGTTTTACATCAAATGTGAAAATGGGAAATATCTATCAAATTTCTATCTGAAACAAATAGATCTGAATTTTTAACTTCAACTGTCCAAATATATCTAACAAACACATAACTAATTGGCAGTCCTTGTAAAGTGTTCCAAAAACCTTTAAATCCCAACAAAATGCTTCAAATTTCAATAATATACGTCGAAATATGTCAAATTCAAAGCTACAACTAAGAAAACCTGTCAAATTTTCAGCAGTTAGTACCCTTATTTGTTCTATATCAAATGTGAATATGGGAAAAATCTATCAAATTTCTGCCTGAAACAAAAAGATCTGAATTTTTAACTTGAACTGTCCAAATACATCTAACAAGTACATAACTAATTGGCATTCCTTGTAAAGTGTTCCAAAAACCTTCAAATCCCCACAAAATGCTTCAAATTTCGATAATATACGTCGAAATCTGCCAAATTCACAGCTACAACTAAGAAAGCCTGTCAAATTTTCAGCAGTTAGTACCCGAATAATTCATTTGTTGTATATCAAATGAGAAAATGGGAAAATCTGTCTGAAACACATCTAAATCAAAATCAATAAAAATCTAAATTTTTAACTTTAACTATCCATATCTGTCAAGTATTCAACTGAAATGGTCCAAATCTGTCAAATTTTTGATAGCAACGATCTGTATTTGTTAAATTTTCTAGTTAATCTGTCTAAATCTATCAAACTTTCCCTTGCAAACATCCAAATGTATAATTTTTTGAATTGCAGCTGGCATATTTTGTAAAATGTTCAATTGCAACTGTCAAAATCTGTCAAATATTTAATCACAGCTGCCCAAATCTATCAAACGTTCAATTGCAACTATCAAAATCTGTCATATTTCCAATTTTAAATATTCAAATCTGTCAAATGTTTCATTGCAACTATGCAAATATATCAAGTTTTCAATTGGCACCGCCAAAATCTGACTAGTTTTCAATTGCTTATGTCAAAATTGTCATCTTTTTGACTATAACTGCCAAATTTGTGAAGTTTTTTTCGCCAGCTATGAAACTCCGTAAAATTACTAACTGTAACTGCCAAAATCTGCCATTTTTTTATTTTTACAATAGCGACAGTCATATTCTGTAAAATTGAAAGTTCCAGGTGTGAAAACTTGTCACATTTTCAAAGGCTACTGTTAGAATCTGTATTATTTTAGATCCAGGTGCGTGTAAATATGTGAAAATATGTCAAACCAGACAAATATCTCAAGTTTTCAATTTGCACCGCCAAAATCTGACTAGTTTTCAATTGCTTATGTCAAAATTGTCATCTTTTTGACTGTAACTGCCAAAATCTATGAAGTTTGTTTCGCCAGCTATGAGACTCCGTAAAATTACTAACTGTAAAATTACTAACTGTAACTGCCAAAATCTGCCATTTTTTACATTTACAATAGCGACTGTCACATTCTGTAAAATTCAAAGTTCCAGATGTGAAAACTTTTCACATTTTCAACGGCTACTGTCAGAATCTGTATTCTTTTAGATCCAGATTTTAGATCACATGTGAAAATATATCAAACTTAAATAAATATGTCAAATATGTCATTTTTAACAGCAAGTGGTCAAATATGTCAAAACAAAGCATAAAAAAAACAACAACAAAATCGAAGAAAACTCAAACAAACATTGTTATGTTTCATATAAAATTTAACGGTATTATTAATAAAAATTTAAGCCGCGGTTTAACTGTGGTTGAATCTTAGTAACCTTGGTAACCCTTTGTAAAACACCGCTAAGCCATGACTTCAATTTTTATGAATAAGCTGTTGGAGATTTCACGACTGATAAAATCTCCATAGATTTTAACAATTACAGTTGAAAATGGAAGAAATATTGACAGCCACAGTTAAAAATATGAGAATTTTTAACAATCACAGTTGAAACTGTGACAAATTTTGACAATTACAGTTGAAAATATGTGAAATCATGACAGCCACAGTAAAAAATATGACAATTATTAACAGTGACAGTTGAAAATATGACAAATTTTGACAATTGCAGTTGAAAATATGTGAAATGTAGGCAGTTACAGTTGAAAAGATGAGAAAAATTGAGTAACGTTGCAAATATGACAAATTTTGATAGTCACAGATGAAAATATAACTAATTTTGACAGTTCTAATTGAAAATACCACCAATTGTTTGTTCCAGAGAATTTTGGATTTAATAGCTTATTAGCTCATATCAGCTTTTCACATTGTTTGCAAAAATTTCATAGTATAACTACTAAAACGTACGTACATAGTATAACTACTAAAAGTAGACACGAATATTATGAGATTATTGAAGATTGCTTTTCAAGAATTGATAGAATTTCTACAATTCTACAAAATTATGTTCCATGAATAGTTAAATAAAGTTTGAAAATGACCCGTAAAGATGTCCAAAAGTGTTGGTAAAGAGATTTCAAGATTTGTATAGATATATTACAATTTTCAATGATTTTCGAAATCAATTTTGAAATTACTCTTAATTTTGAAACTATTGGAAGATGGATTTTCAAGATGCACTTCCAAAATTTTGATTGCCAAGATGTCCAAGATTATTGGTAAAGAGATTTCCAGGTTTGTATAAATATATAATAAATTTCAACGATTTTCGAAATCAATTTTGAGAATTACTCGTAATTTTGAAACCATTGGAAGATGGATTTACAAGATGCACTTTTGTTTGCAAAACAGAAGTTTCTCTACATAGAAATGTAGTGAAATATGTACCTACGTAGACAACTATTCTACATAGAAATGTAAAGAAATATTTCTGTATGCAATTTTGCTTTTCAAAATCCTGAAGTACTGAAGATGTAGTTCTTGAACATGTACTGGCTGCTTACCACATATCAAGCAACCTCCACTCCTTCAATCCAACTTTGAAGGCTGGCTTATATAATTCATCATCAGTACTCTGCTCACGTATGTAGATACTATTTTCATTCTGAACATTTTCAACGCACAATCTAATCTTCTGCCGAATACATACATCATCCCAAGGAGCCGGACATGTTTCTCTCCTCTTATCGATGTTTACGCCGTTGATGAACGGCCCGTTTATGTAGTCTGGACGGCAATCTCGCGGAGACGTTTAACAATAATTAACTTTATCGCCGCATCGCTTCGTCTCGCGCGGAAGAAGTGCATCAATCACGTAATCGGTCTCAAGAACGTGGCCTTTGGAGAGGCAAGGTGAAAGAGATCACAATCCCGCGAAGAAATACCACATTTTTTTCGAGATTTGTTGAGATTGCTCGGGAATGTCGGTCCTTGAGCGATTTATTGCGCTATGGTATCAATTATGTGTTATTTATTGCGCCTAATTGTAATATGAAAATATATTAGATCGGTTTAGTAATGTAAATTAAATCTTTGAAAAAAAAAATCTGAATGTTTTTATAAAAACCTTGAAAAATAAATAAACCCAGAAATTTTAAGAATGACAAATTTCCAGAAAACACCAAACATTTAGAAGAATTTACAAAATATACTATAGTCTATCCAATTTCAAGCTGCAGTTAATGTAAACATGTTCACGTGATCAGCGATAATGTACAGGGCCGCACTTGCTCAGTTGCCGACTACAGTGCGCTAACAAAAAAAAATTACATGAGATAATAAAAAAGGACAACAAATAAATCAGTAAATATTAAATTTATATACAATAAAATATTTATTACTAAGTTGAACTACTTTCATCGTCTGTATTTAAATTTATAATAAGAGGCTCAACATTAATTTCAATAATATTGTCAAGTGACCACATTTTGGACTCAACTTTTTCAATTACATGTTTTATACATTTTCGCCAAGAATCTTGATTTATAAATTCTATGGCTTCAGAAAATAAATTTTTGCAGTCCCCAAATTTAAAAGTAATATTTTTTGATGCCACAAAATTGGCATTTCATTTCGAAAGAAAAATTGGTGTACTTTTCTTCGTATTGCGTTCCTATCAAAATCATCAACGCTATTTTTTCGGTTCTGATTTGTTTTAGGTGGTGAAAATTTTGCGGAGATTTTGTATTCTCCAATAATGTTATAAACAGACCTACAAGATACCCCTGTTTTATATGCTACTTTTTGCACCATATCATTTCTTAAATCCGTAGGGTTTTCTCGAACTTCACATTTATAAACATTTTAAATTAATTGTTTGGTTTCCACACTTAAATGATACTTTTTAATGCGTTTTTTAGGAGGGCTCAGTTTCGCACTTACTACAACTACAATATCTGTACCTGTACTCGAGATATTTCACAACACTAGTCAAGCTAATGCAGTAACAAAATTCCCTTAGTCCGGGTTTCAGGTAGACAGCGGGACGACCAATCGTATGCTTGTGTTAAAATGTGCACGTGGCGATCACGCCTGGTTCAGTGTATATATTCACTGCATCTTGAAATTGGATGGACTATAGATGTTTTAAAGAACAATTTCTAAATGCTTAGGTATATTGAAAACGGAAGATTTCTATACAATGATGATGAAAAATATATCACAAAATAGTAAACCATTCAACAGAAATATCAAGAAATTTTTAATATATTTCTGAATTTCCAGAAATCACCGAATCTGGAGAAAAATCAAGAACGTACAAATAAATTATAGTTTCTTTCCAGAAATTTAATTGAAAATAGCCAGAATTAAGGTTTTTGTTAAAAAAAAACCTGGAACATAATTTAAAAAAAATCTGAGTATATGCCAAATAAGATGTAACTTTTCACATAAAAAAATGTGGTATTTTAAAAGCCACAAAATACACATTTACGTGATTATTGTCCATCAGATCAGTCCTAGTGTTGTTATAGTGTTAGTTCACAAACTTATAGATTTATAAATTATTCGTATTAAAAATACTTCAATTCCCATCAAATATCTTACATTTGCTGGTTTTTGAATATTTTCAAATCTTAGTATTTCATAATTTTTGAAAATTCAAATTGCGTAAACAATTTCATCGCTTGATATATATATAAACAATCTTTATTAGGATATCGAATGACATCATAAAAACATAAAAAACCGAGTTAATCTATTTTACAACTATTTTTTTATACTTATTTTTAAATTTTAGTATTAAATTATAACTGAAAATTTTAATTGAACAAAACTTAATCACTTCATGAAAACATAACAACGAGAACTGATATTGTTTTTATAAATAGATCAATGAATCATTCATTAAGCCAATAAATCAATATTTTAATTCGCGAGTCATTCATTAAGCAAATAAACCAATATTTTAATTCGCGAGTCATTCATTAAGCAAATAAACCAATATTTTAATTAGCATCTGCCTTTCCATCCACTAAATAAGGTTGTAAAAACTTATGCAGAATAAGAAACACATTGGGGAGGTACTTTCTGACCTCCTTGTTGATATGTCTTTCAGCATATAACTAATCCAGAACTTTGAAAAGATCCTTAATCTTTAGTAAAAAACAATTACTTCCAGAACTTTGGAAATATCGATCCTTAAACCTTAGTAAAAATCTAGAACTTTGGAAGGATCCAACCTTAAACCTTAGAAAAACGTACTTTCTGACCTCCTTATTGATATGTCTTTCGGCATATAACTAATCCTGAACTTTGGAAAGATCCTTAATCCTAAGTAAAAAACAATTACTTCCAGAACTTTGGAAAAATCTAGAACTTTGGAAAGATCGAACCTTAAGCCTTAGTAAAAAGTACTTTCTGACCTCCTTATTGATATATCTTTCAGTATATAACTAATCCTGAACTTTGGAAAGATCCTTAATGCTTAGTAAAATACAATTACTTCCAGAACTTTGGAAATAACGATCTTAAACCTTAGTAAAAATTCAAAACTTTGGAAAGATCGAACCTTAAACCTTAGCAAAAAGTACTTTCTGACCTCCTTGTTGATACGTCTTTCAGCATATAACTAATCCAGAACTTTGGGAAGATCCTTAATCCTTAGTAAAAAACAATTACTTCAAGAACTTTGGAAATATCGATCCTTAAACCTTAGTAAAAATCTAGAACTTTGGAAGGATCCAACCTTAAACCTTAGAAAAACGTACTTTCTGACCTTCTTGTTGATATGTCTTTCAGCATATAACTAATCCTGAACTTTGGAAAGATCCTTAATCCTAAGTAAAAAACAATTACTTCCAGAAAATATCCGATCCTTAAACCTTAGTAAAAATCGAGAACTTTGGAAAGATCGATCCTTAAACGTTAGTAAATAACAATTACCTATCACTTACAATTATTTAATCCCTTGGTAATATTTTGACCTTCGTTCTGCAATTTTAAATCTTGACAACTAATTTAACACTGGACATTAGTAATTACACTCAACACTTATTTTAACACTTTGAACTAATTTTGTTTTTTGAAACTGAGCTTAACACTTTGATAAAATTTGAACGTCTGACATTAATTTGATCAATTTAAACCGATATTAAAACCTCAAATTAATTTCAAAACCATACTGATTTTATCTCTTGCAACTGAGATTTACGATACACAGATTTTATCTCTTGAAACTGAGAATCTCTGAAAAACTGAGAAATCATAGAACTGAGTTTAAGATTTAATCTCTTGAAACTGAGAATCTCTAAGAAACAGAGAAATCAGAACTGATTTTAAGATTTTTTCTCTTGAAACTGAGAAATCATAGGACTGATTTTAAGCTTTGAAGCAAATATCAGATCAGATCAGATCAGATAATAATATCAGTGTTTGGTTTCAAAATTAGTTTAAAGTGTTAATATACTGTTACTCAAATTAATGTCTGGTATTAAGATGCTTCAAAGCTTAAAATCAGTCCTATGATTTCTCAGTTTCAAGAGATAAAATCTTAAAATCAGTTCTGATTTCTCTGTTTCTTAGAGATTCTCAGTTTCAAGAGATACAATCTTAAACTCAGTTCTATGATTTCTCAGTTTCTCAGAGATTCTCAGTGTCAAGAGCTAAAATCTGTGTATCGTTAATCTCACTTGCAAGAGATTCTCTTCAATATGAGATTAACTCATAAGACTTTATTACATTAAACTTGGAAGCAAATTTAACTTTGATTTTAATACTGTAAACTGATTTTAAAACCATACACTGATTTTATTAATTTGGTCTACGCATAACACTTGAAACTGATACTGCTAAACTTGGAAGACATTTTAACATTGATTTTAATACTTTTAACTAATTTTATCTCTTGAAAGTGAGAATATCAGTTGATACTTATTTTAAACTTTGAAGCAATTTTAATATTCCGGAATTAATTTGAAAAACTCTCTTTGATTTTACCACTGAAATTCAAACTAATTCTAATTTTAAAACCAAACATTGATCTTATCTCTTTAATATGAGCCTAACACTTAAAATTCTTTAATATGAGCCTAACACTTAAAACTTACAGACAGATAAAACAGATGAAACTTGGAAGCAATTTTAACATTGATTTTAATACTTTATACCGATTTTATCTCTTGAAACTGAGAATAACAGTTGAAACTGATTTTAAGCTTTGAAGCAACTTTAATACCCGAAATTAATTTGAATAACTGTCTTTGATTTTACTACTTTAAATAAATTTTGAAACCAAACACTGATTTTACCCCTTCAATATGAGCTTAACACTGATTTTATCCCTTCAATATGAGCCTAAATTAAACTTGGAAGCAACATTGAACATTGATTTTAATACTTTAAACTGATTTTAAAACCATACACTGATTTTATAAATTTGGCCTGAGCTTAACACATGAAACTGATACTGTTCAACTTGGAAGCTAATTTGACACTGATTTGAATATTTTAAACTTTGAAGAAATTTTAATATCCGGCATTAATTTGAATAACTGTCTTCGATTTTACCACTACAAACTAATTCTAATTTTAAAATCAAATACTGATTTTATCTCTTTAATATGAGCCTAACACGTAAAACTCTTTAATAACACTTAAAACTTACAGACGATAAAGCAGATTAAGCTTGGAATCAATTTTAACATTGATTTTAATACTTTAAACTGATTTTATCACATAAAACTCAAAATAACAGTTGGAACTGATTTTAACCTTCGAAGCAACTTTAATACCCGAAATTAAGTTGAATAACTGTCTTTGATTTTAACACTTTAAACAAATTTTAAAACCAAACACTGATTTTATCTCTTTAATATGAGCTTAACACTTAAGACTTACATTAAACTTGGAAGCAATTTTAACATTGATTTTAATACTTTAAACTGATTTTGTCTCTTGAAACTGAGAATAATATTTGATACTAATTTAAAACTTTGAAGCAATTTTAATGCCCGCAATTATAACTGTCTTTGATTTCAATCCTAATTTTAAAACTAAACACAACATCTTTTTAATATGAGCTCAACACTTAAAACTTACATGAAAATGGAAGCAATTTTAACATTGATGATAACTGATTTTAAAACCACACACTGATTTCATCTATTTAGTCTGAACTTAACACTTGAAACTGATATTACAGTTGGCAGCAATGTTCACACATGACATTAGTTTGAACAAGTGCCATTGGTTTTAACACTTTAAACTGATTTTAACACCATATACTGATTTTAACATCATATACTGATTTTATTTCTTTGAACTGAGTTTAACACTTGATACCGATTTTAACACCTGACATTAAGTTGAACAATTGGCACATATTTTCACTGTTGCTGTTTTATGTGTAAAGGTCACATATTTGGTTTATCTTTTGGATTTGTTTAAAGTTAAAACTAACACTTATAATGTCAAAAGAGCTAACTTTTCACTGTGTTCTATGATTCTGTATCTATTTTAACACTCATTCGATGGATGATTTGGAGCACACGGGTGGAACCTGCCCGCCTGGCCGACATCCCCGAAAACATTGGACTTGCAACCCTTAAGCGGCCGTTTCCGAACGGCCCTTCCGAGGTCACCGGCACTTGACCGCGGCTTTGACCACCCGAAGAACCGCATGCACCGGCACAATCCGCCTTTTTTCTGTTGTTCCTCATTGTCCTGACGGCGGAAAAAAGGAGTGCATCCTTCGGCCCTTCCAGGAAGCGCCCCCGATCCTCGACGTCCTTGTTTTTATTGCCCCCCGCAATAACTGCGACCTTTTTTTACTGTGCATTGAGAAAATAGCCATAAATCACGCCCGAGTTTTAAAGGGTTTTTTTGTCGGTGATGGATTGGGGCAGTAATCATTGGGATCATCCGGAGGCCCTAATCCCGGCCCGCAGGACTTATTGAGACGAGGCTTTATTTGGCGTTTTACTGCGAGTATCCAGCCGGTTATTACGAGAGATAAGAACGCCGCAAGTCCACGATTCTATCATCTTGCGGGGCCATAAAGTGACACAACTTCCAGGATAACTGTCTTATACGGCCCGAGGCCTGAGAACCCTTAGGAGCCTGCCGGGCCAATATAACGGGCCATAAAGTAATTTCGCTTACTCCGCAGAAAAACGCCCAAAAAAGCGACGCAATGAGGACCCCTTCGCTCTACCTGTGGGCCGGTAATTGCCAAAAAACGGGGCTGCGGAGGTCGCGGACCTTCGGCCGAAGAAAGTAATAAAAAAGTTAAAAAAAGGAATGCGGACGTGACTAATCGCGTCACGGGGGGCGATAATTGTGGGGTTGTAAAGAGTTTTTGCACAAACGGCGGCCTTCAGGTGATCGCCAAAATCGTTTGTGACGGAAACTGCACAGGTGATTACCTTGGATTCGAACTGGCGTAAAAAACGGTGCAAATACCATTAGGCTTTGCTCAAACAAGGGGCTTAAAAAAAGGAATGCAGCGAACAGTTTTTTGTGTGGTCCATTACCTTGAATTCAAAATGAACCAAGAAATAAAAGGAAAAAAAAACGATTGCGAACTGTAGTGTTATTCACATTTCTTCTCAATGTAAGCAAATATCTACATTTTATGCCAAAATACTTGTGGTAATACAGGATTACAGCACAAATAATTTTGATTAATTAATACATGTGGCTGTTAGTTTTGAAACTCCATGAAGTTCAGTGGTGAAATATAATATAAATAAATATTTGAAAGTGATAAAGAAAATGTTATCAAAGTAATGAACTATAAATAATTTTGATTAATTAATACATGTGGCTGTTATTTTTTGAAAGTCCATGAAGTTCAGTAGTGAAATATAATATAAATAAATATTTGAAAGTGATAAAGAAAATGTTATCAAAGTAATGAACTATAAATAATTTTGATTAATTAATACATGTGGCTGTTATTTTTTGAAACTCCATGAAGTTTAGTAATGAAATATAATAGAAATAAATATTTGAAAGTGATAAAGAAAATGTTATCAAAGTAATGAACTATAAATAAATTTGATTAATTAATACATGTGGCTGTTATTTTTTTAAACTCCATGAAGTTCAGTCAGGCCCGGTTTACCCAATAGGCCAACCTAGGCGATCGCCTAGGGGCGCCATGTAAATAGGGGCGCCAAAATTGGGCCCAATTCATTTTTATATTCGTGTTTCCTTCCAATTAAATTGCGCTCGAGCTCCTGAGGCCCGCTCACAATTTCGAGTATCAAAATAAATTACAAAAGTTGGAACAAAATGAGCAACCTGCCAAATTATTGGACAAAGTACCTAAAACGACTTCATTTTTTTTTTTCGAAAAGTGAGGAGTCCAAAGTGCAGGCCTCAGATACCTAGGACAGGATACCAGGATCAGGCATAGTTTCCGATTTTACAAATTTGCATTCAACGTCTCATGAAAGCACCAATGAAAATTATAACTTACCAAGTTTGGTTAGTAAGACTACAATTGAAAATGAGAACTTTGCATTGTCGTTGACAGAAAATCAACCAATTTCAGTCAGAGATTTGTTGGACCCTTCTAAGTGGAGAAGCGATAATAATTTTGTGAATTATATCATTCAAAATCCACCACAACAAAATAATAATTAATTAGTTTTTAAAATCTCTAAAAGATCATATTACGATCGGGTGAGATATGCTTCAAAGCGTATATTTTTGCACCAATCCATAAATAGAGAGACAAAGAGACGAGAATGGCTTGTGTTTTCTAAAACAGCAGGATGATTTATTGTATGCCATGCAAATTATTTAACAAAAATAAAACTTCATTTACTGATACCGGCTTTAAAGATTGGAAGAACGAACATCGCTTAAAAAACAATATTCTTTGGAATTAAAATATTATAATATAATTTAATTAACATTAAAATATGCTCTTGAATGAATAGTTGAAGCAGTTAAGTATTTGTCCACTTGTACTTTGGCTTTTCGTGGTGAAAGTGATGTATTTGGGAAACCGAACAATGGCAATTACATTGGTCTATTAGTTGGTTTGTATTTCAACATCTTTCATTCAACATCAAACGCACATACAAAAATATGTAAACATAGGCCGTTTCATATTTATCCGAATATATATGCAATGAATTTAGTTTTTTTATGAGTTCCTTAATTACTAATTAAATTATCGCAGAATTAAAGTTAAGTAAATATGTTTTCATAATAATTGACTCGACACCTGATATTGTCGAGTCGTCAAGGTAGACGAGTTAACTTTTGTAGTAAGATATATTTATTCAGATGGAACTCAAGTGGAAAGATTTAATTCATTTTTGACAAATGTAGGAAATGTAGCCAATGGAAGTTGCCATTATGAAAGAACTAGAAGATCTAAAAATCAAAATTATGGATTGCACAGGTTAATCATATGACAATACCAGTAATATGTCTGGCCAATACTCTGGCTTTCAAGCTAGAATAAAAGCTCATAATAAATTAAGACATTACGTACCTTGTGCAGTATACTCTTTAAATTCAGTTGGTGTATTTGCTGCTGAATGTTATCTGGAAGCTACTGCATTTTTCATGTTGGTACAGGAAATTTATAATTTATGGGCTCCTAGATGGAACATATGGAACCCATAGATGGAACATTTAAAAAAACTGTTTTGCAAATAATAATGAAAATAACTATCTGCTTCAAAAAACTATGTCGGCAACGAGGTGGTCTGCCAGAGCAGATGCGTGCAACGTCTAATTTTTTGGATATTCCTGTTTTAGAGATGCCTTTGAAGACAACAAACAACAAAACTGAAAAACCTCAAACACTCGCTGAAATGCAAATGGATTACTTTCTAATTTTCATTTATTAGAAACTGGTTTCCTTACTGAATTTTGGACAATATTTCCAATTTTGGACCTTGCAATATTTCCTATGCTTGATATAAAACACTGCAAATAGTTAATATAGATTAACAGTGGTTAAATTTAACAAATTTTTATATCTTAAATTGAATATTTAATTTATTTTAATTGAATAAGATCTAAATTTAATCTTTATGAGGAAGCCGAAAAAAATTAATCCAACTGCATCGAATAAAAAAAAACCAAAATCGTAAAAGGAAACGCCAATTTTTAGAACCTAATAATGATGTGAATTTTAATGGGCTTGATAATATGAGAATTAATACATTTTCTGTCGTAATTGATAACTTTATTCAACAATTGAAGCGTCGTAAAACTGCATATATTGATATAGAAAGCATGTTAGAGTTTTTGACGGGGTTAGGAGAAGTAAGGATACTATCATTGAAGAAAAAACAAAGGCGCTTATAAAATTATACCCATCGGATCTTGGTCCCTAATTTACAGCAGAATGCAAATATTTTAAACAGTTTTAAAAAATATAGTGGTATTGACTGTATGATGGGCAATCAAATGTTCTACAAATGTTCAAACTTATACAAGAGAAAAGATTATAACTACTTTTCCTTACAAATGCCTCTGGTGACATCGTTTTCCGTCTTAAAATGACTTAAAAATTATTTGAGAAGTACCCTGGCCCATGAAAAATTATCAGGCTTGGCAACTCTTCAGACATGGTTAATTATTTGTGCTGTGATAACCTAATTGAAACATTTGCAAACTCCAAATGTAGAAAAAAATATATAGTAGGTATAGTATACATATAATAATATGCCTATACATATGTATTAGAGTCAAACTTATACATTTTTTATGTACATACTCGTAAATACAGTGGGCGTGAAAACTGTACATTAAAAAAAACAAGTTTTAGGATATTTTCTATAAAATAAAATTATAAATCAAATAATTGAGAGCATTGGTTTTCGTCTAGAATTTAGATATAAATC
Source organism: Othius punctulatus (assembly GCA_951805005.1). Lineage (NCBI taxonomy): Eukaryota > Metazoa > Arthropoda > Insecta > Coleoptera > Staphylinidae > Othius > Othius punctulatus. Next base: position 11,156,838 of record OX638145.1, read on the forward strand.
TTCTTATTCCTTCTGAATTTAAGCCAAAGCTTTTTATTTGAGTAATATTATTTATTCATTTTGTTTTGATTTTTATTTCAATGAAACATTGTTAAATATTATCTTACATTTATGTACTGTGAGAAGTTGTTTTTATTTTTTACAATGTTTTGTTTCCTTTTTAAAATTGTAATAAAAATTATCAATATAAAAATTTCCTATTATTACAATACCTGCATCACTTTAGACATTAGCAGCTAATGGTTCAAGAGGCATCACCTTAAAATCGCCTAGGGCGCCAACATTTGTTAAACCGGCCCTGAGTTCAGTGGTGAAATATAATATAAACAAATATTTGAAAGTGATAAAGAAAATGTTATCAAAGTATTGAACTATAAATAATTATGAGAAAACAGCAAATAAGAGTAAAGGCATTGAAAATACCAGACAGCGATAAACCATCCATTGCGCATTAGTTATTTTTAACTCGCATTTGAATTCGAGTTGCATTGATAATATTAAAATTTATTTTAATAAGTGTTAAGCAAATTCATATTTTAACAATGGAACATTTTCCTGCATTCTGCGATAAGGTGTAATAGCTTTGCTAGTGGTAAATTAGTGGGACTAAAATTTTCGTGGGGTATATCTTTTATATTTTAACACTTTAAAACCTAATTAGTTGCATTCCGATGTTCAACTGTCACAAAATCGCGCAAAATTATACCGTAAAATCTACCAAATCTCGCCAGCCAAACGGCTAATTAGAGAAATTTACAACAACCGCGATATCTTGCAAAACACCGCTTACAGCCGTCATGTAAGTTTCGCAAGAGCCATATCTCTTCGGCGCACCAGCTGCATAAATCCCATGAGTAAATGGTTGTCGTGGTTTACTGCGTTCGTGGAAAAAACGCGCCCCGATAAAAATGACATGCTGCGTGGTTTACCGCCGTTTGACATGCAGGTACAGGCGCATGAATTGTGAACTGAACTCTCCAGAAGGAGTCCTCCCTGGCCAGCATGCATGTATTTCTTGGCGGTTATTGGATTTGCAACTGCAAGCTGTTAGCCATGCATCGTTAATGCATTCGCAACCATAAACTTGGGATAATACCATAAAATAAGTTGGTTGGATAATAATTATGTACGACTATGACAATTGAAATAATGATTTATTTTAAAGATTTAATAGTTACATAAAAAATATGGCACTTGCTGCTATATAACTGGTTTTTTTGATCTTCTGTATTCGTGAAACATCCTCGAATAAATTTGATTTTTGCATAACTGGTTAAAGCACTGGGCTATTTTCTTAAAATTACGTGGGATAAAGCTAAATATTTTGCTAAATTTTTGATTGATTTTTGATTTTCTGTATTCGTGAAACATCTTCGAATAAATTTTATTTTTCCATAAATGGTTAAAGCACTAGGCTATTTTCTTAAAATCACGTGGGATAAAGCTATATATTTTGCTAAATTTTTGATTGTTTTTTGTTTTGTCTGGATAAGCATATCGTGCATTAGAGCTTGCTAAATTAGTTCTTACCGACGATTGAAGAACAAATAATCGATTTCTAGGTGAAAGTAAAATATTTGTTATTATCAATTGTAACCTTGTACGAGCCTGAAAAATGTTTATGTTCAACTGCCAATTTAAACTATGGATTTTTATCCAAAAACTGATATCTGATTTGGCCATCATACCATAGATTTCCTCGACACCCAATTGGTAAAAGAGGGATGGATTATGTATGTATGTATGTACCATAGATTTCAGGATTTGCTTATTAGGTTAAATATTGATCAATTGCTGTGCCAAATTTATTTATCGAATAGGATGGAGAAAATTTCAGCTATTAAAACTATAACAAAGTTATTACCTTCCTGATTACCAAAAAAATTAAATAATGCCGATGTAATGCACCGTAACTGGCATTTAATATGCACAATTAACGCTAAATATGTCCGCTTGGCGTAAAATTATCACCGCAAATCGTGCATAAACTTCCACATTGGCCAATATCGCGTGCATCTGCAAACATGCGCAGATACACACCTGCATCTCCGCCGATAAGACCCGCGGTTGGGATAAATTGCCGGCCTATGGAATTAATGAGACCATAATTAACATCCGTTTAGACACATTCAATTAACTTTTAAATTGCGGCCGATTAATCACTGGACGCGTCCGCGGATTTTTTCGTCTCTCTTCGCTCAGGCTGGCAATTGAATTGCAAATTGAGCGAGAGAAGTGTTCCGCGCGATGAATTCCCGATTAGTCGCTTTGTTGCTCATTATTCGAGAGAGTGATACTCCTACGGTTGATAAAATCGCGCCAGTTTGCGAATCCGATTAGTTTGCAGAGGAGAAAAGTGAAAAGATGAATGGAAATTTATGTATGTGAGAGCTGAAAGGCCGAAGGCCGGATGCGTTACAGCAAAAATAACTGTTTTTTTTTAATTTTCGGTTCACTTTTGAGTAATTGATTTTAATTTTTTTTTGTTTTTGTGAATTTTTAAATAAAATTACAATCGAAGTGGAGAATAAGATAACATTACAATCGAAGTGGAGAATAAGATGGTGTATACGCGCAAGTTCGAACGTCCATAGAACCGAAACAAACTGATTTACTTTTTCGGTTCGGTTCCAGTTTTCGATCCGACAAAATAAGGTTTTTTTTCCGGTCAGATATTCGGTTCAGTTCCGGTTCAAAGGCTTAGATGTGAGTATAAAAAAAAAAAAAATGGCGTAAATAATAACAACATTTTGAAAATTTTCATAATATTCATGAAAAGATCCAATTAATATTAAATGAACAAAAACACATTCTGGTCGTTTTTTTGTAATATCGTAATTGTAATCGTAATATAGTAATATGTAATTTTTGTATTGTCACCACTCAAAATTGCTAGGATATTAAATTTCAGACTCAGTTATGAATAGCACTGATTAGCAAATACTTGAATTCACAAGCCAATTTTTATAAAATGAGCAAATACCAAAGGTAAAAAATTAAAGGTAAAAAAAGACAAAATAACGTGTTTTTTTTCGGTCAGATATTCGTTTCAGTTCCGGTTCAAAGGCCTAGATGTGTGTATAATTTTTTTTTAAATGGCTAAAGACATAAGAACGTTTTGAAAATTTTCATAATATTCATGATCTAATTAATATTAAATGAACAAAAACAAATTCTGGTCGTTTTTTTTGTGATATCGTAATTGTAATCGTAATATTGAAATATGTAATTTTTATATTGTCAGCACTTTGCTTCTCGTTAGCTCAAAATTGCTAGGATATTACATTTCAGACTCAGCTATGAATAGCCGTAATTACAAATACTTGTATTCACAAGCCAATTTTCAGAAAATGAGCAAAAACCATAGGGTAAAAATAATTTGAAAAATTATAAATGTGGAATGGATTCTTTGTACTCAAATTCTTTATTAAACTTGTTATTATTGATTAGACAAATATCATGAAAAATTGATCGCTTGTATCTAGTATCTATTTATCTATATCTATAAAACTTATATATTTTTTCAGATTTCTTCGATGTTTTAATAGTTAGGGATGTATTCAATACATATGCAAAATTTTAACAACGTTTAGCTAAGTGGTTAAAAAATATTATAAGAATTGCATTTGAAAATTTGCAAGTAAGAGTCCTTCTGATTTTGCATTAAAATTTCTAATTTTTCATTTTTCCGATTTCCGAAGAAATTCCGATTTCTTCGATGTATTAATAGTTTGGGATGTATTCAATACATGTGCAAAATTTTAACAACGGTAAGCTAAGTGGATAAAAAATATTATAAGAATTGCATTTGGAAATTTGCAAGTACGAGTCCTTCTGATTTTGCATAAAAATTTCTAAATTTTCATTTTTCCGATTTCCGAAGAAATTCCGATTTCTTCGATGTATTAAATAGTTTGGGATGTATTCAATACATCTGTAAAATTTTAACAACGTTAAGCTAAGTTGTTAAAAAATATTATAAGAATTGCATTTGAAAATTTGCAAGTACGAGTCCTTCTGATTTTGGATTAATATTTCTAATTTTTCGTAGTGTTAAGTGAATTTACCAACAAGTTTTAACTTGACTACGCCCTAAATATATACACTACTAACTACTAAATATATACACTACTTTACACTACTACACTACTAAATATATATTGAATAAATGATCGAAAAGTTGTTAATATTTCACTGGAATATTAACTCCAATTCACATACAAATTCTGAACAAAGTGAAAATAAAGACAATTCCAATTTTTACCGCTCTGTGACACTTTACCCCACTATTTTAAGCTATACCATTTGTAGAATTTATTGTAGTATTTTTCGTTCTTCTGTCTCGATTTCACCTTCAAGTGTGTATCAAGAGCAACACTTGCTACTGCTTCTGCATCAGAATCAATATTTCCTTCGTCACTCATTTCGTACAAGTACTGACAAAACTCAAAACTGACAGACGAAACTTCAAAACCTACTGCTTAGGTTATGGAAAGAATAATTTACATTAGAAATAGGTCTTAATTGATAGTGGATAAAACATTGTACGATATAAGTATCGTAACGTATCATATTACGATACTCAATGACTTAACACTATGAAAAATTAGAAATTTTAATACAAAATCAGAAGGACTCGTACTTGCAAATTTTCAAATGCAATGTTTATAATATTTTTTAACAACTTAGCTTAACGTTGTTAAAATTTTGCACATGTATTGAATACATCCCAAACTATTAAAAAATCGTAGAAATCGGAATTTCTTTTTTATTGTAGAAATTTGCATCACTGATTGCTGCTTACTGTTTGCTGGTTTTGCCATAGATAGATAGATAGGTTGTAATTTCCACGTAATTGCAATGTCTTTGTTTTAGTCAAAATCATGGTCAAAGTGATCCCGTTACTCTCTGTTAGTCTGAATGTAATTATTCTATATTTTATAAATTTTCTGTTTGTAATTAATAATTGTGATTCCTACTGACATTGGCATTATTAATCAAACTACAGGGTGTCCAAGATAAGGATCAACAGCATGGGGATCTCAAAAACCTTAAAAGTTAGATATAGATAAATAGATAGATAAGATAAGATAAGATAATTTATTTAACATATTTTGTACACACAGTATTTTGTACTTATGTATGTCAATTTACAGTTAATATGATGTTTACAATTTAACATGTTCACAAGTTAATAATACACAGAAAAGCACAGAAAAGATAGATAGTTATTTATTTAAAGAGATTATTACAAAATAACAATAAATTAAAACATGTCAAAGGTAATAAAGTACTAGTATATTTCACAGTATTTTCATCCTAGTGGATATTATAGGGTCAGGTTATTAAAAATAAATAAAATTAGATTACAATTATTAGAAAGCACTAAAAATATGACAGTAACTGAAATTTTCACTGTAAGCATTGCAATTTTGATGAAATAATTCAAATGGTTACAGAACTGATTGAACATCTGGCAGTGTCCATAAAAAAAATACCGTATTTGATATTTTGATTGAAATAATTGAAAATTTAATATAAAGCCCTGAAAATATCGCAATAACAGAAATTGTGATAGAAATTGTTGAAATCTTCAAAGTAATAATAAAAATTTTGATAGTTATTGACCTTTTCACAGAGTAATTGAAATGTTAACAAATATAAGAAGCAAATTTAACAGTAAGCATTGAAAATGTGATATCAATTGAAATTTGGAAATCATTATTGTAATCTTTGAAATCGGACAGACGAAATTTGATTTGATAGAAATAACTGACAGTTAACAAATATAAGAGGCACATTTAACAGTAAGCATTGAAAATATGACGTCAATTGAAATTTGGAAATCATTATTGTAATCTTTGAAATTTGACAGATGATATTTGATTTGATAGTTATAACTAACAGTTAACAAATATAAGAGGCAAATTTAACAGTAAGCATTGGAAACATGACATCAAGTAAAATTTGGAAATCATTATTGTAATCTTTGAAATCTGACAGACGAAATTTGATTTGATAGAAATAACTGACAGTTAACAAATATAAGAGGCAAATTTAACAGTAACCATTGAAAATATGACATCAATTGAAATTTGGAAATCATTATTGTAATCTTTGAAATTTGACAGATGATATTTGATTTGATAGTTATAACTAACAGTTAACAAATATAAGAGGCAAATTTAACAGTAAGCATTGGAAACATGACATCAAGTAAAATTTGGAAATCATTATTGTAATCTTTGAAATTTGGCAGACGAAACTTGATTTGATAGTAATAACTGACAGTAAGCACTGAAAATAAATACATAATAATCATAAGAATAAGCGCTTATGGATTATAGGATAATCTTCCACTGAATACAGTTATGATCTGATCAGTACTCGACTAATTTTTGTCTTGAAAGCTTTCCTAGGAAGTTTTCGTACACTGCGGCTAAATTACAAAAAAAGTTGCGTACTTTACAAGTCAATAATATTCTGCTGACAAAACAAAAAAAATCCGCTTACTTCCAGAGATATTCGATAAAATTCGAAATTCTGCAATTTTTTTTAAATTTTTTTCTACAGTTTTTTGAAAAGGTATAACAAAACAAAAGGCACATTCTCATTGCCACTTTTTTAGCTCTACAAGACAACGTATACAAATTTTCAGTACAACGTTTCGTTTCCCTACAACTTGTAGGGAATTATTACAGTGTCGGGTTATTAAAAAAAAAAAAAAAAAACTAGTTTACAATTATTCGCAAGCACTAAAAATATGACAGTAACTGAAATGTCACTGTCACTGTGTGTGACAGTCACTGTAAGCATTGGTATTTTGACCAAGTAGTTCAAATGATTATAGAACTGATTGAACATCTGGTTGTGTCCATTAAAAAAATGACAGTATTTGATATTTTGATTGAAATTATTGAAAATTTGATATAAGGCACTGATAATATCTCAATAATTGAAATTTTGATCGAAATTGTTGAAATAATTAAAATTATGATAATTATTGACCTTTTCACAGAGTACTCGAAATGTTTTAAATTTACTTTTTTATGTATCCACTTCAGAATTTGTATGGGCTTTCCGTATTTCGCGAATTACGAAATCATAACCGTTGAGTCGGTATTTGAGAAAACTAAAAGCTGTACCCCATAAGTGACCTGTGTTTTCATATATTTGTCTTTTTGCTTTTCCTGTTTGTAATTTGTCAGTTACAAGGTACTGCCTTGAGACCCTTGATATGTAAAATCGATGGAAATTCGTCGATTTTTGGCGAAATCTCAAAAATTGCCAAAATAACTTTACCTTACACCAAAATGTTCCCAATGAATGGGAGAATAAGCTGCATAAATTTGACCTCCACAAAGTAAATAGTTTCTTAACCCTCCGCTCGCAAAGTGGACATTTCATTTCGAGCATTCGGAAGTCGCCCGACTTTGGAGCGACACAGCCGGCTTATCTGTTTATGGATATTTTTCAAATTTGGAGGCAATATTCGAAAATTATTCCCGAGTAGAATGGTGCAAGAAAATATGTTCTGGCACCTCTGGGAGTCGATCAATCGACGATCGACTGAGCGCACCCCCGAAAGCGGTGGCCGGGACAGCCCGCACTGTTCAGTTCCCATAAGAGCCAATGTATTTATTTATTTATTTAACGGAAAAAATACTCCATTTTTACATATATTACAAGTAATTGATAAAGTGTACAGTCATGCTCACATAAATCTAGTACAAAAAATTAGGTTACAATAGCAATTTTATGTAGCAATGTCAAATTGTTTGTACTAGATTTATGTGAGCATCACTGTACATACCACTACCACTAGAACGCTAAAATAACTAAAATAACAATAATGTAAATGCACAGGCTCCCTTCTGGGCGACCAAAATGGGAGAAATATTTTTTCCCCCCAAAACTAACTATCCCACGGGGTTTGGAAGGCCATAAATAGGGTGTGTGGGGATTTTCGTAAAATACACGAAATGTTTGCTTCTTCGATTTTAGGTTACAAGTGTGGAAAAACTAGAAAAGTTGTATGTGTGTTAGGTTTTTGTATTTTACAATAATGTCAAGTGTAAATAAGTGGATATTTTCGAATTTGTTAATCGATTTAAAGTAGTAATTTCAAAAATCTAAGAAGATATTAGATCTTAGATCTTAGAAAATATAATCTAAGAAGTGAGAAGTATTTTCAAATATTTTATTTCCTGATAAGCACAAGACATCTAGCAAATTTTTGTATATCCTTTTTTAAGTTGAAGTCGCAAAAAATAGAAAATCTGTAGGCCCCGATGAAGTTCCGATGGAAATGATAAAGCTCATAAATGAGGACAACATCGACCTTGTGGTAAGACTGTTCAATGGAATATACCAATCCGGTGAAATTCCAGGAGAATGGTTAAACTCAACGTTTATAGCAATTCCAAAAAAACAACATCCCAAAAAGTGCAGCGACTATCGCTTAATCAGCCTTATGAGCCATATGTTGAAGACCTTTCTGAGAGTAATACATGCTCGGATAAGACTAAAGTGTGAGATAGACCTGGACGACACACAATTCGGCTTCAGGAAGGCTTTTGGAACACGCGAGGCACTGTTTGGCCTTAACGTTCTTCTGCAAAAATGCCGTGATCAGAGGAGAGACGTTTACGCATGTTTTGTAGACTACGAAAAGGCATTCGACAGGGTCCAGCATGATCGACTAATCGAGCTCCTTCAAAAAGTTGGATTGGACAGCAAAGACGTCCGAATAATTAAGAATCTTTACTGGCGTCAGCAAGCAGAAGTCAGAATTGGAGATTCATCAACAGCTGCACTGGATATACAAAGAGGAGTCCGACAGGGCTGTATTCTTTCTCCCCTCTTATTTAACCTATACGCTGACAGAATTTTCAAAGAAGCACTGGATGAACTGGAACTTGGAATAAAAATCAATGGTGTACGTATCAATACAATCAAGTACGCAGACGATACCGTCATCTTGGCCGAAAGCATTGAAGACCTCCAGTTGCTTCTGGCTAAAATCAGCGAAATTGGAGACCAATCAGGCTTACGCATTAATATAGCAAAAACAAAATTCATGATATTTAGCCGCCAAAACCACGATGGTGCATCTCTCCACCTAGGTAGCACACAAATAGAGAGGGTCAACAAATTTAAATATTTGGGATGCCTCATAACAACGCATTTGGACCCGGATACAGAAGTGAAATGCCGGATTGAGTGTGCTCGCGCCACATTTAATAAAATGAGACCGTTCTTCTGCGAAGACAACCTTAACCTTAAACTGCGACAAAGAATGGTAAAATGCTACGTGTGGTCTATTCTGCTGTATGGCGTGGAGGCGTGGACTCTCAAGATAGGCACTATGAACCGCTTAGAAGCATTTGAGATGTGGCTGCATAGAAGGATGCTCCGAATTTCATGGGTACACAAAGTGACAAACAATGAAGTGCTACGAAGAGCAAATGTGCATCGTGAGCTACTCTCTAACATCAAATGCAGAAAAACCAGCTACCTTGGACATGTCTTGAGGGGGCAGAAGTATAACCTACTCCATCTCATATTGAAGGGGAAAATTGAGGGCCGACGTGGTATCGGCAGAAAACAAATGTCCTGGCTAAGGAACATCCGTGAATGGACTGGGATCCAAAACGCGGAACAACTATTTAGGCTGGCGGAGGACCGGCACGCATTCGCCAAAGTGATCGCCAACGTCAGGGAGACCGGACACGGCACTTGAAAGAAGAAGTTGAAGTCCAAATTCTGTCTATATCACATCTATCAATTTTGGTATATTTTATTTTCAAGTAAAAGTCCTATAGTCTATAAATAGTCAACGGAGGAAGAAGTTAGTACAGGAAATATTTTTATTAGGATAAATTTGCTTTCACTGTGAATGCATAATGAATGACATTAAAAAAAAATTATCAAAAATTGAGAAAGCTGCAGAAAAATCAAGTTATTTCTCTAATAACAATGAATAGTAACAGATTTTTGATTTTGCTCTCTGCAAAATCAAAAATCTGTTACTATTCAAAACACGCCTTAGCTTTTAGGTATATAGCTATATGCACAATATAGCTATATGCACAACGAACCATCAATCGCTGCTTGGCACTGATAGTGACACAACTCCAAAAATCACGAATTTGCTTTTATTGCAAGAAAGTGTATAACCATATTTATACAATGCATACAAAACTCAATAATATAATTACTGATTATGATTGCAATATCAATAATTATCAACAAGATATGCGCTTGATAGTTTCAACAATATAACACTTTACAGTCTTTTCTAAAGTTTACATTTTATGCGTTGTGTCACCTTAAATGCCAAGCAGCGAATGATGGTTCGTTGTGCATATAAGCTATATTGAGCATATAGCTATATACCTAAAAGTGCGTGTTTTGAATAGGAACATATTTTAGATTTTGCTCTCTATAACTCGGTTTTTCTGCAACTTTCTCAATTTTTGAAGAATTTTTTAATATCTCTAGCTTCATGCCTGCGTGGTTTCCAAGGTTGCTGGTACTTATAAGTTGAATCTCTGATATTTTGATAGTTGTTTCTCTTTTTCGTTATTCATGTCGCGTTGGTGCTCTTAATAAATTTGCATCGATTGCGGCGTTTCGCGCTCCTTATTGGGCACTTCAGGCGTCGATGCCGGCAGTAAAGACGCACACGGAAAGTGGCCCTAATGAAAACGCGACCGCATAAAAATGCAAATTTCCGTCCTGCTATCATATTTGATTAGTGCCGGTAATCGTGGCTCATTACAGACGGGCGATTGGTCTCATTAAATTTTTATGCTGCCACCCCTTGTGTGCACGCAGATTGATATCTTAATTGCGGCTGGTGATTTTCGCTGCAGTTTTCCTCGTCTAGGAGGTCCGTTGTGTCGGGGAGTCACGTCGAGCTCGGATTGTGTAAAAACGCACTCATGAAACTGTTAATGGCCAGACACACACTCCGTGAATGTTAACAAGAGCGGCGGGCAATAAAATGCGCACTACATAACGAACACAGTGTTCGCCAGGATTTGCGCGCTGCACTCGCGCCTCGCTCATTTGGCTGCGCGTTTTCGGCGTGGGCTGCGCACTGTAATTGCTCCCATTCCTTGCCCGGATAAATTTTTAACGGGCCGCCTTGCAATTAAATCGTAATTAAAGTTATCTTCGCGTATTACTTTCGTTGTTTATCGGCCATTAAGAGCGCTTAGGCCGGCCGCTGGCGTTAATTATCCCCCCTGCCCGGATGGCCGGCCGTAATTCACTTGGGGTTGTTGCATCGGAGTGCAGCGGCCGGCACTAAACAACACTTAACCCCCGCGTTGACATCACTTACCGTTAAATATTAACCCCGGCTACACAGGCCGATGCGGCCCTCAATTAACGGCCCAGGCCGTTCGGTTTAATTGGGGCCGTTACTCAATTGGCCGTCCGCTAAAAGCGCGGCCGGCAAACCGGTCGGCCGAAAATTGCGCAAAAATCGGGCCTGGCGCACTTGCAGGGCCCAATTTTTGCATTCCTCAAACGCCCAAAAGCCAACCCAACGCGCATAATTCGGTCATTTACTTACATGCGAGGTACGCAAAGTCTGCAACGGCCAAACAGCAATAACGAAAATCCAGCGTGAAATACGGGGGCATTTGCTAGATTAACAGGCTGCAGCGCGTTCGCGAACCCTGTCGCATTAAAACTCACGACGTACTAAATTGATACGCGTTAGAGCAGGACCAGAGCGCTCAAAAAATCCTAATTGCGCTTCGGCACGAAGTGCGCTTCTTCATTCTGGCAGCGAAAACTGCAATTCTATATTAAAGTCGGCATTTGCGTGCCCTGAAACATCTGAAAGTGGGAAAACATTGACAATCTAACTCCATTCTAAATATTCAACTCAACTCTAAATACAAATAAAACGCAGCATATTGAAAAAAGATATCCTATTATTCCGGCAATATGGAGCAATGAGCATTATCAGCTCTCACCGAGACTACTATATAATCAGCATACTATATACCACCAGCATACATCATAACTACTATTTCGAATAGAAGTGGGCCTAAAATAGAACCTCGAGGGACACCAACATGCAAGCTGGTAATGTTCAATGCACACCTTTAAAAGATATGCACTTTCGCTGCTTCGATAATTATGACAGAATTAGTCTGCAGCTGCATGGATGTATCGTGCGATCAACAATTATTTAGATAAAAGAAGTCCTTGAGATGTTGGAAGTATGTCTGCTAAGGTACAAGACGTCTGCTAAATCAGGTGGCAGCAATTCATGATAGGTCATGGTCATGATAGGTCATGAATTGCTGCCACCTGATTTAGCAGACATAGTTCCAACATCTCAAGGGCTTCTTTTATCTAAGTAACTGTATTTTGTAGTGATGCATATCAAAGTTCTCTTTCAAAATTTGTTTGCAGGTTTCATAACACTGACACAGCCATAGTCATAGTGCCATAGTATAATGTATATAATTTTCGTGGAAAATTGCTTCAAACTTCCGTGCCTCAATGCAAATTATAAATTTGTGAAGTGCAACATGATTTTTATCAAACTATATGGTAACTAAAATGAAGACAAATGTTAAATTAACAGTTATGGTCTGGATATTTTGACAACAATGTCTTCACTAAGATTATCAGTAATGAAAAATCTGCCAACGAAGATAAATTAAAAAAAAAAACAATTTCAGTATGATTTTTGTTGTCTCTACCAAAAACTGACTACTTGTGCAAATAAAAAAATCATACTGAAACTGTTATTTTAAAATTTATCTTCGTCTGCAGATGTTCCATTATTGATTATGTTAGGGAAGATATTAAAAAATCCACAGTATCATCAGATACATCGTAACAAATGTAACAAATAAAAGTGGCCCCAGAATAGAACCATGAGGGACATCAATATGCAAGACTTGTAGTATTCAACGCACACTTTTAAAAGATTTCCACATTCGTAGTTTCGATAGATAGGACAGAATTACTCTGCAGCTGCATGGATGTATAATGTGGAAAATTGCTTCAAATTTTCGTGCCTCAATGCAAATTATAAACTTGTGAACTGCACATGATTTTTGTCAAACTTTATAATGACTAAAACGAATATTAATGTTAAAATAACAGTTGTAGTATGGATTTTTGTGATAACAATGTCTTCACTTAGATAGTCAGCAGTGGAAAATCTGCCGACGAAGATGAATTAAAAAAAAAACAGTATCAGTATGATTTTTTTGTTTCCACGAAAAACTTACTATCTTAGTGCAAATAAAAACAATCATATTGAAACTGTTATTTTAAAATTTATCTTCGTCTGCAGATGTTCTATTATTGATTATGTTAGGGAAGATATTAAAAAATCCACAGTATCATCAGATACATCGTAACAAATGCAACAAATAAAAGTGGCCCCAGAATAGAACCATGAGGGACATCAATATGCAAGACTTGTAGTATTCAACGCACACTTTTAAAAGATTTCCACATTCGTAGTTTCGATAGATAGGACATAATTACTCTGCAGCTGCATGGATGTATAATGTGGAAAATTGCTTCAAATTTTCGTGCCTCAATGCAAATTATAAACTTGTGAACTGCACATGATTTTTGTCAAACTTTATAATGACTAAAACGAATATTAATGTTAAAATAACAGTTGTAGTATGGATTTTTGTGACAACAATGTCTTCACTAAGATAGTCAGTAGTGGAAAATCTGCCGACGAAGATGAATTAAAAAAAAAACAGTATCACTATGATTTTTTTGTTTCCACGAAAAACTTACTATCTTAGTGCAAATAAAAACAATCATACTGAAACTGTTATTTTAAAATTTATCTTCGTCTGCAGATGTTCTATTATTGATTATGTTAGAGAAGATATTAAAAAATCTACAGTATCATCAGATACATCGTAACAAATGCAACAAATAAAAGTGGCCCCAGAATAGAACCATGAGGGACATCAATATGCAAGACTTGTAGTATTCAACGCACACTTTTAAAAGATTTCCACATTCGTAGTTTCGATAGATAGGACAGAATTACTCTGCAGCTGCATGGATGTATAATGTGGAAAATTGCTTCAAATTTTCGTGCCTCAATGCAAATTATAAACTTGTGAACTGCACATGATTTTTGTCAAACTTTATAATGACTAAAACGAATATTAATGTTAAAATAACAGTTGTAGTATGGATTTTTGTGATAACAATGTCTTCACTAAGATAGTCAGTAGTGGAAAATCTACCGACGAACATGAATTAAAAAAAAACAATTTCAGTACGATTTTTGTTGTTTTTACCAAAAACTGACTACATGTGCAGATAAAAAAAATCATACTGAAACTGTTATTTTAAAATTTATCTTCGTCTACAGATTTTCCATTACTGATTATGTTAGGGCAGCTACTAAAAAATCCACAGTATCATCAGCTGTATCGTAACAAATATTACAAATAAAAGTTGCCCCAGAATAGAACCGTGAGGGACACCAATATGTAAGACTTGTATTGTTCAATGCACACTTTTAAAAGATTCACACATTCGCAGTGTAGATAGATATGACAGAAATAGTATGCAACTGCATGAATGTATGATTTTCGTGGAAAATTGCTACAAATTTCCATGCCTTTATGATAATTATATGATGTATATGATTTATAAGATAATGAATTAATGATGAAGAGGTAATGAAGTAATGAATGATTAATGATCTATTATAATGTATATGATTTTCGTGGAAAATTGCTTCAGATTTCTATCCATCCCTCTATGAAAATTATAAATTTGTGAAGTGCAAATGATTTTTATCAAACTTTATGTAAATAAAACGAAGATATATGTTAAAATAACATTTGTAGTATAGATTTTTTTATAACAATGTCTTCACTAAGATATATAGTAATGGCAAATCGACCGACGAAGATAAATATTAAAATAACAGTTATGATTTTTTTTATCTCCATGATTTTTTTATCTCCACTAAAAGCTGACTATCTTAGTGCAGATTAAAAAAATGTTACCAAAACTGTGATTTTAAAATTTACCTACGTCTGCAGATTTTCCATTACTGTATATCAGAACTGTAAAACAGTTTCAATATGATTTTTTTATCTTCACCAAAAACTGACTATGTTTGTGAAGATAAAAACAATCATTCTGAAACTGTTATTTTAAAAAGTATCTTCATCTGCAAATTTTCCAGTAGTAGTAACGATATTTTATTGGCTATCGAACTGTGGTCTTTCCGCATTTAACGTTCCATTACTGATTATGTTAGGGAAGATATTGTAATAAAAAAATCCACACTACATGTGATATTAATTGTAATTTATCTTCGTTTTAGTTGTCATAAAGTGTGGTAAAAATCATGTTACGATTCACAGATTTATAATTTGCAAAAATGGAAAATTGCAGCGAATAAAATTTTCCAAGTAACTACAATAATCAGGTATCTTTAAATTTTACAAGAATTTAATGAAAATCACGAAAACTTGCAAATTACGATAAATTAAAAAATAGGAATTGCTGTGTACATTTTTGCTAATACATTTAGTAAGTGTAGTTAGTAGTTTTTCATGTAAAAGTGTTACAAACTTGATTTTCCATGAATCCACTATAAACTATATTTATAATATACTTATTAAAAAACAACGCGTAAAACAAAGATATTATTTGTGAATGACATACGTGCTTTTACATGCAAATTTATGAAAACTGAAAATGAAGGACAATAACAATTGTAAAACGGATTTCATGCTCGCAAAAGCTTAACCAAGATTGCAGTGAATAAAATTTTCCTAGTGGCAAATAAAAACCAGCGAATTGTGAAAGCAACAGAATTCTTGAAAACTATTAATGACGATAAATTGAGAATTAGGATCAGGTGTCTACAATTGCTGCAAATTAAGTTTTCCAAGGTTCACATATATTGAAATGTGTGATCTATTTTACCTAATTACATATTGTTGCAAATTCGCGAAATACATGCTATTGTGTCAATACAAAGTATTTATCAATGTCAATACAATAGAAAATGAAAATAAATTGAAAAATAGTAATTTGCAAAGCAGATATTAGGTTACAAGTTGCAAAATCAACAAATTGTGATTTTTATGTGATTACAATAAAATTACGATCCGGTATTTTGAGTATTTTAAGAAATATTGCTACAAATTAAGTTTTCCAAGGTTTCACTACAAATTGTTGCAAATTCGTGAATTACATGCTATTGCAATGAAAAGTATGATAACTGAAAATGAAAATAAATTGTAAAATAACAAATGCAAAGCAGATTTTGGGCTAACAATTATTTGACGAAGGTACTCTTTAATGGGAAATTGCAATGAATAACGTTTTCCAAGTTGTTATTAAAAATCAGCGAATTTTGAGTTTTATGTGATTACAATAGAATTCATGAAAACTATAAATGAAGATAAATTGAAAATTAGGATCCAGTATTAACAATTTTGATAATACATTTCTTCACTATGGTAGTATTTAAAGAAAAATTGCAGAAAATTAAGTTTTCCAACTACAAAATGCTGTTTTGTAGTTGGTTGTTGTTTCACTACAAATTGTTGCAAATTCGTAAATTACATGCTATTGCAATGAAAAGTATGATAACTGAAAATGAAAATAAATTGCAAATAGAATTAGCCATTGCGAAACAGATTTTAGGCCAGCAATTTTTTGACCAAAGTATTCTTTAATGGGAAATTGCAATGGGTGAACTTTTCCAAGTTGCAATTAAAAGTCAGTAAATTGTGATTTTTATGTGACTACAATAGAAATCATGTAAACTACAAATGAAGAAAAATTGAAAATTAGGATCCGGTGTGTACAATTTTTGTAATACATTTCTTCAACATGGTAGTGTTTTAAGAAAAATGGTTGCAAATTAAGTTTTCCAAAGTTTCACACACAAATTATTGCAAATTCGTGAATTACATGCTATTGCAATGAAACGTATGATAACTGAAAATGAAAATAAATTGAAAAATGAGGATTGTAATACAGATTTTGGGCTAACAATTGTTTGACTAAGGTACTCTTTAATGGGAAATTGTAATGAATACAATTGAAATAAAAAATCGGTAAAATGATGATTCTTTGAAATTTTATATCACAATAAATCATATATTAATATATAATTTACGCAGAAAGATGAGATATACAATGTAACGCCTTTCAAAGGTCCAAGGCCTGATAAAGTTGAGGACCTACAGGACCAAGGACCAAGCTATCTAATGCGGGAAGTATCTCTAATCGAAACAACCACGGACTTCGTAGTAAGTAGTGATGGGCATAACCAAAATATTGCTCGAGGTAAACAAAAACTAAAGTATCGTTATTCTATGTTTGTTTAAGTATTGCATGAAATGAATAACTTACTTACTCGTATATACGACCCACACTTGTATGTGTATGTGTATCCTTGTCTTACTCTAAGGTTACCGAATTGGCTGTAAAGAATTTGGAGATAACAATCGAATTATTCGAATTATGAATGCATATTATTTTGTTGTTATGGCTGTTATGACAAAGTTATTTTTCGAAGTAATATTTGCGACTAAATACTAGATAAAATGTGCATAGAATTTACAGTGAAATTTTCCGAAAAAGTAAAATATTCTAATGGTACCTACTGAAGCTTTGCACACAATGTCAAAGTGCTCCTTGGACGTTGATATTTTAAAGACTTGTAGTACTCTTGATTGGTTCTGAAATTTTCTCTACCAATCAATTCTACATCTCCTGCTCTGGTTTCATCTGACTGGATTTTTTGTTTTTTTCTGTTCGTTTCATCTTCATACTAAGTTACCTTAGTATTGGTGCCCAATTTTCATAAATGTTAAATTTTGTTCTTATACATTGTATACTGATACGGTTGATAGATCGATCTCAGATTATTGTAACTTATTACGTTATACGTGAAATCGAGATGACACATCTCAGCATAAAATTGATAAAAAAGTCGTTTCTAATCTTTGAAGTTGAAGGAGGTAGTTAGATGATTCACTTCTTGTATTTGCCTGTTTTCGTTCGTCATTTATTTATTTATTTGTATATTTATTTTTTATTGTGACTTGTGGCTTTCGTTTTTTTTCCCAAAAATTGTCGCCCTGGGCAATAGTCCTCATAGCCCCCCGCCCCCCTAAATCCACCACTGAGCAAAATATATTTTCACACATGGAATCTTCATCAGTTTTTAATTTGAATTTGCCAGGAATTGCGGTTTCAGATTTGAAAGATTGCATTACCAATGTTTATTTTGACGGCGACAAAAAGCAGTTGTAACCATGGTGGCACATCAATCCGTAAATTCGAAAGTGAAATCTTTATGATAATAATTATGCAATTAGAATAATAATTAAATATGAGTTTATTTTCTGAAACTAATAAAATGTTGAACATACCTCGGGGATGCAATGAATGGCATAGCAGCTCAACTGACATCTTCGGTTGTTATGACATTCATAACATTCCTAGGTATGTTAATAGCTATTACATATTTACGATAGTAACGCGTGGAAATTTTGTTGGTCTTCTAAAGGCGCATTACAGTAAGTAACAATATAAAAGTAGCAGTAAACGCAATCGCGGGTGCATCAACGGCGTGTAGAAAGCCGAGTGGGAATGTTAATCGTTACTTACTCAAAAACGGCCCAGTTTGCACTTGGCGAGGCGGCGAGATTGCGGTATAGCGCTTGTAAGCGGCGCTTCTCGGAAGTGGCGAAATTTTAATTTTGGAGATTGCTGCGGCCGATTAAGGCGCGGACTTTTAAGTTTCGTGGATTTCCATGAAGATTAAAGCGGCCGAGATAAGGGCCGTGCGAGATGTGCGTGCGCTCGCAGGCGGGCACCCCCCGAGGAGGCTGTAATTAGCTGAGGGTTCGCGAGCGACGGAATTATGAAACGCCTTTATAAATGATCCAGGCTACCAGGTAATATGCGGTGCATGTAAAATATCGAGAGGAACGATTCGCGGCGATTACTTACGCCGCGGCACGCAATCTCCAGACGCGTTACAAGTAAATGAATAAGGGAGAGCGGAATTTATGTGTCGTTTCCATTTGCCGCGGAAAGGGGCAAAAAGATGCCAGGGGGAGAGAGCAGGAAGGCGAGAGAGCGAGGCGGCGTTTCTCGGTAATCGATCAGCCTGGCCGGCGGAAAAAATATCAGTTCAGTTTTCAGTTCTTTTTTCTGGGGCCGGAGCCAGTAAGACTGGTTTGCCGCTCTTCGGCCCTCCACCGCTTGCCAGGTTCACCGGCCTGCCCGGTAAATATTTCAGACATCTTCAATGAACAGCGCACATGCATCACAGGTTACACCGACGCCCTCTTAAGCGATCGCCATTATTGGCACCGTCCGAAATTTACAGGCGCACCTGAAATTGCGGCTCACAAAGAACGCCGTCAGCCATCACGCCGCTTACTTTCACACGCGCACAGTTCGCCCGTCTTCACTACACCATCATTGCGATCGTTACTCGCGCTGCTGAAACCGAAGCGCTCATTACCGTGCGAAACGATCAAAAGTTTAATTAACCCCCGAACGGCGGCGGCGCCGGGGGCGGCGGACAGGTACGTTACGGGGGGGCGGCAGATAAGGGCGGCCGGAAAGGGATGCGGTGCGAGTCGGCTGGGAGACGTTAGCGGAATTTATCGCAGCAATTTGACGGGGCTGCCCCCGCCGAACCGAGGATCCAACTGGGAGATGCGCGCACTGCGGAATAAGCCATTCCGAAGACGGATGGCCCAAGAAATGGTAAACAGTGTAAAATTGCCGGGAGCGGGTTACGTATCTCCATTATGGCGCTGGGGAGGACGGGCGGCGCGGAGCCATGCGAATAAAGCCCCCCAGGGGGCGGCAAACTGCCGGAGAACGGGGCCGGTCGGGGGCCGAGATGGGGTGTGGGCGATTTTAAAGCGCCGCCGAGGAGGAGACGCGTCGGCCACCTTTCAATTGCCGATTCGATCGGTTCTTCTTGCCATTTCAGCGCAAAGCGCAAACTGCTCGCAGTGGTAAATCGTTTCAAGATTTACCTCGCAATTCTGATTGCAACTGCACCAACAAACGATGCAACCAACACATCATTTTTGCCACTATCATCAATAGGTCACCTTAATATTATTTGGCACACCCAAACAAAAAAAAACAAAACAAAAAACAAAAGTAAAATAATCGGTTGGAGCTTGTGAAATATTAACACTTAGAAAAACAGAAAAATACAAATTATCCTTGTACTGTATTTATTTGTACTGTACAGTACAAATGTCTACTGACGATGACCACGTAGTGGTTGAAATGTACATTTAGAGAAATAAATGTCGTTGTGAAAAAGGATAATTTGTTATTTTTCTTTAAAAAACAAAATAACTTAGTAATTTCATACATTCTATACATATGCTTGCACTTTAATGCTCGAAGTGGTAAATCGTTTCAGGATTTACATCGCAATTCTGATTGCAACTGAAGACAAACGATGCAATCAACACATAATTTTTGCCACTATCAATAGGTCACCTCAATACTATTTTGCACACCCAAACAAAAACAAAACAAAAAAAGAACTTAGTAAACTCATGCATTCTATACATTTGCTTGCACTTTAATACATAATAATTACGAGTTTTTCTAACAAGCAAAAATAGTAAACTCATACACTTAGTAAACCCATACATTCTATGCATTTGCTTGCACTGTAATACATAATAATTATGAGTTTTTTTTAACAAGCAAAAAAGTTACATCCTCTTAACTTCAATCAAAAATTATTGCCAGGGTAAATGAAAACAGAGAATACTGTAGAAACAATAATTTGAGAGAAATTGTGTGATTAATTTCAAATATTTCTCTTCAAAAGTCAGATGGACTCTGATTTTTTGATAACTTGCAAATATTAATTTTTAATTTTTACAATCAGTGAAAGTTTTATCTTAATTAGGAACTGGTGTACAGTGTTATGGTAATACATTTATTCACTATGGTAGCTTCTTATGAAAGATTACTGCAAGTTAGTCTCCCTTATTTAATACTGAAACTATGTCAAATTTTCAGTAGAATTAGTTTCAATTGTACTGTATACTGTATTGTACTGTAATAAATTTTCAGAAATTTCATTAATAGCTAACCCATACTTATCAATGCAGTAAGTTATCTGTTTGATTTTCTCCCTTATTTAATACTGAAACTTTGTGAAATTTTCAGTAGAATTAGTTTCAGGTGTACTGTATAGGAATATAATATCAAATTTGCAAACTATCAATTTTCAGAAATTTCAGTAATAGCTAACCCATACTTATCAATGCAGAAAGTTATCTGTTTGATTTTCTCTTGTATTTAATACTGAAACTTTGTCAACTTTACAGTAGAATTAGTTTCAGGTATACTGTATACGAATCTAATATCAAATTTGCAAATAATCAATTTTCAGAAATTTCAGTAATAGCTAACCCATACTTATCAATGCAGAAAGTTATTTGTTTGATTTTCTCTATTATTTAAAAACTGAAACTTTGTCAACTTTACTGTAGAATTAGTTTCAGGTGTACTGTATAGGAATCTAATATCAAATTTGCAAATAATCAATTTTCTGAAATTTCAGTAATAGCTAACCCATACTTGTCAATGCAGAAAGTTATCTGTTGGATTTTCTCTCCTATTTAATACTGAAACATTGTCAAATTTTCAGTAGAATTAGTTTCAGGTGTACTGTACACAAATTTAATATCACATTTGCAAATAATAAGTTTTCAGAAATTTCAGTAATAGCTAACCCATACTTATCAATGCAGAAAGTTATCTGTTTGATTTTCTCTCCTATTTAATACTGAATCTTTGTCAACTTTACAGTAGAATTAGTTTCAGGTATACTGTATAGGAATCTAATATCAAATTTGCAAATAATCAATTTTCAGAAATTTTAGTAATAGCTAACCCATACTTGTCAATGCAGAAAGTTATCTGTTGGATTTTCTCTCCTATTTAATACTGAAACATTGTCAAATTTTCAGTAGAATTAGTTTCAGGTATACTGTACACAAATCTAATATCAAATTTGCAAATAATAAGCTTTCAGAAATTTCAGTAATAGCTACCCCATACATGTCAATGCAGAAAGTTATCTGTTTGATTTTCTCTCTTATTTAATACTGAAACTTTGTCAACTTTACAGTAGAATTAGTTTCAGGTGTACTGTATGGTGGTTGCTGGTGTTGTGATCAGGTGCGGATGCGGCCCATTTTGCTCCGAGTATTGTGGATAAAGTTAGGGTGCGATCGCAAAAATATTGGTGCCACTCGATCGGGTGTGTAGTGGGGATGCTGTGGAGGTGAAGGCGAACGCCTACCTCGGCGGATGACCGAGATATCAAAAGATAACCTAAAAACACGTGGTGTATTCGTTGGCTGGGGGTGGAGGAGCCGGGTGACGGACTCTGCGCTGTGTTTGCCGGAGGTGAGAATTTTCTTTTGTTTTTGACATTGATATTACTTTTTGGACTGGATTCACGACGACGACAAAACCTGGCAGCTAATAAGGTATAAAATGCGGGACTAAGCAACCGGATTCATGATGAGTACACCGTATAGGCCTAAGTTTACGGCGCAGGGGAGGGATACCCCAGTGCCGGCACCGTGTGCGTCCGGAGCGGGCGCACCGGGGTCGTCATCCTTTGACCGCTCTGACTCCCTGGTGGCGAACCAGGCCGGGAGTCCCAAACCAACGACTGGCGAGAAAAAGGGGGGAGAACTGGAAATCTTCGCCAGCAAGGGCAGGGTTGCTAGGTCCCCCATGAAGGGGGCGATGGAGGAGCCACGGCTGGTGAACCTGAAAGGCGGCGAGGACGGTGGAGGGATTACCACTCCACCACCAGGACACACGCCGCAGTCCGAAATGGAGTGGGATGACGGCCCACTAGGGAAGATGGCTCGGGGGGTGGCATGTGGAGCCCCTGAGAGCCGCAGAAAATGCCTCCTGAAGGCGATGGGGACGAGTAGGGCGAGAGCAATGTCTGCGGGTGAACTCACTTTTGACCTCAGGAAGTGGTGCAGGTCGCGTGACGGGGATTCCACCTCAAGTGGGGAGGGCTTAGACAGCACCGTTATTGAGGTGCCCCAGCCCACTGAGCCAAGCAGGCCTGCTGAAAAGAGGAAAGCAGTTACCTCGCCACCGGGAGACGGGGTAAGGGAGGCCCCTCCAACTAGGGTCGACCGCATCCATGCGGAAGCCCTGTCTGATCTGGAGTCCAGCGTTGAGGAGGCCTTGGTCCTTGTGAGCGGGGAGGATGCTGACCCCAGGCTGTGCAAATGCATGGATAGAGTTAGGTCCAACGCCAGGGAACTCAGGGCAGACTGGGGACGCGCTGAAGAGGCCCTCCGCACTAGGGAGGAAGAGTGCGGCGACCTTAAGAGAAGACTCGGTATGCTAGAGGCCAGGGTCCATGAGATTCGGGGAGTCTCCACGGCTCTAGACTCGGTGGCGGTTACCCGGGCTTGGAAACCGGCCCTTAAATGGACCAGGGTAGAGACACTTCAGCTCACTTCTGGAGAGAAGGGGACGAGAGCAAGGGGTAACAGGTCGGACGAGGACAGAAAGGACGAGGTGTGGCGCCTCTGCGAGGCGGCAGACAGCTGGGAGAAGGCTCGGGAGGCTGTGGACAGCTGGTGGCCGGAGAAGGCCTACAGTGTGGTTCAGGAGGTGGAGGGGGATCTGCTGGAGGCCCCGAGGGAATACTCGCTGGCCATTGGAGTCTCAGCAGACCTCAAGGTATTCAGGGGCGTCTCACGGAGGATACGAGATCGCTACAGGGGCCTCGGCGAACTCCGGGAACAGGGGCTCAGCTTTGGGAGCGTGGCTACTGTGGCCGGCCAGGCGGATGCCGAGGACGATGGTGGTGAGGAGGGACCCGCTGCCATCAGACTGGTCTACCACCTAGCGGTGAGTGAGGCAGAAGGAGACAAGCTCGAGCCAGAAAGGGTGTATGAGGCCCTCGTCGCCCTGCGGGCAGCGATGGAGAGGGATGGCGTGGAGGGGGTTTGCATCCCCAGGATAGGTACTGGACGGGGCGGCCTAAAGTGGGGGCTGGTTAAGAAGCTGGTTGAGCTGGCTTTTTTCAGGGCCAAGGCACGGGTCCTAGCCTACAAGCTGGCCAAAAGTAAGCGAAGCTCATCGCAGCGGGGTACTACGGAGCCGGTCGGACCAAGCAAGGGTGCTGCGACAGCTTGTCGAGAGAATGGTGGAGGCTCCAACCAGGGTGCTGGGAGCGGGGGAGTCCCAACTCGGACCCAGGGAGCGGGGATCAGGAAGAGACCCCCCCCGACCAGGATTACGGTCCAAGTCCAGGGGGAGGACTACGCGGCGGTCCTTAAAAGGATGAAGGCCGGAGTTGCCTCGGCGGATGTGGAGGACCTCGTCAAGGGTGTACGCAGGAATGCTGTGGGCAACCTTGTGGTTGAGGTCAAAGGCAGACAGAAAGGGGCGGAGACACTAACGGCTGAAATAGGCAGGGTAGTGGGGCCGGAAAGGGTCAGCTGCTCCGATAGGGGGGTGGCCCTCGAGATCAAGGGCCTTGAGGAGGATGCCACGGAGGAGGAAGTCCTAGCGGCGGTGAGGAGGGAGTCTGGCGATAGCTCCTATCTACCGAAGGCTGTGTGGATGAGGGGATTTGGGCCCGGGGGAGGCTTCAGGGTCGCCCTTGTTAAGGTGGGCGCAGATGCCGCGAATGCGCTGCTGCGCAAAGGAAGAATCAAGGTGGGCTGGACAAGTTGCAGAGTCCGAGAGAGGGAGGTGGGCCCCGGGCGGTGCTTCAGGTGCCATGGCTTCGGGCATATTGCGAGCAGGTGCGACGGCCCGGATCGCAGGCGACTGTGTCGCTCATGTGGTGCCGAGGGGCACCGAGCAGCAGGCTGCACCGCCCCTCCGACTTGCGTCTTGTGCGCGGGAAGGGAGGGTACTGATGCGGCGCACTACCCTGGGAGCGCTAGGTGCGTGGCGCGGAGAGTAGCAGCCGCGGCCGCTGCGGGCAAGGAGATGGAAAGTGTCAGCGGTGGTGCTACCAACTCCGGCTCGGCCAAGGAGCGGGCTGCCCCTCTTGGCCCCCCCAGCTGACTGGTGAGTGGTAGCGAGGCGGACGATGTCCCGGTGGCCAGGATTAGGGGCGGGGCCGGAACGGCGGGGCGTGGCCCGCATCGCCGGGTTGACCCGGGACGCAAGGGGACATCACTCAGGGTGGTTCAGGTTAACCTGAACCACTGCAGGGCGGCGCAAGACATGTTGGCGGCGGCGGCACGGAGGCTGGCGGCGGATGTGCTGCTGGTCAGTGAACCGCACAGAGCCGGGCTGGGGGGTGACTGGCTACAAGACACGGAGGGCCTTGCGGCCATAAAGGTCGCGAGTGGTTGGAGGAGCCGGATAACTGCGTGGGGGACCCCGGGGGATGGCATAGTCTGGGCAGTGCTGGGGGGCGTGGCGTTTTTCAGCTGCTACGCCTCGCCCAATATGCCGAGGGGTGACTTCACCGACTGGCTGGCAAAGCTGGAGGCGGAGCTGCGTCGGCGGGGGGGGCGGGTCGTCGTTGGGGGAGACCTCAACGCCAAGGCCGTGGCCTGGGGCTCGAGGCTGACCGACCGGAGGGGGCTGGAGGTTCTCGACCTGATGGCCTCCCTCAACCTCCTTCCGGCCAATAGAGGCAGGGCTCCTACCTTCCGGCGCGGGGCGAGCTCTTCGGTGATTGACGTCACCTTTGTGGGAGCCCCCATCAGGGACAGGCTGCAAGATTGGACGGTTCGCGAAGACGAAGAAAATATGAGTGACCATCGCACCATTACCTTTAAGGTCGACGGAACGAGGGAGACTCGCCCGAGGCATGACGGCCGCAGGTGGCTGGTGGGTCAGCTCAACCCTCAGAAGCTGGCCGAGGTCATGGGAAGCCTTCCAGCCGTAGTCCCGATAACGGGGAGAGACCCGTACGTCGAGGTCGGTGCGGCGTGCGACCTCTTCATGCTGGGGGTGCAGGCGGCCTGCAAACGGGCTATGCCCCGCAAGAGGGCAGGTCTCAGGGATAGAAGAATATACTGGTGGTCCCCGACGGTAGCCGATGCCTGGAGAGCCTGCGTTAGGCTACGTAGGGTAGTGCAGAGGGCCAGAAGTGGAGGCGCTACCCCAGAACAGCTTGCAGAGAAGCGGGAGGAATGGATCGCCGGCCGCAAGGCGCTGAGAGTGGCCATTTCTCGCAGCAAAGCCGCGCGGTGGCAAGAGCTCGTCGACCAGGTGGAGGCGGATCCCTGGGGCCTGCCATACAGGATAGTCCGCAGGAAACTGGGAGGCAGACCAGCTAGACCGGGGACCAATATCCCGGGTGGGGTCCAGGCGGTCATCAGGGCGCTATTTCCGGCTAGGCCGATAGTCGCTGCAGGAGAGAGGGGACACAGAATCGCAGATGTTCCGGAGGTTAGTGCAGGTGAACTCGCCGGGGCTGTGGCCAGGCTTCCATGCAGGAAAGCGCCAGGCCCCGACGGACTGCCCAACGAGGTTTTTCGCTGCCTGGCGGACGGATCACCGGAGGCGTTGCTGGGGATCCTCAACACCTGTATGAGGTGGGCGGTGTTTCCTGGCTGTTGGAAGGTGGCTTCCCTTGTTCTGATCCCCAAGAAGGGGAGTAGGGCGGATATGGACCCTTCGGCATTCCGGCCTATCTGCCTGCTCGACGGCGCGGGCAAGGTCCTGGAGCGCCTGATGTCTGGCAGGATAGAGGAGGCTCTGGCTACTGGGGGTGGACTATCCCCCAGGCAGTACGGCTTTCGGCGGGGGAGGTCCACCGTGGATGCAATAATGAAGGTGAAGGCGATCGCGGCGGAGGCTAACAGCGGGCCCGTGCGGAAGAGGTGCCTTTGCATTCTGGTCACGCTGGATGTCCGGAATGCATTCAACTCCCTTCCGTGGGGGTCCATCCTGGCGGCGCTGGGGGAGCGCGACATCCCCCAGTATTTACTACAAATGGTGGCATCATACCTCCATGACCGCTGGCTCACGGCAGACGATGGAGGGGGCCAGGTCAGGATCCCCCTGACCGGAGGGGTGCCGCAGGGCTCAGTGCTGGGGCCCCTACTGTGGACCGTAGTCTACGATGGGCTGCTCGGCCAGAGGTTCCCGGTCGGTGTGGAGGTGGTCGCTTTCGCAGACGACGTGGCGCTGGTGGTGACCGGTTCCGACATGGGTCGGCTCCGCCAGGCGGCCGAGGATGCGGTGGACGTAGTAGCCGGTTGGCTCCAGCGCACAGGGCTTGAGCTTGCGCGCGAGAAGTCGGCGGCGGCCTGGTTGTCCACCAGGAGAAGAGGCAGAGCCCGCGTGGAGACGCTTCGGCTTGGAGGCGCGACGGTGGAGATTGCCAGCGAGGCAATTTACTTGGGAGTCTCGCTAGAGGCCAGTAGATGGCAGAGCCGCCAGGTGCTGAGGGCGGCTGAGGGGGCGCGAGCAGTGGGGGCGGCGGTCTTGAGGCTCATGCCCTTGTCCCGCGGGCCAGGTGACGGGAGCAGGAGGCTTTTAGCAACGGCGGCAGCGGCCAAACTTATGTATGGGGCCCCAACGTGGGTTGGTGGTATGGCGGCGGCCAGGAATAGGGAGCGCGTCCGGGGGGCACTGAGACCCACCTCTATAGGGATATGCAGGGCCTACCGTACGGTAGGCACGGATGCCCTGGAGGTGCTGGCCTCGCAGGTGCCCGCAGACCTCCTGGTGGCGGAGCGGGCGCGCGTCTATGGCAGAAGGGGAGACCCGGCTGGTAGGGCCGCAGTAAGGAGGGAGGAGCGAGGTAGCACCCTGGCCCAGTGGCAGGCCAGATGGTGCGGCGGCGGGACGGGAGCATGGACGAGGCGGCTTGTCCGGGACCTCGTCCCCTGGGTGAACCGGAGTCACGGGGAGGGCTCCCATTGGCTGACCCAGCTCATGACGGGGCACGGCAGCTTTGCTTCTTACCTGCATAGAATTGGGAGGGCGAGCAGTCCCGACTGCTGCCTGTGTCCGGGGACTTTAGATGACGCCTTACACACGCTGGTGTTTTGTCCTGAGTGGATACCCCAGCGGCAAGTGCTGGAGGACGCCCTCGGTGCGGTGGTAGACCCCGATACCTTGGTGCCCCTCATGCTGGACGACGAGGGCAGATGGAGGGCGGTGGCCGCGTTCGCGGAATGCGTACTTAGGGCGAAGGTGGAGGCGGAGGTTAGATAGGAAGAACGGAGGAGAAACTGGACAGGTCATGGACGCAGCATGCCAATAGGCGATCCCGTCCATCACCCGAGATGTGAGAGCAGGTTTAGTGGGTAGGGTCTATTTTGAATAATAGGAGGAGTCCCACACACCCCTGGTTGAAGGGACGGTGCTTAACGCATTCCTACTCTCAAAAAAAAAAAAAAAAAAAAAAAAAAAAAAAAAAAAAAAAAAAAGGTGTACTGTATAGGAATCTAATATCAAATTTGCAAATAATCAATTTTCAGAAATTTCAGTAATAGCTAACCCATTTATCAATGCAGAAAGTTATTTGTTTGATTTTCTCTATTATTTAAAAACTGAAACTTTGTCAACTTTACTGTAGAATTAGTTTTAGGTGTACTGTATAGGAATCTATTATCAAATTTGCAAATAATCAATTTTCAGAAATTTCAGTAATAGCTAACCCATACTTGTCAATGCAGAAAGTTATCTGTTTGATTTTCTCCCTTATTTAATACTGAAACTTTGTCAAATTTTCAGTAGAATTAGTTTCAGGTGTACTGTATAGGAATCTAATATCAAATTTGTCAATACTTGTCAATGCATACTTGTCAATGCAGAAAGTTATCTGTTTGATTTTCTCCCTTATGTAGTACTGAAACTTTGTCAAATTTTCAGTAGAATTAGTTTCAGGTGTACTGTATAGGAATCTAATATCAAATTTGCAAATAATCATTTTTCAGAAATTTCAGTAATAGCTAACCAATACTTATCATTGCAGAAAGTTATATGTTTGATTTTCTCCCTTATTTAATACTGAAACTTTATCAAATTTTCAGGAGAATTAGTTTCAGGAGTACTGTACACGAATCCAATACCAAATTTGCAAATAATAAATTTTCAGAAATTTCAGTAATAGCTAACCAATACTTGTCAATGCAGAAAGTTATCTGTTTGATTTTCTCCCTTATTTAATACTGAAACTTTGTCAAATTTTCAGAAGAATCAGTTTCAGGAGTACTGTACACGAATCCAATACCAAATTTGCAAATAATAAATTTTCTGAAATTTCAGTAATAGCTAACCCATACTTATCAATGCAGAAAGTAATTTGTTTCATTTTCTATACTATTTAAAAACTGAAACTTTGTCAACTTTACTGTAGAATTAGTTTCAGGTGTACTGTATAGGAATCTAATATCAAATTTGCAAATAATCATTTTTCAGAAATTTCAGTAACAGCTAACCCATACTTATCAATGCAGAAAGTTATCTGTTTGATTTTCTGTCCTATTTAATACTAAAACTTTGTCAACTTTACAGTAGAATTAGTTTCAGGTGTACTGTATAGGAATCTTATATCAAATTTGCAAATAATAAGTTTTCAGAAATTTCAGTACTAGCTACCATATACATATCAATGCAGAGAGTTATCTGTTTGATTTTCTCCATTATTTAATACTGAAACTTTGTGAAATTTTCAGTAGAATTAGTTTCAGGTGTACTGTATAGGAATCTAATATCAAATTTGCAAATAATCATTTTTCAGAAATTTCAGTAACAGCTAACCCATACTTATCAATGCAGAAAGTTATCTGTTTGATTTTCTCTCCTATTTAATACTGAAACTTTGTCAAATTTTCAGTAGAATTAGTTTCAGGTGTACTGTATAGGAATCTAATATCAAACTTGCAAATAATCAATTTTCTGAAATTTCAGTAATAGCTAACCCATACTTGTCAATGCAGAAAGTTATCTGTTGGATTTTCTCTCCTATTTAATACTGAAACATTGTCAAATTTTCAGTAGAATTAGTTTCAGGTGTACTGTACACAAATTTAATATCACATTTGCAAATAATAAGTTTTCAGAAATTTCAGTAATAGCTAACCCATACTTATCAATGCAGAAAGTTATCTGTTTGATTTTCTCTCCTATTTAATACTGAATCTTTGTCAACTTTACAGTAGAATTAGTTTCAGGTATACTGTATAGGAATCTAATATCAAATTTGCAAATAATCAATTTTCAGAAATTTTAGTAATAGCTAACCCATACTTGTCAATGCAGAAAGTTATCTGTTGGATTTTCTCTCCTATTTAATACTGAAACATTGTCAAATTTTCAGTAGAATTAGTTTCAGGTGTACTGTACACAAATCTAATATCAAATTTGCAAATAATAAGCTTTCAGAAATTTCAGTAATAGCTACCCCATACATGTCAATGCAGAAAGTTATCTGTTTGATTTTCTCTCTTATTTAATACTGAAACTTTGTCAACTTTACAGTAGAATTAGTTTCAGGTGTACTGTATAGGAATCTAATATCAAATTTGCAAATAATCAATTTTCAGAAATTTCAGTAATAGCTAACCCATACTTATCAATACAGAAAGTTATATGTTTGATTTTCTCCCTTATTTAAGACTGAAACTTTATCAAATTTTCGGGAGAATTATTTTCAGGAGTACTGTACACGAATCCAATACCAAATTTGCAAATAATAAATTTTCAGAAATTTCCGTAATAGCTAACCAATACTTGTCAATACAGAAAGTTATATGTTCGATTTTGTCCCATATTTAATCCCGAAACTCTGTCAAATTTTTAGGAGAATTAGTTTTAGGGGTACTGTACACGAATCTAATAATACATTTGCAAATAATAAGTTGTCAGTAATTTCAGTAATAGCTTACACTTACTTATCAATGCAGAAAGTTATATGCTTGATTTTCTCCATTATTTAATGCTGAAACTTTGTCAAATTTTCAGGAGATTTAGTTTCAGGTGTACTGTAAACGAATCCAATATTAAATTTGCAAATAATAAATTTTCAGAAATTTCAATAATAGCTAACCAATACTTCTCAATGCAGAAAGTTATATGTTTAATTTTCTCCCCTTTTTAATACTGAAACTTTATCAAATTTTCAGGAGATTTAGTTTTAGCTGTACTGTAGACGAATACAATATCAAATTTGCAAATAATAAATTTTAGATTGTAGAAACGTTATTTTGAGAGAAATTGTGTGATTAATTTCAAATATTTCTTTTCATAAGTCAGATGGACTCTGCTTAATTGATAACTTACAAATATGAATCTTTAATTTTTCACAATTAGTGAAATTTTCATCTTAATTAGTCTATCATTAGGAACTGGTGTACAGAATTTTGGTAATACACTTATTCACTATGGTAGCTTCTTATGGAAAATTACTGCAAATTAGCTGTAGAAACGTTATTTTGAGAGAAATTGTGTGATTAATTTCAAATATTTATTTTCAAAAGTCAGATGGACCCTGATTTTTTGATAACTTGCAAATATAAATTTATAATTTTTCACAATCAGTGAAATTTTCATCTTAATTAGGAAGGTGTACAGAATTTTGGTAATACGTTTATTCACAATGGTAGCTTCTTATGAAAGATTTCTGCAAATTAGCTATAGTAACGTTATTTTGAGAGAAATAACGTGAAACGTGAAAAACAAGTGACCATAGCAAATATGTTCACTCTTAATTTTCGATTTGTTTTGGCTTACTGAATCTGATTTCAAGACCCACGGGGGTCACTTTTGAGACACCCTGTATAAAACTTCACGAACTATCCAGGAATACATACAAATTACGCGAATTTTTAAAATCTGATTTACAGAACTATTCATAACGATGAAGTGGAGCTTGTGAAAGTATTGTAGAACATAAACAATGTACTGATGGAAACAATTGTTCCCATCAATTGTACTGATTGTACTGTACTGTACAATTGTACTGATGGAAACAATTGTCCCCATCAGTACAATTGTTCCCATCAGTACTGTATTGCTACTGAAGATGGTTGCATTGCGACTGAAATGTGCATTTTGTAAATAAATGTTTTTTGTGAAAGAACTATTGATATTATGTTTTCTTGAATCTTCACGAATTTAAAAATTGATTATTGGTTGATTGATAATATCAAACAGCTTGATATTATTCAACATTTTTATAGATTTATCATCAAAACTTCACTGAATGTTTTTAAATTTAAACACATTTGTGCATAATTCATGGTGCAATATATATATATTAAAATTTCAATCAGTATTAAAACTATTATATCTGTTATATTTCAAGGTATGCTAAAAATATAATAACTCATAGAAAAATAAAAATTGGCAGTTTTTTAACTGTTTCAAATGTCAAAATGTCACATATTCCCTGTGAGTGTTCAACAAAATTGTCCAAGAAGTTTCAAATTTTCAAAAATGAGTGGCACATTAATAAATATTCATAATACATCAAAACGTTGCTAAAATTTGAACATTTCCAGATAATTGAATAGGATAGTGCAGACAAAAATTAAAGTTGATTGTTTTTTAACTTCGAGCAATGTCAGAATGTCATATATTCCCAGTGAATATTCAACAAAATTGTCCAAGAACCTTCAAAATTCCAAAAATGACCGAGTACTTTAAGATTATTTATAGATTAAGATTATTTATCTCGATTGTGAAGAATAACAATATAACAATCCATCAAAATATCGAAATATTTTCATAAAATTGAAACATTTCAAGATAATTCAATAGGATTAATACAAAAGTAATAATTGAACCTTTTACTTCCAGCAATGTCAAAATGTTATACAGGGTGAGTAAAAAGTAAGGAACCACCTCTCTGGAGAATTTATTATTATTTTTAGAAAAACAAGCTATAAGCATGAGATTGATGGTTAATTATTTGCCACAATTTGACGGATTTTTTTTTTGTCACGGGTCACTTTTTGAAAGTTACGTCACAGATACTTTTTAAATGGTAAACTAGTTGTTTTATTAACAATTTTGATAGCATTAGTTTTTCTCTTCACGAATATCTAAAAATACTATGAGGTTGCATATGCAAATTTTCTAAGAAATTTGAGTTTAACTGTCTATTAAAATTTTATTGTTATATCAAAAATTTTTCCACATTTTAAACATTTCAAGATTTCAGTGCAATTTTCAGTGTGCGATTTGTATTTATGACGAAGAAGTAAATTTCGGAAAAATATGGGCATAACTGGTTTTGGAATATATGACATAAGTTACTATCGTTATCTGTAGGATTTCATATCATCTGCGTTGTCATCAGCCACTGTCTTTCCTTAACCTTAACGTAAGACTTCCTTTCCCAGATCCGCGAATCGATCGCAATCTCGCCCGCTTCAGCGTTTGATTTAACGCGCGCTGTAGACCGCACCGGATGAATAATGCCAAACACGTACAAGTATACTGGTATAGTACCTATCGCAATAAATATCTATTATAAAGCCATAAATACCACTTTTATGACTCGCTCACAAGGAACTCGGATTCCGATTTACGGCCGGCGATAAATGGCCATGAGCCCAGCCCGCAGGACGACGGTAGATGAGCGACCGCCGAAGAGGTGATCGCGGCTTCCGCTAGATCAATTTAGATTGGGAGAAGGCAGTGTTATGGGCTCGTGATTTCGTGCATCTGGGCTTCATAACTTCCCAGGTGTTGATCAGCATGATCGGCCCGACTGAAGGAACTTCCTTGCTGTTTTGTTGTTGCATAACAAATGGTACATCAAACATCTCAAAAAGTTTGAACTACTAGTACAAGTATAGTATTATAGTATTATAGTAGTACAAGTATAGTAGTACAAGTATAGTAGTACAAGTATAGTATTATAGTATTATAGAAGTACAAATATAGTAGTACAAGTATAGTAGTACAAGTATAGTATACTTGACCCAAAGATCTAAGAACATTATGACTTTGACTTCTTAATAATTATATTCGGGGTTTAATTTAGGGTCACCATAAAGCAAACGGATGGTCAAGACGGAAGAATCGAACGCCGTCGTCAATACCAGAAAGACAGCCGGGCAACCCCAGATAACTGAATAATATTAGCAGGACAGGTAATATAAGGGCTGATTTTATGGCAACACCAAATAAAACCCCCATAAAATACTTAGAAGTCAAAGTCGTAATATTCTTAGATTTTTGGGTCGACTATACTAGTACAATGTTTATTAGGATATCATTGACCAAATGGATATTTTCTTTGAAATCTCGGAATTTTACGAAAACTATACTTATATGGAGAAAGTAAAAAACATAATTCTTCCTTGCCTTTGCTTCCTCAATCGTTCAGCAGCGCACCAATAATCCTCATAATATCGAAAACAATCACGTACCATCCCATCCTCATTGCTAGTCGTAGCTATCGACCCATCATCCATCACCATTTAATTGTGATAATGTAATTAACGTCCGCGAACTGCACGGTGGAATCTTTGCGGCGATCACTTCTTAGATAAGCATCGAAGGCTGGTGCACTTCGGTATTTACGAGGCACAAAGGAGTCGTTGCGTTTGATGGAATGCCAAATATATTATTAGAAACGCGATTATCGCCTGGCATCTCCAGAAGAAACGGGTTCTTTGACAAAGCGTGTTAGCAGAGGCTTTTTTGGTCTACAAGAAAAATAGAAAAGGGGTGATTAAGAAACGAATGACTTGTAAGGCGCAGATATCTCTATGAACGTTGCAATGAGAGACGTAATAAGACATTTCCGCGTTAGAAAGGGCAAACTAAATCAGGAATCAGATTTTGTGTAAGAGTTACACATCATTTCTAAGATACACCAAGGGGGACCATAACAGATCTTGTATAATAATCTCCCATATGGTAACGACTGGTGGAACCACAAATACAAAGACGGAGTAAGAATAAAAAACGAAGCAAGAATAAAATGGATGAAAACCAACGAAACATAAGACAGAGACGAATACGAGCGAAGGAGAAGCACAATCAACAGAGTCACAAGGACAATGAAAAGAGAGTGGATGGATACAAAATTGGATGAAATAGCAAAAATTGTGAGCTTCTACCAGAAAATAAAGGTACGTAAAAAGCGAGCTCTCTGAATATCAAACGAATAAGAGATGAAAATGGAAAAACATAGATACAGGTTTACATAGATACTTTTAGGGCAAAGGACATTATGTTAAAATTATTGTAGTTTCAAAATTTTCAGTGCTCCCTAGTCAATCGATTGCTTGGAGGCTCATAAATTCCGCGCGGAGACATAAATCCGAAGAACCTGGTGCCCCGCAAACTAATTAATTAATTAATTAATAGACCGTCCCGCGTCGCTTTATATTATTTTTAATTGTCCCAGCGCGACGTGCGATTCCAATTACGGGCGTGATTAAATGCGCGCGATGCGTCCGGCTGATTTTAAATATTTATTGCCCGCTGCCGGGGCATGTTTATGCGCATTATGAATGATTCCGTGCATAATCCGGGCATAAATCGTCGGGGCGTTGTTTGCATGCCAGGTGAGCCCCGTAAAAATGGCCTCGTGACCGTCCCGGGACTGAGCCTCCAGCTGAGAGGAGGAAAAATTATGCAAGGATTCAAGGATTCAGGGAGGAGAAGAAAAACGCGCATCTGCGCTGCGTAAATCGCGGGCAATTGCGCAAAGTGGATATCGGGTGATTGCGTGTGGGCATTAACCGTCGCTGTTAGTGCCGTTAATGGGCTTTATCAATTAAAAATCACCGCATCGACGTTAGGTAAACTTAGAAGTCAACCAGATTTACAAGAAAATCTGAAGGAAATCAATATTTTACTCGCAAATTAAAAGGAACGATCATTTAACAAGTTGAATGTATTAAATAGCACCCATGATTTATAAATTTTTATATTGAAAAAAGATAATTGTTATTTCAGAAATTTAGAAACAAGATGAGTTGGAAGAAAATACAAAAAAAAAACAGACAAGAGAAGGATACAAGTTAAAGAAAAGATAAAAGCCTATAGATTAAGGGAAACACAAACACAGAGAAATACAAAGAGATACTACAAAATAAATTCAGAGAGAGCGAAACGAAGCTAAACATAGAAGGCCAATGGGAAACATTCCTGCTGAACAACAAAAATTGGAAACAGGGAAATGAAAGAGGCAAACTGGTGGACAGAGGTAGTCAAAAAGGAGATAAGAGACAAAAAAGAGAAATGGAAAAGATACCTACAAACAAACAAAAATAGGAGATTATGAAAAATACAAACAAAAGAGATACAAAACGAATTCAATAATAAAAGAAGCAAAACAAAAGTCATGGACGAAATTTGGTGAAAGAATGAATGAGAATTTTGGGCAGATCCAAACACTTTTCTACGGAACACTAAAGCAACTAAAACAAACAACAGGAATACAACATGATGAATATAAAAGATAAAATGGAATAAAATGGATAATTATGTGAACTTTCCAGGAATTAAATAAACTCAATTATGCAGACATTTGTTTACATGTAAACATCTAGGAAGTTTTGATGAAAAATCTATGAAAATTATATTAAGATGTTATTGTCGTAGCTTTTGCTAGAAATATTTATAATCTGAATACAAATCGAAATTTTAATACAGTTTATAAATTATCCTGGAAAATTTCTAAATTTCATAAATTTTCTGTGGATGTTTTATGGAATTACCGGGAACTTTCAAAATACTTTCAAAATTTCAATACAGTTTATAAATTATCCTGGAATATTTAAAAATTTCATGAATTTTCTATAGATGTTTTATGGAATTACCAGGAAGTTCCAAAATTCAAGACGCCGAATATTTTTTTTTTGTCAATTCTCCATAAATATCTTGTAGCACCCCATATGGGGTCGATAGCCCAATAAAGATCGAATATATATGTATATATATATATATATATATATATATATATATATATATATATATATATATACATATATATATATATATATATATATATATACATATATATTCGATCTTTATTGGGTTTATATATATATATATATATATATATCTTGTAGCATTGGGTATATTGAATTATTCAGGATTTGAATTCTAAACCAAATTTAAATACAGTTTATAAAATGTCCAGAAATTTTTCCAAATTTTATGAATTTTCGATGGAAATTATGTGAACTTTCCAGGAATGAAGTAAATTCAATTATGCAGTCATTTGTTTTCATGTAAACATCTTAAACGTTTTCATGAAAATTCTATGAAAATTATATTAAGATGTTATTGTTGTAGCATTTTCTAAAAATATTTATAATCTGAATACAAATGGAAATTTTAATACAGTTTATAAATTATCCTGGAAAATTTCAAAATTTCATGTATTTTCTGTGGATGTTTTATGGAATTACCAGGAACTTAAAAAAAAAATCAAAATTTCAGTACAGTTTATAAATTATCCTGGAATATTTAAAAATTTCATGAATTTTCTGTGGATGTTTTATGGAATTACCAGCAACTTTCAAAACTTGAGGCGCCGAATATTTTTTTTTGTCAATTTTCTATAAATATCTTGTAGCATTGGGTATATGGAATTATTCAGGATTTGAATTCTAAACCAAATTAAAATAGGTACAGTTTATAAAATGTCCTGAAATTATTCAAAATTTTATGAATTTTCGATGGATAATTATGTGAGCTTTCCAGGAATTAAGTAAATTCAATTATGCAGACATTTGTTTACATGTAAACATCTTGGACGTTTTCATGAAAATTCTATGAAAATTATATTAAGATGTTATTATTGTAGCTTTTGCTACAAATATTTATAATCTCAATACAAATCGAAATTTTAATACAGTTTATAAATTATCCTGGAAAATTTCGAAATTTCGTGAATTTTCTGTGGAGGTTTTATGGAATTACCAGGAACTTTCAAAATAATTTCAGAATTTCAATACAGTTTATAAATTATCCTGGAATATTTAAAAAAATTATGAATTTTCTATCGATGTTTTATGGAATTACCAGGAACTTCCAAAATTCGAGACGCCGAATAATTTATTTGTCGATTTTTCATAAATATTTTGTAGCATTGGGTATATGGAATTATTCAGGATTTGAATTCTAAACCAAATTTAAATACAGTTTATAAAATGTCCTGAAATTATTCCAAATGTTATGAATTTTCGATGGATAATTATGTGAACATTCCAGGAATTAAGTAAATTCAATTATGCAGAAATTTGTTTACATGTAAACATCTGGGACGTTTTCATGAAAATTCTATGAAAATTATAAGCACCTATATGCATAATTCATAGAATTATGATATATTCCTGAGCAATTATTGAAATTTTGATATAGTCTAATAGAAAAATTGACAAACATTCCACTTATTGTGACGCAACGCTGGAAGACTATTACGGTAACCCTATTAGAAGTTCATGAAAAATCAAACAAATTTTCCACACTTGAAACATTTCAAGGTGGACATTTTTCATGGAAATTTCAAGAGAATCACAATTAATATCAAAATGTTCGATTTTTTTAAAATAATTGTCCATGAATGTATAAAAAATTGCATGAATTCCCCGAAGATAGTTTACAAAATTGTCCAGGTGACTTGGCACTATGAATAATTGCGCCTCGTGTGCAATAAAATGACGTTTTACGTCCTCAATTTGTTCAAAATTGCAGATGAATGATAATAAGGTCAGGTAAATATCGCAATTCATTGCAGATCGCGGTAGCTGTAACCAATCAATTGATACCTATCGGCGATCATCAAAAAATTGAAAACGCTCCATAAACGACACCTTTTACCGCGGTTTCGTGGCCCCCCAGCCACGCCTGCCGGCTTTAATTACCAATTCCTTCTCCGCCGCTATCTGGGGCCCCGAGAAGGACACGCTCCAACGCAGCAGTTTCGAATTTAAATACGGCACAGTGAATTTTTACGGCCGATTTACGTCTGCGTTATCTAAACAGCTTATAAAACGTCATTTTACGCGGCAATCGCCGCATTACCATACCCCGAAGATCCGCGCCGATTAATCGCCGAAAGTGCAGATAAAAATTTGCATCCAGATGCTCCTTGCCTAAAAAAATAATTAATTCCCGGTTATCGGCGGCGATCGGCAAACGAATGCGAGCCGCTAATTGAGTCAAAATTCGGTCAATTATGAGTGTGGATTTTGGCTAATTAGGCGAATAAATCAAATTGTACCTAATTTGGTAGTATAATTATACAAAAATACAGCGAACTGGCTTCCGGAAATCTCGACACAACTTGTGTAAAAAAATGCGTGGCACGTTGAATGCCGCCAGATTTCTTAAGCGAAGTGCGCAGTTTCCTGAATTATTATCAATGGAAGAGTGTTAATTGGGTTCGCTGGTGTTGAGAATTCGTTGCTAATAAGGCGAAATAGGAGCGACGAGCGCGTGAGAAGTTGCTCGGAATGTTTATCATTTGTGTGAGCACTGGACTTCTTCCAGCCGTTCATTGTTTTTTTTTAACTCATAGTTCCAGGAGCTATCGAATTTAAGTACCTATTAAAGTCGGGATTAGCCTGAAAAAAAAAACTTGTTGGAAAATTAATGCGACCTTAGAATTTTGAATAATAAATTGCAGCAATAGATTCGTGACCGGAAGAGAAATTTCGGAGCCAAAATGTTCCTCTGAAAAAAATCAGCTTGGGTGTGGCCCATCGCAGCAATCTGTTATAATATATTGTACTACGAAGAAGGGAAGTAACTAAAAAGTGAAATAACTGAATAGTTAACTATAATAATAACTATAATAACGCTGGTATACAAGGTTTTGGACCGAAGTAGTAAATTTGAATTCTACGCACCCAAATTACTTGGAAAACATCCTCTCATTTTCCAGTCAGAAAAATGTAATTTAAGAAACTTGCAAGCAAGCATTTACTAAGCACTCCTTATAGACATTCTCATACAGTATATATTAAAGTAACCAAGTTACCATGTGCATTATTTATGTTTGATTTGAGCCTTTGAAAACCAGAGTGTGCAAGCCCCATTATTCCTGGAATACTTCTGAATTTATTTGGACGAATAAAAAATGGCACATTTATCACTGCTCACTTAATTACGACTTTTTGGACTGAAGAAGTAAATTTGAATTCTACGCACCCAAATTACTTGGTAAACATCCTCCCTTTTTCCACTCAGAAAAATGTAATTTTAGAAACTTGCAAGCAAGCATTTACTAAGCACTCTTTATAGACATTCTCATACAGTATATTATAGTAACCAAGTTACCATGAGCATTATTTATGTTTTATTTGAGCCTTTGAAAAGCAGAGTGTGCAAGCCCATTGCACCCATTTTTCCTTGAATATTTATTTGAACGAATAAAAAATGGCACATTTATTACTGCTCACTTAATTACGACTTTTTGGACTGAAGGAGTAAATTTGAATTCTACACACCCAAATTACTTGGAAAACATCCTCCCATTTTCCAGTCAGAAAAATGTAATTTTAGAAACTTGCATTTACAAAGCACTATTTATAGACATTCTCATACAGTATATTATAGTAACCAAGTTACCATGTGCATTATTTATGTTTTATTTGAGCCTTTGAAAACCAGAGTGTGCAAGCCCATTGCACCCATTATTTCTTCTGAACTTATTTGGACGAATAAAAACTGGCACATTTATCACTGCTCACTTAATTACGACTGCAAAACTTCCTTACTTCACCTGATCCACCTTATTTATGCTCAAGATTCGATACGTTGCCAGTCGCCTTCCACTTAATTTCCACCTTTTCTCGAGTCATCTGCATTTGATATTTTATTGGCACCCAAAGAAGTAAATTCAGGTCCCCCCTGCGGGCAATGCCCATAAACATACAAACGCGTCCTTCTTCCTTCGCACTTAAGGCCAATTAAGGCCGGACGACACGTGTCGAACACGCAGGACGCATTTTTACTGGGCCGAAATTGCGTCGATGGATTCGATAAGCGCGAGGACCACCGCCGTCCCTCGGGGATTTATGCGGATGACCCGGGATCCCAATTCGGGCAGCTGCTCCCCACACTCCCGAGGGGAATTCGAAATTGTGAACAGAAATTTTTTTAATGTCTTTTAAGATTCCTACAAGTTTAAAATAGTTATACGTGGAATAATGAAAACCATTTCCAAATTTGAATCAAGTGGTTATTTCGTCTGTTCCTGGTGAGTAGTTATACTAGGACAGTTCCACTCCACCCCCCGCGATGTTTTCGATTAATTTAATACGCGGTTTAATCGAACTTTTGATTCGCGTAAGTACCGCGGAATAGCTGGCGTAATTAGAGCAATTGTATGCAAATACCGCGAATAATCGCGTAATTAGAGCAATTGTATGCAAATACCGCGGATAATTACCGCGATTATCCCATTAAAACGCGAATCCGCCGCTTTAATGCTCTAATTACCCCCAAATTACTCTACTTACGCGAATCAAAAGTTCGATTAAACCGCGGATTAAATTAATCGAAAACTTCGCGGGGGGTGGAGTGGAACTGTCCTAGTATAACTACTCTGGTGCTTTGCCGTTTTTCAGTTGTTTTATTGCTTGTACTTTTTAATTTGTATATTTTTTTCTCTTGCCTTTCTTGCGACTTTTCCCCCCTTTCTTGTGATACGTTATCTTCTTCATCCTGTTCGGTCAATTCTTTGATAAATTGCAGCATCTCAGTTTTAAAGTTATCTAGATTATTTTATCGAAATTATTAATTAGTTCCTGGTGCTTTCCCGTTTTTTTAGTTGTTTTATTGCTTCTTGTACTTTAATTTGTTCAATTTTTTTTCTCTTGCATTTCTTGTGACTTTTCACCCCTTTCTTGTGTTACGTTATCTTCTTGATCTTGTTGAGTTAATTCTTTCATAAATTGCAGCATCAGAGTTTTAAAGTTATCTGGATTATTTTATCGAAATTATTAATTTCTTGATGTTTTGAACTTACTAAGTTTTAAGCACGTGTCGATGATTGCATCTTACATAAGGGAGTTATGGTCAAGAAATCTTGAATGCCCGTAATTTAATGTGCAGACATATTTGATAACTGCGAAGAAATTACTGAAAAATTTGTGGATATCGTTCTTAAAGTTTAGTACACGTAAATTACATAGTTGAAACTTTTGTGTTCACGACTTTTAAGGGTAATTTGTCGTTATTATTTTATATGAAACGTTTT
Source organism: Othius punctulatus (assembly GCA_951805005.1). Lineage (NCBI taxonomy): Eukaryota > Metazoa > Arthropoda > Insecta > Coleoptera > Staphylinidae > Othius > Othius punctulatus. The sequence continues at coordinate 11,199,049 of OX638145.1, forward strand.
AATTTTAACCTGGGCGTGTCTTGGCCTTTCGACACGCGACGTTTCTTCGTCAAACTAATATTTTCCTGGAGTTCTGAGGCGCGCGGTGCCTGGTAATGATAGGTGGCCTGCACATCCTCCAGCTCTTTGTCTCCGCCGTGGCCCATAACGAGCTTTGTAATAATATTGGTGGGATAGCTAGTTGCACCTATGCCATCGATTAATGGTGTGTACAAGTTACGGACATTAATAATAATAAATTCGCGAGCGGCGGACAAGAAAAGTAGGTGTTTTACGAACGGCTACATTGTTAACGTGTCTGATATAAAATGTTTTTCGTAGCCTGTATAAACGCTGTCCTTGCGCGATACGGACCGTGCCTAGTACCAGGCCCAGGACAGCCTGAGTTATTGCTGGAGATAAACAGCGCCGAGATGTAATGTAAAGATGCATGGTATCTAACCCACGTTCTTCTCCATCAACCTCTCCTCGTGCACCGTGTACGGCCTGTACGTGTAAGTATGTGAGTGCGTTCATCTCCCAATCGGAGTTTTCTCCCAGGTCCGGGCTCGTTACTTATCGGCCTGCATGGGCGTCGTAGGTACGTCTCCATGGTGGAGGAGTTGGTGGTGGAGAAGTGGACTGTCTAAATTAGGTGCACAGGGCTCGCAAATGAAGCCATTTTGAATTTTGTTTATGGAGTGACCAAATTTGGTGTCGTCGTTTGTAAAATATCCGCGTGGGTCGAACAATGGCTCGTATTTCAGTAGGGCCAAGGCGATAAATCTGCAGGGTTTAGGTGCGCAAACATTTAAAGCATGCATCAAAAGTAGGTACGCACAAATCATCTTGTGCAGTGAGTACGATGGCGATATAAAAAATAAACAAACACTTTCCCAAAATACTTTCCAAATATTCCAGGATAATTTATAAACTGTATTGAAATTTCGATTTGTTTTCAAATTATCAACATTTGTAGAAAATGCTACAAGCTATTTAAGGAAAATTAACAAAAACTTTCCAAAATTGCACAACATTTTTTTACAAAAACTTTCATAAAAATTTTCATTTTGTATAAAGGCGTGGTAATCATGTTTTGCTTAATACGTCTTCGCAGGAAAAACTAATCGTTTTGGAGCATCTGCGCACATGTGCCGAAGCCAAATTCGATCAAAGAGCTTTCGGCCATCCGTCAGGCGGCCGCAGTAAATCCTGCTCACGCTATCACCTCGACAAGATATCGCCTCGCCGATTTACAACCGGCCCCAATGGTTTTAATTACTGGGAAACCGCTTGTTTACGCTCGCCCGTGCACTTTACATTTTCAGCATATTAAAACGCGCTGCACACGGCCGTAAATATCCGGGCCGCTGCAATTTCGTTGTGGTCAAGCTACAAATTGGCCGGCGGCCGTAAATTTCCCTCCGCAGACCGCGGAAACCCGCGTTTTTCGCCGCGCCAGGTAAAACCTGCTGAAAATTGCAGTCCTGCATTATTTATATGTGTACGCGTATCGACAGCAGGGGGAGAGATGGACGGCTGCTGACTCACGCCGTGTCATAATGAACGTCGCTTTGTAATTCATGAGGACGCAAGGCTGCACATTCGCGAATGCGAATGCCCACTAAACGAAAATGCGGGGACGGTTTTCCGGCTCTGCGAACGGGCATTCGACCCAGTTCCTCAAACGAAAACAACCGTTAACGACGTCCATGCAGATTTTAATGGGGCTGCTTACGCCAGCAGGACACCGGGGGCTCCCAAAACAGGAAAAATATACCAGCAGCACAACTAACATCTACCTCCATAAAAGTAAATGCGAAGAGAAAAGTTGCACGATTTAATTTAGATCCAACCACATCGGGGTTTAAGAATAATCAATTTACTACTCCAGCTTTGTCATAAGTTTTGGATTTAACAACCCAAACCAACATTTGTAACAACATTTTGCTCAAGAATTTTTGAGTTTGTGAATATTGTAATAGATAATTGAGCTGTTGAAAATTAAAGGCCAGTCCATTTTGATAAATTGAAAAAAGTCCAGAAATATACAAGGGACAACATTCCTTGTGCATATCTGAATTAAAAAAGATGTTCTTAGGTACCCCATTTTGATTTTCAGCGGCTCAAATTACTCCAATTTTGACCGTATGTATTCACAATTTTTCGATATATAAATATTTTCACAATTATTGTAAATAGTCCTAATATTTAGATCATTGGGGGCCAGCCCATAAGAGTCCAGAAATATACAAGGGACGACATTCCTTGTGTATATCTGAATTTAAAAAAAAGTTCTTAGGTACCCCACTTTGATTTTCAACAGCTCAATTTACTCCGATTTTGACAGTATGTATTCACAATTTTTCGGTATATGAAAATTTTCACTATTATTGTAAATAGTCCTCATATTTGGATCATTAGGGGCCAGCCCATTTTTTTTTAAATTGAAAAAGTCCAAAAATATATAAGGGACAACATTACTTGTGTATATCTGAATAGAAAAAAAAAGTTCTTAGGTACTATTGTAAATAGTCCTAATATATGGATCATTGAGGGCTAGCCCATTTTTTTTAAATTGAAAAAGTCCAGAAATATACAAGGGACAATATTCCTTGTGTATATCTGAATTAAAAAAAAAGATCTTAGGTACCCCACTTTGATTTTCAACAGCTCAATTTACTCTGATTTTAAAAGTATGTATTCATAATTTTCGGTACATGAAAATTTTCATAATTGTTTAAAATATTCCTAACGTTTGGGCATATCAAACGATAATATACCCCAGTTTTATCAATATCCATATTTTTACTTCCTCGACGTACCGTGTAGGATCAAGTTTTCGTAAACAAATTGAACACCATTATTTTAACAATTTTCTCCATAGAAGTGGAGAATATAATGGAGTTCTTCTCATAGAAGGGTCCATTAAGTCCACTTTGGATAAAAATATTTGCCCATCTGTGTGTGTGGATGTGAACTCTCTTTTGTGCACACCAAGTCTAAACCGGCCCAAAATCACATTCCGTTTTGATTCCGTCCACACAGTTTGTGACTTAAACCAGTGTGAAACAGGCTGGTTTCGGATAAATCAAGCACTTGGTTAAATTTTCACTATACTGATAGAATTTCCTCTACAATCGTTTCGGCCTCACGACCATCTCAAGAGTAAGTAACAGAAGTACTGAGGTTTAGGTTGGTTTCTATCTTTAAATAAAAATATATTTTTCTGGTAGGTATATTTTTTTATAGACTTGATTAGATGTGATATGACTAGATATTTTTATCATAAATCAAAATCTGATTAACATATTACTTTTACTACTGGAATACTACTGGAATACTACTGGAAATTACTTTTACAGCATTATTTTTAGAACAAAATCTGCATTTGAAAAGATTTTCAACAAACTTTCATGCCAGGAAGTGGTAATTGCAAATGAAACTTTCATGTAAATGAAAAAATCTGACTAACATATTACTTTTACTACTGGAATACTACTTGATTACTACTGGAAATTACATTTACAACATTATTTTTAGAACAAAATCTGCATTTGAAAAGATTATCAACAAACTTTGATACCAGGTAGTGGTAATTGCCAATGAAACTTTCATGTAAATGTTAAAAATTATCAAGGTCTTACGGAAATTTTCATGTTCTTAAGAACTTTTAAAATTTTGACGTTGAGTAATTTTTTTGCCAATTTTCCATAAATATCTTTCGCCAATTATCTTACTATGTTTAAATTTTTGGAAAATTTTACGATGTTTTGATGAATTGTGATTATTATTAATCTTCACAGTTGAAATTTTACAAGTACCAGGTTATTTTTGAAATTTTTAAAGTTTCGAACAATTTTGTTGAATATTTAGTAGGAATATATGATATTTTGATATTCCTAGAAATCAAAAAAGCCGCCAAAGATTGTTCTGTGAGTTATCCTATTGAATTATCTTGAAATGTTCAAAATTTTTGAACACTTTCTGATGTCTTGATGAACTATTATTTTTTTATATCTTTGCAATCGAAATTTTGAAAGTAACTGGTCGTTATTAAATTTTTTAAAGTTTTGGAACAAATTCGTTGAATATTCACTGGGCATATATGACTTTTTCTGAACTAAAAAAAACTAAAAAAAAATATTTTTTCATGAGATCCCATTCATTTATTCAAGTTCTTGCACAATTTCGTTTAATATTCACTAGGAATTTATCCAATTATCTTGAAATGTTCAAAATTTAAGGAAATTTTAGGATGTTTTGATGAATCATATATTTTTTAATCTTCACCATCAAAAATTTGTAAGAACCTGGTCATTTTTGATTTTTTAAAGTTTCGAACAATTTTATTGAACTTGAACTTTTATACTCACAGGGAATATGTGACAATTTGATATTCCTATAAGTTAAAAAACTGACAATTTTTATTTTTCTACGAGTTATTCTATTCAATTAACTAAAAATGTTTAAATTTCAGGAATTTTTTATAAAGTTTTGATGAATTGTGATTATTATGATTATTATTAATCTTCACGATTGAAATTTTAAAATTACTTGGTCATTTTTGAAAATTTTTAAGTTTTGGAAACATTTTGTTGAATATTAACTGGGAATATATGACTTTTTGACATTCCAGGAAGTTAAATAACTGCAAATTTTGATATTTCCATGAGATACAATTCAATTATTCAAGTTCTGGAACAATTTCGTTGAATATTCACTGTGAAATTATTCAATTATTCAATTCTTGCACAATGTCGTTGATTATTCACTGGGAATTTATTCAATTATCTTGACATGTTCAAAATTTATGTTGCTATTCTATACAAATTATCTTAAAATGTTTAAATTTTAGGAAAATTTAATGATGTTTTTATGAATTGTGATTATTATTAATCTTCACAGTTGAAATTTTAAAACCACTTTATCATTTTTGAAATTTTTAAAGTTTTGGAACAATTTTGTTGAATATTCATTGGGCATATATGACTTTTTGACATTTCAGAAAGTTAAAAAACTGTCAATTTTGATTTTCAAAAGAATGAATGTTCAAAATTGATGTTGCTATTCTATATAATTATCTTAAAATGTTTAAACTTTAGGAAAATTTCATGATGTTTTGATGAATTGTGATTATTATTAATCTTCACAATCAAAATTTTAAAAGCACTTGATCATTTTTTAAGTTTTTAAAGTTTTGGAACAATTTTGATTAATATTCATACGGAATATATGACTTTTTGACATTCCTTGAAATTAAAAAACTGCCAATTTTTAATTTTCTATAAGATACCATTCAATTATTCAAGTTCTTGCACAAATTCGTTGAATATTCACTAGAAATTTATTCAATTATGATGACATGTTCAAAATTTAGGAAAATTTTAGGATATTTTGACGAAATATACATCTTTTAAAGTTCATAATCGAAATTTTTAAAGTACTTGGTCATATCTGAAATTGTCAAAGGTTTGGAACACAATTTTGTTGAATATTCACTAGGAATATATGATATGTTCACATTCCTAAAAGTCAATCATTCGCCATGATTTTTGTATGAGTTATCCTATTGAATTATCTTGAAATGTTCAAAGTTTTGGAACATATTATTACGATGTGTTGATGAATTATGATTTATTCTAAATCTTCGAAATCGATTTTTTTTAAGTACTTGGTAATTATAGAGATTTTAAAAGTTTTGGAATAATTTTGTTAAATAGTCACTAAGAATACATGATATTTCGACATATTATATTTTTCCTAGAAGTTAAAAAATCGTCAAGTATGATTTTTATGATCAGTTATCCTATTGAATTATCCTGAAATGTTAAAATTTATGGAACATTATACGATGTTTTGATGAATTACGTTTATTTTTTTAAATCATCCAATCGAAATTTTGAAAGTACTGATCATTTTTTTTATTTTAAAAGTTCTTGGATGACTTCGTTTATTATTCACTGGGAATATGTGATATTTTGACATTCATAGAAGTTAAAAAACCGCCAATTTTGATTTATGAACTTTGTTACACTATTGAATAATCTCAAAATAGTCAGATTTGAGAAAAATTTACAAGGCTTTGCTGAATTGTTATTTTAATCATCAAAATTGAAATTGTAAAAGTACTTGGACAATTTCAACGAAATTAAAAAACGTCATTGTTAGGTAAAATATATTACTTATTTCTTGAATATAGTGTTAACTATCCAAATGTTTTAATTAAATGTGGAAAAGTTCCTTCATTATTTGATGCTGAATTACCAATCGATATACATAAGAATATTTAAGCTCAAGTTCTTGCACAATTTTCTTGAATATTCACTGGGAATTTAATCAATTAGCTTGAAATGTTCACAATTTAGGAAATTTTATGATGTTTTGATGAGTTTCGAAAATCCAACTTGTAACATTTAAATTTTGTATGTGTCCTTGTTATTGATTCAAATATATTGAAACTTTTCACTCACTGTTAAAGTTCCAATATATTTTCCTGAATGCTTCAGGTACAGCCATGCTCACATAAATCTAGTACCCACAAATTTACATTGCTATATAAAATTGCTATTGTAACCTAATTTCTTGTACTAGATTTATGTGAGCATGACTGTACATTAACTGTACACTGTAGGAATTTATTCAATTATCTTGAAATGTTCAAAATCTAGGAAATTTTAGGATGTTTTGATGTGTTTCGAAAATCCAATTTGTAAGATTTAAATTTTGTACGTGTCTTTGTTATTGATTACAATATATTGAAACTTTCACTCACTGTTAAAGTTTCAATATATTTTCCTGAATGCCTTAGCTACAGTCATGATCACATAAATCTAACACACATGAATTTATAAAATTGCTGTAACCTAATTTCTTGTACTAGATTTATGCGAGTCATGTACATTAAAATATCATGAATTTTGCAATTATATTTTATGGAAAATTCCGAGATATATTAAAATTTTGCAAGTGAGTAAAATTATATCCCCCTTTTTATTGGTTTTACATTTTTTGATAGCCACAATTGTATGTGTCTTTGTTATTGATTCAAATATATTGAAACTTTCACTCACTGTTAAAGTTCTAATATATTTTCCTGAATGCTTCAGGTACAGCCAAGCTCACATAAATCTACTTCACACAAATATACATTGCTATATAAAATTGCTATTGTAACCTAATTTCTTGTACTAGATTTATGTGAGCATGACTGTACATTAAAATATCATGAATTTTGCAATTATATTTTATGGAAAATTCCGGGAGATATTTTGCAAGTGAGTAAAATGATGTCCATTTTTAATGATTTTACATTTTTCTGATAGCCACAATGTACTTGAATGTTTTATGAATATCGTATTGAATATTCTTGTTATATTTCAAATGCGGAAAATTTTATTGATTCTTAGATGACTTCCTAATGGAGTTGCATAAGAATATTAAAATCTTCATGATTAGTGAAGTTGCTATTTTCATGAATTAAAATTGTATGGATTGTCAATGAATATTTTATGGAAATTCCAAGTCATTTTAAAGTTTTGGCACTTATTATTTTCTGAAAGCAATTTTCATGCAAGATTTGTGGAAATCCATATATAGTTGGAAATATATTGATATTAAAAATGGTAATATCTACATCTCATCTACAATATAAAAGCCATTAAATTATCTCTATTCAAAATGCGTATTTGTGGTAATGAATAAAATGCAATAAATTATGTCGGTTAGTTTTATTTGGGCTAACTAAATTCTGTGAGATTTAAGCCCGTGAGGAGTCGCCGCATAATCAGATGTAGATATATGGCTTTAAATTCTATTAGTGAATAGATTGGAATTTATTAAGCCGAATAAATCGGATGCATATTAATGCAGTGGTGGCAGTTCGTGGCTCGCAGTTATTTTGGAGTTGAGCAACCACCTGGGATGTTCAATAACTAACAGCCTTAATTAGGCCCAAACGCCTACCAGGCAAACACAAACGTAACCGCGGCTCTATCTCCAAGTGAAAGTTTAACTGATACACTGCGTACGTCCCAAAGTGTCGCAACTGATTTACCACCGGCCGTTAATTTGAGTTACGCGGTAAATGCGCATACCTATTTAAACGTATCCGCTCAAGACGTTTCAATCAATATGCGAGCCACAAATTTCGTAAGAGGCCGCTTAAGCCTGATTCCAGGTTGTCGGGCGTCTGCGCAGAGCTCTCGGTGCCGTCTAATATTTTTAAAGCCCACGTTTCCACGGACACATTAAACGGTGGTCGTAATGGCACCGATAAATAAAAATCGAAATAAAGACATTAAGACAAAGGCCTCTCGCAATAAGCATAATGCGGAGGACCCCGTCTCCGTCCCTCGCGCAGGACGAGCGTGATGGCCGCTCGTCCTGCCTCCCTCCTGCTGCTCCTTCGTCGTCCTCCGGCCCTCTTCCATCTTCCGAGCGAGATGCTCGCCGCGCCGGGCCGGCCCGAGCATGATTTAAAGTAGGGCTTATTTATGTGCCTCCTTTACATAAAACATAGACACTCACACACGCTCACATGCACGTACACAGGACGAGAGTGGAGAACCCGTCCTGAGTGCAGCGCCCTCGGTTCCCCCCGCCTGCCAGTGGCGTACATTCGAAAAACCGCCAGTGAAGACAAGCATTTAAACATAAAAATAGATACAGGAAAAGGGTTTTGCCCAAGATAATCATGTTTTCCTCTTTTTGAAGAAATCAACGTTTTGAACTTTTTAAAATCTTTTAGAAAATCAGTTTCAATATTCCGATGTCATTCCATACTTTAGACTTTAATGTATCTCCTGGATATTGTAAAGTATTGTAAGTATATTGTAAGTATAAAATTTTCCGATTTTTCGCCGAATTCAATCATAATTCTTAAAAAAAAATCTTTTAGAAAATCTTTTATACAATCAGTTTCAATATTCCGATGTCATTCCATACTTTAGACTTTAAAGTATCTCCTGGATATTGTAAAGTATTGTAAGTATATTGTAAGTATAAAATTTTCCGATTTTTCGCCGAATTCAATCATGATTTTCAATTAAACTTGGATAGCTATTATACTTTGCAAAAGCAGCTGCAATTTTCCGATATCTGGAGTGAATTTATCTACGTCCCAAAAGTGTATTGAAACCTGAAATTTTCTGTCCTGAAACAACGACCGAATTTTGCTGTTAAAAAGTATTATTAGATTATAATCCATATGCTACCATTGAGACCTGAAAGTCGACCTTCCTATCGCCTCGAACTGTGTCACTGCACATTTCCCAGCCGTTCCCGTTTTTGCGGAATTATGTAAATCGAAGTGGGCGCGTTCCCTCGGCCGTGCCTCACGTCTCAGGCGATCGGCGCAGATTTCGGTCTGGCATTTCCGAAGCCCGGAAAAGCTCGTGAGGGAAATATATTAAGACGGCGGATCAGTTAAGCGAAACGCCCCAGATCGTTACGGCCCGGGCCGCCCAGGGCCGGCCGGGGGGCGGCAGGGCAAAAGGGGGCCCCCGTTCTAATTGCGAAGTCGAGCGAAATGTCATTGCGGAACGGATGGAGATGGCGAAACGAAAATGATCTCGCGAGGGTTTTACTGCGGCGAGACCGAAGAAATCCCGACACTTCAGTATAGATTGAAGGATGTGCAGATTTGCATGTCATTGATTCGAGAAAAAATATCTAATATAAAAAGAAACAAATAATTGCATATCGTGCAATCAAAGAAACAGCTATATCGAAAATAACCAAAAACCAATTAAGGGAATCTCAAAAAGTTTGCATTAAAACTTGTAATTAGGAAATTTTCCTAAACCGAAGGGAGCTAAGAAACATCAGGAACTGGACAGGACTAAACACAATTGGACACGGCATATGAAAGGACGAATATTCTAACCTCGTCTCGAATATCACTTAATTAAATGACACATGTGATCGCTAACATCCCGAATGGGACAAGAAGTCAAAGAAGAAGGAGGGAGCAAAAATATAAATACAACAAAGTAGATTAGAATTGCCTGGCGACTTAATAAGTCACATACTTACTTCTACGGTTACCATATCCAAAATCAATATTTCCTGGACCTTAAACATTTTTTCCTGGATAATTTTTGAAAAACAAAGAAAAAAAAACTCCACATAAAAAACATGTATATCGTTAACATAACCATATACCCTTTCTTTACTCTATACATTATTTAGTAAGCTGAATACTCTCTCACAATATGCATAACTTAATGCTATTGATATTAAGTGGTATCTTGGAGCTTGTGAAAGGTTCGTATTAATAAAGAAAAAAACACCTTTTTCACAAAACACATTTATTTGATCTAAATTCCTTTTTCTAGATTGAGGTATTTAAGGAATTGCACATCCTCGTTCGCATCAGTAATATTTCTACTGAAGATCTAAGCGATCGAAATGTACATTTAGATCAAATAAATGTGTTTGTGAAAAAGGTGTTTTTTTCTTTATTAATACTATTGATATTACTTAATGTTATTGATAATACAAAAGATTTTTGTTTTCAGATTGATAAAATCTTTGGAATTATTATTTATAAAAAAAATGCCAAAATTTTGTCGTTTGTTAACTATTTTTCCAGTAAGACATGCAAACTCTGAATAAAGAGAATCCCAGTCGATTCCATCTTCAATTTTCATAAGTGCAGGAAATTCGCCTATAGTACTTGCGAGATAAGATGTCACTTATCACATAAAACCGAGAAATTTTCAGTGAATTATCTGAAAAAAATACATAATCATCTCTAGTGACTGTAATCGAAAATGACATAAAAATCCATGAATTCGATATACCGTGAAAGATTCATAACACGTGGATGGAAATTATACGAAAATTACAGAACTTTTCTTTATTCTAAATCAAAGATATCACAAGATTCTAAATTCCAATTTATGAATCTAAACCAGCAGAAAAATACAAATAAATTGATAATTACTTAAATACACGAAATTCGATAACAATTTAATAACCTAATCCAGCATAAAAGTGCAAACAATTGAAAATCATATAGTTTTAGAAACATCCTGCATAGTAGTCAATGGAAATTGCTGGTAGATCGAAAATTGTATAAATATTCAAAATTTCAAGATAATATCTAATGATATGAATTGAAAATTAGATGAAAATCTACAAATCCGATATTCCGTGAAAAGTTCATAACATGAGAACTCCAATTATTCGAAAATTCAATTAATAGATTATTATTTAAATATACGAAATTTAATAACAATTTAATAACATTTTAATCTAATCCAATATAAAAGTGCAAACAATTGAACATTACATGGTTTTTGAAACATCCTGTATAGTATTCAATGAAAATTGCTAGTAAATCGAAAATTGTGTAAATATTCAAAACTTCAAAATAATATCTAATGATATGAATGGAAAATTATATGAAAATCCACGAATCCGATATTCCGTGAAAAGTTCATAACATGTGGACTCCAATTATTCGAAAATTCAAATAGATATTTATTTAAATATACGAAATTCGATAACAAATTAATAACATTTTAATCTAATCCAGTATAAAAGTGCAAACAATTGAAAATAATATAGTTTTAGAAACATCCTGTATAGTATTCTATGAAATTTGCTAGTAGATCGAAAGTTGTGTAAATATTCAAAACTTCAAAATAATATCTAATGATATGAATGGAAAATTATATGAAAATCCACGAATCCGATATTCCGTGAAAAGTTCATAACATGTGGACTCCAATTATTCGAAAATTCAAATAGATATTTATTTAAATATACGAAATTCGATAACAAATTAATAACATTTTAATCTAATCCAGTATAAAAGTGCAAACAATTGAAAATAATATAGTTTTAGAAACATCCTGTATAGTATTCTATGAAATTTGCTAGTAGATCGAAAGTTGTGTAAAAATTCAAAAATTCAAAATAATATCTAATGATATAAATTGAAAATTAGATGAAAATCCACGACTCCGAATTCGAAAATTCAAATGATAGATAATTATTTAAATATACGAAATTCGATAACAATTTAATAACATTTTAATCTAATCCGGTATAAAAGTGCAAACAATTGAAAATTATATAGTTTTTGAAACATCATGTATAGTATAGTATTCAATGAAAATTGCTAGTAGATCGAAAATTGTGTAAAAATTCAAAATTTCAAAATAATGTTTAATGATATGAATTGAAAATTAGATGAAAATCTACAAATCCGATATTCTATGAAAAGTTCATAACAGGTGACTCCAATTATTCGAAAATTCGAGAAATTTTCCTTCGTGTAAATCAAAGATCTTACAAAAATTTTAAGTTCCAATTTCTGAATTTACCTTGCACATTAACCTATACAAAAATCCAGACAAATTGAAACATCATATTGAAAACATCAAATATTTCTATGAAAACTTGAATTTTTCTGTCAAAAATAACTATAAATAGTGCATCTAAAAGTTAATTAGTTATTCCAAAATTTTAATTATTTTGTCAATGATAACTAATAACATTCTAAAATGAAACGGAAAAAGTTTGAAGGCACCATAAATATTTTATTTGTATCCAAATTCTGAATTATTTCTGTGAAATTTTCTATTATTTCTATGAAAATTACAACGATTATTGTAAAAGTTTGAATGATTCGTGCCATATTCAATTAATTATTTACGTCATATTTTTCAAAATGTCAAAAATTCAATTAGTCTTACAAAACATTAAAAATGATTGTACAATTTCCAATTCCTTTTCCAATTCCCAATTCCTTTTCCAATTCCAATGGAATTCCTAAGAAGGAATTCTTGTCATCAAGACTAGATTATAACATGTGCAGTAAAACTTCAAATTAACTATTAAAATTTGATTACTTTCTTTGTAAAGTAATTTAGATTTTTTTTAATTTACAGTAAAAAATAATCACTAATAACATTTTTAAATGAAACGGAAAAAGTTTGAAGGCACTATAAAAATTTTATTCGTTGCCAAATTTTGGATTATTTCTGTCAAATTTACGATTATTTCTGTGAAATTTGCAACGATTATTGTAAAAGTTTTAATGATTCATGCCATATTTAATTAATTATTTCCGTTACAATTTTATTTTCTACTTATGTCAAATTTTCAATTACCGTGACAAAACTTTGAAAATCGTTGTAAAATTTCCAATTCCTATTCTAATTCTAATGGGATTCCAAAGAAGAAATTTCGTCTTTCCTGTTATCAAGACTAGATGATTTTATGTTATGTATGTACAAAGTTCTGGACTAAAATATATGTAGATAATAATCGATTGTGCGATAGCCACTCAAAAACTATCGATTGCAAAAAACTATAGTCCAAACTATCGATACTATCGATAGTGCTATCGATATTTTTCGACCCCTAATGTAAATAATAGTTGTGATTTTGATATTTTCTTCGTTAATGGTACCTTCGGAAAACTAGTTTTATCTAAATTTAGTTGAAACCAATTTCAAGCAAATATGAGTTAAAGACTAGGAAGTTATTAAACTTTTGGAAAACAAGTTTTTATTTTCTGGTGTTAATATACATATTTTTCGAAACCAGTTGCAATTGTGCGATATTTTCACTGAATTTATTTGAGGCTGCAAAGAATATGTGAATTCCTGTATTCCTCTATTTCTCTGTGGTCTGATTTTACACTCCCGTATTCTTTTAACTTGTCTGGTCTCTGTCATTCTTGTTATATGTCCGAACCATTTTAGTTTATTCTTCTCAATTTCTTGTAGTATTCATGTAAAAGTCACACGTAAAAGTTAATGATAGGTTTGAGCTAAATGGTGTCTATAGTACAAAGTTATTCTTCAGGCTCTGATATTCTTCAATTATATTACTACATACCTATAGACCAAAATTTCCCAATTTGGTGCTTAATTTATATTTCAGGGTTATAATAATAATATGAAACTTCAAATGTGTATCTTGAAAAATCACGATTTTTGAGTTATGACATTATTGCAGCAAATAAGCAATTTCAAATGTTTCAAAATTTTATTACTGGTAGAGAAACTATCAAAATTTTCCGAATTTTCTAAATATAATTTGTGGAATTATTCAAGAAGCATTAAAAATTGACACAGAGTCATATTCCCGTCATTTTATCCTATTTTAAAGATTTTACAAACGACAATACTAAACTGAAAATTCGTTTCTAAATAATTCCACAAGATTTTTATGATAAATCAGCCTTTAGTGCTCGACAATTCATAATTGAACACACATCAACATAGTAAGGATTTTATTCTGTGTTTAATTAAAAGTAGCTTTATTAAATGTTGTAACATCAAGGAGCTGCCCGAATTATTTCAAAAATGCACTTTTATTGTCTTGCATTTACATTATACTTTGAATGCATTTATTTACTATTGTGTAGTATTAGTAGTAGTAGTACCTTTTTTTTATATATTTTGGGGGTGTTTAAACGTCGTACGTATATATTGTACACGGCAATTCCTCTTTATGCATTCAAAATGTAAATTCCCGTTGAAATTTTGGATTCAAAACTTTTCGTGGAAATAACACTTGCCCATGCATTATGCGGGGAAAGGTAATAAAAGTGTGGAATTTCCTCTTGTATGATTACGTCCTGACGTATCAGCGTGTATTCCGCGTTCATCCCTTTTTATTCGGGCCGCTCTGCCGCATTTCTCTTTTGTATTATCTTCCGGGCCGTTTCCACCTGTAACGGCCGACGTTATGGACATTTGCGACGTTTTATCATGGCAATTCAAACCCCATCGTCCGTGTATAGATATCCACTAACGCCCCAATAATATCCACCCCCGCATTTTTCCCTCTATATTTGACTTTTTTCGTCGGGCGGCTTCGCGCGCCCACGGCGATAACTCACGGCCTTAAATATAGATAAGCCTCATAATGATTAGAACACTACACTCTGAGTAAATAAAGAGACTTAAAATAAACCGTAGAGACGAAAGGCACGACCCGAGGACATGTTTACGTCCTCGTGCATTCATAAAGCAGCGTGAAATGCGTTTCAGGCACACCAAAATATTTTAGATTATCGTTACAACTGGTAAGCTTTTGGCAGGTTGATAAATTTGGACGCACAATTTGTTATTCAGATGCTTATCTTAATTTACGTTGATTTTGACATTCGAATCTTCAAAATTAATTTCCAGATCTTCGAGTAGTTCAGATCTGAAAATTTGTCTTGAAGATTCTACGAATTTAAAAATCAACGTAAATTTTTCAAACTTGGACTGACTCGCAGCTTCTGGAGTCGAATCTAAGCAGCTTCAAGATTAGACATAATTACATTTTTGTTTCGAATTTTGCATATTTTTATTATATCTCAAATTTTGGAGCGAAGTACAAGTCATTGATTTCTACACAAATACCATCTGAGGGATGCTGTGATTCTTTTAGATTGATTCGTTTTTGAGTTAAGAAAAAATACGTCGGTATCTTCAAGGGTTGGCAGTCTCCGGAGACGGCGCCGTTCATCTGCACTCTGCAGAGGCCCGGAGACGCCCCACGTGACCGGCGTGCCTGATGCCCCCCGGCATTAAAAATAACACAATGTAATCCGACGGCTCGTCGGTATAAATAAAACATATCCACGGCAAGGGGGCCTCAGAGCCTGTGCGCCGCGGCGCACATTGTAAACGAAACTCCTAGTTTGCATACAATTTCCCGATGATGTGATTAGGGGGGAATTGATGGGCGCCGTGCCCCGAAGGGGGGACACAATGGAAATATTATTCGGTCGGAATGCACGGGAATGCGCGCGGTCCCGATTGTCCCGTGGACATCCGCGCGCGTTTTTAGGGCCCCTGCAGTCGTATAAACTTTCGGAACTGTTTGGATTTGCATGGCATTAAGGCCGACCCCGTATACATCTGACTTCCTACTTCCTCGCAGAATGGGCCCATTAAGCAGGGGCAAGTGCATTTACTGGCACATAAAAATGCGCAACAACTTATTACCGTCCACAATTCAACATGAAAATGCAATTTTCGTTATTTGATTACACCTAGCCCAGCAATAGTTTTATTGCGTAAATCTTGGCAGTTTCAAAAGTAGCCATCAACTCGGAAGACGGCATTCTTGGACTTTGTTCATCAGCATGGCCACCAAATTATGCAAAGGCATATTTCTTTCATACGACTGATAAAAGAATAAACTGCACCAATGGGAAAAAACCGACGATTTGATTCAGTGTCAAGCTTTAACGATTTCTGATTGATTCCATAAGGCATATCCAGAAAATTCATGAAATTTTGATATATTGCTCTATAATTCATAAAAGTTTGATGTACAATTCACATAATTTTGATAAATTTTTGGACAATTTATCAAATTTTGAAGTATTGCTTTACAATTCATGAAACATTGATATATTGTCCTGGACAATTAAACAAAAATTCGTAAAAGTTTCATACAATGTAAAAATTCTTATACAAAGTGCCCCACAATATCGTGGCATAAATTTAGGACCTTGCTAAGAAATCCATCAACTTGGAAGACGGCATTCTTGGACTTTGTTCATCAGCAGGGCCACCAAATTATGCAAAGGCATATCTTTTTCATGCGACTGATAAAAGAATGAACAGCACTAACGGGAAAAAAACTCACGATTTCATTCAGTGTCAAGGTTTAAAGGTTCCTGATTGATTCCATAAGGCATATCCAAAAACTTCATGAAATTTTGATGTATTCCTCTACAATTCACAAAACTTTGATGTACATTTCACACAATTTTGATAAATTCTTGGACAATTTATCAAATTTTGTAAGTATCGGTCAGCATCAGTTAGCTTTGTAAGTATGCATGTCAAAGTATTGCTGGACAATTCATGAAAAGATGAAATATTCCTGGACAATTATACAAAAATTGGTAATAGTTTCAGTCAATGTGAAAATTCTTGCATAACTTTTATTAGAAATTCATGAAAAATCAAACGAATTTTCTACGAATTCAATACGGGCCAATTGGTTAAAATTGGGCCAATTTTATTAATTGTCCAAAAATATTTTATTCATCACTATGGAATTCTGTATAAATTTAATTTCAATCAATACAAATCAATTTAAACCGTGAGTGAAATTTTCAAGATTTTATGTACAATTCATGAAATTTTGACCCATTTCTGGAGAATGTACGGAAGTTTGAAGTACTGCTTGAGAAATCTTGACCGTTTGATATATTCCTGGACAATTATAGGAAAAACCAACAAAGCTTCCCTCAATATAATAATTCTTACACTATCTCTATTAGAAATTTATGAACAACCTTTCTACATTTGAAATATTTTAACGCAATTCAATATTTATGAAAAATTCAAGGACACATGTAATATAAAAATTGGTATAATTTTATTAATTGTCCAGGATTCTTTCATTTCTCAGTATGAAATTATGTTTCAATTTAAATTGTAGGTGAAGTTTCATGAATATTTCATCAAAAAGATAAAGGATTTTTAAAGTATCTAATCGAAAATTTGATGGAAATGAAAATGTTCCCAAATTTTCATGAATCTCGTCCAAATATCTCGTTATAAATATTTTTTTCTTACATTGCGTATAATTTTCATCTATTTTCTTATATCTTCAGGTTGTTTAACAATACTGATTCAAATTTTATAGTATATTATGGCTTCTAAAATCATTAAACTCGATTTTGTCCCGAATTTGATTTAGTTTTAAAAGTTCGTGTATAATTTCATTGTATTTTTAAGTTAGATAAAAAAAAATCATGAAATTTAGATATATTTCTGAATAATTAATATAATGTTGATGTTGTCCTGTACAATTTATGATATTTTTTATATATATATTCCTGGACAATTAATGAAAAATTCGTCGAAATTTCACTGAACTTTTAACATTAATGCAAATTTTCTCCAATTTTGACTTTGCATTTGACTTGGAATTTGACTTAGTTTTAAAAGTTCATGTATAGTTTCATTGTACTTTCAAGTTAGATAAAACAATTCGCGAAATTTTGATTATTCCTGAATAATTCATGAAATTTTGATATAGTCCTGTATAATTCATGATTTTTTTATATATTCCTGGACAATTAATGAAAAATTCGTCGAAATTTCACTGAACTTTTAACATTAATGCAAATTTTCTCCAAATTTGACTTTGCATTTGACTTGGAATTTGACTTAGTTTTAAAAGTTCATGTATAGTTTCATTATACTTTCAAGTTAGATAAAACAATTCGCGAAATTTTGATTATTCCTGAATAATTCATGAAATTTTGATATATTCCTGTATAATTCATGATTTTTTTATATATTCCTGGACAATTAATGAAAAATTCGTAAAAATTTCACTGAACTTTTAATATTAATACAAATTTTCTCCAAATTTGACTTTGTATTTGACTGGGAATTTGACTTAGTTTTAAAATTACATGTACAGTTTCATTGTAATTTCAAGTTAGATAAAAAAAATCGCGAAATTTTGATATATTCCTGAATAATTCATGAAATTTTGATATAGTCCTGTATAATTCATGAGTTTTTTATATATTCCTGGACAACTAATGAAAATTTCATCAAAATTTTACTGAACTTTTTTTATTAATACAAATTTTCTACAATTTTGACTTTGTATTTGACCCGGAATTTGACGTAGTTTAAAAGTTCATGTATAGTTTCATTGTAATTTCAAGTTAGATAAAAAACTCTCGAAATATTGATATATTCCTGAATACTTCATGAAATTTTGATATAGTCCTGTATAATTCATGATTTTTTTATATATTCCTGGATAATTAATGAAAAATTCTTAAAAATTTCACTGAACTTTTTATATTATTACAACTTTTCGCCAATTTTGACTTTGCATTTGACTGGGAATTTGACTTAGTTTTAAAAGTTCATGTATAGTTTCATTGTAATTTCAAGTTAAATCAAAAAACTCGCGAAATTTTGATATATTCCTGAATAATTCATGAAATTTTTATATAGTCCTGTACAATTCATGATTTTTTTATATATTCCAGGACTATTCATGAAAAATTCGAAAAATTTATAAATTATGGCTTGGAAAATTATTACACTTGGGCAAAACTGATGGGGATTTTACTTCGTGTATAAAAGTTCGTGTACAATATCATTGCAATTTTAAGTTAGATAAAAAAAATCGTAAATTTTTTATATATTTCTGAATAATTCATAAAATCTTGATCTAGTCCTGTACAATTGATGACATTTTTATATATTCCAGGACAATTAAAGAAAAATTCGTAAAAATTTCAGTAAACTGTTTGTATTAATACAATTTTTTTTTATTTTAATAAATATCTTGTTCTTGTGCTTAATATTCTTATATTAAGCAAAGTATTTTCGTATATTTTCCATAATATCTTGTTATTTAGTCATATCAATGGAAAATTTCCCCAACTAATATCTTGAATGAATATCTTACGTTAATATTTACATTTAAGTGTTAAGATTTCTTATATTGAGTATAATGTTCGTATATTTTTCTTTAATATTTTGTGGAAATAGCTTCTAATTCTAATATTCAGTAAACATTTTATACAAGGTGTCCCACAACTTTGTGGCATAAATTTATGAACATGCTAAGAAATAGGTAAAATTAACGTAAAGCAATAAACAAACGTAAATATTTATTTTCTCTAATCGCATTTGTTTCCAAAATATAGGACCTTAAAGTGTTACTTAGCAATACACATATTCAAAAATAATCCCTAATAATCTGAGTAAACACAGTGCCGTAGAAACTGGGGTTCTTCTATTGTTATTGCTACATAAAAACGATTTTTTTTAAATCATATACTGTTTTTCGATTAATTACCTTGATTGTCATAAAAAGGGTTTACTTATTGAACTTCGAAAAATTTCTGAGATATTCAAGGTTAAACTAGACAAAACACATAAAATTTTGGAAACAAAATCGAATAGAAAAAAATTATTTACATTTTCATTTAATTTTGCCTTTCTTAGAATGGTTCCAGATTGTGCCACGATGGAAGCTGACATGAAAGAAAGAGTAATTCTATAAGTTAGTTAAAAGCCAAATCGTGAAATTTTGATGAATATTTGAATAATTAATAAAGTTGTGGACAATTCTGGACAATTTATAAATTTTGGCTGTGAAGGATGCTAAAATGTCAAAACGCAGCTCAATGGTCCCGCTTTTCAATTTTCTGCACCACCAGTTATTATTTCTACAAATATTTTACGAAATAAGTATAGATTTGTTGTATCCTTTCATATATTTTTATTTTTGTAGTACTCACTGGTAGTGTTTTAATTCAAAGATTATATTATTTGATATTAAATATATTTTTTTATTTTACACTACCCTTATGAGCCAATTTCTTGTAAATGGTAGGTTGGTGAGTAAGATATAAAAAAAGTAACTTTCTGCTTTTGCATCCAAAGTGGAGTCCGTCTTGCTGTTGCTTTGGGAAAGGTGTATCCTCTGGTTGAATAAATTGCGTTAATCTTTCGCAACGTCGAGCACCCATACGTCTTGGATTTGCTGTCCTTAACATTTCCCAGAGTTCTTTGCCCACCTCCGCGCGAGCCTTGTTGCTGTTGGAGATTAGCACCTCGGCGGACGTCGTTAACATCTCTTCTTGTGCGACTTCTTCTCCCTGCGTGTCCCCTCGGCCGCGTCGATCGCGGGCGAGCGCGATTTACGGCACTTGTTTGCTTTTGAATAAATCAAGGGCGTATAGCAATTAACCGGAGCTCGGCAAACATGAAGTTATAAGTCACGTCCGTGTGCACGCCCACCATGAATCAGGGGAGTAAATAACACTGCATGAATTCTAATTACTAAACGCCGTGCAAAAATGAG
Source organism: Othius punctulatus (assembly GCA_951805005.1). Lineage (NCBI taxonomy): Eukaryota > Metazoa > Arthropoda > Insecta > Coleoptera > Staphylinidae > Othius > Othius punctulatus. The sequence continues at coordinate 11,219,854 of OX638145.1, forward strand.
CGCCGTAAATAACTGGCGTACGGACGTGCGCGAGACTTGTATACGAGCTTTTGTTAATAATTCGATTTTATTTATACCCCCTTTATGAATAACATTAAAAAGGTGTCCGCGTGCATGCGAGGAGTCTCCGCTTTGTGCCTCCTATCCCACGTCTGAGAATTTCTTCGCCAACAATGAGCGATGCTGCGGTTTACGAGGATTTGTCGTGTCCTCCGTGTCGCGCCTAAGAGACGGACTGGACCCCATGTCTGCAGGTGATTCAATTACCGGGGGCCCGCTTCATGGCTAATTATCGGGGTAATTGCGCTCCTTGGAGCCGCACGCCGGCGGTTTCGGGGCGGCCATAATTGGGCCCCTCTCCGTGGGATATTAATTCATATGAAAATACAAATTAGAGCCCTTGGCCTTGACTCCACGGCGAGCGGATTAATGGGCCCCAAATAATCCGTCCGGGAATTAATTACGATTATTACGCGGAGACCAGACGCGAAATTGCACGACGCAGTTTTTTGACCCCCGAATCAGAAACGCGCCTCAATCAAACCTCAGGAATCCGAGTAATACAATACCTAAGACCACCAATCACACTCTCCACATTGAATAAATTACGCAACCGAGTCCCCGGGCTCTTACACAACCGATTGCATCTAATTGCTTCCCGATCCGATGCAGAGCCTCAATTATAGCCACCTAGCCTAGTAATTTGGGGCACAGCCAAGGACGCCCGTCTTCGAACCTGGGTGTTGCCCTCAGAAGCCGGCGCAGAAGTTTTATGGCATCGCACGTCTCTAATCATAGAAATCCGAGTCGAATCGCCGAGTGGCGAGGTGGCAATCGAGGACGATTGTTTGCACTCGCCCACGTGCGATGGGATTGATGGAAGAGTCTAGTCTGCTGGAGTGTACCATTCATGGTTTCGTGTGGATCTTGGAACTCGTTGATGTTGCCCTTATAAATCAGCCAAGTTAATGGGACTAAAAATCTACTACAAATATCCTACAAATTCAAGGTTTAAATGGTTTAATTTAAAAAAGTCGCAACATAGCGTTCGTTCGTAAATTTAATATTTTTACTCATCTAGTTTAGCGAGTTTAGTGGGAAACATTTTCAGCTTTTTCGAACACACCTTGTATACAATGTATTCCAGTTAGCGTATTCAACATAGGAATCAAGTAAATGACAGTCAGTTTACTGGACAGTCAGTAATAGACATTTTACGGGATTCCATTTGGGCACGATAACTGGAACACCCTGTATATAAATATATATATATATATATATATATATATATATATATATATATATATATATATATATATGTAATCTGATAAAATCTATCAACAAATTTTATTGCAATTTCGCAATTTCGCAGAAAACTGCTGCGTGTAATGTTTGTTTTCAAGCCAATTGAACATGCAGTATTTCATATAGCAATATTTGTAATTGCGCTATTAATAAGTACATAACTATATAATTCACGGAGACAATTTTTTGGTGATATTACAAATGATGATCTGGCTTTCATATTCTGCATACGGATCACAAAAATATCGAAAGGTAAATTAATTACATGCCATTATGTAAGACGATGCTGGAGACTCCAAGTTAACAAGGCATTTGTATATGCAATATTTCATATAGCAATATTTGTAATTGCGTTATTAATACGTACATAATTATATAATTCACGGTAATAAATTTTTGGTGGTATTACAAATGATCATCTGGCTTTCATATTCTGGAAACAGATCACAAAAATATTGAAAGGTAAATTAATTACATGCCATTATGTAAGACGGCGCTGGAGACTCTAAGTTAACAAGGCATTTGTATATGCAATATTTCATATAGCAATATTTGTAATTGCGCTATTAATAAGTACTTAATTATATAATTGACGGTGACAAATTTTTGGTGATATTACAAATGATGATCTGGCTTTCATATTCTGGAAACAGATCACGAAAATATTAAAAGGTAAATTAATTGCATGCCATTATGTAAGACGATGCTGGAGACTCTTAAGTTAACAAGGCATTTGTATATGCAATATTTCATATAGCAATATTTGTAATTGCGCTATTAATAAGTACTTAATTATATATCTGACGGTGCCAAATTTTTGGTGGTGTTACAAATGATGATCTGGCTTTCATATTCTGGAAACAGATCACAAAAATATTGAAAGGTAAATTAATTACATGCCATTATGTAAGACGGCGCTGGAGACTCTAAGGTTCGTCAAGCGACGAACCCAACACAAATTTCCGTTATAAATCAATAGGGGCTAATTATTTGTGTACTACTTACTGACTACTTATTACCTTCAGTATAAGAAACGAACTGGTACAGTCTGCAAAGGCTGGACATTAATTTAAACGTAATCTGAAGGTTATGGTTCTTGTATATCGTCGGCTTGGTGTTATAAGGTTGCATGTAATATTTTTTTCAATTTTTAGGTCTATAGCTTTACAGGGCTATATGTTTTCAAAGCGGGACTTTTCAACTTGTTGGAAGGTTAAATTCGGATTATTAAGAATCTGTGATAAAAAAAATCTAATTACACTGTACAATACATGATTTTCTATAATAACAAACATATTTAAAGTCGTTATTCCCAAATTTACAAATTTGCACATAAAACCTTGTAACATTAAGCCGACGATATGTAATCGCTTTAATATTGGCGAATGAAAATATTTTCATTTTCCTCCATGGGGAAAATAATGTCATAAAAATAATAATAAAATAGCTACAAATGATACAAATGATACATCTACTGTACCCAACAGGGTTGGTATGATTTAAATCAACTGATCTTTTAATATAAATCATTGATTTAAATGATTTTTTTAAATTAATCATTGATTTAAATCAAAATAGATTTTTTTTATCATTGTTTTTGCACTCTTTGTACATTCCATAGGTGAGCATTAAAAAATATAATGTAACTATAGAGTTAGCATGCTTTAAATTAGATAATTGTAAGTATGTAAAATATGTTTCTTCTCTTCCATTTTTTTGCTCCACCACATGATATAGATACACAGAAATTGGTTTTAATCATCAATTCTTGTTCAAATCCAAGAATATAAAAAATATATTTAAAAAAAAAATCGTGATGTAAATCAATTGATATAAATCACATCTATCCTGGGAATCACGTCCCAGGATATGCACTTTTTGTGCATACCATAGGTGAAGATTATAAAATATAATGTAACTATAGAGTTAGCATGCTTTAAATTAGATAATTGTAAGTAAGTAAAGTATGTTTCTTCTCTTCCATATTTTTGGTCCATCACATGGTACAGATACACAGAAATTGGTTTTAATCATCAATTCTTGTTCAAATCCAAGAATATATTTAAAAAAAATGGTTATGTTAATCAATTGATATAAATCACATCAACCCTGGCAAAAACTGATCAGAAATATAAAAAAAATCAAAAGATCATTGATTTTTGTTTTTTTTTTAATCATGATTTATGTGAACTCTGGTACCTAATGTGTATGATAATAACAACAAATCTAAACGGAAATCCAAAATTTCCTTTTGTACCTGTTCTCACAAATTTTATTAATGATGGACAAAACCACAAAAGCAATTCCAAAAATCATCTATATCCTATCTATAAAATCTATATAACTCATGCGTAAACATAAAAATGCAGAAATATAAAAAAATTAAAAGATCAATGATTTGTTTTTTTTTTAATAATGATTTATTTCAACCCTGGTACCTAATGTGTATGATAATAACAACAAATCTAAACGCAAATCCAAAATTTCCTTTGGTACCTGTTCTCCACAAATTTTATGAATGATGGACAAAACCACAAAAGCAATTTTAAAAATCTTCTATATCCTATCTATATATTCTATATAACTCATGCGTAATTGATTTATTTATGCAATAGTAAAATTTGGTATAATTTTTATTGTTATTAACAATAACAATAACTATTGTTATTGTTATTGAATTATGCTATTGCTATTCTATTGCAATTGCTATTGCTATTGAATTTTTGTAACGTTAAACAATTTTAGCAGTTTTGTAATATTCTGTTATAGTCTATTAATAGTCATATCTCTAATATGATTTTAATTAATTTATGTTTAGGAAAGAGAAGAGATGTTATGAATAAATAGTAAACATTCCTACATGTTTAAAATTTTGATGTTAATAATCTGATATTCCCAAACCAAGCATTTTCACACGATTTTGTAGAACATTGAATTTTGTTTGTTTTTTTATTATTGGATTTTGGGAATGTGGAGACATTTTGGTGGGTATGTTAAGGACTGTCTCATATTGGTTTTCTATAAATATACACGGTTATTCAGATTCGATTATCACTACACATATATATGGGGATATCGGAAACGGTAAGAGATACGAAGTCGGTTAAATTGGAGCAAAGTTGCGTAATCAAAAAGATAATAACAAAAATCAATGGTTGCCGAGATAATTTAAAAAAAAACGAAAATTTGATTTATTTTTTCCAGTCATTATTTGAAAAGATATTAAAAAAAAAATGAAAACATATTCATTTTCGATCAGACGTTTCGTGTGAGTGCAACCGTCAGCCAGTTTAAATTTTTATGCATTTTTCATTTTATTTTTAAGTTCTACTCGTTAATACTATTATAATCATGTGCAACACTTGAGGTTTTAGTAACTTTTTTATATGAAAATAAATAAATATCTATAAATAACACCAAACTGGAATAAAAAATAAAAAATATGTAGTAGAATGCCATGAAAATAGTTGAAAATCAGAACATTGTTACAAACAGTTAAATTGAGGAACATTTGAGGTTTTAGTAACGCCGGTAACTGGAACTTTTAGTACGTTAGAGTTTTGCTTTCTTTTAATTGTCTGTATCCTTAAGACCTTATAAACAGTGTCATCAAAATCTCACGAAAGAAAATAAAACTACAAAAACTGTATATCACATAACTGTACGTCACTCTATAACTGTATAAAAGTTTCAGCATATCACACGTTTTATGAAAATTTTGGAAAATTCAATAAAAATAACATAAAACCAAAATAATCAAAACAAAAAAACCAAAATTTTATGAAAATTTTGGAAAATTCAATAAGAATAACATAAAACCAAAATAATCAATCAAATTACGTATTAAGATTGAAAAAAATTGAATGTGTTCCTGGACAATTCATAAAATTTGTATATGTTTCAGGACAATACAAACAATTTGAATGTGTTAATGGGCAATTCATGAAAAATACATGAGAATTTCAATCGTTTGAATACATAAATGTTCTTGTATACTCCATGTAGTAATTGATCAAGAAAATTTTCCACATATTTCAAAACAATTTGATTTGATTTTCATAGATTTACGTAGATCATCGTTACATAGAACATCATTACATAGATTTCTTGATACTTAACCTACCTGTACCTCACTGTAACTGTAGGAACTGTAACTGTACCTAAATTGGGCATTTATATATGAATTAGCCAGGAAATTCCCAAATTTTTTTATGAGATGTTCACGTATTTTTCTAATTTGGTGAAATTTTCCTGAATTCCTTATATCTTAACGTTGGATTGATAAAAAATAATTGCAATTTTAACATTGATGGTGATTGCAATCAATTTCTCGGAGGAGTATTTGAGGCTATAGACATTTGTTGTATTCCTGAATAATTAATGAAATTCTGATGTAAACCTGGACAATTCATAAAATTTGAATGTGTTTCTCGATTATACATAAAATTTGAATGTGTTCCTGGACAATTCATGGAAAATACATGTAAATTTCAATCGTTTGAATATCTAAATTTTCTTGTATAATCCATGTAGTAATTGATCATCAAATCAAGAAAACAATTTTAATGTGTTAATGGGAAATTCATGAAAAATACATGAGAATTTCAATCGTTTGAATAAATAAATGTTCTTGTATACTCCATGTAGTAATTGATCATCAAATCAAGAAAATTTTCCACATATTTCAAAACAATTTGATTTGATTTTCATAGATTTACGTAGATCATCGTTACATATATTTCATGGTACTAAACCTAACTATACCTAACTGTAACTGTAGAAACTGTAACTGTACCTAAATTGGGCATATATATATATATATATATATATATATATATATATATATATATATATATATATATATATGAATTAGCCAGGAAATTTCCAAAAATTTTATGAGATGTTCACGAATTTTTCTAATTTGGTTAAATTTTCATGAATTCCTTATATCTTATCTTTGGATTATGAAAAATATTTGCAATTTTAACATTGATGGTGATTGCAATTAATTTCTCGGAGGGGTATTTGAGGGTGCAGTATTTACCACTCGGAAATATAAATTTGAGCATAATGCTTGTATTGAATGCATTGTGATTATAATTGCACGGAAATGCACACACGGAAATCGCATAAGATTTTTCTTTTGTGCTGGATGCGAGTGAGTATTTGTGGCAATAACTTTTGGCGGGCATCGTTCGATGAGGATATAAACCATTTGATGGCGGTGCATGGATGATGTCCGGGGGCACGTGCTGCGTCGCAGCGAGCCACCCCCGGCGGCTTGGGGGAGCGCGGAGCGCTTTTATTCGACCGGATGCTGATAAACCGGAAGTCCTATCTCGTGGCCCCGGCCATTCCGCGTCACGCCGGGTTGCCGTCGGGGCCGCCGCTGACGTCGCTACGCCTGGCGTCTCTCCCAGATAAAACGAGCAAAAATCTAATGGCGCAGAAACCGGTGATACATAGCCCGAAAACACACTCTGCGCCCCATGGGGAAAAACCGGCGGACTTAGGGGGAGTGTATTTGTTTCCCGATTTATCGCGCTGAAATATGGAAACCCATCCTCTCTCCTTCAGGGCACGGTAATTACGCAGAAATGGAGTCTCTGTTTCAGCCCGGATTATAAGTTACTGTTAATTGTAGAGTGGCAGCGACAGTTCCATTACGCTCCCATTCTTGATTGAAATCAAATTACTCGGAAATTATGAATTTACTGCGCGCCCGTCAGGGCCAGCCATCTTTTAAAACCCGGCAAACCGGGCTGCGTAAATCACGCAGCTCCTTTGCATCTCGCGCCGGTTCTTCGCGGTGAGCGGGGCAGGAGGATCGCAAATTTGCATCTGGCCGGTTTTGGTGCGAATAAATCAGGCACGCACTCCGCAAGACACCGCAACCGGCCAGCACATGTTCAGGTCTCTTTATCTAGATGGCCGCGGTCACGTACCGGGCCAACAAAAATTTATTCGTAAGCGATATCGCCGGGGCACATACATTTCGTGTGTCTGCATGCCATCCGACGATGACGGATTTATTTTGCTTTGCGTGGAAGACTCCTGTCTGTTTATTTTCACACCATTCAGAGCCAATAACAAGTTCACCAGACTCGTACAATTTATCATACAGATATGAGCAATGGATGTGAGTGACACACAAAGTGATTCTAAAGTGCGATATGGGCGACAAATTTGTAGCTTCCAAGTATGGGCAAAAAAACACGGTGATTAATCTTAAAAGTTCAACCATGACCAAAACATATCTAGTGCACTGAACTCAAGGCCATTTGGAAAAGTAAAAATTACTTTTAAATTCCTGGCCAGCTATGAAAATCACAAAAATTGAGCCTTATCTATTGTACAATTAAGGCCCAGTTGTATGAACGTAGATCAGTTTGACTATGGTTTAGTTACCATTATTGACACAATTGTATCCTAGCTGACTGAATCACGATCAAACTGATCTCTGTTCATACAACTGGGCCTTACGTAACAAACAGATAATTAATATTAAATATAAATATTGGACATTTGTATATCACTTTCTAGGACAACTGGAGACCGGTTTCGACCTGCTGGGTCTCAACAGATTGCCGTTTTTTTTTTCATTATGTCATAGTAAAATTGAAGTATCATCACTTTTTTACTTCTTACAATACGCTGCATGTAAAATTTATTACGGCATTTCCATATGCATCTGTGCATTTCTCGATTTCTGAGACACAAGTCCATTCGGAACCCATCATTGATTTTTATTGCTTTAATTAGGCATTTAGACGGTCAAAAACAAGCACGAAGTTTACGTCGCTGTGGGTCAATAAATTTGACACGGCAGCGCTCAGAATAACGATTAGTACGTGTGCATATTACGTCAGGCATTGAGGACTTCTGCTATTGTCTCTCTTTTGTGCTAACGACGAAGTTACTTGCTGGCTGCCTTCGCGGGCTCATTGCACATGTAAACAAAGTATAGAATGTCCCACTTGATTGATACATACTTGATACAAGCATCAGGCAAACTTGAGAATTAATTGAATATAAATAAGTATAATTTGTTTATCCCTACACCATTCCGTGGTAAAAGAGAAAATGATTATCTCTTACGACGGTAGAAGGACCAAGGGAGAGGAGAAGATGCGTAAATACGTGCGTACATAAAATGAAAATAAACTCACCCTGTATAGGAATAAACAGTAATTTGCACCGTGGATAGTATTACAGGATGATTTATTAACTTTGTGCGAAAGAAACGAATTGCTGAACAGGTGCCCTCCGCTAAGTGTCGGACATCAAACTTATGTTTGAAAACTCTCATGACGGTAGAAGGACCAATGGGGAGGAGGAGTTGCGTAAATATGTGCGTACATGCAGCGTGCCGAAAGAAACGAAATGTTGAACAAGTGCCCTCTGCTAAGTGTCGGGCATCAAACTTATGTTTGAAAATTCTCAAGAGGGTAGAAGGACCAATGGGGAGGAGGAGTTGCGTAAATACGTGCGTACATGCACCATGCCGAAACAAACGAATTGCTGAACAATTGCCCTCCGCTAAGTGTCGTACATCAAACTTATGTTTGAAAACTCTCACGGCGGTAGAAGGATCAATGGTGAGGAGGAGTTCTTTAGTAGATTTTCGATTGCAATTTGTGTGCGATTCGTTTTTGCTCGCAGTTGTGCCGTACGTAAAAAAGTGTGCTGCATTTGAAATACTGCAGAAACCCGTCCCGGGGTCTTGCAAGTCGCCATTCGAAACTGCATCAATTACCCCGCAACAAAAGGCCTCGGAAATTCGAGTTCCACGAGCCGACAATGGAAGTGATGGATTTCTTTATTCCGTCCAAGCCTTTTCATCCGACCCTGATCCGGGCGAGAGCGTCCCTCCCCTATTAATATGGTAATCCGGGGACGAAGCCGCCCCCCGGGCCCCCATATTTACAGTGCCATTCCGACAATGGACCTTGATGCAGATAGCGCCGCGGGTCCGGGTCCGCCAGTGACAATGCAGACATAACCGCCCCGTTATCATTCATCTGCGGAGCGGACAAAGGCGCCCCCCGGGGGGCCGCGCGGGCGGCTGCGGGGGCGGCGACGGCGGCGACGTCTCTCTCGCCACCCCATCTCCGGGGCGAAACAAACAGCGCACAGCGCCGGCGGAAGCGGAAGGAGAGTCTCTCTGCAGGCCGCGACCAATGGAAGAGGCGGCCGGATGTCAAAGAGGTCATTCCGCTGGAAGATATTTATATGTTTTTGTTGGTTCCGGCTGCGGGAAGGGTGATTTTTTCTCCCCGAACTTGGGGTCGGGGCTTCTATTTATTCATATGCGGGGGCCCGTTGCGCGCCCCGCGGGGGTGACTCGACGGCTCCCACGTTAATTCGGCGTTTTGCGACGATTAATTAAGATAAAACGCGCTGCGATACTGGCAATGGCCAGTCTGTAAATTACATATAATAATAACGGCTAAACGGGGCGTGATTCATTGTCACGCGTGGGCGTGCGAATTATTGCCGAAGATTTATAATTTCACCGGTGGAACTGGCCGTGCATAACCGACAGTCCGATTCCGACTCCCACAGGGTGATATTTATCGCTCCCCCTAGCGAAGCCATGCCCAATGCCGAGACTCTTTTATCGGTAAATAACACAAATGTCTATTTGAAGAGATTTTGCCAGTTTAAGCAACACAATTGCACACAAACTAACATATATCATTTGAAACAGCAATTGTCAAGAACGATTACTACATTCAATTATATTTGTCGTGATACATGCAATCATGTATAGCATTTTTTATATCATCTGTACAAGAGTCGATTTCTACAGTCTCACCAATGACTCTCACCACTGTCAGCTTTTACATTCGCGATTACTCTGTCAATTACTGCTGATACAAAATCTAGTGCCAACGATCTTTAACATATTATTAAAGCATCGAAGATACGAGGCTTGACTCTGTTGAATATACCTCCAAGGCATAGCAATATACCTACTCAAAATACTGAAAATTATAGAAGCACAAAGTAAATGAATAAAAATCAATAACACATCAATAATTATTTGCAGCTATTTAAGTACTGAGAGCGGAAAATAAAGTTCGCACCCTTGTACGAAGTTTGATGTCCGACACTTAGCGAAGGGCACTTGTTCAGCAATTTGTTTCTTTCGGCATGTATTTACGCAACTCCTCCTCCCCCTTGGTCCTACTTTTTCCTACTGTAATTGAGTTTTTTATAGTTCGAAATTAGAAGGTTTCGTTTCTTTGCAAATTCGTTGAATGTTGTCTTAGAAAGCAAGATGATTATGTCATTGCAAATTGGTTCAATTTTGACATATAAGACATTGAACATGGTCATGGACATTGAACATTGACAATTTGTTGACCTCATTAATATTCAAGATTTAGTTTAATTAAACTTATAGGGGGCATTGAAGGTACACATCCATTAGTTTAGTTATGTCTTTTGAAAAACGTTCTGTTTCTGAACGTCTTTTAAGTGAAGTCATCACCACCTACAACTTGCAATTAAAAAAAGCAATATTGGAATCAATATGTATTGTATATAAGTGTATATAAGTGTATATACGTATTAAAGTGTCTTATAATACTATAAATTGGCTTGGAATCTATAGTGTCATCTATAAGACAAAATTAAACTCAATATTTAAAAAGTATGATAAAAAGTGTCCTGATAATGTCCAAAAAAATGTCTTGCTGTCATAAATCTGGCCTATGGCGAAAATTCCAGAAAACACTTCCAGATATCTACAATATCAACGAGTACGTTGACAATATAACGTATACGTGGCGTTTGATAACGCATTCTTTACTTTGGTAAGGCCATCTTCAATGTCATCTATAAGACAAAATAAAACGAATTCAACATTTAAAAAAATATTATAAAAAGTATACTGATAATTCCCAAAAAAAAAGTCTTGGTGTCCTGAATATGGCCTATGGTCAAAATTCAACACTTCCAGGTACCTACAATATCAACGAGTACGTTGAAAATATAACGTGTACGTGGCGTTTGTTAACTGATTCTTTACTTTGGTAAGGTCATCTTCAATGTCATCTATAAGACAAAATTAAACTAATTCACTATTTAAAAACATATTGTAAAAAGTGTCCCCTAAAAAAGTCTTGGTGTCCTGAATATGACCTATGGCCAAAATTCAATACTTCCAGATATCAAAAAAACAAAATGACAAAAACTGTTCTTAAAATACGTCTAAAACTGTATGATTTCAGTTTTAGACGTATTTTAAGAACAGTTTTTGTCATTCGATGGCTTAGCTTTGATCCACTTCTGGTTCTTGTAAAAACCTCAATGTATGTACACCAGTGATTGCCTAAGACGTTGTAAGTGCTAAATTTTATCATCTTTCAGCTACGTATTACAGGTTTTTGTTTTCATATATGGTTCATAAACTTGCACCCTATGACAATGTCTGAATTCTTCTGTAGACCCACATTTCGAAAGCTTGAATCATAAGTCATGTGTAGGCTCACATTTCGAAAGCTTGAATCATAAGTCTTGACTTATCTGCGTTTATTTAATAATTGTTGATTTATTGTCCATGCCGTACATTAATACATGGAACAATTTACCATTCCAATTAGTAGTTCGAGCTTTATATCGTGGTTGCAGAAGAGGTCTTGCATTTGAACAATTAAATACAGTTATTATTGAGTTTAACGTTTTATCCTTATCTTATTATTCCTTATTATTATCTTTTATTTTTAGTTATTTTGTAACATCTATGTTGATAAAGCAGCATCAGTCAAATTTGTTGTGAATTGATCAGTTGTGCATGGCAAATCGATAATTATATAAATAAATAATGAATTACGAACTCCATAATAAATATTGTAGTGCAATTTTTAATTAGATTGTACGAATCAGTGGTTAATACTTAGCAAATTATTGGAATGTGTGTGGATCCATCCTGAGTTTTGAGTTTATGAAAAAGTATTTATGCACTCTCAGGTGTAGGGTAATGAAAACCATTGTTTTTATGAACAAGTTTCAGTTTGGGAGCCGTCTTTAGCATTCAAATCTGTTTTGATTAGAAAAATATACAATTACATGAGAGTTACAGAACTATATTTTTTTTTAACTTACAGTCATTATATGTTCAAATCTGTTGGAATTTCTGTTACATCGTTTTTTGCCCGGAGATATGTGAGGATGAATTGTGTGAGTTGTAATGGATTTGAGTTTGAGTGTTTGCTGAAATTTTGTCTACATCTGTCTTCTTCTTCTTCTGCAAGTGCCTATCCGTTTCAATGTTGCCTATCATATTGGCTATCTTTACTTTGTTCACAGCTACCCGGAAGGGGCCTGTGGTTGTCGTGGAGAACCAACTCCTCAAGCTTTTAAGCCACGAGATCTTTCTTCTCAAAATGTTTCTTTTTCCTTCAACTTTGCCTTGTAGTCTGACATCTTGACATCTGTATAGTTATTCGTTTTTTCTTATGACTTTAAATTAACAATAAAAATCTGTTACTGCTGTCTGAAGTTTAATAATAGAGGTTAAAGTTAAATTTAGAACAGGTGGTAATGAATATGAATGATGGAAGAAATGGCCATTTTCTCCACCTGTGTGAAAAATATTCTGTGTTAGAATGTGAACTAGTGTTTGTATTCAACATTTTCTACGTACCACATGTTGCCCAGTGTATATTGATGATTGTGTTTGAGTTTTATGCAATTCTAATTAGTATTGTTTATTGGGTGCTTCTAGGTGTAATTTTAAAGCAATGTGTGTTAATGGTGGTTCGTCATTTTGTGACGCGAAAATTAATATTCCTGGGGGTTCATGTGGTTTGCAGTTACATTTTCTTGATTTATGTTGGTGACTTTTGAAACTTGTATACGAAGCATTAGAAATAGAGAAAAGTTTAAAACAAACAAATGTAACAAACATTAATGATCAGATTCATTTAAATTTTGCGCCACTATACAAGTTTCTAAAGTTTCCAACATAAATCAACAAAATGTAACTGCAGACCACATGAACCCCCAGGAAAGAGGGGTACTTATATCAAAATTTCAAGTACTCTGACGAAACTTTAAAAATCGTTGTAAAATTTCCAATTCCTATTCCAATTGCAATGGAATTCCAAAGAAGGAATTTCGTCATTTTTGTTATTTGTGTATCCAGACTAATTATATGTGTGCCTATACGTACCAAAATCTTGACTAAAAAATTTGTAGATAATAATCGATAGTTCGATAGTCACTCAAAAACTATCGATTGCAACCGATAGTCTAAACTATCGATGGTGCTATCGATATTTCTCGACCCATGGTGGGAATTGATTTCAACTGATTGATTTTCAACTCATGCAAATTTTCTTCGTCTGGCACGATTTCTGCAGTCGCTGTCGCCTTTGGGCCCATGCACTGGCCATGCTCATAACAAATACGCGTTCCGTTATCTGCAATTTATTCCTTGCGCCAACAAAGCCAACAATTCACGTCATGCCGAAGATACAGGCCCAAGCATCGGACAATGTTTTACGCTGTCGTCGCGTCGCTTTCGGGTTAAGTGTGCGAGGAGATAATTTGGAAGTGATTCCATATTTATGTGGGGACACGGCGATAAACAGCCTCCCAGCGCCCAGGATTTATCACGCCCTTAGCGCTTGTCCATCGCTCATTTCCTTCCCCGGCTCATTGGGCGCGAAGTGGAGGACCTCTTCGGCTTCGCGTGTCGCGTCCCCGTCGCGGTTGGCTCGATTAAGTGTCTTAAATCACGACGGCTCTGCAAGTAAATCATGCGCGGGAACCGAACACGAGGTAGGCAGATAGATTTACGATAGTGTGAGAGGTGAAGTTAAGAGTTAGGTTATATTAAGCCGGGGCATGTGTGTAATAAGTTATCCCCGAGTCAGGTTGCATACTAAATACCTCGGTGCGACACTAAAGCAACCTCTGCGGCATGCAACGCCCAACGTTGTCCCCTCGATATTATTTACACGCGCGCGGCCGAGCGAGGGGGGCCGAATGGGGGGCAGGGGGGAGAAAGATTTCTCGGGGCGATTAATTAATCCCGTCCCGGGACGGGGGCGGGCGAGAAAAAAGGCGCGCTCGCTCTCTCGCCCGGGGAGAAAGAAAATTGGATCTCGGGGCGAGATTTATGGCAGATTAGTATGGAAATTAGTTTTGCACAGCGGAATTGCGCGAATTCCAATTGCCTCGGTCCTCGTGCCAGAAAAGTAATTGAATATCCTTACAATTCCTTCAACCCGGGGACGCTCTTTCGATTATATCGCCCCCGGAATAACACTTCGGAGCCTGCACGGAATATGCATGCGACAGCAGTGATAGCTCAAGACATAGAGGTCCGCGTGTCTCGAATGCGATTGAAAGTGGAACAGAGCGGGTATTATGAGAACATACTAGAAAGAAGAATTAGAGAAAAACTTGAGAAAATGAAATGGAACCATCACAAAGCGGGTTCAGGAAAGCACATTGTACAATAGACCACCTATTTACAATAAAAGCGTAATAAATCAGACCATAGAACACCAAAAAGACATGCATATCTACTTTATAGACTTAGAAAAAGCGTTTGATAAAATGGAAAGAGAATTTGTGTGGCAGACACTAAATGATCTAAACTGAGGAGGGCAATCAAAAGCATATATAACAACACAGAATATTGTATCAAATTTCGCACATAGGCAAAGTTCATAAATTCGCAAACGTCATAAATAGTTGTTTATACGAAAAGATTTTCAATCCACTAGCGAATTAAAAACTATTATTTACTAAAAATCAAGAACAGCTATACTCATTTTCATAGAATACCTTTTACTGCGTAGGCATTAACTTTACCATTGCATTTGAGGCTTCGTTTGAAACGTCTTCTGGTATCCGATGGATAGAAGTTCACTCAGGCATAGCCCACCATGAGAAAGCAGATCAAGCAGCCTAAAATGCTATTAACGAAAGGTCAACTAACTAGAATGTGTACACTATAGCCAACTACGCAGCAGTTCTGTACAAACCAATTACCGCAAAATAACAAAAATATTTGAAATACATCATCCAAAGGAGGACAGTTCTCCGTTTACAAATAAAATATGTCCATGGGTATTTGATTTCCAGAATATCAAATCACCAGGGAGTATCATAACCAAAATGTTACCAAATGTATCCATGGGCAAATATATCCAAAATGAAACCAAATGTATCCATGAACATTTGCGTTTCAGAATATCAAAGCACCAAGGAGAATCGTTGTTACCATAACTATAGCTCAACTTAACCACGGAAGGTTTTCCCAGCGCATTTACACCAAATAAAGGCAGTTACAAGCACATTATATGATTGCAACAGCAACAGCATAGGAGATCTAGCACACATCTTACTACAGTGTGAAAAGTACAACAGAAACAAATTTCTTGTGGACTTCGCCAATGGCGTATTGGCAAATAGTACGACGTAGTGGCAAATGTGCAACAAAATTCTGAAGCTTCTTTCTACTTCTACAATAATGTTTTAATTTAAGCCTGAAATTGATCTTTTCTGTTAAATGTTTCCATGACCCCCTCCTGTGAATGTAAAAACCAAATATTCCCCAGTCCCAGTCTCAGTCCAAACATTACGATGACAATGATAATAATAGTAATTGCAATATAATACCAATGTACTGGTAATTGATGTAATGTTACCCAAAAACGTCAGAACCGTTAGAAAAATGTTAAATAAAACTTTTTCTGTTACAAAATATATGGTTCTTGGAACAGAAGAGGTTTTTCGAAGGTTTGAACAATATAATACCAAGGTACTGGTAATGGATGTAATGTTACCCTAAAAACGTCAGAAACGTTAGAAATATGTTAAATAAAACCTCTTCTGTTACAAGATATATTGTTCTGGTAACAAAAAAGATTTTTTGAAGGTTTGAACATATTTTCTGACAAAAAATGTCAATTCGCATTTCCACCTTAGCATTACGATTCCATTTCTGCCATTAAATGTGTACTACTATTGTTCAGTTTTCACGTTTTTAATTCAAAGAAATTAGCCTCTTCTTCTCGTGAAAAAAACATTCATTTAACTCACTTGAAATATCTTATACTTATATGTATTACTTATAAATATGTATAATTTTCCTCAATTTTCAAATAAATACTTAAAAAGTACTTACATCACGTAAACTCTTCGTTTTGCAGATCAGTTTCACTATCTGAAAAATAAAATGTTATGTAGAATAATTTTAGGAATTAGATAAATTTTGTATAGATAGTTTCAAAACTTTACTACATTTCAACAAACAGACGTGAGAAATAGGCGAATCTATCTGTTTTGAGACCTGTAGGTACAATTTTGCTGTCGTTGGCCTCGTTCGACTTAGGCTACTCCAAGGATTAAAAGGAAACCTAACGTAACCTAACCAACATTAATATATTTGCTATGATTTTTAATTCGTAGAATTTTCAGATATTTTGCGTTTTGTTGCCCATCTCGATATTTTTTTAGATTTAGAACATGTTGGCCGATATCACTGTGAGTGGGATGCACAGAGGGTCAACTGATAAGCCGAATCAGCCATAGTCTTAGAAGGAATTTAGGAAGAGCGAACAAATTCTTATAAATAATAATTCTTTTCAAATAACGCCCATTTCAAAATGAATACCTTAGATGAGGACTCATGTCTACAAAATAGTGTGCCAATGTGCCAATTGGTTAATAGCCAAGCAGAAAATGAAAAAAAATCACGATTTGTTTATCAAATCGACGAAAAATAAATCACATTTCTTACGAATTTTCAAGTTGCTCCGTGAAAAAACATCAAAAAACATGGGGTTCATCGTGGAATTGAACCCTCCTGACATCCAAATTGCACTATTACATCAAAATGTTTA
The DNA here is from genome assembly GCA_951805005.1 of Othius punctulatus. Taxonomy (NCBI): domain Eukaryota; kingdom Metazoa; phylum Arthropoda; class Insecta; order Coleoptera; family Staphylinidae; genus Othius; species Othius punctulatus. The sequence continues at coordinate 11,237,028 of OX638145.1, forward strand.
CTATCTTTGGTTAATGTTCAATTAATACTTCCTAATAACATCACAATATAATAATTTCCGGAAATTTACAGAAATCTATCAATAATTTCCAAAAATAGACAATAATTTTCGAGTATTAAATCTTGAAATCGAAATCTGAAATCTCATTGTACACCAAGTAGGATGAGGGAGAATTTGGAACTGAATTTTGGTTTATTGCAACTATAGAACATTTATTTCGAAACAAAATTGAGCAATATTGTAATATTGCTCGATCGACGAAATCGACGAAAAATAAATCACAATTCATGCGAGTTTTCAAGTTGCTCTGTGAAAAAACACCAAAAAACAGGGGGGTGGGGGGCTTAGAACTACATATCATGACTAATTGAACCCTCCTGACATCCAAATTGCACTAGTACATAAAGATTTTTACTATCTTTGGTTATATATAGTATGTTCCCTTAATACTTCCTAATATCATCACAATATAATAATTTCCGGAAATCTACACAAATCTATCAATAATTTCCAAAAACAGACAATAATTTTCGTGTATTAAATCTTAAAATCAAAATCTCATTGTACACCAAGCCAGGATTAGCGAGAATTTGGAACTCATTTTTTGTTTATTGCAACTATAGAAAATTGATGTTGAATTTAAACTGAGCAATTCAATAGGTAATGTCAGCACTATCTGGTAATATAACATAACTTATTTTTCAAAATTTTGATGTAATAACAATACTGTAAACGTTTAACTTTTCATTCAATTCTAATAAGCAATTTACGCAAAACTAGACCAAATGACGCTTTCAACTTTCAACATAACTTTTGCCATTTCGACTAAATTCATATTCAAAATTGTTCAACCATTGCATAATATAATATCAAACAAAATATAAATTCAATTTTACACATATTTTCTACTTCTACGCAACACCCATTATTCTATTAGAATGTTAACCGGAAACACCTAGATCTGTAGCTTTTACCCTATGATTGTAAGTTGAATTTACAAATTTTCCATTGTATGATTAAAAAAATATATACCTGTACTAATTGTTTTTATCATTTTTCTCGGTGTGTGAATAAAGCTTTAGATACTGATGACGACCCCTAGGTCGAAACTAGTCCATATGAACTAAAGACTGACTTTGTATTACCTGATAGTGCTGACCTCACCTGTTGAATTTAGCTATAAACAGAATGGATCCAAACAGTTTTCAAAACTGAGCAATATTTATATTATCCTTAGCGAGATATGTTTTGGAGTTTTAGACTTTTTCGGAATATGACTTTTTCCTTTTTGTTTTAAAAAGGCCGTTATTTATAGTTACTAATGTTAATGTCATTTTTTGACAAGACACAAAATGTGTCTTGTCGGAAGGAGAAAACTCTTTCGATAAATCGGAAAAATACGCCTGTAAAACGATTTCACTATATTTTGTAATTCTGTGTTTCTTACATCACTCCATGCATATATCATACTGACGATTGTACTTTTTACGACCGATTTTTCGACTGATTTTTGTGGTAGAATTTCGCAAGACATATCCAAGGATTTATTTTGAATTTCAGGCGGCGTGCACTGAATATCTTCTTCCATTATATTCTACAAATAATTCGCGACAAAACTTTTACTGTCGGAACCGTGACAGCGACAAACGATATCTGATTAATGTCAAGCAGTTGTTTTGGTCATGTTGATGAATATTAGCAGCAGTTTTTTTTTTCATTTTTACATTTTTACAGTAAGATAAAGTGTTTGTTTACTTCCGAAAGTCGCTATGGTAATGCATGGCTCTATTGATGGTGGTCGATAAATGATATTATTATTTATTGTGCTCAATATTATAAATGATTTTAAACACATTACGATTTCAAAGGAAGATATAGTAGCAACAAGGGGTGGGGGGTTCTAACCCCCTGTAACCTCTTTCCTGGCTACGCCACTGGTTTATTTTTATGTGGTTGTTTTACTTTGTGTTCGATTTTACGATTTTAGGGTTTACTTGGGGTGACTCGGAGGCAGCTTTTGTGTGTTACCCATTTGGGCCCGGCGTCCTTGGCAGTGCCATTATTAATAACGCGTCCCAGTCCCCGCATTCCGCCGCTGCTTCTCTCACGTGCGGCTTTTTTTGCCCGCCGATCGGCTCCTTGTTAAATAAAACATAAACAAATATTTATTCAGCAAGGCTGGGAATTCATCCTGAAACGAGCGCGAAAAAAACATATCTGGAACTGGTTTGCCGGCGCGGATGGGGACGGGAAAAAACTGGACCGTCGCCAGACGGCCCCGTTGAGGGGGCCGTGGGGGCGGAAGGCGCGCATAAATCTCCAATTATATGAATTAGGAGTGATGGTGATTGCGCCCAGGGCTCCGGGCGCAATATCATAATCACATTAGCGCCCCTTCCCTAATCAGCGCTCGTATCCACGTTTCACACCCTCTCGGCCCCCATTATGTAATCAATCTCGGAGGACGCAGGATATTCCGGGGGGCGCCGCCGGACCCGGAGATGGTGGCTCCGGAGCCCCGGAGGCTCCGGGCGCCGGATTAAACGTGTCGCTCGCTCTATCGGCGGACGACGAAACGAGCGGCAGCGCACAGGTGCGCGGAGCTTTGTTTTAAAATTGGTATGGCCATCTGTGTGGCCACACGCGAACTGCCAAGGAAACGCGCAGCAAAAAGCGCAAAAAAGCGCGATCGAATCGCCGAAGCGAGCGCCAATGCGATGCATTCAATCATCAGAATTGCGCGATTGCAGACCTGCAGGTTCAATCCTGATAATTGCGGATTGCGGATGGCGTGTGGGGTTGAGTGTCGCAAACCCAAGGGGCAAACACCACCGCCAGTAGACTGGCTCCTTGTATGGCACTCGAAGGGGTCGTAAACCGAATTATACTTGTTCGGGACTAACAACGAGACGCCCGGTTTATTCCTTTGTAGCGATTTTTTACTTCCCGGCCGCAACCGAAACCCCGCACAATAACACGTGTGATCCCGTGCTCGCCATAAAACCCATAACAACATTATAAAACATGCAGCGCGCCATTCGGCCATCCGAAGGCGTAAAACCATAAGCGCTGGCTGTAAATCGCAATTCTTGAGAGATAATTTAATAAAGCGAGCGCAAAGCGCGTTCACGTGTAAGCGCTAATGAGACTAACGAGAACGCACGATCCCGCGTCAGCCATCACCACCCCCAGGGTTTGGCTGCACATATCAGGATTAGTATTACGTGTTAGTTAACCCCATCGCATACGTTGCCGTCCAGATAAACCCCATTTTCGAGGGCGACGCGCCGTTTGCACAAGTTTATTCGAAATTTTAATTGCCCCAGATAGAGGCATCAATTTGCATGCGCGCCAGTAAATCAGTTGGGGGCGGAGATCCCCGGGCCCGAGGCCTGATTAAACATGGTGGAGTGCCCGGGGTTTAATTACTTTGGGTCAAAAATACGGCGCGAATACAATCGCCACCTTCGTTATCCCCAGGGACTTATCGGGCTTGCAATCGTCCAGTTATACAATCACATTAGCCATTAGAGTAACTACAAAATATACGGAACAACCCCCTAACCATCAGAAGGCTACGCGTATCGTATCGGGATTAAATGGAAGAATAATTACTCGGAAAGTTAATAATTACATTAAGAAGGGAATTATGGATGAAATTATAGCTCCACAAATTATATTTAAAAACAATTGTACGGATTAGGTATTTGTGCAATAAGTTAGGAAATGTATTTTTTTCCGTACTAGGGATGGGATTTTTGATCGAGGTGATAGCTGAGATTAAAAACATTCCTACGAGTTGCACACATGATTTTTTTCTACTAGAGTTTGGAATTATCAAAATGTTTCACCAAGAATTAGCAACTACCTCATACAAGTCGTACAATAATATATTTTTTACTAAACACAAATCTAATATCAAATATGCAATTAATAAAATATCAGAAATTTCAGTAATAGCTAACCCATACTTGTCACTGCAGAAAGCTATATCCTCGATTTTCTCACTTATTTAGTACTGAAACTATCTCAACTTTTCAGGAGAATTAGTTTTACGTGTAGTAAACACAAATCTAATATGATACATACAATGAATAAAGTTTCAGAATTTTCACTAATAAATAACCAATACTAGTCAATGCAGAAAGCTATATCCTCGATTTCTCACTTATTTCGCACTTATAGTTTGTAAACTTTTCAGGAAATGTAGCTTCAGGTTTACTAAATACAAATCTAATATGAAATATACAATTAATAAAGTTTCAAAAATTTCAGAAACTGCCAACCCATAATAGTTAATGCAGAAAGCTATACCCTCCATTTTCTCACTTATTTAATACTGAAAGTTTGTCAAATTTTCAGGAGAATGAGCTTCAGGTTTAGTTAATACAAATCTAATATGAAATATGTAATTAATAAAGTTTCATAAATTTCAGTAATAGGTAACCCTTATTTGCCAATGCAGAAAAATATACTTTCGATTTTCTCACTTATTTAATACTGAAACTTCGTCAAATTTTCAGGAGACTAAACTTCAGGTGTGCTAGGCACAAATCTAATATGAAACATACAATGAATTAAGTTTCAAATATTTCAGAAACAGGCTACCCATACTAGTCAATGCAGAAAGCTATTTCCTCGATTTTCTCACTTATTTCATACTTATAGTTTGTCAAATTTTCAGGAGAATTAGCTTCAGGTGTACTAAACACAAATCTAATATGAAATATACAATTAATAAAGTTTCAAAAATTTCAGAAACAGGCAACCCATACTAGTGAATGCAGAAAGCTATATTCTCGATTTTCTCACTTATTTAATACTGAAACTTTCTCAAAATTTCAAGAATATTAGTTTCAGGTTTAGTAAATCCAAATCTAATATGAAATATGTAATTAATGAAGTTTCATAAGTTTCAGTAATAGCTAACCCAACTTGTCAATGCAGAAAGATATACTTTCGTTTTTCTCACTTATTCAATTCTGAAACTTTGTCAAATTTTCAGAATACTTAGCTTCAGGTGTACTAGACATAAATCTAATATGAAACATACAATGAATAAAGTTTCAGAAATTTCAGAAATAAGTAACGCTTACTAGTCAATGCATAAAGCTTTATCAGCGATTTTTTCTGACTTATTTAGTACTGAAGCTTCCTCAAAGTTTCAGGAGGCTTAGTTACAGGTGTACTAATCACACATCTAATATCAAATATGCAATTATTACAGTTTCAGAAATTTCAGCAATAGCTAACCCTTTCTTGTCAATGCAGAAAGTTGTACTTTCGATTTTCTCACTTATTTAATACTGAAACTTTGTCAAATTTTCAGGAGAATTAGCTTTAGGTGTACTAAACACAAATCTAGAGTGAAATATATAATTAATAAAGTTTCAAATATTTCAGAAACAGGTAATCCATTCTAGTCAATGCAGAAAGTTATACTTTTGATTTTCTTACTTATTTAATACTGAAACTTTGTTAAATTTTCAGGCAACTTAACTTCGGGTGTACTAAACACAAATCTAAAATGAAATATACAATAAATAAAGTTTCAGAAATTTCAGAAGTAGGTAACCCATACTAGTCAATGCAGAAAGCTATATCCTCTATTTTTCTCACTTATTTATTACTGAAACTTCGTCAAATTTTCAGGAGAATTCGCTTCAGGCATACTAAATATAAATCTAATATCAAATATGCAATTCATAAATTTTCATAAATTTCAGTAATAGTTATTTCAGCAGAAAGATATACTTTCGATTTTCTCACTTATTTAATACAAAAAATTGTCAAATTTTCAGGAGGGTTAGCTTCAGGTGTATTAAACACAAATATAATATCAAATAAGTAATTAATAAAGTTTCAGAAATTTCAGTAATAGGTAACCCTTATTTGCCAATGCAGAAAGATATACTTTCAATTTTCTCACTTATTTAATACTGAAAATTTGTCAAATTTTTAGGGGACTTAACTTCAGGTATACTAGATACAAATCTAATATAAAACATGCAATGAATAAAGTTTCAGAAATTTCAGAAATAGGTAACCTAAATTAGTCAATGCAGAAAGCTATATACTCGATTTTCTCACTTATTTCATACTTATAGTTTGACAAATTTTCATGAAACGTAGCTTCAGGTGTGGTAAATACGAATATAATATGATATATGCAGTTAATAATGTTTTGAGAAATTTCAGTAATAGCTAACCCAGTCTAGTCAATACAAAAAGCTATATCCTCGATTTTCTCACTTATTTCACCCTTATAGTTTGTCAAATTTTCGGGAGACTTAGCTTCAGATGTATTAAACACAAAACGAATAAGATACATGCAATTAATAAAGTTTTGAAAAATTTCAGTAATAGCTAACCCATACTAATCAATGCAGAAAGTTATGCTTTCGATTTTCTCACTTATTTAATACTGAAACTTTGTCAAATTTTTAAGAGAAATAGCTGGAGGTGTACTTAACATAAATCTAAAATGAAATATATAATGAATAAAATTTCAGAAATTTCAGTAATAGCTAACCCATTCATGTCAAATGAAGAAAGACATACTATCGATTTCGTCACCTATTTAATATTGAAATTTTGTCAATTTTTCAGGAGAATTAGCTTTAGTTATACTAAACACAAATCTGATATGAAATATACAATTAATAAAGTTTCAGAAGTTTCAGAAATAGGTAACCCATACTTGTCAATGCAGAAAGATATACTTAAGATTTTCTCACTTATTTAATACTGAAAGTTTGTAAAATTTTCAGAAGAATTAACTTCAGGTGTACTAAATACAAATCTAGAGTGAAATATACAATTAATAAAGTTTCAGGAATTTCAGTAAACGATAACCAATAACTGTCAATGCAGAAAGCTATCTGCTCGATTTTCTCACTTATTTAATACTGAAACTTTGTCAAATTTTCAGGAACATTAAATTCAGGTGTACTAAATACAAACCCAGAGTGAAATATACAATTCATAAAGTTTCAGGAATTTCAGAAATATGTAACCCATACTAGTCAATGTAGAAAGCTATATTCTCGATTTTCTCACTTATTTAATACTGAAACTTTCTCAAATTTTCAAGAAAATTAGTTTAAGGTGTAGTAAATACAAATTTAATATCAAATAGGTAATTAATGAAGTTTCATAAATTTCAGTAATAGCTAACCCTTATTTGGCAATGCAGAAAGATATACTTTCAATTTTCTCACTTATTTAATACTGAAACTTTTTCAAATTTTCAGGAAACTTAACTTCAGGTGTACTAGACACAAATCTAATACGAAACATACAATGAATAAAGTTTCAGAAATTTCAGAAATAGGTAATCCATACTAGTCAATGCAGAAAGCTATATGCACGATTTTGTCCCTTATTTAATACTATGAAACTTTCTCAGATTTTCAGGAAAATTAGTTTCAGATGTAGTAAATACAAATCTAATATCAAATATGTAATTAATAAAGTTTCATAAATTTCAGTAATACGTAACCCTTATTTGTAAATGCAGAAAGATATACTTCCGATTTTCTCACTTATTTTATACTGAAAGTTTGAAAAATTTTCAGGAGAATTAGCGTCAGGTGTACCAAATACAAATCTAATATGATATACGTAATTAATAAAGTTTTGAGAAAATTCATAAATAGATAACCTATACTAGTCAATGCAGAAAGCTATATTGTCGATTTTCTCAATTATTTAATACTGAAAGTTTGTCAAATTTTCAGGAGAATTAGCTTTAGGTGCACTAAACACAAATCTAGAGTGAAATATACAATTAATAAAGTTTCAGGAATTTCAGTAATAGATAACCAATACTAGTCAATGCAGAAAGATATATCCTCGATTTTCTCACTTATTTCATACTTATAGTTTGTCAAATTTTCAGGAGAATAAGCTTCAGTGTACTAAACACAAATGTCTTATGAAATATGTAATTATTGAAGTTTCATAAATTTCAGTAATAGCTAACCTATACTTGTCAATGCAGAAAGATATACTTCTGATTTTCTCACTTATTTAATACTGAAACTATGTCAAATTTTCAGGTGAATTAGCTTTAGATGTATTAATCACAAATATAATATTAAATATGCAACTAATCAAAATTTCCGAAATTTCAGTAATATCAATGGTAATAGGTAACCCACTTATCAATGCAGAAAGTTATATCCCCAATCTTCTCACTTATTTAGTACTGAAACTTTCTCAAATTTTCAGGAGGCTTAGTTTCAGGTGTACTAAATACAAATCTAATATCAAATATGCAATTATTACAGTTTCAGAAATTTCAGTAAAAGTTAACCCATACTTGTCAAAGCAGAAAATTATACTTTCGATTTTCTCACTTATTTAATACAGCAACTATGTCAAATTTTCAGGAGAAGTAGCTTCAGGTGTACTAAGCACACATCTACTTAGGATTTAAAGATAACACTGCTGTTCCTACTATACATTGGCATCGCATGTTATCACATAAATACATTTAGCATAGAGCACTAGAATTTATTAATGAACAATATGTTTAAGAATTTTAATTAAAAAACCCAATGAATATCAATCACCAAAATTTTAATGCATAAACTGGTATAAATTGTTAATTATTTCTGTGAGATTTCAAGCAAACCTTTAAATTTCTATCTGACCACATTCTTGGCTGACAACCTACTTAGAAACCCGGTCTCCTGAAGCCCACGTGCCGCGGCTGTAAATCAAGCAATTAAAAACCACCACACGTCGCCAAATCACGCCCCAGTTCTTCGGCCCGCATGCCACCCTCACAAACGAGCGATGATCACCACTTGACGACTCCGGAGGACACTTCGCTCCCGGGGGCGGCCATTCGGATTCGGACAACCGTTTACGCGGCCCCCACACCCCCCGCCGCCCTTTTAAATTAGCTAAATTGGCGGCGCAGACGGACTCTTAACGGTCGTCAGTCGCCTCGTTAACTGACGAACAAATGAATAAATGGAACGATCGCCGAACCGATGATTTAGGTCTTGCACAAATTGGCCGCGCCGCGAATTAATTTTTGTAATTGATCGCGCAGTTAGTCTCTGGTTTATTCGTGTTTTTAATCGAAGGCCGTAACTCACGCGGATTGATAAGATAATGCCCGATGTAATGGTTTGTATTGTAATTAAATATTTGTTTGATTAAAAAAATATATATCTGCCATAGCGTTTTATGGCGGTAATTACTGTTAATTTATTTTTATTGCGTCGCATTTGTCGTGATTTACTATAAAAAAGCGGTCTCCATTCATTACAGAGATAATTTTAGTGAAAAATAGTCATTGTCGTTTAATTCAGATAACCTGGAGGACATATAGACAGGGCATTTTAATAGATTATTAAAAGAAATATTAGTCCGAGTATCAGCCACATTCATCCTTAAAACATCCAATCCCTTCCATGTCCGACCTTCTGCCTTATAGCACTTAAAAAACACCGTAACAACTATTAGTCCCGTTAAAGCGACCGCCATAATCCTTGCCTAAATGCGCAATAACGGTGTCTTCTCTCAGGAATAACTGCAATAAAGGATAGGACCTGAAACGCTTCACGGCGTGTCGCTTTTCAGGTAAATCCCTTTTTTTGTGTGCACGAAAGCCTTGAGAAGGGGGTCGAAAAGTACGGATGGTCTGGATAGATCTTTTGGAGCGCACAAAAAGTGCACCACAATTGAATTGAAATGCATTGTGCGTTGATTCATTGGCGTTCGGGTGATGTAAGGAGGTCGTGGATTAAATGGGAGATGATGGTAATGCGCGAGTCGATGGGTCCCATGAGTGGTCGGTCTTCCCCTATGCCAAATCGATTTTTTGGGATGGGTGCAAAAGAATGGAAGTGAAATATTCAACCCTATGGAGGGGCATAAACCGTGCATACAAAAACACAACAGGTATTACATTTAAAACTGTTTAATAAGATCGTTATATTAAATTTCTGAATGAAATGAGACGAGATGAATCATATTGTCGCAAACATCCACCAATGGATACATCCATAAGACGAAAAAGATTAAATTTATAATACATTTAAATTCATTCATGAGAGAATTCTCGGGTACACTTCTCTATCTTCTTCTTTGCCTGCCTGTCCTCTTCAGGATGTTAGCGATCACATGTTTAATTTCGTTATTTGATATTCGAAACGATGTTAGCTTTCTCTATGCCTCTTGGACATGTAGATTTGAAAGTCCTGTTATGCCTGAATTAAGTTCAGTCTTGACTAGTATGGGTTAGCTAATACAAAAATTTCTGAACATATAGTGATTGCTTGTTTAATATTAGATTTGTATTTAGTGCACCTGAAGCTAATTCTCCTGAAAATTTGACAAACTTGCAATATTAAATAAGTGAGAAAATTGAGGATATAACTTTCTGCATTGATTAGTATAGGCTAGCTATTACTGAAATTTATGAAACTTTAATAATTGCATATTTGATATTAGATTTGTGTTTAGTACACCTGAAACTAAGCGTCCTGAAAATCTGACAAAGTTTCAGTATTAAATAAGTGATAAAATTGAGCATATAACTTTCTGCATTGATTAGTATAGGCTAGCTATTACTGAAATTTCTGAAACTTTAATAATTGCATATTCCATATTAGATTTGTGGTTAGTACACCTGAAGCTAATTCTCCTGAAAATTTGACAAAGTTTCAGCATTAATTAAGTGAGAAAATCGACGATATAGCTTTCTGCATTAAGAAGTATGGGTTAGCTATTATTGAAATTTCTGAAACTTTGTTAATTGCATATTTAATGCTAGATTCGTATTTTGTACACAGGAAACTAATTCTCCTGAAAATTTGAGAAAGTTTCAGTATTAAATAAGTGAGAAAATCGAGGATATAGCTTTCAGCATTGACTAGTATGAGTTAGCTATTACTGAAATTTTTGAAACTCTAATAATTGCATATTTGATATTAGATTTGTGTTTAGTATTCATAAAACCAATTCCCCTGAAAATTTAAGAATGTTTTAGTATTAAATAAGTGAGAAAATCGAGGATATAGCTTTCTGCGTTGACTAGTATGGGCCAGCTATTACTGAAATTTTTGAAACTTCAATAATTACATATTCCATATTAGATTTATATTTAGTACACCTGAAGCTAATTCTCCTGAAAATTTGACAATGTTTCAGTATTAAATAAGTGAGAAAATCGAGGATACAACTTTCTGCATTGACTAGTATAAGTTACCTATTTCTGAAATTTCTGAAACTTTATGAATTGCCTATTCCATATTAAATTTGTATTTAGTACACCTGAAGCTATTTCTGCTGAAAATTTGACAAAGTTTCAGTATTAAATAAGTGAGAAAATCGAGGATATAGCTTAGTGCATTGACTAGTATGGGTTAGCTATTACTGATTTTTTTTTAAACTTTATTAATTGCATATTTGATATCAAATTTATATTTAGTACACCTGAAACTAATTCTCCTAAAAATTTGACATACTTTCAGTATTAAATGAGTGAGAAAATCGAAAGTATATCTTTCTGCATTAACAAGTATGGGTTAGCTATTACTGAAATTTCTGAAAGTTTAATAAATTCACTTTTGATATTAGATTTGTGGTTAGTAGACCTGAAACTAAGTCTCCTGAAAATTTGACAAAGTTTCAGTATTAAATAAGTGAGACAATTGAAGATATAACTTTCTGTATTGACTAGTAATAATTAGCTATTACTGATTTTTCTGAAACTTTATTATATACATATTTAATACAATATTTGTGTGTAGTACACCTAAATCTAACTCTCCTGAAAATTTGACAAAGTTTCAGAATTAAATAAGTGAGAAAATCGAGGATATAGCTTTCTGAATTTACTAGTATGGGTTACCTATTACTGAAATTTTTGAAACTTTAATAATTGCATATTTGATATTAGATTTGTATTTACTATACCTGAAGTTAATACTCCTGAAAATTTGACAAAGTTTCAGTAGTAAATAAGTGAGCAAATCGAGGATACAGCTTTCTGCATTTACTGGTATAAGTTACCTATTTCTAAAATTTCTGAAACTTTATGAATTGTATATTCCATATTAAATTTGTATTTAGTACACCTGAAGCAAATTCTCCTGAAAATTTGACAAAGTTTCAGTAGTAAATAAGTGAGCAAATCGAGGATACAGCTTTCTGTATTGACTAGTATAAGATACCTATTTCAGAAATTTCTGAAACTTTATCAATTGTATATTCCATATTAGATTTGTAATTAGTACACCTGAAGCCAAGTCTCCTGAAAATTTGACAAAGTTTCAGTATTAAATAAGTGAGAAAATGGAATGTATAACTTTCGACATTGACAAGTATGGGTTAACTATTTCTGAAATTTCTGAAATTTTATTAATTACATATTTGACATTAGATTTGTGTTTAGTATACCTGAAACTAATTCTCCTGAAAATTTAACAAAGTTTCAGCATTAGATAAGTGAGAAAATCGATAGTATAACTATCTTCATTGACTGTATAGGTTAGCTATTACTGAAACTTCTTAAACTTTAATAATTGCATAGTTGTTATTATATTTAGTGTTAGTATAACTGAAATTAATTCTCCTGAAAATTTGACAAAGTGTCAGTATTAAATAAGTGAAAAAATCGAGGATATAACTTTCTGCATTGACTAGTATGGGTCAGCTATTACTGAAATTTCTGAAACTTTAATAATTGCATATTCCATATTAGATTTATATTTAATATACCTGAAGCTAATTCTCCTGAAAATTTGACAAAGTTTCAGTATTAAATAAGTGAGAAACTCGAAAGTATGACTTTGAGCATTGACAACTATGGGTTGGCTACTACTGAAATTTCTGAAATTTTATTAATGACATATTTGATATTAGATTTGTATTTACTACAGCTGAAGCTAAGTCTCCTGAAAATTTGACAAACTTTCAGTATGAAATAAGTGAGAAAATTGAAGATATAACTTTCTGTATTGACTAGTAATAATTAGCTATTACTGAAATTTCTGAAACTTTATTATATACATATTTAATACAATATTTGTGTGTATTACACCTGAGTCTAACTCTCCTGAAAATTTGACAAAGTTTCAGAATTAATTAAGTGAGAAAATGAAGGATATAGCTTTCTGCATTGACTACTATCGGTTAACAATTAATGAAATTAATGAAACTTTAATAATTGCATATTTGATATTAGATTTGTGTTTAGTATACATAAAACTAATTCTCCTGAAAATTTGATAAAGGTTCTGAATTAAATAAGTCATAAAATCAGGGATATAGGTTTCTGCATTGGCCAGTATGGGTAGCTAACCCATACAGAAATTTCTAAAATTTTAAAAATTACATATTTGTTATTAGATTCGTATTTAGTTCACCTGAAGCTAATTCTCCTGAAAATTTGACAAAGTTTCAGTAATAAATAAGTGAGAAAATCGAAGATATAACTTTCTTCATCGACTATTATAGATAAGCTAGTACTGAAATTTTTGAAACTTTATTTATTGTATATATCACATTAGATTTGTATTTAGTGCACCCGAAGTTAACTCTCCTGAAAATTTGACAAAGTTTCAGTACTAAATAAGTGAGAAAATTGAAGATATAACTTTCTGCATTGACTAGTATTGGTTAGCTATTACTGAAATTTCTCAAACTTTATTATATACATATTTAATACAAGATTTGTGTCTAGTACACCTGAATCTAATTCTCCTGAAAACTTGACAAAGTTTCAGTATTAAATAAGTGAGAAAATCGAGGATATAGCTTTCTGCATTGACACGTAAAAAGCTAAAACTGCAGACTGCTAAAACTTTCTGACTGCTGACATTTCTCAAAAGTTATCAATTGAATATTTCCAAGTATAGTGAATCGCTTCTAGGCGACGGTATTTAGCCATAGCAGCAGAAGTAGGCCGTCAATAATCAAAACAAATAAATAAACAAATAAATAGCGACAAATACGGGCTATTGTATTAACATCTGTTTCAATATTATCAGTATAACGATGACTGTTGTTGCTGCAAGTCTAAATTTTAAAAGGATGGCTTTAAGTGAAGCATTTATTACATTGCCTGCTGGATGAAACGTTTGAGTAAGAAGTAATAAAAGTATTTTTTTCTCAATTCTGATACTGCTCTATTACTAATCCTGGCGACTATTTTATGTCTCCATGAATGGCTCGGCCATTGATTTTATGGGGTCGCTAATTCCGCGGCGACAACGGAAATTCGACGGCATCCCAGTTTAACGGACCGCACCCCCGCGGGGGGTGGCCCCCCATAAAACACTTTACAGCGGCCCCGAGGGGGCCCCGAAAAAGAGCGCTGGTCGTGGCGAGCCGGGGGGTGCCGATTTTACAACCCCTTGTCCTCGAGACCTTTCTTGCCCCCACAAAGGGTTTTATTTCCCCGTCCGGCTCTTTTTACACTCTTTATTTTTGAGGGAGCCTTGAACAATTTTTTTACGCCCAAATGCGCCCAAAATAAAAAAAAACTCAGTGCACAACGAGCGACGGGCGGCTCTGGCCGTTGCGTGGGCGCGACAATAAATTTTTTTATCGCGTCGGCCGTTTTGAATATTTATGTGAGTATCAAGTGGCCATTTAGGAGATGTGGGCAGTTTAACAAGTGGCGCGTTATTATTGCCGACGTGTAGTCACCAAATCCGTCCGGCAGGCACCTCCTTAACTCACCCATCGAGGAGATAAGCAGTCCATCGGCTGGGCATTAAATCCGAGCTGGTAATGATAACTATCCGTGTAACTGCTAAGAAATTGAGACATTGAGGCGCAATAAACACGTGTATGATATTGCCGTCAGCCTCGTTTGCCTTCGAATTTGCAGAGGCTGGCAACGAACAACACTGGTAATCTACAACAGTTAATCTACAAGCGATATTGCCATTATAAGGCAATAATGCAATTATCCGTTAATTTGGTATAACAGCAATTGATTGTCGTAATGTATGATAGATATAAGTGGTGGCGAGAGACGTAAACTCAAAGTTGTAGTCGGTGTCACTCCTATTCTAAATGTACTCGTATTCGTTTTGTACGTAATTGGCTTTTATAGTTATCTGCAATGGTATAAAAAAAAAAACAAAAAAAGACATTTTTTAAGCTCGACAAAGCAGCGTTTACAAATTTTCAGCACAACGTTTCGTTTCGAAAAAAACAACATCAACCCTATTATTTTATATGGCCTGTATAAAAATTACACCCCGTATTGGATAGAATTTCCTATTACGAATTCAAAGATTTATATCACAGTATGATTTCTCATGTTTTAGTCAGAAAAAAGGCTTGTTGATACCATCAAGACATCTTCCAAAATTCAAATCAAATTCCAAATATTTATGATGAAATAAAATCAATATACATACACAACAAAATACAAATATGACGCCTCTGATGATGGTTTGTTACAAAACTGAAACTAGTTAGGCAAAATAAAATAAATAAATA
This sequence comes from Othius punctulatus, assembly GCA_951805005.1. Lineage (NCBI taxonomy): Eukaryota > Metazoa > Arthropoda > Insecta > Coleoptera > Staphylinidae > Othius > Othius punctulatus. The sequence goes on from OX638145.1 coordinate 11,252,505, forward strand.
ATAAAATAAAATAAAAATAACTCTACCATTAAGTACAGAATAATAATACCTTAAATAAATAACTGGTAATATGGATAAAAGCTTAAACTTAATTTTGTGTGTTTCAAGGTTTTATGAAATATTACTTACTTACTGTTTGACTTATAAAATCCACAAGAATCTTCAAGAATATACTCTAAAATTTGAACAATATCATGTATTTGTGTGCCATTTCCTTAACTATCAATGAATTTGAAAGCAACGAATTAGGTAATACACTTTACTGAAGTAACTTAAGTTTAGAACATATCTTGCCAAATCATGTTAATATTTCATATACAATAGACTTCTTATAGAATTTGATTTTTTTTTTACAAAATTGTAAATTCACTGCTACAATACTCTCTCTCTCTGTTATTGATGCTAAAATATTAACTTAAAGCTATGACAGTAATCAATCAACTGCAGGTAACATATTTCTTCATATTGATTTGGTTGTTAATATTATTTTATAATCTATTTATATATTTATTTTATAATTATTATTAGTATTACGAGCGGTTAGCTTGTGTTAATAAAAAAAAAAATAAAACCATTTGATTCTTGCAACAGTTAGTTTTAACAGTAACTCCTACAATCGCCATTAAATACAAATAGGGTTATTAAATCTATCATTAACGTGATTATTATTCAGCCACTGTTTAATTTTTTAGTGCCTATTGAAATAAAAAGTATGTGCCTGCCTCGTATAAATTTACATGCGTAGGTACACGCCGACTTATTGTTCGCATACACGCATTTCTGCCACTCTTCCATGCTTTATGCCTTCTACGCATTACGAATTGCGTTTGTGCATTACGCACGGGAGAGATTACGCAGCGCAGTTTAGCACAATTATCGCTATAAAGTGCTCCTCATTGTGTGGGCTTATTAATGCGCTGCAATAAATTGTCAATGCAACTATCAGTCGATATTATTAAATTAAATTAACGGCGCTATTAAACGCCGACGACTCCGCTTTTTTATGGCGCAGTTAAATCAGTTTTGTCATAATTATTGATAATTACAATCTGTAATTTGTCTTTAATGGGCTTATATTAATGTTGCCTGTTGGCATTGATGTAAAGCGCTTAATCGATTTATGATAACTAATAAGTTGATTAATTTTAAATTCGCTTTGATGGCGAATTAATGACGATATTTATATGTGTGAATAAACATTGATATTCATTTTCATTGAATTTTTTTAAATTAATTTATTAATGCTTAATAGTATATTACACTATTCGTTTGGTAAGTGCGTTATAGCAGAATCGAGAAAAAGTTTCTATTTCGAGAAACTTCGGCGTCAACTTCGTCATCGACTTCGTCGTCAACTTCGTCATCCACTTCGTCGTCAACTTCGTCATCCACTTCATCGTCAACTTCGTCATCCACTTCGTCGTCAACTTCGTCGTCGACTTCGTCTCCATTTTTCAATTTTCGATTTTTTATTTATCAATAATATAAACTACAGTAGAAACTAAAAATGTTTCTGAAGTCTGCGAAAATATTCCAAATTTTGTAAAGATTTCTCTTCTTCAGCGAAAATGTTATAAATTTTGCGTTTATTGTTTATTTTTTTCAGGCCCTCGCTTAGAAACATTTGTATACTAATTGAAAAATGTTCTGAAAATGTTCTCAATTTATTCGAAATTTTACTACATGCACTGTACTTGTCATAAGTTTCTAATTTTTGATCAGTTTTCGAAACAATCCATTTGGAAATGCCTCCAAGTTTATAACTTGCTTTACAACTATTTTTGGATTGTGTCTTAGACGTTGAACTTTACAATTTCTCGACTTTAAAATTTGTAAATTGACTGAATAATGTTCTGAAAATGTTCTCAATTCATTAAAAAATTTACCACATGCAGTGAACTTTTTATAAGTTTTGTAATTTTTGTTCAGATTTCTAAACAATTCATTTGGAATTGCATCAAAGTTTGTAATTGGTGAATTTCTAGATTATGAATATGTTTTGAGGTTAATCTGTACAATAGTTTGAGGAAATTTTGTAAATTAACTGACAAAAGTTCAAAGAATGTTCTCAATTCAGTAAAAATTTATTATTTGCAATGAACTTTTTATAAATTTTATAATTTTCATTCAGTTAGTTCATTCAGTAAGTTAACCACATGCAGTGAACTTTTTATAAGTTTTGTAATTTTTGTTCAGATTTCTAAACAATTCATTTGGAATTGCATCAAAGTTTGTAATTGGAGAATTTCTAGATTATGAATATGTTTTGGAGGTTAATCTGTACAATAGTTTGAGGAAATTTTGTAAATTAACTGACAAAAGTTCAAAGAATGTTCTCAATTCAGTAAAAATTTATTATTTGCAATGAACTTTTTATAAATTTTATAATTTTCATTCAGTTTTCCAAACAAGTCATTTGAAATTGCCTTCAAGTATGTAATTGGTAGATTTTTGGAGTCTGGATTGTGTTTTGGAGGTTAAACTCTAATTTTCGAGATTCTGTTAGGCACTAAACCGTGTAAAGAATAACGTTTTTCGCACAATCGCGTAAGCCAAATAAGATAACTTATTACTTTTTTTGTGAAAGCTTTTTGTAGTTGCACTACATTCAAATGTCAGATGCATTTATAATATGAATGCATCTGACAAAACTAAATATATAAATACTTATAACCTTAAACTTAATTATAATATTGTTAAATGTATTATAATTGTTATTAGTGATTGACAATTAAATTTTAATGCCGTTTCATTAAACGCTACTGAAATGTTAAGAAATAATAGTCATAATTATTCATGCAAGTCATCACAAAATAAAATATCTTACGTGTAGAAATAATTAAGTACTTAACACCTAAATAATTTGTCTATTCCTCATTAGAAAATAGTCTGCTATGTTATTAAAGGAATTTGATGGCATTACAATTTTTGAAAGTTTGTGTGGTGTGTCCCACATTTTCCATCCAATGCGGGTGTACTATCAGGACTTGAATTTTAATTACAGGAGGCAAACTTCTTTAATAACGCCCCGCTCTCGCGGGTCCTCGAGGGGGCGCCGCGGGGGGGCGGGGGCGGCGGCTGAGAGCGCCCCATCCAACACAATAACGACGCGGGCCCCCGATTTAATTAAATTATTAAGAAAGTTTTCCCCGGGCCCGGATTATTAAATCATCCCCGGCATCCAATTAAGTTTTCATAGGGGCGCCCCGGGGGTGGTGGCTTGGGGGTGGCGGGCCCCCTCCGGTAATTACTGTTCGAGAGAGGATCGCGGCACGGTTCGCCGCCCACGGACAAAGGGCGGCGGCGGCGCCGGGAGATTGATGGGGCCGCAGGGGGCGGCGGAGGGGGATGGGGGCTCCATTGTCCGCCGCCACGAAGAAAGTGCCCCCATTGAGATGTTACGGGGGGTAGATGGATTGATGGACGTCCGTGGGGTTCCCAGGCTGCTCTCACCTCTCTCGAATGGCGTGAGGTCGTGATAATTAAGGGTTCGGTGCACCCCCATAAATCGACGGGGTGAATGACGAAGGCGGCCCCGCTTCTTTGCCAGCGCGGCCATTTGCAGGGGGCCTCAATGGCACGATGACAGTGGGTGATATCGAATGAACATGGGGAGTGTATTAAGACCTCTTGGGTCTCCAACAGTAGATGCCGAAGAATTATTACAGGTAGAATTTAAATTGGTGCTTCAGGAAATGAAAAAGAATAATCAAGACTTTTGGATTGAAATATGCCATTGTATTCACATAATAAGCACAATACCGACCAGAATAAATATAGTTCCCATATACAGGGTGTCACTCGAGGAATGCACCATGCTTCGTATGCAGACTAATTTAAGCTATTCTAAGAAGAAGAAAATCTTTAATAATCATGGATTGCATTTTCAAACATTTTCAACATATCAGTCGTCAAAATTGGTCGCTCAGTAGTCTACCTTACATGAATGCTACTTGCCTAATGAACAATTTAAAGTATGGTAACCAATAATGGTATTTTTATTGGTCACTAAGAAATCCACGCGTAAACATAAAGACCAGACATCAATATCGCTTCGGATTTAATATGTGGTATGGATAAACACTGAAAATACTTAACATATAGAAAGAATAGGGTACTAGTTTTGAAATACATTAATACGGTACTACTTTTGAAATACATTTTGATTAATAGCAGCATCAGTGTTGTTTTGTAAAATAATAAAATTATTAAAAGACTACATTAATAAACGTGGAATGAAGAATTTATATTCGCCATTATTTTCATAAGTGTTATTAACACTTTATTTTTTAATTCTTGTACATATCTTTTAATATTTGCTGAAAACCTTTATGGCGCATTCACAACCCTTACTGCCCTAAATACTTGAAATACTTTCCACCTGTGCAGCCGCAGGAATGCCCTGGATATCATCCTGGCTGTAATTGTACGTGGAGCCGTTCATTAAGTAATTCCCATGCTAATCATCTCACGAACGTAAGTATCGTTTTAACGGGCTGTTAACGAGCCTGAAATTATGGCCCGAACGTTTACGCCACTACAAGAAATTATCGTTACGGCGGAGAACGAATTACACAAAATCCCACCAGGAACCGCAAAAATTCCAGAAATTTAGAGCTGCAGTAGAAAACACAAAAAATCACGAGAAAAGCTCAGTTTTGAAAGAAGATAGCGGCGATTTGATAATTATTTTGCTAAACAATGCAAGATAAACAATCTTTCAAAATTTTCAAAAAATTTGAAAAAATAAAACGAGGCTTCAAATTCTAATTCTATTTTCAGAATTCACAAACGAAAAACCTACATTTTTCAATAGAGATTAAAATATTTTAAGCTTTAATTTTATTATGTTTACTTAGACTAATTGTGTATAGAAATGCTATAATTGGAATCTTCGCTTCATTATCAAATGAGTAGCAATGGCCCAGTGATCGAATGTTTGCTTGTGACACTGTTGCACTACATCATTTTTCAAATTAGAAACTTATAATTTTATTACTGAAAATGTAGAATATTCGCGAACTTGGAACTTTTTAAAAATCCAGATCCAAGGACCAGATGACCAGATCCGCAAAACAAAAAAACCTTGAGTCTCCATCGTGACTATACATTCATAAAAATCTTACTACACGTTTAATAATTCTTAAAGGCAAGAGTGGAAACTTGATTAGAGCGAAATATTTACCATTTGTAACACACTGTAAATAAATAGTTAAAAGAATACTTACAGACATTAAATCCTCGCTATCCAGGTCAGTTTCACTATCTGAAATAGAAAATATTCTATAGAATAATAATAAGAGTTGAATAGGATTGGAATAAATCGACTGTCGCAATAAGGCAGTAATAGTAAAATAATAGTGACATGAGAATTTTTTAATATGTACATGTGTACATATTATGAAATAGAAATGTTATAATTTTTTTGACAAAAAACCACATTAAAGTAAAAAAAAATATTTTTTAAAGCAAGATGAGGTGATATACAAAGAGTTCCATAGCTTCATGACATAAATTTAGGAGCATGCAATGAAGGGCAAAATTAAATGAAAATGTAAATCATTTTTTCTCTAATCCATTTTGTTTCCAAAATTTATGATCTTAAGGTGTTACTTAGCACATCAGATTCCTTATCAACATTTCCACTAGAGTCACCCACCATGAATACACATTTTCACAAATAATTACAATCATCCGAGTAAACACAGTGCCATATAAGCAAGGGTTCTTCTATGGTTATTGCTACATAAAAACTTTGAGGTTGAGCTTTTTTTTAAATCATACACTATTTTTAGGTGCTTAGCTTATTATGGAATTTAATTTAATATAAATTCCATAATAAAAAAAATTCAAATCAAATTAAACAGTTAGTGAAATTTTCAAGAATAATTCATAAAACTGTAAAGAATGATGAAAGTATTACTCAAAAATGTTATAGTAGGTACTGCAAATTTTCTGAAACCTGTATGACTTGTATGCACTTCTATCTTGTATTTCAAGTTTTTATATTGAGTATAACCTCGACACCCATAGGGTAAAAGAGGGTATGCATGTATGTATGTATGTAGGTATGTATGTAAGTATGTATGTATGTATGTATGTATGTATGTATGTATGTATGTATGTATGTATGTATGTATGTATGTATGTATGTATGTATGTATGTATGTATGTATGTATGTATATTGAGTATAATGTTCGTATATTTTTAGTATCTTGTAGACTTCTTAATAATATTAATATTTGGTCAAAATGCCAAACTCAAGTAATAGAGTATCAAGTTTTAAAGTTTTAAAAGAATAAGCTTGTAAAATCATTCAAATTGGGCAAAATTGACGTCAATTTGACTTAGTGTCCTGAATGAATGTTCCTCAACTCAATTGAGTTGCTCAACGCAATGTTCCTGAATGATTCCATATGTTATATACAGAAAATTCGTGAAATTTTGATATATTCCTCTACATTTCATTAAAATTTGATGTAGGTAGTCATGTACGATAAATGCAATTTTGATACAATTCTGGAGAATTTATGAAAGTATGAAGTATTGCTGGATAAATCATGATAGTTTGATATATTTCTAGACAATCATAGAAAAAAATAATAAAGCTTCCCTCAATATGATAATTCTTATATAATTCTATTAGAAATTTATAAACACTCTTTCTACATTTGAAATATTTCAACATAATTCAATATTTATAAAAAATTCAATGAAATTGCATGTAATATAAAAATTGACATAATTTTATTACTTGTTCAGAAATATTTCATTTATGAGTATGAAATTATATTTCAATTTAAATTGTAGGTGAAGTTTTATGAATATTTCATCAAAAAGTTTAAGAACTATTAAAGTATCTAATCGAAAATTTGATGGAAATGAAGATGTTCCCAAAGTTTCATGAATAACTGATACAATTATCCCGTTATAATTTTTTACTACATTGCGTATAATTTTTATAAAGTTTTAATATCTTGAGGATATTTTGTCAATACTGATTGAAACTTTTATATATTATGGTTTGTAAAATCATTAAACTAGGGCAAAACTGATGGGAATATGATATAGTTTTAAAAGTTCGTGTATAATTTCATTGTAATTTCAAGTTAGATCACATCGCTTCCAGAGAAAATATATGTAACCGTGCCAAAAAGCCTCATTTAAATTAAATTTCGGCGATTTTTCGACAAAAAATTTAGCATGACTTCTCGAAAGCCCCGACTACACCTTATAATTAAAAAAATTGCAATTTAGATTTCTAACACATCTACGAAACATTTTCGTAAATTTTCTACTATATAGATCTATAAAATTTAGGTGCAATTTGTTTTGCAAAAATAGAAATCCAATAAAATTTGTCTATTTATAGTCATGTGTGCGAAAATATAAAATGAAAATTATTTTATTTTACATTGCGTATAATTGTTATATATATTTTCATATCTTGAGGATATTTTTGCAATAGTGATTGAAAATTTTATGTATTATGTCTTGTAAAATCATTAAACTGGGGCAAAACTGATGGGAATTTGACTTAGTTTTAAAAGTTCGTGTATAATTTCATTGTATTTTCAAGTTAGATCACATAGCTTCCAGAGAAAATATATGTAATCGTGCCAAAAAGCCTCATTTAAATTAAATTCGGGCGATTTTTCGGAAAAAAATGTAGCATGACTTCTCGAAAGCACCTACTACACCTTTGAATATAATTGAGGCGTTTATTTTTAAAAGTGCATATGTCCAAAAATCAGTTTTGTGGGAAATTTAAAAAAAAGTTACAGTGGAAGTTATACTCAAAGTACCGGGAATTTAAATCGGGCTATTCTCCTGTATTTATTTCAACTTATTTAAAAATAAAAATAATATATTTTAAATAAAAACTGTGAAACAAGAGAAAAACGGGGAAAACAGTTGGACTTGTGTTGTTTTTAGGTGGAAATTTTGTAATGCGAACAAATAAAAATACAAAATATAGTTTAAATACAAAATAAACTTTACTTTTTCAAAAAAGAAAAAAATTAAAATTAAACCTCTTCACAACCACTACTGTTGCCTGGTCTAGTTCGGGTTACTCATCAATAGAGATAGGATAGTTAGGCAAAATAAAACATCAAAAAAGGTAGGCAAAAAGGCAAAAAAAAGTGACCAAAAAGGTAAAAAAGATGGCAAAAAAGGCAAATTAAAAAAAACGCAAGAAATGCAAAAATAGTGCACAAAAACACAATACCAAGGTATGGCCGAGGAGAAACTGAAAACACATCTAGAGAACTGTAAGAAATGAAACATATTTAAATAATCAACTTTTTATTGGGACCATGTAAAATATTAATAATTATTAAATAAAAATAAATAATTGTTAATAATAATTATACATTTTTATTTTTGAACCATCCCGTAACAAGTAATTTTTCTATGTTATCTGGAGTTAATTTAGTTCTCCTGTCACTGAGAATTTGTTTGTACACGGAAAATGATCTTTCTACATCACATGATGTTATAGGAGCAAATTTCAGTGAACTTATTTCGTCTGGAGAGAGTTTATTATATACAAGTACTTCGGAACAGGAAGCGGTACCATTTAAATTTTTTGAAATATTTCTTATTTCATCTAAACATGAATTTTTTTGAAAAACTGTTTTTAGTTTTTCATTAATAAGTTTTCCTGCTGGACCCGGAGCACCCGACGTGAGTATGATTGCATCATCGATGATTTTAAGAGATTCGATGAGGCTTAATCCAATCTTTTCCAAATTTTCGATTTTTTGCGGTATCCAAGAAAAATATGTTTGTATGTAGGTCAGAACATTTAATACATTTGCGTCGTTGAAAGCTTGCTGTGATTTTGATATTGCCCTGGAATTCGAAGCATCGAATGAAAACATGACCTAAAACAGGAAAAAAAATGTACTCCCGATTAGCTGTCATTAAATATTTTATATACCTTTTTTATTTCTGAAAAATTTGAAGAGTAGAAGTTGGGCGTCGGAGCATTCTAATTACATCTTAATAAAAAAATTTTTTTTCAAGTATTCCAAAATCGAAATAAAAAAATTTACAAACCACCTAAAAAGGCATAAAAAAGGTAAAAAATGCAAAATGCACCCGAAAAAGGCAAAAACCTCGAATTTATGCGAAAAAGGCAAAATAAAATAAAATTATTTAGGTTTTTTTAAATGTTTTCTATGGTAAACAGATAATGCGCTGGGCCTGCCTTTAATCATACCTTTTATAAGAAAAAGGCAAATTGCCTAACTATCCTACCTCTACTCATCAACAATAGTTAAATTTTGCCTGGCAAAAAAACGGTTCATAAAATGATATATTTTGGGGTTCCTCAAAGAAAAGCATTAAGTCCTTAAGATTTTTCAGTTTTGCTGATGATATTTCTTGCTTTTTGTTTAGATATTGGACTTGAGAGCCGTTTACTGTTAATAACTCGATTTGTGCATATTTGGACTTGTGTTGTGTTTAAAATAAACGTCTCAATTGCAAATTAGATTTCTAATACTTCTACAAAACATTTTGGTAAATTTTCTACTATATAGATGCATGAAATTTAGGTGCATTATTTTGCTAAAATAGAAATCCAATAAAATTCGTCTATTTATAGTCATGTGCGAAAATATCCAATGAAAATAATACAGTACAGTATATAAATTAAGGAAAGTATATCTTATTCTTTATTCTTTGGTATTTCCCAGTTTCGTGTTTTCTGTTTTCAGTTACATGGGGTACTAAATCATACAATCTCTTACCTTCGCTGGTAATGTTTAGGATTGCCGCGTACCCTGTTGAGAAGGGCCATTCTAATGGCCGGAATTTGGCAGGAGGTTGTGCAGAAAATAGAAACTTAAAAAAAATTGACTACACAGTTGTTTAATGTTTTCAAGAGAATTTGATGAATGTGTTGATACCATTCAAAGGCCGCTTTTATGCGAAGAATCTGTGTAGTAGTGTTGGGTGCAACGTTTTCATGCGAAACTTTTCAGTTTCGCAATTATAAGGAAAGCTCATGGCAGGTGGGTCTTGCGCTTTTGGGGCATGATGAATTGCCTGGGGTCGATATTCCCATGATGGATGGCGCCATGGTAATGCACTGTGCGACTCGGGCCAATGCCGGTGGCGAAGAGGTGCGTGTCCATGGCGTCCTCCCCGTGTGCATCCGCGGGGGTGGCTCGGGCGGCGTCGTCGCCGCGGCCATAAAAAAAGGCGGCGCGGCGCCGCGCGTCGGCGGTGGGGGCGGCGGCGGTGCCTGGCCACGGTGCCGGAGAGCATTGTGCCCGGGGCCGAGGGGGTTGCGAGCGTGACAGCCGGCCATTACTTCTTGTAACCGGAGACTTATGGCACGGGGAGCGCGCAGCAGGGAACCATTAACTAAATTACCGAAGAAGCGGCCAATGGGGGCGCGCTAAGATTTAGACTTGGCGGAATTGATTGCCGGGCTCAGGTGCCGCCGCCGCATTGGAAACTATGAAACACGTCAGGGGCAGATCTATGGAGATTGGGGCCCCCGCGTAATCGGTTTATACGGGGCGCCCCCGATGCACCCTCCCTAATTTACGCCACGAACCTTTTCCTCGGTGATATTTCACTTAGCATAACTTCCCGGCGAAAGATACCAGGCTATCGCCTTAATTACATGCTCGGAATTCAACGGATTTAATGCTTCAATTAATATAAAAATAAAACGAATTGGCACGCCACAGATACGGCCAATATAAAAGCGATAACGCCGCGGCAACTGCGCGTTTACACAGGATTCGGGGCACGCGAGCGTAATTCACGCCGGATTTTACCACCTCCTGGGGGCGGCGAGGAGCGCACGGCTGAAATATTCACCGGGTCTAAGTGTGTTCCGCGGATGAAAATTTCACCAATAACTTAATAAAAATGCAAATGCAATTCTGCGCTGCACGGATCCCAGGGCCCTATAACGATATCACCTCTGCGAGGTATTTTAATATTTACGCGACATGTGGAAAAACCTTCCCCCCATTCCACGGGGCCACGATATTGCCATTCCGGGCACGGCTCCCGTACGCATTCCGAAACGAATTATGAAGCAATAATGAAGAGCCCCGGGGTCTTTGGAGAGAGATCGGGGGCGATATATACTGTTTTTGGCCCGTGGACCACCAACATAGCCTGGGCGCAGTAAAATAGTCAGCGTAGACATTCAGACTTATTTATCGGCGGTGATTCTAATTTCGTGTTATCGGCTGGCTAAGGCGAGGGGGCTAGGGGGCGACACTGGGATGCTGTAAGGATGTGATATATTTCAGAAGACCCTTGTACTCCTGGCTGATGAATTAATTTAACGGCCCAGACGAGCGGCTATCGCCCGGATTTTAGTTTCTTCCAAATAACGCAATCAATAACGCAGAATGCCGTAAACATTATTATTTCGTGCATTACTACGCTAATTACTTGTAGTATGTTTTATCTAAAAAAATGTTCGTTCTTCACAAAAAGTCATATTTTATAAATATTCAGGGTTGATTTACTACCCTCGAACGGCAAATTGGAAAATATCACTTACAGGGTATATTCACCGACCTTTCAGGACTAACATACATAAGTTTCATTGAGCGACAATTTAATGCACACTTTTTATGATATCTTTATATATCCTGAATGTTTAACTTTCCAAGTTGACCAGTATAAGTTATCAGTCATTGAAATTTTCTGAAAATTTATCTACTGGATATTTTGAAAATTTTATGCCAGATATGTATACAGTATACCTGAATACATATCCTCTGAAAATTTGTCCACAAGTACATCTTAAATAAGTGAGAAAATCGAGTTATTAACTTTCCGCGTTGACCAGTAAAAGTTATCAATCACTGAAATTTTGAAAATTTATCAAATCGATATTATGAAAATTTTAATCCAAATCTGTATACAGTTTAGCTTAATACAAATCCTCCGAAAATTTGACCACAAATAAATCTTAAATAAGTGAGAAAATTGAGTTATTAACTTTCCGAGTTGACCAGTATAAGTTATCAGCCACTGAAATTTCTGAAAATTTATCTAATGGATATTATGAAAATTTTAACCCAAATCTGTATACAGTTTATCTTAATACAAATCCTCCGAAAATTTGACCACAAATAAATCTTAAATAAGTGAGAAAATTGAGTTATTAACTTTCCGAGTTGACCAGTATAAGTTATCAGTCACTGAAATTTCTGAAAATTTATCTAATGGATATTTTGAAAAATTTATGCCAGATCTATATACAGTATACCTGAATACAAATCCTCTGAAAATTTCACCACGAGTACATCTTAAATAAGTGAGAAAATCGAGTTGTTAACTTTCCGAGCTGACAGGTATAAGTTATCAGTCATTGAAAATTCTGAAAATTTATATAATGGATATTTTGAAAATTGTATGCCAGATATGTATACAGTATGCCTGAATACATATCCTCTGCAAATTTGACAACGAGTACATCTTAAATAAGTGATAAAATCTAGGTATTAACTTTCCGAGTTGAGAGGTATAAGTTATCAGTCACTGAATTTTATGAAAACTTTTCTAGTGGATATTTTGATTTTTTTATAACATATATGTATACAGTATGCCTGAATACAAATCCTCTAAATATTTCACTACGAATACATCTTAAATAAGTGAGAAAATTGAGTTATTAACTTTCCGAGTTGACCAGCGTAAGTTATCAGTCACTGAAATTTCTGAAAATTTATCGAATGGATATTTTGAAAAATTTATGCCAGATCTATATACAGTATACCTGAATACAAATCCTCTAAAAATTTTAGCACGAGTATGTCTTAAATAAGTGAGAAAATCGAGTTATTAACTTTCCGAGTTGATCGGGTTTTTATAAATATTCAGGGTTGATTTACTACCCTCCAACGGCAAATTTGAAAGTGTTACTTACATGGTATATTCACTAACCCTTCAGGACTAACATACATAAGTTTAATTGAGCGACAATTTAATGCACACTTGACCAGTTTACAAATTGACCAGTATAAGTTTTCAGGCACTGAAATTTCTGAAAATTTACTTACTGGATATTTTGATAATTTTATGACAGATCTGTATACATGCCTGAATGCAAATCTTCTGAAAATTTGATAACAAGTATGTCTTAAATAAGTGAGAAAATCGAGCTATTCACTTTCCGAGTTGACCAGCATAGTTGATTAGACACTAACATTTCTGAAACTTTATCTACTGGATATTTTGGCAATTTTAAGCCAGATCTGTATACAGTATACCTGAATTCAAATCCTCTGAAAATTAGACCATGAGTATGTCTTAAATAAGTGAGAAAAACGAGTTATTAACTTTCCAAGTTATGACCTGTATAAGTTATCATTTACTGAAATTTCTGAAAATTTATCTACTGGATATTTTGAAAATTTTATGCCAGATCTGTATACAGTATACCTGAATACAAATCCTCTAAAAATTAGACCACGAGTATGTCTTAAATAAGTGAGAAAAACGAGTTATTAACTTTCTAAGTTATGACCTGTATAAGATATCATTTACTGAAAATTCTGAAAATTTATCCACTTATATTTTGAAAATTTTATGCCAGATATGTATACAGTATACTTGAATACAAATCCTCTGGAAATTTGACCACGCGTAAATCTTAAATAAGTGAGAAAAACGAGTAATTAACTTTCCAAGTTATGACCTGTATAAGTTATCATTTAGTGAAATTTCTGAAAATTTATCTACTGGATATTTTGAAAATTTTATGCCAGATATGTATACAGTATGCCTAAATACAAATCTTCTAAAATATTAACCACGAGTACATCTTAAATAAGTGAGAAAATCGAGCTATTAACTTTCCGAGTTGACCAGTATAAGTTATCTGACACTGATTTTTCTGAAAATTTATCTCCTGGATATTTTGAAAATTTTATGCCAGATATGTATACAGTATACTTGAATACAAATCCTCTGGAAATTTGACCACGTGTAAATCTTAAATAAGTGAGAAAAACGAGTAATTAACTTTCCAAGTTATGACCTGTATAAGTTATCATTTACTGAAATTTCTGAAAATTTATCTACTGGATATTTTGAAAAATTTATGCCAGATATGTATACAGTATGCCTAAATACAAATCTTCTAAAATATTAACCACGAGTACATCTTAAATAAGTGAGAAAATCGAGCTATTAACTTTCCGAGTTGACCAGTATAAGTTATCTGACACTGATGTTTCTGAAAATTTATCTCCTTGATATTTTGAAGATTTTATGACAGATTTGTATACAGTATACTTGAATACAAATCCTCTGAAAATTAGACCACGAGTATGTCTTAAATAAGTGAGAAAAACGAGTTATTAACTTTCTAAGTTATGACCTGTATAAGATATCATTTACTGAAATTTCTGAAAATTTATTTACTGGATATTTTGAAAATTTTATGCCAGATATGTATACAGTATACCTGAATACAAATCCACGAAAAAATTTCACCACAAGTACATCTTAAATAAGTGAGAAAAACGACTAATTAACTTTCCAAGTTATGACCTGTATAAGTTATCATTTACTGAAATTTCTGAAAATTTATCCACTGGATATTTTGAAATTGTTATGCCAGATATGTATACAGTATGCCTGAATACAAATCCTCTGAAAATTTCACCACGAATATGTCTTAAATAAGTGAGAAAATCGAGCTGTTAACTTTCCGAGTTGACCAGTAAACGTTATCAGTCACTAAACTTCTGAAAATTTATCAAACGGATATTTAGAAAAAAATATGCCAGATCTGTATACAGTATACTTGAATACAAATTCCCTGAAAATTTGACCACGAGTACATCTTAAATAAGTGAGAGACGCGAGTTATTAACTTTCCGAGTTCATTGGATTTTTATTAATATATTTGGGGTTGATTTACTACCCTCCAACGGCAAATTGGAAAGTGTCACTTACAGGGTATAAGGTGTATACCCTGTGTGTTAAACTAAAAAGTTTAGTCTGTAACTTACATATGAACTAACACCGTTGACCTAAGACCGTTGAAAATTTATGTGTCTTCAAGTTTGTGATTGATGGATTCTGGATTGGCTTGGAGGTTAAAATATTTATGTTTTTAAGAAAAGTTTGTAAATTGACTGAACATGTAGGTACTGAAAATTTCTTGATTTCATTGAAAATATACCTACAGTGGTTTTTCTTCCGCTTTTCAAAGAATTTATGTGGAACAGCCTCAAGTTTGTAATTGGTAGATTTCTGTTAGGTTCTGGACTGTCTCGAACTCTACAATGTTATGCAAACTCTATATCAAGTGAAGGATTATTTAATGGACTTCCATACTAGGAAATCATATATAGCGTGTTACTTAAAAAAAAAACAAATGGTGCAGTTTGCGTATATTGATCAACCTACATGATATAGTAAGTTATGTGCCAAATGAATATATATTTTTAACAGTCAACTATCAATAAAACTACACACCGAATTATAGCTTACAAGTTCCATCAATAAGAGTAGACAAAATTAATAATATTGTATACATTTTTGTATAAACATCTGAATAAGATGCAAACGGTTAGGTTTCAACCCCTATAACCCAATATCATTTTAATTCTGTAGTAAAATAGGATAAAAAAATGAAAAGATATATAGGGTGTTCTATTTAAAAAGTTTAGTCTGTAACTTTCATATGAACTACTACCGAACTGAAAATTTATGTGCTTTCAAGTTTGTGATTGATAGATTCTGGATTGGCTTGGTGGTTGAAATCTATATTTTTTAAGGAAAAGTTTGTAAGTTGACTGAACATTGTAGGTACTGAAAATTTCCTAATTTAATTGAAAATATACCTAAAGTGGTTTTTCTTCCGATTTTCAAAGAATTTATGTGGAGCAGCCTCAATGTTTGTAATTGGAAGATTTCTGTTAGGTTCTCAACTGCCTATAACACTACATAGTTATGCAAACGATTTGAAATCATGTCAAAATGTTCTAAAGACTTTCCGAATGCACTGCAAATGTTCGAAATTTTATCCCTGTGTTCCTAATTTTTTAAACAGCTTTTAACAACTCTTAGCACAAGAGACAATAATCTAAACTTTTCTGAATTCAGTGTAAATTTTGTCATTTTGTTTTCAATTTTCTAAACAATTAAAAAATTTATTTGTTTTTAGTTCACTACCGATAAGGTCATTTGGGGCATAATAATACATCCCATGTAGCATGTGCTGGAATTTTTGTATTAATATCGGTTTGTATAGTTATGGGTTAAGAAAATTGTACTTCATTAATTCTTCATTGGGTAAGTAAATAAAATTTTCTAAACCCATAACTATATAAATAAAGCCCTAATATGAGAAACATAAGTAATATTTGAAGACGTAGTTAGCACTATCAGGTAATGAAGAACTCAGTCTTTAATTTACATGGAGTCTTTAGGTCTTCATTACCTGATACTGGCAACTACTTCTACAAAACTACTTAATCAGATCTAAACACATTTAAATATAAGTAATATTGTTTTGGTTTCCACGTTCAATTTCTGTCATTTGAATGAATGTAGGATACAAACCGAAAATTCTGAGAGTTGACCTCGCCATTCATGGTATGTAGCTTTATCGGTGGAAACTATTTTATTCAAAGTTTCTACATTATCGTTTAACAAATTAAACATTGTTTCGCAAAAATCTGTCGTTTTTTCTTTATCTTCCTCGATTTTTAATTTTTGGGTTTAATTTTGTTGAGCACCCAATAACGTTTTAACAGTCGATTTCCGTGAGACACCCTGTATACAGGGTGTCTCAAAATTGACGCCCATCCTCTTGGGATTTGATCCAGGGGGCTTATGGAAATTGAAAATTAAGAGTGGAAAATTTTCCATTTGCCCTTTGTTATAGAGTTATTGATAAAAAACAAAAAAAAACATTTCAACTGTAAACGTTATCATATGCTAATACTATTAGTCCAGGGGGCTTATGGAAATTGAAAATTAAGAGTGGAAAATTTTCCTTTTGCCCTTTGTTATAGAGTTATTGATAAAAAACAAAAAAAAACTTTTCAACTTTAAACGTTATTATATGCTAATAATATTAGTCTTATGACTGAGTTCTTCATTACCTGATAGAGCTAACTACATTTTCAAACCTACCTAATCAGAATGGATCTAAACACGTTTAAACATAACTAATATTGTTTTGGGTTCCACGTTCAATTTCTGTCATTTAAATTTTGGGTTTCATTTTGTTGAGCACCCAATAACGTTTTAACAGTCGATTTCCGTGAGACACCCTGTATACAGGGTGTCTCAAAATTGACGCCCGTCCTCTTGGGATTTGATCCAGGGGGCTTATGGAAATTGAAAATTAAGAGTGGAAAATTTTCCTTTTGCCCTTTGTTATAGAGTTATTGATAAAAAACAAAAAAAACTGTAAACGTTCTTATATGCTAATAATATTAGTCTTTATGACTGAGTTCTTCATTACCTGATAGAGCTAACTACATTTTCAAACCTACTTAATCAGAATAGATTTAAACACATTTAAACATAACTAATATTGTTTTGGGTTCCACGTTCAATTTCTGTCATTTAAATTTTGGGTTTCATTTTGTTGAGCACCCAATAACGTTTTAACAGTCGATTTCCGTGAGACACCCTGTATACAGGGTGTCTCAAAATTGACGCCCGTCCTCTTGGGATTTGATCCACAGGGCTTGTGGAAACTGAAAATTAAGAGTGGAAAATTTTCCATTTGCCCTTTGTTAGAGTTATTGATAAAAAACAAAAAAAAACTTTTCAACTGTAAACGTTATTATATGCTAATAATATTAGTCTTATGACTGAGTTCTTCATTACCTGATAGAGCTAACTACATTTTCAAACCTACTTAATCAGAATGGATCTAAATACATTTAAATATAACTAATATTGTTTAGGTTTCCACGTTCAATTTCTGTCATTTTGATTTTAAATTTTTAGGTTTCAATTTGTGAGCACCCAATAAAGTTTTAACGATCGATTTCCGTGAGACACCCTGTATATATTTTTGTAAAATTAACAACTGTGATATGCCCAATAAAATATAAAAAATTAACATGCAAATTGTATCATTCAATTTCTGTTTAAAAAAAATATATATCGAGTAACTAATAAGTTCTTAACGGATGGTTTGTACCATACACTATGTGTATAGTCGACCCAAAAATCTAAGAATATTACGACTTTGACTTTTAAGTATTTTATGGGGGTTTTATTTGGTGTTGCCATAAAATCAGCGCTTATATTACCTGTCCTGCTAATATTATTCAGTTATCTGGGGTTGCCCGGCTGTCTTTCTGGTATTGACGACGGCGTGCGATTCTTCCGTCTTGACCATCCGTTTGCTTTATGGTGACCCTAAATTAGACCCCGAATATAACTATTAAGAAGTCAAAGTCATAATATTCTTAGATCTTTGGGTCAAGTATATGTGCAAAGTTAGCAAATATGATATGCGTAATGAGAAATGAAAACATCAACATGCAAAGTTTAAATATAAAAATGAATCCATGTACGCTCGCGCAATTGAACTCGGCGCCCGTTTCGGGCTTGTATTTATTTACTTTTTATTGTGAACGGCGAGGGGGCGCACCACGAACGGGGGGCGGCGGGGGGCACGTCGGCGCCCCCACCCACCTGGGCCGTTCCGTGCTTTAAATCGCAATTACAGTTGCAACTTTTAATCTACATAATTCTCCGGAACGGCCCCATAAAAGTCGACGCCGGCAGCGGCCCCGGGGCCCGTATTCAAAAACGCGGAAAGCGGGGGCCCCGTTGCCGCCGGCAAGGAACTCTTTTATTGCGTATTTATTTAAGTTGTAGTTATTGCTGATGGGAAACGCCACCTACGCGGATTTAGGACGTTTTTTATGCGCCGCTGTTATTGTTGGTTGCGCCGTTCTGGCGCTTGTGCGTACATTTCGCTGCTGCAGTCTGGACCCGGTGACGTGGGGGCAATATTGATCTGTTTAATAGGCGAGAGCATAACGGGGGATTGGAAACGGATTTAGTGTAACGGCAGTGCAGGGGATTACGCATGAACTAGCGGGGCCCGCATAAATCGATGGCGCGTTAACAGCCGCGTTAATTTGCGCGCCGCATAAAGCGCGCAATTTTTTTTTTGTTCGTGCCGAATTGCGCGCGGATATTGGAAACGCGGTAATTCATGATTTTTGTGCGGTGCCGGTTAGTGCATGAATATCGGGGGGATGCGAGCGCCTCGTGTTTTCAATAACGAGACTAAATATTCAATGGGGGCACTAGGAGCGCTACTTGCGAGGAGATGGCCCATTCACGAGCGCATTGCCCATTCCGGTCTCGGAAAGACCCATTCCGGCTCTTACAATGGTCGTTGCGTTGAGTACTATGGTGTTCCATGAGCGGGGAGCGGAGTTTTCGCAGGAAATATCGGGGCGGCGTGCGGATTTCGACGGCCGATCGCAGGTGGATCGGGGGGCGTAATGGGGGCCCCCGCGGGGCCCCGCGCTCGCTCCCCAATTTCCCCAATTTCCACGCTGCGGGGGCGTTTCGATTGCGCCGGGGGCAGACTCCTGCCGCCCCTCCCTGAGACGCCGTCCCAGCGATTCTATGATTATGTTACGAGCTGATCATAAAGAGCAAGTGTTTATACGGCCGTGATTGAAGTAATTATGTAAGATTTTTATATCTACTTGTT
Organism: Othius punctulatus; assembly: GCA_951805005.1. Lineage (NCBI taxonomy): Eukaryota > Metazoa > Arthropoda > Insecta > Coleoptera > Staphylinidae > Othius > Othius punctulatus. The sequence goes on from OX638145.1 coordinate 11,272,211, forward strand.
GCACGCGCGCCCCCTTGCCCCCAGAAACCACCCCCGCAGCAATTTGCATCGATGGCGCGCTTAAAACCGGATTTACCGCCCTGGCAAACAACGCGAAACAAGAACAATAGGTAATCCATGTAGATGAATGGCCAATCCGATGTCGGCGGATGGAACAACTCTGTCGACGCTGGACCATAACTCAGGTGATAATGGCCGTTTGAATTGCCCGGGTATACCCTGGCCGCATTGCGATATGCCCGCCACTTCGCCAAATGAACAACTCATCATCCCCCCGTCTCTCTCCCACCTGCACTAATGGCGCCGCGGCCCTCTTTATCCGCCCCCGCCGCCCCCGCAGCCCCTGCGGATCGTGGATTGTTTTCGGACCGCCGACTGAAATATACGGGTATCATTTCCGCGGGGCGCCCGCCCCCCTTAGACTGTGACCGCCAGATTACCCCACCGCCCTGCCAACCGTGCCAACCAACCCCTGCGCCGTCACAGTCTAACCCGCCGCCCGCAGCGCCGGCGGGTTAGTTATCTAGCCGACTTGATCCGAGGCTTTACAGCGATCCAATTATCTGGATATACGGAGCGTTTCGATTCAGATCCCGTTTGGGATTCATTCCGGTTTAAGCCTCGTTGAATATTTCGCACCGCCGACGGCGGCGTTATCTTTATCATTCCTGATGGGCGGTTTTAATTCGGGCGCCGTCGGGGGCGGCTGCGGCGTCCCCCGCAGAACACTGCGAAACAGCGCGCGGCCATAAAGCGGGACGCAATTTTCGGGGAGGCCATCAATTCGTAACTAAAACCCACATTCGAAAACTCGTATCTGCCTACAGCCCCACTTCAGAGTTTAGATACCAGGGAACGCGGTGTAACGACTCAAGGCTCCGACTTTAGAATCCAATTGTCTTAACAGAAATATCCCTCAATATTAAAAACATAAGCAGACCATGCAAATCACTGATAACACTGGTCAACACAATGTTTATCCCTTGGTCATAAATAGCTGATTCCGATATTGAGTTATTCTATAAAATAGAATAGAATAGAATAGAATATAATAGAAAAGAACAGAAAATAAAAGAAAATAATAAAAAAGAATGGAATAGAATCGAATAGAATAGAATAGAAAAATAGATGCAAATAGTAGTTAGTGTGATAGCCAAATTTATTATTTATACGACACGTACATTCTCAATTCCCTTGGTGAGTTATTAAATAAAATATACCTAATAGAATAGAATAGAATAGAATATAATAGAAAATAACAGAAAAGAACAGAAAGTAATAGAATATAATAGAATAGAATAGAATAGAATAGAATTGAATTGAATTGAATAGAATATAATAAAATAGAATAGAATAGAATAGAATAGAATTGGATATAATAGAATCGAATCGAATAGATTAGAATTTGTTTTCTCATATGGATATACACAACAAACATACATATAACAGACTTCACAAAATAATATTTATTAATTAAACCTGTTAATATTATACATTACATTAATTAATATCGATAAATGAGGTAATTTGTAATGAGGTTGTGGTGGTATGCTGCCAAAATATAATATGTGTACAATATTATATTTTGGCAGCATACTAAAAAAATTAAGCCAAACTTCTTTAGGCCAGAAGCTGTTTCACTAATGTACAATACTACTTAAAAGCTTGCGTAAAAAATACAGGGTGTTAACCATGTTTTGTTTATTGCTATAATATACACAAATAACTCAAAAACGAATGTAACATATTCAATGAAATTTTATATCTGATTTGTACAAGTCGAAAACCGTTGAAAAAAGCGATAGAAGGCACTTTGCTCTTTGCATTTTTCGGTTTTTTAACCATGTTTTGTTTATTGCTATAATATACACAAATAACTCAAAAATGAATGTAACAAATTCAATGAAATTTTATATCTGATTTGTACAAGTCGAAAACCGTTGAAAAAAGCGATAGAAGGCACTTTGCTCTTTGCATTTTTCGGTTTTTTAACAATGTTTTGTTTATTGCTGTAATATACACAAATAACTCAAAAACGAATGTAAGAAATTCAATGAAATTTTATATCTGATTTGTACAAGTCGAAACCCGTCGAAAGAAGCGATAGAAGGCGCTTTGCTCTTTGCATTTTTCGGTTTTTTAACCATGTTTTGTTTATTGCTGTAATATACACAAATAACTTAAAAACGAATGTAAGAAATTCAATGAAATTTTATATCTGATTTGTACAAGTCGAAAACCGTTGAAAAAAGCGATAGAAGGCACTTTGCTCTTTGCATTTTTCGGTTTTTTAACCATGTTTTGTTTATTGCTATAATATACACAAATAACTCAAAAACGAATGTAACAAATTCAATGAAATTTTATATCTGATTTGTACAAGTCGAAAACCGTTAAAAAAAGCGATAGAAGGCACTTTGCTCTTTGCATTTTTCGGTTTTTTAACCATGTTTTGTTTATTGCTATAATATACACAAATAACTCAAAAACGAATGTAACAAATTCAATGAAATTTTATATCTGATTTGTACAAGTCGAAAACCGTTGAAAAAAGCGATAGAAGGCACTTTGCATTTTTCGGTTTTTTAACCATGTTTTGTTTATTGCTAAAATATACACAAATAACTCAAAAACGAATGTAAGAAATTCAATGAAATTTTATATCTGATTTGTACAAGTCGAAAACCGTTGAAAAAAGCGATAGAAGGCACTTTGCTCTTTTCATTTTTCGGTTTTTTAACCATGTTTTGTTTATTGCTGTAATATACACAAATAACTCAAAAACGAATGTAAGAAATTCAATGAAATTTTATATCTGATTTGTACAAGTCGAAAACCGTTGAAAAAAGCGATAGAAGGCACTTTGCATTTTTCGGTATTTTAACCATGTTTTGTTTATTGCTGTAATATACACAAATAACTCAAAAACGAATGTAAGAAATTCAATGAAATTTTATATCTGATTTGTACAAGTCGAAAACCGTTGAAAAAAGCGATAGAAGGCACTTTGCTCTTTGCATTTTTCGGTTTTTTAACCATGTTTTGTTTATTGCTAAAATATACACAAATAACTCAAAAACGAATGTAACAAATTCAATGAAATTTTATATCTGATTTGTACAAGTCGAAAACCGTTGAAAAAAGCGATAGAAGGTCCTTTGCTCTTTGCATTTTTTGGTTTTTTAACCATATTTTGTTTATTGCTATAATATACACAAATAACTCAAAAATGAATGTAACAAATTCAATGAAATTTTATATCTGATTTGTACAAGTCGAAAACCGCTGAAAAAAGCGATAGAAGGCATTTTTCTCTTTGCATTTTTCGGTTTTTTAACCATGTTTTGTTTACTGCTAAAATATACACAAATAACTCAAAAACGAATGTAACAAATTCAATGAAATTTTATATCTGATTTGTACAAGTCGAAAACCGTTGAAAAAAGCGATAGAAGACACTTTGCATTTTTCGGTTTTTTAACCATGTTTTGTTTATTGCTGTAATATACACAAATAACTCAAAAACGAATGTAAGAAATTCAATGAAATTTTATATCTGATTTGTACAAGTCGAAAACCGTTGAAAAAAGCGATAGAAGGCACTTTGCATTTTTCTGTTTTTTAACCATGTTTTGTTTATTGCTAAAATATACACAAATAACTCAAAAACGAATGTAACAAATTCAATGAAATTTTATATCTGATTTGTACAAGTCGAAAACCGTTGAAAAAAGCGATAGAAGGCACTTTGCTCTTTGCATTTTTCGGTTTTTTAACCATGTTTTGTTTATTGCTATAATATACACAAATAACTCAAAAACGAATGTAACAAATTCAATGAAATTTTATATCTGATTTGTACAAGTCGAAAACCGTTGAAAAAAGCGATAGAAGGCACTTTGCATTTTTCTGTTTTTTAACCATGTTTTGTTTATTGCTAAAATATACACAAATAACTCAAAAACGAATGTAACAAATTCAATGAAATTTTATATCTGATTTGTACAAGTCGAGAACCGTTGAAAAAAGCGATAGAAGGCACTTTGCTCTTTGCAGTTTTCGGTTTTTTAACCATGTTTTGTTTATTGCTAAAGTATACACAAATAACTCAAAAACGAATGTAACAAATTCAATGAAATTTTATATCTGATTTGTACAAGTCGAAAACCGTTGAAAAAAGCGATAGAAGGCACTTTGCTTTTTGCATTTTTCGGTTTTTTAACCATGTTTTGTTTATTGCTATAATATACACAAATAACTCAAAAACGAATGTAACAAATTCAATGAAATTTTATATCTGATTTGTACAAGTCGAAAACCGTTGAAAAAAGCGATAGAAGGCACTTTGCTCTTTGCATTTTTCGGTTTTTAACCATGTTTTGTTTATTGCTAAAATATACACAAATAACTCAAAAACGAATGTAACAAATTCAATGAAATTTTATATCTGATTTGTACAAGTCGAAAACCATTGAAAAAAGCGATAGAAGGCACTTTGCTCATTGCATTTTTCGGTTTTTAACCATGTTTTGTTTATTGCTGTAATATACACAAATAACTCAAAAACGAATGTAAGAAATTCAATGAAATTTTATATCTGAGTTGTACAAGTCGAAAACCGTTGAAAAAAGCGATAGAAGGCACTTTGCTCTTTGCATTTTTCGGTTTTTTAACCATGTTTTGTTTATTGCTAAAATATACACAAATAACTCAAAAACGAATGTAACAAATTCAATGAAATTTTATATCTGATTTGTACAAGTCGAAAACCGTTGAAAAAAGCGATAGAAGGCACTTTGCTCTTTGCATTTTTCGGTTTTTTAACCATTTTTTGTTTATTGCTATAATATACACAAATAACTCAAAAACGAATGTAAGAAATTCAATGAAATTTTATATCTGATTTGTACAAGTCGAAAACCGTTGAAAAAAGCGATAGAAGGCACTTTGCATTTTTCGGTTTTTTAACCATGTTTTGTTTATTGCTGTAATATACACAAATAACTCAAAAACGAATGTAACAAATTCAATGAAATTTTATATCTGATTTGTACAAGTCGAAAACCGTTGAAAAAAGCGATAGAAGGCACTTTGCATTTTTCGGTTTTTTAACCATTTTTTGTTTATTGCTATAATATACACAAATAACTCAAAAACGAATGTAAGAAATTCAATGAAATTTTATATCTGATTTGTACAAGTCGAAAACCGTTGAAAAAAGCGATAGAAGGCACTTTGCATTTTTCGGTTTTTTAACCATGTTTTGTTTATTGCTATAATATACACAAATAACTCAAAAACGAATGTAACAAATTCAATGAAATTTTATATCTGATTTGTAGAAGTTGAAAACCGTTGAAAAAAGCGATAGAAGACACTTTGCATTTTTCGGTTTTTTAACCATGTTTTGTTTATTGCTATAATATACACAAATAACTCAAAAACGAATGTAATAAATTCAATGAAATTTTATATCTGATTTGTACAAGTCGAAAACCGTTGAAAAAAGCGATAGAAGGCACTTTGCTCTTTGCATTTTTCGGTTTTTTAACCATGTTTTGTTTATTGCTATAATATACACAAATAACTCAAAAACGAATGTAAGAAATTCAATGAAATTTTATATCTGATTTGTACAAGTTGAAAACCGTTGAAAAAAGCGATAGAAGACACTTTGCATTTTTCGGTTTTTTAACCATGTTTTGTTTATTGCTGTAATATACACAAATAACTCAAAAACGAATGTAAGAAATTCAATGAAATTTTATATCTGATTTGTACAAGTCGAAAACCGTTGAAAAAAGCGATAGAAGGCACTTTGCATTTTTCGGTTTTTTAACCATGTTTTGTTTATTGCTAAAACCTACACAAATAACTCAAAAACGAATGTAACAAATTCAATGAAATTTTATATCTGATTTGTACAAGTCGAAAACCGTTGAAAATAGCGATAGAAGGCACTTTGCTCTTTGCATTTTTCGGTTTTTTAACCATGTTTTGTTTATTGCTGTAATATACACAAATAACTCAAAAACGAATGTAAGAAATTCAATGAAATTTTATATCTGATTTGTACAAGTCGAAAACCGTTGAAAAAAGCGATATAAGGCACTTTGCATTTTTCGGTTTTTTAACCATGTTTTGTTTATTGCTATAATATACACAAATAACTCAAAAATGAATGTAACAAATTCAATGAAATTTTATATCTGATTTGTACAAGTCGAAAACCGTTGAAAAAAGCGATAGAAGGCACTTTGCTCTTTGCATTTTTCGGTTTTTTAACCATGTTTTGTTTATTGCTATAATATACACAAATAACTCAAAAACGAATGTAAGAAATTCAATGAAATTTTATATGTGATTTGTACAAGTCGAAAACCGTTGAAAATAGCGATAGAAGGCACTTTGCTCTTTGCATTTTTCGGTTTTTTAACCATGTTTTGTTTATTGCTAAAATATACACAAATAACTCAAAAACGAATGTAAGAAATTCAATGAAATTTTATATCTGATTTGTACAAGTCGAAAACCGTTGAAAAAAGCGATAGAAGGCACTTTGCATTTTTCGGTTTTTTAACCATGTTTTGTTTATTGCTATAATATACACAAATAACTCAAAAACGAATGTAACAAATTCAATGAAATTTTATATCTGATTTGTACAAGTCGAAAACCGTTGAAAATAGCGATAGAAGGCACTTTGCTCTTTGCATTTTTCGGTTTTTTAACCATGTTTTGTTTATTGCTGTAATATACACAAATAACTCAAAAACGAATGTAAGAAATTCAATGAAATTTTATATCTGATTTGTACAAGTCGAAAACCGTTGAAAAAAGCGATAGAAGGCACTTTTGCTCTTTGCATTTTTCGGTTTTTTAACAATGTTTTGTTTATTGCTATAATATACACAAATAACTCAAAAATGAATGTAACAAATTCAATGAAATTTTATATCTGATTTGTACAAGTCGAAAACCGTTGAAAAAAGCGATAGAAGGCACTTTGCTCTTTGCATTTTTCGGTTTTTTAACCATGTTTTGTTTATTGCTGTAATTTACACAAATAACTCAAAAACGAATGTAAGAAACTCAATGAAATTTTATATCTGATTTGTACTAGTCGAAAACCGTTGAAAAAAGCGATAGAAGGCACTTTGCATTTTTCGGTTTTTTAACCATGTTTTGTTTATTGCTAAAATATACACAAATAACTCAAAAACGAATGTAAGAAATTCAATGAAATTTTATATCTGATTTGTACAAGTCGAAAACCGTTGAAAAAAGCGATAGAAGGCACTTTGCTCTTTGCATTTTTCGGTTTTTTAACCATGTTTTGTTTATTGCTGTAATATACACAAATAACTCAAAAACGAATGTAACAAATTCAATGAAATTTTATATCTGATTTGTACAAGTCGAAAACCGTTGAAAAAAGCGATAGAAGGCACTTTGCATTTTTCGATTTTTTAACCATGTTTTGTTTATTGCTGTAATATACACAAATAACTCAAAAACGAATGTAAGAAATTAAATGAAATTTTATATCTGATTTGTACAAGTCGAAAACCGTTGAAAAAAGCGATAGAAGGCACTTTGCTCTTTGCATTTTTCGGTTGTTTAACCATGTTTTGTTTATTGCTATAATATACACAAATAACTCAAAAACGAATGTAACAAATTCAATGAAATTTTATATCTGATTTGTACAAGTCGAAAACCGTTGAAAAAAGCGATAGAAGGCACTTTGCTCTTTGCATTTTTATATGCATTTTTATATGAATAATCGTATGAGAGAAAAAAAGTCACAATACTCCCCCTTTGAACTTTTTTATTTCCGAAACAAATTCTAAAATTTACATATTTCGTATTTGTATGCTGATTATTCGTGGCTACATGGATCTCAGGTAGAACACACCATTAATGCTACAGAACTTCCCAAAGTTCGAATTTGGAAAAATCGTATGAGAGACAAAAAAGTCACTTTACTCCCCCCTTTGAACTTTTTTATTTCTGAAAAAAAAATCTTAAATTTACATATTTCGTATTTGTATGCTAAATATTCGTGGCTACATGGATCTCAGGTAGAATACACCATTAATACTACAGAACTTCCCAAAGTTCGAATTTGGAAAAATCGTATGAGAGAAAAAAAAGACACGTTACTCCCCCCTTTGAACTTTTTTATTTCTGAAAAAATTTCTAAAATTTACATATTAGATCTTTGTATGCTAATTATTTGTTGCTACATGGATCTCAGGTAGAGTGTTTTTACTGTGTGTTTGTTGCTGGAAAGTTTGTCAGCCCCGCGTTTGTTGGAGCCGGCTCTGGGGGGTGAGTTATCACCCTCGCCGGGGCGGACGGCACAAAGAGAGAAAAATCGAGGAAATTAAAGTACACAGAGCGTAACGATAACATACTGGAGACGAAAGCCATTTGGCAAAGCCGGGAGACAACATTACATCTTATCTTCTCACTAAATAAAAGTAGAGTTTAGATAAATATAGAGATAAGCGAACGGGGGGCCGGATCACTTCAAGTGTCCCGGAATTGATTAAAATGACACGCCGAATGGTGGGGTTAAGCCCCTTTACTGCCCCCCGCCGCTCATTTCAATGCGAGAAAAACGGGTTGCTAATTCGCAATTTTCGGAACGCGCGCGATGGAGACGTTAAAAATCCATCGGACTGCTCCCCAGCGCGCAGCCCCCCGATACGCGAGCCGTGCCGGAATGAAAATGTCTTAAGGTCGCCCCCGGGGGTCGTTCGCCTAGCGAACGACAATGCGTCTTAGGCAATGACTTCCCGCCGCTGTAAGTCTATGAATACATTTTCTTTGTTCGCTCCCCGGCGTGAGACTGGCTGATGGAAACTGCTTTACATGCATTGAATTTTCCCTCGCCATAATGCGATGCTCCCCCCACGCCCCCCAGAAGTTTTCCTGGATGGTAATTACAAAAATGCATGACGTGTCAGGTATCTGCCCCGTTGATCTTAGGGCCGGACCCGAAAACCGGATCGACGGGCTCCTTGGAGTCCCACCCACCCACCGGACGCCGCCGCCTCCCCCCCAGCACACCCGCAATTCCGCCGCGGCCATTCCGCCGCGCAACCATCATACTGTTACCAGAACTACTCGCAGGCTTTGGGAAGGCTCACCGTCTCATGGCAGGGGCCGGTTAAGCGCTACTGAAATCAATAAAAGCGTTTTCCATCTTTGCTTTTTTTCGCTGAACGTGCGTCGCGACGGGGCTATGCGGGGGCGGCGTGCGCGCGACAGAGACGGACTCGGCCGGCGTCGCGCCCGGCGGCGGCGGCAACGGCCGTAAAACAAACGCAATGATGTGCTCATGCGCTATTTTATGTAAGATCATGATACAATAAAATAAGCCCCCCACCCCCCCTGCCCCGCGGAAAAATCTGGAATGCTCCTTTTACGGCGCCGTAAAAAATTAAACCGCTCCTCGAGCGACCGACGCTTAAGCGCCCGATTACGGTCGTCACAATTAGCCGATTTTATTACGGCCACCTTTTAATGAGTAACTTTTATCGCGCGGCGAACGTGTATTTATTTGTTTGCCACTCAATCCTGCTGAGCGTCACTTATCGGACCGTAAAAAGATCGTTTCAAGTGTCGTTAAAATTAAACACAAAAAGCACACACAAAACCGACACGAAACGGGTAATCTGAGCCACTACATAAACGACTTCTAAACAATGAACAAACGATATAATAAAAACAAAAAAAAACGAAAACAATACTTTCCCCATAATTGTCTTACATGGGGAAAGTAAAAAACAACAATTTTTTAATCCATCATGTAACATTTAGACTTCATAAATCAACAATTCATTATGAGCCGTATAAAAAACAAAAAAAATCAATGCGTACAGCGTATGAAAATTTTACCTTAAAAGACATCTACAGGGTTTTCAATATTTTGAAACGAAATTTATATTTTTTACGGTGTTATTATGTAATTGCACATAAATCCTATGCCTTGAAACGGTATTTAGCCATAGCAGCAGAAATAGGCCGTAGGCTATCGTTAAATAAAACAAGCAAATATAAAGCTTTAAAAACTAATTGAGATGAATCTGATAACCATTGTATATACGGGCGAGTTTTCTTTTTCATTTTAAGCATTGGGATCTCTGAAATCATAAGACCGAACCTCTATGTCTTATGGTTTCAGACATCCCAATTGAGAATTAAACGAGGAATCGTTTTAAGAGCCTATGCTTCTAGAAATAATTTGAATAATAATTAGAATTTCAAGAGGATAATTGAAATTTTGAGAAGAACCATTTCCATATTAACAGAAAACTTGAAATTTTAGTAGAAATAATTAAAAAATTGACAAAAATAAATGGTATTTTTGCAAAACTCATTAAAACTTTTAGAGAGTAATTGAAATTTTACCAAGAATTTTGATACTATTACTCATTTTGAATATATGAAATTTGTTAAGAATTTTGATAACAAATTGATAACTGAAATGGTACACAATATACACATGGCAGAAATTACGACACAAGAATTGAAATCACGTACATAACTAATCCAAAATTTTACAGAGATATTTGAAACTCTGCTATAACAATTGGAATGTTGACAGGATTATTGAAATTTTGACACGAAACTTTTCTATTTTAACAGAAATCTTGAAGTTTTAGTAAGAGTAAATGAAAATTTGACACATATCATTGGTATTTTAATAGAAATCATTGAAATTTTTGATACACAGTATACACGATGACAGAAATTACGATGCAAGAACTGAAATTGCACATAACTAAACCAAAATTTTACAGAAATATATTATTTTACGTATTTGAAATTTTGCTAGATTAATTGGAGTTTTAACAGGATAATTGAAATTTTGACAGTAAACACTTACATTCTAACAGAAACCTTGAAGTTTTAGTAAAAGTAAATGAAAATTTTGCACAAATCATTGGTATTTTAATAGAAACCATTGAAATTTTTGATACACAGTATACACGATGACAGCAATTACGATACAAGAATTGAAATTGTATATAACTAAACCAAAATTTTACAGAAATATTTGAAATTTTGCTAGAATAATTGGAATTTTAACAGAATAATTGAAATTTTGAGAGGAAACATTTCCATTTTAACAGAAAACCTAAAATTTTAGTAGAAATTATTAAAATTTTGACAAAAATGAATGGTATTTTTGCAGAACTCATTAAAACTTTTAGAGAGTACTATTACTCATTTTGAATATTTGAAATTTGTTATGAATTTTGATAACAAATTGATAACTAAAATCGTACCCAATATACACATGGCAAAAATTACGATACAAGAATTTAAATTACATACATAACTAATCCAAAATTTTACAGAGATATTTGAAATTTTGCTATAACAATTGGAATGTTGACAGGATAATTGAAATTTTGACAGTAAACATTTTCATTCTAACAGAAACCTTGAAGTTTTAGTAAATGTAAATAAAAATTTGACACAAATCATTAGTATTTCAATAGAAATCATTGAAATTTTTAATACACAGTATACACGATCACAGAAATTACGATACAAGAATTGAAATTGTACATAACTAAACCAAAATTTTACAGAAATATTTGAAATTTTGCTAGAATAATTGGAATTTTAACAGGATAATTGAAATTTTGACAGTAAACATTTTCATTCTAACAGAAATCTTGAAGTTTTAGTAAAAGTAAATGAAAATTTGACACAAATCATTAGTATTTCAATAGAAATCATTGAAATTTTTAATACACAGTATACACGATCACAGAAATTACGATACAAGAATTGAAATTGTACATAACTAAACCAAAATGTTACAGAAATATTTTAAATTTAGCTAGAATAATTGGAATTTTGACAGGATAATTGAAATTTTGACAGTAAACATTTTCATTCTAACAGAAATCTTGAAGTTTAAGTAAAAGTAAATGAAAATTTTACACAAATCATTGGTATTTTAATAGAAATCATTGAAATTTTAAATACACAGTATACACGATTACAAAAATTACGATACAAGAATTAAAATTGTACATTACTAATCCAAAATTTACAGAAATATTTTAAATTTAGCTATAACAATTGGAATGTTGACAGGATTATTGAAATTTTGACAGTAAACATTTTCATTCTAACAGAAATCTTGAAGTATTAGTAAAAGTAAATGAAAATTTGCCACAAATCATTGGTATTTTAATAGAAATTATTGAAATTTTTAATACACATTATACACGATCACAGAAATTACGATACAAGAATTGAAATTGTACATAACTAATCCAAAATTTTATAGAAATATTTGAAATTTTGCTGGAATAATTGGAATTTTGACAGGATAATTGAAATTTTCACAGGAAACATTTTCATTCTAACAGAAATCTTGAAGTATTAGTAAATGTAAAAGAAAAATTGACACAAATCATTGGTATTTTTATAGAAATCATTGAAATTTTTAACAACAGTATACACTATGACAGAAATTACGAAACAAGAATTTAAATTGTACATTACTAATCCAAAATTTACAGAAATATGACGGAAAACATTTCTATTTTAACAGAAAACTTGAAATTTTAATAGAAGTAAATGAAATTTAGACACAAATAATTGGTATTTTAATAGAAATCATTGAAATTTTGGCAAGGAACAGTGCAGTTTTGATGGAATGATTTATTTAGGCCGAAACCATTGATATTTTAACGGAAATCAATACAATTTTAACACGTATTATTGAAATTTGGACAAAATACTTGAAAACTTGACAGAAATATTTTAAGTTTCCAAGGAACAATTGAAATATTTTCAGTTAACATTGCAAATATCACAAAATAATAAAATTTTAGTTATTATAATTGAACAGTGTTCGAAGGACTAACAATACTAGAATACTTAATAACTGATATAATAAGCGATAATTTGATATATAGTCATGATTCCACAAAATTAAACAATCCAGGTATCAGCAAATTCTTGGAAGGAATACATTTTGAAATCTTTGCCACTTATGGCATTCGTAGTAATGGTATTATGGCATTTACAGTAGCGATAATATCATTATATTTTTCATTTTAACCATCAATGGCAGAAACATTTTGTGGATAGTTTCTGCGGTTTTAGCATTTTCTCAATTACATTTTTTTCACTTTTGATATACTAATTAATTTTGGCAGAAATCATTTAAATTTTGACAGGAAACATTTTCATTCTAACAGAAATCTTGAAGTTTTAGTAAAAGTAAATGAAAATTTGACACAAATAAATGGTATTTTCCATTGAAGATAGAAAGATTTTCCACAGAAGATAGAAATCATTGAAATTTTTGAGACACAATATATGCGATGACAGATCGACAGAAATCAATAAAATGTTAACAGGGATATTTCTATGAAATTTACAACGATTATTGTAAAAGTTTTAATGATTCGTGCCATATTTAATTAATTATTTCCATCATAATTTTCAAAATATCAAAATTTCAATTAGTCTGACACAACTTTAAAAATCATTGTACAATTTTCAATTCCTACATCATTTCCAATGGAATTCCAAAGAATAAATTTCGTCATTCTTGTTATTTGTATATCTAGACTAGATGATAAGGGTGCTTATACGTACAAAGTTCTAAAATTGTTAAAAAAGTAAGTAAGCAAGTAAAAGTAAGTAAGTAAAATTGTTCTAAAAAAGTTAAAAAATGTGTAGATAATAATTAGTTCGATGGTCACTCAAAAACTATCGATTGCAAACGATAATCTAAACTATCGATACTATCGATAGTGCTATCGATATTTCTCGACCCCTATTGTGAACAATAGTTGTGAATTTTGATATTTTCTTCATCAATTTGGTATTAGTTGTAAATGACAACAGAATTTATTTCGAATTTTCATCAACACCAAAATTGCCCAAAAATTTCATGTTATTTTGATGTACCTATTCCTCGAAAATTAAAATAAACGCCAATTTTGATACTACACGTTTTCAACAACTTGGCACTGATTAGTGTAACATGAAATTTTTGGTCAATTTTGGTGTTCATGAAAATTAAAAACCAATTATATCGTCATTCACAACTAATACTAAATTGACGAAATCACAACAGAATAATAGTTGTAAAATTTGATACTTTCTTCGTCGATGGAACCTGGAAAACTAATTTTCATTTTCCTGGGGTCTGGGGTGTTAATATACATATTTTTGGAAACCAGTTTCAATTTTGCGATATTCTCACTGCATTTAATTAAGACTTGAAAGTGTCTTCTCAAAATTTACTGTACTTTTCATTGAATTTTCTGATATTTTCTTTGATTCTTTTAAGACTTACTTGAAGAGTCTTCAGGTCTGTACAACATTTGGTAAAAAGTTTAAATTTTCCGATATTTTTGGTTCTGGGTTTCCCGGAATGTTATTGTTACTTTTTTGTATATGAACAATCTCAGTATCGCTGTTTAGACCGAAACTATCGATACTATCGATAGTGCTATCGATATTTCTGGATCTCTATTGTGAATAATAGTTGTGAATTTTGATATTTTCTTCGTCAATGGTACCTTTGGAAAACCAATTTTCATTTTCTGGGGTGTTAATATACATATTTTTGGAAACCAGTTTCAATTTTGCGATATTTTCACTGCATTTAATTAAGACTTGAAAGTGTCTTCTCAAAAATTACTGTACTTTTCATTGAATTTTCCGATATTTTCTTTGATTCTATTTAAGACTTACTTTAAGGGTCTTCAGGTCTGTACAACATTTGGTAAAAAGTTTAAATTTTCCGATATTTTTGGTTCAGGGTTTCCCGGAATGTTATTGTTACTTTTTTGTATATGAACAATCTCAGTATCGCTGTTTAGACCGAAACTATCGATACTATCGATAGTGCTATCGATATTTCTGGATCTCTATTGTGAATAATAGTTGTGAATTTTGATATTTTCTTCGTCAATGGTACCTTTGGAAAACCAATTTTCATTTTCTGGGGTGTTAATATACATATTTTTGGAAACCAGTTTCAATTTTGCGATATTTTCACTGCATTTAATTAAGACTTGAAAGTGTCTTCTCAAAAATTACTGTACTTTTCATTGAATTTTCCGATATTTTCTTTGATTCTATTTAAGACTTACTTTAAGGGTCTTCAGGTCTGTACAACATTTGGTAAAAAGTTTAAATTTTCCGATATTTTTGGTTCAGGGTTTCCCGGAATATCATTGTTTTTTTTGTATATTAACAATCCCAGTATCGCCTTTTACCTTTGGAAAACCAGTATTTATTTTCTGGGGTGTTAATATACATATTTATGGAAACCAATTTCAATTTTGCGATATTTTCACTGCATTTAATTAAAACTTGAAGGTGTCTTCTGAAAAGTTAATGTACTTTTTATTGAATTTACCGATATTTTCTTTGATTCTATTTAAGACTTACTATAAGGGTCTTCAGGTCTGTACAACATTTGGTAAAATGTTTAAATTTTCCGATATTTTTGGTTCTGGGTTTCCCGGAATGTAATTGTTTTTTTTTTGTATAAAAAACCATCCCAGTATCGCCGTTTATCTTTGGAAAACCATGGAACACCAGTTTTTATTTTCTGGGGTGTAAATATACATATTATTGGAAACCAGTTTCAATTTTGCTATATTTTCACTGCATTTAATTAAAACTTGAAGGTGTCTTCTGAAAAGTTACTGCACTTTTCATTGAATTTTCCGATATTTTCTTTAATTCTATTTAAGATTTACTTTAAGGGTCTTCAGGTCTGTACAACATTTGGTAAAAAGTTTAAATTTTCCGATATTTTTGGTTCTGGGTTTCTCGGAATGTCATTGTTTTTTTTTTGTATATTAACAATCCCTGTATCGCCGTTTACCTTTGGAAAACCAATTTTCATTTTCTGGGGTGTTAATATATATATTATTGGAAACCAGTTTCAATTTTGCGATATTTTCACTGCATTTAATTAAAACTTGAAGGTGTCTTCTGAAAAGTTAATTTACTTTTCATTGAATTTACCGATATTTTCTTTAATTCTATTTAAGACTTACTTTAAGGGTCTTCAGGTCTGTACAACATTTGGTAATAAGTTTTA
This sequence comes from Othius punctulatus, assembly GCA_951805005.1. Taxonomy (NCBI): domain Eukaryota; kingdom Metazoa; phylum Arthropoda; class Insecta; order Coleoptera; family Staphylinidae; genus Othius; species Othius punctulatus. Next base: position 11,288,325 of record OX638145.1, read on the forward strand.
ATTTTCCGTTATTTTTGGTTCTGGGTTTCCCAGAATGTCAATGTTTTTTAATCAATGTTTTGTATATTAACAATCTCAGTATCGCCGTTTAGACCGAAACGAACGATACTATCGATATTGCTGTCGATATTTCTCGGCCCCTGTTGTGAATAATAGTTGTGAATTTTGATATTTTCTTCGTCAATTTAGTATTAGTTGTGAATGACAATAGAATTGGTTTTGAATTTTCATGAACACCAAAATTGACCAAAAATTTCATGTTACCACTAATCAGTGCCAAGTTGTTGAAAAGGTGTAGTATCAAAATTGGCGTTTATTTTAATTTTCGGGGAATAGGTACATCAAAATAGCATGAAATTTTTGGTCAATTTTGGTGTTGATGAAAATTCGAAATAAATTCTGTTATCATTCACAACTAATACCAGATTGACGAAGAAAATATCAAAATTCACAACTATTATTCACAATAGGGGTCGAGGAATATCGATAGCACTATTGATAGTATCGACTGTGATTACAGTCAAATTTAAAATTTACAGTTTTGCATGAAACACATTTTAATGCAGTCTATTCTTTTACCAGTCGCATGAATTACAGTCAAATTCAAAATTCACAGTTTTGCATGAAATACATTTGAGTGCAGTCTATTCTTTTATCAGTCGCATGAATTACAGTCAAATTCAAAATTCACAGTTTTGCATGAAACGCATTTGAGTGCAGTCTATTCTTTTATCAGTCGCATGAAGTCGCATCAGTCGCAAAATATGCCTTAGCATAATAGTCTAAACTATCGATACAATTGATGGTGCTATAGATATTTCTCGACCCTTACTAGTCCACTAGTCTAATGATGGGCCCTATTGGTCATAATCATCGTGGCATATTATACCAGTGCAAATTTGAAGGACAATTAAATATAGCATTCCCAGAAGAATGCATCTAATGATTTGTTTTTGCAGGGGCGTTTTTTTAAACGGGCCCTGGTGCCCCATTCTGCTATGTTCCCTGTTCTTATTTTAATCGTTAGTCACGGGATATTTGCCAATGGTAATTCCTGCAGGATTCGCAACTCACAGGTTATCTTCCCTCGCCCTCCTCCTGCACGACCCGTCGATGGCTGGTATATGGCAGCGCCGATATCCGATTACAAGTCGGTTATAAAGATACGTGGAGAACAATGTGGGAGATGAACGCCCAAAAAAAAACCCACCAAGAGGGAAAAAGGGAGGCATCGCGGAACGGGCTTAACGAGGAAGAAAGAGTTGGGGCCGTCCGTCAGGAGCAAGAGGGGAGCAAGATAACGATTTACAAAGCCCCTAATGAGGAACGAAATGCCCGTGATGGACATTGGGAATGGGCAGCCCCATAAACCAGGGCCTCCTCTGTAAATCCCAATTAAACCCAACGGCCTCGGATTCCACGCGTTCTTAATTAATAAACAAGGCGATCGGATCGGCCGATACGCTCTACCAATTAAACTTTTCGTAAGGCAGTATGGGCGGTGGGGGGCTGCCAGGAGCCGAACGCCTAATCCCAAAAATCCCCCTTTTTAAGAAATGTTCCCCGGGCAATAAAGTGAAATATAAGAGCGCCTTACCGCATTAAATCTAAAGTTTAATTACGAAAAGGCCACTTTAAAAACACTTCCAAGAGCCATTATCATATCTAACCTCCTTCCCGCCGGCTCGTTTTATTAAAATATCGTTTCTCCAGAAAATACAATTTGAAATTTTAAATAGTGGAGTAATTACTTTCTTGCAGTTTATATAACGGCCCCCGTCGGCTCTTGATATTACACCTAGCGGCCGTTTAGATAAGGCATCGCGGGGCCGCTCATAATGGAAGCGGAGAGAAAAATAAACGCTTGATCAATTCGTGGAGGAGTGGATCCCCCCGCATGCACTGCCCATACATACACCCATAAACGGGGCCCCCATCTGCACACAAACAAACACAACACAAGCGCGAGAGGAATTGTGTGTTGCACCATTATATGGACGTATCAAGTTTCTAGCATGGGGCAAAGCAGTAAAACACGCCGTTATCCTGACGTTTCAATGACTCGCACCTCTTCAGCTGTCAGCTTTACGATCTGGTAGCCAAAACTAATAAATAAGAGCGGCCCGATTGGCGCTCGGCTGCACCTCAGACTGTCCGACGGACAACCACAATGCGAAATTAAGGAGCACATAGGACCCCCACAGAGCCACCAGCCAACCCCAAATGGACAATCAATACGTAAACGAATTTTGATACCTCGAGCTATGAACACGGCGCAACAAAAAATTAAACGAAACCAACATAAATTCACTTATTATCTACTCTATTATTATTACTTTACCGCAATAATATTCTTCATCTACAGATCTTTATCTATTAAATTTTATCTATTTGTGCGCGTACAGTACTCAAATGTGTTATTTATATTATATTTTCATTTTTTAAGAAAAATTAATTCTTGATATAAAGTTTTTGTTAATAAAAAGTGAATACCTGCTTTTGGTAACCAATTTTTCTATAAGTATTTGAACTACATATTATATAAATTTGAATTTTTTAGAAGTCAAACTTCATGCCATAGATTGGGCTACAGCCCGAAATATTTGTTCCAGTATCTTGAGCATTTTTTACTTAAAAATACTAATACAATATAATTGATGTAAAACGATAGATAGGTTTCCCCAAAAACCAGTCGTTCGCAGCCGACGTTAAACTGTAGGTGCCATACGTCACTGTAACTACGATACAGACACTCATACGTATGCGGGGAAATAGCCGACGCTCGACATCGAGTAAGGCAATCGAAGAAGAAGAAGTAAACTATAGATATGCATACTATAGATATGCATACTATAGATATGCAACTATCTCAGGTAAACAATGTAGATTCACTAATGTGAAATCTAAAAGTTTATGATTGCACATTAGTGAATATAAATTGTTTACCTAAAATAGTTACATATATCTATTGTTTTACATCAATTCAAATTGACTCAGGATAGGATCCATTTAATTAGTAATATAATATATTTCGTTGCAATTTAATTTTAGAATCAAACAAGGCCACGTTATTTGTCATAGCAGTATAAATAAGATTACATATTTAAAATGAACCACCCAAATTACGCATTTCACTAGAAATTTATTTGCAAATAAAATTTTGCAGTCGTTGAAATCACTTGCATGGGCGACGAACCCAAACACGATTTAGTGCTCATTACCATTATAAGTTTGTTGTGTAGTGCAAATGCATTTTTTATTTGTCCATCTAGCAACAAAATATATTATATCTAATTACCACCACCATCTAGTAGTATCTTCGAATTTGTATTGTATTATTGTGTAATGATGTTTACTGTGTTTATTGTGTACTATTGTACATGTTTTTAATAATTACGTATTTTATGTGTCGTTAATTTTATTTTGAAATATAAGTATTGACAATGTGATACCCTATGAGGGTCATAAACTAAATGATGAAAAAATAAATAAATTTAGTTATACACAGCATGTACGCCACATATACATCCCATAATTAATATCGAATTTCTGCTTCCCCCATACATTTATGGGATATATGTTTTTATATAAGTTTTTATATAAGTAACATACACTGTGTATCAGCCAAATGGAATAAATTCGATAATAAATAAATGGGGGCGTGTTCGAAAAATCGCTCGGACACGTCGATTGTTATTTTTAGTTGCGCATTTTTTTCAACAAAAACTTTTTATACAGGGTGTGTCATGTGACCGTGGCCAATACCAACTTTCTTATTTTAAATGTAACACCTGGTATATTATTCAATTTTTGGATTCTTCAGAAAATTCAAGACATATTTCATGTACAATGTCCTATACCTATCTTCAACTGTTTCGGAAATATTAAGTGTTTTCAGATTTATTGCAAAAATTAACATTAAAAAAAGAAAATTATTTGATTACAGAAATTCGTTACAACACACTCAAAAACTAATAAGTAATACTGTTTATTTCTTGATACTGTAAAAAAACAAAAAAAAAACAATAAATTTCAATGGAGGAGATGTTCAAAATGCTCGCCGTGAACGTCTTGGCAACATCCTAATCTTAAATAGAAATTTCTTCTAACGTTACTCAACATCTCAGGCGTGACCGATCTAATCGCAAGCATTATTCGTCTTCTTAAGTCAGCTAAGTCGAGGGGTTCAGTTCCGAAACAGTTGAAGATAGGTATAGGACATTGTACATGAAATATGTCTAGAATTTTCTGAAGAATCCAACAATTGAATAATATACTAGGTGTTGCATTTAAAATAAGAAAGTTGGTATTGGCCACGGTCACATGACACGCCCTGTATAAAAAGTTTTTGTTGAAAAAAATGCGCAACTAAAAATAACAATCGACGTGTCCGAGCGTTTTTTCGAACACGCCCCCATTTATTTATTATTGAATTTATTCCATTTGGCTGATACACCCTGTATAAGTTTCTTAATTTCAGATTTCAACGTAATATGAAACCCCCCAAGTCTATTATAGTATATTAAAGTATAAGTGGATATCAAGGCCTTTCAAGCACGAACGTTTTTCGATTACGAACTATTACGAACGAATAGAGTGAGTGCTTGAAAGGCCAGATATCCACGCATACTTTACGCTATTTTTTATCATTGATGCCGTAAATTGGCCTAAACATTTGTAATTATAATTTCTATCTGATGTGCCGTCGATTTTGCGGTACAGTTTTAGTATCGTTGCTAAGATACTGAATAAATAACTAGCTAACATGGCGGCTGATACCGCCATGTTATGGCGGTATCCATGGATACTTGTTTTGTATCCATGGAAACCTTTACAGGAAACGCGCGTTTTTGAAAGCCTGTTTTATGCACGCTACACGATGTTTTAAACAAGCAATATGATGCATCAATGATAAAAAGAATATTTTTCCAAATTTTGGCACGTGTTGTCTTCGCGCATCTGCATGTAACTGCCTTTTTTGGTCAAAAACTGATGAAGATAATGGAATCAAATCTAGAGATTCAATTGTTTTAACCCAAATCTAGCGTCATAAATAAATTATTTTAATAACAAATCAACAAAGTTTGTTATTATTTAAGATTTCTTTCGAAAAAAATTAATTAGAATTTTTTATTGAAGATAAAAGCTTTATTCAAAAATGTTTTAATAAAACTGAAGTACAATTATAAAAAGCATTGAACCTGAGACAGGAGCTTATACGTGCTTTTGGTAACCAGTTTTGGTATTTATATATTTGAACTACATATTATATAAATTTGAATTTGAATAGTTATGAAGAAAACATATAAAATTATTTGGTAATGAAATGGAACTACTTTTGGATTTATTGGATAGATAAGTAGATGGATAAGTTTCTATATAAGTAACATATAAGCTTCTTCATTGCAGATTTCAACGTAAAGTGAAACCCTCCAAGTCTTGTAACACCATTTTTGCAAATTTTGGCACGTGATGTCTTCCTGCATCTGTATGTATCATTTTTGTTGTTGTTAAAAACTGATCAAGATAATGGAATCAAATTTAGAGATTCAATTGTTTTAACCCAAATCTAGCTTCATAAATAAATTATTTTAATAACAAATCAATATAGTTTGTTATTTTTTAAAATTACGTTCGAAAAAAATCCATTAGAATTTTTTATTGAACATAAAAAGCTTTATTCAAAAATGTTTTAATAAAACTGAACTACAATTATAAAAAGCATTGAACCTGAGACAGGAGCTTATACGTGCTTTTGGTAACCAATTTTGATATTTAAGTATTTGAACTACATATTATGTAAATTTGAATTTGAATAGTTATGATGAAAACATATAAAATTATTTGGTAATGAAATGGAACTACTCTTGGATTTATTGGATAGATGTTGTTATTTAAGTTTCTATATAAGTAACATATAAGCTTCTTCATTGCAGATTTCAACGTAAAGTGAAACCCTCCAAGTCTTGTAACACCATTTTTGCAAATTTTGGCACGTGATGTCTTCCTGCATCTGCATGTATCATTTTTGTTGTTGTTAAAAACTGATCAAGATAATGGAATCAAATTTAGAGATTCAATTGTTTTAACCCAAATCTAGCTTCATAAATAAATTATTTTAATAACAAATCAACAAAGTTTGTTATTTTTTAAAATTACTTTCGAAAAAAATTCATTAGAATTTTTTATTGAAGATAAAAAGCTTTATTCAAAAATGTTTTAATAAAACTGAAGTACAATTATAAAAAGCATTGAACCTGAGACAGGAGCTTATACGTGCTTTTGGTAACAAATTTTGATATTTAAGTATTTGAACTACATATTATGTAAATTTGAATTTGAATAGTTATGAAGAAAACATATAAAATTATTTGGTAATGAAATGGAACTACTTTTGGATTTATTGGATAGATGTTGTTATTTAAGTTTCTATATAAGTAACATATAAGCTTCTTCATTGCAGATTTCAACGTAAAGTGAAACCCTCCAAGTCTTGTAACACCATTTTTGCAAATTTTGGCACGTGATGTCTTCCTGCATCTGCATGTATCATTTTTGTTGTTGTTAAAAACTGATCAAGATAATGGAATCAAATTTAGAGATTCAATTGTTTTAAGCCCATATCTAGCTTCATAAATAAATTATTTTAATAACAAATCAATATAGTTTGTTATTTTTTAAGATTACTTTCGAAAAAAAAAATTGTCATTTTGCCCTTTCGGGTGTCGGACTGCTCAATTAGATTTATAATATATTCTACAATCACATGTCTTCGCTAATTATTTCCCTTACTCTTCTTTCCCAGTGGTCCTTGTCTTGTGCCAATTTTCTTATTTCATTCCATTCTATTCCTCTTCTTTCCGCTGCTTGGTGCGTTTGTTCATTCCATCCCTTCCTCGGTCTTCCTACTTTATTTTTGCCTTATATTTTTACTTCATGTATTAATTTTGATATTCTATTCTCTTCTAGTCTGTGTATAGGTATGTCCTAGTCAACCTAGCTGTCTTTCCTCTATTATTGTTGTTATTGGCCTTATGTTGAGCCGTTTCCTTACTTCTGTGTTCCTCACTCTATCTTTTTTTGTAATTCCCTCTATCTTCCTTAGGAATCTCATTTCCATTGCGTTGATCTTGCTTTTGTTTCTTTCCGTAATTGTCCAGGATTCACTTCCATATATTAGAGAGGGCCTTACTATTTTTTTGTATACCTCAGTTTTTATTTCTTTAGTAATTTCTTCTTTTTCTAGAAAGGTGTTTTTATTGTGTTGTAGATCCTTCCTGCTTTTCCTATTCTTTCTTCCACTTCTTGGTCAATCTTTCCTTTTTCTTCTATTATTATTCCTAGGTAGTTGTATTGATTCACCTGTTCTAGTTGTTTCCCTTCTAGCTCTATTTTGTGTTTGTTTTCATAAGACGCTATTACCACATATTATCCGTATTAACACATACGAATCATTATCATTCCATGTAAAGTGATATAAAATGTTGCCACTTTTTGACCCTGTCCACTTGGATTTTTTCATATTTAGTTGATCTAATGTGCATCATTATTACCTCGTACATAGGGTGCAATAAAATTTAATTTCATACAAAACAGACTTGTTACAAGTTCGTCATTAGAACAAATATATTTTTTTGTTTGTTTATGAAACAATGATATCTTTCTGTTGCTATGGCTATCGTAAAATTTCCGTCAAAAGTAAAAAAGTTATAAAAGGAAAAGGAAAGTACACTTTTTCAGTTTTTCAGCGATATTTCAGGAACTGTGCAAGATATTCCGGATTTCGTTTCAGTATATTGAAATATACAAAAATGAGAAACTTTTATCCCATATGACAAACTGTGTATATACTTCCGTTTAATAGATCCTAATGGTGGGCGTAGTAAAAGTGATCACCCTGTATATAAACATATATTTTTGCATTTACTCCCTTGCTCTATTTTGGGTAGTGAAGGGTAACTTTGGAATTATAATGAAAACTGAAAATATATGAAACTGGCACTAATTATGTTTTATTTATATAATAATAATAACTTTTCACTGTAGTATTAAAAAAACAACCAGTACTAAAGTCATAATTGACTTGCACATCCACAACAAACCATATATATATTTTTTGGAAATATTGTGGCTTCGTGAATAATTAAAAAAAATGACCTAATGAAAAATGATGATAAAAAATCATTCCATGTCAAGTGATATAAATGTTGCCACTTTTTGACCCTGTCCACTTGGATTTTTTCAAATTTAGTTGATCTAATGTGCATCATTATTACCTCGTACATAGGGTCCAACAAAATTTAATTTCATACAAAACAGACTTGTTACAAGTTCGTCATTAGAACAAAAATATATGTTTTTTGTTCGTATATGTAACAATGGCATCTTTCTGTTGCTATGGCTAATCACCACCACCACTTACTATTCATAAGAATTTTTCTATATGAACATTGCTTAATTAACATCGAATTTTTAGTAATTTGGAGTTAGGGGGACATACAGGGTGGTCACTTTTATGACGCCCACCATCAGGATCTATTAAACGGAAATATATACAGAGTTACAGTAAAATGGCGACGACATTTTATTTGTACATCAGTCACAGAAACATCGAAAGATGCCCTACACTTCCTGGTGGAGTAATAGGACCAAAGAAGATGAAGAAGTAGATATACAGAGTAAAAGTTTGTCATTTTTGTACCGTTCAATATACTGAAACGAAATCAGGGATATCTTGCACAGTTCCTGAAATATCGCTGAAAAACTGAAAAAATGCACTTTCCTTTTTCTTTCATAACTTTTTTACTTTTGAAGGAAATTTTACGAAACTTGGCACTCTTACATTTTTCGACGTTAGCTTTCTGGTGACAGTGCCAAATATTTTCTGTGCCTAACTAGATGCCCAAATTTTCATAGTCAACTTTTGATTATTTATGGCCGTCATATTGGATTTTAATAGCATTCAAAGCGAAAATTGCGATTTCAACCATATATAACACATGGGTAATCTGACATTATTTACCACAAAAAATCGATAATTTAAAAATTTCTTGCAAAAATCAAACTGCTCTAAAAACCATATAATTTTCAATTGTTTGCACTTTTATGCTGGATTAGATTAGAATATTATTAAATTGTTGTCGAATTTCGTATATTTAAGTAATTATCAATTTATTTGTATTTTTCTGATGGTTTAGATTTATAAATTGGAATTTAGAATCTTGTGAAATCTTTGATTTAGAAGGAGGAAAAGTTCCGTAATTTTCGAATAATTGTCATGCACGTGTTATGAGTTTTTCACGGAATATCGAGTTCATGGATTTTCATGTAATTTTCGATTAATGTCATTATTTGGGGTATTTTTCCAAAAGATTGCTGCCTCTGGATTTTGCCACCCTGGGCTCTCATAGCTCATAGCCCCCCTCATAGCCCTGATGCCCCCCCCCCAATTTGTCGCCCCCAGATTTTGCCACCCTGGGCTATAGCCCTCTTAGTCCCCCCCACCAAATTTGCCGCCTCCGGATTTTGCCACCCTGGCCTATATCCCTCATAGCCCTCTTAGCCCCCCACCCCCAACAAATTTAAAGTTATTTGTAAATAACTAGTAGAATCGAATCTGAGACGTCAAGTCGTAGGTTTGATTACTCTCCTTGCGTACAAATAAAATGTGGTTTGCAGTATTATTCTGCTTGCTACAGACTTGTTTGAAAATGTGGTTTGCTGTATTATTCTGCTTGCCAAAGTGTTGTTTGAAAATGTGAAATCGATTATACGCATCGAGCGATCCATTGGTGTTCCCTGCTTGTGGCGCAGTTTGTTCTTTTTAGAATTTCCCCCGGCATCCTGGCATTAAAACGTCGCGGCAATAAAGGCGCTTTCCTCGCGGAGTGTAGTCCCTGCGGCGGAGTGTACTAAACTGCGGGAGTATAAGGAAGGAACAAGAAGTAACAGGAACCAGCGGAGCCCTGCGGAGCAGCAGGACGTAGCAGGAGGGAAATTGCTATCGTAAATCAGTTGCCGCGTAACTAACTCTACATGCGATTCCGCCCCTGCGGGGGCAGGAAGGTGCGACCGCTCTGTGAGGCGGCGAGGGGGCGGCGCGGGGGCGGCGCGGGGGCGGCTCACACACACAAACACACACGCATGCTGGAATCACAATCAATTTTACGTTCTATAAAACTGGAGGAAAAAAGTAACGCGTGATAATGAGGGGGGCCCTCATGTGAGCGACTAAATACGTCGATATTTACGCCGCGCTGGATGTTTCAATAATCTCGAAGCAATGAGGCCGTTATGTAAATAATATCGGTTTCGCAGAGACTCGGCCCCCCGTTCGCCGGCCCCTCACGACCCGGGCCAAGAGATAAATGTAAATGAGGGTACGGAGCAGAAAAGGCGAGATGAAAATAAATCGTGTATAACTCGCAAAGAGGATTTGGGAGATGTATCGAAATAAGGCGATAAAGAAGGGTTATGGCCACGGAAAGTTGGAATTTAGATGTTAACGTCGGCCATGCAGCCCCGAAATTTACATTACCATCGCCGCCGGGGATTGCTTTCGCATTAAAAATACAACCCCCGCTTTCGGGGTTGGCCCAGTCACCCCCGGGAAAACGCCGAACGGCTCAATTCCGGAGTGGGGCATATCACAATGGTCGATTACCGGGCCGTTACTTGTAATCTTAATTATCTTTTAAACTCGCTCGTTACATTGCGGGGAACGGCAATAAGCAATAATTCTCGGCAGGTAGAGGCGAGCCCCCCTCTGCGGGACGTGTTTACAATGGCCGCCCCGCCTGACTTACGGCCTTTTCGGGTCTCCCAGGGCCCCCATTAAATTATAACGTCTCAGTTATAATTCCTCGAAAACAACAAAAGATAATTTAAATGTCCGCCACGGCGACGTGTAATTTAAGGCGGACGCATGGGAGTGCATATGCCAGAGGCCGTTCTTTACGGGGCCTGAAATCTTATACACGGGGATCTTTTAATTTAACGCCGACAAGAATCCACGCCGCGTCTTAATTTTCCCTTTCGAACCCGCCGTCGACCAAGCAATAGGTATATCAATCGTCCGAACAGAGATTAACGACGAGGAATGGGCGTAAAACTCTCACAAAGGACACACAAAAAAAAAAAAATATTATACGTACACACGAATAGAGTTATTACACGAAAAATAATTTAAAGCGGTAGAATTGATTAGTTTTGAACAGAAAAATGAACAACTCCTCACAAATCCGCCACCTGACCTGATGGATAAGACATAAAAACGTAATAAAAACAAAAAAACATCTTTATATCTAAACATATAAATTACCAGTACTCCAATAAAGAAGGAAGAAAATAATAAAAAATATAATAATAACTGGTATCCAAGATGTATGAAACTATAACAAAAACTTCTACTTCACTTGAATATACATGTGATGCATACGAAAATTGCAAAATATATGTTTAACATTTATTTTCCAATTTTTTGATTGAGATTTTGCTAAATTTTCAGAAGAATTGGTTTCAAGTGTACGTACTATGCTACTCAAAAACAAAGATCGCATACATAAAAAAAAACCATTATTATATTTTTAAGTTGCCGATGTGATTTCTGTGTGTACGTAAAAACACACAAAAAATAAAAATATACGATAATACTTTTGAGTAAGGTACTTTCAATAAAAATTATTTCTGGGAGATTTCGTGTGATAATCGCGAAGGGTTTAGCGACTGTGTGGTTGTGATTGCACAAAAAGAATTAGTGCATGGGGTCGGCTCTGGCAGCGAGCCGCCGTATATTAAAATTATCAAGACTCCGACGCTGGGCAAATAACTCGTGCACGAACTGAAATCTCCGGTTTAATGGCGGAAACGGTCGTAATTTCCGGACTTAACGGCGAAAACACACCGCGACGCGTGTGCCACGGCAGTTTTTCACCGTCCCCAGCCGCCCCCGCGTCCCCCCCCCCCCCAAAGCGCCTGTTGGATGCAGTTGAACCGCTTAATTCCATCCAACTGCGAAAACGTTAGGTATTGGAAACGAGAACGGGAATAAGGAAGTAGAAAAAACAATAATAAGTAATCTGTATCTCAAAAAAGATAGGTATAATAACAAATTATAACAAATTATTTTTGTTATAGGTACGTACTACAGACCGGATGTCTTTTTGAATTAGATCAGGAAATATATTAGATTAGATAGGAAATATGATCTCTAAACCATCTCTGAAATATACATAAAAATATACTAACTTACAAATATAAGTACGTCAAAGTAATGCATCTTTTTTTCGTCAATATGAAAACAGAAAAAGAATTATATAAAAAAACTGCCAAAATCTGTAATTGAAACCTTCAAGATTCACCTTTAGAGCATAGAATCTCAAATGTACTTACTCCTTCGAAATATCAATTCAATAATAAAGTTTGTTTACAATCTCATATTTTATAACATATTTGGAAAAGTGTTTATCGTTAATTTTAGTAATTTGCACCTTTTTGAATCGAAAAACATAACACAGATATGGTTCTAAAAACACTTACAGGAGTATGCCAGACCACTATTTTTAGACCACTATTTTTTTTTATTCAAGATTTTAAAATTATTCAAAATAATACTAAACATTTCTTAAATGGTTTAAATGTATGAAGAAATTTTTTTAAGATTTACATAATAACTACTGCTTTTGTTAAGTTTTACAGCTAAATAAGTTATTTATTTAGCTGTAAAACTTAACAAAAGCAGTAGTTATTATGTAAATCTTAAAAAAATAGTTGTCTGGCATACTCATACAAGTTGTTTACGGGAAAAGTGTTAATAAAATACTGCTATACGGCGCTGCAGTTTAAAACTTACAAAGACAAATTGTCTTGTGAACTCCACGTCGCAGGTTACGAGTTAATTATGAAAAATCTATTTTTTGCGATTACAGCGCCATTTTTTTTAGAAAACTGAAAAAAAATAGGGTTCCCATTTGAAATTTCAAAGTTGTTCAAAGTCAATGTCAAAAGTTCAAACCCACCGAGGATGGAGGGCGAGGGCTGATTTTATTACAGAAAGATGTCCCATTTGGAAACATTTATTTGTTGTCTGAAACAATTTTTCGTACGATGCTAATTTTTCGAGTTATTTTGATTTGTCAGGTTAAATGGGACACCCGGTATACCCAAAAATAGAAAACCAGGAAATTTTAATGATCAAAAATGTAACTAATTTAAGACTGATGGTGTAGTTTTTAAAAAAGTTTTTTTTAAAACAGGGTGAGTTTTTTTTTATAGTATTACAAGGCCATATTTCGAAAACGGCTTAATATATTTTCATGGTAGTGAAGGTGGTTCAAGTTTTGGTGAAGGGTGAATAAGGTGATTAGATAGGGGGGGGGGGGGGTTCAATGTTTTTCAATAGTGCACATTTGTGGCATTAGTTAACTATAATTCCGTAACCGTAAGAGCAAATCATTTCGTTTCTACGCATACGTAGTTTTTTACGTAGATTGAAATTTAATGAACGAAAATCCTATTTCATCATCTTATTTAATATTACACACGAAAAATTAGAGTTTAATTTTAGCACTTACAACATTTATGCACTGTACCATCGATATGAAAATCCTAATGGAATAGTGTTTACAAATTACAGCATATTTCTAACATATTAATGTTCTGAGTAATATAGCATTACTATTCCAAAGTTACCCTCGTACCACTTAAAATAAACAAAGGGAGTAAACGCAAAAAAAGTGTTTATGTATGTCTCCCTAATTCCATATTACCAAAATTTCATGAAAATATTAATAATATCTCTTTATAACACTAACAACTAAAAAACTCGCCCTGTATAAACATTTTCAGCAGTAGTCAGCAGTCGTTGAGAATCTAAAGTGGTGCTAGTATTTTTCAAATTATATAATATGACCATTGTTGAAAATGTTGAACGTTATTTTCCGCAGTATTGTTATATAAACAACATCAATTTGTTGTTAGAAATAGTTTAGATGGAAGTTTTATAAACACTAAGAGTGCGGTAGCTTTATTAAAATTTTCATATCATTGCTTTACATGAGAAATTTTCCATTTCCATTTTTCATCATTTCAAGTTAATTTTTTCTTTTGTACATTTAACTTAACATTTGATAAAGTGGAAACTTGTGAAAAGAATGGTAAAATACAATTGACAAAAGGGGAAAGCAAAAGGAAAACCCTGCAAATTGATTAAATTTAATGATTTATTATAGTTCAGATTATAGGTGAAATAATTTCAATAAATTTTGAATAATTTGCAAAAAAAATCCATAATTTCAATAAATTTTGAATAATTTTCAAAAATAAATCCATAATTTGAATAAGTTTTGCAATTTGAAGGGTTTTCCTTTTGCTTTTCCCCTTTTGTCAGTTGTATTTTACAATTCTTTTCACAAGTTTCCACTTTATCAAATGTTAAGAGATTACATACGTAACTCCTGACATTTCATTTTTTTTTGTCAAATAACTCTCACTTTGTATCACGTACATTTTCCCATATTTATGACATATTACATATATAACTCGTGACATTTAATAAACTGTCAAGCCAATTGACTAATTGTGAAATACAATAACTGATACTAGAGGAAAAGTATAAGTGGTAAGACTAGATAAGTTTAATTTTTATTTGAACTGCTGCAAACATTTCAAACACAAATTGATTATTTCCCTGAAGTTTAACGTTAAGGTTACTTAAAGGCGTTGTTATATCATAAAAGAAAAATAGGTCTCATTCCAGGACTCATCTTTAAGCTCGGAAAATTCCTTTGCTTCGTTTTCCAGAGATGTTGATGAGTCCAGGACTCATCTTTAAGCTCAGGAAATTCGTTTTGCTTCATTTTCTAGAAATGTTGATATTTCCTTCCTTTTCCATAATTTGAATAAATTCAAATTTATTGAAATTATTTCACCTATAATCTGAGAACTATAATAAATCATGAAATATATTCAATTTGCAGGGTTTTCCTTTTGCTTTTCCCCTTTTGTCAGTTGCATTTTACAATTATTTTCACAAATTTCCACTTTATCAAATGTTAAGAGATTACATACATAACGCCTGACATTTCATTTTTTTTTGTCAAATAACTCTCACTTTGTATCACATACATTTTCCCATATTTCTGACATATTACATACATAACTCGTGACATTTGATAAACTGTCAAGCCAATTGACTAATTGTGAAATACAATAACTGATACTAGAGGAAAAGTATAAGTGGTAAGATTATTTGTACGATTTCCAATAAATTTTGCATAATTTAAGTAAATTTTCTGTAATTTGAATAAGTTTTATTATTTATCACACTTATTTAATTAATTACAATTTATTTAATTTAATAAATATGTTAAAATGTATTAATAAAAAAATATTTTCTACAACATTATTCCATTCCATTATTATAGTCTTATAACTCTGCAATATACAGGGTATTAGGAAAGTCGACCAAGAAATTTCTAGGGATGAATAAGAGATCTCCTCACCATAAATCAAATAAACACCTAAATTGATTGATTAAGACTACTAAACTTCAAACGTAAAATGTAGTCGAATATTCCTTTGCCATTATTTGTGTTTAGATGGATTTTTTTCAGTAAAGTTTCAAACGTTTAATTTGACCCTTTTAAAAAAGTTGAAAGGGTCACATTTAATAGTAATGCAAGTGACATGCTCGATTTAAAAAAAACAATCGAGATTTATTTAGCAGTTCCAAACATGAATTTTAATACGGATTTGGGGGCAAACTATGCATCTGGGCCAAAAGTGACAAAGGAATATTCAACTTCATTTTGCACCCTGATTCACCCCTAAAAAAAATTCGGTCGACTTCACTAACACTTCTTTATTTCTTCTTCTCTAGACAAAGTAAAACTTCTCTCAAATTCGTCAATTAGACATGATTAAGTTGATTTGAATATTTTTTTCCCTAACATGACGTGCTTATTATGAGGAATGTATTGTGCACAAGTAGAGAAATTACTCATTTCACCTTTCAGCAACAGAGTTTTGATAAGATTATTTTTTATTTGAACTGCTGTAAACATTTCAAACACAAATTGATATTTTCCCTGAAGTTTAACGTCAAGGCTACTTACAGGCGTTGTTATATCACAAAAGAAAACGAGGTCATCATTTCAGGACTCATCTTTAAGCTCAGGAAATTCCTTTGCTTCGTTTTCTAGAAATGTTCTAGAAATGTTTGCACCCTGATTCACCCCTAGAAATTTTTCGGTCGAATTCACTAACACTTCTGGATTTCTTCTTCTCCAGACAGAGTAAATCTTCTCTCAAATTCTTCAATTAGAGATGATTAAGTTGATTTGAATATTTTTTCCCTAACATGACTTCATTTGAATATTTTATCCCTAACATGACGTGCTTATTATGAGGAATGTATTGTGCACAAGTAGAGAAATTACTTATTTCACCTTTCAGCAACAGTGTTTTGATAAGTTTATTTTTATTTGAACTGCTGCAAACATTTCAAATACATTTTTTTCCCCTGAAGTTTAACGTTAAGTTAAGTTAAAAAGAGGTCACCATTCCAGGACTCATCTTTAAGCTCAGGAGATTCATGGACATAGATTTGGCGGATACTTGTTTAAACTCCATTATTATGACTTATGATTATGATTATGAAATAACACACGTTTTGAGTTTAAAAAAGGGAAAATTCTCAACTCAGGAACTTCAAGCTCAGGAACTTCAAGACTTAGGAAATTCATTTGCTTCGTTTTCTAGAAATGTTGATAAGTCCAGGACTCATCTTTAAACTCAGGAAATTCGTTTGCTTCGTTTTCTAGAAATGTTGATATTTCCTTCTTCTTCTTCTTCTTCGAAGCAATGAAACGCTGAAGTACTCTTCCTCGACTTAATTATCTCACTTCTGCGTGGGATAGTAAGCATCAACCTTAAGGTCCTATGTTCGACTATGTTGACTACGTTCTTGATCGGATATAATTTACTATTTTAACAACAACCGATATTATGTCTTAATTGTAACACCTGGTAACACAAAGCCCGCAGATGTACAGTCATGCTCACATAAATCTAGTACAAGAAATGAGGTTACAATAGCAATTTTATATAGCAATGTCAAATTGTTTGTACTAGATTTATGTGAGCATGACTGTACAATAGAGTGATATTTGGTTGTTTTTGAGAATTGAACTATTGAAAATTCGAAGCCTTAACTCTCTGGGCCTCCCAATTCTTTATGTGACTGATCGAGGCATTGGAATTCGGTTGAAAATGAAGAGGTGATGCTTTACGAACCGACGGCTATTATTACACTGGAGAAAGCAGTTGTCTATAACCAGGGATTAATTTCGCCCCTGGAAGGGAATTTGCTCGCACAACTGCGCGCCATAAAAATAATCTCACGACCCATTACGGCCACGCACGCCCGCGTTGGTCGTTCGTTCGCAGCCAAAAGACTGCATCCGCGTCTAATTACCCCCATGATTTTTTCGACGGCCCTCGTGCACCGGATTGAGCTTAACGAGGTGTTAATCCTGGAGCAAGGAGTCTCGCGAGCGCCTGGAACAACACCGCCCAAAGGGGATGGGGGAGAGACGCGCTCACGTCGGGGTCGTAAGACGTAAAAAACAAACCTCCCCGGCACTGAATTAATATTTATCCGCGCGCCGTTCAAGGGAGAAATGCAAATGGCGCGATCGTACTGCGCCGTCGAATGGCGTGATGATCCTTTTTATTGTCTGCAGCGTCGCTACGCCGCCGCCCGATTTACATCCGGAATAAAATATTCAAAACGACCGCTCCCCCGGGGGGCGGCTGAATTAATTATTCGCGTGATTTCGGCGCCGCCGTTCGCGCTGCGTTTCCTCGAGTATCGGCGATTAGATTTACTGGGGGGCAGCACTAACGACGTGCGCTTGTTTGTCCGCCCGCCGCCCCCGCGTGCACGCGCTGCCCCCGCTGCGTAATCGATTTTCTTCTGCGGGGGAGTATTTTTAATGCCCCGGCCGGGCGTGGGGGCAGCCGTAAAGCCGGGGCCGGGGCTGGGGGGAATGCCGGTGCTGGTACGTGTGGAACGGCATCGCTGTTATTTTAAAATACTGGGTGATAATACGTATTTATTAGAAGTTGAGCTGAATAATGAACTAATATTAAGTCGGAACGTGAGAACGGCCGCGTTCCTATCCTCGGGAAATGAAACTCAATAACTTAGATTCCGGCGCAACATTTTTCATTGGGGCCGTAACGGAGGTACGTGCGAAATGCATTCCTACGGATTTCTTAGGGGATCAGCGGGCATTATTGCGCCGAAACTGCCGTCCCATCCCACACGGATTGATTAGGAATTCAGGCGCTTTTTGTATCCGCACACCCAAGAATCGCAAAATGCTCAAACACTCAAACTCAAACCGAGTTGAAAGCAAAGGGCTAAAATTAGAAGCGGGCAAACGTTAATACACCGATATTTCCATCCACTGATAAAGTTGCAGATAAGTATCCGACGGTTTAAGGTACTTACTACACTGGCTTCAAGTATAAGTGTACAAGAGTATTAGTATCCCAACTACCCTAAGTTTACCACAAAAGTATATTTCATAAATAATGACACATTTTTGGCAGAACATCGTAAGTAACAAATTCCACATAATAAACTGCTACAATAATAAAATAAACTGCCACACTTATGTTCGAGAAATGAAGCAAGTTTAGAGGTAAAACTATATTTTAAATGTAACATTGTTCTGTCAAAAAGGTGTTATCAGTTGATTGGTCCAAAACAAGGTATCAATAAATAAAATCTCGTCATTTTAGTGAAGGAATATTCAAATCAAATTAACCTTTTAATTGAAGAATTTGAGAGAAGATTTACTTTATCTAGAGAAGAAGAAATTCAGAAGTGTTAGGGAAGTCGACCGAAGATGTTGGTTCAAATTATTGTTTATATTTCTTTCAGTGTGAGGCACATATTAAAGTTATGATTATGGTTTAAAATTTGAGTAGAGTAGAGTGGAGTAGAGTAAATTAGACGATACAATCTTCTGGCAAATTGTATCTTACTTGTCTTGACTTACGCTGCTGTACCTGATTTTTTTTATGGTAATATATTTACGTTTGTGTTATTATGTCTACCCGGATTATGTCAAATATGCGATTGGGTGGTGATGCAAACGCAGGCGAATTTATCATGGGAAATCCGCGATAAGCTCAGGGAGCGCTGCTTCCTCGGCGAGCTGTTTCCCGGGGGGCACCTTACGCGTCCCCCGAAGGTCCTCAGGTTTACTACTTCTATTTCGCCGGTGATGATAAGAGGCGTGTGCTGGGGGAAATTTACAAACGCCCTAAAAGGTCGATATGGGTAATTCCGGGAAGTGCGCGCGCGAGCTGTAAAAGTTTCCTCCGGCTCCTGCTGCGGCCGCCTCCTTGGCGCAGGAATTGAATTGAAGCCCCGACGGCAGCGGCGGCGGGCGCGGAGCCGTGGGGCTATAGCCCCCCCATTCCAGCCCCCGCGCGCGCGGGCTTCACTTGTGTACGCAGAACTGCCGTTTTTTACGGCGTGTTTCATTGCGCTGCGGCGCAATAAGCGCAAATTTGTTTATTGCTGTTTGCGCTGGGAAATTATGCGCCATTTAGCCCCGCACATATTCGCAATTCGGTTAATAATATGCGAAGACATTAGCGCGGGGTGTACACATACAACCCCCCCAATTTTATAAGCCACGCGCGCGCGTTCATATAGACACACACGCTCGCGCTCGCTCGCACCCGCCCCCGCTGGGGGTGGGCGCCCCCTTTCACGGTAATATCGCGGAACAGGATCCTTGAGTTTAACCGAAGTTTGCCAAACTTATATCAGCCGCATGCAGGCGTACTGCGCCATGTTTCAGCCCCGGCCGACTCTAATTAAACAACCGTTTTAATTAACACACTAAATTATAACGCGGATGAAATTCCGTTATCGTTTATCTCGCCGCGCAGCCCTTCCTGTCGCTGCTCCCATCTTAGCGAGGGTGGAGGCACGGATGGCTGAAATACTTTTATTTGGCAATTACTCATGGATTATGTTAATGTTAATACTTAGTCTTTTTCTTCTGCCTTTCCCATTTTGTTATTTGGCACATTGAGTTGAGAAACTCAATTAACAATAGGTGAAAAACAAAAGAAATAAAATACCGTAATATGTTACCAATGAATTTTTTTAGTATAAGTAATATCCAATGTGCAGTTAGGATTATACTGGGTGTACATTTCAAAACTAGCCAGTCTCAATAACTTTTGAATTCAAGTTAACTTGTCATATATAAATTTATTTTTGACAAATAAATTTTGTATTTGGAAACCCATACTCAAATAGTCACACCGGATAAACTGGCGTAGCAAAGTTTATGAACTTTATTATTGATATATAATGAAATTTTTATTGTTTCCTTCCTTCTTTATTGGAGTACTTACTGGTAGTTTATATGTTTAGATATAAAAATGTGTTGTTGTTTTTATTATTTTTATTATTTCTTCTTCACCTCACTAGACTAGTTTCAGTTATCTTTCAGCCACCTTCAGAGGAATTAAAAGGCAAAACATGTATATATTTTTTATTTAATATCATATATATTGCACTAAAAAAAAATACCACCTCTGAAGATGGTTAACTAAGTATTTTACATAAATAGATTGATTTATTTCCCGAAACTTTAATCGGTATCTCCCTAACACAAATCGTAAGTAATAAGTAGAACAAATAGTTAAAATACGAAACTATTTTCAGGATTTCAAAATTAATAAAAACAAAGCATGTGAAACATAAATAATGCTTCAATTTCAATGAATTTGTTCCACACTTTAGCCCCTCACACACATACATTTTCCTTATTGTGAAACTAGATACCGAATGGGTGTTACGTAACTTCCTGGAGCAGCCTAAATCTTATTAATGTTTGTTCATTTCTAATGTTACGTGAGCATAATTTAGTTAATTAAAACTTTTCACTTCCTTGCCAATTAATTTTCTCCAAGTTGTTGTGGCAAACTTATGATTGCCGACAGTAGAAAGCATTTCCTGCTACTTTAACGTGATTTAATACGCAGTTCTTCTGAATCTAATCTAATCTTTTGGAAAATGTATTCAATTATAATATGTCCTACTTATTTAAATATACAATTTTGAAAATAAACTATGTTACGGCGGTTAATAATTTCTAACACACGGCAATTATTCTGTGTTATAGTTGAATCGTTTATATCAGAAACCCGTTAAGTGTACTTTTAATTTTATGCGGTACAGTTTCAGACGGATCGATTTTCATTGCTGAAGCTTGAAATTTGACAGATTTTACAAGTGTATTGAAAATTTTATGTATTTTGATTGTATGAGTCGACAATTTTGCAGATTCTCACATGGGTGCTAAAAACTTCATAGATTTTGATAGTTAACGTTGCTAACATTATAATTATTTCTGTAGCAGATTAAAATTGGCCGATTTTCATTGGTGAAGCTTAAAATTTGACAGATTTTACAAGTTGTAGTTGAAAATTTTATGTAATTAAATTGTATGAGTAGAACATTTTTCAGATTCTCACATGGGTGCTAAAAACTTCATAGATTTTGAAAGTTAGCGTTGGTAACATTATAATTATTACTGTAGCTGTTTAAAATTGTCTGATTTTCATTGCTGAAGCTTAAAATTTGACAGATTTTACAAGTTGTAGTTGAAAATTTCATGTATTTTGATTGTATGAGTAGAAAATGTTGCAGATTTTCGGATGGGTACTAAAAACTTCATAGATTTTGATAGTTAGCGTTGGTAATATTATATTTTTTTCTGCAGCAGTTTAAAATTGGCCGATTTTCATTGCTGAAGCTTAAAATTTGACAGATTTTACAAGTTGTAGTTAAAAATTTGATGTATATTGATTGTATGAGTCGAAAATTTTGCAGAGTTTCACATGGGTGCTAAAAACTTTAGCACCCATTAGATTTTCATAGTTACTACTGGTAAGATTACGATTTTCTCTGCAGCAGTGTAAAACTGGCCCATTGTCACTATATTTTGACTGTTTTAATGAATAATTTGACCCATTTATACATTTGCAAATGAAAATTTGAAAAATCTGACAGTTTCAATTAATAAATTGCCTGATTTTTATAATTTCACACTTCGATCTACAATATTGTCACATATTGTCAAAAAAATGGGCATAATTTGAGAGTTGGAGCCAAAGTTTTTCACATTTTCATAGCTAATGCCAAAAATTCAACAGATTTTGACAGTAACTATTGGTAATATGACGATTTTATGCGGTACAGTTTCAGGCTGATCGATTATTATTGCTGAAGCTTAAAATTTGACAGATTTTACAAGTCGTAGTTGAAAATTTGATATATTTTGATTGTATGAGTCGACAATATTGCAGAGTTTCACATGGGTACTAAAAACTTTAGCACCCATTAGATTTTGATAGTTACTATTACTAAGATTACGATTTTCTCTGCAGCAGTGTAAAACTGGCCAACTGTCACTATATTTTGACTGTTTTAACGAATAATTTGACCCATTTATAAATTTGCAAATGAAAATTTGAAAAATCTGACAGTTTCAATTGATAAATTGACTCCTTTTTACAATTTCACACTTCGATCTACAATACTGACAGATATTGTCAAAAAAATGGGCATAATTTGAGAGTTGGAGCCAAACTTTTTCACATTTTTATAGCTAGTGCCAAAAACTATACAGATTGTGGCAGTTACTATTGGTAATATGACGATTTTATGCGGTACAGTTTCAGGCTGATCGATTATTATTGTTGAAGCTTAAAATTTGACAGATTTTACAAGTTGTAATTGAAAATTTGATGTAGTTTGATTGTACGAGTCGACAATTTTAGAGATTTTCACATGGGCGCTAAAAACTTCATAGATTTTGTTAGTTAGCGTTGGTAATTTTATAATTGTTTCTGTAGCAGTTTAAAATTGTCCGATTTTCATTGCTGAAGCTTAAAATTTGACAGATTTTACAAGTTGTAGATGAAAATTTGATGTATTTTGATTGTATGAGTCGACAACTTTGCAAATTTTTAGCTGGGTGCTAAAAACTTTAGCACCCATTAGATTTTGATAGTTACTATTGGTAAGATTACGATTTTCTTTGTAGCAGTGTAAAACAGGACAATTGTCACTATATTTTGACTGTTTTAACGAATAATTTGACCCATTTATAAATTTGCAAATGAAAATTTGAAAAATCTGACAGTTTCAATTAATAAATTGACTCCTTTTTACAATTTCACACTTCGATCTACAATACTGACAGATATTGTCAAAAAAATGGGCATAATTTGAGAGTTGGAGCCAAACTTTTTCACATTTTTATAGCTAGTGCCAAAAACTCAACAGATTGTGGCAGTTACTATTGGTAATATGACGATTTTATGCGGTACAGTTTCAGGCTGATCGATTATTTTGCTGAAGCTTAAAATTTGACTGATTTTACAAGTTGTAGTTGAAAATTTGATGTATTTTGATTGTAGGAGTCGACAATTTAGCAGATTTTCACATGGGCGCTAAAAACTTCATACATTTTGATAGTTAGCGTTGATACTATTATAATTTTTTGTGTAGCTGTTTAAAATTGACTTATTTTCATTGCTGACGCTTAAAATTTGACAGATTTTACAAGTTGTAGTTGAAAATTTGATGTATTTTGATTGCATGAGTGGAAAATTTTACAGATTTTTACATGGGCGTTAAAAACTTCATAGATTTTGATAGTTAGTGTTGCTAACATAAATTTTTTTTTTTGTGGCAGTTTAAAATTGGCCGATTTTCATTGCTGAAGCTTAAAATTTGACAGATTTTACAAGTTGTCGTTGAAAATTTGATGTATTTTGATTGTATGAGTCGACAATTTTGTGGATTTTCACATGGGTGCTAAAAACATCATATATTTTGATAGTTAGCGTTGGTAACATTATAATTATTTCTGTAGCAGTTTAAAATTAGCCGATTTTCATTCCTGAAGCTTAACATTTGACAGATTTTACAAGTTGTAGCTGAAAATTTGATGTATTTTGATTACATGAGTCGACTATTTTGCAAATTTTCACATAAGTGCTAAAAACTTTAGCACCCATTAGATTTTGATAGGTACTACTGGTAATATTACTATTTTCTCTGTAGCAGTGTAAAACTGGCTAATTGTCACTGCTGTGGCTTAGTATTTGACCAATTTTACCAGCTGCAGTTGAAAATTTGATAAATTTTGAATGTTTCAGTCAATAATTTCATTTAGACATTTATAAATGAAAATTCTGACTCATGCAATTGAAAATGTTGGCTGATTTTTACAATTTCACACGTTAATTTATAATGTAGTTCAAATTTTGAAGAGTTTCACAGTTAGTACATTTAAATTACGAACAAGAAATGCGTTGTAAAACAGTCGTTCAGGAAATGATAGATGATGTGCCCAATGAGTTTTTTTGGCTAATTTTTCTTACGTTGTCCAGAATGCTTCTTTGTGTGCTCCATTTTCATCTTCGTTTGGTCCATACATCCATACAGCACAATTATCATTTTTCTTATGTTATCATCTTTGAGTGTAATGAGTTTTTGGCTAATTTTTCTCTTCCCAATCATGAAAAAACCAATGCAAGGAAAACGTTTTACGATCATTGAACGATGTATCAAAATCTGTGTTTAAGAAATGTTTTGAAGAGCAGATTATACGGTGGCTAAGTGAATTATATCTGATGGGGACTATTTTGACGAAGGTTTTTTGATACGCAATACAGCTGAATATCTGGTTCTTGAAAGGATTGACAAAACTGTTGTTAATTCAACAATTTGTTTGGCTGTGTTATGCATATTAAGACATGAATCAATTCTGGACATCGCCAGACGTTTTGAACATCACCAGAGTGTTCAGTATGGGAATCAATGTTCCGGTGTTATTTGCGCCCCCGCACCCCTTGATTGCAACCTGGTCGGCGATTTTAAACCCATTCACCCCGCAGGGCCTTAATGCCTCGATCAAAACTCTCCCGATTCAATTCTCCGACGGCGGGCGTCGGGGGCGGTCCACCCCCCGACGCCGCCCGGGAGCCGCCGGCTGCCGCCCCCGCACTAACGGCGCGCGGGGCCATAAATGTTTAGTGCCCCTGGTTTAATAAGAGCTGCAACAAGACAGCTCACCCCCAGAAACCGCACTCTGTTCGTCTCTAATTACATTTACACTGCATGAAATGGATACAATCATTTTATGCCCTGATTCGAAGCTCCCCAAATGGCGTCTTACGGCGCTTTGAGGCGAGGCAATATCGGCTCCGCGGGGCCCGTTAATTTCACTTTCCCGGCCGGCACCCCTCGTCCCGATATTAACGGCCGCTAATTAATAAGTTAATTAATTGATTTGACGAGGGGACGCGTTTTTCCGATGCGCTGCTTAATTGGGGCCCGGAATGTGGGCATGCACGGGGGGCCGCCTTTTAAATCCGTGTAAACGGCGACTTTTATGCGCGCTTAAATTAACTTTAATATTTTGTCGAAATCATGGGGCCGTAATGCGCCCGGCGATTTACGTCCGCGGGTCCCATAAATGCTAATTGAATTTCGACAATTCGCCAAAGCCGATCGCTCAGGCGCGCACACAATCGCACAAACAGCCGCCCCCGCGCCCCCCAGGGGTCGGGGCGCGTTTTTTCGCCCCCCACGGGGGGCGCCCGGGGACGCATGCGGAGAGATGCGACACCGATGGGCCCCGAAACGGCCCCATAAAAACCAATGGGCCGTTCGAATCGCTGCTAGGGATCGATATAATCGATATAACCAGATATCAAAACGCGTTTTATATACATTCGCGGCCGGATTTAATATTGATAATGGCGATAATGCGGCCATTTATTGTCCAGCCTGAATTATCTTATCGCGCATAAATTAACCACACACACACACACGCACACAGACCGGTCTCTTGCCATCAGAAACTGCCTCTTATACGGTTTAATTAACCGGCGGTGTTTACAATCGATGCACCTTTTTAAATCATCGGCTTAATTAATTCTCAGAGCGTAGGAGCTATATTTGTGCAGCGAAGGGGGAGACTCTGCGGTGATATACGGACCAACAGAAATAACTGTATTGGAGTCGTAAAGACGGGTGGAAGCCCATCTCCTGCCAATAATTGACTCCGAATGAAGGAAATGGGGACGAGAAGTTTCGCGTTAATTAAGAGGCGCTAAATGAGCTTGGTTTATCGCTACGACAAGAGCACGAAATTAGATTTTTCCTATACTAAAGATTCGTTAAGAAATTCCATAGGTTCAACAAAAATTTCACTACTAAAAATTAACAATCACCATATTGAACAAATATTCAGTGATTCTTATACCTACAGGGTGGCCCACCTATCCTCCCCTTCTATTTGACATAAAAAATTATATTTTTTGTTGAATACATTATTAGTTTCAATAAACATCATTTCCACTAAAATAATTTTGCAGTTGGGATGAAGTTTTAAGAGAGTAATTTAATTTAATTTATAAGATCTATTTTTTGACATGTGTAACTACTAAATTTCCATTTCTAATTTTGTCTGTTTTTTATGCAATAACTATTCAATAATTTTGCTAGCTAATATTATTTTCAAATTTGTTATCCTACATCAGCTTTCACACCTTTCAGGAAAGTTGAATTCTACTAGCTATCGAAGATTCACTAATATTTAGTTAACATTTCGACTATATCTGATTTAATTCAATGTGTTAAATTTTCAGCAATTACAGTGATTTTTTCAATCATTTGTGTCATATTTTTATACTTACAAGGAGCCCAACGTGGCACTTAAAGATTGAATTTTATACAGGGTGTATCAGCCAAATGGAATAAATTCAATAATAAATAAATGGGGGCGTGTTCGAAAAAACGCTCGGACACGTCGATTGTTATTTTTAGTTGCGCATTTTTTTCAACAAAAACTTTTTATACAGGGTGTGTCATGTGACCGTGGCCAATACCAACTTTCTTATTTTAAATGCAACACCTGGTATATTATTCAATTTTTGGATTCTTCAGAAAATTCTAGACATATTTCATGTACAATGTCCTATACCTATCTTCAACTGTTTCGGAACTGTTTTTGCTTGCGATTAGATCGGTCACGCCTGAGATGTTGAGTAACGTTAGAAGAAATTTCTATTGAAGATTAGGATGCTGCCAAGACGTTCACGGCGAGCATTTTGAACATCTCCTCCATTGAAATTTATTGTTTTTTTTTTTGTTTTTTTACATTATCAAGAAGTAAACAGTATTACTTATTCGTTTTTGAATGTGTTGTAACGAATTTCTGTAATCAAATAATTTTCTTTTTTTAATGTTAATTTTTGCAATAAATCTGAAAACACTTAATATTTCCGAAACAGTTGAAGATAGGTATAGGACATTGTACATGAAATATGTCTAGAATTTTCTGAAGAATCCAAAAATTAAATAATATACCAGGTGTTGCATTTAAAATAAGAAAGTTGGTATTGGCCACGGTCACATGACACACCCTGTATAAAAAGTTTTTGTTGAAAAAAATGCGCAACTAAAAATAACAATCGACGTGTCCGAGCGTTTTTTCGAACACGCCCCCATTTATTTATTATCGAATTTATTCCATTTGGCTGATACACAGTGTATAACGTTATAATAAAAATGCAAGTAATTGAGCAATATTGTTTCATAAACATATATATTTATATTAGTATCACGTGCATATTATTTGCTATTTACTGTATGAGCAGAATTTAATGAGCATGATTAAATCTGAAACCGGCAAGTCACGTAAAATACTGCCGTGTCATAAACATGTCTCCAAAGTACACCTATTTTCATCGTAATAATTGCGTGTATTATGACGTGTAGATTGCCATCACGCTATAAGGGTAAATTAAATTGTTAATGCAACTGCCAGCGAAATTATTTCATGCCGCAATGAAAATGTAATAACGGCGACGTTAAATTTCTTAGTAATTGCAGAAGAATTACCGCGAGTGCCTTTTTATTAACTAATTATCATTACATTTATTACGCGAATGCGTTTATTCTATGTCTGCCACCTATATTTGTTTTTTTTTTTAACTTTACTTGTACGTTTTCACGTTCATTAAATACAACTGTGCGTCATTACAAGCAATATTACTTACTAAAATGATTACCACTTACATTTGCTGTCATCATGCATACCAAATAACAATGAAACAAAATTGCTCAATTATGTTATATTACTTCATATAACTTAGCTGATTTATAAACGCCATTCAAGCATTTCATAAAAATTATGTGAAAATTAAGTTATTTGCATCAAATTCTGTGCATTAACTACTTAAGTTTTAACAAAAATAATTGAAACATACAGTAATCATTGCAAAATTGACAGTAGTTATTGAAAATATGACATAAATCATACGAAAACCTGAAAAATACTACTGAAGAAAGAAAAAAATGACAAAAATACAGTAATCATTGAAAAATTGATGGTAATAATTGAAAATCTGACGGAAATAATTAAAAATGTAGCAGATATATATTGAAATTTTGACAAAAATAATTAAAACATGACATATATAAATGTGAATACATGAATATCATGACAGATATGGTTAACATTATCACATAATGGTTGAATATTTTAGTGTAATTGAAATTTTCATAAAAATTATCTAAACATTTTTTGACCACGCAGAGCTCCTTGTAACAACAACAAAATTGATACAAATAAATGAAATATTTACAATAATTATTGAAAATTTAACAAAAATCATGTAAAAATTGAGAGATATAATTGAAATTTAGACAGAAATCATTGAAATTTTGAAAGATACTTTCCACATTATGATTGAATATTTGATTTTTTGACAGTAACTGAAGTCTTAAATTTAAAAATTGAGATCGTGATCATTAAAACTTTGACAGATATCATTTGAAATTGACGCGTTAACCACAGAATATAACAAATTATTAAAAAAAATATAGTAATCTATGAAAAATTGATGGCAATTATTGAAATTTTGATAGAATCGTTGAAAATCTAGCATATATATTTGAAATTTTGACAAATATGATCGAAAGTTTGAGAGATATAATTGACATTTGACTTTTATATGACAAACATTTGAAAAATTGATGGCAATTTTGAAATTTTGACAGAATCGTTGAAAATCTAGCATATATATTTGAAATTTTGACAAATATGATCGAAAGTTTGAGAGATATAATTGACATTGGACTTTTATATTGACAAACAATTGAAAAATTGATGGCAATTTTGAAATTTTGACAGAATCGTTGAAAATGTGGCAGATATAATTAAAATTTTGACAAATAAGATCAAAACTTTGAAAGATATAATTGACATTATCACATAATACGTTGACTACAGTTGAAAGCAATTGAAACTTTCATAAATATAATCGGTACATTTTTGTGCAACATTTGGGTCCTTGTAACTATAAACATTTTGACATCAATAATTGACAGTAATTGAAATATTGACAACATTGAAACATTGATGTATTGGGACTTTATGTTAATTGTGTCCACATTTTGAGTGTTCTAATTTGTTAATTTGTATGACATGTGTAAACTCTATGTAATAGCACGTACATAAATTATTCTTATTCTTATTCTTATTCTTATTCTCATTGAAACATTGAAAAATTGACTGTAATCATATGAAATTTGACATATATAATTGAAACTTGGACAGAAATAGTTGAAATTGTGTCTAAATAATTGACAAATTTCATTGTAAGTAAATGAATTTTCATTAAAATAATAAAAATCATATGAAATTTGATAGTTATAATTAAAATTTTGACAGAAATAGTTGAAATTATGACTTCATATTTGATATACTTTATAGTACACGAATTTTCATTAAAATAATTAATATTTTGACAGTTTTCAGCCTATTCAAAGCATTTCATTAAAATTTTGTGTAAATTAAGTGATTTGCATCAAATTCTAAGCATTAACTACTGGAGCTTTAACAAAAATAATTGAAAAAATACAATAATCATTGCAAAATTGACAGTAATTATTGAAAATATGTCACAAATCATTTAAAACGTGACAATATATTAGAAATTTTGACAATAATCATATGAAATTTGACAGAAATCATATGAAATTTGACAAAAATCATATGAAATTTGACAGATATAATTATTTTTTTTATAGATGTAGTTAAAATTATAACTAAATATTTTATATATTTTATAGTACACGAATTTTCATTAAAATAATTAATATTCTGATAGTTTTCAGCTCATTCAAAGCATTTCATTAAAATGATGTGTAAATTAAGTGATTGGCATCAAATTCTAAGCATTAACTACTGAAGTTTTAACAAAAATAATTGAAAAAATACAATAATCAATGCAAAATTGACAGTAATTATTGAAAATATGTTACAAATCATTGAAAACGTGACAATATAATAGAAATTTTGACACTAATCATATGAAATTTGACAGAAATCATATGAAATTTGATAGATATAATTAATTTTTTTATAGAAATAGTTGAAATTATAACTAAATATTTGATATATTTTATAGTACACGAATTTTCATTAAAATAATTAATATTTTGATAGTTTTCCAGTAATATTCATTACAGTCCATGTAAAAGTCAAGAAGAATGAAGATTTCATGAGCACTAATAAAAATACAATTTGAGCAATTGAAACTTTCATAAAAATAATCAATACATTTTCGTGCAACGTTTAGCCTTTTGTAACTACAAACAGTTTGAAACAAATAATTAAAAAAATGACAATCATTATTGAAAACTTGAGAAAAATTATATGAAATTTTCTAGATATAATTAAAATTTTGGCAAAAATAGTTGAAATTATGACTGAATATTTGATATATTTTATAGTACACGAATTTTCATTAAACTAATTAATATTTTGATAGTTTTTAGCCCATTTAAAGCATTTCGTTAAAATGATGTGAAAATTGAGTGATTTGCATCAAATTCTGAGAATGAAATAATCAAGGTTTAGTAAAAATAATTGAAAAAATACAGTAATAATTGCAAAATTTACAGCAATAATTGAAGATGTGACAGATATAATAGAAATTTTGACAAAAATCATTGAAACATGACATATATGGGTATGAATACATGAATGCACATGCAACATGCAGAAAATGCAAAAAGCAACTCGGCGAACACTTAAAGAGCATGCTTCTATTCAGTACAAGATTTTTTTCTACATGAAATGTAGTGTTTTCCTAATTTATATTGTCTTGACCTCACATGTAATTCATGTCCAATAAAAGAAGTTTTAAGTTTTTCTGAAGTTTGAATGTCATGACAGATATAGTTGATTTTATTACATAATACATATTCGACAGTAATTGAAATCTTCATAAAACATAATTAATAATCAATTTTTGTGCCACATTGAGGTCTTGTAACTACAAATGTTTTGAGATAAATAATTGAAAAATTGACAGTAATTATTGAAAATCTTACATAAATCAGATGAAATTTGGCAGATATAATTGAAATTTCAGTAGAAATAGTGGAAGTTATGACTAAATATTTGATACATTTTATGGTAATTGAATTTTGAATATTAATAAAAATAATGCAAGTAATTATAGATTTGCTTCGTAGAAAATATAGTATTTCTAGATTGTAGTCCGTGTAAAAGTCAAGAAGAACGATTTCATGAGCACCAATAAACATACAACTTTTGCAAAAGTGCAATCGCATGATAATATAAGCTACAAGAATGCAAGAAAAAAAATGTTCACATCAGTGACTTGACTCCTTGCCGTTCCTCGCGAAGTTTTAGTGTTCATGTTTACAATGCAATGCGCCATAATGGCATCCGCGTAATTATAAAGCAAACGACGATTTAATGGGCGAAGGAGTTCGGGAGAGAGATTCGCCCCGCAGTATTTGTTGTCCCAAAGTTTGTACCTACTCTAAATGCAAATTCGCCCCCGGCGCGCCCCCGGGGGGCGGCCGGGGCGAAACAAAGACGCGCGCCGCCCCCGCCCCCGCCGCACACAACTTCGTGGGGGCAAGTTTTAATAGCGGGGGGCGCTTAAATTTCCCGCGATCCTCGGGAGCCGCCCCTGCCTGTGCGAGTAATTAAATTCCCCCCTCGCAGCTCGGAGACGCGCGAGCGCGGAAAAATCGACATCAGACGGGCAACATCTGCGTGCCTGGGTTTCCCCCCTCTCGGGGAAAAGAAAACTAATTCCGCTTAGTGCGTCGGATTTACGGGGGCGCGAAGCGCTCCGAGGAAGTTTTTTTTCAATCGCCGTTCCGACACTAATATTGGCTTGATGGGGGCGGGGGTGGGGGCGCAACACATGTCGAAGGGCGTCGTTGAAGAAACAAAACGTAAATCCGACCCGGACGTCGAGGGCGGCACAATTCCCCCCCAAGAACGAGAAACTATTGCTCTTGAATTTTAATGATCGGCTGTTGCGATATTAAAAAAGTTGATGGCCTAGGGTGGGCCCTAAGGAAATATTGGAAGGGTATCATCGTTATGCTTTCAAATCATTCCTTTGGATATGGGGTGGCTGAGGCACTTTTATGCAAAGAAACAACATGTTGTGGTAATTGACAATTTAAACTCTACAAATCGAACATCTACTAATAATCTAAATTTTAATATACGAAATTCAAATACAATAATAATAAAGAAAACTATTATTATTATATTATTATTATTATGCACATACACATACAATACCTACATGGACCCAGTATGTTTACTAATTTTCTTAGCACGATTGCAATACTTAAAATATTATTAAAAAAATGATCACGACTTACATTGGAAATATGGTTAGTAGATATTAATATAATTACACCAATTACCTGCTAACAAGAAAGTGCACCTGGAAACTTTAATTAACCAATTGAGTAATTTGAACTCGATAGGTATGATAAATTACGTTAATTGCTAATCTGCCTATAAACATGTCTAAGTGGCCAAGCGTATTCACGTTTATTAGAACGACTGCATTCGATTGTGTAAGATTCCTCTTTCACTTTATGATTTAGGAATACCAGCTGCGTAACTATTAAATTTATTAACTAAGAGCATTAGATTAATTACAAAATACGTACGTGTAAATATTATACATATGAATGCATACAACCCATTTATCAGTCGTTATTTAAAAATAGGTATGGTAATATGTAAACGTATATGAAAATATTTAATAATCCTAATGGTAATTGGGTTGGGCTTGTAAGATAATTTAAACAGTAAGTGCTCTCGTGGAAATTTATAGTTTTTGGTTTGAATCTCGCATCGGGTCTATTGCATATAAAAAATACATTAAATTATTAACTTAGCAGTAAGTACCAATAATTACCAATATAAATTGGTAGCAATTAAAAGCAATAATAAGAATTAGGTAACTTTAGAAGAAGTCCTCATTCTCAGAGTAATTGACAAATCATCATTTGGAACATAAATATTCGTATTGTCATATATAAAACAAATTTGCCTGGTTTGCAGTTAAGACGTAAAAATAACATAATCAAGTTTTTTTATTTATATAATTCGTAATTTAAAATTGTCACATCATCATGCAGAAATATAGATATTTGTATTGAGTGGTTTTCTTGTATCTTCTCTTCAAAAAGCAGGAATTTGAAAATAGTGAATTATATTTTATTGTGTATTCTGCAGTGTCTTTCAACTCTGGCTCTGTCCATTGTCCTCTCACCCCTTTTCCACATTAAAATTCATCCGTATACGTCGCACGATAATCTTGTGGAGGTCCTCTCTGAATATGCAAATCCCCGAAAGTGCAGGAAAGTTGGTGGATGTAGACGTATAACGTGATTTATGTGTGTGCTCGCTCCTGCTCATACATATACTACGGGTACATCCACACGTAACATTTGCTCTGCGGGGGCGGTGAAGGGGGTGGGGGTGTCGCGTTTTGAAGCTTATACAAAGCCGTAAATTTATTAGTCGGAAAATCCTGTTAAAGTGCTCAGTTTAAGTAGGATTAACACTCCATTCGGCCGCGAGATGGAGACACCGGCTTACCGGGGGGCTACCGGGGGCTTGGTGGGCGCGAGATTAATTCAAAAACTCGCCACGAATTTAGCCCCTCGGTGGGGTTGGGGGGCAATCGTCGTGTAGCTCATAACGGGGCTCTAATCCCCACGTGCTTGCGGCGTCTAGGAATGGCAGATAAAACTCATATGAATGGCGAGCAGTCGAGAACAAATATTACAAGTCGCATGAGTTGAGTTCCTTACGTGCAAGGAATAGGCGGGATGGGACAAGATGGAAAGCGCAATTTCAGTATGCCATTAACCTAACTCCGGACTCGCATAGCTGAACAGACTAGTTTTCCCTCTCTTCCCTTTTCCACGCCACCGCTCGCGTCGTTTTTCCGGGGCAGGGCCGCACTGAGCCCTGCCGGCATTTACCGGGAAACGGGTACAGCGAAAAACCGCGGAAAATTCGCTCACATATGAAGTTGTTAATGTTCAGCGCAATCAAGATTTTCCGCTGGTACCGTTGGGGGCGCTTACGGGTGTGAATTGGTGAAAACTGCGTTTGACGGTGGAAATTGGGTGGGTACTGCCCTGTGCTCCGTGCTATCTCGCAGGCACAGACAATATCTCTTGGAGGATCGAGTTTCGCTTCAGTTCCCAATCCAGGGCCTTATCCGCGCGAGTTGGGAATTGCAGCTCCAGCAAAAGGCTTAGCCCACGGATACACCTCTCCTCTCTCGTACACTTCATTTAACAGAGATAACGGGCCCCGGGACCGCCCTTCCGCCGCCCCCCACAGCCGCCCCCGGGCCGCCCTTCCAGTGGGGGGCAATTGTCGCGCGGAACGTTGATCGTATAGTGCGTGAGAATTTAGCCCGGCGATAATGAAGATCAAAACAACAGGGCCGGGTCCCTAATGGTAATTGGTATTAACCGAGAATTATTTCCGGGAGATTTGAATGCGTAAGGGCCGCCGCCCCCCGAGCGGGGGTGGCAGATGGGACCGCCGATGAATACGGAAAGAAACTCCATATCCGGATTGAATTTTATCCGGGGGATTAGATTATCGGCGGATTTTCATTTAAGGCGGCTGCGGCGGCGGCCTAATAAACAACCGCCCGTTGCCATGGCGATAAAGTTTTCCACACGCGCGCAAGTGTGTATGTGTGAGTTTTCCGCGCGGGGGCGTAGGGGTTCCCGGGGGGTTCCCCGATGGGCGTCGTCGGACGGACGGACAACTAGATCGCCGGGGGCAGTTATGCGAGGGTTGTATTTGTTCGGGCGATAAAGGGTGATGGACGGATATGTCCGCACATAACCACACGTCCAGGGGCCCCGCAGAGCCCCGCGGCCCGCCCCCGGGGGGTGAGAGATCGACCGGAACCTAGCGTATAATCGTATATCGCCGAAGATTGGACTCGGGATTACCGGGGGATGGACTGAACCCAATTTGAATTTTAATTTACAGGGTGAGCGCGCCGTTTATTCGAATTTACGGGGGATGTTACGGCCCGATGAGATATTGTTTAAATTCGGGGCCGGCAGAGGAGGCGGAGGCGGCGGCGTCCGCGATGG
Organism: Othius punctulatus; assembly: GCA_951805005.1. Lineage (NCBI taxonomy): Eukaryota > Metazoa > Arthropoda > Insecta > Coleoptera > Staphylinidae > Othius > Othius punctulatus. The sequence continues at coordinate 11,323,933 of OX638145.1, forward strand.
ATTTAATTGGATTAGTTTAATGCGGCCCTCTCCTAGATTGAATTAGGACGATTCCCGGACGCTCACCATAAAACCCGTATGAATAGACAATGGACCATAGATGTAACTCACATCCAGCAATTTAGAACGTCCCCACAAATCGATTTACCATTTTAAACCCGTTAGATCGCCTCTTGCCGATGGTAACTAACCAAAGCAACACGAAAATTAACAAAAAAAATATTATTTTCCAATAAAATAAGAAGCTAACATATCAACATCTAGTTAGACCCAGTTGTATGATCGTGGATCATCCTTGATCGTGGTTCAGTTTCTAAGGATACCATTGTATTAACAATTGTATCCTAGGTAACTGAACCATGGTCAAGGTTGATGCACGATCGTACAACTGGGTCTAAAGCATGCACGCTCATGTTACATAACAACACAAATATCAAGCTCAATTAAGGGCTCCTTGGTTTCACTCATGGTAAAGGCCAATTAAAAAAAATAATAAAAAGAAAAATGAAATTATAAGATAATTTAATAAATTAGAAATTTTTCGAATCCCGATTAAAAATTCTTGATCAAAAGTAATCATAGTTACTTGCAACATACTAAATAATTTTCTTACATACCACTAATGAAAAATTATTACAATTTTCATTTTCATCTCGTAATTACTTTTTTTAATATGTCAAAATTTTATTCCTTTATCTTGAGCACTTTTCGACATAAAATAACTATAATTCGTTGCAGTTAAATTTTAGAATCATACATGGCAAAGATAATGTATCATAGCAATGTAAATAAGATAAAATAATACATCAAATCACTTAAGTTAAACGCGTTTCGTTAGATATGTACGCATAAGTATAATATGCAATCGTTGAAATCACTTGCATGGGCGACGAACCCAAATATGATTCAGTGCTTATTATGAAATATTATAAGTTTGCTATGTAGAGCAAATATATTTTATATTTGTGCATCTAATAACGACATATATTTGCTTCTATGTCTAATTACCGCCGCCATCTAGTGTACACAGCGATTATGCTTTATGGTCGTCGCTTATATATCTATTTTCTACATCCTTCATACATTTATGGGAAAGTTGTATTTACGTGTAAGTTTTCGAATTCCAGATTTCAATGTAAAGTGAAGCCTCCGAGTATTTCAAGACTATTTTTGCAAATTTTTTTGGCATGGCATGTTTGTTGATGAACCGTTTTCGACAAAAGTTGCTTATTAAAGTAAGCAATAAAAAAATAAGGCTAGTGTACACAGCGATCATGCTTTATGAATGTGGCTTAGATATCTGTTTTCTACTTCTTCCATATACAGGGTGGGCCACGAATAACAGCCATTAAAAGTTTAGGGGTTCCTGATGCAAGAAAAATTTGAAAAAAATCAGCATTGCATGGTTCAATACGATCTTAGTTATAGATATCAGTTTTCTACTTCCTTTATATACAGGGTGGGCCACGAATAACAACCATTAAAAGTTTAGGGGTTCCTGATGCAAGAAAAATTTGAAAAAAATCAGCATTACATCAGCATTCAATACGATCTCCTCAAGGAAACTTTTTTCGACTTTCTATCACTTCCTGTTCTACCGGAAATGGCTACCAACTTTATTATTTTAAATGGAATTCCCTGTATATTATTACATTTTTCGATTCCCTGTTCAATTGCCTACATCCCCTTGTGTCCACTTAACTTTTATGGTTTTTGACTTAAATATTTGTCAAATTTTGACTTTAAAAAGACGTTTTGAAAAACGCGTATTACATTTTCAACTGTAACTTCTATGAAATCAACTGTATCTATGAATTTTTCATCAATTTTTCATTGTCAGCTGTGAATATCTATAAAAATTTTAATTGCTATCGTCGAAATCGACTCAATTTTACAATTGAAATCTTCGAATCTGTTAAATTTTTATATGAATAACGGCCATTAAAAATTTAGGGGTTCCTGATGCAAGAAAAATTTGAAGAAAAAAAATCAGCACTGTATGGTTCAATACGATATCCTCAAGGAAACTATTTTCGACTTTCTATCACTTCCAGTTCTACCGGAAATGGCTACCAACTTTGTTACTTTAAATTTTAAACTCCCTGTATATTAATAAATTTTTCGATTCTCTGTTCAATTACCTACATCCCCTTATGTCCACTTAACTTTTATAGTTTTTGCGTTAAATATTTGTCAATTTTGACCTCAAAAAGACGTTTTGAAAAATGCGTATAACATTTTTCAACTGTAACTTTTATGAATTCAACTGTATCTATGTATTTTTCATTATCATCTGTAAAAATCTCTAAGATTACAAATTCCAATAGTTGAAATCTGCTAAATGTGAAAATATGTCACTCTTCCTACAAGAACTGTCAAAATATGTCAATTTTTAGCCACAACTGGTCAAATACGTCTAATCAAAGTTTCAGCACTGAACATCAAACCTATTTTCAACTGTAACTATCAAAATTTGTCATATTTGCAACTGTAACTGTTAAAACTTGTCAAATTTTTCTATGAATTTTTAATCATCATCTGTGATAATCTCTAAAATTACAAATTCCAATAGTTGAAATCTGCCAAATGTGAAAATATGTCACTCTTCCTACAAGAACTGTCAAAATATGTCAATTTTTAGCCACAACTGGTCAAATACGTCTAATCAAAGTTTCAGCACTGAACATCAAACCTATTTTCAACTGTAACTGTCAAAATTTGTCATATTTGCAATTGTAACTGTTAAAACTTGTCAATTTTTTTAAATGAATTTTTCATCATCAGTGGAAATCTCTAAAATTACAAATTCCAATAGTTGAAAGCTGTCACATGTGAAAATATGTCACTCTTCCTACAAGAACTGTCAAAATATGTCAACTTTTAACCACAACTGGTCAAATATGTCTAATCAAAGTTTCAGCAGTGAACATCAAACCTATTTTCAACTGTAACTGTCAAAATTTGTCATATTTGCAATTGTATCTGTTAAAACTTGTCAAATTTTTCTATGAATTTTTCATCATCATCTGTGAAAATCTCTAAGATTACAAATTCCAATAGTTGAAATCTGCCAAATGTGAAAATATGTCACTCTTCCTACAAGAACTGTCAAAATATGTCAACTTTTAACCACAACTGGTCAAATATGTCTAATCAAAGTTTCAGCAGTGAACATCAAACCTATTTTCAACTGTAACTGTCAAAATTTGTCATATTTGCAATTGTAACTGTTAAAACTTGTCAAATTTTTTAAATGAATTTTTCATTAACTGTGGAAATCTCTAAAATTACAAATTCCAACAGTTGAAAGCTGTCACATGTGAAAATATGTCACTCTTCCTACAAGAACTGTCAAAATATGTCAATTTTTAACCACAACTGGTCACATATGTCTAATAAAGGTTTCAGCAGTGAACATAAAACTTATTTTCAACTGTAACTATCAAAATTTGTCATATTTTCAAGTGCAACTGTCTAAATTTCTCATAGTTTCGACTGTAACCGCCTGTATCTCGCATAATTCCAAATGTAACTATAAAAATTTGTCATACTTTGAATTGTGACTGTCAATAATTTCCATATTTTCAAGTGCAACTGTCTAAATATCTTATATTTTCAACAGTAACTGCCAAATCTATGAAGTTTTTATTATCAGCTGTGAAAATCTATAAAATTTCAACTTGCTATCGTCGAAATCGACTAAATTTTACAATTGATCTCTTCGAATCTGTTAAATTTTTATATGAAACGTGTCCATGTTCGTTAGCTTTTAACTTGGAATAACCCAATTCTGTCAATATTTATAACAATAACTGTTTAAATAAATGAAAGTGACAGCATTGAAAACGTGTCAAACTTGCAATTGTTACTGTCAAATTTTTCAATTGCAACTGTCAAACGTTGTCAAAATTTTAGTTTCAGCTGTAAAATGTTGTAATATTTTCAACTGTGCCTGTCAATATTTATCATATTATCAACTTTAGCGTTTATATTTCTCATATTTTCAACTGTAACTACCAAATCTATGAAGTATTAATCATCATCTGTGAAAATATTTGCAATCACAAGTTCCAAGAGTTGAAATCTGCCAAATGTGAAAATATGTCACTCTTCCTACAATAACTGTCAAAATATGTCAATTTTTAACCACAACTGGTCAAATATGTCTAATAAAAGTTTCAGCAGTGAACATCAAACCTATTTTCAACTGTAACTGTCAAAATTAGTCATATTTGCAACTGTAACTCTTAAAACTTGTCAAAATTTTCAACTGTAAGTGGCCATATATGTCATATTTTCAAGTGCAACTGTCTAAATTTCTCATAGTTTAATTTTTCAACTGTAAGCGCCTATATTTGACATATTATCAAGTGCAACTGTCTAAATTTCTCATAGTTTCGATTGTAACCGTCTGTATCTCGCATATTTCCAACTGTAACTATAAAAATTTGTCCTCGTTTCAATTGTGATTGTCCATATTTTCCATATTTTCAACTGCAACTGTCTAAATATCTTATATTTTCAACAGTAACTGCCAAATCTATGAAGTTTGTATTATCAGCTGTGAAAATCACAGCACAAATGTCGAACTTGCAATTGTTACTGCCAAATTTTTCAATTGCAATTGTCAAACGTTGTACAAGTTGTACAAATTTTAGTTTCAGCTGTAAAATGTTGTCATATTTTCAACAGTACCTATCAATATTTATCATATTATCAACTTTAGCGTCTATATTTCTTATATATTCAACTGTAACTGCCAAATCTATGAAGTTTTAATCATCATCTGTGAAAATCTCCTCAATCACAAATTCCAATAGCCGAAATCTGCCAAATTTGAAAATATGTCACTCTTCTTATTAAAACTGTCAAAATATGTCAATTTTTAACCACAAATGTGTTTAAATATCTTATATTTTCAACAGTAACTGTCAAATCAGTCAGTTGTTTCAACTGACAGTAACTGTCAAATCTATGAAGTTTTTATTATCAGCTGTGAAAATCTATAAAATTTCAACCTGCTATCGTTGAAATCGACTAAATTTTACAATTGATCTCTTCGAATCTGTTAAATTTTTATATGAAACGTGTTCATATTTGTTAGCTTTTAACTTGGAATAACCCAATTCTATCAATATTTAAAAAATAACTGTTTAAATAAATGAAAGCGGCAGCATTGCAAACATGTCAATTTTTAACCACAACTGGTCTAATCAAAGTTTCAGCAGTGAACATCAAACCTATTTTCAACTGTAACTGTCAAAATTAGTCATATTTGCAACTGTAACTCTTAAAACTTGTCAAATTTTTCAACTGTAAGTGGCCATATATGTCATATTTTCAAGTGCAACTGTCTAAATTTCTCATAGTTTCGATTGTAACCGTCGGTATCTCGCATATTTCCAACTGTAACTTTAAAAAATTGTCATACTTAGAATTGTGACTGTCAATATTTTCCATATTTTCAACTGCAACTGTCTAAATATCTTATCTTTTCAACAGTAACTACCAAATCTATGAAGTTTTTGGTATCAGCTGTGAAAATCTATAAAATTTCAACTTGCTATCGTCGAAATCGACTAAATTTTACATACACAAATTTTTATATGAAACGTGTCCATGTTCGTTAGCTTTTAACTTGGAATAACCCAATTCTGTCAATATTTATAACAATAACAGTTTAAATAAATGAAAGTGGCAGCATTGAAAACATGTCAAACTTGCAATTGTTACTGTCAAATTTTTCAATTGCAACTGTCAAACGTTGTCAAAATTTTAGTTTCAGCTGTAAACTGTTGTCATATTTTCAACTGTGCCTGTCAATATTTATCATATTATCAACTTTAGCGTTTTTAACCATTTTTAGCGTGAATTAACCATTCACTGAAATTCCTTGGGTCAAAATCTTGTTGGATGAATTTCGTGAGAATGTGTGAAAATCGTAGCCTGCATTTTGTGTGTGGAATATAGGAAGAATCGGTGCTACGGAAATCGGTTGAAGATGAAAGGCACTCAAACCTCGTTATCCGTCATTATCGTGGGGTGCAGTAGTAAAATGTAACAAGTCATAAACGGTTTTTGTGTGTTGTGTGTTTTGTGCGTGCTGCCGTAAACGGCCGTAGTAGAAACAGCCCTGACTTTTAGTGATCGTAAAACGGGTCGTAACCATTAATAAGTATCCGTCGTAAAATTGATTGTTGTTGACACATTTTTAAAGACAGAAGGCGCGACATTTAACACCGCATAACCATAGCAGTGCGTTTTATTGCGCGGAATTAGTTTTACTGCCTTTTTATGCCGGGACGATGAGGACGGCTGGACCCTGGATGGTTTATGGTCCGGTGGAAGGCCTTTATAATTTAATTATCATCGGCGTGATTAGATTAACTGCTTTTTAACGTAAATATTGCGCGTTACGTCGGATTTACGGCCCGCGTATAATTTTATTGGGCGGATAAAGTTGAGTGCGGCGTTTCCACCATGATCCTCATTAATGTCCCCCCGCACCCATATAAACACAAAGAGAAGTAGACGCAATTCGCATAAAGAGTTAATGATACGCGTTGGATATTTCCCAACAACTCCAGACAGAAATAACCACAACAAAAGTGTATTTGATTAAAACCTACGTCGAGACTTAATGCTATATTAACAGACTACAAATGTACATGTAATAATGAATGTATCCAGTCAACTTGGCTTGACTGATTTGATGCTCATTTGATCTATGTTAGGGAAATACCGTTTGGAGTTTTAGATAGCTAAATCAATCATCCGAAAAACAATAGCAAGTATTGAAAGAAGAGTAAAATTATAACATCTTAATAAATCATATCCAAAAACATGCTATTTTAACACACTACAAATATACCTGCAATAATTAATGCATACATTCAACATAGTTTTAGCCTTTACTACTACTACTACTACTACTACCTACTAGTACTACTACTACTACTACTACTACCTACTAGTACTACTACTACTACTATCTACTAGTACTACTACTAGTAAATTGTGTTAGAAACTTAGCAAAATTTCTTTGCTTTTTAATTTCAAAGCACTTATGATTTTTTAAAAGTGTTATTGAATTTTTAGGTTATGGATAATGAAAAATAAAAAGCAATAGCATAGATAGACGCAGTCTGTTTTGCTCTACAAAAGAGTTCATTACAGTTATTCCCTAAAATAATTAGGGCAATATTTAAAGATTTAAATGTTTACATGTAATTCCCTCAGGTGCATTGTCCGACGCACCACCCTGTATATAACAGTAATTTACAAAAATTAACATGCCCGGTGCCTTGTACTGGTCCCCTGGAACCCAGTTGACCTAATTATGAAAGATATATAAGTACTCATAGAGTACAGTATAAAAAAAATAGTTTAAAATATTATTCCTTACCACTTTTCGACATGTAACCACCAATATGATATAATTCGTTGCAGTTTAATTTTATAATCATACAAGGCAAAGTTAATGTATAATAGCAATGTAAGTAATCAAAATAATACAACAAATCACTTACGTTAAACGTGTTTCATTTGAAATGTACGTACTAGTAGAATTATACAATCGTTGAAATCACTTGCATGGGCGACGAACCCAAATATGATTTAGTGCTTATTATGACATATAAGTTTGCTATGTAGAGCAATTTTTTTGTGCATCTAACGACATATATCTGCTTCTATATATAATTACCACCTCCATCTAGTGTACACAGCGATTGTGCTTTATGGAGGTCGCTTAGATATCTATTTTCTACTTCGTCCATACATTTATGGGAAAGTTGTATTTAAGCGTAAGTTTTAGAATTCCAGATTGCAACGTAATATGAAGCCTCCTGAGTATTTCAAGGCTGTTCTTGGAAATTTTTGCATGGCATGTGTGTTGATGAACTGTTTTCGAGAAAAACTGCTGAAGATACAGGAATAAAATTATGAAATGAAAATTATACTAAAGTTATTTTCCTGTAAGTTTTTGAATTCCAGATTTCAATAGAAAGTTTTACAATCCCCGTGTCTTAGGTATTTGGAAATTTTTGAAATATGCTCAAGTGTGTCTGGATGTGTGAATGTATGGATTTGGAATTATTTTGTCTTCATACCTAATCAAAATAAACCACATATCTCTATTAAGAAGAAACATGATGAAAGATAATAGAAATTTGATCAAAATTCAGGACATTCAGTACGAACATTTTGATGTCATCACTAGTAACGAAATCTTTTCATAAATATAGAAATTGTTGTTTTTTAATTAAATTAAGACATTTGTTTAATTCCAATTCAAATTAAAAAAAATCCAAACGTTCCAAATGTTGATGAACTGATTTCTAGAAAAGCTGCTGAAGATACAGGAATAACATTATGAAATAAAAATTATACTAAAGTTCTTTTCTTGTAAATTTTTGAATTTCAGATTTCAATACAAAGTTTTATAATCCCCAAGTCTTAGGTATTTGGAAATTTTTGAAATATGGTCAAGTGTGTCTGGATGTGTGAATATATGGATCTGGAATTATTTTGTCTTCATACCTACTCAAAATGAACCACATACCTCTATTAAGAAGAAACATGATGAAAGATAATAGAAATTTGACCAAAATTGAGGACATTCAGGACGAAAATTTTGATGTCATCACTAATAACGAAATGTTTTCACAAATATAGAAATTGTTGTTGTTTAATTGACACCACAATTGTTTAATTCCAATTCAAGTTCAAAAATTTCCAAATATTCCAAATCTTGATGAACTGTTTTCTAGAAAAGCTGCTGAAGATAAAGGAATAACATTATGAAATAAAAATTAAACTAAAGTGTTTTCCTGTAAGTTTTTGAATTCCAGATTTCAATAGAAAGTTTTATAATCCCCGAGTCTTAGGTATTTGGAAATTTTTGAAATATGCTCAAGTGTATCTGAATATGTGTGAATGTATAGACGTGGAATTATTTTGTCTTCATACATACTGAAAATAAACCACATACCTCTATTAAGAAGAAACATGATGATAGAAATTTGATTAAAATTGAGGACATTCAGCACGAAAATTTTGATGTCATCACTAATAACGAAATATTTTCACAAATATAGATATTGTTGTTTTTTAATTGGCACTTGTTTAATTCCAATTCAAATTCAAAAATTTCCAAATTTGAAAAGTGTATTCTCCCGAGTCGGTTAAGACTATTTATGCAACATTTTATCATGGCAATGTTGACGAAATGTTCCCGACAAAAACTGCTCAAGGTACAGGAATAAGATTATGAAAAAAAATTATATTAAAATTTATTTCCTATAAGTTTTTGAATTCGAGATTTCAATAGAAAGTTTTGAAGAGTCTTTTGATTCTTATTTGCAAATGTTCAAGTGTGCCGGGATATGTGAATGTATGGATCTGGAATTATTTTGTTAAAGACTGCTCAAGATAATAGAATCAAATTTTAAATTATTTTTTTTAAACCCAAATCTAAAAAAATCGCCAGCTGAAAGTGTTTCCTCTTATCAATGTTTGATTGTTTTCATACTAGTTTCAACCAATTGCAAAAATATGTTACATGAAAGATGAACTACATTTTTTTTTTTCATTACCAGTTTCAACCAATTGCAAAAATATGTTACGTGAAAGATGAACTACATATTTTTTGTAGGAAACTAATTTTAACCGTTTATGATTTCACATTAGTGAATCTAAACTGGTTACCTGAGATAGCTGAATATATCTATCGGTTTACATCAATTCATATTAACTCGCGATAGGATCCATTTAATTATTATATTTACAGGTTCTCTTCGGATCCTCCTGAAAACTTTTACAAAAACGTACTTACGTACACGGCTAAATGATTCATTGACATTGTGCACACATACAGAAACATATTTCAGCTGGGGTACTCCAGAGGAAAATTTTGAATAATATTTGGATGAAAATTGATTGTATTTTACTGTAATTTAGAATTATGCCCTAAATCTCATAATAGATCAAAGACCCTCCTTGCCCGGATTTTAAAAAGGGTCGGTCCGCATTTTACTGTAAAAGTGACACATTTGACATGGGCTATACTCTAAAATAAAGTTAGGATTGCCATGATGATTTCCAACCTCCGATAGGAGATGGGACTTAAAGAAGAAGAAGAAGAAGATACTCTAAAATAGCTAAATATTTTCCATTAAAATTTTGCACACATAAATAAAAATATTTCAGCTATAATAAGTTTCAAATTAAACGGAGAAGCCAGAAACATAATAATATATAGGGTGTCACATTTAAAAATAAAAAATGATGGCTATTTCCGGTAGAGATGGATGTTATAGAAGCTTGAAAGTAGTTCATCTGAGGAGAACGGAATCAACCATTCAATCTTCGTCACAGCTATTCATGTTGGCAGAATTTGAGAAAAATGGTTGCCATATAAGAATATATGGCAACCATTTATTGCCATATATATCAGGGACTTAGGATCCCTGATTCCTAAAGAAGGAATTCCATCCCTTATGAAAAGTTTTGGCAATGGCTAAGGATCAAAAACGCGGAGACAGTTACAGAAAAGGTTAGGCTTGCGTACTTTATCAGGTAAATAGTTCGAATTTAGATTATATTATTTATCTATTAATTCATCGTACTTTCTTTTATTAGTCACAACTTTACAAATCTTCATCGTTAGGGTGTATGTTCTCGAAATTGAAATGCATGCTACGAATAAAAGACAACGTAATCTTTGACTGTGCTTATTTTGTTATTATGGCTACTTTATGGCACACTTTATGGCACAATGCCATACAGTAGGTGCTTATGCATGATTTTCTCTATAACAATCATAGCACTATGAAGCTAGTCGACTACAGACCATATTTCAAGTTGTTGAAATATAATTCATGCGGTAGAATTCTTCTGTGCAATTGAATTTTAAATGTGGTAAATTCGATTGTGTGGCTTTCACAGAAATTTATATACGAGTATTGGAACGGTTTGTGTGGTAACATCTGGATCGTAAAAATTAGATAAGTTATTAAATAGCTCTAAATCTGAGCGGCACTTAAAACGGTCGTAACCCCAATTGAATGCGAAACTAGACGGGTCGTCTCAACCCCACGGTGGAGACGCGAAGCAGTTCGGGACGGCTTCATGATAATACCGTGAAATTTACGGCGGCCTTACAAATTCATGAGCCATTCGAAATTTGTCATGGTTAACGTTATGGGTTTCTTTTGTGCGTTATAAACATGCACACATGAGCTCCATAAGCTCAGGTACGTCTAGGCTTTAGGTGCTTTTAGCCCGTGCCCCCTCCAGGTATCTCGGAGACTCGAAAGCGCCGCTGGACGCCCCATTAATTGTTTTTAATTATCTTCGGGGATTAACATGTCCAGTTCCCAGGCGGTGCCACGACGTGAGCGAGATACACGTCGAAACCAGTTTGTAATTTATGCCGCCGCGGCGGATATCTTCATCTGGTCTCGCCCGTCCCAACTCCGCCATCCATCATTTCGGGGGGTCGAACAAACAAGTCCGAGAGGGACATTCCTGAGCCGAGGACGGCATCCATCAGCCCCTCGGCCCCGCCGTTGCGGCTGTTGTTCCGAAGAAATGCTCTTTCGGATGGCTGCGCGAGGAACGCGAGGATGGAAAAATGGCAGTGAAAGGGATGGAGGGTTGCTTTGTGAGCACCACGAGGCGTCCATTATAAATCAAGCCGGGGTCAATTCACCGTGAAGCGAACTTTTCCTACGGCTCCCCCAGGTCCGTCCCACTTTCTCGGAGAGGGACGAGGAATGCACACAACTTTATATTCAAAACTACCTCACAACAGTTGTTAAGAAATAACTTCTACAACAACCAAATAAAACACTTATAAAGATAATTATCAATTATATCAGACAACGGTTTTAAAGAAATTCAGAAAAAAAAATTACCTAGATGTACAAAAATATTCATTTATACACATTCTAGATTGTAGAATGTAGAATGCAGAATGTTTACATAAATTTTATCATCATATCTTTCTTATAATATGGGATTTTTTGCACTCTCAGGTAAATAATAATAGAAGATTTCAGATGTTGCATGGGGACATGGTTTCGCCTTGTTAGCCAGTTTCTACAAGAACACATCACACATGTAAATAAACACCATGAACAACACCAGAAATCGCAAAAGAAATACATACATCACAAGAAATTACATACTACACATTACATAATAGCTATCACCAATCAACGAAATTGGCTATATGGTACTGACTGAATATGGCTAACAAGCTGAAAATTGTCCTCATGTAACAACTGAAACATGTCTTCTGAAGATTATTTACCTGTGAGTGCAAAAGATCCTATCTTATAAAACAAGCAAAAACAGTTGTTACATGAGGAGAATTTTCAGCTTGTTAGCCATCTTCAGCCAGTACCATATAGCCAATTTCGATTGGTGGTAGCTATTATGTAGTGTGTAGTGTGTCATTTCTTGTGATGTATGTATTTCTTCTGTGATTTCTGGTTTTCTTCATGGTGTTTATTTATATGTGTGGTGTGTTCTTGTAGAAAATGGCTAACACGCCGAAACCATGTCCCCATGCAACAACTGAAATCTTCTAAATATTATTTACCTGAGACAGCAAAAAATCCCAGCTTATAAAAAAAATCTCAGAAATGGATCTCCACACCTTCCAAATATTTATATCAATTTGAAAAATTGATTAAGACGAGTTTCACAAATTCCACATTATAGAAGATGCCATATTTGCATACATGTGATCATCAAACATATCAATGCCCCAGTGCAATACCGCCCAATAAGTAAAAATTTAGAGTTTTGAGCATGAGTCAACATTTTAATAGTTACTGTCATAGTTTTAAAACTATGGCATCTCTAAAATATCTCTGAAATCTCTAAACTAAACTAAACTCCGAAATTTTCAATTTTTTTTTTCAAATTTTCATTGGTTAAACGAGAATGTTTCAATGATTGCTGTCAGATTTTCAATTATTTCTGCCAAAATTTCAGTAATCATGTCAAAGTTTCAATGGTTGCTGCCAACACTGTTAAATTTATAATTGCTAGCAAACTTTTTCTATGATTACACAGAAAATTTCAAAATTTCCATTACTGCCATATTTTTTATTATTTTCCTCGAAACTAATTTATTTAGCGATTATACAACTGGATGGAAGGAAATGCATCTGGAAATGCATTGTAAGTTTTGATTGATTAAACTCAAAATTGAAATGATTATTTTTGTAAAATTTTCATGTATTTCTGTCATCATTATTATTATCATTTAATAGAAATTGAAAATTTGACAGCTTTAGTTTAATCATTGAAACATTGACATTATTACTGAAAATTTGACACTAAAAATTGAAACTGTGACATCAGTCTTTGAAACTTCCTTGGCAACATTAAAATTTTGACGGAAATTATTAAAAAAAACAGTAATTTTAAAAACTATTATAAATTTTACAGAATAATTTAAATGCTGACAGAAGTCATTAATCATTTAACAGTAATCTTTGAAGTTATTCATAAAAACTATCACCTATCAACTTTAATCGTTGACTTGTTTTCAGGGAAATTATTGAAAATGTTATATCTTGTGTAATCATAGAATTATAAAAAAATTGCAAATTTAACAGTTTTGATTGAAATTTTGGCAGCAATCATTGAGACTTTGACATAACTACTGAAATTTTGACAGAAATAACTATAGTTTTACTAAAAATAATTGAAACTTTGACATCAATCTTTGAAACTTCCTTGGCAACATTGAAATTTTGACGGAAATAATTGAAAAATTTTCAGTAATTTTAAGATCTATTATAATTTTTACAGAATAATTAAATGCTGACAGAAATAATGAATTATTTAACTGTAATCATTAATATTTCAACAGTAATCTTTGAAGTCTAACTGAGTAATTGAAAAGTTTACTATAATAATTCAAAATTAATAAGTAATTCATAAAAACTATCACCAATCAACTTTAATCGTTGACTTGTCTTCGGGGAAATTATTGAAAATTTTATATCTTGTGTAATCATAGAATTATACAAAAATTGCAAATTAACAGTTTTAATTGAAATTTTGGCAGCAATCATTGAGACTTTGACATAATTACTGAAATTTTGATAGAAATAAGTATAGTTTTACCAAAAATAATTGAAACTTTTACATCAATCTTTGAAACTTCCTTGGCAACATTGAAATTTTGACGGAAATAATCGAAAAAAAATCAGTAATTTTAAAAACTATAAATTTTACCGAATAATTTAAATGCTGACAGAAATCATGAATCATTTAACTGTAATCATTGATATTTCAACAGTAATCTTTGAAGTCTAACTGAGTAATTGAAAAGTTTACTATAATAATTCAAAATTAATAAGTAATTCACAAAAACTATCACCAATCAACTTTAATCGTTGACTTGTCTTCAGGGAAATTATTGAAAATTTTATATATTGTGTAATCATAGAATTATACAAAAATTGCAAATTCAACAGTTTTCATTGAAATTTTGGCAGCAATCATTGAGACTTTGACATAATTACTGAAATTTTGACAGAAATAACTATAGTTTTACTAAAAATAATTGAAACTTTGACATCAATCTTTGAAACTTCATTGACAACATTGAAATTTTGACGGAATAATTGAAAAAAATTCAGTAATTTTACAAACTATTATAAATTTTACAGAATAATTTAAATGCTGACAGAAATCATAAATTATTTAACTGTAATCATTAATATTTCAACAGTATTCTTTGAAGTCTAACTGAGTAATTGAAAAGTTTACTATAATAATTCAAAATTAATAAGTAATTCATAAAAACTATCACCAATCAACTTTATTCGTTGACTTGTCTTCAGGGAAATTATTGAAAATTTTATATCTTGTGCAATCATAGAATTATACAAACATTGCAAATTCAACAGTTTTAATTGAAATTTTGGCAGCAATCATTGAGACTTTGACATAATTACTGAAATTTTGACAGAAATAACTATAGTTTTACTAAAAATAATTGAAACTTTGACATCAATCTTTGAAACTTCCTTGGCTACATTGAAATTTTGACGGAAATAATTGAAAAATTTTCAGTAATTTTAAGATCTATTATAATTTTTACAGAATAATTAAATGCTGACAGAAATAATGAATTATTTAACTGTAATCATTAATATTTCAACAGTAATCTTTGAAGTCTAACTGAGTAATTGAAAAGTTTACTATAATAATTCAAAATTAATAAGTAATTCATAAAAACTATCACCAATCAACTTTAATCGTTGACTTGTCTTCGGGGATTATTGAAAATTTTATATCTTGTGCAATCATAGAATTATACAAACATTGCAAATTCAACCGTTTTAATTGAAATTTTGGCAGCAATCATTGAGACTTTCACATAATTACTGAAATTTTGACAGAAATAACTATGGTTTTACTAAAAATAATTGAAACTTTGACATCAATCTTTGAAACTTCCTTGGCTACATTGAAATTTTGACGTAAATAATTGAAAAATTTTCAGTAATTTTAAAAACTATTATAAATTTTGCAGAATAATTTAAATGCTGGCAAAAATCATAAATTATTTAACTGTAATCATTGATATTTCAACAGTAATCTTTGAAGTTTAACTAAGTAATTGAAAAGTTACTATAATTACTATAATTTTATTACTATAATTACTATAATAATTCAAAATTAATAAGTAATTCATAAAAACTATCACCAATTAACTTTAATCATTGATTTGTTTTCAGGGAAATTATTGAAAATTTTATATCTTTAAAATGTTTAGTGTAATCATAGAATTATACAAAATTTACAGTTTTTTTCAACATTTTTAGGGTAATTATAGAAATATAGAAAAAAATCAACAGTTTTAATTGGAATTTTGGCAGCAATCATTGAGACTTTGACATAATTACTGAAATGTTGATAGAAATAGCTATGGTTTTACAGTAATCATTGAAAATTTAACAGCAATTTTTGAAATTTCTGCTAAAATTGCAATTAAACCTGTTGAATTTTTGTCTATATTTCTATAATTACACTAAAAATGTTGAAAGAAACTGTAAATTTTGTATAATTCTATGATTACACTAAAAAAATTTAAGGTTGAAAGAAACTGTAAATTTGGCAGTAATTTTCAAAATATCTATTAATAACATTCATTGAACCATGAACAGTCATCCACGTTAACATATCATAACTCATTCATTAATCAAGCAGTGAGCATCTTTAATGCAGTTTCACCTGATATAAAAGACATACACTCGACATTTATATTCAAAAACAAAGTGAAATTATTATTAACAATTATATTATTAATAATATTATTTAGGCTGCGCAATTATTATTAATATACTTAACGATTTATTGAATAATTTCCAGAAATCACGATACATTATTGGGAAATCAGTAGGAATCTCAAAAAAATATTGAGAAATCGTGAAAATTACTGGAATATCTCTCGAAATCTTGATACTTACTACTTAGAAATGAGCCATTGATATTGAAAGTGAGGTAAGTCTTTTTTTTTTAATTCTGATAAGTCCAGAAATACACAAGAAACGTTGTCCCTTGTATATTTCTGGACTTTACTCAATTTAAAGAAAGGACTTTTTCATTTTCAATGGCTCAAATGACTAAGTAGATATCTTAAGAATAATCGAGATATTTGGACACTGAAAAATTTATGTAATAATCGTGTCAACCAATTTGCATTTTCTGATTATAATGTCGAAATTATTGAAAAATATCTCGAAATCATAATTATCAATGAGAAATCTATAGAAATCAATAAAAATTATTGAAAATGTCTCTACTTCTTAAAGTAAAAGATAAGTATTTTTTTCACATATTTCGTTTCTTGGAAATGTTTTGTCGGCATGGAAAATATTGCAGTATCTATTTTCATTTTGAAATCATTACTGAAAGTATCAAGTTCTGTCATAAAAGTATTGATATTTTCAAACACGGTTAATACAACTTAACGAAGATACGTGGGTCACTTGAAATAGTTACACAATGACCCACGGGTCATAGGTTCACCATCACTGATCTAGATGCTAGTAAGTTTGTAAAATATTTACACACATCTGAGTATCAATAACATGCACATAATTTTATTTCTACCAGCATAATTCGTTTAGTGTGTGATCATATATGTTTTACATTGTGCTGTACTTGAAAATATTATATTGTTTAGACTGTATGTGCATTCTCGAAGATTGATTATTTTTATAAAACTTAGAATATAGAGTTTTATGAAAATAATCAATCTTCGAGAAAACTCAATATTCTAACTTTAACTTCTGTATCCTAAAAATAAAATATTGTCATACAACTAAATATTATATTTTCTAGATTATAGATTTTAGAATATGTTCATATATATTTTGAATTTAGTATCTACAAATTGAACAATTTGTATGTGCTTGATAATTCTGAGCCTAGGAATTAATTATACGTATAACAATTAATTCAGTATAATTGCTGGTAGATAAATCATTTGTAAGCAAAATTCATCTGTGATCTACTAGATAAAATGTCTAGGCTGTGATCTACTAGATAAAATGTCTAGGCTTGGATCTTGGATGGATGAATAATTCGAGGTACAGACCTGCTCACATAAATATAGTACAAGAAATTAGGTTACAATAGCAATTTGATATAGCAATGTTAAATTTTTTGTACTAGATTTATGTGAGCATGACTGTACAATCAGTAAACTACTGGAATGCAAATGCTCGAAATAATTTGCTCGAAAACAAACAATCCTATAAATATAATTTGTTTTTTATCAATAATTTAGAAAATATAGTCAATACTTAAGAAAACACAATCGCAACGACAATCTTACACTGCATATCTTTTGTAGAAAACAAATTTTAAATTAGATGTATATGTGGTTACCACTTTTTGAAACATGTTAAATAAAAAGGTAAATAACACACTTAGTTTAAAGTTGATTTAAACAAGATTTCATAGCATTATTGCTGTGCGGACAGTACTGTTTAATTTTTATCATTTTATTCACATTAATATGGAGAAAGTTTTCACATTTGCAAATAACGAATGCAATGTTACGCTATTATTATATTAAAAAAAATCCATGTAGTATTGAAAACATAAAATTGTTACAACACGGACTATTCCCTATCCCTATCCTGAAAATAATGAAACCGATTTTCATTCCATTTAAGTCCCACCGTAATTACTTTCGATCATCGCAGGGAAGAGTTTAAATCCTGGTTTCGAGCCCTTTTTGGAATTGTGCAGCGGGGATAAGGACCGGAGGCGAATAAACGTCCGACGGAACGATCAGGGACGCCCGTTTTCCAGAGATATTCTCTCCGCGCGCGTCGAGGAAAACAGAACCATAAAGCATTTCCCAGTTCATTTTCCGGGGCAAAGACAAACACGCGATCGAAAACGCCGGGCTCGGCCAGGAATAACGGCGTGTTTTGTAAATAGCCCGGATGAGTTGTGTGACCGCGGCGAGTGTTTCATTTGCGAGCGTGTTTTGCACACACAGAAAATGGGTTTGTTGTTTGCAAAGAGATTAGCGCAGTCATTTCCACTGTTTTATGAAAAATCGTTATGTTAATACGTATACACGATGACTGAAATAATTAGAGATAAATGTTGACAAGGAGCAAACTCAGAAGTTCATAACAATCAGGACACTATCTAGTATGTGTTAATATCAGACTTAATATCAAAATTGACTATCTGTTAATATGTACCATAATTTTTGCAGTCAATAGTCACGCAAATATAATATCGTATTAATGCTACAACGCAATAACTCAAATTCAGTGGTTTTGACAAAATACGTTTTTTCAAGAATATAAAATATGTATTTTTCATTTTCAAAGATAAAGTTTTTTTATGCAGATGGAAATTGAAAAACATTAATATCCCTCGTGATGATAATCGACAATTAATCCGAGCTCTAACTATAAGTTTGATTAACAATTTCAATAATATTGTAATCAATTATTAATACACAATTTATTATGAGTCTTTCTGTAAAACTCCATATGCTGAAATGGTGTAATAAAATTGGGGTAGCATAAAATTATAATGAGCACAGGCGTGGAATAAGCAACGACTTATTTGTGTACAACTTATAATTCACCTTGATGGCGTGTTTTGGGCTTAACACACAATTCCATCGTTTGTGTAAATGTTGTAGGTGGGAATTAAGTGCGCACTCACGCACGAATTCTCGTTGTGTTTTGCTGAGTGATTGAGTTAAACCATGGGAAGTTATGGCGCTTGAAGAGTGTAACTGCTGGGCCGTTTTTCACAGAGGAAGACTTATTTGCTTACGTGCGTTCGTATAATGATGATGTTTAATAAGCAAGTGAATTACAAAGCAGGGCGTTAATAAATCACTTTGAATTTTAGTTTGTTGGAATGGAGAGTGTTTCATGGAGGACTGAAACAGTTTGTAGCTGCTTATAGAAAATGGAATGCTATTTTCAGGGATATATCCAGGGATACATTCCAGGGATGCATCCTAAGATGCAAATTTACTATGAGTTTGCTCACAATAAGATTTCATTATAGCCGAAATATTTAACAAACATGTGGCAAATATATGCACTATTTAAACATAGTTATTTTTTGCAATTTTTTTCAATTTCCACTGATGTTGAAAAGATTAATAAAAATCTATAACCCAAACTTATCCAACAAATTTGAGAATTCAAAAATAGCATAATCCCAAAACAATAGCAATACAAGTATGTTCAACTATTCGTTCTAACGATTAAAGACAACTAAGAATGTTCACTGAAAAATTTAGATTATTACGGACACAAAATTATTAAAATGTCTATAAATATCCGCAACTTTCATGATGAAGGTTCATACAGAGTCACAACTTAGAAAGTACAATGAAAAATTTAGATTATTACAGACACAAAATTATTAAAATGTCTATAAATATCCGAAACTTTCATGATGAAGGTTCATACAAAGTCACAACTAAGAATGTTCAATGAAAAATTTAGATTATTACAGTTACAAAATTATTAAAATGTCTATAAAAATTAGAAACTTTCATGATGAAGGTTCATACGAAGTCACAACTAAGAATGTTCAATGAAAAATTTAGATTATTACAGACACAAAATTATTAAAATGTCTATAAATATCCGAAACTTTCATGATGAAGGTTCATACAAAGTCACAAAGTTCTACTACAAGTCACAAATGAGATAAACATAACACAGACAATGCTACACAACCTGATAGTAAAAGTAAAATAAAATCAACTAATAAGAAGCAACATTAAAATAAAAACCAGCAAGGACACACACAAATACAACACCAGCAAGGGCACACACAAATACAACACCAGACACAACAATTACATAAGAACACAAAAGAACCATAGACGGAAGTACAAACTATCATATACAGGAAACGCCATTAATATCTACAAAATTAAAGAGGCACAATTATTATCTAAAATTTCTTGTTTGACAAACATGAATCTCAAAGTTGAAAAATTTGCACCTAGCACCTATTTCGGAAATCAAAATTATTAAAATGTCCATAAATGCCAGAAACTTTTATAATGAGGGCTCATCCACAATTAAACAGGTAAAGTTATTATAAAAAAATTCTTGTCCAATTAACATAAATCAAAAATTTGAAATATGTGCAAGTACCTATTTAGGAAATCAAAATTATTAAAATGTCCATTAATACCAGAAACTTTTATAATGAAGGCTAATACATAATTAAACAGGTAAAATTATTATCAAAAATTTCTTGTCTAATAAACATGAATCCCAAATTTGAAAAATTTACAGGTATTTCGGATTCGGAATCATCAACCAAATCAAATGCACAAGATTTTTCTAGTATTCTTTGGTCAAATTGTTCAAATAATTACTTTCTATAAAAAAATACCAGAAACATGTATAATGAAGGCTCATACACAATTACACAAGTAAAATTATTATAAAAAATGTCTTGTCCAATATGCATAAATCAAAAATTTGAAAAATGTGCAAGTACCTATTTAGGAATTAATTTTTTTTTAAATCCCCATAAACACCAGAAAATTTTATAATGAAGACTCATACACAATTAAATAGGTAAAATCATTATCAAAAATATCTTGTCTAATAAACATGAATCCCAAATTTGAAAAATTTGCAGGTATTTCGGAAATACTTAGGTACATTATAATTTTTACACTCAAATAGGGTAAAAATGAAGTTTGACAGTTATTTTACCACACTTTTAAGAGTTTGTTACTTGAATCTTGAACCAAATCCAATGCACAAGATTTTTCTATTTTTCTTTGGTCAAATTGTTTAAATAATTACTTTCTATAAAAAAATACCAGAAACTTGTATAATGAAGGCTCATACACAATTAAACAGGTAACATTATTATCAAAAATTTCTTGTCGAATAAACATGAATCCCAAATTTGAAAAAAGATACAGTTATTTCGGAAATACTCAGGTACAATTTAATTTCAATCTACGTACATTCTATTTTTAGATTTCGTAACCAAAAACTTTTTACTGTTTTGTAGTTTTTTGTTACTTAGAACTACAAATTATGCTGTTACATCTCTCTGAGACAATACAAAATGCATATTTTCTAAAAGTACTCTGAAATTCCGTTTCTTTCTAAAAAGCTGAAAAAGAAGTGGTATTGACTTTGGTATTTCGCCTTATTTTCATTTTCACAGTCAGGAATAAAAAAAACAAATTTTGGAAAAAATTGTGAGCTTATTGATCTTTTTATTTCCTTACTATGATTATTTATTGAAACTTCTGTCCACTGTTTTTTAGAATTGTGCATTTTTGTGGATTTGTTTGGTATTTCGTCTTATTTTATGTTAGATCAGGACTGAAGGATTCGTTAGTTATCAGTCAGGAATAAAAATAAATAATAATCATAATATATACCTACCTACATAAGTAGGTACTAAAGTGCATTAATTAATTTCATGTTTGGAATTATACAACTTTTTGAAACTCAAACTACTGATTTTGTGGTACTCAAAAATAATACATATTCTGAGTCTATTGCTTTTTATTTCTTTATTCTGATAATTTATTGCAACTCCTGTCCACCCGTTTTTCAGAATTGTGCATTTTTGTGGATTTTTTGGTATTTCGCCTTGTTTCATGGATTCGTTAGTTCGTTATCAGTCACGAATACAAAGAAATAATAATTATAATATACCTACATATGTAATCAAATGCTCAATTAATTTCATGTTTGGTATTATAAAACTTTTTGAAACTCGAACCACTGATTTTGTAGTACTCAAAAATAATACAAATTCTGCGCCTATTGCTATTTTATTTCTTTATTCTGATAATTTATTAACTCCTGTCTACTCGTTTTTCAGAATTGTGCATTTTTGTGGATATGTATTTCGCCTTATTTCATGTTAGATAAGAAGGATTCGTTAGTTCGTTATCAGTCACGAATACAAAGAAATAATAATTATAATATACCTACATAAGTAATAAAATGCTCAATTAATTTCATGTTTGGTATTATAAAACTTTTAGAAACTCTAACCACAGATTTTGTGGTACTCAAAAATAATACAAATTCTGAGCCTATTGCTTTTCTATTTCTCTATTCTGATAATTTATTGAAACTCCTGTCTACTCGTTTTTCAGAATTGTGCATTTTTGTGGGTTTTTTGGTATTTCGCCTTGTTTCATGTTAGATAAGAAGGATTCGTTAGTTCATTATCAGTCAGGAATACAAAGATATATCATAATATACCTACATAAGTAATAAAATGCATCAATTAATTTCATGTTTGGTATTATAAGACTTTTTGAAACTCGAACCACCGATTTTGTGGTACTCAAAAATAATACAAATTCTGAGCCTATTGCTATTTTTATTTGTTTATTCTAATTATTTGTTAAAACTCCTGTCTAGTTGTTTTTCGGAATCGTGCATTTTTGTGGATTTTGTTTTGTATTTAGCCTTATTTCATATTAGTTAAAGGCTGAAGGATTCGTTAGTTCGTTATCAGTTAGAAATAAAAAGAAATAATAATCATAATTTACCTACGTAAGTAATACAGTGCATCGAACCACAGATTTTTATTTCGATTATTTATTGAAACTTATATAGCTTAGTATATATAATTTATATATATAGCTTAGTATATTTAGAAACTTAGTATATATAATCAAAAAAAGATACATCCTTCCAGGGAAGATGTATCCTTCTTTGCTATAATGTACAAAATATTGCCAGTAGTTCATATTTTCTCTTCTAATAATAGTTATCCACTTTACTGTCAGGTATAAATTTAATTATTTACAGTTTTTAATGTTTTTTTTTTCCTGATAAGGGGCAAAGTCCTGCCAGTATTAAGTCCCTATAATCAAAAAAAGATACATCCTCCGAGGGAAGATGTATCCTTCTTTGCTATAATGTATAAAATATTGCCTGTAGTTGATATTTTCTCTTCTAATAATAGTTATCCACTTTACTGTCAGGTATAAATTTAATGATTTAGAGTTTTTAATATTTTTTTCCTGATAAGGGGCAAAGTCCTGCCAGTATTAAGTACCTATAATCAAAAAAAGATACATCCTTCGAGGGAAGATGTATTCTTCTTTGCTATAATGTACAAAATATTGCCAGTAGTTCATATTTTCTCTTCTAATAATAGTTATCCACTTTACTGTCAGGTATAAATTTAATGATTTACAGTTTTTAATGTTTTTTTTCTGATAAGGGGCTAAGTCCTGCCAGTATTAAGTACCTATAATCAAAAAAAGATACATCCTCTGAGGCAAGATGTATCCTTCTTTGCTATAATGTACAAAATATTGCAAATACTTGGTATTTTCTCTTCTAATAATAGTTATCCACTTTACTGTCAGATATAAATTTAATGAATTAGAGTTTTTAATGTTTTTTTTTCTGATAAGGGGCAAAGTCCTGCCAGTATTAAGTACTTATCATCAAAAAAAGATACGTCCTCCGAGGGAAGATGTATTCTTCTTTGCTATAATGTACAAAATATTGCCAGTAGTTGATATTTTCTCTTCTAATAATAGTTATCCACTTTACTGTCAGGTATAAATGTAATGAATTAGAGTTTTTAATGTTTTTTTTTCCTGATAAGGGGCAAAGTCCTGCCAGTATTAAGTACCTATAATCAAAAAAAGATACATCCTCAGAGGGAAGATGTATCCTTCTTTGCTATAATGTACAAAATATTGCAAGTAGTTGATATTTTCTCTTCTAATAATAGTTATCCACTTTACTGTCAGGTATAAATTTGATGAATTAGAGCTTTTAATGTTTTTTTTTTCCTGATAAGGGGCAAAGTCCTGCCAGTATTAAGTACTTATAATAAAAAAAAGATACGTCCTCCAAGGGAAGATGTATCGTTATTTGCTATAATGTACAAAATATTGCCAGTAGTTGATATTTTCTGCAGGATTTATATATTTTTTCTATTTTTATCATTTATAGTTAGATCGGCACGAAACTACGGAAGGCAAAGATAGAAGACAAGGAAGTAGCAGAAAATAAGATAAAACGAGATAAGCCCACAAACAGAATATAGAAACAAGAAACACACGAAAGGAAGAATATATAATCCCAATATAAGATGAATTAAAGACATTAATGCTAGACATGATGAAGGAAATCAACGAGATTAGAAGCGACCAGATACAACATAATTTAGCCCAAGACTGTTCTGCTGTTAGTTTCATTTCTACATAGTTAAGATATAGATATAAAGACTAACAAGAGTTAGTTATACTTGCTAGCCTAAACTTACTACCCCCTGATCTTGAAGGAATAAATAGATATATCTATAGTCCTTGCCACATAAGATGTCACTTTTTACACAAAACGGAAGTCCCTCCTCTGACTAGCAGAACTGATCAACAGAAATGCATATTTGGGAACATTTAAGCTCCATTTAAGATTTAAGATCTTTTCTATTTAAGATTTTGAAGCATAACCAATTTTCTGATATATTCTAAACTTACTTGTTCTGCAATTAGTTCCATTTCTACATAGTCAAGATATAGATATAAAGACTAACAAGAGTTAGTTATACTTGCTAGCCTAAACTTACTATACCCGGTATCTTGTAGGAATCAATAGATATATCTATAGTCCTTGCCAGATAAGATGTCACTTTTCACACAAAACGGAAGTCCCTCCTCTGACTAGCAGAACTGATCAAAGTCTGGGCACGCCTATGAATACGTGTCGTAATCTGGTTTGCCTTACGACTAGTAATTAAGTTTCTTGTAAATACAAAACTCTATTAGATTATTTTTGTTAAAAATGTCTAACACATTATATTTTTGTTTCTATAGAAACTCGTTTCATGGCTCACTGCCATTCAACAACATACATTATGTACCACCACTCTACCCTACATACGTAATGTTTATAATTATATTGATTCCTACGTGAATTTCCTGCATTTCCTCTCACGCTTTGGGATTCAGCCGGAGGAGAGTATTAATTTCCCGGGGCGTCTTGGGTGCGGGGGAAACGGCCCTTTAACAATTTACAGCCCCCAGTGAATCTACTGCCATTATAAGTCTTGCTTTTTTCCAGGGCGTCGGCGGAGGCGGAAAAGGGGGGCAGCGCACCGGGAGTCGCCGCCAGCGCCGGAGCCCCGGCCCCCGGGCCGCCGAGAGAGAAGAAGTATGACCTGGGGGCGGCGTGCCCCCGGGTCCCAGGGCCGCCCTAAAGCCCATGCATCACTGTCCGCCGGCGGCCGTTAAGGAAACAAGAACAATATCTCCGCGGCGGAGGAGCGATGCATCGCATGGGGATTCCGCAGTAATGGGAACGCTGGAAATAAGAAGAATCGGGGCCCTAAAGCATCCGCGGAGGCGCCTCCTGCCGCTCCACGGATTGGCGGAGGAGAGCCGTTTCCACGGCAACGAGGAGGAACGCGCCGCTGCACCGGCCTGATTCATTGCCACCTTGAGATGCCTTAATGTTGCTTTTATTCAAATTAATCACTTGAAATATTCCTATGGATTCATATTCTTTCAGGTCGTATCTCACCGGGAATGGCCACCAGGTACGCCGCCCCAGCGCCTCCACCACGGCACCGGCACCTCCACCCCCACGTATCGACACCATTAACTTATTAAACCATTAATTACAGCAAAGTAACCCCATTTTTTTCAGGATCTGAAACACCATGACGCCGCAGATAAAAGCTCAGGCTGCAGCACGTGAAGAACTTCGTCGTAAATCGCGATATAAGAATCAAATTTAATGAAGCCATTTACGGAGGGCGAGACTGGGAAACTGGAACAGCATTAAAATACAGTAAATCAACGAGATAAGGCGACACCTGTAATAACTCAACGTGTGCCCTGCCCTCGATTCTGCTAGTGGAAATCGATCGTCTTATACACTGAAGCCAAGAAGTTCATCAGAGAGTAT
The DNA here is from genome assembly GCA_951805005.1 of Othius punctulatus. NCBI lineage: Eukaryota > Metazoa > Arthropoda > Insecta > Coleoptera > Staphylinidae > Othius > Othius punctulatus. The sequence continues at coordinate 11,350,404 of OX638145.1, forward strand.
CTACATACATATTACACCCACATAAAAAGAATATAACGTTATTTATTAAATAAGTGTGCCAATAACATGGAAAACAATGTGATATTAAAATGCAAGTGTTTCCTTATCTAGGCACTGTGCTGAAGTTTCATATTTTCATCAACAAAATAGTTGTATACACAAAAATTATGAAACAAATGATTCCACACACTAAATAAAAAAAAATTACATGTATAGCTATGAGTACATACATGTAGTACTCAAATAAACATAAATGTCTTCTCAAGCAATATTTTACTGTAATGCTTTTGCAATCAAATAAAGAATTTACAGCGTACTGAGCACGTGGAGGTGATATTAAAAAGTAAATGTTTCCTTATCTAGGCATTGTGCTGAAGTTGACATATTTTCATCAACAAAATAGTTGTATGCACAAAAATTATTAAACAAATTATTCCTCACACTAAATAAAAATAAATGCATGTCTAGGTATGAGTACATAAATGTAGTACTCCAATAAACATAAATGTCTACTCCAGCAATATTTTACTGTAATGCGTTTGCAATCAAATAAAGAATTTACAACGCACTGAGCACGTGAATGTCTATCCGGTGGATAGTTATTACCAACTTGAGCATGGAATTGAAAAACCTGGCACGAATCACTCAGAAAAATACTACAATTAAAGTATAAAATCGCTAATGAGAATATTATTTTAATTACACTGAAACACCTCGAGCCACAGTAAAATTGTTGAACAAAGAAGTTTTATTCAAAGACATATTGTTTGAAAAAAGAATTAATTTTAAGCACAATTAAGAAAATAATACAAAATTATATTTTCAACGTAGATTTTATTTGAATTACACTGTAATATTATGAACAAGTATTATTCAATGACATAAAAAATAATTATTTTTATTATAGTTTCAACTATTTTGGATACCAGTTATTATTATATTTTTTATTATTATCTTCCTTCTTTATTGGAGTACTTACTGGTAGTTTATATGTTTACATATAATGATGTTGTTTGTTATTATTATTTTTAAGGTCTTCTTCACTTGACTAATTTCGGCTATCTTTCAGCCATCTTCAGAGGTGTGTACTTTTTCTAAGTACAATATATGATATTAGATTAAATTTTTCATAAATGTTTTGACTTTTAATTATTTAAAGAAGAAATAAAACAATAAAAAAAAAATTATAACTGGTATTTGAACAGGTTCCAGAGTTCACTATGTATGATATTGGATAAGATTTTTATAATGTTTTGACTTTTATTAAATAAATAATTTTATTTGCATTATGCATCAAAATCCAAACAAAATTTACAGAATCCTTTCCAATTTTGACAAAGTACAAAACGTTTATAAAGATGAATGAAAGATATCAAAGTAGTACAACTAAAATGGCTTGCTATGAAGCTTGGCAATATGCATCAAAATCCAAAGAATATTGATAAAGCTCTTTCCAATTATGACAAAGTACAAACCGTTTATAAAGATTAATGAAACATATCAGCAGTAGAATAAAAATGGCTTGCTATAAAGCTTGGATGACATTAAGCATAAAAATCCATGGAATATTGACAAAATTCTTTCCAATTTTGACAAAGTACAAAACGTTTATAAAGATTAATTAAAAATATCAAAGCAGATGCGTATTTAAGCAATGTACTTAATGAACATTTTATAACATAAAACATTAAAAACTACGAACATGACTCGCTCAATTATAAAATTATATATATAATACATATATAATTTATCAGTAGCAGTTCAACAAATCCCATTAAATTCAAGCGAACATCTTTTGCAATTTATCAAATATGAGTAGAAGGAATTTATGCACTTACGCTGTCGACAGAAATTCGTAAAGATGTATTTCAAGAATACATGCAGTTACAGAATACAGTTATTTTCAAGAACGTATAATTTACAGGGTTTGGAATTGATTAAATTAAATATAAATAATATAATATAACAAGTAGAGTACTAATTTAATAATAAATCCAGAAATATGTACTTTAAAATTTTGGAAAATTTCAATACAATATTTGAGATATTTTGATGCATATCCAAGTTTCATAGTAAGCCATTTTTGTTGTATACAAATGTATATTTGACTCATTTTCTTTAAAGAATATAAAAAAATGCCATTACCTATATTATAAAATTTCCATCAAATTGCAAAATTTTCATTTTCATCCATGAATACATAATATTCATTGGAATTATCTAAAATTGAAATAGGCACTAGTATTTTTATTAAGTATATTATGTGATTAAAATATATTTTTAGAAAACTTTTAGATTTTTTTAAATTTTTGATGCATATTATCCAGCTCAATTTTTATTGTAATCCATTTTTGTTAAACAGATTTATTGTAATTTCTTTTAAAGGATAATTACAAATTTTCATTAAATTATACCTAAACTGTTTATTAAACTTGTAAAATTTACAGTAAATTTGAAAAACAAAAACAAAACTGCACAGAAAATTCACCTAAATTGTATATTACCCAACTTATTTTCATTGGTAGTCATACAGATGTATTTATTATTAATTTTCTAGGATATCTGTAAAATTTTCATTGAATTGTAAACTGTTAATTAAATCTGTCAGTTTCATAATTTGGAAAAAATAAATAAAACATCGTAGAAACTTTATCCTCAACCCCCAAAAGTATAAAAGAGAGGAAAGATTAAGAAAGAAAGAAACTTTATCTAAATTGCAAAATTTTATGTAAATTGTGACAAATTTAGGTGTACACTGTATGAAAATGTCTGTAAATTTAATAAAAAGCTTCGACTGAAAAAGTAGTAAATGTTTCAGAAATGTTTATTAAAATTCTGGCAGTAAATCTGGTAAAACATAATTACAAAAGTGCAATGAAACGAAAAAAACAAAAACAAGAAAATTACATATTTTGTATATATAATGTATATTTATGTGTATTATTGTATAGTTTGTATATATATAATCATTTTTATGTTCTTTTTTCTTTCTCTCTATTTTTTTCTTCTTAATCTTTCCCTCTTTTACCCTTTTGGGTGTTGAGGTGAGAATGAAATGAAGTAAAATATTTAACTATAATATACAAATACATATGCAAGTAACACAAGAAGATTTCACAATGCCTCACAGGTTTGTAAAATTTTCTAGAATATGCAATCAAAATATCAAAGTATCAGAAGTTATCAATATTAAGTAATCAATCTATATCAAGTAATCAATCCGATGAAAGTTCCGAAAATCCGAGGAAAGACCAGGAAAAAACACCATTTTTTAAACACCAGAACATGAAAATAGAAAGTCCAGAATTTCAATCAGAATATCAAAAGTATCAGAAAGCATTATAAAACCAAAGAAAGTGGATAACTTCACCTTCAGTGATTTTCTATGAAACATAAACATTAAGAGGCCAGAATTCCAATCAAAATATCGAAAGTGTCTGAAAGCAATATAAAACCGAATAAAGGGAAAAACCAGCAGATAACTTAATTTTCAGAGATTTTTGTTGAAACACGAAATTTTCAGATGAATTTTTTTGTAATATTTAAGTTTTTGTGTGTTCAAAAGAAATAAATTACAATGAAATATGTAAGCTTACCTATCACTAGTATGTAAAAATTTAACCAAAATCTTTCAAATCAAGATTTTTATAAATAAATAAATCATGTTATCTGCCATTATTATTATTTTGCAGGAGAAGCAAAAACAGTTTTGTATTTATAATTGTGAATGTAGATTAGCATGTATCATTGCCATAGTTATTTATAATACAAAGGTACAATGCATATACTTTGTTTATTATATACTTAAAGTATATAATGAACAATTATGAATTAAAGTATATTTGTGGCCATTAAATACCAAGCAGTGCATTTTGAAAAACAAAGGCAGATAGCATGTTTTGTATTTATAATTGTGAATGTAGATTAGCATGTATCATTGCCATAGTTATTAATAATACAAAGGTACAATAAATATACTTTGTTCATTATATACTTAAAGTATATAATGAACAATTATGAATTAAAGTATATTTGTGGCCATTTAATACCAAACAGTGCATTTTGAAAAACCAAGGCAGATAGTATGTTTTGCCATAACACTACTGAAATATTAAAAGTATCTGAAAGGAATATGAAACCGAAACAAAGTGAAAAAACCAGCAGATAATTTCATTTTCAGAGATTTTCTTGAAATATGAAAATATTTTTTTAATATGAAAACTTATACATGAAAATTTTTATGATATTTGAGTTATTGTGTGTTCAAAAGTAATAAATTACAATGAAAAATATTAACTAAACTCACAAGTCTGTAAAAATTTAATCAAAACATTTCAAATCGAGATTTTTATAAATGGACTTTTAAGAATTGTAAAAACAAGTAAATAAAATGTAATTTTTGATCTCTTGATGTCTTTAACTTTATGTTGTACAATCACAACATAAAATTAAAGATCAATAATTATTTTGGAATTAAATACAACTAGTAAACATTTCTTTATGACTAAAAATAATAATAAATTAAATCATTAAAAGGAATAATTTGGTCATAAAGATGGTTTCGACCTTTACTACCTGGAAGTGTTTAAAAACGGTTTTCAAGTGAAAATAACCATAAGAAGTTGAGCACTCGAGTGGTCAGTTGTTGTAAATATGTATATATATATATATATATATATATATATATATATATATATATATATATATATATATATATATACCAATAAACATACTGTGGTAAAAACGTAGCAAAGTGTATTTGTTTCTCTGGGTTTTAAATAATTTGGTATTTTCAGAGGATTGCATGAAAACATGAAAATTTCAGATTTTTTTTATAAGTAGTGATGCTCACATAAATCTAACACAAACATTTTGACATTGCTATATAAAATTGCTATTGTAACCTAATTTCTTGTACTAGATTTATGTGAGCATGACTGTATATAACAGTTTTTTATGTAAAAAAATTAATTGTATTGAAATATAAAAAAAGAAAAATTAGACATAAGTACACATTACTCAAAAATTTCAGATAACTATTCGTAACTTTATCAGTGGATGAAAATACCAGGTCCAAATGTATTAGTTATCAAGTAATTTCACGAAGTACATGATACGATTCCGAAATTTTAGTTAACTGAGTATTTCATTAGTTTTCATTTTTCATTATCTTAACATTAACTTCATTAGTGTATGAAAAAGCCAGCTCTCAATGTATTAGTTATGTTTAGAATAATTATGTTCATGCTTCTACATCAATTTCCACTTAATCGTTATAAGTATAAAAAACACTGAACTCGTTGACTTAAGAAAATAATGTAAATATTAGATTACTCGTTGAAGTTAATCAGAGATTGAAAAACTTAGGTGTTTGATTAACTGAAATCGACGGATACCCTATAGTTTCCACCATGGTTTCCAAAGAAATTAACCACCGAAAAAAGTTAATCATATGTCTTGTGTATCGTTAATCAATGATGGTTTCTGTGAGTGAACTTAGATTACTCGTTGAAGTAAATTAGAGATTGAAAGACTTAGGCCAGGCCATTCTACGATTAACTTTAATCGATAGGTAATGTTTTGTCCACAATGGTTTCCAAGGAAATTAACTGTCGATAAAAGTAAATGGCAGACTGTAAGACCAGTCCAAAGTTACTAGTATTGTTTATAATATCCTTAGGGTATTACCCTAAGGTCCAGTTGTAAAATCTTTGATTAACTTTGACCTTCGTTCAGGTACCTAGGTAACTAGTTACCTAGTTACCTAGTTACCCGTTACCAGTTCGTTTGTTCCAAAGAAACTGAACCAGGATCAAAGTTAATCCACGATTGTACAACTAGGCCTTAGGGTATTATAATCAATGGTACTATTCGATGATAAAAATGTCTTGTGTATCGTTAATCAATGATTTGTTTCTGGGACTGTAATGTCTGTAATGGTACCCAAAGTAATTGGCCACTAATAACAGTTAATCTGTACTGTAAAGCTGGTCCTTACGTTCTTAGAACTCTATGACCTCTTAATTTCATCGAAGTTCATCGGAGAGAAGATTCAGTGGCATGTTCGCGAACTTTAGATCCGCCTTTACAAACTGATAAAAATTCAACAAGGGACGAAGCGCTCGTCCAATTTTAGTGTTAAACAAGTGATGATGGGTTACTACATTCATTTGCTTTTACGCCCTTATTTATGGGCCGCGATTGCGCCCGCCTGGATGAAAGATTACGATCGTCAATTGTTTTTATGCCCTTTTCACGCGCCGCAGCCCAGGCAAACACTTGTTTTATGCGCGGTATAAAACTGCGGAATTTACGACCGCCTCATCAAACTGCGGATTGCTGCATGTCTTTAAGACGAAATCTTGACTATGCCTAAAAGATATTCTTACATTGGATACATATACACAGACACACATATAGCTACTCATATTATTATTATTATTGTAATTATAATTATTTATTGTTCGTATGGCATACATAATAAATATTATTTTATTTTTTATTCTTTCTACCTTCTTCATTGAATAAAACAATAAATAATTTGATGGTAATTGCACACCATCAAATTAGTTCTCAGGTGATTATTGAATTAGGCCTAATTTAATAGCAGTACCTTGCCAGTTGGAGTATTCCTGGAGAGGAGACAATCTTCTTGATGTGAAATTACTCCATTGTTTATAACACTGCAATTAAACACAAACACACTTCACATAAATCACCACTGCACTTCGTACTATTCAAAACTCGGCAGTTTTTGCGGTAATTTTTATGCAGCCTCGTCGAGACGATTCTCCGGCAAGCAATTTAACCTTGATCGAATGCATAGAAATATACTTACAATAGACGCATTTAACAATAGCAGCATTCCTTTACTGGCACGTTCACAGGTTTTTATCAGTTTTTAATTCTATACATATTTTAGCCGAGCATTTGCAAGACGAGTTTTTAATGAAATTTGCATGTCACTCATAACGATAATTTATCGACGTGTTTAAACAATTATAATGTTTGAAGAGACAAGTTATTTAAACAGTTTTAAATATATTTTAATATGCCTCGAGTACGAGCCTCGAGAAATTGTGATGAAATATCAAAATATTCAAAACTGTTTGCCCACATCGAACGTATTTTTTTGTGTTTTCGTGTATTTTGTCTCTAATTTTTGACAAAACATAACTATTTTTTATAATTATATCATATCATATCATAATCCATCCCTCTTTTATCCATTTGGGTGTCGAGATATAATTATATAAGTATTATAAATATCTGTGATATTTTTTAAAATATGAAAAAATATCTTCTTAGCGCTTTCAAGTTTCCAAAATGATCGGAATCAAGATAATCTACGACGATCTTGCGGTGACTCAAGCCTCGTAGAAAATCATAACAGAGAGCCACAAAAATGCGCGCCGCGCGATGTTTTATTCATATCGCCCGGGGGGATTTACATACAATCAGAAATTTCCGTGGGGCACATAAAGATAATCAAATGGGGGGGCATAAAATTAAAATCCCATTTGCCCGGGGGCTACGAAAAAATCGGCCCATTACGATTAATTTAATTGCCCGAGCGTTCTTTGGCGGGGGCGAGGGAGTCCGCGAGCGGCGCGCGCCTAAAAAGGTGGTCGTTAAGATTCTTCGGCGGACCTGGAGGACCAGGGGGCAGTGTCATCGCCCACCTGAAGAAAAAAATCCGTGGGCCGCGCCCGGATGATTAACAGCTAATCGCCTGCGCGGCCATTTTGGATGACCCAAGAGAGAAGAGAGAAGATCATCGTTTATTTCTAAATCCACTCCAACTTGAGCACACGTGGCAAACGAGTTAAGGCTCGGACTTTTAATATTCAGTTACTGTAGTTGGTAATTCGTTCTTAAATTGAGTAATGACCTGTAGAAGTAATTGGTTCTTAAGGTGAGTTAAGGCTCACTTAATAGCGAGACTTAGTGAGACTAATATGAGACTTTTAATATTCAGATACTTTAGACTTTCTCTTTAAGACTATCTATACTAACTATATACTATTTACAGGGTATTAGGGAAGTCGACTGAAACATTTCTAGGTGTGAATCAGGGAGCAGAATTAAGTTGAATATTCCTTTGCCATTTTTTGTTTAGATTGATTTTTATTTGTAAAGTTACTACTAAAGTCTTGTTCAGTTCTTTTAACAAAGTTAAAAGTGTCACATTTTTGGTTGAACGCTTTATTTAAAAATGTACTTATTCATCGAATTTTCAGTTGAATGCTTTATTTAAAAATGTACTTATGTACGTAATTTAATTTAACCAGATTCTTAATTGGATATTAGTCTTAAAGAACATATAAAAATATGAAGTAGCTCGCACATAGATTTTCCACAAATTTGATTGAACTACTACCATACTTGTATTACCATAATATTGATTACACTTTGTAAATTTCGGAATCGCAATCGTAATTTTTGGAAATCGACTCTGTAAAGAAAAACTAGAACTCGAACTTTGAAAACAGAGTTAAAAATATTTTATAATACAGCAATCTATAAGAAATTGCAACGCAATTAAAACACCCCATTCATAGTTTTCCCAAATTATCCAAAATTTTGGTACAAATCCACTGTATTACTATAATATTGCTGATATTTTCACTATGAGTTACAGAAATTATAATTACAAATTACATTTTAGTGTAACAACATATAAAAAATACCTCATTCATAGTTCTCCAGAATTTTGGTACTTTTTAATACTCAAATTTTGAAAATAAAGTCACACAACATTTCATAATAACTTAATCTTTACGAAATTACAACATATTAAAAATATCCCATCCATGGTTTTCACAGACATTTCAGCTGAATGTGTTTTTATGAGCATATCTTTAAGAAATTACATATAAGTTCAGTACTAGAATTTTGAAAATAAAGTCACATAAGATTTGATAATAACTTAATCTTTACGAAATTACAACATATTAAAAACACCCCACCCATAGTTTCCACAGAATTTCAGTTGAATATTTTTTTGTGAGTAGGTATATTTCAGTATTTTTTTGTTGTTGTTTGGAAAGTCATTAATAGTTTTCCCAGAATGTTACACTTTTCGTACTCAAATTTTAAAAGTCGCACAATATTTTATAATAACTCAATCTTTAAGAAATTGTCACATATTAAAAATATTCCATTCATAGTTTTCACAGATTTTCAGGTCAACGTGTTTTTGTGAGTATATTTCAGGATTTTTTTTTGAGGTTTCAAAAGTCATTCATAGTTGTCCCAGAATTCTAGTACATTTTTAGTGCTCAAATTTTGAAAATAAAGTTTAAAATATTTCAAAACACGGTCATCTTTAAGCACTCTTTTTTTGGTACTCAAATTTTGAAAATAAAGTCATACAACATTTCATAATAACTTAATCTTTACGAAATTACAACATATTAAAAATACCTCATCCATAGTTTACATAGAATTTCAGCTGAATGTGTTTTAATGAGTATATTTCAGGATTTTCTTTGGTTGGTTTAAAAATTATTCATAGTTTTTCCAGAATTTTAGTACATTTTTAGTAGTCGAATTTTGAAAATAAAGTCAACAATATTTCATTACACAATCATGTTTAGGTACTTTTTTTAGTACTCAAATTTTACTCTTAATCTTGAAGAAATTGGAACACAATAAAAATACCGCATTCACAATTTTTTCCAGAATTTTAATACTTTTTAGTACTCGAATTTAGAAAATTAACACTACAATACTTCATAACACAGTCATCTTTAAGTATTCTGTTTTAGTATCAATTTTTTTGGATGCTTCAAAAGTCATTCATAGTTTTCCCAGAATATTGGTACATTTTTAGTACTCAAATTTTGAAAATGAAGTCGCACAACATTTCATAATAACTGAATGTTTACGAAATTACAACATATTAAAAATACCTCATCCATAGTTTCCACAGAATTTCAGCTGAATATGTTTTTATGGGTATATTTCAGGATTTTTTTGTTGTTTCAAAAGTCATTCATAGTATTCCCAGAATTCTAGCACATTTCTAGTACTCAAATTTAGAAAATAAAGTCTACAATATTTCATAACACAGATCTTTAGGTACTTTTTTTTAGTACTCAAATTTTACTCTTAATTTTGAAGAACTTGGAATACAATCAAAATATCTCTTTCAGAGTTTTCCCAGAATTTTAGTACTTTTAGTACTCAAATTTTGAAAATAAAGTTTAAAATATTTCAAAGCACCGTCATCTGTAAGCACTCTTTTTTTGTTACTCAAATTTTGAAAATAAAGTCACACAACATTTCATAATAACCTAATCTTTACGAAATTACAACATATTAAAAATACCTCATCCATAGTTTAAACAGAATTTCAGCTGAATGTGTTTTAATGAGTATATTTCAGGATTTTCTTTGGTTGGTTTAAAAGTTATTCAAAGTTTTCCCAGAATTTTAGTACAATTTTAGTAGTCGAATTTTGAAAATAACGTCTACAATATTTCAATACACAATTATTTTTAGGTACTTTTTATAATACTCAAATTTTACTCTTAATCTTCAAGAAATTGCAACACAATAAAAATACCGCATTCACAATTTTTCCAGAATAATAATACTTTTTAGTACTCGAATTTTGAAAATAAACACTACAATATTTCATAACACAGTCATGTTTAAGTATTCTGTATTAGTACTCAATTTTGTTTTGTTATTTCAAAAGTCATTCATAGTTTTCCCAGAATATTAGTACATTTTTAGTACTCAAATTTTGAAAATAAAGTCCCACAACATTTTATGTAAACTTAATATTTAAGAAATTACAACACAATAAAAATACCCCATTCATAGTTTTTCCTTCCCAGAATATTAGTACATTTTAGTACTGGAATTTTGAAAATAAAGTCTACAATATTGCATAACACGGGTATCTTAAGTACTATATTTTAGTACTCAAATTTTGAAAATATAATCACACAACATTTTATAGTAACTGAATCTTTAAGAAATTACAACACATTAAAAATTCATCATTCACAGTTTTCCCAGAATTTTTGTACTTTTTAGTACTCAAATTTTGAAAATAAAGTCACACAACATACAACATATTAAATACCCCATCCATAGTTTTCATAGAACTTCAGCTAAATGTGTTTTTGTGAATATATTTCACGATCGTTTCGGTTGTTTCACAAGTCTTGATAAAATTTTCTTAATTAGTTTTAAAGCCTTAATTGGGTAAGACACTTTAAAAATATGAACATACCCCACCCAAAACTTGGTACAAATCCACTATTACCATAATATTGCTGTTTTTTCACCATGAGTTATACAAATTATAATTACAAATTACATTAATCAGTTTTGACAGAATTTCAGCTGAATGTGTTTTTATGGGTATATATTTCAGATTTTTTTTTTGGGCAACGTTGTTTCACAAGTCACTAAGTGATAAACAGAGTTTTACAGAGTTCTTAATTGGGTAAGAAACTATAAAAATATGAACTACGCCATCCAAAATTTCAGCACAAATCCATTATTACCATAATATTTCTGATTTTTTCACCATGAGTTAAAGAAATTATAATTACAAATTACATTCACTACAGTCTATGGGCTATATATTTTACAATTCAAATGAATCTTAATGATATATTTCTAAATATGGACAATTTTTGAGTTTCTGTTTATAATAATAGAGATATTAAATACGTTACTACGTTTTATATCTCTTTAGTTTTCGTTAAACACGACTGTTGTTTCGACCATAATTAGGTTATTCTGTCAAAATCAAAAAATTGTAGGATCATTTAATTGCTAATTTCCTGCTATTAAATTCTCAAATATAGTTTGGTTTTATGAAATGAGTATTACTTCCATTTTTCCAAAATGTTCAAAATGTTCCAAAACTTTATATATATTTTAATGATAATTTTCTGTAATTGAAATTCTCAAATATACTTACCATGAAGAAATATTACTTCCATTACTGTGTACAATTTGTAAGTGTTTAAAACTATATAAATTTGCAACTATTTTGATTAAAATTTATGCTATTTCACATATTTGAGTACTATTTGCAAAATAATCATTTCTGAGTGTAAATTTGTTAGACTTATATTCTCAATTAATAGTGCTTTCGTTACTTATTGCTTTAATTGTTTTTATGTAAATGAATCTTAATGATTTTTTTTTACATATTAACAATTTTAGAGTTTCTGTTAATAATTTATCAAAAACAATATTTTCTTATTGCTAATTTTCTGCAACTGAAATTCTCAAATATACTTGCTGCCATGAAATATTACTGTGTACAATGAGTAAATGTTTAAAACTATATAAATTTGCAACTATTTCCCTAAAATTTGCACTTTTTCATATTTTTGAGTGCTATTTGCAAAATAATCATTTCTGAGTGCCAATTTGCAAGACTCACATTCTCAATTAATGGTGCTTTCGTTACTTATTGCTGTATTTTTTTTAATGTAAATGAATATTAATGATTTTTTGTCTCCATATTAACAATTTTTGAGTTTCTGTTAATAATTTATCAAAAAAAAAAAATTTATTGACTTATTCTCAAAATACTTCTTATACAAGCTTTCCAGAATAAAACCACATTACCACATCCTCGATATAAAAATGCCTGTGAGCAAAGATTTGGATGAATTGAACCACCACATTTTTTATGTTTTGATATAAACATTGTCGTCCTCTCTGAGGTATGTTACCACACAGCATTTTCTGTTTATTTGCTAACAAACAATACTCGTTACAAAACCAGGTGCAGATATGTGATAATCGGTACATAAATTTCCTTGCAAGGTAAACACATCGTTCAAGGGACGCGGAAACGCTTCCAGCCGGGCATAAATACGAATAGACGGATTATGCAAATCGCCAAGCAGCAAATCATCCCCGTGTGTACCGTAACACCCCCGAAGTGGGTGCTAAATTATCGTAATGATCGCGTGTGTGTGCGTCTGTGTGCGCGCTCGTATAAATCGCCTCGCATTTTCAACGCGCCAGTTAAACGGCGAGTTAAATTGCCCCCATGCACTTTGAAAAACAATGGGGCCCAGTGATGAATTACGCCATTAAGTGGTAATTATATCGGTGGGGAGAGCTATGGCTTGAGATGCTTTGTTGTGATGTGCTCGTCGGATTTAAGGAGCCTGAATTAATCTAATGACACAAGACTGTGGGCACTCACTGAGCCTTTACAGAAGCTCATTATGCGTTAAGTAGATTTAACAACGCAGACGAATGCAACACCAAATCAAGGCTCATTTTGGACACATTCAATTGTAATAAATTGTCACCAGAAAATGTATTACCAGGCTATTTGATGCAATGACGAATGCAAGAAAATCAAACACTTTTTATCTTTTCACGAAAAAATCGTTCGCACAAGAAAGAAATGCGCCGTAATTATTGAACGCACGATTGCAATAAATTCTACGAAAATATCGCTCGCACAAGCGAAAATAACTCCTACGTCCCACTATCGTGCGATCAACTTTCTCATTGTCCATTCATTCTGTGCGTTCGGTAATGGCTTTACGATTGATATTCAATGTCTTTTAGTGCCCGAAAGAATCTGTGATAGGTATTAAGATACGTCGCTACTGCCTCTCACATAATTAGAGCGGCCACTAACGAGCGTGTTTTATGGCCCAGATGCATGCCATTAACGGTGATTTTAAAAATAAACCTCTGATCCATCTGAAGGCTGCAAGAGGTGAGCAGGCCGTGGCATTAGCGCACAGTTAGTCGGTTCTACGAGCTGTTTTTGTTGGGGGAAATGAAATAGAAATTGTTATTCAAAGCACTTGATGTTGGGAATTACAAACAAAAATTCTAAATTTCCTATTTGTTTACGTGATTATTTAATTCATGAATCAAATTAGAGGTTTCTGGCAAGCTGAGCTTCCATTTCCTGCGAATTACATTGATAATAATTCATTAAAGGCAACCAACATTTCTAAATTACAAAAAAAATGCAGCAACTTCGTATTATAACTTAAATATCCTGAAATTGTAAGTCTGTAGGTACACAGTAATTACAGAAATAAGTAATGATAATTACCTACAAGTAAATGATAATTAAGTTGCTTAATTAATAATATACCATGTGAGCAAAAATTATTTTCATCCAAGAGGGCACTATATAGCTTTAGATGCAAAGCACATGATGATAATAATTTTTGCTAGCACGGTATAATATAATTCTCAAAACTCAAAAATATGAAATTGTGCAAATTCTATTGAAAATCGTTTGAAATCCATGTAGATTTAAAGATTTTCCTACTGTACACAGTGGATGGAAGTAATTTTTCATGACAGCAAGTGTATTTGAGAATTTTAGTTACAGGAAATTAGCAATAAAAAATATTGTTTGTGATAAATTAAAGAAACTCAAAAATTGTTAATATATAGAATAAAACTCATTAAGATTCAATTACATAAAAAAACAATTGCAGCAATAAGTAACGAAAGCACCATTAATTGAGAATGTGAGTGGCAAATTGGCACTCAGAAATGATTATTTTGCAAATAGTACTAAAAAATGTGAAATAGTGTAAATTTTAGGCAAATTTATATAGTTTTCAACATTTACTCGTTGTACACAGTAATCGAAGTAATACTTATTTCATAAAACCAAACTATAGTTGAGAATTTAATTGCAGAAAAATTAGCAATTAAATGCTCCTACTATTTTTTGATAAATTATAAACATAAATAAAGTTGATGGAGGTAGCCGTTACTATGTGATCATTAATCATGATGATACAGAAATTAAACACATTACTACGTTTTTATCACTATTTTTCGTTAAACACCACTATAGTTTCGACAACAGAATGACCTAATTATGATCGAAACTGGAGTCGTGTTTAACGAAAATTAAAGTGATAAAAACCGTAGTAACGTATTTAATTTCTGTGTCATTATAAACACAAATATTGTTCATATTTCAAAATATGTCATTAAGATTTATGTGAAATGTAAAATATATAGCCCATATACTGTAATGAATGTAATTTGTAATTATAATCCCTATAACTCATCGTGAAAAATCAGCAATATTATGGTAATTGTGGATTTGTACCTAAATTTTGGATAGAGTTTGTTCATATTTTAATAGTTTCTTACCCAATTAAGAATTATGTAAAATTTAATCAAGACTTGTAAAACAACCAAAAAAGTCCTGAAATATACCCACAAAAACATATTCAGCACAAATTCT
This sequence comes from Othius punctulatus, assembly GCA_951805005.1. NCBI lineage: Eukaryota > Metazoa > Arthropoda > Insecta > Coleoptera > Staphylinidae > Othius > Othius punctulatus. The sequence goes on from OX638145.1 coordinate 11,365,636, forward strand.
GTCGCAGCTATGGAAGGGGTATTTTTAGTATGTTGTAATTTCGTGAAGAATAAGTTATTATGAAATGTTGTGTGACTTTATTTTCAAAATTTCAGTACTGAAAACAGTTATTCTAAATGACTGTGCTATGAAATGCTATGAAAAGTGTTAAACAAGTGTATTTATAAAGATGATAGTGTTATGAAATATTGAAGACTTTGTTTTCAAAATTTGAGTACTAAACAAGTGTATTTATAAAGATGACAATTACTAAACAGTACAAACATTCTGGGAAAACTGTGAATGAGGTATTTGTATTGTGTTGTAATTTCTTAAATATTAAGTTACCATAAAATGTTGTGTGATTATATTTTCAAAATTTGAGTACTTAAATGGAGTACTTAAAAATGAAATATCGAAGACTTTGTTTTCAAAATTCGACTAAAAAGTACCAAAATTCTGGAAATACTATGAACGAGGTATTTTTATTGTGATGTAATTTTTTAAATATATACTCATAAAAATACATTCTGCTGAAATTCTGTGCAAACTATGGATGGGGTATTTTAAGATTAAGTTATTATGAAATGTGTGACTTTAAGTTCAAAATTTGAGTACTAAAAAAGAGTACTTCAACTTGACTGTACTATGAAATGTTGAGTACCAAAAAATACTACAATTCTGAGAAAACTATGAATGGGGTATTTTTATTGTTTTGTAATTTCTTAAAGATTAAGTTATTATAAAATATTGTGCGACTTTACTTTCAACATTTGAGAACCAAAAAAGGGTACTTCAAAGTGACTGTGTTATGAAATATTGTACTTTATTTTCAACATTCGAGCATTAAAAATTGTGCTGTGTAATGTTGAGTACCAAAAGTACTATTCTGGGAAAACTATGAATGACGTTTTAAACAACAAACAAAAATCCTGAAATATACTAACAAAAACATATACAGCTGAAATGCTGTGGAAACTATGGATGGGGTATTTTTACTACGTTGTAATTTCGTAAAAAATAAGTTATTATGAAATGTTGTGTGACTTTATTTTCAAAATTTGAGTACTAAAATAGAATACTTAAAGATGACTGGGTTATGAAATATTGTAGTCTTTATTTTCAAAATTTGAGTACTAAAAAGTCCTAAAATGTTGGCATAACTATGAATGAGGCATTTTTATTATGTTGTAATTTCTTAGAGATTAAGTTATTATAAAGTATTGTGCCACTTTATTTTCAAAATTTGTGTAAAAAAAATTCACGAAAATTCTAGAAAAAACTATGAATGACGTTTGAAACAACCAGAAAAGAATCCAGAAATATGCCCATTAAAACACATTCAGCTGAAATTTGGTGAAAATTATGGATGGGGTTTTAGTATGTTGAAATTTCGTAACGATTAAGTTATTATGATATGTTGTGCGACTTTATTTTCAAAATTTGAGTACTAAAAAATAATACTTAAAGATGACCGTGTTATGAAATATTGTATTTTATTTTCAACATTCAAGCATTAAAAAGTACTAAAATTTTGGGAAAACTGTCAATGGGGTATTTTATTGTGATGTAATTTCTTAAAGATTGTTATTATAAAATATTGATCGACTTAAATGTCAAAATTTGAATACTAAAAATGTACTAAAATGTAATTTGTAATTATATTTTAATAAGTAATAAGTCTTGGTGAAAATAAATATGAGCAATATTATAGTAAGTATACTACTATAATACTACTTGATAAATTATTAACAGAAACTCAAAAATTGTTAATATGTAAAAAAAAAAATCATTAAGTTTCATTTACATAAAAACCATAACAACAATAAGCACCATTAATTGTGAATATAAGTCTAGCAAATTGGCACTCAGAATTGATTATTTTGCAAATAGCACCAAAAATGTGAAATTGTGTAAATTTTGGGCAAAATAGTTGCAAATTTATATAGTTTTAAACATTTACTCGTTCTACACAGTAATTGAAGTAATATTTAATAAAGACAAACTATATTTGAGAATTTAAATCAGGAAATTAGTTTCACTAGTTTGTCGATAAATGTTTTACAACAGATATATATATATATATATATATATATATATATATATATATATATATATATATATATATACAGTATACCTGAATACAAATCATCTGAAAATTTGACGACGAGTATGTCTTAAATAAGTGAGAAAATCGAGGTATTAACTTTCTGAGATGACCAGTATAAGTTATCACGCACTGAAATTTCTGAAAATTTATCAAATGGATATTTTGAAAATTTTATGCCAGATCTGTGTACAGTATACCTAAGTACAAATCCTCTGAAAATTTGACCCCGAGTATGTCTTAAATAAGTGAAAAATCGAGTTATTAACTTTCCGAGTTGATCAGGATAAATTATGTCACTGAAATTTTTGAAAATTTATCAAATGATGCCAGATCTGTATATAGTATACCTGAATACAAATCCTCTGAAAGTTTGACCCCGAGTAAATCTTAAATAAGTGAGAAAATCGAGTTATTAACTTTCCGAGTTGACCAGTATAAGTTTTCAGTCTCTGAAATTTCTGAAAATTTATCTAATAGATATTTTGGAAATTTCATGCCAGATATGTATAAAGTATACCTGAACACAAATCCTCTGAAAATTTGACCTCGAGTATGTCTTAAATAAGTGAGAAAATCGAGTTATTAACTTTCCGAATTAACCAGTATAAGTTATCAAACACTGAAATTTCTGAAAATTTATCTAATGGTTATTTTGGAAAATTCATGCCAGATAAGTATAAAGTATACCTGAACACAAACCCTCTGAAAATTTGACCTCCAGCATGTCTCAAATAAGTGAGAAAATCGAGTTATTAACTTTCCGAGTTGACCAGTATAAGTTATCAGCCACTGAAATTTCAGAAAATTTATCTAATGGATATTTCGCAAATTTTATGCCATATCTGTATACGGTATGCCTAAATACAAATCCTCTCAATATTTGACCATGAGTAAATCTTAAATAAGTGAGAAAATCGAGCTATTAACTTTTCGAGTTGACTTATATTGGTTGACTTATACTGGATTTAATATCATTAGAATTTTTGGCATTTTTTAAGGTTTTTTAAGGTTTAAGGTTTAAATTTAAGGTTTGGATCTAATCTGGTTTCTTCATTTCATAAGGTTAATACGCAGTTTTAAAAGTTTCAGTAATCGAATGAATTTTCAATTGAAAATCCCAAATTTAGACGTACAATTTCATAGTAAATGGTATCTTTTTTATTATATTTTTACACAAAATTATGGCTTAAAACTAAGTTTTAATATCAGGTTTCAAAACTGTGCTCAATTAGCATCTATTCTTTGGGTTTGGGATTTACAATTGAAAATTTTATTTAATGTGGAGTTTAATTATTTTCACTATAAAATAAGTAAATATATAATAAATAAATATAATATATAAATATAATAGTTATAAATATTTAAAAAAAAATCATTCGATGAAGATTATTTTCTCATGTCTTTCTCGTGATTATTTTAAGTTGTTTTAAACTACTTGAATACAAATCCTCTGAAAATTTGACCACGAGTAAATCTTAAATAATTTTCATGGAATATTTGTCAATTGAAAATCCCAAATTTAGACGTACATTCATAGTAAATGGTATCTCTTTTTATATTTTTACACAAAATTATGGCTTAAAACTAAGTTTTAATATCAGGTTTCAAAACTGTGCCCATTTAGCATCTATTCTTTGGGTTTGGGATTTAAAATTGAAAATTTTATTTAATGTGGAATTTAATTATTTCCACAATAAAATAATAATTATAAATATTTTAAAGAAAGTCGTTCGATGAAGATTATTTTCTCATGTCTTTCTCCTGATTTTTTTAAGTTGTTTTAAACAACCTGAATACAAATCCTCTGAAAATTTGACCACGAGTAAATCTTAAATAATTTTCATGGAATATTTGTCAATTGAAAATCCTAAATTTAGACGTACAATTTCATAGTAAATGGTATATATTTTTAAATATTTTTACACAAAATTATGGCTTAAAAGTAAGTTTTAATATCAGGTTTCAAAACTGTGCTCATTTAACATCTATTCTTTGGGTTTGGGATTTAAAATTGAAAATTTTATTTAATGTGGAGTTTAATTATTTCCACTATAAAATAATAGTTGTAAATATTAAAAAAAAAATCATTCGATGAAGATTATTTTCTCATGTCTTTCTCATGATTTTTATTAATTGTCTTAAACTACCTGAATACAAATCCTCTGGAAATTTGACCACGAGTAAATCTTAAATAAGTGAGAAAATCGAGCTATTAACTTTTCGAGATGACAGGTATAAGTTATCAGTTACTGAACTCGTTATCACGCTCATTATTTTCGTATGTGAAGATGAAGCCAAGAAGTATGATTCAGAGGATTTGTATTCAGGTAAATCCTCTGAAAATTTGTCCACGAGTAAATCTTAAATAATTTTCATGGAATATTTGTCAATTGAAAATCTCAAATTTAGACGTACAATTTCATAGTAAATGGTATCTTTTTGTTATATTTTTACACAAAATTATGGCTTAAAAGTAAGTTTCAATATCGGGTTCCAAAACTGTGCTCATTTAACATGAGCACAGTTTTGTCTATTCTTCGGGTTTGGGATTTAAAATTGAAAATTTGATTTAATGTGGAATTTAATTATTTCCACAATAAAATAATACTTATAAATATTTAAAAAAAAGTTGTTCGATGAAGATTATTTTGTCTTTCTCATGTCTTTCTCGTGATTTTTTTAAGTTGTTTTAAACTACCTGAATACAAATCGAATAGATATTTTGAAAATTTTATGCCAGATCTTTAACAGTATGCCTGAATAAAAATTCTCTTAAAATTTGACCACGAGTAAATCTTAAGTAAGTGAGAAAATCGAGCTATTAACTTTTCGAGATGACAGGTATAAGTTATCAGTTACTGAACTTGTTATCACGTTCATTATTTTCGTATGTGAAGATGAAGCCGATTATTCAGCTTTCTTTAACCCAATTCTTTGGAAGGTAAAATTGGCTGACAGGTTTGCGGCCACAATTATTTCTGCAAGTGAAATACAGCAAAAACAGGAAATTGGCTGACACGTTTTCTGGCGAAGCATAATAAAAACTGCATGTTTTCACCGTAGGCATTCGTCTCGCTGCATTGTGCGCGATTTCACGGGGTCCAGCTTTCTCCAATCCGTTCGCAACTCTTTTGAGGGACAGGTGGACGAGAGGGCGCTCCTTTTTTTTACGGCCCTCGTAAATAAATGACTTTACACACCCGAAAATCGGAAAGGGTGAGATATTTTAGAAAGTCGCGCGGCATTCATCCCCGACAATAAAGTCGTCAACAATGCGACAATAAAAAAGGGAAAGCAGTAAAGGATTACCGTTTGCTCGGTAATAGAGAAGATTGAGGCGGTGGTGGTTATTTTTACTCAGTTTAAATTTAGCGTTATGGGTGAGGAGTTGTGCGCGAGGTTTTTGTAGTGTTTTGGGCGATAAGTTGTGCGAGGATTTTGTAGTGTTATGGGCGATGAGATGTGTGAGGATTTTGTGAAAGGCTGTGCTTAAGGTGTGGGGAGTTTTACAGGTAACTGCTGGTGTAGAGGGATCTGTGCGTGTGCCGGTGGAGACATCTGATCATTTTAAAGTGAACCGGCGAGTTGGCATCTGCCGGCGGTCACGTGCACTGCCAGCGGGAACCAGTGCGGCGCTCGCGCGCTAGGTGGCGGGACGGGGGTTGGCTGGGCCGTGGGTTCGAAACCCGCGCGGATAAATCACGCAAGTGGAGCGGCCGCGGAGTCGTTAATTCAAAAAGGCAGGTATATTATCAATGAATTGAACCGTAAAACGCGGACAAGTATAAAATGTGGCGTTTATGCGGCTCTAAACTTATTTTAACGATCGCTTTAATCTGGCCTTTATTATTACTATCATCTCGTAAACGTTGGTTTTGATGATATGGACACGTGCCTAGAGAAGGCCGTATTTTATTCGGCCGTTCGGACGCACTTTTACAGTTTTAAATGCAGTAAAAGTCTTTTTTAACGGCCCTTTTATTGCAACTACCTACCCCGCCGGGCCGGGATGGCTTTACGACGTCGCCGTGTCTGGTAGGCGCGCGCCGCGCCCGCATAAAAATCAATTGCCCCTTTTTCTTTACTATCTATCAAGTTTATCGTCCGCTCGATTTTACCGCTTAATTTATTTACCGGCCGCTAAGCATACACACATCACGGCGGCCGATAAGATTGGGGGATAAAAAATCCTCGGAGACACCCACGCCGATCGCCGACGCCACCCCCGAATTGCGGGGGCTCCACGTGTGACCCCCCGCGCATATGCGCTGCGAGTAGTTGGGCATGGCGCGCGTAGATGGTGGCACTTGGGCCATTCGCGCCGGTAACGGCCGCGCATCGATTTTTCAAAAATCCAACCACGCCCGTAATCCCGGGCATTAACGGATTAATACCTGGACCACCGCATGATCCGCTGCGGCCCCCAGGCGGCCCCCTTAACGCTGGAGGCGATGGTCACCACACGTATTAGCGGGGGCGCACGTCGGGGGCGGCATATGCACGCCGGAGGAGCCCAATTTGAAACTCTGTTAGCAATGGTTATGGCATCTTGAATACCCCGCGAAACTCAGTGCACAAACATCAAACCCGGTGCGGCACCATACGTCTTACTCTCCATCTCATCGAGCTCACATACTGGTGGAGGCGCCGGGTATAGGCGGCTGGTCGTAACTTGACCCACACGCGCGCCGCTAAAAACGCGCCCGCTGTTAGCACAGACGTCCCCGCGATAACCCGCGCCTCTTGCAACCGTCAACAAGCGCTATTTCTCACCGTGAACCTTCCGCCGACTAACGGATCCGGCCAATGGCGGAGTCGTAATGGCCCCTGCACGCTTCGTTACTCCGCCGCCAGATAGCAGTTAAATAGCACATCGTAAATTTTATTTATTTCCCGCCCATTGCAGCAGGAAAGGCGGATCCAGTTTCTGACGTCACTTTATCGGCGGCCCCACCAAACGGCTCCCAGCAGCTCTCTTTTTTATGCATTATTTACTCTCTTTTAAATCTCTGATATTCCGAATGCGCCGGGCGCGCACGGCACATTTCCAATTTCCGGTAATGCGCCCGGATGTATTAATAACGCCCTTTTATCGGGCCGTTCGCCGCGTTGTTTACCGGACGATCGCCGCCGCCCCCACGGCCCCCGGGGGCCCACGGGCACGGACGCCGTCCGCCGCCGTCGCACGGCGACGAAAGGAGCCCGGCGAGCACACCCAAAACGCACCTCGGGCCAGAAACAAACCGAACACACAAGAAAATCGTAAGAGAAAAACCATGCGAGAATAAATCAAAAAGTAATTAAAACCAAAAATGTGCTGCACAAAATTGCTTCTATATAGATATAGAACTTAAATAATAAACCTTTTTTCAATTTAATTTATCAAAATTTACTTAAAACAATGTAGCTCATACAAGAGAAACTAAAACTACTAACAGAATTACTAACAGACACATTACCCATCAAACAAACCCAATTAAGTTGTCACGATAATGATTTTAAAAATCAATCACACATAACGTAAAGTACTATCACTAAATCACGATTCCGACGAGCCGAGAAACAAACCGAAAACACAAGAAAATCGTAGGAGAAAAATCATGCCAAATTAAATCAAAAAGTAATGAAAACTTGGGCGTCCAAAAATGTGCTGCAGAAAATAGTAGTTTTTATATAGATATAGAATTGATATTATAAAACGTTTATTGTAATTTTTCTAAATTTATTTAAAACAACGTAGCTCATACAATAAAAAACTGAAACTACTGACATAAATTTACACATTACCCATTAATCGAACCCAATTAAGGTGTCACGATAATGATTTTAAAAATTAAACATAACGTAAACTATCTCTATAACTATCACTGAATCACGATTCCGACGAGCCGAGTAACAAACCGAAAACACAAGAAAATTGTAAGAGAAAAATGATGCGAAAATAAATCAAGAAGTAATTAATACTTGCGCCACCAAAAATGTGATGCAGAAAATAGTAGCTTTTATATACCTAGATATATGTAGAATTCAAATTATAAAACTTTTTTTATTGTAATTTTTCTAAATTTACTTATAATAACGTAGCTCATACAATAAAAAACTAAAACTACTAACATAAATTTACACATTACCCATTAAACGAACCCAATCAAGTTGTCACGATAATGATTTAAAAAACAAACATAACGTAAAGTATCTCTATAACTATTACTATATCACGATTCCGAAGAGCCAAGAAACAAACCGAAAACACAAGAAAATCATGAGAAAAATATCATGCCAAAATAAATTCAAATGTAATTAATTAATTACTGCAGAAAACAGTAACTTTTATATAGATATAACATTCAAATTATAAAACTCTTTTATTTTAATTTTTCAAAATGTACTTAACAACGTAGCTCATAGAATAAAAAAACTAAAATTTTAACATAAATTTACACATTACCCATTAAACGAACCCAATGAAGTTCATACATAAAACATCATAAAGTATCATACAGTGATAATGATAACAGTGATACATAAAGTATCACTATAACTATCACAAAATCACGTTTTTGACCAGCAGAGAAACAAACCGAAAACACAAGAAAGTCGCAAGAGCAAAATCATGCGAAAATAAATCAAAAAGTCATTAAAACCAAAAATTTGCTGTGACAATAGTTGTTTTTATATAGATATATAATTCAAATTATACAACTTCTTCATTATTTTAATTTTTCTAAATTTACTTCAAACAACGTAGCTCATGCAACAAAAAACTAAAACTACTAACATAAATTTATACATTACCTATTAAACGAACCCAATTAAGTTGTCTCGATAATGATTTTAAAAATCAAACATAACGTAAAGTATTACTATAACTATCACTAAATCACGATTCCGACGAGTCGAGAAATAAACCGAAAACACAAGAAAATCGTAAGAGAAAAATCATGCCAAAATAAATTCAAAAGTAATGAAAACTTGGGCGACCAAAAATGTGCTGCAAAAAAATAGTAGTTTTAATATAGATGTAGAATTCAAATTGTAAAACTTTTTTATTTTGATTTTTCAAAATTTACTTAAAACAACGTAGCTCATACAATACAAAACAAAAACTACTAACATAAATATACACATTACTCATTAAACGATCCCAATTAAGTTGTCACGATAATGATTTAAAAAATCAAATATAACGTAAAGTATCACTATAGCTGTCACTACTCACGATTCCATCCAGCCAAGAAACAAACCGAAAACGCAAGAAAATCGTAAGAGAAAAATCATGCCAAAATAAATCAAAAAGTAATGAAAACTTGGGTATTGAAAACCAAAAATGTGCTGCAGAAAACAGTAGCTATTATATAGATATAGAATTCAAATTGTAAAACTTTTTTTAATTTTAATTTTTCAAAATTGACTTAAAACAACATATCACTGCTCAATTTTAGTAAAATTTATGAGCTAGTTTTTGAGATATTGCTAAAAAAGCATCAGTGGTATTTGACAACATCGCCAAAAAATACATGTTCACACTAAAAAGTAAATATCCCAAGAACCTCGCATTAAATATTAAAACAGTTATAAATGTATTGTGCCCAAATATCATACAATATCAGTAACAAACTGTGATAATATTCAGACACAGGATTTTGAGAATCATTAATGAAGTACAAGCAGAACGAGATAATATAGTAAACATTTAACAAAGTAAATATAAAAAAAAACAAATAAGCATCTCGAGAATTACTCATTGTATATAATGTTGATTATTTATTATACCTATATATCACCCAATATCTAGTTGATAGTTCCAATTAATTTTCAATTTTGTCTGTCGTTTTCCAACATTTTGGAATTAAGATTGTCTACTATAATTCTAATTCTTTTCTTTTCTACTCTTTTCTAATGTTATGACCAACATTGGCACGTGTGGTTCTTTCGCCAATTTATACACACCCTGTACATTTTCTCGCAGTACGCTGCGGAATTTTATATTTTTGAATCACATGAGCAAAATTTTAAATAAATATTTGTTAGTGCACAAATAAAAATCAAATGCATATTTTCTGTTTTCATTATAATAGAACCAAAATCATGATAATACTATACCTATTGTAGAATCTACTATACAAACTATACTCTATAGTATTACAGAGTATTAGTAGTATAGTACTACAGAATATAATATTAGTTATCATGCAGGATGATTACCAACTTATTTTATTACAAAATTGGCAGAATCATAAAGATATAAGTATATCTTTTATTTCCCTGTTTGTCTCCATTGTTGATTCGCCTTTGTTCAATAGTGGACAGTTTTGTCTTGAAACTTGTTGTGTATTTTTGTATTACCAACTAAGTAAATTAATTTTTTTTGGACATATTATTGACCTATGCCAGTTGCCAATTTGCCAATTTTGTAATAAAATAGGTTGGTAATCTTCCTGTATAATAACTAATACTCTATTCTATAGTACTATAATAATAAAGTATTTGATGTAGAGTGGAAAAAATACAAGTTCAGTTCACAGAGCAACTTGTATTTTTTCCACTCTACACCAAATAATTTATTATTACAGTACTATAGAATAGAGTATTAGTTATCATACAGGAAGATTACCAACCTATTTTATTACAAAATTGGCATAGCCATATAAAGATATAAGTACATAGAGCTATAGAGACATATAGAAATTAAGACAGTAATACCTTTTTAACATTTTTTTTAAACATATTATGAGATGATTTAGGGTGACCATCAACCGATTTTTTTTATGAAACGCTGAATCGCATACATTCAGATGAAAATACTTACAGTTATATCAAAAAATATTTTTAAATTTGTCATTCAAAGACTATTAAAATTTTAATTATAAAAGCAGGCTCTTTAGTTAAATACAGGCTCGATGAATTGCAGGATATTGATTCATCTGTAATGTTCTTTAATTTCTCAGAGCTGGTTATTTGCATATTTCATGATAATGATTGTCGACTCATTTATCATAACACGCTTTTGAATTTTCCGGAGCTGTTGGAAGCCAGGATTTTGAAAATGTTCAAGTACTGCAATCAAACATAACGTAAAGTACTATCACTAAATCGCGATTCCCACGAAATAAATACAAAAGTAATTAAAACTTGGGCGACCAAAAATGTGCTGCAGAAAATCGTAGCTTTTATATAGATATATGTAGAATTCAAATTATAAAACATTTTGTATTTTAAATTTTCAAAATTTACTTAAAAGAATGTAGGTCACACAATAAAAACGCTTTGATACTGTTCAAGATGAAAATCAAATATTTAGCGTTTTGCGCTGAAATGTGTTCTTTTTTGTAAAAAAATAGCATTGTCGATTTGTCGCCACATTCTCTGCGTGGTTATAATTGAATTTTGAAGAAATTATAACATGTTTTTAAAAATCTTTATATGCTCAAGAAATTGGTGTCTAGTTTTACGCTTGCTACTGATATATGACACTGTTCAGGATACAAATTAAATATGCTTTGCGCCGAAATGTTTGCCAGGATACAATTAAATAATTTGGCTAGATTTTTCAAAAGTAATTATTTGTCATTATTTCGTTGGAACTACACTACTCAGAAGAATTAACACCTATTCCAAAAAACACCATTGTTATATTTTGTAAGTTGCTGATTTGATTTGTAATTTGTAAGTTGCTGATTTGATTTATAATTTGTAAGTTCCTGATTTGATTTGTAATTTGTAAGTTGCTGATTTGATTTGTAAGTTGCGTTTGTAGGTAGAAACAAAAAAAATTGCGATAATTCTTTTGAGTAGTGTAGTTGGAAAAATTGACAATACTTTGTAACCCACTGTGTATATATTTCGTATGGTAACATCCTTAAAGTTATAATAGTTACAATATAATATAGATAGGTCTAATTTAACCTTTAGAGAAAGATATTTATAGATATAGAAAACATACGTTTTTGGGCCTCTTAAAAGTTTCTCCATTAAGACACTTAGTAACACCAAATACATCTGTTTTGGAACTCAGTAATTATTATAAAACGTTTTATTTAATTTTATTTCTTCAAAATTTACTTATAACAACATAGCGCAGACAATAAAAACGCTTTCATGTCGTGATAAGTACAAGCAACATACTTTCTACAACCCGAAAATAAAACATTCTTTAATTACCCCCTTCATTCCAAATTTGTTATGTTTGCATATAATCATTTCGCTTCTTTCCTGATCGAATAATATAAACAACACATTTTTTACTACACAGAAATAAAAAAAAATCTTCAACTTCTTTCTTATTGAACAATGTAACGAGTTGCCAAGTTGAAATGTTAACTTCTGAAAATAAGCCATCGCCTTTTGGAGTTTTCGTGAAATTGAGTAAAGAAAGTGAAAGAAAAATGAAGAAAGAAAAAATAATCACATAAGTATTCTGGCACAGCACTGGAGATTCTGAAGTCTGCAAACGTTGACTTTAAATAAATAATGCAATTTTATCTTTATTGGTACCGCATTTTAATGTCTTATGGGTCTAAACAAAACAATGTCTAAACAATAGTTTCGATCAAACAGTCGGTCATTTTCGAACTTATAATTATAAGTTTAAAAATGAAGTACTTTATTGTCTTATGGGGACAATAGTTTCGACCAAACAGTCGGTCATTTTCGAACTTATAATTATAAGTTTGAAAATGAAGTACTTTATTGTCTTATGGGGACAATAGTTTCGACCAAACAGTCGGTCATTTTCGAACTTATAATTATAAGTTTGAAAATGAAGTACTTTATTGTCTTATGGGGACAATAGTTTCGACCAAACAGTCGGTCATTTTCGAACTTATAATTATAAGTTTGAAAATGAAGTACTTTATTGTCTTATGGGGACAATAGTTTTGACCAAACAGTCCGTCATCTTCGAACTTATAATTTTAAGTTTGATAAAGAACTTTATTGTCTTATGGGGACAATAGTTTCGACCAAACAGTCGGTCATTTTCGAACTTATAATTATAAGTTTGAAAATGAAGTACTTTATTGTCTTATGGGGACAATAGTTTCGACCAAACAGTCGTTCATTTTCGAAATTATAATTATAAGTTTGAAAATTAAGGACTTTATTGTCTTATGGGGACAATAGTTTCGACCAAACAGTCGTTCATTTTCGAACTTATAATTATAAGTTTGAAAATGAAGTACTTTTTTGTCTTATGGGGACAATAGGTTTGACCAAACAGTCGGTCATTTTCGAACTTATAATTATAAGTTTGATAATAAAGTACTGTTCGGTCGAAACTTTAGTCACCACAAGACAATAAAGTGTGGTACCAACAAACTTAAAATTGCATTATTTATTTATACATAATGTATCACGAAGTAAAATCCCTCAGTGTTAACAAAAATTTTGAGTAACTTTTCTTCACATACACATTACATACAATTTTGTACTAAATGCACATTTCGGTCGCCAAGTAACCATATTTATTAGTGCATTAATGAATTACAATGCAGTATGGATGTAAAACTATATAGAATTCACATCTATTACATACGAGTTTAATGGAAGCTGTAGAATTCTAAATATGTACTATGATGTACTTTACTGGAATGTGATGGAGTTGGAAATCTAAAGAATTATGACCAGTCATACATATAGAGCAGAGAGATAGATTAAAATAGATAGGCTACAAAAAACACTTGAACATAGGATTTCTGCGTAATTTGTAAAATTTCCATAAAAATCTGTCGTTTGAATAATACTTTGTTAATCGAAAATTTGGAAATGTTGTGTTTTCCAAATTTATAAGAATGATCTTCACCGCTCTATCAACGGTTCCAAAAATTGGCGACACATTATTTTTTTTTTTTTTTTTAGATTAATGGCACAATTTTCATGTTTAATCAAAAGTTTCCTTCGAATAATAGGTACATAATTCATTTCTATGACCATAAAATTTCATGCTAAATAATATCTACCAATACAATGTAAATTTTACTTAGATACAATATCAATTAGCTTATTTAGCTTTAGCTTTATTCACTCAATTAGTATTCTAGAAATTTGTAATAATTAAAAATACAAAAAAATAAATAACCATAAAAGCTTATTTAGCTTTAGCTTTATTCACTCAATTATTATTCTAGAAATTTGTAATAATTAAAAATACAAAAAAATAAATAACCATAAAAGCTTATTTAGCTTTAGCTTTATTCACTCAATTAGTATTCTAGAAATCTGTTAAAATTGCTCATTTTTGCTGAGTGATATAACATGCACCCACTTTGAAAAAGGTTTAAAAAGGCCAAACATCGTATGTATTATACTCGAAAGTTTTTGTTAACGGAATGCAATGAAAATTTTGTGTAAAATATTTATTTTTTACAATTTCTCTCTGAAAATTATCACATCACAAATTTCAAGGATTTTTGCTAGAACTTTTATCATGTTTCAACTATTTTATAGAGGTTACTTTAGCGCCATCGCCTAAACATAATATTTAATATAAATTAAAATATAATTGTCGCCTTTGCTTTACCTAGGTGTATTTTTTTCTGTTTCATGGTACCCATAAAACACTTATCATTGATTTAAGAGGTTGTGATAACAAACTTTGGGAAGCCTTGCCTATATAAGGTGTCCCACAACTTCGTGGCATAAATTTAAATGACAATGTTAAATAATGACATCATTTTCGGACGTTTCAAGAAGAAAAAAAAAATACATTTTCATTTACTTCTACTTTCCTTAGCATGGTCCTAGATATATGCCACGAAGTTGTGGGACACAATTCTTGCGACTTGTATATTCAATCCATATATTAATCTATCCATATATAGCTTCATATATCAATTATACAATAAGAACGTGACACTGAGATAACTTCAACAAGAAATCATATCATACTGGAGTTCTATGGATTGATACATAGAACTCCAGTATGATATGATTTCTTGTTGAATCAATATGTCCATCTATATAGACATGCATAAATCCATCCACCCATCTAGCCACTCATTCATGTATCCATAGATCCATCCATACATGCATCCATCCATCCACCCATATATCCGCTCATTCATGTATCCATAGATCCATCCATCCATCATCCATACATGCATACATCCATCCATCCATCCATACATCCATTCATCCATAC
This sequence comes from Othius punctulatus, assembly GCA_951805005.1. Classification (NCBI taxonomy): domain Eukaryota; kingdom Metazoa; phylum Arthropoda; class Insecta; order Coleoptera; family Staphylinidae; genus Othius; species Othius punctulatus. Next base: position 11,380,863 of record OX638145.1, read on the forward strand.
ATACATACATACACACATACATGCATACATACATACATACATACATACATACCTACATACATACATACATACATACATACATACATACATACATACATACATACATACATACATACATACACACATACATACATACATACATCCATCTATCCATCCAGTCGAGGGTACATGGGTGTGCTCAAGGCAAGTTTTGGTTTCACTTTTCAGCGTCCGACTTTTTTTTTGTTTTAAATATTTGAGCTTTATAAATTTTACAGAATGGACAGTCATAGTATGCTCCATAGCTCCATTCATACATCCATCCAAATAGATACAATCCAACCATACTCAATTCCATCCGTACAGCTATTCGTCAATGAATGCATTCGACTGTTTCTTCACCATTTCTTTTGTTTTTCGAGCTTACAAAATAAAATCATTACTCGGGTTCTATTATGACTGGAAAATATCTGTTAGCTGCACGTATTCCTATGGCGATTCAAGCCTGTCGCCAAGTTCTTATAGGCGCTGTATATACAAATTACTTTATTATCATGGCGCATAACTTATTTGCTATCCAAATTCCAACAATGTTCCAGAAACTGGACGCCATGGGGTCCGCTTGTAATTTCAGCGGTGGCCGTCCATCAGCTGCGTGGGTGGACCTTAATGTTAAGTGGATTTTTTTGCCTCGGTGATCGATTTATAACGGCCGCAAACTGTGTCCGTAGCTCGCTTTATCGGGGTGTAATTTTAGGACAAAGTCCTGCTATAAAGCAGTCACCCGCTAATAGCCGCATTTAATTACGCTCCTTTTTTTGGGACTCCATCGTGTGCGGAGGTTTTTCACGATGTGCGCGAGAGTCTTTATCCCTCATCCCCGGGCATTTGCATGCCGGCCGATAATCCATAACGTACGCCCTGTCGTTCGCTGCCTGCGCCGTAACGATCACCTCTTGTTTCGCCACACTCTCGCATGTTACCGTTTGTTTTGATTGCCCCTAATCATGACCCGGAGCGGACGTCTTTTGTTTACGCAGTCGACGGGGTAATTTAGTGTTCCGTGTTCTGTGCGCGGAGCGAATTAACAAAGATGAAGGGATAATAACGTCTGACTTTAATTTATCATCCATTCGACTTTCTGTTTGTTGTAAACAGCGGTTCTGAAATTGCGCTCGTTATCGTGGGCGTTAGATAAGATTGATGTTCCCGGAAAACTACAGTGTTTATAATGAAAAATAAGTTGCGTGATAACAATTTTCAACTGCTGCTATTATTAAATCAGTTTAATTTTGTTACTTGGTGTGTCAGTCATACACAACTTGTTTCACCAGATTCAGAAATGAACAAAAGGTCAATCATGAAAAATCTGATTTGATTTATTGAACGTCCTGAATTCTAAATCAGCTCATTTTTTTCCCCCCATTTCACTCATTTCCCATTAAAAGCGAATCCCACCGTAATAAATATTGTCTACTCTAAATTACGTCCATATTATATTGCACCCATTAAATGAGTACTTTTATTTTATAATCCCTTGCTTTAATCACCGAGCTTTCCGTGCTAGGATTATTGCCCTTTTTTAAATCTCATCCCTCGCAACCGCCATGGGAGAACCATAACAACGTCCCGAGCCCGGGCAATTCGGCTAATTTATAAGACACTACATATCGTTATTTATGGGTTGTGGGGGTGGAAACGGGGAAAGCAGGGGGCGCCCGGGCACAAAGGAGGGTGGGCCCAGGACCTTCATGCACCGACCACACTTTTCCTATCGACTGCCCGTTTGCACGGGAAGCATTTCCACGTCATAAACCTTTTTTTAAGTCCAACAACCAACAAGATACAACACGTGACGGATTGATAGAAGGCACATATTGAAGCAATCTAAAGAAGTTGACCTATACGTGCATATATTTTGGACGAGAAGTAATTTAGCGAATCCTTTATAATTGTTTCAAGTTTAGCAATAGTTATAATTTTCAGAGAGAAATTGTTAAAAAATATAAACTAATAGGTATATTTTACACAAACTTTTCATTGCATTCCGTTAACAAAAATTATGATTAATTGTTGAATTTTGAAGTTAGGTCCATTATATTTATATGGAGACCTTTATTGTAACTTGTGGATCTTTAATCCTAAGATCTTTCTAAAATTTGCACTATAAATATATGAAAATTTTGATTTTTAAGCAGAATCGTGGCATTTGTTATTCGAAATTTCAGCGAATTTTTAGTAAATTGTTATAAATTGTTTTTATTAATAATCAATAAAACAACTACTTTGTTTATATAACGTATACATTTTAATAATTGGTGGAAAATTGTAGAGTTCTTGGTAGATATTTTTAAGCATGAAAATTTTGTAGTCATAGAAAAGTATTGTGTATTATTCGAAGGAAACTTTTCATTAGAAATCAAAATTGTGCCATGTATCTAACAAAAAAAATGTTTCACCAATATTTTGAATTTGAATTTTGAATAATTTTGAAAAGTTGGAGAGCATTGTTATAAAATTGGAAAACACATTTGCAAATGTTTAATTAACAAAGTATGAATGCACTAGTTCATGAATTTTTAGAAAATTGTACAGTTCTTACAAAATATTTAAAGACAAAACTTCCATGTTTTCATTAATACTAAATCTATAAAGACAAAAGTTCCAAGTTTTCATTAATACTAAATCTATAAAGACAAAACTACCAGGTTTTCACTATCAAAGTATATTAGCAAAGTACATTAGCAAAGGACACAGTTCTTACAAAATCTATAATGACAAAACTTCCAAGTTTTCATTATTACTAAATCTATAAAGACAAAACTACCAGGTTTTCACTAGCAAAGTATATTAGCAAAGTACATTAGCAAAGGACACAGTTCTTACAAAATCTATAAAGACAAAACTTCCAAGTTTTCATTAATACTAAATCTATAAAGACAAAACTTCCAGGTTTTCATTAATAGTAAATCTATAAAGACAAAACTTCCAAGTTTTCATTAGCAAAGTACTAATGCACTAATTCAAATGACAAATAATCTAAGTAGAAACGAAAATTATGAATCTTTATCATAGGTACATCCATTTCATCTTTTTAAATTCCTTTTGAATTAACGATATTGTTGATAAAATTTGAGCCTAAGAGAAGATTCATTTTTGTACTTGATTTATTTGTCAAATCCTGCTTACATTTTCTGATTTGCATTTGGATTGGAAAAGTGTTTGCTTTTCATGAATCACGCAAGGATTTTCCAAACTCTAAATGTGACAATTATGTTTTTCCTTTTTTTTTAAATTTTTCTAATCGAAAGGAACGTAGTTTATATCTGCAAATTATCAGAGTTACCAATCGTAAAACACAAAAATAAGGCCAAATTTAAATCTGTCGTCCAATTTGGGACACCCTTTACAAAAGTTTTAGAAAATTTATGATGAACTGTTGAATTTTGGAGTTTAGTGGACATTTACATGGAGGTTTTTATTGTATTTTGTGGATCTTTAAATTTTCTCCAAGTTTTTATTAACAAATATTAATGCACTATTTCAAATAACAAATAATCGAAGTAGAAACTATATTTCATTAATGAAATTGGAAATAATGAATCTTTATAAAATGCCCACTGAATTAACGATATCGTTGATAAAATTTGAGCTTCTGCCAAAATTTTCTTCTGTACTTGATTTTTTTTGCTTCTTAAATTCAGCTTCCATTTCTGAGTTGCACTTGGATTGGAAAATCGTTTGGTTTTCATAAGTCACGCAAAGATTTTCCAAACTCTAAATGCGACAATTTTGCTTCTCCTTGTTTTTTTATTCTAATCGTAAGAATCGTAGTTTATAACTGCAAATTATCGGAGTTCCCGACCGCAACTCAAAAAAAAATGCGCCTAATTTAAATCTGGCGTTCAAGTTGGAACACCCTTTACAAAAGATTTAGAAAATTCATGATGAATTGTAGAATTTTTTGAGTTATTCACATTATATTATATATTACAGTAACTTGTGGATCTTTAATTCTAAGGTCTTCGTAAACTTTCTGCGAAATTTATGAAAAAATGAAAAATTTTAAGCAGAACTGTGTCATTTTTATGAATTTGTGTCACAATGTGTTGGAAATTTGTGACACAAGTTCGTAAAAATGCAAAAGACACAAGGTGAAAAAAATAGATCCTAGAGGTTTCTACGAGAGAGGAGAAATTTGGATGAAGTAGTATACCAACTGAAACACAGTCTTAAGTGGTACACTCTGTAGATACAAACAAAAGAAAAATGTGTCATCTTCTTGATGCACTTCGACATTTCAAGAATATCGATAAATTTTCAATGAAATCAGCTGATTTTACAGAAATCGACTGCTTTAATTTTCTTGCAAATTATTTTTTTCTATATAACTTCTATGTTTAAAGAAGTGAACAGATTTTGATTAACAATTTGTGTAGGTATTTAAAAGAACGTAAAGAAAGATTTTTATCCTTGGAGAAATTTGGTTGAAATAGTATACCAACTAAAAAAGTTACAGTCTTAAGTGTGCCACTCTGCACATACGCACAAAAGAAAAATGTATCATATTTTTGATGTACTTCAACATTTCTACTATTATAACTAAAAAGTTAGTCTTAAGTCTGCCACTCTGCACATACAAACAAAACAAAAATGTACCATCTTCTTCATGCACTTTGACATTTCACGAAATCAGCTGATTTTATAGAAATCGTCTGTTTTATTTTGTTTGTAAGTTATTTTCTTGTATATATCTTTTATTTTTAAAGAAGTGAGCAGATTTTTAATTAACAATTTGAGCATTGATAAATGTAAATAGCTAACGAATTTATTTTCATTATTTCAAATCTTGCTGGCTTCATTGAAAATGAATTTTTTTATATTGATACTTAAAATTACCTGTCAATTGATTGTTTTTGAAAAGTTGAACTGTACATATTTTGTAATCGCCTACCCTAGAAGGCGTGCTGACTGTATATTGGTAAGCCTTAAACACTATTTCTGTCATATTTTTATAGGTTTCTATCTATGGAGAAATTTGGTTGAAATAGTATACCAACTAAAAAACAGTCTTAAGTGTGACACTGCACATACAATCAAAAGAAAAATGTACCATCTTCTTAATGCATTTAGACATTTCAAGAACATCCATAGATCTTCAACGATATCAGCTGATTTTACAGAAATCGACTGCTTTAATTTTCTTCAAGTTATTTTTTTCTATATATTTTCTATTTTTAAAGAAGTGAGCAGATTTTTAATTAACAATTTGTGTATTTAAAAGAACGTAAATAAAGATTTTTATCTTTGGAGACATTTGGTTGAAATAGTATACCAACTAAACAAAGTTAGTTTTAAGTGTGACACTCTGCACATACAAGCAAAACAAAAATGTACCATCTTCTTGATCCACTTTGAGATTTCAAGAACTTCGATAATCTTCAACGAAATCAGCTGATTTTATAGAAATCGACTGCTTTAATTTTCTTGCAAGTTATTTTCTTCTATACAACTTCTATTTTTAAGGAAGTGAGCAGATTTTTAATCAACAATTTTAGTATTTCAAAGGATGCAAATAGCTGACCTTTCTTGCTGCCTTCTATTGGCAGGAATATTGAGGACAGTAATTGATACTGTCAATTGACTGTTTTTGAAAAATGAAACTGTAAATATTTTGTAATCGTCTACCCTAGAAGGCGTTCTGACTAAATATTGGTAAGCCTTCAACACTATTTCTGTCATATTTTTGTGTGTAAAATATTAGGATCGTAGTAATGATACTCAGTAGAAATCGTCAGATAGTCAGTACAATGCGCTTGTTTCAGGCAATAATCAAGGCGTCCGCGCCATGCAAATGTTTACACGCGTATCGTTTGTTTTGCTATTTGAAACGAAGCTCGGAGAGGCTTCCGTGTTTATTCGGCGTGTTCTGACCGAGGCGATTGTTCAATTGTTATTGCAATTTTTTCTTCCGGCTCCAGTGCCGTTGGACGGCTTTATTATACGTGCAATTATGCTTTTTTGAGCTGAAATTGGCGCGCCTTCGTGCAGATTTATGCGGCGTTTGCGTCCGGGAGAAGTTATTTCTATAAACCAGCGAAACGTCTGCTAGTTTGCGTTACGCGCGTGCGAAATACGCGAATAGCACTTTAACGCCGCTTCACGTGCTCAGGTTCAAAGCGAGGCGAATATTTCAGGGCACTTTTCAGTTTTAACTGCGACGTTTACTCGCCGGCGAATCGCTTATTGTGATTTCGGTTTTGGTTTATGCCGTTCGCTGGAAGTTTGGCGCGTTAATTGCGGCCGCAATTTATGGCGCCTAGAAATTTTCGTTAATGATTGCAGATTTGCTATTGCCGCCGTTTCGCAGCTGTTATCCCGTGTAACTCGATCGCATCGCTATCTCTGTAAAGTTTGTATGTATATCAGTGTAGTTGTCTCCCCAGTACCAGTGCAATCTGATCACCATGCTATCACTGCTGCACTTGTATTATGTCATAACTACTGCTACGTTCGATGTTTTACAACTTAAACTCGTGTTTACTCCACTGCCCCATATCAATGAGCAGTTGCTTTCATTGTGCACCGTTGCGAATGGCTTTCCCACTTTCGTTATTTATTGTATATCCGTGTAGCTAAGGGATGATTTTGCTTATGATTTTCGCAAGGCATTGCCGTAAAAACTACGGCAAGCTTAATTTAGTGCGCGCGTAGTTCTAATCTGGGCCCCGGCGTTATGATTTCGCGGAGCTGCATAAACGGCCGATTTGCCTCGAGCTGCGACACCGTAAGATGTAGGCATTAAATTTTATTGGGGGGCGAAGAAGGGGGCGCCGGATTTTTACGACGATCGCGTTGTAAATATCGCGCCGAGTGCTCCATCGTAAACTGTCAATGACGGGGTCTGACGTGTGTACTAATTCTCACAGTTCCAACCCCCAATCGCAGCCGAGCCATGGTTTATTCGCGAATAACGGCTGCAGCCGAGGGCTTCTGAGATATTAAAACAAAGGAGGACGCCTACGCCCCCCAGAGATGCGCTTGAATAAACAAAACACTGCAGATGCCGTGCACGCGAGATATGGAAATATTGGCGATCAGTGAATTACAACGACCCATTGAAGTCAATTAAACCGATATTTGTATTCCCGACAAACGAATTATTGTGTGGTAGTAAGCGTTGTTATTGAATATTAATTATGCGGTCAATTCATTCAGGTATTTCACGTTCATATGCACCATTTTTTTACCCACTGAAATTGTGAATAATTCACGACGCGGCTTCGGATTCCATTCTCAAGACCGCATAATACCAAATTATACAAATTCAGCGCCGATTCTGAATAACAAATTAATGTCTGCAGGCGTAGAATGACCCTCGGTGCATTTCTTACAGCATCAGGTCGATTTAAAGATTTACAAATGGTCCAGCAAGACAGTTTTAAAAACTATTTTTGGCCGAGTAATCTACTAAACTATTAGCGACTTTTGTTCGGTAAACATTTGCCGAAATTCGCAACTTAATTAACTGAGGCCAATTTAATTGTGTATAATAATAATATACAAATACAAAAAAAATACGAAGATGACAGTTTTCAAAACAATATTTGCACCAATACTGACATACGTGAGACGTGGGTGATTGACACAAGACAAAAATCTAAAATACAAGCTCAGTCGCTGAAGTACTTAAGGAGAGTTGAAGGAGTCATAAGGAATGACAGACTGCGCAATGTAGAAACAAGGGAGAGGTTGAGAACCACATCGACGATGAAGAAAATAGAAGAGGGACAATTAAGATGGTTCAGGCATATAAACAGACTGAGTGAAGTTAAAGTTCAAGTGTGGAAGGCAAGAGCAAACGGGAAGAGAGCAAGAGGAAGACCACAGGAAACGTGGAACGGTACAATAAGAAAAACGCTGCAGAAAACTGGGAAGAGTTGGAAGCAAAGGAACTAATAGGCAACAGAAAAGAATCAATAAAATTCTATAAAAAATAGAATTACACCTCAACACCCAAAAGGATAAAAGAGTGGTATCTTGGAGCTTGTGAAAGGTTTGTATTAATAAAGAAAAAAACACCTTTTTCACAAAACACATTTATTTTATCTAACTTTCATCTTCTTTATTTTAATAGATAAAATAAATGTGTTTTGTGAAAAAGGTGTTTTTTTCTTTATTAATAGGATAAAAGAGAATAGGTTTCATAAGAATGCTACAAGTTTCCAAAAATTCGTGACACAATTTTCATTTCTAATCAAACGTTTCTGTAAGTTTCCTTCGAGTAATACATATTACATTTCTATAAATAATAATTACTTAAAAAAAAAACTACTGTTACTTTAGTTAAAGTTATAACTGTTAATAATGGCGAACTCAGGTTAATTCAAACATTGAAATTGGAAAACTTTAGATGAATTTCATAAGAATTCTACAATTTTCCAATAACTCGTGACAGAATTTTTATTTCTAATCAAAAGTTTACTTCAAATAATACATATTTCATGTCTATGACAAATACTTAAAAAAAACACTTCTATTACTTCAATTAATGTTGAAGTTATGACTGTCATTCATGGTAAAGTCAGGTTAATTAAAACATGGAAATTGGAAAACTTTTAATAGATTTCATAAGAATGCTACAATTTTCCAATAATTTGTGGCACAATTTTCATTTCTAATTAAATGTGTCTGCAAGTTTCCTTCGAGTAATACATATTACATTTCTATGAGTAATAATTGCTTTAAAAAAACTACTGTTACTTTAAAGTTATAACTATTAATCATGGTGAACACAAGTTAATTAAAACTTGAAAATTGAAAAACTTTGGATAGATTTCATAAGAATGCTACAAATTTCCAAAACACTCATGACAGAATTTTTATTTCTAATCAAAGGTTTACCTCAAATAATACATTTTTCATTTCTATGACTAAAAACTTTAAAAAAACACTTCTGTTACTTCAATTAATGTTGAAATTATGACTGTCATTCATGGTAAAGTCACGCTTATTACAACTTGGAAATTGGAAAACTTTTAATAGATTTCTTAAGAATGCTACCATTTTCCAAAAAATCGTGACACAATTTTCATTTCTAGTCAAATGTTTATGTAAGTTTCCTTCGAGTAATACATATTACATTTCTATAAATAATAATTTCTTATAAAAAAGTACTGTTACTTTAGTTAAAGTTATAACTGTTAATCATGGCGAAGTAAGGTTAATTAAATCTTGGAAATTGGAAAACTTTGGATAGGTTTAATAAAAAAGCTACAATTTTCCAAAAATTCGTAACACAATTTTCATTTCTAATCTTATGTTTCTGCAAATTTCCTTCGAGTAATACATATTACATTTCTATGAGTAATAATTACTTAAAAAAAACTACTGTTACTTTAAAGTTATAACTATTAATCATGGTGAAATCAGGTTAATTAAAAGTTGGAAATTGGAAAACTTGGGATAGATTTCATAAGAATAATGTAATTTACGAATAATTCGTAATACCATTTTCATTTCTAATCAAATATTTTTACAAGTTTCCTTCGAGTAATACATATTACATTTCAATGACAACTAATTACTTAAAAAAACAAAGTACTGTTACTTAAGTTTTCCAAGTATTATTCGTGATACAATTTTCATTTCTAATCAAATGTTTTTGCAAGTTTCCTTCGAGTAATACATATTACATTTCAATGACAACTAATTACTTAAAAAAACAAAGTACTGTTACTTAAGTTTTCCAAGTATTATTCGTGATACAATTTTCATTTCTAATCAAATGTTTTTGCAAGTTTCCTTCGAGTAATACATATTACATTTCAATGACAACTAATTACTTAAAAAAACAAAGTACTGTTACTTAAGTTTTCCAAGTATTATTTTTGATACAATTTTCATTTCTAATCAAATGTTTTTGCAAGTTTCCTTCGAGTAATACATGTTACATTTCAATGACAACTAATTACTTAAAAAAACAAAGTACTGTTACTTAAGTTTTCCAAGTATTATTCGTGATACAATTTTCATTTCTAATCAAATTTTTTTACAAGTTTCGTACGAGTAATACATATTACATTTCAATGACAACTAATTACTTAAAAACACAAAGTACTGTTACTTAAGTTACTTAAATTGTATCATTCGTGATACAATTTTCATTTCTAATCAAATGTTTTTACAAGTGTCCTTCGAGTAATACATATTACATTTCTATGACAACTAATTACTTAAAAAAACAAACTACTGTTACTTAAGTTAAAGTTATAACGTTTGCCTGACATTGGCACACTTTGGAAATATTTCATAAGAATGCTCCAATTTTCCAAAAACTCGTGACAGAATTTTTGTGTCTAATCAAATGTTTCTGAAAGTTTCTTTCGAGAAATACATTTAATATATATATATATATATATATATATATATATATAAACAATCTTTATTGGGCTATCGACCCCATGGGGTCTTTCCGCCTTGCCTAACATAATACTACATTAAAATTTATATGAATAATACTTCTAATGTTACTTCATTTTTTTTAAATTGCAGTTTTTTGAGAAATAAAGTTTATATTGTTAACTTCGAAGTTTTCACAAATAAGTGGAAGGAATATTTGAGCACTATAATGTGAGAATCTATTGTTGATTTCTAGCTTCATCCAATTTACTCAAATAGTGTAGTAAGTTTCAAGTGTAATCCGTGGTGTAATCTCAAGTGGTAGTAAAAAGTTTCATATAAGTAATGCAAAGTAATTCATTTATTTTTTTTATTGTCCTTGTTAACTTTTCCTGGTAAACCTTGGTGCAGTGTTTTTTAAATGAGAATAGCTCAGCTGTATTTAGCTTAAAAATCATTACGAAACATTGAAGCTTAGCGGACATTGTTCATTAATGAATCCAAAAGAAAAATATATACTCGAAAAACTAAATCAGACAGGTGACATCCGTTGTTCGCAATGTAAGTGTACTGTTATAGCCCTTCCTAAAAGTTCCAAATAAATGCCCATTTTCCGAAATTCCGTTTTAGAGCAGTCTTTCAACTCTTGTAGAGTTCTGGGTATATCGACCTTAGTCGTTAGGTTTCCCCATAAAAAATAATCATATGCGGAGAGGTCTGGGTACAGTTTTCTAGACATGATTTTATTACCATGAGTTCCACTTTTGGATTGTTGAATGCTTATACCCTAATTTTCATTTTTTGGAATTATGTTTTTTACAGTTTCCTGAACATCATTTTGTTTCCATGAGTTCCACATTTGGATTGTTGAATGGTAATACTCAAATTTTCATTTTTCGTAACCAATTTTTTTTTTAAGTTAAAAAAGTTATAAAAAGTTAAAAGTTAGATAATTTCCTGTCGAAGTGATCTCATTGCAGAAATTGTATAACCGGAGGAACATGGGTATGGCTCGCATATAATTTAAGAATTTCGACGTCTCGTCTCTCCAAATTTCTGTTGTGTGTCTGGTCTCGTGCGTTATGAACAATCGACAAGTGGATTATTTACAAGTCGCGCGACTCACGCGCGTGTTTATGAAATAGCAGATGCGAGCTGTAACAATCGGATATTACAGCGTTTTATGCACGCCTTGGTCGTAAGGTTTCCATTCCCGATTTAGTCATCTAATAAATCACAGGCCGGCATTAAATCATTGCTCGCTGCTACGCACAACACGCCCGACCTTCGATTGGAGTTGTTCCTTGTAAACAAAACCGCCTGCAATCGGCCACAAATGCGAGGTTTTCGGCCGAAAGTTAGAATTGCAAAACTGGAACACAACGTGTATGGTAATTTACGGTTTTCGCTTTATCCATGCGTCTCGGTGAGGCTGTATTCCGCATTGGAACGGACGTGTGCCAGATCCACGTTTATTAACGACGCCAGTGGCCCAATTCATCGAGTCTTTGAAATCGATTCATAATTTCTCGTGATTTTGGGGCCGTCCGGAATCAATCGGTGCCCCGATTAGCACGAGAACTGCGCGGTTTTCGGTGGGGCTGCCCATTATCGGACCATTCCGGAAAGAATCCGGGGTCCGGGGCCCCGCCGGCCATTCCGGGCCCCGATAAGCCCCGGAGGTTCGCTGTTTGCCTCATCAGTGGCCATCACCGCCTTCACGGGCCCCCCGAATGGACCGTTCCCGGGCTCCATTTTAATGCGGAGCCGAGCGGGAACAATGCCCCCCATCCCACCGGCCCCCCGCCGGGGGTGGCAGTTGGGAGGGTTGTTTTTCGCCGGCCCCGCACCGGGTCGTCGCCGGCAGAAATTTTCGACTTTCGAACGCCCAATAAAACCCCGTGGGCCGTAAAACGGCCGTAAAACGCTCACTTTGAATTAAACGCGCGTCCAATAAACGCACTACGCACGGATCGATTAATCCGCGAGGCGATTCACGTTGATTTTAATTGGGGTGAAGTGCGTTTGTTCCGTTTTTCCAGCTGCGAGCGCAGGCAATAATAAAGTTTTACAATCCCTAACTCCCCCGATTTGCATTCAATAAACGCGCAGAACGATCACTCAACGTCGCTCTCAACTCACGACTGAGAGTGTAAACTCCAGCAAATGCCTCATGTTTATTTCTCACCATCAAACTATACTGGCATTCTCCAAAACGATGACAAGAAACACTCTATTTTTTAACATTAGGGTCGCACAATACAATTATTCAAATTCTCCAATACCTAGAAGTTAGTAGGTAATTAGCAATTAGATGAATCGATAATTAAATAGCAACCATATCGAATCTCATGTTGGAAGTCCGGAAACGATTCTTAGGGCCCATCTTTCCGCAGTTAACTTATCTGACGATTACTCTGACCTACAATAAGATTAGAAACTACAAACTCAAAGCGTGTCTGATATCCTTCATATCAAGTGGTTTTCAATATTTCTTCATTTGCGATTTTTTTAATCGCTCCAAATTGATAATGAACATTCCAGACACATTTAAAATTTTCTACATTCGCAATAAAAGTTACAATGCAATTAGCTACAAAAACCACACACATACGTTTTACAATTTCTAAGTTTTCATCCACCAACTTCGCCATTACCTGACTTTACCACGGATGGCAGTCATAACTTCCACACAAACTGAAGTTTTTGTTATAGTTTCATCCATTTTAAATACCAGTTATTATTTTATCATATTGATTTTTTTTATTGAAAAAAGACAGGATACGAAATAAAGATATCAGAGAGGAATTGGATATAGAATCAATAGAAAAGTTTATAGAAGAGAAGCAGCTCAACTGGTGGGGACATCTAATTAGGATGAAAAATACGAATCAAACAAAACAAATCTGGGAAGCAAAAACAGGAAAGAAACGAGGAAGAGGCAGACCAAGACAAGAATGGCACAACAAAATAGAATAAATAATAAACATCAGAGGGAAGACAGTAAAACAAGCAAGAGAAATGGCAAAGAACAGAAGAGAGTGGAAAGAATTTGCAAATACATAACAAAACTGTAAAGAGCCTTTTGATAATAATAATAATTGATTTTTTCTTCTTCAAATCAATATAAAATCAATATAATCAACTAAAGTTACAGACGTTTTTTTAAGTATTAGGTATTTGTCATAGAAACGAAAAATGTATTCCTCGAAGTAAACTTACAGAAACGTTTAATTAATAAATCTATCCAAAGTTCTAAATTTTCCAAGTTTTCATTAACAATGTGCTAATGCACTAATCAAAGTTACAAATTAATGAACTAGATTTTGGAAATTATCAAATCCCTATAAAATGTCCATTAAATCAATTGTCATGCTTAAATCATTAAATCAAGATGGAATTTTATTTTGATTTTGTTTTTATTTTCGAAAACCGTTTTTACAAACGAATTATTCCAAAAATATGCACTTCCATAAAAGTTTTAATGAATTTATGATTAATCGTTGAATTTTTAAGCTACATTACCTGGAAACTTATTGTAATTTGTAAAATATTCCTGAAATTTCTAATGAGTTTATAAAGTTTTCCAATTTCCAAGTTTTAATTAAACTGACTTCACCATGAATATCAGTTATAACTTTAACTAAAGTAACAGTAGTTTTCATTAACAATGTGTTAATGCACTAATCAAAGTTACAAATTAATGAACTACAAATTAGATTTTGGAAATTATCAAATCCCTATAAAATGTCCATTAAATCAATTGTCATGGTGAAATCATTAAATCAAGATGGAATTTTATTTTGCTTTTGTTTTTATTTTCAAAACCGTTTTTACAAACAAATTATTCCAAAAAGATGCACTTCTATAAAACTTTTAATGAATTTATGATTAATCGTTGAATTTTTAAGCTACATTACCTGGAAACTTATTGTAATTCGTAAAATATTCCTGAAATTTCTAATGAGTTTATAAAGTTTTCCAATTTCCAAGTTTTAATTAATCTGACTTCACCATGAATATCAGTTATAACTTTAACTAAAGTAACAGTAGTTTTCATTAACAATGTGTTAATGCACTAATCAAAGTTACAAATTAATGAACTAGAAATTAGATTTTGGAAATTATCAAATCCCTATAAAATGTCCATTAAATCAATTGTCATGGCAAAATCATTAAATCAAGATGGAATTGACGAAAATCTGATTTTGCTTTTGTTTTTATTTTCTAAAACCGTTTTACAAACAAATTATTCCAAAAAGATACACTTCTACAAAACTTTTAATGAATTTATGATTAATCGTTGAATTTTTAAGCTACATTACTTGGAAACTTATTTTAATTTGTAAAACATTCCTCAAATTTCTGATGAGTATATAACGTTTTCCAATTTACAAGTTTTAATTAATCTGACTTCACCAGTTATAACTTTAACTAAAGTAACAGTAGTTTTTTAAGTAGTTATTGCTCATAGAAATGTAATATGTATTACATATTACGAGTAATACGAGTAATACGAAGGGAACTTGCAGAAATTTTTGATTGGAAATGAAAATTGTGTCACGAATTATTGGAAAATTGTATGCATTCTAATGAAATTTATCCAAAATTTTCCCATTTCCAAGTTATAATTATCCTGACTTCACCATGAATAACAGTTATAACTTTCACCAAAGTAACAGTAGTTTTTTTCAAGTAGTTATTTCTCATAGAAATGTAATATGTATTACATATTACGAGTAATACGAGTAATACGAAGGGAACTTGCAGAAATTTTTGATTGGAAATGAAAATTGTGTCACGAGTTATTGGAAAATTGTATGCATTCTAATGAAATGTATCCAAAATTTTCCCATTTCCAAGTTTTAATTATCCTGACTTCACTATGATTAACAGTTATAATTTTAACTAAAGTAACAGTAATTTTCTTTAAGTAATTATTACTCATAGAAATGTAATATGTATTACTCGAAGGAAGTATTCCCATGAATGGCAGTCATAACTTTAACACAAATTGAAGCTTTTGTTATAGTTTCATCCATTTTAAATACCAGTTATTATTATATTATATTGAATTTTTCTTCTTCAAATCAATATAAAATCAATATAATCAACTAAAGTTACAGACATTTTTTAAGTATTAGGTATTAGTCATAGAAAGGAAAAATGTATTCCTCGAAGTAAACTTGCAGAAACGTTTAATTAATAAATCTATCCAAACTTATAAATTTTCCAAGTTTTCATTAACAATGTGTTAATGCACTAATCAACGTTACAAATTAATGAACTAGATTTTGGAATTTATCAAATCCCTATAAAATGTCCATTAAATCAATTGTCATGGTGAAATCATTAAATCAAGATGGAATTTTATTTTGCTTTTGTTTTTATTTTTAAAACCGTTTTTACAAACAAATTATTCCAAAAAGATGTATTTCTACCAAACTTTTAATGAATTTATGATTAATCGTTGAATTTTTAAGCTACATTACCTGGAAACTTATTGTAATTTGTAAAATATTCCTGAAATTTCTAATGAGTTTATAAAGTTTTCCAATTTCCAAGTTTTAATTAATCTGACTTCACCATGAATAACAGTTATAACTTTAACTAAAGTAACAGTAGTTTTCATTAACAATGTGTTAATGCACTAATCAAAGTTACAAATTAATGAACTAGAAATTAGATTTTGGAAATTATCAAATCCCTATAAAATGTCCATTAAATCAATTGTCATGGTTAAATCATTAAATCAAGATGGAATTGACGAAAATTTTATTTTGCTTTTGTTTTTATTTCCTAAAACCGTTTTTACAATCAAATTATTCCAAAAAGATGCACTTCTATAAAACTTTTAATGAATTTATGATTAATCGTTGAATTTTTAAGCTACATTACCTGGAAACTTATTGTAATTTGTAAAATATTCCTCAAATTTCTGATGAGTTTATAAAGTTTTCCAATTTCCAAGTTTTTATTAATCTGACTTCACCATTAATAACAGTTATAACTTTAACTAAAGTAACAGAAGTTTCTATTAACAATGTGTTAATGCACTAACCAAAGTTACAAATTAATGAACTAGAAATTAGATTTTGGAAATTATTAAATCCCTATAAAATGTCCATTAAATCAATTGTCATGGCAAAATCATTAAATCAAGATGGAATTGACGAAAATCTTATGTTGCTTTTGTTTTTATTTCCTAAAACCGTTTTTACAAACAAATTATTCCAAAAAGATGCACTTCTACAAAACTTTTAATGAATTTATGATTAATCGTTGAATTTTTAAGCTACATTACCTGGAAACTTATTGTAATTTGTAAAACATTCCTCAAATTTCTGATGAGTACATAACGTTTTCCAATTTACAAGTTTTAATTAATCTGACTTCACCAGTTATAACTTTAACTAAAGTAACAGTAGTTTTTTAAGTAATTATTGCTCATAGAAATGTAATATGTATTACATATTACGAGTAATACGAGTAATACGAAGGGAACTTGCAGAAGTTTTTGATGGGAAATGAAAATTGTGTCACGAATTATTGGAAAATTGTATGCATTCTAATGAAATTTATCCAAAATTTTTCCATTTCCAAGTTTTAATTATCCTGACTTCACCATGATTAAGAGTTATAACTTTAACTAAAGTAACAGTAATTTTCTTTAAGTAATTATTACTCATAGAAATGTAATATGTATTACTCGAAGGAAACTTACAAAAACATTTGATTAGAAATCAAAATTGTAGCATTCTTATGAAATCTATTCAAAGTTTTACAATTTCCAAGTGTTCGTCCACCAACATCAATCAGGTTTTAATTAACCTGATTTCACCATAATTAACAGTTATAACTTTACTAAAGAACTATAATTTTTTTAAAGTAATTATTACTCATAGAAATGATATATGTATTACATATTACGAGTAATACGAGTAATACGAGTAATACGATGGGGAACTTGCAGAAATTTTTGATTGGAAATGAAAATTGTGTCACGAATTATTGGAAAATTGTATGCATTCTAATGAAATTTATCCAAAATTTTCCCATTTCCAAGTTTTAAATATCCTGACTTCACCATGATTAACAGTTATAACTTTAACTAAAGTAACAGTAGTTTTCTTTAAGTAATTATTACTCATAGAAATATAATATGTATTACTCGAAGGAAACTTGCAGAAACATTTAATTGGAAATGAAAATTGTGTCACGAATTATTGAATAATTGTAGCATTCTTACGAATTCTATTCAATTTTTACCAAGTTTTCATCCACCAACATCGTCTTTATCTGACTTTTGCACGATTTACAGTCATAACTTCGACATTAACTAAAGTAACAGTTATGTGTTTTAAGTATTAGTCATAGAAATGAAAAATATATTACTCGAAGTAAACTCTGGATTAGAAATCAAAATTCTGTCACGAGTTTTTGGAACATTGTACCATTCTTATGAAATCTATCCAGAGTTTCCAATTTCCAAGTTTTAATTAACCTGACTTGAAGACTTCAAGAAATGTCCACCAACATCGCCATTACCTGATTTTACCATGATTGATAGTCATAACTTCAACATTAACTAAAGTAACAGAAGTGTTTTTCAAGCGTTAGTCATAGAAATGAAATATTAAATGAAGTAAACTTTTGATTAGAAATAAAAATTCTGTCACGAGTTTTTGGAAAATTGTACCATACTTATGAAATCTATCCAAAGTTTTCCAATTTCCAAGTTTTAATTAACCTGACTTGAAGACTTCAGGAAATGTCCACCAACATTTCATCCACCAACATCGCAATTACCTGATTTTACCATGATTGATAGTCATACCTTCAACATTAACTAAAGTAACAGAAGTGTTTTTCAAGCGTTAGTCATAGAAATGAAATATTAAATGAAGTAAACTTTTGATTAGAAATAAAAATTCTGTCACGAGTTTTTGGAAAATTGTACCATTCTTATGAAATCTATCCAAAGTTTTCCAATTTCCAAGTTTTAATTAACCTGACTTGAAGACTTCAGGAAATTTCCACCAACATTTCATCCACCAACATCGCCATTACCTGATTTTACCATGATTGATAGTCATAACTTCAACATTAACTAAAGTAACAGAAGTGTTTTTCAAGCTTTAGTCATAGAAACGAAATATTAAATGAAGTAAACTTTTTATTAGAAATAAAAATTCTGCCACAAGTTTTTGGAAAACTGTACCATTCTTATGAAATCTATCCAAAGTTTTCCAATTTCCAAGTTTTAATTAACCTGACTTGAAGACTTCAAGAAATTTCCACCAACATCGCCATTACCTGATTTTACCATGATTGATAGTCATACCTTCAACATTAACTAAAGTAACAGAAGTGTTTTCCAAGCATTAGTCATAGAAACGAAATATTAAATGAAGTAAACTTTTGATTAGAAATAAAAATTCTGTCACGAGTTTTTGGAAAATTGTACCATTCTTATGAAATCTATCCCAAGTTTTCCAATTTCCAGGTTTAAATTAACCTGACTTGAAGACTTCAAGAAATTTCCAGCAACATTTCATCCACGAACATCGCCATTACCTGATTTTACCATGATTGATAGTCTTAACTTCAACATTAACTAAAGTAACAGAAGTGTTTTTCAAGCGTTAGTCAGAGAAATGAAATATTAAATGAAGTAAACTTTTGATTAGAAATAAAAATTCTGTCACGAGTTTTTCGAAAATTGTACCTTTCTTATGAAATCTATCCAAAGTTTTCCAATTTCCAAGTTTTAATTAACCTGACTTGAAGACTTCAAGAAATTTCCAACAACATTCCATCCACCAACATCGCCATTACCTGATTTTTCCATGATTGATAGTCATAACTTCAACATTAACTAAAGTAATAGAAGTGTTTTTAAAGCATTAGTCATAGAAACGAAATATTAAATTAAGTAAACTTTTGATTAGAAATAAAAATTCTGTCACGAGTTTTTGGAAAACTGTTCCATTCTTATGAAATCTATCCAAAGTTTTCCAATTTCCAAGTTTTAATGAACCTGACTTGAAGACTTCAGGAAATGTCCACCAACATTTCATCCACCAACATCGCCATTACCTGATTTTACCATGATTGATAGTCATAACTTCAACATTAACTAAAGTAACAGAAGTGTTTTTCAAGCATTAGTCACAGAAATGAAATATTAAATGAAGTAAACTTTTGATTTGAAATAAAAATTCTGTCACGAGTCTTTGGAAAATTGTACCATTCTTATGAAATCTATCCAAAGTTTTCCAATTTCCAAGTTTTAATTAACCTGACTTGAAGACTTCAAGAAATTTCCACCAACAGTTCATCCTTCAACATCGCCATTACCTGATTTTACCATGATTGATAGTCATAACTTCAACATTAACTAAAGTAACAGAAGTGTTTTTCAAGCATTAGTCACAGAAATGAAATATTAAATGAAGTAAACTTTTGATTAGGAATAAAAATTCTGTCACGAGTTTTTGGAAAATTGTACCATTCTTATGAAATCTATCCAAAGTTTTCCAATTTCCAAGTTTTAATTAACCTGACTTGAAGACTTCAAGAACTTTCCACCAACATTTCATCCACCAACATCGCCATTACCTGATTTTACCATGATTCATTTCCAAGGTTTCATTATCAATGTGTTAATGCACTGATTAAAATTACAAATAAAGTATCTTGAAATTTGAAAATCTCTATAAAATGTTCATTGAGTTATATATTTATCATATATTTTTTTATATATTACACCTTCTACAAATTAGTGTAGGTTTTTTTTCTTTACATTTCTCATTTTCTTGTTTCCATTAGTTTTCTATAAATTTGTTCCATTTCTTTCGTGTCATGTTATTTGTCTGTATCGTTGTTAATCCTTGTTTTGTTAATATCTCTTTAGTCGTGTCGTCCCAGGTTTTCTTTTATCTCCCTCGTCCGGTCTTCTTGCATGTTGCTTCCCACACAAGTTTTGGTTGTCTATCTTCTTTCATCCTGCGCATGTGACCCCACCATCCTAACTGTCTCTTTTCAATAAATTCCAGGGTCGATTCTATTTCTACTTCATTTCTTATTACTGAGCTTCTGATCTTGTCGAATTTTGTTACCCCTTTCATTCTTCTCAGGTATTTCATTTCCACAGCTTGTATTCTTTCCTTCTCCCTCTTTTTCAGATTCCACGTCACATCCGAAAGTTAATACTGGTCTTAGCAGTGTCCTGTATAACTTAGTTTTTGTTTTGGTCGATATTTATTTTCTGCCTAGGATGTTTTTTTTTAGTTCATGGTAAATACGTGTAGCCTTCTTAATCCTCGTGTCAATCTCACTCACTTGTTCCCCTTTACTGTTGAATACTACCCCCAAGTATTTAATTTCCTCCACTTGTTCAATTTTGGTGTCTTTTAATTTGATGTTCATCGCTTCCATACCTCCCACTACCATTACTTACCATTACTTACCATTACATTTGGTACTTTTTAAGTATCTCTTCCCATATCTCCAAGTTCTTTTGTAATGTTGTTTCTTCATTCGCCAGTAATACAACGTCCGCGTCGAATCGAAATTTAGAATATGTGATTTGTTATTATTAACTCTAGTTGCTATTACACATTGTTATCTACATCATGTGATGATTTATAGATTTATATATTGCTTATGAACAATCATGATCTAATACAATTTTCGCAGTTTTACAACATTTCTGAAAAAAAAATTAGTCAGATCTGAAACAAATACGAAAACACTTGCGTCACATTACAGAGAATATTTTAATCAATTATCTCAAATACAGTTCTGAGAAGTACTTATCAATTAATGTATATATTCTTGGTATATTTATTGTTAACAAATCTATATATTGATATCAAATTTATTTGTAACGTTATACAAAAATGTAATTGATTAAATATTACAAGTTTCTATTAAAATTATTATTAATAATTAGTGTATCAAGTATTATTATTACTATTATTATTATTTTAACTAGTATGTTCTACAAACCAACAGACAGAGACGGATTTGAAAAATATTTGCAAGTAAAAATATAACCAGTAATTTAATCTGATTAAATATTTTTGGTTTATTACAAATAGGGAACTAAAATAATATAACAAATAATTATACTAATAGTTTAAAATAATATAACCCATATATGTTAGTAATGAATCAATACAAATCATTCTTAAGATTGTCATATCACAATTAATTTATGTGTTAACTTGTTAAATTACTACGAGTACTACTGTTTTTGCTTCAATATAGATTTATTAGATAATATATTTTTTTTTATTTGTTCTGAATATTTGTCTGAAACTATAATAATAATAATAATAATAATAATAATAATAATAATAATAATAATAATAATAACAATATTTGTAGTTATGTAAGTCCGTAGCAAGATCTGAATGATGGCCAAATAAATATGTTCCACATCTAAACAAATTTATTATAGTAATTTAAAGTCGACCTTTGCATAGTAAAAGTATAATTGTATTTGTAATTTCCCGACAAAGGGCTGTCGACCCTGCTCATCCTGGCCCTACATAAATTACCAAAATCCTTAAACGGGTAATATATGACTGCGGTTAAACTTTTTCTTTCTGTGTGAATTACTTATTTCTGAAATACTCATGACGTGCTCAAGCGCCTTATAATCTTTATTTGTCTAATAATACAAGCAATTATTTCGCCACGGTATGGCAGTTAAGCACCTTGAAACTATAAAACACAAATATTAACTGAACATTTGCGCAGTAAACTGCTAACGATCCGGGCAAGAAAAAAATGTGCCCCGCGATAAGCACGACGAAATGCCATCCATACACACAAAGCGTTTGAATGCCGAGAGTTGTGGAAACTTTCGGGCGATTTATGGCCCGTATAATGGCTTACACTTTTTACAACCCTTTTAAGGACCGCGCCAGTAAATCTGTCCAGTCAAATTCCCGGAAAGTGTGCCCTCGGCACCGTAAAACGATCAATTGAAAGCAAATTGCATGTAGAAGTTGCAAGCGTTAGGGGTTTAAAAAAGTATTGAGCGTTGTGACAGTTTTAATACTGCTAATAATAATAGTCATGGCGTCTCCACCTGAGAAGTAATTGTCGAAAATTAGGCATATCACCACAGTAATGCCTAATTTTCGACAATTACTTCTCAGGTGGAGAAGCTATGACTATTATTATTAGCAGTATTAAAACTGCCACAACGTTCAATACTTTTTTAAACCCCGAATGCTAGGTGCTAGGTTAGGTAGGTTACGTATTACATTAGGTGCTGGTTATTTACTGTATAATTACTTCTCAGGTGGAGAAGCTATGACTATTATTATTAGCAGTACTAAAACTGCCACAACGTTCAATACTTTTTTAACCCCGAATGTTAGGTGCTAGATTAGGTAGGTTACGTATTACATTAGGTGCTGGTTATTTACTGTATAATTACTTCTCAGGTGGAGAAGCTATGCCTATTATTATTAGCAGTACTAAAGCTGCCACAACGTTCAATACTTTTTTAACCCCGAATGCTAGGTGCTAGGTTAGATAGGTTACGTATTACATTAGGTGCTGGTTATTTACTGTATTACAATTGCAATTATTTAACCAAATCTATGTAAAAGTTAGGTCAACATTTATTCATGCACCAAACTTAACTAACCTGTACTGATCTACCCTGAAGGAATCTATGCAAACCTAAATTTATGCATTTGTCTGTTTCCTTTGTCGGGCGTTTTAATTTAAAACGCACCAAATATAATTGGGTTTAATTTACGTGCCGAAACGATAAAAATTAAAGTGATTAAAATTCTTCGTACCATTTTCAAATGCCTCTTCAGGTGCGGCATTGTGTGCGAGCGTGCGTTAATTGTGGATCGTGGTTTCGCTCCAGCATAACGCGTCTGTAATTGCCGCTTTTATTCCTGCATAAACGTAAACGCGTGTGGCTTAATGTGGCTTAATGTGGCTTAATTAGCGACGCTTTTTCGTGCGTTATAAAGGCGAGCTGAGCGATTGCAGGCGATCAGTTCGCGCCCGAAATATATGAGGAAACTGCGTTTTTATTCAAATCGCGTTACAGTTTAATTGGTGTGTGTCTGCAGCGAGTAATGGGTTGTGAAGTGAATACAGGTGTAATGCGTCGGTTAGCGGAATTGATGAGGCGTTTAATGTTTATGGCTGCATTGCTGCTTGAAATGCAGGCGGATTTTGCCTGTAAATGCTTGTTTGATTTATCGATTCATATTTGGAATTGTGCATACTCACGTACTAAGTGTGGCCATGTAATTTTTTTAAAGAAGCTCTAATTTTCATTCCAAATATTGCACGAAGGAAAATTCTTGTGAGAAAACCAGAAATTTCCATTTACTTCCGGAGATATTCGACAAATCCGAAATCTTGCGACTTCGTTTTCATTTTTTTAGTTATTTGAAAAGGTTAGAATTTTGAGGTTTAAAAAGGTTTGAATGAAAATTTTGAAATAAACAATAGGCACTTTCTCATTGGCTCATTATAGTTCTGAGACTATAAGTCTCTACTTCAGAGTAGTAATCAGAGACTATGAGATCAGCCTTATGTGTAATATATAGTAACGCAATTGATTTTTGTATTAATTTACAACATCAAAATTGCCCAACAGATTACGATTATTGTTGTAATTTTTTAATTACAAATACAATCGGCGTAAACGCGATTATGATTAGGAGAATGAAATCCGTACGAGTTCCTGTCTGCTGAAACTATCGCAGTATATTTTCGTAGTTGAATGGGAGTATTACGAGGTTTTTATTAAAACGATGACATGTTATTGAATGACAAACATATGGCCGGGCTTAGTTGAAAGGATTTGTTTGATGCTAATAAAAACCTGGCACTTTACAAGCCATAAAATGCGCGTTATTCTTGCCACATTTCCATTACTGCTTTGATTGTTTATTTGATGTGTTCATAGTATTTGCCGGCTAAGTACCTATTTAATATTTTATTTACTGCGCGCAGATTTTTTATACACGTATGTACCTGCTAATACATTTTACATACATAATGTAAAGCCCTTAAACATCAAAATAATCTAGCTTTAATACCCTTAATACTGTAATTATTAAGGGTATTCAAGCTGGATTATTTTGATTTCACAAATTTTTACCTACTATGGTAGAAATTTGTGAAAAAAACTCAAGCATTTAAAGATACTTATATGTGAAAATTTCACAAATACAAAGATTTATTTAGTTGTGTATTACACCAATAAATTATCAATATTATTTTAATTAAGATATTGTAGTTAGACCGAAACTATTATTGTTGCTATTAAATTATTATTATTGCACTATTACTGCCACTATTACTACATTATTAATAATAAAATAATAATAAGGTGAAATAATAATATTATGTTTAAGGGCTTTACATTATGTATGTAAAATGTATAAGAGCAATATTTTTTGGTTCATTTTTTCCATTGTATTATCAATTTTATATAAAAAAAGAGTAACTTACATTTCGAATAATAATTAATTTGCAATCAATGAAAATTCGGAAACAAACTTCTGGCCTTCATTTTATTAATTAATTAGAGAATTACTAATAGATAATGTTGCATATACAGGAGTTGCATTTATCGAAGTTTTACTGTAATTATTAAGGCTATTCAAGCTGGATTATTTTGATGTTTAAGGGCTTTACATTATGTATGTAAAATGTATAAGAGCAATAATTTTTGGTTCATTTTTTCCATTGTATTTACAATTTTATATAAAAAAAGAGTAACTTACATTTCGAATAATAATTAATTCGCAATCAAAGAATAATTCGGAAACAAACTTCTGGCCTTCATTTTACTCAAACTTAATTTTTTCGCATTAATATATAATTATATATATATATATATATATAAGATATAATTTATTGAAGCAATTACATATTTCTTATTGTATGTACATTATTAAATTTAAAAAAAAGAAGGTCTTTCCATCAGCCGCAGCCTTTCAGCCTGAATTTAGTCATATGGAGTTGATAACATTGTGTTATAATATATAATTATTAAACGCAAATTTAACCTAAACCTCTTCTTCTTTCTAAATTTCTTTCTTTTGATATCTCTTCGATAAAAATGTTTTACATATTTTTTGTTTGCATATTCAAAATTTGTGGTATTTTGTTTAGTTAGTTTAAAAAAAAAAGTCCGTCGTGAAAATAAATTGCATGCATTTATATAAAGTTGCTGTGACTAATGTAGCACAGGTATCGCCATTCACTTTTAGCATTGTGTAGAATTCATTGCTGTTATATTGCTAGTTATGGGTCATCAAGTCGGCTGTAAAATAAAATGTATAAGCAATATGCATTATAATAATATCTTCAACACTTATTAGTTCTAAGAATAGTTTTATAGTGTAATTACGGATATAACAATGGAAATGTTTATTGCTCATTAATGCGTATGAAGCAATTAAAATCGATGACATTTTTTTCCTGCAATGCAGAAATTGAATAGTTATTTTTAGATATTATACGTGTGTGAGGTACGTCCCTATTTGAGCGCATTTTCGCGATTAAAGGGTTGAAATATGTGCTCCTGGACACATGATTGAACCCTTATTTCACCTATTTTCAAAAGTTGTCTATTTCTCCATCATATAAATTTTGGATAAACATTCTGATAGAAAATGCACATTCAGACAATACAAAATGGGACACTTTTGTGGTACTATACTTTTCCCCACCTGCAATTCGTCTACTAAGCACCTCATAGACCACCATTCTTCAATTGTCACATAAATTGTAGCTTTCTGAACGTCATTTAAATGAGGTATTTTTCAAATTTTTTAGTTACTCTGCTAAAATTAAGGAAAACTTGCTTCAAGAGATTAAAAGCCCTGTTTTTTTTTGTCAAGTACAACTGTATCAATATTTTGTATTTTGCATTCGAGTTTGTAAGTTGTAAGTCAATGGTTAACGTAATTTCATTCTTTTAATGATTCTAATGAGTGATTTGATGATTGTGAATTGTATTATGATATGAGATTACTTTGGAAGGTGTGGAGATCTATTTCTGAGTAATGTTTTTTATAAGATGAGATTTTTTGCACTGTTAGGTAAAAATAAATAATCTTTACAAGGTTTTTACTCCACACCTTCCAAAGCAATTTCATATCATTATACATTATTAATATTTTGTTTGTAAGTAGATCAAAAGTTTTGTAAGCGATTCTGAAAAATCACTACTTTTTCAAGATTGCAAATACACCACTTGAAGAAATGGCATAACCTCACTGGCTACAATGGCACATTTAAAAAATAAATACTGTTTGTAGAAAAATTTGGAAATTAATTATACATGATTTGCCTTGGCTAAGGCACAAGTCTCGAGGTTTTCCAAAATACAGATTTATATTGAAGCACCGTAAGTACTATAATAAAAATTTCAACTAAACCTTATGTTATAAAGTTAATTAATTTTATAACGTTAAGTTAATGCTATAAAATTTGAAAAAAAGTTTGTGGCAATACACCAACAAGTGAGCAATATCTGCTTATGATATAACACAAAACAATGTATTCTTATAAATATCAGAAAAAAAAATCAATGCATTAAAAAAAAATTATATGGTATATTAGGTTATGTTAGGTTAGGTTATTAAAAATTTGCTGTCCCTATAACACCAGATTCTTATAAATATCACTGAGAATATTAAAATGTGCATATTAATATTTTAAACTATCGAACATAGAAAACATGACGTCGGATTTTCCGGTAGTTGCAGTTGCTTATTAAAAATTCAAGCTGCATATGCAAATACCCAACGAACGTCATTTCGGCCTAATTTATTAATATATGTGGGAAA
Organism: Othius punctulatus; assembly: GCA_951805005.1. Classification (NCBI taxonomy): domain Eukaryota; kingdom Metazoa; phylum Arthropoda; class Insecta; order Coleoptera; family Staphylinidae; genus Othius; species Othius punctulatus. Next base: position 11,408,099 of record OX638145.1, read on the forward strand.
TATAAATGCAAAACAGGCTTACTTTTCGGCAGTTTGCTGCATAGATATTGAATAAGCATTAATTATAATGCAAAAAATGCTTTGTAGATTAGGTTAGCGATAAATCCAAGAATTACGTAAATATTTTTAATTGGGAGAATTTCAAATGCAAATATTCATTGTAGGTAGGTATGTATAGGTATGTATACAGAGTTGGTCAAACGGGATAAAAGATTATCATTTTTGTGCCTTTCAATATACTGAAACGAAATCCGGGATATCTTGCGCAGCTCCTGAAATATCGCTGAAAAACTGAAAAGGTGCACTTTTATTGCCACAAATATAACTGTTATAAGGTACTTATATAATCCGAAACGCGCAGTTAAGGCTCGAGCTGAATTGGGACGACGACGCGGGCGATCGGCGATGTCTCACGCTACGCTGATTAAATTTTAATCAAAATCACATCCATGTGCGATTAGGCGGACGTAACGTGCGTTATTCAATTGTTTACATTGTCGCGATCGCGATGGGATAAGTGTGATTAATGCCCGGGGGCCAATTAATAAAACGCTCCTCGCTTCAGCATGTTATGCCGCTTCTGACGACTGATAGTCGTCTACTTTGTTATATCAGCAGTACCAAACATGTGTCATTTAATATGGTAATCCCAAATTGAATAATAATTCAATTCAAGATATGATAATTATCGAGATATGATAAGTATACCAATATAATACAAAACATCATGAGTTTTATGAATATTGATGCGCTACTTTTGAAGATGTGATAGAATTTACGAATAGCACCTAAAGGTGGATATGTCAAAAAACCAGTATTTTATAATAATTCAATTAAATAGTTTGTGGCATCACAAACACATCAATAGTATTTGAGAATATAACCCAAAAATATTTTCACAAACAAGTAATTATTAATAATTATTAAATAGAGTAATCAACAATAACAAGCATTAACATTTACACGCTAGTTTTTAAGACATCACAAATAAATCAACAGTATTTTAGAATATCACCCAAAAACTACATGTTTTCACCAAAAAGAAAATATTAATAATTATTAAACAGAGTAAACAACAATAAATAGCATTAACATTTATACGCTAGTTTTTCAGATATCATAAACTAATCAACAGTATTTGAGAATATCTCGCAAATACTACATGTTTTCGCTAAAAAGTAATTATTAATAAGTATTCAATAGAGTAATCAACAATAAATAGCATGCATATTTATACGCTAGTTTTCGAGACACCACAAACAGTGTTTGAAAATATCACCCAAAAATTACATGTTTTCACAAAAAAGTAATTATTAATAATTATTAAATAGAGTAATTAACAATAAATACCATTAACATTTATACGCCAGTTTTTGAGGCGTCACGAACAAATCAACAGTATTTGACAATAACACCCAAAAATTACATGTTTTCACTAAAAAGCAAATATATGAAGAACCACGCATTGAATAATAATTGAATTCAAGATAATTCAATTAATTCAATTCAACTGTGTCAATATTGGTGCGCTAAATTTGGAGATATCGCGGATGAAAGGTTGGTAAAATTTGACAAAATCAAATCAAGTATTTTAAATAAGTGCATTTTCTTGAAACTATGTAATGATTTTAAATTTCGTTGAAAAACGTTTAATATTGCACAAACCCAACTGTTTTCTAAAAATAGATTGTTGTTTCTTGAAGTTTATTCAAGTTTTTATTTAATTTTCTTCAAATTCAGATGGGTATTCTAAATTTCTTTGAAAAACTGTCAATTACTCTGAAGTTTAATTGTTTTATTATGAAAATTAGTTGAACACTAATTGGTGCTCATTAAAATTCATTGATGTCCTTGAAAATTCGTTGGTACTTTTTTAATTCAGTTTGATTTATTTTAAATCAGGTTGATTTTCTTAAAATTAAGTAGAAAATTTTCAATTTCCTTGAAAATTTATTCATATGTCTCAAATTCATTTGGCTTTTCCTAAAAATTAGAAAAACATTAATTTGTGTTCATGAACATTTGTTGATTTCCTTGAAAATTCGTCGATTTATTTCCAAACCTATTGATCCTTTCTCAGTTGAGTTTGATTTATTGAACATTCAGTGATTTCCTTGAAAATTCGTCGATTTATTTCCAAATCTATTGATCCTTCCTCAGTTGAGTTTGATTTATTGAACATTCATTGATTTCCTTGAAAATTCGTCGATTTATTTCCAAATCTATTGATAGTTCCTCAATTGAGTTTGATTTATTTTAATCAGGTTGATTTTCTTAATATTAAGTAAAAACTTTTTTACTGAAATTTTTTACTGAATATTTTGAAATAAAATTTGTATACTTTAAGATATTTAATTTAACGGCTAATTTCTAGGATGGGCTATTAATATATGAAACAACTGGTCTAATTGGAAGATCTATTTTATGTGTTTTGATTAAACCATATAATTTATGAGCATGAGGATTTATATTAATAATTTGAAATTTGTCTAAATTTGATAAGATGATTTTTGTTCCTTTCAGTAGATTTATTATTCCTGGTTGAAATGAGTTGTTGCGTCTTTATTTAGTGGTATTAGTTTTTCTAAATTTATAAATTTAATAATTTTATGTTTATAATAATCTTCTTTTAGATAACTAAGGAGTTTCATTTGTCAGCTTTGGTAATTATTAATTTTTTTAATGAAATTTTTAATCTAATTGAATTAATAATTCGAAAATTTGATATTTGTTTTCATGGATTCGATTTTAATAGAATACATTTTAAAACTTTAGCTATTCCTGTACTTGTAATAAGTTTATCATTTAATTTATTAAGATTTATTATCAAATTTTATCTCTGATTCTACTATTATAAATGTTTTGTCTGTTGTGGTGTTCAATTTCCTTGAAAAACTATTTATATCTCTCACATTTGATTGGTTTTTCCTGAAAATTAGTTAAATATTATATGGTTTTTATAATTTATTGATACTTTATCAAACCAAATTCAAAATAGCTATGGTATTACATTTAATTGGCATAAATTTTAATACTGGACTTTTTACGAAAATTCGTCGATTTGCAATTCAGTACGATTTATTTTAATGTGGATGATTTTCTCAAAATTAAGTAAACAATTTTCAATTTCTTAAACTTAAGTAGATAATTTTCAATTTCCTTGAAAAACTATTTATATCTCTCAAATTCAATTGGGTATTCCTGAAAATTAGTTAAATATTATTTGGTTTTTATGATTCATTGATACTTTATCAAACCAAATTCAAAATGGCTATGGTATTACATTTAATTGGCATAAATTTTAATACTGGACCTTTTACGAAAATTCGTCGATTTGCAATTCAGTACGATTTATTTTAATGTGGTTGATTTTCTCAAAATTAAATAAACAATTTTCAATTTCTTAAACTTAAGTAGATAATTTTCAATTTCCTTGAAAAACTGTTTATATCTCTTAAATTCAATTTGTTTTTCCTGAAAATTAGTTAAATGTTAATTGGTTTTTATGATTTATTGATACTTTATCAAACCAAATTCAAAATGGCTATGGTATTACATTTCATTGGCATAAATTTAAATACTGGACTTTTTACGAAATATCGTCGATTTGCAATTCAGTACGATTTATTTTAATGTGGTTGATTTTCTCAAAATTAAGTAAACAATTTTCAATTTCTTAAACTTAAGTAGATAATTTTCAGTTTCCTTGAAAAACTATTTATATCTCTCGCATTCAATTGGTTTTTCCTGAAAATTAGTTAAATATTATTTGGTTTTTATGATTCATTGATACTTTATCAAACCAAATTCAAAATGGCTATGGTATTACATTTCATTGGCATAAATTTAAATACTGGACTTTTTACGAAATATCGTCGATTTGCAATTCAGTACGATTTATTTTAATGTGGTTGATTTTCTCAAATTTAAGTAAACAATTTTCAATTTCTTAAACTTAAGTAGATAATTTTCAGTTTCCTTGAAAAACTATTTATATCTCTCGCATTCAATTGGTTTTTCCTGAAAATTAGTTAAATATTATTTGGTTTTTATGATTCATTGATACTTTATCAAACCAAATTCAAAATGGCTATGGTATTACATTTCATTGGCATAAATTTAAATACTGGACTTTTTACGAAATATCGTCGATTTGCAATTCAGTACGATTTATTTTAATGTGGTTGATTTTCTTAAAATTAAGTCAACAATTTTCAATTTCTTAAACTTAAGTAGATAATTTTCAGTTTCCTTGAAAAACTATTTATATCTCTCGCATTCAATTGGTATTCCTGAGAATTAGTTAAATATGAATTGGTTTTTGTGATTGATTGATACATTATCAAACCAAATTCAAATTGGCTATGGTATTTCATTTAATTAGCATAAATTTTAAACTGGAGTTTTTGCTAAAAAAACTGATTTCATGTATTATTTTTCTTTAATTTAGAGCTTAAAATTCAGAAAATTTTACAAATATATTATTGATTTTCAAAAAGATTAATTGATTTCCTAGAAAATCTAAAGGTATTCGGAAAATTTATATTAAAAATATTAATAGATATTTACTAACACTATCTCAATTTCAATAAAATTCATATTTTTAAAATAAATTTTCCGAATACCTTTAGATTTTCCAGGAAATCAATTAATCTTTTTGAAAATCAATAATATATTGGTAAAATTTGCTGAATTTCAAGCTCTAAATTAAAGAAAAATAATACATGAAATCAGTTTTTATATAATCATAATTATATTTTTCCAATTCGCATTTTTAAAATGCTCATTATGTATATTGAATCTCATCGTTAAAATTACACTTTAATCGAATGGGCGAATAAAATGTTTACATTTTCATTTTATTCACTATAACCATTGACAACGCGAATAAAGTAAAAAATAGGTAAATTCGCACTATCCTTGAAATTTTCGTTGTCACCTGACAATGTCACACTTCATGCAAATTCTTGAATTCTGATAACGAATAGGAAAAAATCTTGTATGATACACGTGAATAAAGCAATTTTATTCACTTATACCATAAATAGCTATTTATGTGAAGAACCTACTTTTTACTAAAAAAAACTGATTTCATGCAGTGCCAGTATCATAATTATATTTATGTTAAGAACCTATTTTTACTGTTATCATGGAATACGTTCATTGCACATAAAGGAAATAAATGCCCTTGTTATATGAATCTTAACTCATTTATGTACACTGTTGCAGTGTTAATTGTGGGTGATTAATGTGCATTTCTGAGATCAATTACAATGCTTAGAGAGTGCAATTACGACGCGATAAAGTTGATTTACGAGGCCAATCTGCAGTAGTCGATAATTGCTCATGTCTGATATGTACAATAGAAAAAGGCGATGTTTGCCAATGTCACCAACTCCCTTTGCAGGTAGAAAATACCCAAATCTTATTCCCACGTACGTTTGTCAGATGATAGGAACTGTGATAAAATCTATTAGAATTACTTCATGAAACACCAAAATAACAAACAATATTTGTAATTATAAGAAATTTCAGTATGCATAAAAAATATGCTGAAAATTGCAGGAATAATGTCTTAATGAAACACCAAATTAACAAACAATTTTGTAATTATAAGAAATTTCAGTATGCATAAAAAGTATGCTGAAAATTGCAGGAATAATGTCTTAATGAAACACCATATTAACAAACAATTTTGTAATTATAAGAAATTTCAGTATGCATAAAAAATATGCTGAAAATTGCAGGAATAATGTCTTAATGAAACACCAAATTAACAAACAATTTTGTAATTATAAGAAATTCCAGTATGCATAAAAAATATGCTGAAAATTGCAGGTGCAACGTCTTCATGAAACAACAAATTAACAAACATTTTTTTGTAACTATAAGAAATTTCAGTATGTATAAAAAATAAGCTGAAAATTGTAGGCGTAACGTGGCAATTTTCAGGCAGCATATTTTTAAGCTACTAACATTTCTTATTATGACTAAATAAGTAATTGTTTGTTAATTTTTTTTTTCGTATTCGTATCTGTAATGATTTTATAGTGTTTTAAATCAGGGTTGGAATAGACCATGGTTAAAAAAACAAAAATCAATGTGCAAAAATTATAATGATTGCAGAAAATTGGATACTCTCCAAGATAAAATAAACAATTTTGATTATTATCTTTATCAAATATTAGTGACTGATTTACTTGTGACCACTCTGTCAATCACACTTTAAACCATAATTTCATATTTTAAAACCATTATTACCATAATCATATTTTAATACAAATATGATTTTTTAATTATTTTCCATTGATTAGTTATAAATGTGGTATCAGTACAGGTTATTATTTTTGCAATCATTGTAAAAAATTAGATGCTTACTAAATTAAACATTTTGATTAACAAATTTATGCAGACCACTTTACAATCGATGCTCTTTATTTGTTTGTAATTATAGTTTGAATGGAAGGGTGGGTGTATGGGCAACATATAACCTCCCCTTATTTGATCAGGGTGCATCATTATTCATATCCTGATATCAAATGGTTATCATGAATTGTACAATACCCAGAAACATGTTTAGTGAAAACACATTCTTTAGATTAAACGAAAAAACGACGTCCCTTTCTGCCTCCCCAGTGAATTATGCCGCGGTCATCTTTTTAATAAGCCAAAATGCGTCACAGGTAATAAGCCATTTTCGGTAATTCTTATGCCCGATAAACTAAGCATTCACACCCCATGAAAGCGGCCCAGAGGACATAACTCAGCCGGTCCCCATTACGTGTCGCACATATATTTCTCTCAGGAGGGACAGTGGGCAGTCTCCGGGCCTCGTTGGGGGCACAAAAAAACCCGGCAACCATTATTATTCAAATACGGCTAACGTACGTATGCACGGCCTGTTTTTCCTGCTCCTCCTCTGTCATGGGGTGTGTTTTTGTGAGAGCACACTTTTCACCGTGCACATTATCGATCTGAAACCAATCGGGCGTACCCACTAAAATAAGGACCCGTGACAAAAGATGAAGGACTTTTTCGGGTGGCGGGACTGCGTCTGACAGGGAAATCGTAATTTGTGACTCCCTACAGCTCACGAGGGGCAATCTGAGAGCTCCGGGAGTTGGGAATATGAAAATAAGAATTTATTGCGCCCGAATAAAATATAAAATATATATCAGCGTGTGTGTATGTGTGTGCGTGCTCTCTTTACCGTCGTAAAATTTAATTATTTGACATTTACGGTTTGTCGATAAATATTTTTTCCGAAAGGGTTTGTTTCGCGAGGGGCGCCTCGTAAACTCAGCACTCGGCGCTTATAAATACATTTTGCTACATTATTCCCGGTAAAATATTTCCACTCGCCTAGATGTACAGTAAACCCTCGTAAATGTAATTGTTTCCTTATTATTTCCCAGAAAACAATGTAATAATGCGCGCTTTAGAGCAAACAACTTTTACGAATGCACTCTGATGGTGTGTGCCAGCGCATGTGAGCCAGCGTGAGCGCATCACACAGAAACATTGTTGATTAATGGCTCGCCGCTTTTGACAGATTTACTGCGCCTTGAGTTACAGCACTATAAATATAAGTAGACTTATTTATATTCTTGTTTGTTGCGGTCCGCGCAGTCTGATAAAAATTATGCAAATTTTAAGAGATAAGCGAAAATCCGGGGCCCTCGTATTTTCCGCACGATGCGCCCTTTCCTCTTCCTGCCGCTGCAGCAGGCGAATTTGTAATTCACATCGGTACGTAAATCATAGCCCCACAGTCTCAGCAGGAAGGAATAGGCAACGGATACCACAAAAATTACAACTGCAATCGTGCTTCAAATACTCTCACTGGGATTGCTTTTTTCTGGTAACAACTGCCCACAACTGTACTGCCCACACAAATCACCTATTTTTTTTGCGCATTCGTTTATATGGTTTTAGAAAATCAGATGTATTGCACACCAAAAACAATCAATTGGCAAACAATGGCAATTTACAGATTGATAATTAAAAAAAATGATGCAGTTACGGTTTAAGACTTGTATTGGCGATAATTGACAAATTAATCAGCGCACATGTACGTGTTGGATTACGATTAAAATCCCGACAATCAACAGCTGTAACCAGGGGCGCGCCTGACGGGCGTGCAACGCGTGCGGCGCACGCGGGCGGCCAAGTTTGGGGGCGGCCGTTTGCCGATGTGCTCAGCAGCGCCCCAAACCAAATACAGTGGATGCCCACACTTCTGTCAGTTCTACATAAAATATTTTAAACTAAATAGTTGCAACTTACAACCTTTTCATTTATTTAGTATGTCGGAAAGAAAAACTAAACATATCCAGCGTATTGAGAAGCAGAAAGATAGCAATAAACGAATTCCCCATTATTTGGGCGATAAAATTAAAAATGAAATTATTAATCTAATTGGATCAAAAATTAAATGTGCTATATTGGATTTGCTCAGAAAGTCGAGATATTTTTCCATTATATTAGATTATACACTGGACGTAAGCCATGTAGAATAGCTTACCGTTATCGTACGATTTGTACTCTTAGATGAGAAAAGAGTAGAAGTAAGGGAACATTTTCTTGTATTCAGTCTAACAACAAAAAGTACACGAGAAAGTATATCTGAATTTCTCTTAGAAGAATTATCGAATTTGAAATTAAATATTTTTGATATGCGGGAGCAAGGCTATGATAATGGTGCAGATATGCGAGGAAAGCACAATGAATTACAAAAACAAAAATTAAACATAAACCCTCGTGCTTTTTTGTGCCACGTTCAGCACATAGTTTAAATCTGGTCGTAAATGATTCAGCTAATATTTCACATGAAACTGTAATTTTTTTTATCTTGTTCAAGAATTGTACGGTTTTTTTTCTGGAAGACACAAAGATGGACAGTTCTTAAAAAATATGTAGGAAAGTTAAATTAAAACCACTAAGTGATACTCGATGGTCTTGTAGAATCGATGCAATAAAGCCTTTACGATATCACATTGTACAAGTGTACGACGCTTAATACGAAATTTATGTAGATAAAACTTAAGAGTTTAAAACTGTACATATGGCGCATTCATTGCTAATAAAGATATCGAGTTTCAAAAATGTTTATGCTCAATTGTGATTTGGCATCAAATTTTATTTGATATCAACGTAGTCATTTTTCAAAACCCAAAACTAAAGGTAAGATCGTCTTTGACGTATTTAACAAATTTGACAAACCTTTTAAAGAAATATCGTACCGATAAAAGTTTTGAAGACTTTATTGTTGCAGCTAACACTTTAGCTATGGAATTGGAAGGTTGAATGTAATTTCCCTACAGTGGAAAATATAGGAGTAAAGCGAACACCCAAAATTTTTGATCATCAATCTACGGATGAGCCAATTTTAGATCCAAAAACCAATTTTAAAGTAAATTTTTATTTTTGTTTATTGAACCAAGCTTTATCATCTATCGAGACCAGAATGGAAACACTTGTGTATTACAACGATTTATTTGGCTTTATGACCAATATTAATAGCATTTCGAATGAAATGTTGTTAAAATCTTGCAAGGATTTGCAAATTAAACTAAGAGATGAGCAAAGAAAAGAGTCTGATATTGATGGGATAGACCTCTTTCAAGAAAATTTATCCTTGAAAAACCATTTACCATCAAAAGATGTCACAGAACCACAAAGAATTCTTGAATACATATTGGAAAATGATCTTCAGGCAACGATCCCGAATATATTTATTTCTATCAGAATTTTGTTAACATTGCCAGTATCCGTAGCATCTCGTGAGCGATCTTTTTCGAAATTAAAGATTATAAAAAAAATACTTACGATCTACAATGTCACAAGAACGTTAGTAAATTTATCAGTGATATCTATTGAACATGAGATATTGGATTAGCTAGTCATGCACGATTTAATATCAGAATTTGCTCTGCGCCAAGCGCGAAACACAAATTTTTTGTAGTTTTTTGCTTGTAGATTTTTCAATATTCTTCCTATGTTGTGATTAGTGATAAAAATGTAATTTATTATTTGTAATATATTCTGAATAAATGTTAGTATCATTGCGAAAAAATAATGTATTTTATATTATTATTATTATTATTTTTTTTATTATTATTATTATTATTCCCCACCTGTCTTTAGAATGGATAGCTACTCTGTGTAGGGCGGCCAAAATACTATTGCACACGGGCGGCCAACTACCTAGGCGCGGCCCTGGCTGTAACGTGTACGGACATGCTCACATAAATCTAGTACAAGAAATTAGGTTACAATAGCAATTTTATATAGCAATTTCAAATTGTTTGTACTAGATTTATGTGAGCATGACTGTACGTTCTGGACAGCATCACATTCATGTGAATGTCATATGCATGTATGTCATAAATTCATCTGACATTCGAATGTGATGCTACCAAGTAACTTAACAAGTTCCGTTTTTTGATAGGCAATACACCTGAATAACATTATTAAAACCCCATATTTAATAAGAACGTTCTCATCAAAGTTCCAGATCCATAAAAGTTACAACCAATTCTTCCTTCTCTGAAGTTTTCCTCTTTTCCATATTTATTTTGAACTTCTGCTTCTTTAAATTTATTGATTTTCAATTTTTTTGTCACCTTCAGCTTCTAGCAAAATTTGTCTTCTTAAATTAGAACTGCAATCGTGTTTAAAATACTGTCACTGGGATTGTTTTTTTTTTCTGGAGACAACCAGTTTATTGTACACCAATCATTTATTTTTTTGCAAATTCGTTTATATGGTTTTAGATAATCAGGTATATACATATCAAAAAACGTTAACAGTAACGTGTACCTGACCTGACAGTATCACATTCGAATGACAGATGCACGTATGTCATAAATTCATCTGACATTCGAATGTGATGCTACCAAGTAACTTAACAGGTTACTTCTACCGATATTTGATACGCAATACACCTGAACAACATTATCGGAATCCCTTGTTTAATAAGAACGTTCTTGTCAAAATTCCAGATCCATAAAAGTTACAATATATTATTCCGTCTCTAAAGTTTTGCATAAGAACGTTCTTGTAAAGGTTGCAGATCCATAAAAGATACAATAAAAAATCTTCCTTCTTTGACGTTTTCCTCTTTTCCATCTGTATTTTGAACTTCTGATTCTTTAAATTTATTGATTTTGATTTATTTATCACCTTCAGCTTCTAGCAAAATTTGTCTTCTTAAATTAGAACTGCAATCGTGCTTAAAATACTCTTACTGGGATTGCTTTTTTCTGGAAACAACAACAAATCACCTATTTTTTCCGAATTCGTTTATATGGTTTTAGATAATTATCTGTATTGCGTACCAAATAACGTTAACAATAACGTGTATGTTATATTACAGCATCACATTCAAATGTCAGATGCAGGTATGTCATAAATTCATTTGACATTCGAATGTGATGCTACCAAGTAACTTAACACGTTACTTCTACCGATATTTGATACGCAATACACCTGAACAACATTATTGGAATCCCTTGTTTAATAAGAACGTTCTTGTCAACGTTGCAGATCCATAAAAGATATAATAAAAATCGTTCCTTCTTTGAAGTTTTGCTCTTTTCCATCTTTATTTTGTACTTTTGCTTCTTTAAATTTATTGATTTTGTATTCTTTGTCACATTTGGCTTCTAACAAAATGTGTCTTCTTAATCTCCCTTTGTAAGGTCCTCCCAATTCTTCCACGTCTTCTTGTTCTTTGGGTCTTTGACGTTTTAGTCTTTTCCATCTTTATTTTGTACTTTTTGTATTTTTGTATTTTTGTATTTTTGTGTTTTTGTATTTTTGTATTTTGTATTTTGCTTCTTTAAATGTATTGATTTTCTATTTTTTGTCACCTCTAGCTTCTAACAAAATTCTTCTTAATCTCCCTTTGTAAGGTCCTCCCAATTCTCCCACGTCTTCTTGTTCTTTGTGTCATCCTAGTTCTTCGTGTTTCCTAACGAAATATGGGATTTGGCCATTAATCCAAAATCCTAAATATTATCAAATGTAGTGCTGTTTTGCGTTACACAATACTTTTTTAAATATTTATTTTTAAGTTTTATCCATAAATACCAGTTATATATATATTTAAGTTTGTTTTAACAGACTCAACCAGACAATATCTAGAATTTGGCAGAATTGGTATGGTAAATATCTTATTCTAGTTCTTAATAAATGTTAAAATTTGCAAAAACTATGTTTAACAACAATTTTAATAGGAAAAGTTGGAAAAATTTGTTAATATCAAAATGAATGGTACAAATTACTTAAAATTATTAGTGAAAATTTCGAAGTTTGGTAAATTTTGTAATAACTTTGTTTAACAACAATTTTAATGGCAAAAATTGGAAGTATTTGTCAATATTAAAGATGTGCTGTTCAAATTACGAAATATTCATGCTTAAAATTCTAAAAATTGGTTAACATTGTAATAAAACTTTGTTTTAAACCCATATTAATGGGAGAATTTGGAAAAAGTTGTCAATATCAATAATGAGTGGATCAAATTTCTTAATATTCATGGTTAAAAATTTATGTTTAAGTTTTATCCACAATTACCAGTTATAAATATATTTAAGTTTGTTTTAAGAGACTCAACCAGACAATATCTTGAATTTGGCAGAATTGGTATGTTGAATATCTTATTCTAGTTCTCAATATATGTTAAAATTTGCAAAAACTATGTTTAACAACAATTTTAATAGGAAAAGTTGGAAAAATTTGTTAATATCAAAATGAATGGTACAAATTACTTAAAATTGTTGGTGAAAATTTCGAAGTTTGGTAAATTTTGTAATAACTTTGATTAACAACAATTTTAATGGTAAAAAATTAGAAGCATTTGTCAATATTAAAGATGTGCTGTTCAAATACGAAATATTCATGGTTAAAATTCTAAAAAATTGGTTAACATTGTAATAAAACTTTGTATTTAACCCATTTTAATGGGAGAAATTGGAAAAAGTTGTCAGTATCAATAATGAGTGGATCACATTTCTTAATATTCATGGTTAAAAATTTTACAATTAGTAAATTTTGTAAAAACTGTTTTAACAACAAATTTAATGGGGAAAATTGGAAATATTTGTCAGTATCAAAGATGAGCTGTTCAAATTACGAAAATTGGAAATATTGGTCAGTATCAAAGATGAGCTGTTCAAATTACGAAATATTCATGGTTAAAATTCTAAAAATTGGTCAACATTGTAATAAAACTTTGTATTTAACCCATTTTAATGGGAGAATTTGGAAAAAGTTGTCAATATCAATAATGAGTGGATCAAATTTCTTAATATTCATGGTTAAAAATTTTACAATTAGTAAATTTTGTAAAAATTGTTTTAACAACAAATTTAATGGGGAAAATTGGAAATATTTGTCAGTATCAAAGATGAGCTGTTCAAATTACGAAATATTCATGGTTAAAATTTTAAAAATTGGTAAACAATGTAATAAAACTTTGTTTTAAAACAGTTTTAATGGGAGAATTAAAAAAAAAAGTGTTTTTATTCCCGATATCAACAATGATAATAACCTTACTGAAATGGTTTCAAAATTAATGTAGCTATAATCAAATTAACTTTATTCCTATCCATTATTTATGGCCTTAATTGATTATATCGCATACCTATATAAACTGTTGTGTTGTTGCAGTTTATTCATATCAAGTTTTCCATTTCTGGCCTATATATTTCGTATCGTGCCATGGTTAATGTCTACGCGTAATATTGATCAAACCATCCTATGGTTGCTGCCGGTGCTAAATCTGTGAACAACTGTTTCATCTTTAACAGCGGATTTGGTAGTAGAGAGAATAAAATCGATTTCATTTTTTGTTGTCGAGTTTGGACTAATCCAGGTCCATTTCCTTTGAGGCCTTGTATTGAAACATGAATTCATGGCATATATACCGTTTCAGTTCAAATTGAGACCAATCAATTTCAAATTGAGGCCAATCAAGTTCAAATTAATACCAATCAATTTCAAATTGAGACTAAACAAAATCAAGTTGACACTAAACAATATCAAGTTGAGAGTAAACAAATAAAATTTATTATGAGATGGTTTAGTGTCAACTTGATTTTGTATAGTCTCAATTTGAAATTGATTGGTCCCAATATGAAATTGATTGGTTTCAATTTGAACTTGATTGGCCTCAATTTGAAATTGATTGGTCTCAATTTGAAATTGATTGGTTTCAATTTGAACTTGATTGGCCTCAATTTGAAATTGATTGGTCTCAATTTGAACTTGATTGGTCTCAATTTGAACTTGATTGGTCTCAACTTGAACTTGAAAAGGTATACTCTTTCTTCCGTAAAGTTTATTAGCCTAGCACCTCGCTCATTTCGATTTCCGTAGCCGAAGTTTCCCATTTTGGTCTCATCTTTGTCTAGTTTTTTGCCTAGTTTCCTATTGCCAATGGGATTTTTAACAAAATTTCAATTATTCCATCAAAATTTCATTAATTGCTGTCGAACTTTCAGTTATTCCGTCAAAATGTTGTAACAATAAATATATAAATAAATGTATTAAAGGTCAAATTGTGAAAGCGTCAAATTTTCAATGGTAACTATCACATTTTCCTGCGCCCCCGGGTCCGGGACCCGGGCGGAGGCGGCGATCGATCCGCACGGGGCTCCCAATTAAGTGACCCCCACGCGTCCCCTATAAATTAGAGGCGCCGGGGCCGTTTTTCACGTCCCCCCATGCGCGCCGGCCGCCCCCCGCCGCCGCCGGCGCAGATGTTGCCGTGCCGAGGGGGGCAGCATCCGCGGCCTGCGGGGTTGAAGGGGGGGGGGGGGGGGGGGAGAACAACGCCCGGAGAGAGAAAAAGGCTGCCGGGGGTGTGTATCGATTCAGGGCCTGATGAAGCGCCCCGTTTGGCTTTTAGATAATTACATTTACACCCGCGCGCAAAGAACGCGAACTTTCGCCGTTCCCGGGGAGCCCCGGGGTGCGCGCAGTCCGCGCCGCCCCCCGGGGCCCCCGGATTTCGATTAAAAGCGAAAACGCCCGTTTTCGGGGGCGCGTTAATTATTTAACGCCGCCGGTTTTTGGGCAACAATTCGGGCGAATGCGCAAGGGGAATTGCCGCAATAAATATCGGAACATGACGTCCACGGACGGCAATATCTGTTAATTGCGTTGGATATGCGCCTGGATGCGAGCGGATCGAAATTGCGCGCTCGTATGTGAGCCTGTGTGTGGCGCACATGCGAGTACGCAAGGTAAATGTAATGGGTCGTGCATAAAAAATGAATCGTCGGATGGCGTTTGCGAATAATTTATCCGCCGCGCATTAAAAATCGATCGTTAAATCGGATTCTAAAGAGGTTAATGCGACGCATTTTTTTTTAATGGGACTCGAGTGAACGGCGCCGGAGAAATACGGCCGCGCTTATTTATATTTATATATCGGAATTAATTTTTTAAGCGCGCGAAGGAAGCGAGGCGGTCAGGAGAGAGGAGAAAAAACGCCGCCGAATAATCTAATAATAATACCCGAAACGCAATATTTTCACGGATAACAGATGCAATGGTCGTGGGGGCCTTATAAACATAACGGCGGAGGCTGAAACTTTAGTGGCACATTGCGGTTATTGAATTGATCAATTTAGTCCCAGCATGGTCTGTTTTCCCGCACAGCCCGGGCCGTATACCGAGCCCCGATCGAGACACGATCTGTACGACCCATCTAGCTCACTGAAAGGGCCTTATTATGTAGTAAAGGGAAGAAAAGCCAGAAAAATATGTGTTTGATGCCCCGGACATATTGTTATGTTTCGCTTTTCATTACCCATTCAAAATGCAACCCCCGGGGCCGGTGGCGGGGGTGGCGGATTAATTTTCTTCCTTCCATTTCCATTCCCACCATTTCCATTCCCATTTCCACCGGCGTCCGTAAATATTATTACTGGCCACCGAGCTCCTCTATAAATACGCGAATTTACGATCTGATCGCGCGATTATAGCCACGGCCGCGCAATCTTCTCTCGTCGGCGATGCAAATAAATCAGCTGGATCGCGTAAATCTGCACCAGGAGTCGCTAACGTGGAAGCATCGTCGTTGTTGTCATCCAACCGAGGCTGACGACCCTTATCTTCGCCATACTGACTTCTATTTCACACGCAACCACTGCGAAATTCCGAGAAGGACCAGTCCACACAGTTATCGCCGATTTTATTAGGATCGACCCAATTAAAAAATAACGGCACAGAAAAACGCCAGTCGAGGTGACAAGAACCGAAACGGTATCGTTAATCCAACGGTTTACAATCAAATCTGGGATTTGCCTTAAAACACAATTCTGTAAATAGATATTTGTAAACAAAATAGTATCTATAAACATTTAGATACAAAATAGTATCTATAAACATTTAGATACAAAATAGTATCTATAAACATTTAGATACAAAATAGTATCTATAAACATTTAGATACAAAATATATCGAAGAACAAATTGATTATTAAATGATTGTTTATTGAAAGATTTATTGAACTAATCAATTATTCAGGCAATCTAATTTTTTGCACTAGTACCGTAAATGACATTAGTTGTTTCCCGGGTTTGAACCAGAAACCTTTCGCTCAGCAGGCCCACGCACTCATCTATGTACTACAAATTTAGTATAAATCCGATTTGAAAATCAAAAAGTGTTTTTTTGTTTAATTTTGCAAAATTCCAAAACAAAATATTCAAACAAAGTTTTTGGTTCAAATCCGGGAACCTCTGGTACTATTGTTGTAGTGATATACCCTGAAACTAGCTGAATAATTAAAACAATAAAAGATACACACGCATTCTGCGTACAAATATCTTTTTAGATTTATAATTCTGTGATGTTTTATTTTTAATTTATATTTTTTTTTAATTTTTATTTAAAAAAAAAAATTATTTGATATACTCCAACCCTGACTGTTATGACAGATGACGATACAAAAATCTTGGATGATGTAATAAAGTTTACCTATAAATGCGGTATTCTTTTATCAAATCATGATATGACAGAGAGTCCTAGCATGAATAACCAATGAATATCATGATTGGTGGTGAAGCTTGAAGTGCATTCATCACATTTATAAAGTCTTTCTCTTCTGTGGCTCACTTTGTGTTTTTTCAAACTGCCCTTTAAATTGTAACTTGAGGCGCATTCATCACATTTATAAGGGCTTTTTCCAATGTGGATCATTTCGTGTCTCTTCAAATCACCTGCATGCATGAAACTTGATGTGCATTCATCACATTGATAAGGTCTTTCTCTCGATAATTCATGAAATAGCAGTACCGAACTTAACTTAATTTGGAGTGAACTGGAGTGAGCTGTACACACTAAATAACTGGATATTGATAAAAAACGGCAATAAATACTTCAACATTTTCCAAAAATTCACAAAAAATGACAACAAATCCTTCATACTTTGAAAATTTGCATAAATCGGCCACAAATTACACGATAAATTTCATAAAATTAGGATAAATACATCACAATTTCGAAAATTTCATAAAATAAAATCACAATTTTCAGAAATATTCAAAAAATTACACTAAATGCTACACATGTTTCGAGACCTGCCGTAATATCCGTAGCAGATATTTAGAAATGTTTGAAAATTTACATAAAGTGATCATAAGTTCTTTAAGTTTGAATAAATTTCGTAAAATAACAAGAAATACATTATTAAAACACTATTTTCAGAAATATTCAAAAAATTACACTAAATGCTTCACATGATTCGACACCTTCCGTAATATCCGTAGCAGATATTTAGAAATGTTTGAAAATTTACACAAAGTGATCACAAGTTCTTTACGTTTGAATAAATTTCGTAAAATAACAAGAAATACATTATCAAAATGTTTAAAAATTATATAATAAACATTCTTATCTCGAAAAAATCATAAAATATCAACAAATACAGAGAGTCCTAGCGTGAATTACCAATGAATATCATGATTAACTCTCGATAATTCATGAAATAGCAATGTACCGAACTTAACTTTATTTAGAGTGAACTTAAGCAGCCGATCTCGTGTGCTGTACTTACTAAATAACGGGATATTGATAAAAAACGGCAATAAAGACTTCAAAATTTTCCAAAAATTCACAAAAAATGACAACAAATCCTTCATACTTTGAAAATTTTCATAAACCGGCCACAAATTACACGATAAATTTCACAAAATAAGAATAAATACATCACAATTTCGAAAATTTCATAAAATAAAATCACAATTTTCAGAAATATTCAAAAAATTACCCTAAATGCTTCACATGTTTCGAAACCTTCCGTAATATCCGTAGCAGATATACATCACAATTTCGAAAATTTCATAAAATAAAATCACAATTTTCAGAAATATTCAAAAAATTACACTAAATGCTTCACATGTTTCGAGACCTTCCGTAATATCCGTAGCAGATATTTATAAATGTTTGAAAATTTACATAAAGTGATCACAAGTTCTTTAAGTTTGAATAAATTTCGTAAAATAACACGAAATACAATATCAAAACCCTATTTTCAGAAATATTCAAAAAAATACCGTAAATGCTTCACATGTTTCGAGACCTTCCGTAATATCCATAGCAGATATTTAGAAATGTTTGAAAATTTATATAAAGTGATTACAAGTTCTTTAATTTTGAATAAATTTCGTAAAATAACAAGAAATACATTATCAAAATCTTTAAAAAATATATAATAAACACTCTTATCTCGAAAAAATCATAAAATATCAACAAATACAGCACTATTTAAAAAAAACATTCTAAAAGCGATTTTAAATGCTTGATATTTTTTGACAAATATAATGACGGCAAAAACTGTACAATTTTCGAAAAATTCTCATAAAATTAAACAAAATTCTTCAAAATCTTCAAAAATATGCATAATCTGCTTACTTACAACTTAACAATTTTCGAAAAATTGATATAACATGATGCCTAATTCTTAAAAATCTTTGCATACGTTATTGGCTACAAATACTTTACAATTTTCGAAACAATCACATAAATCTGCGAATTAAAAGCGTCAATTAAATTAATCGAAATCTCTGCTGGGGGTGAGTTAGAACTCTTGTTGCTTAACTACTGCTGGTTGGGCAAAACTGGCTTACTACTATCAGCGTATACCACGAAAAAAATTACAATCACATTTTTGTTCGAAATGATTCGTTGATAGTATTAAAAAAAAAAATCGAGAAAACGAAATCCTTTTTGGGGTTATAGAAATGCTGCGTATACCTGCATTTCTTTAGCACAAAAGTTTAGAGAAACTTATTGTAAAACGTAAGAAAAACTCTCTATAAACTCACTAAAAGTGCTTAATTTCGATAATAAAAATCCTTTCCGAAAGCGTTTAAAGGAATAAAAAATGAGGATAAGCAATAAAGGCCTAACTATGTTTTTTGACGGAATTTCGACATGTTGAAGACATGCCATCCTATATAACATCCTATAGAAAAGCTCAAATATGTTTAACTATAAACGGTATTTCAAAAATACATTAGAATTATTTTTATTTATTTCAATTGCCTGTAACTTGGTTATTCAAAATTGGGAGGTAGGCTGTTTGGCGCGTCGCGCCTCATTTTATGTACTGATATTTTTGACAAATAAAATGACGGCACTACAATTTTCGAAAAATTCGCATAAAATGAAAACAAATTCTTCACACACTTAAAAATTTTGCATATTACCCACATAACTTTACAAATTTCGAAAAATTGACACATCATTACAACTTATTCTTCAAAGCTTTTCATATGTTGATGACAACAAATACTTTTTTGAATTAATTTTGAATTTCGACATGTTGAAGACATGTCATCCTATATAATATCCTATAGAAAAGCTCAAATATGTTTAACTATAAACGGTATTTCAAAAATACATTAGAATTATTTTCATTTATTTCAATTGCCTGTAACTTGGTTATTCCAATTCTGGAGTTAGGCTGTTTTTGCGCATGGCGCCTCATTGTATGTAGCGATATTTTTTGATAAATAAAATGACGGCACTACAATTTTCGAAAAACTCGCATAAAATGAAAACAAATTCTTCAAACACTTCAAAATTTTGCATATTGCTCACTTATAACTTTACAAATTTCGAAAAATTGACACATCATTACTACTTATTCTTAAAAATCTTTGCATTTGTTAATGACAACAAATACTTTTTTGAATTGATTTTTAACATTGAGATGATATATTTTAGATTTTTTCCAAGTATAGTGGATCGGTTTTTGATAATTAGCAGTAAACAGCAGTAGACAGCAGTAAACAGCAGTAAACAAAACAAAACATTTAATAAGCAAATAATAATAATTATATATAAATAAAACACAATTGGTGTGAGTTTCACAAAATATTTAATGTTGTACTACGACAATTGTTGTGCTACACAGTGGTTTCATCAGGCAGATGAAAACTGATGAAAACTCAGTTTTCATCTGCCTAATGAAAGCTCTGTGTGGCTGTGTGTCACTGTGTGTCATCAGGCAGATGAAAACTGATGAAAACTCAGTTTTCATCTGTCTGATGAAGCCACTATGTAGCGAAACAATTGTCGTAGTACAACATTAAATATTTTGTGAAACTCACACCAATTGTGTTTTATTTATATATTAAGATGACGTTTCATCATGTACCTATCAACCTAATCAATCCAATAATAATTATATTATTAAAAATAATTATGTGTGAATTTCACAATTTGGACACGTATCCATTTAATCGAATTCTATTCAGTATTCAGTTCAATCTGCAGCCTATAAAGTCATTGTCAAAAAAAGATAAACTGGGATTCGAAAATACAATCTATGAGGTTTTCGATACGTACGCTGAAGGGTAACTACAGACAATTATCGTGCTTAAAGGTATTGTAGACATTTGAATAGATTGTAGGTTTGCATGCTAGAGAATTTGTTGATCAAAATTTGAGGATATTCATTTCGTAAGGTTTCTTTGAGTAGTTTATTTGCTTCTTCATGAACGACATATTTCTTTCAGAATGTATCTCAGAATATATGTGTTTTATTTATATATTAACATGAAGTCGCATCATGTATCGGCCTCATCAATCCAATAATAATTATGTTATGTGTGAATTTCACAATTTGGACACGTATCCATTTAACCGAATTCTATCAGTATTCAGTTCAATCTGCAGCCTATAAAGTCATTGGGCAAAAAAATAAACTGGGATTCGAAAATACAATCTTTGAGATTTTCGATACGTACTCTGAAGGGTGACTACAGATAATTATCGTGCTTAAAGGTATTATAGACATTTGAATAGATTGTAGGTTTGCATGCTAGAGAATTTGGTGATCAAAATTTGAGGATATTCATTTTGTAAGGTTTCTTTGAATAGTTTATTGCTTCTTCATGAACCACATATTTCTTTCAGAATGTACTTGGGCCAAAACTTAAGAAGCGTTTAGATCCTTTCTGTTTAATTTTATAGCACATTTGTGTTAGGTATCAAATTGTATCATTGGCAAATAATTGATTATTAATATTAGAGGCGGCATCTGTGGCTTTGTTTGTTTATATAAGCCGGGGCGCGACGCGCTCAGCTTAAGAACGAGAACGAAGGACATTGAGTTACGTGCTTTTATGGAGTGTGGATGCAAGTTCGGTGCCGATTGTGGGGAAAGCATGTGTGATCTGGTGTTTTGGTGTGTGTTGCGATGTGGACGGTTATGGATTAGGTGTTGGAATGGATTAAAGGTCAGTACATAAACTACAATATGTATATTAGATAGAGGTGCGTCCTGGAGGTGCGTTCTGGTAATTGCAACAAAAGAGGTTAATCCTAATTGCAACAAAAGAGGTTAGTCCTAATTGCAACAAAAGAGGTTAATCCTAATTGCAACAAAAGAGGTTAGTCCTAATTGCAACAATAGAGGTTAATCCTAGTAATTGCAACAAAAGAGGTTAGTCCTAATTGCAACAAAAGAGGTTAATCCTAATTGCAACAAAAGAGGTTAATCCTAGTAATTGCAACAAAAGAGGTTAATCCTAGTAATTGCAACAAAAGAGGTTAATCCTAGTAATTGCATTAAGAGAGGTTTATCCTAGTAATTGCAATAGAGAGATTCGTCCTAGTAATTGCAATAGAGAGATTCGTCCTAGTAATTGCAATAGAGAGATTCGTCCTAGTAATTGCAATAGAGAGATTCGTCCTAGTAATTGCAATAGAGAGATTCGTCCTAGTAATTGCAATAGAGAGATTCGTCCTAGTAATTGCAATAGAGAGATTCGTCCTAGTAATTGCAATAGAGAGATTCGTCCTAGTAATTGCAATAGAGAGATTCGTCCTAGTAATTGCAATAGAGAGATTCGTCCTAGTAATTGCAATAGAGAGATTCGTCCTAGAGGTTCGTCCTAGTAAGAGGTGTATGTCACTGCTTTGCACATGAAGGTGAAATACAATAGTCGTAGAGAATAATGGTTGAAGCCGTGAGTGCTAGCGATCCAGTTGGCGAGAGAACTGGCGGGGGAAGGGGAGTTGCTCCCCCGGTAAGTCCTTCCAATTATAGTTAATATACAATACTAAAAGAATACTCTTTATATGTGGGGAAATCATTTGGAGCCAATGCATCTTCGGATCGAGTTCAATATAAAGCCTGCGCATCCTGACCAATGAAAATACAGTATATTATGTAAGTGATTATTATTATTAATAGGTAAAATGGCGAAAATTTATGTATTAAATATGACGTCAAGTTAAGGCTACGATTGGAAAAAGAACTAGCCTAACATTTGGATTATATGTGTTATCACGATTCATTTTGAGATTATGATTGCATTGTTTCTTTGAACAGTTTATTTGCTTCTTCATGAACCACATATTTCTTTCAGAATGTACCTCGGCCAAAAATTCAGAAGCATTTAGATCCTTTCTGTTTAATTTTATAGCACATTTGGATTAGTTGTGTTATCACGATTCATTGTGAGATTGTGATTGCATTGTTTCTTTGAACAGTTTATTTGCTTCTTCATGAACCATATATTTCTTTCAGAATGTACCCCGTCCAAAAATTAAAAAGCATTTAGATCCTTTCTGTTTAATTTTATAGCACATTTGGATTATTTGTGTTATCACGATTCATTGTGAGATTGTGATTGCATTGCATTGTGATTGTGATTGTATGATTGTGTTGCAAGATTGCCGTATAGGACATCGCGTTTGAGTTATTTGTTGTAGTTTGATGGTGTGGGGTTGGTTTGCTTCTAATTTTAGATTTGTTTTTTTGGAATGATAGAACGTGGCTCGAGGGCTGACCTCGTATCATCGCGTGCTCGGCTCCGGTTTTGGAAATGGGAGGTAGATCATCTCGGTCCTCGACTTCTCGAGTCTCGCGGCAAGACGGGGGCTGTCTGGTTATCGCGCAAAATTTACGTGCTCGTTTCGCGTTTTGGGCTCGGCTCCCGTAGATTATCCCAAAAGTCAAGGCCGCCGGTTTAATTGCGCCGGAGAGAGCGGAGAGCTCCATCGATTCCCTCGAAGCCGCTCTCTGTATTATGTATGTGGAGTGTGGACCTCCTAGGGCCCTCGCTGCGTTTCGATAAAAATTGCCACGGTGCTTAGGGCGAGGTGTCGCCGAAAGTCTTTCTCCGCGCTCCCAGCAGAGAAGATGGCAGTTTAGTGGCTCCAGCACGAGCCGAAGTAATCACTGCGATATTGTACTCGGGACGGTCGTGCCGTGTATAGCTTGCGGACACCTTTATATCCTTTCGCCGCGCACATTCCCCCGTTTATTTGTATATGGTACAGCCAGTGTGTGTTCTTGGATATTTATTAAAACCGGGGACGCGCACTTGGGGCGGCGGGGAGGCGCCCATTCCGGTTCTGTGCCGGGGCCCCCAAGGGGGGCGTGGGGGGCTGGGGGGCAGTTTCTCTTTTAAATAAATTTCAAACTGGTTCGAGAACGAGAGAGGCATCATCTGTTCTTCAAGTTTAACAAGTTTCGCGTTCGATATCCGTCCACGTCGTCCCGTCAGGGCCGTAACGGCGCCATTACGCAGGAATTCCGCTCGATTTTTTTTCGTCCCCGCGCCCCCGCCTTCGAGTAGTGCATTTATTGGTTGCCCCCAGTTTTCGGGCGCTATAAATATTCCCCGTTTTTCGGGGGGCCCTAATTTCATGGTCCGACAGCGGCGCGCGCTCCTCCCGCCGCCCCCCATTCCAATTTTCGAACCCCTGTATCTAATTACAGTATTTCTCCTCCGTGGCATCCGAACGGGAACGGGCTGCATCTCGCCGTCTCGCTTCCCACAACGCCATCCCGGTCTTTCAGCCGGCGTTTCTTTTCCTCTTTAATTAGAGAATTCATGGCACGGTACACGTTATCTGACATTGCAATGCTCATCCCACCTCCGCCAGTGGAATACTTTACCGAAACGGCCACACACATTGTTCACGTGCGTCCCTCTGCTCCTTTTTGGCACGCCGCGAGAGCTTAATTGCCATCGTCCATTAATTAAGCGATTTTTACGCCCGAATACGTCGCTTTCCGAAAACCGTGATATGTTAATACCGGGGCCTCTTCCCGAAACGGCCTGCCAGCTCAAATAATAATATTAGCATCGGAATGGCCGCATTAGGACTACAGTTAGCCGGGACACATTTGAATTTTAATAACCCGACGAAAAGACGCTCCGAGATTACAATTTTCGACACACAAAATCTCAAAACGTTCAATTCGGTTAAATATTTTTTGCAACCTCCGTACAATAGAATATTATTCAACGAGCGAGAAAGTTGGCCATTTCCATGAGAATAAAATTTGCGACACGAGCCGAAGGCGAGTGGAGTTTCTTCGAGTGGAGATTTATTCGAGTGAAAATAAATCCTTAGATTGATCTTCAATATTTGTATAATTATTAACCAGAATATAGAATATTTGGTAGTTGTTAGGTAAATGAAATTTGCACATGCACATATTGAAATTATAAATTAAATCTAGAAAAAGTTTATGATGTGATCTAATAGAGTACATAGTAATAATTACAGTCGCGGAATCAATGTAGTTTACACTTTAGTTTTTCCTGTAGAAGTTCATAAAAATTCAGTCGCTTTGCAACAAATGTATTTTTTAATCAGTGATTCAGTTTTAACAACAATATTAGAGAATATCAGCAAAAACCACGCGAGGACACTAAAAATCAAATATCTCCTGGATTACATATTGGATATTAATTCAATTCAAGATATGATTTACCATCATATCAATAAATATCAGCAATAAAGCGTATTAATATTGATGCGCTACATTTGGAAATATCACGGATTTAAGTTTGGTAAAATTTGGGCAAATTACGTAAAACTGATTATTTCAAGAATCACGTATTGGATGATTATGTAATACAATCTTTCAATACCAATATAACATTTAATATCAATATGTAATGTTATAATATAAGTACATCACTCAATATCTTCAAATTATATTCGTATGAATAGTCTTTGAGATATCAGTGGTAACAACAATATTAGAAAATATCCTCAAAAAACTCGGGAGGGTACTAAATATAAATTACTTCCTGGATTACATATTGGATATTAATTCAAATCAAGATATGATATACCAATATATCACTGAATATCAACAACGACGCGTGTCAATATTGATGCGCTACATTTGAAGATATAACGGATGAAAGTTTGCTAAAATTTGAGAAAATCACGTAAAACTGTATGGTTCAAGAATTGCACATTGGATGATAATGTAATACAATATTTAAATACCAATCTATCACTTAATATCAATATGTAGCGTTATACTAAAAGTACATCACTGTATATCTTCAGATTGTATGAATATTAATAGTGTTTGAGATATCAGTGATAACAACAACATTAGAGAATATCAGGAAAAAACATGTGAGGATACTAAAAATCAAATATTTCCTGGATGACATATTGGATATAAATTCAATTTAAGATATGATTTACCAATATATCAATAAATATCGGTAACAAAGCGTATCGATATTGATGCGCTACATTTGGAAATATCAGTGATGAAAGTTTGCTAAAATTTGAGATAATCACGTAAAACCATATGTTTCAAGAATCACACATTAGATGATAATGTAATACAATATTTAAATGCCAATATATCACTTAATATCAATTTGTAAGAGTACATTACTCAATATCTTCAAATTGCAAGTATTCATAATTATAGTTTTAGAGATATCACTGATAACAACAATATTTGAGATTATTGGCAAATACACGTAAGGACACTAAAACTCAAATATTGCTAGGATCACATATTGGATAAAAATTAGATTCAAGATATGATTTATCTATATATCGCTAAATATCAATAACAAATCGTATCAATATTGGTGCGCTACATTTGGAGATATCACGGATGAAAATTTGGTAAAATTTGGGCATCACCAAAAATCGTATATTTCAAGAATCACGTATTGGATCATAATGTAATGAAAATAATGTAATGGAATGAAAATAATGCAATGTATTGCAAATAATGTAATGTAATGAAAATAATGAAGTATTTGAGAAAATCACGATAAATATCGATATAATCACACCGAAGCGACAAGAGCTGACAATGACTCATGTTTTTTCGAACAAATAATCGCGTTTTCTATGCCCGTTCGCATGCTTAAAGTAAATGTAATAGAGTGAAATGAAATAGAAACGTATGTCGAATTCCGGCGATATAGAGCTGACAATATCATTGTCAGCTCTCAACTGACTACTATAGTTACAAATATCTAAATTAATCTAATCTCAACTGTACTATGTATTTGGAAATTACAAGACATTAGTAGGTGTTTTGTGTTAAAATTATCTTTCTGAAGTATTTCTACAAATGAATACATTTTTTATATGCTGTAGAAAGATTAAAATTTCATTAAAAAAATTCCAAGACACAACATTTTTTTAAATCAAAATTTTCGGATCAATATTAATTTTACATACCTTAAAGAATAACGAAAATTTGAATATATACATAATTCAAAAATTTTAATATATACATTTGTTTGAACTCAAAATTGCCAGCCACGAACTTATTACTAGGCTGTTATCATTGATACCACTCACTTCATTTCCTCATTTCCCTCCAAATGTAATTCAACAATTTTAAAGAAGAATTTTCTATTTCTTCAGAGTATTTAATAAAATTTAAAATTTGAATATTTAAATAATTCAAAAATTTTAATATATACTTTTGTTTGAACTCAAAATTGCCAGCCACGAATTTATTACTATCCTGTTATCATTGATACCACTCACTTAATTTCCTCATTTCCCTCCAAATGTAATTCAACAATTTTGAAGAAGAATTTTCTATTTCTTCAGAGTTATTAATAAAATTTAAAATTTGAATATATATATAATTCAAAAATTTTAATATATACTTTTGTTTGAACTCAAAATTGCCAGATACGAACTTATTACTAGGCTGTTATCATTGATACCACTCACTTAATTTCCTCATTTCCCTCCAAATGTAATTCAACAATTTTGAAGAAGAATTTTCTATTTCTTCAGAGTTATTAATAAAATTTAAAATTTGAATATATATATAATTCAAAAATTTTAATATATACTTTTGTTTGAACTCAAAATTGCCAGATACGAACTTATTACTAGGCTGTTATCATTGATACCATTCACTTAATTTCCTCATTTCCCTCCAAATGTAATTCAACAGTTTTTATTTACAGTTTATGAAATAAATAAGATACAGGAAATCGTAGAATTGAGAATTTTCCATTTCTTCGGAGTATTTAATAAAATTCAACAAATTATTTGTAGTTTATTAAAGTAAAATAGAAACATACACTGATTCAAAATATAATTTATTTTTAA
This sequence comes from Othius punctulatus, assembly GCA_951805005.1. NCBI lineage: Eukaryota > Metazoa > Arthropoda > Insecta > Coleoptera > Staphylinidae > Othius > Othius punctulatus. Next base: position 11,435,991 of record OX638145.1, read on the forward strand.
TAATATTTTTGTTAAAACAGACAAGTTAAACCCATCATATGGCAAGTTCTACTTCATGGCCACTTCTTCTCGGCCACATCTTCTTCATCTCGGTTACAATATCTTATCTTATCTTAAGTTGTGGTTGTTGTTTGTGTTGTATTGTGCTGTGATAAAATTGATAATTATTCTTAAAATTTAAACCCATAATATGGCAAAATACAAGTCTTCTTCTCCTGAGCCATAATTTTTTATCAGATATATTGTGATGCAATTGATAACTATGATTGTAGTTAACCATCCTTTGCAGCCTCTTGGACAGTTCGTCTTCAAGTATTGCGATTTGTATGAAGACGTATGTTCTCTTCTATAGAGCTTATTTTACTTCAGTAACTATAATCATTGCTGTTCCAACAGGAATTAAAGTTTTAGAAGTATTTTTTTCATTTCAGTCTCTTGAGGATTTTTTCATAGTAGATTAGTCCCAACAATTGATTTAGGTATAATCTGACTTCGTCTGAAGTAACTTATTTGCGGTGTCTATCCAATATCTCGTACATCAAATTAATATGACATATAAGAAACGTATTTTTCGTTATGCGCAAAATAATACAAATTTTAGTATATTTAATAATTATTATTATCTAAGCCTATAATAAAATATAAATAAAACACGTTACTTTGTTAGTATCACATAAAATTATTTATTGATTTGTTACAAGTTTCGACTACTTAAGTAATCAGGGACAGGGATATGCATGATGAAGGTGCATGCACAAATAAAAAATATATAATACGAAAATTTGTCATTATTAAACAGAGTATCTTAAACTAGAGCAGCCTTACTTATTTATATACAGCGGCATCAAAGATAAAATACAATAATAAAAATTAAATATAATTAAAAAAATTTTAATGAAGATTACAATAATCATTGAATTTATCTTCAATGGACGACAGGGATATGCATGATGAAGGTGTATGTACAAATAAAAAATATATAATTAAATATATAAAATTTGTCATTTTTCAGTGCCAATGCAATGTGTAGAGAAAATGGATAAAGCTTGTATCAATTTGGTCAAATATCTATTGAAGCTCTGACAAACGGACAAAAATATTTTCAAATCCAATAATACAAATGTTTATAGAAATATTTAAATAAAACTCTATAAAATGTGAACCAAATTTTGATGGTAGAAATTGTTCCGAATTATTTTGTTTTGAATATAACTTTTTAAGTTTTGTGAAAATTAACTCAATGAAAAATCAATGAAAAGTCGATTCAACGTGCGTTAGAAATGTAACTAAACATGAAAAGTAGGTATATTTCTACATTAAAATATATATATATATATATATATATATATATATATATATATATATATATATATATATATATATATATATATATATATATATATATATATATTACTGAGTGTTGCGTAGTTTTCGTATGTTTATTGTATACATGAAGTATCTAGGGATGCATCTCCACCAGACGAGAACTCAGTTATAATTAACCATTACATTGAGCAAATTAACAAGCAGCAATTGTCGCTGCGGATTTCTGTGTTTGTAATATGCATGACAACATTGTGAACAAAACTGCATTACGGCTGAAACAAAGCCTTTGTATATATCATACAAACGCCCCCAAAAAAACAGCGACTGGATATATTCTTCACCTGATTTACCAAATTTTGCTCTTTTCGATGATGCAATGCTCTTCCACGCACTCAACGCCGAAACGGGCGGTCCCCATTTTTTACGATTTCCGTCTAATTAATGTATCGGCCGTGTGGCAATAACGGTGGGCGAAATACGCGTAATTTTCGATGGCTTTACACCATGCAGGCACAGCTAATATGCATACGCGCATTTGCATGCCTATCGATTCGGCTCGCTTTGGGAAGCTCTCTCTGATGGTGAATATAAAGGAGTACTAATGAGCTTGTCGGTGTCCGCGATGGGTCAGAATTGATTTACTAAATCGCAGAAATTATGCATCGATGACAAATAATGATTAAATAATTCACCCACCAACTATTTACGTTCATAACGGAATACTATAGCTGCAAATATAAATTATTTCCGTTGAGTAAAGGTAGAAAGTAGAAATAAATTACAGAATTATGCATTAGCGATAATAGGATAATACTGCATTAACTACAATAGTATATTATTGCATTAACGACAATAGTATATTATTACATTAACGATAATAGTATATTATTTAACGAGCATATAATGTAAGCCATAATTCACGAGGATGAAGTTTATTATAATTATCAGAGTGAATTATACTCATAATAAATGAATTATGTATTACCATTGATTATATTACCCTTACTATTATTAGGGTATTATAATCAATGGTATTACCATTATATACGAGGCGCATAAAACTATGTTTTATCAACGACTTTTAAAACAAATTATGAAACTATTCACAATTTTTTTTTTTTTTAATTCAAAATTGTTGATTAGAAATGGCATTAAAAACAATGAAACAGTCATCAAACATTAACCGTAACCATTAACCGACCTTAAAAACGCCATAGAATGATGAACTGATTTACCATTACTGTGATCTCAGCTCCATGTTTTATAATTCATGAAACACCGGTGAATTTTGAGGGCAATTAGACATGCAAAAAAGTACTTACGTGACTAATTACGTGACTAATTACTTACGTGATTAGAGCTTTATTAATGATGACTTGATTTAACAGAAAAACATTGTTGTGATGTCAGCTCTGTGTTTTATAATTCATAAAACACCAGTGAATTGTGAAGGCCATAACATTACAGTTACTTACATGATTAGAGCTTTATTAATGATTTGAGTTAACAGAAAAAAAATATAGTGATGAAACTTCTGTGGTTTGTAATTTATAAAACACCGATGAATTATGAAGGCCATTATGTTGCCATGGTTACTTACAAAATGAATGCATTTATAGATGTTTGTTATTGAATCGGGAAAAAACAAAATTGAATTTTAGGAATTGTGTTAAATATTGATTTAATATTTTCTCGCCTCCTTTAAACGTACATTAACAAAAAAATGAGGCACTGCTTATATTTTCTTACCTCCTCTCGTGAAACGATTCACTAGTTGCAAAACCCAAATAAAGTCGCTCTCAATGAGTAATCGAGTGATGCAATTTGTAATTTTATATGTTTTCGGTGTAGCCTAGACTGGCAGTGTTTGTAAACACGTCTGCGCTTAGGCGAATATTAGCACGTGCCGCTGCTGGTGCCGAAATCAATAAAAAGCGTCTCGTAAATTGCAATTTGTTGGTCTTAATGGGCTTGCGAGGGGTGCGGTGGGGAGGTTGTTTGGCAGCGAGGGCGTTGCTCGCAGTGATTTTGCTTCTTCTAATGACAAATCATTACAAACCGAAGAAGTGTGGAATAACACTTTCGAGGAAATATTATAACGTAATTCTCTTCAGTTACTTTATATTTAGTTTAAGTACGTATTTTATTACTCCAATTTTGTCTTTAACAATAAATATAATTATTATATTATGACATTACTGAAAAAAAAATGAAACAATACATTTTATACTGATATTATCAGATAAAAATAGGTACCTTATTATTACCTACGTTTTTTTTATAACTATAACACTTTTTTTAACAATAATTATTATAATATGGGATTTAAAAAAATATATGTTAAACATGAAATATTAAACTGAGTATAACATCAATCTTGTGATTATTAAAAATTGAGAAATTTTACATAGTTTTTTAAACAAATGTTAATGTTTTTAGTCTCGTAACTCATCTAAATATGCCGTTAACTATGTACATAGTAAATCTGCAATATATAATTACTGTAAAGTTATAAATAATTTTGTTAGTATTTTATCCATTTTACCAGATATTTCTCATTATTATTTGTTATTTGTAAAACTACTTTCTGGTATCTTCTAGTATTTATTTAGTAGGGAAAAATAAATAAATAAATCATAGAAGATACCAGAAAGTACTTTAACAAATAACAAAAAATAATAATTATAAAACATTATTCAAAAGTTGTTGAAAACCACTGGTCAAGTGGTTATGGCTTGGTTAGGTTAGATTACGTTAGATTGAATACTTATGAGATGCAATCGAATGTCCAAAACTAAATATGTCTTCAGGAGCTAAATTTGCATTACAGAGTTAAATACGTAGGTCAGCTCCAAATTCTCTAGTCAGTTTAGGTCAATTATTTAACCTAAATTGCCAGGAGCGTATTCTATTGGCCAAAGAAAAATATTTATTTGCTTTCCAGCAAACTTTATCTCAGTTTCAAAGAAATAAATTATTTTTAAATAATGGCATCTAGGTTTGATAAATCAAAATTTTTGAAAAGAGCAAAATTTAGAGCTGATTTAGCTGTTGGATGTTTTATTTATATTTTTTAATTTTAGTGTAGAGCTGTTTAGAGCTAAAGTAAGTGTTGTACTTTTGGAATATATAAAGTTGTTTTTGTTTATAGTTTGAACTTTCGTTCCAAAGTGAAAGGGTGTTGACTGTTTTAACTAGTTGCAATTTTGAATGTGCCATATGCTTATCTTTTGTTTTTAAAAATTGCAACTACAACACCTAGTTATGAAAAATTTAAAGTTGTTTTTGTTTATAGTTTGTGTACATATTTTGTTTTATTTGTATATAGAAATTTAAAAGGTTTAGACAAATACTTTTCACTTTGTTTTAAAAAAATTAAAATTTCCAAAGTGCTACAAGCTTATCATCTTAACTTGATCTTTCACTTGAGTATTTTAACAAGTCGCAATTTTCAAAGTGCTACAAGCTTATCTTTCGTTTTTAAAAATGGTAACTACAACACTTAGTTTTGGAAAGTTCTTAAAGTTGTTTTTGTCTATAGTTTGTGTAAATATTTTGGTTTATTTGTGTATAGAAATTTAGAAAGTTTGGACAAATACTTTACATTTTGTTTTAATAAAATGCATATTTCCAAAGTACCACAAGCGTATCTTCTTAAGTTATTTATTTATATATAATGGCAGCTGCTCAGCATTGGAAAATAGAAGGTTTTTTAAGTTTGTTTATAAAAATATAGAAGTTTTGTGAAAATTTTTACTTTGTTTTGTTTAAACAAATTACATTTTTCAAAGTGCCACAAGCTTATCTTTTGTTTTTAAAAATTGCAACTACAACACTTAGTTATGGAAAATTCAAAGTTGTTTTTGTTTATAGTTTGTGTACATATTTTGTTTTATTTGTATATAGAAATTTAAAACGTTTAGACAAATACTTTTCACTTTGCTTTAACAAATTGCAAATTACCAAAATACCACAAGCTTATCTTCTTAACTTGACCTTTCACTTAACTGATTTAACAAGTTGCAATTTTCAAAGTGCCACAAGCTTATCTTTTGTTTTTGAAAGTGTCAACTGCAACACTTAGTATTGGAAATTTTAAAGTTGTTTTTGTTTATAGTTTGTGTAAACATTTTGTTTTATTTGTTTATATAAATTTTAAATCTTTAGACAAATACTTTTCACTTTGTTTTATCAAATTGCATATTTCCAAAGTACCACAAGCCTATCTTTTTAACTTATTTATTTATAAATAATGGCAGCTGCTCAGCTTTAGAAAATAAAAAGGTTGTTTTAAGTTTGTTTATAAAAAAATAGAAGTTTTGTGAAACTAATACTTTGTTTTGTTTAAACAAATTACATTTTTCAAAGTGCCACAAGCTTATCTTTTGTTTTTAAAAATTGCAACTACTACACTTAGTATTGGAAAATTTAAAGTGGTTTTTGTTTATAAAAAAGATTTGTGTAGATATTTTGTTTTATTTGTACAAGCTTATCTTTCGTTTTTAAAAATGGTAACTACACTTAGTTTTCAAAAGTTCTTAAAGTTGTTTTTGTTTATAGTTTCTGTAAATATTTTGGTTTATTTGTGTATAGAATTTTAGAAAGTTTTGACAAATACTTGTCACTTTGTTTTAACCAAATTCATATTTCCAAAGTATCACAAGCCTATCTTCTTAACTTATTTATTTATAAATAATGGCAGCTGCTCAGCTTTAGAAAATAAAAAGGTTTTTTTAGTTTGTTTATAAAAAATTAGAAGTTTTGTGAAACTGTTACTTTATTTTGTTTAAATAAATTACATTTTTTAAAGTGCCACAAGCTTATCTTTTGTTTTAAAAAATTGCAACTACTACACTTAGTATTGGAAACTTTAAAGTGGTTTTTGTTTATAAAAAAGATTTGTGTAGATATTTTGTTTTATTTGTACAAGCTTATCTTTCGTTTTAAAAAATGGTAACTAAACACTTAGTTTTGGAAAGTTCTTAAAGTTGTTTTTGTCTATAGTTTGTGTAAATATTTTGGTTTATTTGTGTATAGAAATTTAGAAAGTTTGGACAAATACTTTTCATTTTGTTTTAATAAAATGCATATTTCCAATGTACCACAAGCCTATCTTCCTAAGTTATTTATTTATAAATAATTGCAGCTGCTCAGCTTTAGAAAATAAAAAGGTTTTTTTATAAAATTTTGTTTTGTTTATAAAAAATTAGAAGTTTTGTGAAACTATTACTTTGTTTTCTTTAAACAAATTACATCTTTCAAAGTGCCACAAGCTTATCTTTTGTTTTAAAAAATTGCAACTACTACACTTAGTATTGGAAAATTTGAAGTTGTTTTTGTTTATAGTTTGTGTAGATTATTTGTTTATTTGTTTACAGAAATTTCAAAAGTTTGGATAAATACTTTTCATTTTGCTTTAATAAATTGCAAATTTCCAAAATACCACAAGCTTATCTTCGTAACTTGACCTTTCACTTAACTGTTTTAACAAGTTACAATTTTCAAAGTACCACAAGCTTATCTTTTGTTTTTGAAAATACCCAGTGTTAGAAAATGAAATGGTTGTTTCAAAGTTTGTTAATTATGTTTATACAGTTACAGTTTTCAATATTCCGCAAGCTATTATTTTTTTTAAATGGCAGGTACAACAAATAGTTGTGAAAAATTTTGGAAAGTTTTCTTGTGACTTTGGTTTATAGTTTAGTAAATATATCATCTTTATCTTTCATCAATATCTTTTGTTTTTAAAAGTGGCAACTACAACACTTAGTTTTAGGAAATATTGAGTAATTTTTGTGATTTTTGTGTATGAGTTTTGTATATGTTTAGAAATTTCAAACGTTTGGATAATTTCTTTTCACTTTGTTTTCACAAATTGCAAATTTTCGGAGTACCACAGGCACACCTCTTTATCTCATTTATACCACTATATCTATACTATTATATTTCAATATATATGGTACTTATAGTACTTATACTACTAAATATAATACTTGTGTAAGAAAATGATAAACTTCTTTCAACGTTTGTTTATTTTGTCTGTACAAATTACAGTTTTCAAATTACTTTAAGCTTGTCTATTATTTTTTTTAAATGGTAGCTACAACACATAGTTTTGGAAACTTTTGGAAAGTTGGGTTGTGACTTTGGTTTATAGTTTTGTTAATATTTTATCTTTATCTTTCATCAATATCTTTTGTTTTTAAAAGTGGCAACTACAACACTTAGTTTTGGAAAATATAGAGTTATTTTTGTGAATTTTGTGTATGACTTTTGTAAATGTTTAGAAATGTAAAACGTTTTGATAATTACTTTCACTTTGTTTTCTAAAATTGCAAATTTTGTAAATACCACAGGCATAACTCTTTAACTCATTTATATTTAGATAATACTCAATGTTAGAAAATGAAAATGTTATGTCAAAGTTTGTTTATTTTGTTTATATAAATTAGAAATTTCAAAATAACGCAAGCTTGTCTATTTTTTTTTAAATGGCAGTTACAACCCATAGCTTTAGAAAATTTTGGATAGTTTTTTTGTGAGTTTAGTTTCTAGTTTTGTAAATATTTTATCTTTATCTTTCATCAATATCTTTTGTTTTTAAAAGTGGCAACTACAACACTTAGTTTTGGAAAATATAAAGTTGCTTTTGTGATTTTTGTGTATAGCTGTTGTAAATGTTCAGAAATTTAAAACGTTTTGATAATTTCTTACCACTTTGTTTTCTAAAATTGCAAATTTTCTGAGTAGCACCTCTTTAACTCATTTATACTCTATACTACTATACAACAATATTACTATATTATATATAGTACTTATACTACTATATATAATACTCAGTGTAAGAAAATGATAAGGTTCTTTCAAAGTTTGTTTATTCTGTTTATACAAATTACTATTTTCTGCAAGTACTGCAAGCTTGTCTATTATTTTATTAAATGGCATTTACTTCATAGTTTTGGAAAAAAATTGAAAATTTTCTTGTGACCTTGGTGTATAGTTTAGTCAAAATTTCATCTTCTCTGAGATAACAAAGTAAGAATTTTGAGGTGGCAGTCAATCCCTCCAACTTGCTGTATATAAGTAAGTTGTGTTACTTTCATTCCATTATATCATAGTTACATAAAATATCTTAACGTTATGCAAGTTTTCAGAAAATGCATAAAAATCCAAAAACACTGTAGCTATTCGTTATTCATAAAACTATTTTCGTTTAGACCATTTTTAACGTAAAATATGCACAAAAATGAGCATCAATCTCAACTAATAAAGCATCATATATAACGATCTTTATTAAGGCTATCGACCCCAGAAGGGGTCTTTCCGACCTAAAGCATCAATATCTTCAACATTTTCAATTTATTGCAATATTTATCAATTTTTTTTATATAACTTATTAACAATTTACCATTGCGAACTTCGTATGCTCGGGAGCGTCCAGTTTCGGTAACTTTGATGTGAATGCTCCATACATTTGTCGTTGTAAATGAAAAATCGAATAACAGTGCTGCAATTTCAGCACTTTTTAGATTTATTTGTAGTAGTAAGTCACGTGTACAAAAAATGAACACAAAAATAGATTGCCATTTAAAAAAATGATAAACTTGAGATTTTATAATTTCAGAGTTTTAACCATCCCAAATATTTGGTTTTGACAACTTAATAACAATTTATCCTTTTGAACTTCGTATGCTTGGGAGCGTCACTTTTCGGTAACTTTGATGTATATGCTCCATACATTTGTCATTGTAAATGAAAAGTTCTTTATTAACGGTGCTTTAATAGCAATTTCTGTACTTTTTAGATTTATGTTTAATATATTAAGTTATATGTGCAAAAAAATGAACACAAAAATAAGTTGCCATTAAAGAAAAACGATGATAAAGTTTAAGATTTTATAATTTCAGAGTTTTAACCATCCCCATTTTGTATTTTTTTGACAACTTGATAACAATTTACCCTTGTGAACTTCTTATACGTGGGAGCGTCCCTTTTCAGTAACTTTGATGTAAATGCTCCATACAAATGTATGGAGCATTGGAGCTCCATACAAATGTATGGAGCATTTACATCAAAGTTACATTTGTCATTGTACATGAAAAATCGATTATTAACGGTGGTTTAAAAGCAATTTCTGCACTTTTTAGATTTATGTTTATATTGTATAGTGGATATAATATTGTTCTGGCTATTATAGCCCACTGCATATAATGTTGTTCTGGCTATTATAGCCCTGCTTGACTGTCCTGCTCCAATTATTTCCCATCTGCGGGTGTCGGAAACGATAATGAAGCTAAATTAATTGCCAATTATAGCTGTCGAAATCGCGCATTATCATAGCGACATGGAAAAAACTTGTACACCGTACGCAATTAAAAATATTAGCACATAATGCCGATTAATTGGCCGCGCACGTAAACGTCGCATCCTGACACAGAAAGAAAAAAAAACGGGATCGATTAATCAATTCCCGTGCGTTTTACGGCCGGACATAAACCTGGGGGCATTAATAACGTTCCCGCGTTCAATGGCAGAATTTACATTATCGACGCCTCGAGGTCTCGGTCGTTCTCTTCCAATGACTCCGAATGCAAGGCGATAGAACAAGTTAATGGCCATCACAGACAATTAACGCGTTTCATGGTTATTTACACCAAAACCGTATTAAGCAACAACAGATACCGAAAGCACCTGCAATGGGATAATTACCAAATGTTTTTATGGCGTTGAATGTATAATTTTGTTTCCGTGCTTCGTATAAAGAAATAAATATACCAAATATACGAAGCTTAGGCTTGAATTAGTTTACTTGTTTTAATTGATATCAAAAATTAAAATTATTTGTCAAGGAGTAGACCATTGGTACAATAGTTGGGTGGTTAGCATTACATGTTGAAATCTGAAACCTATACGCAAAATGAAATAAAAATAATGCACGAGTAAATATACAAAATACATTTCGCATCATAAACGTGCAAATCATGGCGTTAATACGATCGAAAATTGTATCAATTTCTACACAATACGCGATTTGGCGGACGATTAGGGATAACCTGCATGTCACTGACCTTATACAAGAAGTCCCTGCATACGTGAGAACCCTCGGGAAGGCTCTGGAGGACCTGGAAGCACCACCAATTACCCGAAACAGCATCTTCTTGGCACCACGCACTCACAACTGCACGTGCTCTCGACTGAGGCCTCGGAGACGTGCAGGTGTCCATGCAGCGAATCAATCCACTCAAAACAATTAGTCTTGCGTTAAATCGGTGCAGCAATTTTCTGAATTTCGGCGTATGTGAATCTGGTCGCAGCCAAGTACAGAAGTCGATGCGCGCGATTAATCATTGTCTGCTGGTGTCACACCAAAGAGTTTCTTGCAGTTAGACAAAGGTGCAATGATAAGTTACGAGATAAGAAGTGGTGCATTGTTAGTTTACGGACAAGACTCGACACGATTTATTTTAATTAGGTCGGTATTGAAAATGTGAAGATGTGTGCGCTGTTATCTACGTTTCTGTAGTTTGCAACTTTACGGATGAATTGGACGTTGATGAGCATGGAAATTGCCAAAACCGATGGTGTTCGTTGTAAAATAGATGTGTGGTTATTGATTCCTCGCAGTCGAGGATTTGCCTTCTTTGTGAAATCTATTCTTGGGCAATACACATAAAGTAAATGCAGATTTCTTTGGTGTGTTTTGCTACATACGTGGATACAGGTTAGTGCACACGTTGCTAAAAATGTTTTGTTCGATTTTGCAGTAGTTAGAGCCCTTTTAATTGAGAAATTAATTACGAATGCCACCACATTTTATTGGCTATAAAAATATGCAGTTTAAAATTGTCTCTAAATCGTATTAAAATAACAAAAGGTAAATAAAACACTTCAGTTTCACGAATCTATAAATAAGCTCTACATTGTAGATCTTAATTTTTTTAAATATATTCTTCTGTCTTTTCAGCCTTCTGTCATCCATCTTTGGACATAGGCCTCCTCAAGTTGCTTCCATTCCTCTCTACTACTTGCTATGTCAGTCCATTTCTTTCCTGCATGTTTCTTAAATTTCTTAAATATATTACATACAACAAATGGCTATTATCTCATTGATAACTGCAGTGGGTGGCACCCAAATTAATCCGTCCCCGACTATATGAAAACATTGAAGTCCTCGATGCACTGGAAGCAATTACTCATCCAGACTCAGGCGATTCCTCCTTTCAGCCCTGCGGATGGTAATTCCGTCCCATTGTCTGTGCGGCTGCGACAAAGCCGCATTTACCGATTTTCTGCGTCCGTCCTGTGGGATTAAATTATAACTCCTTTAGAATCCCGCCTAGGCGAATGGGTGTTTATGAAGATGAGGGCCGAGCCATTGTCGGCGCCGTTCGTGGGACGGGTTCTGGGGTCGAGACCACCATGAGAAACGCTCGCCCATAACTCACCGGCCCTTTTTACAGACGGACCTTGCGGAGAGCGAGAGCCTTCCACGGTAAATTTCGGCCCCATTGTGGGGCGATTTCACGTGGACGGCATCGCCTTGTTTACCTTAGCGGGATGGCGGCCCATGGGCATTTGCATAACGCGATGGCGAACTGAAGAGTCCATCAGAGGTTCCAGAATTAATAACTAGTTACATGATTTTTTGTACACAGAAAACAATAGTGCATTCAAAAGTTAAGAACGGCCATCAGAACTGAAGAGTCCATCAGAGGTTCCAGTATTAAGAACTAGTTACATATTTGTTTCTACACAGAAAACAATAGTGCATTTTCAGGAATAATGTCTTTATTCCTGTACCGAAACTTTGCCAAATTTTCAGGAGTAATGTCTTTAGGTGTAGTAAATACAAATCTAATATCAAATATGTAATTAATAAATTTTCATAAATTTCAGTAATAGCTAACTCATACCTGTAAATGCTGAAAATCATATGCTCGATTTTCTCACTTATTCATTAGAGAAACTTTGCCAAATTTTCAGGAAGAATGTCTTTAGGTGTGGTAAATACAATTTTAATATCAAATATGCAATTCAGAAATTTTCAGAAATTTCAGTAATAGCTAACATATAATTGTACATACTGAAAGTTGTATCTTCGATTTTCTCACTTATTCATTACAGAAACTTTGCCAAATTTTCAGGAATAATGTTTTTAGGTATGGTAAATACAAATTTAATATCAAATATGCAATTCAGAAATTTTCAGAAATTTCAGTAATAGCTAACCCATACCTGCACATACTGAAAGTTATATCTTCGATTTTCTCACTTATTCATTACAGAAACTTTGCCAAATTTTCAGGAATAATGTCTTTATGTGTAGTAAATACAAATCTAATATCAAATATGTAATTAATAAATTTTCAGAAATTTCAGAAAAAGCTAACTTATACCTGTAAATGCTGAAAGTAATATGCTCGATTTTCTCACTTATTCATTACAGAAACTTTGCCAAATTTTCAGGAATAATGTTTTTAGATGTGGTAAATACAAATTTTATATCAAATATGCAATTCAGAAATTTTCAGAAATTTCAGTAATAGCTAACCCATACCTGTACATACTGAAAGTTATATCTTCGATTTTCTCACTTATTCATTACAGAAACTTTTCCAAATTTTCAGGAATAATGTCTTTAGGTATAGTAAATACAAATCTAATATCAAATATGTAATTAATAAATTTTCATAAATTTCAGTAAAAGCTAACTTAAACCTGTAAATGCTGAAAGTTATATGCTCGATTTTCACACTTATTCATTACAGAAACTTTGCCAAATTTTCAGAAATAATGTCTTTAGGTGTGGTAAATACAAATCTAATATCAAATATACAATTAATAAATTTTCAGAAATTTCAGTAAAAGCTAACTTATACCTGTAAATGCTGAAAGTCATATGCTCGATTTTCTCATTTATTCATTACAGAAACTTTGCCAAATTTTCAGGAATAATGTCTTTAGGTGTAGTAAATACAAATCTAATATCAAATATGTAAATAATAAATTTTCAGATATTTCACTAAAAGCTAACTTATACCTATAAATGCTGAAAGTTATATGCTCGATTTTCTCACTTATTCATTATAGAAACTTTGCCAAATTTTCAGGAATAATGTCTTTAGGTGTGGTAAATACAAATCTAATATCAAATATGTAAATAATAAATTTTCAGATATTTCAGTAAAAGCTAACTTATACCTATAAATGCTGAAAGTTATATGCTCGATTTTCTCACTTATTCATTGCAGAAACTATCCCAAATTTTCAGGAATATTGTCTTTAGGTGTGGTAAATACAAATCTAATATCAAATATGTAATTAATAAATTTTCAGAAGTTTCAGTAATAGCTAATTCATACCTGTAAATGCGGAAAGTAATGTGCTCGATTTTCTCACTTATTCATTGCACAAGCGTTGCCACATTTTCAGGAATAGTGTCTTTAGGTGTAATAAATACAAATCTAATATCAAATATGTAAATAATAAAAAATTTCAGAAATTTCAGTAAAAGCTAACATATACCTGTACATACTGAAAGTTATATCTTCGATTTTCTCACTTACTCATTACAGAAACTTTGCCAAATTTTCAGGAATAATGTCTTTAGGTGTGGTAAATACAAATTTAATATCAAATATGTAATTAATAAATTTTCAGAAATTTCAGTAAAAGCTAACTTATACCTGTAAATGCTGAAAGTTATATGCTCGATTTTCTAATTTATTCATTACAGACACTTTGCCAAATTTTCAGGAATAATGTCTTTAGGTGTGGTTAATACAAATTTAATATCAAATATGCAATTCATAATTTTTCAGAAATTTCAGTAATAGCTAACCCATACCTGTACATACTAAAAGTTATATCTTCGATTTTCTTACTTATTCATTACAGAAACTTTGCCAAATTTTCAGGAATAATGTCTTTAGGTGTAGTAAATACATATCTAATATCAAATATGTAATTAATAAATTTTCAGAAATTTCAGTAAAAGCTAACTCATACCTGTAAATGCTGAAAGCTATATGCTCGATTTTCTCACTTATTCACTACAGAAACTTTGCCAAATTTTCAGGAATAATGTCTTTAGGTCTGGTAAATACAAATTTAATATCAAATATGCAAATTAGAAATTTTCAGAAATTTCAGTAAAAGCTAACTTATACCTGTAAATGCTGAAAGTTATATGCTCGATTTTCTCACTTATTCATTACAGAAACTTTGCCAATTTTTCAGGAATAATGTCTTTAGGTGTGGTTAATACAAATTTAATATCAAATATGCAATTTATAAATTTTCAGAAATTTCAGTAATAGCTAACTTATACCTGTACATACTGAAAGTTATATCTTCGATTTTCTCACTTATTCATTACAGAAACTTTGCCAAATTTTCAGGACTAATGTCTTTAGGTGTATTAAATACAAATCTAATATCAAATATGCAATTAATAAATTTTCAGAAATTTCAGCAATAGCTAACCCATTCCTGTACATACTGAAAGTTATATCTTCGATTTTCTCACTTATTCATTACAGAAACTTTGCCAAATTTTCATGAATAATGTCTTTAGGTGTAGTAAATGCAAATCTAGTATCAAATATGTAATTAATAAAATTTCAGAAGTTTCAGTAATAGCTAACCCATATCTGTAAAAGCTGAAGGTTATATCTTCGATATTCTCACTTATTTCCTACAGAAACTTTACCAAATTTTCAGGAATAATGTCTTAAGGTGTAGTAAATACAAATCTAATATGAAATATGTAATTAATAAAATTTCAGAAGTTTCAGTAATAGCTAACTCATACCTGTAAAAGCTGAAGGTTATATCTTCGATATTCTCACTTATTTATTACAGAAACTTTACCAAATTTTCAGGAATAATGTCTTTAGGTGTAGTAAATACAAATCTAATATCAAATATGTAATTAATAAATTTTCAGAAATTTCAGTAATAGCTAACTCATACCTGTAAATGCTGAAAGTCATATGCTCGATTTTCTCACTTATTCATTACAGAAACTTTGCCAAATTTTCAGGAATAATGTCTTTAGGTGTGGTTAATACAAATTTAATATCAAATATGCAATTCAGAAATTTTCAGAAAATTCAGTAATAGCTAACCCATACCTGTACATACTGAAAGTTATATTTTCGATTTTCTCACTTATTCATTAACGAAACTTTGCCACATTTTCAGGAATACTGTCTTTATGTGTAGTAAATACATATCTAATATCAAATATGTAATTAATAAATTTTCAGAAGTTTCAGTAATAGCTAATTCATACCTGTAAATGCTGAAAGTTATATGCTCGATTTTCTCACTTATTCATTACAGAAACTTTACAACATTTTCAGCAAACTCTATTAAAAAAAATACACTAAATTACTGGAAAAAAAAATGTATAGCAACTACCCAAAATTTTAATAAACATAATAAACTAAACTTAACTTACATTTTATTTACATTTTCTCACTAATCAAAACAAAATATATAATGATTCAATATTTGTAGCACTTATTATTGAAATAAAAAATAAATCTCATAGTCAATGTTAACGTGAGAATTTTTATAGTTGCCCATCTGCGCTGTTCCGTTTTCTAATATGAAATAGGTATTAATAATAATAATAATAATAATAATAATAATCCGTACTACTCCTCCACCTATGGCGTAATTAGTTACTGTCATAATTTTTGACAGAGAATTTGACAGAGTATTAGCAATATGAATTAGTTATTATTATTATTACATGGTTATTTAATCACGGTTTGCTGTGGCTTTATCTACGAGAGTAAATCAATTGAAACAGCAGAATGCTGTGGTAATTTACGTCGTATTCCTGGTATTTTACTTATTCTCCTGTAAGTACGAAAATATTCGCACTGTAAGATAAAAATATACACAAGGATGTTAGAAACTACATCTGAAACGCATTTCCATTCCGATTGTATGTATCTCGAAGCGTTACTCGACTCGTATCAGTTGAATGGAAACGTAATTTTTAAGTAAAACGCACGGCCGATATTATACAGCAAATGCATTTACCCCTTTATCAACTGAACCCTCTCGAACCTTTCCGGGCTTAACCGTGCCGGCTCATTGATTTACTCACATGCCGCCATCAGGATTCGAGTTTTTCCATTGCCCCTGCTGAAAAATTGAAACCCTGCGGGCGTCATCGCCGCCCCCGCCCCGAAATTATTTCCAATATTCATAAAGCAGGTCCCTTTTTGGGTTAAACGAAACAGCTGGGACGAAATAATTTTATTACAGAAATGTGTAAATGGCGACGGCCCTATCGGCGCTCCTATCGGGCGTTTGAATATTTATGAGGACGCCGAAAAAGCGGATGGTGCGCGATGGGGACGGCAAGGATCGACGTGCGTCGCGACGGCCAGGAAATTAATTCGAGAAGTGATGGGGGATCAAGAGGACGAAAGATTTCAGGGTGCCCTCTATGTTACGCAGTGAACATGGAAATGAAGTGTGGCCAAAATCTCTTTTTAATGTATTAAATTAAAAAATACATAGAAAAAGAAAAAAAGAAAATGGCAATACAAACTTCCTTACTTACAAACTTTCTTACAAACTAAATATCTTATTCCAGCTTTTTGTTTTATTTTGTTCACAAAAATTGAAAATATGTTTTCATATGTTGCATTGTAATCAATGCAAAAATCCTACTATTTTTGTTTTAAGTGGGGGATTCTAATGTACTACACACAATTGGGTACTGATCATACGATTATACGTTCTCAGCAATTATTAATAATTATTTGCATGTCTACAAAGAACACACAATTACCAGAAAAAAGTATCGTATTGAGCAAATTATAATGATTTGTTTTCTGGTGATGTTTGTAAGTAATTGGGAATTTGTCATTCATTTTGTGATAACTGTTTAAAAATCAGCGTACTGAATCGTTTCACAGGCTTATAATCTGGGCACGAGGTGGCAATTGACGGTCCGATAATGAAAATTATAATTTCTATTGGTTCACGGAATCCGTAACTGCTTTTTTTTGTGTTATCGGCATCGCCGTTAGCCACTATCGTAATGAATAATAATTCACATTAGAAACAAGGACGTGGCAAAAGCTCAAGGACCCCCCTTCTGTGTTGCCAGATGGCCGAAATATAAGAAATCCCTCTCAAAAGCGATTCAGAAATTCGATTTTTGCAACGAGTTTTTGAATTTTCTGTAGTTATGATTAAATATGATTAAATAGGATTGAACATCCCTAACAAATACAGTCATTACTACTACTACTAGGACTGTAAATTGTAGATAAGTTCTATTCCATGGTAATTATTGAAAATTTGTGAGAAATGGTATGAATTTTTACAGATATAATTAAAATGTTGACAGAAATAGTTGAAATTATGACTAGATATTTGATAGATTTCATAGTACACGAATTTTCATTAAACTAATTAATATTTTTATAGTTTTCCAGTAATATTTATTACAGTCCATGTAAAAGTCAAGAAGAATGAAGATTTCATGAGCACCTATAAAAATACAACTTGAGCAATTGAAACTTTCATAAAAATAATCAATACATATTCGTGCAACGTTTAGCTTTTTGAAACTACAAAAATGTTGACACAAATAATTGAAAAATTGACAGTAATTATTGAAACTTTGAGAGAAATGGTATGCATTTTTACAGATATAATTAAAATTTTGACAGAAATAGTTGAAATTGTAACTAGATATTTGATACATTTCATAATACACGAATTTTCATTAAACTAAGTAATATATTTTGATAGTTTTCCAGTAATATTCATTACAGTCCATGTAAAAGTCATGAAGAATGAAGATTTCATGAGCACCAATAAAAATACAACTTGAGCAATTGAAACTTTCATAAATTTTGTTGAAAATTTAACAGATATAATTGAAATTTTAATAGCTATAGTTGAAATGTTAACTAAATATTTGGAAAACTTTGGAAAATTTGACAGAAAATAGTTGAAACCGATGCATTATCTATAGAATTTCTCGAGAGCACTTAAGCTGTATAATAAGATGCCCCGTTATATAAAACAAGGAGACCAATCTTCATGAGTATAAAGCTCAGGTGAAGGAATACGTAATATGAAAACTGCATCTACTATTTGGGTCTTTGCTTTTGCATTGTTCTTTTTGTTGTTCTGTTGTGTTGTTTGTTGGCATGTATATATTTTCCTTTTGTATATTATGTAGCTTTTCTACTAATGAATAGTCTTTATTATTTATTAATTATTATAGAACATTTAACAGAAATATTTGAAAAAATACTGCAATCATTGAAAAATTGTAGTTATCCAAAATTTGATAAACATTATTGAAAATGTGACAGAAATGATAAAAATTTTGATAATAATTGTTGAAACTTTGATAGATATTGTTGATATTATCACATAATACTTGTACACTTGACAATAACGGAAATTTTCATAAAAATAATCAGTACATTATTGTGCCACGTTGAGCTCCTTGAACAAAAATTTTTACACAAATAATTGAAAAATTGGCAGTAATTATTGAAAATTTGACAGTGAAATCATATGAAATTTGACAGATATAGTTGTAACTCGAACAGAAATACAGTAATCATTACAAAATTGAGAGTAATTATCGAAAATACAACAAAAAATATTGAAAATGTGATAGATGTATTAGCAGTTTAGCAGTTTAGCCCCTTGATCAAAAATTTTGACACAAATAACTGAAAAATTGGCAGTAATTATTGACAGAAATACAGTAATCATTACAAAATTGAGAGTAATTATTGAAAATATAACAGAAATCATTGAAATTGTGACAGATATAATAGCAGTTTAGCAGTTTAGCTCCTTCATCAAAAATTTTGATACAAATAATTGGAAAATTGGCAGTAATTATTGAAAATTTTACAGTAATCATATGAAATTTTACAGATATATTTGAAATTTGGACAGAAATACAGCAATCATTGCAAAATTGAGAGCAATTATTGAAAATATAACAGAAATCATTGAAAAAGTAACAGATATAATAGAAATTTTGACAATTTAAACATGCCTCTATAAATACGAATACATGAATGTTATGACAGGTATAGTTAACATAATCACATAACGATTGAATTGAAATTTTCATAAAAATAGTCTACACATTTTTGGCCCACAACAAACAACATATAACAAAAATCATGTGAAATTTGAGAGATATAATTGAAATTATGACAGAAATCTAGACATTTTGACAGATATAATAAAAAAAATACAGAAATAGTTGAAATAATGACTAAATATAGGATTTATATTTCATAGTAATTAAATTTTTAATAAAATAAGTTAGTTTTAAGCCCATTCAAAGTATTTCATTAAAACGATATGGAAATTAAGTAATTTGCACCAAATTCTCAGCATTAACTAACTAGACTATTGAAGTTTTAATAAAAATAAATAAAAAAATACAGTAAATGTTGCAAAATTGACAGTAATTATTGAAAATTTGATAGAAATCGTATAAAATTTCACAGATATAAATAAAATTTTGACAGAAATAGTTGAAATTATGATTAAATATTTGATATATTTCATAGTAATTGAATTTTCATCAAAATAATTAATATGTTGATTGTTTAAAGCACATTCAAAGAATTTCATTAAAACGATATGAAGAATAAGTAGTCAAATTCTGAGCATTAACTGCTGAAGTTTTACAAAACTAATTGAAAAATACAGTAATCATTGCAAAATTGAGAGTGAATATTGAAAATATACCAGAAATCATTGACAACGTGATAGATATAATACAAATTTTGACAGAAATAATTAAAACATGACATATATGAATATGAAGACATGAAAATCATGGCAGATAGAGTTAATATTATCACATAATTATTGAATATTTGAGTGCAGTTGATATTTTCATAAAAATAATAAATCCATTTTTGTGTAACATATAGCTCTGTAAGGTTTCATATGATTTCTCCCAAATTTTCAATAATTGCTTTCAATTTTTTAATTATTTGTGAATAAATGTATGTAGTATTTTTACAGAAATAATTTTAAAAAATGGCAGTAAATATTGAGCATTTGATAGAAATCATATGAGATTTTATAGATATAATTAAAAAATTGACAGAAATAGATGAAATTATGACTAAATATTTGATATATTTTATAGTAATTGAATTTTCATTAACATTATTGATATGTTCATAGTTGTAAGCCAATTCAAAGTATTTCATTAAAATGATGTGAAAATGATGTGATTTGCATCAAATTCTGAGCATTACCTACTGAAGTTTTAACAAAAATAATTGAAAACATATAGTAACCATTGCAAAATTGAGAGTAATTATTGAAAATATAATAGAAATCATTGAAGACGTGATAGTTATAATAAAAATTTTGACAAAAATAATTAAAACATGACATATATGAACATGAATAAATGAATATAATAACAGATGTAGTTAACATTATCACATAATTGAATATTTGAGTGTAATTGAGATTTTCATAAAAATAATCAATGCATTTTTATGCAACATTTAGTGTGCAACAATAATTAAAAAAATGACAGTAATTATTGTAAATATGAGAGAAACAATATGAAATTTTACAGATTTAATAGAAATTTTGACCAAAATAATTAAAACATGACTTATATGAATATGAATTCATAATAATCATGGCAGATATAGTTAACATTATCACATAATAATTGAATATTTGAGTGTAATTGAGATTTTCATAAAAATAATCAATACATTTTTGTGCAACATTTAGCTCCTTGTAACTACAAACATTTTGACACAAATAATTAAAAAAATTGCTAGTAATAATTGAGAATTTGAGAGAAATCATATGAAATTTTACAGAAATAATAATTTTTTTGACAGAAATAGTTGAAATTATGATTAAATATTTGATATAATGTATAGTAATTGAATTTGCATTAAAATAATTAATATTTTGATACTTTTAGACCCAATGAAAGCCTTTCATCGAAATGATGTTAAAATTGTGAAAATTATGAGATTAGCATCAAATTCTGAGCATTACCTACTGAAGTTTTAACAAATATAATTGAAAAAATACAAAAATCATTGCAAAATTGAGAGTAATTATTGAATATATGACAGAAATAATTAAAAATGTGACAGATATAATAGTAATTTTGACAAAAATATTGAAAACTTGACAAATATCAATGTGAATACATCAATATCATGATAGATATAGTTAACATTATCACGTAATAATTGAATATTTGACTGTAATTGAGATTTTCATAAAAATAATCAATACATTTTTGTGCAACATTTAGCTCCTTGTAACTACAAACATTTTGACACAAATAATTTAAAAAAATGCTAGTAATAATTGAAAATTTGAGATAAATCATATGAAATTTTACAGAAATAATATTTTTTTTGACAGAAATAGTTGAAATTATGATTAAATATTTGATATAATGTATAGTAATTGAATTTGCATTAAAATAATTAATATTTTGATACTTTTAGGCCCAATGAAAGCCTTTCATCGAAATGATGCTAAAATTGTGAAAATGATGTGATTTGCATCAAATTCTAAGCATTACCTACTGAAGTTTTAACAAATATAATTGAAAAAATACAATAATCATTGCAAAATTGAGAGTAATTATTGAAAATATGACAGAAATAATTAAAAACGTGACAGATATAATAGTAATTTTGACAAAAATATTGAAAACTTGACAAATATCAATATCATGACAAATATAGTTAACATTATCACATAATAATTGAATATTTGACTGTAATTGAGATTTTCATAAAAATAATCAATATATTTTTGTGCAACATTTAGCTCCTTGTAACTACAAACATTTTGACACAAATAATTGAAAAATGGACAGTAATTTTTGAAAATTTGAGAGAAATCATATTCAATACTCCAGCAATAATTAAAATTTTGTCAGAAATAGTTGAATTTATGACTAAATATTTCTTATATTTCATAGTAATTGAATTTTCATTAAAATATTTACTATTTTGATAGTTTTAAGCCCACGAAAAATCATGGAAACATGACATTTATGAATACATGAATATCAAGACAGATATAGTTAACATTATCGCATAATGCTCGAGTGTAATTGAAATTTTCATAAGAATAATCAATGCATTTTTGGGCCACGCAGAGCTCTTCTTAACAACAACAAAATTGATACAAATAATTGAAAAACTTGCAGTAATTGTTGAAAATTTAACAAAAATCATATGAAATTTGAAATCTTCAGCTGAACCAAATTCACACTAGGCACTAGGCAAAACCTGTCTCACTTTTTTTTTGACCGCGACCGTACCTGCGTACTCAAACAAATCACGTATGTTGGTGGATGATTAGATTTTATAAAAGGTTTTTTTTTATTTTGAAACCAACTACGTCTGTGTGACGGATGATCAAATAAAAAAGCTGATTTAGTAACAGCAGATCAGAAAATCGATATTTAAAATAATTTTTTTTATGATTCATCCAATGCTCGATATAAGCCTCTACTGTCTCCTTCGATGTTTATTGTTTGCTGTTTTGATTAATTTTTTCACATAATTCTCGTGATAAATCTCCGTTATTTTTATTTCGTTTTTTTCATTTGGGGTCTTCTTGAACTTGTTTTGGTACAATTATTCCCCAAAATCGATATTTAGAACGATTTTTTTTAATGATTTATCAATGCTCGATATAAGCCTCTACTGGTTCCTCCGATGTTTATTGTTTGCTGTTCT
This sequence comes from Othius punctulatus, assembly GCA_951805005.1. Lineage (NCBI taxonomy): Eukaryota > Metazoa > Arthropoda > Insecta > Coleoptera > Staphylinidae > Othius > Othius punctulatus. Next base: position 11,459,093 of record OX638145.1, read on the forward strand.
GATTATTTTTTTCTCTATTATCTTTATTTCATTATTTTCATTTGGGGTCTTCTTGTACTTGTTTAGGTACGATTATTCCCCATTAATCGACAGTTTTTTTTTAAATCACACATAGTTATTGCAAAAAATCATAATTAACTTATTTTGTGCGATCCTGTGTTCTTCGACGACTGCCGCTCTCAATTCCCAGCTTTAATCTTTCACTTCCTCGTGTCGCAATGCCCGGGAGAAGAAAGCTCTTAATATTCACGCCGCAGTTTGCGTTTATTGCGGTCGTGCACATCGGTTCGTGCACGTCTGCATGTGTGCGTTCGCATGGAGACGTTCTGGAATACATGGGCTCAGTTTGTTTTGTCTGGGAGGTTTTCGGGCTGAATTACGCGGACTCACCGCCGCCAGCGCGCCGCCCCCGCCGCCACCATCGCCCCCGCATCGTGGGGACACTTTACGGACCCCAATTACCATCTCCAGAGCGCCAAGGCACCACGACTTCATCGCACCTCATCCCCGGAGGCGGGAGCCGCCCCCGGACCCGTGGCTCGCAGCAGCAGTCCGGCGTTGTTTCTTGTTTGTCCACGGGGCCCTCCTCGCCCACCACCGGTCGAACCGGGGTCAACCAACGCTGACCGGTAGCCCGAGACTCGCGGATGACGCGAAACTAACGCTGGCCTTCGCCGGTTATTCGATTTAGTCGCTGAAAATAGTCCGGCAAACGGCGAAGCTGGAGGAATCGCAGATTTACAAGCAGCACTCACGTTTGGAATTGATGGCCTGTGACTTCGCCAGTGCCTCTGTGTGACCGCGCATGAAGAGACGACTCTTTTATTGCGCATTAAAAGATGACGTTTATAGCCTAATCACCCGGAGATGGCCAACAGTTGGCCTATTAGTTCCACTGAAATCGGTTTCGGTATCAGAGTTTCACGAGGATTTGGCACCACTTAATACGTATGCAACCCCTAAAATTCAAATCGTTTCTAAAACTGTTCACCTTATAATAATAACAGAGAAATAATAGTAGCAATAACAATAATAATCATAATAAAAACAACCACATGGAGGGATTTTTTTAAAAAAATTATTGCTAACAGTCTATTTCTGCTGCTAATCAGCGTTTTGGCACATGACAAATTTTAAGACTTTTCAAATATATCTGCAATTTTTTCCTTCAGGTCAGTAATACTGAATTTCTGAAAAAAACAACTTGTGAAAGGACCTTATGTGTAGATTTTTTTCAGAAATTCAGCGTCACTGACATGAAGAAAAAAATTGGAGATATATTTGAAAAGTATTGAAAATTCAGTTAATTATAAATCCGAGATGAACTGAGTAATGAAACTGAGTATGAAGTGAGTGAGAACTGTGAAATTCAAATTGGCATTGCTTCTTATGTGGAAATTAGAAACCTTTTAATAACTACCTTACAGTGGTTGAAAATTTCCCACATAACTTTTTGAGCATATCTCTTGAAACCCCAAACATAAAAAGGGGAGGAGAACTACACATAGAACTGAAAAAGTAGAATAAATAATAAAATTTACGCAGAAAATGCGTGCAAATTATGAAAAATTAATTGGAAATACCAAATTTTCAGAATAAAAAGACAATGTAATAAGTCTACCAAAAGTTTCTGAAAAGTCTCCAAATTTCCTGAAAATTTCATTAAATTTAGTTTACACACAAATTACAAAACAAGTTATGAATGGAAATATACAAGAAAAACGTGCAGAAAATTAAAAAAATATATGTATGTATTCAAAGTATGACTATTCTTTTATTACTATTATTATTTTTGTTATTATTATTCAAACTATTATTACTATAGTAACATAGATATTTAGCATAACTAAGAGTTTAATAATCTCGAATTGCTACTTGTAACTGCAATGAATAACTTATCTGGAGAATTTGCAGAGGCAACAATTTTGATTAAGGTGTCAACTGGCAGTCGTGACCTTTGGGCCCGCAGCGGATTTAGAAAGCAAAACCCGACGAAGCTCAACGGATTTAAAATACCTCAATCTCGGAGATCCCCGCTATACGTTTAATCCGCCTTTGCGGCTGCCGTTTACTGTGCAATTATCAGTTGTAAATCATCCCCGACGCATAAGCACGTGCAGTGTAGGTAATTGCACTGCAGAGTAATTGCACTATTACCTGCGGTCGTTATTGCCAGGGATGCAACTAAATATAACTTTTATTGCAATTGGAAATTTTAATACACGTAAATGAAAAGTAAATTACGGGAAGTAAAAACTGTTTAAAATGTAATCTATAAAATCATCAAAATTAAAGAGTTTTTTTTAATAAGAATTTCACGTTGAATACCGGAAATTGATATTTGATTTTATCATATTTTAAATTTTAACTTGTAATATCAAATTTAAATGATATCTGATACAAATTTAAAAGATGTCTGAAAATTGTGCAAATCAATATTTTGTTATCGATAAAAACCATATGATGCTGCATAAATGAACTCAATTTATATACCGGGTGATTCAAGTTTATTGTCCAGGCGAATTAAACCAATTTACGGTTGTGTAAATATAATAAAATTATGGAATTATATACTTACGATATTAATCTACCAATTGCTGGTTTAAAATTTTCAATATCATTTTAAACCAGCTATATATGAAACAAAAAATGAACCCAATTATCATTCTTTATTTTTTGTATAAAATAGTCCAAAAACGATCGTTTTAATTCATAAAACCCAATTATGAAATCGGCATTTAATTTCTTTTATTAGATTGTAAGTAAATCGCACATTTAATATATTGCTACGATTTATGGTCTCCCATGTAGTAGCAATGTTAAGTAGTTCAGATATTTATGACAACAATGGTCTTTACAAATGAAGAGGTATAATTTATGATAAAAAATAGTAACAAATTGAACTTCAATCAGAAAATAAATTGCAATTGCAAGTTTTATACTTACAGTTATGAGAGTCGATGACTTACAGTGATGAGCATCATATTTCAAAAATATTTTTTTATGAAAACCATCGTTTTTTATAAAAAAAAATCATTTTGAAATTAAATTTACTTAGAATTAACGAATGTGTCCATAATACCATGTCAACTTATACTAAAAAAAATGAATCCAACATTTAAAAAAATAGTTACAAATTGAATTTCAATCAGAAAATAAATTGCAATTCCAATTTTTATCATTACAGCCTTATAGTTTATTATATATTGAGTGGTAGGATCTAATTCGCCAAATTTGATAACAGAAAATGAGCTTCGACAAAGAACTTAAATGTTTAACACTGAAATAAAATCTAATATTTGTGTTTTTGTGTACACAAGTTTTTAAGAATTTCGGTTGAGGCAACACTTACAATGTTAGGTACTTAATGCAATTTAAAATTTATTTACTTTAAAATTATGTTTAGAGATAAATATTATGATAATATTTTATTCGAATATTATTTGTGACTATTGGACTGATAGTCCAATAGAATAGAACAAAAATTTCATACATAATTGTTCATAATATTCATTGAATGGTAAAAAAAAATATGCACACACAAATTATGTTACTACAAACATAATGTTTTTAATGTCTATTTTGGAAAACAATATTAGATATACACAATCATAGCCAATGTTTTACAGTTGATAAAAAAATTTGTTTAATATTATCTGCAACAATAAACAGTGATTAATTTGATAAGGTGCTAAAACAGACATCTGAAAATTGTGTTCTCAAATTAAGTTTTCCATTTAATAGCATGATTCTTTAGTAATTGATTCAAAAATTTATATACTTAGAAATCTATTTAATCCAAGTTCCAAATAGTAGACGCAATTTCAGAAAAAAAATTAAACAAACAAATGAACAAACAAATTATGTTACTACAAACATAAAGTTTTTAATATCTTGAAAATGACTTGAAGACTTGAAAATGACCGCAAGGAGTCGAAACTCGAGTCGTTATTTTATTGTTTATGTCTATATATCAATAAAACTTTTACGGTAAAAACATAGCAAGTTGTTTCTCAGTTTTTTAATGTCTGTTTTGGAAAACATGATTAGATATACACAATTATAGCCTATGTTTTACAGTTGATAATAAATTTTGTTTAATATTATCTGCAACAATAAACAGTGATTAATTTGATGAAGCTCCTAAAACACTACCCTCCACATTCGGAATTTGAAAATTGCGTTCTCAAATTAAGTTTTGTATTTAATAGCATGATTGTTTAGTAAATGATTCAAAAATTTATATACTTGGAAATCTGTTTAATCAGGTTCAAAATAGTTAATAGCAAAAATGAACTTAGATATTCAAATTGTCAAAAAACTCATTTTTTTCTCTAAATTTAATAGAAAAAAAATTAGCATTGAGTATTGCCACAATTTCATGAATTGCTTTTTATTTATAAAATCGTTCTTAAACAAAATATATATGCAGAAATCATGTATATTTTCGTAGCAGTCATTAAAGTATGCAATAGTGAATTTTGAGAAAAATGAGCAAAAAAATGGACTTACCCAAAATCTACGGCTCTTATTAAGAAAAGAAAAAAAAGAGCATTAGGTATTGCCACAATTTCGTCAATTGCTTTTTATTTACAAAATCGTGTTTTAAAAAAATATATATGTAGAAATTATATATATTTTCGTAGCATAGTTATTAAAGTATGCAATAGTGAATTTTGAGAAAAATGAGCAATACAATGGACTTATCAAAATCAACGGCTCATATTAATTAAAGAAAAAAATATAAAAAATATACTTACTACTTCCATTTATACAAACTAATGTCTACAATATACAGGATGATTCAGATTTATACCTTTTCTTAGGTATACATCTATTAGGTATAAAAATAGATCGGACTGATATTGATATAAGCTTTTTTATTCACAATGACTTTCCCCATCATTTGGTATCGTTTGAATCAGCTGAATCACCCTATTTAAACGGATACTCATCAGGAAATTCATTTTTTCCTTCATCTGGATTGTAATTGGTTAGGTACTGTCATAAATTTAGAAAATCTTTGAAAAATCATCAAAAATCTCATCATCATCAAAAATGAGCCGACTAAGCAGGCACAATATTGCGAACATTTAATACGTTGTTATAATTACGTGGAAGTTCAAATGATTATTCTTATTAATGCAGATGGCAAAGTGCAGAAAATTTAATGAAAGCTTAAGAAGTATCAATTCAAATCGCAGAATATGCACGCAAATTATGGAAAATTCATTGAAAATATCAAATTTTCTAAATAAAAAGTTTAGGACAATATTATAAGTCTACAATATATTCTGAAAATTTCATTATAGGTATATAGCTTACATCCAAAACATTTAATAAATAGTAATTTACAAAAAAACGTGCAGAAGATTTAATAAAAATATCAGATGTACCAACTCCAATTGCAGAATATGCACGCTAATTATGAAAAATTGATTGAAAATACAAAATTTTAGGACAATTTTATCAAAAGTTTCCCAAAAGTTTCCAAACAGTTGAACAATTTTCTGAAAATTTGAATACATTTAGTTTACATACAAAACATTTTATGAAAGGTAATTTAGTCTACCAAGAGGCCCAATTTTCTGAAAACTCCATCAATTAATATATTCCTATGCATTCAGTGCATTCTCCCAAATGCATTGAAGACTGAAGAATATGCTGAAATTATACGATTTATAGTTCACGTTTGTGAAAATTTAAATCGCCCTATTCTGAGAGTGCATAAATTCAATATTATTATTAAATCAATTACTTAAGTTTACATCCGAAACACAAAAACAACAAAAGTTCGCTGAAAATGAACACAAATTGCCGAATATTTAATAAAACAAGTTCCATCCAAAAAGGCCCTCTAATTTAAATACCAGTTATTTCAGAGATGATTCAAAATTATCAGAAACATGCCAACAGTTGCCCTGAAACTTTGTAAAATTTGGACGTACTTTATGAATTTCTATATGTTTTGTTGTTCTTTTCCTTCTTTGTTGGCAAACCCCAGGCAAGAGATCATAAGAGTTTGTAGAATGTAAGTACAAAACTAGTTTTTATTATTTTAGTTATAGTTTAATCTATTTTGGTTATCAGTTATTTTTGTATTTTTCATTGTTTTCTTCCTTCTTTGATGAAGTACTTATTGATAGTGTTTAGATATAAAGATGCTTTGTTATGTTTATTATTTTTTGCTATTTCTTCTCCACCTTACTAGACCAGTTTCGGCTATCTTTCAGCCATCTTCAGAGGTGTTAATTTTTTTGATTTCAATATAATATGATGTTAGATCAAATTTTTGTAAATGTTTTGACTTTTAATTATTTATTTATTTGCCAAATTATGACGTGTGTGAGAGATAGCCGAAACTAGTCTAATGAGGTGAAGAAGAAATAATAAAAATAATAAAAACAACAAAACATATTTATATCTAAACACCACCAGTAAGTACTCCAATAAAGCTTATTGTTTGTCAGATTGTTTAGATATAAAGCTGTTTTGTTATTTTTACTATTTTTATTATTTCTTCTTCACCTTACCAGACTGGTTTTGGCTATCTTTCAGCCATCTTCAGGTGTTAATTTTTTTGAGTTTAATATAATATGATGTTAGATAAAAAAATTATAAATGTTTTGACTTTTAATTATTTATTTATTTGTCAAATTATGAAGTGCATGAGAGATAGCCGAAACTAGTCTAAAAAGGTGAAGAAGAAATAATAAAAGGAATAAAAACAACAAAACATCTTTACATCTAAACACTTACCAGTAAGTACTCCAATAAAGAAGGAAGAAAACAATAAAACATAAAGAAATTCATAAAGTACTTCCAATTTTACAAAGTTTCAGGGCAACTGTTAGCATGCTTCTGATAATTTTGAATAATCTCTGAAACTACTGGTATTTACATTATAGGGCCTTTTTGGTTGCAACTTCTTATATTAAATATTCAGCAATTTGCGTGCATTTTCAGAGAACTTTTGTTGTTTTTGTGTTTCGGATGTAAACTTAATTAGACTCTCAGAATGGCGCGATTTAAATTTTCACAAACGCGAACTATAAATTGTATATTTTCAGCATACTCTTCAGTCTTCAATTGGGAGAATCCACTGTATGCATGGGAATTATTTGGAGGATTATTAATATTAATTAATGGAGTTTTCAGAAAATTGGGCCTCTTTTCGGAAACTTTTGGTAGACTTATAAAATTGTCCTAATTTTTTTATTTAGAAAATTTGATATTTCCAATTAGTTTTTCATAATCTGCGTGCATTTTCTGCAATTTGAGTTGCTAGTTCTGATTTTATTTTTATTTTCTGCATTTGGTGTTTTGTAAATCACCATTCATAAAATGTTTTGTATGTAAACTAAAAATTTAATGAAATTTTCAGATAATTGGGCAACTGGTATGAAATTTTGGCAATGTTTTGATAAATTTGTTAAGATATAGAGATGTTTTGTTGTATTTATTATTTCTTCTTCACCTTACTAGACTAGTTTTGGCTATTTTTCAGCCATCTTCAGAGGCGTCAATTTTTTTGAGTTCAATAAAATATGATGTTCGATAAAAAAATTATAAATGTTTTGACTTTTAATTATTTATTTATTTGTCAAATTATAAAGTACATGAGAGACAGCTGAAACTAGTCTAGTAATGTAAAGAAGCAATAATAAAAATAATTAAAACAAGAAAACATGTTTATATCTGATGATATGTGTATTATTAATATCAATACTTATTTTCATTTTGAGTGTATTTTATGTTTGACATGTTTTTATCAATTAGTTTTTGTTTGTATAGACGAAATGTATAGAATAAAACTAGTCTTGATTTAGTACTCGTGCTTATTAAATCTCCAGAACTTAACGATATCTAAACACTACCAGTAAGTACTCTTATAAACAAGGAAGAAAACAATAATAATATAATAATAACTGGTATCCAAAATGCATGAAACTATAATAAAAAACTGAAACTTTGGAAAATTGGAAGTACTTTATGAATTTCTATATATTTTGTCGTTCTTTTCCTTCTTTATTGGAGTACTTACTGGTGGTAACTATTTACTGTTACTATTTTTTATAAAAGTTTTGACTTTTATTTATTTGCCAAATTATGAAGTGTATGAGAGATAGCCGAAACTAGTCTAATAAGATGAAGAAGAAATAATAAAAATAATAAAAACAACAAAACATCTTTATATCTAAATACTACCAGCAAGTACTCCAATAAAGAAGGAAGAAAACAATAAAACATAAAGAAATTCATAAAGTACTTCCAATTTTCCAAAGTTTCAGGGCAACTCTTAGCATGATATTTTGAATAATCTCTGAAACTACTGGTATTTACATTATAGAGCCTTTTTGGTTGCAACTTATTTTATTAAATATTCTGCAATTTGCGTGCATTTTCAGAAAACTTTTGTTGTTTTTGTGTTTCGGATGTAAACTTAATTAGACTCTCAGAATGGCGCGATTTAAATTTTCACAAACGCGAACTATAAATTGTATATTTTCGGCATACTCTTCAGTTTTCATTTTGGAGAATGCACTGAATGCATGGGAATTATTTGGAGGATTATTAATATTAATTAATGGAGTTTTCAGAAAATTGGGCCTCTTTTCGGAAACTTTTGGTAGACTTATAAAATTGTCCTAATTTTTTTATTTAGAAAATTTGATATTTCCAATTAGTTTTTCATAATCTGCGTGCATTTTCTGCAATTTGAGTTGCTAGTTCTGATTTTATTTTTATTTTCTGCATTTGGTGTTTTGTAAATCACCATTCATAAAATGTTTTGTATGTAAACTAAATTTAATGAAATTTTCAGATAATTGGGCAACTGGTATGAAATTTTGGCAATGTTTTGATAAATTTGTTAAGATATAGAGATGTTTTGTTGTATTTATTATTTCTTCTTCACCTTACTAGACTAGTTTTGGCTATTTTTCAGCCATCTTCAGAGGCGTCAATTTTTTTGAGTTCAATAAAATATGATGTTCGATAAAAAAATTATAAATGTTTTGACTTTTAATTATTTATTTATTTGTCAAATTATAAAGTGCATGAGAGACAGCTGAAACTAGTCTAGTAATGTAAAGAAGCAATAATAAAAATAATAAAAACAAGAAAACATGTTTATATCTGATGATATGTGTATTATTAATATCAATACTTATTTTCATTTTGAGTGTATTTTATGTTTGACATGTTTTTATCAATTAGTTTTTGTTTGTATAGACGAAATGTATAGAATAAAACTAGTCTTGATTTAGTACTCGTCCTTATTAAATCTCCAGAATTTAACGATATCTAAACACTACCAGTAAGTACTCTTATAAACAAGGAAGAAAACAATAATAATATAATAATAACTGGTATCCAAAATGCATGAAACTATCATAAAAAGTTATTAATTACGTTTGATGTTTTATGCATATTAAACCGCAGTTGTTATTTTACTCATATATATTTTTTTTGTACTACAATTGATATCATTGATAGCAGTGATACTATTTCGATATTATTTGTCAAATTTGATCTAAGTGCCATACATTTCTCTGTTTTATGGAACATGGATATTTTTATGGAACTTTAGATTTCAACACAATCGTTATTATTATTATTATTGTTTTTCCAGAAAGCAATAAAAAATACAAAAATAACTGGTAACCAAAATAGATGAAATAAAAAATAGTTTTGTACTTACATTCTACACACTCTTATGATCTCTTGCCTGTGGTTTGATACAGGCAATGATAATTTCTTGCAAAATATAGAACTATCAGTGATTTTGAATTTTCTGTATTCTGGTGTATGCGGATAAGCAGCTATAAGTAATATTGGCATTTTCTAACAGTAACTGAGAGTATGCTGTCTTCGGATTGGAACGATCGGATAATATACCTTCAAAACGTATTTTGGATTAACCGTGATTTTTCATTTTATTATCCGGATCTTCCGCAATGAACGTTTAACACGGATAATAAATATTTTACCACTTATAAATGAATGTCCATTAAGGACATCTCGTTGACCAATGGTATGTAATACAGAATTAACATTTATTTTTTATTATCCGCATTCTGGTGTTTGCGGATAAGCAACTATAAGTAATATTGGCAGTTTCTAACAGTAACTAAGAGTATGCTGTCCTCGATTTGCAACGATCGGATAATATACCTTCAATACGTATTTTGGATTAACCGTGATTTTTAATATTATTATCCGGATTTTCCGGAATTATCTGGAATTGGCGTTTAACACAGATAATAAATATTTTACTACTTCTAATGAATGTCTTTCAAGGACATCTCGTTGGCCACTGGTATGTAATATAGAATTAACATTTATATTTTATTATCCGCATTCTGGTGTTTGCGGATAAGCAACTATAAGTAATATTAGCATCTTCTACCAGTAACTGAGAGTATGCTGTCCTCGGATTGGAACGATCGGATAATATACCTTCAACAGGTATTTTGGATTAACCGTGAGTTTTCATTTGGTTATCCGTATTTTCCGGAATTATCTGGAATTAGCGTTTGACATGGACAATAAATATTTTACTACTTATAATGTATGTCCTTCAAGGGCTTCTCGCTGAGCACCGGTAATGATCTTTCTCTGAAAAAAAGCTATACAAAAAAAAAAAGGTTCCGGCTTCTGTATGGTGCAATTGTATTTGTCGTTGGTCGTTGCTTCGTCCTCTATGAACGATCTGATGTGGTGGTAGAGAAAGTGAGCACTGAAAATCACAAACATGTGCATTTGGAAATAACACAATTTCGACAATTTGGTGTACTTTGATATGTCGTATATAATTCAGAACGCACTTTTCCCATGGGTCCTAAGAGAGTGTGTGGATGGTTTCAAAGTGAGGGAAGTGTCCACTGGGTTTCCAAAGAAATATTTATTCAGTTCAGACAATCTGTACAATTACATATTATAAGGTTACACAGTAATATAAAGAACATGGCATCAAAGCAAAAAAGTAGGTAGCAACTATACTCATGATACAGTCTGCTGTTTTTATTTTATTATTTTTTATTTTTATACTCATATTCACCTTACGTTTTATATAATACATTGAATGTTAATTCGGCTTTGAGAGCTCCACGTGACGGCGTCACATGCACCAAACAAATACACTTGTACTACCTAAGTATGTATATAATTAATTACAATTACTTCTTCTTTAACATATAAATAATAAAAGGTTGCGCACACACTCACACACACACATTCCATCGCTCATGCACGCGCGCTCGCTCGCTCTTCAGTTTCAGCACGAGGAGCGAGAGGTCCTCGCCGTCTTCGGGGAAACCAAAAATGTTTTTGAAACGAAAATTTGATATGAATTGGTCGAAACGTTTATATTTTCATAATGATCCACCGCATTCAATTCGGAAGGCGCGCACAACCGTCTACATTGACCGCTTTTTTGCTCCAGGTTTTTTTTTTGCACACAATGAGAAAACTTAACAACGTTGTACCAAACTCATGCTCTGTACCCGCGTCGTACTGCGCGCGCGCGAGAATTGCATTGCACCGACCTTTAGAGAACTAATAAAGAAACTCAAAATAAAAAAAATAAAACAAAACGACTTATTGCACGATCGAATAACGCCTTTTTTTGTGTATGTACAAGGGACGAGGCTCAACAAAAATAAAAGACAAAATAATAACAAACGGCTCAACAATTTTACCCAACGGCTGCGTAGGTGGTCAATGTAACTTAACTCGTGTGTGCGGTTTTGAATTGAACGGGTGAAGAGCTTCCGATCTGATTGCCCGTGGCGGTGATCAGAGCGGTCATAGGTCATTTCTATCACAGGCTAAAGAGAGCTACATTTACAACATATAATTTAAAAACCATTCATTCCGTTTATATACTCTGGGCGGACAATTAAAATAAAATTAGAGGGGCGTTGGGGGGCTTATTTACAACTCAAAAGACTCCTCGTGTTTAGTGGGTATGGATCGTTATGGCAAGTATGAAGGTGACGCTTGTACTTTGTTTTTTTTTTTTAAGTAACTCGGTACTGGTAGGAGTAGCGAAGTGTACGAAGCATTTTCTGCTCACGAAGCATTAATAATATCAGTCAAGGTTGCTCGATTATAGGTTCCTCTAAAAACTATCATCATCTATGTTTAAATCTTGTTTTTTTTTTTAATTTAATGAGCTCTAAACCCTCTAAAACGTATCTATTTACAAAATTAGCTGCTCTGTACAATACTCATCGAATAAATACAATAATGGGTGCAAATTAATATCTACTTGGTTCATCATATATTTATATATATATTTAGTTTTAGGGTCGAACCAGGGTCGACGGAAATGAACGCCGAAGGAAATCATAGAACGTCCCACGTCATCAGTAATAACTTAAAGCAATTTGATTTTTACAGCGTATACGAATGAATTTTTTCTCCTCGCCAGAAAGACAAATCAACTTTCCGCTCCTTCCCACATCGTTTATTAATATTGTACAATTTTACGTATCTAATTGTAAAATTAGGCAAATTGTCACACGCACGCACACGTTTTTTTTTTAAATGTTTTATTTACTAACCCTACAAACAATTACAACATCGAAATCTAAAGAGACCTTTATGTTACACGAGAAAACGACGGTACGACAATATTGTTTACTTAGGAAGAGAAAGAATGTGTTTAATATGTACTTTTTTTTATTATTATTATTTCTAAACAGGTTAATTTCGTTTAAGACTACTAAAATATTTAAGTTTAAGGTTTACTACCCTGACACCAAATTACGTATAATGTACTAAGAGTAAAATACTCGGCCGTTATTTTGTGAATTATTATTACTTTCCTTCATCGTTTCTGTCAGTGTTTTTTTTTAACTTTATTATGCGCGGGGGTTATATAGACAGGTGGGGTCCTGGGTGTTGCTTGCACGCGACCAAAAACTATATATTTACAAGTAAGTTCCGTGGAAATCAAAGATCGATTGGCACAAGGTACGGTTTAAAATACACAACAAACAAAAAATCAACAGACACAACAGGCAAAAAAGCGCACCGCCCCCCAATCCCCGCGCGAATCGGCCCGCGCCCAACAGACGGAATTAATAATTATTACGTGATAATAATAATTACCATAGTTATGTAGAGACGCCGTTAATTCGAAAAAGTCTGAGTAGAAAAATAGGTTCTGCGCCCTCTTTTTTATATTTTTTTAAATTTTTTGATTACGTATTTGTTTTTTTTAAAGATTTTAGCGGCGCGGCCGCCCGTGGGGGTGCCTAGGGGGCTGGACGAGTCCGTAAATGTTTCAGCTTTAGAAACTCAAACAAAATTAAAAAAAATATATCATCATCACAACATTGGGTTTCACTTTAGATCATGTGACTGATCGCAATAACATAAATCAACTTAACATAAATTTACTTTTAAGTATAGAGTACAACTCGGAACACATTAATAATATGTACAACGGGTAAAACATAAAAAAAAGTCAACGAAACAGTAACTAGCACGGGGTCGTGGATCTTTTTGAGGGGGTTAGGCGGGGGTTGTTTTGTATAAAATAAAAGTCTCGCAGCGAAAAACGCAAAAAGTCACAGGTATGGCGTCACTTACAAATATAATATCATATTTTATAATTGCGCTGCACTGTTGTTAATGTTACGTTCTGCACGTTACAGCACATCTGGGTCCTAATCACGTTGTGTTTAATCCTATACACCACCTTAATAATTATTATATGCATTTAAAGTCACGTCCATTTGATAGGGAGGTGTGGGAGGGGGGGGTCACTTATGTGGGGACCTTGGACACGGCCTTGAGCAGGTCCGCGCCGCCCGACTTGTCCAGGCCCATCTTCATGGGGTCGTGATGGTGCTGGTGCAGCGAGGAGTGCGTCTGGCTGTCCATCTTCGCCTGCTGCTTCTCCTGCTGCTGCTGCTTGTGCCGCTCCTGCTCCTCCCGTTCGCGCCTCGCCTGCTCGTTGATCTCCTTGACGGCGCGCAGCTCCTTTTTCAGCTTCATCCTGCGGTTCTGGAACCAGATCTTGATCTGCCTCTCCGTCAGGCACAAGGCATGGGCGATCTCGATGCGCCGCCGCCTGGTCAAGTAGTGGTTGAAGTGGAACTCCTTCTCCAGCTCCAGCGTCTGGAAGCGCGTGTACGTCTGCCGGCCCCTTCGCCTCGGACATCCGTTCGGCCCTGAAGACAGAAAACCAGACATCGAGTACAATTCCACAAAGCCAACACGCCAATCTGCAATCGCACCATTCACCAAGTCACACAAACCACGCATACCGCAATTACCCTAAGAGACGAGGCGCAGCGATCCTTGCTATCTTTTCGCAATAAAACCCGAAAACCAAATTATATCTGGATCTGCTCAGTTTTCTCGCAAACCACGCATCGTATTGAAAAACAGATTCATTATTCGTTATCAGCATACACGAATTAATGGTTCTCAATATTTAACAAACAAAAAATTATTTTTGCAAAAAAAAAAATCGAGAACCAATTCTTGAATTTGAAAAATAACTTGATATTCGTGCTTAGCATACGCATTATAGTGAATCCTCATACAAAATTTGTTAATATGCGTAATTAAAAGTTACTATATTTTACGGGCAAATGTCTCGGAAATACGGCTTCATCGTCGGGTGCAAATGCATACGATTTAGCGTGAATTATTTCTGGTTCCGCTCAGTTTTCTCGCAAACCACGCATCGTATTGAAAAACGGTTTTTGTATTCGTTATCAGCATACACGAATTAATAATTCTCAATATATAACAAACAAAAAAATGTTTTTGCAAAAAAAAATCGAGAACCAATTTTTGAATTTGAAAAATAATTTGATATTCGGGCTTAGCACACGCATTATAGTGAATCCTCATGTAAAATTTGGCAATGTGTGCAATTAAAAGTTAATTTATTTGTGGGCAAATAAAAGTTATATTCTAACGGAATTTCTTTGTCGGGAGGGTTGGATATAAATTGATAAATACAAATTTTTATTAATCAGCGCCTTAGGTCGAAGAAATTATATAATTTCATCAAATCGGCGTAAAAGCAAACGCTACATATTTTAATTTAATTTAGGAGCAAAGAACCTGCCCTGTTATTCGATGTGTACTCATTCACGCTTGACTGATTTCTACGAACAGGTCGTAAAAATACTGGAGCTCGGCATAATGTATAAAAAGTGCCACAAAAAAGTGCGGGAGCGAGCAGCCTATGTAAAAAAAAGTGCCCAGTGCTATCTCAATAATACATTTATTTCCTTGGCGTTGTAAATATTATTAAATTTTTGTTGGCGGTCACTAAATGCGGATGCATTGATTATGGTCAATCCTCATATAAAATTTATCAAAGTGCGTAATTAAACCATAATTAATTTTACGGGCAAATGTCTTGGAAATACGGCTTCATCGTCGGGTACAAATGCATACAATTTAGCGTGAATTATTTCTGGATCTGCGCAGTTTTCTCGCAAACCACGCATCGTATTGAAAAACGGATTTTTTATTCAATTTCAGCATACACGAATTAATGATTCTCAATTATTAACAAACAAAAAATTGTTTTTACAAAAAAAATTTGAGAACCAATTTTTGAATTTGAAAAATAACTTTATATTCTTGTTTAGCATACGCATTATAGTGAATCCTCATATAAAATTTGTTAATATGCGCTATTAAAAGTTACTATATTTTACGGGCAAATGTCTCGGAAATACGGCTTCATCGTCGGGTGCAAATGCATACAATTTAGCGTGAATTATTTCTGGATCTGCTCAGTTTTCTCGCAAACCACGCATCGTATTGAAAAACGGTTTTTGTATTCGTTATCAGCATACACGAATTAATAATTCTCAATATATAACAAACAAAAAAATTGTTTTTGCAAAAAAAAATCGAGAACCAATTTTAGAATTTGAAAAATAATTTGATATTCGGGCTTATCACACGCTCTATAGTGAATCCTCATGTAAAATTTGTCAATGTGTGCAATTAAAAGTTAATTTATTTGTGGGCAAATAAAAGTTATAATCTAACGGAATTTCTTTGTCGGGGGGGTTGGATATAAATTGATAAATACATTTTTTTATTAATCGGCGCCTTATGTCGAAACAATTATGTAATTTCGAGAAAAACATGCCGCCAAAATAACCAGCCCTATTATTCGATGTGCCTCATTTTCATTTACAGTCCACGTGGACTGACTTCTAGTCCACGTTGACTGCCTTCCAGGAACAGATCATAAAAATACTGGAGCTCGGCACAATAAACACATTTAAAAGCCATTAAAAAAGCGAAAGCGAGCAGCCCATATAAAAAAATTATCTCAATAATTCACTATTTACTTGGCGTTGTAATTTTTTATAATTTTTTTTTGACGGTCACTAAATGCGGATGCATTGATTATGGTCAATCCTCATATAAAATTTGTCAAAGTGCTTAATTAAAACATAATTAATTTTACGGGCAAATGTCTTGGAAATACGGCTTCATCGTCGGGTGCAAATGCATACAATTTAGCGTGAATTATTTCTGGATCTGCTCAGTTTTCTCGCAAACCACGCATCGTATTGAAAAACGGTTTTTGTATTCGTTATCAGCATACACGAATTAATAATTCTCAATATATAACAAACAAAAAATTATTTTTGCAAAAAAAATTCGAGAACCAATTTTTGAATTTTAAAAATAACTTGATATTCGGGCTTAGCACACGCATTATAGTGAATACACATGAAAAATTTGTCAATGTGTGCAATTAAAAGTTACTTTATTTGTGGGCAAATAAAAGTTATATTCTAACGGAATTTCTTTGTCGGGATGGTGGGATATAAATTGATAAATACATTTTTTTATTAATCGGCGCCTTATGTCGTAACAATTATGTAATTTCGTCAAAAACATGCCGCCAAAATAACCAGCCCTATTATTCGATGTGTCTCATTCTCATTTACAGTCCACGTTGACTGTATTCCCAGTCCACGTGGACTGACTTCTAGTCCACGTTGACTGCCTTCCAGGAACAGATCATAAAAATACTGGAGCTCGGCACAATCAACACATTTAAAAGCCATTAAAAAAGCGAAAGCAAGCAGCCAATATAAAAAAAATTATCTCAATAATTCACTATTTACTTGGCGTTGTAATTTTTTGTAATTTTTTTTTGACGGTCACTAAATGCGGATGCATTGATTATGGTCAGCCCTCATATAAAATTTGTCAAAGTGCGTAATTAAAACATAATTGATTTTAAGGGCAAATGTCTTGGAAATACGGTTTCATCGTCGGGTGCAAATGCATACAATTTAACGTGAATTATTTCTGGATCTGCTCAGTTTTCTCGCAAACCACGCATCGTATTGAAAAACGGTTTTTGTATTCGTTATCAGCATACACGAATTAATAATTCTCAATATATAACAAACAAAAAATTATTTTTGCAAAGATAAATTTGAGAACCAATTTTTGAATTTGAAAAATAACCTGATATTCGGGCTTAGCATACGCATTATAGTGAATCCTCATGTAAAATTTGGCAATGTGTGCAATTAAAAGTTAATTTATTTGTGGGCAAATAAAAGTTATATTCTAACGGAATTTCTTTGTCGGGAGGGTTGGATATAAATTGATAATACATTTTTTTATTAATCGGCGCCTTATGTCGAAACAATTATGTAATTTCGTCAAAAACATGCCGACAAAATAACCAGCCCAATTATTCGATGTGTCTCATTCTCATTTACAGTCCACGTGGACTGGATTCGCAGTCCACGTGGACTGACTTCTAGTCCACGTTGACTGCCTTCCAGGAACAGATCATAAAAATACTGGAGCTCGGCACAATAAACACATTTAAAAGCCATTAAAAAAGCGAAAGCGAGCAGCCCATTTAAAAAAAATTATCTCAATAATACACTATTTACTTGGCGATGTAATTTTTTGTAATTTTTTTTTGGCGGTCACTAAATGCGGATGCAATGATTATGGTCAATCCTCATATAAAATTTGTCAAAGTGCGAAATTAAAACATAATTATTTTACTGGCAAATGTCTCGTAAATACGGCTTCATCGTCGGGTGCAAATGCATACAATTTAGCGTGAATTATTTCTGGATCTGCGCAGTTTTCAGGCAAACCACGCATCGTATTGAAAAACGGTTTTTTGATTCATTTTCAGCATACACGAATTAATGATTCTCAATATTTAACAAACAAAAAATTGTTATTGCTAAAAAAAAATCGAGAACCAATTTTTGAATTTGAAAAATAACTTGATTTTCGTGTTTAGCATACGCATTATAGTGTATCCTCATGTAAAATTTGTCAGTGTGCGCAATTAAAAGTTACTTTATTTTACGGGCAAATGTCTCGGAAATTCGGCTTCATCGTCGGGTGCCAATGCATACAATTTAGCGTGAATTATTTCTGGATCTGCTCAGTTTTCTCGCAAACCACGCATCGTATTGAAAAACGGATTTTTTATTCATTTTCAGCATACACGAATCTATGATTCTCAATATTTAACAAACAAAAAAATATTTTTGCAAAAAAAATTCGAGAACCAATTTTTGAATTTGAAAAATTGATATTCGTGTTTATCATACGCATTGTAGTGAATCCCCATGTGAAATTTGTCAATGTGTGCAATTAAAAGTTACGTTATTTTACGGGCACATATCTCGGAAATACGGCTTCATTGTCGGGTGCCAATGCATACAATTTAGCGTGAATTATTTCTGGATCTGCTCAGTTTTCTCGCAAACCACGCATCGTATTGAAAAACGGTTTTTGTATTCGTTATCAGCATACACGAATTAATAATTCTCAATATATAACAAACAAAAAAATGTTTTTGCAAAAAAAAAAACGAGAACCAATTTTTGCATTTGAAAAATAACTTGATATTCGGGCTTAGCACACGCATTATAGTGAATCCGCATGTAAAATTTGTCAATGTGTGCAATTAAAAGTTAATTTATTTGTGGGCAAATAAGAGTTATATTCTAACGAAATTTCTTTGTCGGGAGGGTTGGATTTAAATTGATAAATACAATTTTTTATCAATCGGCGCCTTATGTCGAAACAATTATGTAATTTCGTCAAAAACATGCCGGCAAAATAACCAGCCCTATTATTCGATGTGTCTCATTCTCATTTACAGTCCACGTTGACTGTATTCCCAGTCCACGTGGACTGACTACTAGTCCACGTGAACTGCCTTCCAGGAACAGATCATAAAAATACTGGAGCTCGGCACAATAAACGCATTTAAAAGCAATTAAAAAGCGAAACCGAGCAGCCTATATAAAAAAAAATTATCTCAATTATACACTATTTACTTGGCGTTGTAATTTTTTGTAATTTTTTTTTGGCGGTCACTAAATGCGGATGCATTGATTATGGTCAATCCTCATACAAAATTTGTCAAAGTGCGTAATTAAAACATAATTAATTTTACGGGCAAATGTCTTGGAAATACGGCTTCATCGTCGGGTACAAATGCATACAATTTAGCGTGAATTATTTCTGGATCTGCACAGTTTTCTCGCAAACCACGCATCGTATTGAAAAACGGTTTTTGTATTCGTTATCAGCATACACGAATTAATTATTCTCAATATATAACAAACAAAAAAATGACTTTGCTAAAAAAAATCGAGAACCAATTTTTGAATTTGAGAAATTACTTAATTTTCGTCTTTAGCATACGCATTATAGTGGATCCTCATACAAAATTTGTTATTATGCGCAATTAAAAGTTTCTATATTTTACGGGCAAATGTCTCGGAAATACGGCTTCATCGTCGGGTGCAAATGCATACAATTTAGCGTGAATTATTTCTGGATCTGCTCAGTTTTCTCGCAAACCACGCATCGTATTGAAAAACGGTTTTTGTATTCGTTATCAGCATATACAAATAAATAATTCTCAATATATAACAAACAAAAAAATGTTTTTGCAAAAAAAAAATCGAGAACCAACTTTTGAATTTGAAAAATTACTTGATATTCGGGCTTAGCACACGCATTATAGTGAGTCCTCATGTAAAACTTGACAATGTGTGCAATTAAAAGTTAATTTATTTGTGGGCAAATAAAAGTTATATTCTAACGGAATTTCTTTGTCGGGAGGGTTGGATATAAATTGATAAATACATTTTTTTATCAATCGGCGCCTTATGTCGAAACAATTATGTAATTTCGTCAAAAACATGCCGGCAAAATAACCAGCCCTATTATTCGATGTGTCTCATTCTCATTTACAGTCCACGTTGACTGTATTCCCAGTCCACGTGGACTGACTACTAGTCCACGTGAACTGCCTTCCAGGAACAGATCATAAAAATACTGGAGCTCGGCACAATAAACGCATTTAAAAGCAATTAAAAAGCGAAACCGAGCAGCCTATATAAAAAAAAATTATCTCAATTATACACTATTTACTTGGCGTTGTAATTTTTTGTAATTTTTTTTTGGCGGTCACTAAATGCGGATGCATTGATTATGGCCAATCCTCATATAAAATTTGTCAAAGTGCGTAATTAAAACATAATTAATTTTACGGGCAAATGTCTTGGAAATACGGCTTCATCGACGGGTGCAAATGCATACAATTTAGCGTGCATTATTTCTGGATCTGCTTAGTTTTCTCGCAAACCACGCATCGTATTGAAAAACGGATTTATTATTCGTTATCAGCATACACGAATTAATGTTTCTCTATATTTAACAAACAAAAAATTGTTTTTGCAAAAAAAAAAATGAGAACCAATTTTTGAATTTGAAAAATAACTTGATATTCGTGTTTAGCATACGCATTATAGTGAATCCTTATATAAAATTTGTCAACGTGCGCAATTAAAAGTTACGTTATTTTACGGGCAAATAACCCGGAAATACGGCTTCATTGTCGGGTGCCAATGCATACAATTTAGCGTGAATTATTTCTGGATCCGCTCAGTTTTCTCGCAAACCACGCATCGTATTGAAAAACGGTTTTTGTATTCGTTATCAGCATACACGAATTAATAATTCTCAATATATAACAAACAAAATAATGTTTTTGCAAAAAAAAATCGAGAACCAATGTTTGAATTTGAAAAATAACTTGATATTCGAGCTTAGCATACGCATTTTAGTGTATCCTCATGTAAAATTTGTCAATGTGTGCAATTAAAAGTTAATTTATTTGTGGGCAAATAAAAGTTATATTCTAACGGAATTTCTTTGTCGGGAGGGTTGGATATAAATTGATAAATACAATTTTTTATTAATCAGCGCCTTAGGTCGAAGAAATTATATAATTTCATCAAATCGGCGTAAAAGCAAACGCTACATATTTTAATTTAATTTAGGAGCAAAGAACCTGCCCTGTTATTCGATGTGTACTCATTCACGCTTGACTGATTTCTACGAACAGGTCGTAAAAATACTGGAGCTCGGCATAATGTATAAAAAGTGCCACAAAAAAGTGCGGGAGCGAGCAGCCTATGTAAAAAAAAGTGCCCAGTGCTATCTCAATAATACATTTATTTTCTTGGCGTTGTAAATATTATTAAATTTTGGTTGGCGGTCACTAAATGCGGATGCATTGATTATGGTCAATCCACATATAAAATTTGTCAAAGTGCGTAATTAAAACATAATAAATTTTAAGGGCAAATGTCTCGAAAATACGGCTTCATCGTCGGGTGCAAATGCATACAATTTAGCGTGAAATATTTCTGGATCTGCTCAGTTTTCTCGCAAACCACGCATTATATTGAAAAACGGATTTTTTAATCAATTTCAGCATACACGAATTAATGATTCTCAATATTTAACAAACAAAAAATTGTTTTTGCAAAAAAAATTTGAGAACCAATTTTTGAATTTGAAAAATAACTTTATATTCGTGTTTAGCATACGCATTATAGTGAATCCTCATATAAAATTTGTTAATATGCGCAATTAAAAGTTACTATATTTTACGGGCAAATGTCTCGAAAATACGGCTTCATCGTCGGGTGCAAATGCATACAATTTAGCGTGAAATATTTCTGGATCTGCTCAGTTTTCTCGCAAACCACGCATTATATTGAAAAACGGATTTTTTAATCAATTTCAGCATACACGAATTAATACTTCTCAATATATAACAAACAAAAAATTATTTTTGCAAAAAAAATTTGAGAACCAATTTTTGAATTTGAAAAATAACATGATATTCGGGCTTAGCACACGCATTATAGTGAATCTTCATGTGAAATTTGTCAATGTGTGCAATTAAAAGTTAATTTATTTGTGGGCAAATAAAAGTTATATTCTAACGGAATTTCTTTGCCGGGAGGGTTGGATATAAATTGATAAATACATTTTTTTATTAATCGGCGCCTTATGTCGAAACAATTATGTAATTTCGTCAAATACATGCCGGCAAAATAACCAGCCCTATTATTCGATGTGTCTTATTCTCATTTACAGTCCACGTTGACTTCATTCCCAGTCCACGTGGACTGACTTCTAGTCCACGTTGACTGCCTTCCAGGAACAGATCATAAAAATACAGGAGCTCGGCACAATAAACACATTTAAAAGCCATTAAATAAGCGAAAGCGAGCAGCCTATATAAAAAAAATTATCTCAATAATACCCTATTTACTTGGCGTTGTAATTTTTTGTAATTTTTTTTAGAGGTCACTAAATGTGGATGCATTGATTAAGGTCAATCTTCATATAAAATTTGTCAAAGTGCGTAATTAAAACATAATTAATTTTACGGGCAAATGTCTTAGAAATACGGCTTAATCGTCGGGTGCAAATGCATACAATTTAGCGTGAATTATTTTTGGATCTGCGCAGTTTTCTCGCAAACCACGCATTGTATTGAAAAACGGATTTTTTATTCAATTTCAGCATACACGAATTAATGATTCTCAATTATTAACAAACAAAAAATTGTTTTTACAAAAAAAATTTGAGAACAAATTTTTGATTTTGAAAAATAACTTGATATTCGAGCTTAGCATACGCATTATAGCCTATCCTCATATGAAATTTGTTAATGTGCGCAATTAAAGTTACGTTATTTTACGGGCAAATGTCTCGGAAATACGGCTTCATCGTCGGGTGCAAATGCATACAATTTAGCGTGAATTATTTCTGGATCTGCTCAGTTTTCCCGCAAACCACGCATCGTATTGAAAAACGGTTTTTGTATTCGTTATCAGCATACACGAATTAATAATTCTCAATATATAACAAACAAAAAAATATTTTTGCAAAAAAAAATTTGAGAACCAATTTATGGATCTGAAAAATAACTTGATATTCGTGTTTAGCATACGTATTATAGTGAATCCTCATGTAAAATTTGACAATCTGTGCAAATAAAAGAAAATTCATTTTACGGCAAATGTCTCGGAAATTCGACTTCATCGTCGGGTGCCAATGCATACAATTTTGCGTGAATTATTTCAGGATCTGCTCAGTTTTCAAACGTAACTTTCGTACACTCTTGCATTTGAAAATTATGCAGGTTTTCACACGGAAATCTTATAATACGCTTTCTAAAAACGCATTCTTATACTGCCAAAAGACTTTCGCCAATTCGCCCCTTCGAAGAAGGGTACCAATTATTTTGTCGCGACGAAAGTTGTCATTATACCCGAAAACGCATCTCTTTTTACACCTGCCAAAAGAGTGCGCGAAAGTTTCTATTTCGCACCCTTTTCGCAGAAGGGTTCGTCGCAGAGAAAGTTCCCCATTATTATTTTCCGCGCGGAGAAAGCTCCCATTATCATCCCTTTTTTTCGTACGTTTTTCGTCGCATCTCTTTTTACACCTGCTAAAAGCGTGCGCGAAACTTTCCAATTCCACTCTTTTCGCAAAAAGGGTTCCCCGCAGAGAAACTACCCCATTATTACTTTCCGCGTGGAGAAAGCGCCCGACTGGTTCCCATTATCATCCCTCTATTTTTTCGTACGTTTTTCGTCCGAGTCGTCTTTATTCCCGAAGAGGCGGGAAAGAGCCGTAAAGCAGCCCTGGCCTAGGGGGTGGCTCGCCCCGATTTGGAGCGCGGCCATAATTTTTTCGCGGCCAACCCCTCAGGCTAATTAAAAGCGGCAACAACAACGGGAACCCCCGCACTCACGGGATTAAGGCGGGACGCGTAAATTGCGGGGTTATCTTCGCGAGGGTTAATTAACGCTCCCCACGAAACCGGCCCGAGGAATTGAATGAGGCCGGTAAATAACAATAACGGACTCCGGCCCGAAACGGTGACTTATCGGCCGCCGCAAATTGATTCATTGGCGACCGTTGCCGGCCAGAATTAGGACGTATTTTTACGTTCCTCCTAGTTTCTAGCTTTAGGAATTTTGTTCTTTTGGGGACATAGTTTCTAGATTTACTTGTATCATTTATTTGTATCCTGTGATACCTTGTATTTACCTGTGATTATTGTAATATTGATTGATGCCCCATATTTTATTGGTATGAAAACTAGATACTTCTGATCGTATATCACTCGTAAGATAACTGCTTAATGCAGCTTTTACAACTTGATTTCACACTTATGAAATGAAATTTAAAAGTAATGAATACATATTTAACACAAATGAAAATGGTTTCAAATTTAAGAAATTGTCAGATCTTACTCTTAAAACTTCATGTTAATTTTATTGGAATAAATACTAGATACTTTTTATCTGTTCT
The DNA here is from genome assembly GCA_951805005.1 of Othius punctulatus. Taxonomy (NCBI): domain Eukaryota; kingdom Metazoa; phylum Arthropoda; class Insecta; order Coleoptera; family Staphylinidae; genus Othius; species Othius punctulatus. The sequence continues at coordinate 11,483,789 of OX638145.1, forward strand.
TATATCACTCGTGAGATAACTGTGACACTAGTGACAGAATGAAAATGCTCGCTGGAACTCTCTTAATTTAGTCTAGCCTCTAGTTCTTAATGCAGCTTTTACAACTTTATTTGACACTGATGAAATCAAATTCAAAATTAATGAATACATATTTCACACAAATGAAAATGGTTTCAAATTTAAGAAATTGTAAGTTCTCAGTCTTAAAACTTCATGTTAATTTTATTGCAATGAAAACTAGATACTTTTTATCTGATCTTATATCACTCGTGAGATAACTATGATACTAGTGACAGAATGAAAATGCTCGCTTAAGTTCTAAGCAAAGTTTATAGTCAGGCTCAAATCGACTTGGGATTACTTGTATCTACAAATTAATTTTATTTTATTGGAATGCCATATTGGCACCTTTTCTGAACTTATGTCACTAGTGATATAATGAAATTTCTCGCTGCAACTGTCCTAAGTTTAGTTCAGACGCTAAGTTGTAAGCAAAAGTCCATGCATTTAATTTGCTTAAAATTAAAACTGAGCACTTTTTTTCTGATATTATAATGTGATATAATTATGAATTATAAATATATGTAATATAATTATGAAATACAAATGAATGTGATATAATTATGAATTATAAATAAATGTGATATAATTATGAATTATAAATAAATGTGATATAATTATGAATTATGAAACTGCTTAATTTAGTATAGGCTCCAAGTTTACAGTCAGGATCAAGTTAACTTGAGATTACTTTACTTGCTCTACAAATTCATTTCATTTTGTTGAAATTGCAACTTGGTACTTTTTTTCTGAACTCAGTGAGGCATTGACAACGAAATGTCATAATTCATTACTTTATAATCATACTTGATAATCAACATTACTTGATATTTATTTCTTTATTTTATTCGCTCTGAATAAATGTACCACAAATTATATAAATAATACAAAAAAAGAGATACGATTCTCTAATTTTTTAAAGAATTTTTACAGGAAAGGGTATTTCCGTGTTTATTTAAATAGAACACCTATAATTGTACAAAACAAAGGAAAACAAAGTTTCCAAAAGAGTTCCCAACTTTACAAAATTCCTGAAAATCTCATTTTACGTGACATACATAAGTCTCAAGAGTTCAAGTTGCTATAATTTTCTAAAACATGCATCAAAAATTAGGGAAATATTTCCAAATTAACAAAGATATCAACAATTTAGGTCACATATTTTATGACAGTCCAATCTTTTACTCTGTTTTTCGCGAAATGTCAAAATTAGTTGATATTTTTCTTTTTCTTGATAAACATTTCAAAACTAAATCTTATTACCTACACCTATATTTATTTAGTTTTGAAATGTTTATCAAGAAAAATGAGAAGAGAAGAGAAAAATGAAAAAAGAAAAGAGTGTCCAATCCTTTACTCAGTTTTTCGCGAAATGTAAAAATTACTTGATATTTTTCTTTTTCTTAATAAACATTTCAAAACTAAATAAATATAGGTATACCCAACTTGCTTTGATCCTGAATCTAAAATTAGACGCAGGTACTAAATTAAGCAGAGTGACTACCAGACAGCAAAATTTACATTGGAACGATTTATAAGAATCAACTATTTCCATGTGCAATATATATTCTTTCAGATGGCATAACAAAATATTTAAAGCAAATAGAAATTTAATTCTGTCAAATAATTTTCATTATCTAAAGGGATATTGATAATTAAATGGTGATATTGAGTTTCTAAATATTAATTCTAAAAATAACAGCAATCTGACTGCAATGTAGATTTGATTATTTTAACTAACTGCTGCTTCATATTTAAGAATCACATATTTAGACACAGCAATGGTTGATCCTTACATAATTCACCAATGTTAATTTTGCTATATCTGCTAGTCTCAGATACACACTGTGTAACATTTTATCTTGTATTTACAATGTACAATATTACTCATATTTACTTACAATCTTTCATTTTGATTTTTTATTACGAGTTTGATGAATTTAAGTACAACTTCTTTTGTTTTGCACAAATTCATGTAGACTTTTTTGGTTAGATGAATATTTAGGTAGGTACTTATCTTTATATTAGATTTAGGGGAATTTGAACTGCTATGATAAGGATGAGTTTTTATACAAAAAAATCAAGAAATAATCAAAATGTAAAGTTAACAAAATATTCAGAACATTGAAAATTTCAGTAAAATTGTTGATAGTTCGACAGAAATGAAAATATTCTAGAATAAACTTCGTGGGCGTAATATACAAAATTGCATTGGAGTAGATGAAAATTGAAAAATATTCATCCATATAACAGCAGCACAAATATTTTATTTTTTCAAATATTTGAAACGTGTTTCCATTCATGTAGACTTTTGGTTATATGAATATTTAGGTAGGTACTTATCTTTATATTAGATTTAGGGGATTCAGCTGCTATGATGAGGATGAGTTTATATATATATATATATATATATATATATATATATATATATATATATATATATATATAAAAAAAAACAAGAAATAATCAAAATGAACAAAATATTCAGAACTTTGAAAATTTCAGTGAAAATTGTTGATAGTTAGTTCGACAGAAAATAAAATATTCCAGAATTAACTTCGTGGGCGTAATATACAAAATTGCATTGGAGTAGACTAAAATTGCAAAATGTTCATTCATATAACAGCAGCACAAATTATGTTTTTCATCATATATCTGAATCGTGTTTCGGACTGTTAATAAATTTACAGGAATTGCTATCTGATTGATAGTATCCTGCATTTGGGAGTAGACGAAAATTGAAACATAATCATCCATATAACAGTAGCACAAATAATTTATTTTTTCACATATTTGAAACGTGTTTCGGACTGTTAATTAATTTCCAGGAATTAGAAAAATGTTCATCCATATAACAGCAGCACAAATGATTTTTTTTCTTCAAATATCTGAATCGTGTTTCGAACTCTTAATAAATTTTCAGGAATTGCTATCTGATTGATAGTATCCTGCATTGGGAGTAGACGAAAATTGAAAAATATTCATCCATATAACAGCAGCACAAATAATTTATTTTTTCACATATTTGAAACGTGTTTCGGACTGTTTATTAATTTCCAGGAAGTGCTATATTATTGATAGTATCCTGCATTGGGAGTAGACGAAAATTGGAAAATGTTCATCCATAAATATAACAGCAGGACAAATAATTTTTTTTTCAAATATTTGAAACATTTTCGGACTGTTAATTAATTTCCAGAAATTGCTATCTGATTGATAGTATCCTGCATTGGGAGTAGACGAAAATTGAAAAATATTCATCCTTATAACAGCAGCACATATGATTTTTTCCTTCAAATAACTGAATCGTGTTTCGGACTAATTTTCAGGAATTCCTATCTGATTGATAGTATCCTGCATTGGGAGTAAACGAAAATTGAAAAATATTTATCCATATAACAGCAGCACAAATAATTTACTTTTGCAAATATTTGAAACGTGTTTCGGACTGTTAATTAATTTCCAGGAATTAGAAAAATGTTCATCCATATAACAGCAGAACAAATGATTATTTTCTTCAAATATCTGAATCATGTTTTGGACTGTTAATAAATTTTCAGGAATTGCTATCTGATTACTATCCTGCATTGGGAGTAGTCGAAAATTGAAAAATTTTCATCCATAAATATAACAGCAGGACAAATAATTTTTTTTTTCAAATATATTGGAACGTGTTCGGAGTGTTAATTAGTTTTCAGGAATTGCTATCTGATTGATAGTATCCTGCAACTATTTGAACTGTTTCTGTATTTTTAATGTGCTGAATTTCAAGATATTTAAAGAAAATGTAAACTCGTTTGGTGAAATGAATATTTGGGTTCTTCTATTTCTTATTAATTAATTATCATTAATCTTTATATTTGATTTGTAGCAGATTCAATTGCTGAATTGATAACGATGAATGTGTAGACACAAAAATCAAGATACAAACTAACATGGGCAAAACTTTAAAAAATACAGAAACTTTCTTGTCAAGTCTTTATAAATTTATGTTTTGATATCGTTGATATTTGAATTGAAATAAAAGAAGTTCTAGCAAAGGTTTTGGAAATAGAGTGATAATGTTTATCACTTATCAATTATACCTATATGTTATAACTAATTCCTAAAATGTGAAAGTGATTATTTTATGCTAGCAAACTAATATTCACAGCACTTTCCAATTACTTCCCTTTCAGGAATTGCTATCTGATTGATAGTATCCTGCAACTATTGGAACTTTTTCGGTATTTTTAGTGTGCTGAATTTCAAGATATTTAAAGAAAATGTAAATCGTTTGGTGAAAAGAATATTTGGGTTCTTCTATTTCTTATTAATTAATTATCATTAATCTTTATATTTGATTTGTAGCAGATTCAATTGCTGAATTGATAACGATGAATGTGTAGACACAAAAATCAAGATACAAACTAAAATTGGCAAAACTTAAAAAAATACAGAAACTTTCTTGTCAAGTGTTTATAAATTTATGTTTTGATATCGTTGATATTTTAATTGAAATAGAAGAAGTTCTAGAAAGGGTTTTGGAAGCAGAGTGCTAATTTTTATCACTTATCAATTATATCTATTTTTTTTATAACTATTTCCTAAAATGTGAAAGTGATTATTTTATGGTAGCAAACTAATAATCACAGCACTTTCCAATTACATCTTTGGTATATTTTAGTAGAATTTTCGGTGCAAACAGAATTACGTAATGGAAGCCACTTGCATAAGCGACGAACCCAAACATGATTTGGTGCTTATTTACGCCTAATTATAAATTTCGTGCTTCAATGCCAAAATTTTACTTCTTTGATATAACATGTATGAGTGAAAATATATTATTAGGGACAATTAATGAAAAATTTTGAAAAGCCTGAAACTCTTTAGAGACCATTTTCGAAAACAAATGCTTATTTGTGGCCATGATTATGTGTATAATGTGAAATATTTATTAGTAGACGTAATCAGCAATATATATCCTGATATATCAGCAATATATATACAAATACATCATTATGTAAATTAAATGGAGTCCTTCACCCTCACTAAATCAATTTATCAATTTACTAAAACCCATTATCAGCGATTGTTTCAAGTCGACGTAATCTCGAATGTGTATGGGATCACGTCGTGGCAATTACTACTACATACACCTCTCGCCGTGGCCCCGGCGATAATCCTGAACTGTTAAGCGGTAATTAGCCCGAGATAAGAGCAATTGCCGAGGTCATTAGTCAATTGCCTCCTTAAACGAGACGAGAAATTGCCCCGTGGGGCAATAAACACTTTCATTACACCGTAAAAAAGTAATGCGGCGATCAAAACGGCCACACTAATGCGGCGCAAATTTACGTTATCATCAGTTGAAAGTAGAGTTTTGCGTTTTATCATTGTTCGCAATGAGTGAAAAAGTTGTGGCGATTTGATTTTAGGAACGTCAGAATAAGTATTTTAGAATATTTACTATACAGAATTTTACCATTAGTTTTGTTACGAAATTGTATACCTACTAATAAATTATCATTATTCATAATGAGGGAAAAAGTTGTAGCGATTTGATTTTAGGATGATTTTAGGATGATTTTAGGATGATTTTAGGAACGTCAGAATAAGTATTTTAGAATATTCACTATACAGAATTTTACATTAGTTTTGTTACGAAGTTGTATATCTACTAATAAATTATCATTGTTCATAATGAGTGAAAAAGTTGTAGCGATTTGATTTTAGGATGATTTTAGGATGATTTTAGGAACGTCAGAATAAGTATTTTAGAATATTCACTTACAGAATTTTACATTAGTTTTGTTACGAAATTGTATATCTACTAATAAATTATCATTATTCATAATGAGTGAAAAAGTTGTAGCGATTTGATTTTAGGATGATTTTAGGAACGTCAGAATAAGTATTTTCGAATATTTACTATACAGAATTTTACATTAGTTTTGTTACGAAATTGTATACTTACTAATAAATCTTGATCAATTAATAATATACGTTTGTAGGATTACTCAAAGCTATTTTAGAGTTACTAAATTTTAAAATTATAAAAATTAATATTTTAAAATTTAGATTTATTTTTTAAGAATATAAACCTTGAATATAAAAAATACCGTAGCATACTTTTATTTTGTTTGGTTTTTGCATTTAACTATACTAGAGACAAGTAGACCAGACTATACTAGAGACAAGTAGACTAGATTTTTTTTTAAAGAAAATCACCAAATGTATCTTGAACATAAAAAATACCGTAGCATACAATTATTTTGTTTAGTTTTTGCATTTAACTATACCAGAGACAAGTAGACCAGACTATACTAGAGACAAGTAGATTAGACTAGAGCACCATAGACAAACTAACTTCTTCTTAGAGAAAATGCCTTGTTCTTATAGAAAACAACTTGTTCTTAGAGAAAATAACTTTGTTCTTAGAAAAAATAACTTGTTCTTAACGATTCCTTATTCAATTCCTTATTTTCTTCGCGCTGCCAGTTTTAATAGAAACATCCATCAGGGCTCAATCCTCCGAATGAAGATATCACCGGTAAAACCAGTAAAGATAACACATTTCGATAATCAAAAATTCAAATGAGCCAGGCGAAACGCAAACGCCTTCTCACGGCCATAAGTCGGGGCTTATCAAACGGCGCTTTTTCGCCGAAACCGAAGCCGCAATTAACGGCTTGGGAAAAAATGCGGACTTACAATGCACATAAATTACGTGTTTCTGGCTAACGGCGGGCAAAATGCAAATCGTTAGCGACTATCTCTTCCTGCGTCAAAAAATATTTAAGAAAGTGAAGACAGATTTAACGATTGCCATCTATCTCTTGCAACGTCAAAAATATGTATGATAATGAGGACAGATTTAATGTTTGATATTATGGGTTGAAATGGGTTAGTATGGGAAAAGCGTCAGCAACAAATATTGTGCATGGAAAAACTGAAATAGTTCAATTCAACGTCAAAAATATGTACGATAATGAGGACAGATTTAATGTTTGATATTATGGGTTGAAATGGGTTAGTATGGGAAAAGTCTCAGCAACAAATATTGTGCATGGAAAAACTAAAATAGTTCAATTCTATACAGAATATGTCGGTATTATTTTTATGAATTGATAAGTATTGTTGATATTCATTAAAATGGAACGATGGAAGCAATTGGGAAAGGCCTACGTTCAAGAATGGACATAAAAGGCTAACGATGATGATGATGATGATGATGATGATGATGCTGATGATGACTGTAATTGCTGCTCAAGCACAAAATAAACCCATATTTGTTAAAAAATAAACTTACACCGAAACCTACAATGGTTTTTGGATTAAATAAGAAGATTTGTTAATTGTTAAAAAATAAACTTACACCGAAACCTACAATGGTTTTTGGATTAAATAAGAAGATTTATATCGTTGCCTCTGCTCGGATTTTTTTGGGGGCAGATATTTATTCATAGTTAGCTCTACTTGGCTTTTCTGCATCGAGTGGAAACTGGTCAGTGACTTGGTCGATTCGAAACAAGGATTTCGGAGCGATATAATGGTATGCTTATGGCAGAGATTCGGACGTATTGTGTTACACGGAACGGCGGAAGAATTACGACTTACGACGTCTCATACATTATTCATTTCTGCACTGGGAGGGAGTGTGGCATGTTGTATGCGGTCTTGGAGGCGTCGGGTTCATCGGCTAGATCACCGTCTGGCTTGGGGATTAGCGATTAGCGAGGGGATTAGTCGGAAATTTCTGGTCGAGATTAGAAATCTGTCGTGCGAAATGTTTCCAAAACGTGTGATTTTTTTTTCATAGCGCGTTAATGATTTTCCGGTTGTTCAACATATTTTAAACCTGTGCTACAAGAATTTAAACGTGGCAATAATTTGGTTAGCTGATCAGGGTGCAAAATGTAAAAATAACTAATTAATTTGTATGAGGTAATGGTTAATTCTTGGTGAAATATTTTGATAAGACGAATAAGGGAAAATACTTGGTATAGTTTCACAGGTTTATTAGATTTCTCGAGATGAATAAGGGAAAACACTTGGTATAGTTTCAGAGGTTTAGATTAGATCGATTTCGCAATCTAATAAACCTGTAAAACTATACCAAGTGTTTTCCCTTATTCATCTGTAAATATAACTATTTTCCCATCAAATCGACTGAACTTAAAAGTTTGCGGAAGTTTAACTAGTCTAGTCTAAAGAACTAAACAACTAAACGAGTCTAAACATAGATGGTTATACAATTGAACCCCCCTGATTTAAAAAACAAAGTGTCCTCGTATTGATTGCTTGATTAATATCTAATAAACCTGATCTAATAAACCTGTGAAACTAACTATACCAAGTGTTTTCCCTTATTCATCTGTAAACTAACAATTTGCCCATCAAATCGACTTAACTTAAAATTGCGATTTTTGCACAAATTTAACTAGTCTAGTCTAAAGAACCGAAGAACTAAACGAGCCTAAAGATAAATGATTGTACTAATTGGACCCTCCTGATTTAAAAAAGTGTCCTCCTACTTCATACTACATACTTTAAAGTATTAAAAAATATAGTAAAATTCTTTTGAAAAAATCTCTTTTGATAACGATCCAATCCAAATCTATAAATTGAATAAAAATCCAGTCTACATGACAGTAGTCCCATTCAACTTAGCAGGCTTCAACGATTGAGATTTGAAACCAAGATGATATACCTGCAAAATCTCGTGAAATTTCTAGTTTTTTTTTGCCATTTTGGCGAATTTCTAGTTCGAGGATGCATTGGCCTATTTGCCCCACGAGGCACTTAATTGGGGTTCGGGCATTTCGTGTTGGGTGTGCATTAAATTGCGTTATCTGAAAAGGGTTGATAGGCTGTGTTTGGGACGTGTTGAAATTTGGATTGTTATTACTTATGTGTGTCATGAGCAATTCTTGTGTTGTTATAATAATAATAATAATAATAATTCCTACTACTCCTAAGTTATAATTTATATATCTGTTTGGGACAGTTTGTTGAAAATTGGAATGATTACGGTAATTAGAATTATATATCGAATAATATATCGTTGGCTATTTTGGGTATTTCTCCAAATTATTTTTTAAATCAGTTGTCAATAAAGTAAAGATTACCTTAATGATATCCAACCTCAGACAGGAGATGGAACTTTAAGAAAAAAATTATTTTGATATCTATAATGTCTATAATTTCGAAAATTATGTTTGTTACTATAATTTCTAAATGATGTTGAAAATTGAAAATCTTTAAGTTAGTACTCATTAGGTAATTCTTTATCTGTTTTGGCGGCCCACTGCACTTTACGGGTAAGATTAACAGACCTAATTCACCATCGCTGCACTTTACAGAATTTGTTTTTAATCCTTATTACCTAAACAGATTAAGGATTGATAACCGCTGCACTTCATATGTGCCCAAAATAACAACAATGATTATAATAACTTTTAACTAGAGATTTACATTTCTAAATATAATCTAATTTCGAAAGATTTTTCAATCATTTCCCTGATTTCTCAGTTATTTTTTTTAAATTTCTACAAAAAATTATCAAGATTTCTGGAAATTTTTCAATAAATACAATGATTTCTCAATAAAAAATTGCTACAAAAATTTCACTTTTGAAAGGAATTAAGAGCTCTACAAAAGTTATGAAATAAAAAATATCGTATTCCATTTGAAAACGACGTCAATAGTCATAAAATTACGGACGTCATAATTTTTTGTTGCCTGCGTGTAGACTACGAAAGTATTATTTGTAGGGCGATGGTAGAGAAAGGATAATTCTTGCAAAAAAAAAATTTTACTGTATAGAGATATAAGAGCACTACTAAAGTTGTGAAATAATAATAATATGACGTCAAAAATAACTGACGTTATTACTAGAGATATTTACAAGTAATGAGCAGTCAATTGAACTGCATGGCAATCAACCGCAACATTCAACCTAACCTAACCTAAACATAAAAGTTTTCAATATAATGCTATTTCTAGTAGTACCTGTTGTATGTATTTGGTGTATTTATGACTTATGTATTAACTGATTCTTATAACTTTCATTCTTGGAGCAACTAATAAAATATTCACAGGAAATTTATTCTGTATTATCAATTCAAATTTAAAATATATCGATGTTATACAGGAAAAAGTAGCCAAGTCGATTATTCATAATTTCAATTTCTTGTTTTTTTTCTCCTGTACATTTCTCTTGTACATTTAATCCAAAATGAACTTGGGTAAATTATGAATTTCCAGAAAAGTACGAATTCCATAAAAAATGATTTAGTAAATATCTCATGGAAAGAGAAGTATGTTAGATTTGTTTGTTCTAGTTTTAGTTGAGCTGCTGTTTTTTTCTTTTTCTTTTATACAATTTGTGTGTCTCAAATATTATGTTAATTGTACTTGTAGTTTAGTAGTTTTCGTAGTTATTTAATTGTGCGTCTTTTTCATAGCTGTACTTTCATATTAGCTGCATTCCAGATTTTCGTGAAATAAATATCTATCTATCTGTTTTAGGAATCATTGATGTTAAAAAATCGAAAATCTTTAAGTTTTGGACTTAGCCACTTTCTCCTGTATAGGAGAATATGTTTTAACAACCAATATGTTCAGTTAGCAATTATTATAATTTCAGTAATGTGGCATTCCTGTTGATTTATGCAACTTGGTTTATTGAAAAAAAATATAGCGGAACATGTTATGCAGATCATGAAGATTTCATCAAATTAAAAAAAAAATCTTGTTTTCAGTACAAGATTTGGCCCTGGATATGCTCGAAATCGTGTTTAAATTAATTAATTACAAACATGTGGAATTGTGTTAAATTTACTTGGATTTATTGTATTTATTGTAATTTGCTTGAAAATTTTCAGGTGGTGTTAATAATTCATGAATGATTTTATGAAAAATTTCTAAAATTCAAGTTTTCGGTTAAAAATATATATCTTTGGGTTTGCTTGAAATCGTCTTTAGTTAATTTACAATAAAAAACAATGCAAGCATTTATTTTTAAACACTAATAGACTGGCATATTCAATTGTCATTGAATATTGTAATTATTTGTGTATGCTTACTTGCTATTGAACCCCACATTGACATGAAGTGTTTCCTGGCTTGTGTAAACTTTGTAAATAAGAACTGGCATTAATACACTATTACTATTATCCTGGATTTGCTTGAAATCGTGTTTAAATTAATTAATTGCAAAAATGTGGAGTTGTGTTAAATTGACTTGGATTTATTGTAAAATTTGTATGAAAAATTTCAGGGGTGTTAATAGTTCTTAAAGGTATTATATATTTTTTCTAAAATTCAAGTTTTCTGTTAAAAATATCTGCCTTTGGATTTGCTTGAAATCGATTTTAAGTTAATTTACAATTAAAAATTATGCAGCATTGATTCTTAAAACTTAAGTCCATATACTAAGGAGGTATAAACACTAAAGCTAGTAGCTGCTAAAGCTAATTAGAATGTGATTTGACTTGAATTTATTACAATTTGTAAGAAAAATTTCAGGAGGTTTCAATAGTTCATGATTTTATGAAAAAAAAAATTCAAGTTTTCGCTTAAAAATATCTGTCTTTGGGTTTGCTTGAAATCGTTTTTAAGTTAATTTACAATTAAAAACAATGTAGCATTAATTCTTAAACACTTAGTAGCTGCTGATGCTAATCAGAATGTAATTTGACTTCAATTTATTACAATTTGTAATAATATAGTTTACAATTTGTACAATTACAATTTGTACAATATGTAAGAAAAATTTCAGGAGGTTTTAATAGTTCTTGAAGATTTTATGAAATTTTTCTAAAATTCAAGTTTTCGGTTAAAATCTTTGGGTTTGCTTGAAATCGTTTTTAAGTTATTTTACAATTAAAAACAATGCAGCATTCATTCTTAAATAATAATAGACTGGCATATTCAATAGTCATTGAATATTGAAATTATTTGTGTATGCTTACTTGCTATTGAACCCCACATTGACATGTAGTGTTTTCTGACGTACGCAAACTTTGTAAATAAGTACTGGCATTAATAAACTATTACTATTACTATTATTAAATAGATAATAGCTTCTGTTAATAGTTTAGGTCATACGTTTTAAATAGGTATGTTACAAATTTCTAACATCTATTATAAGTATTTTGCAATGTTTAGTTAATGATAGGTATTAAAACACGTGTTTTAAATGCGAGCTGCATATATTATAAAAAAAAATGGAATGAAAGATTTCCAAAACCACAAATTAAATTAAAGTTTCAAATATCATTAATACTTAAAGGAAAATCAAAAATACTATTATTATTATTAAACAGATAATAGCTTCTGTAAATAGTTTAGGTCATTCGTTTGAAATAGGTATGTTACAAATTTCTAACATCTATTATAAGTATTTTGCAATGTGGAGTTAATGATAGCTATTAAGACACGTGTGATAAATGTGACTTGCATAATTTATAAAAAAAAATGGAATGAAAGATTTCCAAAACCACCAAAACAATTAATGTGACAGTATAGGTAATTCAGAGTAACTATGTTCAGCTGGTGGTATAAGTTGTATTCATTCAATAGAAGTAGGACGATTTATTAGAGAAATTCTTTTTCAAATATCATTAATACTTAAAGAAAACTCAAAAATACTATTACTATTATTCTACAGATAATAGCTTCTGTAAATAGTTTAGGTCATACGTTTGAAATAGGTATGTTACAAATTTCTAACATCTATTATAAGTATTTTGCAATGTGGAGTTAATGATAGCTATTAAAACACGAGTGTTAAACGTGAGTTGCATAATTTATTAAAAAAAAATTGAATGAAAGATTTCCAAAACTACAAAAATAAAATTAGCAAGACTTCAAGAAAAATAAAAAAATCTTGTTTTGAATATAAATTTTGTACGCGGATGTGCTTGAACAAGGAAATGCATCGTTTTTAAAATATTTAACTGTTTTCATTGACCCGGTTTAATCGGTACTGGTGTGTAGATTATAATAGGAACAAAACCGCAAAAATTGACACACAATCGATTTCAAATACTAATTTCTTCAAAACTAATCAAAAATGCTATCGACACACCAAAGGCTAACTTCTGAAAATTATTGTTTGGATTGTGTTTCTTCAACGGATTAACGTTTATTGTTTTTTTAAAATTTCCCACTCACCTTGGGATGGTGTGTAGAATATAAAAAGAACAAAACCGCCAAAATTGACACACAATCGATTTCAAATACTAATTTCTTCAAAACTAATCAAAAATGCTATCGACACACCAAAGGCTAACTTCTGCAAATTATTGTTTGGAATGTGTTTCTTCAAGGGATTAACGTTTATTGTTTTTTTAAATTTCCCCACTCACCTTGGGATGGTGTGTAGAAAATAATAGGAACAAAACCGCCAAAATTGACACACAATCGATTTCAAATACTAATTTCTTCAAAACTAATAAAAAATGCTATCGACACACCAAAGGCTAACTTTTGCAAATTATTGTTTGGATTGTGTTTCTTCAACGGATTAACGTTAATTGTTTTTTTTAATATCACCACTCACTTTGGGATGGTGTGTAGAATATAATAAGAACAAAACCTTCAAAATTGACACACAATCGATTTCAAATACAAATTTCTTCAAAACCAATCAAAAATTCTACCGACACACCAAAGGCTAACTTCTGCAAATTATTGTTTGGATTGTGTTTCTTCAAAGGATTAACGTTTATTTAAATGTTTTATAGTTTTTTTAAATGTCCCCACTCACCCTGTATACCTTGTAATTTCAAATAAACTAGTTTTGTTTTGTATCATCATCAATCTTTAATTCGTTTTTGAGCATTCTTTCAAGCAATTAGTATGTTCTGTCTTACCATCACTTCTTATGGCATGTGTTGCGACATAAGTATACAAGATGTCCGCAATAAGGGGCCCGTCTGATGCATGGCACCCCCAACATCCTCAAAAAATAAGTGTGTGGCGATACATCTAATATGCATAGTTTCTATAGTCCATGTCAAATGTGTTGTCACTTTTGCAGTAAAATTATGCCCAGCCTTCTCTTTTGTGAACTTCGTAGCGGTCAGTCCTGCACAGGCAAGCAAGAAAGCGGATCTTTATTATCTATTCTAAATGTATTTCCCGTACTATTGCCTTAAACAATTAACAGCTTTCAGATCAATCGCCTTGAAACTACTTGGAGAAGAACTCGCTTTAAACAATAATGTGATTTAAGGCGAGAAGTGGTAAAGCCGCAAATCGATGTTTATTATGATGAGCGCCTTTACTGCTCATGCTATAAAGCTCGTAATAGTTCAAAGACCGTCCTTGCCTGGATTATAAAAAGGGTCGGTTCGCATTTTGCTGTAAAACTGACAACACATTTGACATGGACTATAGATGCTGTTTGGTGTTGTGTATAGTATGAGTTGTGGGCATTAATTTGGTGTTGCGAATGTTACGAGTTGTGTGCATTAAGAAGGTGGAGTACAATCCGAGCTGTTTGATGTTTGGATATCACGACAGTTGCGATTGCAATCACAATGCAGCGGTTTATCGAGACAGTTTATCGTCTCCGTAAATACGTAATGAACGCGTGCAATTAAAGTGTGATAATTGGCCGTTAGGCGAATTTATTGCCGGTAAAAAAATGCGGCGCATAATAGCGCAATTACGGCGGCGATTTACATACAGAATGCACCGCCCATTTAAGCCCCGGGAATAAATAAAGCGGGGCGCCGTTAAAACAATGTTCCCTGTTTATGAATTAACACACGTTTGGGCTTTATGCAGCGGCGGCACGCAATGTTGCAGAATGCAAACGCCGAAGTTATTGCGGGCACAGAAGTGGATGATTAGGGTTGGCGGTGCCCCCCCACGGTTAGTGGGGCTATTGAGAAAAAGCCGGCCAATTTAACAAATCACTTGATGACTGTTTGGGAAGATTAGGAATTGCTTGTAAAATGGATGTCGTGGAGCCATTTGCCATCATCATTTCGGGGGCTACAAACGCCGGGCCGGCCCCGGAGTTATGGGCGAGGCAGAATGCGTAAGTTATGCCTGTAAACAGACACTTTACATAACGAGATGCTAACCCCGAAGAGGGTAGGGTCTCGCCCCCGCAGGGAGGCCCCCCACACCCCCGGGCTTTGTTCGCGTCGGTCGGCGTCTTCGCCTTCATCTTCAGCGCCGTCCTCATCTGCAGGTCCGCCTCCCCCGGGATATTTATTGTCTTCAAGGGGGCGCGCGTGATTAGGAAACAAAAAGTAATATCCGTACGGGGCACGATCCGCGCGCCGGCTGCGCCCCCGGCCGAAAGGGGCTGCAGCCCTACGTGCGTGGAATAACGTTTCGCCCGCGCCTGCATGCAGCCCTTCGATTTGCATACAACCGCCCCCGCAGATGGCGCCAATTAAACCCATCATCATCATCATCATGGGCGAAGACGCGCCTAGGTGAGGATCTCGAGTTTTAATTAAACCCGCCCCCGCGCCGCACGCGGACGCAGGGGCGCCCTCACCCCCCGGGCCCGAGGTCTGCCGGTGATTTATGGCTGGATAGGGGTGGTTTGGCCCTGCGGCGAAGGGCTGTTTCCATGGATACACGGGCAGCCATGTTTCTCCCCTGGCCATGTCGGATTCCATTGTGCCGTGTCTGGACTGCGTATCTTATCTGTAACGTGCATAGCGACAGGCATAAGACATTAATAACCTGATAGTGCCTATCTAACGCTTTGTGTTAGTACGTACTAGAGTTTCTTATTGTTTATGTCCTTGGCGTCTCTCGTGGATACGTCCTGCGCGCAATCCACCCCTTTCTTTGTCGCCGTCGCTAACAACCACCGCACTAATCTCGCCGATCAGAACTCTCCCACGGAGAAAAACGGCCCAAATTTTTAGAAAGCCAACCGATTAAACCGCGGATATCTAATATTCGTAATTCATACCTTCCGGACCTCCGATTAAGACATTGGCCCCATAATTGGTGCTCGCATGGCCGTAACTCACTCCCGGTTTCCCACCGGCCCCATTTCTATTGAGCAATACATTTAGCCGACTGTAATTTCGGATGACAAGCCCCAACTGTGTCCAGTCCCATCCGAGTGGAATTTCCAGGACCCGTAGAAACGCAGCGGAGAACAATGGGAAGAATCAACAGAACCCAATTTAGTACTAACAAGAGATATTAAAGAAGCACGAGGAGTCAATGTAGATACAGAACTGAAATTAATAAGACATCAGTGAATCACAATAACCGAAGATATTTACGAATAATGTGAAGTCCAGACTGAAATTTCTGAAAATTTGTAAATTTTATACTAGACTCATGTACAGTACACCTGAAACTCATTCTCCTGAAAATTTGATAAAGCTTCAATATTAAATAAGGGAGGAAATCAAAGATATAACTTTCAGCATTGACAAGTATAGGTTAGCTATTACAGAAATTTCTGAAAATTTATTATTTGCAAATTTGATATTCAAGTACACCTGAAACTAAGTCTCCTGAAAATTTGACAAAGTTTCAGAGAGAAAATTAAACATATGAGTTTCTGCAT
This sequence comes from Othius punctulatus, assembly GCA_951805005.1. Classification (NCBI taxonomy): domain Eukaryota; kingdom Metazoa; phylum Arthropoda; class Insecta; order Coleoptera; family Staphylinidae; genus Othius; species Othius punctulatus. The sequence continues at coordinate 11,500,395 of OX638145.1, forward strand.
TTACAAGTATGGGTTAGCTATTACTGAAATTTCTGAAAATTTATTATTTTCAAATTTGCTCTTAGATTCGTACACAGTACACCTAAAACTAATTCTACTGAACATTTGATAAAGTTTCAGTAATAAATAGGGGAGAAAAATTTTCGGCATTGACAAGTATGGGTTAGCTATTACTGAAATTTCAGAAAATTTATTTTTTGAAAATTTGATATCAGATTCGTGTACAACATACCTGAAACTAATTCACCTGAAAATTTGACAAAGTTTCAGTATTAATTAACGGAGAAAATCAAACATAACTTTCTGCATTACCTAACAAGTATGCGTTTGCTATTACTGAAATTTCAGAAAATTTATTATTTGCAAATTTGATATTAGATTAGTGTACAGTACACCTGAACCTAATTCACAACTAATTTTCCTGAAAATTTGACAAAGTTTCAGGGATAAAATTAAACATATAACTTTCTGCAATGACAAGTACGGGTTTGCTATTACTGAAATTCCTGAAAATTTAATATTTGCATATTTGACATTTGATTCGTATACAATACACCTGAAACTAATTCTCCTGAAAATTTGATAAAGTTTCAGTATTAATTGACGGAGAAAATCAAACATATAACTTTCTGCATTGACAAGTATGAGTTAGCTATTAATGAAATTTCTGAAAATTTATTATTTGCAAATTTGATATTAAATTCGTGTACAGTACACATGAAACTAATTTTCCTGAAAATTTGACAAAGTTTCAGGCAGAAAATTAAACATATAACTTTCTGCATTGACAAATATGGGTACTGAAATATCTGAAAATTTACTATTTACAAATTTGAAATTATATTCATGCACAGTGCACCTGAAACTAATTCCCCTGAAAATTTAACAAAGTTTCAGGGAGAAAATTAAACATATAACTTTCTACATTGACAAGTATGGGTTGGCTATTCCTGAAAATTTATTATTTACAAATTTGAAATTAGATTCGTGCACAGTGCACCTGAAACTAATTCTCCTGAAAATTTAACAAAGTTTCAGGGAGAAAATTAAACATATAACTTTCTGCATTGACAAGTATGGGTTCGCTGTTACTGAAATTGCTGAATATTTATTATTTGCAAATTTGTTATTCGAGTATACCTGAAACTAATTCTCCTGAAAATTTAACAAAGTTTCAGTATTAAATATGGAAGAAAATCAAACATATAACTTTCTGAATTGACAAGAATGGGTTAGGTATTCCTGAATTTTCTGAAAATTTATTATTTGCAAATCTGATATTAGATTCGTCTACAGTACACCTAAAACTAATTTTCCTGAAAATTTGACAAAGTTTCAGTATTAAATAACGGAGAAAACCAAACATATATCCTTCTGCATTGACAAGTATGGGTTAGCTTTTCCTGAATTTCTGAAATTTTATTATTTCCAAATTTGATATTAGATTCGAATACAGTACACCTGAAACTAATTCTCCTGAAAATTTAACAAAGTATTAGTATTAAATAAGGCAGAAAATCAAACATATAACTTTCTACATTGACAAGTATGGGTCAGCTATTACTGAAGTTTCTGAAAAATTATTATTTGCAAATTTGATATTAGATTCGCATACAGTATACTTGAAACTAATTCTCCTGAAAATTTGACAAAGTTTCAGAATTAAATAATGGAGAAAATCAAACATATAACTTTCTGCATTGACAAGTATGGGTTAGCTATTACTGAAATTTCTGAAAATTTATTATTTGCAAATTTGATATTAGATTCATGTGAAGTACACCTAAAACTAACTCTCTTGAAAATTTGACTATGTTTCAGTACTAAATGAGAGAATGAGAGAAAATCAAACATATAACTTTCTGCGTTAACAATTATGGGTTAGCTATTACTGAAATTTCTGAAAATTTACTATTTCTAAATTCAATATTAGATTTGTGTACAATACACCTGAAACTAATTCTCCTGAAAATTTGACAAAGTTTCAGGGAGAATATTAAACCTATAACTTTCTGCATGGACAAGTATGGGTTAGCTATTACTGAAATTTCTGAAAATTTATTATTTGCAAGTTGGATATTAGATTCATGTAAGTAGACCTAAAACTAACTCTCTTGAAAATTTGACAAAGTTTCAGTACTAAATATAGGAGAAAATCAAACATATAACTTTACGCATTGACAACTATGGGTACTGTAATTTCTGAAAATTTATTATATGTAAATTTGATACTAGATTCGTGTACAGTATAGCTGAAACTAAGTCTCCTGAAAATTTTACAAAGTTTCATGTGTTCATGTTAAAGTGACTCGAATTCATAAAATAGGTATGAAAATTTTCATGTATTTTAATAGTTCGTAAACATTTTATAAAAACTTCTTGTATTCAATTTAGGGTTTTGTTGAAATAATTATTACAATTCCAATACTAGATTTACTTTGAATTGTTCATCTAATGTTATTAAAAATACGTACAAATAGTTCGTGAAGTTTTCATGAAATTTCAAAATTCTCCCTTTCAGAATAAAATATACAGCACTAAAATTCCATTAAGATTCGATAGTTCATGAAGCCATGTGAAATTTCCAAAATTCTCGTTTTCGGTATAAAATTGTCATTGGAATTGAGTTCAATGGATTGTAAAAATGTGTTTATGTAAAAGCGACTTGAATTTATTGGAAGTTCTATGAAAATTTTCATATGGTTTTTATAGTTCGTAAACATTTCATGAAAGTCTTGTAAAATTTTGGGTTTTGTTGAAATAATTATTAAATTGATAATTCCGATATTAGATTTACTAGATTGTTCATCTCATTTTATTAAAAATATGGTACGAATAATTCCTGAAGTTCTCATGAAATAGTTCGTGAGTTTCATGAAACTTCAAAATTCAGAATAAAATATATCGTCGGTTTTATTTCAAAATTAATTTATTTATAATTTGGAAAACGTGGTATTCAGGTTGAATTGGCTTCGAATTGCTAATTCATGTTATTAAAATTTGAATGAAATTTTTCCAAAAACACGAATTACCACATGAGTCAATATGAAAAATTTCAGAAGGTATAAATAAGGTATAAAGGTAATAAAAAATCATAAATCATGAACATATAATTCCGCTAAAAAACTAAAAGTAAGAACAATAACTAAAGAAAAAGCCTAAAAGTAGTAACAATAACATCGGGACTTTTAGTCACAGATATTTGGAAATAATAAAAATGAGCTTACAGGCAATCAAATATTAAATAAATATTCAAATGAAATCTTAATTAGAGATTTGTGAAAAGATGTCTTGCGCATGCACACTTTACAGTATGATGTTGCTTCATAAATATTCATACAATAAAATCCTGCGCCGCATAGGAAATATTTAAACGATCGCAATTAAAAAAATCTCGCCTTGTTGACGACAATTAACACTTATCGATGAATCAGGTCGTAATTCACGCCGCAATCGCTCCGTTGTCTGTCACTTTATTTCTCAATAAGAACGAGGACGCAATCGATAAATCACTCCGTCCTCTACATAGCCTACATCTTCGCACATGTGTCAGACAGAGCTAGTCTATTTTCAGGACAACCATGAGCGCACGTTCACCGCGGTTTTCTGCGAATTTTGCGGATCATACTTCCTCCGTGTCAGAATTACCGTCGTCAAGCTGAGGTCAAACATTACAAGTTTAAATTTTTAGTACACTTTTCAACCATTTCTATGACTTTGCAATATTTCGAGAGCAATCTTGTACAACCCAAGAACTTTTATAATTCAAGAACTTGCACAATACAAAAACTTGTCTGTTACAATACTTCTAAGGTCTGTGAATTTTGGGGATCACCAGGCGATACTTCCTCCATGTCAGAATTACCGTCATCAAGCTGAGGTCAACCACTACAGGTTTAGATTTTTAGTACACTTTACAACCATTTCTATGACGTTGCAATATTGCAAGAGCAATCTTGTACAATCCAAGAACTTGTACAATTCAAGACTTGCACAATACAAAACTTGTCTGTTACAATACTTCTAAAGGATCGAAATTTAAATACATAAATTTTCGACCATACTGGAGGAGGAGATGGCCTTTCTGGCTTAATGAGTTAATGGAGAGGTTACCCATTACATCCAACCAAAGCTTAAGGGCCGGTTCCATAATGGTATTAAAGATTCCTTTAAACCGAAAAGGCGCCTTTAAGTACCGTAACGTGTTCCATAATTGATTTTTAAACGTCATTTTAAGAAAAAGTGTTTTTTGTCTTTTGTCTTTTATCATATGGACCAGAAGCAGACTTTAAAGTCGACTTTTCTATTAAGTAAGCTTTACGTAAAGGATTATCAACCAAAGTATCACGAGCATAATTAATAATGGTGTATTGCTATTATTATTATTATTATCCTTTCGCAGTATTTTGGTTACCGAAAGATTTTGCTAATTCTGATCACATCCAACCAGAAGTACAACAAAACAATTGGATTGCTCCCGTTCACCTTGCTGTTCTTCTCTCCTTCCTGCTTCTGTTACGCAACGCCAGTCGTCAATTGTTTTAATATTCCAAGGTCGGGGAATTTGGCAGCTACGCGTTACGCAATCGCCACGCTAATTCATTCATCTCTTCCTCTTTGCGCATTGAAATTGTAATCAGAGGCAAGAAAACCTCTGCTGGTGAACCATAAAGGATGAATTGGGATTTGCAAAAAAAAAAATTATAAGCAATTACAATCAAGTTAGCTGAAATGAACTGTAACAGCTCAAAGAAAACCTCTGCTGGTGAACGATAAAGGATGAATTGGGATTTGCAAAAAGAAAAATGTAAGCAATTAAAATCAATTTAGCTGAAATGACAGCCCTGTAATCTGCGATTTGCTTTGAACATCCTCGCATAATTTTATCATCAATTGATTAGTTATTGGAAAATTAAAGATAGGCACTAATTAATAAAAATCGGAGATACGCCATTGAAGCCTAATTGATATTTCTTGGGGTAATTAAAAACTATTGAGATTATGGGAAATAAAATCTGCGCACGTATATTGATATTGCTTTAATCATTATGTGGCTTCGGTAAAAGTTAATGGAAATACAAGGCAATGAATTCGATTAGTTGTCAATATTTCCAGTTAAATTAATTTAGATAAGCTTGTAAAGCAATGAAAGCATTGACGGAGAATGTCAGTTCATGTGAATTGCGGTTTGATTATGGTGCACTGGATTAAATAAATTTATAGGAACTAACATATTTCCTGGCCGTTTAGCCCATTTCCTCCTATCTACGATATGTGATCTGCTGTAATTCTCGAAGTCGTAAATTGAAAACAGCACTAAGAGAAAACTACACCAATGTAAATGCTCAATCGTCGTCTCTTACAGCTATTCATATTGAAGAACCGATTTCGTATTCATTTTCAGCAGTGGTTAATAAAACGGTGGCATGAAGAAGATATATTTATTACTTGGGCAAATAGAAATATTTTGTAAAAATTCTATAATATTTTACCATATTTAAACGTGAAAAACCGTACAGATTCCAAATGTTACAGAAGTCACATTATACACAGTCACAGATAAGTCTGGCAACTTTGGAATGGAAATTCTGCAGAAAAATAAGCTGAAATTTTCTTTTTTTTTTCAAGGAAAAAACTTAAAATGAAGTATATTATTTTGAATACGGAAGGACCAACGTTGGTCGATAGACAGTTAGGGATAATATCCTTAACAAATACAGTCACTACTATTTTGAATATTTCACTGATATATTTAGGTTTTCCAATGTTACGACTTGTAAAATTATAACAGATACTGAATTGTTAAGTGGAGATTAAAAAAACTACACTGGAAACGCGCGAAAATTACAACAGAATCGTCAAAGTCAAGAAAACCAAAGTCTTTTAGAAGTCACCAATCGAGTCGGAGATATCACACAGCATGTAACTCAAAAGACAAAATAGTTGGTAAGTAATTCTTTTACTTTTACTAACCAATTATAGGACAATGAAAGCGAGAATTTTGAAATTTCATGAAAACTTCACGAACTATTTTAATAAAATTATATTAGATGAACAATTTGAAGTAAATCTAATATTGGAATTGTAAACAAATTTCAATAAATTCAAAAAAATTGAAAATTACAACGGAAACGTCAAAGTCAAAAAAAACAAAGTCTTTTAGAAGTCACCAATCGAGTCGGAGATATCACACAGCATGTAACTCAAAAGACAAAATAATGTCAAATTCAAGAAAACCAAAGTCTTTTAGAAGTCACCAATCAAGTTAGAGATATCATACAGCATGTAACTCAAAAGACAAAATAGTTGCTAAGTAATTCTTTTACTTTTACTAACCAACTATAGGACAATGAAAGCGAGAATTTTGAAATTTCATAAAAACTTCATGAACTCTTTTAATAAAATTAGATTAGATGAAGAATTCGAAGTAAATCTAATATTGGAATTGTAAATAAATTTCAAAAAATTCAAAATATTCAAATATTACAACAGAAACGTCAAAGTCGAGAAAACCAAAGTCTTTTAGAAGTCAACAATCGAGTTCTAGATATCACACAGTATGTAACTCAAAAGACAAAATAGTTGGTAAGTAATTCATTTACTTTTACTAACCAACTATAGGACAATGAAAGCGAGAATTTTTAAATTTCATGAAAACTTCACGAACTATTTTAATAAAATTATATTAGATGAACAATTCGAAGTAAATCTAATATTGGAATTGTAAATAAATTTAATAATAATTCGCCAAAACCCAAAATTGAAAACGAGAATTTTACAAAGTTTTCATGAAATGTTTACGAACTAGTAAAACCACATTTTCCTAGAAATTCCGATAATTCAAGACATGAACACTTTAACAATTTTAACAATTCGAAGTAAATCTAATATTGGAATTGTAAATAAATTTCAAAATATTCAAAAAAATTGAAAATTACAACAGAAACGTCAAAGTCAAGAAAACCAAAGTCTTTTAGAAGTCACCAATCGAGTTGGAGATATCAGACAGCATGTAACTCAAAAGACAAAATAGTTGGTAAGTAATTATTTTACTTTTACTAACCAATTATAGGACATTGAAAGCGAGAATTTTTAAATTTCATGAAAACTTCACGAACTATTTTAATAAAATTAGATTAGATGAACTATTCGAAGTAAGTCTAGTATTGGAATTGTAAATATATTTCAAAAAATTCAAAAAAATTGAAAATTACAACAGAAACGTCAAAGTCAAGAAAACCAAAGTCTTTTAGAAGTCACCAATCGAGTCGGAGATATCACACAGCATGTAACTCGTAAGACAAAATAGTTGGTAAGTAATTCTTTTACTTTTACTAACCAATTATAGGACAATGAAAGCGAGAATTTTGAAATTTCATGAAAACTTCACGAACTATTTTAATAAAATTAGATTAGATGAACAATTCGAAGTAAATCTAATATTGGAATTGTAAATAAATTTAATAATAATTTCACCAAAACCCTAAATTGAAAACGAGAATTTTACAAAGTTTTCATAAAATGTTTACGAACTATTAAAACCACATTTTCATAGATATTTCAATAAATTCAAGTCATGAACACATTTCACATGCCATTGAATTTAATTCCAATGGCAAATTTTATACTGAAAACGAAAATGTTAGAAATTTCACGTAGTCTTCTTGAACTGTCAAATCTTAATGAAGTATATAAATATTCACAGCTATATTTTTTAATGTCTTGTGTTTTTGAATGTTTTTAATATATTAATAACCGCTAGATGAAATATTTTTCGTTCAAGAAGATACAAATTCTGGATGAAAGATGAAAGAATAATTTTTCTTAAAACATGATTTATTTAAATTTCGATTCCTTGGAAGTATTGTAAGAGACAAGTTCTTGTATTGTGCAAGTTCTTAAATTGTACAAGTTCTTGTATTGTGCAAGTTCTTAAATTGTACAAGATCTTGAATTGTACAAGAATTGGTAATGTAATATTACTCATACTTCATAATTCCTTAGTATTGGATGTTTTTCATATTTTAATAATCTCAAGATAAACAATTGTTCGTTCAAGAAGATACAAATTCAGGATGAAAGATGAAAGAATAATTTTTCTTAAAACATGATTTATTAAAATTTCGATTCCTTAGAAGTATTGTAAGAGACAAGTTCTTGTATTGTGCAAGTTCTTAAATTGTACAAGTTCTTGTATTGTGCAAGTTCTTAAATTGTACAAGATCTTGAATTGTACAAGAATTGGTAATGTAATATTAGTCATACTTCATAATTCCTTAGTATTGGATGTTTTTCATATTTTAATAACCGCTAGATGAAAAATTTGTCGTTCAAGAAGATACAAATTCAGGATGAAAGATGAAAGAATAATTTTTCTTAAAATATGATTTATTTAAATTTAGATTCCTTAGAAGTATTGTAACAGACAAGTTCTTGTATTGTGCCAGTTCTTAAATTGTACAAGTTCTTGAATTGTACAAGAATTGGTAATGTAATATTACTCATACTTCATAATTCCTTAGAAGTATTGTAACAGACAAGTTCTTGTATTGTGCAAGTTCTTAAATTGTACAAGTTTTTGAATTGTACAAGAATTGGTCTTGCAATATTGCAAAGTCATAGATATGGTTGTAAACTGTACTAAATATTTAAACTTGTAGTGGTTATATTTTTTAATGTCTTGTATTTTTGGCTGTTTTTCATATTCTAATAATCTCAAGATAAACAATTGTTCGTTCAAGAAGATACAAATTCTGGATGAAAGATGAAAGAATAATTTTTCGTTCGTTTCAATTTATTGAAAATATGAAAATTCTATTACTGTCATTCTAATATTGTAGGAAGTAACTTACTGTAAATGCAAAAAAAAATCCAATTAATGAAAATAGGAAAATTATAATTGATTCTGCCGTAATTGTATGTAATTTATTGAAAATATGAAAATTGCATTAAGTTCCACTGTAATTGTATTTAATTTACGGAAAATTCTATTTCATTTCGTGAAAACAGGAAAATGCACTCACAAATGTTTGATAAAACGTATCAGGTTTTATAAATAATGGCATCTGATATTAATAACATTCATACACCCAATACCAAGTATCAATAAATCTGTTTACGTATTGATTGATAGTCACTGTACAGATTTTTACCTGTGCTAAAGTTCCTGATTGAATAATATTTCTTATGGATTCTGTACATAATATATTTATTTATTTGAAGAATTTAATAGTAAAATAGCACCGTCATTCAATATACATACAATGAACACAGAAAGCATTACAATTATAGTCGACTTCACTAAATTCCCCTAAATACTAACTAACTAAATATAAAAGATATTAACTAAATTGAAACTATGTGTGGATACTACTTGGTGAAACGTTATGATTAGGTTAAATCAAACACTTGGTTAATACAGTGAAACTTTAACCAAGTGTTTGATTTAACCCAAAAGATATTAACACTACTGAAGATTTACTGAAATATCAAATGCACTTATAAATTTTTGATTAAATGTATCAGGTTTTATAACTAATGGCAGTAATAATATTCCTCAATAACATTCAATACCAATTATCAATAAATCTGTATATGCATTGATTGATGGCCACTTTACAAATTTTCATCTCTTATCTGCCCCATCAAGTGGCTGATGGTCTCGTTGCATGAGGTGCGCTGCAGCATTTATCATCTGCGACGGTAACGATTTTAATGGACCCAGTAAACGTCTTCTCGTGTTCGTCGGATATCTTTAGTGGTTATTGCCGCATATGTAAGACGAGAGGAGCGCTTTATAAAATCGAAACGGCCTGTTGAGAGCCCAATTTACGAGGTAATGCACACAGATCTCTCCTCGAGCACGGGAAGAACACATGAGAAGAAAAGAGATTGCGTTCAACATTTAACTCGGTGAACAGAAAATGCTTATAAAACGTAGTAGTTTAAGCATTTATTGCAGCATTTGTTATTTTTTGTTTAAATATTGCCAAATTGAAGTAATTAAGAAATAATTAAATCAGAACAAAATAGTTTCAGCAGCTTTAGTTTAAGCATTTATTGCAGCATTTGTTATTTTTTGTTTAAATTTTGCCAAATTGAAGTAATTAAGAAATAATTAAATCAGAAAAAAAATATTTGAGCAGTTTAAGTGTTCGTGCCAAAGAAACAATTTAATAATAATTTCAACGAAACCCAAAATTGAAAACGAGAATTTACGTTTCTTACATGAATAAATATTCGTTAATACACCAACACAGGTTTATAGTCATGAGTTTTGTGCATTTTGGTAACTATATTCGATAAGTTAGTCCTGGTGCTGTTACATTCGCACTCGCTTACTTATCATTGACGCTTCCAAACGTCCTGCGTTCGTGTCGCTCGGTAGGTTGAGTCGCTGTGACGCTCTTTAGGTTACGTCGTGATACGTACTGCCTACTGTTTTCGGACCAACTCGTCCCGTCATGTACGCACTGTATAATTGTCATTACACAGTTTTACATTACATTACATATATTACAATTACTGCTCATTTTTGATATAGTTGTTATTGTATATTGTACACAATATCTAGACCAAAATCTCTTTCAAATTCTATGAATTATGCGGTTATCACAAATTTAAACGTAAACTTTGATTCTTAGCTAGCATAATCAAATTGGACAAAAATTACTGATTCAAATCACCATAAACATTAGAAACTGCTAACTTCCAGGGCCCATGACCAAAATCTCCATCCACTCGTTCAGCTCCCATCGAATTTTTTCACGCCCTCGCGCGGCTGCCGTCTCCCCCTGGGCCCCGCAATCGGGACAGTCGTTTGTTTTGACAATAATGTAGCTAATTTTATGGACGCCTGGGCGTTCGGAGCGGAAAACTGCGATAATGCGGCGATTTACGGCCGCCGTACGTTACGCTTTATCGGCCTGCACGGACGTGTCGAAATTGGCTCTTGATTAGACGGGAGACAGATGAATTACGGAGCGCCAAGGCACCCCCAGATGTGCGCGAACTTTAAAATCTAATTGCATTTAAATTCGGTAATGCGATTACGAAGAGGCATGAGTCAGGCGTTGAGTAAGAAATATGCAGTAAATTTTAATTCCTCCCCTAAGGTGCGCACTGGAGGGTGGAGGGATTTATGCACATGGCGAGCCTGGGGTGAAAGTAAAATGTCATCTGCAAGATAGAATTATAAGCAGGAATCATTTTTTTTCCGTTCACAAGATATGCTAGTTAAAAGAAATCGGAAAATTTTATTGCTGCAAAACATGGCAACCCTTATCATTTTATTTTTCGTTTACAGGATATGCTAGTTAAAAGAAATCGGAAAATGTTGTTGCTGCAATACATGGCAACCATTATTTTTTTTTCCGTTTACAAGATATGCTAGTTAAAAGAAATCGGAAAATTTTGTTGCTGCAAAACAAGGCTACCCATATCATTTTTTTCCGTTTACAAGATATGCTAGTTAAAAGAAATCGGAAAATTTTGTTGCTGCAAAACATGGCAACCCTTACAACTTTGTATTTATAGTATTAAATAAAACAAACACTTTTCTTTGTTTATATCACACTGTTTATTAAAATTAGTGACTATAGTTTCGATGACGTTCTGATAATTGTCAAACTTAGCGTGATCAGTTGTAATCAGTAGTAATGATCAGAACGTTATCAACACTATAGTCACTAATTTTAATAATCAGTGTGATATAAACAAAGAAAAGTGATTGTTTTATTTAATTTCATCATGTATCACGAAGTACATTCCTTCAACATTGACCTGTATTTATAGATTCACAAAATTCCAGAAACGTGATTTTTTTAATATTTGAACTAAAAGTCACAAAATATCTTAAAAATCTATATATTTAACAACATCTTAGAATTTAGAACTATTTAATGCGTTCCATTGCCATTAAAGTTTTCAGAAAAAGTGATAAAAGCGGAGCAGATTTTCTCAATTTCTTGGAAAAGTATTAGTAAAGTTTTCAGAAAAAGTGATAAAAGCGCAGCAGATTCTCTCAATTTCTTGAAAAAGTATTAGCAATAGTAATAGTAAAAGTAGTACGAATGAAAGGAATTGAGAAAATAAACATTTGTTTTATACAGAAGACAAAAACAAACTAAATTTTAACTGTTTTATGCTTTTCACTTCCATTAAAGTTTCCAGAAAAAGTGATAAAAGTGGAGCAGATTTTCTCAATTTCTTGAAAAAGTATTAGTAATAGTAATAGTCAAAGTACTAAGATTGAAAGGAATTCCGTAAATAAACATTTTTTTTATACAGTCGGCAAAAACAAACTAATTTTAATCTATTTTATGCTTTCCACTTCCATTCAAGTTTCCAGAAATAGTGATAAAAGTGGAGCAGATATACGAAATTTCTTGAAAAAAGTAATAGTGAGGAAATGTCTCTAATGTTAATGAATTTTTATGTAACTTAATATATTTATTTGAATATTTTGATGTTATAATCACTCGCTATTTGCTTTCTTCAGTTTGATTGCATTTTCGTTTAATTTTTCTTTAAATAACATTTTTTGTTTTATTGTTTTGATGTCATATTTAAATTTTCTGCAATTTACTCGCTATTAGGTTTCTTCAGTTTCGTTGCATTTTCGTTAAATTTTTCAGATTTTCTATCAAACTGATTAACAGATTCTGCAATGTTTATAAAATTTGGTGTAACTTAGAAACATGTATATTTATCAGAATATTTTGATATTACAGTTACATTTTCTGCAATTGATGAAACTGAAAAGAGCACAAAACGAGATAATTGCAGAAAATGTAACTGTAATATCAAAATATTCTGATAAATATACATGTTTCTAAGTTACGCCAATGTTGTGCTCTCTTCAGTTTCATTAAGTTTATGTTAAGTATTTTTGGATTTCCTAGCATGTTTCTAAAAACATAATTTCTAAACTTTTACAACTACATCATCACATCGCACCATCACACATATTTTTTGTTAGTTATAGTGCTTTTAGTTACACTTTCTGATATTTTCTATTTTTCTGCAATTGGCATACAGTTTTAGTGATTTTTTGATTACGCTTACATTAAGAGTTTTATATGCATCTCTAGGTATATTAATTAATGATATTTTCAGAAAATTTGGCAACTTTTCAGAACTTCTGTTAGACTAGAAATTTGACAACGAATAACATTTTTGTTTTTAAAACTTTTTCAGTTTCATTTTAGGATGTTGAATATCATTGAAATTTTGACAGATCAATTGAAATTTTTGTATAAATACTTTAAATTTTAGCTCAAATATTTACAGTTATTGTTACCTTTGACACAAAAATTCAAATTTTAGTAGAAATATTTGATTAAATTAATCGGTTGGAGCTTGTGAAATATTAACAATTACAGATAAGTAACAATTATAATTTTTTCATAAAGACATTTATTTAACTAAATGTACATTTCAATCACCACGTGGTCATGTATCAAATGTCTACTGAAAATGACCACGTGGTGGTTGAAATGTACATTTAGTTAGATAATTTAGTGAAATATTTGATGTTTTAATTTATCTGGATTTTTGTGCAGGTTAATGTGCAAGGTAAATTAAGAAATTGAAGTTTCAAATCTTTGTAAGATTTTTTGATTTACACGAAGGAAAATTTCTTGAATTTTCGAATAATTAGGAATCCCACATGTTATGAACATTTCACGGAATATCGGATTGGTGGATTTTTATTTAATTTTCAATTCATGTTATTAGATATTATCTTGAAATTTTGCATTTTTACACAATTTTCGATCTACTAGCAATTTTCATTGAATACTATACAGGATGTTTCAAAAACTATATAATTTTCAATTAGATCATTAGATATTATCTTGAAATTTACATTTTCACACAATTTTGGATCTACTAGCAATTTTCATTGAATACCATACAGGATGTTTCAAAAACTATATAATTTTCAATTGATACTTTCAAAATTCGGCAAAAATTCTTACTGCTTTGTGTTTTCTTTGTTGTAATAATCGTGAATATATCTAAAATAATTTATGCAAGTAATAAGTATGTACGTTTGAAAACGTACGTACGTATGGAAAAAAATATACGAGCTCGTAACATTTTTTTATGAATACTTACTTTCAAAAAATTCCATAATAATCTCTAATGACATTAATCGAAAATTACATGAAAATCCATGACTTCAATATACCGTGACAAATTCATAATATGTGGATGACAATTATTCGAAAATTATGAAACTTTTATTTCTTCTAAATCAAAGATTGTAAATTCCAATTTATGAATCTTAACCAGCAGATAAATACAAATAAATTGATAATTATTCAAATATACGAAATTCATTATGTACCTATTGAAGCACTTTTCGATCATTTTGTTGTTGAATTTAAAAGCAAGGTGCTGTTTATACATATATTGAGAAAAATAAATGATAAGAGCTCGTGATGATTTTTTATGACTACTTAGTTTCGAAAAATTTCGAAATTAAGTAGTCACAAAAGATTGTCTTGCCTGTGACTACTTAATTTCAAACATTTTCGAGAGTTTTTGAAAAATATTTTAATAAAACCGATTGCTTTGTGTTTGAAAATCTTAGCGCTTTTCGATGAAAGTCTTGTTGATTTCAATAAAGATCTACCTGCTATTTATATTAGAGAAAACAAATTAATAAGAGCTCGTAACAAATTTTTATGAGTAATTTCGAAAATATCCGCTAGTTTTTGGAAAATATTTTAATAAAACTCATTACTTTATGGTTGATAACCAATAACTTCGGACTTTTCGCTTACATTTTTTGTTTATCACAATAGAAATTTAGGTATACATGGAATTATGTGATCGTTCAAATCACTTGCATGGGCGACGAACCCAAATAAATTTGTGTCTTATTTGCCATCTACGTTTGGCGTTACTTTTAGCGAACGAGTTAAAAGTTTTTCTCGTCATTATTAACGGCAAAAATTTAATTGAAAACGCGGGGAAATTTGTAAGTTTACAATTTGCTTTTTACATTGTGGGGATTGTATCAACTGTTTGATTTATTGTGAGAGCAAATATCTCGGTTATTAGTACACTGAAAAAAAACTATAGAAAGAGGTTTTAGTATTTTTTGTCGTCTATTCTATAGTCTAAAGTCAGTCATAAATGAGACTATATAAATTCGTTATGACATGAGACTGTTTGATTTATTGTGACAGCAAATATCTCGGTTATTAGTATAGACTGAAAAATAAAGTTATAGAAAGAGGTTTTAGTACTTTTTGTCGTCTATTTAATCCTAATGTCAGAAGAACAAATGAAAGTCAAATATACACGTGAAAGCTATAAGCTTCATTTTCTTTGATGGAACGTCCTGTTTTGTTTATTTTTGTTTATTTTTGTTTTGGTTATTTCTAATAGGCAATAACATTAGCTTTATAATGATATATGTATTACCACCTAAGTACCCTTTTATTATACAAATAACGCGACAATTGCCAATAAATGAAATTTGGTATCTGTACTTATAACGGAGATATTTGCTGTGCTACAATAAATCGAACAGACTGTATACTTGCAATGTTTTCCCCGAAAGCAAATTTGTTTTATTTTTTAATTGTTTTCTTCCTTTCTTATTGGAGGACTTACCGGTAGTTTATAAGTACTCCAATAGAAAGGGATTGAAAGAATAAAAAATATAAACATAACTGGTGTCCAAAATGGATGAAAATATAACAAAATTTATTTTAACTCTGATGTCTCGTAATTTAAACGTTTTATATATTGTTTATATTTTAACTTATTATACCTACTTATCTCATTATTCAAATATAAATATGTTATCTTTTTTATACTAAATATTATTATTGAATTATTTTTTTAATGTTTTTTTATGTACTTTTCAATTTTTATGCTTTCACATACAACAAATGGAAATGAGCTAAAGTACCAATAAATCTCCTATTTCTATTGAATTAATACAGAAACGAGGCGGAAAGACCCCATATGGGGTCGATAGCCCAATAAAGATCGATTATATATAATACAGAAACAAATGAAGCATTTGCAACAAATGAAAAACTTTTTTGGTATGTGTTTTATGTACTTTTCAATTTTTATGCTTTCACATACAACAAATGGAAATGAGCTCAAGTACCAATAAATCCCCTACTTCTATTGAATGAATACGGAAACTAATGAAACATTTGCAACAAATGAAAAACTTTTTTGGTATGTGTTTTATGTACTTTTCAATTTTTATGCTTTCACATACAACAAATGGAAATGAGCTCAAGTACCAATAAATCTTCCTACTTCTATTGAATGAATACAGAAACAAATGAAAAACTTTTTTGGTATGTGTTTTATGTACTTTTGATTTTTTATGCTTTAACATACAACAAATGGAAATGAGCTCAAGTACCAATAAATCTTCCTACTTCTATTGAATGAATACCGAAACAAATGAAACATTTGCAACAAATGAAAAACTTTTTTGGTGTTCATTTCTTTGGCTACTTTTAAGTATTCATTTCTTTGGCTACCCAATTGCGATTTGTGCTGAGTAATGCCTTCGGCTCGATTCAATTCACGAGCGCGAATTAAAGTGAATTGCGCGGCCGTGAAGTGCATGTGCATGCACTCTTGGCGACGCCACATCACCCACCCACGCAGCCACATAAACTCCCGGAGTTGTTTTGTCTCGCGAAAACGCAACGGGACCTGAACTCGCCCAGAGCCGCGTTTCCGATTCGACCATAAACACGAACATTACAACTTTTTAATAGAAACAAAACAGTTTGTGTCACGTTTATAACTTGAAATTTAAAAGGCAATTCGTGCTGGAGTTACGACGGTTATTAACCGGTAAATTTGCCTGGGCGCGCGACCTGGCAGCGGCGCGGCACGGCGCGGCGCGGAGCGGCACGGAGCGGAGCGGCACCTGCGGCGGGACCGCGGGAATTATTTTAATGGACAAATAAACCCGGCGATCCGTAAATCACGCCGTTAAACATGTATGAAGTGTTTTTATGGGGCGAATAAAACTGCACAATTACGGCGCCCTCCGCCTCCGCCGACGGCCATAATTTGACTGCCTTTTAATTAATAAGTGAAGCGTTAACGTGTGCGGCCTTGCCACGGGGTTTACGCCGGGCATTTCGTCCTGCGTTAACGCGCCGCGCGTTAATCGTCATCAACTCCCGAATGTTTATGGCGCGTATAAACAAGACCGTCCGGGGCATCAGCGGCATTAATAGAAATTACAATGAGAAGCATAAAGACATGAAGGTGCAGTAGCGGAATTACCAGGCGTGCTCCCTAAAGCCTTCAGGATATGATGAGCAGGTGATTTACTGATATACGACACTCCTGATGATTTACCGGGGCAATAAAATCCCGCGTTAAAGCAAACATCGTGTTTTAAGAGTCAACATTAAACATTTAACTCGCGAGATGTAATGTCATCCACTCCAGCGACAGTACGTAAAACTCAGCGATGCCTACAAAATTAGGAACTACGAGCTAAGCTTCGAGAATTTGAGTGCACTGAATTTCCTCATTTCACAACGAATTTATATAGTCTTATTTATGATCCATTTTAGACCATTCACTAATATAAAAACTTATTTTTCTTGCATTTACTTTGCAAACATTTTCCCTCGTGATTCAACTACCTTTATGACCAATTTTTGATTTTTGATTTATAAAATTCATTGATTTCATTTATACATGAAGTTTGTGACTTATTGAAATCATGTGGTTTTCTGCGAGCTAAGCTTCGAGAATCTGTGTGCAGTGAATTTCCTCATGTCATAACGAATTTATATAGTCTTATTTATGACCAATTTTAGACTACATTTTAGACTATTCATTAATATTAAAACTCTTTCTTTTCGTGGATTTACTTACTTTGCAAACATTTTCCCTCATGCTTCAACTGCCTTTATAACCAATATTTCATTTTTGATTTATACAATTTGATGAATTATACATGAAGTTTGTGACTTGTTGAAATCATATCATTTTCTGCGAGCTAAGCTCTGTGTGCAGTGAATTTTCTCATTTCATAACGAATTTATATAGTCTTATTAATGACCCATTTTAGACTATTCACTAATGTAAAAACTTTTTTTGCTTGCATTTACTTACTTTGCAAACATTTTCCCTCATTGTTCAACTGCCTTTATAAGCAATTTTTGATATTTGATTTATGCATTTGATTGATTTGATTTATACATGAAATTAGTGACTTATTAAAACCATATGATTTTCAATTGACTATTAAGTGTAATACAAGAGGTGATGCCTTGATAATATTTAATAAATTATTTTAATAAATTTTGCGTTTAAACTGTCAAACAAGTCATTAATGTCTTGGACAAATTCAGAGGTATGAATTGCCTCAGCAGATAACAGTTGTGAATCCGAACACATTGATTCAATTGCTGAAGCTACTCAAGCACTAAGCAATTGAAACTTTCATATTTAACGCACTATTATTTAATTCTAAATAGCATTCTCTTATCATTCTTAGACTTTGGAATCTTTTGGTTTTATCCACTGCATAGCATTTTTGAATGTGACTAAATTTAGCATTTTGTTTGTCATCGTATACAATATTATATTTTAGCAGACTGTTCCCAGTATTCTTGAGGAGATGAGGTACATCATGAATTGGATATATTTTACATCCATTAACTACAAAATGATCAAGTGTTTCAGTTTTGGATTCACATATTCATTTTTTTACAGCAACAACGGTCACAAACTGTGCCGATCACATTCAATCCGGTTGTCTAAAAGGCAGACATGATTTCTTTGATTAAAACTTTAAAATTATCTGTTCCAATATCATCTTTAGTAAAGTAGTAGGCAATGGGCTGTTTCCATAGTTTCATTAAACCTTTAACCATGAAAACCAAAGCATGATTAGCCTCTTCATTGCGTCTGCCAAGAGAGCCAAAGTCGACATACCCTATAACTTTATCTGCCGACTTTACGTAAGTGCCGGTTGCTAATGATATTTCATCGAACATTACAATGCAACATTTTTCTAATGGGTTCATATTTTTAACTCTCTTGGACAGTTTTTGGAAAATAGATTTATTAGTCTCGAAAGGAACAGATTTGAAATATTTTTGAATTGTTGATTTCTTTGGAAACTAAATTTATTTATGCCTGTCTCGAAAGGAACAGATTTTAAATATTTTGGATTGTTGATTTCGAAGGCTATCTTAAAATTTTTGCTAAAAATCTGTAACAACGTGGACCTCTCTTATAAATTGCTAGTGCAGGTGCTTTGTTCTGAAGAGTATATAATGGTCGTTTTCGAGAAGCATTTGCAATCTGTGATTCCAAAAATTTAACACCTGCAGGATCTAATTTAGTTACGACATTAAAAAATAGGTTAGTGAGGCATAATGTGTAAATGGCTTTTAAGAAGTTACTTTGTTTCTTATTCACAAATCTTTTCAATTTTGCGATTCTGGATAATTGTGCTCGATTGGTTTTGTAACTTTTTTTTTTCTAGGAGATAACTTTCAAACTATAGAAACTTTTAACTGCAATAACGTATTCTTGTTAGGTTTAAGTTTTTTTCTGTTGGTGGATCTTTATTTCTTAAAGAATCGTCAAATTCTAAATTTAGTGAACGTTTCACTGGTAAACGAATGGGAACATGTTTACTGGTGGACGGTATACTTGTAACTTGCCTGGAATCTAATAAATCACATGTATCTGAAATTTCTACAGATTCCACTTATCTAAACATTCTAAATGTTGCAATTTTGAGGTTAACAATATTACGTCTGGATTGGCGGCAGGAAGGCCTTGATTTGGATTCACATTTAAAACATTATGTTCAGCAGGTACGTCTGACTTTATAGAAAATATAGAAGGTACTTTATTTATTAAATGTAATCTATTTATAAGTGTACTGTTAAACGATTCATCAGCAAAATGGTCATGGCATAAATAAATTATTTTGAATTCAGAATGAAATGAAAAAAGAGATCAAGGTGCTGTTTATATTTTGAGGAAAAAACGTCTTGCCAATTTTTATGACTAATTAATTTCGAACATTTTCGAGTTTTTGGAAAATATTTTAATAAAACTGATTGCTTTATGGTTGAAAACCAATAACCTCGAACTTTTCGCTTACATATTTTATTGATTTCAATAGAAATTTAGGTACAAATGGAATTATGTTATCGTTGAAATCGCTTGCATGGGCGACGAACCCAAACATGTTTACTGGTTAGTTGCGTCTTATTATAAGTTTGAGACAAATCGTATTTTTACTTCTTTCAAGTAATATTTACTGGAGAGTGGCAATTTTGCGAATTTGTTTTAACGAAAAATATAAAATTTTAATATGTATTCGATACTCAACATAAATAAAAAAAAACAATAATACTGTTTTGATCAAATATCTAAATGCTATCACAAGCTAAAAAATCACAAACTTATTCAGTATTTTTCAGTCAAATCGCAAAATATAACATTTTAATCTGTATTCAATACTCAAAATAAATATATATAAAAAAACTTCAATTTTACTTTTTGGTTCAGATAGCTAAATTCTATTACAAGCTTAAAATAATAAACCTATTCAGTATTTTTCAGTCAAAACGAAACATATAAAATATGTATGTATTCAATATGTATTCAATACTCAAAATAAATAAATATAAAAAACTTCAATTCTACTGTTTTGTTCAGATAGCTAAATGCTATCACAAGCTTAAAATGACAAACTTAAACAGTATTTTTCAGTCAAAACGAAATATATAAAATTTTAATATGTATTCAATACTCAAAATAAATAAATATATAAAAAACTTCAATTCTACTATGTTGTTCAGATAGCTAAATGCTATCACAAGCTTTAAGATAGCTAAATGCTATCACAAGCTTTAAATCACAAACTTATTCAGTATATTTCAATCAAAACGAAAAATATAAAATTTTAATATGTATTCAATACTCAAAATAAATAAACATAAAAAACCTCAATTCTACTATTTTGTTCATATAGCTAAATGCTACCAAAAGCATAAAATCACAAACTTATTCAGTATTTTTCAGTCAAAACGAAAAATATAAATTTTTAATATGTATTCAATACTGAAAATAAATAAATATAAAAAACTTCAATTCTACTATTTTGTTCAGATAGCTAAATGCGATCACAATCTTAAAAGCACAAACTTATTCAGTATTTTTCCGTCAAAACAAAAAAATATAAACTTTTAAAATGTATTGAATCTTGAACGAAATCTTGGTGGTTGAAAACCAATAATCTCAGTACTTTTCGATACATTTGATACAACATACAACATATACAACATACACTTTTTGTTGATTTCAATAGAGATCTAGGTGCTGTTGATATTTAAAACAATAATGCCATATCTTTATATCTGATTTAAAGGAGATTCAACTATGGTAGCGATGAATCGTAACAATTTTGTATGAGTACTTACTTTCGAACATTTTCGAGAGTTTTTGGAAAATATTTTAATAAAACTGATTACTTAAAGGTTGACAAGTATTATCCTCGGACTTTTCGCTAACATTATTTGTTGATTTCAATAGAAATTTAGGTACAAATGGAATTATATGATCGTTGAAATCATTTGCATGGGCGACGAACCCAAACATGTTTACTGCTTATTTGCGTTTTATTAAATATTTATTTATTGAATTAACGGGACAATGCCCACTAACACATTGCTTCATAAATACATTACAAAATTTAATACATATTACAACAAGTAATAATTCAACTAATAACATTAAATTAAAGTAAAACGAGGTTAACATATATACAACAAATTCGACCGCTAACAGTCCAATCTCAAATTACTAAATTTTTTGATCCTCTGAATGCTAGTATTATAAGTTTGTTATGCAGACATATCTGTTTTTTTTTCTTCTATCAAGTAATACTTATTGGAGAGTGGTAATTTTACAAATTTCTTTAAAAGAAAAATACTAAATTTTAATATATTCAAAATGCTAATAATGTCTTGCGTCGATGCAAAAAAAAATTGGTTCAGTTTTATTTTTTGCGGAACTATAAATCACATAAAAATTGCCCTTACAATTTTGAAATTGTGTTCTTAGTAAGAAAAAAACTTATAAGATATATAATCCGGAGATATTAATAACGATATATAATATTAATTATTCTGGACGCAAAAATATCGCTAGTTCGAGACAAATCTTACTGAAGTTTAAAAACAACACAAGGATCTAATCCTGGACTCCCTTTCAGTTCCGGGTCATGTTTTTCATATATTATATACTTTCATATATTACATCGAAATGATCTATTTAGTCCCGCAGTAGCAATAATTTTGTTTCGAAGATATTGGAGTGCATGTTCAATAAAAAAAAATATTTGAACAAATCAATTCACATTAGCTTCTGTGATAAATTAATCATTTTGAGAATTAATCAAATTTGTGACTCAATAAAAGTTATATTTCTTCTTATTTAATTTTTTTTTCTTGTCTCATATTTTATACCAAAGTATTTCAGCATTTTCACATAAACATAAAACTAACTCTTTATAGTGATCTCGCGTTATATTTAAGTACTTATATTAAGTTGAATGAATACAAAGTTCTAATTAAGGAATTAATAACTGTATACAAGCCAGTACTTCTCATACACGTTACTCACATCTAATGTGCTATCTCACCGCAGCAATCTATTTCTGTACGCCTAAATATACCGTATTGTTTAATATCCCATTATCACACAGCGGATGTCCATCTTCGCGAGATTATTTGTGTACGTTCAGCCTTCCCCCTTTGATGTTGCAGAGAAAACTCACACGGTATCGGCCATGATGGAGGGGCAGACTTGGACCAGACCCTGCGTTAATAAATAATGGTCAGACTCATGCGGCTTGGACCTCTTTCCCTCCCAACTCCTTCTCGCTCCACTGACAGGTGAGGCCGGCCAATTTATCACCCGAGATAATCTCCCAGAAATGCTTCAGGGAACCCATGAATTATGGAGCTGCGCGAGTCCTACGGTGAAATTTGAGTAAGATGGAGGGATGGTGGCGAAGAGATTCCCAGTCATGTTAATTAACATGGTAAGTTGTTATTGAAAGTTTAAATTATGTGTGAAATGGTCAAATACTCATGAAGAGATCAAAGAATTTAACATTACTCATTCGTTAAATGAATTATAAATATTTATTGTAAAAATTATTGTAAAACGTAACAGGAGATTAGAACAAAATTGAAATGTTGGAGTTCTTAAAAAAAAATCACCAATAAAAACGGAAATCGTTTATAATTGGTTTGAGAGAATCCTGAATTATAAATAGGTATTGTAAAAAATATTGTAAAACGTAACATGAGATTAGAACAAAATTGAAATGTTGGAGTTCTTAAAAAAAAAACACCAATGAAAACTGAAATCGGTTATAATTGGTTTGAGAGAATCCTGAGTTATAAATAGGTATTGTAAAAATGATTGTAAAACGTAACATGAGATTAGAACAAAATTGAAATGTTGGAGTACTTAAATAAAAATACCAATGAAAATTGAAGTCGTTAATAATTGGTTTGAGAGAATCTTGAATTGTGTGGATTAAGTAAAAATGAGAAAGTTGATGACATTAATCAAAGTATTTTATTTGAATTAATAACTTCGTAGACATAATTAATAATATGGAATTTTTCAGGTCTGGTTTTCTTCTTTGGATCCACATTAAATGGCATAGGTTGAAGAAGAAACCAAGTTTGATGTATGTGAAAACAGTATTGCAAAATTGTAATTGGAGAGTTTTACACAGAAGATGCTGTGGAAATCACAACTATTTATACGTATGAAGAAATTGTTTCATAAATTATAATTGAATTTTGGATTGAATTATGCATCAAGCAAAAATTCTAAAGTTTCTTGCATTAATTAATTTTGGCTAATTTTGTAATTCGTTTCAACGTTTTTGTCTGGTATAGTATACAAATTTTTGACTTGCTGTAATTCAACAAAAGTGTGGATTAAGCAAAAATGAGAAAGTTTATGACATTAATCGAAGTATTTTATTTGAATTAATAACTTCGTAGACATAATTAATAATATGGAATTTTTCAGGTCTGGTTTTCTTCTTTGGATCCACATTAAATGGCATAGGTTGAAGAAGAAACCAAGTTTGATGTATGTGAAAACAGTATTGCAAAATTGTAATTGGAGAGTTTTACACCGAAGATGCTGTGGAAATCACAATTAGTTATACGTATGAAGAAATTGTTTCATAAATTATAATTGAATTTTGGATTGAATTATGCATCAAGCAAAAATTCTAAAGTTTCTTGCATTAATTAATTTTGGCTAATTTTGTAATTCGTTTCAACGTTTTTGTCTGGTATAGTATACAAATTCTGAACTTGCTGTAATTCAACAAAAAAATTTATAAGTCAGTAGTGTTATAGCAAAACATGTTATCTGCAATTTTTGTTATTTTACAAGAAAAGCAAAAACAGTTTTGTTTCTATAATTGTGAATATACAATAGTATGTTTCATTGCTATAGTTTTTTATAACACGAAGGTACAATACAACACTAAACACATTAATCAAATTAAAGTATACTTTACGTGTTACAGCAAAACATGTTATCTGCCATTTTAGTTATTTTACAAGAGAAGCAAAAACAGTTTTGTATTTATAATTGTGTATGTACAATATCATGTATCATTGCCATAGTTGCTTATAATACAAAGGTACAATACAACACTGAACACTTTGTTCAAATTAAAGTATACTTTATTTGTGGCCATTCCAAAAAGTGCATTTTGAAAAAAAAGCCAGATGCATGTTTTGCCATAACACTACTGAAGTAATTTAATTGGGTATAAATCAAACCACATTACTTAATTTTCTTCGTTATTTCTTTCTCGATGGTTGTCTCTAAAATTACTTATTCAAGTTTTCTCTATTGCAGATGCACCCCCATTCAAAGCGACGCACGATTGGATGACGGACACATTTAAACGGAACGTTACGATATTTTTGTATGTACTGAAATACTTGCAAGTGACTTGAAGTGGAGACTGAAATTCTGAAATAAAAAGAAAATCAGACAGTCTTTCAGGAAATCAATCTGGTCATTAAAAAAATTGCTCTCGGTTATGGGGCAACCTTTATGGGTGCGATATCGCAACTTAGGATAAGAATAAGCAATAAGGAAAAAGGCCCATCACATATTGGGAGATCTCTACATTAGATTTTTTTCTACAATATTTTTGAAAATTTAGATGAACTTCATACTGAAATTTAGATAGAGAATTTATGTTACGTAAATTCTCTATCTAAATTTCATACTCAAAAATGATGATTATAGGTGTCTCAAATAGCGATAAGTCTTACAGACTTATTACTCATTGAGAATCCTATACTTCTTATTATTATCAGAACCCCAATTCTAATGGTTGCATGCATATACCTACGTAATTTAATTAAGCTGTTCATGGTAATTGTATTATTATTTGTTTATTTAACGACGCCCAATTTTTGCTGCTATGGCTAATTTCCGTCGCCAAGGGACGATCTACTTGCAGCAATAAAAATAATTAATAATTTTAAATACTTTTAGCAGAAGTGTTACTTGCACAATATTTAGTATTACTGCAATAAAATTATCGTAAAAAGTAGATGTTAATTTACATAATTGTAACACAAAGTTTAAGTTGTAACAGAAAAGTGAAAATTTTATTCACCCATTCGATTAAAGTATTGTTTTAATGATGAGATTCAATATATATATAATAATAATGAGAATTTTATTAATGTGAATTAAAAAAAAAAAAATCAATACCTCTCCAACTTTTCTCAAACACATTCTGAGCAACTGATGACCGTGATAGCGATAGGTGCTCTAAATCAAGCAAAATCACTAAATCAAATTTACTGCTCGCCTTTATGGGTGCAGAAATATTAGCTATTAAGCAATTATTAACATAAACTACCAATTCAAATTTATCATGACCCAAAACTGTCGTTATATTACATTTTAAATTGGAACTGGCCATTACACGAAAAGGCCAATGATATCGGCTTTTAATTTTTTATTAGTATTGCAAATAGAAATCATTATAAATTAAATATATCGCAGAGCGCCTTGCTAAATGTTATTATTATTGCTGCATAAATTAAACGAATGAACATTAATATTTCAAACGGGCAGTGCTATAAATTGCACACCTCCGTGCAGAGGAATTCGTGATATACGTCCACAAAAAGAAGAAAAGCAGCCGCTTATCTCTCACACGAGAAAATACAGGATTCGAATTTACAGCCGTGGAAGTTTGCGCGATAAATCTTCTGTGAGGTATGAATTTCTCTGGTCCGACCGGTTCACCACAATGGAAGGCGAGACAAAAACGAAGGGACAGAAACTTGCTGTATTGGATAAATATTTTGCTCATATAAATGATGTAACTTACATAACTTTTTCACAACGATGATAACGGGAAAAATATAAGTGCCAGTTTTTGCTAGACTACAGTTCAAAGTTCCATGCCTCCATGGCGTTGTATTTATCATTATAACTCGACTAGAAACAATCACCAAATCAAAAATCTATTGAAAATATTAAGGTTCATCTTTAATCGAATGCCAATGTCCAAAGAAACAGATATATCTAGACCAGTTTTTGCTAGATTACAGTTCAAAGTTTCATGGCTTCATGGCGTTGTATTTATCATTATAACTCAACTAGAAACAATCACCAAATCAAAAATCTATTGAAAATATTAAGGCCCATCGTTAATCGAATGCTAATTTCCAAATAAACCGATATATCAATAAATTTCCCAATTAATTAATCACCGAATAAAGTTATTTGTCCAGTTTGAGCTAAGGTACAGTTCAAAGGAAACCGATATATCAATAATTTTTCCAATTAATTAATCATCGACTAAAGTTATTTGTCCAGTTTGAGCTAATGTACAGTTCAAAGGAAACCGATATATCAATAATTTTTCCAATCAATTAATCACCCAATAAAATTATCTGTCCAGTTTGTGCTAAGGTACAGTTCAAAGTTTCATATTTCATTTTAACTATCGAAACTCCTAGAAATAATCATCAAGTCAAAAACTTATTTAAAATGTTAAGCCCCAGTTTTATAATGTACAGCTAACTTTAAACGAATGCCAATTTCAAAGGAATCCAAAATAGCAATAATTTTATCCAATCACTATCAAAAAATCAAATCAAAAACTTATTTAAAATGTTAAGGCATAGTTTTATAATATACAGCTAACTTTAAGCCATTGCCAATTTCCAAGGAATTCTAAATATCAATAATTTTATCGAATCACCAAATAAAGTTAACTGTTCATTGAAATTCCGCTGCTTCCAGAGTGCTATCAAAGTCTATAAATCTGAAATTCCAATGAGAAATTTCTTCTGGAAATTAAGTATTTAGAGTCGCCAAGCAGCGATTTACCACAGCTTTTCCTTTATAGATTTTGCATTATTAGTATCAGGTGCACGCAAAATGTAATAGTACATGGGACCGCTCGTTTCAGTTCCCCTCCAAAGAAAGGCACTTATGTTATATTGCCTAGTGCCTAGTGTATTAGCCTAATGTATTAGTGTTGGAGCATTTTAAATGCTCACAAATTCGTGGTTCTCTAATTAACTTAATTTCAAAGTTAGTGCCCATGACTATACTCATCCCGTCGAGAGCTGACAATGATGATATCTGGGCCAGGTTCCATAATTTTGCAAAATTTAAGTAAACTAGAAGATTGGATCTCTGCTTTCTGGTTATTTAGTTTTATCATTTACCTTTCAAAACCAATCTTTTCTCGATTATTTTCGAACACTGCGTAGATGGTATTTATCGTTATTTCATGAAAATTTTCGAAAATGGTTTCGTATTCAAACTTTTTCAATGATTTTCAAAACTGTGATTTCTTGTTATTTCATAAAACCTATCGAAGCCTGTGTTACCTATCGAATATGTGTGGTTATTGTGCTGTCTAGTTATTTAGTTTTATCATTAATCATTCAAAACCAATCTTTTCCTGATTATTTTCGAAAAGTGGGTAGATGGTATTTATCGTTATTTCATGAACATGTTCGAAAATTGTTTCGTATGCAAACATTTGCAATGTTTCTCAAAATTGTGATTTCCTGTTATTTCTTAAAACCTATCTAAGGCTTTGATAGGTTATATGTGTGGTCATGTTATGAAAATTATGAAAGATTTTTTAAATATCAATTGTTATTTTATAAAATTTGTCCAAAATTGTTAAGTCTATTGTCAAATATTTAATCTTTCTGAAAATTGTAATGTAATTGATGTTATATTATGACAGTTTTCGAAAATGATTGCGTTTTGCTTGTCACTTGCTTCCCTTTTTCGAAAATTGTTTCGTATTCAAACTTTTACAATGTTTTTCAAAATTGTAATTTCGTGTTATTTCTTAAAACCTATCGAAGCCTTATGTTACATGTGTGGTCATTTTATGAAAATTATCAAAGATTTTTTAAATATTAATTGTTATTTTATAAAATTTGTCCAAAGATGTTAAGCCTATTGTCAAATATTTTATCTTTCTGAAAATTGTAATGTAATTGATGTTATATTATGAAAGTTTTCGAAAATGATTACGATTTGCTTGTAATTTGTTCTTATCATTTGTTTGCTATTTTGAAAACTGTGATGTATTTATTGTTATTTTATGAAATGTATCCTGTGTAAAAGTATTTTTGATCAATTTATGAATGTTTTTAAATATTTTGAGGGATTCGTCGTCATTTAATGTTTTTTTTTTTGTATTTTATGAAGTATTATGATTCGTTTATGTAATTTTTTAGGTGTTTTAGGTTTTAGGTGTGGAAAGAAATGAGAAATATAATAACACAAAATTTTTCAAAATACATTCATATAAAATGGCAACACATCTTCAGGACCTTGCATAAACTGGCCACAAATACTTCTCAACACTCTGTATAGTTTATAAAATAACAAAAAATACATCGTCATATTCGCAACGTTTAAAAAATGACACAAACTTCAAGTGTTTACAACTAAAACATTTCATAAAATAATCACAAATACTTCATAATATATGAAATAACAAAATGTACATCGTAATTTCGCAACGTTTATAAAATGACATAAACTTCAAGTGTTTACAACTAAAAAATTAGATAAAAGAATCATAATACTTCATAAAATACAAAAAAAATCATTAAATGATCATTGTCATTTGTCATTTTTTAAACGTTGCGAACATTACGATGTATATTTTGTTATTTCATATATTATGAAGTATTTGTGATTATTTTATGAATTTTTTAAGTTGTAAACACTTGAAGTTTATGTCATTTTTTAAACGTTGCGAATATGACGATTTATTTTTTGTTTTTCTTACTGAAAAATACGATTTTATGTAAACTTTCGCAAATGACCATTTATCGTTTCTTTGTCATTTTGAAATCTGTGATATATTTATTGTTACTTATTTGTATTTTATTTGTGAAATGTGGATATTCGTAAGTAAATAAATAAATTTCATGAAATTTATCCAGTGTTCGGCTGTGACCATGTTATGCAAAATTTCAAGGATTACAAAAAACCTTAAAAATTGGCAATTTAGAATTACAAAAAATTCAAAAGAATTTGTGACGTATTTGTAGCTACATTATGCAAATTTTCAAGGATTGTTAAACGTATACGAAGTGTATTAAAAATGATTACAACTTTTCTTGTAATTATTTAAAAACATTGTTAAAATTGCGATGTATTTGTTATTTTATAAAATGTATCGAGCATTATATTAGCCGCAAGTATTTGCGGCTAGTTTTCTTTTGCAAATTGTCACCAGATTTTGAAGAATTTGAGGTAATTTCATGTGAATTTTCGAAAATTGTGAAACAGTTTATGAAAGTTGTCAAAAAATGTTAATTGTTCCCGTTTTCACTCGTTTTGGATTGTGCTGCTAGTATTTTATGAAATTGTCAAACATATTGCAGAATTTGCTGTCATTTAATGTTAATTTATCGAAATAAAATACAAAAGTTTCATAATTTTCGAAAAATTTAACTCTTATTTCACATATTTTATTTTCAAAGGTTGCCTATTTCTCTATTGTATAAATTTTGATTAAACATTCTGATAGAAAAATCAGATTCAGACAATAAAACATTGTACACTTTTGTAATACCTTTCCTCAGCTGAAATTCGTCTGCTCAGAGCCTCATAAACTACCCTTCTTCAATTTTGGTACAAACTCTAGCTCTCTGAACGTCATTTAAATGGGGGATACAAATTCTAGCTCTCTGGACGTCAATTAAATGGGGAATACAAATTCTAGCTCTCTGAACGTCATTTAAATGAGGCATATTATTTTTGAGTTACTTGGCTAAAATTAAGACAAAATTGCTTAAAGAGTTGCCCTGTTTTTTCGCCTAGTACTGTATTTTATAAAAAGAAACAAAAAATGTTGAGTTCCGTTATCAATATTTTTTAAAATTGTGCTGTATTTGCTAGTATTTTATGAGAGATTTCAAAAACTGTAAAGTAAAACGTGCGAAACGTATAAAAGATGATAATAAAATCTTTTACATGTTTCCAAAATTGTCAGCTTTGCCTTAACATTCTTTGTCATTTTGAAAATTATGATGTACTTATCACTTGTTATTTCAATAAATGTATGCATACTTTAAAACTACATATTTGAGGTTTGAACAGACTTTGAAGAATGTGTTGTCGTTTCCTGAATATTTTCCAATTACCTCAAGTACATGAAATTTTTCAAAACATGTTGAGTGTTTTATATTCCCATCTCAATATTTTTGAAAAATGTGCTGTATTTGTTAGTATATTATGAGTTTTCAAAAATTGTTATGTAAAACGAGCGAAACTTATAAATGATGATAATAAAATATTTTACACGTTTCCATAATTGTTACGTTTGCCTTAGCATTTTTTTCATTTTGTAAATTATTATGTACTTACCACTTGTTATTTCAATAAATTTATGCAAACGTTTAAACTACATATTTGAGGTTTGAACTTAAACTACATATTTGAGGTATGAACAGACCTCGAAGAATGTGTTGTCGTTTTCTGAATTTTTCAAATTATCTGAAGTATATAAAAATTTCTAGAGAAATGTTGACTGTTTTATATTCCTTTATCAATATATTTGAAAATTGAGCTGTATGTGCTAGTATTTTATGAGAGTTTTCAAAAATTGTTAACTAAAACGTGCGAAACGTATAAAAGATGATAATGAAATCTTTTACACGTTCCCAAAATTGTTACGTTTGCCTTTACATTTTTTGTCATTTTGAAAATTATGATGTACTTATCACTTGTTATTTCAATAAATGTATGCATACCTTTAAACTACATATTTGAGGTTTGTACAGACCTTGAAGAATGTGTTGTCGTTTTATGATGTTTTTCCAATTTTCTGAAGTGCCTACATGAAAATTTTCAAAAACTATTGATTGTTTTATATTCCGTTATCAATATTTTTGAAAATTGCGCTCTATTTGTTAGTATTTTATGAGAGTTTTCAAAAATTGTTAACGAAGACGTGCGAAACGTATAAAATATGGTAATAAAATCTTTTACACGTTTACAAAATTGTTACGTTTGCCTTTTTTTTGTCATTTTGAAAATTATGTTATATACTTGTTATTTCAATAAATTTATGCATTCTTTTAAACTACATATTTGAGGTTTGATCAGACCTTGAAGAATGTGTTGTCGTTTTCTGATTTTTTTTCCAATTATCTGAAGTAAGTATATGAAGTTTTTCAAAATTCTTTTTACATAAATATAAAAGAGTGTATACAAGATTTTTTAGGATTAATATGCATATAGTTTATGAATATGTACATAAATATAAAAGAGTTGCCAAATTTCTTTCTAATACAATAATTGCTATTCAGGTCTATTGCGTATCAAAAAAAGTGTACGTTACTTGACAGCATCACATTCGAATATCAGATGCATTTATGAGATGAATGCATCTGCCATTCGAATGTGATGCTGTCAAGGTACATACACGTTACTGCTAACGTTCTTTGATATGCAATAAACCTGATTGATTCTTTGGGATTAATATTTACATTAATAGTTTGATTAATCCCAATTATTAACTGTAATAACTGTGCTGGATCTTCTTCTTGGATTGCCATACTCTATGTTGAGTCTGTATCGTAGTTACACTGACGTATGGCACCTACAGTTTAACGTCGGCTGCGAACGACTGGTTTTTGGGGAAACATCCCTGGGCAGATTAATAAGCAATAACTATACAGGGTGTTAAAAAAAGAGTCAAATGTAGCACTAATATGCACATAGCAATGAAAACTTGTGCACTAACAACAACTGTCAAATTCTGAATGTTTCTTTTACAAAACATCAGCCAAGTATGGTAAGAAAATGCAAGTTTTAGAAAAATACATAAAAGAGGTAATAAACAATAATCTTCCATATCTCCGAAAGCATTACTTTTAGGACCCATGTTTATCAAGACTTATTTTTAATTGTGGTTCATACTACTACCCCCTTAAATATTTTACACTCTTTTTTTAACACCCTGTATTTACTTGAGGGTGGTAGTGTGTCTGAATGCCTGTATTTCAATCGCAATAATTTTGCTAATGAATAATATCCTTGAAGGTGTACAGATTCTCTTGTCGGCCAATTTAACACACAATTTAATTTTTTTAACACCCTGTATTTACTTGAGGGTGGTAATGTGTCTGAATGTCTGTATTTCTATCACAATAATTTTGCTAATGAATAATAGACTTGAACGTGTACAGATTCTCTTGTCGGCCAATTTATCTGTTTATCTGCTGTGTGCTGGATACATTGTTAATTAAAGAAAACTGGAGATTTCTCCACGAAACAGAACACAATACTAATCATGATGTATAGTATGCTGTTGGGGAACGCCGCGATAAGGCACGAGAAATACTAGGCAAGTAAACCCGAGTTAATGTACCATCACAGCGGCGATAAATAGCTTAAATAATGCACGTTCTTCTTTCTTCGCTGCCGGCGGAATAATTCAAGCAGTTCCTTTGTAATCCCGGCATGTGTTATACGGCGAGTATAAAGGGCTATAATTGCGGCGTCTGGGTGTAAGAATGGGGCGCGCATATTGAATGCAAACGACTTCCGCTAGGAGCTTTCCGAATTTTTGATCGCGCAATTGGCGGCGGTTTGTCAATTGCACGCGAGGGGTGGGTGTGTGGGGGTGGATTATTAAATTACATCCCGGGGCGGGGGCGGCGGGCCGGGGGCGAGATTAAATGCGTGTAAAGAATGTGAAATGTGGAGAGGCGACCGGAGGAAGTGATAACTATAAAAGCAACTGGAGTAAGGAAATGAAAAGTGCGAAGAAAGGTAGGAAGCAAGGTCGTGCACGCCATCCAGACGAGCCGTTCGCACACTTTACGATTCGCTAGATTGGCGGGGTGTGCGATGGGGTATTTCTCCCGGTCCTCCCGGTAATCGATGGGGATCCGCGCGCAGCGGGGGATGAAAAAAAAACTACAGTGTTTGCGCCCCCGGGCCGCCCCCGGGCCTGGGGGTGGCCTGGGGGCGGGTGTGGGGTGTTGATTTCGAAATGCATCCGGCAGCGGCGGAATGGCGCATCGCCCGCCTGCACACGTACCAATTACACCCCCCACGGGCGGGCGGATGCATGCGCGCACGCTGAGACCGTCTCTTTTCCACCCCCGGGAGGCGGCGTGCATCCCTGTGTGTGCACTGGCGCATTTGGCAGGGTAATGCCGCGTTATCTTCATTTGCGCTGCTCATGTCGGCCTATTGGGATAGGATATGTTCGCATGTGTCCCATTACGAGCGGTTCTATGTGCAGCTCTAACGCTGTACGCGGTCTGCATGCCGATGAGCGCCCACCCCCAGTCCACCACCCCCGTACACCGTACACGGCGTACACAGCATACACAAGCCCGGCCAAGGTAGGTGCAGAAAGACAATGCCGCTACAGAAATATTTTATCAGCTGCGATTCAGGAACAATTGCAACTATAAGTAGTGCTTCATTTTATTTGTTAGTTCATTTTTATATATCTTTGTGACTCCTAATTTCGGACACACTGTATAAAAAACTAAGTTAAGATACGATGGAAACTTATCCAAGATATTTTTTTCAAATTTTCGTGCGCAGCGGTTACAAATGTACTGGTTTCATAAGTTAAGGAAATTTGCAGAAAATGCCTTGATTTTGTCAATCGTAAGCCATTCATTTCGAAAATATACCAATATTCCTATTTTGATATTCTTATGAATGGTATTTTTTCAAAATAGATTGCTTACGATTTTATTTTTGTTGTTGACAAAATCAAGATTGGTGCATTTTCTGACAATATCTTTAACATATGAAAAGCAGTACATTTCAGATTCAGTGTGTTTTTCGTATCCTTAAAAGACATCTCAAAATTTCACATATGTGGCAGTTATTCCAAGGCACTGATTTTGTCAACAACAAAAAACATCCTAAGCCATATATTTCGAAAATATATAGATTTTGATCCATATTCTTATAAATGGTATTTTTTCAAAATTGATTGCTTACGATTTTATTTTTGCTGTTGACAAAATCAAGACATGCACTATCTGATAATATCTCTAACATATGAAAATCAGTACATTTTAGAATCAGAGTGTTTTTCGTATCTTTAACAGAGATCTCAAAATTTCACAAATGTGGCAGTTTTGTTCCAAGGCACTGATTTAGTGAACAAAAAAAAACATCGTAAGCCATCTATTTCGAAAATATATCAATATCCCTATTTTGATCCATAGTCTTATGAATGGTATTTTTTTTTTCAAAATAGATTGCTTACGATTTTATTTTTGTTGTTGAAATAATCAAGACTGATGCATTTTCTGACAATATCTTTAACATATAAAAAGCAGTACATTTTATATAAGAGTGTTTTTCGTATCTTTAAAAGAGATTTCAAAATTACATTTTGTTTCCAAGGCAATGATTTTGTCAACAAAAAAAATCATCGTAGGCCATATATTTCGAAAATATATCCATTTTGATCCATATTCTTATGCATGGTATTTTTTTCAAAATTGATTGCTTACGATTTTATTTTTGTTGTTGACAAAATCAAGACTGATGCATTATCTGACAATATCTTGAACATATGAAAAGCAGCACATTTTAGATTCAGAGTGTTTTTCGTATCTTTAAAACGGATCTCAAAATTTCACAAATGTAGCAGTTTTGTTTCCAAGGCACTGATTTTGTCAACAATAAAAAACATAGTAAGCCATCTATTTCGAAAATATACCAATATCCCTATTTTGATCCATATTCTTATGAATGATATATTTTTCAAAATATATTGCTTACGATTTTATTTGTTTTGTTAACAAATCAAGGCTGATGCATTTTCTGACAATATCTATAACATATGAAAAGCAGTACATTTTAGATTCAGAGTGTTTTTTGTATCTTTGAAATACATCTCAAAATTTCACAAATGTGGCAGTTTTGTTTCCAAGGCACTGACTTTGTCAACAAAAAAAAAAACATCGTAAGCCATCAAGATCGAAAATATACCAATTTCCCTATTTAGATCCATAGTCTTATGAATAGTATTTTTTCAAAATAGATTGCTCACGATTTTTTTTTTTTTGTTAACAAAATCAAGACTGATTAACTTTCTGACAATATCTTAAACATATGAAAGGCATGTTATCCAAGATGACTCCTATTTTCGGACATACTGTATAACAAACTAAGTGAAGATACGATGGAAAGTTATCCAAGACATTTTTTTTGCAAATTTTCGTGCAATTAGAAATGTGCTGCTTTTGATAAGTTAAGGACATTGTCAGAAAATGCATCAGTCTTGATTTTGTCAACAAAAAAAGACATGTAAGCCATCTAATTCGAAAATATACCAATATCCCTATTTTGATCCATATGAATAGTACTTGTTTCAAAATAGATTGCCTACGATTTTATTTTTTTCGTTAACAAAAATGATGGATTTTCTGACAAATAAAGGGGGTGCCCTGATACCCCCCCGATTGGCCACCCTGATACCACCACTGCAACCAAAAATACACGCCGCGGCTCGCTCGACCGGAAGTAGCGAAAAATCGACCCATGTAATCCTTATGAAGAAATTGTCCTAGAACTGTCCTAGCCTTCCTACTAGTACTTAATATTTGTTATTTGTAGCGATGTCGAATGATTTATTTCATTTTGAATTTATTTATTGATTTGAGACTATGGTCTCATGCTAATAAACATGGCTGCAATCGGATTTTTTTGCTCTTTTGAATGCTGTCAAAATACAATATTGCGGCCCTAAGAAAATCAAAAATTGACTATCAAAATTTGGGCATCTAGTTGGCGCAGAAAATGTTTGGCACTGTCATCAGAAAGCTCACGTCGAAAAATGTAAAAGTGCCAAGTTTCGTAAAATTTACTTCAAAAGTAAAAAAATTATAAAAGGAAAGTGCACTTTTTCAGTTTTTCAGCGATATTTCAGGAACTGAGCAAGATATCCCGGATTTCGTTTCAGTATATTGAAAGGCACAAAAATGAGAAACT
The DNA here is from genome assembly GCA_951805005.1 of Othius punctulatus. NCBI lineage: Eukaryota > Metazoa > Arthropoda > Insecta > Coleoptera > Staphylinidae > Othius > Othius punctulatus. Next base: position 11,536,989 of record OX638145.1, read on the forward strand.
TTTATCCCATTTGACCAACTCTGTATATATGTTCGTTTAATAGATCCTAATAATGGGCGTAGTAATAGTGACCACCCTGTATATACAGGTTAGTTTTCTTTTCATTTTAAGCATTTCTATATCGGATTGATGAAGAAATTAATTAATACTTTTTGATTCACGAATTTTATTAGTACGTTCTGATTCACGAAATTAATTTATACTTTTTGATTCACGAACTTCATTAGTACTTTCTGATTAACGAAATTAATTAGTCCTTTTTGATTCACGAACTTCATTGGTACTTTCTGATTCACGAAATTAATTAGTACTTTTTGATTCACGAACTTCATTAGTATGTTTTGATTCACATACTTAATTGTATGAGGTATATTTTCTTGAATCACCGCTACTTGAAGCCGGCGCTGAAGACTGGAAAACGAATCAATGTTTATCTGTTTGGTTTGCATAAGCGTTCTCATGGTTTTACGCAGAATTATCGGCAATGCCATAAATATTTCAGTGTACGCTTTTTTTAATGGTTCGGGATGTACTTTCACACATTTATTATCCGCGCTTTTAAAAATTCAGTAAAAGCGCCGCTGGAATACTCAACGATCACATATATATTTGGTCAGGCTACGTGTGCTGTTGTTGAAATCGTAATCGGGTGCTCAATCTCTTTCCTGAATTCGACACCTTTCACACAATTGATGTACAAAATTGTTCTTTAAAGGATTAACATTCCGATTCAAATGATATCCTGTTAAAGTTGATATTTTTTGCATTTCTTCAGTTCACTACAATATAAATCACGTTTTAAGTGATTTCTAAAAATCATAGTGTAGAACAGTAAAGCCTGATTTAGATGATGTAATTCAAAAGTTGAGATATTTTACAATTGTTTGTTAGGACAGGACATTTATTCAGTTCAGATTAAAAGAGCATTGAAGTGAAACACAAAATTACTGTATAAAACACTAAAATGCCTCTGCAGTTTAGTTTAAAATACTACGATGCTTCTGCGTCAAACTTGTTCTTTAAAGTATTAGAATTCTGATTCACATGATATCCTGTTAATGTTGATATTTTTGGTATTTCTTCAGTTCAGTGCAATTTAAATCACTTTTCAAGTGATTTCTAAAAACCACAGCCTTAAACAGTGAAGCTTCATTTAGAAGATATTCTTCAAAAGTTGAGATATTTTTCAATTGTTTGGCAGGACAGGATACTTATTCAGTTCAGATTAAAACAGATTTGAAGTGCAACACAAATATACTGTTTAAAACACAAAGATGCTTCTGCAGTTTAGTTTAAAATGCTGGGATGCTTCCGCAGTTCAGATTGAAATACTGACATGCTTCTATAGTTAAGATTAAAACACATTTTAAGTGATTTCAAAAATAATAGTCTAAAACAGTTAGGTCCTGATTTACAAAAGTTAAGATTTTAAGGATTAACAAAAAAAATATGTAAAAAAAAATTGAAGACCCTATTTTAAAGCAGTTTTGAAGTGCACAATACTGTTTGTTTAAAATACTAAGATGCTTCTGCAGTATAGTTTAACTATACTTTTCAAATAATTCTAAAAATAATAGTCTAAAACAGTAAGGTCCTGATTTACAAAAGTTAAGATTTTATGAATTTAAAATCAAAAACGTTTGAACCAATTGAAAACCGGATTTTAAAACAGCTTTGAAGTGCAACACAAAATTACAGTTTGTTTAAAACTAGGACTGCTGCAGTTCAGTTTAATACACTTGTAAGCTTCTGCAGTTCAGTTTACACATGTAAGCTTCTGCAGCTCACTTATAAGACTTTTCAAGTGATTTTAAAAATAATAGTCTAAAACAGTAAAGTCCTGCATAAAATGATATCCTGAAAAAGTTTAGATTATTCGAATATTTCACAAATTTACGTTTAAAAACATTACAGTGCTGATGTTGATTATATCACAAAAATCTTGAGCAGGAATACTCTTCACTCATATAAATAACTCATCCTAATTTTCATAATGTCTTCGTTATTCACTTTGTGAGTGTAGTAACGAGAGTAACGAAGACAAAATTTTGAAAATTAGAATGTGTTATCGACAATATGAGTATTCCTGCTCAGTATTTTTATGATATAGTCAAAATCAGAACTGTAATGTTTTTAAAAGTAAATTTGTGAAAAAATTGAAAAATCTAAACTTTATCATTGTTCCTATTTAAAATTTTAATTCATTATGGAAAGCTTCCCAAAAGTAAATTATTATTACTACTATTATATTACGTCACAATATTAATAGCAGCATAAAACAATAAGATCTTATTAACTTTCGTGATGTTTCAGTTTGAACGTTTCTGGTGTTTAGAGGCAGTGTGAGAGTGTCTGCTGTAAAGCAATAGCGATGATAACTTTGCGAAGAATGAAAACACTGAGTCCGCGGTTTCAATTCCGCCACTGTGAGAGCCGAGCTTTGAAAACTTTGCACGTAGAGTCGTTAATTTAAGTAGTTTACAGCTGTTTCGAAACTCTATGCACTCTCTGCCTCGCTGAAGTTTTGCTTCTCCATGAGGTGTTTGTTTACCCCAAGCAAAATTAACGCAGTTTTATGATTGAATGGCAAATGCAATAATTAAAACAATGTCCAGACAACATTTCCAAAAACATGTACTCATGAATATTTTTTTTCTAATCAAACGTGATAAAAAGGTATGTGAAAACTTCACTTTTAATGTACTTTATTACTGCAGTGGAAGTTTTAAATGTAAAAAATTTTTCATGGAATTTTGTTTGCGTTTCATTAAAGAACTTCAAAAGATGTACTGATTTATCTTAAATCACACTAAATTGAGTTGGAGATCTTTATTTGCCCGAATGAATAAAATGACTTACATTTAAAGATTATATCCAATGATTCATTACGTGACTTGCTTACTAATTCAACTAAACTTACTATTGACTTTAAAGATTTTGTCCTAATACATTTTGACCCATAATAAATTCAGGCGGAAATTTTGCACTGTTGAATCATCTTAACTTATGTCTTAAATTTGAAGATTTTGTGCTGATATGATCTTGTCAGTACTGATAATTTCAAGAAAATTTTTACAAAACTTATTTTAAAATCACAAAAAATCAAATTGATAGGAAGCTGCAACGATGAGGCAGCTTGCAAACTGCTGGACTTTGTTTCAAAATGCAGATGTGTGACAGTTTTTTTGAAAATTTCAGCCAAGTTATCTGCAACTTCTCTTGGCTTGTATTTCGAAGATTTGTATAGTCATCTTGAAATCATTGTGTTCAAGTCTAAGACATTCAATCGTGCACAAACCTAATCAAATATGTATTAGTAAAAATTAAATTGATGATTTGTTTGATTGTTTCTCAAGTGATCTCAAGTGCAACTTTTCTTGGTTTTTATTTCGAAGATTTGTGTAGTCATCTTGAAATTATTGTGTTTAAGTTTAAGATTTGTGTAGAATAATTTAGAAATTATTGAGGCTAGTATTTCCGGATTTTATGATGTATCAATTTAAGACACTAAATCGTGATCAAAACTAATCAAAAAACACCAAAAAATTAAATTGAATCCTCGTAGTCGCACTGACTACTATTATTTGAAAAATTGAGTGAAATTCTACAAATTTTTGTAGAACTTCTCTTCTCTTCTTCTCTTCTTCTCTTCTGCAACTTCTCTTGGCTTGCATATCGAAGAGTAAGATTCTCGAAGTATACTCATCTTGAAATGATTGTGTTTAAGTCTAAGACATTAAATCGTGATCAAAGCTAATAAAAATTACCAAAAATGTATCCTCTTCATTACAGCTAGCCAGATATTGTTTCAAAATGAAGATAATTGCGTGACACTTTAAAGACATAATTGTGAATTCTGGCTATTTTTCTAGCACTCCTCTCTTATGGCTTGGAGTTTGAAGATTTCTAGCACTCCTCTTTTATGGCTTGGAGTTTGAAGAATTTTCAAGAAATTATTGTGAAATGTCAATTAATACAGGTGAATCAGTATTTATCTGGATTTGATCATAAACCATAAGAACTAAATTGGAACTATTTCCCAACTTCTAGCTAGGATTTTTTTCGAATTGATGTTTTTGGCATACCAATTCTGCCAATTTCAATATATTGTCTGGTAAGTATATATTTATTTGCACATGATAATAAATCACAAGAACTAAAGTGAATTCGTTTCTTTGCTCATTGCGAGATTTTCTTTCAGACTAAAGATGATCGTGATCAAACCTAAGGAAATATTACTAACAATTTAAATGATTCCTCTTCGTTACAGCTAGCTAGATTTTGCTTCAAAATCAATATAATTGTGTGACTCTCGAAAGAAATAATTGTGAATTCCGACATTTTTTCTAGCACTTCTCTTTTATTGCTTTGAGTTTGAACATTTTTCCATATATTATTGTCATATGTCTTCTAATGCAGATGAATCAGTATTTGAAGATTTTTCCAGATATAATTGTGATATGTCAATTAATACAGGTGAATTAGTATTTATCTGTATTTGATCATAAACCATAGGAACTAAATTGGAACTGTTTCCCAACTTCTTAATCCCCCTAGAATTTCTTACGAACTGAAGATATTTGGCATACCAATTCTGACAATTTAAAGCTATTATTTGGTGAGTGTATGTGAGTGTAAGTGAGTGCATATGATAATAAATCACAAGAACTAAATTGAATCCGAATAAAGATGATCGTGATCAAATGTAATAAAATATTACTAACAATTAAATTGATTCCTCTTCGTTACAGCTAGCTAGATTTTGCTTCAAAATGAATATAATTCTGTGACACTTTAAAGACATAATTGTGAATTCTGGCAATTTTTCTAGCACGTCCCTCTTTTGATTTGGAGTTTGAAAATTGTTCCAGATATAATTGTGATATGTCAATTAATACAGGTGAATCAGTATTTATCTAGATTTGATCATAAACCACAAGAACTAAATTGGAACTGTTCCCCAACTTCTTGCTAGATTTTCTTTCGAACTGAAGATATTTGGCATACCAATTCTGCCAAATTCAAGATATTGTCAGTAGTATAGCAAAGAGAGTTCTGGCCCAAATTCCCACAAGGATTTACATAGGGGTCTAAATTCGTTTTTCTCACCCCCTGTGGACTTAGCCGATCTCGGTGAGCCGATTTTGCACCCCATCTAAATCCACATTTCTCACCCCCTCTGGACTTGGCTGGGCCGATTTTGCACCCCATAGTCGTCGAATTCGTTTGGGGAATTTGGGCCAGAACTCTTTCTTCTTCATGTGCCGTCTCCATTCCGGAGGTTGGCTATCATCATTACTATCCTAATTTTGGAAACTGCAGCCCTAAATAGATAAGCTGATGTGGCATTAAACCATTTACGCAGATTCCTCTCTTTGCTATACTACTATTGTCTTTTCTTTCGAACTAAGATATTTGATATTGCTGCAAATTTCAAGATATTTTCTGGCGGGTCTATATTTATCTGCACATGATGATAAACTACAAGAACTAAATTGAAACCTTTTCTTTGCTCGTTGCTAGATTTTCTTTCAGACTAAAGATGTTGGACGAACTGGTTCATCTCCAGCACTGTTTTGCTTTGGTGGTTTTAGTTCGGGCCGTTTCTTTTTCGTCCGTGCCGGACGGTTAATTAAAAAGGGCGGGCGGCGCCGGGGAGCTAATTTATCGTGGCGTACGTGTGAGATTGCCGCCCCTTAACGGCCGCCCTCGAGCAACTTTCGAACTCGTTAAGGGCTGGGCCGGGCAGGGCGGGGGTTGGGGGGCGGCGGAGCGCGTCCGGAAAACTTTGCCGTCGCGCAAGACAGAGGGGGCAAAATAAAATATAAGTTATGGGTTTTAATCTCGGGGGCTCGGCGGGATGGGGGCGCGCTATAAATACCGCCGCCCCGGCGCGCTCCGCCACATATATTTTCGTTATGGGGATTCCGGACGATGATGGCCGTCTTCGTGTGGCAATCGCACTGCAGCGATGGTTGCGCGGTCTCATGGTGAATTTATGTGATTTTCGTTAAACGCCGTAAGTCTCCGGTGGAGACGTTTACGAGGCCCAGCGGATTTTTACTGCCGCTGCGAGCGGATTTGCATTCACTGAGGACCGCGCCAGTCGGCGCCCGAAACGTTGAACTTTCCCCGAGACGTGTGTGTGTGCGTGTGCACGCGTGAATCTGTGTGACGCAACGTTGCGTGCTAATGGGCCCTCAGCCATTCGCGGCCGTTGAATTGCAAATTGCGCCTCGGATAAAGTTTATGCCCCGCGAATGATGGGGGGCCGTAAATCCGCCTGTCCGGCCCCATGGGGGGGTTTCCGCGTTTCTGGGCCGATCCTAATCGCCGCCGGGGGGCGCAAATCGCGAATCGCGTAGGTAGCGAATAAAGGATTTGTATCTACGGCTCCGGGTTTCTGAGACAAAGAATCCGGGCGTTTACGAGACTCCGGGCGGCCGTTCCGGCAGTGGAACATTTGAAGCTATCTGGGTATCGATTGCGGGGCGGCCGCCTGCACCGGGGGCGGCGAAATTACGAGGCACGGTTAACGATCTCTCGCGTAGTTGAGGCGGCGCCGCCCCCGCCCCCTGGACGGGGCCTTATTATTATTTTAGGGCCCGAACGTCCGGATATTACACATGCAGGGGCTAATTATTATGCTCCGGAATCACCGGATAACGCGCATGCACGTCCAGACGGTCCGGGGCGCCGCTTCTTTCGGTTAACCGGCCCCGATTGGGAAATCGGACGCAATAATAACCCATTCCGTATGCAGCGGGATGTATGGGTGCTCATCACCATGCATACCTCGTATCCCTTCATAGTACACCCAGAACTTAAAGTTGAATTTTTCATTCAATAATACCATTGAACGCATCAACACTGAAAATCCATTATCACAATCACCTACAACTAGAAACACTCCAGATACAATCACAGGATGGTATCACCTCGTATCCCACAAAATAACTCACCCAATCTCAAACTTATGCAAGTCACTAAACACTAATCCCTTGTACAAGTCACTGAATGCGAATCTTCAGATTTGGTTGTACAAGTCACTAAACACTAATCCATTGTGCAAGTCACTAAAGGCTAATCCTCAGATTTGGCAAGTCTTGAACAACTCTCTCGAAAGTAGAGCAATAAATGGTGTAGGACGAAAAGAATTGAACCATTCTGAAAAGAGCTCCAAACTCCGAAATTTAAAAAAAATATTATAGTAATTAGTTGTTTGTACTTCCACGGTTTCATTTCTCTGAGATTTTTAGGCATAATTATTCCTTCAAAATATTCAGGTACAGTCTTGCTCACATAAATCTAGTACAAAAAATTAGGTTACAGTAGTAATTTTATATAGCAATGTCAATTTTTTTGTACTAGATTTATGTGAGCATGACTGTAGATATTGATAAAACGATTAGAGCTGTCAACATCTAAAGAGCTCATAAGATTATTCCATCAAATTATTCATGTAAGATACAGATTCCACGCATCAAAATATTTATGTAAGATACAGATAAAACGATTAAAACTGGCAATATCTAAAGAGTTCGTAACATTCTTCCATCAAAACATTCATGTAGATACAGCAACATTTCATGACATTCTTGCATCAAAATATTCTTGTTGTTATTTTTATTATTATTAAAATATTCAGGTACATATTGATAAAACGATTAGAGCTGCCAACGTCCAAAGAATTCATAACATTATTCCATCAAAATATATTCTTGTAAGATACAGATTTTTATTATTATTAAAATATTCAGGTACATATTGATAAAACGATTAGCTGCCAACGTCCAAAGAATTCATAACATTATTCCATCAAAATATATTCTTGTAAGATACAGATAAAATGATTAAAGCTGGCAACATCTAAAGAGTTCGTAACATTCTTCCATCAAAACATTCATGTATATATAGATAAAATGATTAAATCTGGCAATACAAAATTTCGTGACATTCTTGCATCAAAACATTCTTGTTTTATTATAATTATTATTCAGGTACATATTGATAAAACGATTATGAGCTGCCAACGTCTAAAGGATTCATAACATTATTCCATCAACATTTTCATGTAAGATACAGATAAAACGATTATAGCTGGCGACATCGAAAGAGTTCATCACATTCTTCCATCAAAAGATTCATGTAGATATAGATAACTTGATCAAATCTGGCAACACCTAAACATTTCGTGACAATCTTGCATCCAAATTTTCTTGTTTTCATGTTGAAACTAGCAACATCTAAAGATATGTTCGTGACTAGCTAGAATATATCAAATTATCCGATATGCACGTCATTTATTCTATTCTGCTCCAATACACCAACATCGCCACGTGCACATGGAAATAAGCCATCTCACACGCACTCAAAACATAAGAAATTACGCTAAATCAATATAAATTGAGGATTGTTTCAGCAACAATGTACAGTCATGCTCACATAAATCTAATACAAAAAATTTGACATTGCTATATAAAATTGCTATTGTAAACAAATTTCTTGCACTAGATTTATGTGAGCATGACTGTACAAATGAATCAATGAAAATTCTTCTGACTATTTGGTGAAGAGTTTGTTATAAATAAGTAAGAAAATCGAGAATATAACTTCCTGAATTGACCAGTATGGGTTTTTGTTATACTTAAATTTCTCAAAATTTATATAATGCATACTTTGCCAACTTAGTGTCATATTTGTATAAGCATATCTACAGACAATTCTTCTCACTATTTTGTGAAGAGTTTGTTATCAATAAGTAAGAAAATCCAGAATATAACTTCCTGAATTGAACAGTATGGGTTTTTGTTACACTTAAATTTCTCAAAATTTATATAATGCACACTTTGCAAATTTAGTGTCATATTTGTATAAGCATATCTACAGACAATTCTCCACACTATTCTGTGAAGGGTTTGTTATCAATAAGTAAGAAAATCGAGAACATAACTGCCTGAATTGACCAGTATGGGTTTTTGTTACACTTAAATTTCTCAAAATTTATGTAATGCATATTTTGGAAACTTCATGCTATATTTCTATACAGCATATCGTAGCCTTACAAGTGAAATACACTAAATCAATTTTTGGCTGTTTTTGGTTAAGTTTTATTTTGATGGTTTACTAAATTGTAACAAATCTCAGGCTCAGTAGAGGTATATTAAATGGTCCTGTAGCCAAACTTACAAATTCTTAACTCATTAAATGACTGAGTAGGAAAGGTCACAGCAGAATATAAAACTTTAATTGCAGTTTCGCACATTTTATTGTTTTTGACTTGAGTGATTTCACTTGTAAGCCGACGATATAATATCAGTGGCATGTGAACCAAACAATGACAATTTGTGACAATCAGTGACAACTTTCAGCTTATTCAGAGCAAATTTGCGATCTATATCAACGGCAATTGACCAATTAATGACAATATAATATCAATAGCAAGTGAACCAATCAATGACTATTTGTGACAATCAGTGGCAACTTTCAGCTTATTCAGAGCAAATTTGTGAGCTGTATCAACGGCAATTGACCAATGAATGACAATATAATATCAATGGTAAGTGAATCAATCAATGATAATTTGTTACAATCAGTGACAATTTTCAGTTTATTCAGAGCAAATTTGTAAGCTGTATTACCGATAATTGACTAATCAGTGACAATATAATATCAGTGGCATGTGAACCAAACAATGGCAATTTGTGACAATCAGTGACAACTTTCAGCTTATTCAGAGCAAATTTGTGAGCTGTATCAACGGCAATTGACCAATTAATGACAATATAATATCAATGGCAAGTGAACCAATCAATGAAAATTTGTTACAATCAGTGACAATTTTCAGTTTATTCAGAGCAAATTTGTGAGTTGAATCAGCGATAATTGACCAATCAGTGACAATATAATATCAGTGGCATGTGAACCAAACAATGGCAATTTGTGACAATGAGTGACAACTTTCAGCTTATTCAGAGCAAATTTGTGAGCTGTATCAACGGTAATTGACCTATGAATGACAATATAATATCAATGGTAAGTGAATCAATCAATGATAATTTGTTACAATCAGTGACAATTTTCAATTTATTCAGAGCAAATTTGTGAGCTGTATCAGCGATAATTGACTAATCAGTGACAATGATCAGTGGCTTGTGAACCAAACAATGGCAATTTGTGACAATCAGTGACAACTTTCAGCTTATTTAGAGCAAATTTGTGAGCTATATCAACAGTAATTGACCAATTAATGACAATATAATATCAATGGCAAGTGAACCAATCAATGATAATTTGTTACAATCAGTGACAATATAATATCAGTGGCATGTGAACCAAACAATGACAATTTGTGACAATCAGTGACAACTTTCAACTTATTTAGAGCAAATTTGTGAGCTGGATCAACAGTAATTGACTAATCAGTGACGAATATAATATCAGTGGCATGTGAATCAATCAATGACAATTTGTTACATTCAGTGACAACTTTCAGTTTATTCAGAGCAAATTTGTGAGCTGTATCAGCGATAATTGACTAATCAGTGACAATATAATATCAGTGGCATGTGAACCAATCAATGACAATTTGTGACAGTGACAATTTTCAGCTTATTTAAAGCAAATTTGTGAGCTGTATCAGCGATAGTTGACCAATCAATGATAATATAATATCAGTGGCAAGTGAACCAATTAATGACAATTTAATATAAGTGACAGGTTAGTTATATCAGTGGCAAATAATAGTTATATAAGTTGATATCAATTGATAACTATATCAGTGGCAACTGAAAAAACTTATTGAATAATGAGTGAATATCGAGACTTGCATCCATAACAATTGACATACTGACTAAATGACAATTCCAGTTAAGTTATGTATCAGCTAGAATGATGATTGTATAAGTGACAATTCGCAGAAGCATTGATGACTATACAATTATATCAGTGATAATTAACAGCTATGCCAGTGATACCTAATACTTACATCAGTAACAATTAATAATTATATCAATACACTATTTCTTACAATTTGTTATTTTTTCTTCAGAAATTCATCTATTGGAGTAGTGAGTATTAATGACAATTTGTGACAATCAGTGACAATTTTCAGTTTATTCAGAGCAAAGTTGTGGAGATTGCCAAATAAACATGAAAATCTTGTAAAATCATGTGAAAATTTGGTAGAAATACCTAAAACATTTTCCTGTTTTATATTTCTTACAATTTGTTTTTTTTTCTTCAGAAATTCATCTATTGGAGTAGTGAGTATCAAAGACAATTTGTTACAATCAGCGACAATTTTCAGTTTATTCAGAGCGAATTAGTGGAGATTGCCAAACAAACATGAAAATCTTGAAAAATCAGGTGAAAATTTGGCAGAAATACCTAAAACATTTTCCTGTTTTTGTAAAAAAAAATAAGTTTTCTTAAATTTTCTTATTTAATATATTCGCTGCTTCAGCAGTAGATTTGGCAAATTGTATTTTTGTATTCAAAATATTATTGATTCCATTTTTGTTAAAATATTCAAGTGTTGTCTCCTAATTTACCAGTATTTTGTAAAACTTTTCCAACAAAATTTTAACTTTCGCAAGCAAACAGATATATTTTAAGTCTTAGAAAAACAATACATTCAACCAGTATGTGATACTGTGAGAGAAACATGTAGAAAATCGTGTCTAATGCAGTGAAAATGTAGCAGAAATAATGTGATACATTTCATAATGCTATTTTCATAAGACTTTAGTCATGCTGCTAAATTATCCAGCACTATTTACAATTTTCCTGTTATTTCAGTATAAGTGACTACTAATAATATGACTAATGTTGTTCATAATGACATTCAATATGACAACTAACTTTTTTTCTTCACAAAACCATTTTGTATCTAAATGTACATTCGATATTTACAATATAATTAGTAATCAGAGAAGTATTACTTCTAACTACTAGGTATAACATAGCATAAAACAAATTATAGACTGAGTGAACATTTGGCACTAAAAACTATTGTTTGCTTTAAATGGTTTTTATTAAAAAAAATCAGTTTTTATCGTCAATATTTTCCATAAGTTGTACATTTAAGCTTAAGCACTCTTAAGAAGTGCTGCACCTTTTCAACTATTGTGTGGTTGATGTTGTAATAAAACGTGAATATTTTAAACGTTTTAGCTTTTCTGCTAATATATTTATTTTTAAAAACATTTCAAGAGTTATAAGGTTTATATAAAAGTAAAGTTTAAAAATTTTAAGGTTTTTTTTTTGTTTAAGGTTGTCGTGATAATAAAATTGAAAGAGTAAACTTAAATTTCTTGTGTAGGGCTACATAAATAATTTATGTTTATGTAAAAGTAAAGTTTAAAACGTTTAAGTTTTTTATTTTTGTTTAAGGTTGTCGTGATAATAAAGTTGCAAGAGCAAACTTAAATTTCTTGCATAGGGCTACATAAATTATGTATATAATAATAATATGTTACGTCATATGCGTTTATTATTTTGGAGATTGTTGGCTGCTGTTGGGCGAGTAATTTATATTTTCATTACACATGCGAAACACGCTCAGAAGATGTTAATTAGCTTGCGAAATAGGATTTCCTAGGGGAAACGGCGAACTGTAAACTTCCAAAAGCGGGCTTAATTAGCCGGCGCAATTGTAATTTATGCAGAAAATATGAAATTCAATAACCAAGGGGTTATCTTCAAGCCGGCATCTAGGCGGTCCGGCATGCGGGACCGGAATTTGCATTCGGCCAATTCTCACTGTGCACACGCATGCTCCATGGGGATTCCCATACACACTGTGGAGTGCATCGCAGCCAGGGGCGGCGGGGGGGACTGAGTCATCCCGCCCCCGGGGGCCGTAAAGCAAATCCCACGGATAATTCGGCGCAATAAAACGCGCCCCCAACGAATTTAATACCGATTATAAAGTAATTTAAAAATGTGCAGCTGCTTCGATTAAAATCGCCACCCCCTACAAATCACGGCAGCGGCGCCTAGTTGCATTTGTGCATCACCTGAGCACCCATTTAGTAATTTAAGTTGGCATAATGAAAGGTAAAGTGCCTATTGATAATAATAAGTTGGCATAACATTACTCCTTAATCCATCTTTGATCAGATCGTAGTAATTATAGTAAAATACCATTAAATATTTTGCATAATAAAAAAAAACGGAGCCACGCCCCTTTAACGCGTGCATATATCCGGAAGCTTAACACAAAAGAAATAATTCCTCAGACAGCACAAATGGTGGAGGCACCTTCCAATATCGCGCACTTCAGCCAGTTTACTCCGCAGTTGCCTCGTGAGCTGCGAGAGCACCGTAACAGCAACTACCGCAGCCCTAATAATGGCCCCCTACATCCGACGGCGGCAATTTTCCCCGCATGAATGTGCAGCCACCGGAGGAATCCATTGTGCCGCCCCCCATGAGCCCCGCGCGGCCACCCAATTTGCAGCCGCAATATTTAATAAGAATGCACGTACAGCTCCCACTGCGGCTAAAAATTGAACCTTCCGGGGGCGGCAGATTGCTTCATCTGCAGCCCCCACGATGAAAAGTGTAATGGCACGAATGGGAGGGCGGACGAGGGTTAAATTAGCCGCCGCCTCAACTACACAATAGTTCAGGCGATGGCTGCGTGCATAAAAGAATGCGGTTGCTCGAAAATAACGGCCTCTGGAAGTGTCCATTTATTTGGATGTAAAAAGTTTAATTATGCCATTACAGATACTAATAAAAGTAATAGGGTAAATGCCACGAGTTTATGCTTCGATTTCCATTCTGTAGTCGCAGAGGGATGATTTTTGGAAGAGCATTACCTAATCATCAGTTATAACAGTTCATAATACTAAAAAAAATGTGGTGTTCAGAGATGAGGATGTAATTTGAAAGATTGTTTTTGGTTACAATTGTTTTGCTGTCAGCTTTTGAAAGAAGATGTATCTTCTTTAAAGATGTGTATTACTACAAAAATTAGCCAATTTCTAAGATATTTTAATCGTAACTCAAAAAGTTACGCTAAAATATCTTAGTTTTTACGAGATACGCTTATTTTACCTTAGTAACTATGAGTTTCGTCAATTATCCTTGGTAATAATCATGGAAGACAATTGGAAATTCCGTTATACTGAAAATATTCAATTTAGTGAAATATTTTATAGCTAATTTTTAAAATTTTAAAAGGTACGTAATACGATGTTATTTGGTTTATGATTTGTTTAGCACTTCTACGTCTACAGACGTTAAATTTCTAAGTTAGAAGATGTTGCATTGCACTAACAAGAAAATCTTTTAGATGATTTAATTTGATGTTGCATGAGATGTGTGTTTTTTGCTGATTCATTTCACCACAGGCTACAAAAATAACTCAAAGTAAAGAAAAACGTAAATAGTGCGTTACAAATGCGTCAAAAAACAAATATTGTGGAAATGAAAGGTGAATGGCAAGATTTCAGTTCCATATACGTATTGAAAAATACTAAATGTAATTCTCAACGTCCATGCGTTAAATATTTTTGTGAGGTAAGAGCCGAATAAGGAGCCGGTCATTAATGTACAAAAGTACTTTTGAAGATGCCAAATATATGATAGATAAATCTTTGAAGAATAAAATCATTAAAGAAGAGGAACCACAATTAAAACAAACTAATAGTATTCGACAAACATTTTTTTCCAAAAAATAAACTCAAATTTTGGCAAGACCAATTTCTGGAACAATTATTTATAACAATGCATCGGTAGAAAAAATATATAACTATTTTTTTAAAATTAAATTTTTACTTATATTATTTTACTATTTTATTTTATTATATTTACTTATATTTGTATTTTACTTATAACTGAAAATTTTATTTTACGTACTTGAATAAATAAGTTTAGGATACTTGGATGAAGTATATTTCTTATATGTAATAATCTGTTTACTAAGTTTTTCCCAGTTAAGTAATAAAATAAAATGATTTTATTCATCTAAAAGTGGTCAGTGTAAAATAAATTATCTTTTACTATTTAAATATCTATTAATTAAGAATTTTATAACACTAACAAGTAATATCACCGTTTGCCTTTATGGTTCGATGCAAATTTGAAAATATATTAACTTGAAAACTAAGTTTTAGAGACTGAGAATCCTGAAAATTAAAAACTGTGAATATCTCAAAACAGCCATAAAACAAGTTACCGCTATTGTGCTTAGAACGGCAGTGTAACGAACATTACATTTTCAGAAATGTTTATTTTCAGCTTTCCAGCTTAATATTTTGAAATTTGACTATTTCTATTACAACACGTCTGTAAACTTTAAAAACTGAAATGCAATTCAGAAGGGGAAATTTTGGGTTACGTCTAATCTTAAGCCATGTTGCTTTTTCTAGGGACACAGGTTAGTTTTTGTAGTTTTGTGCTATGCATGATTTCTCTAGGTTATTTTTACAAGTATATTCTAGAATGCATGAATACAAGGGACTGAGAGAAATTAAAATTTGCCAAAATATGATGATAATCTGTATTTCAGCCTTATACAATGTGTATGGCGTCTATGTATTTTAAAAATTACATTTCGAGTAGAAGAATATCCCCAGATAACTAATACATATTGAACATGACTTAAGATCGTGGATCGTGGACCGTGGATCGTGGACCGTGGAAATTTTGGGTTACGTCGAAACCCAAAAATTTCCACGGCCCTTTCTGAATTGCTGAATTGAAGTCTACATACATGTTGTAATAGAAACAGTAAAATTTCAAAATAATAAGCTGGAAAGTTGAACATAAACAGCAAAAGTAATTCTCGTTAACGGGATGAAGACTACCATGTTTCACAACATTTTGCATGCGTTAATGTGAACCATGAACCAAATCAAGCATTGCTTTAGCAGAATTAATGTTCACTGCACAGAATGAAAACCACCATGTTTAAAGACATAATTCTTGCGTTTACATAAAAGGTCATTATTGTTCATTGCATAGAATGAAAAGCACTATGTTTGAAGGCATTTTTCTTGCCTTGACCTAAGAGGTCCCAACAAGTAAAAAGATGATTCCAGTAGAAAAAATATGCTTTTTCCAGTGGTACAAAAATATGTGGAATCCGAGGGGACCGTTATTGGATATTTTGCTTTGAAAATAGGTAAAATTTGCCTTTTACGCATCTAACACAATGTTTGTGTGTAAATATTTCCACAAGAATGTGAGCCATTGGTCTTATGTTCCAGCAATGCAACGTGCTACAGTTGGTTAGTAAATCAGTAAAAGAATCACTTACGAGTAACTATTTCGAAACCATCGATGAAAGATTTTCAGAAGCATATTTTTTGGATGATGAAGTTATAAGGAGAGTAGTTAGGCAACACCGATTCCAACCCACCCCCCGCGAAGATTTCGATTTATTTAATTCGCGGTTTGATTCGCGTTAATCGGCGTAATTAGAATAATTGTGGTGCAAGTACCGCGGATAATTGTCGCGATTATCCCATTAAAACGCGAATCCGCCACTTTAATGATGTAATTACCCGCAAATTCCGCCGATTAACGCGAATCAAACCGCGAATTAAATAAATCGAAATCTTCGCGGGGGGTGGGTTGGAATCGGTGTTGCCTAACTACTAAGGAGTACTTTGAAACTGAAATTAGATTTGGATATTTTTTTAAGGTGAGTCATATTTAGACCAACTGTGAGTAACTTCAAATCATAATAGGCACATAATAATTTTCCAAAAAAAGTTAACTTGCATAGATTCGGCTTAAGATGTCTGCTGTATCCACTAGAGCGATATCCATGGGTGCTTATCAAAACGGAGGATCGTTTTCGCGTTGCAAGGAAGCGCAATTGTACCTGGTTCGTGCCTTGAGCCTTCGCACATTTGAATTGAATTGCTCGAAAAATCGCCACCTGTGAAATGCTCACTTCACAATTACCATGTAAATTGTTTCCCGTTAAAAATTCTGCTGCAGAATTAATTAGGAAAAACGTAATATTTGATATGCAGATAAGATTTTATTATGGGTGAGATGAAATTTTCTCGGCGAGGCTTCTCGGGGTAAACCGTAAGTGCAGGAAGGCCTTCGGAAGCTGGGCCCTTACAAGTTCCTGATGGGAATAAGCGTGCGCCCCATTACGCCCCTAAAAATCTCGGGGCCGGAGGCATTTCGGCGAGATTACTTGCGCAAGAATTCCGGTAGGCCCGCAGACGACCGCGGTAATCACTGCTTGGCACTCTCGAGAAGATTCTCGCGTTGTTATGATAATCCCGGCGCCGCACTGACACTGTTGCACCTCGAATCGGGTATTTTAATCTCCGGTCTAAATACCGCCCCGAAAAAATGAGATCCTTTATTTTGGTCGCGGATTAACGTCCGTGGCTCCTTCGGCTGGTTTATTGGGGCCGTTTGCGTTTCCGCTAGAATTGGCGAAAATTACGGCCGACACGTGGACGTGGCGAGCCTATAAAGAGGAGCGTTACACGGTATTAGCTTTGTATAACCACTGTAATCCAGGTACTTTATGGTATCATTAATGCCCGGGCGCTCGCGTGACTTACCGAATTTAATCCAGGGGGGCGACCCTCTGGGGGCGCTCATTTGCATATCGCATGAGTCGGCCAGAACGTGCCTAATTGAATGTTTGCGCCCCCGACGACGGTGACAGCCCGGATCCGGATGATGGAGGCGAAAAAAAGCGCGATCGCGCACGAAACCGGGGGGAAGAGCCAAAGCGGTTCCAGGCGCCGAGGGCATTATGGAAGGAGTTACGATTCCAATTGCTATCTGCGGAGGAATTCGGAGCCTGTGTGTGTGTACGTGGCGTGCCTTATGCTCTGATTAACGTCTCTGATAGTCTGGAGGGTTAATGCGACGTCGGTTGGGCCGACGCGAGAACATGAACATTGAACGCCATAAGGATACATAAACACGCGTAAAGGAGCCATTCCGTGTAACTTTATCGCCATTTCGCCGCGGCATAAAGGAGACGCCGAGTGCGTCCTAGGTGCGAGATAATGGCCGCTGATAGTCTAACGACGTCAGGCTGGGAAGGGTTGAAAACGTAATCTTTAATTAAAAGTAGGTAATGTGTTCAAATTTCAAGTTTGCGCCCCCGCGAATTATGCATATGGAACGTGGCGAGGCGCTTCAGTCATCAACCAAAAAATTGTACCCACAAATTACATCCTTATCTCTAAACACCAGCATTTCTTTGCATTACGAACTGTACTAATTGTAATCATCTTCTGGGTTATTCCATGTCTTCTGGACCAGTGCCACTGGTCCCAGCTCGACCTTCAATTTTGATCAAAATTAATATGGATGAATATGTATGTTTGAAGGGAACTACGTTTAAACTTGTTAAAAGAGTCATTCCATGTCAAGTGGACCAGTGCCAGTGGTCTCCTCAATTTTGATCAAAATTAATATGGATATGTATGTATGGTTGAAAGGAACTACGTTTCAACTTGTTAAAAAGGTCATTTTATGTCAAGTGGACCAGTTTTGAAAATATTCCCTGCTCGGCCATCTCCAATTTTGATGAAAATTAATATGGATGTGTATGTATGTTTGAAAGGAACTACGTTTCAACTTGTTAAAAGGGCCATTCCAAGTCAAGTAGACCAGTTTTGAAAACATTCCCCGCTCGACCATCTCCAATTTTGATGAAAATTAATATGGATGTGTATGTATTTTTGAAAGGAACTACGTTTTAACTTATTAAAAGGGCCATTCCATGTCAAGTAGACCAGTTTTGAAAATATTCCTAGCTCGACCATCTCCAATTTTGATGAAAATTAATATGGATGTGTATGTACTACATTTTAACTTGTTAAAAGGGCCATTCCATGTCAAGTAGACCAGTTTTGAAAATATTCCCCGCTCGACCATCTCCAATTTTGATGAAAATTAATATGTTATGTATGTTTGAAAGTAACTTCTGTAAAGTTTTAGCTCCAGATATCAAATATCACAGTCACTGCAGCCTTTCCCGTGGAGGACACTCCAAACTCGAAACGTCTGTCGCGAGAATTTTGCACAGTTTCACATGTTCACACTGCTCATCTAATTTAGCTTGAAGCTGAAACTCAACTCCTTAGATCAACTTAACTGATGAATACGACAAAAATAGTACCAACACTGAGAAATCAATACACCCATCACAATTTAATCTCAAAGCGGCCATAAAATCACAATGCGCGATGTTTATGCCATACTTTGGCAGCATGTAACTCAAAAACCAAAATAGTTGGTAAGTGATTATTTTGCTGATTTACTAACCAATTATAGCACAATGCAATGTCATTGTCAATGCATTTCACAGGTGGCGATTTTTCGAGCCATTCAGTTCAAATGTGCGAAGGCTCAAGGCACGATCCAGGCACAATTGCGCTTCCTTGCAACGCGAAAATAATTCCTCGGTTTTCATAAGAACCCATGGGAAGCGCTCTAGAGGATTCGGCAGACATCTTAAGCCGAATCTATGCAAGTTAATTACTTTTTCCGAAGATTATTAAGCGCCTATTTTGATTTGAAGTTACTCACAGTAGGTCTAAATATGACCCACCTATAAAAAAATGGCTTGGACATTTTTTTTTTGTACATTAGTCATGGTTTGGCGAACTGTGCTATACAGCTTAAGCACGAAGCAGTAACAGTTGTAATAAAAATTACACGAGGCGTGTACAGTAGTACTGGTACTGGCACTGGTGCAGTAATGTTGGTACTGGTACTGGTACAGCAGTACTTTTACTGGTACTGGTATAGCAGTACTTTTACTGGTACTGGTACTGTGGTACTGGTACAGTAGTACTGGTAAAACAATACTGGCCCCCGACCAAGATTGTTCGAGTTTAATCAAGATTTTGATCGAGGTTACAATCGAGATTTTAATTGGATCAATAGTGGTCGGGAACTAGTATTGTTTTACCTACTTACAGTTGCCTTAATTTAACTCATACAACTTTCTTCCTCTTCAATATAATTCAATATATAATGGGATTTTAAACTTCATTAACTTCATTTAGTAATTTAAGTTGGCATAACATAACTCATTGAACATATTTGATCAGATTGTAATAATTATAGTAGAATGCCATTAAATGTACTACATAATTAAAAAAAAATAACTTCATTAACTTCAGTTTAAAATATATTTTCATAAGAAATATATGAAAAATATTGTATGAGTAGGTACAGAATTTTTCAGTAAGGACAAAAGCCGTACAGTCAGAAATGTTTAATAGTTTTGTCATGAATAGGTATACCTATTGTATAGGTATAGTATAGGTATACCTATTATAGATAATACATTAAACCAAGTTGTGGAATTGTGTGATTGATAAACTTCAGTTTAAAATATATTTTTATATGAAATATATGAAAAATATTATATGAGTAGGTACAGAATTTTTCAGTAAGGACAAAAACCGTACAGTCACATATGTTTAATATTTTTGTCATAAATAGGTACACCTTTTGTATAGGTATAGTATAGGTATACCTATTTTAGAAAATACAGTAAACTAAGTTATGGAATTGTGTGATAGATATAAAATTCATTTGAACCATCAGAACTATTCTCAAAAATATATTCACTGGAAATAGAAATAATTGAGCACATTTATACACAGTGTTATACTTCGGTGCAAGTAATTCTTTTGCATCTTGAGTAATTTATATTCCTCAACATTTTCAAGGCATCTATAGATTTCTGTGTTTAAGTGCAGTCTTCCTGGCACGCTAGAGATCATTTGCATGAACAGAACTTTATCTGCACCTTTCCTGAAGGATAATCTCGTGTTCTGCTCACACCATTAGAACATTGTCAATGCGTTTCTGTAATTTTGGTTTAGATTACACTTGTCGCCAAATTTTGATGAAAGTGTTGTCCCTTCAATTTAAATGCATTTACTATGCATATGTACGAAAAGCAAAAATAGCTATTTATGGTATAAGTGAATAAAGTCGAATTTTATGATAAAATTGCTTTATTCACATGTATCATACAAGATTTTTTCCAATTAGTTATCAGAATTGAAGAATTTGCGTAAAGTGTCACATTGTCAGGTGACAACGAAAATTTCAAGAATAGTGCGAATTTACCTATTTTTTTACTTTATTCACGTTGTCAATGGTTATAGTGAATAAAGGGAAAATGTAGACATTTTTTTCACCCATTCGTTTAAAGTGCAGTTTTAATGATGAGATTCAATATACATGAGCATTTCAACAATGCGAATTGGAAAAATAGCTATTGTTTAACGATTAACGATTAGATGAGAATGAGCATTTTAATAATGCGAATTGGAAAAAAAAATGTTGGAGGTAATTTTTTGGATTTTTTTATATAGTTTTTCCACTATTTACTTACACATACACGTTCTCAGTTCTCAGAAAACCATATGTTCTGGGAGATCCAGATAATTTTTCCCCTGCAAATTCTCTAGTTACACATATTCATATCCAACCAGAATGATACTTATTATTTGCTTATGCTATTCTTCGCTCTATTCCTAATAAATTAGGTGGAGTAATCAAGTTAGGTTACAAAAGTGATACCTGTTAAACTGAAATTTGAATTCAGTATTGCCATAAAAAATCATGAAAATCGTGAAAAATCATTGGAATCGATCTTGCATGCTGAAGAAAATTAAGTTACACATTTTGTGAAAATTTAAATATCACAAAAACCTGACGTCCTAGAAAATGTTTGTTGACGTTTCTGAAATCAGCACAAAATAAATTCTATGGGAATCGGCTATTTACATCTAAGGGGCGAAAATTGTGTTAAATCACTGGAACTATGTATATCATTCTTGATAATTTAATCTCCCACACGTACAGAGTTCTAAATTAAACATTGTTGGAAAGTAATAGTTATGTTAAGAACGACAAAATAAGAGAATTATTAAATATCTACAGGGTGGCCCAATTTTGATGTTTCTATAGGGGATCTAGGTAACTAGAGAGACTAGAAGAGAAGAGAAAATCGGATGGCGTATCCTGCCTTCTCTTTTTTCTCTTTTTCAAGACAAACTCAATGGTGAAAATGAAAATTGACTATCGTCTTTTGTTTTCGAGTTTTCGAGAAAAATTGATAAGTCTCCCAAGATTTTAAGAATAATTCATAATATTTAAAAAAAAATCACCTGATATTTTCATATTTTGGACAATGTTGTCTTTTGTTTTCGAGCTATGGCCAAACACTCATTATTTTCCATTTTCGATTTTTCTTAATATGTCATTTATTTCTCATTTTATTAAGATAAGAGTGTTGAATGTTCGTCAGGCACTATTTTAAGGGTAATTGAATGAGTTTTACAGAATTTTGATATCTTCGTTAATAAATAAGATACAATACAAAGTTGTGTTTTTGTTTAATAGAAGCCATAGTTGGCTTTGACATTAATAAATAGGCTGTGTTTTTCTCTCTTCAGTGATGTTTCAAATGTGGATGTTATAATTGCATTTTTGTTGACGTCTCACTCGTTCTATAAAATATAAGTTTCCGGACTTATGACGTTAATTATATATATATATATATAATCGGAGTCTCTTCTACCCTTAGGGTGTAGAGACATAACGTTAATTACTATTATCAAATTTCCAGAATATCTTTAAAAAATTAAGTAGTCTCCCAAGATTTTAAGAATAATTGAAGGCTCTGGTGTAAGAAGGTGATAAGTCCATTTTTTAACAAATTGGAAAAGACGTTTTTTAAGATAATAAATAGTGCTTCACCATTTTGTGCAGCAACGTGATACAACTTTTGTATTGTGTGTTGTCTAATTAATCTTTAAGTGGCAAAAGAATTATTTTATTATCATTAATGGAAAAGAACTGAAACGTTTTTCTTTTGATTGCTGAAAATTTGCATATAGGACTTATCCCCGTTTTGCACCAGAGTCTTCAAATCATAAAATTAAGAAAATTCACCAGATATTTTCATATTTTGGACAATGTCGTCTTTTGTATTCGAGTAATGGCCAAAAACTCATTATTTTCCAGTTTCGATTTTTCTTAATATTTCATTTATTTCTCATTTTATTAAGATAAGAGTTGAATGTTCTTCAGGCACTTTTTTACGGTGAATTGAATGAGTTGTACTGAATTTTCTATAAAAGTTTCCGGACTTATAACGTTAATTGCTATTATCATATTTCCAGAATATCTTTAAAAATTGCTACAGTCTCCCAGGATTTTAAGAATAATTCATAAAATTTGAAAATAATCACCAGATATTTTCATATTTTGGACAACGTCGTGTTTTGTTTTCGAGTTATGGCCAAAAACTCATTATTTTCCATTTTCTATTTTTCTTAATATTTCATTTATTTCTCATTTTATTCAGATAAGAGGAGTTGCATGTTCTTGAGGCACTGTTTTACGGGGAATTGCATGAGTTTTACAGAATTTTGCTATCTTACAAATACAATACAATACAATACAAAGTTGTGTTTTTTTTTAATAGAAGCCATAGTTGGCTGTGACCTTAATAAATAGGTTGTTTTTTTTCTCTCTTCAGTGATGTATCACATGTGAATGTTATAATTGCAATTTGGTTGGCGTCTCACTCGTTCAATAAAATATAAGTTTCCGGACTTATAACGTTAATTATATATATAATTGGACAATTTTCTACCCTTAGGGTGTAGAGATATAACGTTAATTACTATTATCAAATTTCCAGAATATCTTTAAAAATTTAAGTAGTCTCCCAAGATTTTAAGAATAATTGAAGGCTCTGGTGTAAGAAGGGGATAAGTCCATTTTTCTACAAATTCTAAAAGACCGTTTTTTAAGATAATAAATAGTGCTTCACCATTTTGTGCAGCAACGTGATACAACTTTTGTATTGTGTGTTGTCTAATAAATCTTTAAGTGGCAAAAGAATTACTTTATTATCATTAATGGAAAATAAGTGAAACGTTTTTCTTTTGATTGCTGAAAATTTGCATATAGGACTTATCCCCGTTTTGCACCAGAGTCTTCAATTCATAAAATTAATAAAAATCACCAGATATTTTCATATTTTGGACAATGTCGTCTTTTGTTTTCGAGTAATGGCCAAAAACCAATTATTTTCAATATTCGATTTTTCTTAAAATAAAATTTATTTCTCATTTTATTAAGATAAGAGTTGAATGTTCTTCAGGCACTTTTTTACGGTGAGTTTCATAGAATTTTGATATCTTCATTCATAAACAAGATAACAACTTCATTGTTTATAAAATGAAGTTGTAAAAAGCCATTTTACATCTTTTTTGCCATCATTTGCCTATTACCTATTGTCATATTTCCCTACTTTTGCCACATATTTGCCGTTGTTTGTCATAATTGCCTTCTTTTAGCCTCATTTGTGTGTTTTCAATATAAAATATCGCCATTCTAGGAAATATAATTTTACCCCACATCGGCGTGGAAAAGAAAAGACAAGGACAATGTCGTTACAAAATGTTCTAAAATCTCAAGAACATTTTATTGGTATACACAAATGACTGATGTATCTCCCAATACTTTAAGAATAATTATTAAAAAAATTAAAATGTCACTAGATTTTTTCATATTTTGGACAATGTCGTTACAAAATGTTCTTAAATCTCAAGAACGTTTCATTGGTATGCACACATGACTGAATATCTCACAATATTTCAAGAATAATTAATAAAATTTAAAAAATGTTAACAGATTTTTTTATATTTTGGACAATGTCGTTACAAAATGTTCTTAAATTTGAAGAACGTTTGATAGGTATGCCCAAATGGCTCAGCACTGGGCCAGTGCTCAACCATTGGAGAAGTGCACAAATTTTCTCTTTATGTGTTTTCTGGGTGTTTGTAGTAAAAGAAATTGTAATTTACGGGAGTTTTGGATGTAATTTAATGTGTGAGTAGTGTAGACATATTTCTGAGGGATATAATTCCTAACTGGCGGGTTCTTGTGCCGTTAATGTGTGATTAAGATGGTATTCCGTTGAATGAAGATTGAGGTGGCAATTCCGGAGTGAATAGCGGTGGCGTGTGCAGAATTTCCGAAAAGAGGAGCCTTACGACGTGAATTCGAGCCCCGGATAAATTTAATTAAGGCGAAAAAACGTTAATGCCGGCATTAAATTCTATGTCGCAAGTATGCCGAGATATTAGCGAGTGGCTGCGGCTGGTGAATTCTTTATTAATTACATTCCCGTCCGCCACTGCTGCTGCTGATGCTGATGCTGCCGCTATGAGAGGCTTTCTAATTACGCCGCCAAAGCGCTGCAATCGCCTGGCAATATGCCACCTAATGGATATGGGGCCGTAACTCATCGCGCAAAGGGTCAAATTAATTTTGGGGTTTGGGGAATTGCACACAACACAATTTATGTGCGGGATTAATAAGAACGGCCGCGCGGATGGTGAGGAGGACGTTTAGTGGGCCGTAACAAAAGTGCACCCCGGAAGCCCTTCGGGACCTCCAAGGAGGAAAATTTCAATCAGGGCATCACGTCCGCAGCCGGAGGATCACCTCCAGTAAAAACTCTCCTGCGCTATCATCCCTGCCAAACGACGCGAGAAAAGGGCCCCCGCGTTATTGACCGACGCCCACTGCTGCAGCCCACCCCCGCCCCCCGGAAAAGGGCAGCGCGTGTCCGTGCGAGAGGGGGCGCAATCCAAATTACCATAAGCCGGTATGATAATCACGTATCGTTTAAATTACGACGGGGCCGAGGGGGTGTCTCGCTTGAGGACGACACGTCCGGCCTAACAATGTCCCCCACGGGGGCGTAAAAAGGGAACGATCCACGGAATGGCAAATAACCGGCGATTCCGACGTTATGCAAACTGCGGCCACTATCTCTTCCCACCCCCGAGGGAATTAGAGCCCGCGCGCGCGGCGCCAAGGTCCAAGGGTCGCGCGGCCCAAGGACGCCCCCCGCGGGGGGCGCAGGCGATAAAGCGACCCAGGCGGAAGCGAAAACAAACCGGAAGTACAAATGAAATATGGGGCGGGCTGAAAAAGCGCCGGATTTACTGCCGGTTTTATCGCCACGGATGATATCGGGTTCATTATAAATGCCAGCCGGGGGATCGAGTTGACTCTGGCTGTTTGAGTTGAGACCGCAGTTTACGTTATCGTAACCAATTTCCAAGTGGCTGCAAAACGGCTATAGGCCTTCAAACTCCGCTGCAAGATAAATTGCGCCATAAAGTAACTTTCTGCTTCCAAACGACATGCTTGTGCTGCCGCCAACCGATCTGTCTGATCAAAACATCCAAAACATTAAAATGCTTCTGACTAATTAAAACATCTGAAACATTAAAATGCTTCAAAGACACAAAAATCAAAACATGAAAAACATTAATATACTTCAAAGTCTAATCATAACATCTAATACATTAAAACTTCTAAAACATTAAAATGCTTCAAAGACTAATCAAAACGTCCAAAATATTAAAATGCTTCACAGACTGATCAAGACATCTAATAAATTAATAAAACATCTAATACATTTCATTTTTTTTGTTCAATTGTTTATCACATCTTATACAAATCCACGACTACAGATTAAAAATTGTCAAGGGCCTTAACTCGCCGTACCACCATTTATGCTTGATTAATTCGGCACCATTATGATGGGAATCGAACCCACGACTACATATCAGGGCCTTAACTCACCATAGCAACTTTTATGCCTTATTAATACATCACGATTATCTTCCAATCTACGGAAATTTATGGCCCACATGTTATTGCCAGAGGAAACAGAACCGGCATTCCAGCCCCACATTTCCTTGCCTCCAATCAACCGTTCGGTAATTTATCGCTCCTTTTCATTAGGAGGCAGAAAGAGGTCACGATCTGAAACGGGCCGCGCCCCCCTCGGAGAACTAATTAAACACAGAAACGGGGCCTTTCACGGGCTATAAAAAACTGATTCGCACCTGTTCAGCCCGACGTATTTACGAGTCGAGAACGAAATTCTAATGTGAAATTAATTAATGCCAAAGGCGTAAATCAATCGGCCTTCGAGAAGCCAAGAACATACCATCACGAACATCACAATGCATATGTTAATGGGATAACGTAACGATGATTGTAATATTATTAATGAAACTGCTGCTCAGTACATATTTAGCGCAATAAAAATAATTAATTGAATCGGATTATTAAATTGAACCCTGAAGATGACCAACGAATGTCCGAGAGCATCAGTGTTCTAGATTAAACATAACAACATAACAACTTCATTGTTTACAAACAAATGTCGGCCGCTGACACAATTTCGAATCCCACACAGCGATCGTAACGGCGAGCAACGCATACGAAAGAATAATTATATGTTACTACGACACCCGAACCGTTGCGATCGTCTTATTTATCGATTGGGGCAACAATGGCCGCAATACCGCCACCTACAAACAATTTCTAAACGGCCGCTAATAAAAACAAAACCCAAAGTGCCAATTAGGATTGTCAGGATTGCCATGATGATTTCCAACCTCCGATAGGAGATGGGACATTAAGAAGAACAAAGTGTCAATGTGTCCCCAGTACAAGTAAAAATTCAGTTCAATTACTCAAAGACTATCAAGTAAAAATGTTGCTCTAATTCCACTTCTGGACTCAACCTTTAGAGAGAAAGAACACTCTTCATTAGGCTATTAGCCCTCGCCCTTTCTGCTTTTGAACTTTTAGCAGTATCATCATAATATCATAATACCTACTCCAATTTTAAAAATACTTATTAGTGCACACTTTTTTCTTGTTAATCGGAGTATTCATGTCCTCTTTTCTGTACTACTCACCTACAAATCGTCCTTGGGGGTCTTAAAAAACGCCCTGCAAAGGACGTGAAAGTTACGACGTTTTTATGCTTATTAGAAGTATTAACCGGGTTTAATACATTTTTAGTACACTTTTACGCCGTCGTAGAGCCGCAACGTGCCAATAAGGCTTCAATCCCTTGAAGACATCCCCAGTTTAACCGTCCATTGTCGTGATCCACTGAAATATTATGTTGTACCTACGTTATGCAGCTCAAGTGCTGCATGAAACTATTGTGCATTGCATGTTTTGTTGTACAAAACTTCCTACAGAATCAACAGGGTTATCATTAAAATATCATAATCTAAAAAATCAGTAAATTATTTTAAATAAACCACATGGTTGTTTCACAAATTTTTAATAGAAAAACTCTCCAATTGTTTCAGGCTCACAACCATTATCAAAAGACAAAGAAACCAAATAAAACAGTTTCATTTGTCTCTTGATAATGGTCGTGAGGCCGAAACAATTGTAGAGTTTTTCTATTAAAAATTTGTGAAATTTAACCAAGTGCTTTATTTATAATAATTTAAAGATGTTTCACCAAGTATTATCCATCGATTCATACAATGTAATTTTAAAAATCTATTGTAAAATTATCTCTGCTAGATAAATAAATGTTGTATGCAACAAAGCCCTTTATTTATTTTTACAGGGTGTCCAGAAACTCTCCTGCCAAACAGAAATGCCACATACGAGATATCATTTTATGTCGATTTAACCTCAATTACGTTAATAAAAAATGCTTCCTAAGGGCAACATTCATTAGAAAAGTTAATTTTGAATAAGAGTTAAACATATTTTACTTTTCTAAGGGCCAGTTTTACAATCGTGGAACATCCTTGTTCCTGGTACAATTACCTAGGATACAATTATGTCAACAATTGTATCCTAGGAAATTGAACCAGGAGCAAGGATCTTCCATGATTGTAAAACCTTCTCTAAGGCCCAGTTTAACAATCGTGGAACATCCTTGTTCCTGGTACAATTACCTAGGATACCATTGTTTCAACAATTGTATCCTAGGTAATTGAACCAGGCACAAGGATGTTCCATGATTGTAAAACCGGCCCTAAGACATCACAAATAACAACTTTTTGAAATCAAAATAGACATTTGTAAATGTCTGTAAATGTCATTGTACTTTGCAACGCGCTCTAGATCCCTTAGGAAGCATTTTTGGATTAAGGTAATTTAGGTTAAATCGACATAAAATGACGCCTAGTATGTGGGATATCCGTTTGGCAAGATATTGTCTAGACACCCTGTATATCTTATTTGATTATGAAATAACTTCCGTGCATTGATACTATTTGATACGTTTTGACTTCGCTGCGAGATTGTAAAAGTACCTGATCCCAGATGTAACAATTTTTAACACGCTGGCAATTCGCCCTCCAAAATTACCTCTTCCCATCACGGCTGGGGCAAATGGTGAAAGTTGGGGTTGCATTGAGTGGATTGTAGGGTGGCACCCTATTGCTCGCTGGCGCCCCGTAGGTAGACAAAACGCTTTTTGCACAGGAATTCATTGTGTCACGGTCCACGGAATTCCAGGAGTTTGCGTTCAATTCCTCGCTTACTGCCGTGAAAAGGCTTGAAACGAAATAGAAATCTTTTCGCTCTAAAGCGACCAACTCACTGCGTAATTTTTACGTGCCCGATTTCTGTGTTACGGTTAAGTTTAGGCAACATAAATTTATATTGGATCAACTGGCATTGACTTTTTTAAATTTTTTGTAGTATTTTGTGGGTACGCATACAAAAACAACGAAAAACTTGAAATTGCACTTGAAAATTACAAATTTTGATAGAAAATTGCAATTTTTTTATTGAAAATTAAATAGTGCAGTGAAAATTTGAACATTTTCAGCATGAATTTAAAATTCTAGTGGCAATAGCAAAGGTGTTACTGGAAATAGCGAAGTTTTCATGGAAACTCGTAAAGTGTTTATTGAAAATTAAGTTATTATAATTAAAAAATGGCAATATTTGTTGGAAACGGCAAAATTTTGATTGGAAACTAAAAACAGGACTGAAAATGATAAAATTCTCAGCATAAATTTAATACATTGTTGGAAACTGCAAAATTTTTACTGAAAACTGCAAAATATTTACTGGAATCGAAGAAATTTTTATAAAAACAAAGAAAGACAAAAAATCGCACTTGAAAATTACAAATTTTGAAAGAAAATTGCAAATTTTTTATTATAAATTAAATAGTGCAGTGAAAATTTTACCTTTTTGGGCATGAACTTAAAATTCTAGTGGCAATAACAAAGGTGTTACTGGAAATGGCGAAGTTTTTATGGAAACTAGTAAAGTGCTTATTGAAAAATATGTTATTATATTTGAAAATTAGCAATATTCGTTGGAAACGGCAAAATTTTGATTGGTAACTACAAACAGCACTGAAAATTATAAAATTCTCACCATGAATTTAGAATGTTGCTGGAAACTGCAAACTGTTTACTGAAAACTGCAAAATATTTACTGGAACCGAAGAAATTTTCATAAAAACAAAGAATGACATGAAATCGCACTTGAAAATTACAAATTTTGATCGAAAATTGCAAAAAATTATTGTAAATTAAAAAGTGCAGTGAAAATTTGAACATTTTCAGCATGAATTTAAAATTTTTGTGGCAATAACAAAGGTGTTACTGAAAATAGAGAAACTTTCACGGAAACTCGTAAAGTGCTTATTGAAAATTATGTTATTATAATTGAAAATTAGCAATAATCGTTGAAAACGCAAACATTTTGATTGGAAATTACAATCAGTACTGAAAATTATAACATTCTCAGCATAAATTTAATACATTGTTGGAAACTATAAATTTTTTACTGAAAACTGCAAAATATTTAATGGAAACGAAGAAATTTTCATAAAAACAAAGAAAGACATGAAATCGCACTTGAAAATTACAAATTTTGAAACAAAATTGTAAAAACTTTAGTGTAAATTAAATAGTGCTGTGAAATTTTTAACATTTTCAGTATGAACTTAAAATTCCAGTGGCAATAACAAAGGTGTTACTAGAAATAGCGAAATTTTCATGGAAACTCCAGAAATGCTTATTGAAAATTATGTTATTATAATTGAAAATTAGCAATATTCGGTGGAAACGGTAAAATTTTGATTGGTAATTAGTAATTACAAACAGGACTGAAAATTGTAAAATGCTCAGCATAAATTTAATATACTGTAGGAAACTGCAAAATTTGTACTGAAAACTGCAAAATATTTTCTGGGAACGAAGAAATTTTCATAAAAACAAAAACTTGAAATTGCACTTAAAAATTACAAAATTTGATAGAAAATTGCAAAAAAATTATTGTAAAGTAAACACTGGAGTGAAAATTTTAAAATGTTCAACATGAATTTAAAATCTTAGTGGAAATAACAAACGAGTTCATGGAAACACTTAAAGTGCTTATTGAAAATCATGTCATTATAATTGAAAATCAGCAATATTCTGTGGAAACAGCAAAATTTTGATTGGAAAGCCGAGATAATTATTAAATTCTCGGCATAAATTTAATATTGCAACAATATATGCAAAATTTTCACTGAAAACTGCAAAATATTTACTGGAAACGAAGAAATTTTCATAAAAACAAATGAAAACTTGAAAATTACAAATTTTGATTGAAAATTGCTAAATTTTGATTGTAAATTGAAACATTGCAGTAAATATAATCAAATTTAAGCATTCATTTATAATTTATCTGGTGGTTGCAATTTTTTTTATACTGGAAATGATGAAATTTCCATTGGTACTTATAAAACATTCTACGAAAATTATGAAACTGCATTTCAAAATTTCAAACTTTCATTGTAAAATGCGAAGTTTCTATTTGTAAATTGAACATTGAAGTGGGAGTTATAAAATTATCAGCATAAATTAAAACGATTATCGGAAATTGCAAAAATTGCGGAAATTGCAAAAAAAATTACGTGTTTAATACGCCGAAATTTTCATTGAAACTAATAAAGTAAGTGGTAGAAATTTATTCGCAATTAAAATATCAAACGGACAAAAGAGGGCATAATTTTAATTTATCCATAAAAAATATCAGAAACTTCAATAAGAAAGTTTCACTATGAAACTGTAAAAAGTAAAAAAACCATATTTCTGCATATTTCAGCATTTTTTTCAGCAAGTAAGTAACAAGGTGGGCATAACCAGATATGAATTAAGTATCTAGGCTTGTTATAAGACTGATCAATTACGTGTGAGTGTTTTAAAGTGTACGTAGGTAGATATACAAATTCAATTGAAATTTTGTTTGGTTTATTTCATTTCATTATGTTTTATGGTGTCATCAGAGGATGATCAGGAAGTACATATTCTTCATTTTTCTGAGCTTATTTTTCATTTTTGGGAACAAATTTTTAAGACCATGTTTTCCATTTATAAGAGCATATTTTTTATTTTAAAGAGGATATTTTTTGGAAACGAAGAAATTTTCATAAAAACAAAGAAACCCAGTTAAAAATTACAAATTTTGATAGCAAAGTGCAATTTTTTTATTGTAAATTAAACATTGCAGTAAAAACTATAAAATTTAAGCATTTATTTAAAATTTATCTGGATATTTTCTATTATTAACAGCATATTTTCTGTTTTTACGAGCTTATTTTCCATTTTTAGAGAATATTTTAAGCGCTTAAAATAGTTTGTTTTAGCATATTTTTGGTTGCCCTACTAATGATGAAACGTGCGATGATTCACGAGTTTTAGGTGTGTAGCTCTGCCATTAGACTAGATTTCTCGTGTTCGGGCTTGCGCTTCGACGAAAGGCGTGAACAATGCCATGGCACGCGATACCCTAAGTAATTCCTCCAGAAACACATTCACACACACGATATCCTAAGTAATTTCCGCTGTTATAACACTATCGAGGCCCGTCCGGAAAGTGTGAACTGACGCCGGCGGCGATTCACACGTCCGCATTTCAATTAGCCTAATCGATAGGCCGTTTTCGTTTCGTGTTCGCTTCGGTTTTCCGCTTCGTGCAAGAAAAACCGCGGAGGTTTGGAGGTTTGTTTACGCGCTGCACGGGTAAAGATAGCGAAAACTGCGGACGAGTTGTTTGCCCAACGGCGGCGATTAGGCCGATTACGGGGGCGAAAACGCAGACTCGGCGAAAACGGCCCTAATTAGTTTCCGGGCATGGATGGCCACGGAGTCTTGGCAGAGTTTGGAAGTTCGGCAGTCGCTTTGAGGAGTTTAATTTCTGGATGGTTATTTCCTAGGTGGAACGGAGCATGCCAAAATCCACTCGGTAACGCTGCACTGGGTTCAAATGCATTTCAAATCAGCATTTAAAAAGATACTTTGATTTTATAGTTTGATTATACTGCAGGAGATATTATTGATCGTGCAATTTAAATAAATGTAGGGTTCATAAAAATGCTCCATTTTTTTTTAAATGATATAGAAATTATTGATTAAATGATTACTGATTATGGTCCATTGGGATGGTCTATAAATTTCAAGTAACAAACAGCAGAAGTTTCCCTTGAAATGAATCTCCGTGGATCAATTCTTTCTGCATATACCAAATTCCTGCCCATTTTTCATAAACTTCTGGGAAGTCTTTGTTCATAGCAGTATACATATTTTTAGCAACACCAAAGAAGAGTTAATCTGAACTCAAGCAATTATTTACCCCAAAAATCTCTGTACTTAAAATATGAATTTTGCTACTCTGAAAAATATTTTCTTACTCATTAAGTCATTCTGGAAATCTATCATGTTGTCAGATTGTCGGATTAAGTTAGAGGAACATTATAGATGACTCGACTCGAGCGGGGTGGGACTCAAGCGCCCCCTCAGAGGGGTGCTCTGAAACAGCCTAGTTTGGCCCTTGGAGTGTATAGATTTTTTTGGATTTTTGAAAGGATGGAACAAAACAAGCCCAAAAACAATAAGTACTTTTTGCTACAGGATAACAAACTACCGTTATGTTGACATCGCATTGAATTTTTTTTTTTGGCAATGCCTGCATCCAACTGTTCAGCAGAAAGGTCGTTTTAGCCAGTATTCCACACATTTTGGAAAACACTAGGGTAGACTATTATGGGCATATGTAAACGACATCCAACTTATCGTTCACTATGGGCTCTTGAGTCCTAAGTATCTGGGGCTTAGGGATGTTCTTTTATCTTGGAATTCCTCGTGGAACTGCGAATGTGTGGCATTTGCATTATTCCGACGTGGAGGGCATCAATCGCACACGTGTCTGGGAATGGCCATGCTATCGCCCGCTCCTTTGTGAAGAAATGATAGCGTCTAGCGCGCTCGGGTAATGCAGATCGTATCTGCGGACGATTCGGAGACGGCCATCGCGTCGTCTCGCAGCGATTCCAGTGGAGGCTCTTATCTCGAAGATCCCGACCCCGAGCCCGGAGGAAGTTGATAATCCAGGAGTCGCATATATATATATATATATATATATATATATATATATATATATATATATATCAAACTGGTTGTAGAGTGGTGTTAATCGCGAGGCGGTTTCGGGCGGCTAGTTTCTGCGAAACGCGGAACCCGTTGGTTGTACCGTTGGTTCCTAGCATGGCCCGAAGAAGTGTTTTGTGTAATTAACAAATTGGGCCGAATGCTGCGCCATTGTTTCCGGCTAATGCCCGGCCCGAATTTTCTAATTCGGTAACGCTGTAGTCGCGGCGATTAAGGGGAGGGTCCCGCGGGTTAATTTGAATATCCGATAATTTACCGTGCTCATTTTTCTGTTTGCAATGTACGCCCGGGCCTCGGCAGTCCTCGGCCGTTGATAGCGCCGCACTTACAAACGCCGGCACGAAGCGGAGCGGCAGATAAACGGCGGCAACAATGCCGCCTCATTGAATAGATAAGGGCATTTGTATCGATCGTCCTCTTCCTCTCCCACGTCGACTCCGCGGCTTGTGCGCGATCCCCGGCGCAATTACCCCCGTGCCTCATGGGCAGGGCGTGGTGGCGTCTCAGGAATTACAATGAAAGGGATGAAAATGGAAAACGCGCGTTTTCATCCCCGGAATAGTTGCGCCCAATTCAGCCCTTTGATATGGCCCTTCCCAGATTACAAGCTTGGCACGAATTTATAAATAATGCGGCTGCGGCGGAGACAGTTATTTTGGCACTGACCTACGCCACGAAAACGATCCGGCACGGCAGAGACAGAGTTGAACAACCCGAAAAATTGGCTCCAAGGAGGAGCACACAGAGGAGGGACTTCGGTTTTTGTGAAAAGTGACACCTTATCCGGCATGGACTATAGAAAGTAAGGCACACAGAGAGACGACACTTTTCTGAATACTCGAAAACCATTTTTCTAAATGCAGTTGAAAAGAAAAATTTTTCGATGTCAAAGCTTGGGAAAAGTACTTAAAAGATTTTGGAAATTTAAAGAGGAGGATTTCGTAAATTAAGCGGTGCAATAAGTTTCCAAATTTTACTGATTTTTTTGTAGCTTTTGTTTTAGTCGGTTAGTTCGGTCCTTCAAATTTGTTCTATTTGTACTAACTGGTCTTCTACAAAAACTTTTTTTTTTTCATTTTTAGAGTAGGTACTTTTCCAATCAATGGAAAAACTTCTTTACTGCAATTTTTGATTTTACTTGTTAGTTCAGAATCATATTTTTTGTGGTTTTGTGTTTTTATAATTAGAACAACTATTTTACAAACAAATATTAATATAAAATCGAACAGATTTTAGGAATTTAAAAGAAAATTCCGGATGCGTTTCTGCAATTTTGCAATGTTATACTTTCCCATATTCAAAGTACAAAATAGTACAAATCAAAAGTACACAACCACTAAACATATCTATTACAAAGAATTAAGAGGACAAATTGAACGTACAACCTTAGCAAGTAACAAACAGCAGAAGTTCCCTTGAAATGAACCTCCATAAATGGGTTCTTCATGCATATACCAAATTCCTGCCCATTTTTCACAAACTTCTGGGAAGTCTTTGTTCGTATTTTCTTTGGCAATACTCATCATTAGATAAGTGTAATTCTGGAGGTGGAATTATTTGTAGCTCTACGGGGGAAAACGACCAGAGTCCATTTTGGTGGTTTTCCAGAAAACTGAATTGAACGTCATTAGATAAGTGTAATTCTGGAGGTGCAATAATTTGAAGACTACGGGGAAAAACGATCCAGTTTGGTTGTTTTCCAGAAAACTGAATTGAAAGTTTCAAGTCTAATATAGAACAGAAATGGTGAATAAAAAACTAACTGATTAAAATATATCTATCCATTTAAATCCAACAATAGATCCATTTTGGTCGTTTTCCAGAAAACAGAATTGAAACTTTCAAGTCAAATAAAGGATATATAGGATGAATAAGAAAACTAACAGATTAGAATATATCTACTTTGATAACAGGTGAATTGAAATTTTGAGCAAATCATGACATACACATAAGTTAAACTATTACAAAATATATTCTTATATATTCTTAATAACAAGTCATGGACTCTGATCGTTTTTTACAGTTTGTTTTAGATTTTCTATAGGTACGTACAAACAATATTTATTTTCCCCAATTTTGCCTATTAAAATGCTGATTACATATATTGAATTTCATTATTAAAACAACATTTTAATGATAAAGGTGAATAAAATTAATCAAAACGGTCAAAAAAATGTATCTAACAACACATTATTCACACTGCTATTGACAACACGAATAAAGTTTTTTTTTTTTGTAGGGTCTTGGAGTCCCGAATAAAGTTAAGAAAAAAATAAACGTTGCACTACCTGAAGATTTTGACTTGCTGAAATTGAAGCTAAACTGAAATTTTCCTTGCTAGGATCGATTTTTTCACGTCTCCTGTGACATTTCACGCAAATAGTTTAATTTGTCCGATTTAAAGTCCGAAATTGTATTTGAAATGGCACATAACCAAAAAGAAACCATACCAAGAGATGTTCTGGATGCAGCTATGACTGCAGTATCGAATTTATTGCCAGCAGAAAAATCTAAATTAGTTTACGAAAAAGAATACAAAACATTTTGCAACTGGAAGAAAAAATTTGACAAATGTAAATTCAAATGAAAGTTCAGTGGAACTTCCACTGCACTTCACCCTAACGAAAGTAGAATCAAATTAACTTCCACTATACTTGGCTCTTACGAAAATAGAGTTAACTTGCAAGGTTTAAGAGATCATCAAATTAATAATAGTACAATTAACATTTATGTAAATAAATTTCCTAATCAATAAAAAAATGAAAATTCTGCAAAATTGGAAAAAATCTTGTATGATACACAAAACATTTTGCGACTGGAAGAAAAATTTTGACAAATGTAAATTCAAGTGAAAAGCATGGAACTTCCACTGCACTTGACCCTGACGAAAGTAGAATCAACTTATCATCCACTATACTTGACTCTGACGAAAATAGTGTCAACTTTCCCGGTTTAAGAGTTCATCAAATTAATAATAGTACAATTAACATTTATATAAATAAATTACTCAATTAAAATCAATCAATTAAAAAAAAATTGAAAATTCTGCAAAATTGGAAAAAATCTTGTATGATACACGTGAATAAACAAAATTTGATCCACTAATACCATAAATAGCTATTAAATGATATACAAATTATTGATACAATGATTACATCGATTATTGTCCATTGGGGGGATCGTCTATAATTTTTTCTTCTTTATCTTGACCTCTGATCATTTTTAGTCAAAATCCTATTCTATTTCTTCGATAAGTAGAATCAACTTATCTTCCACTATACTTGACTCTGACTAAAATGGTGTCAACTTTCCTGGTTTATGAGTTCATCAAATTAATAATAGTACAATTAACATTTATGTCAATAAATTACCTAATCAATAAAAAAAAAAAGAAAATTCTGCAAAATTGGAAAATATCTTGCATGATACACGTGAATAAACAAAATTTTATGCACTAATACCATAAATAGCTATTAAATGATATACAAATTATTGATACAATGATTACATCGATAATTGTACATTGGGAGGACCGTCTATAATTTGTTCTTCTCTACCTTGATCTCTGATCGTTTTTAGTCAAAATCCTATTGTATTTCTTCGTTTTTGAAGCGAACGGTGTTTGTTTTTGACTGTTTTACTTCACATGTCGAAACAACTTCTCCCATGCTATAGCATGGCACCATCAGCTCGACTTGGATAAAAAGTGACTCTGATCGTTCTTCTCCGTAGCCCTTCATTTATTGAATCACTGCATTTTGAGCTGATGATTAGATGATGCGACAGAAAATACAGTTGCCAAATTTCTTCAAATCATTTTTCTTTCCACCACAAACTGATCAATTATTATTATTTTATTGGTTTATTATTATATTTAATTGGTATTATTATTTTTTAAATATTGCTCTAAAAGATCTTAAAATACCTTTATTGAGTAAATGATATACAGGGTGGTCAGTTTTACGACGCCCACCATTAGGATCTATTAAACTGAAATATATACAGAGTTGGTCAAATGGGATAAAAGTTTCTCATTTTTGTGCCTTTCAATATACTGAAACGAAATCCGGGATATCTTGCACAGTTCCTGAAATATCGCGGGAAAACTGAAAAAGTGCACTTTCCTTTTCTTTTTACAGAGCTTTATACATGCTTGCACTGGAACATCAAAAATGAAAACAATCATAAAAACCATTTTTACATTTTTGAACTGGGACATCAAAAATAGGTTTTCACAGCTGAAGGTAAGAATTTGACATATTTTGACAATTTCAACTTAATATTTAACAGATTTCGACGGTTTTAATAGCGCAAGAATGGCTATAAGCAGTATATTAATGGTAATCTTTTTATGACAAAAAAAAATCAGCAAAACTTAACAAAGCCCACTGAAAAATGGCAATTTTGTGTAGCGTCACTGTTGTTTTCAACTTGCGATCTGATAGATTTTTACATTTTCGCTTTGGGACAACAAAAATATACAAATTTTATGTCAAAAATATACAAATTTTATGTCAAAAATGACAGGTTATCACAACTGAAGCCAAGAATTTGACATATTTTGACAGTTACAATTGAAAATTTTACAGATTTCGACGGTTATAATTGAGAATTTTACGTATGTGAACTGTTGCACTTAAAAATCTGATAGATGTTTACATTTTGAAACTGGGATATCAAAAATTGACAAAATTTAACAGAATTAGGCAGTACCTTTTCAGACATGTCTTTTCATGACAGATTTTCACAGCAGAAGCTTTGAATTTTGTAGATTTTGAATGCCTCAGTAGAGAACTGTAGCCATTTAGAAAGTTGTTAAAAATTTGGCAACTATAATTGTAAATTTGGCAGATTTCGACAGTTGTTAATTAAATTTGATATACAGGGTGATTCAAACTGTGTGGTCCAAACATCTAGGTGTAATTGGTGATATTAAAATGAGAATTCCTTTTCAAAAATTTCCGTAACTGCAATACTTTGTTGTGTTATGTAGATGAAAGTAAAAAATGACCTCGGCACACAAACATTTTGTCCTTATTTTTGAGGGCAGTTCGCGCGCACACACACACGAGTTTCTCCCCCTTACAACGATAAAGATTGCCACCAATTATCTTTGGCACCGCCGAGGGTTTATTGCATGTTGACAACAGTAATTTTACGAGGGCTGTAAAGCCATTCCGCAGAGGCGCCTCTGGAAGTGGCGGGGTTCGCGATGGATTTTTGCTCGCAGCCGGACGATTACGATTTAATTGCTGTTCCGGGCGAAAGTACAATAAACCGAGCGGCACTATCTACCCATAAATCTAACCGCCGAAGCCTTCAGAGGCGGCCAAAAACACTTACATCTCGTTAATCGCCGAATCAATAAACTCGAATCATAAATCTGATATGATCACGGGCGAGAATCACATCTTTTACATCTTATGTATGATCAAATCTATCAACATGTGTAACAACTGACATTCCAAGCTGGCCTTTACAAAGACCCTATGTTTGCATTCCTGTATTTTTTGGTGCCCCAGTAATAAAAAAATAATAACATCTTTGATTTGCACCCCTACTAAATACAGGCCTATCATGAATTGCTACTACCAGATTTAAACAGATATCCTGTACCCTATTGAAAATCTTTGATATGCGTTGATATGGATTTTGATGTGCAACATGTGTAACAATTACCACAATAAAAACATAATAACATCTTTGATATGCATATGGATTTTGATTTGCATCCCTACCAAATACAAGCCCATCATGAATTGCTGCCACCAGATTTTAACAGATATCGTGCACCCTAGTGAATATCTTTGATATGCATTGATATTGATTTTGATATGCATCCCTACAAAATACAGGCCTATCGTCAATTGCTGCCACCAGACGTTAACAGACATCATGTACCCTTGAAGATATACAACCAACATCTCAAGGGCTTCTTTTATCTAAATAATCGTTTATTGCACGGTATTATAATTGTAAAAATGTACTGAATTTTTCATTTTTATAAAATTTTGTGAACAAGTGCTGTTGAAAAAAAATATTGTTCGATGTCAAAGCTTGGGAAAAGTACATAAAAGATTTAGGAAATGAAATGGAAAATGTGTAATTAAATAATCCGCACCTTAAATGCGATTATCCGATACATCATTAACGATACAATCGCGTTATTATTGCATGGGCATTCAAAGTTGTAAAGTGTCGTAATAACGACATCGGTAGCATTGCGGTGGTGAATATAAAACGCAATATGTGTCAAATTAACGATGATACACTTCGCTCCGACATGCCGTTAATTTCAATCAATTGCGAGTAACACCCACGACCGAGATGAATGCCAGACCTTTAGTTTTCTGGGACAGCGCCCCACACGGATTAACTCTGCTTAACGGTTAGATAATTTTCTAAGCTCGAGCACAAGTTTCTTTGCTTTGGCTGCAATAAATTCGGATTATCAGTTGTTCCATTGGTTCTGGTTGAGTTCATCGACAAGGTAATATTTTATTCGATTAGAAAAAGTTCAACAAGAAGCTGAATAAAAAACTTTGAGGAAATTTGGAGTACAGATGCTTGTTGCTAAAAATGTATACAACGTATTCCCAATTGATTTGTTACGTAAATTTTCTTCAATATTCTTCGTTCAATTACATACACATCGACAATTACATCGACAAGGTAATATTTAATTCGACTAGAAAAAGTTGAACAAGAAGCGTAATAAAATTTTTTGCAGAAATTATGAGTAGAGATGCTTGTTGCTAAAAATGTATACAACGTATTCCCAATTGATTTGTTACGTAAATTTTCTTCAATATTCTTCGTCCAATTACATGTATAGGGCGATTTTTCTAAAAGTATTCACCTTGCATTTTCAGAAAATAAGGGCAAAATAAAAAAAAACTAGCGAAACAAGTCAATTTTTATTTTGAGGGGGACATCTTTTGATGTACTGTTAACATGTGTGTTAGTCCCTCACTCCAATAAGAACCTCTCGAAAATTTAAAATGGAATGACCCAGCTTGTGACACCTTATTTGAAAAATATTTACTTAGCATTACTAGCAAAATTATTAAAAACTTAAGGAATATGTCAGTACATAGAGTAGTGTACAGTACAGCTGAAGTAGGCACAGTACAGCTGTGCCATTTTTTTTTAAACATCGCAAAAGGTAAAAAACCGAAAACATAACAAAAGAAACATAAGGTATCACAAGGTGGGTC
The DNA here is from genome assembly GCA_951805005.1 of Othius punctulatus. NCBI lineage: Eukaryota > Metazoa > Arthropoda > Insecta > Coleoptera > Staphylinidae > Othius > Othius punctulatus. The sequence continues at coordinate 11,578,495 of OX638145.1, forward strand.
ATCCCATTTAAAATTTTCGAGAGGTACTTATTGATGATGGTGAGGGGGGAACTGATGCACATGTCAACAGTACGTCAAAATATGTCCCTCTGAAAATAAAAATTGACGTGTTTTGGGTAATTTTATCTTAAATTTTGCCGAATTTTCTGAGAAATCCGAGGTGATTACTTAAAAAAAAATCACCCTATATCATAAATTCATTGTATAGAACTGTCTTGAAGACCAAAATATTATAAAAACTCTAAGTGCTAAATTTATATTTGTTAGATCAATTTTCACGAAATTTTAGAAAACTAAAGAAATTGGAATTACAAGAAAAATATATAAATTATACTGCTACTAAACAGAAGAAATGAGAAAACGGAAATTGCAGTGGCTCCTCATAATTCTACGTATAACAGAAAATTATCTTTGATCGTGGTTCAGTTTCTAAGGATACCATTGTATTAACAATTGTATCCTAGAACCATGGTCAAGGATGATCCATGATCGTACAACTGAGCCATTGTATTAACAATTGTATCCTAGAACCATGGTCAAGTATAATCCATTATCGTACAACTGAGACAATGGCTCAGTTATTAACAATTGTATTAACAATTGTGGACATGGGTGCAAGAATAGCCTAAGTCGAACAAAATGAGTTTTGAGAAAAACGCGACGAAAGATTAATAACTTAATAAAAGTTGTAATATAGCTGTATGAACAGTAGCCATATACTTTTCAACATACTTATGAATAAGGGTACAAATATTCACAAATTTGCTCAAAAACCGCATAAATTTACTTACGCTGTTCTTGTACCCAACTCCTCAATTGTATCCTAGAACCATGGTCAAGCCATGATGGTACAACTGAGCCTAAGACTAAATTCAAGCAAACATTGTGAATAGTGAATCAGAACACCGGAAATTACAATTTCTTGCGTTTTTTTTTTTTATAAATCATGTTGCCCACTTTGAATCGATCCCGTTTTCAAAAGTATCATTACTTCGAACATAATCTTAAGAAAGTTAAGACAACAAACGAAAACAAAATCATTAAGACGAAAACTAACAGGCAAAATTTAGCAGAAGATATGAGAAGATGGAATTCTACTTGTTTCCTGTTTCTAAATTTGCTGAAGATTCCGTTATAAGTAGAAATTCAACGACCAAATGCAATTCTAATTTCGTCCCATTTCTTGTGGTAAACGATTCTTTTAGAGGTAATTCAAACTTGCAAATCTAATGACCAACTGCAATTCTAATTTCGTCCCATTTCTTGTGGTAAACGATTCTTTTAGGGGTAATTCAAACTTGCAAAGATGCACCATAAAGTTCGTAACTTTTCTAAATTTCCTTGAGACAAACGAAAACAAATCATTAAGATGCAAACTTGCCCACTTTGAATCTATCCCGTTTTCAAAAGTATCATTACTTCGACCAGAATCTTAAGGAAGTTAAGACAACAAACGAAAACAAAATTATTAAGATGAAAACTAACAGGCAAAATTAACCAGAAGATATGAGAAGATGGTTTCTAGTTGTTTCCAGTTTCTAAATTTGCTGAAGATTCCGTTATAATTAGAAATTTAATGACCAAGTGCAATACTAATTTCGTCCCATTTCTTGTGGTAAACAATTCTTTTAGAGGTAATTCAAACTTGCAAAGATGCACCACAAAGTTCGTAACTTTTCTAAATTTCCTTGAGACAAACGAAAAAAAAATCAATAAGATGCAAACTTGCCCACTTTAAATCATCCCGTTTTCAAAAGTATAAGTATAACAAAATTATTAAGATGAAAACTAACAGGCAAAATTAACCACAAGATATGAGAAGATGGAATTCTAGTTGTTTCCTGTTTCTAAATTTGCTGAAGATTCTGTTATAAGTACAAATTTAATGACCAAATGCAATACTAATTTCGTCCCATTTCTTGTGGTAGCCGATTCTTTTAGAGGTAATTCAAACTTGTAAATCAAATTACCAAATGCAATTCTAATTTCGTCCCATTCTTGTGGTAAACGATTCTTTTAGAGGTAATTCAAACTTGTAAAGATGCACCACAAAGTTCGTAACTTTTCTAAATTTCCTTGAGACAAACGAAAAAAAAATCATTAAGATTCAAACTTGAAGACATAATTAACCAGAATAAATAAGAAGATGGAATTCTAGTTGTTTATTGTTTCTAAATTTGCTGAAGATTTCTTCAGCACATTTCCTTGAGACCACATTTCTTGTGGTAAATGATTCTTTTAGAGGTAATTCAAATTTGCAAAGATGCACCATAAAGTTCGTAACCTGTTTATGCAGTAACTACATGTATCCAGTGTGAGAGTGTCGTGCAGGGAAATTCTTCTATGTTCTGTCTGTCTGTCTGTGTGCGTTTGTGTTTGTGTGTTGTGCTCTTGTGTTTATTTCAATCCGGTTGCACCGGTGAAGTTCGCGCTGAGACTCGGCGCGTTTCAGGGACGTCTCAGGGGCCCTCTTCAAACTATTTTATAGTCTTTTTCCCTTCCCTCCTGCCAAGCCATGGCGGGTCGAGCTTGATCGAGGAACCGGGGTATAAATTACACCTCTCCCCCTGCCAAGCATGCACACATACACGGGCACTACACGGGCACAAAGATGGTGCTTCCCCGCGTTCCTCTCTCGCTCTTCTTGATTCATTCGATGCCGGAGAACCTGCCATGTTTCATTCCTATCTAAATTGGGATTTGTGTTTTTTTCTTGTACCTCGAGCGCGCCGCTCTGCGGGGCTGTAAATTATTCGGTACTTTTCTTTTGTAATCGCTGCCCGTTTATTAACTGCTTTATGCCTCATATTCGGGATTAATGGTTGCCGGGAATAACTACCAAGACCGTAAATTAATTCTTTCATTAAACTATCTAATTAATCCCCAGCGCGTTCGCCAGTAAATCAGATTTACTGCGCGCTTACCATTTCGAATATATCCCATCGGCGTCCTCGTAGCTCCACGGGAAAACGGAAAACGTTTTTTGGTGTGTCCTCTCGCGTCTTAATTAGACGCGAGTAAGATATCCGCCAGTCGCGCGACAGGTTTAGATAATTAGTTTTGCTTAAAAACGTAACATGTTAATTGCTTATTAAAATCGACCGGCTACACCTTATTAACGGATTCCTATTTCGTAACACTCCGATAAGAATGGTTTCCTCCTCCGTGGCTTAAGACTTGGACCAAACGTGTTTTTCTTTACTTTTTATCAAAGAACATCCGTAAATCACGGCCCACACATCCAACCGGGCGGATTTACAAATTCCGTGCTCCTCTCGCTTTATTGTTGTTATTTATCGCGACCATATGTCCGTGATTAACGTTAATTTTTCGTTAATTATTCATCCGCGGTTGTCCCACGGGCGGGTATCAGAGCGTAGTTAAATATTGACGAAATTTCACGCGTTGTTTATGCGTCCTTAATTCATTCGCCCACTTTCAGAACTGACCCCCGCCGTGGGGATCACCGGACCATAGGTTTCTCCATGGGATTTGCATAGCGAAATCCGCGGGCTTTCTAAGCCGATGGGCGACAGATGAGCCGGCGAAACGCAAAGGCTCTTCTCGGACGGCCACTAATCAGCATCGCCATGTGGCCGCCATCCTCGAGGAATTCGAATCGTTTCGAAATCACGACTGGACGTTTCGTAGGCTGCCAAGTCCCGAGTTAAACGAATTCGACGATGCGATTGCTCATGCTCGCATTTCAGCAAAAACAAATCAATCATCGGATCATATTTTCCATTGAACCGAGTCCCAGGGGATTCCAGTATAAATTCCATAAAAGCATTTCATAATTACATCAACAACATTAGAATCAACATTAGTAGTGTCCATGATACCAACAACATTGCTGATTTTATCAAAAACATTAGAATCAACATTAGGAGCATCCATCATACCAACATTGCCCATTACATCAACAACATTATAATCAACATTTGTAGTGTGCATCACCAACAACATTGCAAGTGTCTTCCATATCAACAACATTAGTAGTGTCCGCCATATCAACAACATTACAATCAAAATGAAGAGTGTCTTCTACATCAACAGTATTGGAATCAACATTAGTACTGTCCATGATACCAACAACATTGCCGATTTTATCAAAAACATTAGAATCAACATTAGCAGTGTCCATCATACCAACAACATCGCCGATTACATCGACAACATTAGAATCAACATTTGTAGTGTCCATCACCAACAACATTGCAAGTGTCTTCCATATCAACAACATTAGTAATGTCCGCCATATCAACAACATTACAATCAACATGAAGAGTGTCTTCTACATCAACAGTATTGGAATCAACATTAGTACTGTCCATGATACCAATAACATTGCCGATTTTATCAAAAACATTAGAATCAACATTAGCAGTGTCCATCATACCAACAACGTTGCCGATTACATCAACAACATTAGAATCAATATTTGTAGTGTCCATCACCAACAACATTGCAAGTGACTTCCATATCAACAACATTAGTAATGTCCGCCATATCAACAACATTACAATCAACATGAAGAGTGTCTTCTACATCAACAGTATTGGAATCAACATTAGTACTGTCCATGATACCAATAACATTGCCTATTTTATCAAAAACATTAGAATCAACATTAGCAGTGTCCATCATACCAACAACGTTGCCAATTACATCATCAACATTAGAATCAACATTTGTAGTGTCCATCACCAACAACATTGCAAGTGTCTTCCATATCAACAACTTTAGTAGTGTACGCCATATTAACAACATTACAATCAACATGAAGTCTTCTACATCAACAGTATTGGAATCAAGATGAGAAGTGTTTCTGCTAGCAACTTCGATGTTTTTTATACTCTCATTTACAAACAAAGCTCTCTCCAAAATTCTCACCCAATTTTGTTCATACGCCCAATTATAAGTTATAGAGAATTTTCTGCAATGACTTTTTCTAGGGGATACATTTATCAACTTATCTTCTGGAGAAATTATTTTTAAATTGGAGTCAATACGAAGAGTGTCTTTCAGAGTAACAACATTACAATCAAGACGAGGAGTACTGCCACTAGCAACATTTGTACCAACAACTTTGCCGATTTTATCAAAAACATTAGAATCAACATTAGTAGTGTCCATCATACCAACAACATTGCAAGTGCCTTCCATATCAACAACATTAGTAGTATCTTCCATATCAACAACATTAGTAGTGTCCATTATACCAACAACATTGCCGATTACATCTACAACGTTAGAATCAACATTAGCAGTGTCCATCATACCAACAACATTGCCGATTACATCTACAACATTAGAATCAACATTTGTAGTGTCCGTCACCATTGCGAGTGTCTACCATATCAACAACATTACTAGTGTCTTCCATATCAACAACATTAGTAGTGTCCGCCATATCAAAAACTATACAAGCAACAAGAAGAGTGTCTTCTACATCAACAGTATTGCAATCACGATGAGAAGTGTTTCTGCTAGCAACTTCGATGTTTTTTATACTCTCATTTACAAACAAAGCTATTCTCTTCAAATATCTCACCCAATTTTGTTCATACGACCAATTATAAGTTATAGAGAATTTTCTACAATGACTTTTTTTAGGGGATACGTTTATCAACTCATCTTCTGGAGAAATTATTTTTAAATTGGAGTCAACACGAATAGTGTCTTTCATAGTAACAACATCACAATCAAGACGAGGAGTACTGCCAGAAGCAACGCCAACATTTGCTACAGTTTAGGTAAGAAACAAAGCGAATGCCTCCAAAATTCCCACGGAATTTTCATCGTACATGGAAGCATTTTCTGCTTCACCAATCACGTTTTCTTCAACAATTGGGTCTTCGTTAGAATCAAAATGCAATACTTGAGATTCACATGATACATTTTTTCCGCAATTACTATCCTGGGATTCCTCATGAAAGGACGTATAAATAAACTAATAGTTAGATAAACTTATTTCATATCATTTAGTTTGTATCCTTTTGTTTGTGCAGAGAAGACTTTCACAACATTCCAACAAAAACAAATCAATCATCGGATCATATTTTCTATTGAATCAACATTAGCAGGGCCCATCATACCAACAACATTGCCGATAACATTGACAACATTAGAATCAACATTTGTAGTGTCCATCACCAACAACATTGCAAGTGTCTTCCATATCAACAACATTAATAAATCTATTCAGATAATTTCTCATTTTTTCGGGAAGTAATGGTCTTCAATTATGTTAAGCATCCTAATATGAATTCTAAAATTGTAAATGAAAACAATTAAGTCTGCATAGTTTGAAACTTCAAGTAATAGTAGGAAGTTTCTTAAAGGAGGAAATGGAATTTTCATCGTTAATTTTCTTAAGGTTAATTGTTAATTATTTTTATATTTTGCCTTTCAATCCTATTTTCAATTTCTTCAGTTTTCTAAACTTTTTGCATTTCCTGAAAATTGTGCTACTTCTAGTTATCAAACGTAAACAAGGCTTTAATTTTGTAGATTTTCTGTAACAGTTCCTACAGCTTCTCAATTTCCTGAAAATTGTGCTGGTTTGTTATCAAAAGTAAACAAGGCTTTACTTTTGTAGATTTTCTTGAACAGTTCCTACAGTTTCTTAATTTCCTGAAAATTTTACCATTTATAGTTCAAAAATTGTAGCCAACTTGCTTCCCATTCCCAATTTTGTTCATACGACCAATTATAAGTTATAGAGAATTTTCTGCAATGACTTTTTCTAGGGGATACATTTATCAACTTATCTTCTGGAGAAATTGGTTTTAAATTTGAATCAACACGAAGAGTGTCTTTCATAGTAACAACATTACAATCAAGACGAGGAGTACTGCCAGGAGCTACGCCAACATTTGCTACAGTTTTGGTAACAAACAAGGCTAATGCCTCCATAATTCCTACACACTTTTCATCGAACATGGAAGCGTTTTTAAAGTAATTTATTTAGATAAATGTTATTTATACTATAATTAATTTGATGAACTCTTAAACCAGGAAAGTTGACTCTATTTTCATCATGTCAAGTAACGTTGATTTCAATGATCAAATACACTTGATTATTGGTTACCATTAAAATTTAATCAATGAAAATTTGAATCAGTTAAATTTTAACCGTAATCAATAAAATTTTCATAGGGATCAATAAAATTTTGGCAGTATAGTAGAAAATTTATGAGAAAGAATAAGAAAATAAGGTAATCATTGAAATGTTTACAGCAATGATTATAATTTATAGATAATTGATAGCAATCTTAGAATCCTTTACAGCAATCATTAAAATATTTTAAGTTACCATTACGAAATTTAAAATAATTAATAATTTGATGGTAATCATTGAAATTTTGACAATGATCAATGAAATTTCAATATGGTATAATTAAAATTTTGGCAAAATAAATGAAATCCTGACATAATAATTGAAAATTTGTGAGAAATTTATAAAAATTATGTATGTATGGTAATCTACTTGAGCAATCAAATTTTTATCGCCCTTGATCCCGCAATTGATATAAATATAAATATAAAAACATATAAATGTTAATTATACTATAATTAATTTGATGAACTCTTAAACCAGAAAAGTTATCTCTATTTTCATCATTTGAGAACTAAATCAATCAATTTAAGTATTTATTTGATTTGTGGTAGGGAGTATAGTGGAAGTTAGCTTGATACTACTTTCGTCAGGGTCAAGTGCAGTGGAAATTCCAGGCTTTTCATATGAATTTACATTTGGCAAAATTTTTCTTACAGTCACAATATATTTTGTACTCTACGTCGTAAACTAATTTAGATTTTTCCAACAATAAATTCGATACTGCAATCGTAACTGCGTCCAGAACACCTTCTGGTATGGTTTCTTGTTGGTTATTTACCATTTCAAACACAATTTCGGACTTGAAATCGGTCAATTGAAGAATTTGCGTGAAATGTTACATGAGACATGAAACAGTCGATCCTAGCAAGGAAAATTTCAAAGATAGTGTGACGTTTAATTTTTTTTTTAAACTTTATTCGTGTTGTCAATAGCAGTGTGAATAAAGTGTTGTTAGAATTATTTTGTTCACTGTTTTGATTAATATTATTCACCTTTATGATTAAAATGTTGTTTAAATAATGAAATTCAATATATGAAATGAGCATGTTAATAGGCAAAATTAGGAAAAATCATTTCATTTTATTACTTAACTGGGAAAACAGTAGATAGATAATTACAAATAAGAAATATACTTCATCCAAGTATTATAAACTTAATACCTTTAGTTTGTTTTAATTCTGGCTCCTTCATCTCTTCTTTAATGATTTTATTCTTCAAAAATTTAAGAAATAAGAATGTGGGATTTTGGGGCATTTATGGATTTTTCATAAATCAGTAGTGTTATGGCAAAACATGTTATCTGCCATTCTTGTTATTTGAAGCAAAACCAGTTTTATATTTATAATTGTGAATGTAGATTAGCATGTATCATTGCCTTAGTTATTTAATATACAAAGGTACAACAAAAAAACTTCGTTCATTACATACTTAAAGCATACTTTATTTGTGGCCATTTAATTCCAAAAAGTGCATTTTGAAAAGAAAAGGCAGATAGCATGTTCTGTCATAATACTACTGGAATATAAAATCTCAAATATCTGCAGTAAATTTGATAGCATGTTATGCCATAATACTACTGGAATATAAAATCTCAAATATCTGCAGTAAATTATTTGTATCATTGCCATAGTTATTTATTATACAAAGGTAGAATAAAGATACTTCGTTCATTATGTACTTAAGGTATACTTTATTTGTGGCCATTTATTGCCAAAAGGTGCATTTTGAAAAAATAAGGCAGATAGCATGTTTTGTTATGATACTACTGAAATATAAAATCTCAAAAATCTGCATTAAATTTTAAGGCATGTTCGCACAAAATCTCAAAATCTGCAATAAATTTTAAGGCATGTTCCCGCTAAATCTCAAAATCTGTATTAAATTTTAAGAAACAAATGTCAGTGCCAAAAAAAATCTTATAAACTCAATTCTACTGAACTAGTCGTATTAAGCAGTAGTTCAACCTGAACTAAGTTGTATTTACAAACATCGCAAAAGCTGCGAATATCTATCATACGTTTTAAGACTTTGTTTCACAAAAACAATGTCATTTCAGTGAAATTATAAAGTTGTATTTACGAACATCACAATAACTGCGAAAATGTATAATCAATTTTCGACTATCATACATTTTAAGACTTTGTTTCACAAAAACAATGTCATTTCAGTGAAATTATAAAGTTGTATTTACGAAGATCACAATAACTGCGAAAATGTATAATCAATTTTAGGACTCTTTTTACAAAAACAATGTCAATTCAGAAAACCTACAAGAATCACAAATTTTCATTAAATTTTAAACAATTTTTACAAAATCTCAAAATCTGCATTACATTTAAGGCATATTCCCACAAAATCTCAAAATCTGCATTAAATTTTAAGGAACAACTGGCAGTGTCACAAAGCAATGCAAAATTATCATACGCTTAAGACATTTACATTTAAGAGAAAATCTATTATACATTTTAAGACTTTTTTTCACAAACCCAATGCCATTTCAGTCGTCCAATTATAAAGTTATATTTACGAACATCACAAAAACTGCGATATTCTATGATAAATGTGAAGACTATTTTTACAAATTCAATGTTATTTCAATCTAATTATAAAGTCTTATCTACAAATATCACAAAAATTGCGAAATCTATACTAAATTTTAGCACATTATTCACAAAAACAATGTCATTTCAGAAAACCTACAAGAATCATAAAGTTTCATTAAATTTTATGCAATTTTTAGAAAATCACAAAATCTCAAAATCTGCATTACATTTTAAGGCATATTCCCACAAAATCTCAAAATCTGCATTATATTTTAAGAAACAACTGTCAGTGTCACATAGCAATGCAAAATTATCATACATTTAAGACATTTACATTTAAGAGAAAATCTATCATACATTTAAGACTTTTTTTCACAAACACAATGCCATTTCAGTCCAATTATAAAGTTATATTTACGAACATCAGAAAAACTGCAATATTCTATGATAAATGTGAAGACTACTTTTACAAATTCAATGTTATTTCAGTCTAAGTATAAAGTCTTATCTACAAATATCACAAAAATTGCGAAATCTATACTAAATTTTAGGACAATATTCACAAAAACAATGTCATTTCAGAAAACCTACAAGAATCACAAAGTTTCATTAAATTTTATGCAATTTTTAGAAAATCACAGAATTTCAAAAACTGTATCAATTTCCAAATCATTTTTTATGAACAATACGAAAGTTTCAAAAATAAAAGATGACATAACCTAACCTAACTAACCTAACCTAACCTAACCTAAATATACCAAAAAAACTAAATTTCGTTAGATTTGAAATACTGCATAAATATCTGCCAGAAAAATAATTCAGTGAAACATTGAGGAAATTTGTTAACACGTTGAATACTGTGATCCATACGTACGTGTACATTTGAATAAACAATATCTATCTACACCTTTATTTGTGGCCATTTAATGCTAAAAAGTGCACTTTGAAAAAACAAGGCAGATAGCATGTTTTGCCACAATACTACTGAAATATAAAATCTCAAATATCTGCATTAAATTTTAAGGGATGTTCCCACAAAATCTCAATATCTGCATTAAATATTAAGGCACAACACGAAGATGAAAAAGAATTCTACAAATTCAATGGAACATTGACGAAACTTGTAAACACCAAATAAGTAATTTCTACAAGTGAAATGTAGCAATTAAGAATGTGGGATTTTAAAGGCTTCGTAGATTTTTCATAAATCAGTAGTGTTATGGCAAAACATGTTATCTGCCATATTTGTTGTTTTACAGGAGGAGCAAAAACAGTTTTGTATTTATAATTATGAATGTAGATTAGCATGTATTATTGCCATAGTTATTTATTATACAGAGATATAATAAAGATTCATTATATACTTAAAGTATACTTTATTTATGGCCATTTAATGCCAAAAAATACATTTTGAAAAAAAAGGCATATGGCATGTTTATCAGATCACTATTGAATTATTTGGCATTGAAAATATAATCCAATATTATCCTTATTGATATCCTTACTTTGATATCCTTATTCATATCCTATATCAAGATATAATCAACAATTGCAATCCAATCTAAAATTGTAACTAAAATTGTTACATTTGTAGTTAACCTAACAAATGCTTCAATCATTAATATTGCAAAATATTATCCTTATTAATGTCCATATATAATCAACAATTGGCTGCAATCCAATAAGTATTATACAAAAATAATAAGTAGGAGTACAGCACTCAATGAAGATGAATCTATGAATTAATTGCGTGACCGCATTACTTTTTATTATTTTTTTCCTGAATAAATATTCAGAATAAATAATGTACGGGCTTCAATTATAATTTGTACTGGTGTAAACTGGTGGCAATTGAGCCATTGTCTTACCTCCAATAAAAAATGGAACAAAGTAAATTAATTCGTGTCATAATTAATTATTAATCTTAATACCTAATTCTGTTAGCTAAAACCTTTTCATTCATTAAATGCCGTCCGTTCGCATTTTACTGCTCTTTCACTTTTGCCATAAATCTCGTGTGGCTTACGCGTCAGTGCCTCGGCTTACGGAGTTTGTTTTTATGCACGATGAACGAGATTTTCGCGGAGGCGGAAATCGTGCTGAACACCGGCGTCATCAGATTATGTCTGGCTGCAGCGCGAAGTCATTATTACCGCAGTGTAAAGTTTTATGCGCTACTTTTTTCTGTTATCAATGTCTTCCTTAATCATCTTAAGTGCACATTAGATGCACGTTATGGGTCATCTTTATCTTAGTGTTTAATGTTTGTATGTAAACCAGGAGGTACATTGTTTCCGATTGTTGCTCGTAATGAGTGCTTTCTTGTTTGACTTCAGTTTTTATTACGTACATTATTTCATAACGTACAAAACTCTGCGTTTCATATGGCTATATGGTAAATTGTTATCTTTGTAACGGTCTTTCCAAGTTGTAAATAGTTATCTCATGATTTGTAGCCGGTGTTTTGATATATGAAGACCAACATTCGAATTCTACACATTTATCAAAATGACCATTTTTTTTTTCATATGAATACCGGTGTTCGAGTAAGTATTAGCAGCCATATGCATAGTGGAGCCTAGTAGCTACTAAAGCTTAGTAGTGATGACATTTAGAGATAAAGTACTGGGTGTTTGATTATAATTTTTTTTTTCAAATATCGATAATTATTTGAATTTGGTAGTTATATCTTCAAATTTTGGAATATTTATTTGTTAGCTACAATGTTTTATTTTTATTTTTCCACGTGAAATATTGTCGTAGGCGGTGAAAGTTTGATGGGCACGACACGTTGTACGCACAGCCGTGAGACACCGCGAAGCTCCAGGAATGTCTCGTGTTTATCCTGCATAAGTGAGCCCCATAACTATTTAAGTTAACAGCGTGACAAAGTATAAATGCGTTATGTCGCCTTCAGTTAACGCACAAGAGCACCGTCGCCCTCCGGTGTGCGATTCGCCACGGACCTCTTTACGCTTTCTACTCCTTTTTTACAACCCCTTTTCCAGCGACTTTCACCCCAATAAATCCACCGGATGCGTCCTCTCCGTCTCCTACTGACAGGTTTACGGCTAGAGCGGCGCACGGATGCCCGAAGGTTAACAAAAATCACTTGTTTTGAATACGGAATTGGCCGTTAACCAAATAAAAATCACATTCAGGCGTTTTATACGCCATAACTTCGCGCTCTGATATCAAAACAGCCCATTAGGACGAATAATACACGATATATGCAATAACCCGATGACACGGCACAATAATAAAACAGATTGTTATCCGCGTCCGTGCCGCGACGCCCGCGATTTACGGGACCTACGGCGGGGTCCTGGACCTTGCCGGACCTTCTGGACGCCTTCAAGGTCAGAAACAAAAACGCAGCAGTTTGACCCCCACATACCGCTGCCCCCGACGAATGTTATGACACAAATAACACCCGAGACATCCCACGATTCATTGACCCCGAAGCATCTAAATTTTCACAACATTAACATCGCCCATTCAGCCGGACGATAAATAAACGCCCTGCATTCCAAAACGTAAATATTGCGTAACGTTTTATCTTTTTCCTCGTGACGGTCTTGTTTAACGACGCCGGATTGACCTAAAACTTGGCCTCAAATTAAACCAGTTGAATCACGAGTTCACTCAATATCAACATTAAATCGGAAACTGTACAAACAGACCGAAATGGTTTCAGATGTTATTAGGTAGGTATTCATAGGTCCCCGTATATGGACATCCGAAAACTGCCCCATGGTTTCCTCAAAGTCTAAATAAAACATACCTGTAGTCGCTATTAGTACGAGATAAATCTAAATCAAAGTTTCATAAATCAAGTAAAAATAGCTGTACCAATATCGACGTTACAAACATATGTAAAACCATACAAGTCTCTAAGCAACTAATAAAATTAAATTAAACCAATGTGTAAATGTTCAAATTTGGGCTGTGTAAAAAAATACGTATTTGCAAATCGTTATTTTTGATACTACATTGTGAAATGCTTCTTTGGCATTCGAGAATGAAGTTTTATTTTGCAATGATTTTGCAATCGAGTATGGCACAACTTTTTTTCGAAAACTGCAGCTCCACATTAGTGGAAACTTAAAACTTCCGACATTAAAATTTTTCCGATTCTTCCTAGTTAAAGAGTTTTGCTTAAAGTGAGCTTACTAAATTTCCTGAATATTCTGTTATGTGGTATGACTTCAAGGATGATATAGAATTTCCATTTTTTTTTTAATATATATATATATGTATATATATATATATGTTTATATATATATATATTTGCTTTAATCCTAATTTAAATTTCTTCAGTTTTCTAAATTTTCTGAAGGTACAGTTAGAATGTTAAAGACGTAACATATTTAGGCAGTCGTAAATTTCATTCTTTAAATGAAAGGGGTCAGTTCTTGGGGTCAGTACGTATCTACTACTGAAGATGGTCGCTTGGCGACTGAAATGTACATTTAGAAAAAATAAATGTTTTTTGAGAAAAAGGTGCTACGTTTTATTTCTAAACATACTTTCACAAGCTCCAACTCCCCGTTTTAAATACATCATTTACCACAAGAAATTATAATTTACTTCTTCAAATTCGTTATAGTTATTAAGTATTGTTTAAATTGCGTTTACTAAATTTCCTGAATATTCTGTTCTGAGGTACGACTTCAAGGATGAAATTGATTTTCTATCGTTTATGTTCTTATATTTTTACTTGAAACCTAATTTCTTCAGATTTCTAAATTTCCTGAAGTTTCAGATTTTATTAGGTAGGTATTCATAGGTCCTCGTGTAAGGACATCTGAAAACTGCCCCATGGTTTCCTCAAAGTCTAAATAAAACATACCCGTAGTCTCTATTAGTACGAAATTAATCTACATCAAAGTTTCATCAATCAAGTAAAAATAGTTGTACCAATATCGTCGTTACAAACATATGTAAAACCGTACAAGTCTCTAAGCAACTAATAAAATTAAATAAAACCAACGTGTAAATCTTCAAATTTGGGCGGTGTAAATCAAAGTTTCATCAATCAAGTAAAAATAATTGTACTAATATCATCGTTACAAACATATATAAAGCCATACAAGTCTCTAAGAAACTAATAAACTTAAATAAAACCAACGTGTAAATGTTTAAATTTGGGCCATGTAAAAAAATACTTATTTGCAAATCGTTACTTTTGATGCTACATTGCGAAATGCTTCTTTTGCATTCGAGAATGAAGTTTTTTTTCCAAACTTTTCGCAATCAAGTATGGCACAAGTTTTTTTCGAAAACTGCAGCTCCACATTAGTGGAAACTCAAAACTTCTGACATTAAAATTTTTCTGATTCTTCCTAGTTAAAGAGATTTGCTTAAAGTGAGCTTACTACATTTTCTGAATATTCTGTTATGTGGTATTACTTCAAGGATGATATAGAATGTCCATTGTTTATTTGTTTATATATATTTGCTTCAATCCTAATTTCAATTTCTTCAGTTTTCTAAATTTCCTGAAGGTACAGTTAGAATGTTAAAAACGTAACATATTTAGGCAGTCGTAGATTTCATTCTTTAAATACTTCATTTACCAGCAGAAATTATAATTTACTTCTTCAAATTCGTTATAGTTATTGAGTGTTGTTTAAATGGCGTTTACTAAATTTCCTGAATATTCTGTTCTGAGGTACGACTTCAAGGATGAAATAGATTTTCCATCGTTTATGTTCTTATATTTTTACTTGAAACCTAATTTCTTCAGTTTTCTAAATTTCCTGAAGTTTCAGATTTTATTTAGTAGGTATTCATAGGTCCTCGTATAAGGACATCTGAAAACTGCCCGATGGTTTCCTCAAAGTCTAAATAAAACATACCCGTAGTCTCTATTAGTACGAAATTAATCTAAATCAAAATTTCATCAATGAAGTAAACATAGCTGTACAAATATCGACGTTACAAACTTATGTAAAACCATACAAGGCTCCAAGTTTCTGAAGTTACCCAAAGTTCTTAAAGTGTACGGAATTCTATTATCCTAGGATATATTTGGGGAATGGTTGGAAGTTTTTTGAATCTTTAATTTTTCTTGGGACTATTGTCTAACATTTTCATAATGTTTTCTGTTATTAGTTTTTCATGGAATGCTTGTCTGACCAAATATGGTTCAGTTTCGTATCTTGCAATTTTATGTACGATTTGCAGATATTAAAATGAAAATATAAATTCTGTTCCATTTTTATTTTTAACTAAGTTGGCTCTGTTAGGGTGACAGTTTTGTTGGCCAATGTAAAAAGTCACTAGACTTGAAAAAAAAAGATTATATTTAATAAAAAAAGAGGCTATATTTTATGACAGTGGTGCCATCAAATTGAGTATCTATTGAATACAGAATTTATTTGCTATTTTTATTTTACAAAAGTAAATCTGTCAAATTATAATATAATATGTAGTTGATGATTAGTTTACTTAATAAACGAGCGTTACTTGAATAATTATTGGTTTGGAGCTTGTGGATTCGTAATACATTGATGACTGTAAAAGATGATGAAAACTTATTGTCCAATAATGATGATACCCATAATGGTACTAATTCAGATACTTCAACTAAACTCTGTTCCATTTTTATTTTTAACTAAGTTGGTTCTGTTAGGGTGACAGTTTTGTTGGCCAATGTAAAAAGTAACTAGACTTGAAAAAATAGGTTATATTTAAAAAAAATAGAGGTTACATTTTATGACAGTGGGCAATGTTGCCATCAAATTGAGTATCTATTGAGTACAGAATTTATTTGCTATTTTTATTTTACGAACGCAAATCTGTCAAATTATAATATAATATGTAGTTGATGATTAGTTTATTTAACAAGCCAACATACTTGAATACTTGAAGCAATAATTTAATTATATTAATATATGAATTTGGCAACGTTGTTAAAAATCTGACATTTTTTTTTCACTGTCTGATCATTTTTGTTGGTGTTCATGTGTAAAACTTTATAAAATGGAACCACAGCCTTCTTAGTTAAAAATAAAAATGGAACAGTATAGTGGAAATTACTTTTTCATAGTTTTACATACTATTCTACGGACAACAGCAAGGAAATTTTAGGTCCTGGCTTTCAACCTCTTACTTCAATCGACGGTTAATTTCGTTTGATACGCACAACTATTGCTATGGAATCTAATCTTGGATTAAAGTTAATCGCAAATTGTCAGATCCGGCTTAAGTATGTTTTTCCGCCGGTTCGATTATCGTTAATATGAATACGCGTTCCAAAATGCGCTACTATGATAAGTAAAACTAAAAAATCTTTACACTTTATAATCGCTGAAGCATTACAAAGTTACAAGTTATAAAACGCGCCTTTGCCAGCAAAAACTTATTTTTTTTTAAATCTTATTCTACAGATTGTTATCACCAACATGTGGCTGCATAAAAAGAGAACGTCTTTTAAGATAGAAAAAAACGTGACAATCATTTTCAAATGGTTTTATTACCACTGGAGTGGTTAAAGCTGCGAAATCTTGGCGTTTTTTTAACACATTATCATATCAACCTACATACAATACAATAGAATGGTTATTTTACATCACTTTTATGCCTGTCTGGAGATTTTTATAGCATTCAAAACGATTTACGAGTAACATCTATACCGTAAATTTACATATTTTTTGATCAAAACGCGTCTTGGTACCAGTCAATAAATAAAGCATTTCAAACTTCCATCTACTTCGCTGCTTATTACAACCACCCACGCAAGATTCACCAAAAATTGTTACACCAACGATTCCAGTTTGGCATAGCGAGTTAAGGCTCGATTATTTAAAATTAAAGGTTCTCACGACTCAGGTGATTTGATCAAATTAATTGATCGATTGTAGTTGATTAACAAAACTTGAATGAAAACTATAATTTAAACTTGATCAATTCAATTAAAGCAAAGTTTGTCACTATAGTTTTCATCAACAAAACTTGAATGAAAACTATAGTTTAAACTTGATCAACTGCATTGAAACAAAGGTTCTCACTGTAGTTTTCATCAACAAAACTTGAATGAAAACTATAGTTTAAACTTGATCAACTCCATTGAAACAAAGATTCTCAGTATAGTTTTCATTCAAATTTTGTTGATTAACTATAATCAAATATACTTGATTCACGAGAACGCGCCTTTAGCCAGTAAATAATGGGAATCATTGTACTAGTCCTGTTGATTACATAATTTCTAATGCTCATTCCAAAATTAATATTAATAATCATACAATAATAAGTGAGTTTAATAAAACAGAAGGGTTATTCTAGGTCCTGTAATAATTTCTGCAGTAAATACTTAATTCTGCCTCGGAAAAGATCTACTCGAAAAGTTGCCATTTATGCTAAATCGTTTTCATAATCTGTCAATAAAACACTTAATACAAATAACATAACAGCGATTGTGTAAATCACTGGCATAAAATTCATCGAAAATACTTACATAAAAATGCACGTTAATTTTATTATCTATAAATTCTTACTACAATCGCAAGTAAATTATTTTTTACATGATGATAATATATGTTTGATATGACATATTTATTTATATACATATATACGTTATAACTGTGCACGTAAATCCTTGTTTCAGAATAAAATTTGTATGAATATGGCCATGCAAATTGTCTTCTTCTAAATAAAAATACTTTGTGTTTCCTTGATTATGCCATAAAACCTGAAACTGTAGTCACATGCAGGTAGGCTAGCGGCGGATATTGCCGGGTAAAATACAACACGGATAAACCGAATGTACATATGCATAAGTGTAATAAATCAATTACAATAATTCGATAATGACCAGAATAAATGCATTAATTTCATTGTACTTAATTTGCCATAAATATGTGGTGTATAAATTTTGTATATAAAGCAGTTTACATGTAAATTTATATCCGTTTTTATTGGAGCAACGTGTTCTACATTGTGATTTCATGAGTATTTATCTTCTGAAGAATTTCTTCAAGGTTAATCGTTTAGAAATGTATCATACATCATATATGGTATTATACTTATCATATTATTTATTTTTATTCTTAACCAATGTTCAGTAATCGCTTAATATTCAGTAGTGTTATGGCAAAACATGCTATCTGCCTTTTTTTTTCAAAAATCACTTTTTGGCATTAAATGGCCAAAAATAACGTATATAAGTATATAATGAACGAAGTATCTTTATTGTATCTTTGTATTATAAATAACTGTATCAATGATACATGCTAATCTTCATTCATAATTATAAATACAAAACTGTATTTGCTTCTCCTGTAAGATAACAAAAATGGCAGATAACATGTTTTGCTATAACACTACTGATTTATAAGAGACATATTTGCCTCTTTTTTTCCAAAAAGCACTTTTTGGCACTAAATGGCAAGAAAATAACGTATACTTTAAGTACTTAATGAACGAAGTATCTTTTTTGTATCTTTGTATTATAAATAACTTTATCAATGATACATGATAATCTGCATTCATAATTATAAATACAAAACTGTTTTTGCTTCTCCTGTAAGATAACAAAAATGGCAGATCACTTGTTTTGCTATAACACTACTGATTTATAAGAGACATATTTGGTGAGAATGCTTCTGAAGTTACCCAAAGTGCATAAAGTGTACGAAATTCTATTATCCAAGGATTTTTCTGGGGATTGGTTGGAAGTTTTTTGAATATTTAATTCTTCTTAGGACTATTTTCTTAAATTTGCATAATATTTTCTGTATGTTTCACTATTTCTGTTCTTACAAAATCTTTTATTCGTTTATCATTGGTTTTTTATGGTTTGTCTGGCCAAATATGGTTCAGTTTCGTATATTGAAATTTTAGGTACGTTTCGCAGAAAGTTTAAATTTTCTTGTTTTTGTACTTTCAGTACATTTCTTCACTTACAAAATCTTTTATTCGATTATCATTTCAATAATAAAATTTCATTATTATTATTATCATTTGTTTTTTATGGTTATCTGGTCAAATATGGTTCAGTTTCGTATCTTGCAATTTTATGTACTTTTATGTACTTAAAATCTTTTTATTTTTATACTTGTAGATCTTACATTTCTTCACTTACAAATTTTTTCGATTGTCATTGGATTTTTTCGTGCAATGCTTGACTGGTCAAATATGGTTCAGTTTCGTGTCTTTCAATTTTACGTACGTTTCGCAGAAAATTTAAATCTCCTTTTTTTTGTACTGTCAAATGCAGAATAATTATAGTTTTGCACTTCCAAAATCTTTTTACTTGCAGCCAGTAAACTTACGATGTGAAAACAAGAAAAACATCTTACTTTCTTGTTTAGTTTCTTTCTTGAAAGAAGTTTTTCTTGTTTACACATCGTAAGTTTACTGGCGGCAAGTACTTTCCGCCAGTAAACTTTCCAAATGTAAACGAGGCTAAAATAAAATTGCTATTTTAACAGAATTTCTTGTACTTGATTTATCTGAGCATGACTGTACAACGCTTTTTTGAACTTTGTGAAATAAAGTCACATTCACCCCGCAGAAATGTTGTACAACCTTTAATGAACACGACTGTACATTTAGATTGAATAAATGTGTGTTGTGAAAACTGTGTATTGTATTTTTTTCATATTATTATTATTATTATATGATTTTCTCATCTATTTAGCGTATTACTGTTTAAATCAATAAGATCAATAAGATTTATCTGTAAGATTGCCTAGGTACAGATTGAGTGGTTCGTATGGTGGTATGCAAGGGAATTAACCGTCGAATAAAGTAAGATACACGTTCACTTAGTTTTTCGTTACAATTTTTCCTGAATTTTTTCTCAAAAACATGTTCATGAATTTTAGAAATATTTATTTTGTAATACCTGAGATTTCCTAGGTGCCGATTTGTACCGACCGACGCGCACGTTTTTCAAAACGTTGTTGCTGTAGCTATGATATATAATTATAATTATAGCACTGCCATGGGTAAAACGGTAATTTTCATGGAATCTACCATAACCGATTAATTGATATCATAATGGCATTAATTGCGCAGATATTTTTGGAGTGAATAAAGCATTCTACAGGCATAATAGATCATCGCTGCAGTGTGTTGATTTTTTGAACGCAAAACGCAAAATATGTTAAAATACGAGGCATGTTTTTAAAGAATGTATCGTTTTGTATTTCCTAGAGTTTCCCAGAGGCAGAGTACCTCTATAAGGTTATATAAGACTAGGGACAAGAGCGTCATCCATTCTAATTATTTGGATCATTTTTTCCAAGGCATGCTTAGATTTTTATTGACTTTGGAGATCATTCACTAAAATTACGAAACTTCAAATTTTGATATCAAGTCTGGATCATTCAATAAAATTACGAAACTTCAAATTTTGATATCAAGTCTGGATCATTCACTAATATTACGAAATTTCAAATTTTGACATCAAGTCTAAATAAATGTGGTGTCAACATAACAGTAAGTAGTGCAGCTAGTTCTAAAAATCGTTCAGAAGATGGTTACTTTTATAAATCTATCCCTAAAAATGTTCTTCAACGATAAATTTGGCTGAAAAATATAAATCGGAAAAATTTAAATGGTGGGAGAATCTGCAAACTTCATTTTACAGATGATCGATGGCAAGTTTGCGGAGGAATTAAGTTTAAACTAAATGCAATACCCACCGTATTTGAAAAAGCTACTATTCGCGTTTAAAATACATGTGAAAATACTGCTGCAGTTAGTAGCCAAAATACCGATGATCGTCTTTCAATTTGCTCCATAAAAATTGTATAAATAAATAACCTATTAATGAACATTTTTAGGAAAATAGTAATCAAGTGTTTCTAGATTCGAAGGTTTTAAGTAATATGTATTGCAATTAAAATTAATTAACTTTAAACATTTTTGTCTGTATGGTTTCTAGGTTTTCTAACAGCTAGGTCTGTAGATTTTTTTATGATGGATTACCATGAATAAAAACAAATGTTTGGATAAAAAATATCTGATATTTAAGCACCTATAGCTTTAAAATAGCCAATAAAAGATCACCCCAAAAAAAACTAAAATCTTTCAAACGTCTTCCAATTTACTCCATAAAAATTGTAGAAATAAATAACCTATTAATGAACATTTTTAGGAAAATAGTAATAAGTGTTTCGAGATTCGAAGGTTTAAGTAATATGTAATATATAATTGCAATTAAAATTAATTAACTTTAAACATTTTTGTTTGTATGGTTTTTAGGTTTTCTAACACCTAATTGCCATGAATAAAAAACAAATGTTTGGATAAAAAATATTTGATATTTAAGCACCTATATCCTTAAAGTAGCCAATAAAAGATCACCCCGAAAAAAAACAAAATCTTTCAAAAGTCAGGATTTTTTTGAAACGTCGCGGGACAAATTTCTAATAATCGGGACTGTGCCGCCAAAATCGGAACGTCTGGTCACCTTACCCAAACACATTGTATGCATTGTGAACACGTGTACGTTAGCACGGCAGCGGGATAAAAAAAATTGGCGCGGATGAAGACGTGCAATTAGTTGCGGTATGTTTTACATACGCAAGCGGTTGTTATCCCGTCGTTTACAAGAAGGAACCCTTTGGTAAAGAAAATTCAGTTTTCCGCGCGTTGTGAGTTTTTGGCGGTCTGCATTTTGGTGCAGACGTGCAATTGGTTTTACATACGGTACAAGCGGTTGTTATCCCGTCGTTTACAAGAAGCAAGCCTTTGGTAAAGCAAATTCTGTTTTCTGCATTCATGCCGCGCGTTGTGAGTTTTTGCCAGTCTGCATCTTTGTATCTGCATATCAGTACGTTCTTTGGGTAAACACGTGCACGTTAGTACGGCAACGGGATAAAAAAAATTGACGCAGTTGAAGACGTGCTATTGGTTTTACATACGGTACAAGCGGTTGTTATCCCGTCGTTTACATTCTTGCTTCTGCAAGCCTTTGGTAAAGCAAATTCTGTTTTCTGCATTCGTTGTGAGTTTTTTGCACAGTCTGCATCTTCGTGCAGAGCACCCAAACGCATTGTAGATCATCGCTTGGTGGTTGAAATGTATCTGCATATGAGTACGTTCTTTGGGTGAACACGTGTACGTTAGCACGGCAACGGGATAAAAAATATTTACGCGGTTGAAGACGTACAATTGGTTTTACATACGGTACAAGATGTTGTTATCCCGTCGTTTACAAGAAGCAAGCAATTGGTAAAGCAAATTCTGTTTTCTGCATTCGTTGTGACATTTTGGCAGTCTGCATCTTCGTGCAGAGCACCCAAACGTATTGTAGATCATCGCTTGGCGGTTGAAATGTATCTGCATATGAGTACGTTCTTTGGGTGAACACGTGTACGTTAGTACGACAACGGGATAAAAAAAATTGGCGCGGTAGAAGACGTGCAATTGGTTTTACATACGGTACCGGCGGTTGTTATAACGTCGTTTACAAGAACCAACCCTTTGGTAAAGCAAATTCAGTTTTCCGCGCGTTGTGAGTTTTTGGCGGTCTGCATTTCGGTGCAGACGCGCAATTGGTTTTACATACTGTACAAGCGGTAGTTATCCCGTCGTTTACAAGAAGCAACCCTTTGGTAAAGCAAATTCTGTTTTCTGCATTCGTTGTGAGTTTTTGGCAGTCTGCATCTTCGTGCAGAGCACCCAAACGCATTGTAGATCATCGCTTGGCGGGTGAAATGCACCTGCATACGAGTACTTTTTTTGGGTGAACACGTGCGCGTTAGCACGGCAGCGGGATGAAAAAAATTGGCGCGGTTGAAGACGCGCAGTTGGTTGCGGTACGTTTTACATGTACAGGCGGTTGTTATCACGTCGTTTACAAGAAGCAACCCGTAAGTAAAGCAAATTCTGCATTGTAAGTTTTTGGTGGTCTGCATATTCGTGCAGACGCGCCAAAGTATGTGTCGATTAGTCGATGCACGTGCTGTTGGCCGATGGTTGGCTATAGGGTCAACCCGTTTAGACGCATTGCGCGCATGGAAGGCTTAAGATAGATAGCAAGGATCGCCGTCCCGTCCGTTTCGTAAGTCTAAATGCGAACTTAAGGCTAAGGAAAAATAAAAAAAATTCAATATGTACCATTGTACTCACCGCACACCACACGGTCAAAGGGGCTCATCCAATCTGAAAAACGAGAGACGAGGCTGGTATTAGGTCCAATTGGAATACGGGCGCGATAATGCCGTTTAAAAAGCGCACCATAAAAAGAGTGTTTATGCGCCAATAAAATTACTTTTATTGACACTATTATAATTTTAATTGCGGCTGTGTGTTATTGTAATGGCGCCGGTAATGTGTGTGAAATGATAATGTTATTGTTTGTTATTATTATAATTGTTATTGGTGGTGCGGAAGTTTTACGGCGTCGGAATTGATTGGAAGTTGAATCACGCCTCGGTGTGTGTTTACAATTAAATTGTAGTGAAGTGATTTTTGTCTGCGCTCAGGTTTATGGCTAGTTTTATTGTTATGGCTTACTAAGTGGCCGTTAAACGCGTGTTTTATCGCTATTTTTTTTGTGTTTCCGCAGAGAACTACCCCGTTGTAAATTTTCCGGCCACTTGGGTTGGGGTCGCGGGCTTCCGACGGCGGGTGATCCAGGGTCGGTTCGAGGTGTTATGGGTCGCCCGCCGTCGGCACTAGGTGGGCTGGGGCTTGGTTTACCTGTGATGGACATCCAGGGGTATCTGGGGATGTCCGGGATGGGCTGTCCACCAGGTGCGGCGGGCTGCGAGCACGAGTTCAGGGGGTCGACGACTGCACTCGCCGCCTGGTGGTAGAACTGCGCCGCCACCGCCATGGAGGCAGAGGCAGCGCTGACGGAGTTGGCCGCCGAGACGGCGGCGCCGTTCTGGTGGTGGTGGCCGAGGGTGTAGTTGACCATGGAGTCCGAGGGCGCGACGTTGCCCGTCAGGCCCGCCGTGTACCTGCAGGACTTGTCGGTGGCGGCGTCGACGGCTGCGGCCGCCGCCAGGGCCGCCGTGCTGGCGCTCGAGGAGAAGGCGCCGGGCACCATCGTGCCGGAGGCGGCGGCCGCGTTGAACGCCGCCGCGGCCACCGCCTGCTGCTGGTGGTGGTGGTGGGCAGCGGCGGTGGCGGCGGACACGTAGGGGTACATTCTGGAGGCCGGGGACGTGGAGGAGGCGCTGCTGTTCGAGTGCTGCGGTGACGACCCGCTCGGCGATCCGGAGGAGCTGTAGTTGACGACGGAGGCGAGGCTGGCTTCGATGGAGGAGGTTGTAGTCGGGTTTGGGAACAGCTGTTGGTGATGGAATTGCTGGTGGTACTTGGGGAGCATGCTATCAATGATGAATTTGGAACTCATTGCTGGTCCCGATCACTGCACCGCACACTGCCGGTCATAGTCCGAACAATTTGCACTTCACACGCTTTACGTCCGCGCACTTAATAGCTATTTACTCAACGACGTTTAACCCTATACCAGAGAAATTCTTACGCGTCCTTCTCCTCTACTTCTTCGAATCCTTTATGACCCATGTATGTTCAGTCTATAGCCCTCTATGCCTTATCCGCGGTACTAGAGCGGTAATGGCGCCCCTCCACAGTCGCGCCAATCCGAGCAGGTGCGGCGGCGTCCAATGGGGGCCTCTCTGAGGCCACGAGGCGCTCGATACCCGACAGCCCCGAAGCACTGCACTGCACGCAACCGCCGCTTCTCGTCAGCACACAAACACAGAGACACACACAGAACCCCACAGCACCCGGCGGCGGCGTAGCGCCCCCCTCCGGAGGGCCCGCGGCCCCCCAGGAGGCAGTCCGGACGCATCTTCACCCAGGCGGGATTCGAACGCCGAACTTTCCCGCCACCCGCAAAGCCTACTTAATTCAGTCCGCGTGGCGCCATCTACCGGCCCGCGCTCGCAAACGCCGACCTTTGACTAATCGTTTATCTGCACGTTATCACGTTACTGCATGTATTATTACGTTTACTACTAATAACGGCCGCCGTCGACGCTTTACACCCCGGCGGCACGTACACCCCAAACCCACCCCCCTCAAATTACCAACGGCGCGCTCTTCGGGAGTCACATCAAGAAACACACAAACAGCAAACTTACCGCAACACCCCCCGTGGCCGTGCGACCTGGAACAAAAAGACGCATCGATCAGAACTCCATCCCCCTTCGGGCCGGACCACATAAACCCTCCACCTCATTATGTGGGGCGTAAAAACCACCTCGCCGCTCGCCGCTGATACAATCCGTACCTACGTCGCACCCGAAGACCCCATAAAACTGCAAATGACCGCTCCGCGGTTATTATGTTAAGCATAACTGCGGTGTCATCCCAGTTCCATGGTGCCAGGGGCGAATTTTCGAAATCGCCGCGCATTTACATAAACGCACGACGGCGATATGACCCTAACGACATGCGAACACTTCCACTTTTTTTTTACGACCCGATACGCAAATAGAATATTTTAACATTCGAATAAGAAGAAAAAACGCGCCTCGAGACACCGCACCTGGGGCAATCGCTAAATTTAACCCCGTTTAAACCTAGATAAACCTTAGCGGATCACTGAACCAACAAAATAATTACCACTACCTTCCTACACACGAGATACGACAAATTTTTACATTTCCGGTTATAATCCATGGGGAGCAAAAAAGTTTTTGGTATAAAAATGATTTGGGCACAATTGGGCTACTTTGATTCAACGTTCCCCCACGTGGGATTTACATGTAGATATGTATACGAAACACCAAATAAACCCTCCTCTATTTTATATAGGGTTACCCACCTACTTACACGATGTGAGTCCTTGGACTATGAGTTTTTGGAGTAAAAATGATTAATGTCCAGTTTGACCGCTTTGATTCAACGTTCCTCTACCTCTCCTACCTCCCCCACAGAGTTGCCCACCTACTTACACGATGTGAGTTCTTTGACCATGAGTTTTTGGTGTAAAAATGATTTTGGCCCAATTTGACTGTTTTGATTCAACGTTCCTCCACGTGGGACTTACGAACACAACCGTAGAAATATATACGAAACAGCAAATATAACCTCCTCTATTATATATAGGGTTTAGCATAGTTACCCACCTACTTATACGATGTGACAATGGTGATAATTGATGAGTTTTTGGAGCAAAACTTTAATTCACTTTCACTTTCATTTAATGTTGCCCAACGGGAGACTTACGAACACAACCGTAGATTTATATACGTAACACTAAATATGAACTCCAAAATTTTATTTAGGGTTTAACAGAGTGACCCACCTATTTATACGATATGACGATGGTGATAATCGATGAGTTTTTGGAGTAAAAATGATTTTGGCTCAAGTGGGCCACTTTCGATATTCCCCCACGAGAGACTAACTGTAAATTTATATACCTAACACCAAATTTGAACTCCACAATTTTATATAGGGTTTAACAGAGTTACCCACCTACTGACACGATGTGAGTCCTTGGACCATGAGTTTTTGGAGTAAAAATGATTTTGGCACAATTTGACCTCTTTGATTAAACGTTTCCCCACGTGGGACTTACAAACACAACCGTAGATTTATATACGTAACACAAAATCTGAACTCCACCATTTTATTTAGAGTTAAGCAGAGTTACCCACCTACTTACACGATATGAGTCCTTGGACCACGAGTTTTTGGAGTAAAAATGATTTTGGCACAATTTGGGCACTTTGATTCAACGTTGCCCCGCGTGAGACTTACGAACACAAGAGTAGAAATATATACGAAACACCAAATATAACCTCCACTATTTTATGTATGCTTTAACAGAGTTAGCCTCCTACGTACACGATGTGACCATGAGTTTTTGGAGTAAAAATGATTTTGGAAAATTTGGCCATTTTGATTCAACGTTTTCCCACGTGAGACTTACGAACACAACCGTAGATTTATATACGTAACACCAAATATGAACTCCACAATTGTATATAGGGTTTAACAGAGTTACCCACCTACTTACACGGTGTGACCATGAGTTTTTGGAGTAAAAATGATTTTGGCACAATTTGGCCACTTTGATTCAAAGTTGCCCCACGTGAGACTTACGAACACTACCGTAGATTTGTAAACGTAACACCAAATACGAACTTCAAAATTTTATATAGGGTTTAACAGAGTTACCCACCTACTTACACGATGTGACCATGAGATTTTGGAGTAAAAATGACTTTGGCACAGATATGTAATTGATTTACAAACTGTTAAGTTATCTCTTTTTGAAAACTTGCACTTGGCTAAATTTGATGAAAATTCGACAAAACGTTTGTAGCATTCGTTACGCTTTTCTATAATTATTTTGATTGGTTGTAGTATTGCTTTATTTTGTATTCTGTATCTGAACCCCGTCAGTTCTTTGGCTTAAATAGAAGTCCAGTTTGGCTTCTAAACCTTTTGTAATTTCGAAAACTTTTAACGTTGAATTGTTCAAATTCAGGTGAATTTTCGTATTTACAATTCATATCTTAAAACTGGGTTGGATATCGTATTAGTATCAGTTGATACTGGTTCAGTTATGACCCTTGTACAGTGCTTCGTGAAGATATTTGAAGCTTTCAACGGGGTGGAATCGTTAATCTCTTCATATTCAGCTCTTTTTGGGCAAATTTACAATTTATAGCTTAAAACTAGTTTAGATACTGAATCAAGGTCACTGAGAAAGAGCAAATTCATGAAAGTGAATTAACCAAGAACTACACAAGTGCCATAACCAAATACCTGTATTAGTGCCATAACCAATGGCACTAATGTAGTTCTTTGTGAAGTTATTTGAAGCTTTCAGCGATGTTAAATCCTTGACCTATGAGATCTTATATGCGAATTTACAATTGAGCCTTAAAACTAGGTTAGATAGGTGTTAAATAGGTGTTAGATTAGGTACATAGAATACGTCTCACTTGAAAAATGTAAATTATTACAGCTGGATTTGGTTATGACTGACATGTGGAGCTTCATGGAATGTCCATGCCAGATAAGATATCACTTTCCACATAAAACCGAAGCCCCTCCTCTGTCCTGTTTGACTGGTCATCAGAAATGCAAATTCATCTCTTGGAGCATCCTGCTTTATTGAGGTGCGATAGTAAACTTAAAGTCCCCGAGTAATGCAATTACTTTTTCCAAAGCTCTTCATTTCTAAGGGATCAAAGGAATAAATTTATGGTTTATGGCTCAAAACAACTCCCGCAGTTTTGGGATGAATTCTCATTGGTCCAATTCTACCAGAAGAGAGGATTTCTGTTTTATGTGAAAAGTGACATCTTAGCTGGCATGTACATTCATGAAGCTCCATATGTCAGTTATTTATAACATATCCAAATTCAGCTGTTATTATAAAAATAATACGTAAAAGTATTGAACACGTTTTTAAGAATTTGTTCGTCAATAATTTTTGAAAATTCCAAAATATAAAGAATGTAAATAGTGTGGAGTATGTAAATAGTAAAGTATGTGTGTGTGTGAAGTATGTAATACTTCTAATCTTATTTAAAATAAAATTGCTATGAAATTATTAAAATTTTGCAAAGAAAGTTCATCTTAAATGTCGTAAACTTTGTCAGATATTAAATTAATCATGTGTGGAGAGTATATAGCACGCTCTTTATTTGACATGTATGGAATCTCTTTCAGAAAAAAATCACAATTCCAGATAATTTTAATGAATGTATCTATCAGATACAGATCTATATAGATCTACAGTTGAATATGCCTTATCAGACATATCTAACTTCATAAGCCACAAAATTTGCAATAAGTTTTGATAGATATGTTTATCTATCATGCACAGTCATGCTCACATAAATCTGGTACAAGAAATTATGTTACAATAGCAATTTTATATAGCAATGTCAAATTTTTTGTACTAGATTTATGTGAGCATGACTGTACTTGTGAAGTTAGATATACTGTCAAAAAATACCTAACTTCATAAATCACAAAGTTTTGATAAACGCATTCTGCAGAATTATCTAGAATGTAATAGAGAGTATTCCAGATAATTTTGTAGAATGTTAGGAATTTTTGGGCAGTACATCTGACTTCACAAGTAACAAAGTTTGCATTTCGTTTTGATATGTATGTCAATTGTATCTGGAATATCATACATAATACATCATACATCATACATCATCCCACATACATCATACATCATACATCATACATCATACATCATACATCATACCACATACATCATACACACATACATCATACATCATACATCATACATCATACATCATACATCATACATCAGACATCATACATCATGCATCATACATCATAAATAATAATATCATACATGAGAAACAATAAGTTACCTATATTACATGAGAAATAAAGATGTATCCAAGGTTTTTGGGTTTTTAACGTGGCAGGGTTGTTAACCCTGCGCACAACCCTCCTCCTTTTTCAGCCGGGCTTGGGACCGTCCTTGGCGGAGTTACATCATAACATAATACGTCATAAATCATACATCATACATCATACCACATACATCATACATCATACATCATACCACATACCACATACATAATACATCATACATCATACATCATACAACGTACATCATAATATCATACATGAGAAACAATAAGTTACCTATATTACATGAGAAATAAACATCAACCCAAGTTCTATGAAAATTTTGTGATATATAAAATTAGTGATTGTTTTGCGTTACATTCAATTTCACAAATCACCAAATTTTCGTTATGTTTTTTGGTAGATACGTCTATAAATGTATCCGGAATTGTGAAAAGTGTCTGAATGAGAATCATACATGAGAAATAATAAGTTCTCTGCGAAACACTACGAGTTCAAAAAACACAAGTTTGGCACAAATTTTCATCAAATTTACTTAAAATTGTGACCAAAAAAAGAACTGAAAACTGAAACGAAGCAGTGAAAGATTAAATGGTGAAACACCCACTCTATTCATAAAACATTTTTTTTACATTTTTATTATTAATATTACTTATTAAACGATGAATATTGTTGCTGCTAAGGAAATTATGGAAAAATTTCATGAGATTAGCGTAAAATTGTGCTAAAAAAGGTAAACTAAAAATTGTAAGAAAGCAGTGACAATTTCGTAAATCACCAAATGTTCGTGATGTTTTTTGGTAGATACGTCTATGAAATATATCCGGAATAAGTTAATAATAAGAATAAGAAAAGATTCTGAACCAGCTTCATACATGAGAAATGATAAGTTCTCTGCGAAACTTAAAGTTCAAAAAACAAAAGTTTTGCACAAATTTTCAACAAATTTACTTAAAATTATGACAAGAAAAATAATTAAAATTTGAAACGAAGCAGTGAAAGATGAAATGGTGAAATACACACTTTATTCGCAAAAGTTTTGCACAAATTTTCATCAAATTTACTTAAAATTGCGACAAGAAAAATACCTAAAATCTGACGCGAAGCAGTGAAACATGAAATGGTGAAGTACCCAAGTTATTCGCAAAACAAATATTTACATATTTATTATTAATATTATTTGTGTATACTGAGTGTATTACTTGCTACGACTTGTTGTTTTTCTTTCTTTGAAATGGACTTAAACTCGTTCAATATAAATTGCTTTATAATTTTTCTTATTTATTTTGTTTTTCCAAAACCAATCGACAAAAATCTTTTTTTAACACGCGCCTAAATTTGATTTTTTCTAAGCTTTAAAATGAGGTATCGCAAGGTGGAGGGTGCCATTTGAAATTTCAAATTAGGGGAGGCTAGGGAGGAGGAGGTAACACTTAAAATTTATTTGACGTTGTTTTTAAACTTCCCCATTGAAAAATCAATCGACATGTTTTATTGTTTTTATTCAAGTTAACTTAGGTTCAAAAGTTATTGAGACTGGTTGGTTTTGAAATGTACAGCCCATTTTTGCTGTCTTTTCAAAATTGTACTAAGAAAGGTAAACTAAAAACTGTAACAAAGCAGTGAAAGGTAAAATGGTGAAAGATCTACTTTTTGCAAAAAACAAACATTTTACAGTTTTATTATTAATATTATTTGTTTATATAACGACGGTCTATTTCTGCTGTTATGGCAGTTATCATCAACATGCTTTTTACATGTTTATTATTAACATTATTTGTTTATTTAACGATGGATATTGTTGCTGCTATGGCAATTATGGAAAATATTCACGAGGTTTGCTTAAAATTGTGCCTAGAAAGGTAAATTAAAAACTGTGAGAAAGCAGTAAAAGGTAAAGTGGTGAAACACCAACTTTATGCAAAAAACAAAAGTTTTACAGTTTTATTATTAATATTATTTGTTTATTCAACGACGGCCTATTTCTGCTGTTATGGCAGTTATCATCATATTTTTTTACATTTTTGTTATCAATATTATGTGTTTATTTAACGATGGATATTGTTGCTGCTATGGCAATTATGGAAAATATTCATGAGACTTGCTGAAAATTGTGCCAAGAAAGGTAAATTAAAAACTGTCAGAAAGCAGTGAAGGTAAAATGGTGAAAAATCTACTTTTTGCAAAAAACAAACATTTTATAGATTTATTATTAATATTATTACCTTATTTAACTGCTATGGCAGTTATTATTATTAACTGATGCGGCTTATTTCTACTGCTATGGTAGTTATCATTATCAAGGAGCAATTTACCAAACTTGAAAATGTTGCATTTTCACCAGATTTACTTAAAATTGTGACAATAAATAAGTATAAATAATTAGTATAAATAATTATAATAAAATAACAATGAACCGCAAGAAAGCAATGAAATATATTATTTTAGAGAAGGTCCATATTTTAAAAGTCCAGAGACGATTATTTTATTCTGTAATTCTAAACTTAATAATATTAAAAGAAAATTTTTACTTTTTATACAAAATGAAATTAAACCTATCAAATGATATATGCTAGGGAGATACCGTTTGAAGTTTAGTAGTCTAAATCATACAATTTAGGTGCTCATTTGATTTATGCTGTAGCTAAAATTATGGCTAATTTTTTTCTTTAGAAAAAGTAATTATTTAAAAAAAAAAAAAATGACGACTCCTTTATTATGTGTGTTTTTAGAAAATCTCCAAATTTCCAAGGTCAAAAAAATTGACGAATCTTTTGTTTTTGCTGTTTTTGCTTAGAAAATCACCTCTTGCAAATTATGCCCATTGTTGTTTAATAGACATTAAAGCGCAAAATTCACTCGTTGTTTTCGTTGACTTCCCCCAACCACTAACTTGTTTGGGCTATAGTAATGAAGGTTGATGTAGTGGAAATGATAATAGTAATGGTAATGGTATTAGTAATAGTAAATAGTAATGGTATTGGGTATGTAATTGTTTATGCAATTCGAATCTTCACGAATCATTTTTCTATAAAAAAAAAATCATGCAACAACTAACGATTTTGTGATTATTTATAAAACATCATATTTCTGTGATTCACATCATAAGTGATAAATATAGAAATATCAGTTATTAAAGAAAACCTTTGAATGCTTTTTCATATCTAAATTTATGCTTAGAAAATCACCTCGTGCAAATTAAGCCCATTGTTGTGTAATAGAAATTAAAGCGCAAAATTCACGCGTTATTTTCGTTGACAAACTACCAAACTAACTTGTATGGGCAATGCTAATGAAGGTTGATGTACTGGTAATGATAACAGTATGTAATGGTAATGGTAATGGTAATAGTAAGTAGTAACGGTATTGGGTATGTAATTCTTTATGCAATTCGAATCTTCACGAATGATTTTTCTGTAAAAAAAAAATCATGCAAAAACTAACGATTTTGTGATTATTTCAAAACCGTCATATTTCTGTGATTCACCTCATAAGTGATAAATTTAGAAATATCAGTTATTAAAGAAAACCATTGAATGCTTTTTCATATCTAACTTTATGCTTAGAAAATCACCTCTTACAAATTAAACCCATTGTTGTTTAATAGATATTAAACCGCAAATTTCACTTGTTATTTTCGTTGACTTCCCCCAACCACTAACTTGTATGGGCAATGGTAATGAAGGTTGGTAATGATAATAGCATGTAATGGTAATAGTAATAGTAAATAGTAATAGTATTGGGTATGTAATTCTTTATGCAATTCGAATCTTCACAAATGAATTTCAGTAAACAAAAAATGTTCATGCAAAACTAACGATTTTGTGATTATATGTAAAATATCGTATTTTTGTGATTCACATCATAAGTGATAAATTTGGAAATATCTGTTATTAAAAAAACATTGACATGCTGCTTTTTTATATCTAAATTTAAGCCAAATACTACTTTCACGTAGGAATTTATTTTATACCTTTCTGACAGACACCAAATATAATATTTTTTTTTAAATTTTATTTTATAATTATCTAAATATTACGATTATAATTGCATTGTAAATTAGTATGATAAAGTCATGTGGTGGACATCTCAGATTGTTTATGTTTGCTGATCAATTTCCTTAGGTTTAAATTAAATATTATAATAAAACAGTCATTAACTTCACTTAATTTTTTTATTGGTGACTAGTTTCGAGCGATCAGCCAGTCATTATCAAACAGTAAATGTTAACGTGTGTTTTATTACGTGATTTAACATGTATCACGAAGTAAATGCCACCACCATTCAGATAATATTTATGATTGTATCTGCTTACGATCGTTTTCAAAAGTAATTCCCTGTTACGCCCTTGGCCTTGTGGGAGCTGTGAGCCCCTGTGGGTATAATCGAGCAGCGTGTGTTTGATGTCTGCCACAGAGAGGAGTGTGTGTGTCCGTTATGATAATCGCCCCGGCGACAGCTCCGGGGAGCTCTGGGGTCGCAGACTCCGGTGGAGGCGCCGGGGGCCGCAACCCCCGGAGCCCACCCACACCGGAATCCGGCGTGGAATTCGAACAGGAATTGAACGGCGGTGTAATGTCTGTGCAGCCATTGTAAAGCCCTTTCAGGAAGCTGAACGGGTATCTACTCGATCGGGTCCTTTATAGAAGTCGAGATTGTATCGAGGAACTGAATCGACTATCGGGATAGTTTCGCCTGCATCCACGATAAGACGCGTATAAGTATTCGCGCATTGATTTTTATGGGGCCCCGTTTCGCCTGTTTAACACACAAAGGGCGCCCCCGTAAACATCCGGCCGCGTGGATAAACAAACCCATTGCGCCCCGCAATGAAACCACCGCAATTAGTCCATCTACATTCAGATAGCCAAAGCCCAGGTAAGGCACGTATTGTGCGGTGTGCGATGAGTGACAGGTGCGTCAAATGGGGCCCCAAATTTGTCACCAACACGCACCAGCACCATCTAGTCCGGAAGGGGGGCACGGCCCAAGCACGTTTGGTTGCCTAGACCGGCGAAAACAGTCTTCAATAAGCCACCATCAGTCTGGCGTGCGCCCCACAATCAATGGAGCGATAGTGTAGTGTGTGTACTAATAAAATCCCGCCGTACAAACACACACGTAGCACTTTATTATTTTATAACGATCCATTTAAATTTATTGCCGTTTTATGGGCGCATAAAAATGCATGCGCTCCTTGTGATTTTTATTGCGCTCTCCAGTGGCGGAAGTCTTCGCGGCGCGAGCCTGGGCTTCCACGGGTGCCAAGTAGCCCCATGGACGTGGGGCACGGGGGCAGACACGTGGGGCAGGGCTCCTGGCGTGGGGTCGATAGACGGAGCCGCGTGCCACCGTGGCGCTGGCGACATCTGGGCGTCGACCCTCGAAGCTCGCAGGGGGTGCAACCCATACGCCGCCGCGGCCGAGGGACAGTTATCTGTAATCCGGCTCGTCGCCGCCATGGGGGTTGCACGGGTTGCTGGTGCACAAACCCCATTGTGCACTCGCATAGATATTTCAGTTTCGTACATTGGTTTACAGCAAGAAGATCACAATGCATATTTGGGATAACTAATTATTTTTGTAGGACATTTGATAGAAATTATAATTTAGGGATTACTCCTGATAATTTTCCATTATCTCTTCACCAATTCCTCCCTATAGTCAACACACTGCACGTGCATTCAACAGTGGAAACGGAAACACGAAAGCGTAATTGGATAAACCAATTATTCCATATAACTTGCACACACGTCATAGAGAAATCCCAATATCCCGTAATTATCTGTGGCACTCATAATGAGATGCATACAAAGATGCATACATAACTCGTAATACGAAAAAATGACATAAAAATTGGTATCAAATGTATGACAGTCATTCGAAGACAGTATGAAGATTACAAATACAGTTCGACGTACTATTATAAGTATTGGGCTTAGTACTGTGGATGACAATAAATTTCTGAGCCAATTTTTGCGAATGAAATCAAGCAGAATATGTTTCTCAAAGAGAAACCGGAAATTCATACTCACAAATATTATATTGGGAAAATCTGTAGTGAGCAGCACATGAATTCTACCACATAATTATTAATACGAAAAATTGGCATAAAAATTCGTTTCAAATGTATGACAGTCATTCGAAGACAGTATGAAGATTATGACAGTCTGAAGATTACAAATAAAGTTCGACGTACTATTATAAGTATTGGGCTTAATACTGTGGATGACAATAGATTTCTGAGCCAATTTTTCCGAATGCAATCAAGCAGAATATGTTTCTCAAAGAGAAACTGGAAATTCATACTCACAAATATTATATTGAGAAAATCTGAAGTGAGCAGCTCATGACTTCTACTACATAACTATTAATACGAAAAATTGACATACAAATTCGTTTCAAATGTCATTCGAAGACAGTATGAAGATTATGACAGTCTGAAGATTACAAATAAAGTTCGACGTAC
Source organism: Othius punctulatus (assembly GCA_951805005.1). Taxonomy (NCBI): domain Eukaryota; kingdom Metazoa; phylum Arthropoda; class Insecta; order Coleoptera; family Staphylinidae; genus Othius; species Othius punctulatus. The sequence continues at coordinate 11,614,946 of OX638145.1, forward strand.
TATTATAAGTATTGGGCTTAATACTGTGGATGACAATAGATTTCTGAGCCAATTTTTCCGAATGCAATCAAGCAGAATATGTTTCTCAAAGAGAAACTGGAAATTCATACTCACAAATATTATATTGAGAAAATCTGAAGTGAGCAGTAGCACATGACTTCTACCACATAACTATTAATACGAAAAATTGACATACAAATTCGTTTCAAATGTCATTCGAAGACAGTATGAAGATTATGACAGTATGAAGATTACAAATGAACTTGGACGTATTATTATAAGTATAGGGCTTAATACTGTGGATGACAATAGATTTCTGTACCCATTTTTGCGAATGAATTCAAGCAGAATATGTTTCTCAAAGAGAAACTGGAAATTCATACTAACAAATGTTATATTGAGAAAATCTGAAGTGAGCAGCAGCACATGACTTCTACCACATAACTATTAATACGAAAAATTGGCATAAAAATTCGTTTCATATGTATGACAGTAATTCGAAGACAGTGTGAAGATTATGAGAGTATGAAGATTATAAATGAAGTTCGACGTATTATTATAAGTATTGGGCTTAATTTTATGGATGACAATATATTTCTTTGCCAATTTATGCGAATGAAATCGAGCAGAATATGTTTCTCAAAGAGAAACCGGAAATTCATACTCACAAATATTATATTGAGAAAATCTGAAGTGAGCAGCAGCACATGACTTCTACCACATAACTATTAATACGAAAAATTGACATACAAATTCGTTTCAAATGTCATTCGAAGACAGTATGAATATTATGACAGTATGAAGATTACAAATGAAGTTCGACGTATTATTATAAGTATTGGGCTTAATACTGTGAATAACAAAAGATTTCTGAGCCAAATTTTGCGAAAGAAATCGAGCAGAATATGTTTCTCAAAGAGAAACCGAAAATTCGTACTCACAAATATTGTATTGAGAAAAGTTGTTGTGAGCAGCACATGAATTCTGTCACAGAATTATTAATACGAAAAATTGGCATTCAAATTCGTTTCAAATGTATGATAGTCATTCGAAGACAGTATGAAGATTATGACAGTATGAAGATTACAAATGAAGTTCGACGTATTATTATAAGTATTAGGCTTAATACTGTGGATGACAATAGATTTCTGAGCCAATTTTTGCGAATGAAATCAAGCAGAATATGTTTCTCAAAGAGCAACCGGAAATTCATACTCACAAATATTATATTGGGAAAATCTGTAGTGAGCAGCACATGAATTCTACCTCATAATTATGAATACTAAAAATTGGCATTAAAATTCATTTCAAATGTATGACAGTCATTCGAAGACAGTATGAAGATTACAAATAAAGTTCGACATATTATTATAAGTATTGGGCTTAATACTGTGGATGACAATAGATTTCTAAGCCAATTTTTGCGAAATGAAAAATGCAAATCGAGCAGAATATGTTTCTCAAAGAGAAACCGGAAATTCACACCCACACATATTATATTGAGAAAATTTGTAGTGAGCAGCACATGAATTCTACCACATAACTATTAATACAAAAAATTGACATAACAATTCATTTCAAATGTATGACAGTCATTCGAAGACAGTATGAAGATTATGACAGTATGAAGATTACAAATGAAATTCGACGTATTATTATAAGTATTGGGCTTAATTTTATGGATGACAATATATTTCTTTGCCAATTTATGCGAATTAAATCAAGCAGAATATGTTTCTCAAAGAGCAACCGGAAATTCATACTCACAAATATTATATTGAGAAAATCTCACGTGAGCAGCACATAAATTCTACCACATAATTATTAATACGAAAAATTGGCATTCAAATTCGTTTCAAATGTATGACAGTCATTCGAAGACAGTATGAAGATTATAACAGTATGAAGATTACAAATGAAGTTCGACGTATTATTATAAGTATTAGGCTTAATACTGTGGATGACAATAGATTTGTGAACCAATTATTGCGAATGAAATCAAGCAAAATATGTTTCTCAAAGAGAAACCGAAAATTCATACACACAAATATTATATTGAGAAAATCTGAAGTGAGCAGCAGCACATAAATTCTATCACATAATTATTAATACGAAAAATTGGCATTCAAATTCGTTTCAAATGTATGACAGTCGTTCGAAGACAGTACGAAGATTATGACAGTATGAAGATTACAAATGATGTTCGACGTATTATTATAAGTATTGGGCTTAATACTGTGGATGACAACAGACTTCTGAGCCAATTCTTGCGAATGAAATCAAGAAGAATATGTTTCTCAAAGAGAAACCGGAAATTCATACTCACAAATATTATATTGAGAGAATCTGAAGTGAGCAGCAGCACATGAATTCTACCACATAATTATTAATACATAAAATTGACATAAAAAATTCGTTTCAAATGTGTTTTCAAATTCGTAGACAGTATGAAGATTATGACAGTATGAAAATTACAAATGAAGTTCGACGTATTATTATAAGTATTGGGCTTCATACTGCGGATGACAATAGTTTTCTGAATCAACTTTTACGAATGAAATCCAGCAGAATACATTTCTCAAAGAGAAAACGGAAATTCATACTCACAAATATTATATTGAGAAAATCTGAAGTGAGCAGCAGCACATGAATTCTACTACATAACAATTAATACGAAAAATTGGCATAAAAATTCGTTTCAAATGTATGACAGTCATTCGAAGACAGTGTGAAGATTATGAGAGTATGAAGATTATAAATGAAGTTCGACGTATTATTATAAGTATTAGGCTTAATACTGTGAATAACAAGAGATTTCTGAGCCAATTTTTGCGAATGAAATCAAGCAGAATATGTTTCTCAAAGAGAAACCGGAAATTCATACTCACAAATATTATATTGAGAAAATCTGAAGTGAGCAGCACATGACTTCTACTACATAACTATTAATAGGAAAAATTGACATTCAAATTCGTTTCAAATGTCATTCGAAGACAGTGTGAAGATTATGAGAGTATGAAGATAACAAATGAAGTTCGATGTATTATTATAAGTATTTGGCTTAATACTGTGGATGACAATAGATTTCTGAGCCAATTTATGCGAATGAAATCAAGCAGAATATGTTTCTCGAAGAGAAACCAGAAATTCATACTCACAAATATTATATTGGGAAAATCTGTAGTGAGCAGCACATGAATTCTGCCATATAATCATTAATACGAAAAATTGGTATAAAAATTCGTTTCAAATGTATGACAGTCATTCGAAGACAGTATGAAGATTATGACAGTATGAAGATTACAAATGAAGTTCGACGTATTATTATAAGTATTGGGCTTAATACTGTGGATGACAATAGATTTCTGAGCCAATTTTTGCGAATGAAATCAAGCAGAATATGTTTCTCAAAGAGAAACCGGAAATTTCGCAACTCACGTGAGTATTTCATACTCACAAATATTATATTGAAAAAATCGTAGCACATGAATACCGCCATATAATTATTAATACGAAAAATTGGCATAAAAATTCGTTTAAAATGTATGACAGAATTCAGTATGAAGATTACAAATGACGTTCTATGTATTATTATAAGTATTAGGCTTCATACTGCGGATGACAATAGTTTTCTGAGCCATTTTTGCGAATAAAATCAAGCAGAATTATGTATCTGAAATAAGTAATAGCAACCAATTTCAGGATTATAAAAACAAAGACGAACATTTGTAGATACGATAATAACCCAACTTGAAGAAATCCAACGAACGCTCTAGTTGTAGTAGTGTTAGGTCCTCAACTAGTGATAGTTTTCGTTAAGTACAAAAATGTAAAAGTAAATGCTTGTGAGATATTTACCAAAAAATATGTTGAAAAGATGAAAGTGGAAAACGTAAGAACGAAATAATTAACAAAGTAGTGATATGAAATAAACTGATAACACACCCCAACAGTATTTCTGTTGCATGAAATGTTATATTTGAATCTGAATGGGTTTTACACTCTTGTTGCAAATATTTAGTCACTTTTCCTGTGGCAACTCAAGTTTTAAAGATAAGAAGTCAAGGGACTTTTAACAAAAACATATAATTTTTCGGGTTATAACATATAATATATATTTAAACAAACGCAATTTGAATGAAATTTTCTTTTAAACGATTTTCTAACATGAGTCGACTTAGGGCCAGTTGTAAGATCGTGGATCATCCTTGACCATGGTTCAATTGCTTAGGATACAATTGTTATTACAATTGTATCATTAGAAACTGAACCACGATCAAAGATGATCCACGATCGTACAACTGGGCCTTAGAAGTACTATTCTGAATGATCGAACAATAATCAGTCATCATTCATTTATTAGGCAGTCCTTATATTTTCACAATTTTGTCCTCAGGCATTAAACTCAATTTTCTTAGAAATTTTTATTATGCAACCTCATGGAATTTTTAGATATTCGTGAAAAGAAAAACAAATGCTATCAAATTTGTTAAATAGAAAAATAGGTTACCATTTAGAAAAATAGTCGGTGATGTCATTTTCAAAAAGTGAGGCGTCACAAAAAAAAATTAAACTATAAAAGTGTGGCAACTAATTAGCCATAAAACTTTTGTTTAAAACTTATTTTTCTAAAAATAATAATAAAGGCTCTAGAGAAGTGGTTCCTTACTTTTTATTGTATATTCACTCAAATGGCACAAAATCTTTTGAACTATTTACATGTTGACGAAGACATCACTATAGATGTACCGAATCTAGTCTGTTACTAATGCTATTGACAGCAATTTTTTGACTTTTTAGTAATTTTAAGACGGTACCTATATCTCAAAAACTCGAGCTTCCAGATAAAATCTGAGATTAGATTCCGATTTAGCAACGTCAAATTAGCAAATAACAATTAACAGATGTCATGCAATAAGAAAACAAAATTGTTTTGTTGTTCAGTGTAATCAATTTAATAACACATTTTGAAGTTAAATTGTAAGTATATCAATCAATTAACTCATCGCAATTTTGAGTGTTATTTTCCCTTAGAAAATAATCGATGTATTTATCTACACGAATATCTTAAATTTTGTAATAGAATTTTCGAACTTTTCATAAAAGTAATGATTTTCTTAACGCATCTTCGATTGTCTCAATGTAAACAAAGATATTATGGTTCCTAATTTGATCCATACAATCAGTACGTGATACTATGATACGAACAGGTAGACATTTTGGAAACATCCAGACAAAAATCCATGAAAATTTTGTAATTTCATTCGAATTTTCATGTTTCTTTTTAAATGTTATTCTAAATTCCAGACAAGTCCACAACAAATTTTGGAAACATGCGTTAAAAATCGTAACGAAAATGATGTAGATTTATAAGAATTTCCATGAAAAATACTTCAGAACTACTTGATGTACTTACTAACTGCTTAGGTAATTTCAAAGGAATTCTGATGTTGAGGGATGCAAAATGCAGATGGCAGGACAGATCGGTTAAAAATCCCCTTCGTGTGTGCCTGTCTATTATTTGAAAATTTCATTGAATTTTGGAAACATGAATTAAAAATTGTCCATCAACCTTTGGATACATGCATACATTTTTTATCAAAATAATGCAAATTCACAAGAGGCAAATTACCATTGCAATTTTATAGAAATTTCGGAATTTAAAATGTCTTTAAAATGATTTATTTATATTACAGATATATACCGGGAGATTCACGTTTTATTACCAGGCCAAAAATGGCGACTCCTAATTGAAATAAAAAATCCAAGGTGTTCGATTATTGATGCATCATTCTGTCTGATGCGGGTACTAATGCGAGGTGCGTGTTCTGCTCAAGGTCAAGAATGTGAAAGTGTCCATGTACCTGGGCCGTCCTTTGAGGGTTGCGTAGACGTATTTGGCACTCCATACTGTTGTTGTTGGTATTATTGTGTGTGGTGTTCGATTATTGATGCATCATTCTGTCTGATGCGGGAACTAATGCGAGGTGCGTGTTCTGCTCAAGGTCAAGAATGCGAAATTGTCCATGTACCTGGGCCGTCCTTTGAGGGTTGCGTAGACGTATTTGGCACTCCATACTGTTTTTGTAGGTATTATTGTGTGTGGTGTTCGATTATTGATGCATCATTCTGTCTGATGCGGGAACTAATGCGAGCAGCGTGTTCTGCTCAAGGTCAAGAATGCGAAATTGTCCATGTACCTGGGCCGTCCTTTGAGGGTTGCGTAGACGTATTTGGCACTCCATACTGTTTTTGTTGGTATTATTGTGTGTGGTGTTCGATTATTGATGCATTATTCTGTCTGATGCGGGAACTAATGCGAGGTGCGTGTTCTGCTCAAGGTCAAGAATGCGAAAGTGTCCATGTACCTGGGCCGTCCTTTGAGGGTTGCGTAGACGTATTTGGCACTCCATACTGTTGTTGTTGGTATTATTGTGTGTGGTGTTCGATTATTGATGCATCATTCTGTCTGATGCGGGAACTAATGCGAGGTGCGTGTTCTGCTCAAGGTCAAGAATGCGAAATTGTCCATGTACCTGGGCCGTCCTTTGAGGGTTGCGTAGACGTATTTGGCACTCCATACTGTTTTTGTAGGTATTATTGTGTGTGGTGTTCGATTATTGATGCATCATTCTGCCTGATGCGGGAACTAATGCGAGGTGCGTGTTCTGCTCAAGGTCAAGAATGCGAAATTGTCCATGTACCTGGGCCGTCCTTTGAGGGTTGCGTAGACGTATTTGGCACTCCATACTGTTTTTGTTGGTATTATTGTGTGTGGTGTTCGATTATTGATGCATTATTCTGTCTGATGCGGGAACTAATGCGAGCAGCGTGTTCTGCTCAAGGTCAAGAATGCGAAATTGTCCATGTACCTGGGCCGTCCTTTGAGGGTTGCGTAGACGTATTTGGCACTCCATACTGTTTTTGTTGGTATTATTGTGTGTGGTGTTCGATTATTGATGCATCATTCTGTCTGATGCGGGAACTAATGCGAGCAGCGTGTTCTGCTCAAGGTCAAGAATGCGAAATTGTCCATGTACCTGGGCCGTCCTTTAAGGGTTGCGTAGACGTATTTGGCACTCCATACTGTTGTTGTTGGTATTATTGTGTGTGGTGTTCGATTATTGATGCATCATTCTGTCTGATGCGGGAACTAATGCGAGCAGCGTGTTCTGCTCAAGGTCAAGAATGCGAAATTGTCCATGTACCTGGGCCGTCCTTTAAGGGTTGCGTAGACGTATTTGGCACTCCATACTGTTTTTGTTGGTATTATTGTGTGTGGTGTTCGATTATTGATGCATCATTCTGTCTGATGCGGGAACTAATGCGAGCAGCGTGTTCTGCTCAAGGTCAAGAATGCGAAATTGTCCATGTACCTGGGCCGTCCTTTGAGGGTTGCGTAGACGTATTTGGCACTCCATACTGTTTTTGTTGGTATTATTGTGTGTGGTGTTCGATTATTGATGCATCATTCTGTCTGATGCGGGAACTAATGCGAGCAGCGTGTTCTGCTCAAGGTCAAGAATGCGAAATTGTCCATGTACCTGGGCCGTCCTTTAAGGGTTGCGTAGACGTATTTGGCACTCCATACTGTTGTTGTTGGTATTATTGTGTGTGGTGTTCGATTATTGATGCATCATTCTGCCTGATGCGGGAACTAATGCGAGGTGCGTGTTCTGCTCAAGGTCAAGAATGCGAAATTGTCCATGTACCTGGGCCGTCCTTTAAGGGTTGCGTAGACGTATTTGGCACTCCATACTGTTGTTGTTGGTATTATTGTGTGTGGTGTTCGATTATTGATGCATCATTCTGTCTGATGCGGGAACTAATGCGAGCAGCGTGTTCTGCTCAAGGTCAAGAATGCGAAATTGTCCATGTACCTGGGCCGTCCTTTGAGGGTTGCGTAGACGTATTTGGCACTCCATACTGTTTTTGTTGGTATTATTGTGTGTGGTGTTCGATTATTGATGCATCATTCTGTCTGATGCGGGAACTAATGCGAGCAGCGTGTTCTGCTCAAGGTCAAGAATGCGAAATTGTCCATGTACCTGGGCCGTCCTTTGAGGGTTGCGTAGACGTATTTGGCACTCCATACTGTTGTTGTTGGTATTATTGTGTGTGGTGTTCGATTATTGATGCATCATTCTGTCTGATGCGGGAACTAATGCGAGCAGCGTGTTCTGCTCAAGGTCAAGAATGCGAAATTGTCCATGTACCTGGGCCGTCCTTTAAGGGTTGCGTAGACGTATTTGGCACTCCATACTGTTGTTGTTGGTATTATTGTGTGTGGTGTTCGATTATTGATGCATCATTCTGTCTGATGCGGGAACTAATGCGAGCAGCGTGTTCTGCTCAAGGTCAAGAATGCGAAATTGTCCATGTACCTGGGCCGTCCTTTGAGGGTTGCGTAGACGTATTTGGCACTCCATACTGTTTTTGTAGGTATTATTGTGTGTGGTGTTCGATTATTGATGCATTATTCTGTCTGATGCGGGAACTAATGCGAGGTGCGTGTTCTGCTCAAGGTCAAGAATGCGAAATTGTCCATGTACCTGGGCCGTCCTTTGAGGGTTGCGTAGACGTATTTGGCACTCCATACTGTTTTTGTAGGTATTATTGTGTGTGGTGTTCGATTATTGATGCATTATTCTGTCTGATGCGGGAACTAATGCGAGGTGCGTGTTCTGCTCAAGGTCAAGAATGCGAAATTGTCCATGTACCTGGGCCGTCCTTTGAGGGTTGCGTAGACGTATTTGGCACTCCATACTGTTTTTGTAGGTATTATTGTGTGTGGTGTTCGATTATTGATGCATCATTCTGTCTGATGCGGGAACTAATGCGAGCAGCGTGTTCTGCTCAAGGTCAAGAATGCGAAATTGTCCATGTACCTGGGCCGTCCTTTGAGGGTTGCGTAGACGTATTTGGCACTCCATACTGTTTTTGTAGGTATTATTGTGTGTGGTGTTCGATTATTGATGCATCATTCTGCCTGATGCGGGAACTAATGCGAGGTGCGTGTTCTGCTCAAGGTCAAGAATGCGAAATTGTCCATGTACCTGGGCCGTCCTTTGAGGGTTGCGTAGACGTATTTGGCACTCCATACTGTTTTTGTTGGTATTATTGTGTGTGGTGTTCGATTATTGATGCATTATTCTGTCTGATGCGGGAACTAATGCGAGGTGCGTGTTCTGCTCAAGGTCAAGAATGCGAAATTGTCCATGTACCTGGGCCGTCCTTTGAGGGTTGCGTAGACGTATTTGGCACTCCATACTGTTTTTGTAGGTATTATTGTGTGTGGTGTTCGATTATTGATGCATTATTCTGTCTGATGCGGGAACTAATGCGAGGTGCGTGTTCTGCTCAAGGTCAAGAATGCGAAATTGTCCATGTACCTGGGCCGTCCTTTGAGGGTTGCGTAGACGTATTTGGCACTCCATACTGTTTTTGTAGGTATTATTGTGTGTGGTGTTCGATTATTGATGCATCATTCTGTCTGATGCGGGAACTAATGCGAGCAGCGTGTTCTGCTCAAGGTCAAGAATGCGAAATTGTCCATGTACCTGGGCCGTCCTTTGAGGGTTGCGTAGACGTATTTGGCACTCCATACTGTTTTTGTAGGTATTATTGTGTGTGGTGTTCGATTATTGATGCATCATTCTGCCTGATGCGGGAACTAATGCGAGGTGCGTGTTCTGCTCAAGGTCAAGAATGCGAAATTGTCCATGTACCTGGGCCGTCCTTTGAGGGTTGCGTAGACGTATTTGGCACTCCATACTGTTTTTGTTGGTATTATTGTGTGTGGTGTTCGATTATTGATGCATTATTCTGTCTGATGCGGGAACTAATGCGAGGTGCGTGTTCTGCTCAAGGTCAAGAATGCGAAATTGTCCATGTACCTGGGCCGTCCTTTGAGGGTTGCGTAGACGTATTTGGCACTCCATACTGTTTTTGTAGGTATTATTGTGTGTGGTGTTCGATTATTGATGCATCATTCTGTCTGATGCGGGAACTAATGCGAGCAGCGTGTTCTGCTCAAGGTCAAGAATGCGAAATTGTCCATGTACCTGGGCCGTCCTTTGAGGGTTGCGTAGACGTATTTGGCACTCCATACTGTTTTTGTAGGTATTATTGTGTGTGGTGTTCGATTATTGATGCATCATTCTGCCTGATGCGGGAACTAATGCGAGGTGCGTGTTCTGCTCAAGGTCAAGAATGCGAAATTGTCCATGTACCTGGGCCGTCCTTTGAGGGTTGCGTAGACGTATTTGGCACTCCATACTGTTTTTGTAGGTATTATTGTGTGTGGTGTTCGATTATTGATGCATCATTCTGCCTGATGCGGGAACTAATGCGAGCAGCGTGTTCTGCTCAAGGTCAAGAATGCGAAATTGTCCATGTACCTGGGCCGTCCTTTGAGGGTTGCGTAGACGTATTTGGCACTCCATACTGTTTTTGTAGGTATTATTGTGTGTGGTGTTCGATTATTGATGCATCATTCTGTCTGATGCGGGAACTAATGCGAGCAGCGTGTTCTGCTCAAGGTCAAGAATGCGAAATTGTCCATGTACCTGGGCCGTCCTTTGAGGGTTGCGTAGACGTATTTGGCACTCCATACTGTTTTTGTTGGTATTATTGTGTGTGGTGTTCGATTATTGATGCATTATTCTGTCTGATGCGGGAACTAATGCGAGGTGCGTGTTCTGCTCAAGGTCAAGAATGCGAAATTGTCCATGTACCTGGGCCGTCCTTTGAGGGTTGCGTAGACGTATTTGGCACTCCATACTGTTTTTGTAGGTATTATTGTGTGTGGTGTTCGATTATTGATGCATCATTCTGCCTGATGCGGGAACTAATGCGAGGTGCGTGTTCTGCTCAAGGTCAAGAATGCGAAATTGTCCATGTACCTGGGCCGTCCTTTGAGGGTTGCGTAGACGTATTTGGCACTCCATACTGTTTTTGTAGGTATTATTGTGTGTGGTGTTCGATTATTGATGCATTATTCTGTCTGATGCGGGAACTAATGCGAGGTGCGTGTTCTGCTCAAGGTCAAGAATGCGAAATTGTCCATGTACCTGGGCCGTCCTTTGAGGGTTGCGTAGACGTATTTGGCACTCCATACTGTTTTTGTAGGTATTATTGTGTGTGGTGTTCGATTATTGATGCATCATTCTGTCTGATGCGGGAACTAATGCGAGCAGCGTGTTCTGCTCAAGGTCAAGAATGCGAAATTGTCCATGTACCTGGGCCGTCCTTTGAGGGTTGCGTAGACGTATTTGGCACTCCATACTGTTTTTGTAGGTATTATTGTGTGTGGTGTTCGATTATTGATGCATCATTCTGCCTGATGCGGGAACTAATGCGAGGTGCGTGTTCTGCTCAAGGTCAAGAATGCGAAATTGTCCATGTACCTGGGCCGTCCTTTGAGGGTTGCGTAGACGTATTTGGCACTCCATACTGTTTTTGTTGGTATTATTGTGTGTGGTGTTCGATTATTGATGCATCATTCTGTCTGATGCGGGAACTAATGCGAGCAGCGTGTTCTGCTCAAGGTCAAGAATGCGAAATTGTCCATGTACCTGGGCCGTCCTTTGAGGGTTGCGTAGACGTATTTGGCACTCCATACTGTTGTTGTTGGTATTATTGTGTGTGGTGTTCGATTATTGATGCATTATTCTGTCTGATGCGGGAACTAATGCGAGGTGCGTGTTCTGCTCAAGGTCAAGAATGCGAATGTGTCCATGTACCTGGGCCGTCCTTTGAGGGTTGCGTAGACGTATTTGGCACTCCATACTGTTGTTGTTGGTATTATTGTGTGTGGTGTTCGATTATTGATGCATCATTCTGTCTGATGCGGGAACTAATGCGAGGTGCGTGTTCTGCTCAAGGTCAAGAATGCGAAAGTGTCCATGTACCTGGGCCGTCCTTTGAGGGTTGCGTAGACGTATTTGGCACTCCATACTGTTGTTGTTATTATTATTGTGTGTGGTGCTCGATTATTGATGCATCATTCTGTCTGATGCGGGAACTAATGCGAGGTGCGTGTTCTGCTCAAGGTCAAGAATGCGAAAGTGTCCATGTACCTGGGCCGTCCTTTGAGGGTTGCGTAGACGTATGTGGCACTCCATACTGTTGTTGTTCGTATTATTGTGTGTGGTGTTCGATTATTGATGCATCATTCTGTCTGATGCGGGAACTAATGCGAGGTGCGTGTTCTGCTCAAGGTCAAGAATGCGAAAGTGTCCATGTACCTGGGCCGTCCTTTGAGGGTTGCGTAGACGTATTTGGCACTCCATACTGTTTTTGTTGGTATTATTGTGTGTGGTGTTCGATTATTGATGCATCATTCTGTCTGATGCGGGAACTAATGCGAGGTGCGTGTTCTGCTCAAGGTCAAGAATGCGAAAGTGTCCATGTACCTGGGCCGTCCTTTGAGGGTTGCGTAGACGTATGTGGCACTCCATACTGTTGTTGTTCGTATTATTGTGTGTGGTGTTCGATTATTGATGCATCATTCTGTCTGATGCGGGAACTAATGCGAGGTGCGTGTTCTGCTCAAGGTCAAGAATGCGAAATTGTCCATGTACCTGGGCCGTCCTTTGAGGGTTGCGTAGACGTATTTGGCACTCCATACTGTTGTTGTTGGTATTATTGTGTGTGGTGTTCGATTATTGATGCATTATTCTGTCTGATGCGGGAACTAATGCGAGGTGCGTGTTCTGCTCAAGGTCAAGAATGCGAAATTGTCCATGTACCTGGGCCGTCCTTTGAGGGTTGCGTAGACGTATTTGGCACTCCATACTGTTTTTGTAGGTATTATTGTGTGTGGTGTTCGATTATTGATGCATCATTCTGTCTGATGCGGGAACTAATGCGAGCAGCGTGTTCTGCTCAAGGTCAAGAATGCGAAATTGTCCATGTACCTGGGCCGTCCTTTGAGGGTTGCGTAGACGTATTTGGCACTCCATACTGTTTTTGTAGGTATTATTGTGTGTGGTGTTCGATTATTGATGCATCATTCTGCCTGATGCGGGAACTAATGCGAGGTGCGTGTTCTGCTCAAGGTCAAGAATGCGAAATTGTCCATGTACCTGGGCCGTCCTTTGAGGGTTGCGTAGACGTATTTGGCACTCCATACTGTTTTTGTTGGTATTATTGTGTGTGGTGTTCGATTATTGATGCATCATTCTGTCTGATGCGGGAACTAATGCGAGCAGCGTGTTCTGCTCAAGGTCAAGAATGCGAAATTGTCCATGTACCTGGGCCGTCCTTTGAGGGTTGCGTAGACGTATTTGGCACTCCATACTGTTGTTGTTGGTATTATTGTGTGTGGTGTTCGATTATTGATGCATTATTCTGTCTGATGCGGGAACTAATGCGAGGTGCGTGTTCTGCTCAAGGTCAAGAATGCGAATGTGTCCATGTACCTGGGCCGTCCTTTGAGGGTTGCGTAGACGTATTTGGCACTCCATACTGTTGTTGTTGGTATTATTGTGTGTGGTGTTCGATTATTGATGCATCATTCTGTCTGATGCGGGAACTAATGCGAGGTGCGTGTTCTGCTCAAGGTCAAGAATGCGAAAGTGTCCATGTACCTGGGCCGTCCTTTGAGGGTTGCGTAGACGTATTTGGCACTCCATACTGTTGTTGTTATTATTATTGTGTGTGGTGCTCGATTATTGATGCATCATTCTGTCTGATGCGGGAACTAATGCGAGGTGCGTGTTCTGCTCAAGGTCAAGAATGCGAAAGTGTCCATGTACCTGGGCCGTCCTTTGAGGGTTGCGTAGACGTATGTGGCACTCCATACTGTTGTTGTTCGTATTATTGTGTGTGGTGTTCGATTATTGATGCATCATTCTGTCTGATGCGGGAACTAATGCGAGGTGCGTGTTCTGCTCAAGGTCAAGAATGCGAAAGTGTCCATGTACCTGGGCCGTCCTTTGAGGGTTGCGTAGACGTATTTGGCACTCCATACTGTTTTTGTTGGTATTATTGTGTGTGGTGTTCGATTATTGATGCATCATTCTGTCTGATGCGGGAACTAATGCGAGGTGCGTGTTCTGCTCAAGGTCAAGAATGCGAAAGTGTCCATGTACCTGGGCCGTCCTTTGAGGGTTGCGTAGACGTATGTGGCACTCCATACTGTTGTTGTTCGTATTATTGTGTGTGGTGTTCGATTATTGATGCATCATTCTGTCTGATGCGGGAACTAATGCGAGGTGCGTGTTCTGCTCAAGGTCAAGAATGCGAAATTGTCCATGTACCTGGGCCGTCCTTTCAGGGTTGCGTAGACGTATTTGGCACTCCATACTGTTGTTGTTGGTATTATTGTGTGTGGTGTTCGATTATTGATGCATTATTCTGTCTGATGCGGGAACTAATGCGAGGTGCGTGTTCTGCTCAAGGTCAAGAATGCGAAATTGTCCATGTACCTGGGCCGTCCTTTGAGGGTTGCGTAGACGTATTTGGCACTCCATACTGTTGTTGTTGGTATTGTTGTGTGTGGTGTTCGATTATTGATGCATCATTCTGTCTGATGCGGGAACTAATGCGAGGTGCGTGTTCTGCTCAAGGTCAAGAATGCGAAATTGTCCATGTACCTGGGCCGTCCTTTGAGGGTTGCGTAGACGTATTTGGCACTCCATACTGTTGTTGTTGGTATTATTGTGTGTGGTGTTCGATTATTGATGCATCATTCTGTCTGATGCGGGAACTAATGCGAGGTGCGTGTTCTGCTCAAGGTCAAGAATGCGAAAGTGTCCATGTACCTGGGCCGTCCTTTGAGGGTTGCGTAGACGTATGTGGCACTCCATACTGTTGTTGTTGGTATTATTGTGTGTATTGTTCGATTATTGATGCATCATTCTGTCTGATGCGGGAACTAATGCGAGGTGCGTGTTCTGCTCAAGGTCAAGAATGCGAAAGTGTCCATGTACCTGGGCCGTCCTTTGAGGGTTGCGTAGACGTATGTGGCACTCCATACTGTTGTTGTTGGTATTATTGTGTGTATTGTTCGATTATTGATGCATCATTCTGTCTGATGCGGGAACTAATGCGAGGTGCGTGTTCTGCTCAAGGTCAAGAATGCGAAATTGTCCATGTACCTGGGCCGTCGTTTGAGGGTTGCGTAGACGTATTTGGCACTCCATACTGTTGTTGTTGTTATTATTGTGTGTGGTGTTCGATTATTGATGCATCATTCTGTCTGATGCGGGAACTAATGCGAGGTGCGTGTTCTGCTCAAGGTCAAGAATGCGAAAGTGTCCATGTACCTGGGCCGTCCTTTGAGGGTTGCGTAGACGTATTTGGCACTCCATACTGTTGTTGTTGTTATTATTGTGTGTGGTGTTCGATTATTGATGCATCATTCTGTCTGATGCGGGAACTAATGCGAGGTGCGTGTTCTGCTCAAGGTCAAGAATGCGAAAGTGTCCATGTACCTGGGCCGTCCTTTGAGGGTTGCGTAGACGTATTTGGCACTCCATACTGTTGTTGTTGTTATTATTGTGTGTGGTGTTCGATTATTGATGCATCATTCTGTCTGATGCGGGAACTAATGCGAGGTGCGTGTTCTGCTCAAGGTCAAGAATGCGAATGTGTCCATGTACCTGGGCCGTCCTTTGAGGGTAACGTAGACGTATTTGGCACTCCATACTGTTATTGTTGGTATTATTGTGTGTGGTGTTCGATTATTGATGCATCATTCTGGCTGATGCGGGAACTAATGCGAGGAGCGTGTTCTGCTCAAGGTCAAGAATGCGAAAGTGTCCATGTACCTGGGCCGTACTTTGAGGGTTGCGTAGACGTATTTGGCACTCCATACTGTTGTTGTTGGTATTATTGTGTATGGTGTTCGATTATTGATGCATCATTCTGTCTGATGCGGGAACTAATGCGAGCAGCGTGTTCTGCTCAAGGTCAAGAATGCGAAAGTGTCCATGTACCTGGGCCGTACTTTGAGGGTTGCGTAGACGTATTTGGCACTCCATACTGTTGTTGTTGGTATTATTGTGTGTGGTGTTCGATTATTGATGCATCATTCTGTCTGATGCGGGAACTAATGCGAGCAGCGTGTTCTGCTCAAGGTCAAGAATGCGAAAGTGTCCATGTACCTGGGCCGTACTTTGAGGGTTGCGTAGACGTATTTGGCACTCCATACTGTTGTTGTTGGTATTATTGTGTATGGTGTTCGATTATTGATGCATCATTCTGTCTGATGCGGGAACTAATGCGAGCAGCGTGTTCTGCTCAAGGTCAAGAATGCGAAAGTGTCCATGTACCTGGGCCGTACTTTGAGGGTTGCGTAGACGTATTTGGCACTCCATACTGTTGTTGTTGGTATTATTGTGTGTGGTGTTCGATTATTGATGCATCATTCTGGCTGATGCGGGAACTAATGCGAGGAGCGTGTTCTGCTCAAGGTCAAGAATGCGAAAGTGTCCATGTACCTGGGCCGTACTTTGAGGGTTGCGTAGACGTATTTGGCACTCCATACTGTTGTTGTTGGTATTATTGTGTGTGGTGTTCGATTATTGATGCATCATTCTGTCTGATGCGGGAACTAATGCGAGCAGCGTGTTCTGCTCAAGGTCAAGAATGCGAAAGTGTCCATGTACCTGGGCCGTACTTTGAGGGTTGCGTAGACGTATTTGGCACTCCATACTGTTGTTGTTGGTATTATTGTGTATGGTGTTCGATTATTGATGCATCATTCTGTCTGATGCGGGAACTAATGCGAGGTACGTGTTCTGCTCAAGGTCAAGAATGCGAATGTGTCCATGTACCAGGGCCGTCCTTTGAGGGTTGCGTAGACGTATTTGGCACTCCATACTGTTGTTGTTGGTATTATTGTGTGTGGTGTTCGATTATTGATGCATCATTCTGTCTGGTGCGGGTACTAATGCGAGGTGCGTTTTTCTGCTTTCAAAGAGGCGCTTTGGTCTTTAACACTTTCCCGGGCGGCAGCGCGCCAGGGCTTCTTGCGGAGGGGTTAAGTACCGACTCTGGCTGATCATAAAACCTCTCTGAAACGGAGGTAGTCAGCTATTACGAGAGAGTCAGGTATATACAGTGCTGTCGTTGGGAAAGTATTAGGATCGATGGGTCAACACTGGTCAGTAGTATGCGCGGGTTTCATTTGCACCAGCAAAGGTCAAGAATGCGCATGTGTTTGTATACTTGGGCCTCCTTCGAGGGTTGCGTACACATAGGTGGTACTCCATACTGTTGTTGTTGGTATTATTGTGTGTGGTGTTCGGTTATTGATGCATCATTCTGTCTGATGCGGGTACTAATACGAGGTGCGTTTTCTGCTTTCAAAGAGGCCCTTTGGTCTTTAACACTTTCCCGGGCGGCAGCGCGCCAGGGCTTCTTGCGGAGGGGTTAAGTACCGACTCTGGCTGATCATAAAACCTCTCTGAAACGGAGGTAGTCAGCTATTACGAGAGAGTCAGGTATATACAGTGCTGTCGTTGGGAAAGTATTAGGATCGATGGGTCAACACTGGTCAGTAGTATGCGCGGGTTTCATTTGCACCTGCAAAGGTCAAGAATGCGCATGTGTTTGTATACTTGGGCCTCCTTCGAGGGTTGCGTACACGTAGGTGGTACTCCATACTGTTGTTGTTGGTATTATTGTGTGTGGTGTTCGGTTATTGATGCATCATTCTGTCTGATGCGGGAACTAATGCGAGCAGCGTGTTCTGCTCAAGGTCAAGAATGCGAAAGTGTCCATGTACCTGGGCCGTCCTTTGAGGGTTGCGTAGACGTATTTGGCACTCCATACTGTTGTTGTTGGTATTATTGTGTGTGGTGTTCGATTATTGATGCATCATTCTGTCTGGTGCGGGTACTAATGCGAGGTGCGTTTTTCTGCTTTCAAAGAGGCGCTTTGGTCTTTAACACTTTCCCGGGCGGCAGCGCGCCAGGGCTTCTTGCGGAGGGGTTAAGTACCGACTCTGGCTGATCATAAAACCTCTCTGAAACGGAGGTAGTCAGCTATTACGAGAGAGTCAGGTATATACAGTGCTGTCGTTGGGAAAGTATTAGGATCGATGGGTCAACACTGGTCAGTAGTATGCGCGGGTTTCATTTGCACCAGCAAAGGTCAAGAATGCGCATGTGTTTGTATACTTGGGCCTCCTTCGAGGGTTGCGTACACATAGGTGGTACTCCATACTGTTGTTGTTGGTATTATTGTGTGTGGTGTTCGGTTATTGATGCATCATTCTGTCTGATGCGGGTACTAATACGAGGTGCGTTTTCTGCTTTCAAAGAGGCCCTTTGGTCTTTAACACTTTCCCGGGCGGCAGCGCGCCAGGGCTTCTTGCGGAGGGGTTAAGTACCGACTCTGGCTGATCATAAAACCTCTCTGAAACGGAGGTAGTCAGCTATTACGAGAGAGTCAGGTATATACAGTGCTGTCGTTGGGAAAGTATTAGGATCGATGGGTCAACACTGGTCAGTAGTATGCGCGGGTTTCATTTGCACCTGCAAAGGTCAAGAATGCGCATGTGTTTGTATACTTGGGCCTCCTTCGAGGGTTGCGTACACGTAGGTGGTACTCCATACTGTTGTTGTTGGTATTATTGTGTGTGGTGTTCGGTTATTGATGCATCATTCTGTCTGATGCGGGAACTAATGCAAGGTGCGTTTTCTGCTTTCAAAGAGGCCCTTTGGTCTTTAACACTTTCCCGGGCGGCAGCGCGCCAGGGCTTCTTGCGGAGGGGTTAAGTACCGACTCTGGCTGATCATAAACCCTCTCTGAAACGGAGGTAGTCAGCTTTTACGAGAGAGTCAGGTATATACAGTGCTGTCGTTGGGAAAGTATTAGGATCGATCGGTCAACACTGGTCAGTAGTATGCGCGGGTTTCATTTGCACCTGCAAAGGTCAAGAATGCGCATGTGTTTGTATACTTGGGCCTCCTTCGAGGGTTGCGTACACGTAGGTGGTACTCCATACTGTTGTTGTTGGTATTATTGTGTGTGGTGTTCGGTTATTGATGCATCATTCTGTCTGATGCGGGAACTAATGCAAGGTGCGTTTTCTGCTTTCAAAGAGGCCCTTTGGTCTTTAACACTTTCCCGGGCGGCAGCGCGCCAGGGCTTCTTGCGGAGGGGTTAAGTACCGACTCTGGCTGATCATAAAACCTCTCTGAAACGGAGGTAGTCAGCTATTACGAGAGAGTCAGGTATATACAGTGCTGTCGTTGGGAAAGTATTAGGATCGATGGGTCAACACTGGTCAGTAGTATGCGCGGGTTTCATTTGCACCTGCAAAGGTCAAGAATGCGCATGTGTTTGTATACTTGGGCCTCCTTCGAGGGTTGCGTACACGTAGGTGGTACTCCATACTGTTGTTGTTGGTATTATTGTGTGTGGTGTTCGGTTATTGATGCATCATTCTGTCTGATGCGGGAACTAATGCAAGGTGCGTTTTCTGCTTTCAAAGAGGCCCTTTGGTCTTTAACACTTTCCCGGGCGGCAGCGCGCCAGGGCTTCTTGCGGAGGGGTTAAGTACCGACTCTGGCTGATCATAAACCCTCTCTGAAACGGAGGTAGTCAGCTATTACGAGAGAGTCAGGTATATACAGTGCTGTCGTTGGGAAAGTATTAGGATCGATGGGTCAACACTGGTCAGTTGTATGCGCGGGTTTCATTTGCACCTGCAAAGGTCAAGAATGCGCATGTGTTTGTATACTTGGGTCTCCTTCGAGGGTTGCGTACACGTAGGTGGTACTCCATACTGTTGTTGTTGGTATTATTGTGTGTGGTGTTCGGTTATTGATGCATCATTCTGTCTGATGCGGGTACTAATGCGAGGTGCGTTTTCTGCTTTCAAAGAGGCCCTTTGGTCTTTAACACTTTCCCGGGCGGCAGCGCGCCAGGGCTTCTTGCGGAGGGGTTAAGTACCGACTCTGGCTGATGATAAACCCTCTCTGAAACGGAGGTAGTCAGCTATTACGAGAGAGTCAGGTATATACAGGGCTGTCGTTGGGAAAGTATTAGGATCGATGGGTCAACACTGGTGAGTTGTATGCGCGGGTTTCATTTGCACCTGCAAAGGTCAAGAATGCGCATGTGTTTGTATACTTGGGCCTCCTTCGAGGGTTGCGTACACGTAGGTGGTACTCCATACTGTTGTTGTTGGTATTATTGTGTGTATTGTTCGGTTATTGATGCATCATTCTGTCTGATGCGGGAACTAATTCGAGGTGTGTTTTCTGCTTTCAAAGAGGCCCTTTGGTCTTTAACACTTTCCCGGGCGGCAGCGCGCCAGGGCTTCTTGCGGAGGGGTTAAGTACCGACTCTGGCTGATCATAAAACCTCTCTGAAACGGAGGTAGTCAGCTATTACGAGAGAGTCAGGTATATACAGGGCTGTCGTTGGGAAAGTATTAGGATCGATGGGTCAACACTGGTCAGTAGTATGCGCGGGTTTCATTTGCACCTGCAAAGGTCAAGAATGCGCATGTGTTTGTATACTTGGGCCTCCTTCGAGGGTTGCGTACACGTAGGTGGTACTCCATACTGTTGTTGTTGGTATTATTGTGTGGTGTGGTGTTCGGTTATTGATGCATCATTCTGTCTGATGCGGGTACTAATGCGAGGTGCGTTTTCTGCTTTCAAAGAGGCCCTTTGGTCTTTAACACTTTCCCGGGCGGCAGCGCGCCAGGGCTTCTTGCGGAGGGGTTAAGTACCGACTCTGGCTGATCATAAAACCTCTCTGAAACGGAGGTAGTCAGCTATTACGAGAGAGTCAGGTATATACAGTGCTGTCGTTGGGAAAGTATTAGGATCGACGGGTCAACACTGGTCAGTAGTATGCGCGGGTTTCATTTGCACCTGCAAAGGTCAAGAATGCGCATGTGTTTGTATACTTGGGCCTCCTTCGAGGGTTGCGTACACGTAGGTGGTACTCCATACTGTTGTTGTTGGTATTATTGTGTGGTGTGGTGTTCGGTTATTGATGCATCATTCTGTCTGATGCGGGTACTAATGCGAGGTGCGTTTTCTGCTTTCAAAGAGGCCCTTTGGTCTTTAACACTTTCCCGGGCGGCAGCGCGCCAGGGCTTCTTGCGGAGGGGTTAAGTACCGACTCTGGCTGATCATAAAACCTCTCTGAAACGGAGGTAGTCAGCTATTACGAGAGAGTCAGGTATATACAGTGCTGTCGTTGGGAAAGTATTAGGATCGATGGGTCAACACTGGTCAGTAGTATGCGCGGGTTTCATTTGCACCTGCAAAGGTCAAGAATGCGCATGTGTTTGTATACTTGGGCCTCCTTCGAGGGTTGCGTACACGTAGGTGGTACTCCATACTGTTGTTGTTGGTATTATTGTGTGTATTGTTCGGTTATTGATGCATCATTCTGTCTGATGCGGGAACTAATTCGAGGTGTGTTTTCTGCTTTCAAAGAGGCCCTTTGGTCTTTAACACTTTCCCGGGCGGCAGCGCGCCAGGGCTTCTTGCGGAGGGGTTAAGTACCGACTCTGGCTGATCATAAACCCTCTCTGAAACGGAGGTAGTCAGCTATTACGAGATAGTCAGGTATATACAGTGCTGTCGTTGGGAAAGTATTAGGATCGATGGGTCAACACTGGTCAGTAGTATGCGCGGGTTTCATTTGCACCTGCAAAGGTCAAGAATGCGCATGTGTTTGTATACTTGGGCCTCCTTCGAGGGTTGCGTACACGTAGGTGGTACTCCATACTGTTGTTGTTGGTATTATTGTGTGTGGTGTTCGGTTATTGATGCATCATTCAGTCTGATGCGGGTACTAATGCGAGGTGCGTTTTCTGCTTTCAAAGAGGCCCTTTGGTCTTTAACACTTTCCCGGGCGGCAGCGCGCCAGGGCTTCTTGCGGAGGGGTTAAGTACCGACTCTGGCTGATCATAAACCCTCTCTGAAACGGAGGTAGTCAGCTATTACGAGAGAGTCAGGTATATACAGTGCTGTCGTTGGGAAAGTATTAGGATCGATGGGTCAACACTGGTCAGTAGTATGCGCGGGTTTCATTTGCACCTGCAAAGGTCAAGAATGCGCATGTGTTTGTATACTTGGGCCTCCTTCGAGGGTTGCGTACACGTAGGTGGTACTCCATACTGTTGTTGTTGGTATTATTGTGTGTATTGTTCGGTTATTGATGCATCATTCTGTCTGATGCGGGAACTAATTCGAGGTGTGTTTTCTGCTTTCAAAGAGGCCCTTTGGTCTTTAACACTTTCCCGGGCGGCAGCGCGCCAGGGCTTCTTGCGGAGGGGTTAAGTACCGACTCTGGCTGATCATAAACCCTCTCTGAAACGGAGGTAGTCAGCTATTACGAGATAGTCAGGTATATACAGTGCTGTCGTTGGGAAAGTATTAGGATCGATGGGTCAACACTGGTCAGTAGTATGCGCGGGTTTCATTTGCACCTGCAAAGGTCAAGAATGCGCATGTGTTTGTATACTTGGGCCTCCTTCGAGGGTTGCGTACACGTAGGTGGTACTCCATACTGTTGTTGTTGGTATTATTGTGTGTGGTGTTCGGTTATTGATGCATCATTCAGTCTGATGCGGGTACTAATGCGAGGTGCGTTTTCTGCTTTCAAAGAGGCCCTTTGGTCTTTAACACTTTCCCGGGCGGCAGCGCGCCAGGGCTTCTTGCGGAGGGGTTAAGTACCGACTCTGGCTGATCATAAACCCTCTCTGAAACGGAGGTAGTCAGCTATTACGAGAGAGTCAGGTATATACAGTGCTGTCGTTGGGAAAGTATTAGGATCGATGGGTCAACACTGGTGAGTTGTATGCGCGGGTTTCATTTGCACCTGCAAAGGTCAAGAATGCGCATGTGTTTGTATACTTGAGTCTCCTTCGAGGGTTGCGTACACGTAGGTGGTACTCCATACTGTTGTTGTTGGTATTATTGTATGTGGTGTTCGGTTATTTTAGCATCATTCTGGCTGATGCGGGATTTATCGCTAGTCTTTAGACATAGATGGCATATGCTTTTCATGCAATGCGAGAATGAGCGAGTAAGACATCTCTGTTCATCCGTAAGACAGAGATCTTCTCAGTACGGCCTATCTGTGGGTTAAGGATAGGTGCGCAGTTTTATGCTCGGTGTGGTGGTTGGGAGGAAAAGTTAGGCCAATGGCCAATTGCTTTATGAGCTTAAGTAGCTTTCATGCTACTTAAAAACATAATATCTTTTATCGCTAGTGTTTAGACATAGAATGCATATGCTTTTCTTGCAATGCAAGAATGAGTAAGTAAGACCACTCTGTTGAATCGTGTATCAGAGATCATCTCAGTACGACCTATCTGTAGGTTAACTATAGGTGCGCAGTTTTATGCTTGGTGTGGTGGTTGGGAGGAAAAGTTAGGCCAATGGCCAATTGCTTTAGTTGGGCTGTGCTTCGAGGGTTGTTTATGCATAAGTGGTACTTCATACTATTATTGTTAGTATTATTGTGTGTGATGTTCGATTATTGATGCATCATTCTGTCTGATGCGGGTACTAATGCGAGGTGCGTTTTCTGCTTTCAAAGAGGCCCTTTGGTCTTTAACACAAAAAATTTCAAAACAAGATATTTTGAAAATCACTCTATTAATTTTTTAAAATAAAACATTTATGAAATCCTTAAGATATATTATAACATTTGTTTAGTAAATTTTTTTTAGTAAAAAAAAAATAAAATCGGTCATAAATATCTAATTATATGACCAAATATGCAATTATTGTTCAAATATGCATTGAATACATAAAATATGCATCATATGCAAAATAAAATTGGTTAATTCGTTTTGTTTCTTTATGATTCGTGTAGATCTATTGAAATTTCAGTAGTCATATCATTAATTCAGGACATGCATTTTGCATATAGTCCGTGCTTTAGTAATTATTTAGGTAATTTCATAGGAATTTCGATGTTGAGGGATGCAATATGCAGATGGCAGGACAAATCGGTTGAAAATCCCCTTGATGTGTACCTGTCTAATATTAGATAATTTCATAGAATTAAAGTCCATCAACTAAAAACTTAAACTCAAACTTAAATCTCAGGTGAGGGAATATGTGTTACAATTGATTGACTGTAAATAGAAAATAGTAGATGTAGTAAATAGAATAAAATATATGTTAATATGAAAATTGTAGTTGCTATTTGTGTTTTCTTTTGTTGTTTTGTTGAAATTTTGTATATTATGTAGCGTTTTTTGCTAATAAATATTCTTTATTATATTATTATTAACTTTTGGATGCATACATAATTTTTTTATGATAATAATGCAAATTCACAAGGGGCAAAATACCACTGTAATTTTATAGAAATTTCGGAATTTACATGTCTTGTGTTAACTGTTATTCTAAAGTCCTCAAGAAATATTGGGAACGTGAATTAAAAATTGTAACAAAAAATGTAATTTTATAAGAATTTCCATGAAAAATACTTTAGGACTATAAAAAAGTCATCAGGATTTGCATGATTTTTTTTTTGAATATTTTCATATTAAATGGAATGAAGGTTCATAATAGTAAATTCCAAATTGCATGCAGGTTCATAAACAGTTTTTGGTAAAATTCCAAATTGCATGAAGGTTCATAAGCAATTTTGCTAAAATTGCAAATTGCATGAAGGCTCATAAGCAATTTTGGTACAATTTCAAATTGCATGAAGGTTCATAAGCAATTTTGCTAAAATTGCAAATTGCATGAAGGTTCATAAGCAATTTTGGTACAATTTCAAATTGCATGAAGGTTCATAAGCAATTTTGGTAAAATTCCTAAGAATTTTTATGAAATCATAATTTCATAGTAATTTTCATGAAAATTGCATGCAGGTTCATAAGATAAAATTCTAAATTGCATGAAGATTCATAAACAGTTTTGGTAAAATTCCAAATTGCATGAAGGTTGATAAGCAATTTTGGTAAAGTTTCAAATTGCATGAAGGCTCATAATCAATTTTGGTACAATTCCAAATTGCACGAAGGTTCATAAACAATTTTGGTAAAATTCCTAAGAATTTTTATGAAATCATAATTTCATAGTAATTTTCATGAAAATTGCATGCAGGTTCATAAGCAATTTTGATAAAATTCTAAATTGCATGAAGGTTCATAAGCAATTTTGACACAATTCCTAAGAATTTTCACGAAAACATAATTTCATAGTGATTTTCATGAAAATACTTATGTAATTTTATACAATTTTCAATAGACAGGCATACACGAAGCGAATTTTCAACCGATCTGTCCCACTGATCTGGGCCAGACGGCGGGACAGGGATGCCAATTTCGGACAGAGGGGCAGATCGGTTAAAAATCCCCTTCGTGTGTGCCTGCATAACATTTTAAAATTTCATAGAATTTAAAGTCAATAAACTTTTGGATACATACATACATACATAATCCATCCCTCTTTTACCCATTGGGTGTCGAGGATGACGTCGATACTTTTGGATACATGCATATGAAATTCAACGAAAATAATGAAAATTCATAAGAATTTGCTTTACTTTTATTGAATTTCATAGAATTTATTAGAACTGAATAAGAAAGACAAAAATCACTCCTTGTGTTCTTGAGAAAATTCTCCCACAAAATTTTCCAATATTTCTTATATTTAAGTTATTTTTGTAATGATAGTTTATCATTTTTAATTTTAGTTTTTCGTGCAGTGTTCCTACAAAAGTACTTTCATTCAATCATGCGTGGTAATGTTATATGAAAACATGCCAATATTGTCCAGTGAAATTCTTCTCCAACGAAATGAAAATTTGGCATAAATAACTAAAGTATTTCCTGCATCTATGAAATTTTAAATGTTTCCTTAAAGTTTCCAGTGCTACTTACCATTGGTCTTTATTTTGACATATATTTTGATAAAAATTGTTATTTTCTTTAAAAATATTCTACGCCCCATATGGAGTCGATAGCCCAATAAAGATCGATTATATATATTCTACGTGTATCTGCTCACATGAAAATTTTAAATTTTGTCTCGCAATTTTTCAATATTTTGATAAGTTATATTTGCAGAGAGAAAATAACTGGATTCAAACTGCCCAAAATATTGCCGCATCATCCTATTGTAATTGTGCGCAGTGATTAGACCTCTGATTAAAACCGCCGATTAAAACCGCGAATTAAATGATTCGAAATTCAGCATTTGGGGGTGAAGTAGAATCCCCATAGACTAACTACTTACTTATTAATTTTTAAATTAAAAATTACTTATTACTTAACAATGAACTTCTTCTACTGCTGAATTAAATCGTAATGCTGCAAATGCAACAATGCAGCTGTTACCGTGTACACACCTTTAAATGTACGAGCGAGTCCTGAGAACGTCTCACTCCTGGTTTTACTGGCAACACATTTCACAGCCTCATGAAGCAATTGTATTTCATAAGTGGCCAATGCGGCGCATTTCGGCGTGTCCAGATTATCCATAATCTACTTTTAAATTGTAGATTAACAGAAGTGCCACGAGATTCCTTCGAAGCCGAAAGAGGCGGTGTCTGGGGCGATTTAAATGGAAAACGCGGACGTAAAACACACGAAACTTTGTTGCTGATGGATGCCGGGACGAGGTAACGAGCCTATTTGCCTCAGCCAGGGTCAAGAGGAGGTTCTAGGCGAAAACTTTGAAGCGTTTCGTTTTGAAGCGCTGATAAAGAAAGTTTTACTAACTACAAGGTAATTACAAGTTACTTTGAGCTAAGTTAACTCGAAGATCGTGAGTTGCAAATGTTCGAGGGTGTGTTTTGTAAGGGATGTTTGCCCTAAAGTTTATGTTCTTTGTAGGACATGGGTTCTAAATTATCCCTACCTGGCTGATGCGCCTTCAGTAGTGCATTATGTGTAAGTGTGTGTCAGTCTCGATTTGTAAGGTCGTTACCATGTGAATACCAATATCGTTTGACTCGAGTCTTGAATTCGTGTTATATTTTCGTGGTGTAGAATTATATCAGGTTCAATTACTTCTGTATTGTAATGAAATATGGTCTCAGGATGGTTGTTTAGTCCATCAATTGTGAAAAAACATCACGATACACATTCAAACCGCAATACAATTCATTAAGCCACATTAACTAAATCATTATATGCGTGCACCGCAATCCAACAGCCGTCTTATCCTTCCGAGAGTGGCCGTGCTTACGAAGCGTGGTCAATAAAATTATGCCGAATAACACTGCTCAATTGTGCACACATGTTATTGCGTGATGAAGGTTATAACTTCCCTCGTCGTTCCTCCGCCTTTTTCGCTCCTTTTCGTCCGACTGCTCATTACAATCGGACGATGCTATGACCGTTAACCCCCAGAGCAACAGGCAGCCTCTGCGAGGCTTTTACGAATAATTAGGAATATCGACTTTCACGAGCGTGTCTCGCCTCTCGCGATGCTGCATCAGGACACTGTCACGCGATAAATTAATTTTTATCGGCTTTATATTGCCTGACAATTTATATATAAAAATACGTGTGTTATTTAATGAACCGTTTCTCTTCTCGCTTTATGGAGGCCCGGTGCGTTTTCCTAGTGGAATCGTGTCAAAGCTAGGCGCTGTGGAATTGGCCTCAAGGTCGCAGGAACTCTATTTTTATCGCCAGTTAACGCGCCCAGGTCACGTAATTAAATTAACAAGCACCGTGGTAGCACAAGAGGCGCCCAATTACCAAGCAAAATAGATTTTATAAATAAACAAGACGGTCCAGCCAATTTTTGGCAGTTGCAAAAATTGGGCAGCCAATAATCTAAAATTATATCCAAAACTCACCACAAGTCAGTCATAATTTGATTGATTCGACTAATTCGACTCCTGCATGGTGCTATATTGTATGGACAACTGAAGGTATGGGTGGATGTATGAAGAAATTGCTGAAGGTGAAAGGGCTAAAAGGTTCGTAGAAAATACCCACGCAAAGAGGGGACCAAATCAAGAAAATACTGTTAGTATAGTAACTGGCCAGTTGTACTTTAAAAGATTGAGCAATGTACTGAAAAACTGGCATTCCACCTACAAATGAACAAATCAGATAAAAAAAATTGCTCACTCGAGACGAAGAGGTAGACCAAAGCATAGATCAACAAAAATATTGCTATATAATACCATTCGACTCCTGAATGATGCTATATTTTATGGACACCTAAACGAATTGGTGGATGTATACAGAAATTGCTGAAGGTGAAAAGCCTAAAAGGTTCATAGAAAATTCCAACATAAAGAGGGTAGAGCAGATCAAGAAAATACTGCATGGTTAACATGCCAGTTGTGATTTAAAAATATCGTACAATGTGGTGAAAAACTGGCATTCAACCTACAAATGATAAGATCAGATTGCTCACTCGTCCGAAGAGATAGAGCAAGGCATAGACCAACGAAAATATTGGTAGCAGAATTACCTAGCCAGTTGTGATGTAAAAGATCGAACTATGTGGTGAAAAACTGACAGCCCACCTACAAATCAACAGATCAGATCAAGAAAAATTGCTCACTCGAGATCAAGAGATAGACCAAGGCATGGACCAACGAAAATATGTAGTACAATTAGCTAGCCAGTTGTTATGTAAATGATCGAGCAATGTAGTAAAACACTGGCATTGCACCTACAAATGAACAGCTCAGATCAAAAAAATTTACTCACTTGAGATCAAGTAATAGACCAAGGCAAAGACCAACGAAAATATTATCAGCACAGTTATATAGCCAGTTGGGATTTAAAAGATCGAACAAAGTGCTGAAAACATGACAGTCCACCTACAAATCAACAGATCAGATCAAGAAAAATTGTTCACTCAAGATCAAGAGATAGACCAAGGCATGGACCAACGAAAATATGTTGTACAATTAGCTAGCCAGTTGTTATGTAAATGATCGAGCAATGTAGTAAAAAACTGGCATTGCACCTATAAATGAACAGCTCAGATCAAGAAAATTTGCTCACTCGAGATCAAGAGATAGACCATGGCAAGGATCGACGAAAATATTATTAGCACAGTTACCTAGCCAGTTGTGATGTAAAGAGATCGTACAATGTGGTGAAAAACTGGCATTCCATTTACAAATGAACAGATCACATCAAGAAATATTGTTCCCTCGAGATCAAGAGATGGACCAAGGCATAGACCAACAAAAATATTGGTAGCACAATTACGTAGCCTGTAATGTAAGACAAAAAATTGACGAATCAGATCAAGAAAATTCTAGCAGCACAAAATTACCAAACCAGTTGTAATGTGAGACATCCATAAATGTGGTGAAAAACTGCAAACGAAGCTCCCATTACCATCTAAGTAGAGATCGAACATGATCATGACTCTTTTATAATGAAGAAAACGCATAATACATTATTAGTATACGTTAAGTATACATACAAGTATATATACAAGTATATATTAAGTATATATACAAGTAAGCATACATTAAGTATTATTATTATTTGGAAGGTGTGGAGATCCATTTCTGAAAAATGTTCTTATAATATGCGATGTTTTGCACTTTCAGGTAATTTTTTTTATTATTATCACTTTTCTAAGCTGTAAGCTTTAGAGATTTGAGGAAGCAAAAGGTGCTCTATTTTCAGTTATGTTTTCGGTTAATATCAATATTTCTGAACTCGATATCATCTTCTATCCCCTCTTCCTTTTCTTACATGTTTTCTTCTTCTTCTTATATTATTATTTGATAGGTGTGGAGATCTATTTCTGAGTAGGCAATGTTTTTATAATATGGGATGTTTTGCACTCTCAGGTAAAAATAATAATAATAATTATTATTATTATCACTTTTCTAAGCTGTAAGGTTTAGAGCTTCGAGGAAGCAAAAGGTGCTCTATTTTCAGTTTTGTTTTCGGTTAATATCAATATTTCTTAACCCGATATCATCTTCTTTCCCTTCTTCCTTTTCTTATATGTTTTCTTCTTCTTCTTTTATTATTATTTGGCAGGTGTGAGGATCTATTTCTGAGTAGGTAATGTTTTTATAATATGGGGTGTTTTGCACTCTCAGGTAAAAATTATTAGTTATTATTATCACTTTTCTAAGCTGTAAGGTCTACAGTTTTGAGGAAGCCAAGGTGCTCGATTTTCAGTTTTGTTTTCGGTTAATATCGATATTTCTTAACCCGATATGTTCTTCTTCTTATACTTTTTCTTATATGTTTTCTTCTTCTTCTTATACGTTTTTTTTCTCTTTGTTGTATGTTTTATTCTTTTTATAAGTTTCGTCTTCTTCCTCTTCTTCAGCTAAGGTTCATTCAAACTTTTCAACCTTACATTCCAAAACATTTCCCAATTGTAAATAAATTCAATCAAAACACTTTTAAAAGTGTTATACACAAAATACATTTATAAATTCTATAAGAAATATATGAATATTAAAACAAGTGTATATCGAAGACATTCAATAACAACGTACTAGAAAATTTAATAAGAAATTCTAAACCGGTTTCCATGAAAGGAGATAGCAGACAATGTAACAATTACAGAGGAAATTTCAGTAAAATAAAAATTCTGTAAATAATTTCTATAAAAATTTCTAAAAAAACCTGTAAGTGCTTTATAATGAATAATCCCTGCTCCCGAAGTAATGAAGCAATGAAGCATGAAGCACGAATCATTAAAAACACAATTATAAATTATATTCGAAATCTATAGATATTTAAAAAAAATGTAAATCGAAGACGTTTAATGAAACGTACTTAAATTCTCTAGTACGTTTTTTGAACGTCTTCGATTTGCATTTTTTTTAAATATCTATAGATTTCATATATAATTTATAATTGTGCTTTTAATGATTCATGCTTCATGCTGCATTGCTTCATTACTTCATTACTTCGGGAGCAGGGATAAGGCATTTTAAACCGGTTTGTATGAAAGGATATAGCAGACAATGTAACAATTACAGAAGAATGTTTGTTCTTTACTTAACTGATAAAAATACCTATAATACTATAATACTTATAGCTTGTTTTTGTTTTCGTCTTTTACAAGAAATCGTTTCTGTGAAGCAGTTTTGCCTTCTTTAAAGAAGCAAAGAAGTTAAGAAAAACGTACAAAATTGTAGGCAGCACAATTTTAATTACATAATTTTACAAGAAATACACTTAATAGAACAAAATAAACTTTTTCTAGAATTTTCGCATTTAGAAAATCTATTATAATTTCATAACAAAATCATCTAACACTTCATTCAGATTTCATAAACTATATTTACGAAAAACCAGGGATTGTGATGTAAACTGAAATTTGCACTGAACTTCCTGAAATTTTCATCTAAAATGTATTATATTTTCTTGTGTGGATAAAACGCTATCTAAATAGCTATTATCTGACAAGATATTTTTGGAAGTCTGATTCAAAATTTTAACGAATTATAGGTACTTAATGGATTTATACCTAATTACCTAATTTATACCTAATTAGGTACCTAGGTACCTAATATTTAAAAAAAAATACAATATTTTCCGATGGATGGAAGATGGAAATTGGTATAGTAATTTCAAAACTAACTTACAAAATTAGGTATATATAGTTTTTAACCATCTAGAGGCATTTTGTTATCTTTAACAGTTATTGTTGAAATACACAATTTTAAAAGCATGTTTCTTGAAATATCTATGAACACGTATACATGACAAAAATCTATCAATCTAAAATATCTATAATCAAAATCTACAGGGTGTTTCAGGAAGAAGTGCAAATATTTTGGGAAGTTGTAGTATGGATTATTCTAAGCAATAAATGGTATATGAGCATCGTTGATCAATGGTTACAACTGTCAATGACGATTATTTGTATAAAGGCAAAAGTTTCGAGTGTAGTGGATCGCCCCTTGGTGATTGTAATTAGTGATAGTAGCAAAAATAATCTGGCGTTAAATTAAAAATCAAAATTAAAAGTTTAAACAAACAAAATTCTGAAAGATAAGAAACTTAACAAATATTAAGTAAATAAATTAAAAATTATAAATTAAACACATATTGTATTTAAAATATATGATTAGGTAACTGTTTCAGTGTTATGTCCACATAGATAAAAATCCAATTGACATTTGTAACTTTGTTGAAATCTGAATAATCAAAAAGTCATGGTAAAATTTGTTATTTCAGTTATCATATCGAAATCCAGTTGAAAATTTAAATGAAGGAAGTTATATAGTTCCATATAGGTATCAGTATAGGTATTCCATATAGGTATTCCATATAGTATAAGTAGAAGATAACATCCGGAAATTTTCTGAATCCAATATTTTTAATATTTGTTATGTTTTGTGTTCTGAAATTTTGACAGATAAGAAACTTAATGAAAATTAAGTAAATAAATTAATTAAACATATATTCTATTTAAAATATATTATTAGGTAACTGTTTCAGTGTGATGCCCGGATAGGTGAAAATCCAATTGACATTTGAAACTTAGTTGAAATCTGAAATATCAAAAATTCTTAATAAAATTTGTTATTTCAGTAATCATATCGAAATCTAGTTGAACTTTCAAATGAAGGAAGTTATATAGTTCCATATAGGTATAAGTATAGGTATTCCATATAGGTATTCCATATAGTATAAGTAGAAGATAAGAACCGGAAATTTTCTGAATTCCATTTTTTATATATTTGTTATTTTTGTGTCCTGAAAGATGTTTTAGATTAATTTGGAAGATGAAATTTAAAAACGGATGTGCGTAGTAAACGGAAGATAATAATTATTTTTTTTAAATGGGGATATCCCGGCACTTCCACCATATTGTTATAAAGGGCATCAGTAATGTATGGCACATTTTTATTACCGAATGTATAATTGCTAGGGTTATTAATTTACTATTTTCTAGTGGCATGTTTAGTCGTAATGTGTGCTAATTGAGCAAGCCGTAAAAGCTTTAATTTACGTGTTTATGCACAAAATTTAAAAAAAAATCTGCCCCCTTTATGAATGTATAGATTGGTATTGGTGATATGAATTGATATGCAGTAAATATTGATAATATGAGTAATTAAGGTCTGTGTTGGTAGGATTCTTTTGTGAAACTGATGATTTCCAATTAAAATCTCGGCGTTGAGGCAGATGCTGATAAAAAGTAGGCGATTCCTAATTAATGGCATCCGGTTCGCTTAAACTACGAAACAATCGAAGGCTCCGGACTAAGTGCACTCGACTATCCGTGTCAATTAAGCAGATAGCAGCGAGTCCCTGGGACACGGGGATATAAAATGCGAACCGAATGCTGGAGGACTTGTCTGGGCGAAATTAACGTCTAGTTTGGAGAGGTTTGTAGGTGGAACTGATCCAACACGTGGTGGTAAACAACGGTGCCAACACACTGAAATAAGATAGACTGCGGGCACACGGAGACGTGAATGTGTCATGCCACTAAAAATAGCCCCCAGTTCAGAGCGCGTCCGTCGCGAGCACCAGCAGCCGGGGCTGCGCAGGGCGAGGGTCTCCTCCGTGGGGGCCGTCTCCGAGCGGGTGGAGGGCCCCACGTGGCGGTTTTCGGGCGTCCGAGGGCCATCACCAGGGGCGCCGTTACGTGAACAAAGGCCCGAAGGCACAAAGAGCAGGGCGTAGCCTGCCGGCCCCTGTTGGTCGATAAACCAGCATGGCCGCCGACCTTCAACATGGAACCCGGGCCTTAACAGACACAAAAAAAAGAGAGCCAGTGTCACCAACTATTGCTCGCCCATCGGGCTTCGCGGCGCTCCAATGACGACGGAAATCGGGGAAAACTCGGTGTGAGCGTGTTCGACGGCACGTGGGATCGACCGGCGCCGCTCCCCACGTCCACCGCCGCCGAAAAACGCGCACTCCTGGCCTCCCGCCCCCGCTGGAGCGCCGTCCGGACGGCGCACGGATCGAACCCGGGGAGAGAGCCGCGGTTGAGGTAGGTCCAAAGACTTCTGCATGCTCCGCCAAGGACGCGGCCATCGGGGGCCCGTCCGACGCAATCCTTGCCCCGAATACGCCACGGGTTACCCCGCCGTCCATCCTCAAGGCCCCATCTTGCATATGCCGTAAATTCGCGGAGGACGCGTGGGCAACTCAGCAATTCTGCAAGCTCACACAAACGCCAGACCCAATAATGCGGGATATTCCAGCGGAATTGCACTTCTAAAAGTAGAGTTTATGCAGGACTCGGTTATTGTGTGGCGCGCCGTGTTCAAAAACAAGGATTGAATTACTTACAACACAACGCTTTTACGTCCGTTTTACTGCTTCATTTCTCCAGCTCCAGCAAAACGCAGAAATTATGCTTCATAATGGCGCCAATTAGCTCTCAAACTGCACAGGCAATCCCGCCACAAAAACTAAAATCAAACTCGAATAAATCTGCGAATAAAAACTGCAATGGAAACCTTGAATCCACCATAAATACGAATTTCCTATTGCTATGCTGCCCCAACATATCTCACATGCACCTGAACATAAACTCAAAGTAGTAAAAGTAAGTTGAGTGCTATGCTTCATAATGACTCCAATTAGTTCTTAAACTGCACAGGTAATGGTGCCACAAAAACTAAAATCAAACTCGAATAATGAATACCTGAACATAAACTCAAAGTAGTAAAAGTAAGTTAAGTGTTATGTTTCATAATGGCTCCAATTAGCTCTTAAACTGCACAGGCAATACCGCCACAAAAACTAAACTCAAACTCGAATAAAAACTGCAATAGAAACCTTGAATCTACCACAAATACGAATTTACTATTGCTACGCTGCCCCAACATATCTTACATGCACCTAAACATAAACTCAAAGCAGTAAAAGTAAGTTGAGTGTTATGCTTCAGAATGGCTCCAATTAAATCTTAAACTGCACAGGTAATGGTGCCACAAAAACTAAAATCAAACTCGAATAATGAATACCTGAACATAAACTCAAAGTAGTAAAAGTAAGTTGAGTGTTATGTTTCATAAAGGCTCCAATTAGCTCTTAAACTGCACAGGCAATCCCGCCACAAAAACTAAAATCAAACTCGAATAAATCTGCGAATAAAAACTGCAATGGAAACCTTGAATCCACCATAAATACGAATTTCCTATTGCTATGCTGCCCCAACATATCTCACATGCACCTGAACATAAACTCAAAGTAGTAAAAGTAAGTTGAGTGCTATGCTTCATAATGACTCCAATTAGTTCTTAAACTGCACAGGTAATGGTGCCACAAAAACTAAAATCAAACTCGAATAATGAATACCTGAACATAAACTCAAAGTAATAAAAGTTAGTTGAGTGTTATGCTTCATAATGGCTCCAATAAGCTCTTAAACTGCACAGGCAATGCTACCACAAAAACTAAAATCAAACTCGAATAAAAACTGCAATAGAAATCTTGAATCCACCATAAATACGAATTTCCTGTTGCTATGCTGTCCCAACATATCTTACATGTACCTGAACATCAACTCAAAGTAGTAAAAGTAAGTTGAGTGTTATGTTTCATAATTGCTCTAAATAGCTCTTAAACTGCACAGGCAATGATGCCACAAAAACTAAAATCAAACTCGTATATATCTGCGAATAAAAACTACAATAGAAATCTTGAATCCACCATAAATAGGAATTTCCTATTGCTATGCTGTCCCAACATATCTCACATGCACCTAAACAAATGCAAAGTAGTAAAAGTAAGTTGAGTTGGAACTAGAAATAATTGAGTAAACTCAAGAAGCACTAAAAGTTCATTATAAATAAGTAATAGATTCGACCCATTGCAACACCTCCTTCTTTGTTCTTCATATTAAAAAAACTCAAAGTAGTAAAAATAAGTTGAGTGTTTTGTTTCATAATGGCTCCAATGAGCTATTAAACTGCTGCCACAAAAACTAAAATCAAACTCGAATAAATCTGCGAATGAAAACTGCAATAGAAATCTTGAATCCACCATAAATACGAATTTCGTATTGCCATGCTGTCCCAACATATCTTACATGCACCTGAACATAAACTCAAAGTAGTAAAAGTAAGCTGAGTTGGATCTAGAAGTAATTGAGCAAACTTAAAAAGCAATAAATGTTCATTATAAATAAATAAAAGCATTCGATCCATTGCAACACCTCCTTCTTTGTTCTTCATATTCAAAAAACTCAAAGTAGTAAAAGTAAGTTGAGTGTTATGTTTCATAATGGCTCCAATTAGCTCTCAAACTGCACAGGCAATGCTACCACAAAAACTAAAATCAAACTCGAATAAATCTGCGAATAAAAACTGCAATAGAAATCTAGAATCCACCATAAATACGAATTTTATATTGCTATGCTGTCCCAACATATCTTACATGTACCTAAACATAAACTCAAAGTAGTAAAAGTAAGTTGAGTGTTATGTTTCATAATGGCTCCAATTGGCTTTTAAACTGCTGCCACAAACACTAAAATCAAACTCAAATAAATCTGCGAATAAAAACTGCAATAGAAATCTTGAATCCACCATAAATACTAATTTCGTATTGGTATGCTGTGCCAACATATCTTACATGCACCTCAACATAAACTCATACCTGAATATGCTGAAATAATAATCAGTAATATCAAATATGAAATTAATCCATTTTCAGAAATTTCAGTATTAGCTAACCCATACCTGCACATATTGAAAGTTATATCTTCGATTTTCTCACTTATTCATTACAGAAACTTTGCCATATCTTCGGGAATAATGTCTTTAGGTGTAGTAAATACAAATCTAATATTAAATATGTAATTCATAAATATTCAGAAGTTTCAGTAATAGCTAACCCATACCTGTAAATGCTGAAAATTATATGCTCGATTTTCTCATTTATTCATTACAGAAACTTTGCCAAATTTTCAGGAATAATGTCTTCAGGTGTAGTAACTACAAATCTAATATTAAATATGTAATTAATAAATTTTCAGAAATTTCAGTAATAGCTGACTCATACCTGTAAGTGCTGAAAGTTATATCTTCCATTTTCTCACTTATTCATTACAACAACTTTGGCAAATTTTCAGGAATAATATCTTTAGATGAAGTAAATACAAATCTTATATCAAATATATAATTAATAAATTTTCAGAAATTTCAGTAAAAGCTAACTCATACCTGTAAATGCTGAAAGTTATATGCTGGATTTTCTCACTTATTCACTTATTCAATACAGAAACTTTGCCAAATTTTCAGGAATAATGTCTTTAGGTTTAGTAAATACAAATCTAATATCAAATATGTAATTCATAAATTTTCAGACATTTCAGTAATAGCTAACCCATACCTGTAAATGCTGAAAATTATATGCTCGATTTTCTTACTTATTCATTACAGAAACTTTACCAAATTTTCAGGCATAATGTCTTTAGATGTGGTAAATACATACCTAATATCAAATATGGAATTCAGAAATTTTCATAAATTTCAGTAATAGCTAACCCTTAACTGTAAATGCTGAAAGTTATATGCTCGATTTCTCACTTATTCAATACAGAAACTTTGCCAAATTTTCAGGAATAATGTCTTTAGGTATAGCAAATACATATCTAATATCAAATATGCATTTAATAAATTTTCAGAAATTTCACTAATAGCTAACCCATACGTGTGCATACTGAAAGTTATATCTTTGATTTTATCACTTATTCATTACAGAATCTTTGCCA
Source organism: Othius punctulatus (assembly GCA_951805005.1). NCBI lineage: Eukaryota > Metazoa > Arthropoda > Insecta > Coleoptera > Staphylinidae > Othius > Othius punctulatus. The sequence goes on from OX638145.1 coordinate 11,652,547, forward strand.
AATGTTCAGAAATAATGTCTTTAGGTGTAGTAAATACAAATTTAAAATCAAATATGCAATTCAGAAAATTTCAGAAATTTCAGTAATAGGTAACCCATACCTGTACATACTGAAAGTTATATCTTCGATTTTCTCACTTATTCAATACAGAAACTGTGCCAAATATTCAGGAGTAATGTCTTTAGGTGTTGTAAATACAAATTTTAAATCAAATATGCAATTAATAAGTTTTCAGAAAATTCAGTAAAAACTAACTCATACCTGTAAATGCTGAAAGTTATATGCTCAATTTTCTCACTTACTCAATATATAAACTTTGCCACATATTCAGGAATAATGTCGTTAGGTGTAGTAAATACAAATATAATATTAAATATGTAATTAATAAATTTTCAGAAGTTTCAGTAATAGCTGACCCATACCTGTAAATGCTGAAAGTTATATGCTCGATTCTCTCACTTATTCATTACAGAAACTTTGCCAAATTTTCGGGAATAATGTCTTTAGGTGTAGTAAATACATATCTAATATCAAATATGTAATTAATAAATTTTCAGAAGTTTCAGTAAAAGCTAACCCATACCTGTAAATGCTGATAGTTATATCTTCCATTCTTGCCAAATTTTCAGCAAACTGTGGTTTTATTTTTATAAATTGGATTGACTTTTTAGTGATTAAAGAGATTTTTATGTATGTACACTGTCCACTATTTTTGGGATTTGTTGTATATTTTTTCAATTTCTTCTAGTAATTATTGCCCGATCAGATCAATAAAATTTGCAATTTCGTAAATTTTGAAAGTGCCTTAATCCTAATTGCCCGTCCGATCTATTCACGGTGCTAATGAATGCAAATCGGCTCCGAATCGATTTTTTAATCCTGCACACGAGCCTTGAGAGCGCCGCTTTTTCACGGCGTTTTGAAAGGCTTTCCGTGTTCAGGTGTTGCGTTTTATTATTGCCGACGGTTTTCCCACTATATAAATTAGAAATATCTTTTAATACCCCGGCTCTAAGCCACACAAATTGTGGGCATTTTATAGCCCCAGCCAGAAACTGCGTTCAATTAAAAAACCATTAAATGAGTCCATGTATTTATAAATCATTAAAAAAATATTTATACAGTTCCACTCATTCATGTAATCAGGTGATGTGAATTAGAAGGTAGAAGGTAGAGATAATGAGAAAATGAGGTGTTGAAATGAAGTATGTTTTATAAATCTGATATATACAGATTACATATAGATACATATAGATATATAGGTATAGTATATATTATATATACCGGGCTTTTTTTTCGTTTTTACACATATGATTGACAATGACACCAGTTGTACATTGTCCATCATATGTGTAATAAGGAAAAAAAAGCCCGGTATATTATTTCAGTAATTGGAAATTTGTTTTTGTGTGTTCAATGTTACGAATACGTATTTCTTAAGTTTGATTTACATTTTTCTGTGAGTAGTTAAATAACTTTTTAAGTATTATTTGGCACTTTTGTAAAGTATTACTTTTATTTTGGCATTTAAAAAATTAATCAATACAGGACGTGTTGATATGTATTTTGATTTTCTTGGGGAAGATGAGATGTAGTTTTGTTGGAATTTCCGTGTAGACAAGTCGTGAATTCGTTGTTCAGCGTTTCCAGTCACATTGAAAACCGTTTCCAGTTAATTAATAACATTGTAGCCGCCCAGACACACAAGGAAATTGGGTTTCTGAAACCGAAGCCGTTCACACAACTAATCTAAGCCGCGACTGTTAAGATCACACGGACGTAATTACAATAATAATTTACTCGTGTAATTAACTCGAAACCTGTTCGCCACGTAATTAAACGGCCTCCATACTTTCCCGGGTTCAATTAAAGTGTGGATACGTGCAGGCCAAAACCGCGGCTCCGCTTAATCGCGCAATGAGGCGAAAATCGGATTGCATTGTGCAGTCGGCTGCCAATTAACACTTAATTAACTCCGCGTAAGCAGCAAACAAACACAAAAAGCAGATAACGCAGCAAAAACGGCGTAATTAGGCGAGATACGCGGCCACGCACGCACACCTATGGGGTCGCTTCTTTCAAATTGCCTTAAGGGCCTTATCGGCGCAACAACCATGCGAATTTATGGCGATAATTACGGGAGGGTCACAGTGGGTTTGCAGAGAAAAATAATGGCTGATAGAAGTTGCTGATCTTGTGGAATGCATAATAATTAGAGGCGTTCAAAGTTTTAAACTCCAGTTATTATAATATAATGTTTGTAATTTCTGGGTAGTAGTAAAAGCAGTGACCGCAGCTTGGCTTGGAGGAAATTATGGGCCTGCAGTAAACCCCTTGAGAAACATAAATTACTTGCAAACTACTACCTTAAGGCATAAATCAATGCGCTGATGCGCTTATAAGTATTAAAAAGCTGAAATTGACGGCTTTCAAATCGCGCGATTCATTTAATAACGAAAAACCGACCCAACGCTTTTGCGGCTGTAAATATATATAAATTTGCACTTTCATTGTTATCGCCGCGCTTAACGCATGAAAACATAACTCATAATTTTACGGTTTTATTAGGGCCGTTAAGTCTATAATTTCACAGATAAAGTTGTAGTTAATTTGGAACACGGATAATTCCGCGTCTTTACGGCCTCGCTCCCCGCACAAATGGGCGAGCGAGACGGCGAGACGATCCGAGAGAGGCGGCAGGCCGACGTTTCGACCTCCACCCCCAGTGCGACCACATTTTAATATCGCTCATGGGGATGAAAAAGAGAATGCGGACGTGGGTGCGTATGGCATGCCCCTTTGTTCCCGCGCCATTACATTAACGGCCTGCAATTTATTTGCAGGAATCCTCGTTGGCATCGGGCGATTAGTGATGCTGGTGCATCATATCGCGCCAATACGCAAATATCTGCACGTACGTGGATTGACTATTGATTCCAGTTTCCACATGGTGTCGAGTTCAATTTGCGTGTGTTTGAATTAAGCAACCATTTTACGTTATATGTACTTGTTAATGCACTTTGATTCAAGAGCAATAAAAAATCTCACGTGTCTATCACACTAATTGGCATTACTCCTAAAAACATTACTCCTGAAAAGTTTCACGTAATAAATAAGTGAGAAAATCGAGCATATAACTTCAAATTTTCAGGAATAATGGAGAACTTCTGAGAGTTTATTAATTGTATATTTGATTTTAGATTTGTATTTACTACACCTAAAGACATTATTCCTGAAATTTTGGTAAAGTTTCTGTAATGAATAAGTGAGAAAATCGAGCATATAACTGTCAGCATTTACAGGTATGAGTTAGCTCTTACTGAATTTTCTAAAAATTTATTAATTGTATATATGATATTAGATTTGTATATACTACTCCTAAGGACATTATTCCTGAAAATTTGGCAAAATTTCTGTAATGAATAAGTGAGAAAATCGAAGATATAACTTTCAGTATGTACAGGTATGAGTTAGCTATTACTGAAACTTCTGAAAATTTATTAATTACATATTTAATATTAGATTTGTATTTACTACACCTGAAGACATTATTCCTGAAGATTTGGCAAAGCGTCTGTAATGAATAAGTGAGAAAATCGAAGATATAACTTTCAGTATGTACAGGTATGAGTTAGCTTTTACTGAAATTTTTGAAAATATATTAATTGTATATTTGATATTAGATTTGTATTTGCTACACCTAAAGACATTATTCCTGAAAATTTGGCAAAGTTTCTGTAATTAATAAGTGAGAAAATCGAGCATATAACTTTCAGCATTTACAGGTATGAGTTAGCTATTACTGAAACTTCTGAAAATTTATTAATTACATATATGATATTAGATTTGTATTTACTACACCTAAAGATATTATTCCTGAAAATTTAGCAAAATTTCTGTAATGAATAAGTGAGAAATTCGAGCATATAACTTTCAGAATTTACAGGTATGAGTTAGCTATTACTGAAATTTCTGAAAATTTATTAATTGCATATTTGATATTAGATATGTATTTACTACACCTAAAGACATTATTCCTGAAAATTTGGCAAAGTTTCTGTAATTAATAAGTGAGAAGATCGAGCATATAACTTTCAGTATGTACAGGTATGGGTTAGCTATTACTGAAACTTCTGAAAATGTATTAATTCTATATTTGATGTTAGATATGTATTTACTACACCTAAAGACAGTATTCCTGAGAATTTGGCAAAGTTTCTGTAGTGAATAAGTGAGAAAATCGAAGATGTAACTTTCAGTATGTACAGGTATGGGTTAGCTATTACTGAAATTTCTGACAATTTCTGAATTGCATATTTGATATTAGATTTGTATTTCCTACACCTAATGACATTATTCCTGAAAATTTGGCAAAGTTTCTGTAATGAATTAGTGAGAAAATCGAAGATATAACTTTCAGGATTTACAGGTATGAGTTAGCTATTACTGAAATTTTTGAAAATTTATTAATCGCATATTTGATATTAAATTTGTATATATTACATCTAAAGACATTATTTATGAAAATTTGGCAAAGTTTCTGTAATGAATAAGTGAGAAAATCGAAGATATAACTTTCAGTACGTACAGGTATGAGATAGCTATTACTGAAACTTCTGAAAGTTTATGAATTGCATATTTGATATTAAATTTGTATTTACAACACCTAATGACATTATTCCTGAAAATTTGGCAAAGTTTCTGTAATGAATAAGTGAGAAAATCGAGCATATAACTTTCAGCATTTCCAGGTATGGGTTAGTTATTACTGAAACTTCTGAAAGTTTATTAATTACATATTTGATTTTAGATACGTATTAACTACACCTAAAAACATTATGCCTGCAAATTTGGCAAAGTTTCTCTAATGAATAAGTATGAAAATCGAGCATATAACTTTTAGCATTTACAGGTATGAGTTAGCTTTTACTGAAATATCTGAAAACTTATTAATTGCATATTTGATATTAGATTTGTATTTACTACACCTAAAGACATTATTCCTGAAAATTTCGCAAAGTTTCTGTAATAATATATAAGTAAGAAAATCGAGCATATAACTTTCAGCATTTACAGGCATGAGTTAGCTATTACTGAAACATGAAAATTTATAAATTGCATATTTGATATTAAATTTGTATTTACCACACCTAAAGACATTATTCCTGAAAATTTGGCAAAGTTTCTGTATGGAATAAGTGAAAATATCGAGCATATAACTTTCAGCATTTACAGGTATGAGTTAGCTTTTACTGAAATTTCTGAAAAATTCTGAATTGCATATTTGATATTAAATTTGTATTTACCTCAAATAAAGACATTATTTCTGAAAATTTGGCAAAGTTTCTGTAATGAATAAGTGAGAAAATCGAAGATATACCTTTCAGCATTTACAGGTATGAGTTGCGCAAGTACTGAAACTTCTGAAACTATTTTAATTACATATTTGATTTTGGATTTGTATTTACTACACCTAAAGACATTCTTCCTGAAAATTTGACAAAGTTTCTGTAATGAATAAGTGAGAAAATCGAGCTTATAAATTTCAGCATTTACAGGTATGAGTTAGCTTTTACTGAAATTTCTGAAAATTTATTAATTGCATATTTGATATTAATTTTGTATTTACTACACCTTAAGACATTATTCCTGAAAATTCGGCAAAGTTTCTGTAATGAATAAGTAAAAAAATCGAGCATATAACTTTCAGTATGTACAGGTACTGGTTAGCTATTACTGAAACTTCTGAAAATTTATTAATTACATATTCGATATAAAATTTGTATTTACTACACCTATAGACATTATTCCTGAAAATTTGGCATAGTTTCTGTAATGAATAAGTGAAAAAATCGAGCATATAACTTTCAGCATGTACACCTACGAGTTAGCTTTTACTGAAATTTCTGAAAGTTTATTAATTGTATATTTGATATTAGATATCTATGTACTACACCTAAAGAGATTATTCCTGAAAATTTGGCAAAATGTCTGTGATGAATAAGTGAGAAAATCGAGCATATAACTTTGAGTATGTACAGGTATGGGTTAGCTATTACTGAATCTTTTGAAAATTTATTAATTACATATTTGATATTAGATATGTATTTACTACACCTAAAGACATTTTTCCTGAAAATTTGGCAAAGTTTCTGTAATGAATAAGTCAGAAAATCGAGCATATAACTATCAGCATTTACAAGAATGGGTTAACTTTTACTGAAATTTCTGAAAATTTCTGATTTGTATATTTGAAATTAGATTTGTATTTATTACACCGAAAGGCATTAGTCCTGAAAATTTGGCAAAGTTTCTGTAATGAATAAGTGAGAAAATCGAGCATATAACTTTCATCATTTACAGGTATGAGTTAGCTTTTACTGAAATTTCTGAAAATTTCTGAATTGCATATTTGATATTAGATTTGTATTTACTACACCTAAAGACATTATTCCTGAAAATTTGGCAAAGTTTCTGTAATGAATAAGTAAGAAAATCGAGCATAAAACTTTCAGCATTTACAGGTATGAGTTAGCTTTTACTGAAACTTCCGAAAATTTATTAATTACATATTTGATATTAGATTTGTATTTACTACACCCAAGGACATTATTCCTGAAAATTTGGCAATGGTTCTGTAATGCATAAGTGAGAATTTCGAAGATATAACTTTCAGTATGTACAGGTGAGGGTTAGCTATTACTGAAATTTCTGAAACTTTATGAATTTTATATTTGATATTAGATTTGTATTTACTACACTTAAAGACATTATTGTTGAAAATTTGGCAAGGTTTCTGTAATTAATAAGTGAGAAAATGGAAAACATATCTTTCAGCATTTACAGGTATGGGTCAGCTATTACTGAAACTTCTGAAAATTTATTAATTGCATGTTTGATATTAGATATGTATTTACTACACCTAAAGACATTATTCCTGAAAATTTGGCAAAGTTTCTCTAATGAATAAGTGAGAAAATCGAGCATATAACTTTCAGCATTTACAGGTGTGAGTTAGCCTTTTCTGAAACTTCTGAAAATTTATTAATTCCATATTTGATGATAGATTTCTATTAACTACACCTAAAGACATTATTCCTGAAAATTTGGCAGAGTTTCTCTAATGAATATGTGAGAAACTCGACGATTTAACTTTCATCTTTTACAGGTATGGGTTAGGTATTACTGAAACTTCTGAAAATTTATTAATTACATATTTGATATTAGATTTGTAATTACTGTACCTAAAGACATTATTCCTGAAACTTTGGCAAATTTTCTGTAATCAATAAGTGAGAAAATCGAAGATATAACTTTCAGCATATACAGGTATGAGTTGGCTATTACTGAAACTTCTGAAAATTTATTAATTGCATATTTGATATTAGATTTTTAATTACCACACCTAAAGACATTATTCATGATAATTTGGCATAGTTTCTGTAATGAATAAGTGAGAAAATCGAGCATATTACTTTCAGCATTTAAAGGTATGACTTAGCTGTTACTGAAATTTCTGAAAATTTGTTAATTGCATATTTGATATAAAATTTGTATTTAGCACACCTAAACACATTATTTCTTGAAATTTGGCAAAGTTTCTGTATTGAATAAGTGAGAAAATCGAGCATATAACTTTCAGCACTTAGAGGTACGGCATAGCTTTCACTGAAATTTCTGAAAATTTATTAATTGTATATTTGATATTAGATTTGTATATATTACACCTTAAGACATTATTCCTGAAAATTTGGCAAAGTTTCTGTAATGAATAAGTGAGAAAATCGAGCATATAACTTTAAGCATTTACAGGAATGAGTTAGCTATTACTGAAACTTCTGAAAATGTATTAATTATATATTTGATATTAGATTTGTATTTACTTCAGTTTAAATTTAAATTTAACTCTAGCGGAATTGAAACGTTTGTTACAAAACAATGTGGCACACCTTAGTTCCTCGAGGAAAACTGCTAGAAAATATTTTTTCACCTCATCCCGTTGTGGCCATTCGTGGGCGTTTCTGCGAGAATCTGCACACCACACAGACGTGCATTAAGTATGCAGAAAATGTCCCCACGTTGCCTGCATGCGAAGAAGCACGCACACGAAGCACATCTCGTCCTCATCAGAATTCCTCAGCAGAAGAATTCTTCGCCTGGACTTTTAGTAAGAAATATTCCTCACTCAATGCTCTGGAATACAAAGAAAAAACTCGCCTGCGGTCATCCCCCGCCGCCCCCGCGGGCCAGACAACGCACCAGGCAATAAACCTTAGCAGCGGCAACCCTTCGTTTATAACTTCCTACGGCCCTTTGTGCAGACAGATAAATTACAGAGCGGGGCGGATCAGGTGACCTTGCCGGCCACGAGGAAGGGTTGAGGTCGTAAACGGACGAAAAAACCGGGGGAGGTTTTGTGTAAAAATTCGTTCCGAGGCCGAAGCAACGGGTTACGGGATGTTTCTGCAGAAACGCTTGTTGCGGTGGCCTTTCGGGAACGCGACAATTCCAACGGGTTGGCATGCGGTTTGCTAAATTTCGCACAAAAGAGTTGCCGGAAAATACAATTATTTGCGATCCCAACAACATACCTACAGCAGTGCAAAAAATGCTACATAAATTAACTTACTTACGGAGAATATTGGAAATGAAATTTATTTAAGACTTATTATTGTTATAGAAGTATTATAATAAAACGTAAAATCGATGATTTTGATTTCTCAAAGTTGGGAAATTTAAAAAAAATAGCTAAATAGGGCTGTTAAAATTAAACTTCTAAACGAACGGTCCAATCTCGATGCTGATAGTCTCATTCGAATCAGGGGAGTCATACGGCGCATACCAGACCACACTTGATATACTTACGAAGGCGTTTTAATTTTCGAAATTTTCGAAAATGTCGCGTTTTTTGCCATCTCGATGAAATTCCATTTCGAGAACGCCTCAACCGATTTGGACGAAATTTTGAGGGGTCATAGAGGGGGCTAATACAAGCACAATGAGCCATAGTGCCCCCCCCCCCCCCTGAAACGATCGCGTTTGTACAGTGTGGCCTTAAGAAGAGAGAAATATTTTTCAAAAAAACGTACTTTTTTCACGAAAAGCAAGATAATTTGGAGAGTTGTGGGAGTACGAGAATGGACGAGCGCTCAAAATATGCGCCATATATGGGGCTAAGTCCCCATAGAATGATTTGAAAATGTGCCGCTTGGTTGAGCACCCAGATGACAAAACGTAAAATCGACGATTTTCCGATCAAATCGACTAAAATAAAAATCCGAAAAATCGCGATTTTTCGAGTTGCTCCAAATGGCCGTAGAGGCACATGTCTAGACTAATTGGACCCTCCTGATTCCAATGAGCACACATTCAGCCTCCCAGCCCCGGCCGTTCTCGAGATATCCGCCCTCAAAGTTGGGAAATTAAAAAAAATAGCAATAAAGGGCTGATGAAAAAAAATCAGCTGTGCCTAATTCTAAACTGCGTTTACTTTCAAAATTGGTGCGGAAAACGTTTGGGAACTCCTGAATGCTGCATGATTCGATATGTGCGGACGAGGTGGCGGGCATTGTGTGTGTGGGGGCCCCCTGGGGGCGGCGCCCGTGGGATCCCTGAAATATAAATTGCGCACGTCGCGATGGCAGGAAATCTAATACGTGCGGGTCGGGGGTTTTTGAGGGCGAAACTGCCCTTTATCTCGACGAGGTTTGGCTGCTGTGGGAAAAATGATGGGGGTTTGATTTAGTGATTATGATTACGGGCGTGTGCTTTGTAACTTCGTTACGACGCCGTGTATCGCCGGATATCGGCACCCGAAGTGCTTTTATGAATAAGGACATTTTATTTCAGCACTTCCAGCTGAATTAGCTCAGCAGGATAATTGCATGCACCGGATAAGGATATTATTTATTATTCTTCGGTTTTAAAAGAGATCATATTGAATTGCATTATAAATATTTAGGGTATATTATTGGTAATTACTGTTATGTGTTTATAAATTAACATATCAAGCTTAAAAAAAAAATTCTTCCTATTATTTCTACGTATAGATGATGGCGTGTCAAAAAATATTCATCTTAATATAACCATTGATTATAATACCCTATTTTAATATTCGTACGCAAATTCGTAGCAATTGGTGCCACATTATACATCGGGTATCTATAAGGGTATTATAATCAATCATATAACCCAAGACCCATCACTTTAAAAGTATTTAATTAAATCGCCACCACTATCAAATACATTAAATGAATTCGCTATTCATACTTATGTGGTGAACATTGCTGAAATTTTCCCAGCTTTCTTATTACATCTCCCACATTTTCTAGTTTAGCCCAGATTTCCTCAACGATGTGCCGGCCATTCTGACAAAGCGTCGTAACAGACGTCGGCGACACAACAGGCCGGCAATTGCGGACCGCGCGAACATTAGACAAACTTGGAGCCGTTCTTGGAACAGCAGTCAGCTTTGATCATTGCAAAACCGGAGCTAACTCAACGACTTCCCGGTGCACGATTATTATGAGCATAAAGCGTGTTGTGGCGAGCAGCTCCGAGAACTACACCCACATGATAAATACCTTCGCCGCAAGGGAAAAATCGCGAACGGTTTTAAGTATGGCTAACGTACGCCGTGGAGGCTGGACTGGGAACAATTAAGATCTTAAGTTACGAGGATGGTTCGGCATGCAATGGGGTTTTATTTATTTGCAGTAAAGGTATTCTGAAATGTCCACGTAAGTATTCTTAATTGGGTATGTGGGTAACGTTTAAGAATTGTGTTTGTTACAGCGATTAAGATTCTTCGCAATGTTTACATGTCATTAAAAACTATATATTCTAGATACAAAATATATTACAGCATATTACAGAATATATTCTAGAGTCGACAGCCTGCAAATTATTTAAAAAAATCGGGAATGGTGTAATCTCTCCCGACTCAAAAATAAAATAAGGTTAATTTACCTGTTGGCATTTTGTGTCAGTTTTTCATTGTGATATTTATAAAAATTAGTCTACACAATTTTCTTTTACCCAGCATATTTTCATTCAATCACTTTTATTATGTACACATTCTAAAAAAAATTATATATATATATATATTGATTTTCAATTTTTGAACATAGACTTAAATATCATACTTTTTATGGAATTTTCTGGTACGAGTATATTAGACTAGTATGTTAGAATGGTATGTTATTAGTATGTTTTTATGAACGCATGCTAATTGAATACGTTAAGTTCAGCTGTCATGTTAAACAGTAGTCACTTTTGTGATAAATTTGGTTTAGTGACTTTAGTGATAAATAAGTAATATCAGTACTGATAAGTTACAAAAATAAATCAGTACTGATACGTGATAGTTTATAACGTAATAACCTCGAATTTTTTTCAATGTCTTTATTAACCAATTTTAATCTTTAACTTTTTTATTCAGCTTACAGAATTTTGTTAGGAATTGTAAAATTGTTTTATTAAAAATACATTATCAACTGCAAACTTTGATTGGAAACTGCATAATTTTATTGGAACTTGAATACTTTTGAAATCAAATTATTAGGCCTGTCCACAAACTATATTATATTAACCAATCATCGAAATTATAGAGATTTCATTGAATCATAAATTATCATAATTAAAAATTATAAATAATCATACATTTTCAGTGGAAATTGCAAAATTTCAGTTATAAATAAGGTAAAAATTACACAACTATAGGTTCAAATTTATAAAATAAGTCGAAATTGCGTAGTTTTTATTATAAATAAGTAGTTATTCTGTCTTATAAATATCACATTTAGAGGAAATAACGGATTCAAGTTTTTTGATCTAAACAACAAAACTTTAGTAGAACATTATGATATTTTCATTAAATTCACAAAAATTTAATTGAAAATTGCACCATTTTATTGAACATTCGATTGAATAAGTTGATATTGTTTATTATAAATATCATATTTACAGGAAATAATGGAATTTTCTTATAAATTGACGTCAATTTCACAACTAAAAGCAAAATTTTGATTAGGAATTACAATATTTCTATTGACATTGAGGATTTTTTTAATCTAAACAACAAAACTTTAGTAGTAGTACTAGTATTTTTATTCAATTTATAATACTTACTTGAAAATTGCAAAATTTTATTGAAACTTGCATAATTTCATTCTAAGCTGCATAATGTTATTAAAAAATGCATAAGTATGTTGGAAATTGAATACATTTATATGAAAATGTCAGTAGTATTTTTATTCAATAACAATACATACTTGAAAATTGCAAAATTTTATTGAAACTTGCACAATTTCATTATAAGCTGCATAATGTTATTGAAAAATGCATAAGTATATTGGAAATTGAATACTTTTATATGAAAATGTTAGTAGTATTTTTATTCAATTACGATACTTACTTGAAAATTGCAAATTTTTATTGAAACTTGCATAATTTCATTCTAAGCTGCATAATGTTATTGAAAATGCATAAGTATGTTGGAAATTGAATACTTTTATATGAACATGTTAGTAGCATTTTTATTTAATTTACAATACTTGAATATTGCAAAATTTTATTGAAACTTGCATAATGTCGTTCTAAGCTGCATAATGATATTGAAAAATGCATAAGTATATTGCAAATTGAATACTTTTATATGAAATTCTTGGTAGCATTTTTATTCAATTAACAATACTTGAAAATTGCAAAATTTTATTGAAACTTGCTTAATTTCATTCTAAGCTGCATAATGTTATTGAAAAATGCATAAGTACAATGGAATTGAATACTTTTATATGAAAATATTAGTAGCATTTTCATTCAATTTACAATAGGTACTTGAAAATTGCAAAATTTTATTGAAACTTGCATAATTTTATTCTAAGCTGCATAATGTTATTAAAAAGTTCATAAGTATATTGGAAATTGAATACTTTTATATGAAAATGTTAGTAGCATTTTTATTCAATTTATAATACTTGAAAATTGCAAAATTTTATTGAAACTTGCATAATTTCATTCTAAGCTGCATAACGTTATTGAAAAATGCATAAGTATAATAGAAATTTAACACTTTTATATGTAAATTTTAAGTATATGTCAACAAACGAAGAATATTGATGCGCTCATTGAAATGATGGATTTTTAATAGTAAATCATAAGTTATCTGTGGAAATTGCAAAGTTTCGGTTACAAATTGCAGTGAAAATTGCAGAATTGTATAATAAGTATATCGGAAATTGAGATACTTTTATATGAAAATATTAAGTGTATGTCTACAAACGAAGAATAATTGATGCACTCATTAAAATTACGGATTTTTAATAGTAAATCATAAGTTTTCTGTAGAATTTGCAAAATATCGGTTATAATTTGCGGTGATAATTACTGAATTGTTGAAATTTAACAATTCATATGTACGAAATCGCCGTGTTTTTATTATAAATATTACAATTTTATGGAAATTGCAAAATATATTCCTCACTAAGTTTTTACATTTTTCTATAAAATTTTCACAGCTATTCTGATCAGAAATTATTCAATTTCTATTGACATTATAGTTTTTTTTAACTAAATAACAAAACTTTAGTAGAGCATTATGACATTTTTATTAAATTCACAAAAAATAATTGAAAATTGACTAACGTTATTGAAAAATAATGAACAAATAGAATTTTTTTATTATAAATATCAAATTTAGCGGAAATAAAGGAATTTTCTTTTAAATCGACGAACTGTTGCATTATGTTATTGAAAAATGCATTAGTATATTGGAAATTGAATACTTTTATATGAAAATATTAAGTGTATGTCTACAAACAAAGTATAATTGATGCACTCATTGATATTATGAAAATTTAATAGTAAATCATAAGTTATCTGTGGACATTGCAAAATTTCGGTTATAAATTGCAGTGAAAATTAAAGAATTATTAGTTGAAATTTAATAATTAGTACGAAATCGCCGAGTGTTTATTATAAATATCATTTTTTCATTAGGCATACATATGAAAATTTTGTGGAAATTCGCAAAATATATTCACCACTAAGTTATTACATTTTTCTTCAAAATTGACGAAATTTTCGCAACTAAATGCAAAATTCTGATCAGAAATTATAACATTTCTATTGACATTAAAGTTTTTTTATCTAAATAACAAAACTTTAGTAGAACATTATGACATTTTCATTAATTTCACACAAAGTTATTTGAAAATTGCCCAATTTTATTGAACATTTGACTAAACAAATAGATATTTTTTATTATAAATATAAAATTTAGCGGAAATAAAGGAATTTTATTTTAAATCGACGAACTTGCAAACTTACAAACGCAGTATAATTGATGCACTAATAGAAATTATGAATATTTAATAGTAAATCATAAATTATCTGTGGAAATTGCAAATTTCGGTTATAAATTGCAGTGAAATATACAGAAATGTAAGTTAAAATGTAACAACTTATTGGAAATCGCCGAGATTTTATTATAAATGTAATTTTTTCATTATAAATATCAAAATTTTGTGGAAATTCTCAAAATATATTCTCCACTACGTTATTACATTTTTATATGAAAATGACAAAGTTTTCACAACTAAATGCAAAATTCTTACCAGAAATTATCAGAAAGAAAGTTTTCTATCTAAACAACAATACTTTGGTAGAACATTATGGCATTTTCATTGAAGTCACAAAAATGTAATTGAAAATTGCATCATTTTATTGAACATTTTATTGAATGAGTAGATATTTTTTATCATAAATATAAAATTTAGAGGAAATAACGGAAATTTCTTTCAAATTGACGAAAGTTTCACAACTAAATGCAATTTTTTTATTAGGAATTACAATATTTCTATTGGCATTCAGGATTTTTCTATCTAAATAACAAAACGTTAATAGGAAATTATGACGTTATTATTCAATTTACAAAACAGGCTAGGAAATTGCCAAATTTTATTGAAACTTGTATAATGTTATTGCAAAATGGATAAGTATATTGGAAATTGAATACTTTTATATAAAAATATTAAGTATGTTTTTACAAACCAAGAATAATTGATGCACTCATTGAAATTATTGCTTTTTAATAGTAATCATAAGTTTTCTGTAGAAATTGCACAATTTCGGTTATAAATTGCAGTGAAAATTGCAGAATTGTTAGTTTCAATTCAAAAATTCATACTAAATTGCCGTATTTGTTTAGCATATAAATATCAGAAAACCAATTCTACAAAAATCGCACGAAATTTTATCAGCATTGAGGTCTTATATTTCATTTAACAGAGAGACATTATAAATAATGCAGAAGAATCTTAATAAAAATCAGTAAAATGTTTCAAGCGTAAACAAAAAAAAACCTCCGGATATTGCTGATTTTTTTGATTAATTGAATGAATTGAATTCAGAACATTGACTAAAGAATATTCCTGTTTGGTTAAGAAAAAAAATAATTTGATTGATTTAGACTACTAAACTTCATCCTTATGATTTGTAGAAAATAACCACTTGTTCGTGCAATTCTGATTTTCTTAAATGTAACGAAAGACCCTAATGTTGAAAGATTTTGAAGATTTCTGTAAACTGTGACAAGCGTAAACCAAAAAATCTTCAGGATATTCCTGAATTTTCTGATTAATTGAATGAATTGAATATATCTGATTTTCTTAAATGTAACGAAAGACCCTAATGTTGAAAGATTTTGATGAGATTTTTGTGCATTAATAGAGGTACTATAGTTATTTGGAATAACCAGAAAATATTCATTCCAGATAATATCTAAATGATGACCAAAATGTCGAGAACAAGTATTATGTAGGTACAGTATGTAAGGTGAAAACTAAATCATTCTGCAAATACTTCATGAAATTCTATAAATATCGAGGTCTAACCAAAATAATAAGAAAAGTATTTGCTATTTACAAAATGTTAGAAATAGTAATCATAAGTTTTCTGTAGAAATTGCAAAATTTCGGTTATAAATTGCAATGAAAATTACAGAATTTTTAGTTGAAATTTAACAATTCATACTAAATCGCCGGCCTTTTTTAGTATACAAAATGTCAGAAAACTAAATAATTCTACGAAAACCTTACGAAATTTTATCAGCATTGAGAACTTACTTTTCATTTAACAAAACAAGAAATGCTCTAGAAGAATCTTAATAAAAAACAGTAAACTGTGACAAGAATAAACATTAAAATCGTCAGGATATTCCTGAATTTTTGATTAATTGAATGAATTGAATATTTCTAATTTTTATTAGACCTAGATTTTTATAGAATTTCATGACGTTTTTGTAGAGTGAGTTAGTATTCTGACATCTTACATAGTCTACATACTTGTTCGCATTATTTTTGTTATTTGGAATTTTCAATATTTCTTAAATGTAATGTTGAAATAATTTAATGAGATATTTCTGCATTAAGTATTATAGTGTCATTTGGAATTTCCAGACAATATTGATTCCAGATAATATTTAAATGGTGAACATCTTCAACCAAATTTAATAATTTTAGCAGTACTTTGGATATAAACACATTTACCATAAACATTGATATGCCAATCCCACGAGTTATTTATTGTATAATTCATCCAGCCTGGGCTCAACGAAATATTTAAATTTTGTGGAAATTCGCAAAATATATTCCCCGCTAAGTTATTATATTTTTCTTTGAAATTGACGAATTTTCACAATTAAATGCAAAATTCTAATCAGAAATTATAACTTTTCTATAGACATTAAAGTTTTTGTATCTAAACAACAAAACTTTAGTAGAACAATATGACATTATCATTGAACTCACAAAAATTTAATTGAGAATTGCATCATTTTATTGAACTTTTGATTAAATAACTAGGTAGATCTTCTTTATCACAGTAAATATCAAATTTAGAAGAAATAACGGATTTTTTTTAAATTCACGAAATTTTCACAAGCAAATGCAAAATTTTGATTAAGAATTACAATATTTCTGTCACTGACATTAAAGTTTTTTATCTAAACAACAAAACTTTAGTAGAACATTATATAATTTTCATTAAATTCACAAAAATGTAATTGAAAATTCCATAATTTTATTGAACATTGCATAATTTCATTCTAAACTGCAAAATTTGATTGGAAATGCAAAAGTGTACGACTGTTAATTGAAAATTCTCAATTTCATTTTAAGCAATTTTCATGTTATTATTCGACACCATATTCTATTAGGCTTCATATACAAGTTCATAAGTTTTACATTATAGCAAATTGTCTTTTTTAAATTATGTTTCGTTTCCTAAGTTTTTGGCGGAATCTTCTGGCAGGCTGACGGAAATTTATGCAAATTCAATAAAAAAAATCTACTAATTAAATGATTTCTATTGAATAATTACCAACCGTTTCAATTCAATTCCAGATTCCTGCAACCCGGATATGTTCGCCCGGTTATTTATTATTAGCATACCTGAGAGCGTGCGTAATAATTATTACCGGATCACTCGGTAAATCACGACGAAATCGTAACATGAAAAGGTCAAGATCTGCAAACTCGCCACGATCAGTTGTGTGCTTGAAATCGCGCGCTTTTGCTGCCAGTTAATTGTTTGATGTAGATGTTATGATGATTGAGTTAAATGAGATTCTTGTTCAGGGTAATGGCGAGAGGAAGCTGTGCAATTAAGGTGTGCGGATTTGGTGGAAAAACGGTGCTAATAAAGCAATAACGCGCGATATTGTTTTACGACAGCCGGACCGTAATTATCGTTGTTATTGCGATTTAATGGCCGTTTATGTGTGTGTTTGAGAACCTTTGGCACCGCGCCATAAATTATTAATTACGGCGCGATAAACGCTGTGTAAATATTGTTTTGCAATCGCAGGCTAATTGATTCCGAGACGAGCGTTTGGTTTTTTCGCAATTGCCGGGCGATTATGAAGGTTGCGGGTGAGCATTTGCTGCCCTTACCTCTTACCTGTCCGGGGGTTTCAATTGCCGGCCTTCGGGGGGTATTGCGCGGCTATTCGCTTTATTGACGGAAGGGTTTTTTACGGTGCAACGAAGGACGGCGCTGTGTAACCCTTCACTGAAAAGGGGTAATAAAACCATTCGGCCGCAAGGCTTAGGTGCGCTGCATCCGAGGACGTCCAAGCAATTTGCTTTATTGCAGGCGTAATTGCGGATGGTAACTTTTTTACAAGAGAAATTCCCAGTCGCTCGTGGTCCTCACGGGGCAGTGCAGTTCGCGCGGTCCATCTCGGTTTTTTCGGCCCATCGATCCGCGCTCGATGCAGACGTCTTTATCGCGAAACTTTCCACCTTACCATTGTCTCCCACCAGACAATAACAGATTAATCCTGCGGGCGGCAGACTTCCTGCGAGGAGCCTCGGCGGAAGACACCGCCAGCAGGCCGGGCCACCACATCTCCTCGACGGTGCGGCCAACCTGCGCAGAATACTGATTCGCGACCCTCCAGGAATTCTGCATTGAGTTGCACGACACGCGCCGAAAACGCCACCGGAGAGCCAAGGAGACGACGCCGAATTCCGAAAGGCAAGTAACATTTAAATCTACAAAACATTCACAGAAGTATTGAGCCGAAAACAGCAGCAATTATAAGGCGCAATCTTTCGGAAATATTTCTACACTTAAAATACGTACATACATATAATATTCGGAATGATCCATCTATTTCGCAGTTATAGATATAGCTACCCAATGAAATATTGAGACAAAAACAGTAGTAACGCAATAGAGTTGTAGATTGAAGACATTTTACGTGCTAGAAAGTTTTCGGTCGACTTTCTTAACATTCTGTATACAGGGGGAGTCACAGCATATAGAACATACTAGGCAGGATCATAGGAAGACATTTTTGAGTAAAAAAGTTCATATAGACATATGTCCCAAACCTCATAATTGAGGAACTACAAGCCAAAGTTTTAAAAATTTGTATTATTTAAAATAATTTTGCAGATTTAATGACAACAAGACCTGAGAAAATCGAATAAACTGTACAACAAAATGCCATTAGCAATTCCACCATTATTCCTAATTTTATTGTCCACATCTTCTGAAGCAATTGATGACGAGTTTTCAATGGCATATATTCCTGCAATATTCAACGATTGAATTGTTAAAATTAAAGGAATTAAAAGTATAATTCCTACATCAAAGATTAAAAAAATAACTGCAATTAAAAAAAAAAGTATAGTACATGTGTTTGCACTTATTGAAAATGATAAGGATAAAGTATAAAGTTCTTCTTTACACTTGGGAAACATGGCTTTGGAACAAATGCAATCGTGCCCCAAAACGTCGAGTAATGGTTGTTTCTTCATCCAGATTAATTTCATTATATGTAGTAGGGTTTTGGAGTACTTACTGGCACTTATATAAAATATTAATTATGTCTATGTTTTTGTCCCTTATTCATTAAAATACAAAAAAAAAACATAATTTATATTTTATAGAAATGCCAGTAAGTACTCCAAAACCCTACTGCTTATAATTTATATATCTGGTAATTATGGATATAACTCTTACGAAATTAATTTTATTGTTGTTGTTATGTTCATTTACGCGAATAGATGCAAACGCTTCACATATACTGTACCAGTCTCTCTAAATCTTTGGAACGTACTAGCAAATACTTTAAAATATGATTGACTAGTTTGGATTTTGTAAATACAGGGCGATTCATTGGGAAATGCGTATACAGTAATAATATATGCAACACATCATGGTGATTCAAAAGAAACTATATTTTATGGGTCTATCATTGTTTATAAGCAATATACACTGTGTTTCATTCATATTTCCCATTTTTTTCAATTAATCATAACCACCTATACCACCGTATAATTTTTTTAAATATTTGTTACGTATGTTCTTTATCCACTGTAGTCTCGATTAACATAATAAATAAAAAAAAAATCTAGAACGGGCCTTAAAAAAAATAATAAGGAGGTTTCGACTCAAAACGACCCCATGTATATGAATATTTTAGAATTTTGTTTGCATATTTGGAAAGAGCAGAAAAAATTAAGTAACACTGAATATATTTGGTAACTTTGTAACTTATTAACGTGAATCAAATCTAGATGTATCAATAATAAGGTGGCACAAAATTAAAAAAAAAATCCTTTCCTAAATGATAATTTTCCAGCTGTAATCAATAAAATGGTCAACGATTTCATATTCTCTTAATTTCTCGTAGGTTTCGACTCAAAACGACACCCTGTATATCAATATTTTAGAATTTTGTTTGCATATTTGGAAAGAGCAGAAAAAATTGAGTAACACTGAATATATTTGGTACCGCATACAACTTTGTTACTTATTAACGTGAGTCAAATTTATATGTTTCGATAATAAAGTGGCACAAAATTAAAAAAAAATCCTTTCCTAAATGATAATTTTCCAGCCGTAATCAATAAAATCATCAACGATTTCATATTCTTTTAATATCTGGATCCTAACCTTAATGTAAAACGAGAGGACATGTCCGTAATTGGGACAAAATATTATTATCAATGAGTTATCAATATACAAGTTTCAAACACCCTGTATGTGCAAAACAGTCATCATAACATCATAACAATAACGTTGCACAAAATCTACATTTTAAAGGTTTAACATAACAGAATTTCTCGGATATTATATTTAAAATTTAATAGAAAAAACCTTTAACTTCTTATAGTATCTCAAATATGAAGATCAAGATATGTTTATATGAACGTTTTTCGTCAAAAAAGTCTTTCTTGCATACTGTCAAAGTTTGAACCACATGCTGTGACTCACCCTGTACCTGTACCCTCAAAATTATAGAAGCTCGTAAAATTTACTTTGAAATCGTAAAAAATTATGGAAATGAAAAAAAAAATCATTAATGCAAATCAGAAAAAAATCATTAATGCAAATCAGAAAAAAATCTAGCAATGTGTTAAAAGTACACCAATATTTATATCATCAATATAATTACTTATTAAATTTTCTTGAGATCTATAAAAATTTCATTCAAATTCATGAAAATGAATATAATTTTCTCAAATATTTCACAGTACGCCAAAAGCTAATACAGAATTATAAAATTTCCTAAAATTGTCATGGAGTTTCCATTAAATTTCTAAATTTTATGAAATCTTCATTAACATTGAAAAAAAGTACGTATATTCAAATTTTATAGAATAGAATAGAATAGAATATATTTTCTAAAAAAAACAAATTTTCAAACTAATAAATTAATATAACTTTCTTAAATATTTCACAGTACTCCAAAAACAAATACAGAATTATAAAAATTCCTAAAATTGTCATGGAGTTTCCATTATATTTATAAATTTTATGAAATCTTCGTTAACATTGAAAATAAGTACGTATATTCAAATTTTATAGAATAGAATAGAATAGAATATATTTTCATACCTATCGTCATACGACTTACACAAGTCAAACTAATAAATTAATTACATATTAAAAAGATTTCTACAATACAATGCTTAAAATAACATCGAAGACACCGTAAGCATATTACAAATCACAAGTCAATAAGTTCATACAACTAGATAACATTCACAAGGAAATAATCTCTGAAATCGTACAGAGAAAGAAAAAAATCCTATAACAATGTGAAAAATAAAAGGTCCATGAAAACTCACTGACTTATGAAAATCATAAGTCAATAATTTTATACAATTAGACAACATCCACAAGGAAAAAATCTCTGAAATCGTACAGAGAAAGAAAAATATCGTATAACAATGTGAAAGACAAAAAGTTTATGAAAATTAATGAAAATTACAAATTTGAGTATTGGGAAAGTATTTTGCATTAATATATTATCCAAATTTTGTAGTGCTTTTCACTCGTGTAAAAGGAAACCTTTGATACCAATTTTTAGATTATAGTGTGGCAAAATGTATAGCTTTCAGATTAGATATGTATATTTTGATATTTTCAGGATGTAACAAAATGCAGCCTATTCAGATTAATTTCAACTGTTCGCTTTAGCTACTGTTCAATTTGTTTTTTTTAAACATTAGTTTGTTTATCATGTTTACAGACACAAATTAAGCTTATTCTGACCAAAATTTCATAAAATTTTGAAATTTTATGGAAATTCCACGACAATTTTAAGATTTTTTAAAATTCTATTTGTATGCCTAGCGTTCGAAAGTATTTTTTACAACATTGGTTTTGGTAATAAAGAATATGCCACTATTTGTATTTGTATCTGCATTCCACATACAGTTATTTATCTTGTCCATTTTCTTGCACTCATGATTTTTCAGTGAATCAGGGTATGTTAATGATTATTTTACATACAAGTTTTCCAAATTCAATATAGTGTGGCAAAATATATAGCTTTCAGATTAGATATGTATATTTTGATATTTTATTGTTTGATATTTTCAGGATGTCATAAAATGCAGCCTATTCTGATTAATTTCAACTGTTCGCTTTAGCTACTGTTCAATTTGTTTTTTTTTAACATTGGTTTGTTTATCACGTTTACAGACAAAAATTAAGCTTATTCTGACCAAAATTTCATAAAATTTTGAAATTTCATGGAAATTCCATGACAATGTTAGAATATTTTTTAATTATATATTTATGCCTAGCGTTCGAAAGTATTTTTTACATTGGTTTTGGTAATAAAGAATTTACCATTATTTGTATTTGTATCAGCATTCCCCATACAGTTATTTATCTTGGCCATTTTGCACTCTGACGATGATTTTTCAGTGAATCAGGGTATGTTAATGATTATTTTACATACAAGTTTTCCAAATTCAGGTATACTAGTGCTATTTATAAAATATTCATATATTTTGATAATGTATTTTGGTTGTGTTTTAATCGCAATGTTTTTATGAATTTTAATATTTCTTTTAATGATTTCAAACCAAATTTCAGCAGTATTTAATTGTTTTAGGACTTATTTATATATTACCCAAGGTTCAATGAAATCCTGAAAAATCATGAATGTTAATGATTATTTTGCATACAAGTTTTCCTAATTCAATATAGTGTGGCAAAATATATAGCTTTTAGATTAGATATGTATATTTTGATATTTTATTGTTTGATATTTTCAGGATGTCATAAAATGCAGCCTATTCTGATTAATTTCAACTGTTCGCTTTAGCTACTGTTCAATTTGTTTTTTTTTAACATTGGTTTGTTTATCACGTTTACAGACAAAAATTAAGCTTATTCTGACCAAAATTTCATAAAATTTTGAAATTTCATGGAAATTCCATGACAATGTTAGAATATTTTTTAATTATATATTTATGCCTAGCGTTCGAAAGTATTTTTTACATTGGTTTTGGTAATAAAGAATTTACCATTATTTGTATTTGTATCAGCATTCCCCATACAGTTATTTATCTTGGCCATTTTGCACTCTGACGATGATTTTTCAGTGAATCAGGGTATGTTAATGATTATTATACATACAAGTTTTCCAAATTCAGGTATACTAGTGCTATTTATAAAATATTCATATATGTTTATAATGTATTTTCGTTGTGTTTTAATCACAATGTTTTTCATGAATTTTAATATTTCTTTTAATGATGTCAAAACAAATTTCAGCAGCATATATTTTTTTAGGTCTTATTTATATATTACCCAAGGTTCAATGAAATCCTGAAAAATCATGAATGTTAATGATTATTTTACATAAAAGTTTGCTGTGCTAGTTATAAAATATTTATACATTTTTATGAATTTCAAAATGTATTTTTGTTTGAAAACTATGCTATGCCTTGGGTACTTCAATTACAAAACTTTCAACTTTTGCAGTATTCATTTTCATTTTGCATAAAAATAACATGTGAAAAACAACTTATTTTTTGTCAAAAGGAAGGAAATGTAGAAAATAATGTAGTTATGAAACATATCACTTAAAAATGAAATATTATCACGCCTTCCAGACGATAATAACTTATGTGTATGTTCCATATAGTTCGTGGAACTGATAAGCTAACGAACTGCTTTTTATCCAAATAGTCAAAGAAACAAATCACGTCCCATTTTAGATTTCGATGAACGCGTAAAAAGTTATCACCGAAGAAATGGAAATTGCTTTTGTGATGAATGAATATATGAAGAATCTCTCATTGAAATAATATTTTATTTAAACGTTACATACATTCAAAATATGCTTGTATAGTTATGTATTCATTTATTAGTACAAAAAATATGAACTTGTTAGAAAATTTAAAATACACTTCCGCTTTATAAGTACTCGTAATATAGCGAAAAAGTACCATTTGATCTATCAAATTTTAAAATTACATTTCAAGTGAATTCAAGATTGTTCATACATCTTGAATTCACTCATTCACTCATTGAATGCATATGCCTCTGATAATGGTTGTTCATAACTGAAACTAGGTAGGCGAAAGAAATAAATCATAAAATAAAATCAAAATAAATATTATTTACCAGTAAGTACTAAATATAACAACCTTAAATACTAATAATAATCCCTACTACTGCTCCTAGCTATTGGAAGTAATCAGTGCATATATTTGAAAGGTATGAACAAAGTTTTATTAATGTGAAAAAAACAAAACACTTTATTCAGTTTATAAGTCCGCTATTTCAAATAATCAATGCATATATTTGAAAGTTATGAACAAAGTTTTATTAATGTGAAAAAAAATCAATTTATTCAGTTTATTAGTCTTAGCTATTGCAAATAATCAATGCATATATTTGAAAGTTATGAACAAAGTTTTATTAATGTGAAAAAAAAAAATCACTTACAGTTTATTAGTTGCAATGTTGATAAAAATTATGTGGCCCCTTTTTCAGCTGCTTCAACTGTAGGTAATATCTCTATCTATTCTATTCTATTCTATTACAAATTGAATATTTTAGAGCAGTTTCTCTATGCGCGCAATTATTGACTTATGTCCCTCGGGATTTTTTTGCGCTCATACGAGCCCCACATTCTTATTGCAAAGTTGCTCATTACACAACGTAAATA
This sequence comes from Othius punctulatus, assembly GCA_951805005.1. Lineage (NCBI taxonomy): Eukaryota > Metazoa > Arthropoda > Insecta > Coleoptera > Staphylinidae > Othius > Othius punctulatus. Next base: position 11,677,535 of record OX638145.1, read on the forward strand.
GACGCTCATGCGTGGCAAATTCGCCTCATAACGCCCCGGAAAATGTTTCTTTGCGACCTTTAGGCGTTCAGGAAATGCCAGGTGAGCACACACACGTTTCCACCGCAGTTTTCCTGACATCTGTTTCAGCATTGGCTGCCAGCGTCGGATCGTTTATGGCGCGCGCCCTGCTGGGAAATTATGCCATGGCGCGGTGTTTTATATCCGTGTTTATTCGGCTTCGGGGAGATGAAAAAGAAGCGAGACTGCGAAATGCATTTGCAGACTGCTGATTGCACAGCTGAACGATTGGGCGATAATTTGCAGGCTTAATAGTTATCACGTCTGATGTTGATATGTCGCTATAGTGGAAATGAAGCCCAAAGCATAATGATTCAATTAATAATATCGCATTAGTTGTATGCACACGATATTAATATTGTGGCTGCGCTTGTTTATAGTGCAGAACTTAATGTGTGTATAATCCTATTGTCTTTAAAGAATAACATAATTTACGCGATAAAGGCGTGTTTTTCTCAGCTCCAGGCTCAGTTCATTGCTATTAAGGCGATAACTCCTATTCCTAGGCTCGCAATCTCCATCCGTGCCGCATATATTTTTTATAAAACGTGAACGCCAGCCAATTTCGCGCACCCGCTGATTGCCAGCCACCCCCATGGCACAAGAGGAGGAAATCCTCGTTCATTTTTTCGCCAAATTGCGCCGTGAAAAGTCTCGGAGGGAAATTCAGCCCCGGCTTTTCTGAAGGCAATTAGGCCGCAATTTACGGCCTACGCAGCTTCAGGTGTAAATATTTAGCGCGCGCGTCAAAGGGTGTTTATTTGGCCGAATTTCGTGCATGCACGCACTTTTTTATTCCTCTTAATTGGCAGCGTCCCGTATTTTACGCGCCGTGGACGCTATAAATTTATGCTTCCTGCGTTTAAAAGGCGCGTAACGACGTGCATAAAGTGCATAACTGCCTCGCACTCAATTATATTTGCCAATACCATCAGCGTTAATTCGGAAGGCAATTGGTGTGTAAATTCGGCAGTTACAATGCGTAATCGTGATTGGGGATCCGCGCGTAATTCTTCGGATGGTAATGTGGCACTGGAAGCGCGATGGATCGTGTGTTATGGCGCCGGAGGGTTTAGCCCCGCTAGATTGGGTGCGAGGGTGTATAAACGTAAATGAGGCAGCTTGTGAAGAGGCCATTTGGTCAACCATTTCAGATGAACAAAAGTGTGATGAAAAATTATTAATAACAATAATTACCATAGCATCAGCATCAGCTTGACTTAACTATGTTTTACATTGCACCATTGTCAATAATTTATTCAAAAATGGATTTGTCGTAGTAAAATAGTCAATATATCCCTATAAAACTTCTGGTATCAAAAACACAAATCATTTCTCCATAAAACTTCTGGTATCGAAATCACAAATCATGTCTCTATAAAACTTCAGGTATCGAAAACACAAATAATTTCTCAATAAAACTTCTGGTATCGAAATCACAAATCAGTTCTCTATAAAACTTCTGGTTTCGAAAACACAAATCACATATGTATAATATATTGAAAATGTTATTACATATTTTATGAAGTTCAAATGTTCTAAAATTTTATTAGTAAATCCATGTTTTGTCTTTCTAAATTTAAGGGATGATTATACTTTTATACTGACGTATTTGTCGTAAAGAGGGTGACAGAGGGTTGAGGGGACACAGATTGGGGGACTTGTGTATTGGGTGTAATCTTTCTTATACGAGTATAACTGCAAATCTATTATATTTGTTTAAGCTACTCATTATTATATGTATAATTAGGTGTTGCTGCAGTCGTGCACGTTTGCTTCTCGTGTACCAAATCAAATAAACACCTAAATTGATTGATTTCGTACCATAAACTACTGTTATCTTACTTACCACCAAATAATATATATGAATATGAATATGTATCCCTCTTTACACCCAATATACATGTTTTATCATCCCTTAAATATATCTATGCCATATATTAATTGAATAATATATATATGAATATGAATCCCTCTTTACACCCAATATACATGTATTATCATCCCCTAAATTTATCTGTGCCTAATATTAATTGCCATGGTTAAATGTGCAATGCAATAATAGTTGGCAACGATGACAATTTGCAAGCTCTATAACCATTAAAATTGTAATAGGATACATGCAAGAAAATGAGACAAATTTACAGCGACGATAACTCACTGCAAGACAACGTATGCAGGACAATTCCTAGTAGCCCTACATCACCCCAACTGACGTAGCAAATATACAGGGTATCTCAAAAGTAACGCCCGTGAAGTATCTAATAGATGCATCTTATTTCGATCTGTTCATCTGTTTAGATCTAACTCTGACATTACTAATATCAAGGAAGCTGCCATTTAAAAAAAAACAGATGATGACTAATTTCCCATAGGCTAGGGCCAAAACAAACGATCTAAGGATCAACTTTACGTCAAAGGATAGTAATAAATGTCATCTGGTAAGGTGTCTTAAATAATTTCAATTTCTGTTCTTATTCCAATTTGTGACGCTGAATTATCTGGCAGCATAGTGTCCAAAGTGTAGTTTGGCATAAATATGTGTATTTTGGCGATGAATACTGAAGTTTTGGCGGTGAATAATCTAGTAATGAATTGTTGGCGATTACGTAATAGCGTAACAAGTCTGATATTGGCTGTTAGTGAAGTATCTGACGGTAAGATGTTTGATGCTAAATATCTGGTGGTGAAGTACCTAACTCTGGACGTACTAAATTGTATAGAGGTGAATCGCGATGATCTGTATTGTGTTATATTGTCTCGGATGATTAAAAATGCTGCATTTTTTTAAATTACTAAACAATGAGATTTTAATTCGTGTATTTATATTATACTAATTATTTGAGTTGAGTTTGAATTTTTATTATTATGAATCATATTCTTTACTTATATTACTATTACTCTTTATTTATATTTTTGCTTTTGCTTTTGCTTTGTGTTATTTTTGTATTTATGTATATCTTTTGTATGCGTATTAATGATGGCATCGCCTAAAAGTTAGCCTTAAATTTATTCGAAAATTCGTTCATTATTTCGCAAAAAAATAAAGTAGAATCATCTCCATATAAATAAATAGTCTGCTAAGAAAAATCACACATGAAACTGTAAGCCTTCATTGAGTTGAAGAATGATTGGCCTTGTGCAAAGAATGTTTATTTTTTCATTGAATTTGTTAATTCGTCTAGAAGGAATCACGAATTCCCAAATTGTGTGCACGTATCATCGCAGATGCATACTTAAATTTCTTTTCTGTTAAAAGAAATTCAAGCTGACTGCTGAATCATCTCGATGTGATGACTTAAATTTTCAGGAACTTTACACGTTGACTCGTGATTGAATGACGAGTCATCTGGGATCAGTCATGACTTAGATTTTCATGTTTTATTCGCGTATCGTTAATATAATCTCAGATGAAACTGTAACTGTTCATTGAGTTGAAGAATGCTAGGTTATATGTGTAGAATTGTAAACTTTTTCATTGAATGTATCAATTCATATAAAACAATCGTAACAAACGTATCATCGCAGATGCACAATTAAATTTATGAATGGTCTACTAAAATAAATCAAGCTAAATGCCGAGTCTCTAGACATGATGTAAATTTTCAAGCACTTCACACGTTTCGACTGATTTACAGAGTGAGGAATCATTAGAGATCACTCATGACTTAGAATGTCATGCTTTGTTCGTGTAAGGTTAATATCATCGCAGATGAAACTGTAAGTTCATTGAGTTGAAAGATGATTAGTCATCTACGAAGAATTATATGAATGTCATTCATATGTAATCATGTCATGATTATGGCAAGTCATCCAGAAGCAATCAGCAGTCCCCAAATTTTATGCACGAATATTCGCAGATTTTATGAATAAAAAAAATAACTCAAGCGGTATAATAAATCATCTCGACATCATGACTTTAATTATGAAGCACTTTACACGGGTCGACTGATTTACAGAATGACCGGAGTCATCTGGAACCAATCATGACTTATATGCGTTGTTCGTGTATCATTAATATCAGTAGGGATGAAACTGTAAGTTCATTGAGTTGAAAAATGATAGTCATCTGCAAAAAGTTGCACGCTTTATCATTAAATATATCATCTAGAAGCAATCAGGAATCCCCAAATTTTATGCACGTATCATAGCAGATGAAATTTATGAATAAAAAAAAATCAAGCTGTATACTTGAATCATCCTGACAGGATGACTTTAATTATCAAGTACTTTACACATGTCGACTGATTTACAGAATGACCGGAGGCATTTGGAACCAATCATGACTTTTATGCATTGTTCGTGTATCGTTAATATCATCAGGGATGAAACGGAAAGTTCATTGAGTTGAAAGATGATTAGTCATCTGCGAAAAATTATACGCTTTATCATTAAATATGTCATCTGGAAGCAATCAGGAATCCGCAAATGTTATGCTGGTATCATCGCAGATGAAATTTATGAATAAAAAAAACTCAAGCGGTATAATGAATCATCTCGACATGATGACTTTCATTATCAAGAAGTCTACACATGTCGACTGATTTACAGAAATGACCGGAGTTATCAGAGACCAATTATGACTTTCATACGTTATTCGTGCATCGTTAATATCAGCAGGGATGAAACTGAAATTTCATTGAGTTGAAAGATGATAGTCATCTGCGAAACATTATACGGTTCATCATTAAATATGTCATCTGGAAGCAATCAGGAATCCCCAATGTTATGCACGTATCATCGCAGATGAAATTTAACAATAAAAAAAACTCAAGCTGTTTCATAAATCATCTCGATGTGATGACTTTTAATTATCAAACTCTTTACACGTGTCGACTGATTTACAGAATGACTGGAGTCCTCTGGGACCAATCATGACATTTACACGTTGTTCGTGTATCGTTAATATCATCAGGGATGAAACTGAAAGTTCATTGAGTTGAAAGATGATTAGTCATTTGAGCAACATTATACGCTTTATCATTAAATATGTCATCTGGAAGCAATCAGGAATCCCCAAATGTTATGCACGTATCATCGCAGATGAAATTTATGAATAAAAAAACTCAAGCATTTTCATAAATCATCTCGATATGATGACTTTAATTATCAAGCTCTTTACACGTGTCGACTGATTTACAGAATGACTGGAGTCATCAGGGACCAATCATGACATTTACACGTTGTTCGTGTATCGTTAATATCATCAGGGATGAAACTGTAAGTTCATTGAGTTGAAAGATGATCAGTCATCTACGAAACATTGTACGCTTTATCATTAAATATGTCATCTGGAAGCAATCAGGAATCCCCAAATTTTGTGCATGTATCATCGTAGATGAATACTTAAATTTATGAAGAGTCTATTAAAACAACTCAACCTGAATAGTGAATCATCCCGACAGGATGACTTTAATTATTAAGCACTTTACACGGGTCGACTGACTTACAGAATGACCGGAGGCATCTGGAACCAATCATGACTTGCATGCGTTGTTCGTGTATTGTTAATATCAGCAGGGATGAAACTGAAAGTTCATTGAGTTGAAAGATGATTATTCATCTGCGAAACATTATACACTTTATCATTAAATATGTCATCTGGAAGGAATCAGGAATCCCCAAATTTTATGCCCCTATCATCGCAGTTGAAATTTATGAATAAAAAAAACTCAAGCTGTATAATAAATCATCTCGATATGATAACTTTAATTATCAAGCACTTTACACGAGGCGACTGATTTACAGAATGACCGGAGCCATCTGGAACCAATCATGACTTTTATGCATTGTTCGTGTATTGTTAATATTATCAGGGATGAAAGTTCATGAAAGGGAAGTTCATTGAGTTGAAAGATGATAGTCATCTGCGAAATACGCTATATCATTAAATATGTCATCTGGAAGCAATCCGGAATCCTTAAATTTGATGTAGTATCATCGCAGATACAATTTATGATTAAAAAAAACTCAAGCTGTGTACTGAATCATCTCGACACGATGACTTTAATTATCAAGCACTTTACACGTGTCGACTGATTTAGAGAATGACCGGAGCCATCTAGAACCAATCATGACTTTTATGCATTGTTCGTGTATCGTTAATATCATCAAGGATGAAACTGAAAGTTCATTGAGTTGAAAGATGATTAGTCATTTGAGCAACATTATACGCTTTATCATTAAATATGTCATCTGGAAGCAATCAGGAATCCCCAAATGTTATGCACGTATCATCGCAGATGAAATTTATGAATAAAAAAAACTCAAGCAGTTTCATAAATCATCTCGATATGATGACTTTAATTATCAAGCTCTTTACACGTGTCGACTGATTTACAGAATGACTGGAGTCATCAGGGACCAATCATGACATTTACACGTTGTTCGTATATCGTTAATATCATCAGGGATGAAACTGTAAGTTCATTGAGTTGAAAGATGATCAGTCATCTACGAAACATTGTACGCTTTATCATTAAATATGTCATCTGGAAGCAATCAGGAATCCCCAAATTTTGTGCATGTATCGTCGTAGATGAATACTTAAATTTATGAAGAGTCTATTAAAACAACTCAACCTGAATAGTGAATCATCCCGACAGGATGACTTTAATTATTAAGCACTTTACACGGGTCGACTGACTTACAGAATGACCGGAGTCATCTGGAAACAATCATGACTTTTATGCGTTCTTCGTGTATCGTTAATATCAACAGGGATGAAACTGTAAGTTCATTGAGTTGAAAGATGATAGTCATCTGCGAAACATTATACGCTTTATCATTATATATGTCATTTGGAAGCAATCAGGAATCCCAAAATTTTATGCCCCTATCATCGCAGATGAAATTTATGAATAAAAAGAATTCTAGGTGTATAATAAATCATTGAGACTAATCATGACTTAGATTTTCATGCTCTTTGTTCGTGTAATGTTACGAAACTGTAGGTTCATTGAGTTGAAAGATGATTAGTCATCTGTGAAGAATATATACTTTGTCAAGTCATCCACAAGAAGTCAGGAATACCTATATTTTGTGCACGTATCATCGCCAATGCATGCTTAAATTTATGAATAGTCTATAAGACTCAAGCCGAATACTGAATCATCTTGACATGATGACTTTAATTATCAAGTACTTTACACGTGTCGATTGATTTACAGAATGACATGAGGCATCTGGAACCAATCATGACTTGTATGCGTTGTTCGTGTATCGTTAATATCATTAGGGATGAAACCAAATTAAATGAGTTGATACTCATCTGCGAAAAATTGCACGCTTTGTCATTAAATATATGTAGTCATCTGGAAGCAATCGTGATTTCTCAAATTTTGTACACGTATCATCGTAGATGCATGCTTAAATTTATGAATAGTCTATAAAAAAAACTGAAACTGAATACCGAATCATCTTGACATGATTGAAATATCTTTTATAAACTTAGGCTAAATGCTGAATCATGACGAGATCATTATGACTTAATTTTTCAAGAACCTTACCCTTGTCAATTGAATTAGATCGCAGATGCAAATATTAATTTATAAGTAGTCTATAAAAATATCAAGCTGCACCATCAAGACATGATTTAATGATAAATTTTCAATTTTTCAAGAACTTTACGCTTATCAATTGAATTAGATCGCAGATGCATATATTAATTTATAAGTAGTCTATAAAAAAATCAAGCTGAAGCATCATGACATGATTTAATGATAATTTTTTTATACGTTCTGACTTATTTACTGAATAACCAGTCATCTGGAACCAATCTAGGCTTACATTTTCATGTGATGTTCGTGTATCGATGTGTATCGAAATATATATGTAGATGAGTAGTTAAGCTAGGATAGTTCCAACTCACCCCCGCAATCATCCTATTGTAATTGCTCGCGGTGATTATATCGCTGATTAAAACCGCCAATTTAGACCGCCAATTAATTTAACACAAATCTCTGAATCTTTCCGGGGGTGGGGGGGGGGGGGGGTGATTTGGAACTGCCATGGCTTAACTACTTAGATGTATGTATGACTGCATTACAGAATTGTTTGTAGATGATGATTTTTCATTGAATATGGAACGATGAATTCGTCCATTTTCTTTCTTTCTTTCTTGTTGGAACTGTCCCAGCTTAACTACTTAGATATTATTGACTACATTGCAGAATTGTTAGTAGAAGATGATTTTTCATTGAATATGGAACGAGAATATTTTCTTTCTTTCTTGTTGGAACTGTCCTGGCTTAACCACTTAGATGTATGACTACATTACATAATTGATAGTAGATGATGATTTTTCATTAAATATGGAGCGATGAATTCTTTATTTCTTCTTTTCTTTCTTTCTTTATTTCTTTCTTTATTTCTTGTTGGAAGAGTCCTAGCTTAGCTATTTAGATGTATGTATGACAACATTGCAGAAATGTTAGTAGATGATGATTTTTCATTGAATATGGAATGATGAATAATTTCTTTCTTTCTTTCTTTCTTTCTTGTTGGAACTGTTCTAGCTTAACTACTTAGATTTATGCATGACTACATTGCAGAATTGTTAGTAGATGATGACTTTTCGTTGAATATGGAACGGTGAATTCTGCCTTTCTTTCTTTCTTTCTTGTTGGAACTGTCCTAGCTTAACTACTTAGATGTATATATGAATTCTTTCTTTCTTTCTCTCTCTCTTTCTTTCTTGTTTGAACTGCCCTAGCTTAACTACTTAGATGTATGTATCACTACATTGCAGAATTGTTAGTAGATGATGATTTTTCATTGCATATGGAACACTGAATTTTTTCTTTCTTTCTTTCGTTCTTTCTTTATTTCTTTCTTTCTTTTTTTCTTTCTTTCTTGATTGATATCCTCTCTTACCCGTTGAGGGCGATGAATTGAACAATCTAAAATTATGGAATTAATGGTACCTGCAGTTAATTAAGGTAAATAGTCTAATAGGGACCCATAAAATTCATATATCGGGCTGACCCATGGCCGAGTGCGCTGCCAGACATTAGCGTTCAATTGGCACAAACATTTGGATGAAATTTTATTTTGGTTGTAACTTATGTGATTTGCGAATCGACGCGGAAACGTGTTTCCCTGAGATTGCACGACTCGCGTTAAATTTAGTTATTAATCTTCTTGCGCACGGAGGAAACTCAGCCGGGGCCGACTAGATTTATTAACGGCTTCTATGAAACAATAAAGAAACGGAACGGCCGCTTTGTTTCACCTTACATTGTAACAACAGGCTGCGTGCACAGCTGCCCTTGACTAATAAGAAATATTACTTGAATATATTAACCAATTCACTCCAGCGCCGCCATCGGCGTCTCTCCTCGAAAACCTGGGGGCAGAGGGGGCCCTAATCGGAGCCCTACACGCGCCTGCTAGATTAATTCCGCCCCCATGGCATCCACGCGCGGCGCTTTTCGATGGGCGCTGTCCAGCCTTGAACCTTAGCGCGAAGAGACTGGCATGTAACGCGATATAACGCGACCTTTTATTATTATTGCCGATGTCCAACGCTCCGAAAATTACGCAATTAACGGCAGCCGTTAACGCGCCGCCTCCAATAAATCGTGCCAGTTTATTAAACGGATTTCCCCCAGTGCTTAAGTAGAATCAATTTGGAGGAGAGGAAAAATCCGTCCATTAGGCATTCTAATTCGTAAATTCAGGCGCTCTAAAAGCGCCATAAACTTCCCGTGGAATTCCCGCCTCAAAAGTGCGTGACGCTTTTTCCAGCGGAAAGCGTAGGGAACTTATCGATACCGTACGTGAAACAAATGAAGTCGTAAATCACGCCGGCCCGCGGGCTGGCGTGCGCGTGCGATAAACCTCCTTTTTATCGCCGCATAAAATGTGAAATATTGAATAATAATAATTATCGTGCCCCGCACGGAACGTGTGCGGACGCTTTGGGTCCTGTGCAGCCATGGGTCGCGAAAATTGGGGCGAAATCTCCGCTCTCCGTACGTGACGCACCTGACGCCGGGCCACTAAATTTAGCTGTTGTTTTGTCGCCTTCGCGATCGCAAATAGCTGCCGCTGAAGATTAGTCTGCCCGCTGAAATGCGCACAAATAGACGCAAATGAAATCGCGGCATTCGAAATAAATCAAAACGGAGAGCGGCGCGAGGCAGCTCGGGCATTGTGTAGTCTTAACACCAATAACTCGCGAGATTTACGAGGTCACTTAAGGATATTGCGATAACCGCATCGATTGCAGTAAACAACGACTCTGGTGATTAAGTATGATAAGTGGAAACAGAATGGTTTTGTTCGAATGTGTTCCTGATGCGATTAGAATCGAGCTGATTTGGCCACCACTTCAATTCAAGTAATAAAAACAGTTCTGACAATAAATATTTTTAATTATTATTATTATTATTACTATGTCATTTCAATTTAATTGCTCCTAGGCACTTATTTCGTAACGTTTTCAGTCTTTTGTTTTTATTGTTCTCTTGTGTCTCAATTGAAAAAATAATTGCAATTTTCGGTTGATATTTCCATTTTTATGTGTCATATTATGTTTATGTCATATGTTTAATGTCAAAACACTACTCTTTTTTTCATTGTTTTAATAAGAGTGAATAAAAATCTTTTTGTCACTAATTTTGAGTGAAACAAGTAATCATCAAAAAAGTAATCACTTTGCAACCTCTTCAGAAGTTAGATATAGTTAATTGTCAGCTTTAACAAAAAATTGTTTTTGCAACTTTGGGTTGATATTTCCAGTCTTATCTGTCATATTAAATGTCAAAACAGTACTCTTTTTTTTTCATTGTTTCAATAAGAGTGAATAAAAGTCTTTTTATCACTAATACTGAGTGAAAAAAGTAATCATTACTTGTATCATCATTACTTTGCAACCTCTTCAGAAGTTAAGATACAGTTGATTGCAAAGAAAAGTAGACAAAAACAGTCTCCTGTTTTTTCTGTTATTGTATAAATGTGGCTATTCATAACCCCCGTTTCTTTTCAATTTGATAATCTTTAAAAGTTGACATGCTGTTCAAGACTTTTATAAGTTAAGTATTAAAATGCCTCTTCTAGATGACGAAACTGAAGCTATCAAATGATTCGGGAACGGTGTTTCGGGGTATACTTTCGGCTCACCAGTTCACCAAATACAACAAATTTCGCTGATGTCAGTTGTATAATTGTGATTACTGACACTTACGTGACTTCTAACATCAAGGCTTTTCAAACAGACGAAAATTTCTTGTCTACTTTTTTTTTCAGTCAACTGCAGAAACAAAATTATTTCTGAAAAGTTTTACGTTACTATGGTATCGTCGCATAATGATGATTATTTTCCTCAAACTCCAAGTGATAAGGATACTGCACTAGTGCAAATACCAATCAAAGTGGAAGTCAGTTTAAGTGGAAGTTTAATAAATATGATTTTACAGATTTTTCCAATTTTGAGTGACAAATTATATTCAAAATTCTTCAATTTTCGACAATTTTTTCTGCATATTGTAGCGAACTGATATTTTAATCAAATTTGATTATATATCTATTAGTGTCAGATGATTCTTTGAGAAAAACACCAACATTTCTCGACTTATTGTATAAATTACTATTACATTATTATTATTATTATTCGTTTTAGGATAGGGGATCATTTTTAAGTGTTTCCAGGCACTTATTTTGTAAGTTTTTTTGAGTATTTTGTGCTTTTTGTTGGTTTTTAATCAAATTTAATTGCTAATTTTTAATATTTATAAGATACTACACTAAGTCTGTATTGTAATTTTCTACTACTACAACTAATTTTAATAAATTTTAATCAAAGTATTTACACTACACTAAGTTAAAGTATAAGTCTGATGAATATGGTTTTACAGATTTTCAAATCTGTAGAAATTCTTCAAAATTTAGCACAAAATGCTAAAAAAATTAAACCCAACTGACCATTTCCATGACCAAACCATGAATATGGTTTTACATCCACGTTTTACATCCATACAGATTTTTTGTGTTTTCGAGTACAAATGACATTAAAAATTCCTCAAAATGTGACAGATTCTTCTAAATTTTAAAGCCAACTGAGAGTTTCATTAAATTTGAATCAAAATCTACTGTTAAATTTTCAATATTTACAAAATGCTACAATCAGTTTAAGTGGAAGTCTAATAAATATGATTTTACAGATTTTTCTAATTTGACTGACAAATTATATTCACAATCCTTCAAAATCCGACAAATTTTTCTACATATTATAGTGAATTGACATTTTAATCTTATTTGATTGCTAATTTATCAATGTTGTTATGATACTACACTAAGCTCAAGTCTAATGAATAAGGTTTTACAGATTTTTTCAAATTTTCGAAAACAAATGACTTTAGAAGTTCTTCAAAATCAGGCAGATTTTTCTAAATTTTTAAACCAACGGAGAATTTCGTTAAACTTTAGTCAAAATTGACTGTTATATTTTCAATATTTACAAAATACTACAACCACTTTAAGTGGAAGTCTAATAAATATGATTTTACAGATTTTTCCAACTTTGTATGAAAAATTATAATCATTTTTTTTTTCAAAATTCGACAAATTTTTCTACTTATTATAGTGAACTGACATTTTAATCATATTAGATTGCTACCTTATCAATATTTATAAGATACTACACTAAGTTTAAGTCTAATGAATATGGTTTTACAGCTTTTTCAAATTTTCGAAAACAAATGACATTTGAAATTCTCTAAAATCTGCTAGATTTTTCTAAATTTTAAAGCCAACTGAGGATTTCATTTAACTTTAATCAAATTTGAGTATTAAATATTCAATATATACAAGTCAATAGGTATTTATATTTAGGTGTACTTGATAAATATTAACTTGTAAATATTAAACATTTAACAAGCACATTTAATTAAAATTTAATGAAATTGTCAGTAGGCTTATTTAAAATTTAGAAAAATGTGCAAAGTTTTAAATTGTCATTTGTTTCCGAAAATCTGTAAAACCATATTTCTTCTGCTTCTTTGGTCCTATTACTCCACCAGGGAGTGTAAGACATCTTTTGATATTTCTGAGACTGATGTACTGATTTAAACCATATTTAATAGAATTTAAACTTACTGTAGTATTTTGTAAATATTGCAAAATTAACAAGCATACTGAATGTTGTTTTATTGATTTTTCAAAGTTTTAATGACAAATGATAGTAAAAATCTACAAATTTCGATAAATTTTAGTTGATTTTTGTGAAAAGTTAACACTGAGTATAAATTTAAATCTAATGAATATAACAATGAATGAATGACACATTCAGGAATCAGGACAAAACTCAGAGATTTTCTGGTAGCTAAATGCTACTACTAGTTTCAAGAATTTGTGAGAAACACCACATGTAGTAATATCCTTATTTAAATCTAATGACTATGGCAATGAATGAATTACTTATTCAGGACAAAACTCAGAGATTTTCGAGTAGCTAAATGCTACTACTCATTTCAAGGATTTGTGAGAAACACCAAATGTAGCAATATCCTTATTTAAATCTAATGACTATGGCAATTAATGAATGACACATTCAGGACAAAACTCAGAGATATTCTGGTAGCTAAATGCTACTACTCGTTTCAAGAATTTGTAGAAGACACCACATCTAGTAATATCATTATTAATGAGTATTTATGTGATTTTTGGTTTTGATTTTGTTTTCTGTAAGTTCTGTATATATAATAATAATAATAATAATAGTATTTATAAGTTTATAGTTTTAGGTTCGATTACTTTCATTGACCATAACACCTCTCGGTAATGTATCGAGTGATTCAAAAAACTTTCTTTAAAGTTGCCATAAAAAAAAAGGATAGAAAGGATAGACACTAGAAAAATTTAAATTTTAGTGTAACAGACCTAAAATTCGCCAACAGAAAAGGTTTTCTTGTTGCAAAAAAAAATCCCTGTATTCAATACACGGTTTTTGAAGTTTTGCCATGGTAAGGTGACATATATGAAGACGTACAATTTGTAAAAAGAAATGAGCATTTAAAGACGATTTTCCCATATTAATCAATCAAATGGGAAATTTAATTTGCCTGCAGGCACGCGAAAATACGGTTACCAATGAGTTTTTTAATTTCAAAATAGTTATTTACCATTAAAAGAAGACATTTAACAAGTCCTCTTAAAAAAAATCGCGATTTAGGAAAATGTGTAACCTCGACAATCTTGAAGGTTTAACAATTACCATATCAATGAAATATTCTAATTCTTGGAAATTTTGAGATTCAATAATTCAACATAAAATTGAAACTACAAGTTTGAAACCTCGGAATTTTTCGTTAAAATATCATCCTTAGCATACTTAGAATTTTAGTTTTTTCTTATGATTAGAGACTTTTCATTTCTTACACAATTTAAAGTCTCGAGTCGATTTAAATGATAATACACTTTCTTTGTAATCTTTGTAATTAAATTTTCCTTATTTATGAGTTCTGAAGCTGAAAATTAATAAATGATTCTTGACATAGAAGAAAATAATTAGAGTATTTAAATTTTTAAGTGTTAATGCAATTTTTATAAGCAGACTAACTTTTAAGGGTTTTCCTTATTTGTGAGTTCACACAACTGAAAATTTGAATTTCTTTTTTCCAGATTTTTAGGTGTTAATGCAATTATCTATGAGCAGACTAACTTTTAAGGATTTTCCTTATTTGTGAGTTCACACAACTGAAAATATGAATTTCTTTTCTCCAGATTTTTAGGTGTTAATGCAATTATCTATAAACAGAGTAAGTTTTAAGGGTTTTCCTTATTTGTGAGTTCACACAACTGAAAATTTGAATTTATTTTCCCTAGATTTTTAGGTGTTAATACAATTATCTGTAAGCAGACTAACTTTTAAGGGTTTTGCTTATTTGTGAGTTCACACAACTGAAAATTTGAATTTCTTTTCTCCAGATTTTTAGGTGTTAATGCAATTATCTATAAGAAGACTAAGTTTTAAGGGTTTTCCTTATTTGTGAGTTCACAAATTTCTTTTCTCCAGATTTTTAGGTGTTAATGCAATTATCTGTAAGCAGACTAACTTTGCGAGTTTACAGAACTGAAAATTTGCATTTCTTTCCTCCAGACTGTGGCGGCATTGTCACCACCGACCGGTTTTATTCAAAGTGGCGGAATTGGGTGAGACGAGGTGAATTTAGAGTCGCGATCGCGACGGTTCCGCGCGCTGATCGGGGGGCGGCGGCGAATTGATTAGCAATAACGCCGCGCCGTTGATGCAGTAACCCCCCAGTCTAGCCGTGAAGACATCCACGAAAATTTCCATGCTCCTCCCGAAGAGAAAAGGATTAAAAAAACATGTACGCCGTGTAATCCCGTGCAGATGGCGGGGATGATGATCCGGTTTTATATTCCGCCCCTCGCCCGGCCCCCGCCTCCGCGAGGGTCCGCAGCCCTTAATGTAATAATATACAGGGCGTGGGGGTGGCTGGTGCCCCCACGGCTCACGTGCGCGATGGCCCCCAGAATCGTAAGCCGCGATGCGATGGGAAGCTGCGTTTGCATGTGATCTGCTTACGTGAACGCGCTTGTAAATTTCGCTGCTGCAAAAGAAAAAAATGCGGTTCGCGAGACCACCCAGGTACGTCTCGACTTGAGGCCGTTTTGGCGGAACGCTCTGTGTAATTAGGGTAATTGGAGACGATTACCAGGGGGAAAAGGAACGTGCAGTACACACATATACACCGACCGTCAGGAACACATGGGGGGCGCGGGGGGCTGCGCATTTGCATACGCCGTTTCGCCGTGTTCCTCCTTACTTTTAATTATTTTTACCGCTGCCGGCATAAATTAAGGACGTTAGTGTATCCGGCGGCGCTTTTAATAAAATTTTAATTAGCGTGGACACTCGGAATGCCGGCGGGCCGGCGAATTGCCGCAGAAGTGGATGTTTCTCGAAATATCTCATCGTTTATCGATCGGCCCCCAATAACCACGGCGCCCCTTCAATGCCTTCATATTGCCTCGATGTGTTGATAATTTAATTAAGCCCCTTCGTATTTGGACCGCTAGACAAAAATTATTACCGGCAAGTTGAAAAACGCGCCAATTATTTTCCAGAGATTAACGAAAAACTCTTCGCTTACGTTCATTTTTAACTTTGCACACTCTACCACACGAAAAAATGTTGCTGGATAACGAGAGCGTGGCGTGTGCTAGACTCCACAGCGTGAGCCATGTCACGTCCCATTAAATTATCAGTAAATATTGAAAGCGAAGCATAAAGATGTTGAACAATTACAATGGCATTCTCGCTTTCTGCAACGATGTTGAACATAGTATTGATTCTAAAATTAACTGCAGACAAACTGGAATTTGTTAACATGTACTGAGCCAATTAAGAAATGAACCTGCCTTTTCTATACTAATCCTGCTATAATAGCAAATACTGCTATTACTGCTACTATGAGGTTAAAAACTAACAGTGTTATTCATAAAAATTTATACCACGGTTTAGGGGTGGTTTGGCAGTATATTACAAAGGTTTACATAGGATTAAACCACCGCTAAACCACACTTTTAATTTTTTATGAATAACACTGCAAAATTCCAGATGAGAACAAAAAACCCAACCACTGACCAAATTTTGACCAAACTGTATGATGTTCCACGACTTAGTATCACAGCCATATCCAGAATGCACTTATCACAACATACAACGTTTATCATTAAAAAAAAAAACAACAAAATAAAATGAAATGGGAACAAAAGTTGGTTTGAATGTAAATTTAAACAAAATCGAGATGTAAAAAGCAAAATTGGTATTAAAATTGTACTTACGAGTTCATACAAATTTATCATTATCATCAAACATGGTTTTGAAAATCTGCCTCGAAAACTGATTCAACTTGGTTTTTGTTTTATTGAAAGGAACTTGAATTCGTTCAATGGAAATTGTTTTGAAATTTTTCTTATTTATTTATTTTTGCAAAACGTATAGACAAAAAACATCTTGTTTATTACGCCTCTAGATTGCGTTTTTTTAAGCTTTTCAACATAGTGTCGCAAGGTGGGAGGTGCAATTTGAAATTGCACAAAAATTGATCAAGTAAAAAATTGATTTTAATAATCTTATGGTGATCACAAATGAAATTCAAGATTATTACGTAGTAGGTACGTTTTCCTCTACTGTCAAATTCGCTGAAATAGTTTAATGAGCTCATGAATGCTGAGAAAAGTGCCTGTGAAATTGCTATTCAATACGCAAACCTATTTTAATCGCAGAATACGTATTCCGCTCCGAGACAATCCACACACTCTCTCCCGGTGCTTCGGGAATCGATAGTTTCCAATGATCGCCGCGGTATAAATTGAAAACCAATGATTCCCAGGAGTTACATGCGGAGGAAACGAGTTTCTTGAAGCACATCGGCGCGGAGGAACACCGTGCAGCCAAACGGCGCTCGTCGAGAAATTTATGGCAGAGGCGCGTCATTATCATCGTGAAAACTGTACTTCCCGGCAATTGATGGCCGGCGGTTACCAATAACACGTTATTAATTACTCGCAAATTGGATATTACGTTTTAACGCAGCAATTACTGTTATTAATTGTATTAATTATTATGATGGTGCGCGTTTTTATGCATCGATTGGTTATTTCAGGGACACTGGCGTATCTGCAGGGTGACAAGTCTTTCAAGAATATTACATTGGAATATTTTGAATATAGAAATATAGTAGGGGTATTTAATTTTATATAGTTTGCTCATTAACTTTTCAGGCTTTGCAGGCTTTGAGAATTATATTAGAATATTTTTAATAGAAAAGTTGTAGGGATATTCAATTTAAAATAGTTTGCTCAAAGTTATGGGACATGGTGTCCCACAACTTCGTGGCATAAATCTAGGAGCATATCTGTATCATCTAGGAGCATATCTAGGAAAGGCAAAATTAAAGGAAATTCTAAATATGTTTTTTACCTAATCGCGTTTGTTTCCAAAATATAGAACCTTGTAGTGTTACTTAGGAAATCAGTTTTCTTATTAACATTTCTACTAGAGTAGACTTGGAAATCTGATATTTTGCGACATAAAAACTTTATTAGAGGTTAGGATTTTTTTAAATCCTAACCGATTTTTATATCGTATACCATTTTTCGGTGAATCAGCTTCATTGTCATAAAAAATGTACACTTCTTGAACTTGAAAAAATGAAACAGAAATCCGCAGGTATTAATGTATGCCAAAATTAACACAGAATTCATTATTTTGTTAATTTTTGATATGAAAAAAATAATAATAATGTGTGTGTGTGCTTGTTTTGTATTCAAGATATATAAATCGTTAGAAATGCTATTCATCCTTAAAATAAATATTGCACGAGGAGAAAATTCTCGAATTTTGAGTATCAGGAATATAAACTAAAGAAAATCTATTAACCAAAATTTTCCCACAATTTTGCAAGAGTCAAAATCATTTAAAACTCAAAATTTTTCAAGAAGACAATTTAAGGGTCTGTATCCTGATTACGAAGATAGTTTATTGCTCTCAGGACTAAAAATTATATCAGATGAGACTCAAAATATTATAAGAGAAACAACTCTCGAATTTGAAGTACTTATCACTATGGTGATTAAAAGTTTTCAATCAATTTTTGTTTTTAAATTTGTTCTCAGTTACAATCTTTATTTGTTATCGACCAGAGGTCTTTCTGAATTTACAGTAATAGTTTAATTATAATGCTCTTCATCCTTAAAATAAGTATTGCAAGAGGAGAAAATTCTGGATTTTGAAGTACCAGAAATTTCACCCTAAAGAAAATCTATCAACCAAAATTTTCTCAATTTTGCAAGAGCCAAAATCATTTAAAACTCAAAAATTTTCAAAAAGACAATTTAAGGATCTGTATCTTGATTACGAAGATAGTTTATTGCCCTCAAGACTAAAAATTATATCAGATGAGACTCAAAATATTATAAGAGAGAAACAACTCTCGAATTTGAAGTACTTATCACTATGGCGATTAAAAGTTTTCAATCATTTTTTTTTCTTTAATTTTGTTCTCAGTTACAATCTTTATTTGTTATCGACCAGAGGTCTTTCTGAATTTACAGTAATAGTTTAATTATTAATCTTTTTTTCAACTGTCTTTCTCAGTTACAATCTTTATTCGCTATCGGCGAAAGGTCATTCTGCTTTTACAGTAATAGTTTAAATAGTTATGTAGTTGTATGAAATATTAAAATTAATAATTAATTCAAATTAAAAATATGAAATTAGAAGAGATAGAAGGGAAACAAAACAAAACACATCAGATATGATGGAAGTATAAAGTGTGAAGTGTGTATATGAAAATGAAAATGAGATACGTCAGTAATTGTATAATTCGTAGTGAATTGTGTCTATGAAGGTGAAAATGAGAGAAAATGTCAGAAATTGTATAATTCGTATAGTGTTTTAAATGGAATGGTCCATTTGGAACGTCGTATGGTTCGTTTCAAGCCTAATTCATCCAAAATGGCCCAGTTTATATTATTGATTTGGAATTTAAATCGAAGTTTTTCGAGCCTAGAAGCGATTAATAATATTTTTTTGACTTCATATAGACTTTTGTTGCTAGGATTGTGTAATGGTTTATTGATATGTCTTAACTTTATTATCATTTGTAGCGCATTCCTTTTAGCAATCTGAATGGTTTTTTGTGTGATTTTTGATTTTGTTTTGAATTTTCTCATTAAATGAAATTGTTTTGTTCATTGACATTTTTTCAATTGGAATTCCATTTTTTTATTTTCCATTTCTCTTTACAGTCACATATTAATTTTTGCAAACATACTTCATAAAGTATTATTCTGTACTTACCGGTGGAGTTATTTTATCTAAAAATAGTTATAAAAATATATAGTTATAAAAAATAACTCTGCCAGTAAGTACAGAATAATACCTTAAATCAATAACTGGTAATATGGAGAAAACTTAATACTTTAAAGTACCTATTTTAAAACGTGGACTTTTTTCAATGTTCTCTTTATTATTAGCCCATATCCTCTCATTGGATTTATTCAAAAATCTCTAGATACCTTGATAATTATTGCAAAATTGGTACAGATCTCAAAATACAATTGAGAAAGCAGGAAATGATTGAAAACTCACTCGAAATTTGACAATAATTAGAAATATTTAGATTTTTTTTAAATGGTTGAGAAATATTGAAAATTATTGAAAAATGTCAAACAATATGTATTTTTTTATCTTGAAATTAATGGAAAATCTCGAGAAATCATGATAATTATTAGGAAATCTGTAGCAATCTCGAAAAATGTTGAGTCGAAGGAAGATTACAGGAAGTCGTGGAGATTATTGGAAAATCTCTCGGATCTTGATCAATTTTAGGAGTGTTTAGATTTTGCAAGAATTATCGAAAAATTTGTAGAATTATATGGTCAAATTGGAGAATGAAAAAAATGTGAGTAATAATCATGTAATTTATGATTTTTATGATCTCAAAATTATTGAATAATCTCAAAATTTTATGTATTATTAAGGTATCTGTAAGTAACTGGAAAATTATTTAAATTTTTTTTAAATAATTTCGGCAATTATTGATATTTATAGGTAAATCTATGAAAATCACCAAAACGATTAAGAAAACTTGATTTTTTTTTAAAATGTCAAACATTATGCAATTTTTGATCTTGAAATTTATGAAAATCTCGAGAAATCATGATATTTATTAGGACATCTGTAAGAATTAAGGCTAGTAAGTAAGAACTAATAAGTTTAAATACTACTCTTGATTGATTCTGAAATTTTCTCTACCAATCAATTCTACATCTCCCGCTCTGGTTTCATGTAATTTTATTATTCGTTTTGTTTTCCTGTTCGTTTCATCTTCATACTAAGTTACTTTGAAATCAATGGATATCACCAAAATTATTGAGAAATCTTGAAAATTATTGAAAAATGTCAAACAATATACATTTTTTGATCTTGACATTTATGAAAATCTCGAGAAATCTTGATAATTATTAGGAAATCTGTAATAATTAAGCTTAGTAAGTAAGAACTAATAAGTTTAAAGAATTTCACTACTCTTTAGTGATACTGAAATTTTCTGAACCAATCAATTCTACATCTCCTGCTCTGGTTTCATCTGACTGGATTTTTCGTTTTCTTTTCCTGTTCGTTTCATCTTCATACTAAATTACTTTGAAATCTATGGATATCACCAAAATTATTGAGAAATCTTGAAAATTATTGAAAAATGTCAAAGAATATGCATTTTTTGATGTTCAAATTAATGAAAAATCATGATAATTATTAGGAAATATGTAAGAATTAAGCTTAGTAAGTAAGAACTAATAAGTTTAAAGAATTTCACTACTCTTGATTGATACTGTAATTTTGTCTAGCAATCAATTCTACATCTCCTGCTCTGGTTTAATCTGACTGGATTTTTCGTTTGTATTTTCTGTTCGTTTCATCTACAAACTAAGTTACTTTGAAATCTATACATATCATAAAAATTATTGAGAAATCTTGAAAATATTGAAAAATGTCAAACAATATACATTTTTTGATCTTGACATTTATGAAAATCTCGAGAAATCTTGATAATTATTAGGAAATCTGTAATAATTAAGCTTAGTAAGTAAGAACTAATAAGTTTAAAGAATTTCACTACTCTTGATTGGTACTGAAATTTTCTCTACCAATCAATTCTACATCTCCTGCTCTGATTTCATCTGACTGGATTTTTCGTTTTTTGTCCTATTAGTTTCATCTTCATACTAAGTTACTTTGAAATCTATGGATATCAGAAAAATTATTGAGAAATCTTGAAAATTATTGAAAAATGTCAACAATATGCATTATTTGATCTTGAAATTAATGAAAAATCTCGATACATCATGATAATTATTAGGCAATCTGTAAAAATTAAGCTTAGTAAGTAAGAACTAATGAGTTTAAAGAATTTTAGTACTCTTGATTCAGTAAGAACTAATAAGTTTGAAGAATTTTACTACTTTTGATTGATACTGAAATTTTCTCTACCAATCAATTCTACATCTGCTGCTGTGGTTTCATCTGACTGGATGTTTGGTTTTCTTTTTGCTGCTAGTTTCATCTTCATACTAAGTTACTTTGAAATCTATGGATATCAGAAAAATTATCGAGAAATCTTGAAAATTATTGAAAAATGTCAAACAATATGCATTTTTTTATCTTGAAATTTATGAAGAATCTCGAAAAATCATGATAATTATTAGGAAATCTGTAAGAATTAAGCTTAATAAGTAAGAACTAATGAGTTTAAAGAATTTTGGCACTCTTGATTGAGTAAGAACTAATAAGTTTGAAGAATTTTACTACTCTTGATTGATACTGAAATTTTCTCTACCAATCAATTCTACATCTCCTGCTCTGGTTTCATGTGACTTTATTATTCGTTTTTTCCTGTTCGTTTCATCTTCATACTAAGTTACTTTGCAATCAATGGATATCACCAATTTTTTTGAGAATCTTGGAAATTATTGAAAAATGTAAAACAATATCAATTTTTTGATCTTGAAATTAATGAAAAATCTCGAGAAATCATGATAATAATTATTAGGAAATCTGTAAGAATTAAGCTTAGTAAGTAAGAACTAATGAGTTTAAAGAATTTTAGTACTCTTGATTGAGTAAGAACTAATAAGTTTAAAGAATTTTACTACTCTTGATTGATTCTGTAATTTTCTGTACCAATCAATTCTACATCTCCTGTTCTGGTTTCATTTCACTGGATTTTTCGGTTTTTTTTTTCATGTTTTTTCATCTTCATACTAAGTTACTTTGAAATCTATGGATATCACCAAAATTATTGAGAAATCTTGAAAAAAGTCAAACAATATGCATTTTTTGATCTTGAAATTAATGAAAAATCTCGAGAAATCATGATAATTATTAGGAAATCTGCAAGAATTAAGGTTAGTAAGTAAGAACTGATAGATTTAAAGAATTTTTACTACTGTTGATTGATACTGAAATTTTCTCTACCAATCAATTCTACATCTCCAGCTTTTGTTTCATCTGATTGTGTTTTTGTTTATTTTTCCTGTTCGTTTCATCTTCATACTAAGTTACTTTGAAATGTATGGATATCACCAAAATTATTGAGAAATCTTGTAAATTATTGAAAAATGTCAAACAATACGCATTTTTTTATCTTGAAATTTATGAAAAATCTCGAAAAATCATGATAATTATTAGGAAATCTGTAAGAATTAAGCTTAATAAGTAAGAACTAATGAGTTTAAAGAATTTTAGTACTCTTGATTGAGTAAGAACTAATAAGTTTGAAGAATTTTACTACTCTTGATTGATACTGAAAATTTTTCTACCAATCAATTCTACATTTCCTGCTTATGGTTTCATCTGACTGGATTTTTCGTTTCTTTTTTCCTGTTTGTTTTATCTCCATACTAAGTTACTTTGAAATCTATTGATATCACCAAAATTATTGAGAAATCTTGAAAATTATTGGAAAATATCAAACAATATGCGTTTTTTGAACTTGAAATTAATGAAAAATCTCGAGAAATCATGATAATTATTAGGAAATCTGTAGAAATCTCGACAAATGTTGAGTAGAAGGAAGCTTATTGGCAGTCGTGGAGATTATTGCAACAAGAGATTTTCCAGGGAGAAGGAAAAAAGGTATTTTCTTTAAAACTCAAAACGTGCGTTATTTACCCAGTCATAATACTGGAAATTAAACAAGTATCTGCGCCAAATCTATGTCCATGTTTAGATTTTGGAAAGAATTATCGAAAAATTTATAGAATCATAAAATTGTATGTAATAATTGTATCAATTTGTAGATATCTCGAAAAATATTGAAAAATCTTGGAAATGATTGACAAATGGTTCGATTGTTCGATGGTTTCATTCCTTAATCTTGGAAAAGATTGACAAATGGTTCCATTGTTCGATGGTTTCCGCCTTTCAATTATAAAAAATAGAGTGGATGGTTTCATACTTTAATTTTGGAAAAGATTCACAAATGGTTCGATTGTTCGATGGTTTCATACCTTTCAATTATAAAAATTAGAGAGGATTATAAATTTATTATTAAATTAACAGTTAGGAAAATAAATATGCAGCATACAAACGGCGATTTTCTTACTGCCGTAACTCGTGATTAGGTTGTATAAGAATTGTGCGTCTCCTGGTTCCCATGCATGCAGTTTCCTCGGTAATGCGTTTATGAGCGTTCTCGTGATGTTATGTGAAGCGCAAATATGGGCATATCAATTGGGTACGAATACGTTTCGGTGGGCTTAAAGGGCATCTCGTGTGCTTTACGGCAGTGACGCAAATTGGTGCTTAAATATTAATATTTATCCGCCATAAAGCAATAATTTAAATAGATAAGCGGCGCGAGCACGAATGCCTCGCAATTTGGCGGGTCGATGTAAAAACGGTATTGACGCACACCCGCGCACACATGTACACGAGAGTTTTCGGTGTACACGGGCGTGTACACGATGCGGACGTGTACACGTTTTACGGGCGCATCGCGCCCCGCCGTTACGTTTCCTTCCGCACTCGTTGTTTTCGTATTGTTATTGCCGGGGAGTTTAATTTGAATAAAGTAACGCGGCGTTATAGTTATCATAATATATCACCTACACTTTGCATATTTATCAAATGTAATTGAATATAACCGTGGAACTTATGAATATAAAGGGTTACCGGAGAGAGAGAAACTTAATTACAAGAATCCTCTCCCCAGCGGGCAACAGCTGTGAATATTTAATTGCGCAACTTCGCCTCCTAACGTCATTATAAGTATCTGTCCTTACCGGGGCGTAATTTAATTTACGGACGAATTCCGGTGCGGGAAAAATCCGGGAGATCCGGGGAGATAGCGCCCAATTACCGTGGCCGCAGAGGACCGTTCCAAGAAGAACCCGGAGGGGCGCTACTTGGGAGATTTATGCTTTTATTGCTGATTATTGTTGTTACGTTGTGCGTGGATTA
Source organism: Othius punctulatus (assembly GCA_951805005.1). Classification (NCBI taxonomy): domain Eukaryota; kingdom Metazoa; phylum Arthropoda; class Insecta; order Coleoptera; family Staphylinidae; genus Othius; species Othius punctulatus. The sequence goes on from OX638145.1 coordinate 11,702,592, forward strand.
TGTTGTATACTGATTAATGGGGGATATTAATTATTAATCGCGCGTCGTGAATTTACGGCTGGCGTAAAATTTTATATCTTCATTACGCGATTGCTGGCGCGAACGTAAACGTCCACGTTTATTATTACCATCACCGTCTGCGCACTGTCCTCTTTTCGGGGGCTTGCTTGGGACGACAATTCTGTTAAAAGAACTATATTGCCCTGTTGATATAAAATAGATTAAAGTACTTTCCGTAAAAGTTCCCTTGTTCATTTGTGCTCCTGGGGAATAGAGTTTCATTTCATTTTCTCCTTTATCTCCGAACTTTATAGTTGCAGCGTAATTTTTGCCCCCAGATACCGACTACCCTTAATTCCGGCCGTATTTTTAATCTAACTGGCAAAAATTAATACGTCACGAACAAGGAAACGCGACGCAATTTATGTCCGGTGCGCGGGGGCGGCAGGGGCGGCGCGGGGGCGGCCGCCAGAAGGTTCACCTAGTTTAATTAAGAACTTGCCGAAGCCGTGCAGACGGCACTAAAACTTCAAAAATGATTCCGAAGCCCGAGCACAAACTGCAGTTCTCGCGAAGTTTCCTACCCCCTGCTGCGAAAGGCAGGGCCGCACCTTCGCAGCCCCCAATTTCGATTCCCAGAAACCTACTCCAAAGCAAAATATAATTACGTTTCGAAATAAGCCTCACACATTTTTAGATGTAAAACAAACTGTCATATTATCAAGGAACAGGATACAAAAACAAAGATTCCACCCTTGTAATTTTATTTCATGGATTATTATGTTCCTAATTATTATGTTTAGAATTTTCTTTTTGTTAGTTATGGGTTATTCCATGTCAAGTGTCCAAATATGCATTTACTTGAAGAACATTATTGCCTAATTTAATTTTCTAAATAAATGTTAGCATACTTTTTGAGACATACATCGTTGTTATTATCAATTTTTGCAGTTACTTTGTTTTATTTTATACTCTTCATAAAGTTTGTACTCCCTTTATTTTTGAAGTGATTTATCGCTGTGGGACCTGAAAGGTTTGCAGGGCGTGGGCGTGATGGTCGAAAGGGCACTGTCCGAGGGGCGCCCCCACGTTCGGCTCGCGCAGGCGACGGCGGCCATCACAATAAGGCGATCGCGAGGTATAGATTATCGACTTTATTGGCCCTGCTGCCGCTGTTAATTGGAGGCGTGCGTCGTTAAGATGCCGATTTAATTATTCCGTCTTGCGTCCGCCGGTGCAGTCGGTTTTAATTGGCATGCGAGGCGGATGGCGAGAGGACCGGGACGATTTCATTTCGCGTGTCGTACCGTCTGTGTGTTGATTTAGAGACGGAAGATTAAACCATTTATCCGGGCGGGGGGGGTGCAGGGGGGGACATTTTTCGCAGCCGGTGTTGTGTAGCGGGCGTAGTTTGCATATTGGCTCCGGCGGGGCGCTCCGGTCGTTTTATTAAGGCCCCCCAATCCCCCCCCCCCCCCCCCCCCCCACTCTCCCCGACGGCGCGCGGGCTCCTCTTTCTTATCTTTTACTTGTATAACCACTCCGCTCGTACAAGGCTGCTGCATGGGCGTAGTCTCGAAATTTATTACAGAAGGGGCCATATTATCTTTAAAATATGTACGAAGATGAGATTTTCTGTAGTTCGTAAATGAATTCCGGAATGTTCCCTCTACCTACATATTTTTATCTCGCGTATTAAGTTGTATAAAGGACGCAAATGCGCCGCGCCTTCGGCGTATCGCGCGGAAAACCGGACACCTGCAATTATCTCGCCGGTTTACTGCACGCAGACCCACGCAGAAGAGGCCGCCTGGGAAAGCGAACAAAGGAGCCCGGCGTAATTCCTTCCGGAAAAACCGGAAAAATTCGGAACTGGACTGCTGGGAAATAAGCGCTATCCGCCGGGGCGAATGTTAAAAGATGCAAAATAATGTAGATACGGCCACACTGAGGAATCTGCATACTTTAAAATGCATGAATTTATATATAGTATACATATACATATACATATATATGTCGTTGGATTCAGATCTCCCCGGCATTCCCTGCTGAACGAAATGGGGAGCAATCTATACACACCCACACACAGCGGAACAGGAAAGCGCATAATAATGGGACGCGCCATGTTTTTTGCACCGTTTTTGCCCCCCTTTTTATCGCAATTATTACGCGACTCCGTAGAGCTCTGATCCCCCTAATTGCCGGGATTAGACGACACGTGTCACCAATGTCATCCCGCTGCAACGGCGGGATTAACATTCCACTCAGATCTTGCCCAGAAGCAGGACGATTTCAAAACACCGCAAAAGCCACGTAAAAAAAACCAACAGCTAATCACCATTACAAAGATTCAGCTGCTATTAACGAAACATACTAATCCATAAAGACCATCACACAAAACCGACGAAAAAAAAAACTACAAAGATTCAGCTGCTATTAACGAAACTTACTAATCCATAAAGACCATTACACAAAACCAACGAAAAAAAAAACTACAAAGATTCAGCTGCTATTAACGAAACAAAACATACCAAAAAGACCATTATACAAAACGAACGAAAAATAAACCATTACAAAGCTTTAGCTCCAATTATCGAAGTAAACATACTAATCCAAAACGACCATTACAACGATTCAGCTACAATTAAAAAGTTAAAAAAACATACTTATCTATGCATACTCAGAACTATCTGTATCCAATCTAATTCTTAGGTAATAGTTTTAGCCTTCACAGCCCTATTGCATGTTCACTAGTATATTCATACATAAGTAAATTCCATGAAGATTCAGCTACAATTAACATTAATAAAAACTTACGAATCCATGCATACTCAGAAATATCAGTATCTAACCTAATTCTTAGGTAAGATCCTTTACGATCATTAACCTTCAAATCCCTATTGCATTTTCACTAGTAAATTCATATATAAATAAATTCCACAAAGATTCAGCTACAATTAACATGAAAAATAAACATACTAATCCATGCATACTCAGAACTACCTGTATCCAACCTAATTCCTGGGTAAGATCCTTTACGATCCTTAGCCTTCAAAGCCCTATTGCATTTTCACTAATAAATTCATACATAAGTAAATTCCATAAAGATTCAGCTACACATAACATTTAAAAAAACATACTAATCCATGCATATTGAGAACTATCTGTATCCAATCTAATTCCTGGGTAAGATCCTTTACGATCCTTAGCCTTTAAAGCCCTATTGCATTTTCACTAATAAATTCATACATAAGTAAATTCCATAAAGATTCAGCTACAAATAACATTTAAAAAAACATACTAATCCATGCATATTGAGAACTATCTGTATCCAATCTAATTCCTGGGTAAGATCCTTTACGATCCTTAGCCTTCAAATCCCTATTGCATTTTCACTAGTAAATTCATACATAAGTAAATTCCGTGAAGATTCAGCTACAATTAACATTAAAAAAAACATGCGAATCCATACATACTCAGAACTATTTGTATCTAATCTAATTCTTGGGTAAAATCCTTTACGATCCTTAGCCTTCACAGCCTCATAATTTCCTCATAAGAAAAAATCAGAAAAATCCTGAATATTCTTGAGTGAAATAGAGTTTTCAGGTATCCCTGTTTAACAATAATTCAAGATTAGTTTCTTCATAAGAAGTTTAGAAAAATCAAAAACTGTATAAGGAAATGTTGCAAATATGGAAATATCCGAAGATTAATTTCCTAAAAATTCAAAACAAAAATTATGCAAATCATCCTTTACGAACCTTAGCCTTCAAATCCCTATTGCATTTTCACTAGTAAATTCATACATAAGTAAATTCCGTGAAGATTCAGCTACAATTAACATTAAAAAAAACATGCGAATCCATACATACTCAGAACTATTTGTATCTAATCTAATTCTTGGGTAAAATCCTTTACGATCCTTAGCCTTCACAGCCTCATAATTTCCTCATAAGAAAAAATCAGAAAAATCCTGAATATTCTTGAGTGAAATAGAGTTTTCAGGTATCCCTGTTTAACAATAATTCAAGATTAGTTTCTTCATAAGAAGTTTAGAAAAATCAAAAACTGTATAAGGAAATGTTGCAAATATGGAAATATCCGAAGATTAATTTCCTAAAAATTCAAAACAAAAATTATGCAAATCATCCTTTACGAACCTTAGCCTTCAAAACCCTATTGCACTTTCACAAGTTAATTCACTCATAAGTAAATTCCACAAAGATTCAGCTACAATTAACATAGAAAAAAGATACTAATCCATGCATACTCAGAACTGTCTGTATCCAATATAATTTTTGGGTAAGATCCTTTACGATCCTTAGCCTTTACAGCCCTATTGCATTTTCACTAGTAAATTCATACATAAGTAAATTCCATGAAGATTCAGCCAAGAATAACATTAAAAAAACATAATGATCCATGCATACTCAGAAATATCAGTATCCAATCTAATTTCAGGGTAAGATCCTTTACGATCCTTAGGATTCAACACCTTATTGCATTTTCACAAGTAATTTCATCCCTAAGTAAATTCCATGAAGATTCAGCTACAATTAACATTAAAAAGAACATACTAATCCATGCATACTCAAAACTATCTGTATCCAATCTAATTGTTGGGTAAGATCCTTTAAGATCCTTATCATTCACAGCCCTATTGCATTTTCACTAGTAAATTCATACATAAGTAAATTCCATGAAGATTGGATGAATGCTGAAACTTTGTCAAATTTTCAGGTAAATTAACTTCAGATATACTGAAAACAAATCTAGAAATAAATATATAATACATAGATTTTCAGAAACTTCAGTAATAGCTAACCCATACTAGTCAATGTAGAAAGTTATACTTTCAAATTTCTCACTTATTTAATACTGAAACTTTGTCAAATTTTCAGGAGAATTAGTTTCAGGTGTACTGTATATGAATCTAATATCAAATTTGCAAATAAGAAATTTTCAGAAATTTCAGTAATAGCTAACCCATACTTGTGAATGCAGAAAGTTAAGTGTTTGATTTTCTCCTGTATTTAATACTTAAACTTTGTCAAATTTTCAGATAAATTAGCTTCAGGTGTACAAAACACAAATCTAATATGAAATAAGCAATAAATAAATTTTCAGAAATTTCAGTAATAGTTAACCCATATTAGTCAATGCAGAAAGTTATACTTTTGATTTTTTTACTTATTTGATACTGAAATGTTGTCAAATTTTCAGGAGAATTAGTTTTATGTATACTAAACACAAATCTAATAATAAACATGCAATTAATAAGTTTTCAGAAATTTCAGTAATAGCTAACCCTTACCTGTAAAAGCTGAAAGTTGTATCTTTGATTTTCTCACTTATTCATTACTGAAACTTTGCCAAATATTCAGGAGTATTCTCTTTAGGTGTACTAAATATGAATCTAATGTCAAATATGCAATTAATAAATTTTCAGAAATTTCAGCAATAGCTAACCTATACCTGTAAATGCTGAAAGTTATATCTTCGATTTTCTCACTTATTCATTACTGAAACTTTGCCAAATATTCAGGAGTATTGTCTTTAGGTATACTAAATATAAATCTAATGTCAAATATGCAATTAATAAATTTTCAGAAATTTCAGCAATAGCTAACCCATACCTGTAAATGCTGAAAGTTATATCTTCGATTTTTTCACTTATTCATTACTGAAACTTTGCCAAATATTCAGGAGTATTGTCTTTAGGTGTACTAAATATAAATCTAATGTCCAATATGCAATTAATAAATTTTCAGAAATATCAGTAATAGCTAACCCATACCTGTAAAAGCTGAAAGTTGTATCTTCGATTTTCTCACTTATTCATTACTGAAACTTTGCCAAATATTCAGGAGTATTGTCTTTAGGTGTACTAAATATAAATCTAATGTCAAATATGCAATTAATAATTTTTCAGAAATTTCAGTAATAGCTAACCCATACCTGTAAATGCTGAAAGTTATATCTTCGATTTTCTCACTTATCCATTACAGAAACTTTGCCAAATTTTCAGGAATAATATCTTTAGGTGTAGTAAATACAAATCTAATATCAAATATGCAATTAATAAATTTTCAGAAATTTCAGCAATAGCTAACCCATACCTGTAAAAGCTGAAAGTTGTATCTTCGATTTTCTCACTTATTCATTACTGAAACTTTGCCAAATATTCAGGAGTATTGTCTTTAGGTGTACTAAATATAAATCTAATGTCAAATATGCAATTAAGAAATTTTCGGAAAATTCAGTAATAGCTAACCCATACCTGTAAATGGTGAAAGTTATATCTTCGATTTTCTCACTTATCCATTACAGAAACTTTGCCAAAGTTTCAGGAGTATTGTCTTTAGGTGTACTAAATATAAATCTAATGTCAAATATGCAATTAATAAATTTTCAGAAATTTCAGTAATAGCTAACCCATACCTGTAAATGCTGAAAGTTATATCTTCGATTTTCTCACTTATCCATTACAGAAACTTTGCTAAATATTCAGGAGTATTGTCTTCAGGTGTACTAAATATAAATCTAATGTCAAATATGCAATTAATAAATTTTCAGAAATTTCAGTAATAGCTAACCCATACCTGTAAAAGCTGAAAGTTGTATCTTCGATTTTCTCACTTATTCATTGCTGAAACTTTGCCAAATATTCAGGAGTATTGTCGTTAGGTGTACTAAATATAAATCTAATATCAAATATGCAAGTAATAAATTTTCAGAAATTTCAGCAATAGCTAACCCATACCTGTAAAAGCTGAAAGTTGTATCTTCGATTTTCTCACTTATTCATTACTGAAACTTTGCCAAACATTCAGGAGTATTGTCTTTAGGTATACTAAATATAAATCTAATGTCAAATATGCAATTAATAAATTTTCAGAAATTTCAGCAATAGCTAACCTATACCTGTAAAAGCTGAATGTTATATCTTCGATTTTTTCACTTATTCATTACTGAAACTTTGCCAAATATTCAGGACTATTGTCTTTAGGTGTACTAAATATAAATCTAATGTTAAATATGCAATTAATAAATTTTCAGAAATTTCAGCAATAGCTAACCCATACCTGTAAAAGCTGAAAGCTGTATCTTCGATTTTCTCACTTATCCATTACAGAAACTTTGCCAAATATTCAGGAATAATATCTTTAGGTGTAGTAAATACAAATCTAATATCAAATATGCAATTAATAAATTTTTAGAAATTTCAGCAATAGCTAACCCATACCTGACAAAAGCTGAAAGTTGTATCTTCGATTTTCTCACTTATTCATTACTGAAAATTTGCCAAATATTCAGGAGTATTGTCGTTAGGTGTACTAAATATAAATCTATTGTCAAATATGCAATTAATAAATTTTGAGAAATTTCAGTAATAGCTAACTCATACTTGTAAAAGCTGAAAGTTATATCTTCGATTTTCTCACTTATCCATTACAGAAACTTTGCCAAATTTTCAGGAATAATATCTTTAGGTGTAGTAAATACAAATGTAATATCAAATATGCAATTAATAATTTTTCAGAAATTTCAGCAATAGCTAACCTATACCTGTAAAAGCTGAAAGTTGTATCTTCGATTTTCTGACTTATTCATTACTGAAACTTTGCCAAATATTCAGGAGTATTGTCTTTAGGTGTACTAAATATAAATCTAATGTCAAATATGCAATTAATAAATTTTCAGAAATTTCAGTAATAGCTAACCCATACCTGTAAATGCTGAAAGTTATATCTTCGATTTTTTCACTTATCCATTACAGAAACTTTGCCAAACATTCAGGAGTATTGTCTTTAGGTGTACTAAATATAAATCTTATGTCAAATATGCAATTAATAAATTTTCAGAAATTTCAGTAATAGCTAACCCATACTTGTAAATGCTGAAAGTTGTATCTTCGATTTTCTCACTTATCCATTACAGAAACTTTGCCAAATTTTCAGGAATAATATCTTTAGGTGTAGTTAATATAAATCTAATATCAAATATGCAAATAATAAATTTTCAGAGATTTCAGCAACAGCTCACCTATACCTGTAAAAGCTGAAAGTTGTATCTTCGATTTTCTCACTTATCCATAACAGAAACTTTGCCAAATTTTCAGGAATAATATCTTTAGGTGTAGTAAATACAAATCTAATATCAAATATGCAATTAATAATTTTTCAGAAATTTCAGCAATAGCTAACCCATACCTGTAAAAGCTGAAAGTTGTATCTTCGATTTTCTGACTTATTCATTACTGAAACTTTGCCAAATATTCAGGAGTATTGTCTTTAGGTGTACTAAATATAAATCTAATGTCAAATATGCAATTAATAAATTTTCAGAAATTTCAGTAATAGCTAACCCATACCTGTAAATGCTGAAAGTTATATCTTCGATTTTTTCACTTATCCATTAGTGAAACTTTGCCAAATATTCAGGAGTATTGTCTTTAGGTGTACTAAATATAAATCTTATGTCAAATATGCAATTAATAAATTTTCAGAAATTTCAGTAATAGCTAACCCATGCCTGTAAATGCTGAAAGTTGTATCTTCGATTTTCTCACTTATCCATTACAGAAACTTTGCCAAATTTTCAGGAATAATATCTTTAGGTGTAGTAAATACAAATCTAATATCAAATATGCAATTAATAAGTTTTCAGAAATTTCAGCAATAGCTAACCTATACCTGTAAAAGCTGAAAGTTGTATCTTGGATTTTCTCACTTTTTCATTACTGAAACTTTGCCAAATATTCAGGAATAATATCTTTAGGTGTAGTAAATACAAATATAATATCAAATATGCAATTAATAAATTTTCAGAAATTTCAGCAATAGCTTACCCATACCTGTAAAAGCTGAAAGTTGTATCTTCGAATTTCTCACTTATTCATTACTGAAACTTTTCCAAATATTCAGGTGTATTGTCTTTAGGTGTACTAAACACAAATCTAGTATTAAATATGCAACTAATAAAATTTCAGAAATTTCAGTAATAGATAACCCATACTTGTCAATGCAGAAAGTTAAGTGTTTGATTTTCTCCCTTATTTAATACTTAAACTTACTATCTGTATCCAATCTAATTCCTAGGTAAGGTCCTTTGCGATCGTTAACCTTCACAGCCCTATTGCATTTTCACCAGTAAATTCATACATATGTAAACTCTATGAAGATTCAGCAACAATTAACATTAAAAAAAACATACTAATCCGTGCTTACGTTTACACTTTACGTGCTTATTTGATTCAAGTGCTTACGTCTTCTTTACAGAAAAAAAAGCCCAGTTTTTCTATTTTGTATTAATGTTGCTTTTAATTCGTCTACATACTGGTAATTATGCTACAAACTTATCAGCGTTCGTACGCAGATTTTCATGTAAATCAAGTAATTGAATGCCTAGTACTCCAAACCAAGTATCAATATTAAATATTCATAATTTCATTAATTATTACTATGTGCTTATTATTAATATTATTATTCGGTATCGTATTGGGTCTACGCATCCGTGTAAGTCAATGGGCATATTTTATTACTTATACTGCTGTTATTAAGATTATTATTGTTATTGCACTTTTCAGGCCTACGCATCCGTGAAAGTGAACAGCAATAAATACGGGTTTTAATTCGTTGTAAAATGAGCGATCGCTCGTTACAGCTCTGCATGCCATCAATCAGCAGCCTTGGTTTTTTTATAAATAAACACACTTAAATACGCACGGAATTTATACATAGGAACAGAGTTACAGGAATTCGGATTGATTACACAACTCTTTGAGCTACAAGCAGATGAAGGTTGTAATTTCATAACACACATCCTTCCACTATTTTTGTATCAATATTATTTGTGTCAATTTACAGCCAAACCACTAATACACATTGTGAAAATCTTTTAAAATGATATATAAACTTCGTATTAAATAGCGAATAAATAAATTTAATAAAACTGTAATTATCAATAAAATTATCAATACATCAACGAGAACTAGCGAAAGAAGTAGTTTCGCATGGGTTTTTTTTGAGCTCAATAAACTACTATAAACTAAAACAATAAATATTATACCGAGGGTTAGTTTTTTGGCATATGTTAGAAAAATAATTGTGAAGGAAATTATTAATATCCTATCTGTTCTAGACGAGAATGGACTTGTAAATTATCAGGTGAAAATGTAAAAATCTGTATTTGCATTATGTTATTTGGCGAGCCATAAATGGCCCGTTAACGATTAGAAAACGGTCCTACGCTTTTCGGCACCTTAGCTTGGCATAGATAACCACATGTTTATGCGTCGAAATTCGAGTGTCTCCTTGAATTTTAATGACTTGGACAAACGAACGACATGAAACAACAAAAAAAAAAACGTGATTTGTAGCTGCTTACATAATTAATTCAAATACCCTCTGGCTTATTAATAAATTATAAAGTATTAGAAAAGTGAAGACAAACGTATACAAAATGTAAAATGGCAAATAATGTTGCAAATTGGACAAAATGAGAATTGAGTCAGAAAGAAATGCAGGATTTTTGTTTGCATTTCGCATTGAATTTGCAGTATTTATTTTGCAACTCGCAATGAATATACAATTGAAATCAGTGGCTGTACAACTGAATGTATTGGCTTTTTATGAACGGTAGAATTTTTACATAAAATCCTAAAATTTTAAAGTCTATAAGGGTTCACTCTTTTACACAATACTTAATATTCTTTTTTTTAATATAAAAATGTGAAAAATTATCTTTAAACTCTGTCAAATTGAAACTCTGGTTTAGGTTACAAACACCAAAAATTGCTTTGAAATTCATTTGAATAAGATAAGAAAATTGACATGATTTCAATTTTCAATTACAAATTTTCAGTTACACGTTTTCAAACTTAACTCAAGCTTATGATACTGCAAACTTACAACAATAGTAAAATATATTTGTTTTGGAGGCACAAATTTGTGTAATTTTGAATATTTAATAGAAATTCTATGCCGTAATTTTTTTATTAGACGCATGCAAATGATTGCAATAGAAATATACTTGAGAGAACATTTCTACACCACACAAGCTTTAAAGGTACTTTATCATTACTAGTACTAATTAAATTTATTTATACTGAAACTCTGGTTTAGGTTACAAACACCTAAATTGATTTGAAATTCGTTTGAATAAGACATGAAAATTGACATAATTTCAATTTTCAATTACAGATTTTCAGTTACACGTTTTCAAACTCAACTCAAGCTTATGATACTGCAAACTTGTAACAACGGTAAAATATATTTGTTTTGGGGTACAAATTTGTATAATTTTTGTAGCTTTGATAGAAATTCTATGCTGTAATTTTTTTATTAGACGCATGTAAATGATTACAAAAGAAATATATTTCAGAGACACTACATAGGCTTCAAAAGTATTTTATAATTACTGGTAGTAATTAGATTTATTTATACTGAAACTCTGGTTTAGGTTACAAACACTTAAAATTGATTTGAAATTCATTTGATTCATATGAAAATTGACATGATTTCGTACCTTATAATTACCGGTAATAATTAGATTTATTTATACTGAAAGCCTGGATTAGCTTAAAAACACCTAAAATTTATTTGAAATTCATTTCAATACTACATGAAAATTGACATAATTTCAATTTTCTACTACAAATTTTCAGTTACAAGTTTTCTAACTTAACTCAAGCTTGTGATACTGCAAACTTCTAATAACGGCAAAATATATTTGTTTTTGAGGCACAAATGTGCGTAATTTTGAAGATTTGATAGAAATTCTATGGTGTAATTATTTTATTAGACGCATGTAAATGATTGCAAAAGAAATATACTTGAGAGAACATTTCTACACCACACAAGCTTTAAAGGTACTTTATCATTACTAGTACTAATTAAATTTATTTATACTGAAACTCTGGTTTAGGTTACAAACAAGTAAAATTGATTTGAAATTCATTTGAATACCACATGAAAATTGACATAATTTCAATTTTCAATTTCAGATTTTCAGTTAAACGTTTTCTAACTTACCTCAAGCTTGTGATACTGCAAACGTGTAACAACTGTAAAATATATTTGTTGTGGAGGTACAAATTTGTGCAATTTTGAAGATTTGATAGAAATTCTATGCTATAAGTTTTTATTAGACGCATGGAAATGATTGCAAATGAAATATATTTGAGAGAACATTTCTACAGCACACAAGCTTCAAAAGTACTTTATCATTACTGGTACTACTTACATTTATTTATACTGAAACCCTGGTTTAGGTTACAAACACCTAAAATTGATTTGAAATTCATTTGATTCATATGAAAATTGACATAATTTCGTACTTTATAATTACTGGTAATAATTAGATTTATTTATACTGAAACGCTAGTTTAGATTTAAAAACACCTAAATTTTATTTGAAATTCATTTGTATAAGACATGAAGATTGACACAGTTTCAATTTTCAATTACAAATTTTTAGTTACATGTTTTCAAACTTAACTCAAGCTTATGATACTGCAAGCTTGTAATAATAGTAAAATATATTTGTTTTTGAGGCACAAAATTGTGTAATTGTGAAGATTTAATAGAAATTCTATGCTATATTTTTTTTATAAGAAAATAAAAGAAGATTGCAAAAGGAATTTATATGAGAGAACATTTCTACACCACACAAGCTTCAAAAGTACTTTATAATTACTGGTACCAACTAGATTCATTTATACCTAAACGCTGGTTTAGCTTAAAAACACCTAAAATGGATTTGAAATTCATTTTAATAAGACCTGAAAATTGACATAATTTCAATTTTCAATTACAAATTTTCAGTTACACGTTTTCTAACTTGACTGAAGCTTATGATACTGCAAACTTTTAACAACGGTAAAATATAGTTGTTTTGGAGGCACAAAGTTATGTAATTTTGAATATTTGATATAAATTCTTTGCTGTAATTATTTTATTAGACGCATGTAAATGATTGCAAAGAAATATATTTGGAGAACTTTTCTACGCCACAGAAATGTGGTTTCAAATGAAATCAAATGAAATCAAATGAAATCAAATGAAATAGGTTGGAAGCTGCTGCCATAAAAATGGCAATTGTACACCAAAGGGCAACCGGTCTTCAATTGTGGGCCTCCGTAACAAAACGTCCCTGCAAATTGTAAAGAAAGGCCTCAGCGTGACGCATTTGCCCGGATAACAACCCCACAAATCAAGTGGGTCAATCCCCGATCCACCAATGCAATCAGCATCGACCATCATTCTTCTTCAGCGACCAACCGAAAATACCTTCGACAAATACCCAGAATGATTCCACAATGAATGGCTGCATTATTCTTTATTCGTAAGTTACTAATTTTTGCTGCTATGGGTGCACCTTTTAGCTGCAATGACATATTGATGTAATTTTTCAAGTATGATTATGAATATTGCGTTTATATGTTACTCATTTGAAAACGTCATTATATGATACTCCACACAATCAAAACAAGCTACAAGCTCGTACAAGATTGCTACAAGGTACTAACTTGTAAAAATTTTACAGGTCACCTGTCTATTTTACAAGTTAGTAGCATTAACAGTAATACTAATAACTATAAGCTATTTATTTTCAACATTCACAGGTCAGTGCTTTTGAATAAACAATCGCATTACTCACAGTGGCGGATTTAGGGGGGTAAGGCTATGAGGGCTCTAGCTCAGGGCGGCAAAATCCAGGAGTGGATTTTTTTTTTGAAAAGTACCACAGAGAAGTCACAATAAAAAATAAATATACAAAGCTATCACAAACTAAAAAGAGATCAATTTTGCATAGTGACTCTATGATACTCAAAATCTCGATGTACTTGATATTTTCTCAAGCTTCCTTCCAATTTGAAGACCCCAAACTTGTTCTCTAGATTTTTTTTTTAAAAATAGCCCGGAGTGGAATTGTGGAATTTCAGGAGTGCTGCAATTTTCTTTAACACCAATTTATTTTGAGCTGTGGGACGTTTTTTCGTTGAAGATGCTAAAACAACGTTTTGAGCACCAACAAATGGTGTTTTCAAGAACAATATTTTCATTCGCTGATTTTTGGTACCTCTTGTGCAACTCGTGGAGGATTAATGGGGACTAAAGGCATTGTGTAGTCTACGTTCAGGACAATTCCGTTTCGATCAATACGCTGCCTCCTCTACGAGGCACGCAAGTAGGCAACACGTCCAGTCGGTCCTGGAGGCCGTTAAACTCCACGCCGCCTTTGTTTTCCCATTAGCGCCGTGGAGGCCGCAGTCTGGCAGGGAAAAAACGCGGCCAAAGTAACGGCCCTGTTTGCTCCTCCGAGGCCGACGTCTTCGCCCCTTTAGTTATCGCCCGATTTGCATTCGAATTGCGGCGAGTCTTGGGGCTAACGAGGGCCATGTGCGTGCGTGATCTTCCTCTCGATGATCTTCCTGGGCGTCCTTCCAGCGGGATATTCGGGTTGGGGATTTTCGGGAGCAAGGGACGTGGGGGCGGACGGTTCCATTAACGGGGTACGTGCGTCCCGTATCGATAAAGGCGGAAACAAAAGTAATCCTGGGATAGGTTTTCGAGGAACTGGGAGATCATATCTGCGCATCCCCCCAAGAACCTTCGCCCGGGTGCACGCGGCCGCCCAAAGTAATTCCGTGATATTTTAATCGCCCGGAGATCAAAGTGCCCCCCACGAGGGGGGGATTGGAACTCGTCCGCGCTCCGACAGGAAAATAAACAAGGAACGGGAATTTTACAAAACAGCCATGTTGCGAGCACACGATGGAAACACGGCGATAAATTAAGCGGTTTATGTGCTGCGCCCATGGCCGACGGGCGCAACAACCTAATTGCCCTTTTTCTCGCGCCCCCCGACTCCCCCCACCGCGCCGACCGGAAACTCCGGGGGCGCGGGCCCGGCGGGGGCGGATTCCGGTCACGTTCGGCGTGTTCCGGGGGGCAATCGGCATTTTCCAATATACATTTCCCCTAAATTGCAATCGTGACCAGAAGTTACGTCCGCGTAACTATTTTTAAACGCGGCCCCCCATTCACGCCTCATCTCCGATTCATTACGCGCGCTCGCCTCCGGAGAGATCCGGGGAGAACAAAAGAATAACGCTGGGGGATACATCGCGCAGAGCCGTATCAAGGGTGTAGTAGAAGTACAGTGCTATACTTCTACTACAGTGTACAGTGTTCTACTAATTCTCCTGAAAATTTGACAAAGTTTCAGTATTAAATAATGGAGAAAATCAAACACTTAACTTTCTGCATTGACAAGTATTGGTTAGCTATTACTGAAATTCCTGAAAATGTATTATTTGCAAATTTGATATTAGATTCGTGTACAGTACACCTAAAACTGATTCTCCTGAAAATTTGACAAAGTTTCAGTATTAAATAAGGTAGAAAATCAAACATATAACTTTCTGTATTGACAAGTATGGGTTAACTATTACTGAAATTTCTGAAAATTCATTATTTGCAAATTTGATATTAGATTCGTATACAGTACACCTAAAACTAATTCTTCTAAAAATTTGACAAAGTTTCAGTATTAAATAAGGTAGAAAATCATACACTTAACTTTCTGCATTGTCAAGTATGGGTTAGCTATTACTGAAATTTCTGAAAATTTATTATTTGCAAATTTGATATTAGATTCGTATACAGTACACCTGAAACTAATTATCCTGAAAATTTGACAGAGTTTGAGTATTAAATAAGCGTGAAAATCATACATATAACTTTCTGCATTGACAAGTATGGGTTAGCTATTGCTGAAATTTCTGAAATCTTATTACTTGCGAATTTGATATAAGATTCATATACTGTACACCTGAACCTAACTATCCTGAAAAGTTAACAAAGTTTCAGGATTAAATAAGGGAGAAAATCAAACTCTTAACTTTCTGCATTGACAAGTATGGGTTAGCTATTACTGAAATTTCTGAAAATTTATTATTTGCAAATTTAATGTAAGATTCGTATACCGAACACCTGAACCTAACTATCCTAAAAATTTGATAACTTTTCAGTATTAAATAAGGCAGAAAATCAAACATATAATTCTCGGCTTTGACAAGTATATGTTAGCTATTACTGAAATTTCTGAAAATTCATTAGTAGCAAATTTGATATTAGGTTCCTCTAGAGTACACA
Source organism: Othius punctulatus (assembly GCA_951805005.1). NCBI lineage: Eukaryota > Metazoa > Arthropoda > Insecta > Coleoptera > Staphylinidae > Othius > Othius punctulatus. The sequence goes on from OX638145.1 coordinate 11,718,758, forward strand.
TAAAACTAATTATCCTGAAAATTCAGTATTAAATAAGGAACAAAATCAAACACTTAACTTTCTGCATTCACAAGTAAGGGTTAGCCATTACTGAATTTTCTGAAAATTTATTATTTGCAAATTTGATATTAGGTTCCTGTACAGTACACCTAAAACTAAATTTTCTGAAAATTTTACTAAGTTTCAGTATTAAATAAGGGAGAAAATCAAACATGCAACTCTCTGCATTGACAAGTATGGGTTAGCTTTTACTAAAATTTCTGAAATTTTATTATATGCAAATTTGATATTAGGTTCCTGTACATTATACCTGAAAGTAATTTTCCTGAAAATTTCACGAAGTTTCAGTATTAAATTAAGGAGAAAATTAAACACTTAACTTTCTGCATTCACAAGTATGGTTAGCTATTACTGAAATTTCTGAAAATTTATAATTTGCAAATTTGATTTTAGATTCGTATACTGTACACCTTAAACTAATTATCCTGAAAATTTGACTAAGTTTCTGTATTAAATAAAGGAGAAAATCATACATATAACTTTCTACATTGACAAGTATGGGTTACCTTTCACTGAAATTTTTGAAAATTTATTACTTGCAAATTTGATTTTAGATTCGTGTACAGTACACTTGAAACTAATTCTCCTGAAAATTTATCAAAGTTTTAGTATTAAATAAGGTAGAAAATCAAACACTTAATTTTCTGCATTGACAAGTATGGTTTAGCTTTTACTGAAATTTTTGAAAATTTATTATTTGCAAATTTGATATGAGATTTGTATACTGTACACCTGAACCTAACAATCCTGAAAATTTGACTAAGTTTCAGTATTAAATAAGGGAAAAAATCAAACACTTAACTTTCTGCATTTACAAGTAAGGGTTTGCTATTACTGAAATTTCTGAAAATTTACGATTTGCAAATTTTATATTAGATCCGTGTACAGTATACCTGAAACTAATTTTCCTAAAAATTACACAAAGTTTTAGTATTAAATAAGGGAGAAAATCAAACATATAACTTTCTGTATTGTCAAGTATGGGTTAGCTATTACTGAAATTTCTGAAAATTTATTATTTGCAAATTTGATTTTAGATCCGTGTACAGTACACCTGAAACTAATTTTCCTGAAAATTTGACTAAGGTTCAGTATTAAATAGGGAAGAAAATCAAATACTTAACATTCTGCATCGACAAGTATGGGTTAGCTATTACTGAAATTTCTGAAAATTGATTATTTGAAAATTTGATATTAGATTCGTGTATTTTACACCTGAACCTAATGCTAATTCCTAATGAAAATTTCTGATTTGTAAATTTGATATTACATTCGTGTATAGTACACCTCAAACTAATTCTCCTGAAAATTTGACAAAGTTGCAGCATTAAATAAGGTAGAAAATCAAACATATAAATTCCTGTATTGACAAATATGTGTTAGCTATTACTGAAATTTCTGAAAATTCATTAGTAGCAAATTTGATATTAGGTTCATCTAGAGTACACCTAAAACTAATTATCCTGAAAATTTGACAAAGTTTCAGTATTAAATAAGGGAGAAAATCAAACACTTAACATTCCGTATTGACAAGTATAGGTTAGCTATTACTGAAATTTCTGAAAATTTATTATTTGCAAATTTGATATTAGATCTGTGTACAGTATACCTGAAACTAATTTTCCTGCAAATTTGACTAAGGTTCAGTATTAAATAGGGAAGAAAATCAAATACTTAACATTCTGCATCGACAAGTATGGGTTAGCTATTACTGAAATTTCTGAAAATTGATTATTTGAAAATTTGATATTAGATTCGTGTATTTTACACCTGAACCTAATGCTAATTCCTAATGAAAATTTCTGATTTGTAAATTTGATATTACATTCGTGTATAGTACACCTCAAACTAATTCTCCTGAAAATTTGACAAAGCTTCAGTATTAAATAAGGTAGAAAATCAAACATATAACTTTCTGCATTGACAAGTATGGGTTAGTTATTACTGAAATTTCTGAAAATTTATTAGTTGCAAATTTGATATAACGTTCGTGTAGAGTACTCCTGAAACTCATTTTCCTGAAAATTTCAGAGTTTTAGTGTTAAATCACGAAGAAAATCAAACACTTAACTTTCTGCATTGACAAGTATGGGTTAGCTTTTAGTGAAATATCTGAAAATTTATTATATGCAAATTTGATATTAGATCCGTGTACAGTATACCTAAAACTAATTTTCCTGAAAATTTCAAAAAGTTTCAGTATTAATTAAGGGAAAAAATCAAACGCTTAACTTTCTACATTGACAAGTATAGGTTAGCTATTACTGAAATTTCTGAAAATTTATTATTTGCAAATTTGATTTTAGATTGGTGTACTGTACACTTGAAACTAATTATCCTAAAAATTTCACAAAGTTTCAGTATTAATTAAGGGAGAAAATCAAACACTTAACTTTTTGCATTGACAAGTATGGGTTAGTTATTACTGAAATTTCTGAAAATTTATTAGTTGCAAATTTGATATAACGTTCGTGTAGAGTACTCCTGAAACTAATTTTCCTGAAAATTTCAAAGAGTTTCAGTTTTAAATCACGAAGAAAATCAAACACTTAACTTTCTGCATTGACAAGTATGGGTTAGCTATTACTGAAATTTCTGAAAATTTATTATTTGCAAATTTTATATTAGATCCGTGTACAGTACACCTGAAACTAATTTTCCTGAAAATTTGACAAAGTTTCACGGAGAAAATTAAACACATAACTTTATGCATTGACAAGTATGGGTTAGCTATTTCTGAAATTCCTGAAAATTTATTATTTGCAAATTTGATATTAGATTCATGTACAGTACACCTGAAACTAATTCTTCTGAAAATTTGTCAAAGTTTCAGTATTAAATAAGGGAGAAAATCAAACATATAACTTTCTGCATTGATAAGTATGGGTTAGCTATTACTGAAATTTCTGAAAATCTATTATTTGCAAGTTTAATATTAGATCCGTGTACGGTATAACTGAAACTAATTTTCCTGAAAATTTGACTAAGTTTTAGTAGTAAATAACAATTTAAGAGAATCACTAAATATCCAAGAATTGTATGTAGGTAACGTAAGGGCGCTGAAACCTTAAGACGGCCCTTTCTTGGGAATGGAAACAGTCCCGTCGCCGGTGTAAGAGGTCGAATGGCGGAGGGGGGTGGGGGGAGCCCTACTCCCCTCCCCCGGGGGCGCGGGGCGTTATTTAATCCCAAACCAATCTTTTATCCGACACATGCTTTCACACTTACGACAGCTTCTTAGCACTAAATTTCCCCTGAATAAGAAAATATTGTCGTGGGCACAAAAGTTCCGGGCGTTACACCGCAATACCCGCACACACTCACACACGCTCGCCAGCAGGCCGGGGATTGTCACAAAGATTGAGTTATATTTAAAGCCGCTATAAAACTTATGTTGATCATTAAAACGTTATAAAAGTCGCCGTAAAAACTTTTGTTACCATTTACGAATGATTTATCCTCAAACATTCCCGATGCAATGTTTTGTTTTTTTTTATTGCGCCAACTACAAACATCATATCATATCGCGTTACACAAGTGATCGCCGCTGGCCGCCCTTTTCGCCCCGTTTGGGGGTCGATACCGGGATGCCGGAGTGCCCCCCACCGTGCAAAACAGTCACGTACAGGCAATTCCGGGCCGCGCCCGGATAAACTCTTGACACCCTCTCCCGCCCGGAGTTTTTACTCCGGTTCATTCATTTGCATGAGCCTTTATTAGGCCTAAGCCCCCGTAGCCCCCACGGGGCTACCGGAATTCGGAGGCATCTCGCGGCCTCCATTACACGTTATCAGCGCAATTCAGGGGCGGCAATGGTTCCGGTAACAAGGGGGCGCGCAATTCCCGAAAAACAGGGATGAAGTGGGGCGCTGCGTTACGCATTCCAGGCGCACGTTTTTCGCAAATTTTCGAATCGCCACGTAATTTACGGACCCAAGGCACGGACGGACAATGGGCCGTTCCCGTGCCTAGGCGCAGTAACGCGCCCTGGAAGTGATTTCTCATTCGGTCGCACCTGAAAGTTTAAACGGGAGAAACGGGAGAAACGGGAGCAGGCAGGGAATACAGGTGCGGCGCAGGGGAGTACGTCAAGTTTTTTACTGGACTTCACACTTGATTACGATTGCGATGCTCCCCTGAAATATTCAGGGAACCCACAGAACTGCGCCCCAGACGAAAGCTCTATACTTGATCTACGTTCTTACATACACCCATAATACGTAGCTTTACTAATGCCATACATACACCATACCACCAGTTTTTTAAGTTCAAATATTAGTTTTCCAAGAATTATAACTTTTATTAACAATCCAAAATGATTTAACGTTGGAAGAAAGAGAAGTCCAAAGAGAAATTCTTCTTCTTTTCAGCCTTCTGTCGTCTATCTTTGGACATAAGCCTCCCCAAGTTGCTTCCATTCCTCTCTACTACTTGCTATTTCAGTCCATTTCTTTCCTGCATGTTTCCTATTTGTACTGTAGCATCTTCCTCTGCATTAGTTAGTATCTTTGTTTTCGAATAATTAATTTTAAGGCCAATCTTTGAGGTTTGAAGGTCTTAACATCTTAACATCTTCTGTAGCTCTGCTTTATTGTTTGCAAATAATGCTATGTCGTCCGCGTAACTTAAGTGATTTAGTCGTTGTCCACATATTTTGATGCCACGTTCATCAATTTCCAGATTTTTCAAAATATCCTCCAATGCTTGACTAAATAATTTTGGTGATATAGTGTCTCCTTGTCTTAAGCCTCTTGCAATCGTTATTGGTTTAGTTCCTTCATATATTTGTACTGATGTAGCATTTTGATAGATGTTTGACAGTAGGCTAGCGTATCCATAATCGATCCGGCTGTTTATTAGGGAGTTCTTTTTTGCCTTTATTGTTTTTATTGCCTTTATTGTTCTTATTGCCTTTATTGTTCTTATTGCCTTTATCGTTCTTATTGCCTTTATTGTTCTTATTGCCTTTATCGTTCTTATTGCCTTTATTGTTCTTATTGCCTTTATTGTTCTGATTGCCTTTATTGTTCTTTATTCAGGCACACTACCCTGCATATCGAAAAACGTTATTGTCTGCCAGTCTGTGCCAAGCATCCTCTTCAATAATTCATTGTGGTGCGTTGCGAAACGCGCACACGTAAACAAATAAATTTTCCTGTGCGACAATCAAGCGGCAAGGATGCGAAGAAGTTGGCTTTGGCTGGGAACAGGCTCGATTTTCAATGCCAGATGGCCTCTGCTCAGTCGCTGTTTACACATGTTTGCACGTACGTGAGGAAATACAGATGGAATTTAGAAAATTTCATCCCAAGTGTTATCAGTGAGTATATTAAGGTCGGAATGCGATTGTACTGCGAATCGTTTGATTACTCGTAGGTATATCGCTGCTTGGCATTGATATTGACACCAAAAATCTCATAAATTCATACTTCTCAAATATTCATTCAATTCAAAAATTCATTCAATACTCAATTATATAATTACTAGATAACTATAATTATAATTACTGCAGTAATGCAGTACTGCAGTACTGCAGCAGTACTGCAGCAAATAGTTATTATCAAGGTCTGCGTCTAATATTATGAACAATATAAAACTTCAAACACTCCACTTCTGAAGTTTACAATTTTGGAGGTGTATATTATCAATGTCAAACAGCGATATATAGTACCAAATGCGAGACAATTCAACCAAATATGTCTTAGTTATTCTAAAACGTGTCTTACTTAATAATTTTGCCAGCATATTAGTAATAACTAACCCATACTTGTCTATTCAGAAAGTTATACTTCGATTTTTTTTTCATATTCAAAAATTTCAGTAATAACTAACACATACATGTCAATGCAGAAAGTTATATGTTCGATTTTCTCACTTATTTGTTACAGAAACTTTGTCAAATTTTCAGGAGAATTAGCTTCAGGTGTACTAAACACAAATCTAATATTTCATACGCAATTGATAAATTTTCAGAAATTTCAGTAATAACTAATCCATACTTGTTAATGCAGAAGGGCATACTTTGGATTTTTTCACTTATTTATTGCAGAAACTTTATCAAATTTTCAGGAGAATTAGCTTCCGGTGTACTAAAGACAAATCTAATAATTCATACGCAATTAATAAATTTTCAGAAATTTCAGTAATAGCTAATTCATACCTGTAAATGCTGAAAGTTATATGCTCGATTTTCTCACTTATTCAATACAGAAACTTTGCCAAATTTTCAGGAATAATGTCTTTAGGTGTAGTAAATACAAATCTAATATCAAATATGCAATTGATAATTTTTCAGAAATTTCAGTAATAGCTAATTCATACCTGTAAATGCTGAAACTTATATGCTCGATTTTCTCACTTATTCAATACAGAACCTTTACCAAATTTTCAGGAATAATGTCTTTAGGTATAGTAAATACAAATCTAATATCAAATATGCAATTGATAAATTTTCAGAAATTTCTGTAAAAGCTAACTCATACCTGTAAATGCTGAAATTTATATGCTGGATATTCTCAATTATTCATTACAAAAACTTTGCCAAATTTTCAGCAGTCATGTCTTTAGGTGTAGTAAATACAAATCTAATATCAAATATGCAATTGATAATTTTTCAGAAATTTCAGTAATAGCTAACCAATACCTGCAAATGCTGAAAGTTATATGCTCGATTTTCTCACTTATTCAATACAGAAACTTTGCCAAATTTTCAGCAGTAATATCTTTAGGTGTAATAAATACAAATTTAATATCAAATATGCAATTGACAAATTTTCAGAAATTTCAGTAATAGCTAACCAATACCTGCAAATGCTGAAAGTTATATGCTCGATTTTCTCACTTATTTATTACAGAAACTTTATCAAATTTCCAAGAGAAATAGCTTCAGGTGTACTAAAGACAAATCTAATATTTCATATGCAACTAATAAATTTTCAGAAATTTCAGTAATAGCTAATTCATACTTGTAAATGCTGAAACTTATATGCTCGATTTTCTCACTTATTCAATACAGAAACTTTGCCAAATTTTCAGGAATAATATCTTTAGGTGTAGTAAATACAAATTTAATATCAAATATGCAATTGATAATGTTTCAGAAATTTCAGTAATAGCTAACCAATACCTGCAAATGTTGAAAGTTATATGCTCGATTTTCTCACTTATTCATTACAGAAACTTTGCCAAATTATCATGAATAATGTCTTTAGGTGTAGTAAATGCAAATCTAATATCATATATGCAATTGATAAATTTTCAGAAATATCAGTAAAAGTTAACTCATACCTGTAAATGCTGAAAGTTATATGCTCGATATTCTCACTTATTCAATACAGACACTTTGCCAAATATTCAGGAATAATGTCTTTAATTATAGTAATTAAAAATCTAATATCAAATATGCAATTAATAAATTTTCAGAAATTTCAGTAATAGCTAATTCATACCTGTAAATGCTGAAACTGATATGCTCGATATTCTCACTTATTCAATACAGAAACTTTGCCAAATTTTCAGGAGAATTAGCTTCAGGTGTACTAAACACAAATCTAATATTACATACGCAATTAATAAATTTTCAGGAATTTCAGGAATAACTAACCCATACCTGCCAATTCAGAAAGATATACTTTCGATTTTCTCACTTATTCATTACAGAAACTTTGCCAAATTTTCGGTAGTAATGTCTTTAGGTGTAGTAAATACAAATCTAATATCAAATATGCAATTGATAAATTTTCAGAAATTTCAGTAAAAGCTAACTCATACCTGTAAATGCTGAAAGTTATATGCTCGATATTCTCACTATTCAATACAGAAACTTTGCCAAATTTTTAGCAGTAATGTCTTTAGGTGTAGTAAATGCAAATCTAATATTATATATGTAATTGATAAATTTTCAGAAACTTCAGTAAAAGCTAACCCGTACCTCTAAATGCTGAAAGTTATATCTTCGATTTTCTCAATTATTCATTAGAGAAACTTTGCCAAATTTTCAGGAATAATGTCTTTAGGTGTAGTAAATACAAATCTAATATCAAATATGCAATTGATAATTTTTCAGAAATTTCAGTAATAGCTAACCAATACCTGCAAATGCTGAAAGTTATATGCTCGATTTCCTCACTTATTCATTAGAGAAACTTTGCCAAATTATTATTAATAATGTATTTAGGTATAGTAAATGTAAATCTAATATCATATATGCAATTGATATTATTTCAGAAATTTCAGTAATAGCTAACCAATACCTGCAAATGCTGAAAGTTATATGCTCGATTTTCTCACTTATTCAATACAGAAACTTTGCCAAATTATCATGAATAATATCTTCAGGTGTAGTAAATGCAAATCTAATATCATATATGCAATTGATAAATTTTCAGAAATTTCAGTAGAAGCTAACCCGTACCTCTAAATGCTGAACGTTATATCTTCGAATTTATCAATTGTTTATTACAGAAACTTTGCCAAATTATCATGAATAATGTCTTTATGTGTAGTAAATGCAAATCTAATATCATATATGCAATTGATAATCTTTCAGAAATTTCAGTAATAGCTAACCAATACCTGCAAATGCTGAAAGTTATATGCTCGATTTTCTCACTTATTCATTACAAAAACTTTGCCAAATTTTCAGGAATAATGTCTTTAGGTTTAGTAAATACAAATCTAATATCAAATATGCAATTGATAAATTTTCTGAAATTTCAGTAAAAGCTAACTCATACCTGTAAATGCTGAAAGTTATATGCTCGATTTTCTCACTTATTCAATACAGAAACTTTGCCAAATTTTCAGGAATAATATTTTTAGGTATAGTAGATACAAATCTAATATCAAGTATGCAATTGATAAACTTTCAGAAATTTCAGTTAAAGCTAACTCATAGTTGTAAATCCTGAACGTTATATACTCGTTTTTCTCTGTTATTTATTACTGAAACTTTGTCAAATTTTAAGGAGAAATAGCTTTAGGTGTACTTAATACAGATCTAATATTACATACGCAATTAATACATTTTCAGGAATTTCAGCAATAATTATTCCATACTTGTCAATGCAGAAAGTTATACGTTCGATTTCCTCACTTATTTGTTACAGAAACTTTGTCAAATTTTCAGGAGATTTACCTTCAGGTATACTAAACACAAATCTAATATTGTATACGCAATTAACAAATCTTTAGAAATTTCAGTAATAACTAACTCATACTTGTCATTGCAGAAAGTTATACTTTCGATTTTCTCATTTATTTATAATAGAAACTTTGTCAAATTTTCAGGAAAATATGCTTTAGGTGTACGGCCAATGGTCACATATCCAATTGTGCGAGTTTCCCAAATTCACATTCACATTGTTTAATTAATTCTCATTAATATCTTAAGCGCATTATACAAATTTAGCCAGGTTTAAACTAGTTATCAAAGAAATACATCAATATTAAGATTTTAAGATACATATATTACGATATAAGATATACATAATATATACATAAGATATACATAAAATATATTAAGATATTGAAAAATCAACATCTCAAATTCGATTAGTAACGCTCTAATTTGGTCCTATCCAATATATTAGTCTTGTTATTAATGTAAAATTAGTGAAGTCGCTCGCTTTAGAGGCTTGTTTGTTATAATTTGACCCAAATATTCGCAGGATTCCGCACGTAAAAATATTGACTATAAAGGTTAGAATGGCAGCTTTCATCGCGTTTAATTAAGACCGCCACGAAAACACGTTTATTAAATCGGAGACGAATATTTTGAATGTCAAAATAATACTGTTATGCATGCCTAACATATCACAAATTCCCCACAAGTTGCACATAACATCATGTTAGCAGTATTTCGAGTCAAAGATTCATAAATAATTTTGAAGTAAAACATAATTTAAAAATAATAGGTACATATATGATGTAGGTAATTGACGTGCATAAAAGAAACAAGCATTTTGGTCTAACCAATTAAATGCCCTATTAAAAAATCCATATTAAACATTTTGATATTAGGTCATTAAAGAAAACACTTGGTAAAGTTTCACAATTTTTATATAGATATCTGATAGATTATCACATATCTATAAAATGTGCTGCCATTCTCAAGAGAGATAAAACTAGTTTTTTCTCAATTGTAGCAATAGTATAAAGAATACACTTAGTGAAGTTTCAGAAGTTTTATACAATTGCTCTACAATTGTTTCGGCACTGCTGCAATTCTCAAGAGAGATAAAACCAGTTTTATCTCAATTGTAATAATTGTATAAACAATTGTAGAGCAATTCTATAAAACTTGTGAAACTTTACCAAGTGTTTTCTTTATTAACCTAATCAAAATGTTTCACCAAGAAGTAACCACTTCCTTATACAATTTAATTTTGATATTATATATCTTTTCCCACCCAATAATTCAAAATGATGTATAAAAATATGATTTATATTAACAAACTGAATATTGTGGCCTTATGAATAATCGATTATCTATTACAAAAAGAAAATTACGATTATTAGGCATTGACACTCAGCTCATAGAACAAGCTGAAGAAAATTTTCGTAATGGAATAGTTGCAAAACATGATTATATTCTTGTAAATTTTGCAATAAAGATATATCAGAATCTATTACAAAAAGAAAATCATTGATTATTAGGCATTGAAACTCAGCTCATAGAAGAAAAAGCTGAAGAAATTTTTCTCAAATGGAATAGTTGCAAAACATGATTATATTCTTGTAAAATTTGCAACAAAGAAATATCAGAATCTATTACAAAAAGAAAATCATTGATTATTAGGCATGGAAACTCAGCTCATAGAAGAACAAGCTGAAGAAAATTTTCTCAATGAAATAGTTGTAAAACATGATTATATTCTTGTAAAATTTGCATCAAAGACATATCAAAAGCACTATGTAGGTCAGGTTTAGGATATCGATGCCGGTTTGGATTATTACGTTAATTTATGAGCCGTAAATTTCCTAGTTTTCGTTTTTCCTGAAGTTCAAAATGTCTCATTAGTACCCACTAATGACGTAGTCAAATTACCTGCTCCTTGTAACGTAGATGTTACTGCAAGAGCTAATAGCAACTTTAGTTTTGCAATTAGGTTTGACAAATTTGATGAAATGTCAATTAAAAGTGTTATTACTACAATTCCTCTTAAAAACATAAAGTCCTGAACGATGTGTCAATGTAAACTTACGAAAGTTTACGGAATTCAAAAAAATAAGTTTTCCAAATATAACTTTACAGCTTTTGTACCAAGTAATTTATTTAGTATAACCAAATGTGGGAATTCTTACTACAAAATGTTTCTGTTGTGTGAGTGATCTTTCCTGCAGAATACAAGCAATAGTTTTCTGTACCTGCAGATCTTTACCTGCAGAATACAAGCAATAGTTTCTATATAAATAAACTATAATATAACTCAGTTATGTTATGGGAAATCATGTTATCTGCCATTTTTGTTATTTTACAGGAGATACAAAAACAGTTTTGTGTTTGTAATTGTGAATGTAGATTAGCATGTATCATTGCCATAGTTATTTATAATTTGTCATTTTTGACAACACTAAACCATTTGATCAACTTCAAGTATACTTTATTTGTGGCCATTTAATTCCAAAGAGTGCATTTAAAAAAAAGGCAGCTAGTATGTTTTGGCAGTAATGTTATGGCAAAACATGTTATCTGCAATTTTTGTTATTATACAGGAGAAACAAAAACAGTTTTGTGTTTATAATTGTATTGCATGTATCATTGCCATAGTTGTTTATAATTGTCATTTTTGTCAACACTAAACCATTTGATCAACTTCAAGTATACTTTAGTTGTGGCCATTTAAAAATGCCAAAAAGTGCATTTTGAAAAAAAGGCAGCTATTATGTTTTTCCAGTAATGTTATGGCAAATCATGTTAACTGCCATTTTTGTTATTTTACAGGAGAAACAAAAACAGTTTTGTGTTTATAATTGTGAATGTAGATTAGCATGTATAATTGCCATAGTTATTTATAAGTGTCATTTTTGTCAACACTAAACCATTTGATCAACTTCAAGTAGACTTTATTTGTGGATATTTAATGCCAAAAAAAGTGCATTTTGGAAAAAAAGGCAGCTAGCATGTTTCGCCATAACACTGCTGAACTATAGGTGATAGTTTTCTAAAATCGAATTTGTAATATGAAGAGATTGCCAGAAATTTAAAATTTAAGGTACATTTTTTTTCAGAATCACGTCAGAAATATTGTTGGTTTCAGTAAGAGGCAGTAAACAACTCCCAATACATTGTCGCACAATGTATTGCATATGCATTTTTCGTCTTCCATGGGGAGTCAATTAGTTCCCCATTAACGAGGCATTTTCGCCCTAATCGTAACCAAGCGAATTTACGCGCAAAGCCGTCCGCTGCCTGCATGTTTAATTAACCGGTAATTAAGACGTCGGCGGTAAGGTAGCCGCCGAGGAGGAGTTAATTGGGCCCCACGTTCACCGCGGAGCTCTCAATCCGGGAGGCCCCCGCGGGACCCGAATCCTGCGGGGGCCCCCGAACCGCCGCCTCCTCGGCGCGCATAAATCGACGGCAGTTTACAGTTCTTCGGCGCGATGTTTGCCGGCGCAGCAAATTTACGTGCCGAATTAAACCTCCCGGGGATTGGGAGGTTACCGCCGAAGAAGAAGAAGGACTCGTCCCGAGGAGGAACGCGCCGTTAATCCTGGCATCAGCGCGGGGATTACGCGAGCGTCAGGATCGCCGGGGAAGAAACGATGAAAAATGGAGGCTTAAGCCGATTTACAAAAAGTTGCAGCCAATTCCGCCCGACTCTTGTATGTGTAATGTTCATAAGCCTCAGATCCCGTGTAAAGCCTAGCACAGAAAGTACAACTCAATATGGTTAATAAGATTAACCTTAATATCCTGTGATAATGCCATAAACTGCGGGATATTGTGCTCAGATGAAATACAAAGCGCGTTGTGCTGCTGGTAAATAAGCAATTAGGAATTGGGTGTAAAAATGGTGGCAGCGCGAGGGCTTACATTTACCCTCAAATAAATCTCTAATAATGATCAATCTATTTATGTATTGATTAATGCTATTAATGCACGTAATGTTAAAATATTATATAGCTAAGCGTGAACATAGTGAATACAACAAATTTACAATTGAATTGCTGCTCAAAAGTGAAGTTTTGAAAAAAAAAGACAAAAAGCTTTTATTTTTAAAAACATATAATTACTACTTACTAATTCAGGGAATTAATTCATAAAATACACGATTGCATGTTAAATGGTAGCTGCACGATGGCTTCAATTCACATTAAAAAAAATCTTATGGCAATTAATCATTTTAAGTATTAATTGCTGCAATTAATGCACGTAATGTTAAAATATTATATAGCTAAGCTTAAAAATAGTGAATACAACAAATTTACAATTGAATTGCTGATTGTAGAAAGGGCCCAAGTCAAAGCTAAAGTTTTGAAAATTTGAAAAAATCCCACAAACTTTTATTAGCACAATAGTGGTAACTTTTTTATGGTCATTTTGAGATGACTTATTTTTATTATAAGTCAATTAATCAATTATTTTTAAGTTTGTACGATTTTTCCGTTGACTAAACCCATGTAAAAAGTATGCCATAAAAACATATTACGAACATCTAAACATTCAAAAACTTGCATAAACCTTGAGATATTTGATACAAGTCTGCAAATATATTTTGGAACTTCACCGTTAGTTTAAGGTAGCAAACATTATATGTTTTACTAAACAATTTACTGCCTCAAATTACGATTCCTAACTTGTAACTTAATTTTCTACGGTATTGAACTTTTTACCTGCACAACCAGCAGCTAAGCAAACTCACATCTAAATTTATATAATCCGTAAAGGCCCGTCGGTTCACGGGAGTTAATCACACTGTTAATGCCCCCCGTTTCGGGGAAGCCAACGAGCACATTACCAGGAATCCTCACGCCTCCTCCTCCATCCCGATACGCATCTGAGCACCACGTCCAAAACGGCCTAAATCACCCGACTCTGTAAACGAAACGCCAACAACCGTCACGCACACAGCGGAAACCACATAACATAAATACGAGAACAGTCACGGGCACACAAGGATGATTAATAAATGATTTAATCAAAGAAAAAGTATGTCTGAGTTTTGGATTTTGTCTTAAATTAACTAAAAATAACTGTATATTTAAAACTAATTGGAGATTTGTTCAAGTCAAAAAAACTCAAAAATAAAGGAAATAAGAATGTATGTTTCACTTTTTTATAATTTTGTCTTAAATTAACTAAAAATAACTGCATAATTAAAACTAATTGGAGATTTGCTCAACTCAAAAAACTCAATAATAAAGGAAATAAGAATGTATGTTTTACTTTTATAGTTTTTGTAATTCATAGGGATGTCACCAGTCCTCTGCAACTCGCTTGGGCCCTTGAAAATTTCGTTGAGTTGCACCATCATCCTTTACGGGCTTCTGTTGTGGTATTCTTCATAACATCGATGGCATCTATTGATTTTTGTTGGATTCATTTAAAGCGCATATGAGTACAAACTCGGCTTTTAAAATTATTAGATTTTTCGGTAATATTTTGATGTTTTATGAACGATTTCGTTGTTGCGTTAGGAACAGTTTTGGTACCGCTTTGTGTGTGTCCTCGTGCCACGCAAAGAGCGCACCAGGTCGCCCCCGACCTTTCCGTGCTCAAGGTCCTCCTCGCCTGAAGTCGTCCACCCGTTCGGTGCATTCCACTCAGATATTTTCAATTAAAACGCGACTGGACGCGCCCTCGGCCCATAATTAATGGCGACAGTACAGATTGCTCTGGGGCCCCACAATGTAGAGCCCCCCTCCTCGCTGGATGTAAATCATTGTCGCCATAATTGCGTGCCCGCCGTAAAGTCATCGACACGATTAATGAGCGTATTTTTCCCCGCCGCAATATTAAGGCTCACAGTTCTCGGGGTTTAACCGGAACATTTTATTGGGGCAAACAGTCTTCCGAAATTTGCGGAAGCCGCGAGTCCTTCGTTTCCTCCCGCTGCCTGCAGCCGTCCAGATAAGGAAATGTAAATTTTCCGGGGCTAATTGGAGCCCGTTTACCTGCACAAAAAGCGCACAGGTGTCCTCCGCTTGCCTCCTCCCGGAAACGCGCCTCTCCTTGTTTCTCTCTTCTCGGATTATTCATCAGTTCGCTTGTTAGACGTGCACGATCCGTCGCTTCCGCCGCTCCCAGACGCGTTAACAACACGCAATTACGAGGCGGGGAGGCCGCTGGTAATTGTTGTTTTCGTAATTAACATCGCGCAAAGCGTCGCGCGGATTCGAAGTGTTGGTGTGTGAAGGCACGAAGAGGTGGCGGTAGGATGCGCTCTCAACTAAAGTACGCTAGGAATAAATGTTGCACTAACAAATTTTAATAAATGTTGCACTAACAAATTTTACTAAATGTTGCATTAATACATTTCACTCAATGTTGCGCTAATAAATCGTATGTTTAATGTTTTAGATGGTACAAACTGGGAACAGACTATTTAAAAATAGTCTTACAGATAAAAATACAGGGTGTCCCAAAAAGAGTGGACAAATTCAACAGCACACCACTCAGGGATGGACACTGAGTCCTTAAAAAGTACAAAAACAAAATAATTTTTTTTTTAAATTAAACTTTCAAAAAAACATAAATCAAAAACGACTTTATTACCAGTATTTTAATTGTACAGCAGAATATTCTCATGTTGTTCAACAATTTTCATTTTGAAATATTTAAACACACTATTAGAAATGTAAATATCCAACAAAAATTATTCAAATAAATTATAATTAACCAGCTAAACACATGATTTTCATTTAATTCCTTCTAAGAGCTCTTCTACTAGCTCTAATGTTAATACCTTTGACTAGCATACCTCTGACTTGTTATACCTTTGACTATTTCCAAAAGTATCTCCTGAGGAAGGAGGAGATTTAGTACTTAGTTTTAAGGACTCAGTTGGCATCCCAGTTGAGCTTCTCCACTATTTTTGGGAAACACTATATAAACATTGAAAAAATAATGCGACCGAAATCTAATGGATTCGTATGCAAATCATTAACATTTGGAAGCCAAACTGCCAAAAATATTTGCCATGGATTCCATATTTCAAATAAAAATTCGAATAAACAAATCGTCGGCTGGGTGTTATAAAGTTGCATGTAACATTTTTTCAATTTTTAGGACTATAGCTTTACAGGGCTATATGTTTTCAAAGCGGGACTTTTCAACTTGTTGAAAGGTTAAATACGGATTATTAAGAATTTGTGAGCAAAAATAGTAATAATATTATATTCTTCAAAATATATCAACTTTGAGATTTTGTAGTAGATTTAAGAAAATCGTGGCAAATATTCATGGCAGTTTGGCTTCCAAATGTTCATTAAATCGTCGGCTTGGTGTTATAAGGTTGCATGTAACATTTTTTTCAATTTTTAGGTCTACAACTTTACAGGACCATATATTTTTAAGACAGGATCTTTGAGCTTGTTGGAAGGTCAAAATCGGAATATTGAGAACCTGTGATAAAAAAATCTAATTACAGTGCACAATACAACATTTTCTATAATAACAAACATATTTAAAGTCGTTATTCCCAAATTTACAAATTTGCACATACAACCTTGTAGTAACATTTAGCCGACGAAATGTAAAATACTAGTACTTAAATTTTTATTTATTTAAAGATCTTCGACCAATTAATTTAAGGTGCAATCAAAATTTCAAAGATTTCTTCAACTTTCATTCAACAATTCATGAATATTTGGAAGCCAAACTGCCACAAATATTAGCCACAATTCTCTTAAATCAAAATTTGAAGGGTTTCTTCAACTTTTATTTATTAATTCATGAATATTTGAAATCCAAATTGCCACAAATATTTGCCACGATTTTCTTGTCTACTTCAATCTACTAAATAAATGTAAAATACTAGTACTTAAATTTATAATAATTTGAAGATCTTCGATGTTCTATCAATTCATTTAAGGTGCAATCAAAAATTAAAGTATTTTTTCAATTTTCATTCAATAATTTATGAAAATTTGGAAGCCAAACTGTCATAAATATTTGCCACGATTCCCTTAAATCAAAATTTCAAGAATTTCTTCAATTTTCATTCAATAATTCATGAATATTTGAAAGCCAAACTGCCACAAATATTTGCCACGATTTTCTTAAATCTACTGCAATCTACTAAATAAATGAAAAATACTAGTACTTAAATTTTTAATAATTTGAAGATCTTCGATGTTCTATCAATTCATTTAAGAATTTTAATCAAAATTTAAACGGTTTTTTTCAGTTTTCATTCAATAATTCATGAAAATTTGGAAGCCAAACTGCTATAAATATTTGCCACGATTCTCTTAAATCAAAATTTCAAGAATTTCTTCAATTTTCATTTAATAATTCATGAATATTTGAAAGCCAAACTGCCACAAATATTTGCCACGATTTTCTTAAATCTACTGCAATCTACTAAATAAATGTAAAATAGTAGTACTTAAATTTTGAATAATTTGAAGATGTTCGATATTCTATCAATTCATTTAAGGTGCAATCAAAATTTAAAGGATTTTTTCAATTTTCATTTATAATTCATGAAAATTTAGAAGCCAAACTGCCATAAATATTTGCCACGATTCTCTTAAATCAAAATTTTAAGGATTTCTTCAATTTTCATTTAATAATTCATGAATATTTGGAAGCCAAACTGCCACATATATTTGCCTCGATTTTCTTAAATCTACTGCAATCTACAAAATAAATGTAAAATACTAGTACTTAATTTTTTAATAATTTGAAGATCTTCGATGTTCTATCAATTTATTTAAGGTGCAATCAAAATTTAAAGGATTTATTCAGCTTTCATTTAATGAAAATTTGGAAGCCAAACTGCCATGAATATTTACCACGATTTTCTTAAATCTACTGCAAAATCTCAAAGTTTATATGTTTTGAAGAACATTTTATTATTACTATTTTTGCTACTGTATTTTGTTTTCACCGTCAGATCATGTTTGTGGGTGTTCATGTGTAAAACTTTATAAAATGAAACAACAGCCTTCTTAAAATAGTTAAAAATAAAAATGGAATACAGTCACTTCTGACGGTATTATTAGGTCATTTGCTGTTACTTGGAAATATTGAAATAGTGATGAAAGATTTGCATTCCTTGCTCAGTTATTTTCCAAAAGAATAACCGATCTGTCAGTTCACAGGATTTTGGCTTTTCCAAATTTATTATTATTATTAATGATGACGTCCGAATTAATGGATTCAGCATTTGCATCAACTCTTTCTTGCAAAAATGTATAAAAATAAAATACAAAAATCGTACAAAAAGACTGTTTCTTTGTGAGCAGCAATCTGTGACAAAAATTTACACGCTTCTATTCAGTGAACGATTTTGGCTTTTCCAAATATATTATTTTTATTAATGATGACGTCTGAATTAATGGATTCATCATTCGCATCAACTTTTTCTTGCAAAAATGTATAAAAAGAAAAATACAAAAATCGTACAAAAAGACTGTTTCTTTGTGAACAGCAATATGTGACAAAAATTTACACGCTTCTATCCAGTGAACGATTTTGGCTTTTCCAAATATATTATTTTTATTAATGATGACGTCCGAATTAATGGATTCAGCATTTGCATCAACTTTTTCTTGCAAAAATGTATAAAAAGAAAAATTCAAAAATCGTACAAAAAGACTGTGTCTCTGTGAACAAGTAGATAACGCAAATGTAAAGACATTCTAGTACAAAAATCCAGAAATATTAAAATTATATAAATATACGAAATACGTTAACAATTTAATAAGATATTAATCTAAAGCAGCACAAAACTGCAGAAAACTAAAATATTAATTGAAAATTGAATTAAATATATAAAACTCTGGAGGGAGTTTCACAATTTTTAATCAACTACTTAAAAAAAATATCCGTGAATCCTATGCATTGTATTCAATGAAAATTACTTTAGCAGGAGATCAAAAATTATACAAAAATGCAAAATTTCAAGATAATATCTAATTACATGAATTGAAAATTAGATGAAAATCCACGAAACCGATATTCCGCGAAAAGTTCATAACATGTAGACTTCAATTATTCGAAAATTCAAGAAAATTTCCTTCGTGTAAATCAAAGATCTTCCAAAGATTTTAATTTCCAATTTCTGAATTTACCTTGCAAATTAACCTGCACAAAAATCCAGATAAATTGAAACATCAAATTGAAATCATCAAATATATCTATGAAGATTTGAATTTTTCTGTCAAAAGTGTAATAATAACTATAAATATTTCATAAAAAATTCATCCTGTTTGGCATTAATTGTGGATCCCGAATATTCCGATCCCAATTTTTTTTTGTATTGCATATTATTGTTCATATAATTTTAACGTTATTTCGAAATTTCTAAAGATTTTGAAAGTTTTTAAGCCTTTTTCATGCTTCTTGGCATTTATTATGGATCTCGTTATTAATCTTTTTGTTGCACATTTATGTTACTAGGTATCATATGAACGTTATTTGAAATATTCAGAAACCTGTCTGTTCACTGGTTTTTGGCCTTTCCAAATATATTATTTTATTAATGATGACGCCCAATTAATGGATCCAGCATTTGCATCAACTTTTTCTTGCAAAAATGTATAAAAAGAAAAATACAAATATCGTACAAAAAGACTTTTTCTTTGTGAACAGCCATCCCGGATTTTTCGATCACGAATTTTTGATTTTTTTGTATTGCATATTATTGTTCATATAATATTAACGTTATTTCGAATATTCAGAAGATTTTGAAAGTTTTTAAGCCTTTTTCATGCTTTATGGCATTTATTATGGATCTCGTTAGTTATCTTTTGTTGCACATTTATGTTACTAGGTATCATATGAACGTTATTTGAAATATTCAGAAATCGGTCTGTTCACTGGATTTTGGCCTTTCCAAATATATTATTTTATTAATGATGACGTCCGAATTAATGGATTTCTTGCAAAAATGTATAAAAAGAAAAATACAAATATCGTACAAAAAGACCTTTTCTTTGTGAACAGCCATCCCGAATTTTCCGATCACGAATTTTTGATTTTTTTTGTATTGTATATTATTGTTCATATAATTTTAACGTTATTTCGAAATTTCTGAAGATTTTGAAAGTTTTTAAACCTTTTTCATGCTTTTTGGCAATTATTATGGATCTCGTTATTAATCTTTTTGTTGTACATTTATGTTACTAGGTATAAATTGAACGTTATTTGAAATTTTCAGAAAATTATGAAATTTTTAAGACTTTTTAATGCTTTGTGGCATTTATTATGAATCCCGTTATTAATTTTTTTATTACACATTTATGTTAACAGGTATAGATTTAACGTTATTTGGAGTTTTATGAAGATCTTGAAACTTTTATAGATTTTTCCTGCCAAATTCCTCCTGCCCAATCCTGCCAAATCCTCATGCGTAAATATTAATCGAATTTTATGAAGATTTTCTGAGGGTGAGAAAATTTAATTTGCGAATTTGCTAGCAGTGCGCCACTTTTTCTGCCATACAAAAAGACTTTATCTTTGTGAAAAACGATCCCGAATTTTCTGATCCCGAATTATTGATTTTTTTTGTATTGCATATTATTGTTCATATAATTTTAACGTTATTTCGAATATTCAGAAGATTTTAAAAGTTTTTAAGCCTTTTTCATGCTTTTTGGCATTTATTATGGATCTGGTTAATAATCTTTTTGTTGCACATATATGTTACTAGGTATAAATTGAACGTTATTTAAAATTTTCAGAAATTTTTGAAAGTTTTAAGACTTTTTCATGCTTTATGGCAATTTAAATTGAATGTTATTTAAAATTTTCAGAAAATTTTGTAAGTTTTAAGACTTTTTCATGCTTTATGGCAATTATTATGAATCCCGTTATTAATTTATTGCTCATTTATGTTAATAGGTATTGATTAGTTTTGATTTTTTTTGTATTGCATATTATTGTTCATATAATTTTAACGTTATTTCGAATATCCAGAAGATTTTGAAAGTTTTTAAGCCTTTTTCATGCTGTTTGGCATTTATTAGGGATCTCGTTATTAATATTTTTGTGGCACATTTATGATACCAGGTATAAATGAACGTTATTTGAAATTTTCAGAAAATTTTGAAAGTTATAAAACTTTTTCATGCTTTATGGCAATTATTATGAATCCCGTTATTAATTTATTGCACATTTTTGTTAATAGGTATTGATTATTTTTGATTTTTTTGTATTGCATATTATTGTTCATATAATTTTAACGTTATTTCTAATTTACAGAAGATTTTGAAAGTTTTTAAGCCTTTCTCATGCTTTTTGGCATTTATTATGGATTTCGTTAATAATGTTTTTGTTGCATATTTATGATACTAGGTCTAAATTGAACGTTATTTGAAATTTTCAGAAAATTTTTAAAGTTTTAAGACTTTTTCATGCTTTATGGCAATTATTATGAATCCCGTTATTAATTTATTGCACATTTATGTTAATAGGTATTGATTTAACGTTATATGGAGTTTTATGAAGATTTTGAAACTTTTATAGATTTTTCCTGTCAAATTCCTCCTGCCCAAGATTTTTCCTGCCAAATTCTTCCTGCCCAAGATTTTTCCTGCCAAATTCCTCCTGCCCAAGATTTTTCCTGCCAAATTCCTCCTGCCCCAGATTTTTCCTGCCTAATTCCTCCTGCCCAATCCTGCCCAATCCTAATGCGTAAATATTGATAGAATTTTATGATTAAGATTTTCTGACGGTGAGAAAATCCAATTTGCGAATTTGTGAACAGTGCGCCACTTTTTCCGCCACCCAGGCTAATTGGGGGACGCCTGGAGCAGCCGGGAACAGTCTGCTGAACCCGTTGGGCCCCGTGCTATTGCGCCGGGAACGGGCCCCAACCCCAGCGTTATCTCGTCTGCAGCCGCACGACCCTCGCCAAGGGGTCGGCCGGTCAAGCGGCTGGGCCGCGTCCATTCTGCACACAATGGAATTGGCCGGGGCCCGCAAGACGCGCAAGATGGAGATGATCGCCTCTTCCTGGGGGGGTGGAACAGGAAAGTGTATGCGCACGGGGGGCGGCAGGCCCTTCCGGATAAACGGGTGGGTTCGGGTATCGGGGATCAAAGGGAGGAATGTCGAATTGGAAACGCTCGAACTTCGCAGGGTCGTAGGTGGATGCTGGGGCTTGAATGTCTTCGGGCTCCAACCGTGCTAATTCAATGACGAACTGCGGAGTTCCACCCAAATGTGCAGGATTTCACGAAAACCCAGGTTTAAATTCGATGTGACTCTTAGGCCCAGTTGTACGATCGTGGATCAATGACCATGGTTTAGTTACCTAGGATACCATTGTGTTAACAATTATTTCCTAGGTAACTGAACCACGGTCAAGGATGATCCAAGATCGTATAACTGGGCCTTACAGCGTTATTAATAAAAATTTAAACCGTGGTTTAGCAGTTTTTTTACAGTGTTTTACAAAGGGTTACCAAGGTTAGTAACATTAAACCACCGCGGCTTAAGTTTTTATGAATAACACTGTTATAATAACACTGTAATAATTAAAAATCGTTACTTACTTTTAATTCTGCCCTAATATCAAATATTAATGTCACCCTATCGTGTTAAAAAAACTGTAAAAGTTTCAAATCTATGAAAATTTTAAACTTAGATATATTAGATTTTAACATTTCATTCATTTTTCTAACTCATACTTGAATTAATTAATAGTTATTGAATCGCTGATTGCAGAAAGGGTGCAAGTAATGTTTTTTCGCATTGTATAATAGTCAGCTTTGAAGGTGCCCAAGTTATAAGCGAATAACGCAAATAGTTTGAACTGCTGAAGAGGATGGTGCTTCTTTAAGTATATTTTTGATATGTGATTAAAGTTTCTCCAATTATTATACACGAGTCATAACAATAAAAGTTTTTTGCTTTCATTTCTAAACTTCAGTTTTGACTTGGGCTCTTTCTGCAATCAGCAAGTCCTAAGCGATTAAAGCAAATAGTTTGAAATACTGCTGCGATGCACAAATGTAATTGCACACACAAAATGAGAGAGTTTAGACTTACAACAATTGTACACCACAATTTAGAAGGTATTGCTCGTAGAAATCAACGTCCTGGGTATGATTAGCTGTAGCTCATTTTATCATATTTTAATATTGTCATTTCTTCATATATCTCTAAATATTTCAATATGGTGTTTAGGTAACCCTGAGATTTTGTACTGAAATTTGTAATTATGATCACATAAAAGTAAATGGAACAAACTTTCGTATAGAATGTAGGATCAATATTAGGAATAATTATAAAGACACGTTATTAAATATAAATTTGGTGGAGGAGCAGGGTTGTTGGGGGTACGCTAATTAATTTCCCGAAGCCATCGTTGTAGTTCTGTAGCAGGCAAGTGCACGTTAAGGCCTTCCGACGTTCGTGCAGCGCGCCTCGCATGCCGCCGCCCATTCCATCCCATCGGGGAAACTGTTGAGGGTCACTGGCGCGCATAAAATAGTGTGGATATACGACACAATAACATTTCACGTATAATTTAACGTTAGTATACGTACGTACGCCGCGCATCGAGATAGGAACGATTTTCCGTGAAATTTACATAGCTAATCGGCGGCTGCAGTTTGCAGGTAGTAACTCGTAGGCCGGCCCAAGGGGCGGCCACGGGGCGGCAGCCCCCGAAGATTTTAATGGCCGTAGGTACGCTGCTCGGGGGATAAATCACGGCGGCATCCCTTACGGCTTTCCGTAGCACATAACAATAACAGTTAATCTTCGGACGTGACCGTTTACTATAAAGATAAGGGGTCCCCGGCGGGTTCGAGGCGGAGAGCCATGGGATCGGGTTTTGTTTTTTTTTTTTGTTTTCGGGAGGAAAATGCGCAATTTTTCCGGTGCATGAAAATATGGGGGCGCGTAACTGCCGAAACTTCGTGCGGAAGGGTTGCGTGGTAATTTAGGGCTGCACTGGGGTGGGTGTGTGCCGCGCCGCCGCTGCTGGGGGAGCGGAAAAAACGCAGCCTCTCTATTGTCTGGGAGCGATCTATAAAGTGTACGGTTTAAGGACCGAAGAGGTAACCCACAGCGGTGGGAACGAACGTGGGGCTCGCCATTATTTGCAGACATTACACATACAAGACTGGGACATAAACTAGCTACTATATAGTGACGCATACGTCACGGGGCTTTATCTGGATGCTTATCTGTCTTCTTGCTCTTGCAGGCGGAGGGCCGGGGGGATCCGAGCAGGATGGACGATGACAGCTGAGCGCTTGGTGATTTGGTGACGGCACTGTGCAGTAGTGTGGTGCCGTTGCGTGACATCGTGAACCGTCCCGGATTGTGTGGATAAACCTAGGCCATCCGACGGACGTCGTCTTCGTGGAAATCTCGAGGTAAATAATCCCATTGACGGGAATTAAATTAACCAGGCAGCTCCGCTTTTTTCCCCCCACGAAAGGACCCGGACCTCATGAATAATATATCCCGGAGAGCCGGCTCAGGACGGAATTGGGAATGCCGCCGCTCCGGTGAGTTACTCGATTAAATTAAAGGCAATAATTTGTAGTTTTTAACGGCGCAGAGCGGTAATTAATGGGCACCGATCGCCGCTCTTCGGGTTCCCGCTTGATTTATTCCCCCCTCGAGGCTGCGGTCGCTGGGAACCAATTAAAACGCGGACGCCACTGTGCGCATTAACAGGAGGAATTATGTCGCGGCACGTCGAATACCTGAGAGGCCATTCCAACCCTTGGTTCTTAAGATGGTGCTCACAAGAGATGGAAGGCGAACGCACTCACCACAAGAGATGGAAGGCGAGATGGAAGGCGAATGTACACACACCTGCACCTGAAACGGAAGAAGCATCACACTCGCGCAGATTTCTGAACAACCCATACATACTCATTTTCTATTAAAACCACCTTCATCCAAATGCATGGGGATCTTGTAAACGGCAACACCAGTCAGTTAAATGCAGGAAAATATACACCACATGAAGAAGTGCCAACATCTAATGTTAATGTAGCTACAAAACTAATCTACATGGTTGCAACAATTCATCCCTGGAAAACTGGAAAATTGATCATTATTGATTACCAACACCTAATGTTAATGTAGCTACAAAACTAATCTACATGGCTGCAACAATTCATACCTGGAAAACTGGAAAATTGATCTTTAGGATATTGATTTTCATAAAGTTATCGCAAAACTCATCTCTGAGAAACTGTAACAACGATCTTTATGATATTGTTCATCATAAAGTGATGATGACAAAAAAAAATAACGCGAAACAGATGTTATTTGAGAATTTTCTATTCGTAATTCCATTGTTATTGTAGAGGAGGGACTTCGGTTTTATGTGAAAAGTGACATCTTATCTGACATGGACTATACTCAGGGACTTTAAGCTCACTATCGTACCTCAATAAACTAAGATGCTCCGAGATATGCATTTGCATTTCTGTCATTCAGCCTGATAGAAGAAAGGAGGGACTTTGGTTTTATGTGAAAAGTGGTATCTTATCTGGCATGGACTATACTAGGAACATAAAGCTCACTATCGTACCTCAATAAACCAATATGCTCCCAGTTATGCAATTATGTCGTCCAGTCCAATAGGAGAGAGGAGGGACTTCGGTTTTATGTGAAAAGTGATATCTTAACTGGCATGGACTATACTCAGGGACTTTAAGCTCACTATCGTACCTCAATAAACCAAGATGCTCCCAGTTATGCATTTATGTCGTCCAGTGCAATAGAAGAAAGGAGGGACTTCAGTTTTATGTGAGAAGTGACAAATTATCTGACATGGACTATAGCAGACCGTTTACCGAAAGCTCATAACTAGGAAACTGGAAAATTTATAGTTAAGGCTTTAATCATCATGCAATTAATCGTTTTGAAAGTCATCACGAGAACATTTATGGCTACAAAACTAATCTACAAGACTGCAAGAACTCATCCCTGGAATATTGATCTTTAGGATATTGATTTTCATAAACTGATCGCTGATAAAATAGTTGTTGTAAAACTCATCTCTGGGAAACTGTAACAACAATCTTTATGATATTGATCATCATAAAGTGGTTGATGACAAGAAAATTGTAAGGGGAGGGACTTCTATTTTGTGTGAAAAGTGACATCTTATCTGGCATGGACTATACTCTGGGACTGTAGGCTCACTATCGTACCTCAATAAACCAAGATGCTCCCAGTTATGCATTTATGACGTCCAGTTGAATAGGAGAAAGGAGGGACTTCGGTTTTATGTGAAAAGTGACATCTTATCTGGCATGGACTATACTCAGAGACTTTAAGCTCACTATCGTACCTCAATAAACCAAGATGAGATGCTCCCTGTTATGCATTTATGTCGGCCAGTCCAATAGGAGAAAGGAGGGACTTTGGTTTTATGTGAAACGTGGCATCTTATCTGGCATGGACTATACTAGGAACTTTAAGCGAGTAAACCAAGATGAGATACTCCCAGTTATGCATTTATGTCGTCCAGTCCAATTCGAGAAACGAGGGACTTCGGTTTTATGCGAAAAGTGACAAATTATTTAGCATGGACTATAGCAGACCGTTTACTGAAAGCTCATTACTACGAAACTGGAACATTTATAGTTAAGGTTTTAATCATCATGAAATTAATCGTTTTGAAAGTCATCACCTGAATATTTATGGCTACAAAACTAATCTACAAGACTGCAAGAACTCATCCCTGGAATATTGACCTTTAGGATATTGATTTTCATAAAATATTCACTGATGAAATGGTTGTCGTAAAACTTATCTCTGGGAAACTGTAACAACGATCTTTATGATGTTGATCATCATAAAGTGATTAGTGACAAAAAAATTAACGCGAAACAACTAATATTTGAGTATTTTCTGTTCATAATTCCATGGTTATTGTAGAGGAGGGACTTAGGTTTTGTGTGAAAAGTGACATCTTATCTGGCATGGACTATACTCAGGGACTTTAAGCTCGCTATCGTACCTCAATAAATCAAGATGAGATGCTCCCTGTTATGCATTTATGTCGTCCGGTCCAATAGGAGAAAGGCGGGACTTCTGTTTTATGTGAAAAGTGACAAATTATCTGGCATGGACTATAGCAGACCATTTACTGGAAGCTCATTACTAGGAACCTGGAAACTTTATAGTTAGGGCTTTAATCATCATGAAATTAATCGTTTTGAAACTCATCACCTGAATATTTATGGCTATAAAATTAATCTACAAGACTGCAGGATCTCATCTTCAATCTGCAAGATGTCGTAGATTTATAGAAAATTAGGACTGTAATCGTCATACAATCAATCATTTTAAAAGTGATCAGCAGAACTTTTATGACTACAAAACTAAGAAAGTAAAAATTGATTTTTAGGATATTGATTTTCATAAACTGATCGTTGATTAAATGGTTATCGTAAAATTCATTGCTGCTAAACTGTAACAACGATCTTTATGATGTTGATCATCATAAAGTGATTGATGATAACAAAAATAACGCGAAAAAACTCATATTTGAGTATTTTCTATTCATGACCATTGTTAACACTTTAATTATCATGAAATTTATCGTTTTGGAAGTAATCTTCAGAACATTTATGGCTACAAAACTAATCTACAAGACTGCAAGATCTCAACTCTGGAAAATTGGAAATATGATCTTCAGGACATTGATTTTCATTAAGTGATCGCTGATAAAATGGTTATCGCAAAACTTTTCTCTGGGAAACTGTTAACAACGATCTTTTTGATATCGATCATCATAAAGTGATGATCATAAAAAGAAAATTAACGCGAAACAGCTGTTATTTGAGAATTTTCTATTCATAATTCCATTGTTATTGTAGAGGAGGGACTTAGGTTTTGTGTGAAAAGTGACATCTTATCTGGCTTGGACAATACTAGGAACTTAAAGCTCACTATCGTACCTCAATATACCAGGGTGCTCCCAGATAGGCATTTCTGTCATCCAGTCCGATAGGAGAGAGGGACTTCGGTTTGATGTGAAAAGTGACACATTTTTTAACATGGACTATAGCAGACTGTTTACCAAAAGCTCATAACTAGGAAACTGGAAAATTTATAGTTAAAGCTTTAATCATCATGAAATTAATCGTTTTGAAAGTCATCACCAGAACATTTATCTCTACGAACCTAATCTATAAGACTGCAAGCACTCAGCCCCTGAATATTGATCATTAGGATATTGATTTTCATAAAATGTTCGTTGATAAAATGGTTATTGTAAAATTCATCGCTGGGAAAACTGTAACAATGATCTATATGATATTGATCATCATTAAGGGATTGGTGACAAAAAAATTAACGCGAAACAACTGATATTTGAATATTTTCTGTTCATAATTCCATAGTTATTGTAGAGGAGGGACTTAGGTTTTGTGTAAAAAGTGACATATTATCTGGCATGGACTATACTCGGGGACTTTCATCTCACTATCATACCTCAATGAACCAAGATGCTCCCTGATACACATTTATGTCGTCCAGTCCGATAGGAGAAAGGAGGGACTTCGGTTTTATGTGAAAAGTGACAAATTATCTGGCATGGACTATAGCAGATTGTTTACCGCAAGCTCATATCTAGGAAACTGGAAAATTTATATGGACTTTTATGATTTATAAAAAATTAGGACTTCAATCATCATAAAATCAATCATTTTGAAAGTGATCACCAGAACATTTCTGGCTACCAAACTATGCAAGTAATTGCCGATAGACAGCATTTTTACCCGGAAAACTGGAAAATTGATCTTTATGATATTGATGATCATAACGTGATTGATGACAAAAAAATTAACGCAAAACAACTGATATTTGAGAACTTTCTATTCATAGTTCCATAATTTTCCATAACACTTTAATCTTCATGAAAGTAATCGTTTTGGAAGTTATCACCAGAACATTTATGGCTACAAAATTAATCTACAAGACTGCAAGATCTCATCCCTGGAAAACTGGAAAATTGATCTTCAGGATATTGATTTTCATAAAGAGATCGCTGATAAAATGGTTATCGTAAAACTGATCTATGGGAAACTGTAACAATGATCTTTAGGATATTTATCATGATAAAGTAATTGCTAAGAAACTGACTATCGCAGAACTAATCCCTGGGAAACTTGATCACTAGAATAGTGATCAGCATAAAACTAATTGCTTTGAAAGTGGTGGAAACCAGAATGATTTCATCGAAAATAAGTTACAAAATGATAATTTCTGCGACAATAAGCTACAAAAAGGTGATTGCTGCTATTCTTAGCATTACAAAAATCATCTCTGGGAAACTGGAAATGTTCTTTAGGACATTGATTACACTGCCCAACAAAATTCTCCTTGTTTTTTTTCCTTGAATTTGTTTAATGTTTTTCTTTTATTTGGAGGTGCTAATTGTAAATGTGGCATTAGTTTTTGTGTAACAGCTCCAGTTCTTCAAATATTTTAAAAATACTTATGCTTAACCAAACTTGACATTTGGCAAATATTTTACCTATTTTGCGGATTTTTTTAAATTTGTCTGGCACATTTTTGCATTCTCTGAATTGCAACACCAATCCATTTAAATGTTGAATAACTGTTCTTAATTCTAGATAAACATTTTAAATAGTATCACAAATTCAAAATTTGAGAAAATGTTGTTTCCTGGTAACCTGGAAAATTGATCATCATAAAACGGCTTGAAAAAATCATTCATCAAATCATATAATGGTTTGAAAGTGATTACTTGAAAAAATATCGTTTGGAATCTTAAGCCACAAGAAAGTGATTGCTGACATATTAAGTATCATCCAAATTTTTACAACCGTTCAATATGTTTGCCATATTGAAATTTGGAGCTAATATTTATCCAATGATGAAATTTGAAGCTGCCCCCTCCCAACAATCAATTAGATTTTTATGCAGAGTAAACCATGGAATGGTTATTTTGCGATAATTATATTAGTAGTTGAAGTATCTGAACTGTGGGTATCATCATTATTGGACAACAAGTTTTTATAATCTTTTACAATCATCAATGTATTACTAATCCCGTATATCTAACATACCTACCCCAATAAAGTATTGATTTATTCTTCAGTTCAGTTCTTGTTAGAAGATGATTATACTTATGATAATATACTTTTTAGTCCTCCGCTCTTCACTTATCACACTCAATGACAAATCTTAATCTGATGCCAAATAAAACATGGAATGGTCATTTTTCATGATTACGTCAGTAATTACCTACGATGTGTGCGACATTCAATCACTTCATGACTTTTTCATCTGTGAGCTGATGTTAGAGAATGATTATATTATTACTCAATAGTACCTCTAAATAACATCTAAATTTCATCTAAAAATCATATATGCGTGTATATCTAATATGCCTACCCTAATAAAGTATTGATTTATTCTTCAGTCAGTTAATGTTAGAGGATCATTATACTTATCATCATACACTTATTAGTCCCCCACTCCTGACATGCCATACTCAACGAGAAATCTTAATCTGATGCCAAATAAAACATGGAATGGTCATTTTTGATGATTACATCAGTAATTACCTGCATCTGTGCCACATTCGTTCACTTCATACCAATAGCATAATGACTCTTTCATCTACCAGCTGATGTTAGAGAATGATTATATTATTACTCAATAGTACCTCTAAATAACATCTAAATTTCATCTAAAAATCATATATGCGTGTATATCTAATATGCCTACCCTAATAAAGTATTGATTTATTCTTCAGTCAGTTAATGTTAGAGGATCATTATACTTATCATCATATACTTATTAGTCCCCCACTCCTGACATGCCATACTCAACGAGAAATCTTAATCTGATGCCAAATAAAACATGGAATGGTCATTTTTGATGATTACATCAGTAATTACCTGCATCTGTGCCACATTCGATCACTTCATACCAATAGCATAATGACTTTTTCATCTGCCAGCTGATGTTAGAGAATGATTATATTATTACTCAACAGTACCTCTAAATAACATGTAAATTTCATCTAAAAATCAACTCTAAATTTCCATCTAAATTTCATGGAAAGAAACATTTGTAATGTATTGATTGTTTTAAATATTTTAATATGTAAGAACAGTAGTTATGTTGTCGTTGATTTTTTTAATGAATTTAGACCAGCAAAGGTTATTGTGTTAACTTAAATTTCGCCTGCATTGGAATCAATGTACATTTGAAATGGTAATCATCTTGAAGAATTCAGAAGTTATTATTAGTAAAAGTTAGCGATATAACGCAAATTTTAGCCAGTATTAGATTAAATGTAATGAACGTAATTCTTATGATTTAAACAGGTTGTTTATTCATATTTTTTTATGAATTCAACGTTATTTCATGTCTACACATTAAAAAAAAACAAGACAGGAGTATACATTTAAATGTAATTACATTTACAACTTCATGTTAATACTTATACTGGTCGTTCAGGATATTTGGTTCATTTGAAACTTGTTTGACAGCTTAATCATCTAAGTTGAAAATGGGGCAGAAGCAATTTAAATGTAAATTATAAATTAATATATAATAACTGATAATGGATAAATAAGGATAATGGGTTAATTTGAAACTCGTTTAATGGGTTGTTGAAAATGAGGTGGAAGTAATTTAAATGTAAATTACAAAAAAATAATAAATGCAACAACTAATAATGTATAAAAAAACAGGATAAAAAGGACAGTTACATATCGAGGCCCTTAAGGTAGTACCTCCCAATTGCATTTTTTCATGATTTCACTTTCTTATGCATGCACTTCAGAATTTATATCGACCTTCGGTATTTTAAATCACGAATTAGGAAATTATAACAAATATTAATCTGATGCCAAATAAAACATGGAGTGGTCATTTTTGATGATTACATCATCCCCAATAAAGTATTGATTTATTCTTCAGTCAGTTCATGTTAGAGGATGGTTATACTTATTATCATATACTTATTAGTCCCCCTCTCGTCACCTACCACAATCACCGATTAGTTTAGTCGGTGTATCAGAAAACTTATTGCTGTACATTGATCGATGTGGCT
Organism: Othius punctulatus; assembly: GCA_951805005.1. Lineage (NCBI taxonomy): Eukaryota > Metazoa > Arthropoda > Insecta > Coleoptera > Staphylinidae > Othius > Othius punctulatus. The sequence goes on from OX638145.1 coordinate 11,751,013, forward strand.
TTTATTTATTTAAAATTTATTTAAAATTAGAGATGTATGAAATAAAGTTACGCACTTTTTAATTTTCAAAACTGTTTTTATTTTTCGCAATAACTGTTTCGCCACACTGTGGCTTCTTCAGCCGATGAAATGATTTAAAGCTGTACCTCGAAAGTGATAAGTGTTTTTTCAAATATTTGTTTTGTCTCTCTTGTAAAGTTAGTAATTTGCCAGTTAAGCGGTACTGCCTTGAGACCCTCGATATGTGATTTAAATGAAAATTAACAAAAATAAATGTAACAACTGATAATACATACAAACGACAAAAAGGACAATCCTGAAAATTAGTTAGTAATTTGTCAGTCAAGAGGTACGGCCTTGTGACCCGTTAGTAATTTGTCAGTTAAGAGGTACTGCCTTGTGACCCTCGATATGTGATTAAAATGAAAATTAACAAAAAAATTAATGTAATAACTGATAATACATACAAATGACAAAAAGGACTATCCTTAAAATGAGGTGGATGTGGATGTTTAAATGTAAATTTAAAAAAAAATCATATATTCATATAATAAAATCATATAATGGAACAAACACGATAATGGGTTAATTTGAAACTTGTTTGATCGGTTAGTCGTTCGGTGTTTGTAAGTGGAGAATTTGATTGATTTGTAAACATTGAAAATAGGGAGGATTGGGTAAAAGCTGTTGGTGGGATCTTGAAAATGAGGTGGACGTAATTTTAATGTAAAAATAAAAAAAATCATATACACTTATAATTGAAACTAACTTATAATGGGTTAATTTGAAACTTGTTTGATGGGTTAGTCGTTTGGAGTTTATAAGTGGAGAATTTGATTAATTTGTAAACATCGAAAATCAGGCAGGATTGGGTAAAAGCTGTTGGGTGGGATCTTGAAAATTAGGTGGAAGTAATTTAAATGTAAATTTTAAAAAAGTCATAAACACTTATAATGGAAACTAACTTATAATGGGTTAATTTGAAACTTGTTTGATGGGTAATAATGGAAACTAACTTATAATGGGTCATTTTGAAACTTGTTTGATGGGTTAGTCCTTCGGTGTTTGTAAGTGGAGACTTTGATTGATTTGTAAACATCGAAAATCAGGCAGGATTGGGTAAAAGCTGTTGGTGAGATCTGGAAAATGAGGTGGAAGTAATTTAAATGTAAATCTTAAAAAAGTCATAAGCACTTATAATGGAAACTAACTTATAATGGGTTAATTTGAAACTTGTTTGATGGGTTAGTCGTTCGGTGGAGAGTTTGATTGATTTGTAAACATATAAAATGAGGCAGGATTTGTGTAAAATCTGTCGGTGGTTGCAAGGATAATTAAGCTGCGATGGGTTAATTTGGGTGTTGCCGAGGATTTCCGCCGCATTGGCCCGGCGGAGTGGGATTTTTTTGTCGTCTGGGCTGGACGATCAAATTTTGGGCAGTCGCTTGCGCCGCCCGAATTATGTACCTGTTCCTGCCCGTATCGATTGGCCTGTGGTGCGTGCGTCTGGGGGTCCTTATCGTGAATTGGATTGTGCCGAGAAGAAAAAATAAGTCCGGGGGGAAGAAGGTCCTCTCTAATCGGAATTGTTTTCTCATCAGGATGGGGCTAATTCGAACTCCACGCGCGGGGTTTGGGGGGGGGGGGGGGTTAAGTGCTTCATCCCCGGTCTGGTCCAGACCATAATCATATATTAACCGTCATCTTGGCTGACCACGCCTTTTTATACGCGGATATCAAATGCGGGGACGACCTCCTTCTCTTATGCATGCAATAACCCTTTAATCTATTCGCGCCGCCGTCCCTGAGAACGTGACCCTGCGCGCCGCAGGGCGCGCAGGACTGCTGCGGAATCAAAGGTGGGCATTGTAATCACGTACTAGTTCATCCCGTGAGTTTGCAGGTGTCAGGTATATATGTACATGCAAACGCAGACAGACAGACGGACGCAGAGAGGGCAGATGGACCATGGATGTGGACGTAGAGATGGAAGAGGGCCCACCACACCCAGGCAGTCACAGTCTCCGTGCGATATGGGATATAAAGCAGTAAATCCTGCCCACAGGATAGGGGGAAGCCGCCCCTCGGATTGCGTCGGCGTCGGAGAGAGGGCCGTTAGAGAGGAGCGTCGCGGCGCAAACATCGCACACACACCGCCGGCGACAGTCCTCGGGATCGGTCGCCTTCCCACCACCTGAAAGAAGTGTCCCACACCGCCGCAGAACCTCACCTCTGCAACACCCACCGACCGGCTGCGGCTCAAGACGCCGGCATAAACAAACAAGACACCAGCTGCTGCGGTCGCGCACCACCTCAGCCGCCACCACCAAGGGACACCAAGAGGCACCAAGGCGTCCACGTAAGTAAACAATCGCGGACACCCGGACCATCTGGCTGCCCCCGAACGGTAGCCCACCTTTTATTGCGTGCATTAAATTTAACTTGCACGTTAAAGCCGTTTTTACGGCCACTTATACGGCTGCGATCGAGCGGCGTTTTGATTTACGCTCATCGCTCCTCTCCGAAAGTGACTCATTGTAATCGAAGCCGGGGGAAAAAAATTAACGGCGTAAACCCCGCTCTTCTGGTGGAGGCCCCGGGGAGCCCCCGGCTGATTTACCGAGGGGGGCCCTCCCGTGGGCCTAACACCCTTTTAAATCTATCGCCATCGGGTCCGGGGCGGCCCCCTTAGGGCCTTCCCTTCTCCCGACGCCAACATGGCCACCGCCGGCGCCATAACAGCAACGACACCGCGGGGAGCTTCCCGCTTCCCGCTTGCACCCTCGGGAGCCCGCGCGCATAAATATTAACACAATATCAGTTTCAGATTCGCCGCGGGACTACAACCTCCGGCGTCGACCTCCTCCATCTGCAGCCTCCATCGTTGCTAGCATGTACAACCCCCTGTACGTATACTGAATGTATCCTGAGTGTCTTCTGTCCGGTATACCTTCAGTATACGTAACAGGAGGCCACATATCACCGTGGGATCGTCTTCTTCTACGGAGGTCATCGCACGCACTGGCCACGCAGCGGACACAATACCCGCCGGCCGATTGCGGGACGCCGCAATCTTGTAGGTGTTCTTTATAGTCATAGGTATTAATTAAGTTGGATGTTAATGCGCCAATAAAATGTTATGTGTTTTATGGCCGATTATAATAAATTTTATAATAATTATATCGCCGTAGCCTTCTCTTTGTAGCATTGTTGGCTTTTTATTGTGTACAATGTAATAAAGTGTGGAATTAAAATGAGTAAACGATTTCTTTCGACGGACACACATAAAACTTCATGCCTCACACCAAAACCGCCACACAAACTCATTTACACATTGACTCATTGCAGATTTCTTACAGCCCACACGTTAGACTAACCTACATAACCGTAAACTCAGCACAAATTTATAACCACTTTTCCAACATACATTGAAAACATTTGCCTACTTCACTTCTTATGCATTGCCAAACAAAACAATATAATTACATAATCTGACTTCTAATGCACGGCTTCAATCGCTTTTGGAATTAAAACATTGCAACTAAAAACTTTTTGTTACATACAATACCTCAATACTACAATAAAACTAAAACTTATATGCATTGCCAAAAAAACCATATAATTACATAATCTGACTTCTAATACACAGCTTCAATTACTTTTGAAATTAAAACATTGCAAAAACTTTTAGTTACATTATTATACTACAATAAAACTAAAACTTCAAATTAAACATCTATATCTTTGAAATTTCAAATTACAATTCAAATAAGTTCAGGATATATACACTTTAAATACATATGCCTCTGATGTTTTTTTTTTATAACCGAAACTAGTCAGGCGATAAAAATATATAATAAAATGAATAAACAAATACTAGTAAATACTTATTACAACAACCTTAAAATTGCACAAAAATGCACAAAAGTATTGGAAACAATATAATTATATAATCTGACTTCTAATACACGGCTTCAATGGCCTTTGGAATTAAAACATTGCAATTAAAAACTTTTAGTTACAATAAAACTAAAACTTCAAATTAAACATCTATATCCTAGAAATTTCAAATTACATTTCAAATAAGTTCAGGATATATACACTTTAAATACATATGCCTCTGATGTTTTTTTTTCTATAACCGACACTAGTCAGGCGATAAAAATATATATATATCAAAATGAATAAACAAATACTAGTAAATACTTATTAAAACAACCTGAAACTTGCACAAAAATGCACATAAATATTGGAAACAATATAATTATATAATCTGACTTCTAATACACGGCTTCAATGGCCTTTGGAATTAAAACATTGCAATTAATAACTTTTAGTTACAATAAAACTAAAACTTCAAATTAAACATCTATATCCTAGAAATTTCAAATTAGATTTCAAATAAGTTCAGAATATATACACATTAAACACGTATGCCTCTGATTTTTTTTTTATAAGCGAAACTAGTCTGGCGATAAAAATAAATATTAATATAAATAAACAAATTGCAGTAAATACTTATTAAAACAACCTGAAACTTGCACAAAAATGCACAAAAATATTGGAAACAATATAATTACATAATCTGACTTTTAATACACGGCTTCAATCGCTTTTCGAATTAAAACATTGCAATTAAAAAAACTTTTAGTTACATACAATACTACAATAAACCCAAAACTTCAAAGTAGACATCTACATCTTTCAAATTTTCAGATTAACTCATTGCAGATTTCTTACAATCCACACGTATAGACTAACCTACATAACCGTAAACTCAATACAAATTTATACCCACTTTTCCAACATACATTGAAAACATTTACCTACTTCACATTATATGCATAAAAATATTGCCTTTCTTAAGATATTGAGAGATTAAACAATAATTTCGAGATCATAATAATCATAAACGGTTGACGGTTGATTGTGAAAATTTGTCGATAATTTAAGAAACATCAAGACATTTTTAGATGTTGAATTTCTAGAGATTTTTCAATAAATACAAAGATTTCCCATAAAAAAATGCAATTAAAAACTCCACTTTTAAAAGGAAAGGATACGTATTCTGGCATACAAAAATTGTCTGTAAAGATAATTAAGTGCTCTACAAAAGTTGTGAATTAAATAAAAATAGAATTCCATTAAAACTACTGTCAATGACATACATCATAAGTCAAAAATTACTGATCCCATAATTTTTTTTTGTGCGTCAGAAAATGCGAAGGTGCGCTTTAGTACCATATTTAAAAGTGACCCTGTATATTGATACAGTACATGTCTCATGTATGTTCTGCATATGCAGTCCTGCTCATATAAATCTAGTAAAAAAATTTGACATTGCTATATAAAATTGCTATTGTAGCCAAATTTCTTGTACTAGATTTATGTGAGCATGACTGTACATTTCAATAAGATAAGTATTCTGGCATACGAAAATTGATAATTAAGTGCTCTACAAAAATTGTGAATTAAATAAAAATAAAATTCCATTTAAACTACTGTCAATGACATAAGTCAAAAATTACTGACCCCATAATTTTTTTTAAGTGCATCAGAAAATACGAACGAGCGCTTTAGTACCATATTTAAAAGTGACCCTGTATATTGATACAGTAGAGGCCTCATGTATGTTCTGCATGTACATTTCAATAAGATAAGTATTTTGGCATACGAAAATTGATGTAAAGATAATTAAGTGCTCTACAAAACTTGTGCTTTAAATAAAAATATAATTCCATTAAAACTACTGTCAATGACACCATAAGTCAAAAATTACTGATCCCATAGTTTTTTTTAAGTGCGTCAGAAAATGCGAAGGAGCGCTTTAGTACCATATTTAAAAGTGACCCTGTATATTGATACAGTACAGATCTCATGTATGTTCTGCATATACATTTCAAGATAAAATGATAAATTCAATGACTAGCATTAAATTATGCGCATCTATTATCTTATTTAGTTAAAAAATCGAAATATTTCGGCATAATGTTCGATGAAACCACTGATATGAGGCATATTTCACAAATGTTTCTTGTAATGTGATATTTGAAATCAGATTCTGATTGCTTGGAAATTAACGAAGAATTTGTGGAATTCGTTGATTGTCATAATTATAATTATAATGAGCACTACAATACAAAACAATATAAATACATAATCTCTGACTTCTAATATACGGCTGCAATCGCTTTTGGAATTAAAACATTGCAATCAAAAACTTTTAGTTACATTATTATAGTATAATAAAACTAAAACTTCAAATTAGACATCTATATGTTTCAAATTTCAAATTACAATTCAAATAAGTTCAGGATATAAACACATATGCCTCTAAATATATTTTTTTTATAACCGAAACTAGTCAGCCGACAAAAATAAGTAATAAAACAATTAAATTGGTTTATGAACGATAACAATACCAATTAGCCACGAGAATTAACTTAATTCGCTTTCTAGTCAATTACAACGTCGACGATTCAACTTAAAAACCTTTTAAATTACAAATTTCCAATCATTTACTTAGATTCTTGGAGTATACAAAATGTATGCAAAAAATACAAAACGTATGAATAATAATAATTCATGATTAAAATCGTTATTTTCATGTTGCGTATTTCTTATCAAATTCTACGTAGCCAATTTCGTAGAATTTGATAAGAAATACGAAAAATGAAAATAACGATTTTAATCATTAATTATTATTAACCAATTAAATTGGTTTATCGTATACAATAAAACGATAACAATACCAATTAGCCACAAAAATTAACTTAATTCGCCTTCTATTCAATTGCAACGACGAAGATTCAACTTAAAAACCATTTAATTATAAGTTTCAAATAATTTACTTAGATTGTTACTTACAGTATACAAAATGCAGGCAAAGAATACAAAACATATGAAAGATATTTGAAGTGTACAAAATGCATGCAAAGAAAACAAAACATATGAATAATAATAATTCATGATTAAAATCGTTAAATTCATGTTGCATATTTCTTATCAAATTCTACGAAATAGGCCAAATCAAATACTTTTTAAATTAAAAAAATTCAATGTCAAACAATTTTCTTAAATTTTTGTTCCCAGTATACAAAGCATATGAATAATAATAAATCATGATTAAAATCGTTAAATTCATGATGCATATTTCTTATCAAATTCTACGAAATTGGCCAAATCAAATACTTTTTAAATTAAAAATTTCAAATTTCAAAAATTTTTCTTAAATTGTTGTACACAGTATACAAAACATATGAATAACCATAAATCATGATTATAATCGTTAAATTCATGTTGCATATTTCTTATCAAATTCTACGAAATTGGCCAAATCAAATACTTTTTAAATTGAAAATTTTAAATTTCAAACAATTTTCTTAAATTGTAGTGTTCTTAAATCTGTGAAGTGTTTAGCACTAGGTGTGTAAATCTGTAAAACTTTCAACTCCAACTATCGAAATCTGCAAATTTAACAACAAAGTTCTCCAACTTTGTTAAATTTTCAATTGAAACTGCCAAATCTTACAAATTTTCAATTACGAATATCCAAATCAGCCAAAATTTTGACATATACATTCAAAACATGTAAAATATTTAACTACAAGTCGTAAAATTTGTCATATTCTAATCTTCAGAAGTGAAAATTGGACTAGTTTTAAACGGCAACTATTAAAATCATCATATTTTAACTGTAAGTATCAAAATCCATCAAAAATTTCATATTTCCAATTGTATATGTCAAAATCTGTGAAGTGTTTAGCACTATGTGTGTGCAAATCTGTTAAAATTTCATCTCCAGCTATCGAACTCTGCAAATTTAACAACTGAGTTCTCTAAATTTGTATACAAAACATATGAATAATAATAAATCATGATTGGAATCGTTAAATTTATGTTGCATATTTTTTTATCTAATTCTGCGAAGCTGGCCAAGGATAGTAGAAATCAAATTTTAGTTAGGATATACAATATAAGACATGCATATAATAACAATGATTGGCAATTACGTTAATACTACTTCTATTCAAGAACAACGGTTACGATTCTAGCTCTGAGAAACTCTTAAAATACAAAATTTCGAATTATTTACTTAATTGTTGTAGTATATAAAAATGCATTCAAAGAATACAAAAAAACATATGAATTCTGGATCTGATAAACTTTTAAAATTAAAAATTTCGAATTATTTACTTAATTGTTGTAGTATACAAAAATGCATTCAAAGAATATTAAAAAAAAACATATGTATTCTGGATCTGAGAAACTTGTAAAATTCAAAATTTCGAATTATTTACTTGGATTATTGCAGTGTGCAAAAATACTTGAATTGAATTCGATAAACCCAATCGATCTTCACAAATTTAATAGCATAAAAATTAATAATAATCACAATGCAATTTTTAATGAAAAGTCACAGATTCGATTTTCCCTCCGAGAAATAAAACAAAACAAGCAGAATTGTCGAGGGCAGATAGTTTGTTATCTGTCTATCACAAATCTAAAATTTTCAACCTTTGATTTTGAATTGTATATACAAAATGATAAATGATACACAAAATATAAAAACATCAAAACTACTGCTACAGGCAGAAATTATATAGCCGGTAGTTTATTAAAGATTGCTATCTCTCTATAACAAATCAATATTATCAACCTTACATTTTTAATTTATTATACAAAATAATAACTGATACACAAAATATAAAAACACCAACACTACTGCTGTAATCAGAATTTTAATAAATAGGCACTGGTTCAATTTTCGCCATAATAAAATAAAAAATTAAAACTAAGGACTTCCTCACATTGGAAACGTAAGTAAACTTATTGTAAAGTACTAATAATGCAAATTTAAAATTAAAATTAAAAATAAATCTATTTTCTTATATTGGAAAATAAAAATTAAGTGTCTTTAGGTACATTTAATCCAAAAATTAAAACAAAAATAAGGACCCTTTATGTGTATCGGAAAATTTAAATTAAATGCCCTTGTTTTTATTGGAAAACACATATGAATGTCCTTAGATTGGAAAACCAAATTAATGTCATTAGATTGGAAAATAAAAATTAAGAAGCTTTAGGACTTATATTCTTATATTGGAAAATTAAGAGAAAAATAAAGGCTCTTTATATGTATGGGAAAATTTAAATAAATGCCTTTATTTTTGTTGGAAAACAAAAATTAATGTCCTTACATTGGAAAACTAAAATAGATGTAGTTAGATTTCAAAATAAAAATTAAGGGGTTTTAGGTACTTACATTGAAAAATTATGAGAAAAATAAAGGCGCTTTATGTATATCGGAAAATTAAAATTACAGGGTTTTATATTTGTTGGAAAACCAAATTTAATATCCCTGTATTGGAAAATAAAAATGAAAAGGCTTTAAGTACTTATATTTGGAAAATTGGAAGAAATATAAAGCTCCTTTATGAATATTGGAAAATAAAAATTAAAGGTCTTCATATTTGTTGGAAAGTAAAAATAAATTCGTTAGATTAGAAAATAAAAATCATGTTCCTTTACTTATATTGGAAAATAAAAATAAAAAATAAGGGTCCATACTTGTGTTAGAATTATCAAATTAAGAAAGATTTGTAGAACTTAGTTTTTCGTATTCATGAAAATAATTATATATGTATTTATGGTTGTAATTTGCAAATAAAAACGAAATGGTAAATGATGATTTGCAGTTCATTCGGCAATCTTCGGTTCGTTTAGATGATTTTTGTTGCTTTTTTAGGTTATTTTATGACAATTATGATAGATTATGATGATTATGATGGTTTTGATGATTAAGATAGATTAAGATAATAGATTAATTAAGAATGATAATTTTATTTTAAGCAATTATTTGCCTTAACATTTTTTTCAGGAGAAGTAAATGAATGAATTGATGGAAAAAATTGTCCATTCGAATCATATGACCTTTAGCCTCTAGTTGTATCAACTGAGCACCCCGTTTATCATTATATAAAATATAAAACTGATAGTGCTGATCGTTATAGCAATTTACTGCCTAACGCAATCGTTTATAAAAATATCATGGAATTAATCATTTATAGCTTCATTTTTATCGCAATCAAATATATAAGTACCATAAATAAGTTAACGTAAGCACTCAGACACTCGAAAATTGTCTGTATTTTCAGTTTGGTGAATGTGCTGTGAAGGAGTTTGATCTTTAGATTCTCAGCAGAAATATAATCAAAATATACTCTATCTGCACCAATTTTTAAACGTTAATGAAAGATATATGTTTACAAGAAGAGCCTACATTATAAGTTCCTAGATATTTATTCAGTGTTTCATATTGGTGTACGTCTCACGAGCATTGCGATACAATGCATTCCAAAATAATCATATTTTTGCATATTTTGCGAGCACTGCAGATTTACATAACATGCCAACACAGAAATTAATTTATATAGGTACAAGTACAACATTATGCTGATAAAACTAAATTCGATAATCAGATAATAGCTGCAATTTACATTAAAATTACAAATGCAAATGGAATTCATTGGTATACCTCTAGTTAGCATAAACGCACGTCTGTTTTAAGTTAAAAAGTGCCAAAAATTGGAGGGCAGACTTAGATTTATCGCCAATTAACTTAATTATAATCTTAATCACGATTGTCCTTGGCTCAAAATAAAAAAATTCTCATATTCAGTATGAAATTTGCATTATTTGATATACAGGGCGTTTCAGTAGTTTGGTACAATCTCTGAAAAGAAGCAATAAACAACAGTGAATTGTGACATTAATACATAGTAGTTGCATATTACAAAATTTCAGGAGATATACAGGGTGTTTCAATAGTTTGGGTACAATTTCTGAAAAGAAGCAAAAAACCACAGTGAATTTTGACATTAATACGTAGTAGTTGCAAATTACAAAATTTCAGGAGATATACAGGGTGTTTCAGTAGTTTGGGTACAATCTTTGAAAAGAAGCAATAAACCACAATGAATTTTGACATTAATACATAGTAGTTGCAAATTACAAAATTTCAGGAGATATACAGGGTGTTTCAGTAGTTTGGGTACAATCTCTGAAAAGAAGCAATAAACCACAGTGAATTTTGATATTAATACATAGTAGTTGCCAATTACAAAATTTCAGGAGTTACAGCAATGAAAACATTGCTGTAACTCCATTGCTGTAAATTGTAATAACTCATTTTCGGCTTACTACATTCATTAAAAAATGAATGTAGTAAGCCGAAAATGAGTTATTACATAGCTTTGACAGATCAAGCTGCATCTACACAATTTCAGAAATTACAGGAATATTCGAAAGGTCCGTAAGGTGCTTCAGAATTTTAATATAAATTGGTATAAACTTAATGGCGAATATTCCCTAGTAAAATTCAAAACTTCAAGCAATAACTTGTAACTACAGATACATAAATTTAAGCAATTAATTCGTGAAACTGGCCATTTTTATGTGATCAACCAGAGATTTTCTGGCCCAGTAAATTTGAATAGATTCACTGATTATTCCGTGTGGTCTGGAAATGATCGTTTAAAGGCCATTGTTCGTGGATCTGGAGCAACAAGCATCCAATTATGTTAATTGGTATTTGGGCGAAGCGTGTAGGTGTGCATTCAGAATTGGGCGAGGCTCAGACAATCTGAATTATGCTAATTTGCCTAAGAATTTATTGATAAAATTAAAATCGAAACATTTGACCACTGGGAATGGATCAAGCTGAAGATCAGGATAAATATCAGATCAAATATCTAAAATATTAGCATAAAATATCTAAAATATTAGCATAAAACATTCAATATTCAGGAAATGAAGCAAGCTGATATTGGTAAGTATCAAATATCATCGAATTCAGGGAATGCTTCAAGCTGAAAACTGCTGATTACACAGGCTTGACAGTAAGCTGCAAATTGCAAAATTTTAGAAATTACATGTTTCAAGAAATGGAATAAGCTGAAAAATGGTTATTACATACTACCAGAACCTTGACGAATTAACTTTAAAAATTTCAGGAATTACAGGAGGATTTCAAGGAAGGGAATAAGCTGAAAATTGGTAATTGCATACTACAAAACTTCAGATACTACAAATTACGGAATATTTCAGTGAATGTTGAAGCTGAAAATTGTTAATTAGGTGCACAATATCACAGGCATGACGGATCAAGTTGTAAATTACAACATTTCAGGAATTGCAGGAATGTTTCTGATAATGCAGCAATCTGAAAGTTCTTAATTACGTAATATCATAGACTCAAGCTGTAAATTTCAAAATTTCAGGAATTGCAGTGATGTGTAAAGATAACGACGAGATGGAGCTTTGTGAAAGTATCGTAGAAAAAAAATCGTATTTTATATATAAAGAATTACGTCTTAAAAATTGTTTCGCAGATTTCAAGAAGTAGGAGCAAATTGAAGATTGTTAATCACACTATATTACTTGATGGAATGAACAAAATTTCTGATTTGTATGTAAAGAAAACAATGGACAAGAAGAAATGTATCAAGTTGAAGACTACAAATCCAAAAATATCAGTTAATCTAAGGAATGGGTTAAGCTGAAGATTGTAAAATACCAGAAGTCATACACCAGCTATCAAATTCGCGATTTTGCTACGAAGGAGTGTGATGTTTGGATTCTTAGCAGTAAACAAATTTATCAAAAGTAGCAGTTTACTTGTAGTAATTTTATTAGGTTTTCGGTAGCAAAACTATTCTAACAGCATTTGTAGATTATCAGGAGATTTTTGATTTTTTATCAGAGATACAGTGAAACTATTTTAATAAAAGTGTTACCAACTTTTATTGGGAAGGAGTGGGATTTTTGGATTCTTAGCAATAAACAAATTTATCAAAAGTAGGAGTTTATTTGTAGCAATTTTATTAAGTTTTCAGTAGCAAAACTATTCTACAGCATTTGTAGATTATCAGGAGATTTTTTGATTTTTTATCAGAGATACAGTGAAACTATTTTAATAAAAGTGTTACCAACTTTTATTGGGAACGAGTGGGATTTTTGTATTCTAAGCAATAAACAAATTTATCAAAAGTAGTAGTTTACTTGTAGTAACTTTATTAAGTTTTCAGTAGCAAAACTATTCTAACAGCATTTGTAGATTATCAGGAGATTTTTTGATATTTTATCAGAGATACAGTGAAACTTTTTTAATAAAAGTGTTACCAACTTTTATTGGGAACGAGTGGGATTTTTGTATTCTAAGCAATAAACAAATTTATCAAAAGTAGTAGTTTACTTGTAGTAATTTTATTAAGTTTTCAGTAGCAAAACTATTCCAAGAACATTTGTAAATTATCAGGAGATTTTTGGATTTTTTATCAGAGATACAGTAAAACTATTTTAATAAAATTTGGTAACAATCTTGTGTATTTCTATACTCTTACTCTACACTTCTACTTACTCTACTACTTACTCTACTCTATACACGTATTGTTACTCTTACTCTGACACTTATGAACTCTTTACACTTTTCCAGATTTCCAGTGTTTAACAAAATTGGATCGACAGTAGATAAAAATTTGTAGTTTAGTTTCAGTAGTTTCAATTATTGTAATGTTATACAATGCTCTTTCTTGCATAAAATTAAGCTTCTTTAGAACACAATGTGGGAAGTTTAACGACTGCTGATAATGATTATATTTACAGCCGTTTAATGTACTGTAAAATCACACCATCAAAAACTAATAAACTAATTAAAATAATATTGGTAGTAAAATGATTAAGTGGATAATAAACCACACATTGATTTAAGCTAATTGAAAATCACTATTAAATTGCGGATTTTATTTAATTAGCGAGTGTCTGAATGAACGGCCTTTATGCTAAGAGTGACCATAAAAAGGCTTCGTAGATTGATGGGTGATAATCGTCAATGTTTACCACTGGGAATGAAATACCTCTAAAAATTTTACAACCACATAAAAGCACACACTTAATTTTTCGTTGAATAGTGGCTGCAGTTACGTGTTAAATTTAATTTTTAAGTGTATGGAAATCCTTTTACTTGTGCTCACTCTTGGCAAGCATAAATAATGTATTATTATAATTTTCATTTAGTGGGATTATCAGTTCATATTAATATAATTAATTTCAATTAATTAATGTTACAAATATTGACGCATTACAATTATAATAAGCAATTAAAAAAAGGAAATTGTAATGCAACACCCACTCGGGCCTCGAGTGAATTGTAAATTAATTAATTAGTTCAATTAGTTTAATTAGTGCCGTGGCATGTGAAACTCGAGAAACCCAGTTTGCTTTATATATCAGACACTAACCGTTGATACAGTAAATATTAAATAATATCTCACAACCTGTTAATTCCTTGTGGCCATATTTCACGTTCATTGCTTATAAATTCCAGCCGTTTACACGTTTTATGTGCCCATAAACTTTAATTCCTTCACTTTCATCCGAGCAAGAGTTCTTGCAAATATCTCGTCCTACTTAATATTGCAGATCAAAGTTTGAAAGTTTGTATGTAATCAAAATGTGTGTGCTATTTGTGCAAGGTTGCAACTTTGAAGCCACTGGGTATAGAAATATGTAACATATCATTAGCACGTATTTTATAACGAAATAGTTTTCAGAAATATCTTTTTGCAGAAATTATTTGTTTGATTTATTTATAATATTTTATGATAAGGTAAGTAAAGGTAAGCAAATCTTGCTGACGATGATCTCAATTGACACATGAGGCTCCTACGACAAAACGATCTATGTGCCATGATTTTTGCGAATTTTTAAGTCAGAAAGTAATGAAAATGAGTCACAATTTAAAAAATATATATGTAGCCCGGCGCCTCCACCATGCACCTTATAGACTGGAATAATTGATAATAATTCATTAAAAAAATAATATCGCAAAATTAAAGCAATTACTGAAAAGAATCATAACAGTAATATATTTGCTATGTTTGTGCCGATTCTTATCATTAACTATTTAGCCAGACTTCCGGATTTAATTAATTGATTTAATATAACATAGCCCGGCGCCTCCACCATGTAAATTTTAGATTGGAATAATTTATAATTCATAAAAAAATTAAAAACTGCAAAATTCAAGCAGTTACTAAGGAAATTATTACAGTTACCTATTAGAGTACCTTCTAGAGTTACCTTCTAGAGTTACTTTCTAGTCATATACCTTCTAGATGGCAACAATTTATATAATTCATAAAAAAAATCAAAACTGCAAAATTCAAGCAGTTACTGAGGACAATCATTACAGTTACCTTCAGGAGTACCTTCTAGAGTTACCTTCTCGAGTTACCATCTAGTCATATACATTCTAGATTGCAATAATTTATAACAAATCTTGAAACATTTAAAATCCTCAAAATTCTAGTAATTACTGAAGAAAATCAATACAGTTACCTTCTAGAGTACCTTCTAGAGTTACCTACTAGAGTTACCTACTAGTCATGTACATTCTAGCTTGCAGTAATTTATAATAAATCTTGAAAAATTTAAAATCCTCAAAATTCTAGCAATTACTGAGGAAAATCAATACAGTTACCTTCTAGAGTACATTCTAGAGTTACCTTCTAGAGTTGCCTTCTAGTCATGTACCTTCTATTTCCTGCATTCAAGCAATTACTGAGGAAAATCATTACAGTTATCTGCTAGAGTACCTTCTAGAGTTGCCTTCTAGTCATGTACTTTCTATTTCCTGCATTCAAGCAATTACTGAGGAGAATCATTACAGATACTTTCTAGAGTACCTTCTAAAGTTACCTTCTAGAGTTACTTTCTAATCATGTACCTTCTAGATTGCAATTATTTGTAATGATTTGTAAAAAATTTAAAAACCGCAAAATTCAAGCAATTACTGAGGAGAATCATTACAGTTATCTTCTAGAGTACCTTCTAGAGTTGCCTTCTAGAGTTACCTACTAGTCATATTCCTAGTAGATTGCAATAATTTATAATAATTCATGAAAAATTTAGAAACCTCAAAATTCGAGCAATTACTAAAGAAAATCATTACAGTTATCTTCTTCAGTACTCTTCTAGAGTTGCCTTCTAGTCATGTACTTTCTATTTGCTGCATTCAAGCAATTACTGAGGAGAATCATTAGATACTTTCTAGAGCACCTTCTAAAGTTACCTTCTAGAGTTACTTTCTAATCATGTGCCTTCTAGATTGCAATTATTTATAATGATTATAGCGTACCTTCTAGAGTTACCTTCTAGAGTTGCCTTCTAGTCATGTACCTTATATTTCCTGCATTCAAGCAATTACTGAGGAGAATCATTATATTTACCTTCTAGAATACCTTCTAAAGTTACCTTCTAGAGTTACCTTTCTAATCATGTGCCTTCTAGATTGCAATTATATATAATGATTCATAAAACATTTAATAACCGCAAAATTCAAGCAATTACTGAGGAGAATCATTACAGATACTTTCTAGAGTACCTTCTAAAGTTACCTTCTAGAGTTATTTTCTAATCATGTACCTTCTGGATTGCAATTATTTATAATGATTCATAAAAAAAATAAAAAACCGCAAAATTCAAGCAATTACTGAGAAGAATCATTACAGTTATTTTCTAGAGTACCTTCTAGATTTACCTTCTAGAGTTGCCTTCTAGTCATGTACCTTACATTTCCTGCATTCAAGCAATTACAGAGGAGAATCATTATATTTACCTTATAAAATACCTTCTAAAGTTACCTTATAGAGGTACCTTATAATCATGTACCTTCTAGATTGCAATTATTTTTAATGATTCATAAAAAAATTAAAAATTGCAAAATTCAAGCAGTTACTGAGGAGAATCATTACATTTACCTTCTAGAGTACCTTCTAGAGTTACCTTCTAGAGTTGCCTTCTAGTCATTTACCTTCTAGATTGCAATTATTTATAATGATGCATGGAAAAATTTAAAAACCTCTAAATCAAGCAAATTGCTGAGGAGAAACATTACAGTTACATATTTGCCATGGTTGTGTCGAATCTTATAATCAAATATTTAACTAGACTTATCAAATTTCAGAAAAAAAACTTGATTTTTGTAATTTCTAATTCTTGTGTTTTTAATAACCGTGTGGATTTTTAGATGGATTAGGCCACTTAATGTGCATTAAAAAAATTCAAACTGCAACTGGTGTAATAAGTTTTTTTTTTGTAGAATGTGTATTTTAATGCATATTATTATACAGGGTGTTAATGCATTGCAGGAACAAACTTCTAGGGCTTGCAAAACACTACAGAGCAAACAACTTTTTGACAGTGCTGTAATATTTTTGTTTGTAGAATGTGTATTTTATTGCGTATTATTATACAGGGTGTTAATGAATTGCAGGGACAAACTTCTTGGGCTTGCGAAACACAACAGAGGAAAAACATTTTTTGTAGTGCTATATATTTTTTTGTAGAATGTATATATGAATTTTTTTTTTCTTGTTTTGGCAATATTTTTGTGTACTATGCTCATATTTGACTCTGTAATGTTCTTTCTGAATCTGGATACAATAAATGATTTTTAAAGTTGTTTTAATAAGTACTTACTGGTATTTGTTTATTTATTTTATTATTTATTTTTATCGCCTGACTAGTTTCGATTATAGAAAACCATCTTCAGAGGCATATGTATTTAATGTTTATATATGAACTTATTTGAAAAGTAATTTGAAATTTGATAGATGTTTAATTTGAAGTTTTTCTTTTTTTTCTTTAGTATTTGCACGGTAACAGACCAGTTTTATGGTAGGCCTATAAACGTTTGTCCCTGAACAAAACTGCATTTATTTCAAAAACGAAAGTTTTATTTTTAATTTAAGTAAATTGCACAGTAAAATGTAGAATTGAGTAAACGTACACTTTCGTGAAAATCGAATAAAAAAAGCAGCCAATTACTTCAATTACTTATAAAAAACAGAAAAAACTACCTAGTGGTTGTGAAAAAAAAAATGAGAAACAAATATTGTTCTTCATTAATACGTAATTGTATACATTAAATATGGACATGTTATTTCTATTAGAAGTGGCAGTTTTGGGCTTGGCGGTAAAACTTTAAAACTTGAATAGTAAGTATACAGGGTGTTTCAGGAGGAAGTGCATATATTTTGGAAAGTTCTAGTATGGATGATTCTAAGTAAAAAATGTCATGTGAGCATGTGTCCCATCGTTAATCAATGGTTACAACTGTCAATTATGATTATTGGTCATATGTTAAAAAGACAGCTAGATAACTCGACATCACATTTCAGATTTTAAGGTGTACCTAAAAATTTTAAAAATAATACCTAACCTAACCCAACCTCGAAAACCACTGACTATTGGACCTCAGTGTATTAGAATATGTTTCTTATTTGTTATTTATTATTTTTGTATCACTTATATTTGCATTTCGTCCTGAAGCACACTGTATACTATGCATTTGTTATTACTTGGGGGAAATATGTAGTACTATACAGTGTATAGTACTACATATTCCCCCCAAGTAATAACAAATGAGGCAGGGGGGATATATAGTAACAACTGGGGGCCGGGGGGTGGGGGGGTGATAATCTCCTGTAACCCCTTCCTGGCTAAGCCACTGTATTGGGGTGCAATTTTTTGTCGTGTCAAAAGAAGTCAAAAGAAGACAATCAATTTGAAAGCAACTGCATACTTTCTGGTAGAAATAAATTATCATAGGATATACCTATAGGAATATAAAATTTAAAAAAATGTTTGCCCATATATTGCTTTTTGGGATACTTAGTTTAATTCTCATGATTATAAATGGACTGTGGCCAAATGTAATGTTTGTAGAGTTATAGAAACTCTTTTTAATTTCGGATTATCAAAATATTCATTTTAGGTATTCTCCGTTCAAAATTGTTTCTGAAATTTGGTTGAGTTCCTTGTTGGGCACGAATATTTTGAACACATCCATCCATCATCACTCCAGAAATAAATTATCATAGTATATACATATACGTACATAAAACATGTTTTGCCCATATGTTGTTTTTTTTTGCACAGTTTAATTATCATGATTATAAATGGACTGTGGTCAGATTTAATGTTTGTAGAGTTATAAAAACTCTTTTTAATTTCGTAAATTTAAATGTCCATTTAAGGTATTCTCCGTTCGAAATTGTTTCTAAAATTTGCCAGAGTTCAGTTTTGGGCACGAGTATTTTGAACACGTCCATCCATGACCGCATTAGAAATAAATTATCATAGGATATATGATAATATATCCAGAGTTAATTTCTCAAGTTGAAGATTTTATTGCAGAGCAAACTGATAAAAAAGGTACTCTATGAAGGAGTTGAAATTAAAAAAAATCAATATCATTTTGCAATGTAATCTCCTACTAATTCAACACATTTTTTATATCTTGAAATTAATGAAAATAAACCATCATTTTTTTTTCTCTTGCTCTGGAAAAAAATCTTCAACTTGACAAATTAACTCTTCGTCGTTGGCAAATATTTGTACCCTTACTTCTTTTTTTTTAATTTGCTGAACAGAAAATAGTCACAAGGCGCCAAGTCAAGGCTATAGGGAGGGTGATTTGAAATAATCGGTTGGAGCTTGTGAAATATTAACACTTAAAGAAAAATAACAAATTATCCTTTTTCACAACGACAAATGTCGTTTTGAAAAAGGATAATTTGTTATTTTTCTTTAAGGGTGATTTTGATTTTTCTTCTGAATTCTTGAAACTTCAAATCCTTTAGAGCATCTTGGTAAATGCCAGCTTTGTGTACCGGAGCATTGTCATGCAAAAGGAAAATTCTATTTTTATTTGCGTTTTTCTTTTTTTGCTTTTTCTAATTTGCCTAAAATTTCGGCATAATAGATTCCTTCATGATGGTTTTACGTGGCAGGTGATAATCAACAAAATTCCTTCTGAGTCCCAAAAGACCGTGGCCATACCCTTGCCTGCAGAATGCTAGATTAAACTTCTTTGGGGGCAGAGACTCCTTATGTTTCCATTTCATGGAAAACTTCTTTGGGGGCAGAGACTCCTTATGTTTTCATTGAATTTATTCCTGTTTGTTTTCAGAATCATAGTGATGAATCCATTGTTCATCACCAGTAACAATTCTTCGTATAATCCCTTCTTCCTGCCCTTCACAAAGCTCCAAAACATGTTGAGAAGTTTCAACTCAACACTGCTTATCGAGCACTTTTGGGAGCTATCTTGCACTCACCTTTGACATGCCTAAATAGTCATGAATGATGGTCCAAACACTGATCTGCAGACTTTCAGCTAGTATATCAATTTTGACTCGTCGGTCTTCAAGAATAAATCTTCCACTTTTCGAATAGTTTCTTAGGTGATAGCTGAATTTGGACTGCACAAAGTTTCAAAAATTGTTGAGAAGTTTCAACTCAACTCTGCTTATCGAGCATTTTTGGGACCAATCTTGCACTCTACTTTGACATGCCTAAATAGTCATGAATGATGGTCCAAACACAGATCTGCAGACTTTCAGCTAGTATATCAATTTTGACTCGTCGGTCTTCAAGAATAAAACCTTCCTCTTTTCGAATAGTTTCTTGGGTATTGGCTGAAGTTGATCGACCACTGCACAAAGCTCCAAAAATTGTTGAGAAGTTTCAACTCAACCCTGCTTATCGAGCATTTTTGGGACCTATCTTGCACTCACCTTTGACATACTTAAATAGTCATGAATGATGGGCCAAATACTGATCTGCAGACTTTCAGCTAGTATATCAATTTTGACTCGTCGGTCTTCAAGAATAAAATCTTCCACTTGTCGAATAGTTTCTTGGGTCATGGCTGAATTTGGACGCCACTGCACAAAGCTCCAAAAATTGTTGAGAAGTTCAACTCAACGCTGCTTAGCGAGCATTTTTGGGACGTATCTTGCACTCACCTTTGACCTGCTTAAATAGTCATGAATGATGGTCCAAACACTGATCTGCAGACTTTCAGCTAGTATAACAATTTTGAGTCGTCGGTCTTTAAGAATAAAATCTTCCACTTTTCGAATAGTTTCTTGGGTGATGTCTGAATTTGGATGGCCATTGTACAAAGCTCCAAAAATTGTTGAGTAGTTTCAACTCAACGCTGCTTATCGAGCATTTTTGGGAACTATCTTGCATTCACCTTTGACATACCTAAATAGTCATGATTGATGGTCCAAATACTGATCTGCAAACTTTTCGCTAGTGTATCAATTATGACTCGTCGGTCTTCAAGAATAAAATCTTCAACTTTTCGAATAGTTTCTTGGGTGATGGCTGAATTTGGACAGGCACCACGAGGATCATCTCCAATGGATTCCTACTTAAATTGTTCTGATCAGAATTTAACGGTTTCATAGGATGGAGAAGATGGAGAATAACAGCTGACAGACGATTATTAATTTCCGTGGGACTATTTCCTTCTCTTGTTAGGAACTTGATGATGGTACGGTGCTCAATTTTTCTGCGACGATCATCTCCAATGGATTCCCACTTAAATTGTTTTGACCAGAATTTAACGGTTTTATAGGATGGAGAAGAATCGCCATAAACAGCTGACAGACGATTATTAATTTCCGTGGGACTTTTTCCTTCTCTTGTTATGAACTTGATGATGGTGAGGTGCTCAATTTTTCCATTATAAAAAAACTTTGACAGGTCAGTATTAGAATTTTTTTGTAGAAATGTACAACCAGAACTGAACTGAGCCCCAGTTCCAAGTAGAAATACGAGAAGTTCGTTTGCTTTGAATATTTGCGGGCGCACTTTGGGTCTCTGGCAAAATATTTGTTATTTGTATAATTACGTGGCAGTTTTATGACAGTTTAAGGAATATAATAAAAAAATAATTTTTGAAAAAATAATAATATTTATTAATGTTAATTTTAGGTATTCTCCATTCGTTTCTGAATTCTGAATTGTTTCTGAAATTTGGCAGAGTTTCTCTTTGGGCACGAGTATTTTGAATACACCCATCTATCACCGCGCCAGTCCAGAGTGGAAACTCGAGAAGTTCGTTTGCTTTGAATATTTGCGGGTGCACTTTGGGCCTCTGGCAAAATATTTGTTTCGCTTCGTTTTAAGAGCCGTGGCCCACGGTTTTGTTTATTTATCGCCGCTCTCTGGGGGCGGGATCGATAAGTTAGGGAGTTTTACGAGCGCGCGAGATTTCCGCCGGGGGAACGATGGAGCGAGGAATCAATAGGCAAGGGTTGCGAGAGCAGGCCAGAAGAGAAAGCCGCCGTTGCATTGTGATGCAATAAAATTAGAAACTCTTGGAGAGAGCTGGGATTTAAAGGGTTGAGGTGGACACTTTCTAATGGCAAATGTTAGTCTCGCGGTGATTTCCGTGCGGTGAACGTGGCCGATGCACCCCCGACGCCGGCGGCTGGGGCGCGAATTTCGCGTGTGCTGGGTTGCGAACCTGCAGCGGGGGCGCCCACCCCCGGTTACAGGTCGCGCGCGCGGGGGTCGATAGCGCGGCGGCGCGCAATTAAAAACCGCCCCCGGCGTGTGCGTGGGGGCCCTATTGATTTTCGATGGGGTCTGCTGCAGGCGAAACGCATGTGCATGCGACTGGGGGTTGCTGCCGGCACGCTCCCATCTCTACGCGAGCCGGATGCCATGGGGGGCAGCGGGGGGTCGGACCCGAATAATTCCCGCGGAGGACCCGGGGACCGTCTCTCTCTTCTCGCGATTGGCGCCCCTCGTTGCCATGGCGACGGTGTGCGGGTGGGGTCACGGCCATGTTGCCCCCCGGCCCCCTGGCATCACCCTCGAAGGATGGCGTCCGCCGAAACCGGCGGCTCCAGCCAGAGAGAAACGCGTGAGGGAAGAGAGAGAGGAAGCCCGGCGTCGAATCGGAATCGGATCGATGGCGCTCGGCCGCGGGACCCTCAGTGGAGCCCCGAGGAACACCACGCAACGGCCACGCAGATCAGTTAACTAATCAATTGGCGGTAATGGCAAATATTAATCTTCACGTGTCCAGCGCCTCCACCATCCATAATACTCACAACCGCTGCTGTACAGTTTTTCGCGTGACCCCCGCGTGATTTAAGGCCGTGTTTACGGCGGCACTTTATTATACTTTTACTGCCCATCTGCAATAAAATAATCCGTTTACTGTGTGTAATTTAACGCTAGACCTGCACGACGTGCACGCGCCCGAGAGGATGGCATAGGATACGCTCCCTCGATCTCGGGTCACGCGAGAGGACGGACATCGCGGGTCTTGTAAAACCCGTGTTTTCGTGCAGATAGACGCGTAATCTTTACAATGCACACGAGCGCGAGGCGTAACCCGAGGAGGCACCGCTCACGTCCCGAGCGCAAACGGCCGCAGAATTAAATCGATGAGGCGACCCAGAAGAGGCCAGTGCGAAAGGTACGGTGAACAAAATTCTGCCTCTTATTGCCGAAGCAATACTCTTTGTATCGCAAATTAAGCAATACTCTTTGTATCGCAAATTCTGCAATAATATTTGTAGTCGACTATTTTCTATGTTTGTTATAGAGAAAATCATGAATAAGCACCTACTTTACGGCATAGTGGCGTAAAGTGTGCCATAAAGTAGCCATAACAACAAAACAATCACAGTCAAATTCTGCAATTATATTTGTAGTCGACTAGCTTCTATGTTTGTTATAGAGAAAATCATGTATACGCATCTACTTTATGGCGTAGTGGCGTAAAGTGTGCCATAAAGTAGCCACAACAACAAAACAATCACAGTCAAAAATTACGTTGTCTTTTATTCATACCACGCATTTCAACTTCAAGAACATACACCATAACCCAGAAAACTTGTAAAGTTCATACCGCCATACACATGGCATTCCCTCTTCACATTCCCGAACTAACCAATATACAGTGCTTTTCGAAATATTTTGCTCACATAAAATGTTCACTGTATTTCATTTTAACAGTGTTAAAGTTTTTCATGTTGCCATTTTCTAAAAAAAAGTATAACTTTATAAATGGGGTTTAAATCCATTGCACTAATCTGCCATATTAGAAGTTTGGTCAAACTAAGTTGTAGAAGGACTTTCGAATATCTACTGTATACGCCATTTCGCAAAGGTCAGGCGAAAATGTGAAATCTCAAACAAATTGACAAGATCCCTAGCAACATGTTTCTCCATAGTTGACCAGATGTAATAGTTTGACAATTTCACCACGTAAAGCATTCAAAAAACTTATGTAACAAGTGTTATACTATTATGCCTAATTTGTTTTCAAAAGTTATCAGCAAATTCATAAGCATATCCCAGAAATCAGTTAAATTTAACTCTAGCAACATGTTGCTTCACAGATGAGCAGATGTATTAGTTTGACAACTTCACGTAAAGCATTCAAAAAACTTATGTAAGAGGTGTTATACTATTACGCCTAATTTTTTTTCAAAAGTTTTCAGCAAATTCATAAGTATATCCCAGAAATCAGTTAAATTTATTCCTAGCAACATGTTTCTCCACAGATGAACAGATGTAATAGTTTGACAATTTCACGTAAAGCATTCAAAAAACTTATGTAGCAGGTGTTATACTATTATGCCTTTTTTTTCAAAAGTTTTCAGCAAATTCATAAGCATATCCCAGGAATCTGTTAAATTATTAGGTATAGGTAACTAAAATCCAGGCAAAATTAAACAAAAAGTCAATTATAGTGATCAGTAATGAGGTTTTCATCAGATCATGCTAGTATTTTCAACATTCCTGAAAAATATTTACTTTTTCCCTATGGAATCGATAGCCAATAAAGATTGTTTATATCTACAGGGTGTCTCTAAATTACGTGGACATGGCTTAACCACAGATTACTGGGATCAAAAAAAGACGATTTAACAAAACTTATCTATAAGTGCGTACAAATGCGTTTCGTTTAGCCAGTATTCAGCTTCAAAGTTAATTTAAAAAAAACAAAATTTGCTTATAAAAAGAGAACGTTTACATTGATTTGGATGTTGTTTGGTATGATACTTTATACGGGTATAACTCATATTTTGACATAATATTGTTATTACCAGTAGACCGGCTGTGTATAAAACAAGTGAGTCCCAACATTAAAACATTCATATTTTTTAATGACAAAAGCAAATAAATTAAAAAAAAAATCAAATCGGACGCAGGCATTCATTGTTAAGTTTTTTTTGTATCTTTATAGTTTTTGATATCTGTTACAGATTCGGCACAAAGAAACAAAATATGAGTAACTGCCCTACACAATAACTTATTATAATTATGTAACTATAAGCAAACCAACTATTCAAAATTCAATTGTACATTCACTAAAACTACCCAAATAGTAACAGTACATTCTTCTTCTTCATGTGCATATCCGATTTCGGATGTTTGCGATGAGCATGACTATCTTTACTTTATTGGTTGCTATTCTGAAGAGCTCGTTCAAGTAAGAACAGTAAATAGTAACAGTAAATAGTAAAAAGTACCAAAAATAGTCTTAATATCACACTTTGAATGGAGATGTCTTCGATTGGCCTTAACAATCATTAAGGCAATTGAAATTTTCGAAGCTCTAATGAGTTGATTTTTATCTGTACAATATTTGTACATGTAATAATATTAATAATAATCCATTTCAAATCACCCAATATAAATAAAATTTGTTGCTAAACATTTAACCCTAGATTTTTTTCATGTGTTTCCTATAGCTAGACAGATACAAAACACTGTTCGAAAAAATGTATAAACCATAGTTTTTTTTCTGGCATTGTTAAAATTGCGGTTGGGCAAATTTTAATGAAAAACGTGGTTTGTGGAAAGTTCAATTGCCATAATAGCTTGGCAAAAGATATCATAATAATTCAAAAACCAGTGTGTTCAGCATGAAATGAACTTCAGGCATACATTGTTTTAAATTTTTTTATCATGCAAGAGATACATTTCTATCATGTATCAAAGAAAACTCAGGAACGGAAAATCAAAAGAAAAACTTGATTTGGGGATTTCACCTTAAATCCTGAATGTCAGTCAGGAAAAGATATCATAATAATTCAAAAATCAGTGACCAGTGTCATGTTTAGCATAGAATGAACTTTGGGCATACTTTTTTTTCATTTTTCTATCATGCAAGAGAGTCAGTCAAACTCTTTGTGTAAAAACTCGGGAAAAAAAATCAATCGTTACTTTTTAAGACCATACATTTTTATGACTGAAAATAGACTCAGTAATAATATGTTATTTCTGTATTGAATACTTACATAACTACCTGCCGTATAAGTTTTACTCATGAGAATGTACTTCTTTTTTTCTAGAGCTTTTCAAAAATGGCCTTTTAATGTCAATTTTCTTAGGTCAATATCTAAAAAGGGACTGAATGAAAACAAGTAAACATTTTACAGAGTGTTCTTTATACACATAGGAATATTTCACAAACATATTATGACTGAGACTCAACTACATTTAGAGTAAATGAGTAGTGAATTTCAGAAAAAACGCAACCCTTCTACACCCTACACGACTTTTTTCAGAAAGAGTTAAGCTGACTCTCTTGCATGATAGAAAATGCCCAATTAAATTGCCTAAGTTTTTCTTGGGATTTTCCTTTCCTGATTTTTCTTTGATGCATGATAGAAATGTATCTCTTGCATAATATAAAAATTTAAAAAAATGTATGCCCAAGGTTCATTTCATGCTGAATACACTGGTTTTTGAATTATTATGGTATCTTTTAAAATCGTTTGGCAATTAAACTTTCTGCAAACCACGTTTTTCATTAAAATTTGCCCAACTACCATATTAAAAATGGCTACCAGAAAATAACTATGGCTTATAAAAAAATTTTAAAAAGTGTTTTGTGACTGTGAAATTACCTGGGAACATCTTGATTTACATACTTGCATGTGCCTGTATTTATTTGCACTTATCCTGATTTTTCTTGGATACTTCTGAATGTATGAAAGAAAAATCAATAAAAGAAAATCCCAAGAAAAATTTCACCTTAGATCCAGATTTTTCATGGATACCTCTTGATAAGATCTAATAAGATGGAAGCTAGTCTCCAATTGTCCGAGGAAATAATTCCTAAATGCACCTTGAATTGCATCTGGATACATCCAGAGGTATCCAAGAAAATCAGGATAAGTGCAAATAAATACAGGTACATGTAAATATGTAAATCAAGATGTTCAGACGTAATTTCAAACATATTGAGGATACGTAGATTTGGATATTTATAAGTACTATTACATATACGAATTTGCTCTAAATTCTATAATAACATATTTTGTCATATTCTATTTGCACATGGCTTGGTAATGACTCCAGTATTTTCGAATTTTCGTTTTTTTTAATGTGGTTAAAACATCTGGGTCAATCCATATCAAATCACCTAGGCAATGTTGCTCATCATTTTTTATTTCATTGGATTTTTTGCCATGTGTTCACTGTTTAAAACCTGATTTTTCTTGGATACCTCTTGATGAGATCTAATAAGATCGAAGCTAGTCTCCAATTGTCCGACGAAATAATTCCCAAATGCACATTGAAAATATGCGACTTATATTTCACGTTTGTGAAAATTTAAATTGCTACATTCTGAGAGTGCATAAATTCAATACATTAAAACCTCTGTATGTATCCAAGAAGGATCAGGAAAGGAAAATCTCAAGAAAAACTTAGGATTTCACCTTAAATCCTGATTTGTCTTTGATACATCCAGAGGTATTAAAGAAAAATCAGGATTTAAAGTGAAATCCCCAAATCCTAAATTTTTCTTGGGATTTTCCTTTCTTGATTTTTCTTGAAAACTTGGAGATTTTGAGATTTCACCTTAAACCCTGCTTTTCATGGATACCTCTGAATGTATCCAAGAAAAATCAGGACACAAAAATCCCATGAAAAAGTTAGGATATTTGGGGATTTCACCTTACATCCTGATTTTTCTTGGATACCTCTGGATATAACCGAGAAAAATCAGGATATGAAAATCCCAAGAAAAACTTAGGATTTGGGGATTTCACCTTAAATCCTGATTTTTCTTGGATACCTCTGAATGTATCCAAGAAAAATCAGGAAAGGAAAATTCCAAGAAAAACTTAAGATTTGGGGATTTCACCTTACATCCTGATTTCTTGGATACCTCTGGATGTATCCAAGAAAATACAAAAAATGAAAATCCCATGAAAAACTGGGGATTTTGAGTTTTAAGGTCGCTTGGTTATAGTTTAATCTATTATTTATTTATACTAGTTATTATTACATTATATATATTTCTTCTTCTTCTTCTTCTTCTTCTTCTTTCTCTTTTCGGTACTCCAAAAAAGAGGAAGGAGGATTTTGTATAATATAAAATGGCTATGAAATTATATATTTTCTTTTTTTTTTTAACGGAAAATCATGATGATCATAATCATGTAATCAAGAAAATATCGCTAAGAAAATTTATTCATAAATAAATGATTCGAATGTATTCTTGCCTCGGTTAAATGTTCGTGTCAAATTCAGACTTCTGGCCGGATTCATTCGCACGGTATTTTCGTTTCTGTGCTCGGCCGTAAATCACTGCGTGGATTTAATGAGCAAAAAAGCCAACATCCAGCTTTCGGTGTGAATGCCGTCTTCTTGGCCCCATGCACTGTTACGTCGTAAAAATTTACACGTCGCATTTCTGGGTGATTATTTTCGAATAAAATTAGCCTCTTCGGTCATTGTATAACGCAGATGTGCACAGCTTTTATCGGCACATTTTACAGCCAATGATAAATCACATTCAGGAAATAATTGTGATGAACTGCATTCAATAGTGCAGCAACAATAAATTACAATCATTGGCAGAAACGTTTATAATATAATGGAGATAATTTATTGAAGCAGACTTTTAAATATTAGCACTGACTGTATAGTAATAATTTATAGAAGCGGACATATAAATTTTAGCACTGACTTGATAGCAATAATTTATAGAACGGAGATATAAATTTTAGCACTGAATAATATAGCAATAATTTAAGACATAAGTTATAGCACACAGTAGTATATCAATAATTAAATAACAAACGCAATTACGATGATTTTTAAACCCAATATTGGAAGGTTTATTACAAATTTCACTCAGCTTCGTCTCTTGTAAAAAACTGTTTCTTTCGTGGATAAATTTCGATTTTATTCACTTATACCATAAATACTTATTTTTTAAATTAGATGAACAATTATTTAGATGTAGCATTATGAGTTCAGACTTGAAGTGTTAATTTTCAGGTATTCGAGTCTTCATTTTTACATATATGGCGACGAAATCATGACGTCGCAACCATTAATATTCATGCAATGTATCTCTATTTCACTGCCATGTTGCTTACAAAATCTGTAAACCTTGAATTTGTTATCGTAATACTTACAAAATATTCAAGCGTGAATTTGACAACTTTTCCTGAAATATTCTTATATTCCTACACATGCTGACACATATGTGGAAGACATTCCATTGGCAATTAATTGCATTTCATTGGGCAATAAAATTTGCATCTGCCATAGACACATTAGCGTTTGCAATTAAATATATTTTCGAGTTAATATTATAGATAATTTATATATTGTAGGTATACTGTATAAAATTAATAATATAATTTATTCTGATGAAGGTGAATTTGCTTTGATATATTGATATATTGTTTGCAATTTTATTGATTTTCATAACTAAATTTAAAATTTAGGTTATAGCGGTTTCAGAAGCGTTGAGCAATAATCTGAAATTTTATAGTTTTTCAGGTTTGGTATTGCTATTTTATATTTTTGGTGGAAGCTAAATTTACCAATAAAAACTTTATTGATAAATAAAAACTATAAACTATATAAACTATTGTTATTGTGCTGTTGGAAACGGTGCTGCAATTTTTAAATTGCAAAGCAGAAAGTTGAACCGTGAAAAAATATATTAAAACCGTGAATAATGAATAATTTTCTTTAATAATACTTAACTTGAATCATTTTGATCACTAAATATGTTTTATTTGTCCAAAGTGTCTTATATTGAAACTTCATCCATTAATAAATAAATTGAATCTATTTTAAGTCTGCCCACGATATTCTCTTGAGCAGTTGTTATTTTACTGTTGGAAAAGGTGCTACAAGGAATAATCTTCTTTAATAATCCTTAACTTGAATAATTTTGATCACTAAATATTTTTTTATTTGTCCAAAGTGTCTTATATGGAAATATTGAAACTTCGTTCATTAGAAAATAAAAATCTAATTTAACGATAACGCCCACGATATTCTGGTGGGCAGTACCACTAAATAGTACAAAAATCACACCCAGGCGCAATAAATAATTATAAATCTAGATTTTGTAGTTTTATTTTTTTTAAGATGATTTTTTCCAAATTTGAGGAATTGAATGAGGAATTGAATTGAAATTTGAGGAATGATAATTTTTGAGAACTTGAGGAACACTTTGTAGTTGCAAATGATATTTTGCATTTTGTAGTAAAAATTGGTGAATTTACAATAAAAATTTTGTAATTGGCAATGATATTTTGTATTTTATAATGAAATTTTACAATTGACGTTAAGATTTTCATAGTCACTGGTGATAATTTTTAACTTATGACACAAATTTAGAAAATTCCAATGATGGATTGCATTTTATAATGAAATTTGGCAATGTACACTGAGATTTTCATAATCACTGCTGATATCTTGTAACTTTTGACACAAATTTTGAAAATTCCAATGATAGTTTAGATTTTATAGCGATATTTAGCAATTTGCTACAAAAATTTCATAACACCTGAAATTTTGTACTTTTTGTATACATTTTGCAATGGACTATAATATCTTGCATTTTATAATGAAATTTGGCAATTTACACCAAGATATTCATAATTCTGCTGATATTTTGTAACTTATGACATAAATTTTGAAACTTTCAATGATATTTTGCATTTTATGGTGAAATTTAGCATTTTTCCACAAAATTTTCATAATTACACCTGAAATATTGTACTTTATTGCATAAATTTTGAAATTAGCAACAAAATTTTGTATTTTATAATGAAATTTGGGAATTACAATATGATTTTCATAATCACTGCTGACATTTTGTAACTTAAAACACAAATTTTGAAAACTCCTACGACAGCTTTCAATTTATTGTGAAATTTAGCACTTTGCAACAAAATTGTCATCATTGCACCTGAAATTTTTACTATATTGTATAAATTTTGCAATTAGCAATGATATTTTGCATATTATAACGAAATTTGGCAATTTGCACTAAGATTTTCATAATCACTGCTGACATTTTGTAAGTTATGATGCAAATTGAATGATGCAAAATTCCAATGATAGTTTGCTTTTTATAGTGAAATGTAGCAATTTGCCACAAAATTTACACAATTACACCTCAAATTTTGTACTTTAATGCATACATTTTGGAATTGGCAATGATATTTTGCATTTTATAATGAAATTTGGCAATTTACACTAAGATTTTCATAATCACTGCTGAGATTTTGTAACTTATGACACAAATTTTGAAAATACCAATGATAGTTTACTGTTTGTAGCGAAATTTAGCAATTTGCCACAAAATTTTCATAATGCCACCTGATATATTGTACTTAATTGTATAAATTTTGAAATTAGCAACGAAATTTTGTATTTTGTAATGAAATTTGGGAATTACACTAAGATATTCATAATCACTGCTGACATTTTGTAACTTAAAACATAAATTTTGAAAATTTCAATGACAGCTTTCAATTTATAGTGAAATTTAGCACTTTGCATCAAAATTTTTATCATTGTACCTGAAATTTTTACTATATTGTATAAATTTTGCAATTAGCAATGATATTTTGCATTTTTTAATGAAATTTGGCAATATGCACTAAGATTTTTGCAATCACTGCTGACATTTTGTAACTTATGACGAAAATTGAGAAAATTCCAATGATAGTTTGCATTTTATAGTGTAGTTTACAAATTTTCCACAAAATTTTCATAATCACACCTGAAATATTGTAATTTCAAGCATACATTTTGGAATTGGTAATGATATTGTGCATATTATAATGAAATTTGGCAATTTACACTAAGATTTTCATAATGTTGCTGATATTTTGTAACTTATGACATAAATTTTGAAACTTCCAATGAGAGTTTGCATTTTATAGTGAAATTTAGCATTTTACAATAACATTTTCATAATTTTAGCTGAAATTTTATACTTTATTATACAACTATTGCCTTTTCAACGATATTTTGCATTTTATAATAAAATATAGTATTTTACACTCAGATTTTTATAAATACTGCTGACATTTTGTAATTTATGATACAAATTTTGAAAATTCATATATTAGGTTGCATTTTAGAGTGAAAATTAGCAATTTACCACAAAAATTTTATAATTGCACCTGCAACTTTGTACTTTATTGTATAAATTTTGCGATTGGCAACGATATTTTGCTTTTTATAAATAATTTTGGCACTTTACACTATGATATTCATAATCTCTGCTGATATTTTGTAACTTATAACACAAATTTTGAAATTTCCAATGATAGATTGCACTCTATAGTGAAACTTAGCAATTTGCCATAATATATACATCATTACTGCTGACATTTTGTAACTTATGACACAAATTTTGAAAATTCCAATGATAGTTTGCATTTATAGTAAAAGTTAGCAATTTAATAGAAATTTTATATAGTTGATCCTGAAATTTTATAATTGGCAATAATATTTAGCATTTTGTAATGAAATTGAGCAATTTACATTAAGATTTTCATAATCACCCACGATATTCTGGTGGGCAGTACCACTAAATAGTACAAAAATCACACCCAGGCGCAATAAATAATTATAAATCTAATTATAATTTTAATAATTATCGAGATTATTGGTAATAATCATAAAAATTAAATAAAACCACGTCCCTATTGCGGCTGTTTCAAGGCCATTTTTTTAATATAATGGAAGTAATTATGCCGTGCAACTACTAACAATGCTGATTTTATTATTTGTTTCTGTTAAAAGAAAAATATGTGAAACGCTTGTCCACGCAGATTATAAAATATAATACCATGTGCATGCAGCAGACAAGATAATGCACTTTAAGTAATCCTGATTTACGGCATAATAACGCAAAACCCACAATACACGTTAACATGCGCGCACATAGCAGACATGGCAGACCCCATATGCAATACCTAGACGTAGACGAGTCATAGACATTCATTTCACGGTCAATAAACCGCCTCTCGTGCCACCATTTCCCCACGTCGCGTCGCCCTTCTGATTGCATGTTTGTGTGAAAACTGCTGGGAAAACTTGTGGGAAAAACACAACGCAACGCTTATCAATCCCTTCGCATTCCGAGGCCATTGAATGTCCACCAATGTCCACCAATGTCCACGGAATGCGGCGGGCGGGTTTCGAAATGGACGGCGTGAGGAAAGTGCGTTTACAAGAAAAAACCGAATTTATCGCCCGGATATTTACGTAGTTTTATTTTCCGTCGGTTTCTGGGAGATCCCGACGGCTTTTTCTGATAAATTGTTGACGTTTTGCGCCCGAGAGGAGGCGAGGAATGCTTTCCGGGACAAAGTCTCATGTAAATTTCATGGGCAATAAAATATTGATGGGCGAGTTTAATGGGGCTTTCTTTGCTCGTTAAAGGAGAGTAAAAGTTTTAACGTTGCATTATAGTTACATTATGCCAGCTTAATTGCAGAGATGCAAGCCTGAATTAGTAATATTACGATTACCCCGTTAGACGGTATAAATCTCATTTTTATAATAAGTTATATAATTTATTAAAGCAGATGAGTTATAAGTCACTCAGCAGCAGTACAATTCAATTTGCCACATAAATTAATAATAAGTATCTAAAAATATGTAGTACTAGTTTATATATAGAATGCAAACATCTTAAAATAACTTTCTACAGTCTGCAGAATTTTAATACTGGAAAATAACACAGTTCCAATTATCTGCATTATAATTTCAAATATAGCTTTAATAGTCGAGGTGAAAAATCTGTTGAAATATGACTGTCGTGTCAAACCATTTCAAAATCATTTATTAGTTATTTTTATTTGTTATTTACCTACTAAGTATATTTTCCGAATTCGAAGCTTAAACTATGATTATAATTGTTGTTAGTATTATTAACGTGTAGATTTAAATATTTTTCTGTTAAAAATTCTGAATTCTAAAAATGTTATTTCATGGCAATTCTGTTTGTTTCTCGTGTAAAATTAGGTTTTGATTATATTCGGCTCAATTTACTTCTCACAATCTCTACAATATTATCCAATGAAAACGTATGGTGCTGCTACTTGTAGAAAATTATTATACCTAATATAATAAATAATTCCTGGAATATGCTTATGATCAATCTAATTTGTTGAAAACTCTTATAATAACAAAATATTCAAGAAAGAATAAATGTTAAACATTTTCCATGCAACTCTTAATGAAAGAAAATAATTAGAGTTTTAGTTCAATTATGTTATA
This sequence comes from Othius punctulatus, assembly GCA_951805005.1. Classification (NCBI taxonomy): domain Eukaryota; kingdom Metazoa; phylum Arthropoda; class Insecta; order Coleoptera; family Staphylinidae; genus Othius; species Othius punctulatus. The sequence continues at coordinate 11,785,465 of OX638145.1, forward strand.
AACGATTCGTGAATATGCTTATGATAAATCTAATTTGCTGAAAACTCTTATGATAACAAAATATTCAAGAAAGAATAAATGTTAAACATTTTCAATGTAACTCTTAATGAAAGAAAATAATTAGGGTTTTAGTTCAATTATGTTATAAACGATTCGTGAATATGCTTATGATAAATCCAATTTGGTGGAAATTCATATGACAACAAAATATTCATGCATTGTTTTTTTACGTGAACCGAAATTGTTCTTGTTTTTCGTGGTAATTCTTTCTTTTATTATTAGTCAAAACTTTACAAGTTTTCTTCATTATGGTGTATGTTCTCGAAGTTGAAACGAATGCTGCTAATAAAAGACAACGTAATCTTTGACTGTGCTTATTTTGTTGTTATGGCTTGTTATGGCACACTTTATGGCACAATGCCATAAAGTAGGTGCTTATGCATGATTTTCTCTAGAGCAAACATTATGAAGCTAGTCGACAAACTGTAAACTACAAAAAATATTACGCATGAATTTTGATTTTTCTGGGGCACCTAAGTTTTGTCATAAACGGTGATAATAAATGGGCACCAACTTATCGTATAATAATGGTTAATCATAAACTGCGATAATAAATAAGTATGTTTCCAATTCGCATTATTAAAATGCTCATTATGTATATTGTATATCATGGTTAAAACTACACTTTAATCGAATAGGTGAAGAAAATGTTTACATTTTCACTTTATTCACTATAACCATTGACAACGTGAACAAAGTAAAAAAAAAAATAGGAAAATTCGCATTATCCTTGAAATTTTCGTTGTCTCCTGACAATGTGACACTTCACGCAAATTCTTCAATTCTGATTACGACTTGGAAAAAAACTTGAATGATACACGTGAATAAAGCAGTTGTATCCACTCGAAAACATTATCGCACTCGCTTCGCCTCTTGCGCTAAACTGCTTTTTGGTGGATAAGATTGGACTTTATTCACTTATACCATAAATAGCTATTACGATGCTTTGTGAAGGATTTTCATGTTTTGCGTTCTCTTGGAAAATTTCCTTTTCCGGACAATACCTTTTCAAGTTTAAATTGAGACCAATCAAGTTAAAATTTAAACCAATCAATTTCAAATTGAGACAAATTAAGTTCAAATTGAGACAAATTAAGTGCAAATTGAGACCAATCAATTTCATTTTGGAACGTAACAAATTCAAATTGAGACCAATCAATTTCAAATTGGAAACAATCAAATTAAAATTGGAAACAATCAAATTAAAATTGGAAACAATCAAATTAAAATTGAATTGAAACATCATTTGAGATCTAAATTTCATTTCATATTTTATCTGGATTTCTAAATGAGAGTTTCAATTTCAAATTGAGATTAATCAAATTCTAGTAGACAATAAACAATTTCAATTTGAAAATATTACCAATATGTATATTAACATGTATACCACTAAAACGTCCCAACTTTTTTTAAGTGAACACATTATTGGCATTTAGATGCAAATTTTATAAAAACTGATACTTAAAGATTTTTTTACGTTTAGATAAATTCTTTTTAGATTATTGTTGATTAATTATATTGGTAGTACTTTTTTGGTTGAATAAAATTTTTGCAAAATGATAACTATGAAAGAGCATTGTTATCATATTAAAATTGGCATTGCCAAAATAATATCAAAATTCAAAAACCTTTCATAATTCAATTTAAAATTCAAATTGAATGGTGATTTTTAAATTGGCATTTAGATGCAAATTTTATAAAAACAGATAGGTATATTAAGAAATTTTTACTTTTAGATAAATGCTTTTAAGATTATTGCCTAATATATTGGTAGTACCTTTTTGTTTAAATACAAATTTTGCAAAATGATAATTGTGCAAGAACATTGTTTTTTAAATTAAAATTGGCATTGCCAACATGATATTAAAATTCAAAAACCATTCAAAATTCAATTTTAAATTCCAATTAAATATATGCAGATATATATGCAGAGATATATTGCAGAGAAATGGGGATTTTTAAATTGGCATTTAGATGCAAATTTTATTTTAAAAAAACAGATAGGTATATTAAGAAATTTTTACTTTTGCATAAATGCTTTTAAGATTGTTGGCTAATATATTGGTAGTACTTTTTTGTTTAAATACAAATTTTGTAGAATGATAACAGTGGAAGAACATCATTCAAAAATCATTCAAAATTCAATTTTAAATTCCAGCCATTAGGCAGCATATAAACGATATAATTTTTGGTAATTTTTGAAATTTTTCAATTTGCTGTTTTCATTTCTATTCTCAGATTCTGACTCTTGATTTCTACTATATCTGTCAACTTAGATTACAGAGACGTGTACGCACATGATTCCAAGACACTCTAATGTCTGGCAGGACAATGGCCCAGTACAGGTCATTGCTCTTCCTGGAAATTGCACTAATGTCTGGCAGAACATTGACCCAGTACTGGTCATTGCTCGTCCTGAAAACTGCACTAACGTCTGGCGGGACAATGGCCCTGTAATTTTCATTGCTCGTCCTGGAAATTGTACTAATGTCTGACAGGATAATGGCCCAGTACTAGTCACTGCTCTTCCTGGAAATTGCACAAAAGTATTTTCATTCAATTTTAAATTCCAGCCATTAGGCAGCATATATATGATATAATTTTTGGTGATTTTTGAAATTTTTCGATTTGCTGTTTTCATTTCTATTCTCAGATTCTGAGAATAGTGTTTTCTCGTGTTTTCTTGTATATCTGTCAACTAAAATTACAGAGATGTGTATGCAAACGATTCCAAGACTCTCTAATGTCTGGCAGGACAATGGCTCAATAGTGATCATTGCTTGTCCTGGAAATTGCACTAACGTCTGGCAGGACAATGGAGCAGTGCTGGTCATTGCTCGTCCTGGGAATTGCGCTAAAATCTGGCCTGGCAATGGCCCAGTACTGGCCATTGATCGTCCTGGAAATTGCACTATTGTTTGGCAGGACAATGGCCCAGTACAGAGCATTGCTCGTCATGGAAATTGCACTAATATCTGGCAGGACAATGTCGCAGTACTGGTCATTGCTCGTCCTGGAAATTGCACTAATGTCTAGCAGGACATTGACCCAGTACTGGTCATTGCTTGTCCTGGAAATTGCACTAATGTCAGGCAGGACAATGGCCCAGTACTGTTCATTGCTCGTCCTGGAAATTGCACTAAAGTCTGGCAGGACAGTGCACCAGTACTTGTCATTGCTCGTCCTGGAAATTGCACTCAAGTTTGGTAGGACAGTGCACCAGTACTGGTCATTGCTCGTCCTGGAAATTGCGAAAAAGTCTGGCAGGACAATCGCCCTGTACTGATCTTTGCTCGTCCTGGAAATTGAGTCTGGCAGGATAATGGCCCAGTACTGATCTTTGCTCGTCCTGGAAACTGCACTAACGTCTAGCAAGACAATTTCCCAGTACTGTTCATTGCTCGTCATGAAAATTGCACTAATGTCTGTTAGGACAATGGCCTAGTACTGGTCACTGCTCGTCCTGGAAATTACACTAAAGTCTGGCAGGTTAGACAATGGTCCAATACTGGGCATTGCTCGTCCTGGAAATTGCGCTAAAGTCTGGCAGGACAATGGCCCAGTACTGGTCACTGCTCATCCTGGAAATTGCACTAAAGTCTGGCAGGACAATGGTCCAGTATTGGTCATTGCTCGTCCTGGAAATTGCACTAAAGTCTGGCAGGACAGTGCACCTGTACTGGTCATTGCTCGTCCTGGAAATTGCACTAATGTCTGGCAGGACAATGGCCCTGTACTGGTCATTGCTCGTCCTGGAAATTGCACTAAAGTTTATCATTACAATTTCCCAGTACTGTTCATTGCTCGTCCTGAAAATTGGACTAATGTATGGCAGGACAGTGCCCCAGTACTGGTCATTGCTTGTCCTGTAAATTGCACTAAGGTCTGACAGGATAGTGCACCAGTACTGGTCATTGCTCGTCCTGGAAATTGCGCTAAAGTCTGGCAGAAGAATCACCCAGAACTGATATTTGCTCGTCCTGGAAATTGAGTCTGGCAGGATAATGGCCCAGTACTGCTCATTGCTCGTTCTGGAAATTGAACTTCTTCTTCTTCTTCTTCTGCAGCCTTGGATCATAAAATGCTGGACGTAGGCCTTTTTCATTTCCTTCCATGTTTTTCTATCCTGTGCTTTTCTCGTCTCTTATCTTCCCATCTTTACATCGTCTATTCACTTCATTTGGGGGTTTTCCTGTATTTGCTGTATTGCTGTATTGCTGTGCCTCTTAGTACCTTTACCACTTACTGGTGTGTAATTAGAATTATTCCAGAAGTAAATGTGCCTAAAGTTTGTGTTAAGCCGCCACCTCAGCCACCTCAGCCGCCCCCAGTGGCTATCAATTATTGCAACTCGCTTCCCGTATTGATCGCGACGTGCGTGCGCAGGGGGCGGCCTGTGCGTGGGGCGGCGGCGATTAATCCCCCGGATACGTCCTTCGGAAGACCTGGAGGAGCCCTGACCTACTCAACGGCGCCCCATAAAGCAAACGAAATTTATGCGACGAGTGACAGACAGGGCCAGACGGATCCCCGCGTGACGTCACGCGGGGGGCGCGAACCCATTACCTCTCGTTCTCATGCGCGCCGGCATAATGGGGCCCCCCTCGGGGGCGGCCGATAATGCCACCGGCGGCGGCGGGCGTCGCGACGCGCGTCAATGGCCCCATTAACACCCATTAGACAACGGCGAAGTTTACACGCTAATTATCCGTAAAAAGGTTCCAGCAGAATTGCAGCAGCATCCCAATTCTCCTGCACGGATGATGGGTCGATGATCTCCATTTCGTCCACAACAATTTCAGCTCTTACGTGGTATCTATTAGGACGATTTATGGGCGGTGTAAAATATGTAACCGTAAAAACTTGATCGGACGTTAAGAGGCGCGGCTTACAGAATGAGAGGCTTGTATCAAATTTTGACAGAGAAAACCGAACATACCTAAGAATGCAGAAGAAAAAGTTTCAACATTACACACAAGAAAATTCTTGTTTCTTCTGATAATATTGTAGAATAGCTTCTGGTTATCATGTCTATTGTTTTCCATTTTTTTCCCGAATTTTTCCCTTGTTGTTTCTTTTGATTGTTTTATTATCTTTTTGATTCTATTTCTTTGTTATTTGTATCTGCTTTGTATATTGTTATATATTTATTAATTTTATTTTATTATCATATAATCGGTTTATAACGTTCTCCGCCGCCTTCAGATTCCCAATCTCCACTGGTCTTGATCTTCCCAGTTCTTCCTGAATGTCTGTATCCTTCATCTCGGAGTCTAATCCATCTCTTCGGCTTCTCCTGGGTCTTCCTCTTTTCCTTCTTCCTTGTGGGTTCCTTCTGGGTCTGCCTCTTTTCCTTCTTCCCTGTGGGTATCATCTGGGTCTGCCTCTCTTCCTTCTTCCCTGTGGATTCCACAGGAAGACTTTTTGGGTGACCTTCTTCCGGCATTCTTTGTAAGTATTTTTAATTTGTCACGTGAAATAATAGAGTCTAATCTGGGTCTGCCTCTTTTCCTTCTTACCTGTGGGTTCCATCTGGGTCTATCTCCGTTCCTTCTTCCCTGTGGATTCCACAGGGAGACTTTTTTGGGTGACCTTCTGCTGGCATTCTTTGTAGGTATTTTTAATTTGTCATGTGAAATAATAGAGTTGAAAGGTTTATTGTTGTAACCCTAAGAACTAAATTATTACAACTTTTCGTGTGAAACATAGAAGCTGAAAGGTTTGCCTACAAGGTCTGTGGTTATTGACCGCAATTTCAGCCCTCCTTCGCACCTCCTGGGAGCGCAGATAAAACGCTAATTCCGTGTATAAACAAAGCGGGGCCTCCGCCTGCTTCCCGGAGGCGTCCTTCAGGACTTCGGCTCCGCGATCCCCGATAGCGAAGGCGTTTGATTAAATTTCTGCGGGGCCCCAAATTGGCGAGGGGATGGACGTAAGTCTTGGGGCGGCGCTCCTTCACGGGGGCGATGGGAATCACCTGGAAATTGGCGGAGGGAATCCTGGCGAGATTGCCGGGAACAGGGAACGTCGTAAAGCGTCATGCGCATGGTTATAATCGGGGTTGTTTATCTGTCGGAGGTGAAATTGTGGGGATCAAACTGCGCAAGCTGATGGGACTGTTATCAACGGGCTTAACAATAATTTAAAAAGCGCAGGAATGAGGGAAGACTGGGGTTTATGGGTGGCAGAAGGATTTCTGCAGATGCTCCCCCTTCTAGTCATTTGGCACAAACAAATTTGAACAATCTAAAGTACAAAGCAAAGAAAATAATAATACTAAAACTACTAAACAGTGTAAAAAAAATATATATCACAAACAACGTTAATTCGCTCAATGCATTGAATTAATCACTATTCACGAAAACCAGCGAAGTTACAATTGAGGAGTCTAGAAGTAAAATGATTTAAGGGATTTTTTTGTAGTTCTGAGATAAATGGCTTTAAAGTTAACTTGAATTTACAAAATTCCAGGAATAAGTTTAGAAAACTGTAGGGTAATATTAGACTAAAATATTAACATAGTTTTCTAAACTTATTCCTGGAATTTTGAAATTCATGTTAACTTTCTGGCCATTAAACTCAGAACTACCAAAAATGCACTTAAACCTTTTACTTCTAAACCCTTCCATTAATAAAAACTGATGATTCAATACATGATAATATTTTTTATGCACTTACAAAGTCAGCCTTAATACCCGATTTAAAATTTGATTATTGGGCTTCAATGCATGATAATATTTTTTATGCATTTACAAAGTCAGTCTCAAAACCCGGTTTAAAATTTGGTAATTTGATAACAATATTTCCAAAATCTAACGTTTTACGAAACTAACTTTGTATCGATAGTTGTTAACTTTACGTTTTTAAGAGTTTCTCAAGATTTAGTAGTCAGTAGCAATATTCAAGACCCAATCTTTTTTTTGTGTTTTGTTTTTACAACTTCTGACATTAAATTTTTAATATTTCCAAAGGAACTGATTAAACTTTTTAATAAAATTCGATGGTAGTAATTATAATTCGTTGAGATATTATTCTGTGGAATTTGTACAAAATTTTGGAAATGGAAACGGTATTCACGAAACAAATATATTTCCCTAAGAAATTGATGCGTAAGTTACCATTGAATTCATGAAAAAGTAAGGATTTACCAAGAACTAATTAAAATTTAAGCTGACAATCTAACAATTGGAATGAAATGAAATAATACCTACTCCTAAATTAATTGTATTTTGTTAGTAAATTAAAAAAAATCACGAAATTTAATAAAATAGAAAAATAAAATTCACGAAAATGCCATCGACCCATGGGGTCGATAGCCCAATAAAGATTGTTTATATATATATATATATATATATATATATATATATATATATATATATATGTATATATATATATATATATATGCCATTGAATTAAAAAAAAAACAAGAAATATACTAAACATGTAAATATTCCTCATGAAACTTATGAAAGTTTGAGAGTCACAAAAAGAAACAAGAAATATACTAAACATGTAAAGATTCCCTTGAAACTCATGAAAATTTGAGACTTTCAATTTGCCATGAAAAGCAAAGCAAAGCAAAATAGCAAACTATTTGATTTTTTATGAAATTCTTGAAAATCCAACTTACATATTTATTTTAGAAAATATAGTAACTGCAGTTTCAACTAAGGTCTAGTCATTACGAAACTAAGTAAACCTATAGAACCTATATTTTATGAGACTTACAATTTGCCATGAAAAGCAAAGCAAGCAAAATAGCAATTTTTTTTATTTTTTTTAATGAAATTCTTGAAAATTCAACTTACATATTTATTTTAGAAATTATAGTGACTGCAGTTTCAACTAAGGCCTAGTCATTACGAAACTAAGTAAACCTATAGAACCTATATTTTATTTTATACAAAGTGTTCCTTAGAAACGTGATAATATTTAAGGATGTAATCCCTCAGGTCATTTTATGAAGAAAATTTCGCAAGAAAATATACCCGCAATGTCTTAAATTTTTTGCTAAAGGTGTTGAAATATTTTTTCATATCGGTATTTTTTTTAAATATCTCCGAAAACACTTTAGATATTATTTTCAATTTTGGTATGCGTTAGTATATATACATATTTATTTTAGAAAATATAGTGACTGCAGTTTCAACTAAGGTCTAGTCATTACGAAACTAAGTAAACCTATAGAACCTATATTTTATGAGACTTACAATTTGCCATGAAAAGCAAAGCAAAGCAAAATAGTAAATTATTTGATTTTTCATGAAATTCTTGAAATTTCAACTTGCACATTTATTTTAGAAAATATAGTGACTTCAGTTTCAATTAAGGTCTAGTGCTTACTAAACTAAGTAAACCTATAGAACCTATATTTTATGAGACTTACAATTTGCCATGAAAAGCAAAACAAAGCAAAATAGCAAATTATTTGATTTTTTATGAAATTCTTGAAAATTCAACTTACATATTTATTTTAGAAAATATAGTGACTGCAGTTTTAACTAAAGTTTAGTGCTTACGAAACTAAGTAAACCTATAGAACCTATATTTTATTTTATACAGGGTGTTCCTTAAAAACGTGCTAATATTTAAGGATGTAATCCCTCAGGTCATTTCATGAAGAAAATTTTATATGAAAATATATCTGCAACGTCTTAAATTTTTTGCTAAAGCTGTTGAAATAATTTTTAAAACGTTATTTTTTTTTAATATCTTCGAAAACACTGTAGATATTATTTTCAATTTTGGTATGTGTTAGTAGGATATAAAACCACAAATTTTAGTAAGAAAAGCTATTCTATCGCTCCGCCAGTGGCGTACCTGTAACATGTCCTCAGATAGTTTTTTCAAAAAAAGTGGTACGTCACTGTCATTTCTCCATTTGAATTTTTTTTCTATTGAAATGTTTACATGTTACATGTTTACCGGGACGCCACTGGTGGACGATAGAATAGCCTTTCTTACTAAAATTTGAGGTTTTATATCCTACTAACGCATTCAGAAATTGATAATAATATCTAAAGTGTTTTCGGAGATATTAAAAAAAAAAAACGATTAAAAAACCTATTTCAACACCTTTAGCAAAAAAATTAAGACGTTGCTGATATATGTTCATATGAAATTTTCTTCATAAATTGACCTGAGGGATTACATGTAAACATGATTTACTGTAAACATGTCCTCTGATAGTTTTTTTTTTTTCAAAAAAAAAGGTACGTCACTGTTATTTCTCCATTTGAATATTTTTTCTATTGAAACAATATCAACTTAATCACCTTTAGCAAAAAAAATAAGACGTTGCTGATATATGTTCATATGAAATTTTCTTCATAAATTGACCTGAGGGATTACATGTAAACATGTAATGATTTACTTACATGATTTACTGTAAACATGTCCTCTGATAGTTTTTTTTTTCAAAAAAAGTGGTACGTCACTGTTATTTCTCCATTTGAATATTTTTTCTATTGAAAAAATATCAACTTAAATAGCAACTTTAAAGCAATGAAAAAAATTATAATGATGCAAAAGACACAATTAGCTAAAGTGAAGATATCAATGATCAATGTCACAAATTATAGGTGCAAATATTGCAAAAATGATGGTAAAACAGAACGGTTTTATTAAAACTAGTTTGAAATGCGTTTTACACACGTCATTAGAAAACAAGTTTAATTAATTACTACTGCAGTCTTAAAGTTTGTGCAAGTGAAATAGTTCCATAATTTCTTACTCAGTTTCTCAATAAATTATAAACAGTCACTAATAACTGTTTTATGAAAATAAAATGTTTTATGAAAGTAAGGAAAAGGACAATTTTTATCATAACACTTTACTTAACTTTTCATATAAAAAATTTGCGATATTACTCAAGGTCGCAAAACTGCCAATTTGTATTTCTTAAAAAATGTGAACTGGACTTAAACTTCAGAAAATCTTCTGAACCCGTAATTTAAATGTAATTTTACTTAACTTTTCATATAAAAATTTCGCGATATTACTCAACATTGCAAAACTGAAAATTTTTATATCTTAAAAAATGTGAATTGGACTTAAACTTCAGAAAATCTTCTGAACCCGTAATTTAAATGTAATTTTACTTAACTTTTCATATAAAAATTTCGCGATATTATTCAACATCGCAAAACTGACTATTTTTATTTCTTAAAAAATGTGAATTGGACTTAAACTTCAGAAAATCTTCTGAACCCGTAATTTAAATGTAATTTTACTTAACTTTTCATATAAAAATTTTGCGATATTACTCAATATTGCAAAATCGCCAATTTTTATTTTTTAAAAAATGTGAATTGGACTTAAACTTCAGAAAATTTTCTGAACCCGTAATTTAATTGTAATTTTATGCGTTTGAAATGCTCAGTTCAGAAAAGCCATAAAATGTTTTCATAATATTTTACTCATTACGAAATAAACCAATGTCACCAAACTTCATCACCACACCATATTTTAATGGCAAGGTGGAAAATTCCTATTATATAATCATCTATTTTCCTTGGCGTTTAAAATTTTCAGTTCAGAAAAACCATAAAATATTTTCATAATATTTTACTCAATTACGTAAGAAATCAATATCATCAAAATGTACGAAAATGGCGAAAATATTCGAAATGTACGTAACTAATTTTCATTATATAAGCGCCAATTTTCCTTTACTCTTATATTAAAAATTTCTCGCATATACCTCAACACCGCGAAACTGCATACGAACTATTTTTCTTACGATTATAGTACAGGTTGAAAATTCCCATTATATAATCATCTATTTTCCTTACAGTTTAAAATGTTCAGTTCAGAAAAGCCACAAAATCTTTTCATAATATTTTACTCAATTACGTAATAAATCAATATCATCAAAATGTACGAAAATGGCGAAAATATTCGAAATGTAATAATTTTCATCATATAAGCGCCAATTTTCCTTAACTCTTATATTATGAATTTATCTCATATACCTCAACACTGCGAAACTGCATACGATCTATTTTTCTTACGATTATAGTATAGGTTGAAAATGCCCATTATATAATCATCTATTTTCCTTACAGTTTAAAATGTTCAGTTCAGAAAAGCCATAAAAAAAATCGTAATATTTTACACAATTACGTAATAAATCAATATCATCAAAATGTACGAAAATGGCGAAAATATTCGAAACGTACGCAAATAATTTTCATCATATAAGCACCAATTTTCCTTAACTTTTCATATACAATTTTCGCATATACCTCAACAACGCGAAACTGCATATGGTCTTTAAACAATTTTGCTTAAAAAATTACTTTTCCTGTAGGTTGAGAAGTATTAACACACGAAATAATATTCATTGTCACAGGTATTGTAAATTAAATGCATACCTCATTTCAACAGCAGGTTCTTCTTAGCAGGTCAATCACATAGGATCGGAAAACCATAACTGGAAAAATATGTATAATTAGTACAAATGCAAATTTATATTTTTAAAAAAATTTGAAGTGTACAAATACATTTTTTCTATCCTCTACCGCAACATTATAAAAATAAAATAAAACAAACGGTCCAACAAATAATAATAATAATGGGCTAATGAAATTAGCCCATTACTATTAAAAATATTATAAATTTTAATTAAATTATTAAATATTGAAAAATATTATAATTATCAACACTCTCAAGACTGCACTTGTCCAGCTTTAAATTCTCAGTAACTGGACGATTGCGAAACAGACACAGAAAATTTCGAGCACGTTTCCACGGCATTACATAAAGCTGCATTGCTATTGATCGATTTGCGCAGTCCGGTGTATAAAATATGAATTGGCTGCAAATATCCCTGAAATTTCCAGCGGTTATATTTTCAGTCAGCCAAGTTCCACTGCACTAAACCAGTTATAAATGTACACTGGGTGATTTAAATTAGACACACACCATGGGCACGTCTTCATCGAAGATGAAGGGTAGGTTTTGTTAAATAAGTACAATATTTTGAAAATTCTGCAAACACATTATCATTGAGAATTTGCATTCATTGAGAGCATTCATTGAGTATTCATTGAGAATAATTGAAAATTATTTTGCGTTCGATGGTGTTCATAGTTTTTGATTTAGATTGGGTCTTGTTTTATTTACGCGATGAGGGGTAGGTTTTGTTAAATACAATAATTTGAAAATTCTGCAAACACCAGTATCACTGAAAAATGCTATTTTGCATTCAACGCCAATTTGTCTCCTTGTATTTTTTTTCAAATATACAATTGTTTGCGAAAATAATTTAATTCGTTACTTTATTTTATTATTAATACGACGTATTAGTTTTATATACAGTTCAGTAGAGTTTAATTTTACAATTTCATCAATATATGTCAGTTTTATTATTATATTACCATATAATTACTTACTAATAATATTTAATTTCTGGTGGAAATGTATAAAAGAAGTATAATTTGATTAATTTAAAAGTGGTATTGCGTACTGCTTAATTCTGTAATGAAGAATTAAATTCACCTGGACTACTATCAGAGGATCGGATACGTATTTCAGAATTATTTAATATCCCCCCTTTACACCAAAGCATAATTAAAAGTAAAATATGGGATACTTAATCCTCAGTCGTGCGGTTACTTGTCTGGGCATCCTGCTTTTATTCGTCTTGGGTAGATCCACTCGCTATCAATGGCTGGGCTTAACGAATAATAGCTGAGCACCTGTCTCAAAGCAATGTAAATTTTAAATAGCTTATATGTATAAATAGATATAATATTAAGATCGCAAACTTCTATTGCGTCCATAGCTAGTAAATTCGAAGTTGAATTTGAATCTGAATTTGAATTTAAATTGAAGAAAATTTTAAGTTATTGGGACTATTTAAGTATCTTTATAATGTTGCCAAATAGTTGAATTGGGATTAATTAAGTATCTCGGCAATGTTGCAAAAGGGTTCGATTGGGACTATTTAAGTATTTCTGTAGAGAAAATTTGCTTTCATCACAACATTACTTTTTCCACATGTTTATACAAACAAAATGGTATCAACATTTACGTACTGAGAGACGCCCGTTTGTTTTGCTGTTATAAGTGATAACAGCTTATCAATAACGCCTCACCAGTGGGAGGGCCAGTCTAATCAGCACGTTATCAGCTCGCTTCGAGTACGACAGTGTCCGATCCAATGCGCCATTGTGCCATTAAAATTCTGCTCACATCACAGCCCAGACGCAGACACAACGGAACGCCTTTATCCCGTCGTATCTCATCCGGAATTAAAAAAGTTTAAAAGTTTTAAAACTTTTTAACTCGAGTTAAGAAACGCGCAAAACTTGAGTAGAATGTAAATGCGGAATTATCAAAATCAATTACAATAAATTAATTAAAACAAACAACTTAATAACAATAATTCCGGAGCAAATAAGCATTCAATCAATATCCCATAAATACGAGTATAAACCCAAATGACCCTAGCAGCCGACCACGCTGAAGAAAAAACCGTCCGATTTCCGACGAAGTCTCGCGTTAGTCCTGATAACTCCGAAAAAACGCTTTATAAATTTCATTGCGTGGTCTGCCTCCGATAAGGCCTCAATTATTTACGCGGTTCAGCTCCTGATAAGGGCCATAACTTCTTCGCCGCTTCCCTTCCACGGCCACAGCACTGATAATATTTTTACATAATTTAAAATAAAATCACAGAACCGTCAGCAGAAATATGTTTATGCACACAGAACGTGGAAATTTTATGGCGGTTATTATCGTGATTAATTGTTATTACATGTTGAATTTTAATACTGAATTTACGTGAAAAGAATAGTTTTTTCTAAATTTGTACTACATTATAGCTCTAACATTATAAAGCACTTAATGCTGCACATGCAAAAAGCAAACATTAACATATGCATCAAAAGCAGGTCCACAAGTTTATTTTGTACAATTACATTTAACTATCTCTAAGGATTTAAGTTAAATGAAACTTGTAGCCTTCAAAGCATGAAATTATTGAGTAGTCCAGCAAAAGTGTATAAAATGTTAGTGTTTTGGTTTCAATTATAGTCATCACATTTGAATAATTAAGTTGTTAAATGGACAATAATGATTTTTTAAATTAATTTTGTAGTTTGGATTTTTGTACGAAGCATATATCTGCTCTCAACTTATCTATTACTAATATTAAACTTAATTTTCGTGTTTGTGTACTTAGAAAATCACTTTAACTTGAGCATGCAATTGCAAGACGCGTGTCTCTGCCGTCATTCCGTCTGCAATTACCTTCCTCCTCCAATAAAGTTCTCCTTCGAGGCATCGCTTACAAATTACCGGGCGATTCGCGACGGTCCATCGAATAAACATAATTGTTAACGACGATGTCGGCGGTTTGGAGCGGGCGAGGCGAAGGCCATGGCGCGAGATGAGATATTGAAACGGTCGTCTTCGGCTAATGCAATCGATGCTTACTCCATTAAAGCAAATAACGGCATTTAGCCGGCATGGTAATTGCCCTCGTGGAACGAAAGCGGTTTTAATGGCGAGTTTGTTTGGGCTGGGCATAAGGAGGCCCAATTAAGAGCCTTTTTTTTTGTGGGCCGTTTGCAATTAATTTAAGCAAAAAATCATAATGCGCGTTTTTGGGGGGTTTATTTATATGATCGGTGATTGAGGTTTTAATGGTAGCTCTTGAAATGTGGCTAATTGCTACAATTTCGTCAAACTACCATTATGTGGAATTCAATGCTGTTAATGTTCTGAAGCGGTTACTTCGTATGAAATTATACTCGTACTTTATAAAATTGTAGCGACATGTTTATTTATTTATAAGGATTAACAAATTACCATTTTGACAATTCTTCCTACAAAGAAAATAACTTCTGAGTAATTTCATTGTGTATAAAGTGCAAAAAAAGGAGATAATATCTTTGATTAGTAAAAATGGCAAGATATTTTCCTCAACATGAAAAAATTAACATGTACAATCTCTATATAAGTAATTACATATATACGACAGTCACATCTAGAATTTAAGGTGAATTGTAAAGGAACAGGAAAGTGCACTTTTGCAATTTTTCAGCGATATTTCAGGAACTGTGTAAGATATCCCGGATTTCGGTTCAGTGTATTGAAAGGCACAAAAATGAGAAACTTTACTTTTTTTTTGGTAGCCCATTTCATTAACATATAAATTATTATAACTGTCATGATATACATAAAGTGTAGAAAATTGAAAAATGAAATAAATGTGTTATCTCTGAGAAACTTTTTTCCCATTTGACCAACTCTGTATATATTTCCGTTTAATAGATCCTAAAGGGCGTCGTAAAAGTGACCACCCTGTATGTATGTGTTACGTTAGATTCCTGAACTTAAAATGTTCATTTCAAATGCGCACCTTTGTATATTTGTTTATTGATTTCATTTTAAAAATATTTCGTTTTTTTTCAAATATTCGATTTTGTCTTCAACCTCTTGCTGAGTACCTCCAACAAAAATGGCTTATGCTTGTGAATCTGCGATTGTAAATTTGGTTGTGGTCCTCTTCCCCGTTACTAAATCCTTTTTGATTAATTTGTTGGTACCAGATACCCATGGAGCCCCCGGATTAGAGCTATATTCCGGTGGTCTGTAAACAAAAGTAATTTCATAATTAAACGAATAAGTTAAAATTTGAATGAGAACACATTTTCAGATTCTCTGACTGTTATAATTATAAATGCTAAACTTATACGTTTTAAATTTAGAATTCATGTAGGAGACAGTGATGTTGAATTTGATATTTTAGAAAGAAATTAATTGTTTTTTATAAATTCCAATGTAATTGAAGAGATGCGACAATCTAACGGATAACTTTTACCATATGAATTTGAACAAAACAGTGTATATTCTATGAATAAGTGTATCAATTTCATGCCAAAATGATGCACACAAATTCAAAATAATTAATTGTCTATAACCAGATATCAAGACAAAATGCACCCTAAAAAATTCAGAAGTTTGGAGAACCCATAAAACGTGTGCTTCCGTCAAAATTGTTTTTAATTTTTTCGTTATCAAGTAACTTTCCCACCCTATAGAAATGTGAACATTATAAAAATAGATAATTATTATAGATTAACAATTATATACTCTATATATATATATCAGATAGTAACTGATAGGCTCGCACGGTTTTCAATTGTTTAAAACGTTTTTTATTTTAAATTCATGCAACTTTTGTAAATCAGGACCTTACTGTTTTAGACTATTATATTAAGAAACATTTGAAAAGTGCGTTAAACTATACTGCAGAAGCATCTTTGTGTTTTAAACAAACAGTAATATTGTGTTGCACTTCAAAACTGTTTTAAAATAGGGTCTTCAATTTTTTTAAACGATTTTTTTTAATTCATAAAATCTTAACTTTTCTAAATCAGGATCTTACTGTTTTAGACTATTATTTTTAGAAACATTTGAAAAGTGCTATAACTGAACTGCAGAAGAGTACTAGTGTATTAAACTGAATTGCAGAAGCATCCTAGTGTTTTAAACAAGCAGTAATTTTGTGTTGCACTTCAACGCTGTAAATCAGGACCTTACTGGTTTAGTATGTATTATAAATTTGTAGTTGTAGACAAAATTTGGATAAAAATTTCAAATGGTTTGCTTAAAAATATTTAAAAATGCCTCTAAATTATGTGGACATGGCTTAACCACAGATTACAGGAATCAAAAGAAGACGATTTAATTAAACTTATCTATATACAAACGCGTTTGGTTTAGCCAGTATTCAGCTTCAAAGTAAATTTAAAAAGAACAAAATTTGCTTATAAAAAGAGAACGTTTACATTAATTTGGATGTTGTTTGTTATGACACTTTATACGGGTATAACTCATATTTTGACATACTATTGTTATTATCAGTAGACCAATTGTGTATAAAACAAGTGAGGCCCAACATTAATACATTCATATTTTTAATGCATTTTTAAATTCGAGTGCACTATTTTGTTTTCATATATGTTATTGCATATTTTTGCACGTAAATTGTCGTTGTCAATTTATTCGGTTTGATTGTTTGTATTGGTATGAGAGCTGCCTGGTATTGAATCATAAATGCAATCATCAATAGAAATATTGTGCGGAACACTCGATAGAAATTTCGTGTGGATGCACACACAGCTCACGTTGGAGCCCCAGTCGATCTGCGTCAAATGGGCCTCTTCTCCTGCGGCCATTCGTGCCCCGATAAAGCCTCTCCCACGGAATCAAGGAGCGGAGGCAATTTTTCGCCCCCGCCGGAAGCGGCATTCCATCTGGCCGCCCCCGACGTCACAATAACGTTTTATTGAAGCTGCCCCGGCGAAGCTCCCGTGTGTGTGTGTCAACGTAAGCACCGGGGGTGGGGTAATCCGGGGGCGGAATTACATACGTTCGAAAGGGTGCTGGGGGGTGCGAACAGGACAAATCACGCAGGCATCCAATATTGACGAGCAGAGACACAGGACGAGATGACTTCGTCGCGAATAGGACACGCATGGGAAATAAAAAACAAACAGGGGGCGGCTGCCCCCGGCCCCCGGGGGCCCCGGAAGACGAGCGCAATTTACAAACATGACCTGGGACATCGGATCCGGCCCACCCCCGGCATTCTTGCGTGTGTGTGCTCGTGTCCGCCCCCGCGCCAAATTGCGTCTCGGTGAGTAGGTAAGCTAAGAGAGTTCTGCGGCAATTTCCCCATAAGGATTACATGGGAGCTTATCAGACTCCGAATACATCCGGTCGGGCTGGTCGTCGAATTCGTCTAAGTCCCTTATCAGCGATGTGTATATTGGGCTGCCTAACCTCTGCGCGGGAGCCGCCATCTTGAATTACGCGCGAGTTTTAAATTATTTGAATTATTAATTAATTAATTAATTTAATTAAATATTTTTACGGTCTGCCGGGTTCGATCCATGGAACTTCCTGTCGTGTGTGTTTACAAGCCCGAGACGTTACGCAATGCGCTAATCTCGGAACTGATAAGAGTCACACTAAATGTATGTGTTAAATATTATCGCAGGACATCCTGTCGAATTGTGCTGAGGCGCGCGAACTAGTAGCGCCATCTGGCGAAGGATTGATAAGAAAAAATTACAGGTGGCTGCTATCGCCCGGGTGTGTCCCCCGAGCGACACAAGTACTATAAATTACAGGTGCCTAGTGATAACCAGGAATACCACCTGTCGTACCAACTTAAATTTTTCGTAATCCCTGTGATTTGGTAATATACGGGTACCGATTGAGAAATAAATTTCGTGTCAATATACGAGGCCGTAAAATATTAAATCCAATATGGCGTGCGTGTGTAAATTGAAGATGGACGACAGCGTAAAATGTACAGGAGGATCGACTAACAGCGTGTGCAAATCCAAAATGGCATGCGTGTGTAAATTCAAGATGGAGTCCAGCGTAAAATGTACAGGAGGATCGACTAACAGCGTGTGCAAATCCAAGATGGCCCGCGTGTGCAAATCAAAGATGGAGGACAGCGTAAAATGTACAGAAGTATCGGTTAACAGTATGACGCGTTTATCATCATGGCGAACAGTGAACTTGTCCTGAAAGGCGATTCGTAATTAACGGAAGATGAAGGTTGAAGTTGAAATCTATTGCCGTCCAAAAATTGAAACTCCTTATTTTTGCTGTTAAATCAGTATCAAATAATAACGGTTATCAAACTTGTACCGACATAGTTGCGGTTACGTCCAAGTTGAACGGAGAACCTGAAGTAACGTGCCTACGTACCCGATTTCACGTAATGTGCCCGCCACAAAGACGTCCGGACAACGCCTTATCAAGGAAAAAATGCTCCGCGACCGTCCCGCTAATTCAGCAGTTCTAGTTTGAGCTTCTTACCGTTCAAACGTTTACCGTGCAACGATAATTAACAATGGCTTCAGTTGCGCAATTAGCAAATGCTGCAGTGAGCGAAGTGGCAGCGTTTATGAACTCAGGGGTGCGCGATCCCGAGGAAATTAAACGTCATGTAAAATTGTGCACAAAAAACATCAAAATTTTAAACGGGGTTGCCAAGAAAAGTGACAGTCTCGGCGAAAAAAACCGTGTCGTTAGTGCTGTGGCGAAGATGCAGGGGTATCGTACTATTCTGAAGACCCTGCACAACGTCGTGGGAGCAGGTGCTGCAGTTCGGGCCGAAAACCCCAGCGATAGAATAAAGTGGCAGGATTTACATGCTGCATTTGCTAGTAGAATTCGCACTGGCGTCTTTATTAATTTAAAACACAAAGACCCTCTGATGTTCCTCGAGGAGTGCGGGCCGATGTTTGTGCGTCGCCTGGGCAATGCTGTGATGAGGGACGAATTCGTCAAAATACATTTAATATTCTGTGGCAAGTTTATTAAACCTGGGGCTACGACGGGCATCGAGGAGTACAAATATCTGAGCACAAATAGTTTCACCATCCGCAGATATGATAATATCAGCGAGCACTACGCGGAATCGGTGATGATCCCGCTGATGGAGAAACTAGAGGAGTTTCAGGTAAGTTCTTTAAGATTTTTAAAACCGCATTTTTTAAAACGCTTGTTTCTTGGCGCAGGAGCGCGACTCCGGATGGGCGTTGTCGGAGGTCGTTAACATGGTGTTGGCCATCAATAAATATACTCCGCTACTAGGATCTTCCTACGTCAAACTTCCCGAAATAATTGCACGTAAAAAAGCTTGTATCAATATACAAAATGAGGACGACGCATGTTTTGCATGGGCTATAACATCGGCCCTCAACCCTGCATCAACAAATGAATCAAAAAGGACATCGTCATATCCTCACTACTCCAGAGTCCTAAACCTGCAAGGCATAACATTCCCAGTGACGCGCGAGCAAATTGGGAAATTTGAGCAAATGAATGATATCTCTGTCAATGTATATATTCTGAAAAAGCGTAGCGGTAAATTCAGCGTCAGCCCCTCCAGACTCACGCCTGACAAGCGTGAGAGACATGTAAACCTGCTGCTAATTCAAAATGTATACATTGACGAGGAAGAGGAATATGATGATATTAATGACGAACCTCTTATGTACCACTACGTTTGGATAAAAAATTTAAGCCGGCTCATCTCCTCACAATTAAGCAGACATAATGGTAAAGTTCACGTGTGTGATAGATGCTTGCACTATTTCCAATCCCAGGAAATATTGAATATGCACGCCATGGAATGTCAAAAATATAATAAGTACAAGGTGGTTCTGCCGGGCGGCAAGATATTATTTAAGAACTATGATCGCAAAGAGCGATGTCCCTATATAATATATGCCGACTTCGAGAGCATGCTGAAATCAGTCAAAATTAAATTAGGCGCGAAAGGGGAGAAATTCCAGGAGCATGTGGCTCATAGTGTGGGATATTATTTCAAATGTAGTTACGAGGATTCCCTCTCGTACTACAGAAGCTACAGAGGACCTAATTGCGCCGAATGGTTCGCGCACGAACTGGAACAACTCGCAGAAGATGTGGATACGGCGCTAATGGAGAATATACCAATGGCTCCGCTTACTCCTGAGCAAGAGCAAAAATTCAGGCAGGCAGACACATGCCACATATGTGAAAAACCTCTAGGTCGGGAACGTGTGCGAGACCACTGTCATTTGACGGGGAAATATAGAGGAGCCGCCCACAATCAATGCAACCTGGAATATCAAGACTCCCGAACGATCCCGGTAGTTTTTCACAATTTTAGCGGATATGATTCCCACCTGCTGCTGAAAGATGTGGCGCTAAAATTCGATGGAAGAGTCAGCATAATCCCCAACAATTCAGAGAAGTTCATTTCGTTGCTGAAAGATGTCAATCAAAATCAAATAAAATTTAAATTTATCGATTCCATAAGATTTATGGCATCAGGACTGGATAAATTGGCTTCGTATCTCGAAGAGAAACCAATTATTCGAAAAGAATTTCCTCACCTCGATGACGAGAAGATTGCTCTGCTCACCCGCAAGGGGGTATTCCCCTACGACCATGTGCAGAGTTGGTCCAATTTAGACGAGACCAATCTCCCGAACATAGACTCCTTCCACAGCAAGCTTACCGACTCCAACATCAGTACCGCTGACTATGAACATGCTCAGAAGGTATGGCGGGAATTTGGCATAAAAACGCTGGGCGAGTATAGCGACATTTATTTGAAAAGCGATGTACTTCTCCTGGCAGACATCTTCGAGGCCTTCAGGAGCGTTTGCCTGAAAAATTATCATCTGGACGCAGCCCATTATTTCACGGCGCCAGGCTTGAGCTGGGATGCGATGCTGAAGCTTACTAGAATTGAACTTGATCTTATTGAAGATGTGGATATGCTGCTGTTCTTCGAGCGGGGTATCCGAGGAGGCCTTACCCAATGCTCCAAGAGACATGCCCGTGCAAATAATAAATATATGGGAGATAGTTATGACCCGACATCGCTTACTAACTACCTCATGTACTACGATATAAACGCAATGTATGCATGGGCAATGTCGCAGCATCTCCCTTCAGGAGAGCTGAAATGGGTGGAGGGTGACGTCTCCTCCTTTAACTTCAACCTCCCAGACAATAACTCGATAGGATACGTCTTGGAGGTAGATCTCGAGTATCCGCAGCATATCCACGATCGCCAGAGAGATCTTCCCATGGCACCGGCGAAAGGCAGGGCCCCCGGCTCGAAGCAGGAGAAAATGCTCGCCACCCTTTTCTCCAAGGAGAAGTACATTGTCCACTATCGCAACCTGAAGCAATATGTAGCAGAGGGCCTGAATGTGACTAAGATACATAGGGTGATGCAATTCGCCCAATCTCCATGGTTGAAACGGTATATCGACCTGAACGCCGAGCTCAGGCGAAACTCGCGAAATGAGTTTGAGAAAAATTTCTTTAAACTCATGAGCAACGCTGTATTCGGTAAGACCATGGAGAATGTTCGGAACCGGCGAGTAATGAAGCTCGTACACAAGTGGCATGGGAGGTATTCGGCACAGTCGCTAATATCAAAGCCGAATTTCCACAACTCCACCATCATCGCCGATGATCTTGTCATGATCGAGCTATTGCAGACTGAAGTTCTTTTCAATAAACCGATTTATGTAGGCATGGCAATCCTTGACATATCCAAAACTTCTCTGTACGACTTCCATTACTCGTACATGAAGAATAAATACGGCACCGACAATTGCACCCTCTGCTACACTGACACCGACAGTCTCATATACCAAATTAACACCGAGGACGTGTATAGAGACATAAGGACGGACATTGATCGCTTTGACACCTCCGACTATGATCCTGCTAACCTCTACGGAATTCCCCCGATGAATAAGAAAATCCCGGGACTTATGAAGGATGAAAACGCAGGTAAGTTAATTAAGAGTAATTGCGCGTATGATGCTAATTATTTTTATTTCTGTTTTAAAGGACGTATCATGGAGGAGTTCGTGGGGCTCCGCGCGAAGATGTATGCATGCAGAGTGGAATCCTCTGCAGACACGAAAAAGGCAAAAGGTGTTAAGAGCTATGTCGTCAAAAATAAGATTTCGTTTGACGACTACCTCGCATGCCTCAATGACGGTGTCGAGAGGTCGCACGCCCAGCATAGCATCAGGTCCTTCAACCATCAAGTATTCACCATCCTCCAAAAGAAAATCAGCCTCAGCCCACGCGACGACAAACGACATCTTTTGGAGGCAAACCACACCACGCTTCCATGGGGGCATTATTCCCTTATGGATCTAGATTAGTGCAGCTTTTGTATATTGTGTTTAAGGAATCTAGTTTTAACTTATTATTTACGCTATGAATATTTTGCATCTCCATTTTTATATCATGTATTTAAAGAATCTAGTTTTAACTTATTATTTATGCTATGAATATTTTATATCGTGTGTTTAAAGAATGTATTTTACACTATGAATATTTTACATCTCCTTTTTATATCGCGTGTTTAAAGAATGCATTTTTAACTTAATATATTTATTTACACTATGAATATTTTGCATTTCCTTTTTATCGTTTTCAGGTTTCGTTTAATTAAACTCAAATATATACGTTTTATAAAATTTTATTCGTATAAAACTGTTTGACATAAACTATTACTATTATTTCTATTTTTTAATACATATTTACGTAAAACGTGTACATTAACAACGGAACAAATTGAATATCTATACTTATGAACACTACAACTATCTAACGTTTTGAAATAATTCGGACAATTATGATCTAATTCTAAATCTTCCACATATCTATAGAAATATCTTAAATATGAGGCCTTTTGGCTTCCCTTAACGTAGACGATATCGGCGGGGAATTTGGCGAAAATATGAGGTAACTCCTGAAGATCAACGTGACCCCAGCTGTATCGCAGACCGTGATGATTTCGTTCTAACCATCGAATTTGTCGTTTATACTTGTCTGGAACTTCGGAGAATCGCCCGAGCGGTTTGAACAGATAGCACACAGGTCTTCCATCATAGGTAAAAACCAGCTCCTTGGGTGTAAATTCAGGAACATTGAATCCTTGTATATCCACAAATAATATCTTCTGCGGTGCCAAATTTCTTTTCGGAAGAATCACTGTCCTCCGAATGGACGCAATTTGTTTCAGAAGAACCGGTTCCAATACTTCCCCGACCTTCTTTATACGATCGGCAAACCTCCGCCTGTCGCACGCTTCCCGCATCCAGTTCACTTTGTCACACCCATCTATCTCTTTTTCCACTTTATAATTAAATATTACTGCTGGTAAATCGAAAGTGACGTACTTGGTTATATTCATTTTAAATTAGCTTTCGTACGATCCCGGACAATGGAGTATATTCCACAATAGTATCATTCAGAATGAGACAATAAGCGCGAGTATTATCCTTAAATGACGACGAAGCTTCCATCTCAAGTCGTAAGTCCACCGTAGATGATTTTACACTTTCGTTTTGCTTGGACACGTCGAAAACAAACATTGCGTAGTTTTTAAAATCAGCAAACGAAAAGTGAGGTTGATTAGTTCGTCCAAAATAACTCTGCTGAAACTGACAGAACATGTTGTACGCGGTTAAATAATCGTTGTTTTGAAAATCTAGATTTAAATGATCGTAGGGGTACGATTCAGAATTCAGGAAGACTCTAACGTTTCTAATTTGGCAGTGATCAAACATTGATGCATTCTCGGCAGCTACTCCCTTTTTATTTTCTTGGAACGCGATAATTATAAAGCGTGGTTTCTCTAAACTACTAGAAGTTTTTACAGCCCAAATGTCGTCCCTAGACTTTTTCATTGCAGGTAATTCATGGAGCTCCCATTTTCGGAACGCAATCAGAATACGTGGGTCGTTTTTAATTTGCTCATACATTTGTAATTTTAACGTATCATTTAATTGAACGTGTGGCACACGCCATTCAATTTTATGTATGTTAAATTTAATCTGATTAACCACAGCAGCAACATCATTGCATTTGAAACAATTGACATCGCTGGAGGAACGCAGCAAAATTAGTTCTTGCTTTACGTTGATAATGAGTTTATTATAATCTTCTGCGAACCCCATTAAACATTTTAGGGGTATGAGTGCAAAGAACTTTTTGTTTGCAAAATAAGTATTTACTGCTTGCCCCACTGCACACCATCCTGCAGTTCCTAGTACTTTCATGTCATCACCAGAATTGTAAGAAAGATATCCTTTTAATGTAGTTGTAATTCCCAAGTCCCTTGTTCGGTCAACTTCGATTCCATTTAGTTCATATCGAATTTCCTCGAATAAGAATGCAAATGCATTTGTAACCAACTCAAATGTTTTTCCAGCGGTTAAATCATGCTCAATTGCACCACTTATGTAAAGAAAACTGTTGGCTGGATGTGTGTAAATATCTTGGTTTTGAATTGCTATTCTGATTTCATCATTATTTCCAAAGTTCGACGTTCGAGGCTGATATGTGTGATATTGATCGTTAACGATACTCTCGTCAAATCGCACTTTATCAAAAACGCTAATTTTATCCATTGTATTTAATTCTGTAGCCAAGAGATGATAGCTTTTCAATATTTTCACGTGTTATCTCTCTGACAGCGAAATCAGTTCTGACGCTGTGCGGACTTCTCTGCGCGTTATATACTATCCCCATCACAGGGCCTTTAACTCAAGTCGAACTAAAATATGTTCACCTCTGAAGTTGACAGGATTCCCTTCTTGATCCACTATTTTAAGTGTGATGGTATCTATACTGTTGCGAGCATTCACAGGCAGATACAGAATATTGCGCGGATCTATGATAATTCCGTAACCGGGGTCTACTGAAGGGGTAAACTCGAATAAAGTATGGGATAATTTACCGTCATAATATGCTCCCGTAACAATGTTGCACTCGATTCTAATAGTACTGACTTTAATTATTTGCACTGGGAGATCGGATCTGTACAGTTTTCCTGCCTTTAAAATTTTCTTTCCGGAGAAACCCAATAGTGTTCCAATTGTTCCTTTATTGGGGGAGAAATCTATATCAAATTTACTTTTAATCTCACACTGAAGAGTATTGTTGTTCGGCTTTAAAGATAAAATGGTGTCAGCTTGTGAAATGTCGATGTTATATTCCTTGGCCAACTCTTGCTGCAGGTACAATTCAATATCGCGAATTTCGTACGAACCAGTTAAAATATTTATAATCTTGTTATTGCAAATAAATTTACTGTTGATGCCTTCTTCGATATTTGGTATCGAGTTGTATGTATGAAACCCGATCAAGCCTAAGCAATACTGTCTGTTAGAATCTAGATCTATCGGAGGATGATAGTTAACCGAGAGCACGCTGGTTACACCTTGCAGGGTGAAAGTCTGGGACATGACTAAACATATATTGCATACTCTTTATTTATACAAGAATTCTAAACATAAGTGTCCACAGTTGTAGGAATTAAAGTATTGATATTGATCATGATTATATTTGATTTCACAATTTTTAAAATATTTCCTCAGCTCTACCGGAGGGGTCAGGTTTCCAAAACTGTCAAAATACTTAACGACATTGCCTCTTTTTTTATATGCTACCCAATGCGTGCCATCTCCCCTCAAAGAATCCATATTAACAATAGCGGATTCGTTGTAATGGGGTACTGGAGGTAAATTATTGCGCATAAAGACTCCTCTGAAATATTTTACGTTTTTAGTAAATTTATTCAAGTCGATGTCGGTGAGAGCGCGCTTAGGTAGCAATGTTAACAGTTTTTTGGTCTTTGTTGTTTAAGATAAAGACCCATTCCTTTACGGTAAGGTTTCAGGTACAATCCTTGTCCTTTCTTGCCTAGAGCAATTGCCTCCATCGTCTTGTTATGCCTCTCAGACTCGGACAGTTTTTTGCGGGCTTCACCAACAGAACTTACTGCCTTAGCAATACCCGCAGCTCCCCCAGCCAGCGAACCTAGTGCACTTAAGCCTGCAAACAGCGGTATGAGCGGTAAAAATCCTCCGCGCTTAGGAATTGGTATTATTCTTGGAGTTCGAATTTTCTTCCTTCCTCCAGAATTCTTAATTGCAAGTTTGGCCGCAGAAAGTGCCACACTCGATCCTTCCTTAATACCTCCAGGTTTAGAGATTTTTCTCTTGAATCCGTTCAAACTCTTTCTAGCCTTAGCTACTACGCCGCTTCTTAAGAACGTTTTCTTAATACCCATTCCCGTCTTTCGTTTTATCTTCATTGCAGCTGCAACAGCTAAAGCCGTGGCTTTTTCACCAAGTTTAGAATCGCTTGCTTTTACACGAGCCCAGGCAGCCTCCTGGAGTTCTTTGTCCGCTCTGTGACGCTCGCTTAAGTTATTTTTAGAGTTTGAATATGCAATGTCGTGACGTTTGCATGCGACGTCTAGAGGGTTTATGCCGGGGTCTCCTCGTTGCAGACGCTTTTGTAGTTTGGTGCCGGGCCCGCAGTACTGGTAACCGGGCAAGTGAGCCTCGAAAGGTAAATTGTTAATAAGCGAGTTGATTATTCCTGATCCGTGGTGTGCAGACATTTAAACGATCTCTCTCTTGTCACCAGTATTTATACCATCACACTTGAGAATCGCGTGTCAGTACGATGAGGGTTATTAAACAGAAGAGTTCTTTGACAATTGAGAACATGGATACGTGTATTGGCGGTAAAGGCATAAAACATCGTCACAGTGAACTGTTACCAAATTCAATACGTGCACTTATATGTGGGCCGTCGAATTGTGGCAAATCAAACGTTATGCTTTCCCTTCTGTTCGAACCGAACGGTTTAAAATTTGAAAACGTCTACATATACTCTAAATCTCTCTACCAACCCAAATATGTCTTTTTAACAAAAGTGTTCAATGAACTTGAAATGGTTGGATACTTTCCGTTCACGGAAAACGGTGAAATTCTAAGTCCCAGTGAAGCCAAAGAAAATTCCATATTCATATTTGATGATGTGGCATGCGATCGACAGGATAAAATCAGAGAATATTTCAGCATGGGGAGGCATAGAAACGTTGATTCGTTTTATCTGTGTCAGACTTACACGCGCATTCCCAAACATTTGATACGTGATAATGCAAATTTAATTATTTTGTTCAAACAAGATGATCTTAATCTTAAACACGTCTACAGCGATCACGTCGGTACCGATATGAGCTATGAAACATTTAAAAGTATGTGTGCCAACTGTTGGAATGATAAATACGGATTCATTGCGATCGACAAAGATAGTGACATCGATAAAGGTCGGTATCGCAGGGGGTTTGATCAGTATATATTACATGACTCTGAGAAACAGCATTAGTTCACCTTGAGTTATAGAATAAGCCTGTTCATATCAGCCTCTTTATATCAGCCTCTTTATATAAGCCTGTTTATATCAGCCTGTTTATATCAGCCTCTTTATATCAGACTGTTTATATCAGCCTGTTTATATCAGCCTGTTTATATCAGCCTCTTTATATCAGCCTGTTTATATCAGCCTGTTTATATCAGCCTCTTTATATCAGCCTGTTTAAAAGAGATCCGATCATGGAGAAGCAAGTATCTAAGCGGTTGATTAATATAAAAGATAAAATTCGAAAAAAATTATTGGCTCTTAGAGTGAAAAGTTCAGAAGACGATGAAATTTTAAATAAAACATACAAACCGCTTATCGACCCAATTAAAAATTTAATCAAGACGTCAACTATAATTTCCACGTCGAATCCGTATCTGCATACACCTCCTACAATTAGTAAGAAGTCTCCTCAATCACCGCAGCATATTTCCAAGCAAATATTCAATCCTGATACGCCTAATATATCGAAAATAACTGATCGAAGACAATCTAACCCCAAACAGCTAGAGATCACTGCATATAAATACGAAGAACCTCCAAAAGTTCACTTTGCTCCACCCGAAACGTATGAGAGCCTACCTGAAATGACATATTATAATGATAAGGTAGCAGAAGATTCTGATAATGTTTTGGTAGCAGAAGATGCTGATAATGTTTTCAATGAAGAGCCTCAATTCGAACCATTAACCGAGGAAGGAATTTTACAATACTTGGAACAGTATCCTCCAATAGTGAGACCATTGCTTATTGGTTACATAGGAGACGTTAAGAATGTAGCTTTCGATAAATCTACATTTACAGGAGCTGTATATGATATAAACACAAGTTCTATCACTGTTGGCAATAAAATCGTCAATATTGACAGAAATGGGAACATTGAATTAGACGGAAAAGTATTTGAGGGTACAGAAGGATTATTTGAGCTACTTTTTAAGAAAGATCCAAATAATTACACCAAGCAAGATAGAGAAAATTATGTAAATCTTCTGCTTCATTCTAATGCATTATACCGGAATCACGATCCGACAAAGCAGTTACAAGGAAATCGCTCTGACAAATATTTGAGTATTATTAAACCCATACTTGCTCGCAGAAAACGTGAAAGACAAAATACGGAACCTCGGTCAATAGCTAACGAACTGTTGGAAGCAGTCGAAGAGTCTCAAAACTTAAACCGAAGCATGAGCTGGACTGGGACTTATCTGGCACCGTCAAGTACAAGTGGTGCGGGATTTGATTCCAAATTGTGTGTTGAAAATAAGCCATACCGATACACGTATTGGAATGATCCAAACGAATTGATCGAACGATTATGGCTACTTCATGCCTCCAAGAATGCTGGAAATAACTCTCACATGAATGAAATCGTTGCCATTGAAGAAGAGCTAAGAGAAGCCAATATAATCTATTAAATTTATTCAAAGAAGTGCCATTCTCGCCATGAGTGTTGACAAGTTCGGTCGATTTTCTCATACGTCGGGCCAGACTCCTGGGATGCGAGGTCCTCCTGGAGTCGGATTTAGCTTGACCGAAAGAGGAGATTTCGATGTTAAGGGTAAACGTTTAAAACGAGTCAGGGATCCCGAAGAGTTTACGGATGCATCAACCAAGAGATACGTCGATACAAAAATTGATCAGATTAGTGCGCCCGTTGAAAAGAAACTGGATTCAATTGTTTCAAAATTTGATGATCTAAAACTAAAAAACCAACGTACAATCAGCACATTGAGTGATCTGATAACAAAATGCTATAAAGAAAATCATACACATGGAACAAAAATTGATTCACTCCTACAGGAACTGAAAAAACTAGTGGAGGGAAATAAGGAGAAAATAATCAAGTTAGATGAACTTTATGTGAAGCAAGAAGAATCTCTAAAGGAAAACAAGACGGAATTAGACGTTAAAGCCTTTAACTTTCAAAGACAGTTGGATGAAAATCTGGTGAAAATTAATAATATAAGACCTGAGGAGATGGTACAGGCCACTGGCTGGAAAACATATACCGAGGATACGGACACAAAAATTGATAATATCGATAGATATATAGCAGACATGAGGAAGACAGTTGATATATCTATGGCAGAAATGCGGAATACAGTTGATAAACAATCTAAAGCCCTCGAGAAATTGAACGAAAACGTGAAGAAAAATATACCGGAGCCACTTCAATTTGCGGCGTTGATAGCAAATGTGGAGAAAATTAAAGCACAATTGGCAGAAAACCTAAGGAAAATTGATATACTTTCTGCACAACAAGAAAAATCTCAGAGAGAAATCGACGAAGCCAATGTGTTGAGGAAACCCGTCAGTAGTATTAGTGGACGTATATAAAGACGGAGGCTACAGCACAAATGCCTCGCAGAGCACAATCATGAGTAAAATTAAACAGGACGTGGTTACCGAGCTCCACAGACCTGCACGAAAAAATTTCAATAGACGCCGCACGATACTAAAAGGTATCGACGATTTGTGGCAGGCTGATTTGGCTGAATTTCAATTATACTCTCGAGAAAACAAAGGTTACAAATTCATGCTAGTTGTCATCGATTGCTTTTCAAAGTTCCTGTGGACTGCTCCATTAAAGGATAAATCGGGGTCGAGTTTGAGCAGTGCATTTAAAAAGATATTTGCTGCGGATGGTAGGACCCCTAAAAATTTACAAACTGATCAAGGGAAGGAATTTTATAATCGTGAGTTTACTTCGCTCATGCACAAACATGGGATAAATCATTACTCGTCGTATACTACAATTAAAGCGTCGATGGCCGAACGAGTTATTCGCACATTGAAAGATAATATTTATCGCGCATTCAGTCTGCAGGGAAAATACAACTGGACGGATATACTTGACGATGTCACAACACAATATAATCACCGGAAGCATAGTACCATTGGAATGCGTCCGAGCGACGTATCAAGCGATAATGAGCATCAGTTGTTGAACTCTGTGTATTCGCATATAAAAATAGCTGGTGATCGAAAATTCGTCGTTGGGGATATTGTACGAATCAGTAAACAAAAGGCTCTGTTCGAGAAGGGTTATACACCAAACTGGTCAACAGAGCTGTTCAAGATTAAAACCGTGAAAATCAGCCAGCCTGCTGTTTATTTACTTGAAGATATGCACGGCAGCCCAATAAAAGGTGCCTTTTACACTGAAGAGTTGCAGAAAGCAAAGCACTCTGACGTGTATCTCGTGGAAAAAGTTTTACGTAAAAAGGGAAAAAAAGTGTTCGTTAAGTGGCTGGGTCTTGACAAATCGCAAAACAGCTGGATAGACAATACGAATATTTTATAAAAATGGAATCCCTCAACGACATCGGTGACGACGACGACTTGCCGAAGAAGAAAGCAAAGTCTGCTGCAATAAAATTTTGTCCTAATTGTCAACGTTCCGTGAAGGCCACCTACAGACGTAAGAGCGATTCTTCCACACATCTGCTGGCCGTTTTACTATGCATCGCTTGCTGCATTCCATGCGTGGCGTACCTCTGTTGTAAACCGAAATCCTATACATGTACTGTTTGCGACACTTGTATTATATAATTATTTTTCTCCATGTACTTACGGAAATAAATATAACTATTTAATTATTATGATGTTTTATTTTTTATCAAAAAAAAAAAGTACCCTTGCCAGGGTTCGAACCTGGACTGCAACGTTGAGTCTTACCAGTTAGACCACCGGGGCTATTGAACACTAATTACCTGAAAACGATATAAAAGAGGTCTACAAAATAAAAACTCCAACAACAATAATACATAATACAAAATATATTAAGTTAAAACATTGGTTACATTATTATTTAAAGTTGTCACATTATTCACACTGGCATAGAAAAGTTTTAAAAATCTCCCGCCATCGCGAAAATGAACATGTTTGAACGGTACAACGAAAAGCCCCATCAGTACAGCGATTGCGTAGATCATGAACCCTACGAATCCAAGGATGGATACCACACATGTGAATTTTGACATCCTAGACGAATGCAGATTGAACACCTGTAGATTGGATCTGGACCTCCTTCAGTTTCGGTCCGTCCAAAAACGTTGTAATGCATATAACACGGGAGCCTTCTTCTGTACTGTTGATCGCTCTTGATACTGGGATGCAACAAATGCCAAACTTTGTACAATTCAAGCCCCTCGAGTTTTCTTATGTACTGTTCAGGGAGATACTTCATGTGTTCGCTGTTCAGCTGACTATTGTAGTATGCGTCTATGGCATCATTTACACGCACTATTAAAAGTTCGTCCATAGTCGTTGCCCAGATTAGAAAATGATGCACACAACTGTTTCAACTCTTGGTATGCTTCAATATCGCGTTTTAGTCTGCGTATATTCTCGAAGTGCTGTACAATCTTACGCCGTAATTGTCTCTTCTTGTTCATTGCACGTTCGGGCTGTTTCTAAATCTCGGCCTAACTGATCTTGATTATATATGCACAGTTCCAATATGGCGTCGACGTTCTCGCGGTGAATTGATTCTAAATCGTATTCGGCCGTGTTCAGAATTCTTACGGCTTCTGCGCTGTCGCAATTCTTGCTCACACTCAGCACATTCAGGATACAGTTGTTATAAAAATCGAAAAATTTTAGCTCCTCCAGTCTGCTCACCCTTTTTTCAACGAGCATCTGCGCTTTGCACAACACATCGAATGTTTTTCTATCCAACATGATTCTTACGCCTTTACTTTCGATGCGAGCCCAAGGCGTTTTCTTTAGATTCGAGCCTAGGAACACGTCGCACCCGCTATACATCTGGTAAAAAGGTTTTTTCTCCTCGTCGGCCTCAACACTGCGTTTTCTTTTACAGGATCTTTTCGTATTTAAATGTTCTTGAATTAGATCTTTGCGACTCATGAGATGGTTCCATTCCGTATGTAGAAATGAAATATGCGTGTTTTTTGAGCCCGATAATCGAACGGCTGGATAAAAGCCTCGGGCGGGGCTGAAGCCTACTGCAATGTGGACGTTTCCTCTCTTGTTCAATGGATATCGGGTCTCGTTCACAAGCCTGCACTCTGATCGTATGCTCTGGTCAAACTCGTTTAAAAGTTCATCGATGAAATCCAATCCGTCGTCGTCATCTTCGCAGTTCGATAAATCAACAACTTCGTTGCTCGATGAAACGTGTGGCGTTTGTTGCTCGACAATTTCGTTGCTCGATGAAAGGTGCGGCTGCATCATTTCATTGTATGTTTCAGGAAAGCCCGGTGTTGTGCTGGGATCAAATTCCAGAGCACAATACTTGTTTAAATTGTGCCCCAACTTGTGAATTATGAATGCTTCTAGGTCGGTCAGTTTATAGTCTGTACTTGGATTATAATAATAAAGACCCCTTTCTTGCGCCATCTTTAACACGATTATGATTAACTGAATTTAAAGCATTTCATATTGTATTTATACTACTTGAGAATTTTTGGACAACCAATCAGATTAATGTGCGGTTTTCCTCATGGAAGTGGTATTTTCTGAAGATTTTCTAACGGTTATTCGCTTCCTGCAGATTTGGAATTTAATCGGGCTGGTTACCACATCCTGGTACTGTTTTCCTTATGATATGAAAAGTTTTGCTTGTTTAAAAGGAAGGTTATTGGGTAAAATAAATGGTTATATAAGATTTCAATTATATTTTATTCACACATTAATTATTTATGTATCCTTACATCAAAATCACGGCGTATTATATTGTAATAAACATGCAGACATTCCAACATCAAATAAGTGTTTTGAGAATGCGTGTGTTGTGAGATTAACGTAGATATTGTAGTGTATAAATCTCCATCTACTGTTAAACATGCAGACAATATCACATTATAATACATATTAAATTCCAACGCTTTTAGCATATTCAACTTATAATTAATCACTTTTGTCAAATCGAATAAATTTGCGAGCGTTTCTTCAGACACGATGATACTCAATCTGCGCTGTTCAATCCATACGGCCATGATGTCACGATAGACGTTTTTGACGATCTTATGATCGCCGATGGTGATGGGGTTCTGCATCTGCGAGATGTTGATTGCAGAAAACTGGTTCCATTCCTCCTCGTTGAAGAAGATGCAGGAGTGAGCGCCCCAGATTTTCACAATTGGGCTGAAGCCTGCTGTGGGGCTGATACCGATGGACACGTTCTTTGTTCCAGACTTGTTCAGTGTATAAGTTGATTGGCCCAGAAGTGTAGGCTCCTTCTTGATGCTGTCATCGAACGTGCGGATTTCCATTTCTAGAGGATCGACCTCGGTTTCAACTTTAACGAAAGACATCTTAATTAGTCGGCTGTTTATACTCGAATGGTTTTTAAAACTCCGGCTTAAATATATAGGTAGACCCCCTCCATACAAGACTTACATTCTGTCCAATATATCCTGCGTTGAAAATATAATTGCGTCCTCTGAATTATCGCTCCGATCCAAATCTCTCCACTCCAACAAATCGCTCGAATTCCTCGAATGTCAATCTTCGAGCCGGTTGCACGGATGGGTATCTCACAGGTGTTAGCGTGGCCAAAACAGGCGCTGGGTCTTCTTCTAATTTTCTCTTCTTAGCTGATTCGGGGATTGTTGTTTGCGTGTTATATGTAGGCAGATATATTCTAAATACCAGCGTTTTCTTTAGCCTACATACGGCACACGAAATTAATTTGCTGATGCAAAATGAGCAATACGAATGCCCACAATTCATCGCATATTTTATTAAGTTATTCAGGCATACTGGACATCTGCCGGCGTCACAGCCATCTGCAAATTCTGTAAAAATAAGGAATAACATAAGTTGCAATTTTTAGACGGCAATAGATTTCAACTTACCTTCATCTTCCGTTAATTTGGAATCGCCTCTCAGGACAAGTTCACTGTTCGCCATGATGATAAACGTTCGCGTCCAGCTATTTTCACTATTTTCATTAAACTGAGCGCTCCCGCCGAGAACGCATACGTCTCTTCCTCCCTGCCAGCACACAATACTGATAGCCCGTTTTAACATGCGCGCCCGCATTTTTCGCATTTTTCTCGCTTGGGAGCAGGTAAAGTTATAGTTTTTATTTCATATTCCTAATATACGCGACGAGACCTTTCGTTTGAGCACCTTGAAGGCCTATTTTGCAGCACCGGAAATGACACTTCCTGTCGCCATTTTTTATTCTGTGACCGGATGTTTGACTTCCGGTTGCCATATTGGATTTATATTAAACACCCTGTACATACTGTTATCCGATTCTCCTGTACATTTTACGCTGTCCTCCATCTTTGATTTGCACACGCGGGCCATCTTGGATTTGCACACGCTGTTAGTCGATCCTCCTGTACATTTTACGCTGGACTCCATCTTGAATTTACACACGCATGCCATTTTGGATTTGCACACGCTGTTAGTCGATCCTCCTGTACATTTTACGCTGTCGTCCATCTTCAATTTACACACGCACGCCATATTGGATTTAATATTTTACGGCCTCGTATATTGACACGAAATTTATTTCTCAATCGGTACCCGTATATTACCAAATCACAGGGATTACGAAAAATTTAAGTTGGTACGACAGGTGGTATTCCTGGTTATCACTAGGCACCTGTAATTTATAGTACTTGTGTCGCTCGGGGGACACACCCGGGCGATAGCAGCCACCTGTAATTTTTTCTTATCAATCCTTCGCCAGATGGCGCTACTAGTTCGCGCGCCTCAGCACAATTCGACAGGATGTCCTGCGATAATATTTAACACATACATTTAGTGTGACTCTTATCAGTTCCGAGATTAGCGCATTGCGTAACGTCTCGGGCTTGTAAACACACACGACAGGAAGTTCCATGGATCGAACCCGGCAGACCGTAAAAATATTTAATTAAATTAATTAATTAATTAATAATTCAAATAATTTAAAACTCGCGCGTAATTCAAGATGGCGGCTCCCGCGCAGAGGTTAGGCAGCCCAATATACACATCGCTGATAAGGGACTTAGACGAATTCGACGACCAGCCCGACCGGATGTATTCGGAGTCTGATAAGCTCCCATGTAATCCTTATGGGGAAATTGCCGCAGAACTCTCTTAGCTTACCTACTTCGGTGCCACCGGTTTACGACGATGGAAACGCAAATGGCTCCGGAGGAATCGGCGGTTAATGAGATTGCCGGGGCGCCGAAATCGTCGCGTTGTCATAAAAGAAAAAAAAAGCGCGCGCCGTCCATCGCGGATTAGGTCCGGCGAACCGGTCCGCCGCGGGGCCCCGCCGGCGAAGGGGCCCCGCAATAAGTTCGCGATTTAACGACGGCGATGGCCCCCATGAAAGGCAGCGCCGCCCGCCCGTTACGGCCCCTCGAATCGCGAATAATGATTAATAAAATTTATTGTAACGGGGCACGGGCGTCGTAAAGAGTGCGGTTTTATACGCGCGCCCCGGACGGGCCCCCGTAATTTGTCCTACGCTCGCCGTGGCGGCCATCACCGGCGGCCCTCGGAGTGCCGACGGCTTATAAGGTCACCGGCGGCACTTTGGATGGATAGGGGCGTTTTGAAGAGCCGTTCAGATTGCCTTAACGAGCCCTGAATCAACGCCGCGGTGAAAGTAACGGCGCATCAAGAGCGACATTTTATTGTCCCCTGCCTTGGCGTGCCGAAGATCACCGCGGATAAAACGCCAAGTGCACGACCCAACCATGGGCGCACTTTTTTTTTAAATTTAAATTCCACGCCTCCGAAAGCACTACAAACTCACTTAAATTATTTATATTGTTATCAATATTTTTATTAACGCAAAAGGTTGCGCCAGCATGGACATAAGGATGCAAAAATATTACATTAACGCTGAATACAAATTTTACAAGCACATTCTGACGTGATTTCTACATAAACATTGAATAAATGTAATAAAAAAAAACACGAAACTCTTTTAGTGTCGAGTAATATCATTTTACTAAAATTACATCTTAAGAATTTAAACTTAATGCATCTTATTGCAACGCATTTAACATAATTATTTACATCACCACTCAAACACTAAAGCGACAACTTTCGAAAACAATACTTTCCCCATACACTTCATGGGGAAGATATCATCACTACACGTGAAAATATACACGAATATTCAATAACTGGAATATGTGACTTTTTTTAAATTAACCTCTCCGAAACATAACGTTTGTTAGAATTATATTCTAATAGTTTTTGAAGGCACTGTATACCATGTAATAAGAAATTATTGAAATTCTGCAACGAAAAACGACTTGTGTCAAAAAATCATGACTTTAAATCATCTCAAAAATAATTAAATTACCTTTTAAAAGTATATTTCCTCCATTTACATCTGGACTAGTTTCATGAAAATTGGATGCAGTAAGCGGGGAACAAGGTGAAATATTTCACCAGGATAGATAATGCAAATTCGATACATATGGGAACGGAACAGTGGCAGCTGTCCCGGCCCTCGGTTTTGGAGGTGCGCTCGGTTTATCGCTGATTACTCGGCTCACAGAGGTGCCAGAAGTTCTTTACTTGCACCATTCTACTCGGGAGTAATGTAGGATTATCACCTACAAAGTTGAAGAAAATCCATAAACAGATAAGCAGCTAGCCTCGCTCCAAAATTGGGCAAGTTCCGATGGCTCAAAATGAAATGTCCACTTTGCAAGCGGGTTGTCAAAAAAACATTTTTTTTATAGTGCTGAAATTTACACACCTTATTCTCCTATTAATTGCGATCATTTTGGTATAAGGTAAACTTATTTGGTGATTTTCGAGTTTTCGCCAAAAATCGACGATACGCCTTGAAATTTCGTGAAATATTTTTTGCTTCAGAAAATTTTGAAAAAAATCACACAGGCTATTTATGACCAACTAATGCGCGTGGGCTAATTAGTTTTGGCAAGAATAATTTATTTCTGCCACTTTGGTCGTTCAGAAGTGCGCCGATTGGCTTTACATCGGCTCTTATGGGAACGGAACAATGCCAGCTGTCCCGGCCCTCGGTTTTGGAGGTGCGCTCGGTTTATCGCCGATTACTCGGCTCACAGAGGCGCCAGAAGTTTTCTACTTACACCATTCTACTCGGGAATAATGTAGGATTATCACCTACAAAATTTAAGGAAATCCATAAACAGATAAGCAGCTGGTCTTGCTCCAAAATTGGGCGAGTTCCGATGGCTTAAAATGAAATGTCCACTTTGCAAGCGGATTGTCAAAATAACAATTTTTTTATAGTGCTGAAATTTTTGCAGCTTATTCTCCCATTCATTGGGAACACTTTGGTATAAGGTGAAGTTATTTGGCGATTTTCGAGTTTCCGCCAAAAATCGACGGTTTTCCAAGCCTTGAAATTTCGTGAATTTTTTTTTGCCCCAGAAAATTTTGAAAAAAATCTCACAGGCTACTTATGACCAAGTAAAGCGCGTTGGGCTAATTAGTTTTGGCAAGAAAAAAATATTTCTGCCACTTTGGTCGTCCAGAAGTGCGCTGATTGGCTTTACATTGGCTCTTATGGGAACGGAACAGTGGCAGCTGTCCCGGCCCTCGGTTTTGGAGGTGCGCTCGGTTTGTCGCCGATTACTCGGGTCACATAAGTGCCAGAAGTTTTTTACTTGCACCATTCTACTGGGGAATAATGTAGGATTTTCACCTACAAATTTGAAGAAAATCCATAAACAGATAAGCAGCTAGCCTCGCTCCAAAATTGGACGATTTCAGATGGTTCAAAATAAAATGTCCACTTTGCAAGCGGATTGTCAACAAAATATTTTTTTTATAGTGCTGAAATTTACACAGCTTATTCTCCTATTAATTGCGATCATTTTCGTATAAGGTGAACTTATTTGGTGATTTTCGAGTTTTCGCCAAAAATCGATGATTTACGCCTTGAAATTTCGTAGTTTTTTTTTGCTTCAGAAAATTTTGAAAAAAATCTCACAGGCTATTTATGACCAACTAAAGCGCGTGGGCCAATTATTTTTGGCAAGAAAAAGTTATTTCAGCCACTTTGGTCGTCCAGAAGTGCGCCGATTGGCTTTACATTGGCTCTTATGGGAACGGAACAATGCCAGGTATCCAGCCCCTCGGTTTTGGAGGTGTGCTCGGTTTATCCCCGATTACTCGGCTCACAGAGGTGCCAGAAGTTTTTTACTTGCACCATTCTACTCGGGAATAATGTAGGATTATCACCTACAAAGTTGAAGAAAATCCATACACAGATAGCCCGTCAACGTTGCTCCAAAATTGGGCGAGTTCCGATGGCTCAAAATAAAATGTCCACCTTGCAAACGGATTGTCAACAAAATAATTTTTTTATAGTGCTGAAATTTTGACAGGTTTGTCTCCCATTCATTGGGAACATTTTGGTATTAGGTCAAGTTATTTGGCGATTTTCGAGTTTTCGCCAAAAATCGACGATTTTTTGCCTTGAAAATTCTCGAAATTTGTTTTGCTTCAGAAAATTTTGAAAAAAATCTCGCAGGCTACTTATGACCTACTAAATCGCGTGGGCTAATTAGTTTTGGCAAGAAAAAAATATTTCTGCCACTTTGGTCGTCCAGAAGTACGCCGATTGGCTTTATATAGGATCTTATGGGAACTTTACAATGCCAGCTGTCCCGGCCCTCGGTTTGGGAGGTGCGCTCGGTTTATTGCTGATTACTCGGCTCACAGAGGTGCCAGAAGTTTTTTACTTGCACCATTCTACTCGGGAATAATGTAGGATTATCACCTACAAAGTTGAAGAAAATCCATAAACAGATAAGTAGCTAGTGTTACTCCAAAATTGGGCAAGTTCCAATGGCTCAAAATAAAATGTCCACTTTGCAAGCGGATTGTCAACAAAATAATTTTTTTATAGTGCTGAAATTTTGACAGGTTTGTCTCCCATTCATTGGGAACATTTTGGTATAAGGTGAAGTTATTTGGCGATTTTCGAGTTTCCGCCAAAAATCGACGGTTTTCCATACATTTCGCCTTGATATTTCGTGAATTTTTTTTTGCCCCAGAAAATTTTGAAAAAAATCTCACAGGCTACTTATGACCAACTAAAGCGCGTGGGCTAGTTAGTTTAGGCAAGAAAAAAATATTTCTGCCACTTTGGTTGTCCAGAAGTGCGCCGATTGGCTTTACATTGGCTCTTATGGAAACTAAACAATGCCAGCTGTCCCGGCCCTCGGTTTTGGAGGTGCGCTCGGTTTATCGCCGATTACTCGGCTCACAGAGGTGCCAGAAGTTTTTTACTTGCACCATTCTACTCGGGAATAATGTAGGAATATCACCTACAAAGTTAAAAAAAATCTATATACAGATAGCCTGTCAGCGTTGCTCCAAAATCGGGCGAGTTCCGATGGCTCAAAATAAAATGACCACTTTGCAAGCGGATTGTCAAAAACCCAATTTTTTTATAGTGCTGAAATTTACACAGCTTATTCTCCTATTAATTGCGATCATTTTTGTATAAGGTAAACTTATTTGGTGATTTTCGAGTTTTCGCCAAAAATCGACGGTTTTCCTTGAAATTTCGTAAATTTTTTTTGCTTCAGAAAATTTTGAAAAAAATTTCACTTGCTATTTATGGCCAACTTAATCGCTTGGGCTAGTTATTTTTGGCAAGAAAAAAATATTTCTGCCACTTTGGTTGTCCAGAAGTGCGCCGATTGGCTTTACATTGGCTCTTATGGGAACGGAACAATGCCAGCTGTCCCGGCCCTCGGTTTTGGAGGTGCGCTCGGTTTATCGCCGATTACTCGGCTCACAGAGGTGCCAGAAGTTTTTTACTTGCACCATTCTACTCGGGAGTAATGTAGGATTATCACCTACAAAGTTGAAGAAAATCCATAGACAGATAGCCCGTCAGCGTTGCTCCAAAATCGGGCGGGTTTCGATGGCTCAAAATGAAATGTCCATTTTGCAAGCGGATTGTCAAAGAACCAATTTTTTTATAGTGCTGAAATTTGCACAGCTTATTCTCCTATTAATTGCGATCATTTTGGTATAAGGTGAACTTATTTGGTGATTTTCCAGTTTTCGCCAAAAATCGACGATTTTTCATACATTTGCCTTGATATTTCGTGATTTTTTTTGCTTCAGAAAATTTTGAAAAAAATTCCATAGGCTATTTATGATCAACTAAAGCGCGTGGAGCAGTTTGTTTTGACAAGAAAAATTTATTTTTGCCGCTACTTTTAGTTCTTATAACTACGTTTGCCTTCAAAAGTAACCTACTAAAAGAGTCTGCTGGGGTAGATAACTCAATTTCGATCAATTTTCAGTTATCTAGCTATAATACTGAACCTACGAAATGTAATTTAAAGTTATTTAGACTAATTTTAGTTGTTATAAAATGTTATTTTGAACGGTAAATGTATGTAAGTGTTTTTTTTTTTTCGTTTTTTTAAGTGTAGATTAACTGCTGCTCTCCTCCGGATCTAAATGTTTTTGCTGTCTAGTATTCGGATGTGCGCGTGTTATGAATGTTACAGCCTATTAAAATCTAAGGCCCGCTTGAGGAGGCAGCAAAAAGTTTACGGCCGGAGTGTAGGAATTTTAATCGGGCACCTTAATCCGGCTTAATTGCGTCGTTAATTACAGGCGTATGCATATTCCGTACGGCTCTCCAATTAGAAGTGTCGAGTAATTACAATGGCGAGCGTTTAGGTTCCACGGCGAGCGGAATAAATTATTCGGTTGCACAAGGAGCCGGTGGTTTTTCTTCCCGGTTTGCCCGGAGTTTTTGATTCCCTCCCGTTGCGAGCGGTTGCGAGGGTCGAGGGTGGGAAATTGGCAGCGAAGCCCCCACGTGGGGGCGAAGTGGCAGGCTCGCAAATTTGTATCTATACTGTTCGTGGGGCGGACATGGGGTGGGCGATGTTTAACTCGGGGACGGTCTCACGGGGGTGGAATTGAACCGAGAGCGAGCCCCGGAGCGAGACGGGGATACGCCCGGAGCTCATCTTGTATGGTCGCCGAGGTGCGAGGCCTCACCATAAAGTACACGAAATACTGGCTACTGCACGCGTTGTAAGGATATAAACTTACTTTTTATATAAATACCGTGCCCGGGGAAGAGCGAGAGGGCCGTGGGGCCTCGCCTGCACACCTCGCAATAAAGATCATTATGAATTGCGGCGGCAGCAAGGCGAAATTCGCAGTTTGTGCAGTTTAATCCCGAAGATATGTGGGGGATAATCGATCCGTTCCGCGGCCAATTACACCGGCGGGCTTCCCAGAAAGCCGCTTTTATAACCCGTTCGCACCGGGCTGGAAGGGTTAAAAAAGAAAACGACTTTCACTCGGGCACAAAAAAAAATATAATGCAAGAATAAAGAGGCGATTTTACGGCCTTTTACGACGTCGCTCTCAAACGTCGCTTTCCTTTAAAAAAAAAGGGGTATTTATAAACGTTATAAATAACTCCGTGAAAGGGTTGCACTGCGGCGCGTGCATTGAGTACCAACTTTCCCTTCTTCTCGGAAACCTGCACACTTTTACACACCTACACGATCGCACGATTCCCCCCCTTGGCGATGGATCCTGGCGAAATAAGTTCCTGGCGTAATGGTGGAGTGGCGGAATAAGGACGATAAATAAAACGAAATAAGCAACGGGGAATGAATGGGGGAGGAACAGGTGAGCCGGGCCAATGTTTACGGATAAAGCGATTGTCCTCCCCCGCAAGCTAGCGCCACGGACGGTTCTAATTCCTCGGCGACGTTTTGCGGAATTGGGGAGCTCCGTGCAATTTACACAAACGGCCCCCTCGGCAATTTCGGGGCCGGCCCGCGCCGCTCTATAATTTACGAGCCCCACGTTTTAATAAGACGCCGGGGCGCTCGTAAAACTGCCCCCGCAATTATAAATATTCAGCCGCCCCCGAGTCAATTATTGACGGGCGCGCGCGAGTTCACCGGTTTATTCACGCCGGACGGGAATTGGGTTCCGATTCGACCGCCCTTTCGGGCTGTGGGGGACGTGATGGGCCCTAAATTAACATCAATTTGTGGCGCGGTGTGTGCGAAAATACGCGCTGTTTATGGCGGTCATAAGCATCCGCACTGGACAAAACCGTTAATTGTGTTCGGGCCCGACTCGTTTTCATATCAAATCCAATCCAATCCCGCAAAATAAACCATTCGCATTCATTAATCCCGGCGCAAATTTGTCTGTCTTTAATGAAAATGGATGACATCAATTTTGGCACCCCAATATTCTCACATTAGTTCCAACTTTTCCAAAATTTTCATGATTACCTACAATATTTTTATATAAATAAAACACATTACTTTGTTAGTATCACATACAAGTGACAAAAGTGATAAAGCGACAAAACAAAGTAATGTATTTAATTTATAATTAATAAAATGTATCACGAAGTAAACGCCACCACCATTCATAATACAATATTTTCTATTAATAAGTACATGAATGAACGTAAAACAAATTTCACAGCAGTTACGAATACTGAAATTTTACAAAATCATCGCCAGATCTATAAATTTCCAAAAATATAAATCACTGCATCTACAACGAATCATAAATCACGCATGGTAAACATGGGCAATCACACGTTTCAAATAATTAATGAATGTGCAATATATAAAAAATTGCATGTCATTAATCGTCTCGGTTTATTTATTTTTATTATCTAGTCGTTTTGTTATTGCATACATACACTAAAAATTAGATACATAATACCTAAATACACAGTGGGTGTAGCCTGAAACTTGAAAAAATAAGCACTCTATGAAAAAAATGTCCATAATCAATATTTCATCACATTAGTGTCAAAATTAGTACACCACCCTCTTCCTTGTAGGTGGGGCGAGGGGTCACTTTGATATCTTAAATGGGAACCTCCAGTTTTTGTTGCAGATTCCGATTTTACGGCG
This sequence comes from Othius punctulatus, assembly GCA_951805005.1. Taxonomy (NCBI): domain Eukaryota; kingdom Metazoa; phylum Arthropoda; class Insecta; order Coleoptera; family Staphylinidae; genus Othius; species Othius punctulatus. Next base: position 11,829,174 of record OX638145.1, read on the forward strand.
GAAAATACGTAGGATTTGTATGAAATATTTTTGTCGATTCATGATTAGATAGTTCTGTAATCGACGAAATTGAATTATTTTCGATTACTCCCAGGTACTCGAATAACAATTTCTCGAAAACAAAATAATGAAATAAGTTAATTAAAGTAAAGTAAGTCTAATAAAAATTTAAATAAATGCAAAATGTAGATACTACAAAAGTTGTTCCCTTACTAACCTAACCTACGTAAACCTAACCTCACAGCATTATTATGTGTACATGTGTACATGTAAATAAATGTAAATACTAAAAGTCAAAAGATAGGTAGCAAGTGCAAGTAATTGATCTCGTGCAATTTTCGTTTGAGCAATTGTTATCGAGCAATTTGCTGCAAACCATATTTTATCTATATTAAAAGTGTTCTCCAATGTGGATCATGTTTAAATTGAAATACCTCAAAAAGTAGCGCATCATTTTAATTTTCATTTACTAACATTGCTTAATAAATATAAGTACATATAATATATTCAACTCAGTTTATATATCGTCGGCTTACAAGTGAAATCACCTAAGTCAAAAACTATAAAATGTGAGAAACTGCAATTAAAATTTTATATTTTGCTGTTACCTTTCCTACTCAGTCATTTAATGAGTGAAGAATTTGAAAGATCAGCCACAGGACCCTTTATTATACCCCTATTGAGCCTGAGATTTTTTGCAATTTAGTAAACCATCAAAATAAATCTTAACTAAAAACACTCAAACATTGACTTAGTGTATTTCACTTGTAAGCCGACGATATTTAATCTGTGTTCTCATGATATTAATATCTTAGTGTAAACATTTTGTTTTAGAAACTGTAGTGGGAGTTTAAATAACGAAATATCATATAAATAACTTAAATAATATTATCTATTTCTAGTAACTATAACAAGTTAAGTTAACTTAAGTAAGCAGCTATAGAAACTGTTTTGGAAGTTTAAATAACGAAATCTAATATAAATAACATAAATAATATTATCTATTTCTAGTAACTATAACAAGTTAAGTCAACTTAAGTAAACAAGTCAACATCATGATTAAGTACAAGATTCACATTACGTTTACGTTATATTTATTTATTAACAAGCCAATACAAGTTTATATACATATAATGTTTGACAGTAAGTAAGCAATGGCACGAGAACGCATATGAAAGAAAATTGATAATTTAGAAACTAAATATGACTCTTTTAATATGCACAAAAAAGTACTAGAGCTGAGGGAAAGGAATAGCAGAGGACAATAGTCCACACTTAAATATTAACAGCGAAATGTTGTTGTTAATATAAAGGAAAAAATGAAAACATGGTAGGAATATACAGGTTGATTCAAAAATGGCATATTTCCTGTGGAGGTTATAGAGAACTACTAGCAGAGTACGGGAAAATCGTAAAAGACATCTTTACAATTATTCTTCTGAAATATTAACAGCAGAAGATATATGTTGAAATGAGCTATTTACCGACATTTCTTTAAAATTCAACGTTTGAATCGAAGATTATTATTGTTATTTAACTTAATAATAATAATACTTTTGTTTAACTGTTAACCCAATTGAAAAAAAATGAACATTTTGATCAAAATTATCTAAAATCTTAATTTTCAAACAAAAAAATTGCCTAGTTGTATAATGGAACTGACAACAATGCTTGAGCTGGCTAGTTCGATGACCACTTTGAAGAAATCGGAATAAAAATTGAATAAGCACTTGCCACATTCATAAACATGCGTGTTGTGTTGTGTTTCATTGTTTTATGTTATGTTTTGTTTGTTTTGTTCTATAAACAACTCATTTTACTTCAGTTCGAAGATTATTTTGCAAACAAAAAAGGCCAGTTTTCGTTAGGTTGTTGTTCATATTATAATGGAAAAGTTAACTGTACAAGAGAAAATTGAAATGATTCTAGTTTATGGAGAAGCTGGCAGGAGTGCTAATTACTTGATATATATGCAAGTTTCAGGTTAAAAAACTCACCCTATATAAGCAGGTGTATATAAATACATGTGGATGTATCGCTCAATAAGAAAATTATCAACACAATTTTCTGAATTATCAAAGTAAAATTGTTGAAAATGCAAATGCTAAATGTCATTAAATATATGTTGCAGATAAATTATTGTAGATAAGTACAAATTGTCAAAAAATACAACCCACTAAATAATCAAAATAAGTGATGCAGGCTCAAATTTCCAAAAACGATCGCACGTTTACAAAATTTTGGATATAGGTACCTAAGAAACAAGTACAAATTCATCAAACATTTCAAGTAGCTCCTAACTTTCTTCACCTAAAGCAATATAAAAAATTATCCCTTTTCACAACGACATTTATTTCTCTAAATGTATCATGTATCAAATGTATCATAAATGGTCATCTTCAGCAGACATTTGTGTTACAAATGTCTACTGAAGATGACCACGTAGTGTTTGAAATGTACATTTAGAGCAATAAATGTCGTTGTGAAAAAGGATAATTTGTTATTTTTCTTTAAGTGTTACTTTTTCACAAGCTCCAACCGATTATTTTAACTTTCTTCATATTAAAATAAATACAAAATTAAGAGGGCTATGATTTTTTTCTTTAAATAATATGCAGTTCTAGATTATCTTTAACTTTCAGTAATAGTTATTTACTGAAACGTCAAGAAAATGGTACATTACTTACGAGGATCCACAGTGAAATACAAGGCGCTCTGTGCCAAATATTTTACAGGGCTCCGAGGAAAATAAGACATTTTACTGACTAGTCGTGTATTAATTTTTAAAGTCCCCAATTATAATAATTTATTACTTTAATAAATTGATGGGAGATTTTCTGCGTACCTTTCTAGCAGTAGGTACGTTTCTCCGTTTCTAAAGCCTCGTTTAATCTGAAATATAATCTAATTAATTAGCACAATTGAATGATTTAAGCAAAAATTTAATTGTTGTAATATATGAATTAGGCAACGTTGTTAGAAATCTGACATTTAATCTTTTCACTGTCAGATCATTTTTGTTGGTGTTCATGTGCAAAACTTTATAAAATGAAACCACATCCTTCTAAGTTAACAATAAAAATGGAACAGTGCATAGCTATTCAATCAGTTTGTTTGGAACTTTGGTTTCTCGGACGTATAATAATAATACTTGCGACTCATGTATGTACACAGTGTCAGACCAATTTCAGTCACCATTAATTGTCCGTAATGCTTGTTATTGTCGTAAACGACAACGAAGCAAGGCCCATTCTTCAAGCCAAACGAGGAAATTCACTTCACGTCTTACGCCAGACGAAACGAGGCCCGTGTTCGTTCCGTGCTGGACTCCGTCTGGCAGTCGGAAGTGACTCCGACTGCTTACAAATGTCTCAGACGTAAACCGTCGTTTTATTCAGTAATAACAATGATAATGTATCATATTCACTTCAGACTCTAGACTCAGTATCACTTCTGTGATATAAATATAGCTAATTTGAGTATACAGGGTGTCTTAAAAGTGACGGGCATGCTCTTAAAAACCAAATAGGCCAAAACAAATTGAAGATTTAGACATTTTTGAAATTGTCACTTTTTAACGTGGAACTAGAAAACATTTAACTTTGGAACTTTCAGATTCACATTTCAGTTTTATTTTGATTTTTATACTACACTGCTCAAAATAGTTATCGCATTTTCCAAAAAAATGCCACTATTATTTTTTTTAAGTTGCCGATGTGATTCGTGTTTGTAGGTAGAAACCAAAAAAATTAAAATATGCGATAATTCTTTTGAGTAGCGTACTTTTATTGCAATTTTCTTTCTGAATTTTTTCAAGTGGCTTAATTTTCAATAAATTTCCTGTGCAGACGATAAACGTTTGATTTGCATGGGTGATTTTAATTTGGAGGCATCCATGCAAATTCATCTCCCGCAAACTATTTATCATCCGCTCTGCATCGTTGGAGCCCGGAGGGTCGTAAACGTGTCGCCGTAAATCACCGCGAAAAGGGGTAATAAACCGTTTGACAGTGGCCGGTTTGGCGGTCGTAAATCAGGCATTTCTTCGTGCAATTAGTCCGGTTTTCGCCGTGATCGAGTGCCGTGTGTACACGTTTCGGGGTTTCCTTTTTTTGTAAATAGGCCGGTGATTTATGCCCGCCGTAAACGAGGTCCACGTGTGTGGAAATTCGTCCCAAGTTGTCGGCCACACTTGGCACGTGGGATTGGGAACGCGCAGAGAGAGGTCCTGGGTGAGGCAACTAAGTAACCACGAGTTTAATGGGGTATAAAATCTGACTTTGTCGGAATGGTTCGGTGGTTTTACAAAGTTGGAACGGATCTAAATGAGCAGTGAGTTACGAATAAATTTCATGTTACTACAAAAAAAGAGGAACGTAATTGAAGAGGAAGTTTATTTCTGATAACTTCTTACTCCATAATTGGAGGAAGTTTATTTCTTATAACTACTTACTCCATAATTGGAGTTGCATTTGTACATTTGCATTAGTACACGTGCATTAGTAAATTTAAGAAATTTACCTCATAAAATTTAGTTTTCATCTTTTTTATCGTATCTCAATTCTTATCCTAACATAACAATCCCATAACACACATAAACTAGCATTAAACCATATTTGGGTTCGTCGCCCATGCAAGTGATTTCAACGACTGTAGGTAACTGTAATTTCGCATAATTAGTTAAACTGTTATCAGAAAACTGTTGACTGGTTGTGAATACTTTACCATGAACTGATTACTATACTATGTACATGTCAGTATTGTAATCTGATTTCATATATTGCTCCTTACACTTTAAAATATTGAGTAATCAGATGAAATGATTACAATACTATGTACATGTTAGTATTGTAATCTGATTTCTTATAAAGCTCCTTACACTTTAAAACATTGAGTAATTAGGTGATCGAATTGAGTTTGTCAAAAGTGAAAAATACATTTCACAAAAAACACCTGCAATGGAAGAAGATGCGATCTAATGTAAAATAAAACTAAGGTACCTAATCAGGTAACTTATGAAGGTATCTATTATTAATCAGGTATCTATTTCAAAATATTGAAAGCCTGAAAGCTGTTAATTTATCATAATTAATAATGATTACGTTTTTGAATGCATTAAGAATTTTGATATTGTACACAAATAGTTGCAATGTTTCAGGTACAATTTCAGTAAATTTGAACAATTTAGCAATTTTAATCAGGTATCTATTTCAAAATACAGAAAGCCTGAAAGCTGTTACTTTATCATAATTAATAATGATTACGTTTTTGAATGCATTAAGAATTTTGATATTGTACACAAATGGTTGCAATGTTTCAGGTACAATTTCAGTAAATTTGAACTATTTAAGAATTTTAATCAGGTATCTATTTCAAAATACAGAAAGCCTGAAAGCTGTTACTTTATCATAATTAATAATTATTACGTTAAGAATTTTGATATTGTACACAAATGGTTACAATGTTTTAGGTACAATTTCAGAAAATTTCAGCAATTTATATATATATATATATATATATATATACCTTCAAATCCATTAATAAATACAAGATTTTGCAGGTGCTATCGAAAGTAATTGATGCTAATTAATTAAAAGTACCATAATTTGGAGGCTTATCATGGCATAACTAAGCGAACGACAGTGCGCACTTCTTGGGAGACGAGACGTTATAGAAGTGCGGAATTAATTCGCCAAACTTATCTCCATGAATTCCGAAGCAGTGCGTACACTTGAGGCGGGCTCCTTATTAAAAATTCAACAGATAACGCGACCTCCTCGGTTTCGGATTTTAATTCGGTCGTCTCCATGCGTCGCGCGAGGCTCGCCCAGGCGGTCGTCGATTACTGAAAGTTTGAGGCACTCAAAGTTTGAGGCGCGGAAAGTTTCCAGAGGCCGCATTGATTCGCCGTCACGAGCAGATGATGAGGGTATTGTTTGCCGGGCGGTCGGATCCAAGGGCGATGGAGGGTGTAGTTTTGAACTTGGAACGTAATTTCGTAATAATGCAGTGTGTGGGGTTGCAAAAGTGCAATCTAATTTTATTATAAGTTCTGGATGGAATATTTTCTTGAGCTATGAGTTTTCGGAGTTACGCAAGATTTGTATCATCAAATATTTAGTCCCGGACTCCCCTCTTAATTACAGGCCATATTCAGATTAGTTACAGAGTGAGGAAGAAGGCTGAGGTTAGTTTGCATTAGGTTAGGTTAAAGTTATAAAAATAAATTACAGCTGAATTGGAGTGAATCAAACACATCAAAACGTCATAAAAACATCAAAACACATCATAACCACCAAGAATTTAACCGTGGGAACCAATTGGGAAAGGCATACGTTCAAGAATAGGCATAAATTGTCAATGCTAACTAATAAATTATTATTATTTCATTATTTACCAATTAAACATATTTATATTAAATGGCACCCAATCAACACACATCTTCTTAAACAGTCGGCAAATAAACAAATTTTTGCTTAAATGGCCAATGCTCACTAATAAATTATTATTATTTCATTATTTACCAATTAAACATATTTATATTAAATGGCACCCAATCAACAGATTTGATAAAAATGTCATGAATCTTTCTGTCGATTTCTGAAATGACATTATTTTTATGAAAATATCTCAACATTTGTGATAGATGGTCGATTGTTTGTGATTGCTGTGTTACTTTAATAATATTTTCTTTGTAACTTTCAAATGGCTTAAAAATTAACTTGAAAGTTATAACACATTTTGCATTTTTTGTGAAATTTACATCTTCTTAAACAGTCGGCAAATAAATAAAATTTTGTTACAGTTTCGCCCATTTTGAATACCTTTTTTTTAAGTAGAAATAAAACAATAAAAATTAAATAAATAATACAATATTTGACTTAATGCCTAATTTATACACCTGTTTTTTTTGAATAACAAACAAAATAGTAGCTTTGCTGGATAACCTGCAGCCATATGTTATCGGTTGAGGTATTCTCTGTGGGCTCGCTTTTAATGGCTGCGTATGCATGTGCACGCATGTGAAGGGTCGCACAGGCACAGGGGTGAATCACCAAACGATGGAATCATTGTATTGCCCATGGAGGAAATTCCAATGGCGCAGGAAACCAGACAATGCCTATGCAGTGCGTTGTTATTGCATACAATTTCCTGCATCCATTTGTCTAGAAAAAGGAGGAAACCAAATTGCCGAAGGGGATTTATTTTTAAATCAAGCACCTGTGCACTTCTCGTTGAATGCATCTGTTCTAGTAGTATACAACAAGTGTAATTCTGGAACTCCTCGTGCGTACAAATATCCCTTAGCCACTCCTTTTTTTAAAATTTCAAACATTGAAGACGGTTGAGTCGAAAACCGCTGGTTCTACTTAATAGTAATATAGTAATAGTAATTTATTTGCTTACGCCAAAAGGCTTACAATGGTCAGGTACAGGTCAATATATAATACAATAATAAGTAATTACAATATATAATATATAAAGAATAAAAGGTGTTTGCTAAATACTTAGCTGACTTTGTATTTTTTTGGAATCAGGAAGGTTCAAATAGTCTTACCAATAGTTAATTTTCACACCTTTACACCTTCGAAATAAACACCAACAAAACATTTTTATACAACACTAACAAAAGACTCAAACAAATTTTATAAGAGGCATATGAAATAGATAAATTAATAAATAGAGAACCTAATACAATATGTATAAACGACCAAACAGAACTAAATTTTAAACCACTATATACATTTTTAAATAATCCTTACAGAATCTAAATTAATATATCAAGTAATAACATACACAAATTTTTGAACTCTCATATTTTTTTATGATATTTACTCAAATATCAAGTTCAAGTCTTGTAGTTTTTCATGATTTTCGTAGGGTTTATAAAAATGACTTGAAAATTGATGCAGATTTTAGTAGGGTTAATAAAAATGACCTGAAAATTGTTGCAGATTTTGTGAATCTTGTGAAAATTGCAAGGTTTTTAATATATTTATGAAATTTCATGAAATTTGTGATATTTACAATCAATTAATACAATTAGCATCTCAATAATGCTAAAATGTTTATAAAAATGACTTGAAAGTTAACGCAGATTTTCGAAATTTTGTGAATCTTGTGAAAAGGCAAGGTTTTTATAATATTTTCGAAATCTCATAAGTTTTGTGATATTTATAATAATCTCATTAATGCTAAAATGTTTATAAAATTTAATTGAAAATTAATGCAGATTTTCGTAGAGTTCATGAAATTTTGCGTATCTTATGAAAATTGCAAGGCTTTTATTATATTTACGAAATCTCACGAGTATTGTGATATTTACAATAATCTTATTAAAGCTAAAATTTGTATAAAAATGACTTGAAAATTAACGTAGATTTTCGCAGGGTTCATAAAAATGACTTGAAAATTGATGCAGATTTCGAAATTTTACGAATCTTGTGAAAATTATACGTTTATGAAAATACCATAAAATTTATAACAGATTTTTTATGACATTTATTAAAATATCAAGAAATATCTTGTAGTTTGTATGATTTTCGTAGGGTATATAAAAATGACTTGAAAATTGATGTATATTTTCGTAGGGTTCATATAAAAATGACTTGAAAATTGATGCAGATTTCGAAATTTTACGAATCTTGTGAAAATTATACGTTTATGACAATTCCTTGAAATTTATAACAGCTTTCAGATTTTTTTATGATATTTACTAAAATATCACGAACAGTCTTGTACTTTGTATGATTTTCGCAGGGTTTATAAAAATGACTTGAAAATTGGTGTATATTTTCGTAGGGTTCATATAAAAATGACTTGAAAATTGATGCAGATTTTCGAAATTTTGTGAATCTTGAGAAAATGGCTATGTTTTTATTATATTTACGAAATCTCATGATTTTTCTGATATTTGCAATAATTTTATTAATACTAAAATGGCATAAAATTTAATGAATATCTTCAAAATTTAGTGCTACATGTAGGTTTTTGTCATATTTACTATATTAAGTTTGTATGAGGAAGTGGTTACTTCTTGGTGAAACATTTTGATTAGGTTAATAAAGAAAACACTTGGTAAAGTTTCACAAGTTTTATAGAATTGCTCACATTGCAGAGCAATTTTATAAAACTTGTGAAACTTTATCAAGCGTTTTCTTTATTAACCATTTACTATATCTCATGAATAGTTTTGTGATATTAACAATAATCCTATTAATTATATTAGTTTTACAAAATAAAAAAATACTTGAAGATACCAGAAAGTACTTAATATAACAAATAACAAATAATAATCAAAAATATCTGGTAACATAGATGAAATACTAACGAAAATAGAAATTTCAGTTTTAGTAGATTTTTACGTTTACGAAAATACCTTGAAATGTATAACAGCTTTCAGATTCTTTATGATATTTACTAAAATATCAAGAACTGACTTGTAGTTTTTATGATTTTCGTAGGGTTTATAAAAATGACATGAAAATTGATGAAAATTTTCGAAATTTTGTGAATCTTGTGAAAATGGCAAAGGTTTTATTATATTTATGAAATCTCACGAGTTTTGTGATATTTACAATAATCTCATTAATGCTAATATGTTTATAAATATGACTTGAAAATTAATGCATATTTTCGAGGGCTCATAAAAGTGACTTAAAAATTGATGCAGATTTTCGAAATTTTGTGAATCTTGGGAAAATGGCGAGGTTTTTATTATATTTGCGAAATCTCATCAGTTTTGTGATATTTACAATAATCTTATTAATACTAAAATGGCATAAAATTTAATGAAGATCTTCAAAATTTTGTGCTACATGTAGATATTTGGTATATGTACTTTATCTCATGAATAGTTTTGTGATATTACCAATAATCTCATTAATTATATTAATTTTACAAAATAAATAAATACTAGAAGATACCAGAACGTACTTAATATAACAATTGACAAATAATAATCAAAAATATCTGGTAACATGGAACGAAAATCTAAATTTGAGTTTTAGTAGATTTTTACGTTTATGAAAATACCTTGGAATGTATAACAGCTTTCAGATTTATTTATGATATTTACTACAATATCAAGAACTGACTTGTAGTTTTTATGATTTTTGTAGGGTTTATAAAAATGACATGAAAACTGATGCAGATTTTCGAAACTTTGTGAATCGTGTGAAAATAGCAAGGTTTTTATTATATTTACGAAATCTCATGAGTTTTGTGATATTTACAATAATCTCATTACTGCTAAAATGCTTATAAATATGACTTGAAAATAAATGCATATTTTCGTAGGGCTCATAAAAATGACTTGAAAATTGATGCAGATTTTCGAAATTTTGTAAATCTTGTGAAAATGGCAAGGTTTTCATTACATACATGGTTGAAATCGTAATATTTCGCTCATTTGAATGCTATTAAAATATAATATTGCAGCCATAAGAAAATCAAAAGTTGACTATGAATATTTTGGCATCTAGTTGGCACAGAAAAAGTTTGACACTGCGATCAGAAAACTGACGTCGAAAAATGTAAGAGTGCCAAGTGTCGTAAAAGTTCCTTCAAAAGTAAAAAAGTTATAAAAGTAAAAGAAAAGTGCACTTTTTCAGTTCTTCAGCGATATTTCAGGAACTGTGCAAGATATCCAGGATTTCGTTTCAGTATATTGAAAGGCACTAAAATGATTTTTTTTTATCCCATTTGACCAACTTTGTATATATTTCCGTTTAATAGATCCTAATGGTGGGCGTTGTGAAAGTGACCACCCTGTATACATAAGATTATGTGATATATATGAACATTTAACGAAACCCCCTGTCGATTTTTGAAATTAGGTACATATTTTTTATGGACTTGGACTATGGGCAAAAAATTGTAATACATTATCAAATTTTGATTACTTATTCGAAAGAGTAAAACACAGAAAATTTCCAAAATTTCAAATCATCTCAGATACTTATATCAACAATAGTCTCCCTTGACTTCGACTGCAAGTCAAAGTCGAACGAGACTATTGAACTGTTGAAGTTCGAAGTCGAATTGAAAATTCACAAAATAGATTTTCTTTGCAAATTGCACTAGCTTTTTTAAATTTCCAGCTTTAAAGACGGATATCTCGATAGTTGCCCAAAAAATATATTTTTTAACCTTCCAAAATCCTGATAGTCCATTCGAAATTCTACGAGATTATTAAAAATTATTAAAAAAAACTAATCATCTGCACAAATGTATTTTGTTTCCGTCGTTTATATTATCGATTTATTATACTTTAGATCGATAGATTTACTATTTTATATTATTATTATTAATCAATCTGCCAACGTAGTTTTAAAAAAATGAAAATTAGATGCAAATGAGACTAGTAAATTGGACTTGAAGTCGAAGTAAACTAATCAGAAAATTGTTGACAGTTTACGAAAACTGTTTGCTCCTACGTATACAAAAAACGTATACGTCTACAAATAAATATAAATAATGCAATTATAGATATCTTTCAAATCTTATTTTTTGAGTACACGTCCATTTAATAAATTTACCTAATAAACTGTGGTTTTCATCTTTTTTTATCGTATGTGAATTCCTACCCTTACATAACAATCTTATAACACACATAAACTAGCATTTAACCATATTTGGGTTCGTCGCCCATGCAAGTGATTTCAACGACTGTAACTGTATTTTGGCATAATTAGTTAAACTGTTATCAGAAAATTGTTGAGTGGTTGTGAATACTTTACCATAAACTTCGACTTTGACTTCAAGTCAAAGTTGAAGGAGACCATTGAACTGTTGAAGTTCGAAGTCGAATTGAAAATTCACAAAATAGATTTTCGTTACAAATTTCACTAGCTTTTTAAATTTCCAACTTTAAAGGCGGATATCTCGAGAATTGCTTGCATCACTCAAATATCCTAGTTGCCCATTTTTTTTAGTTTTCCATAATCTAAAGGTCCATACAAAATTCAATGAAATTATTAAAAATTATTAAAAAATCTAATCATCTGCATAAATATCTTGTGTTCGTCTTTAGGATTTATTATACTTTAGATGGATGGATTTACTATTTTTATATTATGATTATTAATCAATCTGCCAACGTAGGTAAAAAAATATGAAAATTAGATGCAAATTAGACTTGAAAATTGGACTTGAAGTCGAAGTCGAACGAGACCATTGAAGTGTTTAAGTTCGACGTCGAATTGAAAATTCACAAAATAGATTTTCTTTGCAAATTGCACTAGCTTTTTTTAAATTTCCAACTTTAAAGGCGCATATCTCGAGAATTTCTTGCTAACTAATATCCTTGTTGCCCATTTTTTTTTTAGTTTTCCAAAATCCTGATAGTCGATATGAAATTCTATGAAATTATTAAAAATTATCAAAAATCTAATCATCTGCACAGATATATTTTGGTTTCGTTAGGATTTGTTATACTTTAGATAGATGGATTTACTATTTGGATGGATTTGGATTTACTGGTGATAAGTTGGTTTTTACATGCAGATTCTTAAAACAGGATTATTCTCATACCCAAAGTTTCCATCCACTGTTAATGTTGCGATATTTTGTTGAGGTGCTTGACTTGGGTGATACGTAAAACTTTTGCCACATCTGAATTTGCGAAGGTCGAACTTTTCGAGTTATATTTAGTCGCGGGTCTGGTCTAGGAGCTGTTAAGAGTTACATATCTGCGATAACTTTCGTAAAGCTATTGTTGTGTGGTGTAGGACGTAACTGGTAAATTGGATGCACATCGAATGGCGTTGTGGAGCGAATAAAGCGGGGAACGTATAGTCCATAAAATGGCGAATGTAAGGCACATTACGGCGGCCTGGATTGGGATCGGGATCGTGGTCTTCGATTTCATCTCGAAAATATGCGGCCCCGAGTGTCGCCTCGGCACCGTTAAGTCCGATTACGCTTCTTTGTCGGGAGTTGTTTATGTGATTTCCTTAGCGTTTCATTGGAGATGATTCGGGGGGGATCATTAGCGAAAGATCGGTTTTGGGCGTAAGTGCGGCTATAAAGTACGGGGTCCTCCAGGTCGGGTCCTTCCTTATCTCGGCATGCGCCTCGGCATCCCGGGCGTTAATCCACCTGGGGGACGACGTCCGCGTAATGACAATTAAAATCCCCCATCCCGGCGGCGATAAATAACACGGCCTTATTCGGTCCCCGCGCTAACTTCTTCGGCTAATGCCATCTTATGGCTGTGTCGCGCTAATGACGAGTTACGCACGGCCGTTTAATGCGAATGCAATAATAAAGTAGACGATTTTAATGCCTCACGGAGAAGAAATTCGCGAAGGGACGTCCGCTCTCCCCCGGCTCGCACACATTACGTTGCGGGGGCAATAACGACGTTTCGGCCGACGTTAATGTTAGACGTAACAGTGCAATTCAATAAACATAAACGGTTTACGGCCACGGGGCCCGGAGCCCCCCTCTTCGGGCGCATAAATGAGCGCCGAATCCCGTGAGCGGCCGCGCGATTAATTCCCGAGGGCGGCGGTCACCTGCCCGCCCCTGGAATCCCGCCGCCAGCAGGTGGAACCCCCGGGGCTCACGCCACGGGGACGGGCTAATTGCACCTCTTGAAATTTTTTAATGTCCGCGCTTTTACGGCCCCACTAAATTAGGCACAATGGAACGTCGCACGGGAATCGTCAGCCCACGTGGTAATTACCTATGTAACGAGCATATTTAAATTTAAACCAGGCAATTGGGTCTTTACACACAGACACACTTTTCATTAACGACACGACTAATTGAAGCAATGTGTCTTCACCATTTTCCACACCTCAACCACCTCAATGCTGTGAATGGTCGTGTAGGTTTAGAAATTTTTGCAATTTCCCTGAAAATGGTTTGAAAATTTATGCAGATTTTCGAAATTTTGTGGGAGTGCAACTTACACTCAACTTTATGAAAACAACACCTGGCAGCGTTATGATCACCAACAAAAAAAGATTGTCTCAATTATTTTTAGACTACGTCTTGTAAATCAGATGTGTGTGTATGTATCACTTCAACCACCCCAATGCTGTGAATGGTCGTGTAGTTTTAGAAATGTTTGTAATTTTCATGAAAATCGTTTGAAAATTTGTGCAGATTTTCGAAATTTTGTGGGGGTACAACTTACATTCAACTTTATGAAAACAACACCTGGCAGCTTTATGATCACCTGTAAAAAAAGGTTGTCTTAATTATTTTTACACTACCTCTTGGAAATCAGATATGTGTGTATGCTAATCTTGGAAATCACTCATATTATACTTTGTAAGTCAAGCACTGACAGCATGAGAAACGCCATTAAAAATAGATCGTATCAAAAGTAATTCTTGCAAATTTTCTTCTCATATTCATAAAAATTAATGAAATAATATCAAATTTAAAATTATAATAAAATACAATAGTATAAAATAATACCAAAAATCAATATATCAATATCAATAGACTCTGCAAACAAACCACAAATATTTCTAAATTCACGAACTATATACATAAAATTCTGTGATAAAAGATTGTGTTAATTATTTTTAGACTGCGTCTTTGAATTCAGATTTGTGTGTATGATAATCTTGGAAAAAACTCATATTATACTTCGTAAGTCAAGCACTGACAGCATAAAAAAACGCTATTAAAGATAGATTGTTTCAAAAGTAATTCTTGCAAATTTTCTACTCATATTCATCAAAATTCATAAAATAGATAAGATTAGAATTAGATTAGAATAGATAGAATAGAATAGAATAGATTCACCCACAACGCAACTAACCTTCCCTCGATTACACCCCTCATCTATACCTGAAACAACATCAACCAAACTCCTATATTGAAATATCCCTCCCAAACATTGAACGAAAGACTGACAAACCATCAAGACAGTGACTGACTCACAAGCTAACTAATATTAAACAATCATTCATATTCTCAATAGTAATGGGCCGAAAGACGAAGGTCAATAGCCCATTCCATATATCATGTTTGAGATCATATGTCAATATATGTAGTTCTGTATATTATATTATACAGTGTGCATCTAAAGTATGGAATAAATTCAGTAAAACCGAAATAAAAATTTTTGAAAAAAAATCATCGGACACGTCAATTTTCTTTGATAAAAATACACATGTTTGCATGACAAAGAAGCATGACAGTCGATGTTCAACCATCATTTGTTTTTGAGAAATGACGTCATCTATTGTTTTTTTTAATGACAACCCCCTATTTTGTTCTTAATTTTGAGAGATCTTTCCATTGTCGAACTGACCATATAAAAACGTTGCCATGTTAATAATAATCACATAAGAATATTTCGAGTAAATGACAATTGAAACTGAGAAACGGCGAATCAAGAAAAACAAAGCAAAAGCGTCATCAGATATAGTATTTCAAAGTGCTTGAGGATTAAATTTAATGAAGATCTTTTGAAGGATATTTGAAATTACACCTTCCCGCACTCACACACTTCATTCACTTAATAATATTAAACATACAAAAAATACGATTTTTTTTAACTATTGTACTATTAAAATTTCCGCAATGAACCGCAATGTTCATGGAAATTAATGCAGTTTTTCAAAATTTTGGGATTTTTGCGAAAAAAGCATTAAATTTAATCAAATCTTTTGAATTTTTTTGTGAAATTACACCAGCTGGATAATGCATAAAAATATGCGTTCATAATATGAGATACTGATTCCGTAAGGAAAGAAAAATCCATAAAAAATACTGTTGGGTTTCTGAAATAAACGAATTGTTTATGGTGAACGTACCTAATACATTTGCAGTTTTATGGGGAATTCTTGTTGATTTCAAAACCAATCTATTTTTATTTACCACTTTGGTTGTATACTCGCAAATTTTTTCATATTTTTTTCGAAATTTTGTGAATTTTGTTAAAATGGGATTAAATTTAATGAATATCTATTGAAAGGTGTTTGAAATTATACCATACCACACTCGCTCACTCACACATTCATTCCATCACACTTCATTCACTTAATTATAATAAACAAACAAAAAATATGATTTGTTTCACTATTGTACTATTAAAATTTCCGCAATGTTCATGAAAATCAATGCAGTTTTTCGAAATTTTGTGATTATTGCTAAAATAGGATTAAATATAATGAAGATCTTTTGCAAGATTTTTGAAATTACACCATCCCACACTCAATCACTCACACACTCGTTCCATCACACTTTATTCACTTAATAATATTAAACAATAAAAAAATATGTTTTTTTTACTATAGTACTATTAAAATTTCCGCAATGTTCATGAAAATTAATGCATTTTTCAAAATTTTGTGAATTTTGCTAAAATGGGATCAAATTTAATGAAGATCTTTTGAAAGATTTTCGAAATAACACCATCTCACACTCACTCACTCACACACTCATTCCATCACACATTCACTTAATAATATTAAACAAACCTAAAATATGAAATTTTTTAATATTGTGCTATTAAAATTTCCGCAGTTTTTATGAAAATTAATGCAGTTTTTAGAAATTTTGTGATTTTTGAAAAAACGGGATTAAATTAAATGAAGATCTTCCAAACATCTTCTTCTTCATCTTCTTTCCAACATTGTAGAAATTTTAATGGTATAATGGTAAAAAAAACATATTTTTTGTTTGTTTAATATTATTAAGTGAATGAACTCTGATCGAATAAATGAGTAAGTGAGTGATGGTGTAATTTCAAAAACCTTTCAAATGATCTTAATTAAATTAAAACACAAAATAGGCAAAAATAAAAATTTCGTAAAACTGCATTAATTTTCATGAACACTGCGGAAATTTTAATAGTGCAATAGTAAAAAAATGTCATAATTTTTATTAGTTTTACTAAGTATTGGTATTTTTAACATTCTGCACAATATTCTTTTACCCATTTCATCTTACTTTCATTTTGGCAAGTTTTCGTTTTCATATCAATTTTAAATAATTTTCATTTTGTATTGCACACAATTTGAATGATTACTTTCAAAATTCTAAAAGTTTATATTGTGTTTAGCAATATTTTATTATATCTACCATAATTTAACTGTTCCATAAAAATTTCATTGTCAAATTTTCAACCATTTCTATCAAAATATGAATGACTTATCAATCACGTCTGATATTTTTAAAAATATTAAGTGATCTTTGAAATTAGTAATCTTTGACACTATCAACCGCTTCTGATAATTTAAAAAAACAATTACTATGTTTGAAATTAGTGATCTTTGACGTTATATAATTTTTAATTTACTTGTCAATTTTCATTATACAGTCAAAACTTTAATGATTAATTTTTCATAAAAATTCGGTTGATGTTGAAGATATTAAAGCATTGTTTTAGCATTATCTGGACCGCTGCATCTTTGACACTATCAAAATTTTAACTAACTTGTCATAATTTCTGTTAAACTGTCGAAACTTCAATGCCTCATTTTTCATAAAAATTCGGTTGAATATGAAAATATCAAAGCATTGTTTTAGCATTGTCTGGACCTCTGAATCTTTGACACTATAAACATTTTAATTTACTTATCAAAATTTTCATTAAACTTTCAAAACTGCAATGATTCATTTTTCATAAAAAAATGGCTGATTTTGAAGTTATCAAAGCTTCGTTTTAGCATTATCTGGACCTCTGAATCTTTGAAACTTTCAAAATTTTAACTTACTTGTCATAACTTCCGTTAAACTGTCGAAACATCAATGATTCAGTTTTCTTAAAGATTCGGTTGAATTTGAAGATATCAAAGCATTGTTTTAGCATTATCTGGACATCTGAATCTTTGATAGTATGAAAACTTTAATTTACTTGTCATTATTTCCATTTAACTGTCAAATCTTCAATGATTCCTTTTTCATACAAAATTGGTTGATTTTGAAGATATCAAAGCATTGTTTTGGCATTACCTGGACCTCTTAATGTTTGACACTATCAAAATTTTAATTTACTTGTCAAAAGTTCTATTAAACTGTGAAAACTGCAATTATTTCTTTTTCATTACAATTCGGTTGATTTTAAAGA
Source organism: Othius punctulatus (assembly GCA_951805005.1). Lineage (NCBI taxonomy): Eukaryota > Metazoa > Arthropoda > Insecta > Coleoptera > Staphylinidae > Othius > Othius punctulatus. The sequence goes on from OX638145.1 coordinate 11,847,214, forward strand.
TATGAAAACTATGTTTTAGTCCATTATCTGCACCTTTTTTAGTATATAAAAAAAATCGGTTCACAGCATACTATAAAAAAATTATATTTACTATTTTTATTCTATCGTTATAACTCTGTTGTTATTGAAGATATCAAGAAAAGTTTATATCATTATTAGGACATTTTTTTATTACCAAAATATTTGCTGGTCCACTGCATACTATAAAACACTGATATTAACTATAAATATTTATTTCCTTATTACTCTATTCTTATCGAAGCTATCAAGATAAGTTTTTGACATTATTGGGAAATTTGACGTCTTACAGCGTTCCATTATCCTTCCATATCCTTATTACTCTATTGTAATTGAAGATATCAAGATAAGTTTTTGACATTATTAGAAAATTTGATGTCCTACAACTTTGATCTTAAATCTGAATCATAACCGAATTATAAATAATCAAATAATTATTTGTAGCCTATTTGTTTTGTTAAGTATTATTATCAACGTTAAATTAATGATTTCGTCGCAGACAAAATAATGACTTATAATCTGCCGGTTCAAATCAAAGTGATATTTACTATTTTTATTTATATCCTTATTACTCTATTGTTATTGAAGATATAAAGATATGTTTTTGACATTATTAGGAAATTTGATGTCTTACAACTTTGAAATTAAATCTGAATCATAACAGAATTATATATATAATCATATAATTATTTGCAGTCTATTTGGTTTGTTAACTATTATTTTCAACTTTAAGGTTAATGATTTGATCGCAAACAAAACAATGACTTATATTGCAGCCGGATCAAATCGGAGGATGGATCAGAGGAACTATATTTATTGTATCTTTATTACTCTATTTTTATTGATTATTGCAGATTCATGAAGATTATCGAAGATATCAAAATATGTTTTTTAACATTATTATGACATTTGACGTCCTACAACTTTGATCTTAAATCTTAATCATAACCGAATTATAAATAATTAAATAATTATTTGCAGCCTATTTGTGTTGTTAACTATTATTATCAACGTTAAATTAATGATTTCGTCGCAAACAAAACTATGACTTATATTGCTGCCGGATCAAATCGGAGGATGGATCAGAGAACTATTTTTACTATATCGTTATTACTCTATTATTATAGATTATTGAAGATTTTTGAAGATTATTGAAGATATCAAGATATGTTTTTGACATTATTATTACATTTGACGTCCTACAACTTTGATCTTAAATCTGAATCATAACTGAATTCTGAATAATCAAATAACTATTTGTAGCCTATATGTTTTGTTAACTATTATTTTCAACGTTAAAGTTAATGATTTTGTCGCAAACAAAACTATGACTTATATTGCTGCCGGATCGAATCGGAAGATGAATCAGAGGAACTATTTTTATTATATCCTTATTACTCTATTGTTTTTGATTATTGAAGATTTATGAAGATTATTGAAGATATCAAGATATGTTTTAGACATTATTATGACATTTGATGTCCTACAACTTTGATCTTAAATCTGAATCATAACTGAATTCTGAATAATCAAATGACTATTTGTAGCCTATATGTTTTGTTAACTATTATTTTCAACGTTAAAGTTAATGATTTCGTCGCAAACAAAACTATGACTTATACTGCTGCCGGATCAAATCGGAGGATGGATCAGAGGAACTATTTTTACTATATCCTTATTACTCTATTGTTACTGATTATTGAAGATTTATGAAGATTAGTGAAGATCTCAAGATATGTTTTTGACATTATTATGACATTTGAAGTCCTACAACTTCGATCTTAAATCTGAATCATAACCGAATTATAAATAATTATTTGCAGCATATTTGTTTTGTTAACTATTATTATCAACGTTAAATTAACGATTTCGTCACAAACAAAATAATGATTGTGTGAGCTCACCTCCAATCAAATCAAATATAATATTATATTGGAGTTGCTTAACAACAAGATTTTGTGAGAAGAACTTATTACCATATTACTTTTTTCCCACAAAAAATATCATATATTTCGATCGCAGTGAAGATTAATGGTGCTCACCTCCAATTTAATTAAATATAATATTATATTGGAGTTATTTAACAACAAGATTTTGTGAGAAGAACTTAATACCTTATTACCTTTTCCACACAAAAAAATCATATATTTCAATCGCATTGAAGATTAATGGTGCTTTTCTTATGTATTTGTGTAAAAACGACAAACTTAATACAGTGAATGATTGATGGTTCAGGTCCGTTTAGTAAACATATATTACTGCACTAAATAACCCAGTGATTCCTAAGTTCGAAATTATTACTTAATATGTGTCACAAGCTGTCGTCGCGGCGATGGTTTAATATCAACTGGCGGAAGCCGTAAAATCGCTTCAAACGCAGAGTGCACGTGGTACACCCAGTAAACGCAATAATAGCCCATGAAAAAAGCCCCAAGTGGCAATTAAACGGCAGTTAAGCAGCCGATAAAAATTAAAACCGTCATTTTTTTGCTTCATTAATCACGCCACAATGTCGTCTTGTGTTACAGATTGCCGTAAGCAGGGATTCCGTATAAGCAAAGACGAGGACCGCAAAACAGAAAATGATGGTATAAAAAAAATAGTTGTACGTAAAAAATTCAAGAAAATTATTTAATGTATAACTAGTCTAAGCTAAGAAGTTTTTTTTTCTTACATTCTTTACAAAAATCCAAACATCCAATATCAAAATATATTTTCCTGCTTTTTATTTATTTACTTATGTCTTTGCATATCTACCTTTTGGTGTAAGGCCTACATTATTAATTTTTATAATATTCTCTCCACTTCATTATTTTGTAGTATCTCTTGTTATTTCTCTTGTTTCTTTTTCTCTTAAACTGTAGGCTTTTATTTTTTCTTTAACTTTTGTCCTCCGCTTGTCTGTTTTTTGAAATTTCTTTCAGCTCATGTCCATTTTCAGTAGGTGGGGGTGACTTCCTATTTCAGCTTGCCTTGTAACTCTTGTATTCATTATTATGTTCCAGCTGTTTCTATTAATTAGGTGGTAGTCTATTATCGATCTTTCGTTTCTGCTTGACTGTTCAATTGTGTACTTGTGTATGTTTTTCTGTTTTTGTAATCACAAGGTTGTTTTCAATGCATATTCGCTTTTTAACTTCTATAAATTACATTCGGAGAGGAAGCAAACACGGGCCATCAGCAAGGCAATCGCAGACGATTCAATATTGACACACTTCCCATCCCATCCGAGCTAGGTACGTTTATGTCAACAAATCCGTCTCTTCCGACGTTTATCGGTCTGTGCATGGGATAAAGTGGCGCAGGAACGAAAATAAATTCAGTCCTGTCCCTATTTATATCGCTGTGCTGCGCTGACTCTGAACGCGATAACGAAAGCCATTAAAACCGGCGAAAACAACGACGAGGAATGTTAATTGAAACGCTGCCCGGACCCCGGAAAAACAAACAAAATGGGGGGCTCCGGCTTAATAGGAATCCGATATGTGCACAACTATGATGCAGATTTAACAGCCTCATCTGGTTTTTAAAAGAACCAAAAAAATATTCATGCAATTTGGATGTAGAAGTTTAAAGTTTCTAAATATATCCGGCTTAATTGAAAAGCATCCATTTTTTTATGCTTACAAGTTTAAAGTTTCTAAATATATCCGACTTAATTGAAAAGCATCAATTTTTTATGTTTACAAGTTTAAAGTTTCTAAACAGCTCCAACTTAATTGCAAGTTTTTTATGTGTACAAGTTTAAGGTTTATAAGTGTCTCAACTTACTTGAAAAGCTTCAAATTTTTTGTTACGTACACAAGTTGAAAGTTTCTAAATACCTCCAACTAAATTGCAACGTCCTCATTAGGCCCTGCAATTAAACGAGTATGTACCAATATTTATTGAACTCATCAGTATTCACTTAACTCATTGGAGCCTGAAATTCAATGTGTTTGTGCCAACATTTATTGAATCCTATCAACTTACTTGAAAGGCTTAAAATTTTTTGTTACGTATATAAGTTGAAAGTTTTTAAACACCTACAACTAAATTGCAACGTCCTCATTAGGCCCTGCAATTAAACGAGTTTGTGCCAATATTTATTGAACCCATCACTATTCACTTAACTCATTGGATCCTGCAATTAAATGCCATCATTTATTGAACCCATCAGTATCCACTTAACCTAACCCAATCCTAACCCAATTACTCGTACCCCTGTCATCCAATAACAGCCACTCATTGGTATTTGTTCTGTTTCAGTTATTGCCAATTAAGTCCTGTTTCCTCGGTTTCCACGGACGGATCGGTGAAGAGGCAAGAGGAGGAGAAGCAGACGGTCACGCACGTCTCCTGGCGAGGAATTAATTCCACTCGGGCCTAGGCAAGGTCGGCCTGTGCACGAATCGCAAACCGATGATCACGATGATCATTCAGGAGGACGTCGCCGGATTACGTCGCGCATTATTGATGATAATTGAAGCCCACCACGAAGACGAGAATGGAAAGTCTGCACAAAGCAATGGGAGGAAGTTGGCTAGTCGCGTCAGTAAAGCTGCAGAATTAATCGCGATTGATTTATGTGTTTTGCAGATATGAATCACTTGCAGGTAGAAATGTAAAAAAAAATTGAAACGTTACAATCGCTGTGAAGAAATTTTTTCAATTCACTCTGTAATCTGATAGCTTTTTGTGTGAATCAAATATTTGTACAAACCATGGTTGGAATTAATCATGATTTGTGTGAATCAAATATTTGTACAAACCATGTTGGAATAAATCATGATATTGTGAAAAAAAAAACAAAAATCAAACCGTGTTTTTTTTGTTTTTTTTTTGTTTTTTTAAATTTCTGACCAGTTTTTACCTAAATGTGCAATTGTCCACAATGTAGATTGTAAAATCTTCAACTACAAGCGCCGAAATCTGACAATTTACCTGCTATATTCTCAAGGTTTGTTATAAATTTTTAGTTGAAAGTGGCCAAACTTACCGCAATTTCAAATGCATCAAATTTTTAGTTCTAGCTGAGAAATGATGTGATATTTATAAATTTGTAGCTTAATCAGATCAAACTTCTCATATTTTTATCTGCACGTGTCAAAATCTGTCAAATTTTCACTGCAATTGTCAAAATGTCACAAATTCTCTCATCTCAAGTCATATGATTTGCATTTTTTAAAATTTACAGTGCCTTTGTCCATATCTTCAAATTTATAGGTGCAGTTTTGAAAGTATTGTAAAATTTACCACTGAAACAAGTATTTACTACTATCAAATTTTTAATTCTAGCTGAGAAGTTATGTGGTATTTATAAATTCGTATCTAAATCAGATCAAACCTCTCATATTTTCTACTGCACGTGTCATAATCTGTCAAATTTTACAAATGCAACTATAAATTTTTTAGTTCTTGTAGAGATATTATGTGATATTTGTAAATTCTTAGCTAAATCAGATCAAATCTCTCAAATTTGCTGCTGCACGTGTCAAAATGTGTCAAATTTTCACTGCAATCGTCAAAAAGTTACAAATTCTCTGATCTCAAGTCATTTGCTATGCATTTTTAAAATTTACAGTGCCTTTGTAGATATCTGTCAAATTTATAGGTGCAGTTTTGAGAGTGTTGTAAAATTTGCTACTGAAACAATCAAAATTTGTCATATTTTTTATCCTTACTATCAAAATCAGTCAACTTCTATGCTCAAGTTGTGAAAATCTGCAAAATTTGAAAGTGGCCAAACTTACCGCAATTCCAAATGTATCCAATGTTTAGTTCTAGCTGAGAAATCATGTAATATTTGTAAATTTATAGCTAAATCAGATCAATTTCTCATAGTTTCTACTGCACGTGTCAAAATCTGTCAAATTTTCACTGCAATCGTCAAAATGTGACAAATTCTCTGATCTCAAGTCATATGATTTGCATTGTTATAAATTTACAGTGCCTTTGTCCATATTTTCAAATTTATAGGTGCAGTTTTGAAAGTTTTGTAAAATTTACCACTGAAACAAGTATTTACTACTATCAAATTTTTAGTTGTATCTAAGAAGTTATGTGGTATTTATAAATTCGTAGCTAAATCAGATCAAATCTCTCATATTTTCTACTGCACGTGTCAAAATCTGTCAAATTTTCAATGCAATCGTCAAAATGTTACAAATTCTCTGATTTCAAATCATAAGAATTACTTTTTTTAAATTTACAGTACCTTTGTTGATATCTGTCAAATTTATAGGTGCAGTTTTGAAAGTTTTGTAACATTTACCACTGAAAACAGTATTTAATACTATCAATTTTTTAGTTCTAGCTGAGAAGTTACGTGGTATTTATAAATTCGTAGCTAAATCAGATCAAATCTCTCATATTTTCTACTGCACTTGTCACATTCTGTCAAATTTTTACTGCAATCATCAAAATGTGACAAATTCTCTGATCTCAAGTCATATGATTTGCATTGTTTTAAATTTACAGTGCCTTTGTCCATATTTTCAAATTTATAGGTGCAGTTTTGAAAGTTTTGTAAAATTTACCACTAAAACAAGTATTTACTACTATCAAATTTTTAGTTCTAGCAGAGAAGTTATGTGGTATTTATAAATTCGCAGCTAAATCAGATCAAATCTCTTATATTTTCTACTGCACGTGTCAAAATCTGTCAAATTTTTACTGCAATCGTCAAAATGTGACAAATTCTCTGATCTCAAGTCATATGATTTGCATTGTTTTAAATTTACAGTGCCTTTGTCCATATCTTCAAATTTATAGGTGCAGTTTTGAAAGTTTTGTAAAATTTACTACTGAAATAATCAAAATTTGTTAATTTTTCTATCCTTACTATCAAAATCCTTACTATCAAACTTCTATGCTCCCGTTGTGAAAATCTGTAAAATTTTAAAGTGGCCAAACTTACCGCCATTCTAAATACATAAAATTTTTAGTTCTATCTGAGAAATTATGTGATATAATATAAATTCGTAGCTAAATCAGATCAAACCTCTCATATTTTCTGCTGCACGTGTCAAAATGTGTTAAATTTTCACTGCAATCGTCAAAAAGTTACAAATTCTCTGATCTCAAGTCATGTGCTATGCATTTTTTTAAATTTATAGTGCATTTGTAGATATCTGTCAAATTTATAGGTGCAGATTTGAAAGTTTTGTAAAATTTGCTACTGAAACAATCAAAATTTGTCAAATTTTCTATACTTACTATCAAAATCAGTCAACTTCTATGCTCAAGTTGTCAAAATCTGTAAAATTTGAAAGTGGCCAAACTTAACGCAATTCCAAATGCATCCAATTTTTAGTCTAGCTGAGAAATCATGTGATATTTGTAAATTTATAGCTAAATCAGATCAAATCTCTTATATTTTCTACTGCATTGCAAATTTACTATATTTTCAAACGTAACTGCCAAAAATGTACGTTTCGTACGTAAATCGTACGTCAGTCTGCCAAATTTGTAACATTTTGGTACATTTACAGCTAAAATCTGTTATATTTTTCACTACATCTATCAAAATCTGTGATTTTTTTAACTTAGACTGACAAAGTCTGGCAAATACTCAAAGTGAGCAGTAAAAAATGGGCCAGTTTTTAACTGAAACTGTCAATATGATCAAAATTTTGACAAGATTTGTGAAGGTACTAGTCAAAATTCCGTAAACTTTTCAACTTCAACCGCCAAAATCTGGCAATTTGACAGCTAAATTCTTTAGGTTTGTTAAATTTTCAGTTGAAACTGGCCAAACTTGCCGCATTTTCAAATGCAACTATCAATTTTTTTGTTCTAGCTGAGAAAGCATGTGAAATTTGTAAATTCATAGCTAAATCAGATCAATTTCTCATATTTTCTACTGCATGTGTCAAAATCTGTCAAATTTTCACTGGAATCGTCAAAATGTTACAAATTCTCTGATTTCAAGTCATAAGATTTGCGTTTGTTTTAATTTAGAGTGCCTTTGTCGATATCTGTCATATTTTTAGGTGCAGATTTGAAAGTTTTGTAAAATTTATTACTGAAACAATCAAAATTTGTCATGTTTTCTATCCTTACTATCAAAATCAGTCAACGTCTATGCTCAAGTTATGAAAATCTGTAAAATGTACAATCGTACAGCATCTATGAATGATTTCTAAATATAAATTTTTGAATTTGGACCAAAATTGATGAACAAAACAAAAAAAAATCTGTGCATCTGTACCATGCGATGGACGAAAAAATGGAAGAAAAGAAAAATATTTTACTTACATATATCTACTTCAGAGCATGCTAACTCAATAGTTACATAATATTTTTATTTTTTCGCCTATTGGAATACACAAACAGTGCAAAAACAATGATTAATTTAATAAAAATATCAATTTTGATTTAAATCGATGATATATTTATAAAAACAGTTCATTTAAATCATTTGATTTAAATCACACCATTACCACCAACCCATCGGTGCAAGCGATTTTTTTTTTTAATTCTTCATCATTTTCGTCAAAATTTATAAACCAGATTTCAATGTAAATGCACAATCAATGATAAATTTAAAAAAAATTATATCAATTTTGATTTCAATTGACGATTTATTTAAAAAAATCAGTTGATTTACATCAATTGCTTTAAATCACACCAACCCTGGTATAAACTTCGTACACATTTTTTTCGTTCATGTTTTTCATGAATATTTATAAACCAGATAACTTCAATGTAAATATTCGTTCGTTTTCAGGTCTCTATCGCAGAAAATTTTATATAAGGCAAGGAAAAATTGATTTTAAATTGTAAATCATTTCAATACTGGTACAAACCAATTATTTTCGTTCATCTTTTTCATGAAAATTTATAAACCAGATGATTACAATGTAATTCGTTTTCAGGTCTCTATCACATAAAACTTTATACAAGGCAAGGAAAAATTGTGTTGAAATTGTGGAATGAGTTACCATTTTTTTCGTTCATCTTTTTAATGAAAATTTATAAACCAGATGATTTCAATGTAAATATTCGTTTTCAGGTCTCTATCACAGAAAATTTTATATAAGGCAAGGAACATTTGTTTTGAAATTAAAATTAATTCCAATACTGGTACAAACCATTTTTTCTTGTTCATCTTTTTTATGAAAATTTATAAACCAGATGACTTCAATGTAAATATTCGTTTTCAGGTCCCTATCATAGAGAATTTTATATAAGGCAAGGAAAAATTGTTTTGAAATTGTAATTTTTATAAAAATGCATACTAATAACAATAAATATTTTACTTTTTTGCTGTGTTAACTAAGTAGTGGAATTAGTTTTTATTACCTACTTAACCTACTTATCCCTAAAGGTTTCCGTTATTTAATATTTACCATATGGCAAATTACTATACATTTCAACTTAATAATAACGTAATACTAACAATAATCATATAAAAGCTTCCGTTATATATATATAAATTAAATAATAAAATATAATAAAAGCACTTCTAGCAGATGTATTTGTAAGAGATAGATATAACCAACGATATTATCGTATACTTAATAATAATTGCTGGTCATGAAATGTGTATTATGTGTATTATGTGTATTGTGTATTAACGTTTTAATATGTTTTTCCCAAGGGTATAGGTTTACTAATCCCCTCAGCACTTCAGCCTCTATTGTATTAAGTTAAATAACTTTATTATACTAATAACAATAAATATTTCAGTCTTTTTATTGCATTTAATTATTATGCGAAATTGCATATGCTATTGTGTACATATATATTTGTTATTATTAACGAATTGTAATTATACAGGGAGTTTCAATTGTAACGGATAACATTTATAAAATCGTTGAGAAACATGTTTGACAAAAATTCTCGTAGCTCCTTGATTTTTATTTTTCAATTATTATTTAATCTGTCTTTTAGGCTCACTTGTATGATCGTGGATTATCTTTGATGTTGGTTTAGTTTCTGAGGATACCATTGTACTAACATTTGCATTCTAAGTAATTAAACCATGGTTAAAGACCTGGATCATCTTTGACCATGGTTCAATTACCTAGGATATTATGTGATTATGTCTCCTAGATTTAAGTCACGAAGTGTGGGACACCTTGTATATATTATTAATGATACATATTTTGCTTTTGTAGTATTTTATTATACTATAGAATATAAAACTTGTCGCTATGTGTTGCTGTATTACCCGCTTTCTGTATGTAACATATTTTATTTTATGCTAGAAGCGAATAGGCCAAATGTTCTGCATTTATGCGTATCTAAAATAGTAGCTGCTTTACAGGCATTTGCAACTTTAGGATGCAATAAAATGTTCTGATATGTCCTTCGGAATGTTTCAATAAAATTTATCGTCATCGCTGTTTGTTAACTTAAACCCAGATTTCTAAACGGAAAAAAGAACTTTTTTAATACACACATTTAATTTCGGATATTACGCTGAAAGACAGGGGTTCAGCTGAAAGACAGGGGGTCAGCTGAAAGTCAGGCGGTCGGCTGAAAGACAGAAAGATGAGCTGCCCACAGCCGCAAACACGCCCCCACGCACGCTGAAAGACAGGGGTTCAGCTGAAAGACAGTGGGGTTAGTTGAAAGACATCGGGGTCAGCTGAAAGACAGAGGGATCAGCCGCCTCCGGCCGCAAACACGCCCCCCCCCGCACGCTGAAAGATAGCGGGTCAACTGAAAGACAGGGGGGTTAGTTGAAAGACAGAGGGGTCAGCTGAAAGACAGAGGGATCAGCCGCCTCCGGCCGCAAACACGCCCCCACGCACGCTGAAAGACAGCGGGTCAACTGAAAGACAGGGGGGTCAGCTGAAAGACAGAGGGTCAGTGCAATACAGGGGGTCCGGCTGAAAGACAGAGGGATGAGCCGCCCCCTGCCGGAAACACGCCCCCACGCACACTTTCTCGTTTTCGGGGATGCATACATAAATAAGAACGGGGTCAAGTCCCCCACGGCTTGCACCGCCGGCTCATTAGGTTAAGGGGGTAAAAGCCATCGGGAACCCCCCGGGGGCGGACAGACGGACGTACACATGCGAGCGGCACACATGATGCACGACACATCGCGTCAGACGGCCGATGAACTCGGGGCCAAAACGAAATCGATACACACACCACAATACCAAATAACATTCAGTCAGGACAAGGGCATCAAACAATTTCCTAACTGAAGAGTTTATAAATCCTTTCTTTAGTAAATAACTTAATTGCATCACTAAAAGCCTGAGGAATTCCTATAAATTCTACCTTATTGGGAGCTTTACGAATTTGAATATACCCTAATACTTTGCGCTCTAATAAAGTTAAAAAAGCAACACCAACTGAAACACAAATAAAATTAGTCCTGAAACAATAATCAATAATAACTTCAGAGCTTCATACAATATCACAGACTTGGTATACATAGACTTTCATAGTAAGTTGGTAATACTTGCAATAGTAGTTGTAATAGTTGGAATATCGTTGGAATAGAAACTTTTTTTTTTGACAAATTCAGTTCCACATGAAAAAATGATAGATATGGTAAAGGTACTTGTATGGTAAAGCAGGTGGAAATAAAAAAAAATCACAGAAATTTAATTTATTCTACATGGCTTGCACATGGACTAAATAAGGCAGCAGAAACAATTAGAGCCCAATTAAAAGCTACTCTTTACCTCCTATATATCATATACATTTACCTCTGAAACTAATCATCACTAGATGTGGTATTTGGATGTATGCAATGTACGTTTTTGAATTTACTGCTTCGTATGCTGAAGCCACAGAGATTTAAATGTCAAAACATATTTAAAAAAATCAATAGATAGAACAACATTTAGCCTTTCTAAAACCTAAAAACCTAACTAAGCTTTTGCTAGTGATTCAATAATAAGTACTAGAAAAGCAAGGACTGTCCCTATAGAAATCTGTCCTGATTGTCCATGACTATAAAATACCCCTTCAAGAAGAACCTAGCAAAATTGAGTAAATGATACGCAACAAATTTGATGATGTACTCATATAAAGTGACGGTTTAAAGTTTCTAAATAACTTCAATTTAATTGCAAAGCATCAAGTTTTTTATGTGTACAAGTTTAAGGTTATAAGTATCTCAACTTATGACTGGGTAAATAACGCACGTTTTAGTTAAAAAAAAATATTTTATTGTCTGCCAGTCATGTTACCCTGCCTGTTACTCAGTCATAATAATGGAGTTTAAACAATCTATTTCCTTGTCTCAACTTAATTGAAGAGCTTCAAATTTATTGTTATGTATATGTATGTTATGTTATGTAAGTTGAAAGTTTCTAACGTCCTCGACGATTTTAAAATATCCCTTCTTAGGAAGAAGATCCTGGCATAATTGAGCAAATAATACGCAACAAATTTGATGATGTACTCGGAAAAATCGAGTAGTTATGTAAAACACTCGATTTTTCCCTAGCCCTTATTTGTTTTTGTTAGGATAGTTTCTTCATACCTGTTTGTAATCTTCTTCGGATTTTATAATCCGAATGATTATAGACCCAAAGATAATCCGAATGATTTTCACGAATGATAATCGAAACGATTTTACCGAATGATAATCGGCATGATTTATTTTCACGAATGATAATTCGAATGATTTTCATAATCGAATTATTCCGAATGGTGCCAATAAACGAATTATTCGATTATTATAATTCGAATTAGCTCATCATTAATAAATATCTGCAATCTTAATTGTAGAGTAATTTATATATTACATCCATCGATTATAATAATTATTGTAAGAGGTTCTCTCGAGATTTGATCATAATCTGAGATATACTTAGTGATAGCATAATAATATAAAGTAATGTAACTTATTAACATAAAATAATTAGTTATTGTAATCGAATGCTATTTTTGGTACCTTGTTGGTTGTGATTGAATGAGTACTTTATAACTTGCTGGTCATAGCATGGAGGGTTGTGTAATGGGCTATTGACCCCTGGCTGACTTCGCAGACATGAGGCATGTGCGTTTCGGGCGAGAGAGCCCAGAAATAGGTTATGAATATTCGGCGCTGATGTACGAGCGAAATTGCGTCGATTAATGGGAGCGGCCCGTGGGCCGCTGCGCGTCATACGCACTAAAATAGCGAAGTTCCCTGCAGCAGCAACTGGGCCATGTTGTAATCTGGGCCGCACAATAAATACAAGAGCGTTCATGTGCGCCTCCAGTGGCGCGGATCGGCTCACCTGGCGGGCCCGCCAAGGCCCAGTTAGGAATTGGGCCGTAAGGTCGAGATTCGCGCCGAAGAAAAACCGGCGGCAAAAATGCCTCCGGAGGCGCCATCTGTGCGGCGGGTTGCGAACTTCCTGGTGGAGGTGCCGGGATCATGGCGCACGAGGCACGCGATTGGCGCGAGGCCCGTCGGCCATCATGGCTGCGGCCCGTTTAGCGTTATTTACGAGGGCCACAGGCCGGCCCCACGTTCCCGACTAGACCAATCGTCGGGCCGCCGCCGCCGGAGGCCATCGCGTTTTGGGACGGTCCCGGCCCGTGGGCCGGCCCCCGGCGGCGCCGGCGTGGGGGTAAATTGGGCCATTAGGGTATGGCGGAGGGCGGGTGGGAGCACACGCGCCGCCGAAAAAGGGCGCCCCCAATCATCCGGTTCGAAGGACCATTAGGCCCCGCCGCCGGATTGAGACGTCCGGCTCGTCATCGTCGGGGCGTCGTTTTATAACGCGCCTAATTTACGGCGCCGTTAAACGCTCGCGCGATCGGCGGTAAATTAAAATCGCCCATAGGTGCGTGGCACGGGCCACCCATTCACGCGAAGATTGATTGTGGATCTGGTGGCTTAAATTGCCCCATAAACGGTTACTTTTATGTGTCGTAAAGTTTTAAGAGTCAATGAAACGCGGCCCGAGACAACGGTTTCGGAAACAGGTTGTTACCGGCGATTTATTATCTCTCGGGAGCGAATTTTCGCCGCCCGCCGCCAACCGGAAGCGGAAGAGCGGCGCTAAGGTGGAGGCGCCGGGCGCACGGAATTCGTTAGGCCGATGCCCATAAAATACTGGGCGCGGTGGTTTTACGGGCGTACGACTCCTGACTATGGCGGTGTTTTACGACCGAAACCCTGACCTACGCCGGCCGTTTTATTCGCCGCGTTTATTGCGTTTTTACGGCCGTTATGGTGTAATTTGTAAATGTGGGACATTCTACTAATTTCGGATGGGTTTGATATTGCTTTACAACTTTACAACTCGCCACCGGCATGAATGGAGTGTGTTTTACGCTTTTATGTCGTGTTGCGGGCGCTCGTAAACCTCCGCTTTACGCGATTATTACTATCGGAAGCTTAAAAATGCGACTCACCACTTTTTTGCGCCCGCGTCCCGACGTCCCTGCAACAGAAGAACCAGCAGTTAACCAGGACGTCCAAATTTCAGCTCGAGTCTATTTTCGTCGCACCGAAACTAAACAATCCAATGCCAGAGGCGCACCGTTCCCGGAATACGAACCAGAGACTTCCCAGGAGGACACCAGAAACCTGCTTGCCAGCAATAACATGCCTCTTACATACTGTACACGAATAAAACGCATCACGTACACGACATATGAGCACACGTACAAAAAAGGAGCCGTGAACACCGCCACCTAATCAAATACGTATATCAAGAACCAACCGACGAACAACAAACCTACTGAGAAAAGTTGATCACAGAAATTTAACTTCAAAACATATAATAATATATTTATTGATGCCATCACAGAGATAGTGTCACATAAGTCACATAATATAAGTTACACATAAGGTACACATAAGGTACACATAATATAAGGTATAATAAAGTACAAGTATAAAAAAATATCTACAAATCAAATGCTACAGAAGCACAACTAAAATTAATACAATAAGAAAACCCGTTACATAGTACTAGAGGCTAAATCAAAAGGCCAACATGGCTCACGATATCATGACTTATAGTACTGAGACATTCATCCAATGTAATCATGACTTATATTACTGAGATACTCAGCCCATGTAAAATACGCTGCAGCAATCAGTGCAGTCTTTATTCTAAGTTTAAATTCCCTAATATTCAGATCTCGAACTGACTGGGGTATCAAACTGTACAGAAGCCCGAATAAAATGAAATACAATAAGAATGAAGTTACATAGTAAGAGGCTAAGTCAAAAGGCCCATATGGCTCACGATATCATGACTTATATTACTGAGATACTCATCCCATGTAATCAAGACTTATAATACCAAGATAATCATCCCATGTAAAATATGCTGTAGCAATCAGTGCAGTCTTCATTCTAAGTTTAAACTCCCTAAAATTTCGACCTCGAACTGACTGGGGTATCAAATGGAACAGAAGCACAAATAAAATTTAATACAATAAGAATGAAGTTACATAGTAATAGAGGCTAAGTCAAAAGGCTAACATGGCTCACGATATCATGACTTTTATTACTGAGACACTCGTCCCATGTAATCATGGCTTATATTACTGAGATACTCATCCCATGTAATCATGACTTATATTACTGAGATACTCACCCCATGTAATCATGACTTATATTACTGAGATAGTCATCCCATGTAAAATATGCTGCAGCAATCAGTGCAGTCTTAATTCTAAGTTTAAACTCCCTAAAATTCAGTCCTAGAACTGACTGGGGTATCACATGGTATAGAAGCACAAATAAATTTATATACAATAAGATTGAAGTTACATAGTAATAGAGGCTAAGTTAAAAGGCACGATATCATGACTTATATTACTGAGATACTCATCCCCATGTAATCATGATTTATATTACTGAGATACTCATCCCATGTAAAATATGCTGCAGCAATCAGTACAGTCTTCATTCTAAGTTTAAAGTCTGTAAAATTTAGATCTCGCACTGACTGGGGTGTCAGATGGTACAGAAGCACAAATAAAATTTAATACAATAAGAATGAAGTTACATAGTAATAGAGGCTAAGTCAAAAGGCTAACATGGCCCACGATATCATGACTTTTATTACTGAGACACTCGTCCCATGTAATCATGACTTATATTACTGAGATACTCATCCCATGTAATCATGACTTAAATTACTGAGATACTCACCCCATGTAATCATGACTTATATTACTGAGATAGTCACCCCACGTAAAATATGCTGCAGCAATCAGTGCAGTCTTCATTCTAAGTTTAAACTCCCTAAATTTCAGATCTCGAACTGACTGGGATCAAATGGTATAGAAGCACAAAAAAAAAATTAAATACAATAAGAATGAATTTACATAGTAATAGAGGCCATGCTAAAAGGCACGATATCATGACTTATATTACTGAGATACTCATCCCATGTAATCATGACTTATATTACTGAGATACTCATCCTATGTAAAATATGCTGCAGCAATCAGTACCGTCTTCATTCTAAGTTTAAACTCCCTAAAATTCAGACCTCGAACAGACTGGTGTATCAAATGGTACAGAAGCATAAATAAAATTAAATACAATAAGAATGAAGATACATAGTAATAGAGGCTAAGTTAAAAGGCACGATATCATGACTTATATTACTGAGATACTCATCCCATGTAATCATGACTTATATTACTAAGATACTCCTCCCATGTAAAATATGCTGCAGCAATCAGTGCAGTCTTCATTCTAAGTTTAAACTCCCTAAAATTCAGATTTCGAACTGACTGGGGTATCAAATGGTACAGAAGCACAAACAAAATTAAATACAATAAGAATGAAATTACGTAGTAATAGAGTCTAAGTCAAAAGGCCAACATGGCTCACGATATGATTACATATATTACTGAGATACTCATCCCATGTAATCATGACCTATATTACTGAGATACTCATCCCATGTAAAATATGCTGCAGCAATCAGTGCAGTCTTCATTGTAAGTTTAAACTCCCTAAAATTCAAATCTCGAACTGACTGGGGTATCAAATGGTACAGAAGCACAAATAAAATTAAATACAATACAAAAAGAATGAAATTACATAGAAATAGAGGCTAAGTCAAAAAGCCTACATGACTCAGGATATCATGACTTATATTACTGGAATACTCATCCCTTGTAATCATGATTAATTTTACTGAAATACTCATCCCATGTAATCATGACTTATAATACTGAGATAGTCATCCCATGTAAAATATGCTGCAGCAATCAGTGCAGTCTTCATTCTAACTTTACACTCCCTAAAATTCAGACCTCGAACTGATTGGGGTATCAAATGGTTCAGAAACACACATAAAATGTAATACAATAAGAATGAAGTTACATAGTAATAGAGGCTAAGTTAAAAGGCACGACATCATGACTTATATTACTGAGATACTCATCCCATGTAAAATATGCTGCAACAATCAGTACAGTCTTCATTCTAAATTTCAACTCCCTAAAATTCAGACCTCGAACTGACTGGGGTATCAAATGGTACAGAAGCACAAATAAAATTAAATACAATAAGAATGAAGTTACACAGTAATAGAGGCTAAGTCAAAAGGCCAACATGGCTCACGATATCATGACTTATATTACTGAAATACTCATCCCATGTAATCATGCCTTATATTACTGAGATAGTCATCCCATGTAATCATGACTTATATTACTGAGATACTCAACCCATGTAATCATGACTTATATTACTGAGATACTCAACCCATGTAATCATGACTTATATTACTGAGATACTCACCCCATGTAATCATGACTTATATTACTGAGATACTGATCCCATGTTAAATATGCTGCAGCAATCAGTGCAGTCTCCATTATAAGTTTAAACTCCCCAAAATTCTAATCTCGAACTGACTGGGGCATCGCATTGAATAATTTGGGACCATAGTATCTAGAGGTGCTTTGGGTCGGAGTTAACCCGTGATTCAGGGCATAGATGTTGGTTTGCTGCCTAGTGTTATGCTGATGTTAGTCTGAACAGCAGTAAGGTTTGACTTTGTTTTTATGTACACATAATAGACAGTGGCAGATTTATACTTCTGGCACCTAGGGGCTACCAGTAATTTACCGCCCAAGACGCCCTCCAGTCCTATCAATCTAAATTCAATAACAGATATTGAGAAAATACTCTGAAATTGACTATAATAAGGATCATAGTTAAAATGCAAAAAGTTCTCAAATAAATTAAAAATGTTCTGATAGTAATACATTCCATACATGATAGTACAAGATAGTACATGATACATACATGATAGTAATACATTCCAAAGTTAAATGTTTAAAATAAAATCGTTTGTAAACTAGAGATTGAAAACTAATGTATCATCAAAACTCAACATTTTGGTTAGCTCCAATTCAATGATCAAAATTGCCACACCCTTCAGTCGTGCTTCGGTCATTGTAGATCTTGTATAATTTTATATTATATTCAAGACGGAGGACGACCTTTTCGCTGAACAGTTGGACGAAGGGATCGTCAAAAGAGTGTCAGTGTGATGCCAACATAAGGGTATAAATCTTATAGTTCGTTGTCATGTAGCACTTTGCAAAGTTTAAGTGTTGTTTTTGGGTTTTGTTCCAATCCTTACAAAAATCCAAACAAATGTATACACTCGTTCACAAAAACTTCTGTTGTTGTTAGACCTTTATCATACGTGTGTGTTTTTATAAAAGTCATTATCAAGTTCTCAAAAATTTAATTGATTTGGGGCTGTTCTCAATGAAATCAGAGTTTAGCAAACATCTAGATTTGAACGAAGTCATAGATTAGTACTTACAGTAAAAATGTACATGAAAATGGCAAAACGGAAGGGTCGGCCAATTTTGTGAGGTTGATTAGAAGATCATAGTAGGTATCCAAGTTATTATTCCAACAAAATTTCCTTGTGCAACGGTGGCCATCTTGAGAAAACCGTTACCTTCGATATCTCACCTTCTATTTCAGATTTCATTAATTTTTATTTTGTTTAGAGGGAAAAATATTCTCTAGAACTTTTGTTTGAGATATTTTGATATTTATTTCATATACATAATGGAATACCCTCGATTTCAGGTTTAATTATATTTTTATTTTGTTTAGAGGGAAAAATATTGTCTACAACTTTTGTTGTTGAGATATTTTGACAGACATCTATTTCATGTACATAATGGAAATATTTTAAGGGCTAGACGGTTGTGAACAGTGAACGATTTTCAAACCGTTCCAGGTAGAAAAATACTCCAAAGTATTCATCAACCTCTGAATGAAACATGCATAATTAAACATAATGGATGACCAGGAAGACTAATACCAGTAAGAATGGTAGAAGTAAAGGAACATCTACTGAACATAGTCGAGGGTAATCCAGATATTTCTATTAGAAAAATTGCAAATGTTTTAAATATAAGTCATAGGACTAATATGGAATATTTTAAAACCTCAGTTGTTGTACCCACATCGCATTCAACGCATTTAGGCACTTATTCCTGCTGATTTTCATCATCACATTGCATTTTGTCAGTGGGTTCTGCAAACATTGGTTAATATTCTTCAACTGCTGTTACGGATTATTTTACCCGATGTAACAAAGTTCGAATTTCTCAAGAATTTCAATACTTTATAATTTTTTTACAATAACCCATGTATGGGCTGAAAAAAAATCCACATGAAGTACCATGCGAGCAAAAATTATTTTCATCAAAGAGGGCATTAAGCAATACCGCTAAGTTGTATGGCCTTAGATGCAAAGCAAACGTTGATGATATTAATTTTTGCTCGCACGGTATAATAAAACATCAGTTTTTCACGTCAGTTTTCCACATTTCCATAGAAATTTGGTGTAACATACCTACATACACTTACATACTCATACATATATTTATTGGAATAAATATGTTGGTTAATTATAATTATTTCAAATTTCTTTTTTTCAGTGCATTGCATTTCCGTTAAGTTTTTTCAGGTCTACTGGCACCTTCTTGAGAAGTTTGATTTATTTCTGAACTAATAGTAGTTATTTTTTTTTGCAGGGCTGTTTTAGTTGGAACTTACATTGGAACTGATATTTTTATAAAAAATTCTGCAATTTGCACATATTTTCACACAATTTTGAACAATTTTGATTTTGACACATTTTTGATTTAACCTAACCAAGTGTTTGATTTAACCTAATTTTGAACAAGTTATTGCGATCTTACCTAAAGAAAACACAATTATCTATGGCAGTAATTAATGGTGGTTATGGTGGTAATTATCTTAGATTGTATAAGTACATACACGTTCACTTTGGGAGATTTAGGCCTTCATTGGGTTTTAGAAATTTACTGAAGTGTGTCAACAATTCCATAATTTTGGACATTTAACTATTTTGGTGGAGCATTCTAGAAATGTTCAATAAGTTTCCATAAAACTTTAGGCAATTTCTGCAATGGTTATGAAATTTGGTGTAACTTTTGATGTTTCGAGGATGCTCGTTGTGTTTTATTTTGTATGTACTTGATTTATGATGCGACTTCTTCGCAATTTTAAATTGTAGTCACGTATTAACGTGATTCTGAGTCAATCATTGACTGTTTTATTTCCCTGCATGGGCATTTTAACATTATTTCTGTATCAATTTACAGGATCATTTATCAATTTATTTAATTCTTGATGTGTGTAAAACTAGTTTGTTACTAGCATGAATAAATATCTATTCTATTCTATTCTATTCTATACTTACATACACTTACTTACTTATACTTATATATTTATATATAATTTATATATATTTATTTTAACATGTTGGTTTATTATACTTAAATAACATTTCTTTTTTTTCAGTTTTATTGCATTTCCGTTAAGTTTTTTGAGGTCTGCTGGCATCTTTTTGAGAAGTTTGAATTATTTCTGAAGCAATGGTATTTTTATTTGTAGGGCTGCTTTAGTTAGAACTTATATAGGAACTGATGTTTTTATTAAAAAAAATGCAACGTGTACATATTTTCTGCATGTTTTTGTTGTTTTTAAGTTTTAAAAGTTTTCTCAACTAATCATCAAGTCTTGTCTAAATTACATTTTGTGTTTCATTTCGTTTCAAGTGTTTTAGATGAAAACTGTTTTAGATGAAAACAAATGTTATTTTATAACATATGAAATAAGTGTTAATGTGTTTTTGATGAAAAATGTGTTGGTGTGTTTTAGAAAACTTTGCAGCCTTTCATTAACTTCCAGTAGGTAAAATTGTCGTAAACATTCTATTTTCTAAAGTTAACATTTTCATTCAATTCTGTAGGGCTTTTTTAGTTAGAACTTACATTGAAACTGATGTTTTTATAAAAAAATTGCAACTGGCACGCTATTTTCAGCAATTTTTTGTTGTTTTTAAGTTTTAAAGTTTTCTCAAGTAATCATCAAGTCTTGTCTAAATTACATTTTGTGGTTTATTTCGTTTTAAGTGTTTTAGATGAAAACAAATGTTATTTTATAACACATGAAATAAGTGTTAATGTGTTTTTAATAAAAAATATGTTGGTGTGTTTTAGAAAACTGTGCAGCCTTTCATTAACTTCTAGTAGGTAAAATTGTCGTAAACATTATGTTTGCTAAAGTTAACATTTTCATTCAAATCTTCATACATTTTAATTTGCATAAAATATAATTTTATAGCATTACAGCCATATATTTCATATGTATTCTATGTACCACAAACCTGTAATATTATTATTATTATTAATTATAGGGTTCCAAATTTATTTTTTTCTATTAGATAGAACCTGTAAAAAAACAATGTACAACCTTAAATAATTATTTATACTTATTATCTGTTGCAAAACAAATTATTAATTATTATAATATTATTAGTATACATTTCATTAATATTAAAATTGTCTGCATTTCTCAGTATTTCTGTATTTGTCTGTATTTGTATTTGTCTGTATTTTTGTTTAACAATTTTTTTAAACATTATAGTGTCTTTTTATAACTGCTTAAAAATTAAACACTTTGGAATAACCAGTTTACCCAACACTTCCTTTATTCCTACTTTCTAATTGATTTTGTTTGATTTACGCAAATTTTGGTAAAATTTATCGGTCATTTTTGCCATAAATCTTCCGTAATTTGCATAAAATTTCCGCAATTTGTATAATTTTTATAAAATTTATTATGTGTTAAGATCCTTGAAGTCATTTTTGCAATACATTTTTCGTAATTTGCATAATTTTTTCGTAATTTGCACAAATTTTGTGCAATTTGAATAATTATTCCATAATTTGCATAAATTTTCTGCAATTTGAATAATTTTTTATTTATTTATCGGGACAAGCCCACAGTACACATAAGATATTTTAAATCAGTTTACAGGAACATTTTACAGTTAAATTATCTAAGTTTTACTCTATTTCTATTTTATGATTTATTGTATCTAGTTCTTAGATTGTACGTAAATATTTTCAATAAATTTTCGGTCCAAAGTTCACTGAATTACTATTTCACCTTCTGTAAACAAAAATTGACCTCTGATCAAGAGCAATACTAAGGAGCAATGCTCTGGTCAAGAGCAATTTTAGAGATCATTTTTCCGTAATTTTCATAAAATTTCCGAAATTTGTGTAAATTTGATTGATTGTTATGTGCTAAGATTCTAGAAGTAATTTTTGAAAACCATATTCCGTAATTTGCATAAATTTTGTGCAATTTGAATAAATTTTTCACAATTTGCATAAATTTTATGCAATTTGAATGAATATTTTGGTTTACTGTATTTTATTCTTAGACTCTACATACATTTTTTTGAAATAAATATTTTTTTAAATTCACTGTCCAGGGTTCACTGAATTCCTATTTCACCTTCAGTCAAAAAAAAAGAACTCTGATCAAGAGCAATGCTAGGGAGCAATGCTCTGATCAAGAGAAATTTTTGGGATAATTTTTGTTATAAGTTTTCCGTAATTTGCATACAACTTCCTTGGTTCTTAGATTGTACGTAATTGTTTGCAATATATTTTCCGTCTAGAGTTCACTAAATTCCTATTTCACCTTCTGTCAAAAGAAAAACATAACTGATCAAGAGTAATGTTTCTCAACTTATGGAGTGCGACTCAAAAAAAAACAATTTTATGGTAAAAAGGCACCTTCCCTCCCACCAAAATGCCTGTGCCTCTCTTTCATTAATTCTACTTATTATTCATTATTTCAAGTTCATTTTTCTCTTGTACAATTCCCCTGTACCTGCATTTAATTGAAAAATGGACTTGGTCAATTATGAATTTACAGAAAAAAGTACGAATATCTTAGAAAATGGATTTACTAAATATCTCATAAAAAGATAAGTATGTTTTAGATGCATTGATGTTAAAAAATAAAAATCTTCAAATTTTTGAGTTGGCTACATTCCAACGATATACCAAGAATAAGTATTTACTCAAAAATACGAGTGGTGAGTGGAGTGGTGACGAGAAGCTCTAATCCAGAGTATCGAAGGAGATAATTGTTTTCAAATTATTGGCACATTTAGATTTTTGTTGTATTATTTGGTTTCATTTTAACTCGTGTATTTTTGGAGTTATTTACTGCAACACAATGCTTCTTTAGATGCAGATTATAAGTAGCTATGAGTACATGAAAATGTCACAAAAAGGGAGTAAATTTTTAAACTGATGCCTCTATAACTTTTTTTCTGTATACAAGGCACTTGGGTGCCCGATTTTTAGACGTTTGCCTCTTTAATTTTTTTTTCTGTATACAAGGAACTTGTATACCCGATTTTTGGCAGGTTTTTAAAAATTTTGTGGCACATGTATAAACAGCCATATAATCAAATTAGTACATGTGGGAATAATTGCAGCACTTTACATTCATTCAATCACCAATTAATAATAAACCATATCGTGTCTTATCACAGAAACTACTCCGAATTACATCTTGCGAAACGCATGTCGTGAACCTCGCGCGTTTGTTGCCATAAGCCGGCGTCGCTAATTAAATTAGCGCAATTAAGCGTCCATTAATAATTGATTTGTTTGCACCAGCTCGAGATATCTACGTGTCTATGTACATGTTTGAATCTTCAATCTAAATATTATGTGTGCCGCCCGGTTTACTGCCGCAATAACAATCAATTAAAATTTACGACCGCGTGCAGTTTATCGCCGGCGTTCCGCTTTTTGTCGGGGAAGTCGCGATCCGCTCCTGTGACATAATTTAATGGCATCATTAAACGCTGGAAGGTTAACGCCTGATATATTTGCATACGAAAACAATGAGCGAGGCATGAAAACACAGCCGGGCTTTACTGCTGTTTATGCTGCAATGAATCGAAGTCATAATTTCTCCAGTTTTGAGACCAGGAAACCGTTTCCTCTCGCAGCAGTTTAGCTCTGCCACTCTTATAAGAGTACATAAACAAATTGTAATGGCTGTAATTTAAGATAATTGGACGAATCATTTATTACGTACAAATTGCACGTTTAACTCGTTTAATTTTAGCCTTGAAAATTACTAATTTGGCACATTATTTACGTTGATTACTTTTTTCCCATTAAAATTTCTGCGATTATAATTATCTGCTACTACATTTTTTTTTAATTTTATCGTCGAAAAATGCTAAAATTACAAATTATTTTCCAATAATTCCATTGGTATTTCAAATTTGAAAACATTTTTAGTAATTTTAATCGAGGATATATCCAATATAACACATTATTTATATTAATTACATTTAACATTTAATTTGATAATTACAAATGTACGTGTTACCAGCAACTAATTTTAACCTTGAAAGTTTATTTAGCAAATTTATTATAATTATAACAAAAATTATTAAACTTAAAATATCAATTTTAACCTTCAAAATTTGGAAAACTATGTTTACTCTGTTTTCACATTCGAATATTAAATTTACAAATAAACATACATATTTATGAGTATGTATTGTACAAATTAATTGTAATAAAAACATTTATTTCAAGAGCTTATAATGCAAGTTATAAATGTGAAACAAAGGAAATGGATAATTTACAGCCATAGTTACAGCATACAGTTACACACCCAAACGTAGCCGCAATTATGTATTTGCCCTACAGTAAATGTAGTCATATAACCAATATATCGATACAATGTATCGAATATGTATCGGAGGGCCATTCAAACACACAATCTACATACATAACGTTTGCGTGGGGTTCTCTGTGGGACGTTATTTACTACCTCATATAAGCAAACTCTTTGCAGCGACGTGACTTACTTTTCGTAATTTACGCCGCTATTATCAGCGATTCTGTAATTATATTCGCCATTATTCGCGCATACGTGCGCAATTAGCGCTAATAATGTATTCGTACGAAGGTGTAATTGGATGTGCGGATACATTCATCATAATATCTTCATGCGTGTTCAAATGTGTAAGACATGCAGATAAAAACGCGCAAAGCAGACATTAAAATATATAAAAATGCAATTTACGCCACTGTTAATAAAAAATAATTATAAATATTTACATCAACCTGATTACGAATATACGAATATATCTGAAATCAAATTTGTAAATAATAAATTTTCAGAAATTTCAGTAAAAGCTAACCCATACTTGTCAGTGCAGAAAGTTATATGTTTGATATTCTCCCTTATTTAATACTGAAACTATGTCAAATTTTCAGGAGAATTAGTTTCAGGTGTACTGTATACGAATCTGATACCGAATTTGCAAATAATAAATTTTCAGAAATTTCAGTAGAAGCTAACCAATACTTGTCATTTCTGAAAGTTATGTCTTTGATTTTATCACTAATTTAATACTAAAACTTTGTCAAATTTTCAGCAGAATTAGTTTCAGGTGTACTGTGTACCAATCTGATATCAAATTAGCAAATAATAAATTTTCCGATTAGCTATCCCATACTTGTCAATGCAGAAAGTTATATGTTTGATTTTCTCCCTTATTTAGTAGTGAAACCTTGTCAATTTTTTAGGAGAATTAGTTTTAGGTGTACTGTACACGAATCTAATACCAAATTTGCAAATAATAAATTTTCAGAAATTTCAGTAACAGTTGACCCATACTTGTATTACATACTTGTCAATTCTGAAAGTTATGTCTTTGATTTTCTCACTTATTTAACACAGAAACCTTGTCAAATTTTCAGGAGAATTGGTTTTAGGTATACTGTACATGAATCAAATATCAAATTTGCAACTAATAAATTTTCAGAAATTTCAGCAACAGCTGACCCATACTTGTCAGTGCAGAAAGTTATATGTTTGATATTCTCCCTTATTTAATACTGAAACTATGTCAAATTTTCAGGAGAATTAGTTTCAGGTGTACTGTATACGAATCTGATACCGAATTTGCAAATAATAAATTTTCAGAAATTTCAGTAGAAGCTAACCAATACTTGTCATTTCTGAAAGTTATGTCTTTGATTTTCTCACTAATTTAATACTAAAACTTT
The DNA here is from genome assembly GCA_951805005.1 of Othius punctulatus. Classification (NCBI taxonomy): domain Eukaryota; kingdom Metazoa; phylum Arthropoda; class Insecta; order Coleoptera; family Staphylinidae; genus Othius; species Othius punctulatus. The sequence continues at coordinate 11,873,572 of OX638145.1, forward strand.
GTCAAATTTTCAGCAGAATTAGTTTCAGGTGTACTGTGTACCAATCTGATATCAAATTAGCAAATAATAAATTTTCCGATTAGCTATCCCATACCTGTCAATGCAGAAAGTTATATGTTTGATTTTCTCCCTTATTTAGTAGTGAAACCTTGTCAAATTTTTAGGAGAATTAGTTTTAGGTGTACTGTACACGAATCTAATACCAAATTTGCAAATAATAAATTTTCAGAAATTTCAGTAACAGTTGACCCATACTTGTAAATTCTGAAAGTTATGCCTTAGATTTTCTCACTTATTTAATACTGAAACCTTGTCAAATTTTCAGGAGAATTAGTTTCATGTGTACTGTATACGAATCTGATATCAAATTTGGAAATAATAAATTTTCTGAAATTTCAGTAAAAGCTAACCAATACTTGTCAATTCTGAAAGTTATGTCTTTGATTTTCTTACATATTTAATACTGAAACGTTATCAAATTTTCAGGAGAATTAGTTATAGGTATTCTGTATACGAATCTAATATCAAATTTACAACTAATAAATTTTCAGAAATTTCAGTAACAGCAGACCCATACTTATCAATGCAGAAAGTTATATCTTTGATTTTCTCACTTATTTAATACTGAAACCTTGTCAAAATTTCAGGAGAATTAGTTTTAGGTGTACTGTAAACGAATCTATTATCAAATTTGCAACTAATACATTTTCAGAATATTTTGTAAAAGCTAACCAATACTTGTCAATGCAGAAAGTTATATCTTTGATTTTCTCACTTGTTTAATAGTGAAACGTTGTCAAATTTTCAGGAGAATTAGTTTCAGGTGTACTGTATACGAATCTAATATCAAATTTGGAAATAATAAATTTTTAGAAATTTCAGTAGAAGCTAACCAATACTTGTCAATTCTGAAAGTTATGTCTTTAATTTTCTCACTTATTTAATACTGAAACTTTGTCAAATTTTTAGGAGAATTAGTTTCAGGTCTACTATGCACGAAACTATTATCTAATTTGCAAATAATAAATTTTCAGAAATTTCAGTAACAGCTGACCCATACTTATCAATGCAGAAAGTTATGTCTTTGATTTTCTCACTTATTTAATACTGAAACTTTGTCAAATTTTTAGGAGAATTAGGTTCAGGTCTACTATACACGAATCTATTATCTAATTTGCAAATAATAAATATTAAAAAGTTTCAGTAATAGCTAACCCATACTTGTAAATTCTGAAAGTTATATATTTGATTTCCTCACTTATTTAATACTGCAATCTTATCAAATTTTCAGGAGATTTAGTTTCAGGTGTAATGTACACGAATCTGATATCAAATTTGCAAATAATAAATTTTCAGAAATTTCAGTAAAAACTAACCAATACTTGTGAATTCTGAAAGTTATATCTTTGATTTTCTGCCTTATTTAGTACTGAAACTTTGTCAAATTTTCAGGGGATTTAGTTTCAGGTCTACTATGCACGAATCTATTATCTTGTTTGCAAATACTAAATTTTCAAAAGTTTCAGTAGCAGCTAACCAATACTTGTCAATTCTGAAAGTTATGTCTTTGATTTTCTCACTTATTTAATACTGAAACCTTGTCAAATTTTCAGGAGAATTAGTTTCAGGTGTACTGTACACGAATTTGATATTAAATTTGCGAATAATAAATTTTCAGAAGTTTCAGTAATAACTAACAATTACTTGTCAATTCTGAAAGTTATGTGTTTGATTTTCTCACTTATTTAATACTGAAACTTTGTCAAATTTTCAGGATGATTAGTGTTAGGTATACTGTACACGAATCTAATATCAAATTTGCAACTAATAAATTTTCAGAAATTTCAGTAACAGCTGACCCATACTTGTCAATGTAGAAAGTTATATGTTTGATTTTCTTCCTTATTTAATACTGAAACTTTGTCAAATTTTCAGGAGAATTAGTATTAGGTATACTGTACACGAATCTGATATCAAATTTGTAAATTATAAATTTTCAGAAATTTCAGTAAAAGCTGACCCATACTTATCAATGCAGAAAGTTATATGTTTGATTTTCTCCCTTATTTAATACTAAAACGTTGTCAAATTTTTAGGAGAAATAGTTTTAAGTATACTGTATACGAATCTGATATCAAATTTGTAAGTAATAAATTTTCAGAAGTTTCAGAAAAAACTAACCAATACTTGTCAATTCAGAAAGTTATATCTTTGATTTTCTCACTTATTTATTACTGAAACTTTATCAAATTTTCAGGAGAATTGGTTTAAGGGATACTGTAAACGATGTTAGTATCAAATTTGCAACTAATAAATTTTTACAAATTTCAGTAAAAACTAACCAATACTTGTCAATTCTGAAAGTTATGTCTTTGATTTTCTCACTTATTTAATACTGAAACCTTGCCAAATTTTCAGAAGAATTAGTTTCAAGTGTACTGTAAACGAAACTAGTATCAAATTTGCAACTAATAAATTTTCAGAAATTTCAGTAAAAGCTATCCAATAGTTGTCAATTCTGAAAGTTATGTCTTTAATTTTCTCACTTATTTAATACTGAAACTTCGTCAAACTTTCAGGAGAATTAGTTTAAGGTGTACTGTATACAAATCTAATATCAAATTTGGAAATAATAAATTTCCTGAAATTTCAGTAAGAGGTAACCAATACTTGTCAATTATGATAGTTAAGTCTTTGATTTTGTCACTTACTTAATACTGAAACGTTGTCAATTTTTTACGAGAATTAGTTTCAGGTGTACTGTATACGAATCTGATATCAAATTTACAAATAATAAATTTTCAGAAATTTCAGTAACAGCTGACCCATACTTGTCAATATAGGAAGGTATATGTTTGATTTTCTCCCTTATTTATTACTGAAACTTTGTCAAATTTTCAGGAGAATTAGTTTCAGGTGTACTATAAACGAATCTAGTAACGAATTTGCAACTAATTAATTTTCACAAATTTCAGTAACAACTGAATGCAGGACTTTTTTGCCTAACAACTTTTTTCTCTAAAATTAATACCAAAAAAGTTTCCCATTTGTTACCCATTATTCTGATCACGCTGTATATTGGTGCTTATCAGCACCAATGTTTTATGTTGTCAGCATAATATTGGTGCTGACCGAATCATGAGTAAATTCTGTTCCTATTTTAGCTTTGAATTTTTTTCAATAATAACTTGTACGAATTGCGCACCAAAAGACAGAAATGGATTACGTTTAGCTCCGTCTGGACGAGAAGTTTTATAAAGGCTCTCCGCAAAACCAGCTGTGTACAGGCAATAACATGTCTTATAAATTAAAACGCGGCACAAGCAACATTCGTGCGATGCAAGAGAAGAGCGCAGCTGCATGCAATGCCCCATATATTCTGGATTATTGTAATATTCGGTAACTGAGAAACTTAAATAGGCATTATCAAGTTTGCCAATTAAATGTGCAAGAAGCATTAAAACCCAAGTTATCAAATACAAGAAAAATCCTACCCATAATCCTTAAAATGCAATTAAATATTAAATAATAAAAACTATAGTTTATAGGGGCATGTGTGCTGAATTAAGTACCAAGGTGAGTCTTCAGGTATCTCCTTAAACGAGTATTAATTGCCAACTAATTATAAGTACTAAGTACGAACAAATAAATATATATTTAAATTATCATATATAAATTATCATAAATAAGTCAATTCATATTTTATAATAATGACATTATAATAATAACAACAGGACAAATAGGTTCTTTAGCAGTGTAAAAAGTTTCATTTCATATCTAAAATAAAAAAGTTAACTGTTTAGAGGCTTTTACATCTTAATTGTATATTGAAAGTAAAAAGAAGTTGCATTATTAAGTGCATAAATAAAAAAGTTGTAAATATACATTTCTGTTGATCAATCAATATAATTTTGCTACGGCAACTGCCCAAAGCAATGCTGGCATAATATGATGACTACGTGCTAAATAGTTAATATTTAAATAAAAAACAATTTTACTTCTATTGTATTGATTTTTCTTCTATTCCTCTTTTCGGGTAATTTTTTTATTTTTATTATATAAAGATTTACTTATATTTAACTAAATGTGACAAATGTATAAATGGGATATCAACAACTTAAGGTGTATTAAATAATAATCATTTAGCACGAAGTGAAGACCTGCAAACAATTGAAACAAGTTTCTTTCACAATTTTTGCTTCATACGAACTCCTCTGGTTATTATTTTAAGATTTTCTTTTCAGTTTCAATCTTTTTGATCCACTTTGGCTGCCACAAATCAGTCACGATACGCTTTTCTTGGGGCCAACGCCGAGATTGGTAACTGGAAATAGCACGTTTCCCTTGCATACATCGTCTTAATCGTGTGCGTTGAGCGTTAATAAATCCCGAGGTATTTACACCCGTCCCGTTTAACACGCGAGCAGATTCCCTAACGCCCTAGTTTTCCGCAGAGTTATGTAAATACATATAAATCCACGTGTTTCGTTAATGTTCACACGTAACGTGGATTTGCGCATATGAAATTTCATGCTTTTCTAATTAAAATATATCGATGTCCTACTATAAACCTGTGTGAATCGGGTTTTTAGAGTCTGTATTTTGAGAATAAAATTGTTCAATCAATGTTTAATCAAAAATTTCGGAATTAAAAAAGACGATTACATGTAAAGCCTAGTTCATGCACTGGCGATTTGCGATTTGCGATTTTTCTGGTTCTGATGTTCTGATTGGTAGGTATAGTATAAGTTCCCGCGTAAAAATGTCAAAACTGTCAACTGTAACTGTGTTACTGTTAACTTTTAACCAATCAGAACAAAAATCGCAAATCGCTTGCAAAACAATTTAACGAAAATCGTTATTTTACAAGTACTATAATGAGGTTCTTTATGGCCGCAATACTATACCATAAGGCGAACGGCAAATGTCAAAACTGTCAACTATAACTGTGTTACTCTCAACATTTAACCAATCAGAACAAAAATCGTAAATCGCAAATCACTTGCAAAACAATTTAACGAAAATCGTTATTTTACTAGTACTATAATGAGATACTTTATGGTGACAAAAGAATACCATAAAGCGAACTTTATCATTCAGTCGGACATAAAAGTTTTAATTGTGCTGTGTTAGTGTTAATTGTCACGTCGTTAGTAGAGACTAAGTTGTATACAAAAATAAAGTATTGAAACAATACATGTAAATATTTTCATATTCATAAAGCATACAAACTTATCAATTGCGCAATTGTCAAGCGAATCATGGTTACACTCACTCCATGAACATATTTTAATTCGTGGAATACTGGAAGGTATTTACGTGCAGGCCCATTGATTGCCAGCCATCCTTGCAAAGAATACTGAACAAGATTCATTCAAGAGACGGACAAGACGTGCAGACAGACAGCCTTGGAGCGTTCCATCACGGCCAGACGAGGCGGATTTGTGCTTCTGAATTGTTGTAGTGCTGAAATGTGCGTATTGAATTTTGAACACATGTCTGCTTAAGAAACTCCTTCAGCTGTCCATAAGGCATGTGGGTATTTTTATGTTAATCTGCAGCAAAATGGTGCTTTGCTGTGTTAATGTCTAAATGCTGGAAGGGCGATTCTGCAATCTTCGATTACCAAAAGTCATTTCTATTCTTGCAGAAGATTGTACTTCTGCAGCTATCAAATTTTATAACCAATAATAAATCAATAATTTGATTTTACGAAATTTATTGCAATATAGTAGGTACTTAGCAAAATGGAGTCTTATAGTATTTATGCCTAAATGCTAGAAGGGCGATTCTGCAATGTTCGAGATTACCAAAAGGGCCCAAGTCGATGCGACGATGCGATCGAAATGTATTTAGAAAATATATATTCTTTGTGAAAAAATATTTAAACATAAAAATAGTAATATCCGAAGTTCAACAAATGTTCCATCGCTGGAAAATGTGTTATATTTTAAATAGAAATCTATTCGCAAAATAATAATCGATTATTTATTTAATTCAGGGCTTCGAACTGATATTTTCTTTGTTTCTGTTTTCGTTTCAGTTCAGTTAAAAAATATACATCGGTTAGGTTTCGGTTTTCGTTCAGGAAAAAAATTGAAAGAAATTTATTAATGAAAAAAAAATGACGAAGTTATATTATTAAAATAATCAGTTGGAGCTTGTGAAATATTAACACTTAATGAAAAATAACAAATTATCCTTTTTCACAACGACATTTATTTCGCTAAATGTACATTTCAACCACTACGTGGTCATCTTCAGTAGCCTTTTGTACTGACTCAGTACAAATGTCTACATTCTCTAGAGACACATCTCTAGAGTCTACATTCTCTAGACATTTGTACTGAGTCAAATGTACATATTTGTACTGACTCAGTACAAATGTCTACATTCTCTAGAGACACATCTCTAGAGTCTATATTCTCTAGACATTTGTACTGAGCCAGTACAAATGTCTACTGAAGATGACCACGTAGTGGTTGAAATGTACATTTAGCGAAATAAATGTCGTTGTGAAAAAGGATAATTTGTTATTTTTCTTTAAAAGTTATACTATATTAAATTTCTAAAATTTCTAAATTACTATAAAATTCTAAATATTTCACTGATTAATGTCAATATTTCAATTATTATGTCAATACAATAATGCTTACTTTCAAAATTTCAACTACTACTGTCAAAATTTCAATTGTTGCTGCTAAATTTCAATTATTGTTCTTAGAATATGAATTTTTCCTGTCACTATTTTAATTGATACTGATCAATTTCAATTGTTATTCTTAGAATATTAATATGTTTACTGCTAAAATTTTAATGATTACTGTCAGAAAGACAAAATTTTACAGATATTGATATATTAACAGAAAAATATGCTATTCTTAGAAAAACAATTGAAATTAGCAGTAACAATTTAAATTTTGAGAGTAACCATTAAAGGATAGCGAGACAAATTTAAATTTTGATAGTATTCCATGAAATATTGGCATTTAATTCAATATCATGTAAGTACATACATTTTTCGATGTTAATTTGTTAAAAAACGTGTAAAAAACAATTGAAATTAGCAGTAATTATTGAAATTTTGAGAGTAACGTTTGAAGCAGGGGATGAAAAATAATTTTTTGGTAGTATTCCTTAAAATATAGACATTTAATTTAATATCATGAAATTACATACATTTTTCGATGTTAATTTGTTAAAAAATGTGTGAAACATCATTGAAATTAGTAGTAACAATTGAAATTTTGAGAGTAACCTTGGAAGTAGGGTATGAAATTTTTATTTTGATGGTATTGCTTGAAATATTGACATTTAATTTAATATCATGAAATTACATACATTTTTCGATGTTAATTTGTTAAAAAATGTGTGAAAAACAATTGAAATTAGCAGTAATTATTGAAATTTTGAGAGTAACGTTTGAAGCAGGGGATGAAATATATTTTTGTGTAGTATTCCTTGAAATATTGACATTTAATTTAATATCATGAAATTACATACATTTTTCGATGTTAATTTGTTAAAAAAATGTGTGAAAAACAATTGAAATTAGCAGTAACAGTTAACATTTTGAGAGTAACCACTGAAGCAGGGGAAGAAAACTAAATTTGTTGATAGTATTCCTTGAAATATTGACATCTAATTCAATATTTTGTAATTACGTACATTTTTCGGTGTTAATTTGTTAAAAAATGTGTGAAAAACAATTGAAATTAGCAGTAATTATTGAAATTTTGAGAGTAACCTTTGAAGTATGGTATGAAATATATTTTTTTGATAGTATTCCTTGAAATATTGACATTTAATTTAATATCATGAAATTACATACATTTTTCGATGTTGATTTGTTAAAACATGTGTGAAAAACAATTGAAATTAGCAGTAACAGTTAACATTTTGAGAGTAACCATTGAAGCAGGGGAAGAAAACTAAATTTGTTGATAGTATTCCTTGAAATATTGACATTTAATTTAATATCATGTAATTACATACATTTTTCGATGTTAATTTGTTAAAAAATGTGTGAAAAACAATTTAAATTAGCAGTAACAGTTATTATTTTGAGAGCAACCATTGAAGCAGGGGAAGAAAAATAATGTTTTTGATAGTATTCCTTGAAATATTGACATTTAATTTAACATCTTGTAATTACATACATTTTTCGGTGTTAATTTGTTAAAAAATGTGTGAAAAACAATTGAAATTAGTAGTAACAATTGAAATTTCGAGAGTAACCTTTGAAGTAGGGTATGAAATATATTTTTTTGATAGTATTCCTTGAAATATTGACATTTAATTTAATATCATGATATTACATGCATTTTTCGATGTTAACTTGTTAAAACACGTGTGAAAAACAATTTAAATTAGTAGTAATAATTAACATTATTACTACTGTAACAGTAGTAACAATTAACTGTTCCTAGTAACTTGTTACTAGGAAAAATAAGTTTTGATACTTGATCATGATATTGACATTTAATTTAATTTCATGATAATTATATTTTGCAATACCTCTGTGTTATTGACATTTATCAGTACTGTCTGCTTGATCGATATGACAGGCGTAAAGGCCTTGGCCGTTATAATAACGGCCGTGGACGTTATTTAAATGACAACGCAAATTTATGAGCAATAAAGTCTTCATATTCTTTCTCATACCTGCTGCTGCTTTTTGGGGGAAGTAAATCGATTGTGGCAGCATTTGCTTCATTTAGTACATCTTCGGGGATACCACAAAACGAAGAACTTTGCGCATCTGACATTATTTTTCTAATTTCACTTTGATTTGTTTGTTTGTATTTGAACCGTTGATGTTGCTAAGGTATCAAATTGCGCTTGGATAACTAGTTTATTAATTTTGAAATTTAATATTGATAAATTGACCAGTTTTTGTAATTTAGGTATTACAAAAAGAATCGAACAACATACGGCCGATATGCAAATAACAGGCTTGGTTGAATGTAACAAACTTCAACCCGCGCCTGTTATTTGCTACATATCGGCCTAATGGCGTTATATACTATAAGTTTTTCGATGTTAAGCTGTTATTTGATGAAGACTTAATGCCAATTTCATGTTGTCAAATTTATTTCAAAACCTGGATATAAACTCTGTTCATATCTAGATTTTGTTTGTTTTAAATTTTATGTATATTCAATCAGAACTATTATTAAATTGTTCTAGTTTTTGATAAGATTGTGGCCACATACATCTTAAATGAGGAAATGTAAATATTTTTGTTAAATGGCAAAAATGTAAAGAAACTGAAGTATTTGTTTCTGTTATAACCAGGATGTTGTGAATTTACTGCTTTATTACGTAGTAACTTCATACCGTGGTAATTTATAGGCGCCTTCTTCTGAATGGTATATGGTTGTGCAATATAAATGCGGGGTATGTCTTGAGGTTGCTGCCTGCAACAATCCCTCAGTTCCCAGAGGCTCTTGGGCTGTAAAAAATTACATTGTGCCCCTTCAACCCTTGCCGGACACACGTATAATCCCCGACAACTTCCAGGAAACCTCAAAAGGCTGCGGTCGAGGCCGCGTACCTGCCGCCCCCGGGGGCGTCAATTACGCAACGACGTCTTCCCCGCAGAGGGCAATTTACAGAAGGGCGCCGCACCTGCCCACTTTGTGTATTGACATCTTCGCCCTTTTTTACGCAGGCCGTAAATAAGGGGGGCCCCGCGGGGGGCGCAGGAGGAGATTCCGGAAAGCAAAAGTGAACTGGGCCCCCGAAAGGGTTACGCAAGGAGGCCATAAATAGTTCACTTTTCATTTCGGACGCCGCTTTATTGTTGCGACATGCTGGGCTCGCCATTGTTATGGTCATATAATGGCCGTGAGGGACACAGTGGAGTTTTTGAATAAAGATCAGGCGTGCTGATGCGGGGGCCTTCCGCAGAAACTGGCACGTCCAGCGCAATCGTGTTCCTCCTGAGTGGATCAATTGCCCGCCAAAATCTGCATGTGGTACAGCGGTGATTACCATCGGGGAATTTTATATTTCGCAGGGGGGGCCGTAAAGCTAGGACGTGAGAATTTTAAATTGCAGCGCCTTTTGCGAGTAACTGGCATAAATTAGCTGTAGCCAGAACACGTTGCGACGTTCGCGAAATTAAAAGGTCCACCGGTGGAATTAGTTGCTCTTATCGCGGCACGTATTCCTCGAGGCACGAAGCAACGAAGCAACACGGACGAAGGCTGCCGGCCTCGGTTCAAAATATTAATTGTTTAATTATTAAAAGGCTGCGATTTAAATGCTAATTGGCGACGATCACAACCGCGGCCTTGCTTTTATACTCCGAAATTCAGATAAGAAATTCACCAAACAGTTACACAAAAATCGGCATACTTAAATAAACAAATAGAATAGTTGCAACTTTCTCTAAATGTTAATAGTCCAGTTCAATTTCCTGCCAAAAATATTGTATTTGAGAAAAACTCATTTATTCAAGTAAATCGCGGAAAACTAATAGTTTTCCTCGAAATCGAATCTATTGAGAAAAGATTTCTTATTCCAGAAATTTGCCTTGCAATATTTAAAAAAAATGAAGACAAATATCAATGAAAACAGTACCAAATCATAGTTTTTTTCACTTCAAAAAACTTATATAACACCAATATGACAAATTATTATTTTTTATGTGTATAGGTTGATAGCTAGTAAAAGACTGTTACTACTACTAACATTTTTTTCACAAATGGCTCGGTATAATTTTTGTGTGTGTAATATTAGGTACTTTTCTCCGGTCTAAATTTTGACTAGGGTTATAATATGAAATTTTTGCAAAAAAATGTGAAAAATTGTATTGACTCACCAATTATGTTGAAATAAATGGTTCGTGTCGTGGCTACAGTGGTCCATTTAAAATATCTTTTGGGGGCGACGTCTAATGTCCGTGCAGTCAGCGATCCAGTTTTCCATACGGCATTTGCATACGTATCGGCGCATTAGTTTGCGTTTCGGTGTAAGTTATCGGCTTGCCAGGCCTTTGCATGGCGATTACACGTTACTTGGAGAGATAAAAGGCGAACTGGTCTGAGGAGTTGTAGGACGAATGTGTTCGTAATCCTACATACGTACAATATTGCAAGAAGTTTCCAGCTGAAAATGCCTTTTTGAAGTTTGATTTTACACTCAAAATAGATAAACTTTCTTAAAATACAATTATGTGTTTTGATATTAACATTTCCTTTATTTGGAAGGTAAAGAGCATTATCAGAAATACAATGAACTAAATATTTCTCAGGCCTGTAAGTTTGCACAAAAAAAAAAAAAAATTAAAAATTCATGGAAAGAAAATCTTTAGTCTTTTATCAGTTGTGTGTGGTATCTTGGGTTAGTGTTTATTTCCTGAAGATGACTCCTGGAATTATATTTTTTGTTTGTTTCCTGCAGATGACTAATGTAGTTAAGTTTTCTTAAAAACTAAATCTTCTTCTCTAAATCTTCTGGAATTAAGTTACAAGAAACAAAAGCAACACATAACTCAATAGCACTATGCAAACAAACAAAACAAAATAGTCATCTACGACAAACAAAAATGATTTTATTATATAATCCCAGCAGTCATCTATAAAAATAAAAAAATCCTGTTAGTCTGTCAACTGATATGGAAATGATGACTACTAGAATAGTTAATTTTTGTTTGTTTTTGCGTAGATGACCCCTTGAATTATGTTTTTTCATTATATTCTGGAGACATAATTATGTTTTGTGTTTGTTTTCTGCAGATGACTCATTCAATTAGGTTGTTTTAAAAAAAAAATTATGCGTGGAGATTATTTGCTTCTGGAATTAATTTGCAAGAAACAAAAAGAAAACATGACTCAATAGCACTCTGCAAACAAACAAAACAAAAGAGATCTCATCTTATATAGACCAGCAGTCATCTATAAAAAATAAATAAAACTTGTTATTGGGTAAATTGATATGGAACTGATGACTACTGGATAGTTAATATTTGTTTGTTTAGGGTAGATGACTCCTTGAATTATGTTTTTTGATTATATCCCAGAGATGACTCTGATATTATGTTTTTTGATTATATCCTATAGATGGCTCCTGGAATTATGCCTTTGTTTGTTTCCTGCAGATGACTAATGTAGTTAAGTTTTTTATCTTCTGGCATTAATATTCAAGAAACAAAAGCACTCAATAGAACTCTGCAAACAGACAAAACAATATAGTCATCTACGAATAACAAAAATAATCCCATCTTTATATAATCCCAGCAGTCATCTATAAAAAATAAATAAATCTTGTTACTGGGTAGATTGATATGGAATTGATGACTACTGAACAGTTATGTTTGCGTGTTTTTTGTAGATGACTCCTTGAATTATGTTTTTTTATTACATCCTAGAGATGACACTAATAGTATGTTTTTTTGTTTATATCCCATATATGGCTCCTGGAATTATGTTTTTTGTTTGTTTCCCGCAGTGACTCATGTAATTAAGTTTTTTTTATCTTTTGAAATTAATTTGCAAGATACAAAAGCAACACATGACTCAATAGTACTCCGCAAATAAACAAAACAAAATAGTTATCTACAATAAACAAAAATAATCCCATCTTTATTTACTCCCAGCAGTCATCTATAAAACATAAAAAAATCTTATTAGTCTGTCAACTGATATGGAAACGATGACTACTGGAATAGTTAATTTCTGTTTGTTTTGCGTAGATGACTCCTTGAATTATGTATTTTTGATTATATCCTGGAGACATAATTATGTTTTTTGTTTGTTTTCTGCAGATGGCTCATGCAATTAGGTTGTTTTTGCTTCTGGAAATAATTTGCAAGAATCATCAAAAAGATAACATGACTCAATTGCACTGTGCAAACAAATAAAACAAAAGAGATCTCATCTTAATATAATCCCAGCAGTCATCTATAAAAAATAAATAAATATTGTTATTGGGTAAATTGACATGGAACTGATGACTACTGGATAGTTTATGTTTGTTTGTTTTGTATAGATGACTCCTTAAGTTATGTTTTTTGTTTATATCCTAGAGATAACTCTTGGTGTTATGTTTTTTTTATTATATCCTAGAGATGACTCAAGGAATTATGTTTTTTGTTTGTTTCCCGCTGTTGACTCATGTAACAAAAGCAACACATGACTCAATAGTACTCTGCAAATAAACAAAACAGAATAGTTAGTTAGATTAGTACAATAAACAAAAATAATCCCATCTTAATTTACTCCCAGCAGTCATCTATAAAAATAAAAAATCTTATTATGGGGTCAATTCATATGGAAATGATGACTACTGGAACAGTTTACTTTGGTTTGTTTTGTGCAGATGACTCCTTGAAATATTTCAACATGTATGTTGTCTTTTAATGTTTTGCCTGAACTCTTCTTTATCGTTAGATAAAAAAAATGATGGGTATTCCAATATGTCTATTGCTATTAGGTAGGTAGGCTTTTGACACAATATAAAACTTTATTACTAGTTGTCCTGTGGTTTGTTCCGTGTTTTCTTCCTGTCATGTAAGTTGTCTTTTAATGTTTTGTTTGTTCTCTAGTTCATTGTGCCATGTCTCGCATATATTGCTTTATATATTACTAGTTGTCTTGTCTTTTGTTTCATGTATGTTGTTTTTTTTATTTTTTGTCTGTTCTATTCTTTTTCGATAAATAAAAAAAAAATGGTGGCAATTCAAATATTTCTATTGTTGTTATGTAGGTACTTTTGGCGCAATATAAAACATAAAGTTAAATTTTCACCATATTTGTTGTAAATTGCTAAAAATGTTATAAATTGTTCTTTGCTATAGGTTTCATGTCTCTTATCTATTATATCGTAACCATTGTTTGTTATCTTTTATCTATATTGTCATATATTTTGCTAATTGCCTTTTGTTTAATTATTTCGGCTATTTCTGTTTTTCGTTAATGAGCGTAATGTGTGCTGATTTAATTGGAACCCATGATGTTCACTTGGAGGGGACTGAAACTGGCGGTCCCGTGTAAATGTTGCGTGAAAACTGGATATGGCTGAAGCGAATGATGGCAAAATTTCCTAGTGTGGCAGATCGCGATCGCTCCTTGGCCATGGCACAATAATAGCGCAATGCAATTAGTGCCAGGATCTTGCTCCTTGTAGTGCTTGCTCCGTATTTGTAATAAAATACGTTTAGAATATATTTGCATGTCTAAAGGTTCTGTTATCTTGGGGATGGATAATTTAAGAATACTGCAACATTTGTGGAATTTCTGTAGGGGGGCGGGCACTTAATTAAGCGGAGGAATGAAGCGATTAATTGCGAAAAATTAGAGCGTGCCGCCCCTTCAGGGCGCGCCTCCTGGCGGCAATTTTAATCCGGGAAATTTTTATCGGGGGGCAAAGCCCGGGGGCGACCGCGGGTTAATTAACCCCGGGGGCTGTTCGCGCCCCGTTACCGAGGAGGGACGCCGGGCGGTCGTGATTTCCGCATCCCCCGAGCTAAGACGAGCCGCCCCCGCACATTTTTCGATTACCCGGGTAGGCGGTATTTGTTCGTGGAACTTTTTTAATATAAATTTAAATGCGGGGCCTGTCTCATATCGTGCCCGGAAATCCGGGGGCGGTGCGTGCGCGGGCGGGTCTTAATGTCCGGAAAAATTACACGTTTTCCGGGCTGTACACGTGTGTGTGTCTCACATGTGGGAATCTGCACTTTGCCGTAAGTTATTGCGCGACCCGCCGCTTCATTTACTGCCGCCGCCGGGCATTATCCCGGGGGCGGTGGTGTATAAAAATGTAATTCGGAAACACGCGCACCTTGAGGCCGTTGCGCCGCTACCGGAGCACGGATTGCCGCCCCCGGAGTTTTCCGGGGGAGAGAGCGGGTCGTGCCTTTATGAATCTGTTTGCGTCGTAAATAAGCGTTAACGCTTGAGACGGTCTGATAAGGCGCGTATAAACAGTGCGTTTGCCTCTGCAATTTGTTGACGATTTTTCCGATCAATAGCCGAGCTTTGGCCCTACAGTAGAAGATTTAATTATTTAAATTAATAAGGAGTAATGATCGCATGAAATACGTTTTTGGTGAATTAAAAAACGCAGGGAATTTTTAATTTTCAAAATTTTCAAAATTGCACGACATTTCTGTCCCATTTTTATCCCGGCTGGTATATTGCCCATTGTTTACGCCGCCCCCGCACCACCGGCATGGCGGTGTCGAGTGGGTGGCCCCATTGCCCCCCCCCCCCCCAACCATCCACGTGTCGTTCCAATCCGTCACGTGACCAAATACAATCACGCCGGTATTTGTCCAATATCCAGATAAAACACATGGAAAATTCCGGACACGCGCTGCACACACCGGAAAATTGGAATTCCGGACGTGCCCATGCAGCCCGGAGCGCCGGAATCGAAGTGGTAAATATTTAAGCCCCCCGGTAATTGCCCCCGGTGTCTGTGGTTCGCCGGGGGCGGGGGCGGCGCCCGATCGCCGCCGCTTGCCATTCGGGGCACGATCCCCGCGCCCCTTGTCATCGGGGGGCCCCAATTCCGGGGCCGACCGCATGTTTATTAATTGCGCTCGTAAAAAAGCGCAAATTGGCCCCGCTGCCTCCTGCCCACCCCTTTTTTATGCGTTACTTCGAAAAATTAAAGCGCTCCTCCTCGTGCTAATTGGGGCCGTACACTTGCAAATTGCTGCGCCGTTATGGCAAACAGGACAGAGCCAAGTGCCGCACGTCTGTGCATAATTTCTCTATTGCGTGCTTCAAATTAGAAGTCCCGAAATCGAAATTAACTCAATATTCGAAGCGATCCGTTTAACTACATTAATCCAGGTTATTACAATAATTACCAACTCATATACAACTATGAAACTTTTTTTTAATTCGTTTAATTACGTTATTAATTACAACACATACCTAACGATATTAATTGAATGTATGTTTGATTACCACTTGGTGAAACATACTTACACAAGATTTATACAAATATACATACATGGTGTCAATTTGAAAAGTTGCCACCGACTTTTTTCGTTTTTCGTAGAAATAATGATTATTTTTAAAACTACTCAAAACCGTTTTTGTGGTTCGGAGGGGAAACCAAAATGGCATATTTACTATTGACCCCCTACCCACCATTTAAGCTACAGCCACCTTCATTTAAAAAATAGACCTGTTTGGTCCATAAAATTAATTTTACCATTTTCTTCTTTTTCTATTGTGCTTGAATTTTTGTGTTTATAGAGTTTAGGGATATTAAGACCGAATCTAGTTGTCTTATTATTCCATTCCTGTTTTCATTAAATTAGTACAAGTGAATTTATACATAAATTATTTATTATAACTCTCCAAACAAGTAAAATTACGCCACCAAAGCGCCCAGTAATTATATTAGCAAAATTTCGTTTGCATATTGCTCCACTTCAATTATGTACAAATTGGTGTCTTGCATTTGCAAATGAAAGTGCGACTTGTTTGCTCCAACATTTGTAGGTGCTCGACGACAAATGTGCCGTGACGCACAAACACATTTACAAATTGAGCCTCGAGGCTTCGTCACTTTATTGTGAATAGGTTCGAGTTGCTTGTATCTCTCAACAAACGAAAACGGCCACGAAATTATCCTACAAAATGTATAGAGTGGCTCTTTTACTAAGATATTTATCAGTTATAAATATTTTACTTCTTATCAAGGTTGGAATAAATCATTAAAAAAAACAAAAATCAATGATTTAAAAAAACAAATGAATCATGATTTAAATTCAAGGTTTTATCCATAATTACCAGTTATATATATCTTTGTAACACACTTAACTCTAATTTTATATTTAACCTAATTTATTGTATTATTCGTAGATATGCCTCTGAAGATATTTTTTTATAGCCGAAACTAGTCAGGCGATAAAAATAAATAATAAAATAAATAAACAATTACCAGTAGGTAAGTACATATTAAAACAACATTATATCATAATTTATTTGAATTATTTAATTTTTTTAGGTTTATGATCAGTTTTTGCCAGTTAAGATGTGATTTAAATCAATTGATTTACATCACTATTTTAATCATATGATTTTATAAATTCCTGCATTTTAACAATAATTGATGATATAAAAAATCGGTATATCTGAACCTACTATGTGAAAGACCAAAATTAGTAAATTATTTGACTAACTTCAAATTATCTATTTTACAGCACGCTAACTTATTTTAGTGAGTATTCAAATTTTAAAAATTAGATATTTTTAAAATTCGTAAATAATTTCATAAATAAAGTAAATTCATAAAGACAGAATTAATCAGCGCATTGAAGAAACAAAACAATATTTAATTACTCGTATAATATAAAATATTCCAGCGTTAAACGATGAAGCGTACTTATGCAAATAACTCCCATCTTTTCTCTCTTTAACATCTTCAGCTTTAATTATAATAAATAATCGGGTTTCCATTTGTACAGAATTTCGATTAACCTCTTGAGGTATGCAAAAAACCGGTCCGACTGAGCATATGGACGTCGATTGCCCTTGGGTGTGTACCCCGAGCCATTTTTCCGTCAGTTCGTTTCTTATTAAACTGCGATAAACGAAACCCGATACGTGAAAGCCGCACACATTCACAAGAGAAGAAACGACGGAAAAAAAAGGAGAGGCGAAGAGGTCTGTGACCGGAGCATGGAAACCGTGTATGCAGATAGGTAAAAGCAATGGTGAGGCAGATATGGGCACAGGAATGACGTTTTGGTGTTAATTTGGTGATGGTGATGGAAGCTGTTTGGTTCAAATGAAATTTCAGGATAGTTTAAAAGTGCTTAAATAGTGAAATAGTACATAATACAATAAGTAGCCGATCTAACCTAACCTAACCTTACCTAACCTAACCTGGATGACCATCCTTAGAAACACTGCTCAGATAAAACACGAATTTTCAGCAATTTCAGTAATAACTAACCCATAATTGTCAATGCAGAAAGCCATACTTTGGATTTTCGCAATAATTAATTACATAAACTTTGTCAAATTTTCAGGAGAGTTGGCTTCAGGCATACTAAACACAAATCTGACATTACATATGAAATATATACATTTTCAGAAATTTCAGTAACTATCCCATACTTGTGAATGCAGAAAGTTAATCTTTCGATTTTCTCACTCTTTTATTACAGAAACTTTGCCAAATTTTCAGGAGAATTGTCTTCAGATGTACTAACACAAATCTAATACTACACAAGCAATTAATACATTTTCAGGAATTTCAGTAATAGCTAACCCATACCAGTCAATGAAGAAAGTTATACTTTCGATTTTCTCACATATTTATTACAGAAACTTTGTCAAATTTTCAGGAGAATTAGCTTCAGATGTACTTAACACAAATCTAATACTAAATACGCATTTAATAAATTTTCAGAAATTTCAGAATTCACTATCCCATACCTGGCAATACAGAAAGTTATAAGTTCGATTTTGTCAGTTATTTATTAGAGAAACTTTGTCAAATTTTCAGGAGAATTAGCGTCAGGTATACTAAACACAAATCTAATATTACATATGTAATTATTAATTTTTCAGAAATTTCGGTAATAGCTAACTCATACCTGTAAATACTGAAAGGTAAATCTTGGATTTTCTAACTTATTCATTACAGAAACTTTGCCAAATTTTCAGGAATAATGTCTTTAGGTATAGTAAATACAAATCTATTATCAAACATGCAATTAATAAAATTTCAGAAATTTTAGTAAACGATAACTCATACCTGTACATGCTGAAAGTTATATCTCCGATTTTCTCACTTATTCATTGCAGAATCTTTGCCAAATTTTCAGAAGTATTGTCTTTATGTGTAGTAAATACAAATCTAATATCAAATATGCAATTGATAAATTTTCAGAAATTTCAGTAAAAGCCGACTCATATCTGTAAATGCTGAAAGTTATATGCTCGATTTTCTCACTGATTCAATACAGAAACTTTGCAAAATTTTCAGGAATAATGTCTTTAGGTGTAGTAAAAACAAATCTAATATCAAATATGCAATTAAGATATTTTCAGAAATTTCAGTTATAGCTAACCCATACCTGTAAATGCTGAAAGTTATATCTTCGATTTTCTCACTTATTCATTACCGAAACTTTGCCAAATTTTCAGGAGTAATGTCTTTAGGTATAGTGAATTCAAATCTAATATCAAATATGCAAGAAATAAATTTTCAGAAGTTTCAGTAATAGCTAATTCATACCTATAAATGAAGAAAGTCATATCTTCGATTTTCCCAGTTATTTATTGCAGAAACTATGTCAAATTTTCAGGAGAGTTAGCTTCAGGTGTATACAATAGAAATCTAATGTTTCGTAAGCAATTAATGAATTTTCAGGAATTGCAGTAGTAACTAACCCATTGTCAATGCAGAAAGTTATACGTTCAAATTTCACACTTATTTATTACAGAAACTTTGTCAAATTTTCAGGAGAATTAGCTTCAAGTATACCAGATACAAATCTGTTATAGAATACGCAATTAGTAAATTTTCAGAAATTTCTGTTATAACTATCCCATACTTGTGAATGCAGAAAGTTAATCTTTCTATTTTCTCACTGATTTAATACAGAAACTTTCTCAAATTTTCAGGAGAATTTGCTTTAGGTGTGCTTAATATAAATCTAATACTACACACGCAATTAATACATTTTCAGAAATTTCAGTAATAACTAACCAATAAATGTCAATTTAGAAAGTTATACTTTTGATTTTCTTACTTATTTATAACATAAACTCTGCCAAATTTTCAGGATTAATGTCTATAGGTGTAGCAAATACAAATCTAATATCAAATATGCAATTGATAAATTTTCAGAAGTTTCAGTAATAGCTAACCCATACTTGTAAATGCAGAAAGTTAATCTTTTGATTTTCTCACTCATTTATTACAGAAACTTTGTCAAATTTTCAGGAGAATTAGCTTTAGGTCTACTAAATACAAATCTAGTACTATACACGCAATTAATAAATTTTCAGAAATTTCAGTAACAACTATCCCATATCTGTCAATGCAGAAAGTTATAGTTTAGATTTTGTCACTTATTTATTGCAGAAACTTTGCCAAATTTTCAGGAGAATTACCTTTAGGTGTACTTAATAGAAATCAAATATTATATTCGCAATTAATAAGTTTTCAGAAATTTCAGTAATAGCTAACCCGTAATTGTCAATGTAGAAAGTTATACTTCAATTTTCGCCCCTATTTATTACAGAAACTTTGTCAAATTTTCAGGAGAATAAGGTTTAGGTGTGCTGAATACAAATTTTATATTACATATGCAATTAATACATTTTCAGAAATTTCAGTAATAACTAAATTATACTTGTCAATGCAGAAAGTCATACTCTGGATTTTCTCACTTGTTAATTGCAAAAACTTTGTAAAATTTTCAGGAGAATTAGGTTAATGTGTACTAAATACAAATCTAATATTAGATATGGAATTAATAAATTTTCATAAATGTCACTAATACTTGTGAATGCAGAAAGTTAATTTTTCAATTTTCTCACTTCTCACTACAGAAACTGTGTCACATTTTCAGGAGAATTTGTTTAAGATGTACTGTTGTAGACGTAATTTCGTTTGCATGTTATTATCTTCTTTTCTAAACTTTGGCCAAAAAGACCAGGAGAAGAAACTTGACAATTCACAATTTTGCTGTTGCATGTTAACAGATGCAAAAATTATTAATTGATTCTAGATAATCAATATTATTGTAAAAAATGTACCTACTTACTTCATGATAATGTATACCTAATGTATTTTTTTTTTAATTTACAACAGCACATCTCCATTACTAGAAATCACACTTGATAATGTGCACATCCACTAATAATGTTAGTACTTCATGAGATGAAATACCCAATCATTTTCAAGCCATTTTGGGTCACTTGAAAATGAGCGTAAGAAGTCGAAACAAGCAAAAGTATACATAGCAAACATCAATTTATAATTGATTCTAGATAATCAATATTATTGTAAAAAAGATACCTACTTACTTGATGATAATGTATTCCTAATGTATTTTTTTTTAAATTTACAACATCACATCTCCATCAATATAATATAATAAATAACACTTGATGTGCACATCCACTAACAAAGTTAGTACTTCATGAGATGAAATACCCAATTATTTTCAAGACATTTTGGGTCCCTTGAAAATGACCGTATGAAGTTCGAAACTCGAGTCGCTATTTTTTTGTATATATATTACAATATATACTTTGTATACAATATACAATATCAAATATATATATATATTTTTTGTCGATATAGCAATAAACATTGTGTGGTTAAAACATAGCAAGTTGTTTCTCTGTTTTTTGGTACATGATGATTGAGTCATCAATCAATAAATTGATAAATAAATCGAATAAACGTGAGTTCTTAATGGCAGGTCATCTCCAAAATTAAATTTGAAATTTTGAGATAAATAAAATTTATGACTGGTAGTAGTTAAGCAGCGTTTAAAGTAACATTATTGTCAATTAACTTGTACCATTTTACAGATCAACTAATTCGCAGTAAATCATAAAATTTCATTTCTATAAATTACGTGGAAATAAAAAAAAATCCACCACGTACCCAATTTCTTAAGAAACCTGCTTCCTGGACGCCCTCCAATATCTCGCAGATTAAGCCAGCATTAATAACAGTTTTTCGCAAATTGGCTCCATCGTTTGGGGGGTGGAGGGCTCTTGCTTAACAGATGCACGCAGACGTGCCGGCGAATTCCGAAATTACAGACCGTTCTCGAGAGCACTGCGCCAATTAAGCGAGACGGCGACGTCTTATTAGAGCCCCACGTTAATTACAGCCCGCAGGTGTAGTCAACGGGGTGAGACGTGCCTTGGAAGCCAATTATCAGTGCAGGGAGCTGCAGGACTTCGAAGTCTCACAAAGTATTGTGAGAACCAAAAAATGCTTTGTATAATTATAAATTTGATGACAGCTTGATCAATCTGCTTTGAGTGTTGAGAGATTAAAAACTGTGAATATCTCTATAAAATAATTTACCACTATCCACTATTGTGCTTAGTAGGGTATACATCTCCTGAATCTGCATTGCTGGAGATGAATGATCGGGCGAAATCCGAAAGCAGGTCGAGAACACGCTGCCAGGAAAATGGGGAGGAAGAAAGGGGTCCGTACGCGGTTATCCGCGCCCCCCGGTTATGGCCCTTGGGGATGATGAGGGATTTACTCAGGACACCGTCGCCCTGGCTAGCGAGAAGCGATCAAATCAAAGTGAGCCATCTCCGGGGAGGATTAGTGGGAATTAAAAAAGTTTCTCCACGAAGCCGACGGGAGAAAGTATCTACATAAAATATAATTCAGGCCCGGGCGCGATTGGGTCGATTTTTTCTTCGCCCCCGACGTTAATTAGGAATTCACGAAGGGTGTGTGCAGGGCCGTATCAACGAAAATCATAACCGAATCTCGCTTTTGTATGAAGTTTAAAGTGGGTTTAATTCGGTGGAAATTGTAAATCAATATCTCTATAAATGTTCCTATTTAGCTCTAGATGTATAAAAATGACTCGAAAACGGTTTAAAAATATCTGTCCGATTATTTACCTACCTATTTTTGTATAAGTAGATGTTTCCTACAATTTATTGTTTTATCACTAATGCCAAACTCTATTCAAATCAATTTGTAAATAAATTATTCGCGAGCGACAAAGTGATTACGCGAACTTTGCGCTTCCTCGGTAAACGTTAACTTTTCGCTCGTATTAGCAAGCAGAAATACCTACTTTGCGTATCAATTGTAGGAAAAAATATAAATAGCTTCCAAACTCTTCGAAAACTTGTATTACAATTATTCTGATCCTCCAGCTTGCGCTTGATGTTTGTCTAAAATAGTAAGCCTCCGGTTTTTCCGAATGGCTGAAGACGTCCCAGTTTGAGACCCGCCAGAGAACCGGTCCCCATAAAAATTGCATCTGCTCACCAGTCGGCGGGGTCCTTGAAAGTTGCATACGTGCTGTGTTAAAGGATGGCGGAGGATGCAGTATTGATGTGCTGCGTGCGCACAGCATCAGTCCAATCAGGACCGGCCGGAGATCAAACGGCCATCATCAGCCAGATGGAGGACGCTTTAGATTTATATTCGGCGATCCGCGGGAAAAAAGCGGGCGGCGATTATTAAAATCCGCCGGTGCCAGTCGTGCCAATCACGATTAACAGGAAATAGGGAAAAAAAACTACTGCGCGAAACAAGCCACGTAGATTATAATCACCCGGGGTCATTTCCGTGAGTGGAACTCGGGGCAATTTCCTCTGCAGCGGGGGCTGCGATAAGATTAAACTGTTTTGTATGTGCCAGGAGGAGCTTCTGGAGGCGAAGAGGCGGATGGCCGCGGCGTCGGTGGTGGAGGAGACGGGAACTGGGTCACGACTCGCGACATGATGTAACGCGCGCATAAAACATGGTTTTACGGCCGCCAGAGACACGCGTCCGTTAACCGCTGTTTACTGCGGCTGAAGGTCGTTCATTGACAGTGAAAACGACACATAAATCAATAGGGGCCGCCTAGACTTTCGGCGCGACTCCTTCATTAAGCAGCAAACATCCTACGGCCAAGCAAAGAGCCTCGCAGTGCACACACATAAAGTTCATCATCGTAATCATCGGACGCACAAGTCGATCCATTCATCAGCAACGAATCTAGGTCGACAGTCAGAACATAAGTTATCTCCTTGAAAGATAAGCCTAACTCATAAGTTTAACCCAAAACATCTCTAATGATAAGAAAATTACTTTGCAAGCAACAATACTTGTTCCAAAACAACTTACTTCCAACTACACGACTCTGTATGGAGAAAAAATCCAAATATCATTGTACATGTCATGTGTGAAAGTACTATTCACGTACGAAAATGTATTCATTGCAAATGTAATGCCAAAATTTTCTTTAGGGCACTTGTGAACAATCCCTACAAATTTTGTATACTCACTACATGACTCTGTATGGAGCAAAATTTTAAATTTCATTGCATATGGCATGTGTGAAAGTACTTTTCACGTACGAAAATGTATTTATTGCAAATGTAATGCCAAAATTATCTTTAGGACACTTGTGAACAATCCCTACAAATTTTGTATACTCACTACATGACTCTGTATGGAGGAAAATTTCAAATTGTATTGTCATGTGTGAAAGTACTATTCATGTACGAAAATGTATTATATATAAATGAAATGCCAGAATTATCTTTAAGACACTTGTAAACAATCCCTCAAAATTTTTCATACTCAGTACGTGACTCTGTATGGAGCAAAATTTCAAATTTCATTGCATATGGCATGTGTGAAAGTACTTTTCACGTACGAAAATGTATTCATTGCAAATGTAATGCCAAAATTATCTTTAGGACACTTGTGAACAATCCCTACAAATTTTGTATACTCACTACATGACTCTGTATGAAGGAAAATTTCAAATTGTATTGTCATGTGCAAAAGTACTATTCATGTACGAAAATGTAATATATATATGAAATGACAGAATTATCTTTAGGACACTTGTAAACCATCCCTCCAAATTTTTCAGACTCAGTACGTCACTATGTATGGAGCAAAATTTCAAATTTCATTGCATATGGCATGTGTGAAAGTACTTTTCACGTACGAAAATGTATTCATTGCAAATGTAATGCCAAAATTATCTTTAGGACACTTGTGAACAATCCCTACAAATTTTGTATACTCACTACATGACTCTGTATGAAGGAAAATTTCAAATTGTATTGTCATGTGTAAAAGTACTATTCATGTACGAAAATGTATTATATATAAATGAAATGCCAGAATTATCTTTAGGACACTTGTAAACAATCCCTCCAAATTTTTCATACTCAGTACGTGACTATGTATGGAGCAAAATTTCAAATTTCATTGCATATGGCATGTGTGAAAGTACTTTTCACGTACGAAAATGTATTCATTGCAAATGTAATGTCAAAATTATCTTTAGGACACTTGTAAACAATCCCTAAAATTTTGAATACTACATGACTCTGTATGGAGGAAAATTTCAAATTGTATTGTCATCTGTGAAAGTACCATTCATGTACGAAAATGTATTATATATAAATGAAATGCCAGAATTATCTTCAGGACACTTGAAAACAATCCCTCCAAATTTTTCATACTCAGTACGTGACTCTGTATGGAGCAAAATTTCAAATTTCATTGCATATGGCATGTGTGAAAGTACTTTTCACGTACGAAAATGTATTCATTGCAAATGTAATGCCAAAATTATCTTCAGGACACTAGTAAACAATCCCTACAAATTTTGTATACTCACTACATGACTCTGTATGGAGGAAAATTTCAAATTGTATTGTCATGTGCAAAAGTACTATTCATGTACGAAAATGTAATATATATATATATGAAATGACAGAATTTTCTTTAGGACACTTGTTAACAATCCCTCCAAATTTTTCATACTCAGTACGTGACTCTGTATGGAGCAAAATTTCAAATTTCATTGCATATGGCATGTGTGAAAGTACTTTTCACGTACGAAAATGTATTCATTGCAAATGTAATGCCAAAATTATCTTTAGGACACTTGTGAACAATCCCTAAAATTTTGTATACTACATGACTCTGTATGGAGGAAAATTTCAAATTGTATTGTCATGTGTGAAAGTACTATTCATGTACGAAAATGTATTCCATACAAATTAAATGCTAGAATTATCTTGACGACACTTGTAAACAATCTCAATCTCCCCAAATTTTTTATGAGGATTCTATCTTTTATAAGTTAGAAAATTGAGTCCTTATCACTCAAAATTCGCACTTTAATTAAGTTATTAAAACCTATTAATTGCAAATTTAGTGCCACAATTGTTTGCATGACACTTGAAATGAACGTCTCTAAACTCGTCATGAGAATTGTCTTACCAAAGCTATGTTAGTCTATTAAGAAATTTAAAATACTAACGAAATTTAATAGTAGTGATAACGATTTTGTATTGTATTTTATTGTTTTCTTTCTTCTTTATTGATCAGTAAGTACGATAGTATTTAAATATGTAGATGTTTTGCTGTTTTTATTATTTTTGTTATTTCTTCACCTTATTAGACTAATTTTTTTAGTTAGGTATGTAGCTTTTTTTTAAATTGCCGCTGAATTTATTATGTACAATGATGTAAGAATTCATTTTCTGGTTAAGTTATTAAATATTTATGTAGAAATTACTTACTAAAATAGTCGGAAAATGTAAGCTCGATAGACATGGCAATTTTCTGCTACTTGCTGAAGAAGTGCTATTCACCATTTTCCAGTTACCCATGTAGGTATGCTAAAATTCACATCTGATTCTTAAGAATTGCAATACTGACAATTTATATATGTGCAGCGTTTTTTTACATTCATACATTCATAGATTATAATATCATATACATTTTACAGTTTTTAGTTTATCCATGTATAAGTATTAAAATTTATAACCTGATTCTTAAAAATTAGAAAAGTGACAATTTATGTGCCCGCACTAATTTACCCATGTAGATATACAAACATTCACAATCTGATTCTTAAGAATTGTAATAGTGACAATTTGTATTTATGCAGCTTTTCTTACATTTATACATTTATAGATTATAATATCACATACATCTTACAGTTTTTAGTTTATCCATGTATAAGTATTAAAATTTACAACCTGATTCTTAAGAATTGCAAATGTGACAATTAATGTGCACGCACTAATTTACCCATGTGGGTATACAAAAATTCACAATCTGATTCTTAAGAATTGTAATAGTGACAATTTACATTTATGCAGCTTTTTTTACATTTATACATTTTTATATCGAATACATTTTACAGTTCTTAGTTTAACCATGCATAAATATTAAAATTTACAACCTGATTCTTAAGAATTGTAAAAGAGACAATTTATGTGCCCGCACTAATGTACCCATGTAGATATACAAACATTCACAATCTGATTCTTAAGAATTGTAATAGTGACAATTTATATTTATGCAGCTTTTTTTACATTTATACAGTTATAATTATAATATCATATACATTTTAGAGTTTTTAGTTTATCTATGTATAAGTATCAAAATTTACAACCTGATTCTTAAGAATTGTAAAAGTGACAATTTATGTGTATGCACTAATTTACCCATGTAGGTATACGAAAATTCACAATCTGATTCACAAGAATTGTAATAGTGACAATTTATATTTAAGCAGCTTTTATTACATTTATACATTTACAGATTATAATATCATATACATTTTACAGTGTTTAGTTTATGCATGTATAAGTATTAAAATTTACAACCTGATTCTTAAAAGTTTGTAACAGTGACAATTTTTAGGCACGCACTAATTGTGTATTTGTGGAGTTCATTTTCTGAAGTCGGTGAGCATCCTGTTTTAGAACGGGAATTTAGTCGGTCTGAACGATCGCTTGTGATTGCGGCATTCCACGCTTCAGAGGAATGTCTAGGCTAGTCATGTTGTTTGAACCTCCAACCGCTTCACTTAAGTAACCACTCGTCGACGAAAATAACGCATTCCTTGTTTACAGTAAGTTCACAGTGGATGATATCCAACGAGGAATTGCCTAGTCCCAAGCAAATGTTTCGCCATAAGGAGGGCCAAAATTCCATAATTATAAGTGTGAATATTATTAAATGTGATATGTCTTCGTCTCAAGCAAAGTATCACTATAAAGAGGGCCAAAGTTGCATAATTGTAAGTGAAAATGATTAAATAAAGAGGCATTGCTTAATCTCAAGCAATGCACTCTTAGGAAAGACCAAAATTCCATAATAATTCGAGAAAATAAAGAGACATTGCTTAATTTCAAGCAATTATTCTCATAAGGAGAGCCAAAATTTCATAATTATACGTAAAAATGATTAAATAATGAGAGATTTCTTATATCCGGCATGAAAATTTGCTCGGAAAAGTGAAAAATGTGGTATTTTAAAACTTACAAAATTACCAACAAAAAAGGTCAACATTCCATAATGATACGTGAAAATGAAGAGACATTGCTTAGTTTCAAGCAATTATTCTCATAAGGGCCAAAATTCCGCAATTACACATGAAAATTATAAATAATGAGAGATTTCTTATATCCAGCGTAAAAAGGTGCTCGAAAAGTGAAAAATGTGGTATTTTAAAAGTCACAAAATTACCAACAAAAAAGGCAAACATTCTATAATTATACCTGAAAATGACGAGACATTGTTTAGCTTCAAGCACATTCTTATAAGAAGGGCTAAAATTCCGCAATTATACATGAAAATGATTAAATAATGAGAGATGTTTTATATCCAGCATGAAAAGGTACTCGAAAAAGTGGAATATATGGTATTTTAAAAGTTACAAAATTACCAACAAAAAAGGCCAACATTCCATAATTATACATGAAAATAAAGAGACATGGCTTAGTTTCAAGCAATTCTTCTCATAAGAAGGGTGAAAATTTCATAATTACACGTGAAAATGATTAAATAATGAGAGATTTCTTATATCCAGCATGAAAAGGTACTCGAAAAAGTGAAAAATGTGGTATTTTAAAAGTCACAAAATTACCAACAAGAAAAAGCCAACATTCCATAATTATACATGAAAATAAAGAGACATTGCTTAGTTTTAAGCAATTCTTCTCATAAGAGGGTGAAAATTTCATAATTACACGTGATAATAATTAAATAATGACACATTTCTTATATCCTGCATGAAAATGTGCTCGGATAGTAAAAAATGTGGTATTTTAAAAGCCCAAAATTACACATTTAAGTGATTATTGACCATCAAGTCCTACGCAAAGTGTCACTGTAAATATAGCTATAATTCTAAGTGAAATTTATTAATTAAAGAGCGATTTCTTAGTCCCACGAAAAGTGTCTGCCAGAAAAGCTATAATTATAACGATTTCTTAGTCTCACGAAAAGTGTCTGCAAGGAGAGCTATAATTATAAATGGAATAACGAGAGATTTTTTCACGCAAAGTGTCTCTATAAGGAGAGCCATAATTATAAGTGAATATTATTAAATGCAGAGAAATTAGTTAGTTTCAGGCAAAGTATTACTATAAGTAGAACCAAAATTCCATAATTATAAGTGAAAAAGAAAATTAGTAACAAGAATTATAAAAGGTTTCATGGAACAAGGAATATTGTTTCTTGACAATATAAAATTTAATAACAATAACTAAATTTACAAATCACAATCAATATTATATTATTTATAATCATCGATTTTTCAACTTGTTAAATAGTTATTAAAAATGTTGGAGGCATCTACTTCGTGAGACGTGATGAAATTAAATAAAACAAACACTTTTCTTTGTTTATATCTCTATAGATATGACTCTAAGGTTCATAATGATCAAAACGATCAAAACGTGACAGAACGTGAATAGTAACGAATTTTAATAAACAGTGTGATATAAACACAGAAAAGTGTTTGTTTTATTTAAGTTATTAAAAAGTTTATTAAGTAAAACTGAAAACTAAATTTACAATACATGACCCCAATATTATCTTGTTTATAATCATCAATTTCTGTAACTTGTAAATACCTATTAAAAATTAGTCAATGTTGGAGGCATCTACTTCATAATAAATGATGAAATTAAATAAAACATAAAAATTATTTTATAATTATTGTAGACATAATCCTTTGAAAATGGTTGAATAAGCGGAAACACGTGTCAGGACACTGATAAAATATATGAAACAAAACAAGAGTAATTAAACATAATATACATTTATAACATAATTATTATTCAGCATAATAATTTATCACTTCAGAAATCATTTATCATTTCAGATAATCACATATATCATTTATCAGAAATCCATATACGTTCGTTTTAGTGACACTTTTGTTGTAGACCTTACATTGTAAAGGCTATTGCCGTTACATTGCAAAGGCGATTGTAATCCCCAAGCACGAAGCCGTCAAGTAATCTATATTTTATACTCCTACAATCCGGCATTATACGTTCAAAGAGAAGAGCCGCACAAAATAGGAGGATTTTTCTACAGAAAAATATAATTATTTAATTATTAATATAAGGCGGAAAGACCGTAGGTCAATAGCCAGTAAAATATTGATACTGCTACTACTATTAATATAATAGTATTAGAGAGAACGATTTATTGAAATTTTTATTTTACAGATTGTGGAGATTAACAATCAGCTTTTGTTCACTAGAAATATAACTGTTACTTATTATTCTAGTCTGAGACTAGATTGTAACATTATTTAATAACGTTTATACTACTAATAACTACAATTAATATAATAGTATTAGAGAGAACGATTTATTTAAATTTTCATTTTAGAGATTGTGGAGATTAACAAACATCTTTTGTACACTAAAAATATAATTGTTACTTATTATTCCAGTCTGAGACTAGATTGTAACATTATTTAATATAAATAAACGCCAGTTGATACATGAGGATACATCCGAATAATATCTCTAACAAATTGGTCTACTACTACTAGGAATATAATTCTTGAATTTGAGATTTTAAAATAGTAAATATCAGTTATAATAACTATGTTAGTTGATTGATTATCTATACTATGTGTCTACAGTTTAAAAAAATATTTTAATTAATAATTTTATCCAATACTTCATCACCAGCCTGTTAATTTATTTAGAAATTGATTATAAAATAACTTAATACCTGTATTTTACCTAATTTCCTAAAATTTTTTTTCAAAAACCCTGAAACATTCAATTTTTTGTTTTTCAATAGTCCCTCTCGTAATCATGTTTTTGTTTTATTATCACTCTGTATAACGTTTTATTAGACAAATATTATAACATTTTCGTACTTACTGGTCTCTCGGCCATCAAAATTTTCTTATTACAGTAATTTACTGAGTAATGAAAATATAATTTTAAACAAATTATTTATAATAAACAACGCTTGATATTTATAAATTATCACTCAGTTAAGATTAATAGAAACAATTAATAATGCAATCACGTGCTAAATTGAATTTGAGCATTAATTTAATAGCGCCAGTTAATTTGCATGTTATTATTAGTATACCAAAACAATAGCCATATAAAACGTTAAAGCAATATTATTTATTTCCTGCACTTACTCGCAACTTGCATTAATTGTTTATTAACTACTCTGCGCAATTTATAAACACTATTGGAGGTCTTAATGCGTTTTACGACTTATGATAATTTAAGTATAAAAACCGGCATAGTAAATTATTATAACTTTTTTTAAATAAGTGATAGATTAATAGTTATTTATATAACAAGTGAGTTAAGTGGATGTTTTTATACAATATTTTATTCAATTTTGTCGAAAAACGTTTAGGAGCTATGCATTTCATTTTTATAATATCAAGTCGATGAAAAGTCAAACTGATTGTCAAATAAAAGTTTTAAATTTTAAAATGCCAATTGCTAGTTTTTGTACTAGAAAAATTGAATAAAATATTTTATCCGAATTATCAATACAATTGCATTTGTGCATGGTACTAGTACCCGTAGTAGTATTAACAGTGATGGTGGTGCTATTTGTGGTAGTAATTATCAATACAATTGCATTTGTGCATGGTACTCGTAGTAGTATTAACAGTGATGGTGGTGCTATTTGTGGTAGTAATTATAAATACAATTGCATTTGTACATGGTACTCATAGTAGTATTAACAGTGATGGTGGTGCTATTTGTGGTAGTAGATGAAGAAGATTACAATAGTCATCATACAGTACATTCATCTCGCGTGGTAGTAGTAATATTTGTAGTAAATGAAGAAGTACAAGTACGAGTACAAGTAGTAAATGTAATATATGTTTGCAATAATCATCGTGTAGTATATTTATGTTGTCAGCAACAATAAAAAATCCTGCCACAGGATGATTGTTATCGTGTAGTACATGTCCTGCATTTTTTTGTTGCCAAAAAATGCTCTTAGTAATTCCTGGAAACTGCTTGCACCAAATTTTAATTGTACACCATAAATTTATGGTGTACAATTGTATATAATTAAGTACAATGGTACTTAAAACTTCGTAATTAAATGCAAGCGTTACCACACCTAAATATCACGCAAACCTTCACGAAACGAAAACGGCATGCAGATCTTGACCCCCAAAATTAACCCTTTCTCAGGCTGCGACTTTTTTAGTGGCATTTCTTGCACTTGCGAGCGCTGTTAAGTTATAAATCTCCACTTGATATAACGCACTCGCAAAAAATACGTGCACATACATTTTTACGTGCCCCCCTCGTTTTTTGCAGCGGGTAATTTATTCGGGCCGTGTCTGGTCTGGTCTTGGAATTTACAATTATATAAAGGAGCCGTCCGCGGCCTGTAAAGTGAACCACCCGCTCGGCTGGTCGTAAAAGCCGGCTGATGAGCATCAAATTTCTTCATAAATTTCGAGGACTGCTGCGTCCCAGTTAATCCAGTTGCTTGTTCATTGTGTATCTGGGAACGACATGCCACCCTGGTAGTTAATTGAACTCAAAATGTATATATAGAAGGAAGAAAACAATAAAAAATACAAAATGTATAGTAGCAGGAAGTTGTTTTTCGTTTGGTTACGCAGTTTTAGGCAAAAATATGAAGCTTTAATTTTATGCAGTAACAACGAGCACTTCAATAACTCTTGAAATTCTGTAACTCTCATATGCTCCAGTCGCTCACGTTCCTTATTAAACTCACAATGTAGCTCCATTGCCGAAATCGCTGTTTCAAATTGAAAAGAGTTTTGCAGCGTATATTTGATATTTATGTATTTATATCTCGCATCAGGTTCATACTGGAGGCGGAAGGAATGCTTCAATTTTGCCGGAGTTTCCGAAACTGGGCTCTCGCCAGTCACGTAGATTGCGATTCTCTGTGTCGCTTCGGGGATGATAAGCGTATGCAAATCGAGATCCGCTCCTCAGACAGAATTTCATATGCGATGCTCCAGCATGCAAAGTTCCACTCGGAAAGCGAATGCGGCGAATTTTAATTTCAATTACACCTGAACAGCTCCCCTGAAATAATCAAGTTTTGCATATTTAAATGATTAGGTAATTTTCAGTTGTCTACAAAAAAAGTATGTAAAGTAAGTATGTAGTAAATTTGATGATTGGAGAATTATTAAAACACAATTTTATAGTGGCTTACATCATGGCATATTTGTGTATTTTCAAAACTAGAAATCGACCAGTTGGAGGAGTTGTTTCCAATATTTTCCGTTTTGAATGTAATGAATTTATTCTTTACTTTTAGGCCACTGCGTAGGCAAACATGTGTTTAAATGATGACGTTATGAATTCATGCCCAAATCTTGATAATGATCCAAAACTCGAGAGTTAGATGACCTACAGTCAAGTACTATTTATCCTTGAATGTAAGTATATAATCAACAAGTGTTATTTTTTATTGGATATAGGCTAATTAAGTACAATTTATCATTGAATGGAAGTATATAATCATCAAGTGTTATTTTTTATTGGATATGGGCTGTCATCTACATATAGCAAGTTTATTTTGAGATTATGAGGTTAGGAGATCATCTAGTAGTTTAAACTTTGGAGATGACCTATCATCAACTACATTTTTTTATAGGTGGTACACAATCGTCGCGTATCAATTTGTATCATCATCAATAGGTACTAACATTTTGTATCGCAGATATAGTATAATCAAATATTAATTGTTGTACCAAGTTTTTTTATTGGACATAGGTTTTTCATCAGGTGGTTATTTTCTCTTTTACTTAAATTGGATTTACACAATCATCAAATATTGTTCTTAATAAGAGCTGTCATCTAGTAATAAATATGTTTAATTTAAGAAAAACTATTAGCTAGTTATTAAGTACTACTCCATTTTTTTAATGGAGATTTACAATCATCTCGTATTAATGTTCTTCGTATTAATTTTCATATCTGGGATGTGATATCGCTTAGTTACTTTGTTATTGGATATACACTCGAGATACGATATCTTGAAGCAATATTATTATGGAGGTATGGGTTAGCTTTAACCGAAATTTCTGAAAATTTCTGAATTGCATATTTGATGTTAAATTTGTATTTACCACACCTAAAGACATTATTCCTGAAAATTTGGCAAAGTTTCTGTATTGAATAAATGAGAAAATCGAGCATATAACTTTCAGCATTTACAGGTATAGATTAGCTATTACTGAAATTTCTGTAAATTTCTGAATTGCATATTTGATATTATATTTGTATTTACCACACCTAAAGACATAATTCCTGATAATATGGCAAAGTTTCTCTAATGAATAAGTATGAAAACCGAAGATATATCTTTCAGCATTTACAGGTATGAGTTAGCTATTTCTAAAATATCTGAAACTTTATTACTTGCATATTTGATATTAGATTTGTATATACCACACCTAAAGACATTATTCCTGAAAATTTGGAAAAGTTTCTGTATTGAATAAGTGAGAAAATCGAGCATATAACTTTCAGCATTTACAGTTATGGGTTAGCTATTACTGAAATTTCTAAAAATGTATGAATTGCATATTTGTTATTTAATTTGTATTTACCATACCTAAAGACATTATTCCTGAATATTTGGCAAAGTTTTTGTAATGAATAAGTGAGAAAAGCGAAGATATAACTTTCAGCATTTACAGGTATGAGTTAGCTATTTCTTAAATATCTGAAAGTTTATGAATTGCATATTTGTTATTAAATTTGAATTTACTACACCTGAAGACATTATTCCTGAATATTTGGCAAAGTTTCTGTATTAAATAAGTGAGAAAATCGAGCATATAACTTTCAGCATTTATAGGTATAGGTTAGCTATTACTGAAATTTTAGAAAATATATGAATTGCATATTTGTTATTAAATTTGTGTTCACCACACCTAAAAACATGATTTCTAAAAATTTGGCAAAGTTTCTGTATTGAATAAGTAAGAAAATCGAAGATATAACTTTCAGCATTTACAGGTGTGGGTTAGCTTTTACTGAAATTTGTGAAAATTTATTAATTGCATATTTGATATTAAATTTGTATTAACCACACCTAAAGACATTATTCCTGAAAACTTGGCAAAGTTTCTGTATTGAATAAGTGAGAAATCGAGCATATAACTTTCAGCATTTACACGTATGAGTTAGCTTTCACTGAAATTTCTGAAAATGTTTCAATTGCATATTTGATATTATATTTGTAGTTACTACTCCTAAAGACATTATTCCTGAAAATTTGGCAAAGTTTCTCTATTGAATAAGTATGAAAATCGGAGATATAACTTTCAGCATTTACAGGTATGGGTTAGCTTAAACTGAAATTTCAGAAAATTTATTAATTGCATACTTGATATTAAATTTGTATTTACCACACTTAAAGACATTATTCCTGAAAATTTGGCAATGAATAAGTATGAAAATCGAAGATATAACTTTCAGCATTTACAGGTATGGGTTAGCTTTTACTGAAATTTTTGAAAATTTATGAATTGCATATTTGATATTAAATTTGTATTTACTATACCTAAAGACATTATTCCTGAAAATTTGGCAAAGTTTCTGTAATGAATAAGTGAGAAAACCGAGCATATAACTTTCAGCATTTACAGGTATGAGTTAGCTATTTCTGAAATATCTGAAAATTTATTAATTGCATATTTGATATCAGATTTGTATTTACCACACCTAAAGACATTATTCCTGAAAATTTGGCAAAGTTTCTGTTATGAATAAGTGAGAAAATCGAGCATATAAATTTAAGCATTTATAGGTATGAGTTAGCATTTACTGAAATTTCTGAAAATTTCTGAATTGCATATTTGTTATTAAATTAGTATTTACCACACCTAAAGACATTAGTCCTGAAAATTTGGCATAGTTTCTGTAATGAAAAAGTGAGAAAATGGAGCATATAACTTTCAGCATTTGCAGGTATGAGTTAGCTATTACTAAAATTTCTGAAAATTTCTAAATTGAATATTTGTTATTAAATTTGTATTTACCCCGCCTAAAAACTTTATTCCTGAAAATTTGGCAAAGTTTCTGTAATGAATAAGTGAGAATATTGAGCATATAACTTTTAGCATTTACAGGTATGGGTTAGCTATTACTGAAATTTCTGAAAATTTATGAATTGTATATTTGTTATAAAATTTGTATTTACCACACCTAAAGACATTATTCCTGAAAATTTGGCAAAGTTTCTGTATTGAATAAGTGAGAAAACGGAGCATATAACTTTCAGCATTTACAGGTACGAGTTAGGTATCACTGAAATTTCTGAAAATTTCTGAATTGCATATTTGATATTAAATTTGTATTTACTACACCTGAAGACATTATTCCTGAATATTTGGCAAAGTTTCTGTATTAAATAAGTGAGAAAATCGAGCATATAACTTTCAGCATTTATAGGTATAGGTTAGCTATTACTGAAATTTTTGAAAATATATGAATTGCATATTTGTTATTAAATTTGTATTCACCACACCTAAAAACATGATTTCTAAAAATTTGGCAAAGTTTCTGTATTGAATAAGTAAGAAAATCGAAGATATAACTTTCAGCATTTACAGGTGTGGGTTAGCTTTTACTGAAATTTGTGAAAATTTATTAATTGCATATTTGATATTAAATTTGTATTAACCACACCTAAAGACATTATTCCTGAAAACTTGGCAAAGTTTCTGTATTGAATAAGTGAGAAATCGAGCATATAACTTTCAGCATTTACACGTATGAGTTAGCTTTCACTGAAATTTCTGAAAATGTTTCAATTGCATATTTGATATTATATTTGTAGTTACTACTCCTAAAGACATTATTCCTGAAAATTTGGCAAAGTTTCTCTATTGAATAAGTATGAAAATCGGAGATATAACTTTCAGCATTTACAGGTATGGGTTAGCTTAAACTGAAATTTCAGAAAATTTATTAATTGCATACTTGATATTAAATTTGTATTTACCACACTTAAAGACATTATTCCTGAAAATTTGGCAATGAATAAGTATGAAAATCGAAGATATAACTTTCAGCATTTACAGGTATGGGTTAGCTTTTACTGAAATTTTTGAAAATTTATGAATTGCATATTTGATATTAAATTTGTATTTACTATACCTAAAGACATTATTCCTGAAAATTTGGCAAAGTTTCTGTAATGAATAAGTGAGAAAACCGAGCATATAACTTTCAGCATTTACAGGTATGAGTTAGCTATTTCTGAAATATCTGAAAATTTATTAATTGCATATTTGATATCAGATTTGTATTTACCACACCTAAAGACATTATTCCTGAAAATTTGGCAAAGTTTCTGTTATGAATAAGTGAGAAAATCGAGCATATAACTTTCAGCATTTACAGGTATGAGTTGCTATTGCAGAATTTTCTGAAAATTTATAAATTGCATATTTGATATTAAATTTGGATTTACCATGCCTAAACACATTATTCCTGAAAATTTGGCAAAGTTTCTGTAATGAATAAGTAATAAAATCGCAGATATAACTTTCAGCATTTACAGGTAGATGTGAGCTATTACTGAAATATTTGAAAATTTATTACTTGCATATTTGATATTAAATTTGTATTAAACACACCTAAAGACATTATTCCTGAAAATTTTGCAAGTTTCTGTATTGAATAAGTGAGAAAATGGAGCATATAACTTTCAGCATTTACAAGTATGGGGTAACTTTTACTGAAATTTCTGAAAATTTATTTATTGTTTATTTGTTAATAAATTTGTATTTACCACACCTAAAGACATTATTCCTAAAAATTTGGCAAAGTTTCTCTAATGAATAAGTATGAAAATCGAAGATATAACTTTCAGCATTTACAGGTATGGGTTAGCTATTACTGAAATTTATGAAAATTTATTAATTACCTTTTTGATATAAGATTTGTATTTACCACACCCTAAGACGTTATTCCTGAAAATTTGGCAATGTTTCTGTATTGAAAAAGTGAGAAAATCGAGGATATAACTTTCAGCATTTACAGGTATGAGTTACCTCTTACTGAAATATGAGAAAATTTATTAATTGCATATTTGATAATAGATTTGTATTTACCACACCTAAATACATTATTTCTGAAAATTTGGCAAAGTTTCTGTATTGAATAAGTGAGAAAATCGGAGGTATAACTTTCAGCATTTACAGGTATGGGTTAGCTATTACTGAAATTTCTGAAAATTTATGAATTACAAATTTGATACTAATTTTGTATTTACTACACCTAAAGACATAATTCCTAAAAATTTGGCAAAATTTCTCTAATGAATAAGTATGAAAATCGAAGATATAACTTTCAGCATTTACAGGTATAGGTTACCTCTTACTAAAAGATCTGAAAATTTATTAATTATATATTTGATATTATATTTGTATTTACTACACCTAAAGACATTATTCCTGAAAATTTGGCAAAGTTTCTGTATTGAATAAGTGAGAAAATCGAGCATATAACTTTCAGGTATTAGTTAGGTTCAACTGAAATCTCTGAAAATTTATGAATTGCATATTTGATATTAGATTTGTATTTACTATACCTAAAGACATTATTCCTGAAAATTTTATAAAGGTTCTGTAATGAATAAGTGAGAAAATCAAAGATATAACTTTCAGCATTTTCAGGTATGAGTTAGCTATTACTGAAATATCTGAAATTTTATAAATTGCATAGTTGATATTATATTAGTATTTACTACACCTAAAGATATTATTCCTGACAATTTGGCAAAGTTTCTCTAATGAATAAGTATGAAAATCGAAGATATAACTTTCAGCATTTACAGTTATGGGTTAGCTTTAACTGAAATTTCTGAAAATTTATTAAGTGCATATTTGATAATATGTTTACCACACGTAAAGACATTATTCCTGAAAATTTGGCAAAGTTTCTGTAATAAATAAGTAAGAAAATCGAAGAAATAACGTTCAGCATTTACAGGTATGGGTTAGCTATTACTGAAATTTCTGTAAATTTCTGAATTGCACGTTTGATATTAAATTTGTATTTACTACACCTAAAGACATTATTCCTAAAAATTTTGCAAAGTTACTATATTGAATAATTAAGAAAATCAAGCATATAACTTTCAGCATTTACAGGTATGAGTTACTTTTTACTGAAATATCTGAATATATATGAATTGCATGTTTGATATTAGATTTGTATTTACTATACCTAGAGACATTATTCCTGAAAATTTTATAAAGGTTCTGTAATGAATAAGTGAGAAAATCAAAGATATAACTTTCAGCATTTTCAGGTATGAGTTAGCTATTACTGAAATATCTGAAATTTTATAAATTGCATAGTTGATATTATATTAGTATTTACTACACCTAAAGATATTATTCCTGACAATTTGGCAAAGTTTCTCTAATGAATAAGTATGAAAATCGAATATATAACTCTCAGCATTTACAGGTATGGGTTAGCTATTTCTGAAATTTCTGAAAATTTATTAATTGTGTATTTGATATTAGATTGGTATTTACTACACCTAAAGATATTATTCCTGAAAATTATGAAAAGTTTCTATATTGAATATGTGATCAAATCGAGCAAATAACTTTCAGCATTTACAGGTTTGAGTTAGCTTTTACTGAAATATCTGAAAATTTATTAATTGCATATTTGATATTAAATTTGTATTTACCATACCTAAAGACATTATTCCTGAAAATTTGGCAAAGTTTCTGTATTGAATTAGTGAGAAAATCAAGCATATAACTTTCAGCATTTACAGGAACGAGTTAGTTTTAACTGAAATTTGTGAAAATTTATGAATTGCATATTTGATATTAAATTTGTATTAACCACACCTAACGACATTATTGCTATAAATTTGGCAAAGTTTCTGTAATGAAAAACTAAGAAAATCGAGCATATAACTTTCAGCATTTACAGGTATGGGTTAGCTTTTACTGAAATATCTGAAAATTTATTAATTGCATGTTTGATATTATATTTGTATTTACTACACCTAAAGACATTATTCCTGAAAAATTGGCAAAGTTTCTGTATTGAATAAATGAGAAAATCGAGCATATAACTTTCAGCATTTACAGGTATAGGTTAGCTTTAACTGAAATTTCTGAAAATTTCTGAATTGTATATTTGATAGTAGAATTGTATTTACTACACCTAAAGACATTATTCCTGAATATTTGGCAAAGTTTCTGTATTGAATGAGTGAGATAATCTAGCATACAACTTTCAGCATTTACAGATATGGGTTAGCTATTACTGAAATTTCTGAAAATTTATGCATTGCATATTTGATATTATATTTGTATTAACCACACCTCAAGACATTATTTCTGAAAATTTGGCAAAGTTTTTGTATTGAATAAGTGAGAAAATTAAGCATATAACTTCCAGCATTTACAGGTATGAGTTAGCTTTAACTGAAATATCTGAAAATTTATCAATTGCATATTTGATATTAGATATGTATTTACTACACCTAAAGACATTATTCCTGAAAATTTGGCAAAGTTTCTCTAATGAATAAGTGAGAAAATCAAGCATATAAATTTCGGCATTTACAGGTATGAGTTAGCTATTACTGAAATTTCTAAAAATTTATGAATTGCATTTTTGTTATTAATTTTGTATTTACCACACCAAAAGACATTATTCCTGAAAATTTGGCAAAGTTTCTGTATTGAATAAGTTAAAAAATCGAAGATATAACTTTTAACATTTACAGGTATGAGTTAGCTATATCTGAAA
This sequence comes from Othius punctulatus, assembly GCA_951805005.1. NCBI lineage: Eukaryota > Metazoa > Arthropoda > Insecta > Coleoptera > Staphylinidae > Othius > Othius punctulatus. The sequence continues at coordinate 11,914,344 of OX638145.1, forward strand.
TATCTGAAAGTTTATGAAATGCATGTTTAATATTAGATTTGTATTTACTACACCTAAAGACATTATTCCTGAACATTTGGCAAAGTTTCTCTAATGAATAAGTGAGAAAATCGAGCATATAACTTTTAGCATTTACAGGTATGAGTTAGCTTTTACTGAAATATCTGAAAATTTATTAATTGCATGTTTGATATTAGATTTGTGTTTACTACACCTAAAGACATTATTCCTGAAAATTCGGCAAAGTTTCTATATTGAATAAGTGAGAATATCGAGCATATAACTTTCAGAATTTACAGGTATGAGTTAGCTTTTACTGAAATTTTTGAAAATTTATAAATTGCATATTTGATATTAGATTTGTATTTACCACACCTAAAGACATTATTTATAATCACGTACTGATTTTCTTGTTGTAGATCATCAGTTATTGTCTTTCCTATGAAATCTATATGAAGATGATGAAATGACTTGAAATATGCTTCCTCTTATAAACAAAAATCCAAGAAGAAGTACTGCATAAGTCAGTTGGTGTTTGCAGCAGATTTACATATGAACGAAATTACATCCACGCTTCTGGGTTGAAAATTGCCCCAGTTCCAGTCCCCAGCAGACAATCCATTCCGCGCGCGCGATTTCATAAAGCCAAACAACGTACCATCAAGAGCGAATAACACGAGCACGGATTGCGCATCCGGCCATCTCCAGCCGCCGCTCAAGTGCACCATAACTGACCCAATTTACGATTACAATCTGCAGGAGCGCCCACACACACGCCACCCCCGCTCAAAGGGGCGGCATCAGCGGAATATAGATGTACGTGCATAAACCACCGCAATTATGGTTTATTATATGGGGGCGGTTGGCGGCACAGATCCCAGTCTGCGCCCCCCGGGGATGGCGTCCTCCATGGTGATTGTTAACCAGCGTCTGGACGCGAGTTTAAAGATGGGATCGTCTAGAGGCTGCTCGGCTGATGGGGTTCGCTGGGGAAGCCGTTCGGAATCGGAATGCCGAATAAATTTACATGCGCACCCCCGGGTTTAAATGAAATGCAAATCCGCAATATGTCTGATGGGAATTGGTGGATTATGAAAATTCCACAAGAACTCTACTCCAATACCTTTGCGTGATTAATCTCAAAACGCTACATAAGTTATTGGAAAACTAATACTAAACTATTTATGCTTTTAAGTAATATGTACTAATACGTCTACTAAGGCTGCTTAGGCCTCGAGTACAATACAAGCGGTGAGCGGTTTGTCTAGGCGCAGTAGTAAGCGGCAAGCGTCAAGCGTCAAGCGTCAAGCGTCAAGCGTAAAGTTTTCCCAGCACGCTGCACTCAAATCGATTGTTTTGTAGCTCTGCCGCTCGCAGAGTTAATTATACCTATAAGGTGATTTGTTGTGTTATGACATTTAAGAAAAAATAAGTATATCACTGTTATATAATAATACACTTGTGAAGATTTGTGTTAAACAACAGATAATCTCTGATTACATTTCGTGGCATTTTGTAGTAGTGCATGTGAGTATGTATTTTGATGCACGCCGCTTCGTGCATTCATAATAAAATTGTTAGCCGAGATACTGTCGGTTTTCGCTTGGAAAATTGCGATTTCCAAACACAGGGCGAGATAGCGGCCCCGCGCCTTCCCAATTTCCGCGAGAACTATGAAGCGGTTTTCTCATCTCGCTGCCTTATAAGAAAATTTGCATATTTCAACTTACGGGTTTTGCGGGATCGAGCAGCAACACGTTCGCGCCGGTTCCTGAGGGATCGCGGGGGGTGCAGACGTCCTGGAATGGCCGGGAGAGGAAAGCAATCCGCCCGCGACGTGCTGTAAAATACAGGATCCCTCTTAGAACGTCGTCCACATGCACCTGATTGTAATATGTAAACACGGGATCCACAAATTCGCGAATATTTTGACTATGCATGAATTAAACTGTTCGCATTTTTTGGTGCGCTTAAGGAGTTGATTGCTAAGATCATTGACCGCATAATGCTAAATTTATGATAGAATTGACTGGGTTTGGTTATTTCATCGTTGAATTAATTTTCTGTAACAGTTGGTTCAATTTCAGTCAATTTACGGTTCATAGTTCACACTTTTAAACTATAGGAGACCTTACATTGCGCAATTTAATTGTTATTGCCATATAACAACGACATAATATTATTCTAATAATATCCAATGATATCATCCATAACATCAATGATATCATCGATATCATGAATGATATGAACTCTTTATAGCACCAAATGACGTTATATTAATATCTACCTACAGCTATTTCGATAATTTGATCTGTAACAAGATACAATTTTTCTGGCGAAAATCAGTAGAATTTATATCATTGTAGTATTGATATCAGTATTGAAAGCATCCTTATTATGAATGATATCATCGATATCATGAATGATATATCTTCATAGCACCCAATGACGTTATATTAATATCTACCTACAGCTATTTTGATACTTTGATCTGTATCAAGATACACACAAAAAATCTATAAAAACCCTTGTTTTCAAATTATCGCAAACTTTTGTTTCATTTTTAAATTTGTAATAAAGTTATACTATGCCAATACATCACCTGCACAAATTGTACTGTTATTTAATAACCAACAAAAATACTACCAATATATAACAATATACCTACCTATAAAAGTAATAATAATAGTAATAAATGTATGAATATATCGTGGGCATACAAGAAAACATATAAATATTCGGGGGTAATACCATAAGTAATCCCATACCATAAGTACCATAAGTAATCCCTTAAGTAAGTATAATACCATAAGTAATCCCTTAAGTCTAACGATATCAAGATTCGAATTTTAATTTTTTTTTTAAATGACTGACAAATGACATTATGTGGACGCTGCCACGGACACTGTGTACTTTGTCAGTGTGCTAAGTTCAATATTTTCAGAAGAATTTCGTTACAAATCCTAAAAAAAGTCCTTAAAAATGATGATAAAGTTTGAAATTATCCAATTATGGCAGACATAAAATTTCTGTTCAAATCAATTGAATTTTACAATAAAAATCCAAGAAGATTTCAGCAAATATTAAAAGTTCCAAAATTATACCATGCACATACTTTTGCAAATGCAATTTTAGTGTCTTCAGGAATTTTCGTGGAATTTAGTATTTAGTATGTGGAAGGTAGTAATTGCAATAAATACTACAGGTCACTAGTTGTAATTTTAAAAGTTATGATGGAAATAATAGCACATCAAAAAATCAGGCGTAAGTAGCGTATTATTTTTTACATTTATATAATAATACTGACTGCTCAAAATTTTCATATAAAGCAGTAAATATGAGAAAATTAACTATTTATAAATATACGTCATGTTTCTCAATTACTTAGTCATTTTAATTATCGATATCCCTTAAGTCTAACGATATCAAGATTCAAATTTTGATTTTTTTTTAAATGACTGACTAATGACGTTATGTAATGACATTATGGGGACGCTGCCATTGACAGTGTGCACTTTGTCAGTGTGCTAAGTTCAATATTTTCAGAAGAATTTCGTTACAAATCCTAGAAAAATCCTTAAAAATGATGATAAAGATATGTTCCAAAATTGTACCATGCACATACTTATGCAAACGCAATTTTAGTGTTTTCAGGAATTTTCGTACAATTTTCAGTGTGCTTAGTTCAATATATTCAGAAAAATTTCGTTACAAATCCTAAAAAAATCCTTAAAAATGATGACAAAGTTTGAAATGATTTGATGCATACTTATAGCAGACATAATGTTGCATTTTTCTGTTGAAATAATCCGTTGAATTTTACAATAAAAATTCAAGAAAATTTCAGAAAATATTAAATGTTGTACCATGTTATTACCATGTTGTTACCAATATTAAATGTTGTACCATTGTACCAAAATTGTACCATGCACATACTTATGCAAAGGCAATTTTAGTGCTTTCAGGAATTTTCGTGAAATTTTTGTTTCTTATAGTTCTAACATTTTTCAATGTTGAAATGATAAAATGAAATAGTTGTGCCATGAATACCTAACCTATGCGAGCCATAATTTTAATACTTTCAGGATTTTTATGATGAAAATCCGCATAATTTCATTAAGAATCAAAGAAAATTCCTCGATAATTATGATAAAATTTACAAATTGTCCACGCACATTAACCTAACCTAACATAACCTAACCTGACCTATCCTAATCTATGCCGGCCATAATTTTAATATTTTCAAGATTTTTCTGATGAAAATCAGTAGAATTTCATTAAGATCCCAAGAAAATTCTTTGTATATTATGATGAAATTGTCCATTTCCATGGACAATCCATTTATGAAATTGAAAATTCACAAATTGTCCATGCCCACCTATGGAAAACACAATTTTAGATATGTCAGGTATTTTATGCTGGTAAAACCCGCTGTAATTCTGCAACAACAAAAACAAGAAGATTTCAGGAAATGTTACAATTTAGAAAATCGTGCCATGCCAATTTTAATATTTTCTGGATTTTTTTAATGATTTTAAATTTTACAAGGAATTCAAGAAAATTTCTATAATATGATTAATAAAATGTACTAATTGGGCACAATTGCACACTTTTAGCATTTTCTGGATACATTTGATAAAAAAACGTCGAAATGAACAAAACATACCCAAAATTATTAAAGTGTTCTATCCACATCTAGGCCAGATATAATTTTTCTGATGAAAATCCGTAGAATTTCATTAAGAATCCAAGAAAATTATTTGAAAATTTTGATAAAATTTACAAATTGTCAATGCACACCCATGGATTTCTGGAAATGTTACAATTAACAAAATCGTGCCGAGAAATTTACGAGTACATTCACTTGAGAAATTATCGTTTTAGTGTGGTCATGTGCTTTCTATTGATATTTCCCAATATTAGCAAAATCTGGAAAACTAGCGTATGAATATCAATACAATTTATGAATGATATTCAGTCATATGTTGGAATCTTATTTAACAAATTCGATTAATATCCAATGCGTGATTTTTGAGATATTCGATTTTTATTGTGAGCATGTGTTTTCCATTGATGTTTTCAAATATTGAATTGACTTGATTTGCGATATTTCCAAAACTAGCGTACCAATATTAATGCAGTTTATCATTGATATTCCGTAATATGTTGATATCTAATCTATTGAATTGGATTTAAACCCAATGAATGATTCTTAAAATATCAGCATTTACATATGTTACATTTGCTTGTTCTTTATTAGCGATATCTCAAAAACTGGCGTGTCAATATTAATAAATTAATATAATTTATTATTGATATTGAGAGATATGTTAATCTCTAATGTGTTGAATTATATCAATATCCAATGTGCGATTTTTGAGATATTTACGTGTACAATCAGCATTGTTATAAGCGTTATCTGAAAAAAAACTAGGGTATTAATTTGAATATTTTTTTGCTTTACTATTAAATGATTCGCTGGTATCTAAGTTAATTCCTTCAGAGTTTAATTTCGTACAAAATATTATGTTAACTGCAATACAGAATATTGCACACTTGTGCCAAATACAATATTAGTATTTTCGAGATTTTTTAATGAATAATTTTTTATTTAATAAGAAATTCAAGAAAATTTCTATAATATGATTAATAAAATGTACTAAGTAGGCCATGTATGCACAATTGCACACTTTTAGCATTTTCCAGATATATTTGATAACAGAATACGTTGAAATTAACAAAAAAATACTCAAAATTATTAAATTGTTCCATCTATATCTAGGCCAGTTTTTTTTTTTTTTTTTTGTATTCGATCCTACAACCACAAGGATAGAAAGGGACATTAACTATATATATTTTTTGTAATCCGTAAAATTTAGAGTATAAATTAAGCAAATATCCTAAAAATTACTGATAAAGTTTACCAATTGTACTTTCAGGATATTTTGATGAAAAATCCTCGAAATTTTATACGTTGATGCTTGATTATAACTTTGATTTTGAAAATTCTTGAAATATTATTGATAAACATTAACTAATAAAATTGTCTAAGGCGAAAAGACTCTATATGGGCTTCGATAGCCAATAAATATTGTTTATATATAAAATTGTCCTAAGCCCATATCATGGTATGATATTTAAACAAGATTTTGTAGTAAAAATTCATTGAAGTCCTCAACAAATCTAAGAAAATACGTAGAAAATTAAGCAAGTATCCTAAAACTTGCTGAAAAAGTTTACCAATTGTATTTTTATGATTTTTTTTTAAAATTCACGATATTTTAAACGTTGATACCCGATTATAACCTTGATTTTAAAAATTCTTGATGAAAAATCCTCGAAATTTTACACGTTGATGCTTGATTATAACTTTGATTTTGAAAATTCTTGAAATATTATTGATAAACATTAACTAATAAAATTGTCTAAGGTGAAAAGACTCTATATGGGCTTCGATAGCCAATAAATATTGTTTATACATAAAATTGTCCTAAGCCCATACTATGGTATGATATTTAAACAAGATTTTCTAGTAAAAAATCATTGAAGTCCTCAACAAATCTAAGAAAATATGTAGAAAATTATGCGAGTATCCTAAAAAATACAGATAAAGTTTGCCAATTGTATTTACAGTATATTTTGCAGAAAAATCCTCGAAATTTTGTACGTTGATGACCGATTATAACCTTGATTTTGAAAATTCTTGAAATATTATTGATGAACATTAACTAATAAAATTGTTTAAGGCGAAAAGACTATATGGGTTCGATAGCCAATAAAGGTTGTTTATATATAAAATTGTCCATACCATGGTATGATATTTAAATTTAAATAAGATTTTCGGATGAAAAATTCATTGAATTCCTCAACAAATCTAAGAAAATACCTTAAAAATAATTTTCCTCAACAAATTTAAGAAAATATGTAGAAAATTAAGCAAGTATCCAAAAACTTACTGATAAAGTTTACCAATTGTATTTACAGTATATTTTGGTGAAAAATCTTCGAAATTTTGTACGTTGATGACCAATTATAACCTTGATTTTGAAAATTCTTGAAATATTGTTGATGAACATTAACTAAAAAAAATGTCTGAGGCGGAAATACTCCATATGTGGTCGACAGCTAATAAAGATTGTTTATATATAAAATTGTCTTAAGCCCATACCATGGTATAATATTTAAATTTAAATAAGACTTTCTGATGAAAAATTCATTGAATTCCACACCAAATCTAAGAAAAGACGTAGAAAATTAAGCAAGTATCCTAAAAATTACTAATAATGTTTTAATAAGATTTTCTAGTGAAAAATTAATTGAATTCGTCAAAAAATCCAAGAATATACCTTAAAAATGATTGAGAAAATAATTTACTATGAATACTATCAATAAACTAAATGCCCACATAAGTGTTCCATGTCGACAATTAGTCACCTATTACTAGAGAAAAATTGCGAGATAGACTAGCATTTTTGTACCATTTCATGTTATATTCCAAGAATGAGTAATGATTTTCTATAATTTTTATATTAGAATATAAAACAAAACATATTTAGTTTGTACTATTTATATACTATTTTATAACTAAGAGAGTATTTTCGATCATTTTTGTGTTAGCATTATAAGACAGACTTGTGATTAGTATAACTTTTCTGTTATACAAATTTAATTGTTATACAATTTCTGTTTTCTGTTAGAATCGTAAGACAAGATTATAAACCATTTTTATGTTAGTCTTACAAGATGCTCTAGTGTTTTTGTGTGATTTTGATCTAATAGAAGAAATTTTGTAGCTTTTTAACTAACTGAATTGACACATTGTCATTGTTATTGTATGGCTGATAATTTTAGATAAATTAAGAATCTTGACAGAAACAATGTGTGATAATGAAAATGATAACGATAATTTTGGATTAAAATTAATGAATAAATTTCGTGAACATAGAATAAGTTTTCGTTGTATTCGCATATTACTGCTACATGTTGCAAACTCTGTTTGCAATCTTTCCTGTATTTTTCTATACCTATATACTTATATACTTCTATACTATACTTCTACATGTATACTTCTATACAAGGTATACTTCTACATGTCTCGTGCAACCTTTCAGTGCTCTGTTTACACTCTTTTCTGTATTTTTGGGTATAGTTCTAATGATATATTTTCGTCAATTTTTCGTTGTGTGATATCCCCAAATCGATTGATGACGTCTAAAAGACTTGGGTTTTCCTGACCTTGAAGTTTCAGTTGTACCAATGTCACGCTAACGTGAAATTTCCGATAGAATTTTTTGAATTTCCACGTAATTATTCACTATCTGTTGCAATGCTACAACACGTATGAGTGAAATAATCACATAGATATTGTCATATCTCGGCAATGCTTAACATTCTGAATGTACTGATTGTGTTATCTACATGTTTTCAGTGCAATTTGCACATTCTTTGAGAAAATGTTAAAAACTAAAAATAGTTTTCGCAGAAATTTCAAAGGTTTTTAAATACACTTGGGTGCAAATAAATCGACCCACTTCACACGTTGGACTTAAAATGCAAATTTTTGTCCCATTTAGGGCCGGTTTTACAATCATGGAACATCCTTGTTCCTGGTTCAGTTACCTAGGATACAATTGTTGACACAATTGTATCCTAGGTAATTGTACCAGGAACAAGGATGTTCCACGATTGTAAACTGGCCCTTAGTATGAATCTAAAACAAATTTCAATGTAGTTTTCTAAGCAAAGCAATGGTACTACAAATTTCAATGCAGTTTTCTACTTTTTTTTAATATACTTTCAATAAATGGAGTATAATTTTTTTTAAACATTAAAGATATTTGAAAATATTTTCACAAAAGTTATAGACGATCTTAAACTGCATGTTTTGTACTTGGACTCGTTAAATTTGCAAATTACAATGTAGTTTTCTATGCAAAGCTATGGTACTACAAATTTCAGTGCAGTTTTCTACTTTTTTTAATATATTTTCAATAAATGTAGTATATTTTTTTTAACATTACAGATATTTGAAAAATATTTTAACAAAAGTTATAGACGTTCTTAAACTACATGTTTTGCACTTGGGCTCGTTATATTTGCAAATTACGATGGCGTGCCATGCAAAGTGAATCGCATTTTAATAGGAAGTAACACGTGAAAGTTATATTTGATTAAAAAGGAAGAGGCAACAAAGCTGTAATTTAACGTCTCAATGCTAAACTCAATTCACTTATTAACTTGAATGGGAAGTTTTATAATACAATTGTTAAACATACGTGCAGATTTTGACAAACACAATTTTGTTCAATTGGTCAATGTTCTACGTTTAATTAATTTAATTTTGTTCAAGTTTATTTTACGAAGTTGTTTTTATTTTGAATTTCCTTATGATATTTTTAATACGAATCTTATGGTATATTGAAATATTTGAAAACTGTTATCGTAGCTGAGTTACAAGGCCATCTTCAATTTGTCTTTCAAACTTATTTTGCTCTTTCTTAAGGAATTTGTTAATACAAATATTGTGGTGTATTCAAGCTGATATCGAAGTTACAAGGTTACCTTTTTTTCTTATCAGCCTTAAAGTTTGTAGTCACACCGTTAAAAATAGATTTTTGTTTTGGTTTTCAATGTATCTTTTTGTTAGACTAATGAAAAGGAAATATTTTGAAAATCCAACAGGTGCAATAATTTCAATATTATTACCTCATTCTCAAATTGCCTCTTGAGGTTATATTGCACCCACGCACTCACGCACACACCAAACACCGTAGAATCACCTCGCACGGGTTTCGAATCGAAAAATCGACGACCATAAGGCACCAAACCTTAGCCTAAGTGCACGCACTACGTCTGGGTACTTTACGGAAGAAAAAAATCCACCGCAGCCCATTTCGGAAACGGATCGGCATGCCTGTAAAAAACCCTCGGGCGCGGGGCGAGACGGGCTGGCCCTCAACCCTTTCCATCCCCGGCAATTGCGCCACGAAGAGGCAATACGAATTACGCTGAAAGTGAAAGCTAAGGTGTAATAAACCAGGTAAGGCGCTTTTTAAGGCGTCCTTCCCGGTTAGTGTCCGGAAAACCGCGGTCCAGGGTCAGTCCTGTGTTCGTCTCCCGGCTGCCTTACGAAGGGCGCGATTCCGCCCGGTGATTAATGCGGCCTCCACACGTACCCATTTGCACAGGATCCCATTAAGGGATGAAAGGACGAAGGTTGAGGTGAGGGCGCCAGACGCGATCGAAAGCAGGCGCAGAGGAGGACGCTAATGGGATTCGTCGTCGCTCGGGGGAATCGAAGGAGTAAGGTTTTTCACACTTGAGGGGGGTCCTGAGGGCGAATGAGGGGCGAATTAATAAGTTAAAAATGTCGTGGGGTCGAGGGATAGGGATAGGGTCGCTGCTCCTTGATAAGCCTACTTACATTGAAGGTGATGCCATCAGAAACTTATTTCTTTAATAATTCGATCCAAGGATTTCTCAGTATACCACAAGGACTACAGTAACTTTAGGATTAAAATCCTTTACAAGGATTAAAATACATTATTATTAAACCTGAAATATTATAGAAACTTTCAATTATCAACCCAAACATATATGTTAATAATAGTAATGTACAGGCAATAGATCCAGTGAAATCTACAAATAATTCAAAAGTTATGTTTAATACATTGTTATAAATATACATTATATATATATATACATTATTATTATTATATATTATTATTATATTAGTATATCATTAATACCTCTGAATATGCTGATATAATTACCGAAACTAGTTAGACAAATTATCTAATAAAATAGAATAGAACTATTTACCAGTAAGTACTGAATTTTAATAAACACAATCAACTGGTATATGTATAATGAATAAAACAATAAAATAAATAATTTACTTACTTCACATCTACTAAAAGTATATTATAATTATATGATGTGGCAAAATAAGCAGTGAATGTTTATATAATAATTAGAGCAATTATCGTTAAACTGATCGTATAAATAATTTTTACAGCTCTTAATGGCAACATAAAATTTAACACTAATACCCAACTAATGAATTAATGTGATTTTGCATGAACTTTATAATAACGTTCGTAGTGCACTTTTACAATACTACTTTAGTAATTACTGTAATAGCACTTAATCAGTAAAAATACATCTGGTAAATTGTTTATAAAAACCGACACGACAGCGAAAATTCGTCATTAAGGGATCAAATAAATAAATAGAATATGCACGTGCAGATTAATGAAATTAGTTCTAGACATTAAGTAGAAAATGATCGAGATTTTGTGAGCTACTATAGTTTTCTCACATTTTTCAAGTTTCTTCGCCTCATCAAAACTGACTGGGTATGTTTCAGGGTTGGTGTGATTTAAATTAATTGATTTCCATCATGATTTAAACTTAATTTTTGTTTTAAATAAATCATTGATTTATATCAAAGTTGTTTTTTTTTAAATTAATCCTTGTTTTTGTTATGTTTGTGTATTACAAGAGGTGTACAATTAAAAATATAATTTAACTATAGAGTGAGCATGCTTTAAAAATTACATTGAAGCTATTTGAAATATTAAGTAAGTATAATAATTGTCCTTTCTTTCATTTTTCGTCCATCACATAGTACCTACAGATATACACCGATTTTTTTTTTCAATCGATTCTTGTTCTATTTTAAGAATTTATTTAAAACATATTACATGGTTTGAATCATGGTGTGAATCAATTGATTTAAATCACGTCTAAACTGGCAAAAACTGCCAATGAAGTGAATCTTCAAGTAGTTACTTATAATTTCTCATCTGGGAGGTCTGTTTTAGAAGATTGCGGATAAACTTGATCAAAATTTTGCGATTAATGAAGCAAGATGCATACACAAAAAATATTTATCTTAAATCACAAATATTTTTATAGATACATGAAATTTATATTTATTAATTTAAGTTATAATTAAGAAATTAAAAATTTGACTTATTTATTTCTGACAAAATTTCTGAAAATTTCCGAATAGGGGTCTTATAAATAAGATATTTAAAAAAAAATGGCTTAGTTATTTCTGGGAAAGTTTCTGAAAATGTAAGGTATTTTTTATATATCTACATATATAAGTAAAACTTATCTTGTCACGCCAAATTTTTAAAAATATGTTCAAAACTAATATATTTTTTTAGAAATTATTGGCATGGAACGCTACCACTACCAATAGCTACCACCAATATATTTCACAATATGGTAGCGGCTGAAGATGGCTCACAAGTCGAAACATATCCCATGTAACAACTAAAATCTTCTAAAGATTATTTATTTTCACCTGAGAGTGCAAAAAATCTCATCTAATATTAAAATTATGTTCAAAAGTTGTATTATAACATTTCGACATTTTCTCACATTATTCACGTGGGTCTTGTTTATAAATTGTTAATAATTGAATAGCATATTTTTGAATATATGTTCAAAAGTTTGACCTACTAGGCATTTTCAACAATAATTACCTTATTTAACACACTTTTTTTTAATATTTTGATATTAAATAACTAAACAATAAGAAACTAAACCTAACCCATCTCAACCTAATAAAATGCTAATTAAATTCGGCCTAATAATTAATAATGTTATAGATAAAACAAATATTAGGTGTAATAGAGAACCATTTTAATATTATTTTACTTCTTCTTACCTTATTTAACACAAATGTCTTATAATTTGTATGGTAGAGAACCATTTTCATATTCCTTTACTTCTTTTGCTGTCTAATCACTTGGGGATTTTGGCGAATACATGTTTTATTTTGTTTTTATTATCCTGGATATCAGTTATGCATATATTTCTCTACTTCTGCCTTTTGTTAACTTGTATATATAAATAACTAACAGTTACTTGTATTTTGAACAATTGAATAATAATTTAACAAAAAGCTAATTTTAAGCAACTACACTACTCAAAAAAATTATGGCATATTTTTTTTTGTTTCTATCCACAAACTGAATCACTTCGGCAACTTGAAAACAAATTATATTGTTGTTTTTTGGAATATGCGATAATTTTTTTGAGTAGTGTATTATGTAACTACCAGTTATAACAAGGGTTGGTGTGATTTAAATGAATTTATTTAAACCAACCGATTTTTAAAAATAAATCATTACTTTAAATCAAAATTGATTTTTGGTTTAAATCAATCATTGATTTTGCACGGTTTGTTCAATCCAATAGGTGATCAATTAAAAATATAATGTAACTAGAATTAGCATGCTTTAAAGTAGATAATTGTAAGAGAGTAAAATATATTTTCTTTTCTTCCAATTTTTGGGCCATCACATAGTACAGACACACATGATTTTTTTATAATCATCAATTCTTGATCAATTCGTAAAATTATTGAAAAAAAATCATATGATTTATATCGTGATGTAAATCAATTGATATAAATCACATCTATGCTGGTAAAAACTGATCACAAATATTCAACAAATATCACATAAATCAAATAACTCATGATTTATTTGATTTTTTCTCTTAAATCAATGATTTTTGATTTTTGTCTTTAAATCATGATTTATTCCAACCCTGGTTATAACCAAAAGAAGCGCATACTAGTTATACTATTTCACATAATGGTCATAAATCATTTTTCCATTTCAATAGTTGCAAATAATCTAAAAGTGAATCAATTTCACACGAAATATAATCATCAACTTTTGTTCAATTCATGAAAATATTGAAAATTATATGATTTATATCGTGATGTAAATCAATATGATATAAATCACATGTACACTGGCAAAAACTGATCATAAATATAAAAAAATGACATAAATCAAATGACTCATGATTAATTTGATTTATGTTTTTTTTAAACCATTGACTTTTGCTTTTTGTTCTTAAATCATGATGTATTCCAACCCATAATGGTCAGAAATCATGTTTCCATTTCAATAGTTGCAAATAACATAAAAGTGAGTAAATTTTAAACAAAAGTAAATTTTCGTGAAATTCTAAACTTTTGAGAAAATCGCAGTGAAAACTAATTTCAACACACATTTTCCACAAAGCTATACAGGATGTCCAAGGTAAGGATCAATAGCATGTGGATCTCGAAAACCGTAAAAGTTACAAAGGCAGTTACAAGTTACAAAAAAAAGTTGAGGAATTTAGTGGTCAGTAATTTTTTTATTAGAATAGGAGAATTCGACAAAATCCGAAATTTTGCGATAACGTTTTTATGTTTTTCTGAAGTTATTTGAAAAGATACAAAAAAAAAACAAAAGGCACTTTCATGTTGCAACTTTTTTAGCTCTACAAGACAGCGATTCTAAATTTTCAGTACAAAGTTTAGTTTCGAAGAAATCAACATCAACTTTATATTTTTATATGGCCTAGAAACAATGTACACCCTGTATTAGATAGCATTTCCTATTACGTATTCATCTATTTATATGACGCAAATTTTGCGATATCGTGTTTATGTTTTTCTGAAGTTATTTGAAAAAGGTATTAAAAAACAAAAGGCACTTTCTCGTTGCAACTGTTTTAGCTCTACAAGACAGCGTTTCTAAATTTTCAGAACAACGTTTAGTTTCGAAGAAACCATAATCAACTTTATATTTATATATGGCCTAGAAAAAATGTATTAGATAGCATTTCCTATTACGTATTCAACTATTTATATGACGCAAATTTTGCGATATAGTTTTTATGTTTTTCTGAAGTTATGTGAAAAGGTATAAAAAAACAAAAGGTACTTCCTCCTTGCCACATTTCTAGCTGTACAAGATAGCGTTTTAAATTTTCAGTGCAACGTTTTGTGTCGATGAAATCAACATCAACTTTATATGTTTATATGGCCTAGAAAAAATGTACACCCTGTATTAGATAGCATTTCCTATTACGTATTCAACTATTTATATGACGCAAATTTTGCAATATCGTTTTTATGTTTTTTTGAAGTTATCTGAAAGGGTATAAAACCACAAAACGTACTTCTTCGTTATCAAATTTTTAGCTGTACAAGATAGCGTTTTCAAATTTTCAGGGCAACGTTTTCTTTCGAAGAAACCATCATCAACTTTATATTTTTATATAGCTTAGAAAAATATGGCTTAGATGGTAATTCCTATTACGTATTCAATAATTTATATGACAGTATGATTTCTCATGGATTTATTCAGAAAAAGGCTTGTTAATACATATCGAACATTTTCTTGTAGTATTCGTTGAAATGATGACGCCGAAGAAATAAATTATGATCTTATTTTAACCCACAATAAGTACCAAAATAGTAACCAAAAATAATTTAGCAAGAATAGTTGTTAAACATTGAAACCACCTAACTAGTCTTTTTCTAAACTGAAGAATTAGAATCCAAAAGTGCATAGAGTTATTTTGTGCCGAATTCAAATACTACACATTTAATATTTTTGGACTTGATTCAAAATAATTCTCAGTCGACCATATTTTTTTATACACTAGATGATTTAAACCTGTACATAATTGAAGTAATTTGTTAATACTAAAAATACCGAAAATGTTACGTGTTGCTCATATGCGATGTTATAGTAATGAACTGGAAGCTAACGACGTAATTGATTTCTTAATAGTGAACCGAAATGCCAATCCTAATTAAAGTATTTTTTTAAACTTTATATCGCGTTATTTCGTACATTAGCCGTGACCGGTAACAATCTTACAAAAATACGGTGTCAGCCACTAGATAATTATTGCAAGATTGGTCTGCTCAAATATGTACACAAAAATTATATGATATAACATGTAGAAAAGACAAAAGTGAATATTAAATTAAAACTCATTAGTTAACGACACGTCAACCACTCAGTTAAGGTTTTGATTTATTAATACCAATGCGAAATAACGTGCAACAGAAATGATTTGGAACTCATCTCTGAAGCAATTTTTTTTTATTACTCTTTTAATATTCAATTACCTATTGGATAATAGTAATACCAGTAATCTCGCAGCAGTTGATGCCTTGAATCGTTTCTGATGAATCCAAAAGGTGGTGATGGTAATTCTACCATTAGATATTCTTCTTGGAGTACGAAATAACGTGCAACAGAAATGATTTGGAACTCATCTCTGAAGCAATTTTTTGTATTGCTCTTTTAATATTTTATTACCTATTGGATAATAGTAATACCAGTAATCTCGCAGCAGTTGATGCCTTGAATCGTTTCTGATGAACCCAAAAGGTGGTGATGGTAATTCTACCATTAGATATTCTTCTTGGAGTACGAAATAACGTGCAACAGAAATGATTTGGAACTCATCTCTGAAGCAATTTTTTTTATTACTCTTTTAATATTTAATTACCTATTGGATAATAGTAATACCAGTAATCTCGCAGCAGTTGATGCCTTGAATCGTTTCTGATGAATCCAAAAGGTGTTGATGGTAATTTTACCATCATTATATATAATACTATACTATACTATACTATTATAATAATAAATTATATATATACCATTATATATTCTTCTTAGAGTGCCATACTCGATTTTTCGAGCGTAGGCGATTTCCCCGCATACGTCAATGTATGAGTGTCTGTATCGTAGTTACAGTGACGTATGGCACCTACAGTTTAACGTCGGCTGCGAACGACTGGTTTGGGGAAACTATCCTGGGCAGATTTATTATCATTAAAGGCGTTAGATATTAATTGATTAATATAAAACTAAATAAAAATATATCAAATATTATATAAATATTAATACAAGTTATAATTAACCCAAAAATTCGATTTAGGTATGGTATGTAAGTACCTGATACTTTAAACCGTAATGGTGTTTTATGATGGTGTATTAAACGTTGTTGGCAACCAAGATAATTTCCTTTAACAGGGTGTTAAAAACGTTTTTCGTCGTAGGGCTCGTAGCAAGAGGGTTGGGGGCGGTTCGCGTTT
The DNA here is from genome assembly GCA_951805005.1 of Othius punctulatus. NCBI lineage: Eukaryota > Metazoa > Arthropoda > Insecta > Coleoptera > Staphylinidae > Othius > Othius punctulatus. The sequence goes on from OX638145.1 coordinate 11,931,262, forward strand.
CAGTACACAAAACATGCAATGCCATACAAAGTACTCGGCGAGTTCCAGTGCTCAAGGGGGATCAAGTAATAAACAAAAATATGAAGTGCGATTTTCAGGGGCGGCCTCGCCCGGGGGGAACTGTATTTTTCAGCTGATTACGTCGGCAACGAGTCGGGAAATTGACTTTTGTCACGTCGCTCGGCGGGGCGTTTATGTTATGGACCGTATTTGCAGACGAAATACGAACGTGTTCAAATATTTCCTCCTTTGCTTTGATTAAACACAAAAAGGAACGGCTTATTCGCCCGGAATGGAATGTTCCGCCGCGTCGGCATAAAAAATAAATGGGCGAAAAATGAGAGCGACCCTTTTTTCACACACACACACACACACACAGACAGACACACAAGCGTTTCCCTGTACGGCGGCGGTAAAATGGTCGTCATTAAGACTTCATATAAATTCGAACCCAGGGCCTGCCCGTTCCATTTCCCTGCCGTGACGTACAGTTATAACTTCGGGCCGGGCGCGCCGTAATCGTCCCGTTGCGGCTGTTGCGTGTCCCGCTGTCTCGTAACTCGTGGGCACGAGTTCGACACCCGGGGACGACGATAACCGGTCCCCCCAAGGAGCCCGTCTCCGGAGGAGGACGGCCGTCTCGTGACCTCGGTCATCGCGTGCATCGCACTCCCCGACCCGCCCGGGGACGGCCGCCTCCACGTGGGAATCGCGTTCGCGGAAGGCGCGCAGTTCTGCAATCTTAACGGCCGCCGGCCGTAAAAAAACCTCCTGGCAATTTGCAATTTTCGGTTATCTCCGAGGAATATTTGCGAAGACAAAAGTGCAGGCAAGCGGCGTGTCGCTTCGCCGAATTCTCGAGCGCAATTGCACGAATTCCTGGAGCTCGTTTATCATGACGAATGGAGGCGGCACTCGCGTTAACGCCGACGAGGGGCATAAAAGTTGTTTGTGTGAAGACACATGACGGGATAAATATTAACAAACCACAAACTAAACAGATTACACACACTACTTTTGAATAAGCTAAACAAGGCAACAACCAGACCTAGATTCCAGCACATTCTAACCAAAACTTGGGAGCAGAGGAATAGATATAACAAAAACAACCTTAACATGAATTCAATTCCATAATATAAAAACATAAACTAATGTCAACTTACACGGCGCCCAAAATGGGCGAAATATTTTTCTTGGTTCAAAACTAACTAGCATACGCTTTTTGATTGGTCATAAAGAGGCTGTGTAATTTTTTTCAGATTTTTCTGACGCAAAAAAAATCTCGCGAAATTTCCAAGCAAATGTATCGATTTTTGGCGAAAACTCGAAAACCGCCATATAACTTCACCTTTTACCAAAATGTTCCCAATGAATGGAAGAATAAGTTATGTAAATTTGAACGCTACAAAAAAAAATAGTTTTTGCACAATCCGCTCGCAAAGTTGACATTTCATTTTGTGCCTTCGGAACTTGCCCGAATTTGGAGCTCTGCAGCTGGTTTATGTAGTAATGGCTTTTCTTGAAATTTGGATGAGATAATCCACCATTATTCCCGAGTAGAATGGTGCAAGAAAAAATATTGTGCCACCTCTGGAAGTCGATTAATCGGCGATTTACTGAGCGCACCTCCGATACCGGCGGCCGGGACAGCTGGCACTATTCCGTTTCCATAAGAGCCCATGTGATGGCATCGGCGCTATTCTGGGCGCCCAAAATGGGTGAAATATTTTTTGTGGTTCAAAACTAAATAGCATACGCGTTTTGATTGGTCATAAAGAGGCTGTGTAATTTTTTTCAGATTTTTCTGACGCAAAAAAAATCTCACGAAATTTCCAGGCAAATGTATCGATTTTTGTCGAAAACTCAAAAACCGCAAAATAACTTCACCTTATACCAAAATGTTCCCAATGAATGGAAGAATAAGTGCTGTAAATTTGAGCGCTACGTAAAAAATAGTTTTTGTACAATCCGCTCGCAAAATGGACATTTCATTTTGTGCCTTCGGAACTCGCACGAATTAGGAGCTATGCAGCTGGTTTATGTGTTAATGGATTTTCTTCAAATTTGGATCAGATAATCCACCATTATTCCCGAGTAGAACGGTGCAAGAAAACATATTCTGCCATCTCTGATAGTCGATTAATCGACGATTAACTCAGCGCACCTCCGAAACCGGCGGTCTGGACAGCTGGCACTATTCAGTTTCCATAAGAGCCAATGTGATGGCATCGGCGCCATTCTGGGCGCCCAAAATGGGTGAAATATTTTTCTTGGTTCAAAACTAACTAGCATACGCTTTTTGATTGCTCATAAAGAGGCTGTGTAATTTTTTTCAGATTTTTCTGACGCAAAAAAATCTCACGAAATTTCCATGGAAATGCATCGATTTTTGGCGAAAACTCGAAAACCGCCAAATAACTTTACCTTATGATTTGACCCTTTTTGATTTGACATAAAGAAGCTGTGTAATTATTTTCAGATTTTTCTGACGCAAAAAAAATTTCACGAAATTTGCAGGCAAATGTATCGATTTTTGTCGAAAACTCGAAAATTGCCAAATAACTTCACCTTATACCAAAATGTTAAGAATGAATGGAAGAATAATTTCTGTAAATTTGAGCGCTACAAAAAAATTAGTTTTTGCACAATCCGCTCGCAAAGTGGACATTTCATTTTGTGCCTTCGGAACTCGCCCGAATTTGGAGCTATGCAGCTGGTTTATGTGTTAATGGATTTTCTTCAAATTTGGATGAGATAATCCCCCATTATTCTTGAGTAGAATGGTGTAAGAAAAACTATTCTGGCACCTTTGGTAGTCGATTAATCGGCGGTTAACTGAGCGCACCTCCGAAACCGGCGGCCTGGACAGCTGCCACTATTCCGTTTCCATAAGAGCCAATGTGATGGCATCGGCGCTATTCTGGGCGCCCAAAATGGGCGAAATATTTTTCGGGCGCCCGTTTTGTCTTTCTTGTTTCTTCTGATTATGTTGTAGAATAGCTTCTGGTTCTCATTCCTATTTTTTGTAATTTTTCTCCGAATTTTTCACATCTTTTGATTATTTTTTGACTTCTTTGTTCTTTGTATCTGCCATATTCTTGTGCTGTTCTCTTTTCTAGGTATTTTTTCCATAGTTGCTTCTTGGTTCTAACTTCTATTTATATTTGATATTTGATGTTTGGTTATATGGAGCTTCACTGAAGTTCCTTTCAAATATACATATGCATCCTTATTAATTTTCATCAAAATTGGAGGTGGTCGAGCGGGGAATATTTTCAAAACCTTTTCCACTTGACATGGAATGACCCTTAAACATGTTAATTATTTACGTTCTTTCAATTAACTTATTTTTGTATCTCTTCTGTCCACCAGCTTGTCCGCTTCGAGTTTCTATTGGTTTTTGTTATTCCACAGGTCTCTATTGTGGCCTCTTCTATACCATGCCATTTGGCATGGATATGCCATATGGCATAGATGGTAATTTTTGCTCAACTTCAAGATACGTTGATGCATGATATTGTAAATCGTTTTGCAAGTTGGAAGTGAGCAATGCTCCCCAATAGTTCTCGATCACAATAACTTGCCTGCTTATCGCGGGTAATAATTAACTTCCTGGAGTGCATGGGGAAGTAATACCTCGGGCTCGTCGTATACGTGTCTGGTAATAAATTAAATTCGGTCTCGTCATCGCCAATAACCTCCGCGGCCCTAATAAGGCAGTTAGGTGTGCACAGACACCGTTCTGTACATAGAGCGACCAAGATGAGCTGCGGTAACGACCCCCAGTTTCTCTATAACTAAACGGACACGTCCCCATCCAAGTATAGGTGCATCCATATCACCGCCATTCATGTTCCGGGAGTTTACGGCCCCCGCCCGGAGTTTGGCAGAACCGTAACTGGCCGGATCCGGTGCGCGCCCCCGTGCCTGCGTGCCGCCCCCGGGGCGCTGGGCCGTGGGGGGGCCGTTTACTGATTCATGCCCGGGGCCAAAGTGGGGCCGTCCCCGGTCCCGAGGGCGGCCAGTGGGATCCACAATGCATGAGCCCCGGGCGCGGCACGGCGAGTCCGGGCCTGTTTAGGGCGAAGTTGCATGCGAAATGCGAGTCAATTTCGACGATGCGCAATTCGCATGCAGCGCCGCCCGCGTCCAACTACCCACTTGCGCAGCGCCCGGAGCCGCTCCGGGGTCCCACCGGATTATGCAGGCGCGCTTTGTGCACTCTAATCAGCGCTGCCGTGGCTCCGGGAGCTCCGCGTCTGCACGCGGCGCGATTTGTAATCTCCAATAAGCAATATGAGGAACGGTAATAATGGCCCGATAAATCCGGGGGATGATCCTCGGAAATTTCGGGGTTCCGTGTAGCGAGGCTCCATCTGGCGGCGCCGCCGTGAACGGCCACGTCCCGCGGCCTGCCGCCCCCCACAACCGGCGCGGCCGCCCCCCGGGCGGGGGGCGGCGAACTTTAATAACGTCGCCGGAAACTTTCCGCCATAAACGGCGCGGAGAGGATCGCGTCGCGACGCGATCCTCCCCGGCCTCTCGCAAAACGCCGGAATATTAACTCCGGTAACGCGGCTCGATGGGGTCAATTGGGGGCGGCAACGACGCCGTTTGCAGCGGGAGACCGCCGTGTTTAACAACTGCTGCCGGAAATTTTACAAGTTACATATATAATAAAACGCTGCTCGATGTGCACCGCCGTCTCGTGTGTCTGGAATCTATTTAATAAAAACGCCCGGATCGCGCCGCCCCAGCCCGGATTAAATAACGCGAATTAAAGTCGGCAGGAATGCTCGCCGCATTAAACTCCGGTGGCGTGAAGAGGGCGAAGTTCGACGGTTTCCTCGCAGTGCAGACGTGCACAATTGGAAAGCGGCGGCGGGACGGGGGTGGATCGCATTAGCCCCGCCAGAATCCACGGCGGCCAATTAAAAAGAAAATCTATTAACGTATTTCACAGCTACGACACCACATTTCTTAACTACTTAAGGAACTTCCTCAATAATTTTGATTGCCAATTAAAAACTGGCCTCATTTCGCCTCATTTGATCTGGAGCTGAGACGCGTCTTCAGACCAGTCAAACTTTTCAATTACCTTTAACAACAATTTTCACCAATCCATTTTATTTAAGGGCAAAAACACATGCCTACAAGCACGCAGATATTTTCATATGACCAATTCTACCTGATATAATCTTACAAAAACTAATAGAACCAAGAATCAACTATGGAAAAATACCTAGAAAAGAGAACAGCACAATAATATGGCAGCTACAAAGAACAAAGAAATAGAGTCAAAAGATAATAAAACAATCAAAAGAAGTATCATGGGAAAAATTCGGAGAAAAAAAAGGCAAGAGAACCAGAAGCTATTCTATAACATTATCAGAAGAAACAAGAAAGACAAAACGAAAAAACTAATAAAAGTAATCGAGCTAAAAAATAAAATTCATATATCACTCATTGGATAATAATGAAATTATACCTATCATATACCGATATATCACTTAGATATATCACTTAGATATTGAGAAATACTTAAAATCTGCACATCTGCGTATTTTGCAAATACTTGCAAAAAATTAAAATTCTTATATCACTCATTGCATATTAATCAAATTGCACCTATCATATATTGATATATTATTTAATATTAGAAATAAATTGCATTCATATTGATACGGTCGTTTTTGAGATATCGAAAATTAAGGATTAACGATATTAAGAAATACACAAAATCTGCACACAGAATCTGAATCTCCAGAATCTCTCGTTAGATTTAAATCAAATTCGATAGGTCAACTACTATTATATCATGAAATATTAGCAATAAATTTTATTGATATTGATACAGTGGTTTTTGAGATATCGTTATTTTAATATGAGCTTAATTAGAGGGATATTTCAATAGGCCTAATATGTCGAAGCTAAAATTAGAATTTTTAAATCTCTCATTGTATATCAATGAAATTACCCGTATCATACACTGATATATCACCGAATATTAGAAATAATTTGGGTGTATATTTATGCGCCAGTTTTGAAAATTTCGTTAATTAAATATTAGCAAAATCAGAGAAATTGACTTAAAAATCAATTACTTGCACTAAAAATTAAATATCTCTAGAACTACTCATTATAAATCAATTTAATTATACAAATTCAATTCTAGAATACTACCCAATAAGGGTAATAAATGTTATTCGAGTTGATACAGTGGTTTTTGAGATATCGATATTCAATAATGAGCAGTATCAAGAAATGCTTAAAAATTGAATATCTTCAGAATCTATCATTGCATTTGAAATAAATTACAAAGATAACTACCAGTATATTAATAAATATCAGTAATAAATTTTGTTCATATTGATACGGTGGTTTCTGAGATATCGTTATTTTAATATGAGCTCAATTAGGGGCATACTTACAACAGGCATAAAATATCGAATATTCGAGCAAAAAATTAAAATTCTTATATCACTGGATATTAATGAAATTACACTTATCATATATTGATATATCACTATATATTAGATACAAATTGCATTAATATTGATGCGGTGGTTCTTGAGATATCGTTATTTTAATATGCGCTCAATTAGGGGCATACTTACAACAGGCATAAAATATCGAATATACGTGGAAAAAATTAAAATTCTTATATCACTCATTGGATATTTATCAAATTGCACCTATCATATATTGATATATCATTTAATATTAAAAATAAATTGCATTCATATTAATACGGTGGTTTTTGAGATATCGATGATTAAGTATAAACGATATTGAGAAATACTTAAAATCTGCACAAAATTGAATCCCCAGAATCTCTTATTGCATTTAAATAAAATTCAACAGGATAACTACTACTATATCATGCAATATCAGCAATAAATTTTATTGATATTGATACAGTGCTTTTTGAGATATCCTTATTTTAATATGAGCTTAATTGGAAGCATATTTTCAATAGGCCTAAAATATCGAAGAACAAATTGAAATTTTTAAATCTCTCATTGAATATCAATGAAATTACCCGTATCATACACTGATATATCACCTTATATCAGAAATAATTTGGGTGTATATTTATGCGCCAGTTTTTAAAATGTTGTAATTAAATATCAGAAAAATTAGAGACATTGACGTACACATAAATTGATTGCACTAAAAATCAAATATCTCTCGAACTAGTCATTGCAGATTAATTCAAGTATACACGTTTAATGCTGGGATACTACTCTATACGAGAATACAATTGTATTTATTTTGATACGGTGGTTTTTCAGATACCAATATTTAAGTATGAGCAATATTGAGATACTTAAAATTTATACATTATGACATATTTTCAAAATTTCTCACTGCATTCAAATTATATTCCACAGGATAACTACTAGTATATAATGCAATATCATCAATAAATTTGATTCATATTGATACGGTGGTTTCTGAGATATCGTTATTTTAATATGAGCTCAATTAGGGGCATACTTACAACAGGCATAAAATATCGAATATTCGAGCAAAAAATTAAAATTCTTATATCACTCATTGGATATTAATGAAATTACACTTGTCATATATTGATATATCACTATATATTTGATACAAATTGCATTAATATTGATGCGGTGGTTCTTGAGATATCCTTATTTTAATATGCGCTCAATTAGGGGCATACTTACAACAGGCATAAAATATCGAATATACGTGGAAAAAATTAAAATTCTTATATCACTCATTGGATATTTATCAAATTGCACCTATCATATATTGATATATCATTTAATATTAAAAATAAATTGCATTCATATTAATACGGTGGTTTTTGAGATATCGATGATTAAGTATAAGCGATATTGAGAAATACTTAAAATCTGCACAAAATTGAATCTCCAAAATATCTCATTGCATTTAAATCAAATTCAACAGGATAACTACTAGTATATCATGCAATATCAGTAATAAATTTAATTCATATCGATACAATGGTTTTTGAGATATCATTATTTTAATATCAGCTCAATTAGGGGCATACTTACAACAGGCATAAAATATCGAATATTCGAGCATAAATTAAAAATTATTATATCACTCATTATACACTATTAGATATTAATGAAATTACACCCATCATATACTGATATATCATCGATATATCAGAATCTCTCATTGCATTTAAATCAAATTCAACAGAATAACTACTAGTATATCATGCAATATGCGTAATAAATTTAATTCATATTGATACAGTGGTTTTTGAGATATCGTTATTTTAATATGAGCTTAATAGGAGGCACATTTTCAATAGGCCTAATATATCGAAGCTAAAATTGAAATTTTTAAATCTCAGATTGTATATCAATAAAATTACCCGTATCATACACTGCTATATCACCTACTATTAAAAATAATTTGGGTGTATATTTATGCACCAGTTTTTAAGATTTCGTTAATTAAATATCAGCAAAATCAGAGAAATTGACATAAAAATCAATTGTTTGCACTAAAAATTAAATATCTCTTGAACTACTCATTGCAAATCAATTCAAGTATACAAATTCAATTCTGGTATACTACCCAACAAAGATAATAAATTTTATTCGTATTGATACAGTGGTTTTGAAGATATAGTTATTTTTATATCAGCTGAATTAGGGTAATACTTGCAACAGGCATAAAATATCGAATATACGTTAAAAAAATTAAAGTTCTTATATCACTCACTGGATATTAATGAAATTATACCCATCATATACTGATATATCACTATATACCAGATACAAATTACATTCATATTGATACGGTGATTCTTGAGATACCGATATTTAAGTATGAGAATATTGAGAGACACTCAAAATTTGCACATTATTGAATATCTACAGAATCTCTCATTGCATTCGAATTATATTCTACAGAATAACTACTAGTATATCATGCAATATCAACAATAAATTTGATTCATACTGATACAGTGGTTTTTGAAATATCATAATTTTAATATGAGCTATGCTCCTAATGCTAATTAGGGGCATACTTATAACAGGCATAAAATATCGAATATTTGAGCAGAAAATAAAAATTCAAATATCACTCATTGGATATTAATGAAATTACACCTATCATATATCGATACATCACTTAATATCAGAAATAAATTGCATTCATATTGATACGGTGGTTTTTGAGATATCGTTATTTTGATATGAGCTCAATTAGGGGCATACTTACAACAGGCATAAAATATCGAATATTCGAGCAAAAAATTATAATTCTTATATCACTCATTGGATATTAATCAAATTACACGTATCATATATTGATATATCATTTAATATTGGAAATAAATTGCATTCATATTGACACGGTGGTTTTTGAGATATCGATAAATAAATATTAGCGATATTGAGAAATACTTAAAATCTGCACAAAATATAATCTCCAAAATCTTTCATTGCATTTAAATAAAATTCAACAGGATAACTACTAGTATATCGTGCAATATAAACAATAGATTTGAATCATATTGGTGCAGTGGTTTTTGAGATATCGTTATTTTAATATGAGCTTAATTGGAGGCATACTTTCAATAGGCTTAAAATATCGACTATTCAAGTATACATTGTAGTTCCTAAATGTCCCATTGGATATCAATGAAATTACACAATCATATACTGATATATCAAAAATAAATTGCATTTATATTAATATGCCACTTTTTTTTAGATAGCATGTATTAAATATGTGCATAATCGGAGAAATTGCCTTAAAAATCAGTTGTTTGCACCAAAAATAAAATATCTTCAGAATTACTCATTGAAAATAAATTTAATTATACACATTCAATGCTCGGATATTATCAAATAAGGTTAATAAATTTAATTCATATTGATACGGTGGTTTTTGAGATATCAATATTTAAGTAAGAGAGATATACTTATAATTTGCAAAAAATTAAATACCTCCAGAATCTCTCATTGCATTTGAATTAAATTAAACATAATAACTCGTAATATATCATTTACATTTCTTTCTACATGAAATACTTTTTTTTAACATTACTTAATTCTTCTAAACTTTCGAATCAACCATGAAATTGAAGTATTATTTTTCAATTTGTATAAAATTTAAACTTATAAAATATAATTTTTAATTTAAAAAAAAAAATTGGGTTAGGCCATTTTTGCATTCATACTGTAAATTATTTTAAATAAATAAAGCAAGGTTAAGCCACATGGAAATAAACTAAATTTCATGAACTTATAGGTTTATTAACAATGATCTATTATAATATGCAGAACATTAAACTGCATAAACAGAACATATACAGAAAAACTAAATTAATATCTAAGGTAAATTTCTATATTTTAGTGAAGAAAAGTAAACGAAATGTATAATCTATTCGTCATTACATAACTCTATAGGTTAGCCTCTACAAAAGTGCTTGAGAAAAAAGGGTTATTTTGATAGAATACATTATGTAAGATTTTTACCTGTAAATTTGGTCTTGTAATAATTCGCGCATCTTTATGCATTTGTAAAAATGCACAATGCAAATGCAAATGATTTCTTCTCATCAAAGACCGATAAAAATTCGTGAACTAGAACAATTTTCAATCAATATCTGAAATTGTAGCATTGATATTGTAAAGATTTTAACAGGCTAGGTAATGTTATAAATTTTTATGAATAATATTTGTTCGTTTGCAAAGAAAACAAAAATTACTAATTAATTATAAATTTTTGAAAAAATCTGAGAAATAAAACTGATTAACAAGTAGAAATATCCAATATAAATTACCTATCAATTAAAAACAGAAATTTGCACCCTAATTTTCATCAATTATGAGTATTGCCTTGTATTGATAACATTCGATAAATTTGCACCCTAATTTTCATCAATTATGAGTATTGCCTTGTATTGATAAAATTCGATATTAAACAGATATTTGGAGCATTTTCATAAGTTCTTTTATTGTCATTGATTTGGAAAATTCGACCAATTTTCGATTCTTGATAAGAGACATATGGAGTTCGAGTCACAGTTTTTGTAAAAATTTCATTGCTTGTTGAATTTACATCAAATTTTGATCCACATCCATAGTTTTGTGAATTATTAATTTTTTTAATCGATTTATGCAAATCTTGCATTGAAATTTTGTAAAAAGAAGGATTTTTACCTTCCTTTTAAAATATGCCATTTGTGTATAGGCAACATATATTTGGGGCATAGTTCTCAATGAATTGTAAAATACACATTCGTTCAAATTATTGTTTCTCGCATGTCATCAATATATTATCCATCTTTACCACACTTACCCTAAAACTTTGTACATTTTTTTAGTTCTCTATGAATTGTAAAATACACATTCGTTCAAATTATTGTATCTCGCATGTCATCAATATATTATCAATCTTTATAGCACTTACCCTAAAACTTTGTAATCTTCGGAGCCTTAAACTAATAATCATAAAAATTAAGCAAAAATAATGTTTAGTAGCCAAATCAATACCTATTAAATTATATGAATTGTAAGAATGAAACCTAAACACTGGCATTTTAATATCAATTGCATATTTTTTTACATAAAATTAGTTTACAATTAATATTCACTACACATTAGGTAAAATTTGTTGCATGTCGATTAAAAAATGATGAAATAAAATTAGCATACTAATTTTTATTGCACATTATGGACGACTGGCGCCATCTGTAGCCAAACTCGCGCACTACATACGTACAAAAATCCATAAAATGATTTACGATCGTAATAACGTAATTGCCGTGATTTACGCGAGCCGCCCGTCGGAATTTCTATTAATTAACGCCGACGCTAATTAGCGGGCTCCGTGGGAGCCTCCCTCTGCGGCGTTTTCGTCGGGATTTACATTGCAAAGCGACGCACAGTCACGGTCGCATTCCTCCGCTGTGCACTTCTTGTAAACACACATGCACACGCTCCGTGAACCATCATTAATGAAACGCTCCTAATGGCCGCCAATTATAATAAGCGCTGGCGATTAACGGGGTGTGACGCGCATTCCTCGGCCTGAACAGGGGAAGTTAGAAGATGGTGAAAGACGTACGGCAGACGACTGAACGGGGGAGGTTTTGCGGAATTATTGTTTATAGGGCGCACGTTTCGTAATTAATGGATGCTTGCAGTGCAGGGTTTATGTTCGCTCATCCATGGTGATGGATGAATTGCAAATTTTGGGCCAGTAACTTTGATGTCAGTGTTTATGGCTATGAATTATAATAAGCCAATTAAAATAAACATTTTATGTTATGAAGTTTATACAACTGGGTTTGTACCGCATTCATCTATGATGAGAAACGTTTAAATGTGTAAAACGAACCCCTCCTGTTGTGGGTCGATTTCTTGCGACGGTAAATAGCCACAGCAGCGCAGAAATATAAGTTCATTCGTCTTCAGAAGAATTTAGCTGCAGGTAATTATACGGAAAACTACAATATTTTGGCCAAAATATAAAAAATTAAGTTCCTATGGGATTTACTTGCACTATCACAAATAATTCTTCCAAGATATGATTGAAATTTGGATTGGAAAATAAAGCTTATTAGTCCAGGACTTAATCATATTATGGAAAACTACAGGAAATCTTCCATCTTCTAGCCAGACTACAAAAAATGGGATATTTTGCGTACGTACGTTGCAACGTTATAACCAGCCAAGTGAAATTAAAATTCCAACATACGAGCCGTACAATTGCAGTTTAGCGAACGCATACGTCAAGTGAGCACTAACATAGTTGTCACTCCAACGTACACGATCGTAAATAACCATCGGCCCCCTCTTCGTGAGCACTCCGCCGCTCTTCTCCTGTTGCTCTTTCGCGTCATTTTTTGTCGAGTTACGTACGTTGAATTTGTAAAATATGTCACGAAAGGGGAGGATTTGACGTGGGGGGAGCGCAACCCTCCGAGACTTATTGGAATGCAAGAGCACTCCAGAAGGAAGGGTGGATGGCGCGGGGATAAGATACTGGGGCCTGTCGATGAAATGCGGGAGAGTGGAGTGCCGGAATCGATTAGGCACCGTTAAGGAATAAACTTCCATCAAAAGAAAATCTGGGAAATATTTTGTGGCAAAACTTTCATATTTAGAATAAATTAATTTGGATTCATTTAAATTATGAGCAAATTAAACAAATTCGTTGTGAGGATCTTAAATTCTGAATAAATTTATTTAGTTTTTCAGGTAACTACTAGTTAAATCCTCGACGTAGGTACTTACTATATACTTACTATATGAAATATATTTAAATATATTGAAATCAATCCATGCTCTTAAGAATTCTTAATTTTTTTAAAAGTATATATTTGTTCCTACTGGCTTTCAAATAAAATCTGGGAAATTTCTGAAAATGTTATATTTTGGAGTTAAAAGATCTCGAAATTATTGAAAAATCTCCAAAAATTCTGAGAATCAATAAGAAATCTGTTTAAATTTCGAAAATTATTAAGAAATCTTAGGAATTATTGAAAAATCTCTAGAAACCTCCATAATTATTGAGGAATCTGTTGCAATCTCGAACAATCATGAAACATTTTGGAAATTATAGAGAAATCCTGATACATGATTATTGGGAAATCTGTAGAAATCTGAAAAACTATTGAGAAATCGTTGAAATTATTTAAAAAAATCTCGGAATATTGATAAAATTCATAAATGTTTAGTTATTTTCAGAAAAATCGAAAATTTGTAGAATGAAAAAAAATGTATGTAATCATCGTGTAAATCGTATGAACCAATTTGGATTTAAATGATCTAGAAATTATTGAAAAATCTCCCGAAATTCTAAGAATTAATGAAAGATCTGTATAAATATCGAAAATTATTAAGAAATCTTGGGAATTATTGAAATATCTCTAGAAATCTTGATAACTATTGAAGAATCTGTTGCAATCTCAAAAATCTCAAAAATTATTAAGACATCTTGGGAATTATTGAAAATCTCTAGAAACCTCGATACTTACTCAGGAATCTGTTCCAATCTCGATCAATCATGAAACATTATGGAAATTATAGAGAAATCCTGATACATAATTATTAGGAAATCTGTAGGCATCTGAAAAACTATTGAGAAATCGTTGAAATTATTAGAAAATTTCTCGGAATATTGATAAAATTTAGAAATGTTTAGTTATTTTCAGAATAATCGAAAATTCGTAGAATGAAAAAAATGTATGTAATCATCGTGAGAATCTTATGCACCAATTTTGATTTAGATGATCTCGAAATTGTTGAAAAATCTCCCGAATTCTAAGAATTAATGAAAGATCTGTATAAATCTCGAATATTATTAAGAAATCTTGGGAATTATTGAAAAATCTCTAGAAATCTTGATAATTATTGAGGACTCTGTGTTGCTATCTCAAAAATGTCGAAAATTATTAAGACATCTTGGGAATTATTGAAAAATCTCTAGAAACCTCGATAATTATTGAGGAATCTGTTGCAATCTCGAACAATCATGAAACATTTTGGAAATTATAAAGAAATCCTGATACATAATTATTGGAAAATCTATAGAAATCTGAAAAACTATTGAGAAATCGTGGAAATTATTCGAAAAACTCTTGTAAACTTGATAAAATTTAGAAATGTTATGGGACATTTCTAGAAATCTTAGTAATGAATATGTATATGAATCTATGAATCTATGTATAATCTTGTACTACATATTTTAAATATCGCAGATAAATGTTGCTATTTCATTTTATTGTTAACATTACTGTGCTCAAGTTGTAAACGATGTAATTTTCCTTAATGGAATCACCTACAAGAATCTAAATATATTGACAAATCATGAAAATGACTAGATATTTTCTCGAATTCTTTAAACTGCTTAGAAATGACTAAATAGATATTTTAAGACTTATCGAGAATTTTGGAGAATGATAATTAAATAATAATCATGCCAACCAATTTACATTTTCTGATTTTAGAAATTTCGATTTTATTGAAAAATCGTTCGAAATCATAATAATCAATGAGAAATCTATAGAAATCAATAAAAAATATTGAGAATGTCTCCACTTTTTAAAGAAAACGATCAGTAATTTTGCAAAAAGAAAACATATCACTGTATATGGAATTAAGAGCACTACAAAAAGATATGAAATAAAAAATATCGAATTCCGTTTAAAAAATCCCATTGACGTCATCAAAAAGAAAGTAAAGAGAACACTGTTCATCAATGAATATCATAATGATGGAAATCATAATAATCAACGAAAAATCTATAGAAATCAATAAAAATTACTGAGAATGTCTCCACTTTTTAAAGGAAACGATAAGTAATTTTGCAAAAAGAAAACATATCACTGTATATGGAATTAAGAGCACTACAAAAAGTTATGAAATAAAAAATATCGAATTTCGTTAAAAAAAAATCCCATTGACGTCATCAAAAAGAAAGTAAAGAGAACGCTGTTCATCAATGATTATCATAGTGATGAAAATCATAATAATCAATGAGAAATCTATAGAAATCAATAACAATTATTGAGAATGTCTCCACTTCTTAAAGCAAACGATATATAAGTAAAGTAATTTTGCAAAATGAAAAATATATCACTGTATATGGAATAAGGATCAGTACAAAAATTTATGCAATAAAAATTAGCGAATTCCGTTTAAAAATATCCTATTGACATCATCAAAAAGAAAAATATATCACTGTAAAGAGAATTAAGAGCAGTACAAAAAGTTATGAAATAAAAAATATCAAATTCCGTTTAAAAAACTTCCAATGACGTTATAAGGCAAAATTTAAACAACAAAAATCGAGCATTTCGAGAATGATTCTATTTGTTTTGAGCTATCTCGGCAGGAGTGATTTGGTTCCATATTTAAAAAAGACTCTGTATAATAATTTATGAAATTTATTGAAGGTATTGCAAGTATTGAAATGTGACAAAAATAAATAAAAAGTTTACAGTAATAATTTAAATTTTGTTAAATGTGACGGAATTTTGTTGGATATATTTAAAAATTTGACAGTTATCATTGAAATTTTGGCAGATATAATAGATAATCTGTCAATAATTGCGAATTCCGTTTAAAAAAATCCCATTGACGTCATCAAAAAGAAAAATATATCACTGTAAAGAGAATTAAGAGCAGTACAAGAAGTTATGAAAAAAAAAATATCAAATTCCGTTTAAAAAACTCCCAATGACGCCATAAGGCAAAAATTAAACAACAAAAATCGAGCATTCGAGAATTATTCATTTTTTTTTAGCTATTTCGGCAGGTGTGCGTTGGTTCCATATTTAAAAAAGACCCTGTATAATAATTGATGAAATTTATTGAAGGTATTACAACTATTGAAATGTTGACAAAAATAAATAAAAAGTTTACAGTAATAATTTAAATGTTGTTAAATGTGACGAAATTTTGTTGGATATATTTAAAAATTTGACAGTTATCATTGAAATTTTGACAGATATAATAGATAATCTGTCAATAAATATTATAATTTTGTTAGAATATGTGAAATTATTACAGTTTTTAGGAGAGTAATTTAAATTATGTTACATACGACTGTAATTTTACTAGAAATTATTGCAAATTTACCAGTTATAATTGAAATTTTGATAGATATAATACATAATCTGTGAATAGACATTATAATTTTGTTAGAATATGTAAATTTTTTACAGTTCTTAGGAGAGTAATTTAAATTTTGTTACATACGACTGTAATTTTACCAGAAATAATAATTGCATATTTAAACAAAATTTAAATTTACCAGTTATAATTGAAATTTTGATAGAATTGTTTTGTTTCATATGTTAGAAGGGATAGAGATAAAAAACACTATTGTGGAAGGAAAACACATAATGAATAATCAAAACGAGCTCTTCCAAGGCAATGATATTTTTACATCAGGGATTCATTTGAACTAATCAAATGTGTCATCAATCAAATAAACTGTATTTACAGTTCTTAGGAGAGTAATTTAAATTTTGTTACATAAAAGACTGTAATTTTACCAGAAATAATTGCAAATTTACCAGTTATAATTGAAATTTTGATAGAATTGTTTTCATATGTTAGAAGGGATAGAGATCAAAAAAGCTATTATGGAAGGAAAAAACATAATGAATAATCAAAACGAGCTCTTCCGAGGCAATAATATTTTTATAGCAGGGATTCATTTGAATTAATCAAATGTGTCATCAATCAAGTCATCAATCAAATAAATTGTATTGTAAATATCATGCTTTGAAAATGGCTGAATAAGCCGAAACACGTGTCGGGAAACTTATAAAATATATGAAACAAAACAAGTGTAATTATATATAATATACATTTATAATAATAATAAAATTATTAGTAGTAGTAGTAATAATAGTATTAATTTTATTAAAAACTTGATATTTTCAGTAAGGGTTTGAGAATGGAAATGGGCAATGCAGTTTCCATGCTTACAAAAAGATTTTCCAAAAAAGAAATATTTTGAAGATTTTGGAAGATATTTATTCAAATTTATGAATTTGGAAAGGTGATATTTTCAATAATGATTTCAGAATGAAAATTGGTAATGCAATACGCATGCTTACAAAAACATTTTCCGGAAACGAAATATTTTGAAGATTTTAGAAGTTATTTATTCAAATTTATGAATTTGGAAACATGATATTTTCAGTAATGATTTGAGAATAAAAATTGGTAATGCAATACTTTCCATGCTTACAAAAACATTTCTCATAAACGAAATATTTTGAAGATCTTGGAAGATATTTATTCAAATTTATGAATCTGGAACGTACATTAGCATTCATTTTGGATTGAATTTGGAATTAACCATGTTCACTTGGCTAGGAATTGATAATTTAGGAATCGAATTGGTGGAATTCCAAAATCGTTTTATGCGGAAAAAACAAATTCAATAATTTATCAAAAGATTTACAAAATCAAATTGGGAATAAGGACGCAACAAATACCTGAGGACATTATATTACGAGAATGGGACTCATTGCTTGATACATTCAGTGGAATGATTTCGCTAATATTCTTTTAACTATGTTTGGTGCGTTTATAACAAAACTTGATATTATTATGAATGCATATTAAGTATACATTTATAATAATATCAAGTTTTTTTTTATAAACGTATTGTTATTTTCAAACATGGTTAATACAACTTGGACACATGGGTCACTTGAAATATTTACGTGGGTCAGTGTGTGACCCACGGGTCATGTCAACTAGTTTCGACGTATTAGGGTTATTTTCAAGTGACAAACTATTAAGATGTGACAAATTGCAATGGTGTAAATTTATTGAAATCCCTGATAAATTCGAAACACAGCTTGATATTTTTTTACGGAAATAGGTAATTTTTGCGTCTAACAAGTTCCTAGCTGTTTATTTTTTGTACCTTTAATATTTTGGCAAAAATAACGTGGACAATTATACTTCAATGGAAATTTTTAATTGTTTTACTGATAGAACTGATAGTTTTGAGACAAATGGTAGACGTAACTCGAAATCGTAAAATTTGTGTTACTTCCAAAGTGCAGATGTAAATTTAAATTTTACTGGAATGTAGATATAAGTAAATAATAAAATAGTATAATATTTTTTTACATTAATTATTGAAATAATTAACCTTAATATGAGAAATATTACTGAAATAAAATATAATGTGTAAGTAAGGTAAAATATGTTTTGCGACAAATTAGTTTTGCTTGGCGAAACTCTGCTTCTCATCACGTCCCCCTGAGCCGTGTTATGAATCCAGGGGGTGGCATTGTCGGAGTCAACATCCCCTTATCTCCGCACATCTAGCGGTGAAAATATTTTCCAGACGTGACCATCTGCGGTGAGGTCCCCCGGAATCCCAATTAGCCTGCAGGACCTCTCCTCGCGCCGCCACCTGGAGCGCCGCGCGACGCCGCCCGACTCCGGAATTAGGGGCGATTTAATCAACCCGGAGGCGGCGGCGTAGGTGCACACAGACAGATTACACCCACCCCCGTTGTTTTCCGGGGGGCGGCGGCAGGAGGTTCGAATCCGCGCACAGCTGCGCGCTCTACCCCTTTATTTATACAAATAGGGGGTGGGGGCGGCGGCTTTCGTCTTGAATAATTCACGGCGGGCTGCGGGGGCGGCGCGGGTTTTCCGTGCAGTTTTCGGGGGAGCGAAAATATGGGGCGAAATGAATTTCCCTTGTCTGGAATCGAATTTTCTCGGGCGCACACACACGCGCGCGCGATTCGGCGGGGGCGGCTTGGGGGCGAACACGGGGGCACAGACGAATAGCCTCATTACTGAATATTGCAGGGGGCTTCCCAGGGGGCGCCCCCGTTGAGCAACATTCATCCGGCGGGGTTCGGATTCCGGCCGAAAACGCGGACATTAGCGCCAACAGTGGGAGAAACGCTCAACTATTAAGAAGAGTTACAGCATCTTTTACCTGTTGCTGTTACGTCCTACTACACCATCGAAAAACGTCCGGCCTGCCCCGATGGCGGAGGCCCCACCA
Organism: Othius punctulatus; assembly: GCA_951805005.1. Classification (NCBI taxonomy): domain Eukaryota; kingdom Metazoa; phylum Arthropoda; class Insecta; order Coleoptera; family Staphylinidae; genus Othius; species Othius punctulatus. The sequence goes on from OX638145.1 coordinate 11,950,795, forward strand.
ATTCCGCCATATCCCCATCACCGTGACACAAAAAAACAAAAAAATAAACATTCGGCGATATTATGCATGGCCGCGATCAATTCGCATGCAAATCCACGTTTCGCTTAATATTTATCAATTAAAGCGCATAATTAAGCGAGACTTTATGCATATGCATAGAGCCAATGCGAGACGACAAGGACGCGCCGGAAGTGCGGTGACGTGGAGGGAAAAAACCTCGTCCTGCGGCGGGCCGCCGGTAGATGGCGTGTGTTGTGCCGGCGTCGCGACGCCCGGAGCGATCAATATCGACGCACGGGGCGCACGAGATACGAATCCCAATCGTTGTTTGTTGCCGTCCACCGATTATCGTCGACTGCCGCCCTTCAGTCCCTTCAGCCAACCCGAAACAATAAATTTCCAATATTTTATCCATACCCGGAACAGCCACCAATTATAAAGGGACTTCCGGTAATTAGTTCCCCCAATAATTTTTAAAATTCCAATATTTACCTGCAATACCCGTATATCAGAACCATAGACGCATTACTGGACTTATTACAGAATAATTACTTAATTAATAATCCGAATGAGTGAGTCTTCTACATAGAACTACATAGAACATGTAACATAGAACTTCATAGTATATAGAACACTACATAGAAGACAAACATATATATTTTTTAAATGGACTCAATATATCAAATTACATTGCGAGAAGAGTCTACATAGAAAATGTAAGATGCGATAAAGCAGATAATTACCTTATTAATACTCCCAATGAGTAAGTCTTCTACCTACGTAGAAAATTTAGATTACGAAGAATTTTTTTTTTTTTTAAATGGACTTAAAACATCAACTTACAATGCGAATAGAGTCTATATAGAAAATGTAAGATGCGATGAAGCAGGGAATTACCTACTCAATGAGTAAGTTTTCTACATAGAAAATTTAGATTACGAAGACAAACATATTTTTTTTAAATGTACTTAAAACATCAAATTACAATGCGAAGAGAGTCTACATAGAAATGTAAGATGCGATGTAGCAGATAATTACCTTATTAATTATCCTAATAAGTGAGTCTTCCACTTAGAACATTTAGATTACGAAGACAAACAGATATTTTTTTAATGGACTCAAAACATCAAATTACAGTGCGAAAAGAGTCTACATAGAAAATGTAAGATGCGATGAAGCAGATAATTTTACCTTAGCAATAATCTCAATGAGTGAGTCTTCCACATAAAAAAATTAGATTACGAATACAAACAGTTTTTTTTAATGGACTCAAAATATCACGTTACAATGCGAAGTGAGTCTACATAAGTAAGTATTTTTTTTATAAATGCCTCAAAATATCAAATGATATTACGAAGTGAGGGACCAATAAAATTTGGGTTACGATGACAAACAGATAATTTTATAGTTAACTACGTCAAAATATCTGATTTGTCAATGTAAAAGAACAATTATAAATGAGGGGCTTAGATGCAAGTGACAAAACCTAATTATTGAAAAAAATGACAACTAAAGTTAGTGTTCAGTTATAAATTCAAGAGGATATTCATTCTTACGATATAATTCAATAATATATTAATTAATTTTAAGTTTAAAATTTCATCTTTTTATTTATTAATTAATTTTTACAAATATCCCGCTGCCTCGAAACTGAAATGAACTTCATCTTCATAATATATTAATAAATTTTAAGTTTAAAATTTCATCCTTTTATTTATTAATTAATTTTCACAAATATCCCTCTGCCACAAAACTGAAATGAACTTCAAGTCTCTAATTCTGCACTTTACTACATTGTAAAGAAAATATCATGAAATATCAGTAACAAATTGTGTTAATACTCAGACACTGTTTTTTTTTTTAATATCTTTAATGACGTACGAGCTAAATACGAGAGTATAATCTCCAAGCAAATATCTCAAGAATCGGTTATTGGATATAAAGTCAATTAAATACATGATTTTCCTATATATCACCCAATATCTGTGCAAAATTTTAATAAAATTAATGAGCTAGTTTTTGATATATCGCTAAAAAAGTATCAGTGTTATTTGACTATATCGCTAAAAAAAATCATGTTCACTCGAAAATGTAAATATCCCAAAAACCTCACATTAAATATTACAACTAATAATAAAATAAATTATAAATGTATTGTGCCAAGATATCATGCAATATCGGTAATAAATTGTAGTAATATTCAGATTCTGGTTTATGAAATAACATTAATGAAGTACGAGCAAAACGAGAGAAAATAATAAACAACCAAACAAAGTAAAAATAACAAACAAATAAATATCTCGAGAATTACTCATTGTTTATATAGTGGATTAATTATGTGATATAGTTATGCATCACCCAATATCAGTGCTAAATTTTAGTAAAATTGGTGAGCTGGTTTTTGAAATATCGCGAAAACCGTATTAGTGGTATTTGGAAATATCACTAAAAAATACATGTAAACACTAAAAAGTAAATATCCCAAGAACCTAACATTAAATATTAAAACTATTATAAATGTATTGTGCCAAGATATCATGCAATATCAGTAACAAATCGGGTTAATATTGAGGCACTGGTTTTTGAAATATCATTAATGAAGTACGAGCAAAACGAGAGAATATAATAAACATCTGAACAAAGTAAAAATAAAAAAAAAACATAAATATCTCGAGGATTAATCATTGCATGTAATCTCTAAACAAATACCTCGAGGATTGCTCACTGGATATAAAGTCAATTAAATGCATGATATACCTATATATCACCCAATATCAGTGCTCAATCTTAGTAAAATTGAAACACATAAAAAGAACATATACATATCTCGAGAATTACTCATTGCATGTAATCTCCAAACAAATATCTAGAGAATTGGTCAATGGATATATAGTGAATTAAATGAATGATATACCTATATATCAGCCAATATCAGTGCTCAATTTTACTAACATTGATGAGCCAGGTTTTGTGATATCGCTAAACAAGTATCAGTGGTATTTGACAATATCACAAAAAACGACATGTTCACACTAAAACGTAAATACCCCAAGAATCTCGCTTTAAATATTAAAACTATTATAAATGTATTATGCCAAGATATTATGCAATATCAGTAACAAATTGTGTTAATATTCAGACACAGGTTTTTGAAATATCATTAATGAAGTACGAGCAAAAAGAGAGAATATAATAAACATCTGAACAAATTAAAAAACAAAAATATATCTCAAAAACTACTCATTGCATGTTATCTCCTAATAAATACCTCAAGAATTACTCATTGCATATAATCTCCCAACAAATATCTCGAGAATTATTCACTGTATTCTCAATATAATTTCACTGTAATCTCCAAACAAATATCTCGAGAATTGCTCATTGGATATAAAGTCAATTAAATGCATGACATATCTATATATCACCTAGTATCGGTGCCAAATTATACTAAAATTGGTGAGCTAGTTTTTGAGATATCGTTAAAAAGTTATCAATGGTATTTCCCAATATCACTAAAAAAGACACGTTCATACTAAAATGCAAATATCTCAAGAACCTCGCTTTAAATATTAAAACTAGTGGTAATGTATTGTGCCAAGATATCATGCAATATAACTAACAAATTGTGTTAATATTCAGACACTAGTTTACGAAATATCAGTAATGAAGTACAACCAAATCGAGAGAATGTAATAAATATCTCGAGAATTACTCATTGAATGTAATCTCCAAACATATACCTCGAGAATTGCTCATTGGATATAAAGGAAATTAAAGGCATGTTTTTCCTATATAACACTCAATATGGGTACTAAACTTTAGTAAAATTGATGAGCTAGTTTTTGAGATACCGCTAAAAAAATATCAGTAGTATTTGACAATATCACTAAAAAAAACATGTTCATACTAAAACGTAAATATCCCAAGAAATTCGCTATAAATATTAAAACTGTTATAAATGTATTGGGCCAAGATATCATGCAATATCAGTAACAAATTGTGTTAATATTCACACACTAGTTTTTGAAATATCATTAATGAAGTACGAGCAAAACGAGAGAAAATAATAACCATTCTAACAAAGTAAAAAAAAAAAACAAATAATAACCTCGTTTTAAATATGAAAACTATTATAAATGTATCGTGCCAAGATATCATGCAATATCAGTAGCAAATGAAGTTGATATTCAGACACAAGTTTATGAAATATCGTTAATAAAGTACCAGCAAAACGAAAGAATATAATAAACATCTGAACAAATTAACATAATTATTCATTATCTCGATAATTACTCATTGCAAATAAAGTGGATTAAATTTGTGATATACCTATATATCACCCAATATCAGAGCTAAATTTTAGTAAAATTCGTAGGCCAGTTTTTGCGATATTGCTAAAAATGTGTCAGCGATGAGATATTATGATATTAGTGATATCACTAAAAAAGACATGTTCACACTAAATAGTAAATATCTTAAGAACCTCGCATTAAATATTAAAATAGTTATAAATTCGTTGTGCTAGGATATCACGAAATATCACTAATAAATTTTATTAAGATTCAGACATTGGTTTTTGAAATATTATTGATAAAGTACGAGCAAAACGAGAGAATATAATCTACAAATAAATATCTCGAGAATTACTAATTGCATATTAAGTGGATTAAATATGTGACATATCACCCAATATCAGGGGTCAATTTTAGTCAAATTCGTAGGCCAGTTTTTGCGATATCGCTAGAAATGTTTCAGAACTCTCATATTGTGGAGTACATTTGTGATATGACCAATTATATAACTAATATCACTGATTAAGTATGAGCAAAATTTGAGAATATCGCCAAAAATCGAATAATCGCGTAGAAGATTTTTATACATATCAACATATTAACTATCAATATTCCATCAACAATAAAAAAAAATGTTGATGCGAAAAGTTTGAGTTATCGGTGAGTAAGTGAAAATAAATATCTCCAGAATTACCCATTGCATATAAAGTGGATTAAATATGTGTCATACCTATATATCACCCAATATCTTTAGCTCTAATATTAGTAATATTATTAATGTATAGTATAATATTTAGTAAAATTCGTAGGCCAGTTTTTGCTATATTGCTAAAAATGTATCAGCACTGAGGTATTGTCATATTAGCGATATCACTAAAAAATACATGTTCAAACTAAAATGTAGAAATCCCAAGTACCTTGACCATTAAATGTTAAAACTATTATAAATGAATTGTGTCAAGATATCATGCAATATCAGTAACAAATTGTGTAAATATTCAGACACTGGTATGTGAAATATCCTTAATGAAGCGAAACGAGAGAATACAGGGTGTCCTTTATAACAATGTTTTAAATAAAGTAACCACATACAATCTTTCGAGGACTACTGACAAATAATATTATTTTAATGGAAATAACTTCAAGTTGAAAAATGGCAAATCTCAACGAGTTTGGAATTGAAAAATCAAAAAGTTTTCAAAATTTCAGTCATAGTCAAGTTTTAAAACAAAATAAGTTTTGTAAATTTAATGGCTTTATGGAGTATGTGAAGCATTTTTCTGTAGATTTCATTGATGACTGAATATTTAAACAAAACATTTACTTTCTGGGGAGTAAGAGTTTGGGTTTGGGTTTGGTTGAGAAACAAATATATCTGAAAATTTCAATCGTTTGGAAGTTTTAAAAGAAAACTATTTTGAAAAGTTAACGGTTATATCATCATTTTTTTATAAACTTCAATGATTCTACAGAATAATTTGAAAAATATCTGCGAGTTGAATGCAGATTATTAACGATTTTGATATTCACAATCATAGCATTGTAATGCTAGTCGATGTTAAAATATTTCTTATCTGTAACTATTGAACAGCTAACAGAAACAAATTTTGAAAACCGTAGTGCAAAGTACTGCAAAAAAGTCAAAAACAAATATATCTGAAAATTTCAATCGTTTGGAAGTTTCAAAACAAAACTATTTTGAAAATTTAATGGTTAAATCATATTTTTTTATAAACTTCAATGATTCTACAGAATAATTTGAAAAATATCTGCGAGTTGAAGCTTCAATAATTTTTTAACGAATTCAGTAACTATCTTGTTCCATGGAGGTGAAAAAACGTGGTCAACAATCTCTGATGATTGTTAAATAGTCTTTCGTTCTTGGTACAACGAGGAGTTAATTTATCCTCGTTATACCAAGAACGAAAGACTAACACTTTAAGCGAATTCTGGAGATTCATGGTCATCTCGAGAATAACTGTAGGTGTACATCTAAAGCCTACAGCACCTCCAGCTCAGTATCTGGCCGCTTCTAAAATTACCGTTAATCCTTACAAAAATAGACTTTCTAAATCGAACGGTTCGGAATGCGGGCCTCGCCTCTTCCCCACCAATTCATAGATCTCTTATTTGTTGTGTTAGATTTTTTTGTGACGCCCAGGCATTGTCCGATTTTTTCTCGGCCATCCTGTCCCTCTTCCAGGGACACCGTCGGGGTGATTTACCGCCTTTTTTGCCGTCCGGCCATGGGGTGTCTGGGGTGCTCCGGGGCACGCGATTGGTCCCACGGCGAGTTTCTCTTGGCCTGATGGCCGTCGCCTTTATGGAGAATCAGGTGGCCGATTTCACAAACAGAAATAAGAGGAGAGAGCGACGAATGGGTTTCGAATTTACAGTTATTTGGAGCGAAGGGTTTGGGAAAGGGGTAGGTTTTTTGTTCGCACTTAAAAATCCATTAGGAAAGCCAGACACAAGATTAAGAATACCGTATCTTGCTTTCAATAACAAATGGCATTCTAATAAATGGCACACTCAATACTCATGGGGCTTCTTTAAAGAGCAAAGTTAAGAGAGTAGGTACGTGAAGGAATTATACATAGCAGAATAATGGGCTTCTTATGTCCAGGTCTATGTTCTTTTATCAACCTTTTTACTATGTTGTGTCGATTTATAATGATTTTGCAATTTAGTTACGTACCTTTACGAAAACTACTAAACAGGTATGTGAAGGAATTATACATAGCAGAATAATGAGCTTCTTATGTCCACGTCTATGTTCTTTTATCAACCTTTTTACTATGTTGTGTCGATTTATAATGATTTTGCAATTTAGTTACGTACTTTTACGAAAACTACGAAACAGTAAATTTTCTCTTACCTGTATCTCTCAACAAGCACATAAAATTCATAAATTTAGATTTGTATATGCGATGAAAAACCTGCACGTAGACAAAGCAATGGATAATATTTAAATATAAATTTCAAGGTTCCTAATTCCACTATTTTCTTTTCCAACTTACAATTTATTACATCTTAAATGCAGTACTAATATTGTCATCAGTAAATATTCTAGAGGTAGTATCTTCAACAATACAATAAAATATCTAAATGTATGGTTCGAAATAAATGGAAATTTAATAGCACGAAATTTCTAAATGTATGGTTCGAAATTAAAATCGAATACAATACCTACAACAAAACATACAATAAGATTGGTCGAAACCATAGTCATTATTTCTAACTTAATGTGATATTAACAAAATTGAAAGTTTTTCTTGTTAAAATAATTACAAGATTCCTCAAATGTACAGTTTGAAATTAAATCAAAAAATTTGAACACATCTGGCCATAATTGTTATTATTTTCATTCTGTTGCACGTTTATAAATATAAATCACCTTTCAATCCCACCCACAATTTTAACTGATACTGTGTTATTGTGTCTATTTAGATTCTATCCATGTGTGTAGAAGTGTATTTTTATGTGACATAATGGAAATAATGAGGATGCGTGGGAAAGCAAGGATATTCCCATTAGGCTCCAAGCACATGGACGTTGTGCTTGTACATTTCCGCGTACGAGTATGTGAATACGTGCGTCCTTGAGAATTTGTGTGGAACACGAGTTATGTTGAATTAGTTTGTTTACACGCCGAGAGCCGCCTGGAGAATTTGCATGCCTCATTTCCATCATGTGAATGTGGGCATTCGCGAATTTTACCGCCCCAATTTCTTTCACCAAGTGGTCCCAACAAATAATATCATTTATTTGAATACAAAATGACATAATTGCTATTATTACACTCTCAATTCGTAATATTCGATTTACATACATTTATAATACATACATGGGGTCGATAGCCTAATAAAGATTGTTTATATATATATAATTATATTAATTAAAAATATTATATAGAATTTTTATTCCGAGGATTTTTTTTAAATTTAATAGACACATATATACAAATATATACAATATCTGCTGATCAAGTATTAAATTATCACAATGTTTATCTTCATGTTTTTTTCATTTCGTAAAAACAATCAAATTAACAAACATTTCGTGAATAAAACCACAAAAGCATAAAACCATGTACTTCACTTTTGTACGTTGAAAATTTTTAAGGTACACCCTTCATGACCTTAGAAACATCGAACTTTGCCAAACCTTAAAAGAATATGAATTTACATGAAGACATGTTTTATTAAAAACCATTAAAAAGTTTCCACTTTTGAATCATGAACTCATACAGTTTTTAACTACATGATTCCAACCTTCGATTCATTACTATGTACTTAACTTTTGTACGTTGAAAACTTTTAAGGTGCACCCTTCATAACCTTAGAATCATTGGACTTTGTCAAACCTTAAAACAATATGAATTTACATGAAGGCATGTTTTAATATAATCATAAAACCATTAAAAAGTTTCCACCTTTGAATCGTGAACTCATACAGTTTTTTAACCACATGATTCCAACCTTCGACTCAATGAAATTTATTTAAAAATATGTATGAAACACTAAACTATCTGGTATTAAATCTTCAAGTCGTCGATATATTTTTTTAAATATCTGGTAAAATCATTGAAAATTATTTCAAAAAACGTATGTAACATTAAAATATAAAGTTTTGAACAATTGGAACATTGGATGGTGACTGAATTCGTTGAAAATTCATTGAAGCTTCAACTCGCAGATATTTTTAAAATTATTCGGTAGAATAATTGAGATTTATCAATGAAATTGATAAAATGATGATTTACCCATTAAATTTTCAAAATAGTTTTCTTTTGTTTGCAAAAGTCCCGGAAGTGTAATGATACATATTTCTAAATGGACCATTAAGATACACAATATTGTCACTATGCCATAAAATTTCAGATTATTAACGATTTTAACATTTATAAGCATATCATTGTAATGCCCGTCGACGATAAAATATTTCTTATCTTCAACTATTGAACAGCTAACAGAAATAAATTTTGAAAACCGTATTGCAAAGTACTGCAAAAAAAGTTCCAGAAGATAAATATTGCTAAATGGTCCATTATGATACACAACATTGTCAATGTGCCATAAAATGACAGGTTTATTAACGATTCTGATATTCATAATCATAACATTATAATGCTAGTCGACGATAAAATATTTCTTATCTATAACTATTGAATGGCTAACAGAAACAAATTTTGAAAACCGTAGATCAAAGTACTGCAAAAAAAGTCCTGGAAGTGAAATGATAAATACTTCTAAATGACCCATTACGATAAACAATATTGTCACTGTGCCATAAAATGATAGATTATTAATAATTTTGACATTCATAATAGTAATGCAAAACAACTTCCAGAAGCGTTTTGACATTCATAATCATAGTACTGTAATGCTAGTCGACGATAACATATTTCTTATCTGTAACTATTGAACAGCTAACAGATATACATTTTGAAAAACAGTAGTGCAAAGTAATGCAAAACAACTTCCAGAAGTGTCATGATAAATATTTCTAAATGGCTCATTAAGATACACGACATTGTCAATGTGCCATAAAATGACAGATTTATTAACGATTCTGATATTCATAATCACAGCATTGTAATGCCAGTCGATGATAAAATATTTCGTATCATTAACTATTGAACAACTAACAGAAACAAATTTTGAAAACCGTATTGCAAAGTACTGCAAAAAAAGTCCCAGAAGATAAATATTTCTAAATGGCCCATTAAGATACACAACATTGTCAATGTGCCATAAAATTACAGATTTATTAACGATTCTGACATTCATAATCATAGCATTGTAATGCCAGTCGACGATAAAATGTTTCTTATCTTTAACTATTGAACATCTAACAGAAACAAATTTTGAAAATCGTATTGCAAATACTGCAAAAGAATTCCCAGAAGATAAATATTTCTAAATGGCCCATTAATACACAGAAACACAACACAACATTGTCACTGTGCCTTAAAATGACAGATTATTAACGATATTAACATTCATAAGCAAATCATTGTAATGCCAGTCGACGATAAAATATTTAATATCTTTAACTATTGCACAGCTAACAGAAACAAATTTTGAAAACCGTAATGCAAAGTACTGCAAGAAAAGTCCTGGAAGTGAAGTGATAAATACGTCTAAATGACCCATTACGATACACAATATTGTCACTGTGCCATAAAATGACAGATTATTATTGATTTTGACATTCATAATCATAGCATTATAATGCTAGTCGACGATCAAATATTTCTTATCAGTAACTATTGAACAGCCAACAAAAATTAATTTTGGAAAACAGTAGTGCAAAGTACTGAAAAAAAAGTCCCAGAAATGTAATGAATATTATTAAATCCCATTAAGATAAGAGTTGAAGAAAACATTATGAACGCTGCAATTTCAAGACATATAGATGAGAACTGATGTGAAAGGAATACCAAGAAAAAAAAATCTGAATCAATGATTTCAAAAACAACCCATGTCACACATAACTAGTTTTGAAAATATTTATTAAACAATTGAATTACTCATTTCAGAAACAACATAAGTCACACAGAGCTGGTTTTTAAATAATACAGAAAAATTAATTATCTTTCTTAATTTATTTTAGGTGCATTCATTAGGTGCAGATATTTTTAACTATGTCTTTTGAAGAGAAAATTACTCAGTGCAAAACTAATCAGTTCTAACTAGTCAGTTCTAACAATGATTCAGTAAACTTTTTTCGTTCTATTTACTTTGTAAACTCAAGGGTCTTTTTGGGCTTTAACGTTAAATGCCGATAGCTATCACTATAACAGTACGAATCTATATGCTGCACTTTTGCTCAGGATTTGCTAAAGATATGCATTTTTGCAAAAGATCACTTGTTTACATGCAATAGCTTTATTTTTAGATCAAATTCTTAACTTTGAAATTTTTTCTTAACTTTGGAGAAAACGTATCAATTAGGTAAATCACCAATTTATGTAAAGTTTAAAATCTCTTTTTGGCAATGACAATGAAAAAGTATAATAATAACATAAAATAAAGTATAATAATGACAATGACAAAGTTTATAATCGATTGTTATTATTAATATTAATGTTCAGATGCTATTAGACTCCCTAACCTACAACGGCTATGGTAACTATTTGGCAAGTGTCCAACACATGATAATGCTTCTGGACAACTATTATTAACAATATACTGTAGAATGTTTATGTTCCTGTTTTTTTTTCTGTTACCTTAAAGTATGTTATCAAAAAATATCTCGCTCAAATATAGTATACATATAATACATATTATAAAGCTAATGTTATTGCCTATAAGAAATAACCAAAATATACAGGGTGTCAGGGTGTTATACCCTGTATATGTAGGTTATTTTTAAAGAAAATAACACAATTTGCTAAAATAAATGTTGAAACAGAGACAATAAGGGGAAAGAGAAGTACACGAAGAAGAATGATTTCCTGGCTTAGAAATTTTAGGGAATGGTTAGGCCTAACATTTCTTTCTTCTTTCTTTCTTTCTTTGATTCATGACATTTGGGGGGATTTTAGCCGCAAAACACCACGCTGGCCAGACGGGAATGCTCTAATATCGTCGGGGTCGGAAACGAGCAAGAGTTGATCAAGAGAGATCTCATAGGAAAGCTGAAAGATAGAAGGGATCTCACGCAAGACATGTTGAAATAAAGTGAGAATCCAGCTAGGGTACCTCGGGATTGCAACCCCCGTATTCACAAGAAGTGACTCGGGGGTCCAAATAATAATGTGAGTCCTAATGTGATAATGTCATATCACTTTATTACCTATGAATTCAATGAATGTATTGTTGAACGAACATTGCTTCCCTGAAAAACAATGAAAAATGAACAAACTATGATTAAAAAAATAACTAGGAACAAATTTCACATAAATGCAAGATCGAAAATTCCCTTCGTGCATGCTTAATGTTTGAAAATTTCATGGAATTTAAAGTACAAGAAATTTCCCCGGATATATTTTTAGTAATTTTCACATTTAAAACATTTGTCTGTTCTAGAAAATTTTAGGGCATGATTAGGCCTAACATTCAACAAACTATTTAAATCAGTTGTCAATAAAGTAAATATTGTTATGGTGATATCCATCCTCCGATAGGAGATATAACTTTAAGAAGAAATACATTAATAAGTAACACTGGAAAATTTTAGGAAACATTTTAAATTTCGTAAAAGCAGGAAATACTTTAGTTATTTCTGCCAAATATTCACCTGGTTCGACAAAATGTTCATGTTTTCATATCACATTAGGACGTATGAATTCAATCAATGTATTGTTGAACGAACATTGCTTCCATGAAAAACAATGAAAAATGACACAAACTATGATTAAAAAAAAATAACTAGGAACAAATTTTACATAAATGCAAGATCGAAAATCCCCTTCGTGCATGCCTAATGTCTGAAAATTTCATGGAATTTAAAGTACAAGAAATTTCCCCGGATATATTTTTGTACTTTTCACATTTAAAACATTTGTCTTTTTTAGGAACGTATATGTCAATGTTATAATTTGTCTTGAAATATTTCATGAAAAACGTATTACTCAAAGGTTTTTCATTTATTGGTAATTGTCGCGTTATTTGTAGTTTGTGGAACTTTAAGTCTTCTTCTCAGTCCAGCTACCCTAAGAAGGGTTTGGTGGCATTATGTTGTGGCCCTTTGCACGGTATGCCTCCATGTCTCCCGATCCTGTGCCATTGACGTGGCCCCATGTAGCCCTTGCTACATGGAACTTTAAGTAGGAAGACATTAATAAGTAACACTGGAAACTTTAAGGAAACATTTTAAATTTCATAAAAGCAGGAAATACTTTGTTATATCTGCCAAATATTCGCCCAGTTGGACAAAATGTTCATGTTTTCATATAACATTAGGACGTATGAATTCAATGAATGTATTATTGAACGAACATTGAAAACAATGAAAAATGACACAAACTATGATTAAAAAAAAATAACGATGAACAATTTTCACATAAATGCAAGATCGAAAATCCCCTTCGTGCATGCCTAAAGTTTGAAAATTTAATAGAATTTAAAGTCCAAGAAATTTTCCCGGATATATTTTAGTACTTTTCACATTTAAGACGTGTATTCCAATGTTATAATCTTTCTTGAAATATTTCATAAAACACGTATTACTCAACGGTTTTTCTTTTATTGGCAATTGTCGCGATATTTGTATAATACAGGGGTACTTATGTGGTATCATTATAAAGCTAATGTTATTGTCTATTACAAATAACCAAAATATACAGGGTGTTACACTAAAGAGAAGGAAGCTTATAGGTTTCACGTGTTTATTTGATATTCAATTGTTCATCTGATATTAGTATTAAATAGATGACGAAAAGCACTAAAACTTATTTGCAACTTTTTTTTATATAGCTTATAGGTTTCACATATCATGAGAGGAGAAAAATATCAAATACTACAAGTAATTATGCAGGGGAAAATTAGAGGAAAGAGGTCCATAGGAAGGAGACGAAACTCATGGATGAAAAACCTTAGAGAGTGGTTTGGCTGTACTAGCAACCAATTATTTAGAAATGCGGTCTCAAAAGTGAAGATCGCCTTGATGATTGCCGACCTTCGTATCGGAGATGGCACCTAAAGAAGAAGATAGGTTTCACGTGTTTATTTGATTTTCAATTGTTCATCTGATATTAGTATTAAATAGACGACGAAAAGTACTAAAACTTCTTTGTAACTTTTTTTTCTTATAGCTTATAGGTTTCACGTGATTATTTGATTTTCAATTGTTCTTCTGGCATTAGTATTAAATAGACGACGAAAAGTACTAAAACTTATTTTCAACTTTTTTTTCTTATAGCTTATAGGTTTCACGTATTTATTTGATTTGCAATTGTTCTTCTGGCATTAGTATTAAACAGACGACGAAAAGTACTAAAACTTCTTTTTAATTTTTTTTTCTATCTATACTAAGAACCGAGATATTTGCTGTGTCAATAAATCAAACAGACACATACAGTCTGATTACATACAAATATATGATTACATACAAATCAATCTAATTTTAGAATTCGCAACTATTAAACTGTTGTTTTTTTTTGCTCAAAAGAGCATTCTTTTGCTTAGAAAATCTTTAGTGTGTCTGCATCCTTTCAGTGCGAATTACCATATGCATGATGGGGGGCTCCCTAATTGATCCTGGGGCGTCCTATCCAGATTTTTCGATCCGGGACTCGCCGATGCGGAGAATGAAGGAGTTTATCCCGGGAGCGTATTAGGGGCCGGATATATCGCGATACGGGTATATCGGGAACAGCTTTCGGCGCGACCTTTCGGGGGGCACACAATGCATACGGAGATAAGCCCCCTTCCACCGGCGGTCTGGGGCAGATTGTTTTAATTTTTCAGGCGCCAGGTGCCCCCCATTTCACAGGAATTCGAACGAAACGGATAAAATCCGGCCGCAGCAAATAGAAAATAAAACAAAAAAATACGTGGAAGGGAGGAAAAAAACAAGACAGATAGGTCCCCGGGGCTTCCGAAGCAAATAACCGTAGCGGTATGTGGATGTGGGGTGGGTATATATATATATATATATATGTGAGTCTTATCCCGGGGATCTCATTTATACTATAAGACACGGGACTGGCATATATACCTGCATCATATCGATACACATACATTGGTGATGCTGTGGGAACATCTGACTGGGGTGTATTCAATATATACGCGGGACGTGTATACAGGGTGGGCCAAGTGTGCACTCGTCTAATGAGTTCCCGGGGGCGCAGCGCGCGTGTTTGCGCGTTCCCCGTTGCGGGGGGCGGTTAATAAGGGATGATGTTTACGGATTGTCGGGCACGCGCACCCCTCCGGTGAGTTAATTAAAATTTCATCCGGTTACCGGCTGGATGCGCTGCAAGAAAAGTCCTGCCGCCCCCCTGGGAAGACGGGGGCAGAGAGAGGAGGAACCCGGGGTCACCCCGTATAGGAAATAAAATGGGACGCAACCCGGCGAAGTAATATATATGTAATGTAGCCGTCGGCTCGTATGGCCCTCATATACAACCTAAATGTCCAAAAGACTTTTAGCCGGGACAGCCTGACCGCGCACCAGGATCACGTACTTGGGGAACAAATTGGTGGCGAGGACATATCTATGTGACGTGGCCAATGTACGAAACTAAAATTTATACGCGACAGTTGCGCCCCCCTCGCCGCCGCCGATATCGACGTTCCATTAGGCCCCCGAAAGTATTCCGGCGATAACCAAAGGGCAATTATGTAAACGCCAGCTCCTTTTTAATACCCGCCCTAGCAAGTGCGCGTTACTGTGGAAGTTTCCTCATATGCTTCCGCAAGAAAAATCCGGGCCGCAAATGGAACAATTAGCCCCTCGGGGGCATCAAGATTTTTCTCTCGCCCACATAAAAAACTAATTACATAAAGCAAAGTCTTCGCGCTCCTCCTTATTACGTCCCACACGAGATTGGGGCCGCAAGGGGCGGGAGGGATTCAATGATCTTTCGCTCCACTCACCGTGTTAACGACGGCCGCTCGCAGGTCTCTCCTGGAACAATAGAGGAACTGATAAGTTAACGTCGCCCCGGGCTAAAAATAGGGGATGATAAAAACGTGGGACCCGGGGCACAATCGGGGCCCGCACAATGGGGCCACCATCGCCAGCGGCCCCCCCGTTACACATTCCTCTGCCGAAAGGCGACCAATGCTAAGCGGGGCCCTCATTGGTATGCATGATATTCCTTCGGGGATAAGGACACGCACGTGAGTGCGGGAAAACTCGTCCTGCCTAAATAATGGCAAATATTTCCAGCAAACCAAAGAAACTTTATAGAGCAAAAAATAATATTGGTTTTTACTTATTATACGTTAAATGAAAATGATATTTTGAACGGAAAAATATACACGTTAAGATCACCAAATAGTATATCATGAAATGAATAGTTGTGAAAAAGATGTAATAAGTGATGAAATTTTGAAAAAGCTGCAGAAGCTGAGCTGAATCTGATTCCTAAAAAGTCGGAAGATGTTTATTTGAAAGAGTATTACAAGTTTTGGCAATGGCCAAGCATAAAAAACGCGGAGACAGTTACAGAAAATGTTATGCTTGCGTACTTTTTAGATCAGGTAAATTGTTCGAATTTAGATGCCATAAAATAGGTGCTTATGCATGATTTTCTCTATAACAAACATAGCATTATGAACTAGTCGACTACAAATATACTTATGTAGCGTAATACTTATGTAATATAAGTTTCTGCTAAAATCTGCCATCAACACAATAAATGTGCTATATATGTTTCTGTGAAACTTAAAATCACCAACATTTATCAAACTGTAGAATTAATATTGTAGTCTACCATCAAATTAAAAAGAAGGTAGACATTTGTCTGTGAAATAGATAGAAATACATATAAAAATTACCTAAATTTATCATACTGTATAATTTGTAATTGTAAAAAAATGCTAAACATTTTTCTGTGAGAATGATAGAAATACACGTTAAAATCACCACATTTTTCAAACCGTACTGTTTATATTAAAATCTGCCTTTATATTAAAAAATGATGCTATACATTTTTTGTGAAATGGCTAGAAATGCATATCGAAATCACGAAAATTTACCAACTGTAGAAATAATATTAGAATCTGAACATAACATAATAAAATCTGTGAACAGGATAGAGATACACATTAAAATACCCAAAATTTATCAAACTGTACTATTTATATTAGAATCTCCACATGAAATAAAAAAAATGCTATACATTTTTCTGTGAGAATGATAGAAATACACGTTAAAATGACCAAATTTTTCAAACTGTACTATTTATATTAATATCTGCCTTTATATTGAAAAAAAAAATGCTATACTATTTTTGTGAAATGGCTAGAAATGCATATCGAAATCATGAAGATTTATCCAACAGTAGAACTAATATTTGAATCTGTACATAACATAAAAAAAAACTGTGAACAGGATAGAGATACACATTAAAATACCAAAAATTTATCAAACTGTACCATTTATATTAGAATCTGCACATGAAATTAAAAAAAATGCTATACATTTTTCGGTGAAACGAATAGAATTACACGTTAAAATCATCAAATTTTTCAAAATGTACTATTTATATTAATGTCTGCCTTTATATTGAAAAAAATGCTATACATTTTTTGTGAAATGGCTAGAAATGCATATCGAAATCACGAAGATTTATCCAACTGTAGAATTAATATTTGAATCTGTACATAACATAAAAAAAAAACTGTGAACAGGATAGAGATACACATTAAAATACCCAAAATTTATCAAACTGTACTATTTATATTAGAATCTGCACATGAAATAAAAAAAATGCTATACATTTTTCTGTGAGAATGATAGAAATACACGTTAAAATCACCAAATTTTTCAAACTGTACTATTTATATTAATATCTGCCTTTATATTGAAAAAAAATGCTATACATTTTTTGTGAATTGGCCAGAAATGCATATCGAAATCACGAAAATTTATCCAACTGTAGATTTAATATTATAATCTGTACATAAATAATCTGTGAACATTATAGAGATACACATTAAAACACCCAATATTTATTAAACTGTACTATTTATATTAGAACCTGCACATGAAATTAAAAAAAAATCCTATACATTTTTCGGTGAAACGAATAGAAATACATATAAAAATCTTCTAAATTTATCAAACTGCAGAATTTATATTAGAATCTGCACAGGAAATTTAAAAAAAATTGCTACACATTTTTTTACGAGAATGATACAAATACACATTAAAATCACCAATTTTTTTCAAACTGAAGCATTTACACTAAAATCTGCCTCGAAATAAAAAAATTCTGTACTTTTTTTCTGCGAAATTGATAGAAATACATATCAAACCATTTTTTTTCACACTGTAGGGTTTATACTAAAATCTGCCTCGAAAAAAAATACTGTACATTTTTTCTGAGAAATGGATAGAAATACATATCAAAATCACCAAAATTTATCCAACTGCAGAATTTATATTAGAATTTGCACACGAAATCCATAAATTTGCTATATATTTTTCTGTGAAAAGGATAAAAATAGATAGACATTAAAATCACGAAAATTGATCAAAATGCAGATTTCTGTGGAATTTATATTAAAATCTGCCACACAATAAAAAAAAATCCTATAAATACATTCTTTAGTTTTGAATGTTCAACTCTTATATAATTTTTAAAATTTTAATTGTTTTATTTCTTCTTTATCAGGAGTACTTACTGGTAGTATTTAAATATAAAGATCTTTCTTGGTTTATGTTGTTTTAATTATTTTTATTGTTTCTTCTTCACTTGTGATGATGATCTCATTGATGCGGTTACTAAGCTGTTATTAATGGTAACATTTTTTCTCAAATTCTGCCAAAATGAATAACTGTGACGAAGATTTAATAAGTAATGAAATTTTGAAAAAAGCTGCTGAAGCTGAGGTGAGTCTGGTTCCTAAAAAGTCGGAAGATGTTTATAAGAAAGAGCATGACAAGTTTTGGCAATGGCTAACGATAAAAAACGATCTAAATAAATATAAAGAAAGATCATAATATTTAAATACTACCAATAAGTACTCCTGATAAAGAAGAAATAAAACAATTAAAATATAATAATAATTCAAAATGGACAAAACTATAACAAATTTTGTTATAAAATTTCGTTTGCCATTTTATAGCGTATTAATATTTTTTCTACTAAACGTGAATATCATTGAAATTTTCCAATATTACTCAAAATGAATCATTAAGTCATAAAAATGATGAATGAAGTACATTCGTTAGTTTTGAATCTTAAACTCGTAGATAATTTTTATAACATTTCGTTTGCCATTTTACTGCTTATTAATATTTCTTGTACGACACATGAAAATCATTGATATTTTCCAATATTACTCAAAAAGAATCATTAAGTCATAAAAATTATGAATGCAGTACATTCTTCAGTTTTGAATCTTTAACTCGTAGATAATTTTTATGATATTTCATTTGCCATTTTATTGCTTATTAATATTTCTTGTACTTAAATGTGAAAATTATTGATTTTTTCCAATATTACTCAAAAAGAATCATTAAGTCAATAAAATGATGAATGAAGTACATTATTTAGTTTTGAATCTTTAACTTGTAGATAATTTTTATAATATTTCGTTTGCCATTTTATAACTTCTAAATATTTCTTGTACTAAACGTGAAAATCATTTAAACTTTCCAATATTACTAAAAAATAATCATTAGTCATAACAATGAAGAATGCTGTACATTCATTAGTTATGAATCTTTAACTCGTAGATAATTTTTATAACTTTACGTTTGCCATTTTATAACATATTGATATTTCCTGTACTAAACGTGAAAATCATTGAAATTTTCCAATCTTTCGCAAAAAGAATCATTAAGTCATAAAAATGATGAATGCACTAAATTTTTTTAGTTTGGAATCTTTAACTCGCAGATAATTTTTATAACATTTTGTTTGTCACTTTATAGCTTATTAATATTTCTTGTACTAAACGTGAAAATCATTGAAATTTTCCAATATTTCTCAATAAGAATCATTAAGTCATAAAATTTATGAATGAAGTACATTCTTTTGTTTCGAATCTTTAACTCATAGATAATTTTTATAATATTTCGTTTGCCACTTCATAACTTGTTAATATTTCCTGTGCTAAACGTGAAAATCATTGAACTTTTACAATGAAACTCAAAAAGGATCATTAGTCATAAAAATTATGAATGCAGTACATTTTTTTGTTTTAAATCTTTTACTCGTAGATAATTTTTATAATATTTCGTTTGCGATTTTATAACTTATTAAATATTTCTTGTACTAATCGTGAAAATAATTGAAATTTTCCAATATTTCTCAAAAAGAATCATTAAGTCATTAAAATGTACCCAAATCTCTAGGTACTATTGAATCTAGAACTTATTGAATATTTCCAAATATATATGCTTCTAAAAAAAACATGATAGAAATTGATTTATTTAATGTAGTTCTTCGTTCTTAGTAGAATGCGCTATAAAATTAATAAAATTCTTCCTGAATTGAATACAATTTCTAAGAATTGTATTAACATTTCCTTAAACAAATTCCTCTATTCTTCTGAAATTTGCGAATTTTCGTCTCAAAATTATTTCATTAATGCTGGGGAGATACTGTTTCAAGTTTTGTTGACTGTGCACTACAAAGGGTTTCTTCGATTGCCTTGAACTTGGTTATAATTATTCTGGAATTAGTTCTTTTTTCCAAAAATTTCTGTACAAATTATTATGGAATTTGCTAATGCAATTTTCATTAAAGCCCCTAAAAATTGTAACATTGGTATAATGGGTTTTAAATTAGTAATAATTCTTCTGGAATTAATTACAAATGTCTACAATGTACTCATTGTTGTTACAGTTAACAGTAAATATGGTATAAATACGTTCTAAAGCTGCTATAACTCTTCCGAAAAATAATTATAATATTTTTTTTTATAATCATGTATTATTTTTAGGACAAATATGTAGTATTTTCTATACATTACCATAATACCTAGAAAATTTGTATGTTTTATTAAATTGCTACAACTCTCATGAAATTTACTATAGATTTCTACAATGTGCTGAAAATTGCTTTGAATTTCTAGAAAGTGCTGAAAATTGCTATATATTTTTGGAATGTGCCGAAAATTGCAATACATTTCTATAATGTTCTATAAATTGCTTTAGTTTTATTTACTATAGATTTCTACAATGTGCTGAAATTGCTATCAATTTCTAGAAAGTGCTGAAAATTGTAATACATTTTTGGGATGTGTCCAAAATTAAAATAAGTTTCTATAATGCCCTATAAATTACTTTAAATTTCTATAAAATTCTGAAAAATTTCTATATTTGGTGAAGTTTGATAGGAATTTTTAGAATGTACTGAAAATCGCTTTTGTCCTGAGTAAATTTTGTAAAATAGAATGCTAAAAAGAAATAATATTTCTTATATTTCCTACAGATTTGTTATAACTAATCTGAAATAGTTTTTTGTTTGAGATTTCTATACAATTATTATGGAATTTGTTCTAATTAAAGTAATTTTCAGTCCTACAGTACTTTGTAAAATTGATGGTAATTGATGCTATTACTTTTCATATTTTGTTAGCCACAGTAATATTGTCCTCTAAATCAGTGAAATATTGAAAACATTTTTATTGCCCGTGGCCCACTTCGATGTATTACATAACCCCTCCAATATATCACATTACATTTCTAAACTCAAATAAAATTTTATCACGTACGAATTACAATAAAAATTTCTTGACCAGGCGCATCCACCATCGACCCTCAATCAAAATTAATTATTAATAATTTCAAATTCTGGTAAAAATACTTACAATCTACTATCAACTACTTATCAATAATTTTGGCAAATTATTTAGGCCAAAAGGTTGCCCAATAAGTTTTCCGCGATTTTTTTTTTAAGAATTCCTTTATATTAACTACCCGGCGCCTCCACCATCAACAAATAATAAAGATTTCAGAAATTTGAATCATTGCAAATATGTATATCAACCTTGATCTCGTTAACCCATAAGAGTCTCCTGATTAAAATAAAAAATCATTATGAGTAAATATTGCATACTTGCATTCATCACAAATCAGTGACTTGCAATTTCAAGGCAGCATTGCTCATCAGTAAAATTTAACGACATGAATTTTAATATGCTCTTTATTAAAACTTAAATTATAATAACACTATACAAACAATTTATTAGTTTACTTCATGTTGCTAATGTAATAATTAAGTATCAATAATAAATTTTAGTACCTATTTATTGATCGAAGCCATAAAGCCATTAGGCTTTAATATATCCAATCGCAAAGTAATGAAGATATTCGACATTAAGTTTACACCTTCTAAACAAGTACTTACATTACAGACGGTAATAAATTATAAATAATACTAAACGTCAGAAATCAATTAATGATCGAATGCCACGTAATAATTACGTCACTGAAATTTTCAAGTAACAATTAAATGTTTGTATTGCGATAAACCATCGTTTAATTAACTTGTTATCAATGTACAGGTATATTTTCCACAAATTAAGATACTCAGAAGGAAATGTATATAACTTTCAGATAAGTTATCTACAATTTTGTGAAGGCGCTTAAAGTTTTTTTTATTTTTTATTACTTAAATTCTTGTTATTAACAATGAGGCAAAATACTTAATACTAAATAAGTACTTACTGGTATTTATTTTTAATTATTTTATTATTAATTTTTATTGCCTTACTAGTTTCGGTTTATAAAGAAAACATCTTCAGGGGCATATGTATTTAATGTGTATATTACTCGTATATGCATCTGAAGATGTTTTTTTTTATAAACCGAAACTAGTTAGGCGATAAAAATAAATAATAAAATAAATTAAAATAAATACCATTAAGTACTTATTAAAACAAACTTAAATATATACGAGTAATAGATCAAACCTTAAAATTTTTTTTTTTTAGTTGATATTTTCATTGATACACTCTCGAAGATACCAAATTTAGTAATTCTGTAGATGTCCCAAAAGAAAATTACTGGAAAATACAATATTACAGGAAAGAAATCGAACATTACAATTGAAATTATTAAGTGCCTAGTTATAAATAACTAGCTATGTATAGTTTTTGCACGGTATCATTATTGCTAGTTAATTATAATTTATAATAATTAAGCATGTAATTACGCCGTTTACAAGTAAATTATCCAGATATAATGAAGGCCAATTAAAAATAGTAAGCGGCAACATTTTTGTACACACACGGTGCAGGCAATAAGTTTTGCTACAATTTGGTCATAAACTGGAAGACTCATATCCTCTAATAGTGCAATAATAATTAATAATAAAATCATAAGTAATAATGCATTAAATTTTATTTCTGTAGCAACATGCAACATGTAGTAATATTTAATATGAAACTGCATGAATTTATATGAATATGTATTGATTAAAGGGTTTTACTTCGTGATACATGATTAATATTTAAATAACATACTTAATTAACCAGTAATAATAATAATAAATGCGTTATCAGCAAAGTTGAAAGTGTTCTTTATTTAAACGAGTATTATTTATTTACTTAAATAGTATTTATTATCTAAATACAAAGTGTCCCACAACTTCATGGCATATATTTAGGAGCATGCTAAGAAAGGCAAAATTAAATGAAAATGTAATTATTTTTTTCTCTAATCGTTTTGTTTCCAAAATATGAGTCATTATCGTGTTACTTAGCAAATCAGTTTTCTTATTAACATTTCTACTACAGTAGATTTGGAAATCTGATATTTTGCGACGAGTCACTCACTATCAATACACATATTCACAAATAATTACAATCATCTGCACTTCTTATTTGCACTTCTTCCTGAAACATCTTGTACTTGATCCTGGTCATGTTAGGTTAGTTTGGGTTAGGTTAGGTTATATTTTTAACAAATGAGAAATAATCGTAAGTGACAGTTGTAACCATTGAATAACGATAGGACACATGCTCATATGACATTTTTTTTACTTAGAATCATCCATACTACAACTTCATAAAATATTTGCACTTCCTCCTGAAATACCCTGTACTTGATCCTGGTCATGCTAGGTTAGTTTGGGTTAGGTTAGGTTATCTTTTTAACAAATGACAAATAATCGTAATTGACAGTTGTAACCATTCATTAACGATAGGACACATGCTCATATGACTTTTTTACTTAGAATCGTCTATATTACAACTTCCCCAAATATTTGCACTTCCTCCTGAAACACCTTGTACTTGATCCTGGTCATGTTAGGTTAGTTTGGGTTAGGTGGATGTTAATTTCCAATATTACGTGCATACTTTTGATCGTACTTAGGAAGTAATTTGTCCTTTCATTCCTAAAATTCCACACTATGCACTGTACGAGTCTGTAATTGGAAGCAAAGTTTAATTGGTGTGCAAAAGTCGTACGTGTAAAACTCCACGGCAATTGCTTCGTGTAAAACTAATTCGCCTCGTGTGGCTATGCAAAAAAAAAACGCGATTGCGAGCGCCAAAAAAAAAAACCCGATCTACATGCGCAATCTCTGCCGGAAGTTGTATCTCAAGGAGCCTCTGATAGTGAGGCAATTACACGAAACTTAATGAACGAAATTTGTAATATTTGGCAGCGCCGATTAATTACGACTTGTACGACTTTTAAGTGCAATTATAGTAACGAAAACAATTTAGCATAGATATGCGAAGGCATATTTCGCGATTCAAGTTATGAAACAATCAGTGGTGGATGAAAGTCGAAGACTGAACTTTCCACATTTACCAAACCCGTTCTAGGATTTTTATTTTTATTGCAGTTGATTGGTAGTTTGCTGCCCGTGCAATATTTGACAGAAAATTAAACGGCGATGGCAATTCAATATGTGCGAGTCGAATGCGTGATATCGAGCTTCGCTCTTTGCTCAATAAATTTCTGTTTGTTTCACGTATCGCGGACGTAAAATTCACGGCCGTTTTAATCGTATTGTTCCTGGTGATAGATTTATAGGCGATACAGCTGAAAACGGAGTGACTTGGCGCGGGCGGATTTCGCCGGTGGGAATAATGGCTATAGTCTCACGGCCGAGTGGCGCACCTCAGCGGCGAAATTCTCCGATAATCAAATCCGCGCTACATTTATCGCCACAATTGTCCTGCCTCGCCTTCCAGTATCGGAACCAAGGAGCCATTTACAGCCGCCACATACCACAATTATCGCATAACGCGTCCAAGGCTGCGTTTTGATTAACTCCAAGTGCCTCGGTTCGGTGTTAATTAACGGAGGAGTGGCACAATCTGCGCCTCCGCTTCTTTAATCGCCCGGTCCGGAGGAGGAGGAGGAGGAGGAGGAGGTTGTGGAGGCGCGCGGTTTTTATATTTCTGGAGGATACCTCCAAAAAAATGCTCAACCAAAACGTGTTCACTGTAGTGAAGCACATCTAGCAAACTACAGAGGATACATGGTTGCAAATGAAATGCAAAAACAAAAAGGCAAACGCAATAAAAAAAAAACAATGACGATTTCATTTGACGATCTCTATGATCTATTTTCTGATAGATATAATCTATCAGTCAATATCCAAGACAGTAGACACAAAATTTTATAATCATCGTTGAAACTTTTGAAACAGTATTCAATATTTTAGTAGAAATCATCAAAATTTTGGCAGAAACATTGACAATTGTATAGGAATCAATGAAAATTTCTCGATAATGATTAAAATTTTGCCTAAAAATAGCAACTTCTACAGTAACCATTAATATTTCGACTGTCATTGAAATGTTATCAGAATAATTCAAATTTTGGTGGAAATAATTCAAAGTTTGACAGAAATTATTGAAAGTTGGCAGTCATCATTGAAATTTTAACGGAATCATTTAAACTTTGTTAGAAATGATTAAAATTTTGGGAGAAGCAATTACAAATTTGAGATATTAAACAGAATAATAAAATTTTTGGTGGAAATAACTTGACTAATGAGAACCACCAGTTCGTAACTGGTCTCAAGTTGTCTACGAAAGTAGTAACCAATTTGTACACTACACTTCATTAAAATTTAAATCAAACATCATAGACAGTAATCTATGATTTGACGATTTCTATGATCTATTTTCTGATAGATATAAACTATCAGTCAATATCCAAGACAGTAGACACAAAATTTTACAATCATGGTTGAAACTTATGAAACAGTATTCAATATTTTAGTAGAAATGATCGAAATTTTGAAAGAAACATTGATAATTGTATAGGAATCAATGGAAGTTTTTGATAATGATTAAAATTTTGCCGAAAAATAGGAACTTCTACAGTAACCATTAATATTTTGACTGTCATTGAAATGTTATCGGAATAATTCAAATTTTGGGGGAAATAATTCAAACTTTGACAGAAATTATTGAAAGTTTGACAGTCATCATTGAAATTTTAACGGAATCATTTAAACTTTGTTAGAAATGCTTAAAATTTTGGGAGAAGCAATTACAAATTTGAGATATTAAACAGAATAATTAAAATTTTGGTGGAAATAACTTGACTAATGAGAACCACCAGTTCGTAACTGGTCTCAAGTTGTCTGCGAAAGTAGTAACCAATTTGTACGCTACACTTCATTAAAATTTAAATCAAACATCATAGACAGTAATCTATGATTTGACCATTTCTATGATCTATTTTCTGATAGATATAATCTATCAGTTAATATCCAAGACGGTAGACACAAAATTTTACAATCATCGTTGAAACTTTTGAAACAGTATTCAATATTTTAGTAGAAATGATCGAAATTTTGACAGAAACATTGACAATTGTATAGGAATCAATGATAATTTCTCGATAATGAATAAAATTTTGCCAAAAAATTGCAACTTCTACAGTAACCATTAATATTTTGACTATCACTGAAATGTTATCAGAATAATTCAAATTTTGGTGGAAATAATTCAAACTTTGACAGAAATTATTGAAAGCTTGACAGTCATCATTGAAATTTTAACGGAATCATTTAAACTTTGTTAGAAATGATTAAAATTTTGCGAGAAGCAATTACAAATTTGAGATATTAAACAGAATAATTAAAATTTTGGTGGAAATAACTTGACTAATGAGAACCACCTGTTCGTAACTGGTCTCAAGTTGTCTACGAAAGTAGTAACCAATTTGTACACTATACTTCATTAAAATTTAAATCAAACATCATAGACAGTAATCTATGATTTGACGATTTCTATGATCTATTTTCTGATAGATATAATCTATCAGTCAATATCCAAGACAGTAGACGCAAAATTTTACAATCATCGTTGAAACTTTTGAAACAGTATTCAATATTTTAGTAGAAATGATCGAAATTTTGACAGAAACATTGACAATTGTATAGGAATCAATGATAATTTCTCGATAATGATTAAAATTTTGCAGAAACATAGCAACTTCTACAGTAACCATTAATATTTTGACTGTCATTGAAATGTTATCAGAATAATTCAAATTTTGGTGGAAATAATTCAAACTTTGACAGAAATTATTGAAAGTTTGGCAGTCATCATTGAAATTTTAATGGAATCATTTAAACTTTATTAGAAATGATTAAAATTTTGGGAGAAGCAATTACAAATTTGAGATATTAAACGGAATAATTACAATTTTGGTGGAAATAACTTGACTAATGAGAACCACCAGTTCGTAACTGGTCTCAAGTTGTCTACAAAAGTAGTAACCAATTTGTACACTACACTTCATTAAAATTTAAATCAAACATCATAGACAGTAATCTATGATTTGACGATTTCTATGATCTATTTTCTGATAGATATAATCTATCAGTCAATATCCACGACAGTAGACACAAAATTTTGCAATCATCGTTGAAACTTTTGAAACAGTATTTCAATATTTTAGTAGAAATGATCGAATTTTAACAGAAATATTGTCAATTGTATAGGAATCAATGATAATTTCTCGATAATGATTAAAATTTTGCCTAAAAATAGCAACTTCTACAGTAACCATTAATATTTTGACTGTCATTGAAATGTTATCAGAATAATTCAAAATTTGGTGGAAATAATTCAAACTTTGACAGAAATTATTGAAAGTTTGACAGTCATCATTAAAATTTTAACGGAATCATTTAAACTTTGTCAGAAATGATTAAAATTTTGGGAGAAGCAATTACAAATTTAAGATATTAAACAGAATAATTAAAATTTTGGTGGATATAACTTGACTAATGAGAACCACCAGTTCTTAACTGGTCTCAAGTTGTCTACGAAAGTAGTAACCAATCTGTACATGACACTTCATTAAAATTTAAATCAAACATCATAGACAGTAATCTATGATTTGACGATTTCTATGATCTATTTTCTGATAGATATAATCTATCAGTCAATATCCAAGATAGTAGACACAAAGTTTTACAATCATCGATTAAACTTTTGAAACAGTATTCAATATTTTAGTAGAAATGATCGAAATTTTGACAGAAACATTGACAATTGTATAGGAATCAATGATAATTTCTCGATAATGATTAAAATTTTGCCGACAAATAGCAACTTCTACAGTAACCATTAATATTTTGACTGTCATTGAAATGTTATCAGAATAATTCAAATTTTGGTGGAAATAATTCAAACTTTGACAGAAATGATTGAAAGTTTGACAGTCATCATTGAAATTTTAAAGGAATCATTTAAACTTTGTTAAAAATGATTAAAATTTTGGGAGAAGCAATTACAAATTTGAGATATTAAACAGAATAATTAAAATTTTGGTGGAAATAACTTGACTAATGAGAACCACCAGTTCGTAACTAGTCTCAAGTTGTCTACGAACGTAGTAACCAATTAGTACACTACACTTCATTAAAATTTAAATCAAACATCATAGACAGTAATCTATGATTTGACGATTTCTATGATCTATTTTCTGATAGATATAATCTATCAGTCAATATCCAAGACAGTAGACACAAAATTTTACAATCATCGTTGACACTTTTGAAACAGTATTCAATATTTTAGTAGAAATGATCGAAATATTTACAGAAACATTGACAATTGTATAGGAATCAATGATAATTTCTCGATAATGATTAAAATTTTGCCAAAAAATAGGAACTTCTACAGTAACCATTCATATTTTGACTGTTATTGAAATGTTATCAGAATAATTCAAATTTTGGTGGAAATAATTCAAACTTTGACAGAAATTTTTGAAAGTTTGACAGTAATCATTGAAATTTTAACGGAATCATTTAAACTTTGTTAGAAATGATTAAAATTTTGGGAGAAGCAATTACAAATTTGAGATATTAAACAGAGTAATTAAAATTTTGGTGGAAATTACTTGACTAATGAGAACCCCCAGTTCGTAACAGGTCTCAAGTTGTCTACGAAAGTAGTAACCAATTTGTACACTACACTTCATTAAAATTTAAATCAAACATCATAGACAGTAATCTATGATTTGACCATTTCTATGATCTATTTTCTGATAGATATAATCTATTAGTCAATATCCAAGACAGTAGACACAAAATTTTACAATCATCGTTGAAACTTTTGAAACAGTATTCAATATTTTAGTAGAAATGATCGAAATTTTGGCAGAAACATTGACAATTGTATAGGAATCAATGATAATTTCTCGATAATGATTAAAATTTTGCCGAAAAATAGCAACTTCTACAGTAACCATTAATATTTTAACTGTCATTGAAATGTTATCAGAATATTTGAAATTTTGGTGGAAATAATTCAAACTTTAACAGAAATTATTGTAAGTTTGACAGTCATCATTGAAATTTTAACGGAATCATTTAAACTTTGTTAGAAATGATTAAAATTTTGGGAGAAGCAATTACAAATTTGAGATATTAAACAGAATAATTAAAATTTTGGTGGAAATAACTTGACTAATGAGAACCACCAGTCCGTAACTGGTCTCAAGTTGTCTACGAAAGTAGTAACCAATTTGTACACTACACTTCATTAAAATTTAAATAAAACATCATAGACAGTAATCTATGAATTGACGATTTCTATGATCTATTTTCTGATAGATATAATCTATCAGTCAATATCCAAGACAGTAGACACAAAATTTTACAACCATCGTTGAAACTTTTGAAACAGTATTCAATATTTTAGTAGAAATGATCGAAATTTTGGCAGAAACATTGACAATTGTATAGGAATCAATGATAATTTCTCGATAATGATTAAAATTTTGCCGAAAAATAGCAACTTCTACAGTAACCATTAATATTTTGACTGTCATTGAAATGTATCATGACCGTTATCAGAACTATTCAAATTTTGGTGGAAACAATTCAAACTTTGACAGAAATTATTGAAAGTTTGACAGTCATCATTGAAATTTCAACGGAATCATTAAACTTTGTTAGAAATGATTAAAATTTTGGGAGAAGCAATTACAAATTTGAGATATTAAACAGAATAATTAAAATTTTGGTGGAAACAACTTGACTAATGAGAACCACCAGTTCGTAACTGGTCTCAAGTTGTCTACGAAAGTAGTAACCAATTTGTACACTACACTTCATTAAAATTTAAATCAAAATCATAGACAGTAATCTATGATTTGACGATTTCTGTGATCTATTTTCTGATAGATATAATCTATCAGTCAATATCCACAACAGAAGGCACAAAATTTTACAATCATCGTTGAAACTTATGAAACAGTATTCAATATTTTAGTAGAAATGATCAAAATTTTGACAGAAACATTGACAATTGTATTGGAATCAATTATAATTTCTCGATAATGATTAAAATTTTGCAGAATATTGGAACTTCTACAGTAACCATTAATATTTTGACTGTCATTGAAATGTTATTAGAATAATGCAAATTTTGGTGGAAATAATTCAAACGTTATAGAAATTATTGAAAGTTTGACAGTCATCATTGAAATTTTAACGGAATCATTTAAACTTTGTTAGAAATGATTAAAATTTTGGGAGAAGCATTTACAAATTTGAGATATTAAACAGAATAATTTAAATTTTGGTGGAAATAACTTGACTAATGAGAACCACCAGTTCGTAACTGGTCTCAAGTTGTCTACGAAAGTAGTAACCAATTTGTACACTACACTTCATTAAAATTTAAATCAAACATCATAGACAGTAATCTATGATTTGACGATTTCTATGATCTATTTTCTGATAGATATAATCAATCAGTCAATATCCGAGACAGTAGACACAAAATTTTACAATCATCGTTGAAACTTTTGAAACAGTATTCAATATTTCAGTAGAAATGATCGAAATTTTGCCAGAAACATTGACAATTGTACAGGAATCAATGATAATTTCCCGATAATGATTAAAATTTTGCCGAAAAATAGCAACTTCTACAGTAACCATTAATATTTTGACTGTCATTGAAATGTTATCAGAATAATTCAAATTTTGGTGAAAATAATTCAAACTTTGACAGAAATTATTGGAAGTTTGACAGTCATCATTGAAATTTTAACGGAATCATTTAAACTTTGTTAGAAATGATTAAAATTTTAGGAGAAGCAATTACAAATTTGAGATATTAAGCAGAATAATTAAAATTTTGGTGGAAATAACTTGACTAATGAGAACCACCATTTCGTAACTGGTTTCAAGTTGTCTACGAAAGTAGTAACCAATTTGTACTCTACACTTTATTAAAATTTAAATCAAACATCATAGACAGTAATCTATGAATTGACGATTTCTATGATCTATTTTCTGATAGATATAATCCATCAGTCAATATGCAAGACAGTAGACACAAAATTTTACAATTATCGTTGACACTTTTGAAACAGTATTCAATATTTTAGTAGAAATGATCGAAATATTTACAGAAACATTGACAATTGTATAGGAATCAATGATAATTTCTCGATAATGATTAAAATTTTGCCAAAAAATAGGAACTTCTACAGTAACCATTCATATTTTGACTGTCATTGAAATGTTATCAGAATAATTCAAATTTTGGTGGAAATAATTAAAACATTGACAGAAATTATTGAAAGTTTGACAGTCTTCATTGAAATTTTAACGGAATCATTTAAACTTTGTTAGAAATGATTACAATTTTGGGAGAAGCAATTACAAATTTGAGATATTAAACAGAATAATTAAAATTTTGGTGGAAATAACTTGACTAATGAGAACCACCAGTTCGTAACTGGTCTCAAGTTGTCTACGACAGTAGTAACCAACTTGTACACTACATTTCATTAAAATTTAAATCAAAGATCATAGACAGTAATCTATGATTCGACGATTTCTATGATCTATTTTCTGATAGATATAATCTATCAGTCAATATCCAAGACAGTAGACACAAAATTTTGCAATCATCGTTGAAACTTTTAAAACTGTATTCAATATTTTAGTAGAATTGACCGAAATTTTGACAGAAACATTGACAATTGTAGAGGAATCAATGATAATTTCTCGATAATGATTAAAAATTTGCCAAAAAATAGCAACTTCCACAGTAACCATTAATATTTTGACTGTCATTGAAATTTTATCAGAATAATTCACATTTTGGTGGAAATAATTCAAACTTTGACAGGAATTATTGAAAATTTGACAGTCATCATTGAAATTTTAACGGAATCATTTAAACTTTGTTAGAAATGATTAAAATTTTGGGAGAAGCAATTACAAATTTGAGATATTAAACAGAATAATTAAAATTTTGGTGGAAATAACATGACTAATGAGAACCACCAGTTCGTAACTGGCCTCAAGTTGTCTACGAAAGTAGAAACCAATTTGTACACTACACTTCATTAAAATTTAAATCAAACATCATAGACAGTATTCTATGATTTGACGATTTCTATGATCTATTTTCTGATAGATATAATCCATCAGACAATATCCAAGACAGTAGACACAAAATTTTACAATCATCGTCGAAACTTTTGAAAGAGTATTCAATATTTTAGTAGAAATGATCGAAATTTTGCCAGAAACATTGACAATTGTATAGGAATCAATGATAATTTCTCGATAATGATTAAAATTTTGCAGAACATTGGAATTTCTACTGTAATCATTAATATTTTGACTGTCATTGAAATGTTGTCAGAATAATTCAAATTATGGTGGAAATAATTCAAACTTTGACAGAAATTATTGAAAGTTTGACAGTCATCATTGATATTTTAACGGAATCATTTAAACTTTGTTAGAAATGATTAAAATTTTGGGAGAAGCAATTACAAATTTGAGATATTAAACAGAATAATTAAAATTTTGGTGGAAACAACTTGACTAATGAGAACCACCAGTTTGTAACTGGTCCCAAGTTGTCTACGAAAGTAGTAACCAATTTGTACACTACACTTCATTAAAATTTAAATCAAACATCATAGACAGTAATCTATCATTTGACGATTTCTATGATCTATTTTCTGATAGATATAATCTATCAGTCAATATCCAAGACAGTAGACACAAAATTTTACAATCGTCGTTGAAACTTTTGAAACAGTATTCAATATTTTAGTAGAAATGATCAAAATTTTGGCAGAAACATTGACAATTGTATAGGAATCAATGATAATTTCTCGATAATGATTAAAATTTTGCCAAAAAATAGGAACTTCTACAGTAACCATTAATATTTTGACTGTCATTGAAATGTTTTCAGAATAATTAAAATTTTGGTGGAAATAATTAAAACTTTGACAGAAATTATTGAAAGTTTGACACTCATCATTGAAATTTTAACGGAATCATTTAAACTTTGTTAGAAATGATTAAAATTTTGGGAGAAGCAATTACAAATTTGAGATATTAAACAGAATAATTAAAATTTTGGTGGAAACAACTTGACTAATGAGAACCACCAGTTTGTAACTGGTCCCAAGTTGTCTACGAAAGTAGTAACCAATTTGTACACTACACTTCATTAAAATTTAAATCAAACATCATAGACAGTAATCTATGATTTGACAATTTCTATGATCTATTTTCTGATAGATATAATCTATCAGTCTATATCCAAGACAGTAGACACAAAATTTTCCAATCATCGTTGAAACTTTTGAAACAGTATTCAATATTTTAGTAGAAATGATCGAAATTTTGACAAAAACATTGACAATTGTATAGGAATCAATGATAATTTGTCGATAATGATTAAAATTTTGCCGAAAAATAGCAACTTCTACAGTAACCATTAATATTTTGACTGTCATTGAAATGTTATCAGAATAATTCAAATTTTGGTGGAAATAATTCAAACTTTGACAGAAATTATTGAAAGTTTGACAGTCATCATTGAAATTTTAACGGAATCATTTAAACTTTGTTAGAAATGATTAAAATTTTGGGAGAAGCAATTACAAATTTGAGATATTAAACAGAATAATTAAAATTGTGGTGGAAATAACTTGACTAATGAGAACCACCAGTTCGTAACTAGTCTCAAGTTGTCTACGAACGTAGTAACCAATTTGTACACTACACTTCATTAAAATTTAAATCAAACATCATAGACAGTAATCTATGATTTGACGATTTCTATGATCTATTTTCTGATAGATATAATCTATCAGTCAATATCCAAGACAGTAGACACAAAATTTAAAATCGTCGTTGAAACTTTTGAAACAGTATTCAATATTTTAGTAGAAATGATCGAAATTTTGACAAAAACATTGACAATTGTATAGGAATCAATGATAATTTGTCGATAATGATTAAAATTTTGCCGAAAAATAGCAACTTCTACAGTAACCATTAATATTTTGACTGTCATTGAAATGTTATCAGAATAATTCAAATTTTG
Source organism: Othius punctulatus (assembly GCA_951805005.1). Taxonomy (NCBI): domain Eukaryota; kingdom Metazoa; phylum Arthropoda; class Insecta; order Coleoptera; family Staphylinidae; genus Othius; species Othius punctulatus. Next base: position 11,985,533 of record OX638145.1, read on the forward strand.
GCGGAAATAATTCAAACTTTGACAGAAATTATTGAAAGTTTGACAGTCATCATTGAAATTTTAACGGAATCATTTAAACTTTGTTAGAAATGATTAAAATTTTGGGAGAAGCAATTACAAATTTGAGAAATTAAACAGAATAATTAAAATTTTAGGTGGAAATAACTTGACTAATGAGAACCACCAGTTCGTAACTGGTCTCAAGTTGTCTACGAAAGTAGTAACCAATTTGTACACTACACTTCATTAAAATTTAAATCAAACATCATAGACAGTAATCTATGATTTGACCATTTCTATGATCTATTTTCTGATAGATATAATCTATCAGTCAATATCCAAGACAGTAGACACAAAATTTTACAATCATCGTTGAAACTTTTGAACAGTATTCAATATTTTAGTAGAAATGATCGAAATTTTGACAGAAACATTGACAATTGTATAGGAATCAGTAATAATTTCTCGATAATGATTAAAATTTTGCCAAAAAATAGCAACTTCTACAGTAACCATTAATATTTTGACTGTCATTGAAATGTTATCAGAATAATTCAAATTTTGGTGGAAATAATTCAAACTTTGACAGAAATTATTGAAAGTTTGACAGTCATCATTGAAATTTTAACGGAATCATTTAAACTTTGTTAGAAATGATTAAAATTTTGGGAGAAGCAATTACAAATTTGAGAAATTAAACAGAATAATTAAAATTTTAGGTGGAAATAACTTGACTAATGAGAACCACCAGTTCGTAACTGGTCTCAAGTTGTCTACGAAAGTAGTAACCAATTTGTACACTACACTTCATTAAAATTTAAATCAAACATCATAGACAGTAATCTATGATTTGACGATTTCTATGATATATTTTCGGATAGATATAATCTATCAGTCAATATCCAAGACAGTAGACACAAAATTTTACAATCATCGTTGAAACTTTTAAAACTGTATTCAATATTTTAGTAGAAATTATCGAAATTTTGACAGAAACATTGACAATTGTATAGGAATCAATGATAATTTCTCCGAAAAATCGTCCTGATTATTAAATAAATTTCGGACGGCCGTTATTTTGGAGCGTGACCGTTTGCGCGGCTGCCTAACGGCATCCCATCCAATCTTCCTCTGAACAATCTCCTCAGCTAACGAATCTCTGAGACGGTGCAGACGGGAATTGCAGGGGAGTTTATTTTAAGTGAACGACGCGAATACTTACATTTGAGGCGCATTTCGTTAATGAAAGAAGCGCGCCTTTCAGGTGGGCCCCCGTTAAGTTCATAATTAGGCCCGTTATTATTCAGTCGCGTCTTATCGCGGCCGGTAATTTGTGCATTTGTATGCCTCTTCTTGGGCGTGTCGCACAGATGTGCACCGCATTTTTTGTGCCCCCGCGAGAAGAGCTGGTTTCTGAGAACGGCTAAATGGGGCGCATGCAAGCGCGTGCATGCACCGGGCGTCGCGACGCCGCGCGCACCATCCCCCCTTTCCACCCCCGGGGATCCATACCGGGGCTGCGTCGCGCACCAGACGGTGCCGCCATCTTGACAGCCCAACTGCCCCCGGAGGTAAGACACGCGACGTCTTGTTTATTCGACCCCCGGAAGACCTGAACGACCCAAAGGCCCCACAGGACCCGAAGGCCCCATAGGACCCGAAGGTCTTCTTTGTCGCGGACAGCACAGGTAGACGGTTTGAGTTAGTGCATGCGAATGCGACTCACGTAGGTCCCATCCCAACATGGATTAGTGGACGTGCAGGAGCCAAACTGGATTTGCCGGAGGTCTCATGTGCGCAATTTAGATTTCTACGAGTGCCCCCACCCCCGACCACCCCCTCGCTGTTATCCCATCGGCGGCATCCAATTGCAAAAACCGCCACTAAACCAAATCTTATAACTTAGGACGACATTATTGCAAGAGAGTTTTGCAATTTATTTTCACCCAGGCACTCGCAATCGGCTCGTATACCCTCCTCGCATAATCAACGCCAGAGGTCAAGGCTACTCGGCGTGGCAAGAATCTCTTAAACAGCAGAGATCCCCGAATTGCTTCCAATTAACTAAACAGTGCCAGCGTTGAGTTTCGACTGAGCAAACTCAAACGCGAGAAGTACAATTACTTGTAAATATCCATAAATATAACATAAGCCTACCTAAGTATATAATAATAATATCATCAGGATGGTTTCGATCTTTACTACGTGGTAGTCCTTATTAAAAAACGACGAAACAACTTGCTATGTTTTTACCACAAAATGTCAATAAACCAAAAAATCAATAAACATTTTGTAGTAAAAACATAGCAAAAATGCTGAATTGAATTTGACATAAATTGTATACTCAATTTCGAAATAAAAGTATTGGTACACAAGAATGTTAACAGTAGACAAAAAAAACACAAAATATACAATACTGGGCTTAAGATTTAGGCATATGTGTACACCAAAATGCTTAAAAATTCGCAAAATTGTATTCAAAAGTGCCAATGCACCAAAAGTAAAAATTCCAGCTAAATAATGTATACAGAGGGTTTTTCTTCATAATGCAAGGTTTGCAAACATTTAGGATTTCTAAACAAGTTGTTTCTCTGTTTTTTAAAGGTGATAGTTTCGATTTTTGGAAATTACCAAAAGTAGGCGTAACTGCACTCAGCTTTCAAGAATTTTGTAAATACAGTATGCAACATTCATTATTCATTCAGTAAATGCAACATTCTTTATTCATTCAGTAAATGCAACATTCCCATCGATATAAGAGCAAGTATTTTTGATTCATATTTTTTTAAAAGTATGACATTTGACAGATCTCATGTTAAGTGGATTTTATTTTGTAATCCAACTCTATTATAATGACGAAAAAACAATAAAGTATGAATGTTGCTGTTGCATTAATCAAATTTTTACTGTACTAGACTTTTTCTCCAAATTACTCTCAGTGACTGATTATAGGTGTGAAAATTGAACAAGACATTCACTTTTGAAGCCAAGTCTTTACAATCAAAAAGACAATAATAAGGCAGTTTGTGATGGAATATTATAGTTTTTAACAATTGAAATTGATATGTTGATATTTTTAAACAATTGAAATGAAAATTTTGACAGTTTTGAACAATTTAAATCCTTAATTTGACAGTTTTGAACAATTGAAATTGAAAATTTGACAGTTTTAAATTGTTAATTTGATATTTTTGAATAATGAAATTAAAAATTTGACAGTTTTGAATAATGAAATTAAATATTAGGCAGTTTTGAACATTGAAATTGAATATTTGACAGTTTTGAACAATGAAATTAAAAATTTGAGAGTTTTGAACAATTCAATTTGATAGTAGTATGATCACTTTTCCATATAAGTACATATTTACAACATACTTAATGCGTACAATATAATATACATAACTGGGTACATTGATATATGATGTGATACATGATATATGCAATGGGCTTTGAAATTGATAGTTTTACAGATTTAAACAAACGTAGTTAAAAGTAGAACAGATTTGGAAAATTTCAATTGAACATTTGACAGCACGACATCTTTTTGATCGAGTTTAATGTTTTAATTTTATAGTTAGAGTTCAAAATTTGCTGATTTTATCAGTTGTTTTTGAAAACAACATGATATATGGAATGGGTTTTGAAATTGATAATTTTACAGATTTAGAAAAATGTAGATAAAAGTTAAACACATTTGAAATACTGCAATTGAACATTTCAAATAAAATAAGCACCTAAATTGATTGATTTAGTGTCTTAAACTTCAAACGGTATCTCCCCAGCATAAATCAGGCCCCACATTTATATATCGAATTTAATGTTTTAATTTTACAGTTAGATTTCACAGTTGGCAGATTTTATCACTTGCTTTTAAAAATTAGACAAATATGCACAGTTTCAATTAAATCATATATAAATTTAAACAATAAAATTGTGAAAAGATTTTTTTTTTGTAGATTGTAGATCACGTCTGGTGCTAAATACTTTACAGATTTTTACTGTTGGTAAAAAGAGAATTTTTATAGTTCCAGGTGAAAACTGGTCCAATTTTCACTGCTAAAGATTAGGATTAGGAAGCCAACAAATATTTCATAATTTACAGTTAAAGAATTAACAGAATATCACCGTTTTAGTCGGAAATTTGACAGTTTTGAACAATTGGAATTGAAACTTTGATATTTTTGAACAATTGAAATTGAAAATTTTACAGTTTGAACAATTCAAATTGACAGTAGTAGCATGAAGACTTTCCATAAACATATTTACAATTTACATGTACCTAGTTATGTATTATACTTAATACATATAATACATAACTAGGTACATTGATATATGATGTGATACATGATATATCACTTTGAGCCCATTGAACAATTGAAATTGAAAATTTGACAGTTTTAAACAATTGAAATTGATAATTTAACAGTTATAGACAAATGTAGTTATAAGTGGAACAGATTTGGAAAATTGCAATTAAACATTTGACAGCACGAAATTTTTTTGATCGAATTTATAATTTTATAACTGTTGATGAATACTTGCAGATTTTATCAGTTGCTCTTAAAAATTTGAGAAATGTGCAGTTTCAATAAAATATATATAAATTTAAAAAAATAAATTGGGAAAAATTGGTTTTGAAAATTTTATAAATTCTCACGTTTGATGATAAATAGATAACAGATTTGAACTGTTGGTAATAATACGATTTTGACAATTTCAGCTGAAAATTGGCCCAATTTGTATTGCTAAAGCTTAATAATTGACAGGTTTTATTTTTTTTGCAGATTTTTACTGTTTCAATATGATATATCTGGACATTTGCTAACAATTTTTACAAATAATTGAAGAGTTACAATTGAAAATTTGAACAGCTCTTTTGAAAATGTAGCATATTTTGTAAAATTAGACCTAAAAAATTACAGATATTGACTGATTTGGGCAGTGGCAGTCAAAAGTTTCTAATATTATGCTACATCTACTTCCGAAGTAAAATATTCGACAGATTTATAAGATGCAGTTAAAGAATGACAGTTTATTTTAAAAATTGACAATTTTAAACAATTGAAATTGAAAATTTTACAGATTTAAACAATTGAAATTATAATTTGACAGTTCTGAACAATTGAGATTGATAATTTTACAGATTTACATATGTAGTTAAAAGATTTGGAAAACTACAATTGAAAATTTGAATGCACGACATTTTTTTTATCGAATTTAATGTTTTAATTTTACAGATGAAGTTCAAAATTTGCAAATTTTATTAGTCGCTTCTGAAAATTTAACAAAAATGCACAGTTTCAATGAAAAACTTAATACAAATTAAAAAAATTAAATTGGGAAAAGTTAGTGTTGAAAATTTTATAGATTCTCACATCTGCTGCTAACAACTTCACGATTTTAACTGTTGGTATTAAAACGATTTTTACAGTTCCAGCTGAAAACTTACCTAATTTTCGTTATTAAAGCTTAGTGTTTGACAGGTTGTATTTTTTTTGCAGATTTTGACTGTTTCAGTCGAAAATTTGATAGATCTGGACATTTGCAAATAATTTTTTCATACAATTGAAGACTTATAATTGAAAATATGAACAGCTCATTTGAAAATGTAGCAGATTTTCACAATTAGACCTAAGAAATTATAAATTTTGACAGATTTCGGCAGTGGCAGTCAAACGTTCAAAATTCAATGTTTTGCTACGTGCTACTTCCGAAATCAAATTTTCGACAGATTTTATAAGATGGTACTAACAACTTCACAGATTTTAAGTGTTGGTAATAAGACGATTTTGACAATTCCAGCTAAAAACTGGCCCAATTCTTATTGCTAAAACTTAATATTTTACAGGTTCATTTTTTTTTGCAAATTTTGACTGTTTCAGTGGAAAATTTGATAGATTTTGATTATTTGTGAAAATGTGTATTGATAGTGGGTGACTCGTCGCAAAATAACACATTTCCAAGTCTCTTCTAGTAGAAATGTTAATAAGAAAACTGATTTGTTAGGTAACACTTTACGGTCCTATATATTGGAAACAAAAGCGATTAGAAGAAAAAGTTATTTACATTTTCGCTTAATTTTGCCTTTCTTAGCATTCTGCTAGATTTATGCTACGAAGTTGTGGAACACCTTGTATTGCAGTCTGCCGCTAAAAATGTGGCAATGCTATAAAAAGCTCTACACAATATATAAGCCTTAGTCAATAACTTAAACTACCTTAGTATTATTGTTATTACTTCAATTGATTATATTCAATTATTGATTGAAAAGCTGGGCCTTATTAGTTATATACATATTTATATCTATTCATCGTAAACTTCGCAGACTCGGATCAAACTTTGAGCACTTCGAACTCTTATGCTTTATGAAAAATAAACGCTGAAAAATTTGTGCCGCGTCCACTTACTTATCCTGAGCTATTTCGCAGCAATGGGAAAGAATTTCAAATGTAAATATTTTTGCGAATCGATAAGGTCGCTGAGCGTTACGTAAACGCCTGAAATGTAGTGCGCATTTGAAGAGCACACCAACAACTCTGATGGCCCCCACACAAATTTCACCATAAAATCCACGTACCTAAATAAATTATCACAATTATCAAATTATTAAAATCAATTATCTTCTAATGAGAGAATGTTAATGACAATTACCTAAGCAAAACTTTTCTATTAAATAGTGAAATTCATTAATGCCTATTTTGGCTCCCGCAAAAATTGCTCGATAATATTCATGTACCTACCTTAATTATCACTTCTAATGAGACAATGTTAATGACAATTACATAAGCAAAACTTTTCTATTAAATAGTGAAAGTCATATATGCCTATTTTGGCCCCCACAAAAATTTCTCGATAATATTCATGTACCTACCTAAATTATCACTTCTAATGAGATAATGTTAATGACAATTATATAAGCAAAACCTTTCTATTAAATAGTTAAATTCATTGATGCCTATATTTGGATAGGAATTATTTTCTTATGAAAACTTTATAAATAGTGATAATACTTCATTTAATAAACAATTTGAAGAATTGAAGATTAATTCTTTGATGTATTTTATTAATTAGAAATGAAAGCTGTTGAATATTTGTTTGCTAAAGTATGAAATTAAATTATAAAATTTTTGCTAGTTTACTTATTATGTGGAAACATATTACTTTATCAAAAATAATCATTTCTAGTATGATAAATTATAATAATATAATAGAAATTTTGCATGCAAGTGCTACACTTCTTGTTTCATCGAGCATAATCTCGCCATGTAATGAACCGTGGTGTGTTTTAACCGAGGATACTTTTGGTCCTCGGCTCTCATCCTCGAATTAATTTAACCCCTAGGAGCATGATATGGGAGGGGTGGGGGTAAGAGCGCGTCAGAAGATTATTTCAGTCCCGGCGATTAACTTCAGCGCCGGTTTTCCAGGGCCACCTCGATCTTTCGATTGTTCATCTGCCAAACAAATGAAAATTTATGGCAGACGTGGCCCTGATGATTAACACAACTTTGGACACCAATTAAAGGATTCCACACGCATCGAGTGGAATGCACTGTGCGAAACGTATTAATACATCGAGTGCCCTTGAAAGCCAACTGTGGAAATTATAAGCCACTTACAGCAATCATAGGCCTCCTCAGGTTGCCTCAGGAAGGGGATTATTCATTTTATCCTCAGTGTTTAGTCCACAATTTAATATTTATTTAGAGCAATACTGCAATCATTATATTAAGACAATGATAAATATAATAAATCTAAAAGCACCGAGTAATGTGGAATTGTGGATGCCCAAATCTTTAAATTAAAACTACAATTAAAATTTTACATTGTTTTACAATTAAAATTGAAAATTTTACAGTTTTGAACAATTCAAATTGATACTAGTAGTATGAACATTTATTCCATATACATAGTTACAACATACTTTTGAGGATTTTTCCATAGTAGATTGGTTCCAACAATTGAGTTAGAAATAATTAATACATATAATATAATATACATAAGTAGATTGACATATGATGTGATACATAACATATGGAATGGGCTTTGAAATTGATAATTTTACAGATTTAGACAGTTTTAGTTAAATGTTGAACAGATTTGTAAATTGCAATTGAACATTTGACAGCACATTTTTCATTTTTTTTTCATTTGTGTTACTCGGGCTGTACAAACTATGAAGTGTTCAACTGTTTGAAATATTATTGACATGTGTTAAACTATTTTTGTTAAAGCATCAATAATGTAATATTATTATTATAATGTTTTAATTTTAGGGCTATAGTTCAAAATTTGCTTATTTTATCACTTTCTCTTGAAAATTTTACAAATGCGTACAATTTTAATAAAAAAATATATAAAAGATAAAAAGTTAAATTGGTAAAAGTTAGTGTTGAAAATGTTATTGATCTCACGTCTGGTACTAAATAGATAACAGATTTTAACTGTCGGTAATAAAACGATTTTGACAATTCCAACTGAAAACTGGCCCAATTCTTATTGTCAAAGCTTAATTTTTGACAGGTTTTAATTTTTTTTGCACTTTTGACTGTTTAAGACCAAAGTTTGATAAATCTGGACATTTGCAAACATTTTTTTTAAATAATTGAAGAGTTACAATTGAAAATTTGAACAGATTTTTTGAAAATGTAGCAGATTTTCTTAATTGTACCTAAAAACATATAGATTTTGCCAGATTTCAGCAGAGGCAGACAAACGTTCAAAATTCAAAATTTTGCTACGTGCTACTTCCGAAGTAAAATTTTCGACAGATTTTATAAGACAATAATAATAATAATTTATTTGTATGTCAACTCTCAGTGGAGTATTACATTGTCAATATTAGACTAAAATAAAATAATAAAATATAAAATATAAACATTGATACATTTGATTGATCGATGTGGCTTTTATTTGTTGAAAATTCATAATTACTAATGTATCAAATAAAGTTACGCACTTTTTAAATTTTCAAAATTGTTTTTTATTGTTCACGACAATTGTTTCGCCACACTGTGGCTTCTTCAGGTGAAGAAATGATCATTTCTAAAAAACAATTTTGAAAATTTAAAAAGTGCGTAACTTTATTTGATACATTAGTTATTGATACATTTATATTAGATGGTACTAACAACTTCACGGATTTTAACTGTTGGTAATAAAACGATTTTGACAATTCCAGCTGAAAACTGGCCCAATTCTTATTGCTAAAGCTTAATATTTGACTTTTTTTTTTTTTTTGCAAATTGTGACTGTTTTAATAGAAAATTTCATAGATTTGGAAGTTTTTTTAAATAATTGAACAGTTACAATTGAAAATTTAAACAGATCAATTGAAAATGTGCCAGATTTTCACAATTAAATCTTCACAGATTTTAACTGTGTGTAATAAAACGATTTTGACAATTCCAGCTGAAAACTGGCCCAATTCTTATTGCTAAAGCTTAATATTTGACAAGTTTTTAATTTTTTTTTGCAAATTGTGACTGTTTCAGTGTAAAATTTCATAGATTTGGAAGTTTTTTTAAATAATTGAACAGTTTCAATTGAAAATTTAAACAGATCAATTGAAAATGTACCAGATTTTCACAATAAAATCTTCACAGATTTTAACTGTTGGTAATAAAACGATTTTGACAATTCCAGCTGAAAACTGGCCCAATTCTTATTGCCAAAGCTTAATATTTGACAAGTTTTTTTTTTTTTTGTAAATTGTGACTGTTTTAGTGGAAAATTTCATAGATTTGAATGTTTTTTAAAATAATTGAACAGTTACAATTGAAAATTTAAACAGATCAATTGAAAATGTACCAGATTTTCACAATTAGATGTAAAAAATTACAGATATTCACAGATTTGGGCAGTCAAACGTTTGTCTTATTTTGCTACATGCTACTTCTGAAGTCTAATATTCCATAGATTTTATAAGATGCAGTTGAAAATTACAGTTTCAGTCGAAAACTGACAGTTTTGAACAACTGAAATTGAAAATTTGATACGTTTACACAAATGCAGTTAAAAGCTCAATTGATTTGGAAAATAATTGAACATATGGCAGGATTGTTTTTATGGAATCTAATACTTCCATTTCATAGAAGGAGAAATGACAGTTTCATTTGATAATTGAAGTTTTTCAATTGTTTAAAACTTCAATTATCAAATGAAACTGTCATTTCTCCTTGAAAAACTGAAAATTGGACAGATTTACACAAATGCAATTAAAAGCTGCACAGATTGGGAAAATAACAATTGAATATTTGACAGCATTTGTTTTAATGGAATTTAATGCTTTCATTTCATACAAAGATAAATGCCAGTTTCAGTCGAAAATTGACCGTTTTAAACAATTGAAATTGAAAATTTGACAGATTTAAACAAATGCAGTTAAAATCTAAATAGATTTGGAAAGGAACAATTGAACATTATACAGCTTTTTCTTTTATGGAATGGAATGTTCCAATTTTATAGGAGTTATAACCTTGCAGATTTTTTGACTAACTTTTGAAAATTTGACAAATTTGGACAGATTCAATAAAAAAATACTTACATATATTTAAAAAATTAATTCGGAAAATGGTATTGCTAAAATTTTACACATTCTCTCGTCATGTGCTTCACAGCTTCATAGATTTTAACAGTATATGACGAATTTGATAGTTCCAGCCAAAAACTAGCCCAATTTTCACTGAGAAAACTTTGTATGTAATTGAAAGGTTTTAAAGTCTGATAAATTCCTTGCTAACTATAGATATTTCAACCGAAACAATTATATTTCATCCAACATCAATATTTAAAAAAATCATTGAAAATCCCATTAGATATTGATGTAAATTTCGTACATATCACTCGATGTCATAATGATAACAAATTTTTGCATGATTTTGACAGATCATCAGGACCATTTTGTGACAGTCTCAAAACAAATCATCAAAACTTATATGTTTTTTTTTCAAAATTTTCAAAAATGCGTAGTATAATCTCGAATATTTCAGAAACGTTTAATTTTTTTAAAGTTCAAGAAGTTTACCTTTTTTAAGACAATGAAGCTGATTCACTGAAAAGTGGTATATGATTCTAATTCTAACCTTAAAGTTTTTATGTAGGATTAACCATAGATAAACCCCTGTTTCTATAGCACTATGTTTACTCAGATGATTGTAATTATTTGTGAAAATGTGTATTTATAGTGGGTGACTCGTCGCAAAATATTTCCAAGTCTCTTCTATACCTTTTCAAGTTCAAATTGAGACCAATCAATTTCAAATTGAATTTCACAGAAGGAGAAATGACAGTTTCATTTGATAATTGAAGTTTTAAACAATTGAAATTGAAAATTTGACAGATTTACACAAATGCAGTTAAAATCTGCACAGATTGGGAAAATAACAATTGAATATTTGACAGCATTTTTTTTAATGGCATTTAATGCTTTCATTTCATACAAATATAAATGCCAGTTTCAGTCGAAAATTGATTGTTTTAAACAATTGTAATTGAAAATTTGACAGATTTGCACTAATGCAGTTAAAAGCTGCACACATTGGGAAAATAACAATTGAATATTTGACAGCATTTTTTTTAATGGCATTTAATGCTTTCATTTCATACAAATATAAATGCCAGTTTCAGTCGAAAATTGACTGTTTTAAACAATTGAAATTGAAAATTTGCCAGATTTACACAAATGCAGTTAAAAGTTGCACATATTGGGAACATAACAATTGAATATTTGACAGCATTTTTTTTTAATGGCATGTAATGTTTTAATTTCATATAAAGATAAATTCCAGTTTCAGGCGAAAATTGACTGTTTTAAACCATTGAAATTGAAAATTTGACAGATTTACACAAATGCAGTTAAAATCTAAATAGATTTGGAAAAGAACAATTGAGCATTATACCGCTTTTTCTTTTATGGAATTGAATGTTCAAATTTTATAGGAGTTATAACCTTGCAGATTTTATGACTAACTTTTGAAAATTTGACAAATTTGGACAGATTCATTAAAAAAATACTGCACAGCATTTTTTTTAATGGAATTTAATGCTTTCATTTCATACAAAGATAAATGCCAGTTTCAGTCGAAAATTGACTGTTTTAAACAATTGAAATTGAAAATTTTACAGATTTACACAAATGCAGTTAAAATCTAAATAGATTTGGAAAAGAACAATTGAGCATTATACAGCTTTTTCTTTTATGGAATTGAATGTTCAAATTTTATAGGAGTTATAACCTTGCAGATTTTATGACTAACTTTTGAAAATTTGACAAATTTGGACAGATTCAATAAAAAACTACTGCACAGCATTTTTTTAATGGAATTTAATGCTGTCATTTCATACAAAGATAAATGCCGGTTTCAGTCGAAAATTGACTGTTTTAAACAATTGAAATTGAAAATTTGACAGAACTGACTTCTGAAAACTTCTGAACTCATCATCAAATTCTTGCATCATTACTGCGGCACGGATGAAGGTCACATGGGTTCTTCCGCTGCTCACCGGCACGTGAGAATTTTACCCGATTAACCACACACGAAGCCCCCGTATTATGGTAAAGCAACGCGCATTGAAGTTTAAGGAGATATGTGCGGTTATCTCGTGCACGACCTTTTAATTCGCCGTATTGACGAGCTGCATCGTTAATTAAGGCACGAGACGTGCGAGGGTTAATTAATTCAATCAACGGTGAGTGGCGCGCGAGATCCGATAAGGGTGAATTATAAATAAATGGAGTGCGCGCGGAAGAAGACCCTCGGAGCTTGCAATCTCAAGATTAAGCTCTTGGAGGCTGCGAGCAATTTTCTTTAATAAGTTATAATTGTGGCCAATTTTCATTACGAAAGTCTTTGTGCTCGTTTGAGACATAAAGTTTTAAAAGTTTATTTTAAAATAACTAATAACTAAATAAACTAAAGTAGTAACTAAATAACTTACTTACAATTGTAGCCAATTACGTACATACCAATTACTTACAACTGTAGCCAATTACATGCATACCTTATATTGGAATATTTTCCTATTTTGTATTGAGAATCTATTCGCATGAATATATTTAGAATCTAATTAGGAAGTGTAATAATAAATGGAATTATCGATGCACCATTGCAAATTTGAACAAATTAACTGTTTAAATTCTCAATGGTAACTCTAACCTTTTTTGCAAATGTATCAAAGTTTTGACTGATTCAGTCAAAATCTGCCTAATTGTGGTTTATTCATATATTAACATGGAGTTTCATCATGTATCAGCCTCAGCCTTAAATAATCAAGTATATAATAATGATAGTTCGATGCAGGTATTGTGCAATAATGTTTGAGTTTTGGTGATTGAGTTGGGGGGAATTTAAGATGGGGACTCATAATCTTGAGCCTGATGCGATTCTTTGGCAGTATCGATCCGCCTGATAAATCCCAACAAGCGTAATTACGGCGACGTCTTTCTCGAGCGTCTCGGCGCTCGAGTGTGAATTTTCCGGACGGTCTGTTTTTACAAGGATGCAGATTGGGCGTCCTGGGGGGTGGCGGACGCCGCCTGCCGGTGTGCAACGTACAAAATTTAATAACATAAAACGTCAAGGGGTAGTTTCACCTCCGCACGGACGATACCAGAACGACCCCGTTTCTCGCGGAATATTTATATACGTGTATGCGAAAGGACGGCGCTCAAAAACTAATGGAATAGAAAATACGGGGCCCTCCGGAGGAGCGCCGCGACGCTCGTGTACATGCACATGGCGTGTCTGCCGACGATCCTCGGCGGATATTGCGGTAATCCGGCACCGGATACCCGATGAATAGTTGATGAGGGAACTTTTTAAAACTTAAACTAAGAAGAAATATTCATTTGGGCCCCCCTTGGAAATTTTAAACGCGCCCCCGGAATGCCGCGCTCGTAAATTTCGAACCGGCGAGGTCGAATTAGCGCTAAGACTCAAACTTAAATAAAAACCGGGAATTATGCAAATCCGGAATTACCGCCCAGCCGGACTCAGCCTGCATGTGTATGAATAACACGGAAATGTTTGTTGCAGGAGCAGGGAGAAGTTAAAATAATTCAATTTCCTAAAGTACACACAGTCGAACCATAAGAAATATTACCCAGGCGGCCATTTATGAAATGAAATTGAACAGAACTCTTTACACTGTTCAAAGAAATCCGACTGCCCGGGGATATAAATTTATTTGTCTCAGAGCCCGAGACTAATCATTCGACTCTTCGCCCCGATCCGATTAAAATTTATGAAACAGAAACTCACCAAGGACAGGAAGGATCAAAACTGCGACCAACAAGGCTCGAACTGCGTGATTATATGTACCCAGAAGGCGGCGATTAAATCCTTATCAAAACCAATTGTTTCAATAAATCGATGTAATTTTATTGCCCCAATAAAGAGATATTATGCCCTTTGTGTTTTATTAAGGCGTTCACACAATCATGTACGGCCGAGAAAAGGTAGGTCACAGCAACACTCTTCAATATTCAATATTCAACTTTAAAGATTCAAATCGCCACACATTCCATTGCGCAATTTCGATGGATCAATTTTTCCACGTGTAACGCAAATCTTATGCTTCCCACTTTATACGACACTCTTACATAAACAGCAAATTATTAATACATAAACTACTTCCAATGTTTTGCAACTTGTGTATATATTCACGGTATCAATTTGAAAAGTTACCACCGACTTTTTTTCATAGAACTAATGATTATTTTCAAAATTACTCAAAACCATTTGGGTGGTTCGGAGGAGGGAACCAAAATGGCGTAGGTAGTGTTGATTTTCCTTTCCTTTATAATGATAATATACACCCAAATGCAGCTTAATAATAAACCCAATTTTTTAATCATACTTAACATCCACAAAATGCCTGCACATTAAATCCGAAATGCATATTAAAATTCAATAATTTCGGTTGCGTTAATTAGCTAATCAACGTATATTAATTTTTTTATGTTATTATTTCGCCGATAGGTTTAATCAAAGGGAAAACTTAATCCCGGCAATATCTTCAATTGCGAATGTCCGGTAATCTTTTCGCTTTGATAAGAGCGTAATTTACTGCGTGGATATCGGAGTCTGCTTAATTCCACATAAACGGTCCACTGAATTACCATCTTTAGTGCCTTGCTCGCTCTTAAAATGCCATACGTATGGCCAATTGCGTCCTCGGTTTTTAATTTTCCGTGCGAGCGACTTATCGAAACGGAGTTGTAATGCATGTGACGTCGCTCGAAAGGCGTAAGTATAATTTAACGCGCTTTGCATAATTTGGTCATTTTCAAACTATATATGGCGGCGCTTTTTTTTTTAAACTACACTTGTGGCATAAAAATTATTGTGTAAGACAAAAGTAACAGCACTTTAATTATAAAAATAATTAATTTTGTTAAGTATAATATATTTTTAGTCTCCTTTGCTTACTTGTAAAAGTAAGTCTCCTTTACTTACAAAACTAATTAACAGTAGTTATTTTATGATTTTTTTTATGAACATTAAAATATTTTTAAAAAATCTAAATTTTAAAAATCAATTTTATTCACTATTTGTCAAAACTATAGGTATAGGTGTACATTTTTGAAAAATAAACAAAATGTGTTTCATTCCTAATAAAATTGTGTCGGAATTATTTTGTTACTAAAATGCAAATGCATGTGCATACATGTCCATGTGCATACATGTCCATGTGCATAGTCAATCGTAGTAACTACTAAAGCTTAGTAGCTAATGCTAATTAGAATGTGATTTATCTCGCAGAAATTACATTTAATGATGTACTTTCTAAGCGTTTTTAGTAGAAGGTTTAGATTTATATGGCTGCAAAGGTTTGTTACTTCAAATATAATTTGTTGCGAACTACTGCAGATGTACTATAAACTATGTAAAACTGTATTGTATTGTCCACCAATAAATAATTATTATGACGAATTTTAATGGTGATCATAATTTTATTCAAAATTATTCTTATTCTCGATAAAATTATAAAAAAAAATTTTTCGTTATTTTATTATTACTGTAATTAGAGACCATTATTAAAATGTCAATGTAAAAATTTTATAGTTATGCATAATATTTTGTTGGCTACTTATCAGAATTAAAATAGTGATTATATATAGGTAAATAAAAAGATACAAAATAAATTTCAACAAACTTTGCAAATTTTGAAACAAACTTAATTTTTTTTTCGTTATTTTATTATTACTGTAATTAGAGACCATTATTAAAATGTCAATGTAAAAATTTTATAGTTATGCATAATATTTTGTTGGCTACGTATCTGAATTAAAATAGTGATTATATATAGGCAAATAAAAACGATACAAAATAAATTTCAACAAACTTTGCCCGTAAACAAATATTGTAAAACAAATACAAATAAATATTTACATTAAATTACAAATAAGATACAAATTAAATTAATTATGCAATGTTTACTTTGTTTGTATCACACTTTATACATATTAAATTTTACCATTTCAAGTTTTCTGAAAACAAATTTTGTTTTCCACACAAAATATGCAGTTTCAGAGTTACCTAATCTTAACTGAAGTATATAAAAATATATTTCATTTTCAATATCAATTAAACTACAAGTAATAAATAACAAAAAAATTAGTATATATATTTTTTTTAGTATATAGTATTGTTTACATTTTTGTCAATAGCTCTATAACGAGGGACACACGGAAAAATTTTTACTCTTAATTTTCAATTTGTCTTAGCACCCTAAATCAAATTCTAAAAGCCCGGGCGTCAATTTTGAGACATCCTGTATAGGAACTACACGAACACATTACAAATTTTTTTCAAAAATTGTCCTAATAATTTAGATGAACCCAATTTTTAGACATTTCCACAACTTTTTTATGATTTTTATGGAGAAAATTAAAAATTATATGACTGAATTAATGAATTAAAAAAATTCGTAGTATTGAAAACATATTTATGCAGTAGGTATATGAACAATTCAGATATGTATTTTGAAGTATTAGTATATTGGGTATTATATTTTGAATATTGATATACCTACTTATTTCTGTTCAGAATTATTAATTACATGATAAGTATTGACAAGTATCTTCAGAAAAATTAGTACACCACTGTTCTCAAAGAAACTTTTAATGTTCCAATATAACTAGAACGAATTTTTTGCAAAAACTGCAAAAAAAAAGTAACTGATTTGTATTTCCAAGTAAGTTTTTTAAAGTCAAAATATGCAGCTACTTGGAGAGAAAAGCAATCAAAATCTAAACCATGCAAAAAGTCAAAAGTCAAAAAAAGGTGAAAAAGTCACAAGTGCAAGGTGAAAAGTGGCCGATGCTTACCAGAAAGCCCAAAAGAGCCATTAACATTTAAAAAAATAAATGAATGAATTCAAAATACAGATGTAGGTTTAAGTGTTTAAAGAAACTATTAGGATTCTTAACCTAACCTATCATTGTGTATTGTCAACTTAATCTAACCTAACCTTATCTAACCTAACTTAATATAAATCGTATCAAAAACGCCGTTATTTTTTTCCTTTACTTAATCTAACCAAGTCTTACCTAACCTTACTTAATCTAAATGGTATCAAAAACGTCGTTTTTTTTTACTTAATCTCACCTAATCTTACCTAACCTTGCTTAATCTGAATGGTATCAAAAACGCCATTATTTTTTTCACAACGCCAAATTTCTGATTTTCTCAGTATTATTTTGTAGAAACCAATGAATGAAAATGTAAAAATAAAACACAGGTTATATGACTTTATATGACTATAACTGAAATGTCTCAAATTCATACAACTCTAATTTTAATTTTACTATTATCACTCTTATCTTATCTTATGGCACATATTCTTGACTTGGCAAATCAAATGATGAATTAAATCAATTTTGATTCAATAATGATCATCAAATGATGATCAATATTCAAATATTTGCCCTAAACTTAATGAAAATATTTATAAAACGAAAGTGATGAATCGTTAATATATGATAAAATTTGTAATAACAGAAATTTCTTATTTTCACAGTATTATTTTGTAGAAATCAATGAATAAAAATATAAAAATAAAACATAGGTTATATGAGCTTAACAAAAAATTATGACAACTTAAATTTTAATTTTGCTATTATCTCTCATATCTTATCTTATCTCGTATGGCACATATTCTTGACTTGACAAATCAAATGATGAATTGTATCAAATTTGATTTAATAGTGATCATCAAATGATGATCAATATTCAAATATTTGCCCTAGAATTAATGAAAATATTTATAAAACGAAAGTGACGAATCGTTAATATATGATAAAATTTGCAATAACAGAAATTTCTTATTTTCACAGTATTATTTTGTAGAAATCAATGAATAAAAATTTAAAAATAAAACACAGGTTATATGAGTTTAACAAAAATTTATGACATTCGTACAACTTAAATTTTAATGATGATAATCAAATGATGATCAATATTCAAATATTTGCCCTAAAATTCATGAAAATATTTATAAAACAAAACTGACGAATCGATAATTTATGATAAAATTTGTAATAATAAGAGATTAATGTGAGAATAACAGATCAATAAGAGAAGAGTGTAAATTTGTGACTAAAGAGCTGATTTCTACCTATTATGTCATATACGTATACACGTATATAGGGTGTCCCAAAAACAGTGGACAAGCTCAACAGCACGTCAGTCGGGGATATAAACCCTTAAGTCCCTTAAAAATACTGAAAAAAATTCGTCGAGCTTTACTTTTTGAAATATTGCTAGTCAAAGATATAACATTACAGCTTATATATAGATATAGCTATAGCTTATATAAAAATATAACATTACAGCTTTAAGTTTAGAAGGGCTCTTAGAAGGAACTTAATGAAAATCATATGTTAAGTTGTTTGAATATATTTTTGTTAATTAATCTTGTTGGATATTTCCATTTGTAATAGCAAGTTTAAATATTTCAAAATGAAAATTGTTGAATATACAACGTGACAACAATCTACTATACAATTAAAATACTGATAATAAAGTTGTCTATTATTTATCTTTTTTTGAAAGTTTATATATATTTTTATTTTTTTATTTATTTAAACAAAAATCAGTACTTTCTAAGGATTCACTGGTCATCCCTGAGTGGTGCGCTGTTGAGCTTCTCCACCAGTTTTGGTACACTCTGTATATACGAATTTCAGAAAATGAAGTAACGTGGCAAAATATTTTGTGTGCTTTCTTATTTGCATATTTTCAGTTATCATGCTTATAAGTGCTTTCATGCATTATTTGTGCATATTTCCTCATTTTCCAAAATAAAAAATGTATGCATATTTAAGCATTTGTTTGTGAATTTTTGTGCTTACAAATCCGCACTTAGTAACGACATTGATAATTACAGTTTTAAAGTAAAAAACATTAAAATTCGAGGCATAAAGAGACACATTAAAACATTCAAGAATTTTGAAGTGTACACAATTCTTATATACACAATCTAATATAAAAATTCAAAAATCAACGTGACAGAAATCTACTGTATAATTAAATTACTAATAATAAAGTCGTCTATGATTTATGTTTTTTGAAAGTTAAAAAAATATTTTTAATTTATTTAAGAAAAAACAGTATTTTCTAAGGACTCACTGGCCATTCCTCAGTGGAGTGCTGTTGGGCTTGTTCACTAGTTTTGGGACACTCTATATATATATACGAATTTCAGCAAATGAAGTAACGTGCCAAAAATTGTTGTGTGCTTGCTTATTTGCATATTTTGAGTTTTCAAGCTCAGAACTGCTTTCCTGCAGTTTTTGTACATATTACCTTATATATATATATATATATATATATATATATATATATATATATATATATATATATATATATATGTATATACATATATATATATATATATACATATATATATATATATATATAAATAGGCATATTTAAGCACTTATGTTGCGATTTTTTTTGTTTATAAGTCCGTACTTTGGTAATGACATTAATAATTTCAGTGTTAAAGTAGAAAACGTTAAAATTCGACACTTAAAGAGACATATTAAAACATTCAACAATTTTGTAGTGTACATAATTTTTTTATACACAATCAAATATAAAAAAAATGAACACAATTTGCTTTTTATTACGTTAGTTAACAGTTGCTGGAAAAAATATGTACCTACGAATATTCAACAAAAGTTCAGTATGTAAAGTTCACTATGTAGCAAAAAATATTAATTTAGAACTTATGGCAATAACATAATCCTTGATTTTCTAACTATAGTATTATCTTTGCTGATGTATGTAGTAATATAAGTGGCAGAATTATAAAATGTATCCCCACATATAATTTTACATACTTAGTACTAAATTAAAACAATATTTATTCATGCTGTAAACCACTTCTTTTCCACTACAATAAAATACATGGTTTATATGGTTTAATAATATATGGCTTCATGTATGGTTTATTAATATTAGGTGGTGAATAAAATGCTAACAATTTTTTTAAATCATATTTTAATATGGCAACTTTATAGTAGGAATTACTTTATTTAAGTGCTTTAGACTTTATTTTTATAGTACCTACTTTGGTCTTAGACTTTTTGTTAGCTTAGTACGTTATTTTAATAACTTTAAAGAAGTTAATTCTAATAAGGTGATCATGATTACTGCCTAATAAGGCAATACGCCTTAAATCAGACAATTATTCGAACTACTAATTAAGATAGTTTTACGTTTGACTTGATTACATAATAAAACTCGACAGCGATTGCAGCGGCGAGCAGTATGAGCTCAATTCAATATTTCCCATCCGTGATGGGGAACAATAAAGGGTAACACAGAACACGACAACCCGAACGAATCCCCGGGGATTTGCATAATGCGGCCGTTGTCTTTAATTCCACTCGACTCTTGTGTTGTTTTTACTGCCACTACTAACGTAGCTGCATTTTTGCGTCGGTTTCATGGCCACTTCGGACCTTGCATTTGGCTCGCGCAATTCCAATCCGGAGGATTGTTACTTTTAAGAAAACATATCTACATGTAAATTTTAAAACAAAACTACTTCAAGCATTATCGTCGTAAAGATTGAGACGAGCAGCTTTCATGCATGCATGTTTTAATTTCACAAAGTGGATTAATAATAAATGTATAAATAAAATCAAACCTCGTCTATTTTTTTTTCGTTGTTTTGCAATGCGGTGTACAATTTGTGCCAAAAGGAATACTTCGTTTTATTTTTGAATTGATGATACATAAATTTGATTCATTATGCAAAAACCGGTGCACAGAATGTTTCTGAGATTATCCCATATGTGTACCACTTAAGGCAATAATAATAGTAAACCTACTGCTCCTTTACATGTTTAATTAGTTACTGCAATATTTCTGACCCAATTAATTTTATATGTTTTTAATGTTAACTGATATAATTTTCTATCTGACTTACGATTTAACATCTTCACAGGACTCCCTATTTACAATACACAACATACATAACCCCAATAATCTTATAAAAATCCCAATGAAACCACCATCTTACAACCATGGAACGTCGCATTTCAGCACTGGCCCACGTATAAAATGGCTTGTAATCACCTAATTTACCCTCCGCGGGCATCAAACGTACAAAATAGCACTCGTTTTCTCAAAGGGCTCCTCACCTGCTTGCCGAAACTGCGCCATAATTAAGCCTGCATACGTAAACGAACCGTCTGGCTATGAGCTGTTAAACAACAATAATACTGGCGGCATCTCTCGGGGACACGCTCAAGTTGGGAATGGATTTTGTTGCTGGTGCTCGTGAAATTGATCCGACGGCTTCAGCCATCCCCAAATACCAAGGGTAAACAGGACAGTGTCGTCCGAGGTATTAAAATATTGAATCGAAAGCATCAGATATTAATAGGATGAAACTCCTACAAAAAAAAATTTAGAGATCCATGTTGAATGAATAATTAATTGACAATGATTATAAAAATGATAATACATATTGCATCTTAATTAATATTAAGCATACATGCAAAGGAAACATAAAAATTTAAGCAACTGTTTATAATGATAATTACTACAAAAATGTATTGGGCGAATTTTTTTGAATAATAACTTTATTGATGATGAGTTGATTGACGTTTTAAACATCTAAGTAATGTAGTGAACAGTTTGATTTAGGTTCCCAGTAAAGTATATTAAAAAAATATTCAAATATGTTTGATATAGAATATAGGTAGAGGACACATAAATATGCATATGTAAAACGCAATAAAATTGGTGACATAAATATGTATACTCAAAATCTAATGTGACACCCAATAGATATAATAAAATTGGCATAATTGTACCATTTGCATAAAGATTTGAATGATAAACATGAAGATAGATACTTGAAAAATTATTCAACTTTTGTTGGGACTAGCATAGGAAGAACAAAATTGTAACTAAATACTTGCATCAATTTTGTACTTAGAATTAATTTTTTTCGTCAAAATTTTAATAAAAATGTTTAATAAAGAAATAAAGTCATTCGATGTTTAATTCCTATATGCATGAATAATGACATGAATAATGACATAAATATGCATACTGAAAATCTAATTATGTGAGACCAAATAGTTGAAATAAAATTGTCATAATTATACCATTAGCAAAAAGATTTGAATACGAAACTTGAAGATAGATATTTGAAAAAATATATTCAAGTATTGTTGGTAATAGTATAGGAAGAACAAAATTCTTCTTGCAATTCCTAATGCATTGTAGTGTGGATTAGGAATTGCATTGCTGTATGCATTGGGCAATTTTGGGGACCAATCATCATCATCATCATCATCATCATCATCATCATCATCATTGGCATTATGCTCCATTCTTGGAAATGCCACTTGTATATTTGGATGTAATTGTTTTGCATCAAAATTGAAAATTTATATCAATTAAAACTAAGATAAATCTATAGGAAATTATACAATTGGTCTTACAAAATATATTATTTCTTAACTTAATCTTATCAAAGAGTTGATAGTTCAAGGAATTGAAGAGATTGTGGTTTCACGAATTGAATAAGTTGTGATTGCTCCGTATTGATAGATTCTGTAAATATATTCTAATATTATGATTTCTCGTAATAAATATTTATCTACTAATTGATTTACGAGAATATTGGTAGTTTAAGGCTAATGAACTAATAAGATAATGCACTCTCTTAAAGTGCTTCAGTTTTATTACTACATAATGCAGTTGATAATTGAATGCTGATAGATTATTTAATTATAATAAATATAATGTCTTTATATTGTATTTTATTCTTATACTTTATATTATATTGTATTGTATCGAGTAAAATATGTAGAAAACTTAATAATTGAATGCTTTTATTTATAGGATATTTATAGAGGATTTATTTATAGGTAATATATATATATATATATATATATATATATATAATCGATCTTTATTGGGCTATCGACCCCATATGGGGTCTTTCCGCCTTTATAGGAAATAAAATTGAATTAGTGAATTAGTAAAATATTTGGATGGACAGAATTTACTAAAAGAAGGGTTAAATGATCAAAGGTTTAGCATTAAGAAATACATTGACTGCAGTTTGAATTAAATTTCAGTGAACTCGTGATCAAATTATGTTTAAGTTTTCAAAATTTTCATTTTAGTGGGTAATCATAAAATTTGTATTACTATATTTAGCAATTTCCTAGTAATGTCAAAAACATTATACTCAAATTTTCATTAATCTTGAAGAATTATGTGAGAATTTAGCAAAATTTTGGTTTTAGTAGGTAGTTTAGTAGTTTTGGTTCAGAAATGTTTCATTATCAGTTTGAGTAGTTTCATAGATATCTCAAAAATATTAACTTTGAAATTTTCTTGTAGAGTTTTTCAAATTTAAGAAGAAGTAACTTAGTATTCAATGAAGTACTGATACTGAAATTTTTAGTACTTCTACTTGGTATTCCATAAACTATACGGAAATTTTCATTAATTTTCTATGTCAAGCTTGAAGAATTATGTAGGAAGTTAGCAAAATTTGGTTTTTAGTAGTCAGGAGTGTTCCATTAACAGTTTGAGTAGTTTCATAGATATCTCTAAAATATTAATATTTAAATTTTCTTGCAGTTTTTCAAATTTAAGAAGGAGTTACTTAGTATTCAATGAGTACTGATACTGAAATTTTCAGTACTTCTACTTAGTATTGCATAAAGTATACGGAAATTTTCATTAATTTTCTATGTCAAGCTTGAAGAATTATGTAGGAAGTTAGCAAAATTTGGTTTTTTGTAGTCGTCAGGAATGTTTCATTAACAGTTTGAGTAGTTTCATAGATATCTCTAAAATATTAACATTCAAATATTCTTGTAGAGTTTTTCAAATTTATGAAGGAGTTACTTAGTATTCAATGAAGTACTGATACTTGAAATTTTCTTGTAGAGTTTTTCAAATTTAAGAAGGAGTTAGGTACTTAGTATTCAATGAAGTACTGATACTGAAATGTTCAGTACTTCTACTCAGTATTCCATAAAATATACATAAATTTTCATTAATTTTCTATGTCAAGCTAGAAGTATTATGTAGGAAGTTAGCAAAATTTTGTATTTAGTAGTCGTCAGGAATGTTCCATTAACATTTTGAGTAGTTTCATAGATATCTCTAAAATATTAACATTGAAATTTTCTTGTAGAGTTTTTCAAATTTAAGGAGTTACTTAGTATTCAATGGAGTACTGATACTGAAATTTTCAGTATTTCTACTTAGTATCCCATAAAATATATGGAAATTTTCATTAATTTTCTATGTCAAGCTTGAAGAATTATGTAGGAAGTTAGCAAAGTTTTGTTTTTAGTAGTCGTCAGGAATGTTCCAATAACAGTTTGAGTAGTTTCATAGATGTCTCTAAAATATTATAAATACTAACATTGCAATTTTCTTGTAGAGTTTTTCAAATTTAAGGAGTTATTTAGTATTCAATGAAGTACTGATACTGAAATTTTAAGTACTTCTACTTAATATCCCATAAAATTTACGGAAATTTTCATTAATTTTCTATGTCAAGCTTAAAGAATTATTTAGGAAGTTATAAAAATTTTCATTTTAGAACTCATAAATTTCCATTAACAGCTTAAGCATTTTCATAGTCATCTCTAAAGTATTGATATTTGAATGTTGCATTAACAAATTCAGTAGTTTCATAGTACTGGGAAACTGTTCGATGTTTTAATAAAAAAATTAAGATTATTACTAAATAATTACTAAAATAGTTTACTAAATAAAAAATTTGAAAAATTGCTCCATAATTCTTCAACGAACCAAACGATAAAAGAAAATACTCGAAGGAAAGATAACACCACTGCGAAACCCAAAAAAGTAAAAGAAGAAAGATTATCATAATAATAATAAATAAAATCCACTTTTCACTCATAATATCATTTGATTTTAATTTTGTTGAAAATATTGTTTTAGCTTCTTTAGTGTGTAGGTGATTTTCAAAGCACTTTGAAACTATAAATGCAAAAACCTGAAAAAGGAGTTATAATAAGACAGTAAAGTGTGTTTTAATTATAAATATATTTAATTAGTTTTCCATGCATCTGTATTTCACGTAGTCCTTTTTTCACGTATCTTCACGGAATCTTTATGGAAATTGCTATATTAAATAAGTAATTAGGGATGAAAATAATATACCATTACATGAATTTATAATACCTATTTATAAACAACCAATTCATTTTGACGTAATTCATGATTTACTACTATTAGTAATTATAAATTCATAATTCTGTGCCATTATTTAATTATTTTTATGAATAGATTTAGGAAAAACTAGTAATAATTGCGAGCAATCATCATCAGACGTAATTGACTAAATAAATATATAATTATCCGTTATCATACATAAATCAACAGGTGCATAAAAAATAAACAGTGAAGGTGGAAAAAAAAGGAAATGATATTTTAATCTGTAATTAATTCCCCAAATTTACGAAGTATTGATCTCATGATCATATCTCATCTCATGATGATATCTCATCTCATGAAGATAACATGTACTATAATATGACAACCTTATGCACGAGCATAGATTTTGGGGGTGCCTCTTTATTTGTTAATTTATTATATTGGAATAAAATGTAATGCAAACATGCTGTCAATAAAGTGAAATAAATTAATATTATTATTACATATGTGCTACATTAACTTGTAGAAATAATTTAGTAGCCCTTGAAGTATAAAATAAACTGTTTCATTTAGCATATTGATATGATTATTATTGCTTATATTTTGTTGTTTACAAAACAATGTGCATCTACATAATACTTATTGTTTTTTCTTCATATTTTATATTTGTCACCGAAATGTAACTGTATGTATATAAATGTATATGCAATATACATGATGGAAACCAACTTTATTTAATTTTTTATGCTTTTTTTATGGTAAAAATTGTACTGCCTTGTAATTGTAATTGCTGTATGGAGCTGTATAGATGTATAAAATGCTCACTAAAAATTGTATTATTTATCCAACAGCTATACTTCTGTTAATTCCAAATGAATGAGGAATTCACGAGCATTAATTCCACAAATTTACGAGGCATTCACGTAGGATTTATGCCCAATTTATAATTCATGTAAGGAATAGCAGAGCCGGAATTTTCTCGTAGTATTCGGTGGAAAAATCACCATAATTAATGACGCGTCCATTATGAAATCCACGCGATCGTGGACTTGGAAGGCCCACCACGTAATTATGATAATTATTAACGGACGCCGTGTAAAGCTGAGCGAGCCAGCGAGTGGAAATGCCACGAAAATAGCCGTCCCGAGCGTTTCATGCCGGTGGAAATATCCGTTGAATTATTCACGGCCACAAATCAAGATGGAATTGGCCCGATAACGCCCATTTCCGCACAGAAATCGTGCCTGGGGCACGGTTCCAAGGAGAATCCAAGACTACGTCTACCACACAAGAAGGAAATTGGTAATTACGGAACAGTGCTGGAAAATCCAGTCCCGGAAAAATCCACGAATTTGAGCACTGGTTGTGAACTTGAATTTCCATCCACGATTGTTAACTTGCGGGGGATCGATTATCGGAGAGACGAGGCTGATCAGGCAACGGCTGGACGATTAGTAACGTGGCTGGTGTCTTTGGTTCTTCAGCAGTTGGCTGCACTTTCAGAAACCATGATGGCCACCGTGCGCCGGTTTTTTCTTCTTTTTCAATGGGGCTCCATCGGGGCCGATGATTTATGTGCCCCCTGCACGCCGTCCATGGGCCCCCTCCCGCCAATCAACTTCCAGGTAGGTGTTGACTCCAGAAGCCCGGAGGCTCCACCATCATCCTTCCGAAAATTATAGCCCAGAATCCCATGGAAATTTCGAAACAGCGCCGTGAGGCGGCAAGGCGGCGAAGGGCCGAACCGGGAGGCGGCGGCGGCGGCGTCGGCGTCGGCGTCGCGTCGATATCGGCAGGGTGTGGTGGTGGGGAAGCCCGTTCGAATGGGAAATGGGCGGGAAAGGGGGCTCGCACATGAATATGTATTGCATGTGCAGAATTGATAGGTATGAATAGTTGCATACAGTGAGTGCTGATAAAATCTTCAATGTGAGGATTGGATTCGCGAGCTGCGGGATTAATGTGGAAGCAGGTGGGTGGGGACTAGCAATGAGAAATGAAATTTGCCAGGAGAAGATCGAAAGCAACAAGAAACAATTTTCTCGAAATACTTTCAACCAAATTGCATTTCGAAAACAACCCAATCGATAATTATTGCAAAACCTACTATGTGATTCCAATCAATTACTAATGAGGTGCCTAAAATTTAAATCAATTATAGAATATCTAAAACTGTTACACCACAAAAATCTATACCACAAATTACAAAATTTCAGGAAACTGAGTGTTTAACCTTAGCGCTTAAAAACAAGCTTGCCACATACCAATCTTGTCAATATCACTTATCAATATATTAATCTTTTAGTTTTGTTCACTATCAGCATTATAAATGGAAGGAGAAATAACACAAATTCTGCACAAATCCATGATAATCAGTTGACAAAGTCTTACTTATCACTTATCAGTATATTAATCATTTATTTTTGTTCACTACCAGCATTATAAGAGGAAGGAAAAATTACACAAATTCTGCACAAATTCATGATAATCAGTTGACAAAGTCTTAATACAAAGAAAACATCAACAGCACGATTTTCAAAATAATAATGCATTTTATGAATTCTAGTGAAATTTAAAAAAAAATGTTAAACTGACTTATTGGGTCAATTCATAAAATTGATTATTCAGATTTTTTTTAAACAAATATCATATGGCAAGTGACATGACATTTAAAAAGTTTTTATTACTCATATTGGTGGCTTATAAGTTGCCTTGTGATGCAATTATATTGCTACATTCGTATTTATTGGTTAAAAATTAAAAAATAAAACCTCTCCTATAAAATTTTCAAAAAATTATTAAAAAGCATATACGAATATATGTGCCTTAAAATGTTTCAGATTTTGTAAATACGAAAGAGTTTGCAGCTCAATATTTTTGTGATAAAAAAGTATTTATTTGCGTCCATTTTTTTTTTCAATTATATTAATTTTTACGTTACTTAAAAACAAATCGAATAGAAATAATAAAATGAAGAACAAAATTTTGTACTATGTATTTCTAAGAGTTTGCAGATTTTAGTGATAAAAAAGTATTTATTTGCTTTCATTTTTTTTTAATTATGTTAATTTTTACGTTACTTTACGTTTACTTAAAAACAATTGGAATAGTAATAATAAAATGACCAACAAAATTTTGTGCTATGTATTTCTAAGAGTTTGCAGCTCAATATATTTGTGATAAAAAAGTATTTATTTGCTTTCAATTTTTTTTTTTTAAATTATGTCAATTTTTACGTTACTGTACGTTTACTTAAAAATAAATGGAATAGAAATAATAAAATGACCAAGAAATTTTGAACTATGTATTTCTAAAAGTTTGCAGCTCAATATGTTTGTGATTAAAAAATATTTATTTGCTTTCAATTTTGTTTTTTTGAAATTATGTCAATTTTTACGTTACTGTACGTTTACTTAAAAATAAATGGAATAAAAATAATAAAATGACCAAGAAATTTTAAACTATGTATTTCTAAGAGTTTGCAGCTCAATATGTTTGTGATTAAAAAATATTTATTTGCTTTCAATTTTCTTGAAATTATGTTAATTTTTACGTTACTTTATGTTTATTTAAAAACAAATCGAATAGAAATAATAAAATGACCTACAAAATTTTGAACAATGTATTTTTAAGAATTTGCAGCTCAATATGTTTGTGATACAAAAGTATTTACTCGTATTTGCTTTCAATTTTTTTGAAATTATGTTAATTTTTACTTTACTTTACGTTTACTTAAAAACAAATCGAATAGAAATAATAAAATTACCAAGAAAATTTTGAACTATGTATTTCTAAGAGTTCTAGCAGCTCAATATTTTTGTGATAGAAAAGTATTTATTTGCTTTTATTTTTTTGAAATTATGTTAATTTTTACGTTACTTTACGTTTACTTAAAAACAAATCGAATAGAAATAATAAAATGACCAACAAAATTTTGAACTATGTATTTGTAAAAGTTTGCAGCCCAATATTTTTGTGATAAAGAAGTATTTATTTGCTTTCAATTTTTTTAAATTATGTTAATTTTTACGTTAGTTTACGTTTACTTAAAAACAAATCGAATAGTTATAATAAAATGACCAACAAAATTTTGAACTATGTATTTCTAAAAGAGTTTGCAGCTCAATATGTTTGTGATATATAAGTATTTATTTGCTTTCAAAATCTTTTGAAATTATGTCAATTTTTACGTTACCTAAAAACAAATCAAATATCTATAAAAGAATGACCAACAAAATTTTGAAGTATGTATTCCAGAACGAGTTAAATTACCATTAAGGCATTAAATAATTATGGTATATGGTGGATGCGCCGGGCTTAAATTATTCAAAAAAATAGAAAAAAATATTTCCATTGCTTTTACAACTTTTTAATTAAGTAATTCCACATAATATGCATATCCTCTTTTAGAGTTTATTTGGTTTAGTAATACTTGATCATGCGAAATTAAAAAAAAAATTGTTTAACAGAAATATTCAATGCGTTAAGTATTATCCAACAGAATACAGTAAAAATCGATAAATGCAACAGCAACATTCATAATTAATTGTTTTTTCGTCATTATAATAGAGTTGCATTAGAAAATTAGCTAGTTCCTAATTCAAAAAATTAGAAGAAATATTTCCATTGCTTTTACAATTTTCCAATTATTCATCCAATTATAAAAAAATATTTTCATTGCTTTTACAACTTTTCTATTAAGTAATTCCACATAATTTGGATATCCTCTTTTAGGGTTTAATTGGTTTAATAATATTAGATCAAGCGAAACTTAAAAAAAAAATGTTCAACAGAAATATTCAATGCTTTAAGTATTATACAACAGAATACAGTAAAAATCGATAAATGCAACAGCAACATTAATACTTAATTGTCTTTTCGTCAGTATAATAGAGTTGCATTAGAAAATTACCTAGTTCCTAATTCAAAAAATTAGAAAAAATATTTCCATTGCTTTTACAATTTTCCAATTATTCGTCCAATTATAAAAAAAATATTTTCATTGCTTTTACAACTTTCTTATTAAGTAATTCCACATAATTTGGATATCCTCTTTTAGGGTTTATTGGGTTTAGTAATATTAGATCATGCGAAACTTTAAAAAAAAATTGTTCAACAGAAATATTCAATGCGTTAAGTACTATCCAACAGAATACAGTAAAAATCGATAAATGCAACAGCAACATACATACTTAATAGTTTTTTCGTCATTATACTAAAACTGCATTAGAAAATTACCTAGTTAATAATTCAAAAAATTAGAAAAAATATTTCCATTGCATTTACAATTTTCCAATTATTCATCCAATTATATAAAAAAAATATTTTCATTGCTTTTACAATTTTCCAATTAACTAATTCCACATAACTTCGATATCCTCTTGTAGGGTTTATTGGGTTTAGTTATGTTAGATTATGTGAAACCAGTAAAAAAATATTTCCAACAGGAATATTCAGTGTGTAAAATATTATCCGACAGAATACAGTAAAAATTCGATAAAGCAACTGAAACATTCATACTTAATTGTTTTTTCGTCATTATAATAGAGTTGGATTAGAAAATTAAAACCATTTAACGTGAGATCTGTCAAATGTCATACTTTAATTAATAATCAATCATAATCATAATAAAAAATTAATCATAAATAGTTGCTCTTACAGAAAGTTGCAAATAGGGAATGTTGCATTTAAGGAGTTGCATTTATTGAATTTTTACTGTACAATGAAATATATGTAATTATTAAAAAACAAATAAAATTCACCCTTAAAAAAATTTATACTCACAAGTTTTTTAATTTTTTTTATCCCTGCCCTCCGAGTAGTAGTTTAGAGTATTTATTTCTCTTATTGGTGGCTCATAAGTCGATTTGTAATGCAATTGTATTCCTAATTTCGTATTTATTAATTTAAAAAAAATTAAGAACATATACCTGCTTGTATAAAATTATCAAAAAAAATTATTACAAAAAGCATGAACGAATATATGTGCACTAAAATGTTTCGGATTTTGTAAATAAAAAATAATTTTATACGTAATGTGGAAATACCTATAATATAAATATATTATATTGAGAAAACATTATTTAAAAAAAACATGAACCTATATTTGATGTATGCAAATTTTGGGCTATGGAAAGTTATTGATGCAAAATTCGAACTATTATAGATATTCGATCGGCAAATATAAACTGGGCAATTAAAATGTTCTTCATTTTGCAAGTAAGAACTTGAAAAAATGGCAAAATTACCATTTCATTCTAAAAATATCAATTTACCAAAGCATAATAATTAATAAAAACATAAACTATACAAAACACTGTATACTTTTAAACGTGTTCTGTCTAATTATATACTGAGTTTATTTATATATTTGATTGATGTTATTCCTATATACCTGTACATTTTAATAAACATACTACTACTACTACTAACAAAAACCTGTATTTGATCCTGAAAATAAAATTAAATGTTTCAGATTTTGCAAACTGTGGTCCATGAAAAGTTATGGAAAATTCGGAAGGCCAAATAGAGAGTGCAGCTAATATGACATATTCGAAGAGCAAATTATTCAGATTTCACGTTGCCTCCAAGTCCAACTAATTTAACAGCACCAACATTTTATTCTTGGGTTTAGATGAAGGACCAGATATCCATTAGACATTCAGATATCACTTTGCCTCCACGTTCAACTAATATAACAGCACCAAAATTCTATTCTTGGGTTTAGATGAAGGACCAGATGTCAATAACTCGAGGACCATTTATTTTTGTTATTATTATTAGTTAAATTAAAAGTTTTATACTTACTGGTAAATATTTATTTTTATTATTTATTTTGCCTGACTAGTTTCGGTTTTTATAAACAACCATCTTCAGAGGCATGACATATGTCAATATGTATTTATAGAGTATCTTGATAATAAATATTTATTATTATTTGAATTTTGAAATTACAGATGACTGAAGTTTTAGTTAATTACTATATTTTTAAGTTTTAAGAAGGAGATTTGTTTTGAGTTTTGTTTTGTTTTGTGTTTGTTTGTTTGTTTTAATTTGTTTTTCTTTTACGGTTAGTTACCATATTTTAAAGTTTTAAGGGACAGTTTCAGTTTTGTTTTTGTTTGTGTTGATTGTATTTTGTTTTACAATTGCTTTTAGCTTTATTCTGTAGTGTTTTTGTCTAACAGTTAGTAAATGATATGTATATTTAACAGATAAACCTATATTTTTACGTTTTAAGGGAGAGTTTGAGTTATGTTTTGTTTTAGTTTGTTTTGATTTATTTTTTTGTTTTACTGCTATGTAGTTCCTATATTTTTAAGTTTTAAGGGAAAGGTTGAGCCTTGTTTTGTTTTTGTTTTTGTTCGCGTTGATTTGTTTTTTGTTTTGTTTTACAGTTAGTTACTATATTTTTAAGTTTTAAGGGAGAGATTGAGTTTTGATTTTGTTTGTGTTGATTATATTTTGTTTTACAATTGCTTTTAGCTTTTTTGTTGTATTTTTGTATAACAGTTAGTAAATGATATGTATATTTAACAGATAAACCTATATTTTTACGTTTTAAGGGAGAGTTTGAGTTATGTTTTGTTTTAGTTTGATTTGATTTGTCTCTTTGTTTTACTGCTACGTAGTTATTATATTTTTAAGTTTTAAGGGAGAGATTGAGTCTTGTTTTGTTTTTGTGTGCATTGATTTGTTTTCTTTTGTTTACAGTTACTTACTATATTTTTAAGTTTTAAAGGAGATATTGAGCTTTGTTTTGTTTTTGTTTGCTTTGATTTGTTTTTTTGTTTTACAGTTAGTTACTATATTTTTAAGTTTCAATTGTGAGATTGATTTTGTTTTGTTTTTGTTTGTTTTGATTTGTTTTTTGTTTTACTGTTAGTTACCATATTTTAAAGTTTTAGGGCAGATATTGAGTTTTGTATTGTTTTAGTGTGTTTTGATTTGTTTTTCTTTTATAGTTAGATTCTATATTTTTAAGTTTTAAGGGAGAGATTAAATTTTGTGTTGTTTTAGATTGTTTTGATTTGTTTTTTTTTGTTTTACAGTTAGTTACTATATTTCTAGTTATCTCGTATTTTATACTTCTCACAATCCTTAAGATTTTTTAAGATTTCTAAATTTTATATATATACATTGAATTTTATATTTTATTCTTTTATGTACTGACTTTGATTTTATATTCAAGTCAAAATATGTATGACCTGTGTAAAACTTATTGTTAATAGCACCAATAAAGATATTAGCCAATAATTTAATAATAATAATAGCTAATAAAGATATATTATTATTATATTTTTAAGTTTTAAGGGAGAGATTTGGTTTTGTTTTGTTTTGGTTTTTATGTTTTCAAGTTGGAGATTGAGTTTTGTTTTGTTATTGTTTGCTTTGATTTGTTTTTTTTTTGTTTAACAGTTAGTTACTATATTTTTAACTTTTAGGGGAGAGATTAAATTTTGTTGTGTTTCAGATTGTTTTGTTTTGTTTTTCTTTTGCAGTTAGTTACTATATGTTTAAGTTTTAATATAGTTTTTGAGTTTTGTTTTTGTTTGTGTTGATTGTTTTTTTTTTACATTTACTAAATGATATGGTTATTTAGTCGCTAGCTAACCCTACACATTTAAGTATCAAATTAAAGTTTGAGTTTTGTTTTGGTTCGTTTTGTTGGTTTTTCTTTTGTGTACTGACTTTGATTTTGCATTCAGTCAAAATATGCATGACCTGTGTAAACCTTATTGTTAATGGCACCAGTAAAGATATTATTATTATTTTATTTTTGAATTTGAAAGGAGAGAGGGTTTTGTTTTGTTTTGATTTTGTTTGTTTTGATTTCTTTTTATTTTACAGTTAGTTACTATATGTTTAAGCTTTAAGAGAGTTTTTGAGTTTTGTTTTTGTTTGTGTTGATTGTTTTTTGTTTTACAGTTAGTAAATGATATGGTCATTCAGTCGCTAGCTAACCCTACATATTTAAGTATCAAGTGAAATATTTGAGTTTTATTTTGGTTCGTTTAGTTTGTTTTTCTTTTGTGTACTGACTTTGATTTTGCATTCAGTCAAAATATGCATGACCTGTGTAAACCTTATTGTTAATGGCACCAGTAAAGATATTATTATTATTATATTTTTAAATTTTAAGGGAGATACTGGGTTTTTTTGTTTTGTTTTTATTTGTTTTGATTTCTTTTCTTTACATTTAGTTACTATATTTTTAAGTTTTAAGGCAAGTTTGAGTTTTGTTTCGTTTTTATTTGTGTTGATTGCTTTTTGTTTTACAGTTAGTAAATGATATGGTTATTTAGTCGCTCGCTAACCTTACATTTTGAAGTCTCAAAGAAAAGTTTGACTTTTTTTGCTATGTTATGTTTGTTTTTCTTTGTTTTAATTTCTTTATTGATTTATATTTAGTAGTATGTAAATAATATGAAATTAGTCAGAAATTAATCCCATATTTATAAGTTTGTGTTTTTTTTTGTTTTTGCTTAGTATTTGATTTTGCTATGTTATGTTTGTTTTTCTTTGCTTTCATTTCTTTATTGATTTATATTTAGTAGTATGTAAATAATATGTAATTAGTCAGAAACTAATCCCACATCTATAAGTTTGTGTTTTTTGTTTGTTTTTGCTTTGTTTTTGATTTTATTGTTGTAGATATAGTCCATGCCAGATAAGATGCCACATTTCACATAAAATCAAAATTCCCACAACTTGAAGAATTGGGCCCTTGAGAATGCATCCCAAAACTGCGGAAACTCTTTTAAGTCTTAGAGCGATAAACCATAAATTTATTCCTTTCATCAATTAGAAATGAAGTGCTTTAGAATAAGCAATCGCATTACTTAGGGACTTTAAGCTCACTATCATACCCCAATAAACTAGGAAGCTCCAAGAGATGCACTGACATTTATGTTGATCAATCCGATAGGACAGAGGAGGGACTTCGGTTTTATGTGAAAAGTGACATCTTATCTGGCATAGACTATAATAGCAAGTGCAAGTGTTCAAATAGAAAAATCTACAATTGGTGCCAATAAATATATACGGTGGCATAATTTCTATTTGTAAAGAAAGTTTCTGTCTTTCATGGAGGTCGATAGATTCTAGGCAAATTGCTGAAAATCAATTTGTTGAAAAATAATTGCACGAAGTCAATTTCATAGAAATGAATTGCACTTACATTTATGTTGATCAATCCGACAGGCCATAGGAGGGACTTCAGTTTTATGTGAAGAGTGACATCTTATCTGGCATAAACTATAATAGCAAGTGCTATGTGTTCAAATAGAAAAATGCACAATTCGTGCCAACAAATATACATGGTGGGATAATTTCTATTTGTAAAGAAAGTTTCTGTCTTTCATATTGGTTCATAGATTCTAGGCAAATTTCTGAAAATCAATTTGTTGAAATATAATTGCCCGAAACCGATTTCTTAGAAATGAATTGCTCGAAGTACTAGTCCCTCGAAAACACATGTAGAATGCTTGAAATATATATCCTAACCTAACCTAACCTAACCTAACATAACATAACATAACCTAACCTAAACTATTAAAGAATTTGCATTTCGAGCGGAGTTACATTAGAAGATATTTTCTAGCAATAATAATCGAGCAATAGATTTTGAGCAACTGATTTCAAGCAACTGAATTGAGCAATTGATTTCAAATAACTGAATTGAGCAATTACATTCAAGGATGTAATTATATGCATAGCCGTATATGCGTAGCATATTGGATTATTGTCAAACTATTGTCAAACTTTAAACGCGATTTGATGAAAACCTGATTTTCTAAATTCAAATTTTGAAAATTGCGTATCTTTGCAACGAAAAACGGTAGAAATATTCTGAAAAAACAGCGTTTTCGGCAGGATGTCAGCATTTAGAAAACATCAAAATCTCTTGCAAGGTAAGATTCCTTTTCCCATGGACGGTCATATATTATGTTGTTTTTTTTTTCGTACTTAGATTTTTCCAAATATAACTTATTGCTGCTTACGTTAACGTAATTAACACAGCTTTCTAAAACCGTTAGTTACGTTACTTTAACAGACATCCATGGACAAAGTTATCTAGCTGTCCAAGAAGACATAGATTTCAAACAGTAAGAATTGTTAAACTTGAAGATAAAATAATAAAATCGAATAATCTTTAAAATGAAAAATTATGACATTATTAATAAAATATGTCATTTCTTCATTTCAGATCATTTCTTCACCTGAAGAAGCCACAGTGTGGCGAAACAATTGTCGTGAACAATAAAAAACAATTTTGAAAATTTTAAAAAGTGCGTAACTTAATTTCATACATTAATAAAATATGTGTAAAAAGTTCGTAATTAATTCCGCAGCTGTAATAATTTTCGACTCGATCGTACACAATTATGGAATTAAATCACGTTCATGTGCAATTGAAAACTGCTGCAATAGAGGCGAGTTGTCGTTCTGCCTTTCTCGTTCAATTAATTAGTGTGTGAGTGTAAGGTTATTCAGCGATTAGTTGACTGCTACTGGTCTTGCCCGTTTCCCACTAATTGTCCGGCTGTGTTATGCAAATCGCTGCAAAGTAATGCAAATTGTGCTCGGCTTTCTTCCAGCCAAAACATTTCCACGCCCAATTACATCCTGGATTCGTGAAAACTGAAAACGCACCTATAATTAGCTGCAATGTTATCCCAATCGGGCGCCGCGTTTAAATTTAGCCCGCGTACACACGAAAATTGCGGATTTAGTTGCGAAAACTCGCAAGTGGAAAAGCGTGCCACTTTCCTCGCTAATCCCGCTAATAAAGAGGCCGCTTCTTCGCTGACTCCAATATTTCAGGGCGGTTTACGGCGCAATTTGCGGCCGGATAGTTGGCCGGGGCCGGCTTAGGGCAGGTTAGGTTAGGTTACCGCCGCCTCTGCCCGGTTTTAATCGGCCGTTCCCACGTCTCAGTCCGCGGAATTAATTGGTTATTACAAGTCGGATTGAGCCGTCCTCAGCGGCGGTTCTTAATAAGCAATCGCGCGCACGCGGAATTTTAATCGCCGCAACGTTTCGCCTCGCGGCTAATTAACAGTCGCGGCTTAATTTGATGCGGCGCAGAGGCCCGATATTCGAGAATCGAGGATCGAGAGAGAGCAGGTTTGCGGATTGGAATGTGCCCATGACACGCTCGTCCGATTGGAAACCCCACATTGTGTGCTGTGCTTTTTTTCTGCTGCTCTCAAATTAATTCCGCAGCTCTGTACGTGTCTGTGTGTCTGCTCTCCGCGAAATTGCATTTAGAAAATACACGAGCCACGCCAGGGACGCCTATAAAAACGGGTCATGCGCAAAAACGGTGAGCAATTGCCTAGAAATACTAAAAACTAAAAAAAAAAAACAGAAACATAGAGCTTTGATACATCTACATGGATTGCAGCTGCCGAATGCTGCATGCTAAAAGGATTTAACAATTAAAAATCTGTATGCATTTTGCTCTCGAGAGTGCCAGTGAGGCCAAAGTAATTCTATAGTACTCTGTATAAGTAGTTTATATAATGAAAACCAAGTGTTTTAATAATAAGTTTATTCATGCTTATGCCAAAGTTTTAATTACCTTCAGTTTAAAATGTAATTATTTTTGGCAATATTGATAATTAAATAATAATTCATGATCATCTTTATTCATCATTATCATCATCTTCATCCATCATCAATCATCATCTTGAGTTACACGGTAACCATTTTGCTCTTGTGGCGTGGCCAATTTAAGCTTTGACAAATGAATAGTCATTGGTGCAATTCTAATTAACAAATTGATTCTGTACAAAATGTTGTATGTATATAAATCATTGGTCCAGTTTTTAATAACAACTTGATTTTGTACAATAACTTATATGTATATAAAAAATATATATTAATAATACACAATTGCAATACTAGTCCAATTCTTAATAACAAATTGATTTTGTACAATATTTGTATGTATATAAAAAATGTATTGTAATAATACAACATATTTTAGGCAGACTAAAAAGTCTACAGTTTTTACAATTATTGTTATATTGCTAAAAAATAATTGCCAAATCAAAATCACGAGAACTCCAATAACCGCAAGAAACACCAGATTTTTAATTTTTGTTTAAAATCGTGGGAAATTTTGTAAAATTGTATGTGAACATAAATACAATGTATAAGGTGATTCAAAAATACTTTCATCAAAGTTACCATAAAAACAAAGGACAGATATAAAATGTATGTATTAGTTTATAGTTGTCAAATTTGCCAGATTTGTCAGAGATCTTATTGATTTAAACGTTATGGCTTTCACCGACCACCAAAAACGCAGCTTATTGGAAATGTATTTTAGAAATAGTGTAAAAATTTATCGACTGTGGGTTTATTCGACACGTAATGCATTTGAAGATTTGCAAGAAACTATTCCAGAAGTGATCATTCACTTTGATAAAATCAGCAGAAAAGTAATTCACACATACGTATTTTTTTTCATGGCACGCTTGGATGAAATATATTTTGATCACATGTTACTATAGATAGATAAAACTGAAACTTCAATAACTTTAAGAAGTATTGTTTCAATGCCAGGAGAAAATGCCAAAACAAAATAGTATGGATTCCAATAAATTCAAAAGATTCTGTATAAAAATTAAGCCTCCCAAAATTATTTTAACAATCCTCAGCAAATTCTCGTAGAAAATGATATAAATGTATTTCAAAAATGCTGAAAAAGGATAACCCATGTAGTGAAAATAACACGCAAAACCATTTATAATAATTATTTGAAGTATAAAAATAAATGTGGTCAATTTGATAGATTATGTACCTAATTATAGAGGGCCGTTTTTTCAAAAATGCAATTGTTTTTGGCAATATTGATAAAAAAAAAATAATTCATAATCATCATCATATCAAAAGATATGCCAAAACCGAATCGTGTAGATTCCAATAAATTTAAAAGATTCTGCATAAAAATTAAGCCTCCCAAAATTATTTTAACAATCCTTAGCAAATTCTCGTAGGAAATGCTATAAAAGTTTTTCAAATTTACTGAAAAAAAACCCATGTAGTGAAAATAACATATAAAATCATTTATAATAATAATTTGAAGTATAAAAATAGATGTGGTCAATTTGATCGATTATGTACCTAATTATAGAGGGTCATTCTTTCAAAAGATAACCAAAACAAAATCGTGCCAAATCAAAACAATCTTGCCAAAACAAAATCGTATGGATTCCAATAAATTCAAAAGATTCTGTATAAAAATTAATCCTCCCAAAATTATTTTGACAATCCTCAGCAAATTCTCGTAGAAAATGCTATAAATGTTTTTCAAGAAAGCTGAAAAAAGATAACCCATGTAGTGAAAATAATACACAAAACCATTTATAATAATAATTTGAAGCATCAAAATAAATGTGATCTATTTGATTGATTATGTACCTAATTATAGAGGGCCATTCTTTCAAAATATATGCCAAAACAAAATCGTATAAATTCCAGTAAATTCAAAAGATTCTGCATAAAAATTAAGCCTTCCAAAATTATTTTAACAATCCTCAGCAAATTCTCGTAGGAAATGCTATAAATGTTTTTCAAAAATGTTGAAAAAAGATAACCCATGTAGTGAAAATAACACACAAAACCATGTATAATAATAATTTGAAG
Organism: Othius punctulatus; assembly: GCA_951805005.1. NCBI lineage: Eukaryota > Metazoa > Arthropoda > Insecta > Coleoptera > Staphylinidae > Othius > Othius punctulatus. Next base: position 12,025,873 of record OX638145.1, read on the forward strand.
TATAAAAATAAATATGGTCAATTTGATCGATTACGTACCTAATTATAAACTGCCATTCTTTCAAAAGATATGCCAAAACAAAATCGTATAGATTACAATAAATTCAAAAGATTCTGCATAAAAATTAAGCCTCCCAAAATTATTTTAACAATCCCCTGCAAATTCTTGTGGCGAATGCTATAAATGTTTTTCAAAAATGATGAAACTCATGTAGTGAAAATAACACACAAAACCATTTATAATAATAATTTGAAGCAGAAACATAAATGTAGTCAATTTGATTGTATATGTACCTAATTATGCCATTCTTTTAAAACATATTAAGAAGTTTTCTTTTTTAATTTAGGATTTTATAAGAAATTAGTAATAACTATGTGCAAAAACTACTTAAAATTCATGATTACATGATTCATGATCATACCACGATTATTTTTCATTAACAATTTCCTTCACGTGCTCAAGATACATATATTATTGAAACATATATTATGCTTAAAATTCCATATACATTTAGAAGATATACGAAAAATTCATGAAAACTGTATGAAATTGACGATTTTTTAAAATAATTTTATAACAAAAAATTGATCTCAGAATTTTGGCATTTTGAGATGATTTACTGCTGGATACTTATCTATATTCAATATTAATTAAATAATAGGGACAGGCTATAGGCCATTGGCCTTTCTGCTTTTTAAATAATATTAACAGAAATTTATGAAAATGTATCAACATGATGATGGCTGATGATGGCTGAATTTTAAGCCGATACTAATCGGGATAGATAAATAAATAAATACTATACAATAACAAATAACAAATAATAATAAAAAAATATTTGGTAACATAAATGAAATACTAACAAAAATTAATAATTACATGAACTGCATTTCTCAAGAATTAATTTCTAACGATATTTATAAGAGTAAATTTTTTTTTTGAATTAGCATAAAATCAAATTCGAAATATGTACTGATTACATTTAAAACAATGTTTCGGAAATTTTCTTTATAAATCTACGAGATAAGGCAGAAAATCCAATGGCCTAAGAACCTCTCTATCCAACCTGTTACGATAATTTGAAGTGGGAAACACAATTTTGAGATCATTTATCTCTTGGTACAGTACATTCCTAATGATGTACCTAATTATGAAAATAATTACGAAATAGTGTTCAAATTACAGTGTGAAGGTTATTAACATTTTAAGAAATATTAAAATAAGTGGTAAGTATATACCAATTTCATTTCATAAATAATTTCATACATTTCGTATTAACTAATTCCATAAGATACTTTTACATTATTGATGAAATGTCTTAAAAAATTATTTGTAGTGATGATTTAACCGTAAAAACAAGAACTTTTGCGGTGATTTATACGTTAGTTTTTCCTCATATTAACTACTAATAGAAACATAAAAATTACTTAATAACAAATGATTATTTAGCATATCAAATATTTAGCATATTTTGCTATTTAGCATATTTTATTTAGCATATAAAATCATACCATTTTAGCAATGGTATGAAAAATTTCAAAAAAATTCACAAAATAGTAATAATAATTATATTAATATTTAGATTTATCAGTGCATAACTACTATCAATAATAAAAATTGGTACATAATAGCAATAGCATTAATAATATTAATAGTAACTAGATTCATCAGTACATAGCTACTGAAAATATTTAGAGAATATTATTAATAATAATTAGATTGATTAGAGCATATCTACTGAACATAATTAGGGTATACTCGAAAAACTTATAAACTGTCCCATAAACATTGATATGAAGATAGAACAAAAAAATTGTTGATATTTTTAAACTCTTGTTTACACTTGAGTTATACTTATACCAATGTACCCAGTGGCTTTGTTTCTGCTCATATATCCCATAAATTGTAGATTTTTTAAATATAATAATGATAATAATAAGATTCAACAATACATAGTTAGTGAAAATATTAAGAGAATAGTTCGAAAGACAAACCCCATAAAAATTAGTATAAAGATAGAACAAAAACATTGTTGATATTTTGAAACTCTCGTAAACACTTCAGTTATACTTATACCAATGTACCTAATGGTTTTGTGTCTGCTCATATATCCCATAAATTGTACATTTTTTAAATATAATAATGATAATAATAACATTCAACAATGCATAGTTAGTGAAAACATTTAGAGAATTGTTGGAAAAACAAACAGAAAATCTAACAGAATCCCATAAAAATTGATATGTACCTAATAGCTTTATTTTTCCTTACATATCTCATAACAAATTAATCTGCAATAGACGATTCTTTGTCATTTAATAATAATAATATAAAGGTTCATCAAAAAATAGTTCCCGAAAATATTTAGAGCATGCGCTTAAAAAATATTCAGCAGATAAAACCCTAAACAGTAGCTCTGCATATATCTATCTATATATTTATCTATCGAATTATGCATTTATTTCTGTATCTACCTATCTATTTAACTGTCCATATATCTATCTATCTATCTATCTATCTATGTATCTATCTATCGAAAAGTAATATATTCGATGTAAAATTTGTAGATCTCTCATTGGTAATGGTAGTTAGGCATAGCAGTAGAAATAAACTATAGTTGATACATAAGTGGTAATAATAATGATTGCACAGTAATACAATATTTTTCATACATAAATAAAATGTGGCAATAAATAATTATTCATATACTTATGTACATAAATAAAACTACAATTTTACAAACAATAAACACCAGAGTTTATTTCCTGTAAGAAACTAAATGAATGCCTAAAATTATGATAATTCCAACAGCTCCACGAAACCAATTACAGCTCTTAGTTTACACCGCAGATATCTCAATAGCTTCCTAATGCAAATTACAAAGTTTAATCATGACATGCGATGAAGTTTTCAAGGCCGTGTATTTGAAGCCTGTGAACTCCATAGCATTTTCGGCTTCCATTCATTAACCAGAGCCTTATCAAGAAATTATATATATTTAATTGGGTTATAATTTTCGACGTTCATTACGATTAATTAATTTATGCGCTCCTCGGACCGTTAATATGCCAGGCAATAACCTACATCACGATGATATCAAGATATTGGTGTGGAATAAATATTTGAGAATATAAGTTAAGACGGCATCTGGTATAGTTGTACAGGTCGTGGGGCAGTTAGGGCGCCATAGATAGGCTGTAAGATCGGATTCAATGGTGTTCATGGAAACTAACCGCCGATTAAAGTTAAGAGACTAAGTTATAAATACAAATTAAGAGCCAATGGTAGGATTTAATTATTTTAGTAGGATATAAGTAGTTATATTACTGGGTAATTTTAATTGCCCAGACATTTATAAATGTCTGGGTTTTCGCTTGGTATTTTCGCTGTTCAATTTCTATCTGCCATTTCTGTTCGTAAATTTTGTTCCCTGCTGAGTTCTTGTGGGTATAACTGAATGAGTTTTTTTTTTTTGTTAAATAACGAATCTGGTTGTCGCCAGTTTAACGGCGAGACGTCCGCTCCCAGTGGAAACTAAGCGGGCAGACTTTCTGCATTTCCTCGACAATTATTGCCTTCATTGTCCCACGCTGTGGAGCTGGGGGCGGCTGCCGCAAACAGCTGTATCTGCAGTAGATACCGGTTTTAACCTTGCGACGTATATGATGTTACACGAGTTTTTAAGAAGAAAAACTACGTGTCTGCTCTGGTAAGCAAGACTCCTCCACCCACCAGACGACACAGATATACATACCCGAACAAGTGTAGGTATCAGTTGTTTTTCAGCCCGAGACATCCACAATCTCCACAAGGAGTGAATCACGTACTTTTCGCCACTTATCAATTCAGATTCTACGCAGTTCCACGCGCTCGGGCGCCTCGAATCGGGGCTATTACCCCACGCGATGGGGCACAGTAAAACCTAATTGCCCCATTATTTGTGTACACCACAATCTTGAAATATGCGCCCAGGCTCAGGACGAAATTCGGGATTATTGTGTGCGGGAAGTTTAAAATTCCTCCTCCGTCCGACGTACTTAAGGTGTAAACTGTCGTCAGACGTTTCAATTGTAAATTCGGAGATGCCGACGTTTAAACGCCTCACGAATTCCGTGGAGTCAGTGCACCCGAGAAACCAACGCCAATTTCAGCCAAAGAATTATATTTACGTGCGCACGGGACTTAAAAATAATCGCCACGCAGCGATTGCGCCTCTATAAGACGCGATATTTATAAATATTTAAAATTTTGTCGCCACCTAAATCAGCAATGCTAAATTTAATTGGTGGCCACCACAAGAAATGTCTGCACCAATTTGCAAACAGGTTCCAGAAAAAAACTATTACGTCCAACCAACTAGCGACGAATAAATGTATGCGCAATATTTTGAATAAATTGACTCAAATTATATAAAACATAATAAGTTACTAAATGTCTACACATTACTTGCCATAACAATATTTTATTCGTACTTTTACCAAATACGTTGGAAATGCATTGTACCTTACATTAAATTTCACTATTATTTACATAAGGTATATCAAGTTTTAAGTTACAAATTTTTTTAACATAATTTTGGAAACAATATTGTCATAAATTTGGAAACAATATTGTCATAATTTTGGAAACAATACTGTCATAATTTTGGAAACAATATTAAATTATTAAATCGCATAACTATATGAACATATTAGCATGTTACCACAAGTCCATATGGACCACAAACAAATGGGGCTCTTTAACGAAGCCACATAACACTAGCAGACTATTTAAAACATTATGCCAATGATCAAGAAGAATAGGAAGACTTTTTAGAATTTGCAATGTTTGGGTACAATACGTCGTCACTTACAAAATAGTCTACAAAATTCACACCATTTGAATTAATGTTTGGCTATACACCTTCAACTACCTTCAAATCTGACTAGATCATATCAATTCTGTAGAAGTAAAAATATTATTATTTTAGAACGATTTTGTTTACAGTAGGTACTTATTGCTCTTTTTTTTACGAACCCGAAAAAGTGTCACATCGGCAATATGTGTGTCATGAACGTTTTAAAAACGGAAAATATTATTTGAATGAAATTCATAAAATCGAAGAATATTAAAATTCACAAGTCGAATTTTGACGATAATGAACAAAAGTAAATTTAGTTTTCATTTCTCACAAAAGAATAATAATAATATCACTTATTAGTAAGTAGTAGGTAGTATCAGTAGTATATTTATCAGTATATAACTACTGAAAATATTAAAATTTAGTACATAATAGCAATATCTATACTTGATACTAATAATAAAAATAACTAGATTCATCAGTAGGTGCATAAATAGCTACTGAAACTATTTAAAGAATATTGATAATGATTAGATTCACCTGAATATATCTACAGAACATATTTAGAGAATACTCGAAAAACTTCTAAAATATCACATAAAAGTTGATATGCAGATAGAATAAAAATAATATTGATGATATGAAACATACACTTCAGTTATGCTTAAACATATGTACCATATGTCTAACCATATGTATGTATATGTATATGTACTATATTGTTTCTACTTCTATATCCCATAAAAAAATGATATGTAGATAGAATAAAAATATTGTTGATGTTTAGAAACATACACTTCAGTTGTGCTTAAACATATGTACCATATGTCCAAGCATATCTATGGATATGTATATGTACTAAATGTTTCTACTCCTATATCCCATAAAAAAATTATATGTAGATAGAATAAAAATATTGTTGATGTTTCGAAACATACACTTTAGTTATGCTTATACAAATGTACCATATCTATAAGGATATGTATGTATATGTATATGTACCAAATTGTTTCTACTGCTATATCCCATAAAAAATGATCTGGAATTGACGATTCTTTGTTTTTAACGCAATAATGATAATAATAAGATTCAACAATACATAGTTAATTGAAAATTTTAAAGAATAATTCAAACAAAAATTCTAACAAAATCTCATAAAATTTGCTGTGTACTTAATCGCTTTATTTCTCCTTTCATATCTCATAACAAAATAATATGCAATAGACGATTCCTTGTTATTTATAATAATAATAAGACTCATCTATACCTTGTACAAAATTGTTTCTACTGCTATATCCCATTAAAAATTGATCTGGAATTGACGATTCTTTGATTTTAACACAATAATGATAATAATAAGATTCAACAATACGTAGTTAGTGAAAATATTTAGAGAATAGTTCAAACAAAAATTCTAACATAATCCCATAAAAAATGATATGTACCTAATCGCTTCATTTCTTCTTCCATATCTCATATCAAAATAATCAGCAATTGATGATTCTTTGTCATTTAATAATAATAATAAGATTCATCAATACATAGTTCGTGAAAATATTTAAAAATTGTATGGCTGATAAAACAAAACAATTGTTTGAGAAATAATTAAGTTTTAAGCCAGCATATAGAATGGCCTTATTCTGAAAATATTTAAAGCATTTTTGGAAAGGCTGCTGAGAAATCCCTTAAAAATTGTTCGGCAGATAAAAAATTCACTTATGGTATAAGTGAATAAAGTCGAATTTTATCCATGAAAAAATAGTTTAGCGCAAGAGGCGAAGGCGAGTGCGATAATATTTTGGAGTGGATACAATTGTTTTATTCACTTGTATCATACAATATTTTTTCCAATTCATTATCAGAATTTTAGGGATAGTGCCTATTTACGATTTTTTTACTTTATTCACGTTGTCAATAGTTGTAGTGACTAAAGTGAAAATGTATATATTTTATTCATTCATTCGATTAAAGTGTGGCTTTAATGATGAGATACAATATACATAATGAACATTTTAATAATGCGAATTGAAAAAAAAAGCCAGCGTACAGAATGGCCTTATTTCTGCTTAGTTTATCACTTTTTTGCACCATATTTTCGAAACTTATCGAACTCTTTCTAAAATTATTTGAATATTTTGATTTATTTGAATTTATTACTTTTTATGCGACATTTGAAATTTCTCCGATATATTTTATACATCGAATAATAATAATAAAATCGAAGAAAATTAAAATTTCACATAGAATTTTGATGATTAATGCACAAACTAATTTTTGGTTTTCACAATTTTTGTAAGTTGAGTTCAGTATTGTAAGAAAGTTAATACATTTAATTGCAAATGAAAATTAATTCATTTAGATCTTTTCACCCTTCAACTAATGTTTTTGTCATTAAAATGACTTCGATGATTTTTTTTCAGATTCATTTATTTTTAGCAAAATTTCTTTTATTTCACAACTTTTGTAGATCTTATAAATCTCTATGACAGGGTTCTCAAACTTTTAAAAGTTTTTACCATATAAATGAAGATACGAAAATATGTGTAACAATATAAAGCATTTCGTGATTGACAATCAGGACAGGACAAAGAAAAGTAAATTAGCATGTTTTTGGAAAACCAATAATTTTTATTCAAATAGGCGTCGATTGTGTTAAAGTCGTAAAGAAAAAATTTCAAAAATATCGTATGGAAGAATCGAACCCATACTTATTTTATTTTTAAGAAAGTCAAAGTCCTACGTGACATAGTTTTGCGACCAAGAACAAAATTAATAAATTTAATTGCAAATGATAATAAATTCATTTAGATCTTTACACCCTTCAAGTAAGGTTTTTGTCGTTAAATTGATTTCGATGATTTTTTTTTTCAGATTCATTTATTTTTAGCAAAATTTCTTTTATTTCACAACTTTTGTAGATCTTAGGACAGGGTTTCTCAAAATTTAAAAGTTTGTACTACATAAATAAGAATACGAAAATATATGTAACAATACAAAAGCATTTCCTGATTGAAAATCAATACTTCCCAAATGGCAAGTTATAATCTATGAATAAAATATTTCAAAATTATATATTTTTTAATGGAGTTCTTAAATTAAAGTTATGTTTGTTCTATCAATGTTTAGTAAATTATTTGATATACAATTTTTGCCAGGATCCAGTTACCAGTGTTGTAACAGATAATTTTTATCTGTGTATCTAGATACAGATACATCTTAGAACAAATGTATCGAGATACATATCTAGATAAAAAAATTAAAATGTATTTAGCTACAGATACAGATACATTTGAAAAGTATCTAGATACATTAGAGTCAAACTTAAATTAAATACGAAAATATTAAACGAAGCCCAAAGGTAAAACAAATTATGCTCTCAATAATGAATCAATAGCTAATTGTAAGCAATTGACGTGAAATGCAGTGTTGTAACAGATACATTTATTTTTATCTAGATACAATACAGATACTTCAAAAAATTATGTATCTAGATACAATACAGATACTTCAGAAAAAATGTATCTAGATACAACTTTAGGTACTCAAGCAAGAATACGTATCTAGATACTTCAAATGTATCTAGATATTGAATCTAGATACAACTTTAGTTACTCAAGCAAGAATACGTATCTAGATATTGTATCTAGATACTTGAAATGTATCTAGATACATGTATCTGCCAGTTACCAAAAGAAAACACCTTGTTCATGATTGATTCTCATTTTTTTAATAAAAAGTCCTGCTTGTTTTAAAAAATCGAAACAACTGAATCCATGGACCCACTGTATATTTATCTGCGCTAGCAAAAAATCTGGACATCAATGGAAGTTTTCTCGCGAACATGATTGCATGGATTGACGAATTTATTTAAAAATTTTTGGTGACAACTATTATAAAGTTAAAATATTATAAACAGCATAAAATACTACTATTGTATAAATAACAATTAAGATTTGGTTCTGAAAATGGCTAAAGTGCAGCTTCATTAACGTATTGAATTGATTAATAGCTATATCTCCAAATTGAGTAATCTGTGGTGCACATATTGATTCTGCTGACTGCAATATTTATTACCCTTGTCGTCAGTTTAACGGCTTATTCTGCACAAGCAATTGTACAGTTATTGTACCTACACTATATGATTATTCCCGTATTGGTCACAATAATCCTATAGCAATATCGCCACAGAACTTGATGTTATGTATACAGGGCAGTCCAGCTGACCAGTTCGTTACAAATTTATGAACTTCTCATTGAATTTTTGTTACAAAATCAGGACCTGTTGTAATAAATTTGAATTTTGAAAGATGCCTATTTCAAAATTCAAAGTAATTACACATATTTATGGTAAAAATACTATAAATATATATTCTGAACTTCTCATTGAATTTTTGTTACAAAATCAGGACCTGTTGTAATTAATTTGAATTTTGAAAGATGCCTCTTTCAAAATTCAAATTAAATACACATATTTATGGTAAAAATAAGATAAAAATATATACAAGGCAAAATACACATATAATGCCTCTGGTGATGGTTTGTTAGAAACTGAAACTAGTTAGGGAGAATAAAATAAATAAATAATAAAATTAAATTAAAATAATTCTACCAGTAAGTACCCATTAATAATACCTTAAATAAATAACTGGTAACTTATGGATAAACCCTTAAACTTGAAAAAAAAAATTATTGTTGCCATTATTCTTATTTTTCGTTTTATTGTTATTATTATCATGGCTATTATTTGCACAAGGAAGTAGTGGTACAAGTTATGACATTCGAAGTCGTAGTTATCCTTTACCTTTTACGTTCAGAACGTAAATCTATCAGGATTGAGAAACGGCCTCTCTCGCCTTATTAATCCTGGCAGAATGTGAAAGTCGGGTTGGGGACTTGCAAGAAAAATCGAAATTTATCGCCAATCAGCATGCAAATGCTATGGAATACGCTCGCAATTTTATTGTGTAATTAATTACGCCAATTGATCTTGCCGAAGAGAAAATTGTTCCTTATATAATGCTTAACGGCACGAATTGTTGGCACTTTTTACAATTGAATCACTTATTTTAGAAACAACCCAAGTCACACATAACTTTTAAAATAATGAAATAAAAATTGATTAGTCACAGAGTAATTTTTTTTCAGTTGTTATTTCTCAGTTGAGTCTAAATACGCCTATACAATATTAGAATAAGGTTGTTTTTGTACTCAATCGAAGGAATTACATATTTTAAGAGTCATGCCATGAGTAAGGTCCTCTCCTAAGAGGTCCTAAGAGATATCGTATCTTCAATATACCTTTGATACACCTTTTTTTTAATGAGATAAGTATGTAAATGTGAGATCCAATTACTACAGAGGCAACGGTATAGCTACAGTCGGACGCACTGGACTGATGAGACCCACTAGGTCGAAACCGGTCACCAGTTGCCCACGTAGTTAGTGTCCAAAATGCACTATATTATCAAAATACAATTATTTTGTTGTTTTTGAAAATTTCGACTATAGATTTGTTACCGTTCTCAATGAGAATTGAACCCTACAGTTGTTGAAAAAGTTGTAGTTGTACAGTTGTACAGTTGTAGTTGTACAATGTGGAACTGTGGAGTCCAAGTGTCCAAAATGCACTATATTTTCAATATAACTGTTTTTTTTGTTGTTTTTGAAAATTTGGTCTGAGGATTTGTTATTGTTCTCAATGAGAATTGAACCCTACAGTTGTGGAGTTCAATTCTCAATTGAACCCCACAACTGTTGAGTCGAAGTGTCCAAGATGTACTATATTTTCAATATACAATTTTTTTTTTGTTTTTGAAAATTTCGTCTACAGATTTGTTATAGTTCTCAATGAGAATTGAACCCTACAGTTGTTGGAAAAGTTGTAGTTGTACAGTTGTACAGTTGCAGTTGTACAGTGTGGAACTGTGGAGTCCAAGTATCCAAAATGCACTATATTTTCAATATACCTTTTTTTTTGTTGTTTTTGAAAATTTTGTCTAAAGATTTGTTATTGTTCTCAATGAGAATTGAACCCTACAGTTGTGGAGTTCAATTCTTAATTGAACCACACAACTGTTAAGTCGAAGTGTCCAAGATGTACTATATTTTCAATATACATTTTTTTTTTTGTTTTTCAAAATTTCGTCTACAGATTTGTTATAGTTCTCAATGAGAATTGAACCCTACAGTTGTTGAAAAAGTTGTAGTTGTACAGTTGTACAGTTGTAGTTGTACAATGTGGAACTGTGGAGTCCAAGTATCCAAAATGCACTATATTTTCAATATACCTTTTTTTTTGCTGTTTTTGAAAATTTTGTCTAAAGGTTTGTTATTGTTCTCAATGAGAATTGAACCCTACATTTGTGGGGTTCATTTCTTCCCACAACTGTTGAGTGGAAGTGTCTAAAATGCACTATATATTCAATATACAATTTGTTTTGTTGTTTTTGAAATTTCGTCTACAGATTTGTTACCGTTCTCAATGAGAATTGAACCCTATAGTTGTTGGACAAGTTGTAGTTGTACAGTTGTACAGTTGTAGTTGTACAGTGTGGAACTGTGGAGTCCAAATGTCCAAAATGCACTATATTTTCAATATACCTGTTATTTTGTTGTTTTTGAAAATTTGGTCTAAAGATTTGTTATTGTTTTCAATGAGAATTGAACCCTGCAGTTGTGGAGTTCATTTCTCAATTGAACCACACAACTGTTGAGTCGAAGTGTCCAAAATGTACCATATTTTCAATATACAATTTTTATTTTGTTGTTTTTGAAAATTTCGTATACAGATTTGTTATTGTTCTCAATGAGAATTGAACACTACAGTTGTGGGGTTCAATACTCAATTGATTGTTTTTATTGTTTTTGAAAATTTCGACCGCAGATTTGTTATTGTTCTCAATAAGAATTGAACCCCAAGTAGTCCAAGTATCCAAAATGCACTATATGTTCAATAAACAAATTGTTTTGTTGTTTTTGAAAATTTTGTCTATAGATTTGTTATCGTTCTCAATGAGAATTGAACCCTACAGTTGTGTGGTTCAATTCTCAATTGAACCCCACAACTGTAGAACATATTTATTTGTTGCTGTCTTTGGCTTTAGGTTCAATAATTCAGGCCATATAATTTTTGTTTTGTATGTTTCCAGATTGAGTCGCGTAATTATATATTTATGTCTAAGTTTTGGGCGATAAAATTGATGGATTCCGCATTCCACAGTAGGTCTAATTAATAGCCAATGCCTGGCAAGTGTAAATCTGTATGCAAATTACATCAAAACCAAATCAAATTTGCATATGACATTGCAGGAACTTGTATTCGCACAAAGTAATCTACTTACTTGATAACCGGAAAAACTGGTTCCTGTGTCGCTCACATTCAATTTAAATGGCTGGCATGTTCTGAAAAATAAAAATAAGTTAATTACTTACATATAATTTCCTAACGATGGGTTTAGAATCAGTCAAAAAAATTTAGAAATTTATTACGTGATATAGTCAAAAGGATTTGATGAGTGATATTGTAAGAAATTTGCATCAATATCTAATGAGACTTTCAATGAATTTGTTAAATATTGATGTTGAATGAAATAAAATTGTTTCCGTTGAAACATCTATAGTTTGCAAGGAATTTGTCAGATTGTTATATGACGTGAAACTTTGGAGAATTTTTAAATAAGACATGTAAGTGTTGATGATCAGATGTTGATGATGATGATCAGGTTTGTGATTGCTACAAATTGTAGTGATAATCTTTCTAAATCACGTAGAAATTTGTTATCATTATGAGATCGAGTGATATTCTAATAAATTTACATCAATATCTAATGAATTTGTTAAATATTCATGTTGGATGAAATGTAATTGTTTCGGTTGAAATATCTATAGTTAGCAAGACATTTTTCAGATCCTTTTGTTAGGTGAAATTTTTGGGAATTTTGAAATAAGATATATAAGTATTGATGATTGGATTTGAGACTGTCACAAATTGTCTTGATGATCTTTCGAAATCATGTAGAAATTTGTTATCATTATGACATCGAGTGATAGTGTAAGAAATTTACATCAATAACTCTTGGGATTTTCAATGAATTTGTTAAATATTGATGTTGGATGAAATGTAATTGTTTCGGTTGAAATATCTCTAGTTAGCAAGGAATCTGTCAGATTGTTATGTGTCGTGATATTTTGAGATTTTTGAAATAAGACATGTAAGTATTGATGATTGGATTTGAGACTGTCACATATTGTCCTGATGATCTTTCGAAATCATGTAGAAATTTGTTATCATTATGACATCGAGTGATATTGTAAGAAATTTACGTCAACATCTAATGGGATGTTCAATGGATTTGTTAAAATATTGATTGTAGGTAAAATATAATTAATTCGGTTGAAATATCTATAGTTAGCAAGGAATTTGTCAGATTGTTATGCGACAGAATTTTTTAAAGAATTTTGAAATAAGACATGTCAGTATTGATGATTGGGTTTGAGATTGTTACAAATTGATCTTTCGAAATGATGTAGAAATTTGTTACCATTATGACGTCGAGTGATATTGTAAGAAATTTACATCAATATCTAATGGGATTTTCAATTGATTTGTTAAATATTTATGTTGGGTAAAATATAATTGTTTCGGTTGAAATATCTATAGTTTGTAAGGAATTTTTCAGATTGTTATATGACGTGAAATTTTTGAGAATTTTGTACATCTTGTATTTAGATAATAAATAGTTTTTTTGTGAATCAGGTAATAAGTGTGTTTTAAATTTTAATTTTGAATACGAAATAATAGAACATGAAATGAATAATAATCCCTACTACACGAACTATACGAATAGTTATAATATTTGTTATTAACAATGGTTTTAAGTACCTTACCATCTAAACTGCAGATTATTAATGAATGAAACTGCAATATTTGTATACGATTGCTGTTGTCTGTGCAACGATATTCAACACGACTATAAGTAAACGAATCAATTCGCGTACTGGCCCTTACTCGTCCCTTGGGTAATGCTCATGTTTTCCCAGTTTTAGATTTATGCAGCATAAAATTTTTAAATTGCCCTTTCTTCGGCGTTCAATGCGGGGTAACGGTCACTTCCGTGAAGGGCGTCCGGCCTGTTTACGAACACAAATTACTGCGGACAGAAGAAAAAATAGCCGAGGACGCGTGTACAGTTAGGGGTGCATAAAAGCACCGCGCACCCTTTAGGTGAAAAAAAAAATAGAAGCGCCGTTAGGTAATGTCACGCATTTTCCGCGCCCCAAAACATGGGGGCAGTAAAAGTGCGAAGATCACCGTTAGCCACCTTCACTTTCAGCGGCTGAATTTTCGAGAGTCAGTTGCGCTCAAAATTGCACGAGAACGCGTCGTCAAGATCCAATCATTAGCAGCAGTAATTGCGGTAATTAAAAGTCGCAGGATCGCATCTAAGCGGCTTGCAGTGCTCCAACCATCTCCCGGCTCAGGTATAATAGCAATAATTTTAGCCCCCTCTTAACCCACACACTCGCAAAAAGAGTTATAAGCGGTTTAGCGGCTTAATATTAATATTTTTGCTCTTAAGCGGAAACCTCATTAGTCCTTTTACGTATTTATCACGAATGCACTTTAATGCAGCCAGCGCATGCAAATACGCAATTAGCGCGGCGTTATTAAATAATTTATTCATACTTGCGAACAAGGACCGCTTTATCTCTGCGTTTTTTCGCCAATTGACCGCACTTGATCCGATCCTCAATTCGATCCGAATACAAAGAGCAGCCAAGTTCGCGCCAATTTCGCGATAATTGCACGGGGCGTGTAAAAACCTGAGCACGTCTCTAACGGCGGGACGTAAACACTTCCTGCTGTAATTTTTTCATGTGCGTACATAAAATTTTGCGGCACTTCGTCGGGCGTCGCTGGGAATTAAAAATTTCCTTAATGGTGCGTGTAAATCCGCCCCATGGCACTTACCGTGGGCACGAATTTCTCGCTCCAAAGCCGGCATTAAAGTAAATTTCGATATTATGTATTTACGTGAGTCCGAGGCGAGGATTTATAGAAATGTATTTTTTTATCCTTTTATATGCGATGGTAAATGCTGCGAGGGAGCTGTTTATCACAAATGTTCAGTTTTAAGCTCTGGGCAGGGGCTTAAAAGTGTTTCATAACTGTTCTGAAGTACAGACAATTTTTCTCACAATATTTTTCTCTCAATATTGGACTCCCAAGTCATTTAGAAAATGCACTAATGAGGTATATAACGCAGTTTCCAAGACTATAGTCAGAATTAATTTACTCTATAAGGTGTACAAGTCATTTAAAAAACGGCCCAATAAGGTTTATAACGCAGTTTCCAAGACTATATTCAGAATTAATTTACGGTGTACAAGTCATTTAGAAAATGGCTTAATGAGATTTATAACACAGTTTCGAAGACTATATTGAGAATTAATTTACTCCATAAGGTGTAGTCATTTTGGGCTTTGACTAATTTATAGTCGTGGGGTCGATTCAAATCCATAGCAATTTTCAAGATATTATGTCTGGATTCATCAAAATTTTAGGTCCAAACCAAATATAATAATTCATTTCTTATTTTCTTTATAAAATATTTTAATTTTCTTCGAAAAACTTGTACTGGTATTTTACGTAGTTGCTTACTTGTAATAAGTAGTAACTTGTTACTGGATTTTTTTTTTATTTTGCATGAAAAAATAATAAAAATCACTGCCTAAAGAGTCGCTAATAATTTCGTCTCATGCGTTAGCCAGAAGTCCCAAATTTTATATATTTGGGACTTCTGACAAACCATTCGCCATTCACCATTCAATAACCATTGATAATAATAAAAAATGTCTAAAATCTGTACGCCATAATATAAAAATTGACCATGAATAGTCAATTTATACGGTCTATTAATGTAAATGAAATTGATTCAAAAACAATTCAAAGTTTGTTTACGATTACACCAAAATTCAAAACCTTATATGTACTTAGAAACAGCCATTAAATGTAAATTTTATCAAAAATAAATGTCTAATCAGACATATAAACTCGGAAAATAATAAAACATAACACAGGATTGAGTTTCCATTTGACACTAAAAATATAAAATCGAAAATCATGGTGAAACAAAAAAAACACAAAAAATTCTCAGAATCTGTCTTGCGAAATTAAATAATTGACGATTGACGATTGAAATTTAAAAAAAAGAGAATTAAAAGAGAGAAAGAAAGAACAAGAAGAAAGAGAAAAAGAAACGAAACACAGAGAAAAAGAGTAAATTTCTCCAAATATAAATACATGGTATATGAATGTATCGAAAAGTATAGTATAAAACGGGACTTGGTTTAAATTTAACTTTCTTTTTTAATTGAATCAAAATACAACGCGAAAGCTCAAAAAATCAAAAATATCGGAAATCTGTACGTCAAAATACACCAAAATTGACACAGTTTGTTTTATCTGATGAAAACTGATCAAAACACAGAATATTCAAAATTTTCTAAAATCTGTACACCAGAATACTAAAATTAACACAATTTGTCATAAAAAACCTGCAAAACTCAATGCAAAAAAAAATCGAAAATTTCTAAAATCTGTACGCCAGAATATAAAAATTAACCATGAATAGCTAAGATTTCACAAATCAGTCCTGCGAAATTAAATTATTGACGATCAATAATTAGGTCATAATATCTTAAAATATAAATAAAATTGAACCTGAAAAATACGCCAAAATTGACACAGTTTGTTTTATAAAACTGACCAAAACACAAAAACAATCATCAAAAATTCAGAAATCTGTACGCCAGAATAGTAAAGTTAACACAATTTGTTATATAAACCTACAAAACTCAATGCCAGAAAAGAAATTTTCAAAAATTTCTAAAATATGTACGCCAGAATAAAAAAAATGACCACGAATAATCAATTTATACGGACTATTAATGTAAATGAAATTGATTAAAAAACAATTCAGAGTTTGTTCACAATTTCACCAAAATTCAAAACCTTATATGTACTTAGAAACAGTCATTAAATTTCAGGAAAAAAAAATCAGTATTGACCAGTGTTATTGCTATTATTGTAATACTGCCAGGGGCTAGGTGTATCATTATAATCATTAGAAATGTATTGAATGATTATTTGCCTAATTTGTATCAATAATTCAACATAATACAACATTGTGTCAAAAATTTCTGGAATCCGTTCTGTAAAATTGTAAATTTTATTAAAAAAAAAATTCTACACAGACACATTAACACGGAAAATAATAAAATATAACACTGGATTAAATTTCCAATTGACACTAAAAATATGGAATCGAAAATCATTGTAAAACAAAATAAATAAAATATTTCACAAATCTGTTCTGCGAAATAAAATAATTGACGATCAATAATAAGGTCATATTATCTTAAAATATAAATAAAATTCAACTTGAAATATACGCTAAATTTGACACAGTTTGACACAATAACACGGGATTAAGTTTCCAGTTGACACTAAAAGTATGAAATCGAAAATTAATGCAAAACAAAAGTAATCAAAAATTTCAGAAATCTGTCCTGCGAAATTAAATAATTGACGATCAATAATTAGGTCATAAGATCTTAAAATATAAATAAAATTCAACTTGATTCAAACATAGTACACATTTTTATTAGATTTTCACCAAAATTTTTAGTAGGTACTAAGTGTGACAAATTGCAGAAATCTGCAAACTTGTAAATATCATTAACAAAAATCGTGCACGGATAAAAAAACTGTGCAAATTTCAAACCTCAGTCTTATTATTATTGTTTTCTTTTTCGGCGTTACTTACAAGAGTAACGTGTAAATATTTGTGATTTCTATGAGCTATGTATTTATATTTTAAGATACTATGACAATTATTTAACTTCGCAGGACAGCTATGTATGTACAGAATGATATAATAATAATAATAATAGTTATCGTTTATTTCCATAAAACAAAATGAACATTGTAGAGGATATGTCAACACTTTTATTGAAAGTGCTCATAATAAATTGATCAAAATTCGATATGTCGTTAGAGAGATATTTGAATTTTTCTAAATCTGATGTGTCTGGCTAATAGTTCAACTTGTGTGCTGGAGAGTATGAATAGTAATATTTATTTTTTGTATTAATGGCATTGGATTTAAATTTTCACTAAAAAAACTGCAAATTTTAGACCTAGTCACGTTTTATTTTATAATATTTTTCATGTTTTTTTGTCGCTTATTCTAACGAAAAAAGAAGTATCCCCAAAAAATATCAATTTTCAATTTTTAATTATCAGCATATTTTGCAATATTATGGGAAATCGTGTGCTCATAGTAAAAGCAACTTGTGGCAGTAATCATGCATTGAATCTTAACAAAATTTATTGCGAATTTTTACCAAATATGTTATGAGTACTTCAAATATAATTCCTTATATGTATACCTCATAAAATTAATAAATATTGATACGCTATATCGCCGGTGAAATATCAATTTTTAATTATTAAATATAAGCATGCATTGTCTTAATCGTTAGATCATAAAAAAAGCAAATGTCTCAGTAATGACACATTGAATTTTAATCAAGTTTATTATGAGCACTTCCAATATAATTGTATGTAAATTTTCTTTATGGGGAATTCTAATTTAATCCTATATATTCCTCATAAATATCATAAATATGAATACGTTAGTTTCTTATTTACCACTGTTCAAATATCAATCGTTTTACACAAAACTTGCAATCTCACCTAAAATCATACCTTGACAATAAAACCGTAAAACTCAGAATTCTGATTTCTGAGTTTTATTATGGATTACCACGCAGTAAAGGTCCCAACCATCTTGATGAATAAAACCGTAATATCTCAATAACCAACCAGTAAATTTTAGTATAAATAATGCACATGGATAAGTTTCACATTTTTTTAATAGAAAAAATCTACAATTGTTTCGGTCTCATGACCATTATCAAGAGGCAGATAAGTCTGAAAAAATTTGTGAAACTTACCCAAGGGCTTTATTTATACTAATTTAAAGATTAGGTTTCACCAAGTATTAACCACCGATTCATACAATCTAATCATTATATTTTAACTAAATCTTGTGTAGTAGCAATTAATAGAAATTTTGTTTTAAAATGTATAAGTTTTATTATGAATTACCACGTAGTAAAGGCCCCAACCATATTGATGAATAAACCCGTAATATCTCAATAACCAACCATTAAATTTTTACAAAATCTAATTAATAAATTAGGAATTAATTAATAAATCTTGTGTAGTAGCAATTAATAGAAATATATCAGATGCAAATAAATTATAGAAATATTAATAAGCTACTTCAGAACTTGTTAAAATATCAGCTATATTGTAAAGTCTGTAAAATACTGTATTGTAAATGTATTAATAAAACTTTATTTTTTCAACCGTAAAATTATTAAAATTAAAATTAACTGCTTACTGTTTAGTCGTAGTTTTTCGCAAGAAAAATGCAAACACGCCACTTACTAATATTTATAAAGTTTTATAATTTTTATACGAAAAAAATGCAAACACGCCACTTACTAATATTTATAGAGTTTTAGAACTTATTTTATACGATTATTTATTCTTCAGCATGCAATTCCTGGCTTCAATTTTGCTACAGAATGAACTTTAGCATGCCAGTTACGTTTCCAACAGCCTGGCCAATATCCAAGACTCTTAAATTAAATGAAAACATTTAAATAAAACCGTTGGCATTGTCGGGAAAACAGAGTATGCAGTTAGCAGAGTATACAATTGTGTAATTCAATTGTAGATTATTTTGAATCTCCTCCTTATTTGTACCAAAAAAATCACGTTAACGTGATAATTACGAAGATTTGAAATAATATACAAGGAGTTCTCTTAAAGCTTTACAGAGCTTTCAGCACAAATCGTATAGGGGGATATTTTTGTAATATATTAATTTTTTTGTAATAATCGCTTATTTAAAGATTTTTAATTAGAATATTAAGAAATAGTGAAGAATATCTTGTGAAATTTACACAAAGTTACAAATTTCCTAGATTAAAAGTATAGAATTTCAGGCATTTCTAGAAAGCTCGAAAATTACTAAGCAAAATCGCGATCTGGTCATATCATTATAGAATTTATATTACTATTTTAACACTTCTGCACTTCTTGTGAAAGTTATTACTAACATATGATTTATTGGGAACAATTTTGAGAAAATTATGAATTTCTTATTCATAACCTACCATTATATTATTAACCATAGGTAATGATATATAACTACATATATATATCATGAAATTTGCCATAACTCGTTCAATTCTAATGGAATTACTAAAAAAATACTGCGAAATTATTGACTCTTGCCATCAATTTATTGAGAGGTCTTACTCATATTTGGACATCCGATATTAATGATTAATGGCACATACAGGTAAGACATAAAATGTGTTAGGTGCATCTCAAAATTTATTATTTTTTTTGCTTCAATAAATAATATTTAATTTTATAATAAATTTTTACTTCTATAAGCAATTTATAAATTAATAGCATTATAGTAGAAAGCGATGATTATGCATAAATATATAAATTTTCAGAACATATTGATTAATGATAAATTGAAGTTGATGGCTAATACACAATGATCATTCCCATTTGAACTTTAAATGACCTGACTGCCGTATTGCTCTGGACGAAAAGGCATTACAAATACTTGACCTTAATCAACTGGCGGAGGCAAACAAGGCGATTGGGAGCACGTAATTGCCCGGCTTCCCAATTGAAGACGTCTTCGGGTGTAACTCGTCTCCGGTCGTATAAAGAAATTGATTAAATTATAAATTTCGACGGGCTGAATTTTTCATCCCGGGCCCGTCCCGTATGAAGTTGTCCGTCCTGAATTATTGACCGTTATTGACCCATAAAGACGTCCCGGACGTGAAGTGTCCTCTTCGGGAAGGCCCGCAGCGATAAACTTTCCGGGTCTTAAATGAAATTAAACGGCCGGACAATGCGATGTGGCCCTTTAATCACCGCCGCCACGGCCCTGTGTAGGTGAGGTTTGCAGGGAGGTTTCGGGGTTATTTCACCCTTTAATTGTAACATTTAAATAAATTCAAGTGCCTTATTTGTCTCTAAAGTTAACTAAATGGGCAAATGTAACACGAGTAAACTAAGTGCTAAATGTTTTCCCTCAATAAATAGCAAAAATTTCATTACACCTGAAAACCTAGTGTTTTCCATTTTTATGATTTTGATCAAAAATAAAATTGGAACTGTAAGAATACTTTTATTTTATTACCTACATTTTTTTTAATGTAAAAGTGTTCAAATTTTATAAATATCTTTGTTCCAAATCTGCACTTGTATAATAGGTAGGTACAGTTATGCTCACATAATTCTAGTACAAACATATTGACATTGCTATATAAAATTGCTATTGTAACCCAATTTCTTGCACTAGATTTAAGTGTACTGTACCTATCCAAATTTAGAAATATTCTTATTCCAAATCTTTTAATTTCATCTAGCCAAATGCCAAAATTGATGCAAATTGGAAAATGTTGATATAGTCCATGCCAAATAAGATGTATCATGAAACTATTCATATGAAACTGAAGACTCTGTCTTGTCGGATTGGGCAACATAATTGCAAAAGTATCTCCTGGAGTATATTTCTACAATAGGTATACTAATCAAATCCATTTGTCAGCATTTCCTTCGTCAGAATCATAAAATGAGAATTTTTCTGCAGTTTTTGACATTGTTAAGATCAATATGACCAAACTTTAACATTTTCATAATCCGTATGTGAAAGAATTGAACATATGAAAGTATTGATGAGCATTTTTATACTCAAAATGATAAACTTTCAACACATATTTGATCCAAAGTTTATATTTTCTTGTTTAAATGATTAAATTGTCAAAATTTTAAAATTTCATTTCAAATTCAAAAATTTCGAATACACTATATTAAAGTTACAATGTTGAATGTTTAAAATCGGAAAATGTTGATATTTCCATGATTTAAATATCAGATTATCACCACTTCCTTTATTAAAATCTCAAAATGCAATGTAGGCATCTCCAGTTCTTCAAATATTTATGATCCATATGTCAAATTCATTTCTATGACCTGTATGTGAAACTTTAAAATTTTCATAATCCAAGTGTGCATCAAAGTGTATCGAAATTATAACACATCTTTGACGCAAATGCGAACACTTTCTTGTTTACAAGGAATAAATAGTCATAATAGCCGTAGTTTTAAAATTTTCTTCTTCAAATTCGACGATTTCAAATATATAAATGTAAAATATGTAGTCCTAATTTCATATTTAATTAAACTTTAAATAGTAAAACCCATGCCAAAACACCAAAGTAAATGTCTAATAGTTTTAAATAAATTTTAAATACTAAAAGTGGCACACTCTGAAATAAAGGTCAAATAGTCCTATTGAATGTCAAATGGCTCCAATTTAAGTTTAAAATAGTAAAAACATGTAAAATACTCCAAGTAAATGTCAAAAAGTAATAAATAAATTACAACTTGTGAAACATATCAATACACCTAATTAAATGTAAAATATTGTAATATATAAAATTAGGTTTAATTGCCTAAATTAATTGTCAAATAATCGAAATTTGCTAAAATACTTTAAAGTAGAGGTTAAAAGGCCAAATTAATTTCAAATGCACAAAAATATACCACATAGTCCAAAATAAATCTCAAATGATCCAAATTATGTCAACCTACTTCAATTCATTTATCAAATTCTCTGAAGTAAAAGTTAACAAGTGTAAATTAAATCTCAAATCTCAAATTGTAAAACATTTGTCAAATACTATGACTTAAGTTGCGAATATTCTAAATTATATGCCAAATAATCCAAATTAAGTAAAATTCCTTAAATTAATTGTCAAATAATCGAAAAAAGTAGAGGTTAAAAGGCCTAATAAATTTCAACAAAAACATGTCACATAGTCTAAAGTAAATCTCATATAATTCTAATCATGTCAATCTACTTCAATTCATTTATCAAATAATCTGTAAAGTAAAGGTTAAAAAGTGTAAATTAAATCTCAAATTTCAAATTGTAAAACAGATGTCGAATACTCTGATTTAAGTTTCAAATATTCCAAATTAAATGCCAAATAATTGAAATTAAGTAAAGTTCCTTAAATGAATTGTCAAATATTCCACATTAAATTTGAAAATGTACAAAATGTGTAAAATATTCAAAAATATATATCAAGTGGTCCAAATTGATATTATAATGGTAAAATTGTGTCAAATAGTCGAAATTAAATCTCAATATAACCATAATATGTCAAATTCTTTAAAGCAAATGTCAAATAGTAAAAACATATGTAGATATTCAACAAGAGAAGTCATGTGGTCCAAATTGACTTTATAATCGTAAAAAATTGTGTCAAATAGTACAAAATAAATCTCAAATAATCCATATTATATCAACTTGCTTCAATTTATTTAACAAGTAGTCTAAAGTAAAAGTTATAAAGTGTAAATTAAATCGACTATTGTAAAACGTATGTCAAATACTCTGACTTAAGTTTCGATTACTCCAAATATAATGTAAAATAATCCAAATTAAGTTAAATTCCTTAAATGAATTGTCAGATAATCCATCTTAGACTTGAAATAGTAAAAAGTATGTAAAATATTCAAAAGTAGATATGAAGTTTGCACAAAATTGACTATATAATGGCAAAATAGGTCAAATAATCCAAATTATAACTATGTATGTAACTATGTATATGTGTATGAAAAATTCCTTAAAGCAAATGTCAAATGGTAAAACTAATAGTAAAAAAATATGTAGATATTTAGAAATGGATATCAAGTGGTCCAAATTTACTAGATAATGATAAAAATTGTGTCAAATAGTCCAAATTAAATCTCTAATAATTCATTATATGTCAAATATTTTGAAGCAAATGTCAAATGGTGTAAATTAATAGTAAAAAAAATATGTAGTTATTCAAAAATAGATATCAAGTTGTAAAAATTGACTTTATAATTTAAAAAATTGGGTCAAATAGTCCGGATAAAATCTCAAATAATCCATATTATGTCACATTTCTTGAAGCAAATGTCAAATGGTGTAAATTAATAGTAAAAAAATATGTAGATATTCAAAAATAGATATCAAGTGGTAAAAATTGACTTTATAATTTAAAAAATTGGGTCAAATAGTCCGGATTAAATCTCAAATAATCCATATTATGTCAAATACTTGAAAGTAAATATCAAATAATCCAAATTACATCTAAAACGGTTACAAAATTATGTCAGATACTCCACTAAAGTGTCAAATAGTCAATAGAAATGTCATATATTGCAAATTTTATTTCAATCCGTAACAATTATATAAAATACTTCAAACTAAATATTAAATAGTCCAAATTGAATTTTAAATTGTAAAAATTATGTCAAAATGTGATATAATACCAATTAAATTTCATTACCAAATTGTCAATTACTGAGTTATATTCATTATCAAATACTTCATTACAGAAATGTTAAATGGTCAAAATTAGATGTCAAATAGTCGAAATGAGATATAAAATAGTGCAAATTAATGAATATATTACATTCACGACCTTTTTGAAAGCGAGTTGGTTCGGTTTTCTTCTTGTCATGTTGGACAAACTGTTTCAGTCATACAACGGAAGTCAATTATTTTTTGTGTCGATTGTGTCTAGTAGATATTTGCTTCCTACCACATTGTCAGATTTATAATTTTTTTTCACTACTAGCATTTTAAAATCTTTCTTTTTTTTTTACTGCATACTCGAACCCAAATTCATTCATAACATTGAATGTTTTTCAATGCATTATTTTCCATTTTCTTTCCTGCCGTTCCATTTTTATCTATAATAATTTGAACTTTACATCTGGCAACAATATTATTTAAAAAATATAACCTCAATATTGAACAACTTAATCTAAATCAAAATTACAAGTTCCATTGGGGAATTCAGTTATTTCCGAAACACTACCAACAAAATTACTAGATATTCATAGACTCCTCTGACGCAAATATATCGTGAATGGAGAGTACTCTGTACCTTTAATATGAACAACCCTGTATAAATTTGATAATTTTTATGTGCAACTCCTATTGTATACAACTTATTGATAAAACATTTTTTTTAATATTTTGGTGAATACAAAAGCAAAACAATTACAAACAATGACTCAAAAACTGAATGAACTGAATGAACTGAAATATAACCCCAAATTGAAAACAACTTAACCTAAAAAAAATGACAAGTTCCATTGGGGAATTCAGTTATTTCCGAAACACTACCAACAAAATTACTAGATATTCATAGACTCCCCTGACGCAAAAACATCCTGAATGGAGAGTATATAATCAACATTAGTGTCTAATTGTCTAAATTAAGTATCTATATGTAAAGTTGGTTACTTAAATTCGATGTAGGCTATAACATTGTAATCATGTGTTTTATTTAGGATAAGATTTTCTTTCAAAATCTAAGTCTATCAAAAGATTTCATGTTTTTTATTTAGGATAATATGTCTTTCAAAATCTATGTCCATCAAAAGATTTGAACTAAATATCATATTTACCAAATTACTTGTACTATGGGCGACAAAATCCCCCACGTTAGAGACATATGTTTTCTAACACAAAAGACTACACTTTTATGAAGAGAAACCCCAGCGTTAAACAAAGGTTCGTGCATTTTCCCTTATTTGACTGGACTACAATCCCAACATTATTTATTTCTTCTGAACTCGAAAACTTTGAAAACAAGTTCAAATAGCGACCGACTTGTAGATAATCAAATCGACAACAACAAAAAAATAACAATTATCTAAATTTTTGTTTTGGTTTCATCCATTTTGGATAACAGTTATTATAATATATTTGTCAACTACAAAAATTATTAAAAGGTCAAATCATTTATATATAAATCTAATCTAATATCGAATATGTTAACTCAAAAAAATAAACCTCTGAAGATGGCTAAAAATTATAGCCGAAACTAGCAAGTAATTTCAAGAAGACGCAATAAAGTAATAAAAACAAGAAAAGATCTTTATATATAACTACCAGTAAGTACTCAGATTAAGAAGAAAACAATCAAATTAAATAAATGACTGACAGAACTAACGTCGTCAATGATCAGTAACTGCCGAAATTTGTGGTTTTGATATTTTCTTTAAGTCAAAATATGTATAAAATATTTCTCGAAACTTTTGTACCTAAATATAATATTTTGTTATTAAATTTTAATAAAACTTGGAATACAAATGATTTAAAATTCTGCCATGTTCGGTATTTTTAAACTCTTATTAAAGTTTAGTAAGCCAAATTAATTATTAAATAAAACAGACACTTTTTTTTGTTTATATCACTGTTTATTAAAATTAGTGACTATAATTTCGATCGGTCATTAACGACCAGACAGACCTCATTTACTCCCCACTTTTCAAAGCTGTATTATAGTGGAGGAGTACTACGGATTATTATTATTATTATTATAGATATGTAGAAATAGGTGTTTTATTTGTTATCATGTTCTGGTCATTATCAAACTTACAGTTAGAAAAAAGTTAGAAACGGTAGAGAAACTTAAAGTATCACGAAGTTGGAGGCATCTACATTGACCAGGATTTTTTTTTTTTTTCTTTAAGCAAGCAGATAAAATATCGCTGGTTGTGTGACGGTGTCGGGCGGTTAATTTTACGAGTGTTAAAGCATTCAAATTGGCGGCCGGAGAGAGCAGTGTGCCCCCATAAATCGATTAACCCTTATTTATACAATTTAGCGTCATAAACGCTGTGTTTACTTAGTAATAATAAGTTCGTGCGCCCATAAAGCTGTCCGGGACGCGTGAATTACGCCCGGAGAGTTCCCGAAAGCCGCCCTCTGGTTATGGGAGAGTGCAAATCAGGCCATTCGTATTTCCTTGAAGTATGTTCATATATATATATATATACAAAAAATAGGGTTATATTATAGTTAGTTAGTTAGGGCTAACACGTGGTCGGGGATCAAATCGGGGCGCAGGTTATGTTACACGCCAGACGAAGGAGCCCCTAAAATCCCGTGGAACTGTCCCATGGCGCGCGAACTTCGACCCTATGGGGCCTGGCTCTTCGGCGGAGAGTCGCCGCCGCCGTCGTATCGACTCCTGGAGGCGGCGCGCATGCGGGCATCGACGCCCCTCACATTCTAACCGGCCGTCCCAGGCGCGTCCCCGGCCGGCTAATCCGGTTAGAACGTGAAGGACTGCCATCGCCATATTCAAATCGCCGCCGGAATTAACCCTCGTCAGGGACGACCGTGCACATTAACATCCCCTAACTGCAGCGGGAACGGCCCCATAAGCACTTGACTTTGTGTACAATTGACCCGCTGGTCTTCATCGACCCGCGGATATGTGCAATGAGGCGCGAAGGAACGCCGCGAAGTTTTTGGGGGTTTTACGTTCATGGCCCCAATTTTTCGCTTCGTTTGGCGCCTTATTGTTATTCCAACGGATCGAGAAACTTCGTGCGGAAATAGAATACACACACACACGCGTGCACATGCACGCGTACAGATTCGTATAAACGATACTGTAATTTTCCTAGGAGTAACGCGCGCGCCGGCAATTTCCCGGAAAGGTCGGAGCCGGCTTTCCCCCCATAAAACCGCCCCTGGTTTAGATTTCGGGGGGGAAAAGCGGGCACACGAACGCCGCATTCCCGATAAGCGGGGGGCACTTAAAAAAGTACGCACATGCACGAGACCCGAATGCACATCATATCCGACTTTATTCATCTCGCACGTGGGCGTGAGATTAATCAGGAAAAGGGGTTTTCCGGGGATAATCCCGAAAATTACAGCCCCGAGGCTTTCCCGGTTTCCCTTTTTTTTATATGTACGCGTCGTTCGCAGAGGTGGGCAAAGCCCTTCCGCGTGCCATCATATAACTGAATATTCTAGGCTGCGGGGGCGGCATAAAAGCAGTATTTGTTTTGTTGCCGCCGCGTGTATCTTAGGTGTATCAAAGATTTCATGCAATATACATTTAGCCCAGGATGTGCTCTCTCTGGGGGAGGCTGAAACTGCGCGGCGGACTTTATAAAAAGGAAAAGAGGTGAGCGAAGTGCGGGGGCGGTGGGCGGCCTGGGAAACGCGGAAACCCGCTTTCCCAGGTTGCCGGGGGTAATCTGGTGCTGCCTGATGAGAGCCCCCCAGGCCCATACGCAGGGCGCATCTCCGAGCCCCGGCTGCTGCCTTATAATTCCGCCCCCGGATGGTGGATTCGCCGGGTAGAAAAATAAAACTCCGCAAATTGCAAATTGCTACAGCTGCGGGACCTCTTTAGAAAACGTAGGGAAATCATGGCAGAATAATGACATAGGGCACATAAAACCGTAATTGAGCCACATTTAATTCACAAAATTTATTTCAAAATTGATATTTCTTATATCCACATGGACATCTGAATTATTTTCAGATGGACTAAAATAATCACATATTTAGATAAATACACTAAAATACCGCTAGTTTGGCTGACAGGTTAGAACGCTTGCTTAGCATGCACGGAGACCTGGGTTCGAGCCCCAGTACAGGTAGTACATTTGTACTGAGAAACTAGTGCCATTCGTCGTTGGGAGCTCATTAACGGCGCTCTAGAGATCGGGGGCGAATTTCTAGAGTAACAAGCCCTAACTCAATACACACACTTACACAAAACACACGGCAGAAGGACCCCCGTTGGTCGATAGCCAGTTAGGGATAATATCCCAAACAAATACAGTCACTACTACACTAAAATTTAACAAATATAATTTTTTAAATATAAATAGGTAATTAGAGATAGTTTTAATTAAAAATAAAATTAGTTTACACAATTTTCAGTAATCAATAAATATTAAATATTCCAAACAAAAAACATCCTCGCAATTTTTTTCATGTTAAATTGTCATTACATAATATGATATGCAATAATGCATAATGTGCAATAAAAATGTTCGCAATAAACTTTGCAAGTTTCGAGCCTGAACTTTTAATTTCATGGGAAATCACTTTGAACAAACGTCGTGGAACTGCATGAGATCATAAATCTTTTATATCTGCTTTGCAGGCTTATGAAGCTTGATATGTCGCTCGCTCTTTGCCCTCATTCGTTCGCTAATTGTGCGTGCCACAAAGGCTTGCTCGCAGCTCTGAAGGAACTAAATAGGTCTCTATGCTGAGATACGTTTTTGTGTGCCACTGTGTGTCAGCAGATGGTATATCGTCGACGATATACCATGGTATACGATATACCATGGTTTGTCGTCGGCGACAAACTGTGGTGTGCAGACTTGTAGATAAAGAAGGACAGTTTAAAAAATTGTGTCCAAGCGGACGTGAGTTAAGGTTTTACGCGATTAAGGGTAATGGGTTGGAACACAAACCTACGGTGATTTAGAATCTTCAGTTTATTAGATTTATTCATTTATTTATAACAGTTTTGTGATCATCTTTCATGACAGAACAAAATTATCTGAAGCTTAAAGCCTTAAGTAACGTAGACGTTGTTGCTGACATTTTTGATACGCAATATACATGCATATTTCCTTATTTTTCTTTGTTTTCATTTTTAAACAAGACTAGAAAGTGTATTTCTCTACGTTCGACTATTTCTCACGTTATATTGATTAAAAACACTAAAAGCTGAGTACTAATTAGCGCAAATTTTCCCGCACGAACAGCGGATACACAACATAATAAATTGATCTAAACCAGCCTACGTACACATAAACTAACCTAAAACAGAAGTTTTTGACAGCGAATTTAACAGTTGACGATCTGTTTAACGAATCTGATTGCTGGCAGTTATTAATAAAGCGTTATATAACCTACAAGTAAATAATCTTTATCGAAAAAAATAGAAGGCTAAGTAGTAATCAACTTCCAAGTATAATGGAGAGGCTTAGAGGGAAAGGAATACAAGCGAAATTTTCTTTAAAATTGAATTAAGTGTAGAATTAGAGACACGAAGTTCATTTTAGTATTGTGCAGAGGGATATTTGTGAAATTTTTTGAGGATATATTTTGAAGTTTTCAGGAATAATGACTTTAGGTGTGGTAAATACAAATTTAATATCAAACATGTAATTAATAATTTTTTAGAAATTTCAGTAATAGCTAACCTATACGTGTAAATGCTGAAAGTTATATGCTCGATTTTCTTACTTATTCATTACAGAAACTTTGCTAAATTTTCAGGAGTAATGTCTTTATGTGTAGTAAATACAAATCTTATATCAAATATGCAATTGATAAATTTTCAGAATTTTCAGTGAAAGCTAACCCATACCTGTAAATGCAGAAAGTTATTTGCTCGATGTTCTCTTTTATTCATTACAGAAACTTTGCCAAATTTTCAGGAATAATGTCTTTAGGTGAAGTAAATACTAATCTAATATCAAGTATACACTTAATAAATTTTCAGAAATTTCAGTTATAGTTAACCCATACCTGTAAATGCTGAAAGTTATATGCTCGATTTTCTCACTTATTGAATGCAGACACTGTGCAAAATTTTCAGGAATAATGTATTTAGGTCTGGTAAATACAAATTTAATATGAAATGTGCAATTAATAAATTTTCAGAAATTTCAGAAAAAGCTAACATAGCTGTAAATGCTGAAAGTTATATGCTCGGTTTTCTCACTTATTTAATACAGAAACTTTGCCAAATTTTCAGGAATAGTGTCTTTAGGTGTGGTAAATACAAATCTAATATTAAATATGCAATTAATAAAGTTTCGGAAGTTTTAGTAATAGCTTACTTATACCTGTAAATGCTGAAAGTTATATGCTCGATATTCTTACTTATTTATACAGAAACTTTGCCAAATTTTCAGGGATAATGTCTTTAGGTATGGTAAATACAAATCTAATATCAAATATGCAATTCATAAATTTTCAGAAATTTCAGTAAAATATAACTCATACCTGTAAATGCTGAAAGTTATATGCTCGATTTTCTCAGTTATTCAATACAGAAACTTTGCCAAATTTTCAGGATTAATGTCTTTAAATATGCTAAATACAAATCTAATATCAAACATGTAATTAATAAATTTTCAGAAATTTCAGTAATAGCTAACTCAAACATGTTAATGCTGAAAGTTATATGCTCGATTTTCTTATTTATTCATTACAGAAACTTTGCCAAATTTTCAGGAATAATGTCTTTAGGTGTGGTAAATACATATTTAATATCAAATATGTAATTCATAAATTTTCACAAATTTCAGTAACAGCTAACTCATACATGTAAATGCCGAAAGTTAAATGCTCGATTTTCTCACTTATTCATTACAGAAACTTTGCTAAATTTTCAGGAATTATGTCTTTAGGTGTGGTAAATACAAATCTAATATCAAATATGCAATTCAGAAATTTTCAGAAATTTCAGTAAAAGCTAACCCTTTCCTGTAAATGCCGAAAGTTATATCTTCGGTTTTCTCACTTATTCATTACAGAAACTTTGCCAAATTTTTAGGAATAATGTCTTTACTTGTAGTAAATACAAATCTAATATCATACATGCAATTTATAAATTTTCAGAAATTTCAGTAATAGCTAACCCATACCTGTAAATGCTAAATGTTATATCTTCGATTTTCTCACTTATTCATTACAGAAACTTTGCCTAATTTTCAGGAATAATGTCTTTAGGTGCAGTAAATACAAATCTAATATCAACTTTAGGATTAATAAATTTTCAGAAATTTCAGTACAAGCTAACCCATACTTGTAATTGCTGAAAGTTATATGCTCGATTGTCTCACTTATTCAATATAGAAACTTTGCCACATTTTCAGGAATAATTTCTTGAGGTGTGGTGAATTCAAAATTAATATCAAATATGCAATTCAGAAATTTTCAGAAATTTCATTAAATGCTAACTTATAGCTGTAAATGCTGAAAGTTATATGCTCGATCTTCTCACTTATTCATTACAGAAACTTTGCCAAATTTTCAGGAGTAATGTCTTTAGGTGTAGTAAATACAAATCTAATATCAACTTTAGGATTAATAAATTTTCTGAAATTTCAGCAAAACTAATTCATACCTGTAAATGCTGAAAGTTATATGCTCGATTTTCTCACTTATACAATACAGAAACTTTGCCAAGTTTTCAGGAATAATGTCTTTAGGTGTAGTAAGTACAAATCTAATATCAAATATGCGATTGATAAACTTCAGAAATTTCAGTAATAGCTAACCCATACCTGTAAATGCTGAAAGTTATAAGTTCGATATTCTCGCTTATTCAATACAGAATTTTTGCCAAATTATCAGGAGTAATGTCTTCAGGTGTAGTAAATACAAGTCCAATATCAAATATGCAATTTATAAATTTTCAGATATTTCAGTAACAGCTAACTCATACATGTAAATGCTGAAAGTTATATGCTCGATTTTCTTATTTATTCATTACCGAAACTTTGCCAAATTTTCAGGAATAATTTCTTTAGGTGTAGTAAATACAAATCTAAAATCAAATATGCGATTCAGAAATTTTCAGAAATTTCAGTAATAGTAAACCCATACCTGTAAATGCTAAAGGTTATTTGCTCGATATTATCATTTATTCATTACAGAAACTTTGCCAAATTTTAAGGTATAATGTCTTTAGGTGTAGTAAATACAAATCTAATATCAAACATGCAATTGATATATTTTTAGAAATTTCAGTAAAAGATAACTCATACCTGTAAATGCTGAAAGTTATATGCTCGATGTTCTCACTTATTCATTTCAGAAATTCTGCCTAATTTTCAGGAGTAATGTCTTTAGGTGTGGTAAATACAAATGAAATATCAAACATGCAATTAACATATTTTCAGAAATTTCAGTAAAAGATAACTCGTACGTGTAAATGTTGAAAGTTATATGCTCGATTTTCTCACTTATTTAATACAGAAACTTTGCCAAATTTTCAGGAATAATGTCTTTAGGTGTAGTTAATATAAATCTAATATCAAATATGCAATTAATAAATTTTCAGAAAATTCAGTAATAGCTAGCGCCATACCTGTAAATGCTGAAAGTTATATGCTCGATTTTCTCACTTATTCGTTAGATAAACTTTGCCAAATTTTCGGGAGTTATGTCTTTAGGTGTGGTAAATACAAATCTTATTCAAATATGCAATTCAGAAATTTTCAGAATTGTCTGTAAGAGCTAATGTCATTAAAAATAATAATGTCATTAGGTGTGGTGAATACAAATCTAATATCAAATATGGAATTGATAAGTTTTCAAAAATTTCAGTAAAAGCTAACTCATACCTGTAAATGTAATTTTCAGTATTATCGAGTTTTTTACTTATTCAATACCGAAACTTTGCCAAATTTTCAGGAGTAATGTCTTTAGGTGTGGTAAATACAAATTTAATATCAAAAAGCAATTGATAAATTTTAAGAAATTTCAGTAAAAGCTGACTCATTCCTGAAAATGCTGAAAGTTTAATATTAGTTATAATTTCAGTAATACAGTGACTGCACATTGTACATCACGGGTTCACTTAGTTACGTGTTGAGATGTTCTCTCTACATTCTTCGTATCTGATTTTCGTACCTCGTGGCCCTGCAGGTTTATTTAGAACTCAATTATCTCGAACGCCATTAGATCGCGTGCGTCTCGGTGCTTCGGCCGCCCTCGCCGCCCCCGCGCCTGAACAAAACAAAAGACGCCGTCACGCCGCGAAACAAAAGAGCGCCCTGCGCCCCCGCGGGGCTCCTCTCGGGGGCGGGGGCGGTGGGATCGACCCGGGGCGCGACTTCCGCGGAAGAGAGGTCGCGGCGTAAAATATTCAAATTGCCGCCGCGAAGCCCCTGGATGCCGCGCCTCGCGGCAGCCGCCTCCGCACTCCCGCGCGATATTATTTTGTTTTCGCAGACGGGGTCGGCGGGCGCAAAAAAGTTAAGACCCCCGCGAAAATACGAAACCGTCGGGGAGATAAAACCGCTGTAAAACTCGGATGCACCGGCATTTGTGTCTGGCGGAGAAAATGAAGACATTCCGAGGCAAACTGTTGCAGAGCAAATTCGAAGCCGCGCTCGGGCCATAACGTGCTGCGGGGGCGGGAGGCCGCGACGTGACGCTTCCACGGGGGCGGTAAGTTTTTCGCTGGAAAAAAAATTGCGAAAATCTTGGGTAATTAATTGGCGCGCTTTTGGGTGGTCCGAGAGCCTCGGGGGAGATAAAGTTGTGGGGCGCGCCAGCTTCCATAACGAGATAATTACATTAATCGGTGATAAATTGCGGACTTTATTTCGTGCACGCGGATATTAAAGTTTTACAGACCTATTATGCACATGAGCGTCTCAGCGCAGCAGATGCATATGTGCGCGCCTCTGCGCATTCCCGCCAGTCAGCCCTTAATTAGCTGAATATTTTAATTAAAAGCAGCGCTCCTTATCGGCGCGGATCTCTAAAATGGACGCTGCATAAGGCCGACCACCTAAGAACCGCGCATTAATAAAAAGCGGCTACCTCTCGCGTTATCTCCCAGCTAATTTTCTTTATACACACGATAAAAGAACGTATTATAAAGCGTGGAGAAGTTTCAAGCGCTGGGGCTTTAACCCACTTTAACTTATCGAAGTCCTCCAACTTTATATCTCGAAACGTCAACTTTTATTATTGGAGCGCTCCGGATTATTGATGCCGCCCTTTTATTTATAACAAAAATATAAAATTGGCGTCAATTATTCACCCCCACCGACACGTGGGGGGCTCAATAATTCACCCGCCCACGCTCCGTCGTCGGGTCACCTTCGCGCCGACCCCCCCAGGTCCACCCTCTATCCACCCCCGCCTCGCGCGAGCAGTTCAATCAAACTTCCGGTCCTCCGCTCTCCACCTGAGTAAACAATCCAATCGGACTTAGTTAGCGGTAAAAGCTTAATCCGACGCGGCTGTAAAAGCGGCGCACCGGGGCGAGTGGATTGCTTAAAACTGTTTAATCAGAGACGCGGGGGTGGAGGACACACCCAGGCGGTTCGGTTTATCCCTACGGCCATCGGCAGCTTTGGACGTAAAAGTTCGCAAACTGCGATCGCTCGCTCTGCGGATGCGATCAATTAGCCAAGGGGATGATAAAACGAAGAGCAGAAGTTGAATGGCTTAACGCGATAATAGATCTGTCATCAGATGAAAGATAAATTCAATGCTCCACTATTAAAACAATCGGATGCCAGATAAGTTCAACTGTTAAACAATGAAATGTCAGACAAATTCTACTGTTAAACAATTGAATGCCAGATAAGTCAAACTCTTAAACACTCAGATATCAGAAATTTCTAATGCCAGATAAATCCAACTGTTAAACAATAAGATGACATACACATTCTACTGTTAAACAATTGAATGCCAGAATGATACACCTCAAGACATTATACCTGAAAATTTGGCAAAGTTTCTGTATTGAATAAGTAAGAAAATCAAAAGTATAACTTTCAGCATATACAAGTATAAGTTAGCTTTTACTGAAATTTCTGAAAATTTATTAATTGCATATTTGATATTATATTTGTATTTACTACACCTAAAGACATTATTCCTGAAAATTTGGCTAAGTTTCTGTATTGAATAAGTGAGAAAATCAAGGATATAACTTTCAGCATTTACAGGTATGGTTTAGCTATTACTAAAATTTCTGAAAATTTTTGAATTGCATATTTGATATTGAATTTGTATTTAGTACACCTAAAGACATTACTCCTGAAAATTTGGCAAAGTTTCTGTAATGAATAAGTGAGAAACTCTAGCATATAACTTTCAGCATTTACAGGTGTGAGTTAGCTACTACTGAAGTATCTGAAAATTTATGAATTGCATATTTTATATCAGATTCGTATATACTACACCTAAAGACATTTCTCCTGAAAATTTGGCAGAATTTCTGTAATGAATAAGTGAGAAAATCGAAGATATAACTTTCAGCATTTACAGGAATGGGTTAACTATTACTGAATTTTCTGAAAATTTATCAATTGCATATTTGATTTTAGATTTGTATTTACTACACCTAAAGATATTATTCCTAAAAATTTGGCAAAGTTTCTGTAATGAATAAGTGAGAAAATCGTGCATATAACTTTCAGCATTTACATGTATGGCTTAGTTATTACTGAAATTTATGAAAATTTATGAATTGCATATTTGATATTAGAATTGTATTTACCACACCTAAAGACATAACTTCTGAAAATTTGACAAAGTTTTTGTAATGAATAAGTGAAAAAATCGAGCATATGACTTTCAGCATTTACAGGTATAAGTTAGGTTTCACTGAAATTTCTGAAATTTATTTGTTACATATTTGATATTAGATTTGTATTTACTACACCTAAAGACATAATTCCTGAAAATTTGGCAAAGTGTCTGTATTTAATAAGTGAGAAAATCGAGCATATGACATTCAGCATTTACAGGTATGAGGTAGCTTTTACTGAAACTTCTGAAAATTTATTAATTCCATATTTAATATTAGATTTGTACTAACCACACCTAAAGACATTATTCCTGAATATTTGGCAAAGTTTCTGTAATGAATAAGTGAGAAAATCGAAGATATAAGTTTTAGCATTTACAGGTATGAGTTAGCTTTTACTGAAATATCTGAATATTTATGAATTGCATATTGGATATTAAATTTGTATTTAGCACACCTAAAGACAGTATTCCTGAAAATTTGGCAAAGTTTCTGTATTGAATAAGTCACAAAATTGAGCATTTAACTTTCAGCATTTACAGGTATGGGTAAGCTAGTACTGAAATTTCTGAAAATTTATTAATTGCATATTTGATATTAGATTTCTATTTACAACACCTAAAGCTATTACTCCTGATATTTTGGCAAAGTTTCTGTATTGAATAAGTGAGAAAATCGAAGATATAACTTTCAGCATTTACAGGTATGAGTTAGCTTTTACTGAAACTACCGAACATATATGAATTGCATATTTGATATTACCTTTGTATTTACAACACCTAATGACATTATTCCTGAAAATTTGGCAAAGTTTCTGTAATGAATAAGTGAGAAAATCGAAGATATAAGTTTTAGCATTTACAGGTATGAGTTAGCTTTTACTGAAATATCTGAATATTTATGAATTGCATATTGGATATTAAATTTGTATTTAGCACACCTAAAGACATTATTCCTGAAAATTTGGCAAAGTTTCTGTATTGAATAAGTCACAAAATTGAACATTTAACTTTCAGCATTTACAGGTATGGGTAAGCTAGTACTG
The DNA here is from genome assembly GCA_951805005.1 of Othius punctulatus. NCBI lineage: Eukaryota > Metazoa > Arthropoda > Insecta > Coleoptera > Staphylinidae > Othius > Othius punctulatus. The sequence continues at coordinate 12,063,039 of OX638145.1, forward strand.
AAATTTCTGAAAATTTATTAATTGCATATTTGATATTAGATTTCTATTTACTACACCTAAAGCTATTACTCCTGATATTTTGGCAAAGTTTCTGTATTGAATAAGTGAGAAAATCAAAGATATAACTTTCAGCATTTACAGGTATGAGCTAGCTTTGACTGAAATATCTGAATATTTATTAATTGCATATTTGATATTAGATTTGTATTTACTACTCCTAAAGATATTATTGCTGAAAATTTGGCAAAGTTTCTGTAATGAATAAGTGAGAAAATCGAATATATAACTTTCAGCATTTACAGATATGGGGTGGATATTACTGAAATTTCTGAAAATTTCTGAATTGCATATTTGGTAATAAATTTGTATTTATCACACCTAAATATATTATTCCTGAATATTCGGCAAAGTTTCTGTAATGAATAAGTGAGAAAATCGAGCATATAACTTTCAGCATTTACAGGTATGAGTTAGCTTTTACTGAAATATCTGAAAATTTATGAATTGCATATTTGATATTAAAATTGTATATACCACACCTAAAGACGTTATTCCCAAAATTTCAGTTTCTTTTCATACATGTTTTCATAGTCATATTTTGCAGTTGTCATAGGATATTTTATGTATGTACAATTTTATTTCAATTACAGAATATCAAAGTATTGCAATACATTCATTATTATTGTATTAAGTATTGCACTATCAATTTCGATTAACTTATAAAAGTTTCATCAAATTTCGGGTTTCTGTGCAATTTTTGAACAAATCATAACGAAAAATGAACAAAATCTGAATTTTGTCTTGCACAATTTTCGATTTGTATATCTGCTGCAGGATTTTTTTTATAAAAGTAAAATTTTAATTCGTTCTTTTAGAAATCACTGATCCCTCACTGACCTCAAAGATCCTAGCCACCAAACCAATTCCCAGCTACTTTCGTCCACTTCCACCTGACACAAACGGCAATAAATAAACCCAACATGCGTGTAATTAAAAAAAAATCACACGACAACGTTTCGAATACATAATCAGCGTCCGCCCTCGTTCGCACACCATTCGACGCCTTACTTTGTAGCCCCCCATCAGCTCGGAAAATCCCCCCATCAGCTCGCGATCAACTAATTAAATAGAACGATAATCGCCGCGTTTACGCGTATCGATTTACGGCCATTATGGCTGCCGCACGTCGGCCATAACGCGGCATCACTGGCAAGCGCAGCCATGGCCCAAAGCCCTACAGCCCAAAAAAAGGCACCCTCATTTGTCTGCAGGGCCACAGACACTAGGGCCGCAACGAATCGTGCCCAGCTGGAGGGAGGAGATTTATAAAAAAGATACAGAAAAAACGTGTGAGAACGATGCCATGATGGTATTCACGAATTAACATTTTCTTTGTTTAAAGTACTTATTTTCAATTAGTCATAAATAAGCTTCAGTTATCAAATATTTTAACTTTTAATGATATACATTTCGTATTTAAAAAAAATAGTTTGCCCGGTATTCATTATCGACTTTTCAATTGAAAAAAATCAGCATTAAAGCAAATATTATATAAATATTGAAGAGCACTTGTTATACTTTTTACATTTGAAATCATATCGTCATACTTTATATTATCTGTCATATGATATGAGCCATATCATATATCATATCAAATCATATCAGATCATATCATATTATATCATATATCTTATCATATCATATCATATCATACCATATACGATATCATATCATATCTTATATAATCATACTTTAGAACGTTTAGAATTGTCTCTGCAATAAATAAAACGAAAGTTATAAATAACAAAGATATTCACAAAACTATTCACAATTCACAATTTTGTAAACTTTTAAATCCACAAATTTCACAAAACCTTTTGAATAGCTACAACAAATATAGCAGTATGCACATCATTTTTATTAGGACTTACTTATAACTTGCGAAATTTCCTACTTCTCAAAATGTTGTGTCAGCTTTTATACTTGCCATGATGGCGAAAAAACTGAATTTATGCAATCCCAACGATTCATAACGTGCCATAACACTGTGAATTAATTGTACATTATAAATCCCCAAATGTACCATAAATCACCGCAGAATCGAGCCGCTGATTGCTTTATGGACTTTCCAGCTTTACAACTCCAATAATACGGGAAGCGATTCCTTCAATGAACACAGCACTTACACCGCAAAAAAAAAACGCATTTGACGACGTCTTCAAACTTTAACGAGTGATTCGACGTCTTTATTTACGCGCAGGTTTGATAAACTGCGGTTTTACGGCCACCGGTATTAATATGTTGCCACATAAATTAAGCATCGATCCTTACGATCGCATTAACGTTCAATTAACACGGAAAAGTAGCAATGCGGACATCAGGAAGCCGACAAGCCATGCATTATTTAAAACTAGAAATCAAACACGAGCGGCGGTATAAGTTAAGGCTCTGACTGTGCAGTTATAAGCAGGCCTCTCTAATATGCATTAACACGAATATATATGTACTTTATGTATTAGTGTGCTAATATGTGTTTTAAACTAGATGGTTGAGGTGTTACAACCATCAAGTTAAAAATTCACAGATGCAAATATAATTGGTGAAATTTTCATGACATTGAATAAATAATCTTAACGACTGAAACTGTCCAACCATTATAAGTTTCTTGCTGAAAAAGATTTGCTGAAACCTCCTGAATCCAAAACCACAGATGCCTCAACAATCTAGTTTAAAATTCATAGATGCAAATATAATTCGTGCAAATTTTATGGCATTGAAATATCTTAACGACTGACTGTCCAAACATTATAAGTTTCTTGCTGAAAAATATGTGCTGAAACCTCAACCATCTAATCTAAAAATCACAGATGCAATAATAATTCGTAAAAGTTCATGACATTGAATACCGAATTTAAACACCTGAATCTGTTCAACCCTTAAAATTTTCTTTGTGAAGAACATTTGCTGAAACTTCAACCATCTAGTTTAAAATTCACAGATACAAATATAAATCGTGCAATTTCCATGGCATTGAATAATCGTAACGACTGAAACTGTCCAAACATTATAAGTTTCTTGCTGAAAAATATGTGCTGAAACCTCAACCATCTAATTTAAAAATCACAGATGCAATAATAATTCGTAAAAGTTCATGACATTGAATACCTAATTTGAACAACTGAAACTGTCCAATCCTGAAAATTTTCTTGGTGAAGAATATTTGCTGAAACTTCAACCATTTAGTTTAAAATTCACAGATGCAAATATAATTCGTGCAATTTTCATGGCATTGAATAATCTTAACCACTGAAACTGTCCAAACATTATAAGTTTCTTGCTGAAAAATATGTGCTGAAACCTCGACCATCTAATTAAAACATCACAGATGCAAAAATAATTCGTAAAAGTTCATGACATTGAATGCCTAATGTGAACAACTGAAACAGTTTAACCCTTAAAATTTTCTTGGTGAAGAATATTTGCTGAAATTTCAACCATCTAGTTTAAAATTCACAGTCACCTCAACCATCTAATTAAAAAATCACAGATGCAATAATAATTCGTAAAAGTTAATGACATTGAATGCCTAATTTGAACAACTGAATCTGTTCAACCCTTAAAATTTTATTGGTGGAGAATATTTGCTGCAATTAATTAAGTTTATAAATCGCAGATGCAAAAATAATTCGTAGAATTTTCATGACATTGAATAATGTTAACGACTGAAGAAATTTGTGCAAATCCTGATAATGTTCTTGCCTGGAACCTACAAATACAAATTTTGGAATACAATTATCATTCTCATAAAAAAATAAAATTTAAAGGTGTAGGCAAAAATTATTAGTTAATTATATTGTTCTCAGAGCTTCGGGAAAATATTTTTACAATAATCAACAAATTACGCGAACGTAACTTGATTGATTATTATAAATGTAGGTATCTGTGGTTACTAATTAAGTAATGAATTTCTGTTCGTAATTGTGATATAATTCAATTATATTGGTTATTGGCATCCTATTGTTATTGTTTTTGGTATTCTATTATTTGACAGATAATTCTGGTCCCATTACATTATTTTGCCATACGATTATACGATAGTTACTTATAGTTACAAATTATCAAATTAATTATACTCCAGTGATCCAGTGCATTCAACTTTGCCATTACTATCCAAGTTACTTATAGTTACAAATTATTAAATTAATTATACTCCAGTGATTCGGTGCATTCAACTTTGCCATTACTATCCAATTCCAGTACGTACATTTTTCTGTCCTGAGAACCAGCCATTTGTTCCTCGTGCTCCTGATGTGATTCCCGAGGCATTAATGGGAAGCTAATCTGTTTTCTGCACGAAATCTGGATTTCTTATGTCTGCATTGCGTGCATCAGACGAATTAGAAAAATAAAAACGTACGACCCAACTGCAACCGTGCATCACATGTAACTGTTGTTCATTTTGCTTGCAATCTCAAGAATTTCGCGAAGAATTTTACATGAACAACGGAGATTTTAATCAAGAGCACGAGAATGGTAATTGTATGAAGTTCCTGGCAGCAAATGTATTCGTTTCAAAACGTTTTGACGGTTCACCGCTTTGAACCATTTTTATCGTTACTGCAGGATTTTTTAATCCATGCGAAATTTTAATTCATTTAAGAAAATATCAAATAATTTTGGATTGTGTTGAATTTAAATTCACTTTCGAAATATTCTGGTAATTTTCAATTTAATCGTTATTTTTTATTCACTTGTTCACAGATTTTCATTTTTGTGCCACTATAGTTTGATATCTTGCGTTATAGGTATAGAACTTTATGGTATTTTGAATTTTTATTGCAGAAGCTGAATAAAACGTTAAATAAAATTTTAAAACGACTTTTATCGACGGCTAGTTTTATGGTGATGACTTGAATTGGTCTTTCAGTGTTCAAACAATTTTAATCGACAGTCAGTTAGTCATTATTACATTTAAAGTTTCTTAAGAAACTACTTTCTATTTTAAGTTTCTTAAGTTTTAATCTGTTATTACTCAGTATTTAATCATTTATTACTCAGTATTTAATCAGTTATTGCTCAGTATTTACTAAGTTATTTTAGAGTATTTTAAAGTTTTTTTAAGTTTTTTAAAGTTTTAATTAGTACTACAACTTTTAGGTTCAGTCTTTCAGTTATCAAATAAATTATATCGACGGTTAGTGTTATGGTGATTACATTTTCTTAAAGTAGTAGTGCTTATGAAACTACTTTCTATTTTAAGTTTCTTAAGTTTTAATCTGTTATTACTCAGAATTTAATTAGTTATTACTCAGTATTTAATCAGTTATTACTAAATATTTAATCAGTTATTACTCAGTATTTTAAAGTTTTTTTTTAAGTTTTAATCAGTAATACAAGTTTTAGATTCAGTCTTTCAGTTTTCAAATAACTTATATCAACGGTTAGTCTTATGGTGATTACATTTTCCTAAAGTAATACTCCTTAAGAAAGTACTTTTTATTTTAAGTTTCTTAAGTTTTAGTCAGTTATTACTCATTGTTTAATCAGTTATTACTCAGTATTTTAATGTTTTTTAAGTTTTAATCAGTACTACAAGTTTTAGGTTCAGTCTTTCAGTTTTCAAATAACTTATATCAACGGTTGGTCTTAGGGTGATTACATTTTCCTAAAGAAGTAGTTCTTAAGAAACTACTTTCTATTTTAAGTTTCTTAAGTTTTAATCTGTTATAACTCAGTATTTAATTAGTTATTACTCAGTGTTTAATCAGTTATTACTCAGTATTTAATAAGTCATGACTCAGTATTTTAAAGTTTTTTAAAGTTTTAATTAGTACTACAAGTTTTAGGTTCAGTCTTTCAGTTTTCAAATAACTTATATCGACGGTTAGTCTTATGGTGATTACATTTTCCTAAAGTAATACTTCTTAAGAAACTACTTTATATTTTAAGTTTCTTAAGTTTTAGTCGGTTATTATTTAGTAGTTAATCAGTTATTTCTCAGTATTTTAATTTTTTTTTTAGTTTTAATCAGTACTACAAGTTTTAGGTTCAGTCTTTCAGTTTTCAAATAACTTATATCGACGGTTAGTCTTATGGTGATTACATTTTCCTAAAGAAGTAGTTCTTAAGAAATTACTTTCTATTTTAAGTTTCTTAAGTTTTAATCTGTTATTATTCAGTATTTAATCAGTTATTACACAGTATTTAATCAGTTATTACTCAGTATTTAATCAGTTATTACTCAGTATTTTAAAGTTTTTTTAAGTTTTAGAACAACTTTATTTGACGGTTAGTTTTATAGTGACGACTTTAATAATTTGTTTTGACAATACCGACATAATTGTTAATAAGTACATAACCTTACAATTTACTTCATAAATCAATAAGTATTATTAATGCAAATCTCTCGTGGCTATTCGAAAAGTTTACAACTGGCTTATGACTGGCTTTCAGTTTTCGAACAACTTTATTCGACGGTTAGTTTTATAGTGATGACTTCAATAATTTGTTGAGATAATACCAATATAATTATTAATAAGTTCATAAGTTTAGAATTTACTTCATAAATCAATAAGTATTATTATTGCATATCACTCGTGGCTATTCGAAAAGTTTACAACTGGCTTTCTGTTTTCGAACAACTTTATTCGACGGTTAGTTTTACAGTGATGACTTCAATAATTTGTTGAGACAATACCAATATAATTATTAATAAGTACATAAGCTTACAATTTGCTTCATAAATCAATAAGTATTATTATTGCAAATCTCTCGTGGCTATTCGAAAAGTTTACTACTGGCTTATGACCCATGACTCGCCTCATTTGCGAGAACGCGACAAGCGTAAGAAACCAGTTTGTAGATTGAGATATCATTAGGAAGAGATTAATCGGAAGACAACAGTAGAAGGGGAAAACAGAGATGGCCTTCATATGGCTCGGTTTAAATTTCATTTCAACAACAATTTCGCTATAAAAAAACGAACATGCATGTAAGTACTTTAATAATTATATGTAAAGTGTAATGTATATGCAGATTAATGGTAAAGTATACGATATTTATTATATTTTATTAAACACTCAAAAACTGTATTAAGTGATAATGTTTGATTTTTACATGCATACATGAAATAGGTTTTAATAATAGCAATTTATCATTTTTTACCAAAAACAGGTTAGTAAAGATTTTTAGATTAGCAATTCAATGGATCAATGAGGATACTACCAAAATAAACAATTAAAATATTCTAAATTTTCATGTATATTATCATTACTTATTTAAACCAATTGTCGTATTATTAAAATTAATACTTTCCTTGCTAATATCTTGATGAAACATTTTAATATTATTATAAATGCATATTATGTATAATTACTCTTGTTTTGTTTCATATGTATATTTTATCACGTCAAACCGAAACCTAAACCTAGCCAACCTAACCTGCTGACTATTAGCTGGATTTTTCTGGGTTTTTCTTCTGAATCTCCGAAACTATTGAGAATTGTACGTATGTTCATATGATATTTTTGTCTTCATATTTTTAACCTAACTACCACTCTGGATATAACACTCTGGATATAACCACATTTCAAAATCTGATCTCTGCTTTACTCACTCTATTTCTTGCTTAAAATGATTTTTTATCTCTGCAGCTTATTTTTTTTTAGATATGCATTTATTATTGTTATTGTGATCTGCTTTTCCAGGCTGATTTCTACTGGACATACTATTTCTGAATAACTTACCCTTTGCATCCGGGATTTAAATAGCGACCAACAGATATAAACTTGTTATTTTCCGAGTGCAAGCAAAAATCGACTCAATCCGGCTGAGAGCTGCGCGGCTCTCGTAATAAATTCAATTAGAAAATGGACCGGCGAGTTGTTTTCCTCTCAAGTGGGGCCGATACACTTTATAATCGCGTATAAAATCGGAAAATTATAACCCCGCGCGCGCCAACGAAAAACACACGACATTTTTCCGGGAAAGTCATCATCCCCGGGCAATCACAATTAAACCGGGAATTTGCATACGGGGCGTATCGTAAACCCCGTCTTAATTAAAACACAAAATTTATCGTGCAAACACTACACTGGCCGAGTAGTGCAGCTTAGTCTTCCTCCCCCAAATTTATTTATTTATTTTTTATTCCCTACGCGAGCCATCCGCGATTGTTTCAGGCGGAATTGCGAGCGGAAATTGGGCCGTAAAAATTTGACGACGGGGTGAAATTATCGGGTAGTTTCGATGCCCTCCTCACCGTCATTGCGAAAATTATGGAGTAATTAGCTCGGCCTTTGCGAGCACTAAAGAGCACCGCTGCCCTAAAATTTGCCGCGAAAATAAACCGGCCCAATTAAAGAACAAAAATTAACTCCCGGCCTCGTCATTATACGCCTTCCAGGTGATACGCCAGCAGAACGTTAACTAATTTCTGTAATTTCCACGTGCCTAATTGATCCGCAATAAAAATTCGGAAAAACTCAGACCGGCTTGCACATAATTTATAAACACATCTTCGAAACGTCGAAGAAACCACGAAATATATAATCTGAAACCATAAATAGAAATCATCAGGATGGTTTCGACGTTTACTATGTGGCAGTCCATATTAAATAGCAAGTGGTTTCTCTGTATTTTAATAAATAGAAACTTTATACTAATATTTATGCTGAGTATATATTTCAGCGAAATAAGGAACGTAGAAAAATAACAAAGAGTAGCAGGAAAAAATGCAAGAGTTGGGAATAAGAAGATCGTAATAAATGGGAAAGAGTGGAGCTGGAAAGAACTGGCTTAAATGCAAGTCACATAAAACTTCTTGCCAATTAAGAAATAGGTCAGCTAAATAAGAAGAATCACGCAATGGATCGTGATAATAGTAGGAAGAAGAAACAAAAAAACAGTTTAATGCATTTTTGTTTTTTTGTTTCTTGTTCCTAGTAATATCACGTTCCATTGCGTGATTCTTCTTATTTAGCTGTCGTATTTCTTAATTGGCTTGAAGTTTTTTGGGAGTTGTATTTCAGCCAGTTCTTTCCAGCTCCACTCTTTCCCATTTATTACGATTGTCTTATACCCAACTCTTGCATTTTTGCAAATAAGTACTTGGAATATAGGAAACTATTTTTTTTTCTGCTGATTTAACTTGTATTACGAAAAATATATCCCATTTTTTTACGAAAAATATATCCCATTTTTTTACGTAAAATAATTGTTATAAATATTTAGGCCCTTAGTTATAACTTAATTAGGTAATATTCAATCTTGTTTGCAGTAAATTTCTCAAACATTTAATTTCATTCTTTTAGTAAACAGAAAGTTTAATTTCACATTGAATGGCTATATTTTTTAAAATAATATGGTATAAGAAAATTATATGTGGTTACAATACAATTTATTTGATATGGTATAAGAACCATTTATAATATTTGCTTGTTATTTTTGAAGCTGATAAAATCCTTTCAACTGGAATTTATAATCCTGCAATACAAAGTTCTCTCTGTGGCATAAGCATTGCTAATTATCCACATTTAGAACGAGAATTTACTGCATCTCTGGGCAATCATTTCCCGAATTTATACGTGTTAATTAATTTTATTGTTTCGTATTTTGGATGCAAATTCCTCGGGCAGCAGTTGTAAATAATTGGATTTGGTAATTTCGCGACCACCGACGAATCCACGTCTCGGAATCTGCCCACTATGCCGAAATGGAACACCTGCCATGTCCGTCGTTTTGTTATCTTTGACCCGAGTCGGTTGTCTAATAACAGCGAGCTGGCAACAACCGGTTACGTGTAAAGGCGGTGGTTTTACGGTTTCTCGGTTTATCAGCAATTTTCGCCTACGAGACAAGCCTGGCTGTTCACACTACTCGCAAATTGCAGCAAATGTATAATCAAAAATGAGAACGAGATGAGGATTTAGATCTTTAGAAAATATTTTTTTGGTAAACAGCCACAAATTGAGCCACATTAATTTAATCTGCACACAATATAATTCCATTAATTCTTGGGCAACCGTATGGAATTAAATTTGCATAATACCCCACAATCTAGCCAACCGTTGCAAAACGATTGAACAATTAATAAAAACAAAACAACATAATTGGCAACTTGTGTGGCCACGTTTAGCATTAAGCCTTGTCACTATAAATTAATGCAGCTCATTTCAACAACATTCTTCATCAACATAAACATGCAATTTTGTGCAATAATCTGTGTGGCAAATGTAAAATTATATCGATGAGACTGATGCTTCCATAGACTTCAGTATAGCGAGATTAGCAGACACAAATATTTAATTAAAATGTAGTTAGATATTAATTATAGCAATGAAAGTGAAAGTTTAATTAATGTCGGATTTAAATATCAATCATACTAATGGAGGCCAATGTGAGCTGTTACGGGTCATAATGATAAATCAAGGCTAGACACAGTAGCAATAAACTGTTAATTCGAACTTTATTGACTTATATATAATAATATTTACTAAGTCTTTTATGAAATTTGCAATAAATTAAGTTACAAATTGTATTAATGTAGTTATTCAATCAAGCACTTATTATCTACATAAGTTCAAAATTGTATTCAAACCCAAAATGATAATTTCATTAAACATTGTACACCAATTTCCAAATTTTAATGATAGCGTATTGAAAATTGTAAAATATATGAAAAGGAAAAATTCCATAATATGTTTTATGATTGTTGATTATATTATGATTATGATTTATTTTTTTTTTTTTAATTACATTATATGTTTTATGATTGATGATTGTTTTATGATTATGATTTAAATTTTATGTTATATGAACGAGAATTAGGTAATTATACAAAATTTCGACAAAATTTCCACAACTTACAAAAGTTTTTTATCACCATAAAACTAAATACTGATTTTACTACTGGGAGTAGTGTTTTTTATTTTCAAAAACATTTACATATCAAGAATTTCGAAGATTCTCAACTTCAAAATTTCATTCAGTTAGTTATCTTGAGCCGTCTGTTGTGTGAGTGGATGTGATATCTACTATGTTGAGCCTCATATGTGAGTGGATGTAATAACTTTTGATCAAATCAAAAACATTTTCTGATCCAGATTTTCTTAAATTCTAAAACTTCAAAATTCATAGACTTCAGCCGTCTATTGTGTGAATGGATGTGTTAACTTTGATCTTGTACACCAATTTCCAAATTTTAAAGATAGCGGATTGAAAATTTTAAAATATATGAAAAGGAAAAATTCCATAATAAGTTTTATGATTGTTGATTATTTTATGATTAAGTTTTTTAATTTTTTTAATTCCATGATATGTTTTATGATTGATGATTGTTTTATGATTATGATTTAAATTTTATGTTATATGAACGAGAATTAAGTAAATATACAAAATTTCCATAAAATGTCCACATCTTTTTTATCACCATAAAACTAAATACTGATTTTACTACTGAGAGTAGTGTTTTTTATTTTCAAAAATATTTACATATCAAGATTTTCGAAGATTCTCAACTTCAAAATTTCATTCAGTTAGTTATCTTGAGCCGTCTGTTGTGTGAGAGGATGTGATATATACTATGTTGAGCCTCATATGTGAGTGGATGTCATAACTTTTGATGAAATCAAAAACATTTTCTGATCCAGATTTTCTTAAATTCTAAAACTTCAAAATTCATAGACTTCAGCCATCTATTGTGTGAATGGATGTGTTAACTTTGATCTTGTACACCAATTTCCAAATTTTAAAGATAGCGGATTGAAAATTTTAAAATATATGAAAAGGAAAAATTCCATAATAAGTTTTATGATTGTTGATTATTTTATGATTAAGATATTTTATTTTTTTTATTCCATGATATGTTTTATGATTGATGATTGTTTTATGATTATGATTTAAATTTTATGTTATATGAACGAGAATTAGGTAATTATACAAAATTTCGACAAAATTTCCACAACTTACAAAAGTTTTTTATCACCATAAAACTAAATACTGATTTTACTATTGAGAGTAGTGTTTTTTATTTTCAAAAACATTTACATATCAAGATTTTCGAAGATTCTCAACTTCAAAATTTCATTCAGTTAGTTATCTTGAGCCGTCTGTTGTGTGAGTGGATGTGATATCAACTATGTTGAGCCTCATATATGAGTGGATGTAATAAATTTTGATTTTCTGATCCAGATTTTCTTAAATTTTTAACTTCAAAATTCATAGACTTCAGCCGTCTATTATGTGAATGGATGTGATAACTTTTATCTTGAGCCATATATCCTCGTGTGAGTGGACAAGAAAACTTATTTTTGTGAACAATGGGTGAATGTGATAATTTTTATCTCGAGCAGTCTGTCTATGCGTGATGGATGTGATAACTTTTTTTGTGAACGAACAATGGATGGATGTGATAACTTTTTTCTTGAGCCGTCTATCTATGTGTAAGTGGATATGATCTATTTTTTTTAATAATGTGTGGAAGTGATATTTTTTATCTTAAGCCGTCTGCCTATGTGTGAGTGAATGTGATAACATTTTTTGTGAATGAACAATGGATGGATGTGATAACTTTTTTCTTGAGCCGTCTATCTATGTGTAAGTGGATATGATCTTTTTTTTGTGAATAATGTGTGGATGTGATAACTTTTATCTTAAGCCGTCTGCCTATGTGTGAGTGGATGTGATAACTTTTTTTTTGAATGAACAATGGATGGATGTGATAACTTTTCTCTTGAGCCGTCTATCTATGTGTGAGTAGATATGATCTTTTTTTTGTCAATAATGTGTGGATGTGATAACTTTTATCTCGAGCCGTCTGTCTATGCGTGAGTGGATGTGATAACTTTTTTTGTGAATGAACAATGGATGGATGTGATAATTTTTTTCTTGAGCCGTCTATCTATGTGTGAGTGGATATGATCAGTTTTTTTGTGAATAATGTGTGGATGTGATAATTTTTATCTTAAGCCGTCTGCCTATGTGTGAGTGGATGTGATAACTTTTTTTGTGAATGAACAATGGATGGATGTGATAACTTTTTTCTTGAGCCGTCTATCTATGTGTGAGTGGATATTATCATTTTTTGTGTGAATAATGTGTGGATGTGATAATTTTTATCTTAAGCTTCTGTCTATGTGTGACTGGATGTGATAACTTTTTTTGTGAGTAGATATTGGATGTTATAACTTTTATATTCAGCCTTCTGTCTTTGTGTGAGTGGATATGATAACTCTTTTTCTTTTTTTTGTGAGTCAAATGCGGTTCAAGATAATTGAATGAAATAATTTTGAAATGAAGACGTTAAGACGAAAATCTTATCGAGTTCGCAAAAATATTATCACATCCACCCACATAAAGTGGCGAAGTCCATTATTCATCATTTCAAGTTCATTTTTTCTGCTGAACATTTCACCTGTAGGTACATTAAAAACAAAACTTTGTCTATTATGAATTTATAGAAAATCTTCGAATTTCTTAGAAAATTAATTTAGTAAATACCTCATAAAAAGATTAGTATGTTTTAGACGCATTGGCGTTGAAAAATCAAAATCTTTAAATTTTGAAATTGACCACTTTTTTCTGTATATCTAGCAACGATATAGACGAACATTTGTCAAAAATTAATTTGGGATGAATTCTGGAATTCAAAAATATTGAGATATATAACTTATACTTGCTTATAATAATAATAATCCCTGTAACTCTTCTAGCTACAGCGCAATTGGTTACTGTAACCAATAATAACCAATATAATTCTATTATATTGGTTATTGCTATTCTATTGTTATTGTTATTTTTATTTTATTATTTGACAGATAATTCTGGCCCAATTACATTATTTCACCATACTTTTATATGATAGTTACTTATAGTTACAAATTATCCAATTAATTATACTCCAGTGATCCAGTGCATTCAACTTTTCCATTACTATCCAATTCCAGTACGTATATTTTTCTGTCCTGAGAACCAGCCATTTGTTCCTCGTGCTCCTGATGTGATTCCAGAGGCATTAATGGGAAGCTAATCTGTTTTCTGTACGAAATCTAGAATTCTTATGTCTGCATTGCGTGCATCAGACGAATTAGAAAAATAAAAACGTACGACCCAACTGCAACCGTGCATCACATGTAACTGTTGTTCATTTTGCTTGCAATCTCAAGAATTTCGCGAGGAATTTTACATGAACAACGAAGATTTTAATCAAGAGCACGAGAACGGTAATTGTATGAAGTTCCTGGCAGCAAATGTATTCGTTTCAAACGTTTTGACGGTTCACCTACATTTGAACATTTTATCGTTAATGTGAAGAAAATTCTACTAAATATAAATACACTATACATGTAACAATATACTAACAAGACTTGGTTTAAGTTTCAATTTTTTATAGAAAATTCTCTACAACAGAAATTCTTTAATTAATTAGTAACCACAGATACATTTATAATAATCAATCAAATTACTTTTACGAACAGAAATTCATTAATTTATTAGTAACCACAGATACATTTATAATAATCAATCAAGTTACGTAAACGCAATTTGATTGTTTATTATTGAAATATTTTTCACAAAGCTCTGAGAATAATATAATACAGATACATTTAATTTTATTTTAAATTCTACTAATAATTTTTATCCACATGTTTAAATTTAAAAAAATTAAATTGGTTCATTCATGAGTATGAGAATGGTAATTGTATTTATAAGTTCCAGGCAAGAAAATTCTATTACTTACTTAATTATTTTTGCATCTGTGATTTATAAGCTAGATGGTTGAGGTTTCAGCAAATACTATTCAGCAAGAAAATGTTAAAGGTTTTACAGTTTCAGTCGTTCAAATTAGTTATTTAATGTCGTGAAAATTCTACGAACTATTTTTGCATCTGGGATTTATAAATCAGATGGTTGAGGTTTCAGAAAATACTCCTCATCAAGAAAATTTTAAGGGTTGGCCAATTTCAGTCGTTAAAATTAGGTAATTAAATGCCATAAAAATTCAACGAATTATTTTTGCTTCTGTGATTTATAAACTTGATGGATGAGGTTTCAGCAAATACTTTTCAGCATGAAAATTTTAAGGGTTGGACAGTTTCAGTCATTCAAATTAGGTATTCAATATCATGAACTTTTACGAATTATTTTTGTATCTGTGATTTTTAAATAAGATGGTTGAGGTTTCAGCAAATATTTTTCAGCAAAAAACATATATTGGCTGGACAGTTTTAGTAGTTAAGATTATTCAATGCAATGAAAATTGCACGAAATATATTTGCATCTATGAATTTTAAACTAGATAGTTGAGGCATCTGTGGTTTTTAAATTAGATGGTTGAGGTTTCAGCACATATTTTTCAGCAAGAAACTTATAATGGTTAGACAGTTTCAGTCGTTAAGATTATTTATTCAATGCCATGAAATTTTTACCAATTATGTAGTTATCATAAAAAAATTATATTGCAATTTAAAAAACCATAAATATTCTTTCAGATTTCAACGTTTAACAAGAATTTCCGAAGTAAATTTATACCAGTTATTTAATGAAATTAATGACCTGTGGCCATTTAATACCAAAAAATGCATTTTGAAAAAAAGGCGGATAACATGTTTTACCATAACACTGCTGAACTATAAAAAACTCAATTATAAAAATGTTTTATAAACTCATTTACTCATTAACTCATTTCAGCCCTTTGACTTAAATCTCATCAAATGTCATTCTTGGAATAACAAAGAATGACTTACATGGAATATTTTTTTTTTGCTATTGGGTTCTTCTGGCGTTTTAAACTCGTTAAAGATCATTGACATATATCTGTGACAAAAATCTTGACAGCTGCATGGCGTTTTAGACTCGTTTAAGATCATTGACATATACCTGAAATCTTAAATGAGTTTACAGCTGCATTGGATCGCAACGTTCTAAGAATGACTTCAATGACTTTTTGAACTAATTTAAGCTTCTTGACGTATAAATATAAAATTCTAAGAATGAATACTAGAAAATGAGGTTTTCTGTACCAGCTCAGGCCAGTATGCAGTCTGGGTGTTGGTGGGAAGTGTCGGGAGCTAATGAACAGGCATTGTCCTGTAGGAGTGAGATCCGGGGAGTCCGGGGGTTACTCCGGAGGATAATCAGCTAATTCGGCTGCCCGGTCGCGGCGAGCAGGAACGACCCCCCGGGCACCATGGTGTGGGTGTACGTGCAGCTCCGGCCATTTATCCCCTGGAAACGGCGTCGCAGCCAGAGACATGGCCGCCGTCTGGGTGTGGCGCGTATACTGCACTCGGCCTCGGAGCCCTACGTGCACCGCATGCAGAAGGGGCCCCCGGATCCGTGCCCACGGAGATGGCCGCCACGCGGAGCCCCCACGAAAATCCGTACGCTTACACGAGGCGTATATCTCACGCCGGCCAGACAACAAAACATCCAACGACGTGCCCACTAAACTCGAATACTAATTGCCTCTTAGCGCACGTACATTCACTCGGCAGAGGATGTGGATTTTTAAAATTTATTTTCGACCGGAGGCGTCGTGGAAATCGACGGACTTACCGACTTACCGTCATCTGCCTGCATAAACACCTATGTTTACGGCGTCCGCTCGCATGCTGAGGCGGAAAAACCGAAGGAAGGACCTCAGGAGTGCCCGATTAATCGATACGATGCACGGAAAAGTCTCCACTCGGATGCTGGGTTATCTGGGGCAGAAGTGATTCGGGAAAATGCCTCCCGAGAGCAGGGCGTGTAAGCGTGGGTGTGTGTGGAGGAGGCTGGATGTTACTGCGGAATTTGCATGGCCCAGTGCAGGAATTTAGAGTGTTTCCCGCCTGGGGTTTCACGAAATGTAGCGCGTTACTTCGCCTAACCGTCCAATACAATTTTTGACGAGCAGCCGAAAATAATACGATCCCGAATAACACACGCAAAAATCAGGCCATAAATGTGGATGCAATAACATTTTTTGTCACACAATGACAAAGATAAGCTTTCCCAAAATAAAACAAATCAATCAATTTCCGTCAATATTTAAATGTAAAGGTCAATATTTCATAAAAATTTCCATCAATATTTAATTGAAACGGAAAATATTTTATAAACATACAATCAATCAATTTCCATCAATATTTAAATAAAAAGGGCTATATTTCATAAAAATTTCCATCAATATTTAATTGAAACGGAAAGTATTTTATAAACATAAAATCAATCAATTTCCATCAATATTTAAATGAAAAGGGCAATATTTCATAAAAATTTCCATCAATATTTAATTGAAATGGAAAATATTTTATAAACATTTTCATCAATATTCAAATGAAATGAAAAATGTTTTATAAAAATTTCCAACGAATTTTAAACAAACTTAAAAACTCTGTAACATTTGTCATATTAAGGTTAATTATTTCAATAATTTATTTAAGTAACAAATTTGTACGTCCTTAATTTTGTGCAGGATTAAGATTAAGGGCGTACAAATTTTGTACATAACTTATTGAAAAAAATTTAAACAAAATATGTACGTCCTTAATTTTGTGCAGCATCTTGTTTGCAAGATTAAGGACGTACAAATTTTGTACTTAACTTATTGAAATAAAAAAAAATATGTACTTCCTTAATTTTGTGCAGGATCTTGTTTGCAAGATTAAGGACGGACATATTTTCTACATAAATTATTGAAAAAATTCAAACATTTTCCAGGATCTTGTTTGCAAGATTAAGGACGTACAAATTTTCTACAAAAATTATTGAAAAAATTGACAACATTTTCAAAAAATTCTCATCAATATATTTAAATGTAGGCAGTGCCTCTTGCGCCCTCTCGGAGAAAACCGCCGAACTTCCACTAACGATCGTCCATCATCAGGCATGTCAGACTCACACTCGCACTCACTCACACACATGCGGACACCTTAATTTATGGCCCCCCCATTTTTGGGCCCCATTCCGGCGCCCACTCGGTCAGTTCCGAGGCGGCTGCCAAAACCAAACAGCACGCACATCGATCATCAACTCACACGTCAAACAACTCCCACGCATTGCACACATACACATGCATATGGCGCACGAACAAATAAATGCGCGTGCCACCCCCTAATTGAGCAATGGCAATTACTATCAAGCACACAACGAGGCGTTACTCGTCTGGTAACGTTAAAATAATTGAAAGTTGCAATAACAAACGGTTATTGAAATAATTGAACTTAAGTCAGTTGTAACAAACTCGTAACAGTTGTAACAATTGAATTGGGTTAAAATAATTGAAGGCAGTTGCAAGAAATGAAAGCCCATAATATAATTGAAGGTAGTTGTAACAATTGAATCGGGGTAAAATACTTGAAGGCTGATGCAACAAATGAAAGCCGTTAAAATAATTGAAAGTTGCAATAACAAAAGATTATTGAAATAATTGAACTAAAGTCAGTTCTAAGAAACACGTAGCAATTGTAACAATTGAATAGGGTTAAAATAATTGAAGGCAGTTGCAATAAATGAAAGCCGATAAAATAATTGAAGGTAGTTGTGACAATTGAATCGGGGTAAAATACTTGAAGGCAGTTGCAACAAATGAAAGCCGTTAAAATAATTGAAAGTTGCGATAACAAAAGGTTATCGAAATAATTGAACTAAAGTCAGCTGTAACAAACTCAAGGCAGTTGAAACAATGGAATCGGGACAAAAAAAAAGAATGCAATTGCAACAAATGGAAGCCGATAAAATAATTGAAGGTAGTTGTAACAATTGAATCGGGTAAAAATACTTGAAGGCAGTTGCAACAAATGAAATCCGTTAAAATAATTGAACGTAGTTGTAACAATTGAAACAAACTCACGAACATTCCGTGCAGTTATAGAAATAGTAGTAATATTGAGTACAGCTCAGTTCATCAACTGCAGTTTCATAATTAAAATCAGTTCTAATAACAAACTCTAACCAGTTGAAAAAAATAATTTTCATAATTTAGTTTCATAATTAAAATCAGTTCTAATTACAAACTCTAACCAGTTGTAAAAATTAGGTTACGTAAATTCATAACTAAGCTAGTTAAAGGTACCAAAGTAATAATTAAGGGTGAAATAATTGAAGCCAGTTCTAACCACCACATGCGCAGTGTTTCATGACTAAAATCATTTGTAACAAACTCAAAGCTGCTATATCTAATATTGAAAGGTTGTACTTACGAACTCTACGCATTTGCAAAAATTTAAACCAGTTCTAACAATGACAAGGCAATTCTAATAAACTGAAGGCAACAAAAAGCGAAAGTAAATATTGATATTAGTTAAAATCAGTAAAGGAAGTTGTAAAAAAATTAAGGATGAAACAATTTAAGGAAGTTGTAACAATTGTAACAAGTGTAGTCATTAGAAGCAGTTCAGTTACACCAAATACAGTTCATGATTATAATCAGTTGTAATATACTCGAAGCAGTTGCAATAATGATATGCAGTTTTATCCACAGAAAGCAGTTTCACAACTAAAATCAGTCGAAGCAATGCGCAGTGTTTCATGACTAAAATCAGTTGTAACAAACTCAAAATTGCTATATCTAATATTGAAAGGTCGTACTTACGAACTCGACGCATTTCCAAAAATTGAAACCATTTCTAACAATTAAAAGGCAATTCTAATAAACTGAATGCATTAAAAAGCGAATGTTAATACCGAAATTAGTTAAAATCAGTAAAGGAAGTTGTGAAAATTATGGGTAAAATAATTGAAAGAACTTGAAACAATTGAATGTTCTAAATAGGTGCAGCAAACACTAAGTGCAGGTGCAGTCATTAGAAGCAGTTCAATTAGACCAAATGCAGTTCATAATTATGATCAGTTATAACATACTCGAAGCAGTTGTAATAATAATAAGCAATTTAGGTGGTTAACCCTTTTAACAATTTTTAGATTTTTTTGGAAATTTCATAGTATTTAGTAAGTACCTACATGTTAGCAACCTTACAGGCATTATTATGATTTTTTGATTAATATATAATAGAATTAAAAAAAAAAATTCGCAGACTGATAATCGATAATGGTCAACTCGGAAACTTTATTATTCGATTTTCTCACTTATTTAAGACATACCAATCTTTAAATTTGCTGCGGAATTATCTTCAGGTATATTGTACACAAATCTGACATAAAATTTTCAAAATATCTATTAGATAAATTTTCAGAAATTTCAGTGCCTGACAATCGACACAGTCAAACTCGGACAGTTAATTATACGATTTTCTCACTTATTCAAGACATACCAGTTTTAAAAATTTCTCAGGAATTACCTTTAGGCACACTGTACACGACTCTGCTATAAAATTTTCAAGTTATCCCTCACATAAATTTTCAGGAAATTCGCAGACTGATAATTCAACTTGGAAAGTTAATTATTCGATTTTCTCACTTTTTCAAGACATACCAGCCGTCAAATTTTCTGCGGAACCATCTTCAGGTATACTGTATACGAATTTGGCATACAATTTTCAAAATATCCATAAGATAAATTTTCAGAAAATTCGCAGACTGATAATCGACAATGGTCAACTCGGAAAGTTAATTATTCGATTATCTCACTTTTCAAGACATACCAGTCTTCAATTTTTTTGAAGAACTACCTTTACGCATACTGTTATACACGAATCTGCTATAAAATTTTCAAATTACCCATCAGATAAATTTTCAGAAAATTCGCAGACTGATAATCGACAATGGTCAACTAGGAAAGTTAATTAATAGATTTTCTCAATTATTTAAAACATACCAGTCTTCAAATTTTCTGCTGAACTATCTTCAGGTATACTGTGCATGAATCTGGCATAAAATTTTCAAAATATCCATGAGATAAATTTTCAGAAATTTCAGTGCCTGACAATCGACACTGGCGAACTCGGAAAGTTAATTATTCAATTTTTTCACTTGTTCAAGACATACTAGTCTTCAAATTTTCTCAAGAATTACCTTTAGGTATACTGTACACGAATCTGCTATAAAATTTTGAAGTTATCCCTCTGATAAATTTTCAGGAAATTCGCAGACTGATAATTGACACCAGTCAACTTGGAAAGTTAATTATTAGATTTTCTCACTTATTCGAGACATACCAGTTTTTAAATTTTCTCAGGCATTACCTTTAGGCATACTGTACATAAATCTGCTATAAAATTTTGAAATTATCCCTCCGATAAATTTTCAGGAAATTCGCAGACTGATACTTGACACTGGTCAACTAGGAAAGTTTATTACTTGATTTTCTCACTAACTAAAGACATACCACTGTTCAAATTTTCTCAGGAATTAGCTTTTGGCATACTGTGTCCGACTCTGCTATAAAATTTTCAAGTTATCCCTCAGATAAATTTTTAGAAAATTCGCAGACTGATAATCGACAACGGTCAACTCGGAAGGTTTATTATTCGATTTTCTCACTTATTCAAGACATACTAGTCTTCAAATTTTCTGAGGAATTATCTACAGGCATGCTGTACATGAATCTGCTATAAAATTTTCAAATTATCTATCAGATAAATATTCAGAAAATTCGCAGACTGATAATCGACAATGGTCAACTCGGAGAAATAACTATTAGATTTTCTCACTTATTTAAGACATTTAAGTCTTCAACTTTTTTCAGGAACTACCTTTAGGCATACTGTACACGAATATGCTACAATATTTTCAAAATATCCATTAGATAAATTTGCAGAAATATCAGTTGACACTGGTTAACTCGGAAAGGTAATTATTCGAATTTCTCACTTATTTAAGATATACCAGTCTTCAAATTTTCTGGTGAATTATCTACAGGCATACTGCACACGAATCTGGAATAAAATATTCAAAATATCTATGAGATAAATTTTCATAAAATTTGCAGACTGATAATTGACACAGGTCAACTCAGAAAGTTAATTATTCGATTTTCTCACTTATTTAAGATATTCCAGTCTTCAAATTTTCGGACGAATTATCTTCAGGCAGACTGTATACGAATCAGGCATAAAATTTTCAAAATATCCTTGAGATAAATTTTCAGAAATTTCAGTGCCTGACAATTGGCACAGACAAATTCGGAAAGTTAATTATTCGATTTTCTCACTTATTCGAGACATACCAGTTTTCAAATTTTCTCAGGAATTACCTTTAGGCATACTGTACATGAATCTGCTATCAAATTTTCAAATTACCCATTAGATAAATTTTCAGGAAATTCGCAGACTGATAATTGACACTGATCAACTCGGAAAGTTTATTATTCGATTTCCTCGCTTATTTAAGACATACCAGTCTTCAAATTTTCTAAAGAATTATCTTCAGGCATACTGTACACGAATCTGGCATAAAATTTCCAAAATATCCATTAGATAAATTTTCAGAAATTTCAGTGACTAATTATCGTCACTGGTCAACTTACTAATTTACTAGAAATTTTATGACATTTTGATAATTTTTACATACAAATCATTTGAAAAATACTCAAAATATCGTCATTAAAGAATGATGACAGATTTTTCATTTAACAGATACACACGTCTTATGAAATATTCATTATAGCTCAGTTGTTCAATCTTAGATGACCTTTGCTTCAGCTTCATGGCATCCACTTAAGCTGAACCGAATCAAAGATAATCTGAGTTTATACAACTGGGAATATTTATAAAACGCACGAAACATTTTTATGTCCCACAAATAATTCCTGTATTTTCTGGTGACCAAATGTATAATGTGGTGAAAATGTTATTAACAATATTGATACCAAGAAGATTTTACATAAACATAAAATCTGTGATCAATTTTCCGTCATTAAAGAAAAGTGATCACAGATTTTATGTTAATCGTAAAATTTACCTTAGTATCAATATTGTTATGAACTACATTTAAGTATTTTTTTTAGATTATACCGTTTTAGATTATACCAACTGGGAATATTTATAAAACGCACGAAACATTTTTATGTCCCACAAATAATTCTGGTATTTTCTGGTGATCAAGTGTATAATGTGGTGAAAATGTTATTAACAATATTGATACCAAGGAAGATTTTACGATAAACATAAAATCTGTGATCAATTTTCCGTCATTAAGAAAAGTGATCACAGATTTGATGTTAATCGTAAAATTTTACTTAGTATCAATATTGTAATGAACTACATTTAAGTATTTTTTAGATTATACGGTTTTTAGTATCTACTAAGATTTAGAAGCTACTAAGTTCACTTTGCACATGCTGCAAGTATTTATGGGACGAATAGTGGTATGAACATTTATACAGGTACATATCTACAGCATACTTAATACATATAACAATAATATAATATTGATGATAGATAGATGTATGATATATGATGTGATACATGATATAAGGAATGGGCTATCGACTTTATTGGATTTTATTTTATAGGACGATTTTATTGAAATTAACAGAATTTGACGACCTCAATACTTTCAATTGTTAGGGAGAATGGTATCCAATTAAGCTGGTCAATATCAAAGATATTCCGAGATTGTACAAATGGCCTGGATATATGAAATCATGTTTATGACCCAGATATGTATTGCCATCTAATGTCGTGAAAATAATCATGTTTATATTTACATCAAGGTATCATTTAGTACCAAGGTACTAAAAATTGCTCATTTCCTTTGTTCTACCACTTCACGTTTCAGCTTAATTTACCATTAGTTTCTTGGTGTACGTCGAGGCATTGGCGAGAAAGGCGAAGTGCCTTTATGTTTTCGTGTTGGAAATCCATGTGGTTAATATTAGAGCGGCGCGGATTTTCTCTTTGGCGCGCTTCGTTGAGCTCGGCACTTTGATCTTCGCCAAGCCCGAGCGCATAGACCTTGCTGAGGTCGTTTGTTTCGCTTAATCGGTCACACACACACATGATAGTTTGCTGGTGCAACGGTTGACAACTTTTTATTGTACTGACGCTCGCGAGTAACGACGCAGAATGTAAATATAAGATACAGAAGAAGAAGAAAAAAAAACAGAATTGGGTGTGCATCATAACGCTCATAGAGCTGCAGTGGAAACTATAAATGGTGAGCTTACAAAAAGCGTGGTGGCGTGTATACGAAAATAAATAATTGTAGATATTAAATAATAATTAAATTCAACAACAATACAACAAATGGAAAAATCTATTCTTTGTGAGCTCTTAGCTTCTGCACTTCTGGGCCAGCAATAATTATATCAGGGCACATATAAAATTTCCGTTCCACCGATTTTACGGCCACAATATGCGAAGATTCTCATGTAATCTCCTCCTAACAATATCACGGGAAATACATTGTAGCGGAATACTTGGACACAACAATTGCACGAACGGATCCAAATAAATCAGCATGGAAGCGAGACAGAGCCTCGCTTTGAAATAGCATTTTTTATTTGCACAACAATTCTCCAATGCACGCCACTAGAGATATTGGCACCGATCGATCTCCTTCGGCAAAACAAGGATTTACTGCCGCCCCAACCCACGCAGGGAACCTACCCGAGTCTCCTGGCCGTATATCGTTTTATATTTCTATTTATCCGACGGTAAACGCCGGCCATTACTACATGCCTGGCATTGCAAATTTAAATCAATCGCAGTTTCCCAGCCTCGCAAAAAAAAACGGGACACGCGAGGAATAATAATAATCCCGATTAACTCCCTGCATATTCATGTATCGGTTAACCGCTGGACGTACGCAGAAATAACGAAGAGCGCGCCATCAGGAGTGTACCTAAATGGTAATTTGCGTTCTCCTGCTGGCATCTCTGATGTCTGTGCATGCAATGCCAAATTATTTTAATCAAGATTATATTAAATCATACAAGCTTAATGCATGCATTGCATGCCATCTTACATCGTTTTCATAGTTGCATTAAATGTAATAGGGAGATAATCTTGAATTTGACAACCTATTCTTGCATATCACGAGACAACTGTAATCGATTGCCTAATAAAATACATCGCTCCTGCTATTACATTTGTATAAAAAATCAATACAGAATATAAAACAAAGAATTAGACAAAACCAGGCAAATTTTATCAATTACTTATAGAATAATAATTATAATAATATTATTTATTGTATTTGGATTCACAGAGAACATTACAGAGTCAAAATATACAAGCACAGTTTAAAAAAATATTGCACTTAGAAGTTATATTAATTTATCTTAATTTTAATATCATTTTTTCCAATGATAAGTTATAAATTCAACTTAGCCTTTCACAAACTTATACCTTAGATAATCAAAGAGATCATTACAGGATTTTCATTACATTGCAAGAGTCAAAATATACAAGCACAGTATACCAAAATATTGCACTTAGACGTTATGTTAATTTATCTCAATTTTAATTGAATTAAGGGTGTGAATCATTTTTTGTTCCAATTATAAGTTATGAATCCAACTTTGTACAAATTTATACCTAAGATAAAACCAGGCAAACGTTATTAATTATTGATACTATATTTTATTAATGTCTCTCAATTAATGGTGCGAATGTATTATTTTTTATTGTAAGTTATGAATACAACTTTGCCTTATACAAATTTATACCTGTGCTGTATAAATGTGTAATGCTATTTATATTTATCACGTGACTCGGCTTTAATATCTTAGATAAGGCGCGCAGTACATATGTTATGCACGTTGAGCATATTTTATGCCATGTGCATTTAGCTTGCTCGCATTGATTTTCTTGCAACAAAAAAGCTGGGATTTTATAAAAGTTATCTCAGTAACAAAAATTAATGATTGCTGAATCACTAATCAGTAATCCAAATATATCCATCATTCATACAAAAAAAGCTGGGATTTTATTAAAGTTATCCCTGTTATAAAAATTAAGCTGGGATTTTTTTAACGTTGTCTCTGTAACAAAAATTAAGCTGGGATTTTTTAAAAGTTATATCTGGAACAAAAAAATAAGCTGGGGTTTTATTAAAGTAATCTCTATAACAAAAATTAAGCTAGGATTTTATTAAAGTTATCTCTGTAACAAAAATTAAGCTGAAAATAAATATTAAAGTTATCTCTGTAGCAAAAAATTACATGGATTTTTTTTATTATCTCTGTAACTTAAATTAAGCTGGGATTTTATTAAAGTTATCTCTGTAACCAAAATGTTGCTGGGATTTTATTAAAGTTATCTCTGTAACAAAAATTAAGCTGGGATATTATTAAAGTTATCTCTGTAACAAAAGTTATTCTTGGGTTTTATTAAAGTAATCTCTATAACAAAATGTAAGCTGAGATTTTATTAAAGTTATCTCTGTAGCAAAAATTAACCTGTTTTTTTTATTATCTCTGTAACTAAAATTAAGCTGAGATTTTATTTAAGTTATCTCTGTAACAAAAATTTGGCTGGGAATTTTTTTAAGTTGTCTCTGTAACAAAAATTAAGCTAGGATTTTATTAAAGTTATCTCTGTAACAAAAATTAAGCTAGTATTTTATTAAAGTTATCCCTGTAACAAAAATTAAGCTGGGGTTTTATAAAGGTTATCTCTGTAATAAAAATTAAGGTGGGATTTTATTAAAGTTATCTCTGTAACAAAAATTAAGCTGGGATTTTATTAAAGTTATCTCTGTAACAAAAATTAAAGATTGCTGAATCACTAATCAGTGATCCAAATATATCCATCAGTGATACAAAAAAAGCTGGGATTTTATTAAAGTTATCCCTGTAACAAAAATTAAGCTGGGATTTTATTAAATTAATCTCTATAATAAAAATTATGCTTGGATTTTATTATAGTTATCTCTGTGACAAAAAATAAAGAATTGGAAATCAGTGATCCAAATATATCCATCAGTGATACAAAAAGCTGGTATTTTATTAAAGTTATCTCTGTAAAAAAATTAATCTGGGATTTTATTAAAGTAATCTCTGTAACAAAAATTAAGCTGTAATTTTATAAAAGTTATCTCTGTAGCAAAAATTAACCTGGTTTTTTTTTAATTATCTCCTTAACAAAAATTAAGCTGGGATGTTATTAAAGTAATCTCTATAACAAAAATCAAGCCAGGATTTTGTTAAAGTTATCTCTGTAACAAAAATTAAAGATTGCTGAATCACTAATCAATGATCCAAATATATCCATCAGTGATACCAAAAAAATCTGGGATTTTATTAAAGTTATCGCTGTAACAAATATTAACCTGGGATTTTGTTAAAGTTATCTCTGTAACAAAAATTAAGCTGGGATTTTATTAAAGTAATCTCTATAACAAAAATTAGGCTGAGATTTGGTTAAAGTTATCTCTGTAACAAAAATTAAGCTGGGATTTTATTAACGTTATCTCTGTAACAAAAATTAAAGATTGCTTTATCACTAATCATTGATCCAAATATATCCATCAGTGATACAAAAGAAGCTGGGTTTTATTAAAGTTATCCTTGTTACAAAAATTAAGCTGGGTTTATTAAAGTTATCTTTGTAACAAAAATTAAGCTGGGATTTTTTTAAAGTTGCCTTTGTAACAAAAATTAAGCTGGGATTTTATTAAAGTTATCTCTGTAACAAAAAATAAGCTGGGGTTTTAATTAAATAATCTCTATAACAAAAATTAAGCTAGGATTTTATTAAAGTTATCTCTGTAACAAAATTTAAAGACTGCTGAATCACTAATCAGAGATCCAAATATATCCATCAGTGATACAAAAAAGCTGGGATTTTATTAGTCATCCCTGTAACAAAAATTAAGCTTGGATTTTATAAAAGTTATCTCTGTAACAAAAATAAGATGGGATTTTATTAATGTTATTTTTGTAACAAAAATTAAGCTGGGATTTTATAAAAGCTATCTCTGTAACAAAAATTAAGGAGGTATTTTATTAAAGTTATCTCTGTAACAAAGCTAAGCTGGGATTTTATTAAAGTTATCTCCGTAACTCATATTAAGCTGGGATTTTATTTAAGTTAACTCAGTACCAAAAATTAAAGATTGCTTATGCACTGATCAGTGGTCCAAAAATATCCATCAGTGATACCATATATATTCATCAGGTATTGTATATCATTACACTTGAAAATGGTTGTAACACAAAAATAATTCTAGATAATTGTATTGAAAACTATGACATTGTTTTTTTTTAATTAATTAATATTTAGTGTTAGTCAGAAATTAATTGCGGTCACAAAATAAAATTTCAAATCAAATGGTTTTAAACGATATATAAGTTTTCAAAACAACTAGGCGACCAGAAGTAGGTAAATATTTTAATATTTTTCGAAAATATGGCATATTATAGTAAACCTGGCAATATACACGTAAGTTAAAAATAATCCAATAGGGCATATATAAATCTATAAAATTGAGTGGTTTTAGGCCTTAAAAAAGTTTCCAAATAAAATTACGACCGCTGATGGGCTCTTTAGACAATATTATTTTTAGGAAATTACTTCCAAATTTTCAATTTTCTGTAAATTTTCGGTTATTGCCATCAATGTTTCAAGGATTGCATCAAAATTTCAATTAGTACCTCGGCTAAAATTTCAATAATTATTGCCAAAGTTTTAATTCAGCCAAAACTCTTAACTATTACTGTATTTTTTTTTAATTTGAAGTAAAATTTCAGTAATTATAATCCAAAGTTTTAAAGTTTTAAGCAAATTTTCATTTGTTAGTAAATTATCTGTCTTATAGATAAAATTTCAAAGAATACTATCAAATTTTCTATTCCTATTTCTATATTTCTGTTAAAATATTCATGTAACCATCAACATTTCCCTAATTTCTGCCCAAATATCAAATATTAATGTCAAATATGCTATCACTCTACTATATTAAAAAACTGCAAAAGTTTCAAATCTATCCAAATATTAAAGATTACTGAGATATTTTTATTTGCTGTCATAGTGACAATTATACGTAATATTATTACGTATTAATATTATTAGACAATATTATTGTTATGAAATTAATTCAAAATTTTCAATTTTCTGTAAATTTTCTGTTATTGCCATCAATGTTTTAAGGATTGCATCAAAATTTCAATTAGTACCTCTGCTAAAATTGCAATAATTATTGTAAAAGTTTTAATTCTGCCAAAACTCCAACTATTACAGGTTTTTTTTTTAATTTGTAGTAAAATTTCAGTAATTATAGTCCAAAGTTTAAAAGTTTTAAGCAAATTTTCAATTGTTAGTAAATTGTCAGTCCTACAGTTAAAATTTCAAAGATTACTATCAAATTTTCCATTCCTATTTCTTTATTTCTGTTAAAATATTTATGTTACCATCAACATTTCACTAATTTCTGCTCAAATATCAAATATTAATGTCAAATATCTTATCAAAAACTGCAAAAGTTTCAAATCTGTCCAAATATTAAAGATTACTGAGACATTTTTATTTGCTGTCATAATGACAATTATAATGTACTGTCTAATGTTCAGTTCTTTCTGCAAATATTTTATTATCTAACCAAAATTTTAATGATTCCTACAAAAATTTCAATAATTACTGTCAATTTAAGTAACAATTTTGTGGTTACTATTATGTTGAATTCTTTATCTCAGTATTTTAGAGAATTTTGTAAAGCTTTCAATTATTTATGATTTTTTTTTAACCAGTTAGATTATAATTACTAAAATGTATCACGATGTAGACGCCATTCAAAATTATATGAGTGAGCCTTTCTTATTGTAACTGTTTAAACAATATCAATCATTTATTTGCCATGGAGGTGAATTTATCATTCTCAGTGCGTATATGCTCTCATCATCAATCAATGATAAGGTCTGAACTTTCGACCCACAAGTTTCCCAACACCATGCCTTATAGATATGTCTATAATAGTGTGCTGTTGGAAGCAAAACACACACACCAATAAGCAGATAGAGGAAAAATATAATTTACGCAGAACTGATTATATTATATTTCCAATGGCGCTTGAATAGTTTTTAATATCCTCCAGTTCACTGTCCATATAAAGATAAATAATTACAATAATGGAACCAAGAATTGTGAAACCTAAATTTTTCTGAAACTTAAAATTTTCTAAAATTTGTGATTTAAAAAAAAGCCAGTATATTGCTATAGTATGGTGCGAATTTCTAATAAGGCTATTTATGGATTAAAAATATTCTCATTAATATGCAAGAGGTAAAATCACTGTAATCGAGTTTTGCCATGTAAAGGAAAATAATTACAATAATGGAAGGAGGAATTTTGAAAACTAAAATGTTTTCTCAAATTTGTGATTAAAAAAAAAATATTGCAATAGTATGGTGTGAATTTCTATTTATGGATTAAAAACATTCTCATTGATATGCAAGTGGTAGAATCACTGTAATCAAGTCTTTAGATCGTTGGGTGCTTCAGATTTATAATAATTAAATTAACTTTTGCATCAGAAACTACTAAAATCCCCAATGGAGTATCTGCCCCATGTGTGGCTTTTAATCTCATTTAGCAAGATCTAATAGAGACGCTTCGCATGCAAATTTCGGGACAGCGACAACAAGATCGCTTTATCACGCTCAGACGTTAACGCTCTGCGGGGTTTGAGATTCACATATTAACGTTTAACGACCTGCACGGATCAAACGCAGCCTTGCGACAAAGAAACCCGAGTGAATGCTTTTTATGCAAATTTAATATGCAGAAGTGGATAGGTTTCCACTGGCAATTGCCCGAGTACAGCGTCAATGACGAACGTGGTGAACGCCAGCGTTTATGTAAGGTTTAGTGGCGCTGATAATATATTTATGTGACAACGAGCAATTTGCGAGTATTATACTAAATGAATTATAATAAACGTCATAAATGGTTATAGTATTAATAAGTTGTTTTGTATCATGACAATAAATCTAGCAACTTGTACTATGTTCTGCAATTTCTACATACAATGTATTATATATATATATATATATATATATATATATATATATATATATATATATATATATATATATATATATATATATATATATATATATATATATATATATTAAACAATCAAAGATTAAAAAACTAATAGACGTGAGTCACTTTCCTTCATAAATTAAATTTATTTCTGCTTACATACATTTTACAGACTTAAGTTACAGACAAGTGGAGAAAAGTTGCCCAAGTGTATTATTGTTTAAAACAATCTCTAATCTTAAAAAAAAATGATATTCTCAAATCTTTAAATTCTTTCTAAATTTTGATATTAATTGTATATGATATACTGATATGGTATTTAATAATTACTAAAAATATTCATTCATGATTAGTAGCTTTTGAGATAACACCAATGAAGCTTCATTAATATTTGAGAACAACAATTGAAAAATCGGTCTGATTTCTGAATTTTCGGAAAACAAATGTCTGCAAAAATAATTATCTTGGGCTTTAACCGCAAATTTTAGAAAATCGTGTTGCAACCCGCTTCATCCCTTGCATAATTGGTGACTCCGCCGGGCAAAGGCCAAGACCCTAAGGAGCCAAAGGGCGCCTGTGCACCGGGCGTGCGCGCCCCAGTCCCCCCCCCCCCAATTTTAAGGGCGCATACAATTAGGGCTCCGAAAATAGAGCGTTTTTCCGGCGCCTTTGTGCGTTAATTGCGTGCGATTTCACACTCACCTCGTCTGCTTCCTCCCCGCAGGTCACCACCGCCGCCACCAGGAGGCAGCCCCAGGACGCCGATGGACGCCGGCGGCGCGGGCGTCGGCGCCGCGACGCACTGCGCCCCCTCGCGTCGCAACCGCATCACAACACACGCGACACCTGCAAACGAAGATTAACAACAATTAAGATGTGAAACCAATTATTGAATAAATCGATTGTGCACTGAAGGCGTTTCAATTTTCCCATTTACTTTTCTAGTCTTTTTCGCAGGGATTTGCTGTGCGCATGCATGCGGGCACGTGGGTGATTGTGCATGTGTTTAATTGCGTTTGTGTGTTGATATGAGTAATTATTTGCGAGGATATGAGTAGTATTTACGCGAGATGTTTGTATCTGGTATGCATAAGTGCTAAAAATTATACCCAGGGCACTAAAAAAATAAAAGATAGAAGAAAAAAAATTGTCAGAGCGCTGAAACAAAATAGTACAAGGCGCTGAAAAAAAATGTGCTCGGGTACTCTAAAAAACTAGTATCAGGAGCTGAAAATGACTGTTTTATGGCTGACAAAATAGTTCATGGGCGATTAAAAAGAATTTGCTCCAGGGCGCTGAAAATAATAGTTCTCCAGGGTTCTGCAAAAATAATTAAAGCCCCTTGAAATTAAAACCCTTTAGTTTCAATAGTTAAGCAGTCAAAGCGCTGAAAGATAGTAAACCTAAACGTTGAAAAAAATGTGCCCCAGGGCGCCAAAAAATTGTATGAGGATGCTGAAAATAATTTGTGCGCCTAAAAAATAGTATCAGGTAGTTGAAAATATTGTACCCCAGGGGGCGAAACAAAATAGTGTCGGGATTCTGAAAAAAATTATGCGCTAAGAGGTCTCAAGGAGCTGAAAAAAGGTGCTCTAAGGGCGATGAAACAAGGTGCTCTAAGAAGCTGAAAAAAGTGCTCTAAGGAGCTAATCAAATATAGTACCAGGGAGCTGAAAATGACTGTTTCAGGGCGCGAAACAATATAGGGCCAGGGTTCTTAAAATAATAATGGTTCAGTAGCGCTATGAAAGTAGTTTCAGGGCGCTGAAATAAAATGCTCCAGTACTCTAAAAAAATAGCATTAGGAAGCTAAAAATGACTTTGTTTCAGGGGTTCAAATAATATAGTGCCTGCGTTCTAAACAAAATAGTGCAACAGGACTATAATAGTAGTTTCAAGGCGCTGAAAAAAATGTGCTCGAGTACTCTCAAAAACTAGTATCAGGAGCTGAAAATGACCGTTTTAGGGCGCGAAACAATATAGTGCCAGGGTTCCAAAAAAATAATACTGCAGCAGCGCTAAGAAAGTAGTTTCAGGGCGCTGAAATAAAATGCTCGAGGACTATAAAAATAAGTATTAGGAAGCTAAAAATGACTTTGTTTCGGGGGTTTAAACAATATAGTGCCTGGGTTCCAAACAAAAAGGTGCAACAGGGCAAAAAAAGTAGTTTCAAGGCGCTGAAAAAAATGTGCTCGAGTAATCTAACAAAATAGTAGTATCAGGAGCTGAAAAAGACTGTTTTAGGGCACGAAACAAAATAGTGCCGAGATTCCAAAAAAAAAATGCAAAAACGCTAATAGTAGTGGTAAGTAGTAGTGGTAGTGGTAAAAAATGCTTCAGGGTGCTGGAAAACAATGCTTCAGGGCGCTGAAAAATAATATCAAGGCTCTGAAGAAAATAGTACACTAGAGTGCTGAACAGTATAGTATCAGGGTGCTGAAAAAATAGTGCACTAGGGCGAAAAAAAAATTAGCAATAATGCATTAAGGTTTGGGCATAGTAGGAATTGATTAACTCAGTATAAACGGTTTTTCGAAAAAAAAAATCTTTGAATACTTGTTGACAAATTCTATTTTTTAGTGTATCATTTTACATTAATATTTCTATTTATTTATATGACAAGATGTGTGAGTGAGATGTAGGTACATGAATATTTGTATGAATGTTTGAATATGTATATGGTGTGTGTATGCATCAACATGTATATATTGGATTAGTATGTATAAATATGGACATATATGTTTGGGTGTTTATGTTTTTGTTTGTGTACTTTGTAATATGTATATGTTTGTATGTAAGAATAAGTGAGCAGAATGTATAAATGTGGGCTTGTGAGCTTCAATGTGTATGTTTCATTAGAATATGCATTGTATAAAACTATATAAAAATACATGAATATTTCTATGAATGTTTGAATATGTATATGGTATGTGCATGTATAAATATGTAAATATATTATATTAGTATGTATAAATATGGGCGTATGTGTCATGGTGTGTATGTTTTTGTATGTGTACTTTGTAATATGTATATGTTTGTATATATGAATAAATGAGCAGCATGTATAAATGTGGGCATGTGTGTTTCAGTGTGTATGTTTCATTCAAATATACATTATTTAAATGTACATGTATATAAATATTTGTATGCATATTTAAATATGTATATGGTATGTGCATGTGTAAATATATATTGGATTAGTATGTATTTATACGGGCGTATGTGTTTCGGTATGTATGTTTTTGTTTGTGTACTTTGTAATATGTATAAGTTTGTATGTATGAATAAGTGAGAAAAATGTGTAAATATACGAGTGTGTATAAGTCACTGTATGAATGCATGTGTATGAATGTATCAATATATGGATGTGGGTGTGATATAAAAGTGTGTGCATTGAATATTTGTATGTATGTTTTAATATCTATGTTTGTATAAGGACTATGTATATGAATGTATGACTATACAGGGTTACACGCTGTATATTTTAGTGTGTCGACTTATTTCATTCCGCAAAATTGCAAACTTTTAGTGTGTATGTTTCATTTGAATATGCATGATATAAATGTTTGTATAAATGCATAAGTTTGTATGTATGAATTTGTGAACAGAATGTGTAAATATATGTGTGTGTATAAGTCACTGTATGAATGTATTAATATATGTGTGTGGGTGTGATATAAATATATGTGCATTGAATATTTGTATGTATGTTTTAATATCTATGTTTGTATAAGGACTATGTATATGAATGTATGTCTATACAGGGTGACACGCTGTATATTTTAGTGTGTCGACTTATTTCTTTCCGCAAAATTGCAAAGTTTTAGTGTGTATGTTTCATTTGAATATGCATGATATAAATGTTTGTATAAATGTATAAGTTTGTATGTATGAATAAGTGAGCAGAATGTATAAATACATGTGTCTGTATAAGTCACTGTATGAATGTATCAATATATGTGTGTGGGTGTGATATAAATGTATGTGTACTGAATATTTGTATGTATGTTTTAATATGTATGTTTGTATAAGGACTATGTATATGAATGTATGACTATACAGGGTGAGCTTTTTAAGCTTTTCTTCATTTTAAGCATTGGGATCTCGGAAACTATATGACATAGAGATACGGTTAAATGGGGAAAGATTTGTCAGTTTAAGAGCTTATGCAAGATATGCTTCTGTTTTTGAAAAAAACAAAAACAGTTTTTGAGTTACCTATAATACAAACTATCAAACAGACGAATTATGTTTGAATTGTTCATCGTTATAAAGAGAAAAATTGGTCTATTCTAAAAATATAAAAGCCAACTATGACTATAAAAAAATTTAAGTCCGTAACATAACTCAAAAATTGTGTTATTTTTTCAAGAAACAAAAGCAGATCTTGCATAAGCTCTTTAAACGACAAATCTTTTCTTTTTTAACCAAATCTCTATGTCTTCTAGTTTCTCAGATTCCAATGCATAAATGTATACCTATAATACAAACTTTTAAACAGACGAATTATGTTTGAATTTTTCATCGTTATAAAGAGAAAAAATTGTGTATTCTAAAAATGTAAAAAGCCAACTATGACTGCCATTTAAAAAAGTTTGTATCGTAACTCAAAAATTGTGTAATTTTTTTCAAAAAATGAAGGCATATCTTGCATAAGCTCTTTAAACGACAACTCTTTCGTCACTTAACCAAATCTCAATGTCTTCTAGTTTCTCAAATTACAATGCATAAAATGAAAAAACAATCACCCTGTATATCTAGAAATTCCTGGACGTTTATTAAGAACATTGTCAAGTAAATTCCTTTATGTATTTTTTAAATTTTGGTTTAAAAAATTCGACATTGTTTCAAACAATATCCAGGAAATGTCTCCCACCAAATTCCATTTCCTCGAAGAACATGCCTACAATTTTAAATTATTTCCATCTAAAAATCTTGGTAATTTCAAAACTGTTATCAAAATTCTCAATACAACAAATTAACAATTCAACGAAAAACCGATTCACAATGAATATGGCAGGAAATTTTGAAAGAATTCGAGGCATTTTTCAAATTTTGAAAAAAATTCAAGTAAATGTACAGGTGATTAAAAAAAAATGGTGTGCATTTTAATTTTAACAAGTAAATAACACGATATTTAAAAAAAAACAAATGATATAAACATTCTGTATGTATGTGCATACGATGTGTATGAATATGTGATATAATATAAGTGAACACGTGTACAATTAAATACAGGGTGTCCAAGAAAAGGATCAACAGCATGGGCTCAACAACTGTTGTTCCTTATCGTGGACACCCTGTATAAGTGATATAAGTGTACGTGGATTAAATATTTGTATGAATGTTTTAATATGTGTGTTTGTATAAGGACTATGTATCTGAATGTATGACTATTTATCTAGAAATTCCTGGATGTTCATTAAGAGCATTGTCAAGTAAATACCTTTATATATTTTTTAAATTTTAATTTAAAAAATTCGACATTGTTTGAAACAATATCCAGGAAATGTCTCCTTCTAAGTTCCATTTCCTTGAAGAACATGTCTACAATTTTAAATTATTTCCATCTAAAAATCTTGGTAATTTCAAAACTGTTATCAAAATTCTCAATACAACAAATTAACAATTAAACAAAAAACCTAATCACAGTGAACATGAGAGTAAATTTTGAAACAATTCGAAACAATTTTCAATTTTTGAAAATTTTTCAAGTAAATGTACCGGTGATTTGTAAATGTACCGGTACCGGTGAAAAAAATGTGTGTGCCTTTTAATTTTACAAACAGAATTTTACAAATTTTACAAGATATTTAAAAAACAATTGAGATAAACATTCTATATGTATTTGTATGCGATGTGTATAAATATGTGATATAATATAAGTGTATGTGAACAATTACAATTAAGTACAGGGTGTCCAAGATAAGGATCAACAGCATGAGCTCAACAGCTATTGTTTCTTATCGTGGACACCCTGTATACGTGATATAAGTGTTTGTATGTGTAAATTTGAATACACCCTGTATACGTGATATAAGTGTTTGTATGTGTATATTTGAATATATGTTTGAAGATAAATGTACATATGGTACAATGTAAACATACACATTGAAACATACATACCCACATTTATACATACAAATTCAATATACACAAATTTAAACATGCATATACAATTGGTACCATGCATGTACCATTAGTATATGCATGTTTAAATTTGTGTATATTGAATTTGTATGTATAAATGTAGGCTTGTGTGTTTCAGTGTTCATATTTGAGTAAGTGTAATTTGTGATATGTATCTGTCAGTATATGTGTATGAACGTGTCTAGGTTTATACATGTTTGTGTTAAAGTCACTATGTATTTTTTTAACTTATTTTCATTTTATTTTTAACTAAGAAGGCTGTCATTTCGTTTTATAAAGTTTTACACATGAACACCAACAAAAATGATCTGACAGTGAAAAAATTATTAAATGTCAGATTTGTAACAACGTTGCCTAATTCATATTTTAAAATAATTATATTATTGCTTCAATCATTCAAGTGTTAATTAATTAGATTTATGCTTTAAGTAAACCAATCATCAACAATATTTTATATTATAATTTGACTCATTTGCTTTTGTAAAATAAAAATAGCAAATAAATTCCGTACTCAATAGATACTCGATTTGCTGGCAACATTGCCCACTGTCATAAAAGATAACCTCTTTTTTTGTAAACATAACCTATGTTTTTCCAGTTTAGTGACTTTTTACATTGGCCAACAATAGTGTCACCCTAATAGAGCCAAGAGAACAGGTAAAAATAAAAATTGAACAGAGTTTACATGCATGTTTCAATTTGTGTATATTGAATTTGTATGTATAAATGTGGACATGTGTGTTTCAATGTTTGAGTGAGGGTAATTTCTGATCACGTCTCTGTTAGCATCTGTGTATGAATGTGTGTAGGTATACTTGTGAGTGTGTTAAAGTCACTATGTATGAAAGTGCGAGTATGTGTATGTACATGCCTGTTTAAATATGTGCACAAATTTGTATGTATAAATGTGGGCATGTGTATTTCAGTGTGTATGTTTGAGTAAGGGTAATTTCTGATTATGTATATGTTAGTATCTGTGTATGAATGTGTGTAAGTATACATGCATGTATTGAAGTCAATATGTGTATGAATATGCGCGAATACGTGTGTGTACGTATGTATAATTAAATAAGCATGATATAAGTGTGTATGTGTATACGAATATTTGTATAATTGTCTGACTAAGTATGTGCATATGCTACGTGCATTTGTACATATGTATGCAGGTTGTATGTGTATGTATACATGTGGGTGCGACTGATATGGCTGAAGGTTTGTGTGTGTATGTGTGTATGTGTGTATGTGTGTGTATGTGTGTATGTGTGACTTGGTGTGTTGTGTGTGTGTGTGTGTGTGTGTGGAATGTTAACGACGTGGGTCTTAAACGGGGATAACGAGGACCTTTTGAATTTTTCAAGTGGCGAGATAACGACCTGCACTCATTGCACGCGCGCGGTAATTTTTCCGCCAGAACCATTAGCATGGTAATTGCAGGATTAGGCGGGATAATGTTGTCTGAATTTTACGCCGACTAAGCGGCATTTATGATTGCCGCGGAATTTCGAACAATTACACATAATTAAAAGCACACAGGTATTCGAAATGGTAATTACAACGGATATTTGAATATACCTTATTTAATAAACTGAAGACTTATATTGTATACAATATATATATATATATATATATATATATATATATATATATATATATATATACAGTGAGCGCCTAAAGTATGGAATAAATTCATTAAAACCGAAATAAAAATAAATTGGAAAAAAATTATCGAACACGTCGATTTTCTTTGATAAAAATACACATTTTTGCATGACAGTCGATGTTCAACAATAATTTGTTTTTAAGTAATGGCGTCATCCATTGTTTTTTAAATGACAACCCCCTATTTTTGTTCTTGATTTTGAGAGATATTTTCATTGTGACAGATTGTGACTTACAAAGTGACAGTGTCAACGGTACATTTAACTGTCATACTAAAAAAAAAAAAAAATTGAGTCCCCTCACGTGCTTAACAAATATATTATTATATATATTTAATAAAGCTAAATTTGAAATATTTATGTCTATATAAAATGAGGCGGTGGTAAGTCAAAAAAGGGCGTTTTTTTAGAGCAAAATCTGGGTGGAAGATTCTAAGTAAGGATTCTTATCGAGGCTCTGATATGAGGATCAGAGCAGATATGAGGAGAAATTTGAAATATTTATGCCTATATAAAATGAGGCGGTGGTAAGTCAAAAAAGCTAGTTTTTTTAGGTGGAATCTGGGTGGAAGATACCAAGTAAGGATTCGAGGTTCTGACAGTGTCAATGGCACATTTGACTGTCATACAAAAAAAAAAATTTGAGCCCCCTCACGTGCTTAACAAATATATTATTATACAGGGTGTCTACGCTAAACCGTTCGTTAAAAGTTTACGGGGTTGCCGTTGTACTAAAATTTTCAAAAAAATCCTCGTTACACGGTTGAATCAGTTGTCCTCATGTGAAATATTTTCAAGTTTCTATCACTTCCGGTTCCACCGGAAGTAGCACCAACTTTCTTATTTTAAATAGAACACCCCATATATTATTATATTTTTGAATTCCTCGCTTAAATTGGAACATATTGTGTACGAACATATGTACACTTATCTCTTCTAGTTTTCAAGAAAAAAAATGTTTTCTAAAATTTTGACCTCTAAAAGGTAGCCTGAAATCTGTCTATAACTTCTCTTAGGAATAAGATAAAATTATGAATTAAATTTCTAATTATAGATTGAGGATGCCTCTATGAGTGACATAATTAGAAACTGTCAATTTTGATAATAAGTGTTCATAAAATGTCAATATCTAAGTGCCCTCTTAAATATCCTGTAATTCATTTTTTTTTAATGGAATGGCCCATTTTTTATTGCATAACACGATAGGGAGAAAAATTTACTACAAAAAAGTATAATACAACCATACTCCTAAAGCAAGTATTTTTTGAAATATTTCGAGGATTACTTTTTTGTCGCATTTCTGCAGGGTATAATTGTGCATGTCACAAGTGCACTTTAGTAGGCATGTGATATGCTTTTGTTTTATCGCCATTGTAATGCAACTGTCAAATAATTAAACTATGTAGAATAAAGTATTACAGAAATCAAAATCAACAAAATGAATCATTACACAAATCAACAAATTATCAATTTATTATTTTTACATGGCAACTGTGATAGAATTGTTGTTCTGACATGTAGAGTATTCAATAAAACTTATCCACATTTGCCGCCGATGAATAAATCAATTCCCTGCTTAAATTGAAACATATTTTGTAAGAACGTATGTTAAGTGTGCATACGTTACCAAGAAAAAAAATTTGTTCTAAAATTTTGACCTCTAAAAGGTAGCCTGAAATATGTCTATAACTTCTCTTAGGAATAAGATAAAATTATGAGTTATATTTCTAATTGTACCTAGAGGATACCTCTATGAGTAAAATAATTGGAAACTGTCAATTTTGATAATAAGTGATAATTGTGCATGCCATGTTTTTTCAAAATTGTCTGTACTGAAGATTTATCAACGCCTAAATCCTCTTGAACACAGCGGATAGATGCTTGTGGATTAACTTGAAAATAGGCCGGCCGACACTATTTCTTGCCCTTCCTCATTTTCCATAACTGGCTTTTGTCGATGTCTAATTGCATTCACTTGTCCAAATTAAACAACATTTGTTTTGAATCTTGTTTTATTCATCGGCGGCAAATGTGGATAAGTTTTATTGAATACTCTACATGTTAGAGGAATAATTTTATCGCAGTTGCCATGTATAAAAAATAAATTGATAATTTGTTGATTTGTGTAATGATTCATTTTGTTCATTTTGATTTCTGTAATACTTTATTCTAAATGTTTTTATTATTTGACAGTTTGCATTACAATGGCGACAAAACAAAAACATATCACACGCCTACTAAAGTGCACTTGTGACTTGCAAAATTATACCCTGCAGA
Source organism: Othius punctulatus (assembly GCA_951805005.1). Lineage (NCBI taxonomy): Eukaryota > Metazoa > Arthropoda > Insecta > Coleoptera > Staphylinidae > Othius > Othius punctulatus. The sequence goes on from OX638145.1 coordinate 12,103,987, forward strand.
AATGCGACGAAAAAGTAATCCTCGAAATATTTCAAAAAATACTTGCTTTAGGAGTATGGTTGTATTATACTTTTTTGTAGTACATTTTTCTCTCTATCGTGCTATGCAATAAAAAATGGGCCATTCCATTTAAAGAAAATGAATTACAGGATATTTAAGAGGGCACTTAGATATTGACATTTTATGAACACTTATTATCAAAATTGACAGTTTCCAATTATGTCACCCATAGAGGCATCCTCTATCTATAATTAGAAATTTAATTCATAATTTTATCATATTCCTAAGAGAAGTTATTGACAGATTTCAGGCTACCTTTTAGAGGTCAAAATTTTAGAAAAAAAATTTTTTCTTGAAAACTAGAAGAGATAAGTGTACATACGTTCTTAGAAAATATGTTCGAATTTAAGCAAGGAATTCAAAAATATAATAATATATGGGGTGTTCCATTTAAAATAAGAAAGTTGGTGCTACTTCCGGTGAAACCGGAAGTGATAGAAACTTGAAAATATTTCACATGAGGATAACTGATTCAACCGCGTGACGAGGATTTTTTTGAAATTTTTAGGACAACGGCAACCCCGTAAACTTTTAACGAACGGTTTAGCGTAGACACCCTGTATATGTAATAAAGTTAAATTTGAAATATTTATGTCTGTATAAAATGAGGCGGTGGTAAGTCAAAAAAGCGCGTTTCTTTTTACTGTAAAATCTGTGTGGAAGATAACATGTAAGGATTCGAGGCTCTGATATGAGGATCAGAGCAGATATGGGAAGAAATTTGAATATTTATGTCTGTATAAAATGAGGGGGTGGTAAGTCAAAAAAGCTAGATTTTTTTAGGTGGAATCTGGGTGGAAGATACCAAGTAAGGATTCGAGGCTCTGATATGAGGATCAGAGCAGATATGGGGAGAAATTTGAAATATTTATGTCTGTATAAAATGAGGCGGTGGTAAGTCAAAAAAGGTAGTTTTTTAAGGTGGATTCTGGGTGGAAGATACCAAGTAAGGATTCGAGGTTCTGATATGAGGACGGGGGGTAGTAAAACGTGTTTTTTTTTTGTGTTTAGAACTTACGAACAATAACCGTGGAAGTTTCGAACTGCAAACTGGGGAGCGCACATTCGGAGGAATAAACCGTCGTGTATACATGCAGGAGCTAGTATAGAGATAGCGCAATGTCACTTCCACATGAGTTCAATTTATTGGCGTGCATTTCCGCGGAGATAACAAAGTACTGAGGAGGATATTTTTATTGGGCGCAATTTGGTAAGATGTGGCCTGCGTTGTCTGGGGGTTGTTATTAGTGTTAGGAGGAGCGGCACCGGAGGGATCGACTAATATTCACGCGACAGACAGGCCATCACTGAGGCGGCGCGTCTATATATCCCGACGGCATGGTTTATACGTTCATTTTACAAGTTCGGTGGTGTACGGGGGCCCTGTGCAGACATCGGGAGCTTTTAAGGCCCTCACAGTTGTAACTTGCCGAAATGGGCAACGGCGGATGCATGGGATAGGCTGGGGCCGTATGCAAACGGGCGCCTGCAGTCGTATCTTCCCGGGGACGTCCTCCGGGACATCGGGAAAATATGGATTATTCAGTATCGCCGGCGCCGCGACGCGGCCTGACCCTCTCATTTAACCCCCTCCCCGTTGAACCCCGGGCCGGATAAAAACCCCCGTGAATTTTTCATCCGGCGGAGACAATGACCCAATCCCCCTTATCTGCAAAATTCAAGACGTCCTCAACCATCGGCCGTCCGCCGTAAAATGAGCGTTAAAAGGCCTAAAGAGGCCATCGCGAGTCGGTGCTGCTGCCTGCGGAAAGCGCCCGAACTAGGCGACAATGGTGTGCACACACACGCACACACCGACACCACACACACGCGCGCCCGCACCAAACGGGGTGGTGGGGGGCACCATTAGGCGAGCCTCCGCAGTTTCGTAGATGGTAGATGGCACTAGTTACGCAATCTGAAGAGTAATCAAGGTGGGTACGCGTCGCAACTTGAAAGCTGACTAAAAACAAATAACACCCCAAAGTATGGATGTACCTCGTGGATACACCAATAAAAATGTGCTGAAGAGGGGAACATTGTCCCTGGGGGGATCAGAATGTGCCGCAGTGCACGGGCCCTCGCGCCCGCGACGTTCACATTCTCACGCCACCCCCAGCGGACCACAGCGAGCACTCGCCGCGGGGGGCGCCGAAATTTCAGCAGCCCCACGCCTGCCCGACTGCACTTTATACATGCAGTATAAATTCAAGTACACCATTAGACCGTTATATGGCTGAATAATAAGTCTTTAATGGTTTTTGGACCAACCAACATTTTATAACGGCCGCCCTGATTGGAGAGAGGTGACGGAAACAACGGGCCCCCCAAAAAAAACAAACAAACCCACCCACCCATCGCCCGTGAAAACCCTTAATCCGGCACAGATGGTTATCGGGGAAGATTGCGCAATTCCGAAAAAAAGCGGCCATCTGATCGGACGTGCGTCTCAGCTCCTGCAGGACGCTTATCCCGCACTATCCCGCACGTTTCCATCATGGAAGCGGTCACGTGACCGCGATTTACGCCCGCGACTCCAATCCGCCTTGTCGGCACGGTCGATACAGTCATGGCAACCGGTCTGGAGCCCACCCACGCGAGCGAGACGGAGAGAGCCCCGCCAGGGCCGGCGAACGAGACGCACGACGGTCGTAAAGTATCCCATTGGAGTTCAAATAGTAAAACTTTTATGATTTTTACTTGTTAAATGCTGCTTATGCGTTCCGCTGCTAGATGTAGGTATGTGTCCCGAAAATTAAACGCCGCCACTGGCGGGCGCACCCGGGCGCCCGTGCGCCACCCGCCACTGATCTGGATAAGATTTGAAACAAACTTCCTTCAACCCCCCCATCCAATAAACAAAATAGCAGATATAGGTAGATGCAACTGCACAACCACACGATTACTGAAAATTTGTGTACAGTACACCTGAAACAAATTCTCCTGAAAATTTGACAAAGTTTCAGTATTAAATAAGGAAGAAATTCAAACACAACGTTCAGCATTGACAAGTATGTGTCAGCTATTACTGAAATTGCTGAAAATTTTGTAATTGCAAATTTGATATTAAATTCGTGTACAGTACACCTGAAACTATCTCTCCTAAAAATTTGACAGTTTCAGTATTAAATAAGGAAGAAAATCATTTCAGCATTGACAAGTATGGGTTACCTATTACTGAAATTTCTGAAAATGTATTATTTGCAAATTTGATATTAGATATGTGTACAGTACACCTGAAACTAATTCTGCTGAAAATTTTACAAAGTTTCAGTAATAAATAAGTGAGAAAATCGAAAATATAACTTTCTGCTCTGACTAGTATGGGTTAGCAATAACTGAAATTTCTGAAAATTTATTATTTGCAAATTTGATATCAGATTCGTGTACAGTAAACCTGAAACTAATTCTCCTGAAAATTTGACAAAGTTTCAGTAATAAATAATTGAGAAAATCGAAAATATAATTTTCTGCTTTGACATGTTTGGGTTAGCTATTACTGAAATTTGTGAAAATTTATTAATTGCAAATTTGATATTATATTCGTGCACAGTACACCTGAATCTAATACTCCTGAAAATTTGACAAAGTTTTAGTACCAAATAAGGGAGAAAATCAAATATATAACTTTCTGCATTGACACGTATGGGTTAGTTATCACTGAAATTTCTGAAAATTTATTATTTGCAAATTTGATACTAGATTCGTGTACAGTACACATAAAACTAATTCTCCTGAAAATTTGACAAAGTTGCAGTATTAAATAAAGGAGAAAATCAAACATATAACTTTCTGCATTGACAAGTTTGGGTTAGCTATTACTGAAGTTTCTGAAAAATTTTTATTTGCAAATTTGATATTAGATTCATATACAGCACACCTTAAACTAATCCTCCTAAAAATTTGACAAAGTTTCAGTATTAAATAAGGGAGAAAATCAAACACTTAACTTTCTGCATTGACACGTATGGGTTAGTTATCACTGAAATTTCTGAAAATTTATTATTTGCAAATTTGATACTAGATTCGTGTACAGTACACATAAAACTAATTCTCCTGAAAATTTGACAAAGTTGCAGTATTAAATAAAGGAGAAAATCAAACATATAACTTTCTGCATTGACAAGTTTGGGTTAGCTATTACTGAAATTGCTGAAAATTTTGTAATTGCAAATTTGATTTTAGATTGGTATACAGCACCCCTGAAACTAATTCTCCTGAAAATTTGACAAAGTTTCAGTATTAAATAAGGGAGAAAATCATACACTTAACTTTCTGCATTGACAAGTTTGGGTTAGCTATTACTGAAATTCCTGAAAATTATTATTCACAAATTTGATATTAGATTCGTATAGAATATACCTGAAGCTAATTCTCCTAATAATTTGACAAAGTTTTAATATTAAATAAGGGAGAAAATCAACCACTTAACTTTCTGCATTGACAAGTGTGGGTTAGCTATTTCCGAAATTTCTGAAAAATTTTTATTTGCAAATTTGATATCAGATTCGCGTACAGTATACTTAAAACTAATTCTCCTGAAAATTTGACAAACTTTCAGTATTAAATAAATGAGCAAAATAAGTATATAAATTTTTGCATTTCCTTCTATGGCTTTACAATTACTTAAATATCTGAAAATTTATTTATTACATATTTTATTTTAGATTTATATTAAGTACACCAGAAGCTAATTCAGCTGAAAATTTGACAAAATTTCTTTGCTAAATAAGTGAGAAAATTAAATATATAGCTTTCTACATTGCCTAGTATGGGTTAACTATTTCTGAAATTTCTGAAAATTTATCAATTGCATATTTCATATTAGATTTGTATTTAGTACACCTAAAGACATTACTCCTTAAACTTTGGCAAAATTTTAATAATGAATAAGTGAGAAGATCAAAGATATAACTTTTAGCTTTTACAGGTATGGGTTAGCTATTGCTGAAATTTCTGAAAATTTATTAATTGTACATTTCATATTAGATTTGTATTTAGTACACCTGAAGATATTATTCCTGAAAATTTGGCAAAGTTTCTGTAATAAATAAGTGAGAAAATCGAGCATATAACTTTCAGCTTTTACAGGTATGAGTTATCTTTTACTGAAACTTCTGAAAATTTCTAAATTGTATTTTTGATATTAGATTTGTATTTACTATACCTAAAGATATTATTGCTGAAATTTTGGCCAAGTTTCTGTATCGAATAAGTGAGAAATTCGAGCATATAACTTTCAGCATTTACAGGTATGGGTTAGCTATTACTGAAATTTCTGAAAATTTATTAATTGCACATTTCATATTAGATTTGTATTTAGTACACCTGAAGATATTATTCCTGAAAATTTGGCAAAGTTTCTGGAATAAATAAGTGAGAAAATCAAGCATATAACTTTCAACATTTACAGGTATGGGTTAGCTTTTACTGAAATTTCTGAAAATTTATCAATTGCATATTTCATATAAGATTTGCATTTAGTACACCTAAAACACATAATTCCTGAAAATTTGGCAAAGTTTCTGTAATGAATAAGTGAGAAATTCGAAGATATAACTTTCTGCATTGACAAGTATGGGTTTGCTATTACTGAAATTTTTGAAAATTTATTATTTGCAAATTTGATATTAGATTCGTGTACCTGAAACTAATTCTCCTGAAAGTTTGACAAAGTTTCAGTACTAAATAAGTGAGAAAATAGAGCATATACCATTCAGCATTTACAGGTATATGTTAGCTATTACTGATATTTCTGAAAATTTCAGAATTTCATATTTAATATTAGAATTGTATTTAGTACACCTAAAAACAATACTCCTGAAAATTGGGTAAAGTTTCAGTAATGAATAAGTGAGAAATTTGAAGTTATAACTTTCAGCTCTTAAGTTAAATTTGTATTTAGTACACCTAAAGACATTACTCCTGAAAATTTGGCAGAGCTTCTGTAATGAATAAGTGAAAAATCGAAGATATAACTTTCAGCTTTTACAGGTATGGATTAGTTATTACTGAAATTTTTGAAAATTTCTGAAATGCATATTTTATATTACATTTGCATTAACTACACCTAATGATATTATTCCTGAATATTTGGCAAAGTTTCTGTAATGAATAAGTGAGAAATTCGATGATATAACTTTCAGCATTTACAGGTATGGGTTAGCTATTACTGAAATTTCTAAAAATTTCTGAATTGCATGTTTGATATTAGATTTGTATTTACTACACCTAAAAACATTATTCCAGAAAATTTGGTCATATTTCTGTATTGAATAAGTGAGAAAATCGAGCATATAACTTTCCGCATTTACAGGTATGAGTTATCTTTTACTGAAATTTCTGAAAATTTTTGAATTGCATATTTGATATTAGATTTGTATTTACCACACCTAAAGACATTATTCCTTAATATTTGACTAAGTTTCAGTATTGAATAAGTGAGAAAATCGAGCATATAACTGTCTGCATTTACAGGTATGGGTTAACTATTACTGAAATTTCTGAAAATTTATTAATTACATATTTCATATTATATTTGTATTTAGTACACCTGAAGATATTATTCCTGAAAATTTGGCAAAGTTTCTGTAATGAATAAGTGATAAAATCGAAGATATAACTTTCAGCATTTACAGGTATGGGTTAGCTATTACTGAAATTTCTAAAAATTTATTAATTGCACATTTCATATTATATTTGTATTTACTACACCTGAAGATATTATTCCTGAAAATTTGACAAAGTTTCAGAATTAAATAAGTGAGAAAATCATGTATATAACTTTCAGCATTTACAGTTATGGGTTACTTATTACTGAAATTTCTGAAAATTTATTAATTGCATGTTTGATATTAGATTTGTATTTACTACAGCTAAAGACATTATTCCTGAAAATTTGGCCATATTTCTGTTTTGAATAAATGAGAAAATCGAGTATATAACTTTCAGGTTTTACAGGTATCAGTTATCTTTTACTGAAATTTCTGAAAATATATTTATTGCATATTTGATGTTAGATTTGTATTTAGTACACCTAAACACTATACTCCTGAAAATTTAGCAAAGTTTCTGTAATGAATAAGTGAGAAAATCGTGTATATTAATTTCAGATTTTACAGATATGAGTTATCTTTTACTGAAATTTCTGAAAATAAATTAATTGCATGTTTGAGAATAGATTTGTATTTACCACACCTAAATACATTATTCCTCAATATTTGGCTAAGTTTCTGTAATGGATAAGTGAGAAAATCGACGATATAACTCTCAGCTTTTATAGGTATGGGTTAGCTGTTACTGAAATATCTGAAAATTTATGGATTGCCAATCTAATATTAAATTTGTATCGAGTACACCTAAAGTTAATACTCCTGGAAATTTAACAAAGTTTCAGTTTTAAATAAGTGAGAAAATCAAACTCTTAACTTTCTGCATTGACAAGTTTGGGTTACCTATTACTGAAATTTCTGAAAATTAATTATTTGCAAATTTGATATTAGATTCGTCTACAGTACCCCTAAAAATAATTTTTCTGAAAATTTGACAAAGTTTTAATATTAAATAAGGGAGAAAATCAAACACTTAACTTTCTGTATTGACAAGTATGGGTTAGCTATTACTGAAATTTCTGAAAATTTATTATTTGCAAATTTGATATCAGATTAATGTACAGTACACCTGAAACTACTTCTCCTGAAAATTTGACAAAGTTTCAGTATTAAATAAGGGAGAAAATCAAACACTTAACTTTTTGCATTGACAAGTATGGGTTACGTATTACTGAAAATTCTGAAAATTTATTATTTGCAAATTTGGTATTAGATTCGTATACAGTACACCTGAAACTAATTCTCATAAAAATTTGGCAAAGTTTCAGTATTAAATAAGGTAGAAAATCGAAAGTATAACTTTCTCCATTGACAAATTTGGGTTAGCTATTACTGAAATTTCTGAAAAATTATTAAATGAATATTTCGAATTAGATTTGTATTTAGTACACCTGAAGCTATTTGTCTTGAAAATTTGACAAAGTTTCAGTACTAAATAAGTGAGAAAATTAAGGATATAACTCTTTGCATTACCTTGTATAGGTTAACTATTACTGAAATTTCTGAAAAATTATTAATTGCATATTTAGTATTAGATTTATTTCATGTACACATAAAGCTAATTTGCCTGAAAATTTGTTAAAGTTTCAGAACTAAATAAGTGAGAAAATCGAAAGTATAACTTTCTACATTGACAAGTATGGGTTAGCTATTACTGAAATTTCTGAAAAGTTACTAATTGCATATTTCATATTAGATTAGTATTTACTACACGTAAAGACATTACTCCTGAAAATTTGGCAAAGTTTCTGTAATGAATAAGTGAGAAAATTGAAGATTTTACTTTCAGCATTTACAGGTATGAGTTATCTTTTACTGAAATTTCTGAAAATATATTAATTGCATCTTTGATATTTGATTTGTATTTACTACACCTAAAGACATTATTCCTGAAAATTTGACAAATTTTCAGTATTAAATAAGTGAGAGAATTAAAGGTATAACTTTCTGCATTGTATGGTATGGACTACATATTACTGAAATTTCTGAAAATTTCTGTTAGAATGGGTTAACTATTACTGAAATTTCTGAAAATGTATTCATTGCATATTTAATATTATATATGTGTTTTGTACACCTGAAGCTAATTCTACTGAAAATTTACGAACATCTTACCTTCAACACAAGATTGAGTCTGATTGAGTATTGAGTTTTAATAACTGCACTTCACTCACTCACTGAGACTAACTATAATTATAATTACTCTAACATTAGGCACATTATAATTACTCTCACTAGCACTCATGTACAATTGCTTTTAAAACGAAAATACCAAAATCAATTTCCAATAAATCCTGAGCACCATTTTATATAAAACGAGCACTTTCAATGAGCTCAGTTCTTGCTAAATTCTGGAAATAATTTTAGGTACAGCCACTGACTTGAATGACCTAACAGAATCAATTGCTATTAAAATTCTGGGACACATTTTGAAGAAAAACCGCTAACTTGAAGCAAGTTAACAAAACCAATTCCCATGAGATTTTAGTACACGTTTTAAACAAAACAACCAACTCGAACTAGTCAACAAAATCGATTCATATAAGACTCTACGACACGTTTTAAACAAAACCACCAACTCGAAGTAGTCAACATAATCGATTCATATAAGACTCTGAGACACGTTTTAAACAAAACCACCAACTCAAACTAGTCAACAAAATCGATTCGTATAGGACTCTACCACATGTTTTAAATAAAACCACCAACACGAACGAGTCAACAAAATCAATTCCTATCAAATTCTGGGAAAACCGAAGCTTGCGTGATCTCCAGGTAGCCAACCTACCCCGGGGATTACACGCCAAATTAGAACAACCAACTCTCATTGGGTGACTGGATTGCACCCCATGGTGGCGCACCAAAATCTCTTCAGCGGGGGGCTACTTTCAGACCGGAATGGCCGTGGTGCCAGATTTTAGGGCCCACCCCTTGGAATCCCATGAAAGCTGCTCATGGGAACCCATTCATATCACCGGAAAGTAGGACGAGCAGCAAAAAATCACAATCGCCCCACAAAGAGGGTGATTTCCGTTTACACGTTTAGGACGTGGTCGGATAAGCAGATGCAGATTATTCAAAAATTGATTTTGCGGGGGTTTGTTACTGTTTTCGCACGTAATTAACGGAATTGTATCACATTATGTTACACAGAACAAAAACATATATTTGATTGATACAGATTGAATACCGTAATTATGTATTAAAAACAATATACAATATACAAATTTGTATACGATATACAGGGTCAGTATCAGTATCTCTGTACTCTTGAGAATGGTCGTGAGGCCGAAACAATACAGTGAAACTTTAACCAAGTGTTTGATTTAACCTAATATACAGGGTGTTAGGGAAGCAGACTAAAGCAGTTCTTGGGGTGAATCAGGTTGCAAAATGAAGCCGAATATTCTTTTGCCACTTTTGGCTTTTAGGTTTCACCCTAAATCCGTGTTAAAATTGGTAACGTATATGTTTGGAACTATTAAATAAATCTTAATAATGCATTAAGCTTAATTCTTTTTCAAATCTAACATGTTACTTGCTTTGCTTTTGAATGAAAATGAACGACAAACAGAATACAAATTGAATGTCGGAAACTTTACAAATAAAGATCCATCTAATCAAGAAAAGGCTAAGGAATATTCGATTTGAATTTCCTCCCTGATTCACCTCTAGAAATTTGCTTTTGAAACAAATAAATGACAAACAGAATACAAATCTAATCTAATCAAGAAATGGCAAAGGAATATTCCATTCGATTTTGCTCCCTGATTCACCTCTAGAAATTTGCTGTTAAAACAAATAAATGACAAACAGAATACAAATTGAATGTTAGAAATTTTACAAAAAAAATCCATCTAATCAAAAAATGGCAACGGCATATTTGATTTGATTTTGTTCCCTGATGAACCCCTAGAAATTTGCTTTTAAAACAAATAAATGACAAACAGAATACAAATTGAATGTTGGAAACTTTACAAAAAAAATCCATCTAATCAAGAAATGGCAAGGAATATTCTATTTTATTTTGCTCCCTGATTCACCTCTAGAAATTTGCTTTTAAAACTAATGAATGACAAACTAAATACAAATTGAATGTTGGAAACTTTACAAAAAAAAAATCCATCTAATCAAGAAATGGCAAAGGAATATTCGATTTGATTTGGTTCCCTGATTCACCTCTAGAAATTTGCTTTTAAATCAAATACATGACAAACAGAATACAAATTGAATGTTGGAAACTTTACACACAAAAAAAACCATCTTATCAAGAAATGGCAAAGGAATATTCGATTTGATTTTGCTACCTGATTCACTCCTAGAAATTTTTATGTCATTAGGTATTTTTATTACTATTGTATGATTATTTATTGTTGCTGTCAGTGAAGGTGAATTTTGAACTACGAAAGATTAACATTTGTTTTTAGAAGTATTTACTAATTTATTAACTGAAGATTAAACACAACGCTCCGATAATCCTGGGATTTCGTCCGGTGAGTGTTCTCCTGGTTTATCGCCTCACGTTAAATTTACAGCCTCCCGGTTCCGAGCCATTGGTCATTACAAATTATAATTCGGTTTAACGGTTCCACTGATAATTCAGTAAAAATCCCATTGTGAAGCAGCTCCTCTCACGCCATTTAGCGATTATCGCCCGATCGTCACTCCCATGGGCAGATTTAATTCCCTGCGCCGAAATCAGAAACAAACGCCCGTTTGCATTTAAATCCCAGGCATTAGCCGCGATGGTTTCCAAAGGCGCTTCTGTGTGAATTCTGCCATCGCGAGGAGAAAGATACGCGGAAGACGACAACTCGTGAATACATGAATACAGATCTGCAGAGACGAGGATTCCTTTTGGGAAACGAGTCATCACGTTGTCATCTTTATGGTGATGATTCCAACATTCACACCCAAATTCCTTCAATCAGGGCACTTATCATTTTAGGGTTATCTTGGTGATGGTAAATATGAGATCAACTGCTTCAATTTTAATTGGTATTGAGGTACCATCATCCAAATAGTGATGATTACAAATTAGTACCGAAATGACTTCAATCAACTCTGTTATTAATTTGTAGATTATTTTCTTCATCATAAATTTGTGATCAATTGCTTCAATTTTAACTGGTAGGTACCATCATCCAAATAGTGATGATTACATATTCAAACCGAAATGACTTCAGTCAACACAGTAAGCATTTGGTAGATTATCTTCGTTATCATAAATTTGTGATCAATTGCTCCTATTAATTGGTATTGAGGTACTATCATCCATACACTGATGATTACACATTAATACCGAAATAACTACAATCAATACACTATCATTTTGAAATTATTTTCGGCATCATAAATATGCAATGAATTTTATCTATTATTGCTTCAATGCTTCAATTTTAGTTATTATTAACTGTTATCATCCATATAGTGATGATTACAATATTCATTACGAAATGACTTCAATTAATCATAAATTTGTGATCAATTGCTCCTATTAATCGATATTGAGGTACTATCATCCATACACTGATGATTACACATTAATACCGAAATAACTACAATCAATACACTATCATTTTGAAATTATTTTCGGCATCATAAATATGTAATGAATTTTATATATTATTGCTTCAATGCTTCAATTTTAGTTATTATTAAATGTTATCATCCATATAGTTATGATTACAATATTCATTACGAAATGACTTCAATTAATACACTTATCAGTTTGAGATTATCTTCATCATTATGGTTTTGTAATCAATTGCTTCAATTTTACTTAGTATAGAGGCATTATCATCCATACAAGAATTCTTACAACGTTCACATCGAAATGACTTCAATCAATACACTTATCATTTTTAGATCTTCATCATCATAAATAAATAAGGACTTGAGACAATGTGACCAGCAAATTTATTGCGTATAATGTGACTAAGTCAGGCACAATTCTATTAAATATCAATGATAACAATGATAACAATGTTATCATTTTGTAGATTATCTTCGTCATCATTAATTTGTGATCAATTGCTTCAATTTTAATTGGTATTGAGGTGCCATCATCCAAATAGTGATGATTACAAATTCATACCGAAAAGACTTCAGTCAACACAGTTATCATTTTGTTAATTATCTTCGTTATCATAAATTTGTAAGCAATTGCTCCAACATTAATTTGTATTGAGGTACTATCATCCATACACTGATGATTACAAATTCAAACAGAAATAACTACATTCAGTATACTTAAAATTATTTCGTCATCATAAATATATGATCAATTGCTTCAATTTTAGTTGTTATTAAGTGTTATCATCCATATAGTGATTATTAAAAAATCTGGAATGACTTCAATCAACACACTTATTATTTTGAGATTAATTTCATCATCATAAAAGTGTGATCAATAGCTTCAATTTTAGTTGATATTAAAGGTGTTATTAATCATATAGCGAGGATTACAACATTCATTCCGAAATTACTTCAACTATCATCTTGGATTATCCTAATCATCATAGATTAAATCAATTGGTTCAATTTTACTTGGTATTGGGGCATTGTCGTCCATACAGAAATACAATATTCACACCAAAATGACATCAATCAATACCATACAATCAATAGCATTGGGGCATTGTCGTCCATGCAGAGATGATTAGGTACAACATTCACATCGAAATGACGTCAATCAATACACTTATTATTTTTCAATCTTCATCATCATAAATAACTAAAGATTTGAGAAAATGTGACCTGCAAATTTATTTCATATAATTTGACTACTCACGTCGCGAACAATTTCATTAAATGTCTCAATATTTGAAAATTTCAATGTTTAATTGAAGAAGAATATTGCCACAATAAAAAATTTGTTAATATGACAAAACATTTACATTTACATTTGACTACTCACGTCGGGAACAATTTCATCAAATGTCTCAATATTTGAAAATTTCAATGTTTAATTGAAGAAGAATATTGCCACACTAAAATTTTTGTTAATATGACAAAACATTTACATTTACATTTGACTACTCACGTCGGGAACAATTTCATCAAATGTCTCAATATTTGAAAATTTCAATGTTTAATTGAAGAAGAATATTGCCAGAATACATTTTTTGTTAATAAGACAAAACATTTAAAAATTTCGGTTATCATAAATTTTCAAAATATGATAGATATAATTATATAATAAAATATAAATTCAATGAAGGACTCATGAGATGCATTAATTTTTAATTTGAAAATATCGAATATTAAGAGATTAAGGGTTTTTACATTCTCACGCAAAATTATGGAATCTCAAAAACGAGCGTATGAATATGATCGAATTTTTTTACTGAATTAAGATAGTATAATGCTATTTGGTATCTGCAAATTAATTAATATCCAATGAGAGACTTTTGTGATGTATATTTTTTTATATTTAAGTATCGAGTATTAGAACTATCTTACGTGTTGACAAATTCAACTCATATCAAAAAATATATATCTCAAAAACCACGGTATAAATATGATTGTTATTTAGTACAACTATTACGTGATATGCCAGTATTAAGTTTCTTTAATAAAATTCATGTCCAATGAAGAATTCTTGAGATATATCAATTTTTGTTTAAAAATATCGAATATTAAAAGCTATTAAGCGTTCTCACACATAAATGATGGAATCTCAAGAACGAGCGTATCAATATGAATGCATTTTTGTACTGATTTCGAATGATATTATAGGATTTGATATCTGCAATTTATTTAATATCCAATGAGAGATTCTTAAGATATGATACTTTTTGTTTGCAAATATTGAAGGTTGGAACTGTTGTATCTTTAAAACCAACGTATCAATATGAATGTCATTTATTATAGATACTTCTTGGTTTACTAATTCTTAAGTTGTATAATTAAATGTATAACCAATGATGAATTCTTGAGATATCGAAGTATCGAATATTAGAACTATCTTACGTGTTCACAAATTCAGCTCATATTAAAAAATATATATCTCAAAAACCACAGTATAAATATGATTGTTATTTAGTACAATTATTACGTGATATACCAGTATTAAGTTTCTACAATAAAATTCATGTTCAATGAAGAATTCTTGAGATATATCAATTTTTGTTTTAAAATATCGAATATTAAAAGCTATTAAGCGTTCTCACACATAAATGAAGGAATCTCAAGAACGAGCGTATCAATATGAATGCATTTTTGTACTGATTTCGAATGATATTATAGGATTTGATATCTGCAATTTATTTAATTTCTAATGAGAGATTCTTAAGATATGATACTTTTTGTTTGCAAATATTGAAGGTTGGAACTATTGTATCTTCAAAACCAACGTATCAATATGAATGTCATTTATTATAGATACTTCTTGGTACACTAATTCTTAAGTTGTATAATTAAATGTATATCCAATGATGAATTCTTGAGATATTTTAATTTTAGTAAGAACATTTTTGTTTAAAAATATCGAATATTAAAAGCTATTAAGCGTTCTCACACATAAATGATGGAATCTCAAGAACGAGCGTATCAATATGAATGCATTTTTGTACTGATTTCGAATGATATTATAGAATTTGATATCTGCAATTTATTTAATTTCCAATGAGAGATTCTTAAGATATGATACTTTTTGTTTGCAAATATTGAAGGTTGGAACTGTTGTATCTTCAAAACCAACGTATCAATATGAATGTCATTTATTATAGATACTTCTTGGTACATTAATTCTTAAGTTGTATAATTTAATGTATATCCAATGATAAATTCTTGAGATATTTTAATTTTAGTAAGAATATTCCAATATATAAACTATTAAAGTGTTTTGTGCTATTAAAGTGATTGATTTATATTAATAAATAGTGTACCAAAATTATAATATATTATATTCTTGAGATATTTTTGTGTAATTTTATGTGTTATTTAAAGACCTCATTAATTTTTGTATCCACAATGAGTACCTATGTTAAACGTATAATTTTTTTTAATAATTATACCTCATCATCGAACATATAAATATCAATAAAATTTGTTGTTGATATTGCTCATATACACTGCTCAACAAAATTAGGGTAACACCTTTAAAAAAGGGTTAAAATAGAAATTTAACAACTATACGAAATTAATTATTTCTGATTAATCTTAATTCATGTTTATTTAAACAGAAAGAGGCATTTTAAAACCATATGCTCAAAATAAGCAAAAAAAATACCCCCTACTATAAAAAAAATAACCATTTTTACCCTTTTTTATAGGTGTTCCCCTAATTTTGTTGAGCAGTGTATTAATATAATACCCAAACATTTGTTTGTGTTTAATGCGTGGTTTTTAGAGATTTTCTGCATTTAGTGATTTTAGGTGGATGAGATAAAATGTATCACAAAGTAAATTCCAGCACAATTCAAAATATGTATAATAATATGTATGTGTATATGTATGTATGTGTAATAGTTTTGACATGTATATCTCAATTTTAATAAATATATCTCGAAAATTGGCGTATTAACGTAGTATACATTTTTAATTCATATTGAGTAGTATATTAAAAGATAATTTGCAGAATTATTAGAAAATGCAATGAGTAGTTCTTGAGATAATCTTTGATTTGATTGTAGATGATTGTGGAATAACTTCAAGTATTGCTCATGTTTACATAATTATATCTCAAGATCCGCATCAGTATCAATACAATTTATTGCTGATATTGCATCCTGCATAGATATATAACATACCCAAAGAAATAATTATGTAAAGCTTGGATCTAAATATATTCCATTTTTAGTGTTTTTTATATATCATTTTAGATGTATTTTAAAAGTTCTCCCATATATATCTCAAGTTTTAATTAACACATCTCAAAAACTGACGTATCAATATTCATATTTTTTTATGTCATAGAGTTGTATAATAAAAGACAATTTGCATAATTATATGATAATCCACGGGATGGTTTTTGGGGTAATATTTGTTTTGTGTCAGATGATTGTGGAAGATTTCAAGTATGACTCAATATTTATATTATCATATCTAAAAAGCCAACGTATCAATACAAACACAATTTATTGCTGATATTAAGCTATATATATATATATATATATATATATATATATATATATATATATATATATATATATATATATATATATCAGTATTTAGAGCCGTATCTATAGTCCGCACTTAAGCATGAGTTCGACTCAAGTCGTATATTTCTTTGCGTATTCTCTATGAACGTCTATGCCCCAAACGCAACCAAATTTACGCAAATGTACGACTTGAGTCGAACTCATGCTCAAGTACGGTTTATAGATACGGGCCTTAATGTAGCCAAATAAATTGATATGTGATATGCGTTCTTCCTGAGAAATGTATATTGTGTCAATACATGATTTTAGGTATAGTTTGCCATATATCTAAACTTTTAATACATTTATTTCAAAAACAAGCTTATCAGTTATTGATTATATTTATATTTCACACTGAGTATATATCACTGTATACTTAAAGTATATTAAGGTATACTTAAAGTATACACTTTAAGTGTATACTTAAAGAAAATATGCAAAATTAGACGAAACTTTCAACTTTGTTCACATTTATCAAAGTTGAGTATTCTCTATTTAAATATTAACAATTTATATAACAATTAATATCAGTCACAAGCTTTTACTTCGTGTTACAACGAAGTATAAGCTTGTAACTAATCAATTCTACATTTCCACCTACAACATAATCAACAAATTTTCCCTGCAGCCCGAGGATTTCCATTCCCAGTCTATTCACTCCCATTCATCCATATTTCATTATCCATATTTTTTCTCGTCGTAAACCGAGTTTGGCTGGACTGCGGATACAACGAGGTTCTTTATTAAATTCATGGCTGCGTGATGGTCGTTTATCTGTGGCGTTTCTATTGACGTTTCGTTTTGTGCTGATTGAATTAAACAAGGGGGCGACTGTCTGCTCCGCAGGGCTATCGGTCTGTTGGTGCCTGCCCCTTTTCCTGGCTGTTTGCTGCCACGGAGGATGTGGGATGTCGTAAAGCGCGCGCCGAGAATCCCAAGAACGGCGATGGTTTGCTTAACCCCGGGGTTCTCTTGTGTTCATTGTTAGTATCCCAGGAATAAATTTGTGATTGTGATTTGTAATCGACTCGCAGTCTCAAGTTCTAAGTAAAACAGTAAAACTAGTAGATTTGATTATTTGCTATTGTTTTAAAACATATTTTATTTATACTTGAAAGTTATTGTGGTTTGCTTCAACATTTTATCACTTGTGAGACCGATTTACATACGAAGCTGTATAAAAAAATAATGATTATTCAAATTTTTTTACCAATGAATTTTTATTCGCCAATTGTCTACAATTATCAACAACTAAATTGAGCACAATATTTCTCAAAGCTTATATATATATTTTTTAATGCATACCAAGTTGCATAAAAAATAATGACCGTTCTAATATGTATACCAATGATTTTTTATTCGCCAATTGTCTATATTAATCAACAACTAAATTGAGCACAACATTTCTCAAAGCTTTTATTTTTTTCATTTTTTTTAATCCATACCGAGCTGCATAAAAAAATAATGACTATTCCATTTTTTTTACAAATGACTTGTTCGCCAATTGTCTACTGATAAATGTAGACAATTGGCAGATTGGATTTTTTATTAGCCAATTGTGTACATTTATCAACAACTAAATTGAGCACAATATATTTCAAAGCTTTCAATTTATTTTAATGCATACCAAGCAGCATAAAAACAATAATTGTCTATTCGCCAATTGTTTACACATATACAACTTGTTCTAATTCTAATTCTAATCATTCTATTTTCTTTAAATTAATTATTTATTTTATTTAACACTTCTTGCGTTGTCGTGAGGTGTATTAAAAATTTTGGCTGCTTGTGTGGTCGTCGCATATGAAATTAAAATTCCCATAGCCATCAAGTAAGCCCAGAAAAATCGAATAATTTATGAAGCGGGCAATTAAGCGGTGGTAATCTGAGCCAAAGCGGCGCAATGCCAAGCAGAGGGCATTTCTTGTGGCGGAGAAAGTTGTCCAGGGAAACGAGATTAATTAAATTAAATTGAAATGTATGCATTCGTCCACGAAACATTAAAATATCCATGCCATTTAGGCTCCCAAGTTAATTACCTCTGAAGGCGAAGCTTATTGGACGTAATTTATCATGGGTTCACTGCAAGAACCAGTAAGTTTTCAGAAAAGCGATTTTTAATTCAAATCTGTTTCAGGAAATTATTTTTTTATATTGTGTAATGTATTATAATTATCAAGTTTTACATTATTGTATATCTAAGTATCTAAATATACCCCTTGTGTTAAAAAACATTATTATTGCTTCAATCTTTATAGTTTATAGAAATTATTTCACCATCAAACTACCACTTCAAACATAAAAAAAATGTCCAAATTATTCAATATCTAAGTATCTAAATATACCTCTTGTGTTAAAAACATGATTATTGCTTTAATATTTATAGTTTATAGAAATTATTTCACCTTTAAACTAGACCACTTCAAAAATTTTAAAAAAAAAAAAAATAGTCCAAATTATTGAATATAAAAAGTATCTAAGTATATACCTTCTGTTAAATAAAAGATTATTGCTTTAATATTTATAGTAGCAATAAAAATTATTTCACCATCAAACTACCACCACTTATCAAAAATTTAAAAAAAAAATCGAAAATATTAAGTATCTAAATATAACCATTCTGCCAAAAGCATGATTATTGCTTCAATATTTATAGTTCAGCACTAGCTGGGTTAATACCAGAAAATACTTGGGAGTAATTTTGTATAATATCATTTTTAAAACTGAAGAGTGTGAACTTCCGAAAATTCAAAAGTTTTAACAAAAGTTTCAATTATTACCAATAGCATTGCAATTGGTAAGCAATTAGCATTGTAAATTTTTATTGTGGTTAGCATAATCTGAGTTTGGTGATGTATATTTCGAGTCATTTTTTTTGTATTTTCTGTGTGTTTTGATCATAAGAGTTATTTATTTGTGTGCGTTATTAATATAATTTATAACTGTAGCAGTAAATAACCAATAACGTTGAATAAGGATTATTAGATCGTTTGTTTGTGTTATTATTGATATAATTTTTAATTGTGGTTGTTGCAATTTGCTCGTGATTGTTTTAACTTTGCACGTAATTCGTCTGTGTTTTCTGAAGACTTTCTGGTGTCACATACCTGAGATTTGTGCCTCCCTGGGCTGGCCACACGAAAATCACGTCCGAAATAAACAGGACAAGGATCGCGGTGTAACTGAGGCGTATCGAGGAGTTGCCTCGACGGATTTCTTGCCATAAAAACACTTGCAGAAAAAAAAAGGTGTCGTGGACACGCCGTTCTGCCGCGCCGCGTGCCAGCGACGTCCTGTGCATTTCAAACGACACCATTTTATTTTTTCATTCGTCTCTGTGCCCTCCGGAGAACCCTACGTGACCCCCGCCGCCCCCGCAGCCGCCACCTCTAAAACCGGAAGCAACAGCGTCGCGACGCTGCTCTAGCTGGAAGGGTGGCCGCTCAATTAGCAGCAGGTGCAGCTTAGCGGAGCAGACATCAACATCAACTTATTTCGTGGAGTACAGAGAATGATTAGTTTTTGTAATGAAAACAAAGTCATATAGAAAGTTAGAGAAAGCTTACAATAATACAGAGAAAGTATGTTTTGACAAAATTTGACAAAGTTTCAGTATTAAATAAGGGAGAAAATCAAACACAAACTGTCTGCATTGATAAGTATGTGTTAGCAATTACTGAAATGTCTGAAAATTTATTATTTGCAAACTTGATATTAGATCGGTGTACAGTACACCTGAAACTGATTCTCCTGAAAATTTGACAAAGTTTCAGTATTAAATAAGTGTGAAAATCAAACATATAACTTTCTGCTTTGACAAGTATGGGTTAGCTTTTAGTGAAATTTCTGAAAATTTATTCCTTATAAATTTGATATTAGATTAGTGTACAGTATACATGAAACTAATTTTCCTGAAAATTTGACTGAGTTGCAGTATTAAAAAGGGAGAAAATCAAACACTTAACTTTATGCATTGGCAAGTATGGGTTAGCATATACTGAAATTTCTGAAAATTTATTATTTGAAAATTTGATATTAGATTCGTATGCAGTACACCTGAAAGTAATTCTCCTAAAAATTTAACAAAGTTTCAGTAATAAACAATGGAGAAAATCAAACATCTAACTTTCTGCATTGACAAGTATGAGTTAGCTATCACTGAAATTTCTGAAAATTTATTATATACAAATTTGATATTAGATTCCTGTACAGTACACCTTAAACTAATTCTCCTAAAAATTTGACAAAGTTTCAGCATTAAATAAGGGAGAAAATCAAACACTTAACTTTCTGCATTGACATGTATGGGTTAGCTTTTACTGAAATTTCTGAAAATTCATTATTTGCAAATTTGATATTAGATTCGAGTACAGCACACCTGAAACTAACTTTCCTGAAAATTTGACAAAGTTTCAGTATTAAAAAAGGGAGAAAATCAAACACATAACTTTTTGCATTGACAAGTATGGGTTAGTTATACTGAAATTTCTGAAAATTTATTATTTGCAAATTTGATATTAGATTCGTGTACCGTACACCTGAAACTAATCTTCCTGAAAATTTGACAAAGTTTGAGTATTAAAATCAAACATATAACTTTCTGAATTGACAAGTATGGGTTAGCTATAACTGAAATTTCTGAAAATTTATTAAATAAATATTTCATATTAGATTTGTATTTAGTACACCTTTAGCGAATTCTTCTGAAAATTTGACAAAGTTTCAGTATTAAATAAGGAAGAAAATCAAACATATAACTTTCTGCATTGACAAGTATGAGTTAGCTATTATTGAAATTTCTGAAAATTTATTATTTGCAAATTTTATATTAAATCCATGTATAGTACACCTGAATCTAATTCTCTTAAAAAATTGCCAAAGTTTCCATATTAAATAAGGGAAAATTCAAAAACTTAACTTTCTACATTGACAAGTATGGGTTAGATATTATTGAAATTTCTGAAAATTTATTATTTCCCAATTTGATATTAGATTCGTATACAGTACACATGAAACTATTTCTGCTGAAAATTTGACAAAGTTTCAGTATTAAATAAGGGAGAAAATGATACACTTAACTTTCTGCATTGACAAGTATGGGTTAGCTATTACTGAAATTTCTAAAAAATTATTATTTGCAAATTTGATATCAGATTAGTATACAATACACCTGAAACTAATTCTCGTGAAAATTTGACAGAGTTTCAGTACTAAATAAAGGAGAAAATCAAACACTAAACTTCTGCATTAGCAAGTATGGGTTGGCTATTACTGCAATTTCTGAAAATTTATTGTTTGCAAATTTAATATTAGATCCGTATACAGTATACCTGAAACTAATTCTACTGCAAATTTAATAAATATTCAGTATTAAATAAGGGAGAAAATCAAACACTTAACTTTGTGTATTGACAAGTATGGGTTAGCTATTACTGAAATTTCTGAAAATCAATTATTTGAAAATTTGATATTAGATCCGTGTACAGTGCACTTGAAACTAATTCTACTGAAAATTTGACAAAGCTTCAGAATTAAATAAAGGAGAAAATCAAACACTTAACTTTCTACATTGACATGTATGAGTAAGCTATTACTGAAAATTCTGAAAATTTATTATTTGCAAATTTCAATTTATATTCGTATACAGTATATATGAAAGTAATTCTCCTGAAAATTTGACATAGTTTCAGTACTAAATAAGGGAGAAAATAAAACACTTAACTTTCTGCATTGACAAGTATGGGTTAGCAATTTCTGAAATTTCTGAAAATTTATTATTTGCAAATTTGATATTAGATTGGTATACAACACGCCTAAAACTAATTCTTCTGACAATTTGACAAAGTTTCAGTTTTAACTAAAGGCAAAAATTAGAGATATAACTTTCTGCATTTACAAGTATCGGTTAGCTATTACTGAAATTTCTGAAAATTAATTATTTGCAAATTTGATATTAGACTCGTATACAGTACACCTAAGTTTAATTCTCCTGAAAATTTGACAAAGTTTCGGTATTAAATAAGTGAGAAAATCAAACACTTAACGTTCTACATTGACATGTATGAGTAAGCTATTACTGAAAATTCAGAAAAAAATTTATTTGCAAATTTCATTTTATATTCGTATACAGTATATATGAAAGTAATTCTCCTGAAAATTTGACATAGTTTCAGTACTAAATAAGGGAGAAAATCAAACACTTAACTTTCTGTATTGACAAGTATGGGTTAGCTATTACTGAAATTTCTGTAAATTTAATATTCGCAAATTTGATAGTATATTGGTATACAGTACACCAGAAACTAATTCTCCTGCAAATTTCACAAAATTTCAGTATTAAATAAGGGTGAAAATCAAACACTTAACTTTCTGCGTTGACAAATGTGGGTTAGCTATTACTGAAATTTCTGAAATTTTATTATTTGAAAATTTGATATTTGATTCGTATACAGTACACCTGAAACTAATTCTATTAAAAATTTGACAAAGTTTCAGTACTAAATAAGGGAGAAAATCAAACACTTAACTCTCTGCATTGACAAGTATGGGTTAGCTATTACTGAAATTTCTGAAATTGTTTTATTTACAAATTTGATATTAGATTCCTGTACAGTACAGCTTAAGTTAATTCTCCGGAAAATTTGACATAGTTTCAGTAATAAATAAGGGAGAAAATCAAACACTTAACTTTGTGCATTGACAAATGTGGGTTAGCTATTCCTGAAATTTCTGAAAATTTATTATTTGCAAATTTTATATTATATTCCTGTACGTTACACCTGAAACTAGATTTCCTGAAAATTTGACAAAGTTTCAGTATTAAATAAGGGAGAAAATCAAACACTTAACTTTCTGCATTGAAAAGTATGGGTTAGCTATTACTGAAATTTCTGAAAATTTATTAGTTGCGGTTTTAATATAAGATTCGTGTACAGTACACCTCAAACTAATTCTACTAAAAATTTGTCAAATTTTCAGTATTAAATAAGGGAGAAAATCAAACACCTAACTTTCTGCTTTGACTAGTATGGGTTAGCTATTACTGAAATTTCTGAAAATTTATTATTTACAAAATTTGATATTAGATTGGTATACAGCACACCTGAAACTTATTTACCTAATAATTTTAAATTGACAACGTTTCAGCATGAAATATAGGAGATAATCAAACACTTAATTTCTGCATTGACAAGTATGGGTAAGCTATTCCTGAAATTTCTGAAAATTTATTATTTGAAAATTTGATTCTAGATTCCTCTATAGTATATCTGAAACTAATTATCCTGAAAATTTAACAAAGGTGCAGTGTTAAATAAGGGAGAAAATCAAACATATAACTTTCTGCATTGACAAGTATGGGTTAGCTATTACTGAAATTACTGAAAATTTATTATTTGCAAATTTGAGATTAGATTCATGTACAGTACACACGAAACTAATTCTTCTGAAAATTTGACAAAGTTTAAGTACTAAATAAAGGAGAAAATCAAACACTTAACTTTCTACATTGACATGTATGAGTAAGCTATTACTGAAAATTCTGAAAATTTATTATTTGCAAATTTCATTTTATATTCGTATACAGTATATATGAAAGTAATTCTCCTGAAAATTTGACATAGTTTCAGTACTAAATAAGGATGAAAATCAAACACTTAACTTTCTGAATTGACAAGTGTGGGTTAGCTCCTACTGAAATATCTGAATATTTATTATTTGCAAATTTGATATTAGTTCCGTGTACACTACACCTGAAACTAATTCTTCTGAAAAGTTTACAAAGTTTCATTGTTAAATAAGGAAGAGAATCATACACTTAAGTTTCTGCATTGACAAGTATGAGTTAGCTATTACTGAAATTTCTGAAAACTAATTATTTGCAAATTTGATATTAGATTTGTATACAGTACACCTGAAACTAATTCTGCTGAAAATTTGACAGAGTGTCAGTATTAAATAAGGGAGAAAATCAAACACTTATCTTTCTGCATTGACAAGTATGGGTTATCTATTACTGAAATTTCTGAAAATTTATTAATTGCAAATTTGATATTAGATTTATATACAGTATACTTGAAACTAATTCTCTTGAAAATTTGACAAAGTTTCAGTATTAAATAAGGGAGAAAATCAAACACTTAAATACTTTCTGCATTAACAAGTATGGGTTGGCTTTTACTGAAATTTCTGAAAAATTATATGCCAAATTGATATTGGATTCGTGTACAGTACACCTGAAACTAATTCTCCTGAAAATTTGACAAAGTTTCAGTATTAAATAATGGAGAAAATCATACACTCAACTTTCTGCATTGACAAGTATGGGTTCATTACTAAATTGCTTCCTAATTTATTAAATACTAGACATATTGAGTATTTTTCTTATTTCTCTACTGATCCTGAATATTTATGCCAATTTCTAGATACAATCTGACTTCCTGCGTCTCCCTGTTTAACGAATGGGGCAAGGCGAGGTGTGCGAAATCTCATCCCAGCGATCGATCACAGCAGGCGACGGACGGGATTCGCATTGTTCGCCTCTTTTACGGCTCAATCCGCTCGGCAGCAAGCCGTGGGGAATAAATCAGAAGAACAAGAGAGAAAACTTCGCAACAGTAACTGCGAAACTTTTGAGAGATTATGGACACTCCGCCGTGTATAATTATGAAGAATCACCGAAGAAATTAAGAAATTACGACGAGAATTGGCGAGGTAATCAGCGACAATGAAACGTACAGAGACTCACAATTTCAATCTGCTAGTAAACATCAACAAGAAGTTACAAATTGGAGTATTGGCGAGGTAATCAGTGACAATGAAATGTACAGACTCACTATTTAAATCTGCCAGTAAACATCAAATTGATGCTACAAATTTATCAATAACTCAATTTTAATTGAAAATAAATGCTTGATTCGTAAAACTACAACTTAAAACTGTAGGTTAGGTTAGGTTAGGTTAGCCTAGGTTAGGTTAGGTTAGCTGTACTGTACGTACAAAACTAGAAATCAAGAGTAGAAATACCAAAGAATCTAAGTGCCACAAAAATCATATTTTGTTTTTGCTATTTCTGGGTTTTATGTCTCAAGGCCAGTACCCCCAAGAATATAATTGTGATAGTACTTTATTAAACCATATAAAGTCTTCGATGTCAATAAATTATTTTGGTAATTCTTTCCAAGAACCAAACAGACTGTTTTGTTTTTGTATCTCTTGTAACAATTACTTTTTGGCACTTAGGTCCTTTGGCATTTCTACTCTTCAAATTAGGAGCAGAAAAAGATACATAATGGGAAAGGGAAGGAGTGAAAAACAGAAGTTTGGTAGGTGCAAATTAATTGAACCAACAGAATCACATACACAAGGGCAAGAAGAAGTACATGTAGAAGTAGGCAATTATAATTATATGATATACGTTTTATTCACAATTTGATAGATGAAAAAAAAGTTAAACTAATAGAATAACTAAAAGAAATCAACGGATAGAATGGAACTGAATGAAATATGAGAACTGAATAGAAGAGAACTAAAGAGAAAAAAAAAGTTAAACTAATAGAATAACTAATAGAAATCAACTAATAGAATGGAACTGAATGAAAGATGAGAAATGAATACAAGAGATCTGTACAGAGAAGAACAACAGACTATAATGAAAACTTATTATTATGTTTTGATTACAACTTTGGTAAGTACAAACTTTTGCAAACTGTTGCAGTAAATAAAGCAGTTTGAATTTGATATTTCTTTATTTTGGTAATTCGGCAGTTTGAATTTGATATTGCTTTATTTTGGTAATTCGGCAGTTTGAATCTGATATTGCTTTCGTTTGTAATTCTGCAGTTTGAATTTGATATTGTTTTTTTTTAATCCCGCAGTTTGAATTTTAAATTGTTTTTTTTTTGTAAATCTGCATTTCTTTTGTTCCTAAAACAAAATGGGACGTATGAAAATGCAGCAAAATTCCAAATATTTTTACTGGGACTTATGCTGAACCTGAGGAGCAATTTCTATTGCCGATATGACCGCGAAGCGATAACGCAATAAACGCCACGAGGAACGTGGAAAAAAAACGCAACCGCCTCATTATTTAATGGATTTATGCAAGTTTTATTGGCTTCACACACTCGACCATTAGCACTGGGCATAGCTAAGGTCAAACGCGTTGCCCTTTCGCTCCGCTCAAGCGAACGGCGAATTAAATCCCAGGCAGCGAGCTAACGAGATTCTCTTTACCAACAACTGGCATTTTAATTGGTGATAATTGAATCGGACGGTAATTGCGTACACTTACAAGAACATAGGCGAACACATGCGGAGAAATAACACATGGAAGAATTACCCAAAAAAATGCGGAGAATGTGGCCGAGGAAAGAGACGAGGATGTTTACAAAAGTGATGAAGATGTGATTTATGCAGCAGGGCGATGAATCAAGATGAACCGATGTTTACCACAAGCACGAAGAAGAGACGGTGGTGGTTGTAGTTAAGCAGATGAATGGAGAAAAATTATAGTACAAGTGGATAATAAATTATTATTGTAGGTATTACATACACAACAATTTTGAGATATGAAGAATATACCATATTACACGAACAAGTTTAAATTTACATAAGGCAATATACGATCAGTGCCTGGGGATGAATGGTGTGCTCCGGCGCTGCAACAACTTCGAAGAGCGGATCGATTTTTTTAATATGTCTACATCACAGCTAAAATAATTTCTCAAACAAAATTATAAATATTGATTATTTTGTAAATTATATATATTATTGTACATTGGAAGCTCTTCGCGTGTATAAATAAATAAATAAATATATAAGTTTTTAATATCTTCTCCTTCTTTTCCCATTATCTCTTCTATTCCGCTATTTAGGCATCCTCCATTTAGATCTCCCATTATTATTATGTTTTCTTTTCCTTCATCTACTTCACTTTCTATGTTTTTAAAGAATGTGCCTTTATGTATCACCATCACCATCACCAACACCATTATCAACAGCATCAGCAACCAGTGATCCCATAAACAATTATCCCATCACAATCCCGCCCCGTATCTTCATCTCAATCTTCATCAAGCCAACAAACCTCATGGTTTCGTGGCATTGCACACGAGTGCTTCACATAAATCGGGGACAATTGCCGGAATCGTCCGGCTGGTGTAATTTATTGCGGTTATCTCGGCCCGTAAGTCCGGCAAAAACCGGGGGTCCGGCGCTTTCTAAACATGCAAAAAAGCCTGACCCAAATTTCCTCGAGAGACCGACGAATTTGAATAGGACACGACCGCAGCACCCAAAAGAGAAATCTACGGGGTATTTGTGTGTGTGTGCCTGATTGAATGCACTCTTCTGGCTTGCGGCCTCAGTCGGAATTTCGGCGCACACAAACTGTGATCTCGGAAATTTTCACCGTGAAAACTTGCCAGTAAAGTTCTAAAATCGATACGTACAAGTTCAAAAAAGAAAACGAGTAACACACAAGTTAACTCTTAAATTTGCTATCATCCAGTATGTGGCAATAAGTTGGTTTTAATATTGTGATGGTGGAAGTGCCAAATTACATGCTGCATTTGTTTTAATATTGTGATGGGTGTATGTTCCAAATTACATGCTGCAATGTTATTAACAGTTAGAAATAATTTCGTTAAATAACACACAAACTATTGTATGGACTTACTTGTGCTCACTGTGGCCTAATTATTACGTTAATAAGGTTGTGATGGTCTTGTGATGATTCTTGTGTAGGTACGAAATTATTTGGTTATGTGCTAGTTTGGCTCTTTGCTGTTATTAACAGTATGAAGTAATTTCGTTAAACAACACAAAAACTATTGTATAGACTTACTTGTGCTCAGTGTGGCCTAATTATTGCGTTAATAAGGTTGTGATGGTTCTTGTGTACCAAATTGTTTGGTTATGTGGTGGTTTGGCTGTTTACCACGTTCCGATTGGCTGCCCCGCTTCTTGCACGCTCGAGAGCCAGTTTTCGAACGTGCCAAGGTTGTTTATAGGATGACTTGATAATTGGGTACGTTATTATCGAGTGATAAGTGATAAATTATCGTTTTTTTGTTGTTTTACGTAATCAATTTGCAAACTCTGAATGTGTATGCAGTTTATAATTTTTTTTGTTCTAATTTGAAGCACAGACATAATATAAATATTGCAATGATGATATCTGATATATTCATATATAAGATTTTTTCTAATTTGACAAGAAAACATATACATATACAAGACATATACAAGAAAATATCTAAAATTATCGAAAGATTATGCAAGAAAACATATAGAATTGCAAAAATGGCTAAGATATATTTTTACGTAGGAGAAAAATTCGAAAATACTCATAATTTAATGTGTGCGCAGTTTATAAATATTGTTTTTTCTTATTTGAAGCATAGACGTAATATAAATATTGCAATGATGATATCTCATATATGCATGTACAAGAACATATCTAGAATTATAGAAATATTATGCAAGAAAACATCTAGAATTGCAGAAATGGCAAATGGCTATCTTTTTACAGAGGGGAAATAATCGAAAATATTCATGATTTAAGTTCAAGATACTTCAAATTTCCGTTCCGGAACAACAATGATACAACTGTAAAATGTTTTTTCAGGAGAGACGAAAAGCGATTGTTAAGTGAATTTTAAAGAAGTGAATACATTTTTTGGTAGTAATTGTAGTGTAAGATGTATACATTAAAGTGACTACCATTACAATGTATTTACTTCTTTGAAATTCACTTTACGATCGTTTTTCGTCTCTCCTCAAAATACATTTTGCAGTTGAATCATTATTGTTCCGGGATGGCAGATTTGAACCTCAATTATGAATATTTTCGATTTTTGCCATTAACAATCGTTTTTTGTCTCTCTTGAAAAAATCATCATTTTGCAGTTGCAGTCATAGTTGCTTCGGAACGCCGATATGTAATAGTAATAGTAATAGTAATAGTAATAGTAATAGTAATAGTAATAGTAATAGTAATAGTAATAGTAATAGTAATAGTAATAGTAATAGTAATAGTAATAGTATATTAATAGTAATAGTAATTTATTGGTATTGATACATTTGAGGAACGTCCATGCAAAATCACACATGTCCAATATGTTCCTGATGCGTTATTGGTTGTTTTATGGTAAGATTACCTGAATTAAATCCTAATTTGATAACAGATTTGCGCAAAAAATATCTTGTCCTATATTTTATCAATATTAAATTACAATAGAACAACCAATGGCTAAGCTAGGAAGAGTTAAAGTCAAAAACATATACTGTTTTGTTAATATCTTAAATACCAATATATCATGCAATATTAGTTATAAATTGTTTTAATATTTATACGCTAGTTTTTGAGATATGGTTAAAATAGTATGAATAACATTTGAGATCAGCTCCTAAGTAACTAAAAAGCATATATCTCAAAAAAAATATATTGAATATTCATAAAACTAAATACGTTAATAACTAATATATCGTGCAATATCGCTAATAAATTATATCAATATTGATGCGCTATTTTTTGAGATATCATCAGTAATGTATAAACAAAATACGAGAATAGTACTTAAAGTAACACTAATAAGCAAATATCTCAAAAACCATATATTGAATATTAAACAAATTAGATATTCTAAATACCAATATATCGCGATATGTCAGTAATAAATTGTTTTATTATTTATACACTACTTTTTGAGATATCGTTAAATAAATTTTGAATAAAATCTGAGATCAGCTCCTAAGTAACTAAAAAGCATATATCTCAAAAAATATGTATTGAATCTTAATAAAATTAAATACGTTGGATACCAATATATCGTGCAATATCATTAATAAATTATATCAATATTTATACGCTAGTTTTTGAGATGTCATCAGTAATGTATACAATAGTACTTAAAGTGACACACAAACAAATATCTCAAAAACCATATATTGAATATTAAACAAATTAGATATTCTAAATACCAATATATCGTGCAATATCAGTAATACATTGTTTTATTATTTATACGCTACTTTTTGAGATATCGTTAAAAAAGTATGAATAAAATCTGAGATCAGCGCCTTAGTAACTAAAAGGCATATATCTCAAAAATCTATTGAATCTTAATACAAATTAGATATTCTAAATACCAATATATCGTGCAATATCAGTAATAAATTGTTTTATTATTTATACGCTACTTTTTGAGATATCGTTAAAAAAGTATGAATAAAATCTGAGATCAGCGCCTTAGTAACTAAAAAGCATATATCTCAAAAATCTATTGAATCTTAATAAAACTAAATACGTTGGATACCAATATATCGTGTAATATTATTAATAAATTATATTAATATTGATACGCTATTTTTTGAGATATCATCAATAATGTATAAACAATATGCGAGAATAGTACTTAAAGTAACACTAATAAGCAAATATCTCAAAAAACATATATTGAATATTAAACAAATTAGATATTCTAAATACCAACATGTCATGCAATATTAGTAATAAATTGTTGTAATATTTATACGCTAGTTCTTGAGATATCGTTAAAAAAGTATGAATAAAATTTTAGATCAGTTCCTAAGTAACTAAAAAGCATATATCTCAAAAACTATGTATTGAATCTTAATAAAACTAAATATGTTGGATATCAATATATCGTGCAATATTATTAATAAATTATATTAATATTGATACGCTAGTTTTTGAGATATTATCAGTAATGTATAAACAAAATACGAGAATAGTACTTAAAGTAACACTAATAAGCAAATATCTCAAAAACCATATATTAAATAGTAAACAAATTAGATATTCTAAATACCAATATATCGTGCAAAATCAGTAATAAATTGTTTTATTATTTATACGCTACTTTTTGAGATATCGTTAAAAAAAGTATGAATTAAATCTGAGATCAGCTCCTTAGTAACTAAAAAGCATATATCTCAAAAATCTATTGAATCTTAATAAAACTAAATATGTTGGATACCAATATATCGTGTAATATCATATATAAATTATATCAATATTTATACGCTAGTTTTTGAGATGTCATCAGTAATGTATAAAATAGTACTTAAAGTAACACACAAACAAATATTTCAAAAAACATATATTGAATATTAAACAAATTAGATATTCTAAATACCAATATATCGTGCAATATCAGTAATAAATTGTTTTATTATTTATACGCTACTTTTTGAGATATCATTAAAAAACGTATGAATAAAATCTGAGATCAGCTCCTAAGTAACTAAAAGGCATATATCTCAAAAATCTATTCAATCTTAATAAAACTTAATATGTTGGATACCAATATATCGTGCAATATCATTAATAAATTATATTAATATTGATGCGCTAGTTTTTGAGATATCATCAGTAATTTATAAAGAAAATACGAGAATAGTACTTAGAGTAACACTAATAATCAAATATCTCAAAAACCATATATTGAGTATTAAGCAAATTAGATATTCTAAATACCAATATATCGTGCAATATCAGCAATAATGTGTTTTATTATTTATACGCTACTTTTTGAGATATTGTTAAATAAATTAGGAATAAATTCTGAGATCAGCTCCTTAGTAACTAAAAAGCATATATCTCAAAAAATATGTATTGAATCTTAATAAAACTAAATACGTTGGATGCCAATATATCGTGCAATATCATTAATAAATTATATTAATATTGATACGCTAGTTTTTGAGATATCATCAGTAGTGTATAAACA
The DNA here is from genome assembly GCA_951805005.1 of Othius punctulatus. NCBI lineage: Eukaryota > Metazoa > Arthropoda > Insecta > Coleoptera > Staphylinidae > Othius > Othius punctulatus. Next base: position 12,136,558 of record OX638145.1, read on the forward strand.
ATATGCGAGAATAGTACTTAAAGTAACACTAATAAGCAAATATCTCAAAACACATATATTGAATATTAAACAAATTAGATATTGTAAATACTAATATGTCATGCAATATTAGTAATAAATTGTTTTCATATTTATACGCTAGTTCTTGAGATATCGTTAAAAAAGTATGAATAAAATCTGAGATCAGCTCCTAAGTAACTAAAAAGCATATATCTCAAAAAATATGTATTGAATCTTAATTAAACTAAATATGTTGTATACCAATATATCGTGCAATATCATTATTAAATTATATCAATATTAATACGCTAGTTTTTGAGATATCATCAGTAATGTATAAAATAGTACTTAAAGTAACACACGAACAAATATCTCAAAAAACATATATAGAATATTAAAAAATTAGATATTCTAAATACTAATTTATCGTGCAATATCAGTAATAAATTGTTTTAATATATATACGCTACTTTTTGAGATATCGTTAAAAAAAGTATGAATAAAATCCGAGATCAGCTCCTTGGTAACTAAAAAGCATATATCTCAAAACATATATATTGTATATTAATAAAACTAAATATGTTGCATACCAACATATGGTGCAATATTATTATTAAATTATATCATTTGCAATTGTAATTCTACTCTCTTAATACCAGAATTTGACAAAAAAAAAGATAATTCTGTGAGATAGTCATGAAACATTATATTATTAAGAATTAAAAAATATCTAAAATAGTACTTCTATATTTTAGAGATTTCATAAGATATTCAAATAAAATTTCTCATTTCTTCATTGGAAAGTTTACAAACAATCCAGATAATTGCATTTTCACTCATTTCTAGATAATTCTTTATGTTTTTCAGAAATTTAATGAAAATTTTATATAAGATTACTCAAATAATTTATGGATTACTCTAAGTACCTAATGCAATATCGCAAACAGGAATCATACTACAAATATATTATTATATTCTATTCTTTCTATTCTAAGATATTTATGATTTCTGTCCATTACTTAATACATTAATTACTTAATTGTCCATTACTTAATATTACTCTAAGTACCTAATGTAATATTCCAAACAGGGATCATACTACAAATGTACTATTATATTCTATTTTAATGATTTTTTTCAGAAACTGACAAAACTCCTCGTTTCTTGCAGTTCATTTTTGAAAATATAAAAAAAATATGTTATAAAATCATTACTGATCTCGAAAATGGACGTTTTTTTTTGTTTTCTTAACTTCTTTAAATAAAATACGAGAAAAAATATATTTTAAATTCTATTCTAAGATGTTCATGTTTTTTGTCCATTAAATACATTAATAAAAAATCTTACTTTTAATGCTGCACAATTCATTACAATTTCATGGATATTTTCGATCTAGGTATTAAAAAAATAATAAAACAAACTCCATGCTAAGATTGGTTTAAATATGTAGCAGAAATATTAGTAAGATATTCTGGAAAATTTCGATCATTTCGAAATTGCATCCAGATGGAGGGAGCATGTATCTCAAACATTTTAGTAAAGATCACCACAAGAATATGTGAGGTGTTCATGGAAATTCGATAATCAATTAGTAAAATTCCAGAAAAAATATTTAATAGGTACTAATCTAATGGGTACCAGGTAGCTATAAATAGGTAGGTACAGTCATGCTCACCTAAATCTAGTACAAGAAATTAGATTACAATAGCAATTTTATATAGTAATGTCAAATTGCTTGTACTAGATTTATGTGTGCATAACTGTATATTATACATGATTACGAAATTTTTAATAAATTATAGAAAATGTTTGATTATATATAAAAAGTGAAAAAAATATGTCCATAAAAAAGCTCATTATATACCTAATTCTAATTTAATCATCCTTGATTTAAGGTCTACAACAAAACTACTCGTTTGTTGCACTTCATTTTTGATAAAATAAAAAAATATGTTATAAAATCCTTACTGATCTCGAAAGTGGATGATTTTTTTCAGAAACTGACAAAACTTCTCGTTTCTTGCAGTTCATTTTTGAAAATATAAAAAAAAAATGTTATAAAATCATTACTGATCTCGGAAATGGATGTTTTTTTTTTGTTTTCTTAACTTCTTTAAATAAAATACGAGAAAAAATATATTTTAAATTAATTTTATGATTTGAGGTTCACAACAAATCACAACTGCTACAGTTCATTTTAGAATTATTAAAAAAATATATAAACAAATGTAAAATTTATCAAAAAAAAGGTTTTGAATCATTACAGAGTTCAATATTTGATGTTTTTTTTTAATGAGATTACAGCAAGGATCTGAACAAATAAGACACAAAATTTGTTTTAAAATTATTTCTTAGAAAACTGGTGTTGCATAATTCTTTAAAAAATGGAAATTTGCGAAAATGAAAATCATAAATTATCGCTAAGCAGAAAAATTTAGTAGAACGTAATGATTTTAACTATTTCTTCGAATGTAACTGATAAATGCTATAATTAAATCATGTGCCAATAATTGAAATTCAACACATTGATGGCTAAAGACTACAAATCCAGATAATTATAAAGCTAATTTAATATCATCATAATCAAGTATCCGTGCAATTGGCTGCAGTTTGAATAAGAGGTTACACATTTTCTTATTTTTATAAGATAAACATCTATTTTATAAAATCTTATCAGATCCATTCTGATTAAAAAAAAAAAAATAGTAATAATAAAAAATAAGAAAAAAACGAATTGAAATTATTTGGCTAATGAAGTAACAATTTCAACAGTTTTGACCTCAAATTCGTCGAAGCCAAAGTAATTTTCTTTAAAATTATAGTATTTAATTTGAAATCTTACAGCTTCCGTTTAAATTTTATATGATTGTTGCAAATTCTGCAATTTACAATTGCAACTTAGTCCACGTAGATTTGCTTATAGTTAATATTCCCTGCAACCGAAAAACGAGTGAAAATTCAATTATTTTCTTGCGAGTCAGTGCAATTGAAAGTGTAACAATAAATAAGATTCATTGTTATGTACAGGTGAATGCATGTTTCCAACCTGCTGGACTAATTATTTACATGGCCAATTAAAGAAATTAGGAAGCAAAGTCGGCTGCTTTGTTGTTCAGCAAACCACGAAGATTTATAGTCAAGTTATGGAAATTGTTGTAAACTACATGCTTAGCTTGCATATATTTATTGTAATTGGTGTCACTTTAATTGGTTTTGTGATTGCTCTGATAATTTAATTGTTAATATGGGGGAGTAGGTTACTCAATTCGATACTGACCTATGCAATAAGTAACACTTAAGCATGAAGATCGTTGATAGAATAACGAGTCGATTTATGAAGATTGAACATGAAGATCCAAAACAAAGCGCAGTTTAAAAGAATGTACGTTTTTCTTTTGGCCTTATATTTCTCTTCATACTGATGATTCATTCATGATTCATAAATATGAATCATGATCAAATCATGCATATACGAAGAATACGCTGATTTCGACCAGATGTAATGTTTTAGACAGTGGTTAAATTATTGGTACATGTGTTTAGGTAGGTATATGGATCGTATTTAACTGGGACAGCATTTAGATTGGGCAATGTTAATGCCGTTTTTGCAATCTTAATGAAGAGTTCGCAGCCAATTAATGTTTCGCTCGATAAGTAGTCCATCGGCTAGAACTAATCCAAGCACAATCAAAGCCGAGTAGAACGGCTACTTGCAAAATTTGAAATTACCATTTTACTGTCTTTAGGAGTTTGATGTAAATTGCTACAAAATTTTTGAACATAAATTCGATATAGCCAATTCGGATTTAATAAAAATGTTAGTATTTACGCTTTGTAAAAATCTCGTCCTAAACTAAAGATATTTGATGCAAACTTTGCAGTAAAGCGAATGGAATTTTCACTTCTTTTTGCAGTTGTTATTTTGACCTTCTTTCACTTTTCATACAACATTTTATCAGGAATTTTAAGTGGGTACCTAATTCTCCATAAATAATTATAGGTGGCTGTTTTAGGTGGCTGTTAAGTTTTCATTGAATTTCCGTGAACACGTCACAGATTTAAGTTATATTCTTTACTAACAGTTCTTTGAGTTACATAAATTTAAAATTTAAAAATTGTATTTTCATGATAATCTTACAGAAATTTCTGATAAGTTACGAGTACGAAACGAAAGTACGAATTTAAGCATGCAGTAAAATTTCGATTTTTTTTAATAGTGTTAATATTTTTATGGGTTGTCCAAAAATGTTCCATAAATAATTCAAATAATTATCAAAAACTTGTAATACTGATTAGGATTTTCATTATTTTTTAAGAATATGTTAGAATTTCCCTGAATTTATTTAAGTTACATTAATTATTAAGTTATTTAAATAAAATTTTCATTAAATTTCTGAAAAACATTATATGAAATTATTTGGAATTGCGTGAAAACTATAAGCAATTTTCTAAGATGTTTGTAAACTTTCCAATAACGTCAAAATTCTATAAATTTTCAAATAGATCTAATACAATTTAAATTAACAATTCTGTTAATAGCAGTTATTACGCAAATATTCCCTAAATATCTATGATCTTGCTATTACATATACACTATACATAAATTATTTGTAACAATTATTGAATCTGTCTTGTGCACATCCTTGAAAAATGATTTATGATATTAGTCACATGCAATGCAATAATTTTTCTCTGAATTAATATTAATTATAGTTTATAGTGTCACACATAGTGACATCAGGGAGTTAAATAGTGCAGTTTATGCATCCTGCATTAAAATAAGTCCCACGTGAGCATTTAAATAGCTCGTGATTTAGGTCATACAAGAATATGTTTATTATTTGTATTACAATTCGTGATACGTATTGTCCACCTAAAAGGTAAATTATTACAGTCATTACTCCAATATGAAATGACAATGTTATCGAAAACCTTTTGTTATTGAGCTGTAAAATGTTCACATTGTTCGAAACTACTTAAGACTGAAAATTAATTTTCATTTCGATCGAAAATCATTTGTTATTGAGCTGTTAAATTAATGCATTTTAGTGCTTAAGTTTTGAAGTCATGTATTTACATTTATGGAAGGACAAAGCAATTGTAATTAATACAATCATCTCACAACAAACAGTACCAAATATGTCATAATATATGTAACACAACATATATTATGACAACAAGACTCAATAAACATATTGATTGCAAATTTATGAACAAATTATCGCGAAATTTGAATTAACCATCACATCAAGTCGACACCACTATATGAACCATTAACCACCAGTATAACATTTGTCACTATTGAATTATGTTGTTCGATGACGTTCTGATTCGATCATCGAAGCAAAACAAGCTTAAACGATGGTTTACGAGGCTCATAGAGCACGAATACGAATTAATTCACTTATGCAAATTGGTAGTTCAGACAATGGGTCGCATAAATTCATTGCAAGTAATATAAATCTCGAAGTGTATCAACAAATCCATTCATTTTAATTCCAGAGTTCAAAACGCTCAGTACGGTTTAGTTTATTGCGCATAAATCACGCCTACAAGAGAAAGTATTGCTATGTGTACACAAGTTTGTAATTGTTTGTACTGACTATGTAATAGGTAATTGAAGATTAAGATGGAAATTACTGACGAAGGAACAGACCAATCCCTGTATTCGTAGATAATCCACTGTTTTATGTACTTAAATGAATGAATTAGGCGGTTATTTGTAGTTTATGAAAAATAAATGCTTATGAAATACAAAAATCTTTAAACTAAAAAAAGTAAGAACTGAGAATTGTATTTAATGACATTAAAAAACTGACAATGAGATAAATTGTTATGATAATATTATTATATTTCTTTGGAAAATCCTCTAAATTACAAGATATAGTATACAAAATGCAATCAAAATATTACGAAAATTCCGAAACTGAATTTAATTAGAGATAAATATCAATAAAATATATAAAAATACTTTAAGGCAAAATGAACAAAGTTATATAAATTTCATTATATTATGAACGATATATCAGGTATTAAACAACAATATGAAAGTTGTAGCACATTAAATATTAATTCCAGAAAGTGATAGTTTCAACGTTATCAATTTTCGAAAATATTCTTAGAAAGGAAATTATTTGAAATGAATCCACATTTTCGCTTCATCCACTTTAAGGCAAAGTATATTTTGAACGATATATCAGATATTAAACAAAAATATGAACGTTGAAGTTTGAACGTTTTAAATTTTTCAAAAATATTCTTAGAATAATTATCGAAAGTTAAAGAAATTCTTTGAAATTAATCCACATTTGCAAAACGAAAAGTCTTTGAGTCATCTAAATTTGAAGTGTGAAATTCAACGGAATTTATTCTGAAACAAACTCACCTAAGAATACAAATAGAGCAACCAGGCAAATGATCTACATTACAAGTTATCGTGAAAAATATCTGATACCGAAGGACATGTAATTGACGGAATAATTCTAGAATATTAAATGACTCATCCATGAATGTAAACATTTGGTTTGGAAATAAATCTAATCTACTGTACTGCAAACTGTCTGCAAGAGAAACGATGAGAAAGTTTTTAATTTTTGTAGAAGTCAAAATTCTATATCAAAAATTCTATGAACTTCAACAGAAATAATAAAGAAAGCCACTGACAGAAATAAATATAGCATTCAAGCATATGATCTAGATTTTAAATTATCCTGAAAATATCAGATACTAAAGAACACGAAATTTACAGAATAAATATAGAATATTGTAAAAATATCAGTAGATAAGAGAAACAGTAAGAAAGTTTATTTTTTGATAAGTACCTAACTTTAGTTACTACCACTAGTAGATCTAAAAAGAAAGTTTTCCTTTTTTTATACATTAAAAACATTAAAAACAATGAAACATTAAGATTTAATTTTTTGGAAATTTTGCATAACCTGTAATAGTTTTATAAGTGCTTCACTTTATTTCATACTTTCTACTTACTACTTCATACTACTTTCATATTTTGTCCATAAGTAACAGAATTGCAATTTGAAAAGGAAAAGTGGAAGTAACAAAATAACCTGAAAAAATAAGAAACCAGGACAGAAAAAACGACGAAAAACCCCCAAAGTGACAGATTCGTGAAAATATGGAATGGAACACAAGATCTTTAAATGAAAATGAATAAAAATTAAGAAACTACTAGAAATTTTCAGGATTTTTTATGAAAATATGTGATTTACAAAATACAATTACACTTTTTGATAATTTAAAACATAAAAACGAAACGTGTAGATATGTTTACGAAAATTTTGCATATTCTAATGTTATAATAGAGTTACAATAAGAAAAGATAAAGTAGAGAAGAGAAAAAGTATAAAGAAGCAAGGAAGGACACAAGGCAACAAAAAAACGCAAATGGGTAGGATAATGAAAATAAGGACATATGATATGTATAAATGGAAAGGGAAAAACCTTTCTTTTGATAAAATTTTATTATATATTGCGACAATTCCATGAAATATTAGAAATATTCAATACATTTTAGGAAAATTTGTCAATTTTGTGGTAGCGAATTTATATGACAGAAAAACGAAACGTTAAGATTTATTTTTATGAAAATTTTGCATAACCTGTAATAGAGTTTTAAAGTGCTTTACTTTATTTCATACAATTTATATGATAATAGAAAACACGAAACGTTAAGATTTATTTTTATGCATATTTTGCTTTTGCTCTTGTAATTTAGTTTTAAAAGTGCTTTACTTTATTTTATACAATGTATATGACAAGACGAAAATGAAACGTTAAGATTAATTTTAATGGAATTTTGCATAACGTGTACTAGGGTTTTAAAACTTTACTTTATTTCATACAATTTATAAGACATTTTAAAAACGAAGCGTTAAGATTTGTTGTTATGGAAATTTTACATAATCTGTAATACAATTTATATGGCATTAAAAAAACAAAACGTTAAGATTTATTTTTATGGAAACTTTGCATAACCTGTAATAGACTTTTAAAAGTGCTTTACATTATTTCATGCAATTCGTCTATAAGTAACAAAATTGTAATTATAAGAAGAAAAGTGAAAGTAACAAAATATCTAAAAAAAAAAAATAAAAAACGATGCAAAACGATAAAAAACTCCCAAATTGACAGAATAACGAAAATAGGGGCATGGAACAAAAGATTTTTAAGTGTTAAGGTGGTAAGTGTTATAATAAATACCAAGGAAATATTACAAATTTTCAGGATGGTTTTAATAAAATTTGCGATCACTAAGGTCATTGCGAAATTCTCCTGTACTTTTTGCCAATTTAAAAAAAAGAAACGTAAAAATAATTATGCGAAAATTTTTAATAATCTAATATTATATTAGAGTAGCAATTAGAAAAGAAAAAGTTAACACAAACCACAGAAACGTAAAATATTTATATGGAAATTTTGCATAACCAGTAATAGAGTAATAGAGTAATAGAGTAATAGAGTAAGTCAAAATGCTTTACTTTATTTCATACAATTTGTCCATAAGTAACAGAATTGTAATTAGAAAAGGAAAAGTGGAAGTAACAAAATATCTGAAAAAATTAGAAACGAGGATAGACAAAACGATGAAAAACTCCCAAACTGACAAAATAACGAAAATAAAGGCATGAAACAAAAAACCTAAATGCTAAGGAAACAAACCTAAGGAAACATTAGAAATTTTCAGGATTTTTTAATTAAAATTTGTGACCACTAAAGTGGCTGCGACATTCTCTAGTACTTTTTGCCAATTTAAAAAAAGAAACGTAAAAATATTTATACGATAATTTTGGATAATCTAGTATTATATTAGAGTAGCATTTGGAAAAGAAGAACTTGACACAAACTACAGAAACGTAAAATATTTATATGGATATTTTGCATAACATATTTATATGGAAATTTTGCATAACATATTTATATGGAAATTTTGCATAACCTGTAATAGAGTTTTAAAAATGCTGTACTTTATTTCATACAATTTGTCTATAAGTAACAGAATTGTAATTTGAAAAGGAGAAGTGGAAGCAACAAAATATCTAAAAAAAAAAAACATAAGAAATGAGTATAGACAAAACGAAGAAAAACTCCCAAATTGACAGAATAACGAAAATAGGGACATGGAACAAAATATCTTTAAATGCTAAGGAGTAAAACATAAGGAAATATTAGAAATTTTTAGGATGTTTTATTAAAATTTGCGATCACTAAGGACCAGATTCCTCATTCGGCTCTTACTTCACAAAAATATTTAGACGTTTTGAATTACATTTAGAATATTTCAATACGTATATCAAGCTGAAATCTTGCCACTCAAATAAATCTTCAACTTTCATTTCCAAAATATTTGTTTTTTGACACATTTATGACGCACTCCTTGCGCCACTTTTTTCTTTATTTTGAGTTCTTTTTCTACCCTGTGGTGAAATGAATCAGCAAAAACACACATCTCATGCAAAATCAAATTAAATCATCTACAAGATTTTCTTATTTGTGCAATGTAATTCATCTTATAACTTAGTTATTTAACGTCTGTCATGATGAAACGAAAATTATTTAGAAATGTTCTGTTATTAATTATAGACAAAATACTAAACAAATCATAAGCTAAATAACATCGTGTTACATACCTTTATTTTTTATTATCATAAAGGTAATTTTTAAAATTAGCAACAAAAGATTTCACTAGATTGAATACGGAATTTCCAATTGTCTTCCATTATTATTAGCAAGGATAATTGACGAAACTGATAGTTGCTAAGGTAACATAAGCGTATCTTGTAAATTCCAAGATATTTAAGTGTACATTTTTGAGTTAAGACTAAAATATCTTAGTAATTGATAGATACAGCTAATTTTTGTAGTAATATTCAATTCAATTCAATTTATTTATTTACATTGACAAGTATGTGCAGTCGTGCTCACATAAATCTAGTACACACAATTGACATTGCTATATAAAATTGCTATTGTAACCTAATGTCTTGTACTAGATTTATGTGAGCATGACTGTACATACATAGGTTTGACAATGCAAAACGTCATACACAATATTTAAAGAAGATTCGCCAACTTTTATGAATTATTTTTATTGTGAAATGATAAATTTAAATAGTAACAATAAACTCTTTGACAAAAGGCTACTTTCGTTTTGTTTAAAAGTTTTATGACAGCCCACTTTCTAAATAGGTCGTTCAAATTTAGTTAGTTTTTTTTTGTATGTATGTTCGAGATTGAATATGCAAATTGCTGGAGGTGAATTTTGTGGGAGAAGTTTGAAAAATAGTTTGTGTACTTACGTATCTACAAGGAACGCGATTTCAGCGCGGTAAATGAGATTTTCGGGGGGTGGGGGGCGCTGTTTCACTTTCTCCGGCCGCCGGAACCCGGACGTCCGGGTCCGGGACTCGCGCCCACCGGAGCCCCGGAGCCCCAGACTCGCTCCGGAGCCCCAGTGCGCAGATTAAATACATATGTAATCCGAATTACAGGGGGCCGAGCACTAAACTAAAGCGGGCCCATTATAAATTAAGCGACAATAGGGGGCGACAGAGAGGGATCAAGGGGGCCCGGTACGAGCCAGCATCCAGCCGGTTTTCCGTATCAAGATGGCCGCGTGCGTCGCTCCGTCTGTGTGCGTTTTCGGTGGACGTGTGTGAGTGCATGGCCTGCAATGGCAACAGCAACAACTTGCGCGCCAAGAGAGAGAAAGAGAGAGAATGATAAAAGCGGTGGGATAGAGGGAGAGCGACGGGTCCGGGATCCATCGATCCGCCCCCGCGGACCTGGGGGACAGGGTGCAGACGTCTGGGCCTCCCCCGTCCGGGAACACGTCGCTTTCAATTAAGGGAGCAACAAGCGATCCCGGATTCGATTCTAATCGCGAAATTGGGCCAGCCGTCCGGGGGTTAATCGGATGCCCGTTAAGCTCCCGGATATCCAGAGAGGAGTGTGAAGGAGAGAAGGGATGGTGAAGGCGCAGGGCTGAGGAGCCCCAAAGCACCGCAAGTTTCGAACAAACTTTCTCCCTCGAGCGGCTAATGAATCGCGGTTTAGCAGCCTGTCCACCTCGACCTGGATACAGATGGGATAAGTAGGTACAGCACACGACAGATTTTATTATCCATAAAATATTGGTGCCCAACCATTAGTGCCCAATAATGCAAATTAAAATAATCACCTCCAACCATTCGGTTCAAGAATGAAGAAACATGTAAGCTCAGAGGAAACTGCATTAGTATTCAGTAGTATATTTATAATATAATATATTGTGATCAAATATTATCTTTGTTTTCTATAGAATGATAAAATTTAAAGAAAAAAATGCTTAAAATACGAAGTTACTAAAACTTATAGTATATTTATAATATAATATATTGTGATCAAATATTATCTTCGTTTTCTATAGAATGATAAAATTTAAAGAAAAAAAATGCTAAAAATACAAAATTACTAAAACTGCCTAAATTTAATTTTAGTAGTAATAGTAATAGCAGCAGAGCCGTAGAATTATGGTATTTTTTTTTTACCAAAGTCACCCCTCTGTTTGCAACACATCAGTTCTCGGTGGTGGACTAATGGACAAGTTGCGTATTTCACATTCTATCATCACCCACCCTCTATCTACCCGGCAAGATGCTCGACGCAATTTGGGATGACATTTCGCAGCTCCCCACTATCGGCATACTTGGGGTAAAGTGTTAAAACTTTTGATATAAAACGAACTACGGCCTACAGAATAACGCCTTTATTAAAGGGGATTATGCAGATTGTTGGATGTGATAAGGACCGAGTTAAACAGAGAATTGAAATTTTCACTATAGAAATTACATTGTGTAGTTGGATATAAAGAGTTGAAGGGACAAATGAATTTTCAACTATAGAATATATTGTTATATATTTTGTAAAATTGTAAAATTGTAATATGTTGTAAATTTAATTTCCAACTATAGAATATATTGTTATATAAAGTGTAGAGTTGAAAGTGATAAAAGGAGCCAAAGAGATAAAGCGCTGATTAGATATTTGAAATGCGCATCTATAGATTTCTGTACCTACTACTGAAAGTTAGATGGGTCAATTAAATAGACACAGTTGGAAGCGATAAGGAGCTAAAGAGATAAGGTTGCGAAGAAGAGATAACAGAAATGTGCATCTATAGATTTCTGTACCTAGTAACTTTTCTGTACCTAGTACTTACAGTTAGATGGATCAGTTAAATAGACATAGTTGGAAGTGATTACGAGCTAAAGATATACAGGATCTGAAGAAGAGGTAATTGAAATGTGCATCTACAGATTTCTGGACATAGTACTTTTTCTGTACCGTGTACTTACAGTTAGATGGGTCAGTTAAATAGACATCGTTAGAAGTGAAAACGATCTAAAGAGATAAATATCAGAAGAAGAGATAATGAAATGTGCATCTATGCATTTATGTAACCCAGTACCTTTTATATACCAGGTACTTACAGTTAGATGGGTCAGTTAAATAGACATAGGTGGAAATGAAAATGAGCTAAAGAGATAAGTATCAGAAGAAGCGATAATTGAAATGTGCATCTATACATTTTTTAACCTAGTACCTTTTATATACCCGGTACTTACAGTTAGATAGGTTAGTTAAATAGACATAGTCAACATAGTAAAGAGATAAGTATCAGAAGAAGAGATAATTGAAATGTGCATCTATACATTTCGTAACCTAGTACCTTTTATATACCCAGTACTTACAGTTAGATGGGTCAGTTAAATAGACATAGTTGGAAGTGAAAACGAGCTAAAGAGATAAGTCTCAGAAGAAGAGATAATTGAAATGTGCATATATACATTTCTGTAAGTAGTACCTTTTATATACCTGGTACTTACAGTTAGATGGGTCAGTTAAATAGACATAGTTGAAAGTGATAAGAAGTTAAAAATATGAGGGTACTGAGGAAGAGATAATTGAAATGTGCATCTATAGATTTCTGTACCTAGTACCTTTTCTGTACCTAGTACTTACAGTTAGAAGTGATAAGGAGTTAAAGAGGGAATTGAAGTTTTAATCTATAGAAATGTATGTATATAAGTAATATATGTAAATATGTTTGTAAGTAATGTATACAAGTATGTATGTAACTAATGTATGTAAATGTGTAAGTACGTATCATATGTAAATATATTTGTAAGTAATGTATATAAGTATGTATGTAACTAATGTATGTAAATGTGTAAGTACGTATCATATGTAAATATGTTTGTAAGTAATGTATATAAGTATGTATGTAACTAATGTATGTAAATGTGTATGTACGTATCATATCTAAATATATATCATAGTAATGTATATAAGTATGTATGTAAGTAATGTATGTAAGTACGTAAGTAAGTAAGTAGATATGTATGAATAGGAAGAGATAATTAGAAAATTGAAATATGCTAATATGCTAGTATCTGTAGGTTTCTGTACTTAGTACTTACAGTTAGATGTGATAAGGAGTTAGAGAGATAATAGAAGTTTTAATCTATACCAATGTACAGAAAGTCTAGTTGGATGTGTTTAGGAGTTGAAGAAAAAATAGAAATTTTCAACAGAAATGTACAGTCACCACATAATCATCAAACTGTAATCTCTGTAATTTGTTCAAAAGAACAAATGTTAATAGCTTGTAGATGAATTTTGACTCAAAGGCTTTTTTTTTTTAAATAAATTTAGTGGACTTCTTTAATAATAATTCATAAATTATATTTACATGAACTATTCAAAGAATAATAGTCATGGGATTTAGAAGATATGATAATAGTCAATAGTACTTTCAATGCCTACATTTAGAAGAAAGAATAAACCAAGCCAGATTTCTTCGTCTAATAATTATTTAATTATATTTACATGATTATTCAAAGGATAGTTGTAGAATTTAGAAGATGTGAAAATAGTTTTCATTATTTAAAAAAAAACGAAAACCATAACTAGAAGATAATCTTAAACTGCATATTCTTGTATTACTACAAAATTTCGTAACTTTACTTAGTCATGGGATTTAGAAGATATGAAAATAGTCAATAGTACTTTCAATGCCTACATTTAGAAGAAAAAATCTAAAACCAGATTTCTTCGTCTAATGATTAATTAATTATATTTACATGATTATTCAAATGATAGTTGTAGAAATTAGAAGATATGAAAATCGTTTTCAATATTAAAAAAAAAAAACGAAAACCATAACAAGAAGATAATCTTAAACTGCACATTCTTGTAGTACTACAAAATTTCGTAACTTTACTTACTTGCTATGGGAAAATTTGTTATGAAAATTTTGTCGATTTTTACCTAAACTGACTAATATATCAATAATCTTCGGAGTTATTAGAGTTTCCTTTTGTTTGGCACATGAATTTATAATTTAAAAAAATGAGGATAATATCAAAACTGGGTGTACTGACTGAAAAATCAATAAACTTCGGAGTAATTAGAGTTTCCTTTTTTTTGGCACATGAATTTATAATTAAAAAAATTGTGGTCTAATGATTAATTAATTATATTTACATGATTATTCAAAGGATAGTTGTAGAATTTAGAAGATATGACAATAGTTCTCAATATTAAAAAAAAAACGAAAGCAATAACTAGAAGATAATCTTAAACTGCATATTTTTGTAGTACTACAAAATTTCGTATCTTTACTTGCTATAGGAAAATTTGTTATGAAATAATTGTTGATTTTTACCTAAACTGACTAATATATCAATAAACTTCGGAGTCATTAGAGTTTCCTTTTTTGGCAGATGAATTTATAATTAAAAAAATTGTAGATAATATCAAAATTAGGTGTACTGACTATTAAATCAATAAACTTCGGAGTTATAAGAGTTTCCTTTGTTTGGCATATGAATATATAATTAACAAAAAATTGTAGATAATATCATAATTATCAATTCAATTTAATTTTAACTAAATACATATAAACAATTGTTGCCATTGATTTCTGTGTGAATTAATTTACATAATTATTTAAATATAATTCACATCAATCAATCGATTGAAAAAAAAATCATATGTTCTTATCAATATGTTCTGAAAACAACTAAATTTTATTGAATATTATTAAAAAAGAACTTTGATGAAAATATTATTATATGGGGTCGATAGCCCAATAAAGATCGATTAGATATATATATATATATATATATATATATATATATATATATATATATATATATATATATATATTATTATAATTATTTGTAATTTAAATATTATTTTTTCGAATAAATCATGTGCATTTTACAGGCTCAGTTGCTAAAAATCGGTTGTTACCCACATGAAATTTTTAATATTTTTAATGAATAAAAAAATTTGAGCATAATTATTAAATAATTAAAATAATTAATTGTTATTCATGAATGAAAATGTATTGATAAATATAAAGTTATCATTGCATAGAGATACCTACATACTGATTTTTTGAGAAATCAGAGGAATGGCCGGTTGCCGTCGGATCCTACTGAATCCCAACATCGTATGTATCAATATCAATACCATATCAATCAGGTGTATGTATCAATAATATTGCGCATACCATCATGTTCAAATGTAAGCAAATAACTTTCAATTTTAATATTATTTGTATATAAATCTTACAATTAACAATTAATGTCATAATTTTTTCACAACAATTCTATTTGCTAGATTATAAAATTTCATACTTCCAAATAATCGTCAGTCAAATTTGATATAATTAATAACATAATTGTTTCACAACAATACTATTTGCTAGATTATAAAATTTCATACTTCCAAAAAATCGTCAGTCAAATTTGATATAATTAATAACATAATTTTTTCACAACAATACTAGTTGCTAGATTATAAAATTCCATACTTCCAAAAAATCGTCAGTCAAATTTGACATAATTAATAACATATTTTTTTTACAACAATACTATTTGCCACATTATAAAATTTCATAGTTCCAAAAAATCGTCAGTCAAATTTGATGTAGTTAATGAGATAATTTTTTCACAACAATACTATTTACTGGATTATAAAATTTCAAACTTTCAAAAAATCGTCAGGTACATTTGATATACCTCAAGCAAATCTATGTAAGCGAATCATAACTTTGTACTAAAGTATGAATTGTGAACTATGAAATCGTTGACTTCATCAAAAAAAATGTAACAGTACTTATATACTTTTGTTACTTTATATGTGTTTTATTTGTCAACAGTAATTACTACTTTGAACTACTTTACTATTTACTACTTTCTACTTACTTTTTTGAAAATACCAGTATTACTCTTAAATTATTTTTTCGTCCATACGTAGATATGAAATTATTGCTGCAAGATAATTTTTTTTCCCGAATATTAATCGAAGCAGAATGGTTTAAAATGTACTATGTACAAAGATAATATTTCGTTTTCTCCTATAGAAGATGAGGTAGAATGGAATAAGTACATTCGGTAAATTAGTAAATTATAGTAGTAGTAACTTTTTAATGCAGTATTGTTACAGTTACAATTAAGAGAATATATTTCAGAGAAAGAGAAGTGGTAACAATTTTTTTTAGGTTATCGAGCTGCAGTCTTTCTTCATTTAGAAAAACATTTTATAAGAAATTTGTTAACATTTTAGAGAATATAGTTTAGATAAACATTTCGTACGAAATTTGTGAAATATTATTAGACATATCTATTCACTTAACTTATTTTGCTCATCGCACGAAATATAATCAAGTATTTATACAGATGTCAAGGTCAGAATCATAAAAAATCTAAAAATCTACACAAATTGCTATAACATGAACCCAGCTGAAACGTTCTATTTCTGTTACATCCGTTTGAATTAGCGCTACTAGCATGCAAAATATTTTCTAGGCAATGATAGGCAATCAGTATATACACATTTGTATAGCATGCTAAATATTTTCTAGGTAATAAGGGAAATCAGAATATACAAATTTGTATTAGATGCAAAATATTTTCTAGGCAGTGAAGGGCAATCAGAATATACACATTTGTATAGCATGCAAAATATTTTCTAGGTAATGAAGGGTAATCAGAATATACAAATTTGTATTATTAAGTATTCGGCAATCACATAATCTCTCTTACTTCTATCAAAAGTATAATTAATAGTAACAGTAATAGTTTTATTTCTTATTGATATTATAGGATTTCATTCAACCAGTTTTAAAATTATTAGACATTCTAAGTCAGAATTAATACAAATTTCGTAAGAATCAGTTTTATCTATCAAATTTGTAAGACTGAACTAAGGTTTTTTTTATTAAACTAGATACATGCAGATTTTACCCGAAAAATCAAATTGTTAAAAATACCGTCTGCAAAATGTACCTTTGTGACGTGTATACCTACGTACCTATAGGTAATATAAATACAAATTGCGACACAAATACTTATGCGAAACACAATAACATTTAAAAAAAAAAAAAATTTGTATGGTTATCTCTCGATATGCTTCTACCAAATCTTCTACTTCTATTAAAATTATAATTTATAGTAAAAGAAATAGTTTTAATTTGTATTGGTATTATAAGATTTCATTGATACAGTTTTAAAATTATTATACAATCAAAATCAGAATTAATACAAATTTCGTAAGAATCAGTTTCATCTATCAAAATTATGAATGAAACTGAACTGCTAAGGGTTATTTATTAAACTAGATACATACAGATTTTACCCGAAAAATCAAATTGTTAAAAATTCCGTCTGCAAAATGAAAAATGTTTACTGTACCTTTGGGCTGTATATAGATATGTACTTACAAGTAATATAAATACAAAATGCAATAGAAATACTTATGCGAAACACAATAATATTTTTTTTTTTAATTTTGTATGATTATCTCTAGATTTGCTTAACGCAGTTTTGTAATTAGATCAAAATTAATACAAATTCTGCAAGAATGCTATTTATGTTATTTCTGCTATTTTTTATAAGAATGCTATTTAATGAAATTCTAAAAATTGAAGTACTTAATACAAATGATATTTATACTTAATTATATCCGAGATATATCAAGTTTATTGAACGATTTATTTGCACAACAAATTTAACATTTTTCATATGCTTAGCCACGATTTTTATTAAAGTTTTTATACTTAATTCAAATTATATTTATACCTAATTATATCCGAGATATATCAAGCTTATTGAACGATTTATTTGCACCGCAAATATAACATTTTTCATGTGCTTAGCCACGTTTTTTTTTTTAAATGTATGTGCCTAATACAAATTATGTTTATACCTAATTATATCCTAGATATATCAAGCTTATTGAAGGATTTATTTGCACACAAATTTAACATTTTTCGTGTACTTAGCCATGACAATGTTATGCCAAGCAAATGGGATCAATAAACTTACAGATGCATATCAGGGAGAGGATTTACATGTCTGGCAGTACTGTCTGGCAGCTCTAAAAATATGTGGGTAGATAAACTGATGCCACAATGTATGATATAATAAGTTAGCATTGAATGTGCTTCGATGACAAGAGCCGTAGCTGAACTCTGTGCCAAAAACGCAGAAAGCAAATATGAAAATGAGGAGATCAGAGGTTTTACATTGCATATCTAAAGTAAGATAAATGGGTTAGTGGAAGTAATAGAGTAAAGTTGTTTTATTTAATTCGTATATCTAAAGCTTGTGGCAATGTTATTTTTCACGTAAAAAAATTAAAAATGTACAAAATAAATCATCAAAACTAATTTAAAACTACTTATCATTAAGAATTTTAAAAGATCGTGTTTTTCTTCATATATAATCAAGTTCCTGTAAGGAACATTATGTTTATGTCTTTATAGGTATTGTGCCAAAAACGAATTATTAGTTGGTATTACACCAGTGTTAATGTACTCACTGCTATGCCAGATATAAATGATAATAAAAAATATATAATGACAGAAAACATCATTACTATTAATATTATTACTATATATATATATATATATATATATATATATATATATATATATGTATATATACAGGGTGTCCCATATTTTAATACCTATAAGTATGACTGATAACTATAAGGCAACGTGTGTGAATTAGACAAATTAGCTTAATTATAAATACAAGCAAGCGGAAACACCCCATGAGGGATCGAAAGTCTAATAAAGACTGTTTCTTTCTCCTTAAAGACAAGTCACAGTCTTCTTCAAATTGCCATTTTTTTTAAATTACTTGATGTAATGGGCGATACCCAAATTTTACATTGATACACCCTGTATATGTGCGATTATAAAATTTATGATCGATTCCTCATAACAATTTCAACAATATTTGCAACAAAATAGTATCGTAAATGCAGACACGTCCCTCGTGTAAACATTTTTTTTTGCAATGTACCGCCGGGTGGGCCATTAATCGGGCAATTAAAACTCCACCGGCGAGTGTGCAAATGCTCATTAATTAATTCATCACGCGTCATTTGCCGCACGCGCTGTGCAAACTAATTTGCAACGTGACGCACTCGCAATGGACTGTTAAAGTAGAATAAACGCCATTCGCAGATTGCGTCAACAATTACAACGACAAAAAAAAAATGTTGCGCCAATATTTGCATGAGAGTGAAAGGATGACGCGAAAATGCACCAATAGTTCAGCTAAGGTGTGAAATTTGATTCAATATTTAAGCAAATCATCAAAATTTAATGAGCTTACGCCCAAAACTTTTGTAAGAAACCTTGCTGATAAAAACATGTAGGTAGACTAAAAAATTCTACATCCACTTGTCTAATTTCAAAGTTTTGATGGAAAAACTAGTTTTTCCTTCAAAACTAGAAGAAACTAGAAGAAAATTGTAGTAGTTTGTAATTGCTGATGAAAATTTGTGGATGTTAATGAATGATTATTTTCATAGTATACCAATACTTCAGCTAAGGTGTGAAATTTGATTCAATATTTAAGCAAATTATCAAAATTTGATGAGCTTATGTCCATAACTTTTGTAAGAAAACTCGCTCATAAAAACATGTAGATAAACTAAAAACTAAAAAAAGTTCTACGTCAACTTGACTAATTTCAAAGTTTTCATGGAAAAACTAGTTTTTCCATGAAAACTAGAAGAAACTACAAGAAAATTATAGTATTTTGTAATTTCTGATGAAAATTTGTGGATGTTAATGAACGATTTTGTTCTTTGTATCCCAATAGTTCAGTTAAGGTGTGAAATTTGATTCAATATTTAAGCAAACTTTCAATCAAAACTACAAAAAACTAGAAGAAAATTGTAGTATTTTATAATTGCTGATGAAAATTTGTGGATGTTAATGAATGATTATTTTCATAGTATACCAATACTTCAGCTAAGGTGTGAAATTTGATTCAATATTTAAGCAAATCATCAAAATTTAATGAGATTACGTCCAAAAGTTTTGTAAGAAAACTTGCTGATAAAAACGTGTAAGTAAACTAAAAAATAATAAAAATTCTACGTCCACTTGACCAATTTCAAAGTTTTCATGGAAAATCTAGTTTTTCCATCAAAACTAGAAGAAACTACGGAGTATTTAAGAAACTAAGAAACGTTACGTAGTATTTTGTAATTGCTGATGAAAATTTGTGAACGTTAATGATTGATTATTTTCATTGTATATATTGTCAAGTTTGGTCTTTATAATGTTTGAATAGTAACCATTAAAATATTTGGTTGTCTGTAAATTGTTTGTCCAAAGTTTTAATTTTTTAGAAATCTTGTCATTTTTGTTGCTTATCATGATGAGTATACGTTTATTTAAAAAAATTCATGAAAATTTTGCCAGGTTTTGTTGTTAATCATTGAAATGTACGGTTTTCCGTAAGTGGCGTGTTATTAATGTTTATTGTTCTTAATAACTTTTGTAGAAAATATTATTGTTTGTTAGTAATGATACAAATGTAGTGTTATAACAAAAGTTTTGTTGAAAATGAGTCAGTTTTTCCAGTTACTGAGAAATATAAGATTACCTGTAGGAAATTTTGTTTGGCATTTTGTATGTTACTTGTAAAAATATAACGCCGACAACAGGAAAGACTAGAAAAATGTGGAAGCAGTTAGTTACTCAGTGCTAAATGATGATGATGTTGACTCATGAAAATGTGCGATTGTTATGGTGCAAACTTTGTCCGTGTCCTTCACTTTGGTGTATTATCCAGATGATAATGATGATGACGACTCGTGAAAATATGCAATTGTAAATTACTTTTGGTAAATTTTTTATCATATGTATAGCTAATAATGAAAATATACGATATTTTTTATAAATGATCCAGATGATAATGATGAGGATGATGACTTGTGAAAGTATGCAATTGTAAATTACTTCTTGTAAAAGTTGTATCATGTTTAGACCTAATAATGAAAATATACGATAATTTTTATAAAAAAATTGACAGATTTTTCTGCTATTGTCGAAAATGTACGATTGTCAATAACTTTCTGAAGATATTTATAATGATTTTCATTGTTGATGATAATTTTTTTGGCTATTGTTACCATTTTGGATGATGATCATGTAAACTTAGTAAACATCAGTAAAAATTAGTAGTAAAAATTAGTAAACTTAGAGTTATTGAAAAGTTTTGGTGGAAAGCTGTCAGTTTTTTCTATTAATAATCGAAATGTCCAGAATTGTGTACGTTTTGAAGAAAATGTCAACAGTTTTCGGTTTATAATCATAGATATGAGCATGCTTTTAAAATTTTGAGAAAACTTAATTACATATGTGTATTGTTAACACATTTTCATGTTAAACAGTGAAATGTTTTGGTGGAAGCCATGTTTACAAATTTTTACTCTAATTTTTACTAATATTTACTAAGTTTACGTGATCAACAACCAAAATGAAATGTATTTATGGTACATGCAGAGCATATAATACAAAAATTTCTACAAAATTCGTTAACAACTGCACATTCCCATGAAGCCTTGTTTACATTTTTCATAAATCAATGTTTGTTAGCCCATTTTCATCGGCATATCTGCCTCCTCCTGGTCTATTCTGTTATAGAAAATATTCAGAAATTGCTTAAACTGTATTAACAATACAAATATGTAATTGAGTATAGTATATTGTTTTATAATCATCGATATCTCAAAATTTTTAAGATATCGGTGCTTTTAAACCAATATATGTTAGCATTTTCTTCAAAACGTAGACACTACTGTAGATTGGTTTATAATAATCTATATCTCATAATTTTGAAGATATCGATGATTATAAACCAATATATGTTAGTGTTTTCTTCAAAACGTAGACACTTCTGAAGATTTGAATTATAAACAGGAAAAAATGGTAGCTTTCCACCAAACCTTTCATTAAAAGTTATAATGAAAATATTGCCAGTATTTGTTATTAATCGTTAAACTATAAAAGCTTGAGTAGGTTTTGAAGAAAATGTTAACATTTTATTTATTGCTGATCATGTTGTATCCCAATTAGTAAGAAACCTCTTATAAATATGTGATTGTTACATAAGTGTAACAATCATAATTGTTCAATTGTTAAGTGATCACAATCACCAAGTATACATAGTGATGTAAGTTTTCAGGTAAATGTATGCAATATTTTGCTGCAATCACAAAAATATGCAGTTATTGATAAGTGCCAATGCAGTTTAAATTTTGTTGTTGTTAATCGTAGAAATATTTAGTTTTCCACAAATGTGGGATTTTTTATTTCTAAACGTAAGAATCTAGAATTGTTATTTATAAACTTAAACAAAATGTATTTTTTATGTTGTTAATCAGCAGTGTAATCGTTATTAATTTTCGATATTTACAGTTATTTAGAAATTGTTGACGAAACAACTGGCGTTTAGTTTGGCATTTTTCGTACTGATAATTTGGAAAATATGCCGTTATTTAAACTTTGTTTTGACACTGTCTAAACAACATTGTCTTTGACACTCTTTGGCACTTGGAAAAAAATCTGGTAGTTATTAAGTGGAAACGTAGAAATCTGCAATTGTTATTTATAAACTTAAACAAAAGATTTCTCTTTATGTTGCCAATTGGCATGTCAATCGCTATTAATTTTCGACATGTGCAGTTATTTAAAAATTGTTGACCAAAAAAATTGGCGTTTTGTTTGGCATTTTTCGTACTGTTAATTAAGAAAATATGCAGTTATTTAAACTTTTTATGAAAAGGTTGGCATGTTCATTGTTTTGACACTGTTTATACAACTTTGTCTTTGATACTCTTTGGCGCTTAGAAAAAATCTGCTAGTTATTAAGTAGAAACGTAGAAATCTGCAATTGTTATTTATAAATTTAAACAAAAGATTTTTTTTTATGTTGCCAATTGGAATTTCAATCGCTACTAATTATGGACATGTGCACTTATTTATAAATTGCTGACGAAACATATGGCGTTTAATTTGGCATTTTTCGTACTGTTAATTAAGAAAATATGCAGTTATTTAAACTTTTGACGAAAAAGTTGGCATTTTCTTTATTTTGACACTGTCAAAACAATATTGTCTTTGACACTCTTTGGCACTTATAAAAAAATCTGATAGTTATTAAGTACAAACATAGCAATTTGCAATTGTTATTTATAAACTTAAACAAAAGATATTTTTTATGTTCCCAATTGGCATTTCAATTGTTATTAATTTTGGACATGTGCAGTTATTTAAAAATTGTTGACGAAACAATTGGCATTTAGTTTGGCATTTTCCGTTCTGTTAATTAAGAAAATGTATAGTTATTTAAACTTTTGATGAAAAAGTTGGCATATTCTTTGTTTTGACACGTCTAAACAACACTATTTTTGACACTCTTTGGCACTTTGGCAAAAATCTGGTAGTATTAAAATAAATTTCGCATTTATTTATGCCGTTGATTATTGAAATGTGCAATTAATTTAAGTGTTGATAAAATAATTGGCATTCTGGTTGATTCTTTTAGTTGTTTTTTTCTTTCTGTTAATCATAGAAAAAAATTAAATATTGAATAGTCAATCCTAATATTAAATTAAAAATTGAATTGAATTGATTTTTTAAATAGAAATCGTTATTAAATATAAAGTGAAATATTGACGTTTTGTTAAAAACTTGTTGAAATGGAAATGTGCAAAAGTTCGGAGGGAAATTGTTTGTTGTTTTTGATACACACAGAAAAAGACTGGTATATTAAGAAATTTTAAAGAATTTATTATCTTCGTTTTCTAATCCTGAGAAAAAAAAATTAATTGTTTAAATAAGAACATTTTTGTATTCTAGAAAAGATACCCAAAATGATCTCCATTTACTTCCTGGCAATAATGAACACGCAGAATAAAATTTTGCAATATATTTTTAAAACGTGTTATTTCTGGTAAACGTTTTCGGTCTTTAATTTAAGTACAAATTAGAGGCGATTTATCAAAGAGCTGTAAATTATAGAAACATGCAGTTGTTCAAGTTCTGATGGCAATGTGCTGGCAGTAATGCATTTTTCGTAATATTTCTTAAGCACGGAAGTGAGCAGAAACCGCAGTTTATAAGTTTCAGGTGAAATGTTGGCATTTTTTTACATGCTAAGGTATTACAAGTTTTAGCATAAATGGCGTATTTTACATGTTTCTGTATAACAAGTTTTAAAATTTAATATTTCAGGTGATATGTTGGTATAATTTACATGCTAAGGAATAACAAGTTTTAACATAAATGTGTTCATAATAAGTTTCACGTTATATTTTTGTCTAATCATGAAAATATAAGGTAACTTTTAAGTTTTCATGAAAAATCTTGAAATATTGCATTACGCTGGCATATTTTTGTCTAATTATGAAAATATAAAGTTTCCATAACGATTCAAAATTTAATTGAAAGAATTTTTCTATTTCTTTCTTATATCATAATTTTTAAAACTTTAATTACTTTATAAATATATAAATTTGGATAAAAAAATCTTGAAATTTTGATCATGCTGGCATATTATTGGCTAATCATAAAAATATCAGGTTGCTTTGAAGTTTGCATAAACTATTGTATTATTTGATAGCTAATTGTAAAAATACAAGGTTAATTATTGACTTTAAAATATTTGTACACACAATAACTTACACATATGCACACATTGAATTGCATTTTTATATTTGCAGTATTGAAGGTGAACTTGATGATTAACGTGATTTACAATGGTTGCAGAACTTACGTATTAACATAAATGCAGGCAAATGTTCGCCTAACCACAAAAATATATAGAAATACAAGAGTGTTCATTCACTTAATAATATTTGTATTCATGATAACCTGCATATCTGCACATATTGAATTGTATTTTCATATTTGCAGTATTGAAGGTGAACTTGATGGTTAACGTGATTTGCAATGGTTGCAAGAAATGCGTTAGAACATAAATGCTGGCAATTTTTTTGTCTAATCACGAAAATATGACGATATTTATAAGTTTCAACAAAAATTTGAAAAATTGGCTATCTAATTAGGTATAGAAATACAAGTATATTCATTAACTTAAAAATATTTGTCTTGTGAGTACATCTGTATATCTGTACACGTTCAATTTTGCATTGAATTTTTATATTTACAGAATTGAAGGTGAACTTGAGTTATATTTTAACATAAATACTGGCAACTTTTAACCGAATCATAAAAACATGAGGTTACTTGTAAGTTTGCATCAAATTTTTTTTACTAATAGACTGCTAATTGTAGAAGTACAAGAGTGTTCATTGGCTTACAAATATTTTTACTCAAAATAACCTGCATATCTGTACACATTCAATTTTGCATTGAATTTTTATATTTGCAGTAATGAAGGCAAACTTGAGTTATGTTTTAACATAAATGCTGACAACTTTTCGCCGAATTATGTATATATGAGGTTACTTGTAAGTTTGCATCAAAAGTATTGTATTATTTGATTACTAATTGCAGAAATACAAGGCTGTTTATTGATTTTAAAATATCTGTACTTACAATAACATGCATATCTACACATATTGAATTGCAGTTTCATATTTGCAGTATTGAAGGTGAACTTGATGGTTAACCTGATTTGCAATTGTTGCAGGAATTATGTGTTAACCTAAATGCTGGCAAATTTTTGTCTAATCAAGAAAATATGAGGACATTTATAAGTTACAACAAAAATTTGAAACATTTGATTGCCAACTACAGAAATACAAGTGCGTTCATTCACTAAAAAATTTTTGTACTCACAATAACCTGCATATCTGCACACATTCAATTTTGCATTGAATTTTTATATTTGCAGTATTGAAGGTGAACATGAGTTATGTTTTAACATAAATGCTGACAACTTTTCGCCTAATCATGAAAATATGATGCTAGTTGTAAGTTTGCATCAAATATATTGTAATAGTTGATTGCTAATTGTAGAAATACAAGAGTGTTCATTGGCTTACAAATATTTTTACTCAAAATAACCTGCATATCTGCACCCATTAAATTTTTCATTGAATTTTTATATTTGCAGTATATTTGCAGTATTGAAGGCGAACATAAGTTATGTTTTAACATGCTGGCAACTTTTCGCATAATCATGAAAATATGATGTTACTTGTAAGTTTGCATCAAAATTTTTGTATAATTTGATTGCTAATTGCAGAAATACAAGGCTGTTCATTGGTTTTAAAATATTTGAACTCACAATAACCTGCATATCTACTCACATTAAATTGCATTTTCATATTTGCAGTATTGAAAGTGAACTTGATGGCTAACGTGATTTGCAATGGTTGCAAGGATTATGTTTTAATACTAATGCTGGCAAATTTTTGTCTAATCACAAAAATATAAGGATATTTATAAGTTACAACAGAAATTTGAAACATTTGATTGCTAATTATTAGTAGTTAAGCAACAAGAGTTCTAACGCAGGTTAGGTTAGTTTGAGATTAAATTACTCGCGATTTCCGCAATAAACCCATTGTTACTGCCCGCGGTAATTGATTAATCCGCCAATCAAACCGCGGATTAAATTAATCGAAAACTAACCTAACCGGCGTTAGAACTCTTGTTGCTTAACTACTATTATACAAATACAAAACTGTTCATTGGCTCAAAAATATTTGTACTCACAATAACATGCATATCTGCACATATTGAATTGCATTTTTATATTTGCAGTATTGAAAGTGAACTTTATGGTTAACGTGATTTGCAATGATTGCAGCAACTATGGTTTAACATAAATGCTGGATTTTTTTTGTCTAATCACGAAAATATGAAAATATTTATAAGGTTCGACAAAAATTTGATTGCTAATTTATAAAAATATAATACTGGTCATTGACTTAAAAATAATTGTACTCAAAATTCTTCTGCACACATTAAATTTTGCGTTGAATTTTTATATTTGCAGCATTGAAGATGAACTTAAGTTATGTTTCAACACAAATGCTGGCAACTTTTCGCCTAATCGTGAAAATAGGAGGTTACTTGTAAGTTTGCATGAAAAATATTGTATTATTTGATTGCTAATTATAGAAATACAAGGTTGGTCTATGAATTTCAAATATTAGTACCCACAATAACCTGCATATATGATTAAATTGCATTTTTATATTTGCAGTATTAAAGGTGAACTTGATGGCTAACGTGATTTACAATGGTTGCAGGAATTACGTAATAACATAAATGCAGGCAATTTTTTGTCAAATCGCGAAAATATGAAGACATTTATAAGTTTCAACAAAAAATTGAAACATCAGATGGCTTATTATAGAAATACAAGAGTGTTCATTCACTTTAAAATATTTGTACTCACAGTAACCTGCACATTTGCATTCAATTTTTATATTTGCAGTATTGAAGGCGAATTTGAAATATATTTTAACATAAATGCTGGAAACTTTTCGCCTAATCATGAAAATATGTTACTCATATGTATAATCATGAAAATATGAGGTTACTTATAAGTTTGCATCAAAAATCTTGTAATATTTGATTGCTAATTGTAGAAATACAAGGCTGTTCATTGGTTTTAAAATATCTGTACTTACAATAACATGCATATCTACACATATTGAATTGCAGTTTCATATTTGCAGTATTGAAGGTGAACTTGATGGTTAACGTGATTTGCAATTGTTGCAGGAATTACGTTTTAACATAAATGCTGGCAAATTTTTGTCAAATCACGAAAATATAAGGAGGTTTATAAGTTACAACAAAAATTTGAAACATTTGATTACTATTTATAGAAATACAAGAGTGTTCATTCACTTAAAATTATTTGTACTCATAATAACCTGCATATCTGCACATATTTAAATGCACTTTATGTCATAATGTCAATAAAACATTATTATTAATAAAAATTCTAAAGCACGGAAGTGAGCGGAAACAGCATCACTGTAAAAGTCTCAAGTGAAATACAAGTATACCTTTTTGTGTGTGCATGAATATTCATATCTTCAATATTCAAGGCGTGTTTGATGATTAATGTGATGTACAATAGGCAATACAAGACTGTTCACTGAATTCAAAATATTTGTACTCACAATAACCTGTATCTGTTCACGTTCAATTTTGCGTTGCATTTATATATTTGCAGTATTGAAGGCGTACTTGAGTTATGTTTTAACGTAAATGCTGGCAACTGTTTGCCGAATTACGTATATATGAGGTTACTTGTAAGTTTGCATCAAAAGTATTGTATTATTTGATTGCTAATTGTAGAAATACAAGGCTGTTCATTGGTTTTAAAATATCTGTACTTACAATAACATGCATATCTACACATATTGAATTGCAGTTTCATATTTGCAGTATTGAAGGTGAACTTGATGGTTAACCTGATTTGCAATTGTTGCAGGAATTATGTTTTAACATAAATGCTGGCAAACTTTTGTCTAATCACGAAAATATGAGGACTTATAAGTTACAACAAAAATTTGGAACATTCGATTGCCAACTATAGAAATACAAGAGCGTTCATTCACTTAAAAATATTTGTACTCACAATAACCTGCATATCTTATGCAATGCATTTTAATATTTGCAGTGCCCATTGAAGGTGATACAAACACGCGATTATTGCAGGGGTTATAAGTTCTTGAGGTAAATGTTTGCACTTTAGTTGTTATTCAAGGAAATTATTGAAGGGTGAACTCGCTGATTCATGTGATTTACTAACATGCGGTTGCTGCAAGTTTTCTGAGAGGCACGTTTGCGGTTTTTCAAGGAAATTGAAGAAAATCATTGAACGGTGAACTCGATGATTGATGGATTTACTAACATGCGATTGCTGCAAGTTTTTGAGAGGCACGTTTCCAGTTTTTCAAGGAAATTCAAGAAAATCATTGAACTCGATGATTGATGGATTTACTAACATGCGATTGCTGCAAGTTTTCAAGAGGCACGTTTGCAGTTTTTAAGGAAATACAAGAAAATTATTGAACGGTGAACTCGATGATTGATGTGATTTACTAAGATGTGTCTGCTACAAGTTCTTTTTGAGAGGCATGTTTGCAGACAAGGAAATTCAGTTTCAAGGAAATTTATAAGTTCTGGTGGAAATTAGTTTCTTGTAATTTTTCTTAGGTACGGTGCGATTGCTGCAAGTTTTTGAGAGGCACGTTTGCAGTTTCTCAAGGAAATTCAAGAAAATCATTGATCGCTGAACTCGATGATTGATGTGTTTTACTAACATGCGATTGCTGCAAGTTTTTTTGAGAGGCATGTTTGCAGTTTTTCAAGGAAATCTATAAGTAATTTTTTTGTAATTTTTCTTGGGTACGGAAATGAGCGGCTCTTGTTATTTGGGCAAGAATAATATTACGAACGCACGCACAGCACGCACGAGGGTCCACGGAGGCATGTGTTACTAACCTTTCTCTCGCGTTTCAAGATGGCGCCAGCGCTAAATCGCCGTTCATTACCGGTCTATTTACATGTTGATCGCGGTCAATTAGTTTTATTAGGCATTGTTTGCGGTGCTGCCGGTGATTACTCACGTGGGTATGTACGTGGAGCACACACGAACCGGTCGAGGTGATGGAGCTGCCGCTCGTTTATCAGTTTAGTCACGACGATGACGGCGATGACGGCGATGACGGCGATGATTTCGGCGATGAATGATAGGCGCGATGATGGGGCGGTGATCGGTCTTCTTCGCGTGCTGGAGGTGATGATGTCAGGGGTGGTAATTATGAGACGAAAGTTTGGTGAAAGTTTCGTGAAAGTTTTCGGGGGCTTATCACTTTTGCATGCAGTCTGTCTGCTTGGCGAGCAGTTGGGTATGGTTTGGTTAATCGCGAGAACCGAGGAGGATGGCGTGCAAGCGGAGAGCAACAAGCACATGTTGCCGGTAATTGGTGGGCTGGGTGGGTCGCGCAAAAGGTGTGTAATTAGTAAAGTAGGTTAGGTAGCTCACCTCCTGGTTGCCCGCGGCTGTCGAACACGACTAATGACTGTCACAGCACAGGCACCCTACACTCGCCGGGTTATACCTATAGGTATATGGCATGCGGATTGCATATAGCATATAGGAGGGGCCCAGCGCAGTCGTATACATCTTAGTGTTATGGCCGCTACTCACATTGGAAGATAGGCCATCAAGCATGTCGTATACCGCACAGCGAGCTGGCGATTGTAAAACTTTTAGGACACTTTGCGAACCCCCCTCGGCTGACGTCGGATCCGAACACTCTTCTAATATCCGGATGGCTCTCTCCGTCCCGCTCGCACCCGCTCCGCAGGGCCCATAAATCGTAAACATCCCCCTCACAGCGCCACCCCCGGCAACCCCATCCCCGTACGGAATTTTTGCCTCCCCGTACTTTAATTACCCCACCGGGACGCCCCTGGTGCGTCTTCGCGCACCAGGACCTGGTGCGCGCTCCTCCTGCTGGTCCCCGGCGCCTCCACTAGCACCCAAAAAAGGCAGCAGGAATAAAACCGGTGCGCGCCATATGCGGAATTGCATGCAGTGCACGCGACATGAATTTTTCATATCCGCCGCAAATAACCTTCCGGAACGGTATCGAGCGCCCTGAGAGGAGGAGGCGCAGCAGGAGGAAGGAGGCGGCGAAGGAGAGACGTCGGAGGCGGTGAAGGAGAGACGTCGGAGGCGGACGTGCCGGGGGCTAATTCGCGCTCACCGGCGCACACTGTGGCGGATCGGCATTCTGACCTTACTTTACTCGAAAAATGAAATTACACAATTCATTATAAAAAATAAAAATTATTGATCAAATATGTTTGAAGTTTTTGATCCCACTTAAAAAAAGTCAATATGTTTACTTTCGTGGCTGTGATAAGGCTCTATATTTGAAATTTGAAATAAGTAGCTATTTTAACAGGTTTTTGTTGCATTTTCAATAATTTATTGCAACCCTATAAAAAGAAAAGGAGCAAAAGTAAATATAAAACATTATTTATCAAACATTAGTTGTTAGCAATCCATAACTATAAATTCAATTAGGAATTGTGATATGCAAAAAAATATTGTTTTATCGCATATGGTCAAATTTGAGTGAAATTCAATTTCAAAGTAGATTATTTCAAATGTTCCAATCGATACACCTTTTTAAACTTATGAACATGAAAGGTTGAGCATTCCTTTAAAAAAATAGATATAATCTAGGTGCGTCAGCCTGCAATTTCAAAAGTTACAATTTTTTTCCCTTCGCAAGTTTTTGACATGATTACTATTATACAAGTTCATACGCCCATTTTCTGTATTTGGTAACAAATTTTTGTCACATATAAAAGTATGTACGCGTATGTCGGTTAGTACGTATATACGTCAGTGTGAGTACATTTAGAAATTTGTTTAGAATTTGCAAACTTTCAAGGCAAAACTCACTACATATTTCGATTTAGGAAAAAGAAATCTTTAATTTATATTTGTGTTATAAATAACTATACATAATATATAATAACCCACGACCTGTTTGATATGAAGCGACAAATTTCGCTCTATATGGCATGCGCATTTGTAAAAATTTTGCTGGCCCGCAGTTGCGCTGCCTACCTACGAGTGGGAATTTCAATTTCCACAAACTACGATTACCGTAACTGTAGGGCTCACAATACCGGGCCAAACGATCAATACGGATCCCATATATTTTATTTTCAAAAGCGGGATATTCCAAGAAATCATATTCTGATTAGATTTTTGTGCGACATTTAAACGTCATCGTAGGTAGGTGGCGCCAAATCGGGCGCAAACGCGGCGAAAATCACATGTAATTTGAAGAAAATGAAGAGCCCCAAGAGGCTAAAAATAAAGATTATAGAAACTATCGACAATTTTTCAGCAGAAAAACTTTGCGGAAATATACTAATACTGATATATTAAACATATTGATTATATCATCAGATCTTGTAATTAGTAACTACAGTGGAAGTATGAAGGAAACTTCTACTTTTTGTCCGGACGTGATAGATATTTTGGTCAATAAAGATTGTGAGACAGAAGATAGCGTGGATTCAGACGAAAAGCGACTAATATAAGTTTTGTTTTGTTTTTATACTTACACGCTTGCTAGATATACTTTTTTTTAAATTTATATTTGTTTCTGTTAATTAGAAATGACATATTTATAATTTCATATTGTCTAACGAAAAAGCCGTAAGCTACTTTTATTTTTTTTATTGTAATTGTAAATATATCTATACAATATGAACCATATTGTAAGTGGAATAACCAATATAAAAAAATCTGATGTGGGCAACATACGACTTTCCGCATATTAATAGGAATAAAAAGTTAAAATATAAATAAAAGAGAAATTGTACAAAATTTACAAAATGGTAAACATTAGATTTCAGCGAATTTTTTTTCGAAAAGCAAGAGTGCTATGAAATTTTGTTTTCTACAAAAGATGTGCAGTTTTAAGATGTCTTCAACTTTTATTGAAATATTATTCAGATATTTGTACTATTTTGTAAGCTATTGATCAAAAACAAAAAAAAATAATAAGATTAAACACCCGCTTCCGGTTGTAGATTCTTTTCCAAAACCTTTCTAAAGGTAGATTTTGTTCTAAAAATCTTAATTTCAAAATTTTATTCAATTATCTTGAGCCGTTTTTGACTTATCGTGTACACAAATAAGTTGTCACACACATCCACAAATTAACACACATACATACACATACATCCACATACACACAAAGCGATCAGACATTTCTCAAAACCCGTTTTAATGGACTTGTGGGACCCCAAAACTGATATATCAGTTGAAATCTCGGGTTTGAAAATTTTCAAGAAAACACTACTTTCCCGTAGTGTCATCTTCGCGAAAAAAAAAATATTTTTGTACTGAAAACAGAAATATAGACACTTTAGTTGGTTAATCGAAAATAAAAATTAATTATTTAATTCACATTACTGAGTTATTAATTTAGTAAAGTCAGAATCCCCATCCGCCACAGTGTGCGGCGGGCTGTTTCCAGGGCTTCCGCCGAACAAATGCTGCCTTGCCTAATTGCCATCTACACCAAGTTCAGCAAGCAAAACGAAAGGACGAAAAAGGTACGGCAAATACCTGTCTACCAAACCCAACGAACCCAGCGAAACTTTGTGTGCCTTATATTTATCCCGCGACCTTAACAAGCTCCCCGTGCGCAAGTTATCCAATTACACACGGAGAACTGCGGACTACGTTAACCCATACAATGTGCCCCTCGCAGGAATAATTGACGCAAGTCTGAAATTCCTCGGATGCTTGGCTCACATTTTAGGAGCAAACATGCAACGCACAAAATTGAAGCGACATATGTGTATAAAAATACACATTGCAAAATGCTGGCGCAATATCGGACCAGATTTAATTCTCAGAAGAAAAGCATTGAACATGTAAAACTGGCATCAAACGTTGAAAACTAATTTTCTAGCAAATATGCAACGGACGAAATTGCAGCGAATAATATGTTATACGAAACTAGAGTCCGTTTACTTGATATCAGCACTGTTAGAGTCAAATCTTCTGAAAAGCATTTCTGGGCATGCCTGGTGAAATATCACCAAAATAAGGTGTTGATTCAGACTATTGATTCTAAAATGTCATGAACACGTAAAACTTGCATCGAACGTTAAAAACTAATTTTCTAGCAAATATGCAACAGACGAAATTCAAGCGAATAGTATGTTATATGAAAATATAGTCCGTTTACTTGGCATCAGCATTGTCTGTGTAAAATTTTCTGAAAAGCATTTTCGAGCATCCCAGGTAAAATATCACTAAAATAAGGTGTTGATTCAGACTATTGATTCTAAAATCATGAACACGCAAAACTTACATCAAACGTTGAACTAATCAACGTGTAACTAATCTTAAACTAATTTTCTATGAAATATGCAACGAACGAAATTAAAGCGAATAATCATCAATTGACATCAGCACTGTTAGTGTCAAATCTTCTGAAAAGCATTTTTGGGCATGCCTGGTAAAATATCACTAATATAAAGTTCAGACTGTTGATTCTAAAATGTCAACCAGAAAATTTAAGTTGTATACATGACATGGATGTTATTTTAAATATTTTAATTAAGTAACTACTAACGTTTTCTCTCTGCCATTTAAGTTTGTTTTTCTTGCAAATATCCATGTTTTCCTTTATTAAAATATTTGACAAATTTGAAATGTTTAACACTATCTGTCAGTGGATGATTTACATGAGATACCAATAGCAAAACTTAGAACTATTAGTGATAAATAACAGTGGTGCCAACACGCTGTCAGTGTGACAGTGCAAATGTCAATTAAACGTAGTATATGTATTGAACATTGCTGGCATAATATTAGCTTATGAGATACCAATAGCAAAACTTAGAACTATTAGTGACAAATAATAGTGGTGCCAACACACTGTCAGTGTGGCAGTGCAAATGTCAATTAAACGTAGTATATGTATTGAAAATTGCTGGCATAATATCAGCTTAGTTTTAATTCTCAGAAGAAAAGTTTTACAAAAAGCATTGAAAATGTGTATCAGACATTGAATACTAATTTTCTATTCAACTAAATCTTGTAAGTCTGAACATATTTCCAGTTCTACAATTGAATTTGTATTCTTCCAAATATTGTAGGTAGTCGTTGAAATTTTTACAGTAATTAACGTAAATTTGAAAATATCTTTAAAATTTTGACCAGAAATTATAATTTAAAGTATATCATATTAAACTATAAGAATGTATCATTTAAATTTTGGCAAGAATCTTTGAAAATTTATAAAATTAACTCATATTTGGACTCTAGTTTTGCAACATAATGAGTTATCATGACTGATAACATATGAGCAAAGATATACCCATAAAAAAATTCTGCAAATATTTCAAATTCTGCTATTATATATTGAAATTTTGGCATTTTGACAGTACTCATTGAAATTTTCACAGTAATGATTGAAATTTTTAAAGTATCATTTAAATTTTGGCAAGAATCATTGAAATATATATAAACAATCTATAATGGGCTATCGACCCCATGGGGTCTTTCCGCCTTTTTGTTTTTTTTGGTATTTTGGTAAATTTTGGTAGATCGATTATTCTAGTTCTGCAACAAAATGAGTAATGATAGAGTATCTGAGAGCAAAGATATGCCTGCAAAGAATTTCTGAATTTATATTAGATATTCCGGTCAGAAGATTTCAAATTTTAATTGTAATAAATGAAAATTTTTAAGTATCCTTAAATATTTACAAGAATCATTGATATTTTGTAAAATTAACTCACATTTTCAAGCATAGCTCTAGTTTTGAAATATAATGACTTATGACTATTTGCCTATTAGCAAAGGTGTACTCGCAAAGAAAATCTGAAAATATTTGAAATTCTGGTGTGAAAAATGGAAATTTTGACAATTTGACAGTACTCACTGAATTTTCACAGTAATAATAGAAACTTTTAAAGAATCATTTAAATTTTGGCAAGATTCATTGAGATTTTGTAAAATGAACTCACATTTTGAGGCGTAGCTCTAGTTTTGCAATAGAATGAGTTATAATTGATAACCTATGAGCAAAAATATACCCGCAAGGCATTCCTCCAATTATTTTATAATCCTCTCCAGTAAAATTGAAATTTTGACAGTACTCATAGAAATTTTCACAATAATAATTAAAGCTTTTAAAGTACTATTTAAATTTCGGCAAGAACCATTGAAATTTTGATCACTTGATTGCTCTAGTTATGCAACATAATGAGTAATGACTAATTAAATGATCTATGACCATAGATATACCGATATAACCGCAAATAATTTCTGCATATATTTGAAATTAAAGTCTGAAAATTTGAAGTTTTCATAGTAATAAATGAAAATTTTTAAGTATCCTTAAAATTTTTACAAGAATCATTGATATTTTGTAAAATTAACTCACATTTTGAAGTATAGCTCTAGTTTTGAAATATAATGACTTATGACTGTTTGACTATTAGCAAAGGCGTACTCGCAAAGAAAATCTGCAAATATTTGAAATCCTGGTGTGAAAAATTGAAATTTTGACAATTTGACAGTACTCACTGAATTTTCACAGTAATAATTGAAACTTTTAAAGAACCCTTTAAATTTTGGCAAGAATCATTGAGATTTTGTAAAATGAACTCACATTTTGAAGCGTAGCTCTAGTTTTGCAAAAGAATGAGTTATAATTGATAACCTATGAGCAAAAATATACCCGCAAGGCATTCCTCCAAATATTTTATAATCCTCTCCAGTAAAATTGAAATTTTGACAGTACTCATAGAAATTTTCACAATAATAATTAAAACTTTTAAAGTACTATTTAAATTTCGGCAAGAACCATTGAAATTTTGATCGATTGACTGCTCTAGTTATGCAACATAATGAGTAATGACTAATTAAATGATCTATGACCATAGATATACCTATATTCCCCTCAAATAATTTCTGCATATATTTGAAATTAAAGTCTGAAAATTTGAAATTTTCATAGTAATAAATGAAAATTTTTAAGTATCCTTAAAATTTTTACAAGAATCATTGATATTTTGTAAAATTAACTCACAT
This sequence comes from Othius punctulatus, assembly GCA_951805005.1. NCBI lineage: Eukaryota > Metazoa > Arthropoda > Insecta > Coleoptera > Staphylinidae > Othius > Othius punctulatus. Next base: position 12,173,526 of record OX638145.1, read on the forward strand.
TTTGAAGCATAGCTCTAGTTTTGAAATATAATGACTTATGACTGTTTGACTATTAGCAAAGGCATACTCGCAAAGAAAATCTGCAAATATTTGAAATTCTGGGGTGAAAAATTGAAATTTTGACAATTTGACAGTACTCACTGAATTTTCACAGTAATAATTGAAACTTTTAAAGAATCATTTAAATTTTGCCAAGAATCATTGAGATTTTATAAATTGAACTCACATTTTGAAGCGTAGCTCTAGTTTTGCAAAATAATGAGTTATAATTGATAACCTATGAGCAAAAATATACCCCAAATATAATATACCCCAATAAAATATTGCAATAATATTTATAAAATATAAAAATATATACAAAATATATTCCTCCAAATATTTTATAATCCTCTCCAGTAAAATTGAAATTTTAACAGTACTCATAGAAATTTTCACAATAATAATTAAAACTTTTAAAGTACTATTTAAATTTCGGCAAGAACCATTGAAATTTTGATCGATTGATTGCTCTAGTTATGCAACTTAATGAGTAATGACTAATTAAATGATCTATGACCATAGATATACCGATATAACCGCAAATAATTTCTGCATATATTTGAAATTAAAGTCTGAAAATTTGAAATTTTCAGTAATAATATAACAAGAGAGTGAGAATAAATTGAAAATAATTTGACAGATTGTCGAAAACTTGTTGCCAGGCAATAGTCACGAGAGCCCGAAGGGCTCGAGTGACTATTGCCAAATGGCAACAAGTTTGAGACATAATCTGTCAAATTATTTTCTAATTTATCGAACTCTCGAGTTATATTTGATTAGATTATTTTTTGACGTTTTTTGCTTTCTAGTATTTCTTTATCAATTTCAGTATGCGAAACGCAGCTAAAGCGACTTTTATTCATTTTGTATGACACTTTAATATGATTGATAAATTAATAATTTGACAAATATTTTGATTGACAAGAGTGAACCTAGCTACCGAGATTATTCCCACTATAATAATCTCTAGAGAATATTCCCAGTATAATAATGACGGGATTGGTCCAGAAGTATCAATATGACAAAAATCGAAATATATCATTGGTTTTGAGAAACGTCAAAAAATAATCATAGTAATAAATGAAAATTTTAAAGTATCATTGAAATTTTGGCAAGAATCGTTGAGATTTTGTAAAATTAACTCACATTTTAAGGCGTAGCTCTATTTTTGCAATAGAATGAGTTATGACTGATAAGCTATGGGCAAAGATGTACCCGCACAAAGAAATTCTGCAAATATTTGAAATTCTGGTCTAAAAAATTAATATTTTGACATTTTGTTTAAAGTACTCATTGAAATTTTTATAATAATAAGTGACACTTTTAAAGTATCTAAATATATAAAGTATTTAAAGTATACATTTTAACAAGAAACATTGAGGTTTTGTAAAATTAACTCAAATTTTGGAGCATAGCTCTAGAATCAGTTATGACTGATTATTATATGTGAGTAACAAAGCTGTACCCACAAGGTGCAAAAATTTGCAATGCTGGTCTCAAATATTAGAATTTTGACAATTTGACAACACTCATTGAAATTTTCACAGTAAAAATTACGAATTTTAAAGTATTATTTAAATTTTGGCAAGATTCATTGAAATTTTGATAGATTGATTACTCTAGTTGTGCAACAGAATGAGCAATGACTGATTATTTGTGAGCAAAGATATACCCGCATAAAATGTCTGCATATATTTAAAATTATGGTCTGCAAATTTGAAATTTTCACACCAATAAATGAAAAATTTTAGAGATCATTGAAATTTTGATAAGAATCATTGAGATTTTGTAATATCAACTAACATTTTGAAGAATAGCTCTAGCTTTGCAATGAGTTAAGACTGATTACCTATGCAATTACCAGATTTAATCAGAATTATTTCTCTAGAAAAGAGTGTTTCATTTTTTATCCTTAAACATTAATGCTGAAACTACTGAAGGAAAATCAGTAAAACGTGTAAATAATGCATTGCACTGCATGAGCCAAACCAAAGAGTCGAGTTGGCTGCTGTCAGAGTTAAAAACAAACGAATTCTATTAATACAGCACGATCTTCGTGCTTTGGGAGTCAGTGCAGACTGCCTGAGCTTATCTATTGATCGTACAGGGAAAACGCGAATGGAATTAATTCCGACCTACATCACACGGAACAAACATGAGACGAAAGCTTTCAAACAAGTAAGCAAGATAATGAATTGAAAAATATATGAGGATTTCAATTGAATCAGTAATCCATAAATGTTTAGTTATTATGGAACACAGAATTGTGCAGAAAGAAATTTTAATATTGCACATCAAATTAACAAAATAAAATAAAATAAAAATATTTTAATATTTAAATTGCAAGATTTATTTTTAAATATAAATAAAATATTTGATTACCCATAATTTCAACTGAAAATTATTATGAAGTCTTTCTGGCACAGTTTATGCCCTACAATAAAATATAATTTAGTATAGCAACAGACAAATAATAATGTACAATTAAAAATTACAGTATGGAAATCGAAATTTCAAAAAAATCCACAAAAGTTTGAAATAATAAAAGTGTAGTGCTGTGAGGTGCAAGAAAATGAAATTTTATAGGACAACACAAAATTTGGAAGTCATCAACCTAATTTCTAAAGTCCAAATTGCCCAAATATATCAACACTTAAAAAACCTAAAAATATTAGACAAGTTGAAATAATTTATGACAGTTTGATTTTTACATGAAACCTAGTTTAAGAACTATTTTAAATGTTGTAATACATTCTAATATAATAATAATAATAATAAAAATAACTAAAAGTAATTTCATTCAAAATTAAGATTATTTAAACAATTAATATTGTTATAATAATTGTAACTAAAAGTAATTTCATTCAAAATTGAGATTTTTTTAAACAATTACTATTATTATAATAATTGCAACTATAAGTAATTTCTTTCAAAATTAAGTTTTTTTAAACAATTGCTATTATAATAATTGCAACTAAAACTTAATTTGATTCAAGATGAGGGATTTTAAAATTATTATTAATATTATTAGTATATATCGTTCACTCTTCTACCGATTATGCTGTAGGGTATATTAATAGTATGAAATTAATAATATTAACATGTAGATAGCAAAGTTGTCTGTACAAAAATAACTTATTTGAAACGCACAAATCGTCTGTGTGAACGCTAATCTTTTCTTCACACGTATTAATTTAACATGGCCTATATACGAATGTTTCGTGCGAAAAACGAAGGAGCCAGACGAAAGAATTACAGCTGGAAACTTTTTCGACTCTTTAACAGCCTCATAGCGACAGAAAATTATCCTGTAAATTATCTTTCATGGATTTCGAAGAGTCACGTAGCAGAGCTAATAAAATAAATCAAAATTAAATGGACTTAAAACGGTGGCTATTTCGGAAAATACTGAGAAATATGAATGCGAAAAAGATGTCAATTTTTATTAATAAACAAAAAACAGGTGAAAAAAGGTGGTTTTTTCGTTATTAATACGAACCTTTCACAAGCTCCAAGATCCCCCATGTCAATACTTGTAAATACATATAGATAATGGTGTAATTAAACAACTCAAAAAATAATCATTATTATCCCTAAGCAAAGCATTTTTCTTTTCAAACAATCTGATATTTCTACAGAGACAATGAAAAAATCTGATCAAATACTAACCAAGTTGATGTTTGTCTTACATATATTGCAAATATCATTTAAAAGTACATAAATATAATGTTATTGAACTGACAGAAGAACCAATAAATACAAAGTATTCCATAAAACTGTTAAAAATATAAAATATTCCATAATACTGTTAAAAATATATATTATTCCATAAAACTATTAAAACATTACATAGTTCTGTTGAGGGGATAACAAAAAATATGTCTCAATCAGTTCATATATAATTTACTAAATAATTTGCACCCAAGTAAAACGAAAGATGAAGTTTACTGCAATATTACAAATTTTGTATGACCAGGAGTCTTTCAGTCTCCGTTTAATATTACTCAGGTGGTTAAGTTTTCTTAAATAAGAATAAACTTAAAGATAAAGAGAAAAAGATAAAATACGGCAGTTAAATTGAGAATAAACTTAAAGATAAAGAGAAGAAGAAGAAGAAGAAATAGTCGAACATTACCTAAGGATGAAGCTAAACGATAAAACAAGACTACAAGAATAAACTTGCAAATATAGAAAAAGAAGAATAAGATGGCGACGATTACCAAAGGATAAAACAAAACGATAAAAGAAGATAAGAAGACAGAACTAGAATAAACTTAAAAATTAAGAAACAAAAGAAGAACAAGAAGATGATGATTACTGAAATATATAGTAAAAAAAAACACACATTTAGATACAAAGAAATATATAAGAAAATACTCAAGAAAATATTGATAGAAGTCCAAAACCTTAATGATTATTTCATTTCATTAATCAGGCTATTTTATGTGAGAAATAGCTGTGGGATTCAACTAATAATAAGGGCAATACCGAAGGCAGTAGGTAAACTTTATTCTTCATAAATGATAAAATTACACAACAGAAATGAAATTCAAATTTAGAGATTAACTTAAAGATAAAGCAATACGATAAAATTAGGCAGTTAAAATAGGAATAAACTTAAAGATAACGAGAAGAAGAAGAAGAAGAAAAATAAGTCGAAGATTACCTAAGGATGAAGCTAAACGATAAAACAAGACTACAAGAATAAACTTGCAAATATAGAAAAAGAAGAATACCAAGGCGACTATTACCAAAGGATAAAACAAAATGATAACATAAGAAAAGAATACAGAACAAGAATAAACTTAAAAATTAAGAAACAAAAGAAGAACAAGAAGACGAAGATTACTGAAATAAATAGTAAAAACAAAAAAAAAACATTTCGATACAAAGAAATATATAAGAAAATACTCAAGAAAACATTGATAGAAGTCCAAAACCTTTATGATGATTTCATTAATCAGGCTCATGTGAGAAATAGCTGTGGGATTTAACTAATAATAATGTTATTTTCTGAATAATAGTTCATCAGTAACTACCCTAAATACTCTGAAAATGAGAAAAAAATTCCAGCAGTTCAGATAAAAATCCTCAGAATCTTTCAGAGTATTTGCCAAATTTGAGGTGGTTTCGTCAATGTAACATAATCAAGCCACTCTGCAAAATATTAAAATTTTGTATTTTTTATGTGTTTTCAACGAAAATTTGTTTGAGGAATCTAAAGATAAGAAAATAAATCGAGCAGTTAAAATCAAAACTCTCAGAATTTGTTAGAATATTTGCCACATTTGGGGTGGTTTAGACAATATTTGTAACATAATCAAGCCACACTGCAAAATTATAAAATGTATTTGGTAATTTTTAGATGTTTTCAACGAAAATTTATTTGAGGAATCTAAAGATACGAAAATAAATCCAGCAGTTAAAATCAACACTCTCAGAATTTGTTAGAATATTTGCCATATTTGGGGTGGTTTAGACAATCTTTATAACATAATCAAGCCACACTGCAAAATTATAAAATGTATTTGGTAATTTTTAGATGTTTTCAACGAAAATTTATTTGAGGAATCTAAAGATAAGAAAACAATTCCATCAGTTCAAATCCAAATCCTCACAATCTTTCAGAATATTTCCCAAATTTGAGGTGATTTCAACAATGTTTGTAACATAATTAAGCAACTCTGCAAAATAATGAAATATATGGTAATTTTGTGGTGTTTTCGACGAAAATTTATTTGAGGAATCTAAAGATAAGAAAATAAATCCAGCAGTTCAATTCAAAACTCTCAGAATTTGTTAGAATATTGGCCAAATTTGGGAGGGTTTAGACAATCTTTGTAACATACTCAAGCCACATTGCAAAATAATAAATTGTATTCGGTAATTTTTAGATGTTTTCAACGAAAATTTCTTTGAGGAATCTAAAGATAAGAAAACAATTCCATCAGTTCAAATGCAAATCCTTAAAATCTTTTAGAATATTTGCCAAATTTGGGGTAGTTTCAACAATGTTTGTAACATAATTAAGCAACTCTACAAAATAGCCATAACTAAAATAAAATAACCAAAATAATGAAATATTTGGTAATTTTTAGGTGTTTTCGACGTAATTAAACAAATGCACATCATTTTGGAATATTGCTGTAGAGATTTAGTAAATATTTACTAATTTTGGGCCCTTACACTGTAAGCAAATTATTGGGAAATTTGTATCTGCCAATTTTCGGAATATTTTTCATGTTTTAAGATTTTTTTAAATGTTTATTACATTAATCTAACCACTCTGGAATAAATATGAACAGATTTTTAAAACATTTAATTTTCATGTGTTTTGGAAGATGTCTGTAACAAATTCAAATGAATTTAGAATGTTGGTACACAAATTGTGAAAATATTTATCAATGTTAAGGCCTTCTCGAGTATTTGAATACTTATTTATTTATTGTTTGAAAATCTTTATAAATTTAACCACTCTGTAGGTAAATATATAAACTAATGTATGAAATAAAGTTACGCACTTTTATAAAAAAAATCAAAATTGTTTTTTATTGTTCACGATAATTGTTTCGCCACACTGTGGCTTCTTCAGGTGAAGAAATGATCATCATTTCTCACATTAGTAATTATGAATTTTCAACAAATAAAAGCCACATCGATCAAATATATAAACAGATTTTTATCATATTTAATTTTCATGTGCTTCCAAAAATGCCTATATCAGAAAAACCCCATATCTACTTTTCTAGATTTTTTATCTGCAGCTAGAATGTTAGGTAATAATACTCACATAACATGCATACTACAAGTTTTATGATTATTAATTTTTTAAACTATTATTAGAAGCTATTGGAAATTGATATGCAAAAAAAATAAAGACTTACCATTTACTTTCAAATGCAAATGATTCTAGAATATTGGTACACAAATTGTGTAAATATGTATCAATTTTAAGACCTTCTCGAGTATTTGCATATTTATTTATTTATTTATTTAACGGATTTATTTATTTAAATATGCAATATGCAAAACCATTCTCACACGTTTATTATATAAAAAGAAAATTGAAACTTAAATAAATATGCAAAATCAATGTCAAAGTTTTAGAGTTTTAGAATATAATTCAGAAGTTTCCTTAAAAATGTTTAAAAACGTGAAAAATCTGCAAAAAACGTGAAAAAAAAAAAAACTGTACATATGTCAATACATTAATTACAAATAACGTAAGATTATAAATAATTTTTATATGAAGTGAAAATGAGAGAATACATAGTTTTTTTTATTTTTTTTTGTTGGATTAGTATTAATAGTTCTTGTAAAAATTGTAGACACTTATTAAGTACACTTGCCACTATTAGGAAATGCAAAGATTAGACCCAATTTTTAGTTTTTCCAGAATTTTGATTTAAACTTGGAGGTGTAATAATAATAATAATAATAATAATGATAAAATAATAATAAAATTAACTGAAAGTAAATATTACAGGTTTTTGGATTTTTTAACATTTATTAGTAGCATATGTCAATTACTGACGTGTTTCTAACAATTATTAAAAAATCCAAAAACCTGTAACATGCACTTTCAGATAATTTTATTATTATTTTATTATAAAGTTATTAGTAACGTCAAAATCAAAATTTTGCGCAGTTACTTAGTACCTAACTATACTTGGTATTTGAAACTATTTAAAAATGCAAACATCAGACCTTTCCCTAGTTTTTCCAGACATTTCATCTGAAGGTTGAAGTACAATAATACATAAAATGCATATCACCTACAATTGTTTTTATTATTATTTTTTTAACTATTAAGTAATAGCAATTCATCAAAGTAAACATTTTACGGACGTGTTAAGTAAACTTCAAACTATTTTAAAATATAAAAGTATATTCTGACTTTCACCAATCACCAATCTCTAGTTTTTCCAGAATTTTCATCTCAAGTTAGAGCTATAATAATGCACAAAGTGCATAATAAAAGTTTTAAATTTTTGTTCATTGTTACTAGATGTATAAAGACTTTTTGATTAAAACACTATTAACTAACGACTAAAGACACAGAATATACCTTTCTCTAGTTTTTCCAGAAATTTCATATGAAGTTTGAAGTACAATAATACATAAAATGCATACTAGCTACAATTGTTTATATTATTATTTTATTTAACTATTAAGTAATACCAATTCTTCAAAGTAAACATTTTGCGGACGTGATAAGTATACTTCAAACTATTTTAACATATAAAAGTATATTCTGACTTTCCCCAATCACCTATCTCTGGTTTTTCCAGAATTTTCATCTGAAGTTAGAGCTATTATAATGCATAAAGTGCATAATAAAAGTTTTTAATTATTGTTTATTGTTAATAGATGTATAAATACTTTTTGATTAAAGACACTATTAGACAATGCAAAAATCAGAAAAACCCCAAATCTACTTTTCTAGAATTTTTATCTGAAGCTAGAATATTAGGTAATAATACTCACATAACATGCATGCTACAAGTTTTATGATTATTATTTTTTTAAACTATTAGATAGTTTAATATATATATATATATATATATATATATATATATATATATATATATATATATATATATATATAACATATAAAATATATTATAGTAGCTGTTAGAAATTGATATGCAAAAAAAATAATGACTTACCATTTACTTTTGCTGCACTTACTCGCTCAGATTTCAGCAGTTTTCCAATTACCGTCTTCCAGTTTCCCAAATTTGAAAATACTCTTGAAACATCGCAAAACCTTGTAGTACACGCGGCTTCTCAATTCCTAATTTCCCTCTTTGTACAGCTTCACCATTTTGGCCCTTTGAACAGCTTCCCAACTTCCATCATGGAACAATGTACCCATTCCATCCTTGAAATTCCATTCCATTCCATTTTCGAACGTCGCAGAAGCCTTGCACTATATACTATATATGTAAACATTTTTTTTTTGTAACATTAATAAATTTGAATTTGAATTTGAATTTGAATTTGAATACAAACAAATTAAATATTTGCCTAAAATTGGTTGAAAATTCTAAAGCATTGGTTGAAATTTTTAGAGAATTGGTGGAAAATGTTAAGAAAATTGGTTGAATATTTTAGGGAATTGGTTAAAAAAATTAGATAATTGGTTGTAAATTTTAGCTGTAAATTTTAGCAGAAATCATTAGCTGTACCAAATAACATACCAGCATTAAATTATCATAAAATAATTGTAATAATTACAAAACGAGGCTTCATTCTTTTCTGCGTGTGATTTCGATTAATACAATTGAGGAATAAATGCGTATGCTTAAACGTGATTATCGTCTCACTTTGCGTCTGGCATTCATCGGTTTGTTTGTTAACAATTTTAATGGGCTGCATTCCGTTGGTGATTGATATAAGTGATTTATTGCTCTATTGTTGTGCTCAATTAATTAGCTTGCAACGATGCTAATAAATCAAGAATGTGACATGTGTTTTGCTTGCAAGGTATTGTAATTTACGTATACTGCAATTGGCTTTTTCGTTACTGGCGTTTATTTTCTAATGGATGTATTGTGTTCGATTGTGCATTTTTTGCCAATTATATTTTAATGAATTCCCTTTAAAATGATGCAATATACTCAAATTGAACGATGTATATTACAGAAATAAATAAAAATAATTCGATTTGGTATTGCAATTTAATTCAAACGACGATTCAATATTTTCCAGTTGTTCTTCATATACCAATTTTTGGTAGCTTCAAAATGAAGCAATATACCCAAATTCAACTTGTGTGCAGTACAGAAATAAATGAAAATAATTTGATTTGGTATTTCAATATAATTTTAACGACGATTCAATAAGTTATTCTGCATATACAAATTTTTGGTAGCTTTAAAATGATGCAATATACTCAAATTGAACTTGTGTGTCTTACAGAAATAAATAAAAATAATTCGACTTGGTATTGCAATTTAATTGTAACGACGATTAAATATTTTCCAGTTATTCTTCATATACCAATTTATGTTACTTATGAATTCCCTAAAAGTTTTGCAAAATTTTTGAGCACTGATATATTATGCTTGAATACATTTACATAATAATAAAACTAAAAATAATTAATCATGCACTTGTTAGATCATTTAATTAATTACATCAAAGTATATTAATTTTAGATTTTGCAAGACATAAAATAAAGTACTCGTAATATTTGAGTTAAGGCTCCGACTTATAATTGAACGAGGGACTTAAAAAGGGACATATTCCAGACATGTTAAATAGCTATTTGTGCAATAAATTAGGAAATGTATTTTTTACAATTCGCATTATTAAAATGCTCATTATGTATATTGAATCTCATTGTTAAAACCACACTTTCATCGAATGGGTGAATAAAATGTATACATTTTCACTTAATTCACTATAACCATTGACAACGTGAATAAAGTTTAAAAAAATAGGCACAATCCTTGAAATTTTGTTAGGAAATATTCCACTTTTCCTAACTCAAATTAGTATTCAAATGTTTAAGTTTTCCAAACTCCAGTAGAAAAAGATTATTGCCACACTGTACAATAAGTATGCACTAAACGTTATAAAATTAACAGCGAATTTATTAATAATAATCGCTTACAGTAAATCCACACACATTGCGTGTCCTTCAGACTGTAAAAATTATGCGCAAATAACGAATCCTCATTGCAAACAACCATCGTTGCATTTAACTCAGCCTGGATAAAATAAAACCAAGCACACCAAGTGCATAAAACGTGCATATAAACACCAACGACGTTTATTTTCTTCCACAAACTTGCAAATAAATTGCAATAAACTCCGCATAAATATACCCACTTACAATTCTATACGCGCCTCACTTTAAATTGCGAGAATTTTTACCTGTAAAGGTATAAAAATGTTTCAGCACACAATTCAGGTTTCAATTGAGATTATGCCTTAGATATAAAAAAGGGTGTGCCAAGTATAATGCATACATTCATTAATTTGGACATAAACTGTATTTTGTTTTGTTGACAAGACTTTGTTTGAATAAAAAATGATTTGTAAAGTGTAACAATTTCCAGTTCCAAAAATATTTAAAATATATTCAAGAAGAAATATCGAAGGAACATGTTCGTGGATCCATTCGTTCGATATTTCTTAACTTCTCTTAGTTTTCATTATTTTTCATTACTTTTTGTGTTTATATTAGTGATTTTTGTTCTGCTAATTTGATTATTTTTAAGCATTCTCCTTTTATTTGTTGTTCGTGTGGGTGATGTTTTAGTGCAATATCTAATTCTATTGAAAGAAGATGATAATTGATATTTTTTGGGGTTAATGCATATTTGTGTCCTTATAGTTTTGTTAATATTGTATTTGGAAGATTATAATTTTTGGTTGTGTTAGTGTATAATTTTTTGTATTGTTAATATAAGTATAATTGTTTATTAGTTTTTTATTATTAAATTCTTCTTAGGTTTCTTTCTTTTTTCTTAATTTTATAATCTTGTTATTTTTGATTAGCTGTTTTTCTTCAGAAGATCTTTAAGTAGTAGATTTATATTATCTATTATTATTGTAGATTAATGATGTCTATTCTGCTATTCAAGATATTGATTAATATTTGAATTTTATTTTTTCTAGGTTTGCGTAGTGTTTATGTATTTCATGCTTTACTTTATTTTGTTTCATTTGTTCTTGGAATCGTTTGTTAATATAAAGGGGGAATTTTCTTTATTTGTGAGCTTGAAGAGTAATTCTAATTTTGTTCGATTTTTATTTAGTACACAGGTTTATATAGTAATCGATGCTGTCCATTTCCATCCCTCTACCTTTCAAATTCCTCCGACTATCCATAAAAACGTAACGTTCGATTTGTAAACAAACTTCTGACAGCCGCCCCCTCGCCAGGGCCTCGTGCAATTCGTCATCCCCCCATGTTCCGCCGCCTCCTCCTGCCGCCGACCCGTTTCCTGCGGGGCTTACCTGCACACGCAAACAGACCGACCCTCGACCCTCCGGGTCAATTACGGCCCGTGGGGGGCCGCAACGACCCGACCTGGGCCCAGGGGGGCCGGGGGCGGCGCGAGATGTCGATACGAATCGTCAATTAAATGGCCGAGGCATCCCGATAATGATTCGCGGATTGCGCATGTCCTGCCGCCACTTCCGGTGTCGAAACGGCGCACTTCTACCCTCAGGAGGCGGCAAAAAAAGTAATTCACTTTGAACATCATAGTTGACGGGGGCGGAAGTTTGTATTCAAGATATAACGTGAAAACCTGCGTATGGATTGGCTATTACTGAAATTTCTGAAATTTTTTTATTTGCAAATTTGATTATAGATTCGTGTACAGTACACCTCAAACTAATTCTCCTGAAAATTTGACACAGTTTCAGTATTAAATAAGGGAGAAAATCAAACACTTAACTTTCTCAATTGACAAGTATGGGTTAGCTTTTACTGAAATTTCTGAAAATTTATTACTTGCAAATTTGATATTAGATTCGTGTACAGTACCTCTGAAGCTAATTCTCCTGAAAATTTGACAAAGTTTCAGTATTAAATAAGGGAGAAAATCAAACACATAACTTTCTCAATTGACAAGTATGGATTGGCTATTACTGAAATTTCTGAAAATTTATTATTTGCAAATTTGATATTAGATTCGAGTACAGTACACCTGAAACTTATTCTCCTGAAAATTTGGCAAAGTTTCAGTATTTAATAACGGAGAAAATCAAACACTTAACTTTCTGCATTGACAAGTGATGGATTGGCTATTACTGAAATTTCTGAAAATTTATTATTTGCAAATTTGATGTTATATCCGTGTACAGTACATCTAAAACTAATTTTCCTGAAAATTTGACAAAGTTTCAGTATTAAATAAGGGACAAAATCGAACACTTAGATTTCTCAATTGACAAGTATGAATTAGCTATTACTGAAATTTCTGAAAATTTGTTATTTGCAAATTTGATATTAGATTCGTATACAGTACACCTGAAACTAATTCTCCTGAAAATTTGACAAAGTTTCAGTATTACATAAGGGAGAAAATCAAACACTTAACTATCTCATTTGACAAGTATTGCTTGGCTACTACTGAAATTTCTGAAAATTTGTTATTTCCAAATTTGATATTAGATTCGTGTACAGTACACCTGAAACTATTTCTCCTGAAAATTTGACAAAGTTTCAGTATTAAATAAAGGAGAAAATCAAACACTCAACGTTCTCATTTGACAAGTATGGATTAGGTTTTACTAAAATTTCTGAAAATTTATTATTTGCAAATTTGATAATAGATTCGTGTAGAGTACATCTGAAACTAATTCTCCTGAAAATTTGACAATGTTTCAGTATTAAATAAGGGAGAAAATCAAACTCTTAACTTTTTCAATTAACATGCATGGATTAGCTGTTACTGAAATTTCTGAAAATTTATTATTAACAAATTTGATAATAGATTAGTGTACAGTACATCTGAAACTAATTCTCCTGAAATTTTGAAAAACTTTCAGTATTAAATAATTGAGAAAATCAAACACTTATTAACTTTCTCACTTGAAAGGTATGGATTACCTATTACTGAAATTTGTGAAAATTTATTATTTGCAAATTTGATATTAGATTCGGGTACAGTACATCTGAAACTAAATATCCTGAAAATTTGACAAAGTTTCAGTATAAAATAAGGGCGAAAATCTAACACTCAACTTTCTCAATTAACAGGCATGGATTAGCTATTACTGAAATTTCAGAAAATTTATAAGTTGCAAATTTCATATTATATTCGTGTCCAGTACACCTGAAACTAATTCTCCTGAAAATCTGACAAAGTTTCAGTATTAAATAAGGGAGAAAATCAAACACTTAACTTTCTCAATTGACAAGAATGGATTGGCTATTACTGAAATTACTGAAAATTTATTATTTGCCAATTTGATATTAGATTCGTGTACGGTACATCTGAAACTAATTCTCCTGAAAATTTGATAAAGTTTCAGTATTAAATAAGGGAGAAAATCATACTAGTAACTTTCTCAATTGACATGTATGGATTGGCTTTTACTGAAATTTCTGAAAATTTATTATTTCCAAATTTGATATTATATTTATATACAGTACACCTGAAACTAATTATCTTGAAAATTTGACAAAGTTTCAGTATTAAACAAGGGAGAAAATCAAACACTGAACTTTCTCAGTGACAAGTATGGATTGGCTATCACTGAAATTTCTGAAAATTTATTATTTGCAATTTTGATATTAGGTTGGTGTACAGTACACCTGAAACTAATTCTCCTGAAAATTTGACAAAGTTTCAGTATTAAATAAGGGAGAAAGACAAACACTTAACTTTCTCAATTGACAAGTATGGATTGGCTATTTCTGAAATTTCTGAAAATTTATTATTTGCAATTCTGATATTAGATTGGTGTACAGTACATCTGAAACTAATTCTCCTGAAAATTTGACAAAGTTTCAATATTAAATAAGGGAGAAAATCAAACACTTATCTTTCTCAATTCAGAAGTATGGATTAGCTATTACTGAAATTTCTGAAAATTTAATATTTGCAAATTTGATATTAGATTGGTGTACAGTACATCTGAAACTAATTCTCCTGAAAATTTGACAAAGTTTCAATATTAAATAAGGGAGAAAATCAAACACTTATCTTTCTCAATTCAGAAGTATGGATTAGCTATTACTGAAATTTCTGAAAATTTAATATTTGCAAATTTGATATTAGATTCGTATACAGTATATCTGACACTAATTCTCCTGAAAATTTGACAAAGTTTCAGTATTAAATAAGGAAGAAAATCAAACACTTAACTGTCTCAATTGACAAGTGTGGATTAGCTATTACTGAAATTTTTGAAAATTTATTATGTGCAAATTTGATATTAGATTCGTCTACAGTACACCTGAAACTAATTCTCCTGAAAATATGACAAAGTTTCAGTATTAAATAAGGGAGAAAAACAAACACTTAACTTTCTCAATTGACAAGTATGGATTAGCTATTACTGAAATTTAAGAAAAATTATTATTAGCTAATTTGATATTAGATTCGTGTACAGTACACCTGAAACTAATTCTCCTGAATATTTGACAAAGTTTCAGTATTAAATAAGGGCGAAAATAAAACACTTAACTTGCTCAATTGACAAGTATGGATTAGCTAATACTGAAATTGCTGAAAATTTATTAATTGCAAATTTGATATTAGATTCGTGTACAGTACACCTAAAACTAATTCTCCTGAAAATCTGACAAAGTTTCAGTATTAAATAAGGGAGAAAATCAAACACTTAACTTCCTCAATTGACAAGTATGGATTACCTATTAGTGAAATTTCTGAAAATTTATTATTTGCAAATTTGATATTAGATTCGTGTACAGTACATTTAAAACTAATTCTAGTGAAACTTTGACAAAGTTTTAGTATTGAATAAGGGAGAAAATCAAACACTTAACTTTCTCAATTGAAAAGTATGGATTAGCTGTTACTGAAATTTCTGAAAATTTATTATTAGCAAATTTGGTATTAGATTCGTGTACAGTACACCTGAAACTAATTCTCCTGAAAATTTGACATAGTTTCAGTATTAAATAAGGGAGAAAATCAAACATTTATTTCTCTGAATTGACAAGCATGGATTAGCTATTACTGAAATTTCAGAAAATTTATTATTTGCAAATTTGATATTAGATTCGTATACAGTACATTTAAAACTAATTCTAGTGAAACTTTGACAAAGTTTCAGTATTGAATAAGGGAGAAAATCAAACACTTAACTTTCTCAATTGACAAGTATGGATTAGCTATTGCTGATATTTCTGAAAATTTATTGTTTGCAAATTTGACATTAGATTCGTGTACAGTACACCTGAATATAATTCTCCTGAAAATTTGACAAAGTTTCAGTATTAAATAAGGGAGAAAATCAAACACTTAACTTTCTCAATTGATAAGTATGGATTAGTTATTACTGAAATTTCTGAAAACTTATTATTTGCAAATTTGATATTCGATTCGTGTACAGTACACCTTAAACTAATTCTCCTGAAAATTTGACAAAGTTTCAGTATTAAATAAGTAAGAAAATCATACACTTAACTTCCTGAATTGACAAGTATGGATTAGCTTTTACTGATATTTCTGAAAATTTATTATTTGCAAATTTGATATTAGATTCGAGTACAGTACATCTGAAACTAATTCTCCTGAAAATTTGACAAAGTTTCAGTATTACATAAGGGAGAAAATCAAACACTTAACTTTCTCAATTGACAAGTATGGATTAGCTATTACTGAAATTTCTGAAAATTTATTAATTGCAAATTTGATATTAGATTCGTGTACAGTATACCTGAAACTAATTCTCCTAAAAATTTGACTTGGTTTCAGTATTAAATAAGGGAGAAAATCAATCACTTAACTTTCTAAATTGACAAGTCTGGATTAGCTATTACTGAAATTTCTGAAAATTTGTTATTTGCAAATTTGATATTAGATTCGTGTACAGTACATCTGAAACTAATTCTCCTGAAAATTTGACAAAGTTTCAGTATTAAATAAAGGAGAAAATCAAACACTTAACTTTCTCAATTGACAAGCATGGATTAGCTATTAATGAAATTTCTGGAAATTTATTATTTGCAAATTTGATATTAGATTCGTGTACAGTACACCTGAAACGAATTCTCCTGAAAATTTGACAAAATTGCGGCATTAAATAAGGGAGAAAATCAAACATTTAACTTTCTCAATTGACAAGTGTGGATTTTCTATTAATGAAATTTCTGAAAATTTATTATTTGCAAATTTGATATTAGATTCGTGTATCGTACAGTTGAAACTAATTCTCCTTAAAATTTGATAAAAGTTTCAGTATTAAATAAGGGAGAAAATCAAACACTTAACTTTCTCAATTGACAAGTATGGATTAGCTATTACTGAAATTTCTGAAATTTTATTATTTGCAAATTTGATATTAGATTAGTGTACAGTACATCTGAAACTAATTCTCCTGAAAATTTGACAAATGTTTAGTATTAAATAAGGTGAGAAAATAAAACCCTTAACTTTCTCAATTGACTAGTATGGATTAGCTATTACTGAAATTTCTGATTTTTTTTTAATTTGCAAACTTGATATTAGATTCGTGTACAGTACATCTGAAACAAAATCTCCTGATAATTTGACAAAGTTTCAGTATTAAATAATGGGGAAAATCAAATACTTAACTTTCTCAATTGACAAGTATGGTTTGGCTATTACTGAAATTTCTGAAAATTTATGCACTGTACGCCCAGAAACACATGTCGGCCACTGCACAATTTCGGGTTCCATATAGCGATCGTAACAGCGACGGCCGCATTCGAAAAATAATGTCATGTACTTCAAAATATCCGAGTAAATTATCATTTTGGACGTAGTGAATTGTACTTTCGTGTTTATATCGTTACAGCTAAGTTGGTTTAATCATTTCCATATCGTTTTAATGATTTTTGTTATATTCCAGTTTTCTTTCCGGGTTGCTTCCCACCGCCTCTCATGACTGATTTATCGAGAGCCCGGAAACTCTTCGCTGTTTATCGCGATGATTTATTCGTGAGGTCATATCATCGCGTGGATTGGCTCTATGGGGGCCGCTAAATGGGAGTCATCATCGAGGCCTGGGCACAAAGCTTACGGCACAAGAAATACGATCGAAGGCTCAGACACGCCAAGCTCGCATCATAAACATGATAACGTACACAATGTACCGAATGGTGGCGTCCACCTGATTCCTTTGCAGACGAATCCACCGGAGGCTGCATTTTCCGTATTCCGCCTCCCCCCAGGCCGTAATCGGCTTACGGCGGTCCAGACACCATAAAACCTCCCCGAAGCACGCGAACCCGCTGATGAGAACGACCCAGGTTGATTCCAAGCGGATACCGTTGGACATAACTCATCGGGTTATTATTGTGAGGAATCGCTTTATTGCCTCTAATCCGTGACGGGAATGGTGAGAAGCGGACTGCGGTGCGAATTTTAAGACGAGCCAAAGACCATCGCCATTGGGCATAAACCGGAGAGCTTCACGTATTCCAGGTATGTTAAGTGGTTGATATTCCGACGTCGCGCATCACCTTGGACGGGAATCAAGGACGCAGGTCCAATAAAAGTGCTGCACGGCTCGCAAACTCTGCCAATTAGCGCGGGGCCGCTTTAATTCGGGGCCCTCGGCGTTTAAGTGTCGCCTTTAATTCCCCCCCGGCGCAGCTGAACGCCGCACCGGCGGGGCCCCCAGGAGTTAATGGAGCCCCAGGCGAGGCCGCGTCTCCGTCGCCGGGGGCGGTAACTTCTGGACGATTAAATTAATCCGCCGTGATTCGCCTGGGGGGCTCACGGCTAACAGCTGCGTGGGGTTAACGCTTTGGCACCGAGCCCCGGTGGCTCTAAAAACAATTGCCACCGAGGAGGTATTTTTGGCGAGCGGACAGGTGCCCAAGCAGCCACTTAGGTATTTAGATGACGCCTGCATATTTCACCGTACCTAAGAATACCTTGATTTGCAGATGGCGCCATAAATTATTCAGTACAACATTAATATGGAAACACTACTGGCAAATAATCAAATCAAAATTGTGGCTGTATCACATGTCACATCTAGAAATTTCATGAAATGTGACATACACATGACAAATTTCTCACATTATAAAGAAAAAAATCGAAATTGAATTATCGACTTCATAAAAATACACGTGTATCGTGCCAGAATTTTGCTCCACCTTCATAGGTCACTTTAAGTAATACAGTGAAGGGCAGAATAAATGTTCCCAACATTGCAATGGAATAATTAAGTATGCAAACTCTAATTCTTAAAACGCAAATTCAAGATCTAAGAATCTTCTACAATCTTCTACAAGAACTAAGAATCTTCTACAATCTTCTACAAGAACTAAGAATCTTCTAGAATCTTCTACAAGATCAAAGAATCTTCTACAATCTTCTACAAGATCCAAGAATCTTCTACAATCTTCTACAATATCTAAGACTCTTCCACAATCTAAGAGACAATTAAACATTTAAGTTAACAACCCCCCATAGAAATAATTACAGCAATACTTTTGCATTGTTATGTAGTCTCTTATAAATAATAATCAAAAATGTGCAAGTTCAGAGAAAAAAATCCATGCAGTATTCGAAATCACATATAAAGTAATTGAATCATGTATTTCAGAAACAACCCGTCACACATAACTAATTTTGAAATAATAATAATAATAGTAAAGAATATTTATTAGCAGAAAAGCTACATAATATATAAAAGGTAAATATATACATGACAACAAACAATACAACAAATAGAACAATGCAAATGCAAACACAAATAGAAATTACAGTTTTCATATTATAATATCTTACCAATTTCTAATTACAGATAAATTTGAACAACGTATTTCCTCAACTTAGCTTTATAGTGATGAATATAGGTTTCATTTTTTATTGGTCTCATTGGTCTCATTTCTCTTATTTATAAGGGCATCTTATTATACTGCTTAAGTCCTTTCGAGAAAAACGATTTTTCCGCTTTATGCCAGTCGACATAAAAATGGGACTTCTGCCTTATCTCATGGCTATGAATATGGTACATATAATTCAGATTTACTTATAAATTCTCAGGCATATTTCGTATTTTCATGTTATGTATAAAGAAAAAATATTTACCTTAACTCTTTTTTTGTGAATTCGGTATTGTGATATCACATGCTAGCTGACAAAATATGATGAAACAGATGACAGTCGGGCATGTGAAAAGGAGGCAGAATGTTAAACATCACTTGGACTTGCGTTGTTTCTGCATAAAATTAAATAAAGTTATGAAATTTTCCAACATTTAGTAGAAAAACAAAACTTTATTAGGTGATACAATATTCAGCAAATTACTAGCTTTGCCCCATTTCAACACTAGTCCAATCTATAATATGTTTCCAAAACATTTGAATTTCTTCATTTAGGTCAACATACTTGTGAGATTTCAAGATACATGTCATTTTCTTGAAATAATAAGGAAAAAATAATAATCTTAATTCTTTTTAGGTGAATTCGGTAATGTGATATCATATAGAACAGCATGCTAGCTGACAAAATATGATGAAACAGATGACAGTCAGGTATGTCAAAAGGAGTCAGAATGTTAACCATCACTTGGACTTGGGTTGTTTCTCCATTAAATTAATAAAGTTATGAAATTTTCCAACATTTACTAGAAAAACAAAACTAACTTTATTAGGTGATAAAAAAATCAGCAAATTACTGGTGTTCCCCCTTTTCAACAGTATAAATATTTCTCCAAAAGATTTTAATTTAATCATTTTGGTAATTGGTAATTGGTATTTTGGTATCATTTTACAAACTTGTGAGATTTCTGGATATGTGCCATATACTTTAGAGAAATATCACTTGATCTTTGGTTGTTTCTGCATTAAATAAAATAAAATAATTAAATTTTCCAATATTTAACTAGAAAAACCAGATTAACTTTATTAGGCATTGCTAGCTAACAAAATATGATGAAACAAATGACAGTCGGGCATGTCAAAAGGAGTCAGAATACAGCAAACAGTTATGAAAGTTTCCAACATTTTATTAGAAAAACAGGACTAACTTTATTAGGTGATACAAAATTCTGTACATTACAGATTTGAATTTCTTCATTTTGGTCGTAAACTTGTGAGATTCATTGATATGTGCCATTTTCTTCAAAGAAATATCACATAAAACAAATGCATTAAACAAAATAACGTTATGAAATTTTCCAACATTTTACTAGAAAAACAGGACTAACTTTATTAGATGATACAAATTTCAGCAAATTACAGATTTCAATTTCTTCATTTCCTGATATTTTCCATTTTCTTCAAAGAAATATCACTTGATCTTGGATTGTTTTTGCATTAAATAAAATAAAGTTATGAAATTTTCCAACATTTTACTAAAAAAACAAGACTAGCTTTATTAAATGATACAAAATTCAGCAAATTACAAATTTGAATTTCTTCATTTCCTGATATTTGCCATTTTCTTCAAAGAAATAACACTTGATCTTGGATTGTTGCTGCTTTAAATCAAAACAAGTTATGAAATTTTCCAACATTTTACTAGAAAAACAAGACTTACTTTATTCGGTGATATAACATTCATCAAATTATAGATTTGTGTTTCTTCATTTTGGTCGACAAACTTGTTAGATTTCTTGATATGTACTATTTTCTTCAAAGAAACATCACATGAACTTGGGTTGTTTCTGCATTAAACAAAATAGCGTTATGAAATTTTCCAACATTTTACTAGAAAAACAAGACTAACTTTATTAGATAATACAACATTCAGCACATTACAGATTTGAATTTCTTCATTTTGGTAGAAAAACATGTGAGATTTCTTGATGTGCTATTTTCTTTAAAGAAATATCACTTGAAATTCAGTTGTTTCTGCATTCAGCAAAAGAATGTTTTGAAATTTTAAAACATTTTACTAGAAAAACAATACTTTAACTTTAATTAGGTGATATAAGATACAACATTCAGCAAATGACTGGTTTCCCCTTTTTCAACAGTAGGGCAATCTAAAATATTTCTCCAAAAGATTTCAACTTCTTCATTTTGGTTGACAAACTTGTGATATTTCTTCATATGTGCCGTTTTCTTCACATAAATTGGAACTTTTCCGTTGGGAATTCCAAGATCGTCTGGAAAAGATATGGTACTTACTTCTGGCAATAGCAGAGGAAAAGTATTTTGGATAAATCCTCCAATATGCACTTTGCTTACAATAACACCTTTGCCACTTTCGGCACTGAACTAGAATCAGAAATTCAGCAAATTTCTGGTTTCCCCTTTTTCAACAGTAGGCCAATCTAAAATATTTCTCCAAAAGATTTTAACTTCATCATTTTGATTGACAAACTTGTGATATTTCTAGCTTTATATGTGCCATTTTCTTCACAGAAATTGAAACTTTTCCGTTAAGAATTGCAAGATCTTCTGGAAAATTAGCCTGTATTACTTCTGGCAATAGCAGAGGAAAAGTATTTTGGATAAATCCTCTAATATACACTTTGCCTACAATAACATCTTTTCCACTTTCGGCACTGAACTAGAATCAATGATATTACGTGATATTGAATCGTATTTTTACGTTTCTCGGTGGGCACTAATTTAGTAGACGTTTCGACTGAAATTACATATTTCTTGAAGTATTTGGTAGTCCAATTCCTGAATTTGAGTGGTCTACAGGATGAACTGTGAAGTTATTTTTAGCGGAAGAGCTTAATATTGTCTATATCTTATAATATAATATATGTTGTTGAGTACGCGAAAGAAATTGTTAACGAAAATAATAATTGTGGTAAGTTTTCTTCATTATATTTATTGGTGACTAAATGTACATTTCGGTCACAACGTGACCTTAATCATTAGTATACTCATCCATTATACTAATAATTAGTATGACCTTTACTGAATTTGAATTAATTATTTTGAATTTGATTCATTAATTGAATCAAAATCAAAATCAAAATTGAAAATGTGCAATTTCAGAATTAATTTTCAGAAAATTGTAATATTAGAATGTTAGTCCACAAACTCGTCATTCTCAATTTGTACATTCTTCAATAAAAATCACGTTTAAAGAAAAATATACAATCTGCAATTTCCGACATAATTTCTCTAACTTAAAAGATTTGTGAACTATTAATATTACAATTTTCTGAAAAATTATTCTGAGATTGCACCTATTCAATTTTGATTTTTGATTTGATTTATTATTTAAAGTGGCCACTGAAGGTATAAGTTGTATTTATACCTATTTGGGATGACGTCGTTATCTGGTAAATTTACGTATGCTATGATCACATCAGAAGCAAACTTAAATTATCAAATGCTACTAGGAATAATTATCAATTTCAATTGAGAGGTTATGTTTGTACTTGTGTGTACGTGTGTACTTTGTTATTTCACAATTGAAATAAATCTATTCATTTAGGACTTCAGGAATAAACAAAAGTGCTGAAATATATATAATAATAATGCATAGTGCATTGTATGGTTAGTACAGGAAGTGATATATTCACGGCCGATGCGGCCATTGAGCAAGCTGAAGAGGTCGGGAAATTAAAAAAACTAGTGCTGTAGTCCGTGCCAGATAATTTGTCACATTTTCCATAAAACTGAAATCCTCCCAATTGGTGGAATTGGACCAATAAGAATGCACTCCAAAATTTATTTGAGCCAAAAAGCTATAAACCATTAATTTCTTTAATATAAGTATAGAAGTGAAGTACTTTGGAATAAGCAACCGCATTACTCAGAAGCTTTATGCTTACTATATTCTTCTTCTTCTTCTTCCTCCTCTTCCTCCTCCCCCCGAATGAGATGAATTTTTGTTGTAAATAGATAGATTTTTAGAGGAGGGTTTTCGGTTTTATGTAAAAAGTGACAAATTTTCTGGCATGAACTTTGATAAAACTGCAGCAATTTAGTTGTAAAATATATCCATTTTCCCTTTTTTCTTTGGCCACCACAAACATACATACAAAATAAATATGCAAATTTGTAGTTAGGTATATACAGGGTGAGTTTTTTTTTTAATGTAAGCATTGGGATCTCGGAAACCAAAAGACATAGAGATTCGGTTAAATGAGGAAAGAGTTGCGCATGATGCGCTTTTGTTTTTTTGAAAAAAAAACACAGTTTTTTTAGTTATAATACAATTTTTTTAATCAAATTTAAATCAAAATATCAGTCGTACTTGGCTTTGACATTTTTCAATAGGACAATTTTTTCTCTTTATAGCTATACTTACTTTGATAAATAAGGGGCATCTTCGAAAATTAACATTTTGACATTTTTTTCTCTTTGTAGCGATACAAGGTTTGCTATATTTACTTTGATAAATAAAGGGCATCTTCGAAAATTAACTTTTTGACAATTATTCTCTTTTTGAGATGAAATTTGATACAACTGCTGCAGCAATTTATCTGTAAAATTTATCCATTTTCCCTTTTTTCTTTGACCACCATAAACAAGGCATATACCATATATGTCAAATAAATATGCAAAGTTGTAGGTAGGTATATGTATGTATATAACTTGGCGAATTTTATTGTGTTAAATTTTAGATTTCTAACCAGTTTCGTCTGATCTCATTGAAGCACCACAAATTCAAGACTTAAAGTTAAAATCCTTATTATTATTATTTGTATATTTATGACGACCTATTTCTGCTGCTATGGCTTGAAATTGTAAATTCAGTTTCAAGGAAAACCTCTGGAAAACTGAAAATTTTGTCTTTTCGTTTCGTCCATATCGTATTATTAAATTGCCAGCACAATTTATAAGTACACGACATCATCTGCTACAGTTCTCCTCCAAAGGACTTTGATGAGTTATCACATAATTATATTAGTTTAATAGTTATCACTATTATTATCATTCCTATTATTAAAATTAAAGTTTTTATTCCTCGACTTTGTTTAGTTTTCACATTATTATATTAGTTGAATAGTTATCACTATTATTATCATTCCTATTATTAAACTTAATGTTTTCTTCCTCGATATGGAATACGCATATTTTATCTTTTTTATTATATTTCATAATCTTACTATTATTATCATTCCTATTATTAAAAGTAATGTTCTTTTTCCTCGACTTTGATTAGTTATCACATTATTATATTAGTTTAATAGTTATCACTATTATTTTCATTCCTATTATTAAAAGTAATGTTTTCTTCCTCGATATGGTAAGCATATTTTATCTACTTTTTGCTCCCCTTCAAAGGACTTTGAAGTTAGAATTTTTTATCGGTATTATTGTTATTATTGATATTTAAAATTAACGTTGTTTTTCTCTTGTACACATATAAAATATGCATATTTTAATTTCATTTAATAATTTTTTAATTTTTAATTTCATAAAAGTAGACATTATGAAATTAAAAATGTTAAACTTCTGTTAACAAAGTTTCAACTTACAAATCTGTGCCCAAATGTAAGGCCAAATCTAAAACTGCCAGAGAACCTCTTAAATTCCATGCTGCAAACGATTACAAGCATTAAAACATGTGTAACTCCGAGCCTACGGTTTAATTGAACGTTCGTCGAGCGCCAGTTTGTGTGGGCGAGAACGAGAAGCCATAAACCCTCTCTCCTTTCTCTCCTAATCTCCTGGTCGTGGCGCGTCGTATCAGCCCGAAGGAAATTTAAATAAAGCAGGCGAAACGAGGCAGGATTAAAGCAGGAACCGGATCATCCAGGGGGATGCGTAGGTGCAGGACGTCCGCTCCCACACCCCCGCCCAAAGTCCTGGGTTCGAGCCCCGAAACGAGCCAAATTCTACTAGTGCGCGAGCGCGAAGAGATAGAAAGTTAAATGTCCACAATGCCAATGGTGTGGTTAATTAGTTCAGTTGGTTTTGTTAGTATTTGGGTGGCCACGCGATATGAGTGTTTGCAGGCTTCTTGGTGGTGGGAGGATGTATTTAGTTTGGAGTAATTGTAATGGCTTCAACAACAGATATCTTGTTACAACACGTATGTAACACGAGGCTTTACTTTTTTCTGGTTAAGTGGAGAGTTGTGTAGAAATTGATGAAGAATATGTAAGTTCTACGGGTTTGTTTGTTGCAGCAATTAAACAAAAAAAACGTATTTTTTGGTTCGGATTTGTTATCAGTTAGATTCTTGCTACAACATGTAGGTAAAACATTCAAAACTTACAGTTTCCTTAGGATTCCTTCATAAAACATTGACTCCTCGCAAATAACTAGTACTAAAAGTGGTACCAAAAATTAAACAAAAAAAAACGTATTTTTTTGGTTTCGATTTATTATCAGTTAGATTCTTGTTACACCAAGTAGGTAAAACATTCAAAACTTACAGTTTCCTTAGGATTCCTTCATAAAACATTGACTCCCCGCAAATTACTAGTACCAAAAGTGGTGCCAAAAAGTCCTGCAGAACCCTGCTTATCAGTTTTTTTTAATATTTCAAATTTCGAACGAAACTAACAAAACTGATGTTCTGGGTTATTGAACTATTGATTATTGATGAACCCTACTCATCTCAACAAATCATCAAAATTGTGAAAGAATTGACTTACTAAGTATACGAAACTATTTACACTTAAGTATTCTTAAGAGGGAATGTTGTGAAAACCTCATATAGGGAAACCTTAACGAACTGCCTAAGTTCCACAGCCTTTATTAATTAAAGCTAAGCGATATTTTTTTTATGAGGAAAGAGAAGAAGAGAAAAAATTATTAAGATTTGTCTTCAAAATTGTAATCTTAAGAGGGAATGTTGTAGAAACCACATATAGGGAATCCTTAACGAACTGCCTTAGATCCACAGCCTTTAATAATAAAGGTTAAGCTATATTTTTTATCAGAAAAGAGAAGAAGAGAAAAAAATGATAAAGATTTGTCTTCAAAATTGTAATCTTAAGAGGGAATGTTGTAGGAACCTCATATAGGAAATCCTTAACGAACTGCCTTAGTTCCACAGCCTTTAATAATAAAGGCTAAAGATATTTTTTATGAGAAAAGAGAAGATTTGTCTTCAAAATGAGAAAATAATTGTCTTCCTAAGTATAACGCTTTACGCTTAATTAAACTTAGATGAGGTAAGATTTTATAGCAACGTTTCGTTATTTATCACAAACTATTTTAGCAAGAAAAAAATGATTAAGATTTGTCTTCAACTTTGTGAAAATAATTGTTTTCCTACGTATAACGTTTTACGCTTAATTAAACTTAGATGATGTAAGATTTTATAGCAAACATTCGTTATTTATCACAAACTATTTTAGCAAGTGAACTAATAAACATTATAATTTATATGGAAATATTATATTCTAAACAATAATTTATGTGACCACTTGGGCTGGTCAATCTAGCTATCAATTGACCTGAAGGATGTCGGGTAGATACATCATAATTAATAAACCGTCTAAATTCTAGTGGTTCCTTGCCCTACTTTATGAATTCGGCACTGAAATGAATTGTATCGTTAGCGTGGTCCGCATTTGATATGCAAATGACCGGTCTTTGGCTGGACGCGTTGGTAGTGCGAGAAATTTCGCCCATAGATGGGGCTCACAAAGGGATTCAGTTTAGACTTTGTCGTGGATAATTTGCTGTAGTCACAAAACATTCTGCTTTCAGTAATTGAATTTTAAAAGTTTAACATAAACTTCAAAGTATTATCACAAATTGATGGCAACAAAAAATGAATGGATGAAATAATTAGAAGGAAAAAAAGAAGAAACAATAAGAATAATGGAAGAAACAATTAGAAAAAAAATGAGACAATTAGAATAATGGATGAAACAATTAGAAAGAAATAAAAGATGAAACAATAAGAATAATGGATGAAACAATTAGTAAACAATTGAAACAATTAGAATAATGGATGAAACAATTAGAAAGAAAAAAAATGAAACAATTCAATGGATGAAACAATTAGAAAGAAAAAAAATGAAACAATTCAATGGATGAATCAATCAGACTATGTTTGGCTCAATTTTTAAAGATGCACACAAAGTCGATATTACTTTCATTATTTTTTTCACGATGTAATTGCGATCCTGCTGGGTTAGGTTGGGTTAGTTAAGGTTAGGTTACACCAGTAAAATTTTCCGATTTTTGGAGAAGTTGAAGATACATGCATAAACATACATGGACATCCATGAAGAAGCAGCAGTAACAACAATAAAGTTGCGATCCAGCTGGGCTAGGTTAGGTTAGTTTAGGTTAGCTTAGGTTACGTTAGAATAGATTAGGTTACACCAGTAATATTTTCCTAATTTTTTGAAAAGATTTGGATACATGCATAGACATACATGGACATCCATGGTGATGCAGTAGTAACAACAACAAAGTTGCGATCCAGCTGGGCTAGGTTAGGTTAGTTTAGGTCAGCTTAGGTTACGTTTGAATAGGTTAGGTTACACCAGTAATATTTTCCGATTTTTTTGAGAAGTTGGGGATTCATGCATAGACATACATGGACATCCATGGAGATACAGCAGGAACAACGACAAAGTCTTAGCCCATTTTGTAAAGGGGTTGTATTTTGAACGCACATCTTAGGAGGAAAATGTTATCAAATCATTTCCCTCATAAACATCATATGATAATATTGAAACGTCAAAAGAATTTGCTCCAATAATAAGTTTGCTGATACAATAGTAAAATTGGTTACGAATTTTCTGTTATTAGCTTAATACCAGTATTTAGTAAAAAGCGCTATTTAAGGCTCCAACTTCTCTACGAACCGTGTGGCCTACCTACGAATTAATGCTCCGACTAGTCATTAGTCGATTGCCCGATGGCAATTAGTCAGTGCTTTGATTTTCACAGGTTCGAGATTCCGAGTCTTCGAAAACTAAATCAGTTTCTCATGAAGAAATTATTGTACCTAATATTTCTATATAGTCTTCGAAAACTAAATCAGTTTCTAATGAAGAAATTGACTGGTCATTAGTTAATAGTTCGATGGTTATTAGTCAGTGCGTCAATTTTCACAGGTTCGATACAGTCTTCGAAAATTAAATCAGTTTTTCATGAAGAAATTATTGTACCTGATATTTCAACATGGTCTTCGAAAACTAAATCAGTTTCTCATAAAGAAATTGACTGGTCATCAGATATTAGTTCGATGGTCATTAGTCAGTGCGTCAATTTTCACAGGTTCGATACAGTCTTCGAAAACGAAATCAGTTTTTCATGGAGTAATTATTGTACCTAATATTTCAATATAGTCTTCGAAAACTAGATCAGTTTTTCATGAAAAAAAAGACTGGTTATCAGTTAATAGTTCGATGGTCATTAGTCAGTGCGTCAATTTTCACAGGCTCGAGATTGTCTTCGAAAACAAAATCAGTTTTTCATGGAGTAATTATTGTACGTAATATTTCAATAGAGTCTTCGAAAACTAAATCACTTTCTCATGAGGAAATTATTGTACCTGATATTCCATATTGATAGTGAGTTTTATACAAAAATGGCAATTAATTTTATTTTTATGAATTACATTATGAACCATCAACGAAATCTGCCTGGATATAAGTTGATGCTGCATATCTTAATTATCCGTTCTTCCTTTAATACTTTTTGTTAAATGAAACTAAAAGTAACTGAATTTAGTCTACTGTATTGATTTAGCCAGACAGAATACACTGTTCGGCGCATTCTGATAGCCTAGTAAAATTCCGTACAAACGTGGCATTGTTCACCTGCCATCTATCGGAAGTTTACGCAATGAGATACAATATAGATACAAAATGTAGTTACATTTTAATCTTTCAAATCTTTGAAAGCAGATTATGAAAATAGCTACTAAGTACATTCATGGATTAACAATAAAATTATTGCTATTTCATTAATAAAAATAAAATCAATATATTTTTTAACCAATTTAAATTTTATTAATAATATAATATATAATAATATAATATATTTATTAATGTTAATACTTACGTACAAGTTTACATACGTCATAAATACAAGGCAAATACAATACAGTTTAATTGTTTACACTTTAAATTGGTAAAAATTCTTTAGATTTAATCAATTAATCAAATCAATCTAATTGTTAAAATACAGAATTAAATGGGTATTGATTAGAAATTTATCCCAGCCATAGTACAATAAAAATAATATAATAAAAGTACAATAAATAAAGATTTTTGTTTTCACATGAGGAGTGCCCATACAAACTATTAGACTAAAACCCCAAACAAAGCTATACGTATTTAAGATTTAAGGCTTTTGTCAAGATTTTTCTGCAGTAAAAAAGTGACGGAAATTTCAGATGAAATTAAAAGATATTTTTAAATTCAAGATCAATATCCTATTTATTTAATTTTTTTTTTTTGCTAATATGTATTCATACAGACTTGTCAAAATATGCGAGAAAGATAAAGAACCGATATGGATGCAAAAACTTGAAGAATAAAGATTCCAAGTACCTACGGTAGATCGAACATTGGATGCTGTATAGAACAGGACAATAAAAAAATTGGGTGCTACATAAACAAATAATAATAATAATGATGATAATTCACTTATTGTATTATTACTGCCATTTATTAGTAGGTAATTCTGATACAAACCTTACAATTTAATAAATTGGTATCATACTTCCTGGGAATCTTCAGATTCGTTAGTTTCCGATTCGTGACTTGTATCATTTACATCAGCTTCTGCAGGTTTTTTTTTTCATTTTTATATACTTCTTCTTCAGAAATTTAGTATCCAATATTGGACATCTAATGCCTTCCATTCGAATCTGTTTTGTCTCCTTTGGTACCATCTGCTGCACACAAAACTGGTTTACTTGTGTGTAGTTTTGTTTATACATTTCCAACTGAAAATGCTAGAAAAATCACTATTGAAAGAGTATTTTTAGTTTTTTTACATTAGCTTTAGGAACACATCTTAAATATTTCCCACAACAAATTTTATTTATTGTGATTTCTGAAACATTTTAAATTTAATATTATGGAATATCTATCGATGGGGTATTTCGATTTTTTATTACATCTTCTTGCAGTTGGTAAGTTTTGCTTATACATTTTCAACTGAAAATGCTAGAAAAATCACGATTGAAGGAGTATTTTTGGTTTCGTACATTATCTGTAGGAATACATCTTAAATATTTCCCACAACAAATTTAAGAACATATTTATGTAATTTTATTTATTGTGATTTCTGTAACATTTTTAATTTAATATTATGGAATTACTATCGATGGGGTATTTTGATTTTTTTTACATCTTCTTGCAGTAGGTACACAAAATTGTATACACAAAATTTGAGAGTATCTGGTGCACCATTTGCAATATAATTTTGTTTTTATTAATTTGAAGAGACTAAGATGTTTCTTTATATTTGTTGTGGTTTATGTAACATTTTCAATTTCAGTTTTTTAAATTATCTCTAGGAACACATCTTAAATATTTCCCACAACAAATTTAAGAACATAATTATGTAATTTTATTTATTGTGATTTCTGTAACATTTTTAATTTAATATTATGGAATAACTATTGATGGGGTATTTCGATTTTTTATTACATTTTCTTGCAGTTGGTAAGTTTTGCTTATACATTTTCAACTGAAAATGCTAGAAAAATCACTATTGAAGGAGTATTTTTAGTTTTTTTCATTATCTGTAGGAATACATCTTAAATATTTCCCACAATAAATTTAAGAACATATTTATGTAATTTTATTTATTGTGATTTCTGTAACATTTTTAATTTAATATTATGGAATAACTATCGTTGGGGTTTTTCGACTTTTTTTATATCTTCTTGGAGTAGGTAAACAAAATTGTATACACAAAATTTGAGAGTATTTGATGCATCATTTGCTATATAATTTCGTTTTTATTAATTTCAAGAGACGAACATGTTTTTTTCTATTTGTTGTGGTTTATGTAACATTTTCAATTTAATACTGTGGAAAAACTCTTGATGGGGTATTTCAAGTTTGTTATTTTTTTTTTTTGTTTGAAATTTGAGATTGATGCATTATATGTTATATACTTAAAACAAAACATTAATTTGTAGAAAAATCACGATTAAAGGAGTATTTTTAGTTTTTTACATTATCTGTAGGAATATATCTTAAATATTTCCCACAACAAATTTTTTAACATATTTATGTAATTTTATTTATTGTGATCTCTGTAACATTTTTGGTATATTATTATGGAAGAACTATAGATAGGGTATTTCGATTTTTTTTACATCTTCTTGGAGTAGGTACACAAAATTGTATGCACAAAATTTGAGAGTATTTGATGCATCATTTGCTATATAATTTTGTTTTTATTAATTTGAAGAGACTAACATATTGTTTTCTATTTGTTGTGGTTTATGTAACATTTTCAATTTAATACTGTGGAAAAACTCTTGATGGGGTATTTAAAGTTTGTTACATTTTTTTGGTTTGAAATTTGAGATTGTTAATAAAAAAATACAAATTAATGTTTTTTTAAGTATATAACATATAATGCATCAATTTCATATATGTTATATACTTATATAACATAATATATATTTATATATTATATATGTTACATACTTAAAAAAACATTAATTTGTAATTTTGTATTAAGTATCTATATTTTAAATTGAAAATTCAAGATAAAATATCGTGAGCTTTTTAACATTTTCAAAATATCAAAGATTCCATTCATCAAATTTTAGTTTTTCGGTATGTCATTAGTTTAGAAACAATATATTTTTTAAATCTTGCAATTTCGTGGATTCATTTAGTGAAAACTCAATTAGCATTACATTCTTAATACCATTTAAGGGATTGATTACCGATATTATTGGTCGAAGTATGGTTAAATTCTTAAAATATGCTATAGAAATGAAAATACTTATTTATTGATTATTTTATTGGAATTTACACTTTTAATTAGCAATTGATTAAATGAAATGAAAACGATTTCTTTGTTTGCTACATTTAATCTTTTACTAAACAAATTTTTCATAGCCACAGGATTAATTTTTATTTTTGTTTAATAGTCAATTTCTTCGAAATCCTATTCGAGAAGGAAATGTACAATTTTAATAGTAACCTGGGCAGGAATCGAATCCACAAATCCATAAATTTTGACTCATCGAAGCGTTGGCGTACTTGTGTTATACATAAGTATGTTAAAGTATGTATACATTTATATGTAAGTAAAAAGGTAGGAAGTAACATTTTATTAGAAGTGAAGTAAGTTTATTAGAAGTGAATATGTTAAAGTATGTAAGTAAAAAAGTAGGAAGTAAAATTTTATTGGAAGTGAAACTATACCTTTTCAACTTCAAGTTGGCACTAATCACAGTCAAGTTGGCATTAATCATTTGTTTGTTCCTTAAATACGAATTTGTTTAATGCCAAGATGGTTTTGATTAATGCCAAATTGATATTGATTAATGTCAACTTGATTGTGATTAGTGCCAAGTTGAAGTTGAAAAGGTATAGTTTTACTTCTAATAAAATGTTTCTTCCAATTCCACCTTTACATCTTAATTTATATTTTTTCTTGCTTTAAATCTAAGTTGGAAATGGATTTAGCGGATACTTGTTTAAACTCCATCATTATGACTGCGTAAATAACCTACGTTTTAAGTTTAAAATTTAAAAAAAAATACGTGCGTCATTTACCCAGTCATTAAGTGTAAGTATTGCAAGTAATTACCTATGCCCATAATCTTCAAAATCTGACTTTATTATATTAAATATATGCGAAATAAAACGATTCAGCTTAAATTGCAAATACTCACGTTAAATTAGCGCTCTGCATGTTATTCTTATAAGTATTTTTTTTTATTTAAAGAAAAGAAAACAAAAGCAAATTCTCCTTTTATTACGCTTAATCAAAAGTTTTGCAGGATGTAGAAATGAAATTATTATAAGTTGTATTTAACACAACCTAAAACATGAAAGTAGTACTGAAAAGTGGAATTTTTTTAATGTAAGGATTAAAGTGGTTCAAAGTAAATTTAAATTTACTTTAAATTAGCTTTTAAACTTTTAAACTTTTAAATTTTTAAATTAAATTTATTTTTTGAAGTGTAAAGTAATTTACACTTCAAAAATTGGAAAGATTAGTGCGATTTGGAAATATGTATCTATTCAAGATAAAGCTAAAGCTATACACTTAGGGCTCCAAGTATGTCAATAATTTGTAGTAATAATGTTGCACAAAACAAAGCAAAAGCAAATTCTCTTCTATTAACGCTTAATCAAAAGTTTTGCAAGATGTAAAATTGAAATTGTTATAGTTCTATCAACTTAAAAAATGAAAGTAGTAGTAAAAAATGATTTTTTTTAATGTAAGGATTAAATGGCTACCAGTGAAATTTCTACTTGAAATATTAGAAAGATTACTGCTATTTGAAAAAATGTATGTATTTGAGATTAAGCTAAAGCTATGTTCTTAGGGCTCCAAGTATTTCAATCATTTGTAGTAATAATATTGCACAGAAGAAAACAAAAGCAAATTCTCTTCTATTTACGCTTAATCAATAGTTTTGCAAGATGTGAAATTGAAATTGTTAAAGTTTTATTTTATTAAACTTAAAAAATGAAAGTATTAGTAAATAATGAAAAATTTTAATGTAAGGATTAAATAGGCTACCGGTGAAATTTCTACATCAAAAATTAGAAAGATTACTGCGATTTGAAAAAAAAGTATGTATTTGAGATGAAGCTAAAGCTATATACTTAGGGCTCCAAGAATTTCAATAATTTGTAGAAATAATGTTGCAATGTTTGTTGTAATAATTTCAGTATTTAAAATAAATTTCAATAATCAAATCCTCCAATACCTGTTTTTTATTAATTGCTATTTAAGACAGCACCATTCAATTAAGAATCTTATATGTTAAATTTAGACTTTATTACGTGAAAAACGTGCCACTCAAAGCAAACGTGCTTATATTACAAGTGGTCACGTAACAAATGCATATAATTCCCACCTTTTTTTAATTTAAGGTTGTTATGTTAAGTACATACTGGTAAAAATTAGTTTTTATTTTATTTTATGATTTATTTATTTTATTTGGCCTGATTTTTTTTATAACCTAATTTTCGTAGTAATTTGTATACTCGTCAATTATTTATTTATTATACCTAATTAGAATGGTATCTAATTATATGAAAAGTTTGCAATGAAATGTATGAAAGTTTAATTTAATATATAGAACTTGAGAATAGTTTGAGAAAAGAAAAATTGTAGCAAATTTATGTCTCTTTGAGATTATGCAAAAATGTATTACCAAAGTCACGTATAAATAAAATTCTTGTCTCATCTAATATTCTTATCTTATAGCTTAAAATATGTCTGTATAAAGTCAAAAATGTGCTAATTAAAACGCTTAAATTGCAAGGGGTAAAAAAAGTTCTGAAAATTATTCTTGATTTATTTTTTAATTAACTACATTTTCTCTTTACTTTTAATGAGAAAATGTGCCACTCAAATCAAACCTGCTTACATTGCAAGCTATCACAAAAAAGTTTTGCATATTATTCCTACAATATATTTTTTTTAATAATAATTTTCACAGAAATTTGTATACATGTCAATTATTTAATTATTATGCCTAATTAGAATGGTTTCTAATTATATGAAAAGTCTGTAATGAAATTATTTATGCATGAAAGTTTAATTTAAAATATAGAACTAGACAATAGTTAATATTCACCTAAAGAAAAATTGCAACAAGTTTTTCTCTCTTTAAGATTATGCGAAAATGCATTACCAGAAATTCTTATCTCAGCTAATATTCTTATCTTATAGCTTAAAAGAATGGCTGTGTAATGCCAAAAATGTGCTAATTAAATAGTTTAAATTACCACGCAAAAAAAGTCTGCAAATTATTCTTATAATTTGTTTTTTATTTTTTAATTAAGTACATTTTCTCTTTTCTCTTCAACAAAAGAAAAATCAAACCTTATCCATCTCTCTTTACTCTTGTGTAATACTCTTAAAATAGCTGTACAATGTAAAATATGTGCTAATTAAAGAGCTTAAATTGCCACGTAAAAAAAGTTCTGTGAATTATTCTTATATTAAAAAAAAGTAAATACGTTTTCTCATTTCTTTTCAACAAAAGAATAATCAAACCTAATCCATCTCTCTTTACTCTGGTTTAATATGTAATGGCTGCATAATGTCAAAAATTTGCATATCAAAACGATTAAATTGCCACGTAAAACAAAGTTCTGCAAATTATTCTTACTTTTTTTAAAATCAAGTACGTTATCTCTTTTTGTTTCAACAAAAGAAAAATCAAACCTATTCTATCTCTGTTTACTCTTGTGTAATATGTTATGGCTGTATAATGTCAAAAATGTGCTTATTAAAACGCTTAAATTGCCAAGTAGAAAAAAATCTGCCAATTATTCTTAATTTTTTTTTAATTAAGTACGTTTTCTCTTTTCTTTTCAACAAAAGAAAAATCAAAGCTAATCAATCTCTCTCTCTACTCTTGTGTAATATTGGCTGTATAATGTCAAAAATGTGCCTATTAAAACGCTTAATTGTCACGTAAAAAAAGTTCTGGAAATTATTCTTACATTTTGTTTTTAATGAAGTACGTTTTCTCTTTTCTTTTCAACAAAAGAATAATCAAAACTAATCCATCTCTCTTGTACTCTTGTGTAATATCTAATGGCTGTATAATGTCAAAAATGTGCTTATTAAAACGCTTAAACTACCACGTAAAAAAAGTTCTACAAGTTATTCTTACATTTTGTTTTTAATTAAGTACGTTTTCTCTTTTCTTTTCAACAATAGAAAAATCAATTGTAGAGCAATTGTAGAGCAATTCTATAAAACTTGTGAAACTTTACCAAGTGTTTTCTTTATTTACCTTAACGTTTTCTCTATTCTTTTCAACAATAGGAAAATCAATTGTAGAGCAATTGTAGAGCAATTCTATAAAACTTGTGAAACTTTACCAAGTGTTTTCTTTATAAAACCTAATCAAAATGTTTCACCAAGAAGTAACCACTTCCTCATACAATTTAAGAAAAATCAAACCTAATCCATCTCTCTTTACTCTTGTGTAATTACGTTTTGCACGTGAAATTCTACATATAATTCTTACAAGTTTTTTCTTTTACATTAGTAGCGTGAAAAGTGAAAGCAAAACGTCCATTCAAGTAAACTTAGGTATTGCAAGTAGTTACTCTAGCAATCATCAAAATTTAAACTTTATTACGTGAAAAATGCGCTAATTAAGACAATGCAGGTTAAATGAGCGACGTAATTAAGCCGAAACCGTCGGGCATGAAAGCCCCGTTTTCACGTCGAACGAACGAATTTATCAGCTATTCATAAGCCCGATTATCTCACCGTTTCACAACCGAACCGAACCGGTAGGAAGCATAAATTTGGGGCGCCAATTAGTGGTCGGTCCTGGCGTTACTCAACCGGTACATTTTCGCCCGGATTAGATTTTAGGAATTGTAACGCCAACGCGCTACGATCGACGCAAAGGAGCGCCGATTTCCGTATAAATTGCGTTATTAGCATAAATTCGTGCGGGCTTCGTATGCAAATGCAAGGTATTTATAGAGGAGAAGAAGAAAAAATAAACTGGACACGTGTTGATTTGTAGATCGTCCGCTAATTAGGACTTACCTTGAGCGTAGCTCGATATATGTGTGAGCGCTAAAATTTAATTTTCATTCATTATTAACGCTTTATTAGTTTTGAGAAATTTACAGTGTACAATATAA
The DNA here is from genome assembly GCA_951805005.1 of Othius punctulatus. Lineage (NCBI taxonomy): Eukaryota > Metazoa > Arthropoda > Insecta > Coleoptera > Staphylinidae > Othius > Othius punctulatus. Next base: position 12,210,885 of record OX638145.1, read on the forward strand.
AACAAAAAAAGAAATAATGATAATGTTTATAAAACACATGTATGGGGTACTAATTATAATATTATTCAATGTGTATACATATACATACATAAACACAACAATGCATTTTGAACACAACAAGTAAAAAATAATGAAGATTATAAAATATTTAGGTACAAAATAAGTCGCGAAATTCACTTTAACTGCCGTTTTTTTTTTTTTTATTTAAAAAGTAACAACTCATGTTAGATACACGTACAAAAAAATAAAATAAAACAAACAAACAAATGACCAATCTTGGAGATCATCGAAATAACTAATTAATTGTAACGATTGGCATTGTCTCAATAATTACAGGCGAAAGGGATTTGCGTTATCAATACTTACACTTCTAAGGGACCTTAAGACGTCATTACTAAGAATGTTTATAGTACGTTAAAAATTATAACCAATATTCAATGAGAAACGAAACTTGCAAGTCGATTATGTACAAACATGTTACTTTTTTTTTATTCACTTTTTGATTCAACTACAAAAACGGGGCTTTTTTTGGCGGCCCCGTCGATGATACAGACATAAAAGACAGTAACTATTTTTAGTTTCAATTTATAAGTAGATATACAGCGGTTCGTAAATTCGGATGCCTAGAGGAGGTTCTCAAGAATAATATCTAACAATAAGTCACAGTACACCAACGTAAAAACGGGGGAGTAATGGGGGATGGAGCTTTCGTTTCGCTCAAAAACCGTATACAAGAAGCCACAGATTTACAGGTACCTAAAATTTTTATAATAATAATAATGTTAATAGTATGTACAGAATTGCATACAAACAAACCTAGGGCGGGGGTTGGGGAACAACCTAGGATGCGCCGCGCGAGTAATTACAATAGACAAAGAAAAATAATAAAACAAATACGATAAATAATAAATTAACAAATAATGCAAATGTGTCTCGGCAAGGTTTGCATTCATTTTTTTTATATATAATAATTATTATATACCTGCAATAATTTACTATACACATTCAGACTACGGCAACATTGAATACATAAGTAAAATACCAACGACTTAATCCTAAGACATTGACAGTCGAGAGAGAGTATGTACAGCGAAGACTCACAGTATTGCATCTTCAATCACGTACAATTAATTAAAAAATTAAATGAGGCTACACACATAGGCCGCTCATTTCGAATTGTCCCTTTCACTGGGTGCTAGGCACCTTCACTCTTCTAGTTTGCACAAGCCCTAATGTCCAAGAAAAAAAATCAATAAAATCGTGTCCCAGTCCCTTACATTTTACAACTAACACTGGTTTTGGTATCACGTACCTCTTCCCCCATCCGTTTCATTAAAAATTCATAAAACTTCTTTGGCACAGCAAAGAACTAAAATACATAATATTTCAAATTCGTTTATTCCAGGGTCGTTACAGTTTTCCTCATGTAGTTATTTTGTACACCTAAACTTAATTAATTTAAAAATTGAACCGAAAACAGTCCGTCCCTCGACACACAGAACTCAAGCTCGGGCACTCAGGCGGCCAGTCCATGGGGCTGGCCGAGCGCCACCCCCGGGAACCCCATCGGTCACTGGTGGTGCTTGAGCGCCCCGTTCGCCGCCACGTGGTGGTTGACGACGTGGTGCTGCGAGTGCACGTGGTGCGCCGGGTGGTGGTGACCGCCGTGGTGGTTCTGGTTGTTCGTGTTCGAGTTGTTGTTGTTCGCCTGCTGGCTCGCCTGCCGCTGCGAGTTCTTCTTGTTCTTCATGCGCCTGTTCTGGAACCAGATCTTCACCTGCCGCTCCGTCAGGTTCAGGTTGCGCGCCAGCTCCCACCGCTTCTGCTTCGAGACGTACGCGTTGAAGAGGAACTCCTTCTCCAGCTCGAGCGTCTGGAACTTCGAGTACGGCTTGCGCTTCTTCCGCACCGTCACCTGGCCGGTCCACTCCAGGGGGTTGGTGCCGGCGCCGCAGGGCACGCTCACTCCCATCGACCCCAGGGAACCTGAAGCGAAGAAAGAGGACGGGGATGATCCCCACATAACTTTAAAACGATTAGTCAAGTCGCCGGCCGGACCGGCGGGGTCCCAAAAAGTGCTTGTAGAACGCAACGACCTAGGTCCATACCCTCCGTTCGAAACCGCGTGATTTTACCTCCTAGTTTTCTTTTTATTCCCTTCGCTACTAATCAGCATACAAATATCGGAATTACCAGACGCACGAAAACAGAGACCCACCGCGCACCTGGCGTGACTTCCGACAGTCAGCTGGTGGATGACGTGACCGTAGGCCTGACGTCAGCCACGGTAATGTGCGGTCGTTATTCGGGTCCCTCTATGCACCATTCGCAGTCACCTCAATATCTCACAAGCCCCCACACACACACATTAGCAAAGACCTAATTTGAAACCTTATACCTCTTTTAAATAATGCAAGCATGAACATTTTTGCACGAATTGGACAAAAAAACTATTTTTTTATAACTTATAAGCAATTTTAAAACAATAATAGACATGGCATTGATCAACGTTCCGTAGGAAAAACCTCAATATAATTTTATAAATTCAGTAGATAGGCTAAGACAGTTCTGCGCCAATTTCCCATGAGGATTTACATAGGGGTCTAAATTTACCTCTTTACGGTCGTGCGACAGGTATGAGACATCTGTGGAACGGGTGTGAGACACATGTGAGACCGTCGCGAGATAGGTGTGAGACACATGTGAGACCGTCGCGAGATAGGTGTGAGACACATGTGAGACAGTTTTGCATCTGCGTCTTCAAGCCGTCTCATATATGTCTCACAAGTGTCTCACAGGTGTCTCACATATGTCTTAGACCCGTGTATATCTGCAATGCAAAACTGTCTCACAGGTGTCTCACACCTATCTCACGGTTGATGTCTATATGTGCCCCACACCGTCTCACAGATGTTTCATACCTGTCGCAGGACCGTAAAAATGTAGATTTAGACCCCTATGTACAGCCACGGACTCTAAAAATGACGCAATGACAACGATAGAAGAGTACTCGGATGGACGGACTCGTCATTTTTAGAGTCCGTTACTGTACATCCCTAGTCCACACCGAAAGGTAAAGGGCCTATTGATAATATATATATACTGTACATCCCCAGTCCACACCGAAAGGTAAAGAGCCTATTGATAATATATATACTGAACATCCCTATGGGAAATTGTCACAGAACTGTGCTAGCCTATCTACTAAATTCCAATATTAAAAACAAAATTAATGTTTTGAAAAATATCTACGATTTTAGTACAAATTAATAATGTCATGGTTTCATTTAAGATATCTCTGTAAATTACGATGATTCCATGATTAAAAACCATATACTTCGTTGAAAAGGAAAAATAATAATAATGAGTTCAAAGTTCTTTTGTAATGATTTACTTAAATGTACAGCCACGGACTCTAAAAATGACGCAATGACAAAGATAGAAGAGTACTCCGATGGACAGACGCGTGATTTTTGGAGTCCGTTACTGTACTTCCTTATGGCAATTTGTCACAGAACTGTGCTAGCCTATCCACTAAATTCCAATATTAAAAACCATATGTTTTGAAAAATATCTACGATTTCAGTACAAATTAATACTGTCTGTGATTTTTAGAGTCCGTTACTGCACATCCTTATGGGAATTTGTCACAGAACTGTGTTAGCCTACCTACTAAATTCCAATATTGAAAACATTATGTTTTGAAAAATGTCTACGATTTTAGTACAAATTATTAATGTCATGGTTTCATTTAAGATATCTCTGTAAATTACGATGATTCCATGATTAAAAACCATATACTTCGTTGAAAAGGAAAAATAATAATAATGAGTTCAAAGTTCTTTTGTAACGATTTACATAAATGTACAGCCACAGACTCTAAAAATGACGCAATGACAAAGATAGAAGAGTACTCCGATGGACAGACGCGTGATTTTTAGAGTCCGTTATTGTACATCCTTATGGGAATTTGTCACAGAACTGTGCTAGCCTATCTACTAAATTCCAATATTAAAAACCATATATTTTGAAAAATATCTACGATTTTTGTACAAATTAATAATGCCGTGGTTTCATTTAAGATATCTCTGTAAATTACAATGATTCCATGATTGAAAACCATATACTTCGTTGAAAAGGAAAGATAATAATAATGAGTTCAAAGTTCTTTTGTAATGATTTACATAAATGTACAGCCACGGACACTAAAAATGACGCAATGACAGATATAGAAGATTACTCCGATGGGCAGACGCGTGATTTTTAGAGTTCGTTACCGTATATCCTTATGGGAATTTGTCACAGAACTGTGCTAGCCTATCTACTATATTCCAATATTAAAAACCATATGTCATGAAAAATATCTACGATTTTAGTACAAATTATTAATGTCATGGTTTCATTTAAGATATCTCTGTAAATTACAATGATTCCATGACTGAAAACCATATACTTCGTTGAAAAGGAAAAATAATAATAATGAGTTCAAAGTTCTTTTGTAATGATTTACTTAAATGTACAGCCACGGACTCTAAAAATGACGCAATGACAAAGATCCAAGAGTACTCCGATGGACAGACGCGTGATTTTTAGAGTCCGTTACTGTACATCCTTATGGGAATTTGTCACAGAACTGTGTTAGCCTACCTACTAATTTCCAATATTAAAAACCATATGTTTTCAAAAATTTCTACGATTTTAGTACAAATTATGAATGTCATGGTTTCATTTAAGATATCTCCTGTAAATTACAATGATTCCATGATTGAAAACCATATACTTCGTGGAAAATGAATAATAATAATAATGAGTTCAAAGTTCGTTTGTAATGATTTACATAAATGAACAGCCACGGACTCTAAAAATGACGCAATGACAAAGATCCAAGAGTACTCCGATGGACAGACGCGTGATTTTTAGAGTCTGTTACTGTACATCCTTATGGGAATTTGTCACAGAACTGTGCTAGCCTATCTACTAAATTCCAATATTAAAAACCATATGTTTTGAAAAATGTCTACGATGTTAGTACAAATTAATAATGTCATGGTTTTATTTAAGATATCTCTGTAAATTACGATCATTAAATGATTGAAAACCATATACTTCCTTGAACAGGAAAAATAATAATAATGAGTTCAAAGTTTTTTTGTAATGATTACAATCACCGGTTCAATTTAATGATTTTATGGTTCAATTCCCTTATGGGAAATTGCATCAGAACAGTGATAGCCTATCTACTAAATTCCAATTGTAAAAACCATATATTTTGTAATATATCTACGATTTTAGTACAAATTGATATTGTCATGGTTTCATTTAAGATATATTTGTAAATTACAATGATTGCATGATTGAAAACCATATAAACCATATATACCTACTAAAAATATAATAATAATGAGTTCAAAGTTCTTTTGTAATGAATACAATCACTGGTACAATTTAACGATTTTATGGTTCAATTCAGAAAATATAAATTCCAATGTTGAATGCATATTTAGGAAAGTATCAAAGATTTTAGTACAAATTAATAACTACATAGTTTCATTTAATAAATCTTATAAATTTCAGTGATTCTAAAGTTGACCATAAATTAAAAACAATACAATTGAAAAGAATGACTTTTTTTAATTATTATTTTTTTATTATGCAAAACACTTAATGGTAATTTGTCAAGATTAAGGTACAATTGAATAATTTCAAGGTTCTATTCAAGGTTCTTATATAGGTATTTTGAAAACTATCTATGAATTAGTTTGCATCGAATTAGGTTAATAAGTAGTAATAATTAGTATAATAAGTAGTATAATTGCACAGTTTAGTACAATTAAATCATTTTGTGGTTCAATAAAAAAAAATCATATGTTGAACGCATATTTTGGAAAATATCAAAGATGTTAGTACACATTAATAACTTCATGGTTTCATTTAATAAATCTTGTAAATTTCAGTGATTCTAAGGTTGACCTTAAATTAAAAACCGTACAATTAAAAAGAATGACTTTTTTTATTGTTTTTTTTTATTATGCAAAATACTTAATGGTATTTTACTATAATTATTACAATCTGATCAAAGATGGATCAATGAGTAATGTTATGCCAACTTAAATTACTAAAGAAGGTTTTATGCTAAGGACCTACTCTTGTGTATACCTTAGATTCTAAAAAAAAAGAATGAAGACTTCATGATTCCTTTGTCAAGATTAAGGTACAATTGAATAATTTCATGGTTCTATTCGAATTTTTTTTCATAAATTTCAACGTTAAAAACCACATATAGGTATTTTGAAGAAAACTATCTATATATTAGTTCAGATAGAATTAGGTTCTATAAGAACCTAAGAAAGTATAATAATAAGTATAACTTAATAATTTAAATGTTTACTTCAGTACATGATTATAAATTCAGTACATGATGCGTTCAATGAATCTAGGGTTAAAAACCATACATTTTTTTAGATATTTTGGAAATTTACCAATTACTTGGAAGTTTCCAAGGTTCAAACTGAAGACTTAAGAGTTTTTATGATTTTATGATTTAATATAGCAAATAAGTATTTGTATACTTGAATGATTTTCATATATGATTTTTGATATAAAATGTATGTATGTTAATAAATTTCAAAGGCTCTAGAATCTAGATCAAGATTCATATACGTTTAATTTAAAAAAAAAAGTTTAAGGTTCATAGGTCAAGAGTTTAGTACAATTTAATAATTTCGTGGTTTTATTTAAGAAATCTGTGTAATTTATAACAATTAAATGGCACAAAACAATATTTAAAACAAATTATTAAAGTTCATGTCAAAATTAAGTCCATTTTAATCATTTCATTGTTTTATTCAATAAATTTTTATAAATTGCAATGATTTGAAGGTTTAATACAACTTTTTTTTTCAAATAGTTACCATTATTCTAATGTTGAAAACAACATCATTTTGATTTTTTTAATGAATTAATGAAAAAATGAATTATGAAAAATTAAGTTTAAGATTCATAGGTCAAGAATGTAGTACAATTTAATAATTTCATGGTTTTATTTAAGAAATCTGTGTAATTTATAACAATTAAATGGCACGAAACAATATTTAAAACAAATAATTAAAGTTCATGTCAAAATTAAGTCCATTTTAATCATTTCATTGTTTTATTCAATAAATCTTTATAAATTGCAATGATTTGAAGGTTTAATACAACATGTTTTTTTAAATAGTTACCATTATTTTAATGTTGAAAACAACATAATTTTGATTTTTTTTTATGAATTAAAGGTTCCTGAGCATGAATTCGTAGACATAACTATATAACTATATGTAGACTTGAAGGTTAAATTTATTATCATATATTAAATCATAAATCATATAAATCATATATTCGTCAATTTCAATGGTTTAATAAAATATATGTTATTAATTAAGGTTGCAACCAAATAATTCGAAAAATGTTTATGAATCAAAGGTTCCTAAGTATGATTTTGAGTACAATTTAATTACTTAAAGGTTTAATTCAACTATGGGCGTCCGCTGAATTTTTATCAAGGCCCCCCCTTTGAAAAAAGGGGGCCCCCTTCAAGTGCCCTCCTTCAATGAAGTGTCCATGAATTCAACATATGATAGTAAATTTTTATATATATAATCGATCTTTATTGGGCTATCGACTAAATTTTTATATTTTACTGCTTTTAAGGTTTACTTTCTAATATATTTAAAAATTTCAAAGGTTCATTTATAAATAATTTTAGGGTTTATTATTGTTTTTCAATATTTTCTTAATAAATTTATGGTTCAAAACCACATATGTTCAAATATTTCTATGGATAAATGAACCCCTATAATTATATTATAGGTAAATTATAGGTGTAAATATAAAATATTGTGATTGCCATTTTTATATTAATTTTATTCACTTAATTTTCAATCAAGTAATTGGTAAATTGTAGGTACATAGTATAATAATACTTCATAAATAACAAGCTCGCGACTTAAAGGTTAAATTAATGGTAACAGCAAATTGTATATTTCAATGATTTTAAGGTTTAATACACCAAATTTTTATAAATCTCTAAGGTTGAAAACCACTTATTTAGGAATTTTTCCAGAGTTTAAGGTTCTAAACTAAAGATTCTTGTGTATATGTTTTATGATTCAATGGTTGAATACAGCAAATATTTGTATACTTTATGATTTTATAGTTTCATTTTAATTAAGATACAAAGTTGAGAAGTACATACTCAATTTTCGACGAGTGCAGCGTGGAAAAGTTGAGATTTGACAAATTTTAATATTTTTATGGTTAATATAACAAATGTTTATAAATTTCACTAATTTTAATGTTTACTACTTTATATTGTTTTGTATTTTTCATGTTTGTATTTTTCAATTACAAAAGGTTGAGAATCTCCAAAAGTCTTCTATGACTTGAAAAGTAAAAATTTGTTTCAATTTCAAGTGTTCAAGTGAATTTCAATGAATTTAAGGTTTACAATATTTTTGTTTTATAAAGTCTTGATCCACTGCCAGGTACAAAAGTTTAAATCTGTAAATATTCAAATGGCACCATTATTTAATACAAGAAATTTATGTAAATTTCAATGATATCAAAGTTGAAAACATGTGCATTTGAAAATTTAAACGATTTTCTAGTTACAAATAGTAGTATAATAGTATAGTAGTATACTCAAAATAGAGTAGGTACTTATTGTAAAGTATACAGTTGTATACTCAAAGTAGAGTAGGTACTTATTGTAAAGTACATAAGTAAAAATCTTTGAAAATTTTGTAGGTATCAAATTTGTGTAGATAAATATAAATGAATACAAAGATGAAAAACATATGGTTTAGAAAACTTCAATGATTTTATGGTTCTCACATAAAATATTTTAAGTATGATTTTTATGAAGATATAAACTACAATTTTATGCAAATTAAGAAAAAATAGATTCGTGTTACCCTTCAAGAGATATTTGTAAATTTTAATGATTTCAAGGTAGAGATATCAGTAATTGGTAATAATGAATAAAATTGCCCAATGGTACAAAAAAAAAATTGTAACTTCCGTGTATTATTGTCTGTGGTTTGCAACATTTCAAATGTGATGGCATTATTATTTGAAGGACTGAAATCTATTAAATTATTTAAATGTTCCTTCAAACTCAATCAATATGTATCAGTATCATGTATCTACTGAAGATAACAACGTGGTGGTTGAATTATACATTTAGTTAAATAAATGTCTTTGTGAAAAAAAGATAATTGTTACTTTTCTTTAATAGTCACAATATGATTAAATTTAATGTGCATTTATAAACGTAGAGTACGTAAATGTGTTAATAATGGTTTTGCTTAAGAACTACTTTGGAGGAGTAGTAGGGATTATTATTATTATTATTACTTAATCGAAAACGCCATATTCAATGAACTACGAGCTGCACGTAAATATGTATTATTATTTATTATTATTGCAAGCACACGTATGCCCTGTACTCGGATACACACTCAAGGAAGACAATGCTGTCCCGCAAGTTTACTACGCACAGATTTACAACTCTCCTCCATTCTCCTCCAGGGACGGCGCCCGTCATAATAATGATGATAATCTGGAGGGCACAAAGATCGAGCATTTTTCAATTTGCCCTGATGTATGTCCTGAATTTTATATTTACGCGCGTTCCTATGGCGACGTGAATCGAAGTGACGCAGTGGAAACGCACAAAACGAACCGAATAACAATCTTCGTTTCCCGGCCGAATTGTTCCTTTGGAAAATTGGGACTTTGCAATAGACAGTTATCCATTCTGGCACCGTTCAATGAAAATTGAAAATTCGCGGAGAAAACGCAAAAAGCGAGTTCTTCTGTGTATTGTATGTTGTGTATAAGTAAAAATATATGTTATGATTACCTTCTCAAAATAACTTCGTTGGGCGAATATATTATGAATCTATATAATGATTTATATACATTTATGACATTTACGAAAATTTCATCGTTTTGAAAGGACTTGAAAGTTGCAAGTGTCAAGATACAAAAATTGAGGCAAATCTTATGTTTTCATATGATTTTTGAAAATATTATCTTTTTGAAACGACTTGTAAGTTCAAGCCAAGATACAAAAATTGAGGTAAATCTTAAATTTGAGTGTGATTTTTAAAAATTTCAACGTTTTGAAACTACTTAAAAGTTAAGTGTCAAGATAGAAAAAATGCTGTATATCTTATGTTTTCATATGATTTTAAATATAATCTTTTTGAAACGACTTGTAATTTCAAGTCAAGATACAAAAAAATTAGGTAAATTTTTGTGTGATTTTGAAAATCCCATCCATTTGGAACGAGACATTTCAAGGTGTGCAATGAATTATTATGAAAATTTGAGTGTCAAAGTGTAAAAATAGAGATAAATCTTTTAAGATCAATGAGGGAGTTTTGAAAATTTCAGTAATATCAAAATAGAGATAAATCTTTTAAGATCAATGAGGGAGTTTTGAAAATTTCAGTGATATAAATGTGTTTTTTTTTTTAAATTTTGTTTGAGGTAAATTGTTCGGTCACGAGCATTTTTTGTTTTGGATTTTAGTGCAAATAATTAGTATGAAATCCAATTCATGCAAATGCCATCATCTACCTCAATTTTTGCATCTTGACACATAATATTTTCAAAATGATTTATTTCACAACCTTGAAACCATAAACCATTACATATATCTCTTCTTTGAACACATTGAAATTATCAATTTCACTCATCTCTCGCGCATTTTTTTGGATTTTAGTGCAAATAATTAGCATGTAATACAATCCATGCAAATGCCATTATCAGTTATAAAGTCTTGTTCATTTTTTTTAAGTTTTACTATTCTGTATATTCCTTTTTTCTAATTTGAAGCAACACTGTTGGTATAGGTAAAAAAATATTGAAAATTTTCAAAAATTGTTGGAATTACTATATCTCTTGCTTAAACACATTAACAAAAATTATCAAATTATAACAATATTATCAAAAATCTTTTTTCTTGACTTCTGATCAGTTGACAGTATTGAAAACATATTTTGTGTTATTTAAAATTTTCGAAATTAATAAAAATTATAACTTAGACTATCAGAAAAAAAACAAAATCTCGCCTAATGAACCATAAATATGTATATGATTACTATTTTTAAAAGCCCTTTCTTTCTTATATAATCTTTCCCTCTTTTACCCTTTTGGGTGTTGAGGATTAATAGTCCCACGTATTTTTTAACCTTGTTGAAAAATGTTAATTCAATACTGACTATGCCACTCCTCTTTATTAGAAGTGATCGATCAGTTTCGTAGTTCATGCTTCGTCTGCAGTATATTTTGCCACTTCGCGTTTCATCCGTCAATTTAATCCTACAAACGCACGGGTCGATTCCGCTTTCCCATGCATAACGAAGGGTGCGAAGCCCTACAAATTATCCATTCTCTCCCACCCAACGCGCCAGGATTAAAGTATTCCCTCAAGCAGGATGAATATTAATAATTTTCCCAGCATGAGCCTTTTCCTCGTAATTACCAAACTTCAGGAAACAAATCCTGCACACGCACGTACATTATAAAATCACAAGCTGAGATTTATTGTGGTCAATATAATGCGTAATTTTGACGGCCAGCAGCGCCATCGATTATTTATCGCGAGACAAAGTCGATTAAGCGGTCAATTAGCCCATTATTTCGACGTATGTAAACACCGGCCATAATTCACGTGGTCGTAAATAAGCAACAATAAAAGCGGCGTTTCTGAAATTTGATTGGCAATTAAATGGGCACTTAAACTACGCTCGTGTTTGTTTTTATTTTCTTTAGGTGCTACCACGTTACTCCTCACTCTACGCACGTGACCAGATAATTTCCATATCGAACAACAATTTCAATATTAATATGTGGATCAATATTGAAATTGTTAATAAGTTTTATATAATGCAAGCAACTCGTAAAGTTGAATGAAAATTAAAAACATTAGGAATAATGGTGTGCCCTGATTCCTATTTTTTGTTTCGATTTTCTTCCATCGCGTTCTGCTCTAGGAATTCATCGCAATCATGAACGAATGGATTTGCATGCATGTTGCTCCCATCAAACTCCTCTGAACCGTGCCAGCTCCACATTTAGCTGCAGTTTTTCAACAGCCATGCGTACTCTAATCGCGATTCACTCCTGTTTTTCCTCGCATTTGCCAGTAATGAATGGAAAAACGCTGGTGACTCATGCCTCTCAATAGCCCAGTTGCAACACATGGAACTGAATTGCTTTTAAAATATAAAAATATGATTCAAGCTTAGAACGTGATGTTAAATATTTATTTGTATTTATAACAATTGAACCACAGTTGAAATTGTGGTGTTTTTATATTCTGCAATATAATAATAATAGTAATAATATACTATTATTATAATTTATATTAAAATTATAATAATAGTAAATAATAATAATAATAATAATAATGTATTTGATCGTCGAGTTTTAGTTTTTTAAGTATTAAGGTTGATTACACCTTAACACTTAGGAAGTAAAAAATGACTTACAGTTTTCGTGCCTATATTGCAAAATTACATAATTTATTTAAAAACTGATATAATTGTTTGCACACTTGTCCCTTTATTGCTGTGTATAACTTGTGTTCAGCGTCCAGCTGTTTAGCTGCCACAATCATACTCTTTCATCTGGACAAGTGGTGTTATATCAGCTCAAGTATATGACAGACATACGCTCACCCTAATTGAATGTAAGCGATTCCGGGTTCTCAGAATTACTCGCTCCGTGTCCTTCGCCCTGAACGACGTCCGTGAGTCAGACGCGGTGTTTCATTGAGGAGAAAGTTCGTGCTCTGAGAGATCAGATGTTCAACCACCAGGAGATGCTGCAGCGGAAAGTGCAAAGTTTTCTGTCTCAAAGTTGTGTGTACGAGTTTAAGGGTTTATGTAAATTTGGGCTTACATCCCCTACAGCAGAGGGGTTATACAATTTAAAATCATTTGCTTGCAAAATATTGTCCTCCTTTATTTAAAAATTAATGTGTTTCAGCGATTTCGTGAGAAAAAAATAATAGATATAGATATTTAGGGTGTTCTGGGACACCCTGTACATTACAATTAATAAAAATTAAAAATAGAAATAAAGCACACCGAAAAAGGCTTACTAATTTTTATAAATCAATAGGTCATTTATAATTTGCATAATCGATATCGCTATAATTAACACAACACAAAAGTTTTGTTAACTTATTTTGTTCAAAACTTTTTATTTTTAAAGAAAAGTTATTTTTTTAATAGAGAATTAAGACGTTCTATAGGAATTATAAAAAAGTTTAGAGTTATCAGTCAGATACATTTAAAACAAATTAGCAAGGAAAGCATTAATTTTATTCAAAGAAATTGTCATAAATTTTGAGAAATTTCGTACAAATGAATGATAACTTTAGCAAATAATATATAATTTTAGAAGAATTACAAATTTATAAAATAAATCTTGAATAAAACTGGTGAAATTTACGTGAATTGTGACAAAAGATTATTCAAAAATGAAATTTTGTGTAATTTAAAACTGCTTGTTATTACATGATAACCATTTTTTGATAAAATTAGAGATTAGAGAGAAAATAATTTATATGAATTATAACAATTTTCAGATCCAACTAAGAAATTTAAAAAAAATGTGGTGAATTTTAGGAAATTTGGTAAACCTTTTTGAGAAATTTCGTACAACTGAATGTTAAATTTAGAAAAAAATATATATAATTTTAGAGGAATTACAAGTTTACAAAGTAAACCTGAATAACACTAGTGAAATTTACATGAATTATCATACACTTTATGCAAAAATATATGCCTAATAAAACTGCCAATTGTTACATAATGTGACAAATGTTAATTAAATTTTAGACAACTCAGATAAACTGCTACAAATTTTAATTGAGAAATTGAAGAAAAAATCGTATAGCATTAGCATTTCATATGAATAATAAGGAATATAAAAACTAAAAAAAAAATTGCAATACATATTTGTAATACATGTTACAGAAACTCAAAATTTTTGACTAATTTTCTAAATTTAATATGAAACTTGCAGTAAAAAGTAAAAACATTCCAACAATCGTGACAAACGTCAAATTATAAAGATTTAAATGCAAATTATTGCCAATTTTGGTTAAATTCCGTGTAAATTTTAACAATTTTTAAACAAAATTAAATAACACTCTTTATGAACGTTCAAACTGGAAAATTTAACATAGCACGACTACACTTATCTAAAAGGCAAATATTTGAGACAAATTGAGATCAATGTTGTACAAAAATTAATACTGCAATACATATTTGTAATAGATTTTATAGAAACTCAAAATAATTTTTTGACGAATTTTCTAAATTTAATATGAAACTTGTAGTAAAAACATACCAACAATCATGACAAATGCGAAATTATAGAGATTTTAATGCAAATTATTGCCAATTTTGATTAAACTTCGTGTAAATCTTAACAATTTTTATAGAAAATTAAACAATTATGCACATTCATAGTGGAAAATTTAGCATAGCAAGACAAAACTTATCTAAAAGGCAAACCATTCAGACGAATTGAGATAAATGTTGAATAAATTGAGACAAAACTATAGAATTTAAGATGATTTTGACATAAATCAAAACATTTGATACCAATTATATACCAAACCAAAAACGCAAATCAAAATTAAACAAATTATGAAAACTTTCAATAATAACTGATTGAAAAATCTCGTTTTCTATAATACAAATTAATAAAAAAATGTTTTTGAATAATTGCTGATAATTAATAATTGCTTAATAAGCTATAGAAATAAAAACAAATCAAAACAATGTTTTGTGATGAATTTAAAAGTAAATATACGAATGATCAATATTTTAAATAAATCTGGTGAAATTTGCATTAAATCATTGATCACAATATCTAAAACAATACGGTTCATATACTTCAGGAGGATATTATAGAATATTAGTTATAGTAGTAACTACATACTAGAGACTAGTATGCTAGTTCTAGTGGCTACTAGGGAATCTAGTACAAAAATTTCGTTGTCGATACCAATAAGTATTAAATTTAAAAAAAAAATGGGTCCTTTCAAAAAAGTTTTAAAATGTTGCAACAATCATAACAAAATCAAATCATCCTAGAGATTGAAATGCAAACTATTGCCAATTTTAGTAATACTTCGTGTAAATTTGAACTTTTTTTTTAAATTAAAGAATTGTGCACATTCAAACTGGAAAATTTTACATAGCATGACAAATCTTATATAAAATGCAAATATGGTATTAGACCAAATAAGATCAATTTTGTATAAAACTATAGAATTCTGATCAAACAAATATCAGTATATTTGCTATAACTTGTATGACCGTTTTGATTTGTTTTTGATGTGTAATTTAATTTGACCTGTGTAAGACATACTAGTGTCAGAACCATTAATAAATTATTATTATAATTATTAATATTTTTTGTGATTATTAACAAATTTGGCTAAATTTTTAAAAGTTCCTTCAGATTTTAACAATTTGTTTATAAAATTAGAGAATTTCGCACTATAAAATTTGGAATTTTCACATAACATGGCAAATCTTACACACATGACAAAATAATACGCAATAAAATTTAGACGCATTGAGATGAATTTTGTTCAAAACTATAGAATTCTAGTCGAATTTTGCAAAATTTACTTACAATTTTGCAAAAATTACTTTAAATTTTGACACAATCGAAATGTTTCATATTAATTTTGTAAGAAACAAAGCAAACACAAAACAAAATCAAAAGAAATATCAAAATTTTAATGAAAACTGATACAGTGATAGATCTTTTTCTATTAAAGGTGAATAAAGTATTGTGTTTATACAAAACTATATACAAAACCAAAAACGTGGAAGAAACTATACTACATATGAAAATTTCAAATTAAAACTGATAGAAACTCATAGAAAAATCTCGTTTTTCATAATAAAAGTGAATAAGTCACATGTCAAAATAATACACAATAAAATTTAGACGAATTGAGATAAATTTTGTTCAAAACTGTAGAATTCTAGTCGAAGTTTGCAAAATTTACATACAATTTTGCAAAATTTACATTAATTTTGACACAAGTCGAAAAGTATCATTTCAATTTTGTAAGAAATAAAGCAAACGCAAGACAAAATCAAAAGAAATATCAAAATTTTAATGATTAGTGATAGATTTTTTTCTATTAAAAGTGAATAAATTATTGTATTTATACAAAACTATATACAAAACCAAAAACGTGGAAGAAATTAGACTACATATCAAAATTTCAAATTAAAACTGATAGAAACTCATAGAAAAATCTCGTTTTTCATAATAAAAGTGAATAAGTAAAAAAGGTTTTTTTTTGAAATTTGAAAATTTGTACTTTAAATAACTTTTCAAATAGTCCTCTAAATTCCCTCCAATGTCATGCAATTTCACTTAACTATTATTTGTTTTTATATAATATGTAATCTAATATGTAATTAAGGCATATGTCTATAGTTTTTTATATATTTTAATAATAGTATAATAATCAAATACTCGCCACAAATAGTACTTAGATTAAACTATAATTTATCTTGATTTATGAATAAGCTATCATTTGTCTGAATTAATGATTAAATTATAATTTGTCATTACTACTGATGCAACTGTCATTTGTCTTGACTCATAATTCAACTGTTATTTGCTTAATGAATGCTGTAATTTGTGTTGACTCATGATTTAGCTGTCATTTTTCTTAATTTATGATTCCACCAGGCCTTTTGCTTTGACTCTTGATTCAACCACCATTTCTCTTGGCTCATGATTCAACGGATATTTGTCCTAATTAGTGATTGAACTGTAAGTTGTCTTTACTCCTGAATTAGCTGAAATTTTTCTTAATTCATAATTTCACAATGCCTTTTGCCTTGACTGTAGATTCAACTGTTATTTGTCTTGATTCATGATTCAACTATTATTTATCCTAATTAGTTACTCGGCTGTAATTTGTCTTGACTCATGATTCAGCTGTAATTTTTTTCAATTTATGATTCCACCTTTTGCCTTTTGCCTTGATTCTTGATGAACTATTATTTACTATTATTTATCCTAATTAGTGACTCAGCTGTAATTTGTCTTGACTCACGATTCAGCTGTCATTTTTCTTAATTTATGATTCCACCAGCCCTTTTGCTTTGACTCTTGATTCAACTACCATTTCTCTTGGCTCATGATTCAACTGATATTTGTCCTAATTAGTGATTGAACTGTAACTTGTTTTGACTCATGAATTAGCTGTCATTTTTCTTAATTAATGATTGCTCAGTGCCCTTTGTCTTGACTGTAGATTTAACTGTTGTTTATCCTAATTAATGATTCAACTGCAATTTGAATTGATTTATAATTCAGCTGTCATTTTTCTTAATTCATGATTCCACTATGACATTTTCCTTGACTCCTGCTTCAACTGTCATTTGTGTTGACTAATAATTCAACTGTAATTTGACTTAATAATGATTCAGCTGTTATTTATCTTGACTCATGAATCAGCTGTCATTTTTCTTAATTCGTGATTACACCATGCATTTTGCGTTGACTCTTGATTCAACTGCCATTTCTCTTGGCTCATAATTCAACTGAAATTTGCCTTAATTAATGATTCAGCTCTTATTTGTCTTGACTCATGAATTAGCTGTCATTTTTAGTAATTAATGACTGCTCAGTGCCTTTTATCTTGACTGTAGATTCTACTGTCATTTGCCTTCACTCATGATTCAACTGTTATTCCTAAATAATGATTCAACTGCAATTTGAATTGATTTATAATTCAGCTGTCATTTTTCTTAATTCATTATTCCACTATGACATTTTTCTTGACTCATGCTTCAACTGACATTTCATAATTCAACTGTAATTTGTCCTAATTAATAATTCAGCTGTTATTTGTCTTGACTCATGATTTAGGCGTCATTTTTCTTAATTCATGATAGCTCAATGCCTTTTGTCGCGACTGCAGATTCAACTGTCATTAGTCTTGACTCATGATTCAACGTTATTTGTAATAATTAATGATCCAACTTTATTTAATTTATCTTGATTTATGATTCAGCTATCATTTTTCTTAATAATGATTCCACTATGCTATTTGCCTTGACTCCTGTTTCAACTTATGTCATTTCTCTTGACTCAACTATTATTTGTCCTAATTAGTGATTCAACTGTAATTTGCCGTGATTTAACTGTCAATTATGGAAATGACTCACCTTCTTGTTTCAATTTTGTTCTGATTTTTTTTAATAGGTATAACTGTCTGTATTAAAAAATTAAAAAATTACATAGTTAAATTAGTTATATGTATTGTATAGTTGTTGCTGACAATATGTGACTCAACTGTTATATACCTGAACTCAAGTGACTTACTCAATTGTAAGAAAGAACTTAACTCATGTAATAGTCAAATGCAACTCGGCACAAATTCATGTATGTAGTTGATTTAACATGAATCAGCTGTCATTTGGTTGATAGTCTTGACTCATGATTCAAGTGTTCTTTGTCTTTATTAATGATTCAAGTGTCTTTTATTCTCTCAATTTTATGGTAGAACTCAACTCATGTAATAATCAAAGCAACCTGTCTTCATTATTGATTTAAGTGTAATTTATCCTGACTGGTGATTCAGTTGTCATTTGTCTCATTTCATGATTCTGCTGTAATTTCTCTTGAGTCATGATTCATCTGTCATTTGCCTAGACTGACCTTCCTGTAGATATATTTCTTAGTATTTTTGTTTTATTGGAATTTCCAGGAAGTAATAATAATAATAATAATAATAATAATAATAATAATAATAATAAAAATAATAGAAGTGCCATTGCTTTTTTTTTGCAAGTTCAATCAAATTTTGTAAATCTACGTTTTTGGTTGTTACACAAGATTAAAATAAATCATTAGGTACTGTATATTTACTGTTAATGATATTTGACTCAACTCTTTTGAGTCATTTGAGCGCTAATGCCCATAGATGGCGATGCGCTTACCAACAAAAAAAAACTGTCATTTGCATGAACTCAAGTGATATACAGTTCACTCAATTTTAATGGAGAAAACTTTGAAAAGTAAAAATTTCAATCTGTGCAGAAAGGAAGTTTTTTTTTGTTTATTAATTTTTGATAACTAATCATGGTTTGCTATTGGTAATATAAAAATTCTTTTAGGTTCTTTTTAGGTGTGAGTCAGTGTAATGCTTTTTGTGTTGATGATGCGGATTACAACAACGTAAATATTTGGATAGTTGCGAAGATCAAACTGTGCGTTCTAATTCCTAGTGGTTGGGCAAGTTGCCCCCGTTGATGATGCAATTGGAGTGGAAAGACGTAAATATTTTTGAGGCTGCGAAGAAACCGCGTCTTTCTGCGTGGCCCAGCTCAGTCCGATGCCAATCGGACGGATATCGTGGGGAGACTCGAAGTGCGTTTCGAAGCAGAGACAATCGAGTTTCACGTTTAGCATAACCTGTTCGGAGCGGTTTGGGTGTCCCGTTTTAATTTCGCCGCATCTCCGAAGGAGAGCGGCAAGTGGGGCGGTGCGGTGCGTGTGTGCGAGACAGATTTTACAACAAAACGACAGTTTTATACCATTACACATTTTACTATGTAATAAAACTGACCTAGGCAATGGAGTCATTTAAAATTGTGAATGAAGCTATTAATTATTATTGCGCGTCTATAAAATGCTTTTGTAAATATAAACGCCCGATTTTATGGACTTTTAAATAATTCCGCTCTTCCTGCCGGATTTCAGGCGTGCGCGCGGTGAATTTCGAGAATTGCGCTAGGCAGACGGTGGGACTTTTAAATTACAACTCGATTTCGGTCAGAAGCCCAAATAAAATCAATGTCTTAATACATCGCAAAAAATGCAGCAGAAAATTGATCAGATTCGTTACTAGAATATCCAATTATAGTCGGGATCAGATAACTTGGGTATGACCAATCGCATCAATTGGCCTCAATTTATGTGATTAAACATTTTCGCGAAACCTATTCTTCGTGCAAAATAATTTGACCAAAAAATGTTAGGCATACAAAAATTGTGTGGAGTAACAAGAAAAAGTGACTTGGTCAAAAGTTTCGAGATAAATGCAATTGAAAATCCAACACTTTGTGATAAATCTATTTTTGAATATTTATTGATTTTGCAAAGTTTTCATTGACATGCCAGTGAAGCATGATACAACATAGAACCTGTTTTCAGATCAATACAACGGACTTTGTGGTGCCTTATTATATTAATTCATTTTCATCAAATTTTGATCTAATCACTTTTCCATATATGCCCACGATATGTCTGGCAAAACATTCAGTTGATTTTTAGAGAAAGATCAATCTTTATTAGGCTATTATTTATTATTAATTCTATCCTTACATGAATTCTTTTGGAAACTGAATTTATCTCAGAAAATAAAACTCAGAAAGATTCTATTAACTTTCTGCGTTTTATTTTCTGAGATCAATTAAAAATTGCACTTAATTTTTTTTAAACAAAAATTATAAAAAAAGTTAAAGATGAATGGTGAAGAAAAATGTAATAAGCTTTTGATAATCACTGTAGATTTGGAAAAGAAATCACTTTATTTGACCGTTTCAGTCATATTTTTTTCAAAAATTGAATTTGATGTCAAAGAGCGACTGCGATATATGATTTGAGAGAATATACAGAAATCTTGATGTTAAAGAACTCGGAGTATTTGATGAGATCCAAAAAAATATTCTACGTTTTCTACGTATATCTAGAGAAATAATCCTAAACTGGTATTTTCGTAGACTTTTTGTAAACATTGAAACAATTAGATTTTGAGGTTATTTTTATAATTGATACATTGTTCACAGTTTCTGAACTATCGGATACTTTTTATATTTTAATATATTAGATATATTAGTGTTCATAGTATTTTGCTATTTTAAGAAAAAATTTTTAGAAATTTCTTTAAAACTTTTTCGGCAATTTTTTTCGGAAACTCTGAAAACTCTGAAACTGAAACTTTACACATTTTATTGAAAATCCTGAAAGTTTGGCATATTATTTGTATATGTTGATAATTATTTAGATAATATGAACAAGTTTTCTATAAACTTCACATCATTATCTGATTTTTTACTTTCTTCGGTTTGCATTAAGTTTTTGAAATGTACCTTCTAATACTTGATGATATTTTGATTGCGTATTTTGGAAATTTCTCGATAAGGCATTGAGGAAATTCTAAACGTGTTATAAAATGTTGTGCAACTTTATTAAACCTCGTTATATTTTATGCAGTCAGCAGTCTGCAACTTCAAGGTATTTAGTTGTATACTTTCATAATTATTTTGATATGATTAAGTTTTCCTAATTTCTCGCAATGTTTTCTACTTCTTTCTTGGGGCAATTTCTATCAAATATTCTGATTTTTCACATTATTCGGTTTCAGATCGACTGCTTTGATACTTTTGATATTTTGAGTCTAATTCTAGATGTAAATTGTTTGATGGAATTGAGGCGAATGAAAATGGGCGAATTGAAAATTCGCCTATTCTGGAAATTTTCATAAATTTTCAATATACCTTTTAGAAACTTGATGAACTTGCCCACGTTGAGCACGATAACTGACACACCCTGTATATTATATTATAATGTATACATTTTAGTGCTTTACGATTAGGAATTGAATGAATTCGTATTGGATTATTTTTAACTTAAGGAAAAAGTTTTAAATATCATTAATTTAAAATTATTGATACAATAATACCATAAACCTTCTGGTTTACGATTTTTTAAAAACATTTTTCAATCTAAATTTTGTTATAAGTCTTAACTTATAATAGTTATTTAATCATCATACAATGCAGTTATTTGACTTATTGTATTCACAAAAAAATTATCACATTATACTGGGTAGGACATTTTACAATCTTCATAGATCTTCATCGTCAAATGATATAAAAAAGGGCTAATTCGCCGGTATGTAGTTGCGAGGGTAATTAGCCATAGCAGGAGAAACAGGTTGTTTTAAAAAGTGTAGATTCGCACCCGTAATGTGACTGCGAAGTTAATTAGTCGTAGCAGGTGAAGAAGGTCATCGTCAAATGAATTGAAAAAAGAGCGAAGTCGCCTGGATATGGGTAAATAGCCATAGCAGGAGAAACAGGTTGTCATAAAGACTTTGGAAGACTGCAGATTCGCATGGGGAATATGATTGCTACGTATGTGGTTGTGAAGGTAATTAGCCATAGCAGACGAAACAGGTTGTAAAATTAATTTGGAAAACTGCGGATTCGCACGCGGAATGTGGTTGGCACGTTAATTAGCCATAGCAGGTGAAGGAGGTCATCGTCAAATGGATTAAAAAACGGGCAAATTCGCTACGATGTGGTTGCGAGGCTAATTAGCCATAGCAGAAGAAACAGGTTGAAAACTAATTTGGAAAACTGTGGATTCGCACTTGGATTGTGGCTGCGAAGTTAATTAGTCGTAGCAGGTGAATAAGGTCATCGTCAAATGAATTAAAAAAAGAGCGAATTCGCCGGGATGTGGTTGTGAGGGTAAATAGCCATAGCAGAAGAAACAGGTTGTCGAAAAATTAATTTAGAAAACTGCAGATTTGCTTACTCGTTAATTAGTCATGGCAGGTGAAGAAGGTCATGTCAAATGAATTGGAAAAGGGCGAATTTGCCGGGATGTGATTGCGAGGGTAAATAGCCATAGCAGGAGAAACAGGTCGTCGTAAAATAAATTTGGAAAACTGCGGATTGGCTTACTCGTTAATTAGTCATAGCAGGTGAAGAAGGTCATCGTCAAATGAATTGAAAAAAGAGCGAATTCGCCGGAATGTGGTTGTGAGGGTAAATAGCCATAGCAGGAGAAACAGGTTGTCTTAAATGAATTTGGAAAACTGCGTATTCGCTTACTCGTTAATTAGTCATAGCAGGTGAAGAAGGTCATCGTCAAATGAATTGAAAAAAGGGCGAATTCTCTGGGATGTGATTGCGAGGGTAATTAGCCATAGCTGTAGAAACAGGTTGTCGTAAAAGGAATTTGGAAAACTGCGGATTCACACGCGGAATGTGGTTGCTACGTTAACTAGCCATAGCAGGTGAAGAGGGTCATCGTCAAATGAATTGAAAAATGAGCAAATTTGCCGGGATGTGGTTGCAAGGGTAATTAGCCATACCAGGTTGTCGTAAATTAAATTAAAAACTTTACTTCCTTACTTCCACTAACACATTTATTTTAGAAATAATAGAGATTGCAGTTTTGAGTAAGCTCTACTCGTTATCTCAGTAAGGCTTAAAGTTTGAATCTCAGTAAGGCTTAAAGTTTGATAATGCCTACAAAGTAAAGTTGTTTTATTTAATTCATTATGATTCTACCACTATACTGTATTTAAATTTAAAAAAAAAAGGAAAATTCGCACGCGGAATGTGGTTGGGACGCTAATTAGCCATAGCAGGTGAAGAAGTCATCGATCGAATGAATTGAATAATGGCGAATTCGTCGTTATGTGTTTGTATGGGTAAATAGCCATAGCAAGAGAAATAGGTCAGCGTCAAATGAAATGAAAAAAGGGGGAATTCGCCGAGATGTGGTTTAGGGGGTAATTAGCCATAGCAGGAGAAACAAGTTGTTTGGAAAACTGTGGATTCGCACGCGGAATGTGGTTGCTACGTTAATAAGCCATAGCAGGTGAAGAGGGTAATCGTCAAATGAATTGAAAAAAAGGCAAATTCGCCAGTATGTGGTTGTGAGGGTAATTAGCTATAGCAGGAGAAACAGGTTGTTTGGAAACTGCGGATTCGCATGCGTAATGTGGCTGTGAAGTTAATTAGTTGTAGCAGGTGAAAACGGTCATCGTCAAATGAATTGAAAAAAGAGCGAATTCGCCTAGATATGGTTGCAAGGGTAAATAGCCATAGTAGGAGAAACAGGTTGTCGTAAAATGAATTTGGAAAACTGCAGATTCGGTTATTCGTTAATTAGTCATAGCAGGTGAAGAAGGTCATCATCAAATGAATTGAAAAAAAGCGAATTCGCCGAGATGTAATTGCGAGGGTAATCAGCCATAGCAGGACGAACAGCTTGTTTGGAAAACTGCAGAGTCACACGCGGAATGTGGTTGCGACGTAAATTAGCCATAGTAGGTGAATAAGGTCATCGTCCAATGAATTGAAAAACGGGATGTGGTTATGACGGTAACTAGCCATAGCAGAATAAACAGGCTGTAAAATTTA
Organism: Othius punctulatus; assembly: GCA_951805005.1. Taxonomy (NCBI): domain Eukaryota; kingdom Metazoa; phylum Arthropoda; class Insecta; order Coleoptera; family Staphylinidae; genus Othius; species Othius punctulatus. The sequence goes on from OX638145.1 coordinate 12,235,160, forward strand.
TTTGAAGAACTGCAGATTCGTACGCGGAATGTGGCTGCGAAGATAATTAGTCGTAGCAGGTGAAAAAGGTCACCGTCAAATAAATTTAAAAAAGGGCGAATTCGCCGGGATGTGGTTGCAAGGGTAAATAGCCATAGTAGGAGAAACAGGTTGTCATAAAATGAATATGGAAAACTGCGGATTCGCTTACTCGTTAATTAGTCTTAGCAGGTGAAGAAGGTCATTGAAATGAATTGAAAAAAGGGCGAATTCGCCGGGATGTGGTTGTGAGGGTAATTAGCCATAGCAGGAGAAACATGTTGTTTGGAAAACTGATTATTCGCACGCGCAATGTGGTTGCTACGTAAACTAGCCATAGCAGGTGAAGACAGTAATTGTCAAATGAAGTAAAAAAAAGGGCGAATTCGCCGGGATGTGATTGCGAGGGTGATTAGCCATAGCAGGAGAAACAGGTTGTTTGAAAAACTTTGGATTCGCAAGCGAAATGTGGTTGCGACGTTAATTAGTCATAGCAGGTGAAGAAGGTTATTGTCAAATGAATTGAAAAATGGCGAATTCGCCGGGTTGTATTTGCAAGGGTAATTAGCCATAGCTAAAGGCTGTCGCAAAATGAATTTGGAAAACTGCGGATTCGCACGCGGAGAAGCCCATGCGTGCGCATAAATTTTTTCGTCTGCCCCACAAGAAAATCTGGAGCGACTGGCGGTGATAAGGACGAGCGTTATCGGGGCTGTTGTTTGCGTAGCTGTGTGCATGTGTGCGTGCGTGTGTGCGTGGATGTAGTAATGTAGTACGTAGCGTGGATAGCGCGCGTGGAGCGGCGAGGGTCGACCCGAGTCCCCCCCTCCCCCGTGCCACCCGCGCATCGGATTAATCGAGTTCCCCTGCCCTACGCTATGCGTGACGCAGTGCACTCGTCTAGTCTAGACTCCGGCAAACGGTAAATCTCATGCCATCTAGTGTTAAAAATGCCTACTACGTGCGCTAGCACTCGTTTTAGGTATTGCTTTCGCTTTCTGGTATGAAATTCGGTTTGTATGCGGTATGGTTATGGTTGGTGACATTACGCGGTTTTATTCCGTCGAAGATGCTGAGGGTGTGATTGGGTGATTTGGTCGGTTTTCGGCGTTCGGCGTTCGGATCGGAGGCTATGGACGTGCACACGTTAAAGAGGGTTCACCTGGGTACCAGTCTGGGTGTGAATTATGGTTGTTGATGTGGTTTTCTCAGAGGTGTGGTGTGTGAGCCCTCTTTAATTTCGGTGCTGGGTGTCGCGTTGCTTTCGTTACCTGGAGGTGGGTACGGCGTCGAAGGTACTGGCTCGGGGGCGTAGTTCCTGAGGCCGTAGCCGCCGTCGTGGGCGAAGCCGACGCTCTCCGCCACCATGGCGGCGGCGGCGACTCTGCCCCTCTCGTCGGCGGAGGTGAGGTACGGGACGGGCTGGTGCGAGTCGACGTGGTGCCTCGACGAGGAGTACGGCGAGTAGTTGCACCAGGAGGACGACGAGAAGCTCTGATGGCACGACGAGACGGTGGGGTCGGCGCTGGGGCCGGCCGCCGACACCGGCGAGTACTTGTACTCGTGGGTGCCGCCGGCCGCCGTCGCCGCCGGCGACCAGAACCCCTTGCGGCCGTCCCTGCCCCCCGTGGGGTCGGCGGCCAGGTTGTAGTACGTGGGGGCGTTCGAGTACTGGTGGTGGTTGAGGCCGACGGCGGGCTCGAAGGCCGTCGCCCCCGCGTGGTGGTTGTCGGACGGGGAGAAGTTCCACGGCTGGCCGTGGTGCGAGTGCCTTATCACGCTGGGCTCCGCGCACTCACCGTACCCGGAGGTCAGTCTTTTCGCCGGTATGTGCAGCGGCCCCGCGGACCCGCTGTTGCTGGTCACGCTCGCCGGCGACGAGCTCGAGGTGGCGGACGTCGTCGCCGTGGGCGGCGGCACCGTCGCCGGGCTGGTCATGCCGCTGTTGCTGATCGGGGTCGCTGCACTCTGGGGGGCTGGCGGGGGGCTCTCCTCGTACAGGCCGCCGTTCATCATCGACCACCACGTCACCCCGGTGGAAGTCCCCGCTCCGGTGGCTGGGGAGGATCCGGGGGGATGCACATGGTCGTACAGGGTGGGTGCCGCGCACGCCACGGGGTCCGCGATGGTGAGGATGATTGTCGCGCAAGGGGATCACAGCATCGGAGGGGAGCGGTACGCACAAGAGTATCAGTTGCACGCCAGACGTCGTACGGGGATGTGTAGGCAGGATCAGTTTTCGGTCAGCAGGCGCGCACCGAGGATGGTAGTTTATGAAACAAAACAAAGTACCTCTATGAGAAACAGACCAGATCTCAATTATGCAGTCGATGGCGCACGATTGTTTTTTTTTTTTTTATTAGAACAAATAAATTGTTTAACAAAAACCCCAAGTTCCAATTAATTACAAGAAGAACTTTTTACACACTAATAATCTATATCACCAGGTTATTATTAATACGGACGTAAATCACAATAAATACTATTACACAGTTTTATGGACTGTAAATTAATTTATTAGCGGTCGTAACTTTTTGATTTGCTTGCAGGTGCATTAAAATGTATTTTAACGGAATCCCTCGCCTCTTATTTACGGCCGACAGGCGCCCGCACTATCAACACAATTATTTTTTTTGGTACCCCCGACAGGCGGTCCACCCTTGAAACCTCACGACGGGGCGCACTGGCAGGACCGCATCGGAACTTATTTATGCGTAATTTTTTTTTCTTCGCAACTTTTTGATCAATCTATCGCTGCTGATGTGTGTGTGTGCGACCGAACCGATTCGGCGTTCAAGTTCGCGATGTCATATGTGGACATGTACGTGGCGACTGACAGCGACGGACAGGTTGCTGGCACACACTGAAGTCCTGTATTCCTCGCGCTCCAAGCTGTCGGCTCTGATCGGCGATGCGCGTGCGATCTAGCGGCCTTCCGAGCGAACCGTTTTAATATAAAAGCTCCGTCCGAGCAGAGAACACCGGCTGCGACGCACGTCTCTTGTTTTGGCGGAGCGGGCCGCCGCGGTGGCGGCGCCGGGACGCCTCCGACGCCGCCGCCGCACGTCGCGGACGCCCGCGGACGCCCGCGGAAACCCGGCGCGCGCCGGTCCCGAAAGAGACGGCAGGCGCGAACCCAGGACCTCGCATGAATGAACAAGCATAAGGCCACCTCCGGATTTCCTCCGGTCATCTGAAGAGAAGGACCAACTCACCCCATGCAAATCTAAACAAAATTGATACTAACATCAAACTTTCGGAAGACACCCCTACAATCAGGCATGCCTGACCACCTCTGGATCTCCTCCGGTCATCTGAAGAGAAGGACCAACTCACCCCATGCAAATCCAAACAGAATTGATACTAACACCCATCTTGTACATCAAACTTTCAGAAGACACCCCTACAATCAGGCATGCCTGACCACCTCCGGATTTCCTCCGGTCATCTGAAGAGAAGGACCAACTCGCCCCATGCAAATCCAAACAGAATTGATACTAAGACTCATCTTGTACATCAAACTTTCAGAAGACACCCCTACAATCAGGCATGCCTGACCACCTCTGGATCTCCTCCGGTCATCTGAAGAGAAGGACCAACTCACCCCATGCAAATCTAAACAGAATTGATACTAACACTCATCTTGTCCATCAAACTTTCAGAAGACACCCCTACAATCATTCATGCCTGACCACCTCCAGATCTCCTTCAGTCATCTGAAGTGACGGACCTACCATCCCATGCAAATCCAAACAGAATTGATACTAACACCCATCTTGTACATAAAACTTCAGAAGACACCCCTACAATCAAGAATGCCTGACCAAGCAATGGCCCAGTTACTGGCCATTCGTGGGACCTATCACGAAAAACTTCTTCAAACTTTCCAAAGACTGTCACGACGCTTGATCAGAAATGCATGATCTACAGGATCCCTATTCTAAACTTCCCAGAGACTATCACGAAACTTTGATTTCATTAAATCCCATGCAACGTCAAAAGATTCATCCCATGCAAGTCTAAACAGAATTGCTACTAATACCCATCTTATATATCAAACTTTCAGAAGCCGGCAGGCGCGAACCCAGGACGTCGCATGCATGAACAAGCATAAGGCCACCTCCGGATCTCCTCCGGTTATCTAAAGAGTCGGACCTACTTATCCCATGCAAATCTAAACAGAATTGCTACTAACACCCATATTATACATCAAACTTTCAGAAGACGGCAGGCGCGAACCCAGGACGTCGCATGAATGAACAAGCATAAGGCCACCTCCGCATCTCCTCCAATAATCTGAAGAGACGGACCTACCCATCCCATGCAAATCTAAACAGAATTGCTACTCATACGCATCTTATACATCAAACTTTTAGAAGATACCCCTACAATCAGGCATACCTGACCGAGCAATAACCCAGTTACTGGCGATTCGTGAGACCTATCACGAAATACTCCATCAAACTTTCCAAAGACTGTCACTGCACTTTATCACAAATGCATGATACACATGACCCCTATTCTAAACTTCCCAGAGACTATCATGAAACTTTCATACCATCAAATCCCATGCAACGTCTAAAGATTCATTCCATGCAAATCTAAACAGAATTGCTACTCGTACTCATCTTATACATCAAACTTTCAGAAGACGGCAGTCGCGAACCCAGGACGTCGTATGAATGAACAAGAATAAAGCCACCTCCGGATCTCCTCCGGTCATCTGAAGAGAAGGATCAACTCACCCCATGCAAATCTAAACAGAATTGATACTAACCCCCATCTTATAGATCAAACTTTCAGAAGACACCCCAACAATCAAGCTTGCCTGACCGAGCAATAACCCAGTTACTGGCCATTCGTGAGACCTATCGCAAAAAACTGCATCAAACTTTCCAAAAGCTGTCACGACACTTTATCAGAAATGCATGATCCACATGACCCCTATTATAAACTTCCCAAAGACTAGCACAAAACTTTCTTAGAAATACACGAACCATAAGATGCATCAAACTTCAAATAGGCTCCTACTTCAAACTTCTCAAAGACTATCACGAATCTTAAACATGCATACAGTCACACATTTAACTTTCAGAAGACACCCCTACAATCAAGCATGCCTGACCGAGCAATGGCCCAGTACTGGCCGTTACTGACCGTTCTTGAGACCTATCACGAAAAATTCCATCAAACTTTCCAATGACTGTCAAGATACTTTATCAGAAATGCATGATCCACATGACCCCTATTCTAAACTTCCCAAAGACGATCACGAAACTTTCTCAGAAATACCATCCCATCAAATGCATGTCAACGACCCTGTCATGCCATCAATTCCATGTAACATCTAAACACTCATCCCATGCATATCTAAACAGAATTGCTACTGATGCTCATCTTATACATCAAACTTTCAGAAAACACCTCTACAATCGAGCATTCCTGATGGAGGAATAACCAGTACTGGCAGTTGTTCGAGCAGACTTTCCATTTGTTGAGACCTATCAAGAAAAGTTTCATCAAACTTTCCAAAAATTGTCAAGAAACTTAGTCAGAAATGCATGATCCACATGACTCCTATTCAAAAATTTTCAAAGACTATCACGACACTTAGTCAGACATGCATTATTCACATGACTCCTATTCTAAACTTCCCAAAGAATGTATGATTCACATGACTCCTATTCAAAACTTTTCAAAGACTATCACGATACATAGTCAGAAATGCATGATTCACATGACTCCTATTCTAAACTTCCCAAAGACTATCACGAAACGTTGTTAGAAATACACGAACCATACGATGCTTCAAACTTCTAATAGACTCCTACGTCAAACTTCTCAAAGATTATCACGAATCATAAACATACATCAACATGAACATGTAGCTCGCAGAAGACTCCTATATCCAACTTTCGAAGAACAACACGAAACTGTCTCACAAATACGAGATTTAAGATGAAGACGAGACTAGACGAGACAGAATACGAGAAACTTCTCGAAGACATATCACGAAACCATATCACAAACATACATCCATTGAACTCGGATGACAATTGTAGCTGATACATTCATATAGCTTTTAGTGCCACTAGTGGACTCACGTTGTACATCAAATATCTCAAAGGTAACTATCATGGGACTTAACAATTGCTTATGATCCATCAAAGTTCCAGTAGAATCCCTATATAGAAGCTAAAGATTCCAATAGCCCATGCATGATAAGATGTCACTATTCACATAAAACAAAAGTCCCTCCTCTGACCTGTCGGATTAGTCATCAGATATGCATCTCTTGGACAACCTAGTTTATTCAGGTACGATAGTGAGCTTAAAGTCCCTCAGTAATGCGATTGGTTATTCCTAAGTTCTTCATTTCTTCATTATTTATAATTAAATTTTCATAAATGCCAATGAAATTTTGTAATTTAATGTAGGTACAAATGTTGTATGTATTTGGCACCGATTATATTTTACACTTTATAGTAAAAAAATTACAATTCATAATGAAACGTTTATAATTGTCGTCGAAAGTTTACAATTTATAATACAAATGTTGCAATTGCCAACGACATTCTGCATTTTAATTTGATAATGTGGCAGTTTATAATTAAAATTTTATAATTGCAGTTGAATTTGTTGAATTTATAAGACATATAATACAATAGCCAACGATATTCTACATTTTATTGTGAAAATTTGGCAATTTATAAAGAAATTTTCATAATTGCTGTTCATTTTTTTAAATTTGCAATACCTACAATATGTTGTATGTATTTTGTAATCGCCTTTTGTAGAGAAAATGTGTTACTTTTACAATCTTCATTCCCATTTTATAGAAAAAAACTGCCATATCTCCGTTTTGGAAAAAGGTGAATTCGCCGGGTTGCGAGGGTAATAATTAGGCACATTTATATCAGGACAAAGCTCCATAAGACTCCTATCACGAAACCATGTCACAAATATATGGTACATTAAACTCATATGAAACCTCATCATAATTTCTTGAAAATATTTGAATTAGTAATTTTAATTTTCTATAATGTTGGGAAATTGTTTTATTATTATCAAATAATAGTTTTATCGTTTTATCGTTTATAATATAGAAAAAAACTGTGCTATGTTTCAGCTTCATGTCAATTTTAATATCGCCAATTTCATATGTATCAATTTAATTCACATTTTATTCAGAAAATTGTCATATTTTACATTTTCTTTTTTTCGTGATAGAGAAAAATATCTACGTCTTAATTTTTAAGAAATATATTTATTATTTGTTATTCCTTTTATTGCAATTTTATAGAGGATAGGTTTCATCTTCACTGTCATTAAATAAGAAATTAAAAATAAATTAAAAATTTGTTGCATACCGTCATACATGCAAAACGAAACTTTTAAAAATGGCAAAAACTGTAAAAATGTTCAAAAACAATAAAAACGTAATAACGAAATTCAATAGAAAACAAAAACATGATTGAAATAATTAGAAAAAACTACCACGTATCATTTTCGTTTAAAAATTAATACTTATCTGCTTTTTAATTTGAATCAATTTTATTCCCATTGTATTGCGAAAATTATCATATTTTACAAATTCATTTTTCATATGTAGAGAAAAATACCGTCGTTATCATTTTAAAGAAACATTTTCATCAGTTTTTATCTTTTTCATTTCCATTTTATAGAGGATATTATTAGATTTTGTTTCATTTCCATTATACAGTGTGTCCCACACCACAAGAATCAAGTCATTTACTCGGTAATATGATGTTTTAGAGATTGAGGAAAAAAATAACATAGTGTGTGACACCCTGAATAGTAAACATTATAATAATTATAAGTTAATGGGTTACTAAGTTAATGATACTAAGATAGTACTAAGATATTCATACTTGCAAAATGATAGAATCTGTTAAAAATGACAAAAATTGTAAATACTTTCAAAATCAACCAAATTTATAAAAAATTACGACGCCTTTTAAGTGCAAAATCAAAATTAAAATAATATATAAACATTCAAAAACAAGGAATACTTAGACAACAATGGGATACTATTATATGACTTGTCAAAAATTGTAACCATGCCTTTAAAAAATCACGCTAATTTTCAAATAATGTTAAATAATGTCATATGTAGATATGTGTAAATTATTGTTTTGTATTTTATGTGGATCGTTTATGATGGCAATAAATAAATCGTATTTACAGTCATAGGGTTCAAAATTCCTAGACAATATTTTTGGATTAAGATAATTTTCGATAAATCGACATAAAATGACGTCAAGTATGTGGGATTTTAGATTGGTGGCAGAGTTTCTGAACATTCTGTATATTCATTGACACAATCTAGAGTTTTCATGATATATTTTGGAAAACAAGTCGATAATTTGTAGATATGAAAATTTGAAATTAACAATTTTGTACTCCAACAAAAATGGTCATTAATTTGAAAACACTGAAATATCAAGATTTTTAAATGAACGAATCATTCGGTTTTCCTTTAGTTGGATTTTTTTTTCTTTTGGAAGCTGTAAGTTGGTTCACTTTATATAGTGATTACTTATACTTAATGAAACTTTATAGGACATTCAAAATTTCGTTTTGGAATTGCGCTGTTTGGACCTTAAATATTTATAAATTTTCAATTACACAGGGTGAGATTTGTTTTTCATTTTAAGCATTGGGGTCTCGTAAACCATAAGACATGGAGACATAGAGATTCAGTTAAATGAGGAAAGAATTACCGTTTTTAGAGTTTGTGCAAGATATGGTCTTGTTTTTTGAAAAAAATACAGTTTTTCAGTACAAACATAATTTTTTTTAATGGCAATCATATTTGGCTTACTCATTTAAAAAAAGGGCAAATTTTTCCCTTTATAGCAATACAAGGTTTGCTATACTTACTTTGATAAACAAAGGCCATCTCCAAAAATTAACTTTATGAAAATTATTACTTACTTTGACAAATAAACACGTTGCAGGACTTGTATTATTTAGAATTTGTATTATTGAGAGAAAACAGAATTTGCCATGGTGAACTTTTTTTTTCCACTTAAAAAGGAAAATTCTCTACGAATTTTGTTTTTTTTCTAAATTATACTTAATTCTATTCAAATTAAACAACGAGAAATCCTGCATCTCATTTATTTATTAAAGTAAGTATAGCAATCCTTGTATCGTTATAAGGAGAATAAATTGTCCTTTTTAATAATTTAAAAGCCAACTATGACTCCAATTTAAAACAAAAGTCAGTATTATAACTCAAAAACTATGTTTTTTTTTTCAAAAAACACAAGCATAACTTGCATACGGTCTTAAAATGACAACTCTTTCCTAATTTAACAGAATCTCTATGTTTTATGGTGTTCGAGATCACAATGCTTAAAATGAAGAAAAAACTGACCCTGTAGGTATATATTTTCCTAAAATCTATACATCATTTTCATACATCATTCCAAATTTTATAGGACATTCTAATTTTCGTTATAGAATTTCAGTGTTTGGATTACGATATGGTATATTTCCGATATAGTAATAAATTTTAAAATACATATATTTTCAAAAAATCTGTACATCAATATTCGTTGGTGGAACCACGAGTACCCATATACTTAAAAAAAAATTGAAAAACAAAAAATTATGAACAAGATAAGTAAGTTTAGTAACTAAGTAATTACAAATATTATTTTTTATTTTTATTTATTAAATATGCAATTTTCAGTTTTACAATTTGCTACTATTGGATGGGTTTTATTAACTCTGTGTTACAGTCTAAAATATATAGTTATAAAAGATTTTTCTATGGTAGGTAAGTATGGTTACAATGTATGAAATGGCAATCAATAAATTCCAACGGATGATCTAATTCACATACTTATTTATATTTATGTTGCATGTAAAATGTGTGTGGGTGCACGAAATCGCATAAAGTGTATATGCAAATGAACGATGTCGTTTCATCTCACCTCATTACATCACTTCTGATGGTTATATTAGGCAAGAATTGTGGTAGATGAAAACACGATATTACTTGTGTGCCGGCATAAATTTACATAATAATCTGGGGCGATGAAGACCAGGATGAGCCCAAGGTACGCACCATGCCATAACTCTGTTGCTCGCCCAGATTAGGCGAGAAACACGACTTCAAATGACGATCTGGAGGGTTGGGGGGTGAAACAGGGCATTGCTGATACCCTGCATAACGTTATTGCGGCTCGCATCGTAATTAAGGGGTGGGACGCTCCTTCGCCACCTCGTCGGCACGAATAAAATGCGTGTTTACATAATGCAGAGGTTCCCCACCCCCGATGGCCGCCGCCTCCGGGGGGCGGCCATCGTGTGATTGCACGAAAGTGAAATGCGAATTAAGCCCTGCGCCCCAGGTTGATGAAACGCTTCTAAATCGATTCATTATCCGCAACTTAAGGGCTCCGTGCCGAAACTTCATCAACCCCCGGGGGTGGAAGGGCGGCGCGGGCGGGGGCGGCGATGATTAGATGAAGATAAAAGGGGGGAAGTGAACGCGATGATAACCGGAGGGAAAATAATGCATGGCCCCACGTTCCGTGCCGAAGCCTTTTCAGTCTTTCAGGTGGGCTCCAATATTCAGGAGTGGAATGGGGCGGCTGCAGCCCCCGGTGCCTTGTAAATAATTAGGCGATTAGCTTTCCTGCTGCGGCATGAGGAGACTCGCAGGAGGTTCCTAAGGGTGTGGAGGGGCCGCAATGAATACGCCACCAGCGACTGTTATGCCGTTAAAATTGGTCACGAGGACTGGTCGTAAAATTCAGGTACAAGGGATGTTTTATTGAAGAACTGTCACTTTAACATGATAAAATCTTGGGAGCTGCCGTGTTACGTGAACTGCTTATGGTTTATCGTGAGCAGTTATGTACCGTCTGAGCTCTTCATTTCCCCCCATGAATCTTAATCGAGCCCTCCGTTTGGGGGCATTGTTACAACGAAAAATTACAGGAAGCGGATGTGATGTGATTATACTTGGTGATCGTCTGCGGCGGTGTTGGCCCATGATTTAACCGGCATTGGCAGACGGCCATGCGATGTTAGGGGTAGCCGCGCATCACCCCGCCCTGAGTGCGGGGGTGTGGACCAATATAACTACATATTGGGTGGAGGATGGGGGTTGGAGGACTCCGACCGCCGCGCTCCCGTAAACATCCTCAGGGAAATTGGATGGGAACAGGGATGGAATCAGGAGTCGGCGAAGCAGGACACCTACGACGCCATAATTTTAAGGAATCGATCTCAAAAGTGCCAATTATGGCAGCAATCGATGCTCAAATCAAACAATCAAAGCTAAATGATAATTATTAATAATTATATTGAATTGATGAGGCAGTTATTAATTCATGATAAAATTAGGCAATAAGAAATTAAGTCATCATACCTGTGAAGTAATAATTGTTGTAATTTTTCAATAAATCAGTGAAACTCAAACACCAAGTATTCTATCTCCAATATGATCCATGATATATGTGATTTTTAATATTTTTTCCCTTGCATCTACAGCACAATGTTATTAATTATAAATTAAAAAAGTGAGGCAAACTTATGTACGTGATTATTAACCTTTTTTTTTTCCTTTGCATCTATAGCACAAATCAAGCTCGATTGATTTCAGCCTAGCATGAATTAAAAAGTTGATTCCAATAAATACCTACAACAGGACAATACTAAAAAATAACTCAATCGAAAAATTTGGCCAAAAAGCTATGAAACAGGTATATTTCAATATTCAAATTTTCCTATCCAGCACATATTTGTAGTTTTGGTAATTTTTTATCACAGATACTCTCACAATTAAAAAATCCTGGAAAAGTTCTGATAAAGTATTTTCCGATTTCCACATTTTTCCATCCAGAAACATATTAGGTATGTTGGGTAATTCTGTAAAAATTGATAACTCTAAGTTGCCCAAATACTAATGAAACAATCGCTGCTAAATGATATTAATAAATTGAATCCATGACAAAATTAGGAAATAGGAAATTAAATCATTATTATCATATGATATTAAAAACATTGTATTTCAAAATTAAGTACTTATATAATAAATGTAATTTCCCAAATGAATATAAGTAGATATACTACATTTAGATACTTTTAGATGTAAGATAATATAGAAGAAATTTCCAAAAAGGAATAATATGAATCGGTAGAAATGGCCCCAATCACACAGATCGATGCCAAACAAAATTTCAAAAGTAATAATTTAATTTTGTATAGTTTGAGCCTTATTAATTTGCCCTAACGATACATAAAAACGTTTTTATTTTATTATTATAGTGACATTTATATTCATAAGTTGCACTACATATATATTTTTTTTATAATTCCCAAAACTTTCAGATTTTTCCAGATAAGTGTGCATAGGTTGATTTTTTATTCCATTTAACATTAAGGGTATGTAAGGTTATTTGAAAATTCTGTGTAATTTCATCACTGTAACTTAAAAAAAAAAATTGTTAAAAAAAACTTTCAAATTTTAAATATATATAAACAATCTTTATTGGGCTATCAACCCCATGGGGTCTTTCCGCCTTAAATTATATTAATATTTTAAATATTTGCGCGAATATATTTCAGTAATCAATACTTTTCATGCCTGGTGAAGCAATAATTGTTGTAATTTATCAATATATCTGTATTTTCAAATATTTTATTTCCAAATGTTATTCCTTATGAATACAAAAATTGAGGCAAAAATATGTATGTGATTTTTAAACGTTTTTCCTTTGCGTCTGCAGTACAAATCAAGCTCGATTAATTTTAACCTGGCATGAATTAAAAATTGATTCCAATCAATACGTGTAACAGGACAATACTAAAAAATAACTCTAGAAATAGCCACAATCACAGAAATCGATGCCAAACAGAATTTCAAAAAGTAACAATTTAATTTTGTATAGTTTGAGCCTTAATGAATATAATTTCCCAAATGAATATAAGTATGTATTTAATTAAGATACTTTTTGATTTAAGATTAGATAGAAGAAATTTCCAAAAAGAATCGGTAGAAATCACAGAAATCAATGCCAAAGAAAATTTCACAAAGTAACAATTTAATTTTGCTTCGTTTTAGCCTCGTCCATTTGCCCTAACGATATATTAAAACCATTTATATTTTATTACAGGTATTCATAAATTGACTACATATAATTTTGGATAATTCCCAAAACTTTCAGATTTTTCCAGAAAAGTGTGCTTAGAGTGAATCTTTTTTTGCTATTTACCATTACGGTTATATAAGGTTATTTGATTTTAGGTTAATTCTGTTTAATTTCATTACTGTAAGTTGTTTGAAAGTTAATGAAAATTTCAAATTTTAAACTTTTGCGCGAATGTATTTTAATTAATCAATACTTTTTATAACTCCAAAACCTTTACAGGGTGTTAAGGAAATCGAGCGAAAACTTTCTAGGGATGAATTTAGTCTAATTCACCACCCAGAATATACCACATCCACAGTTTTCTCAGGATAAAAGAAATTTTTCAGGAATTTTTAAATATATATTGGTATATTGGAAAATGCGAAAATCGGAATATATCCATCCATGGTTTCTCTACAGGGAAGTCGAAAAATTTCTAGGGGTAAATTAGGGTGCAAAATGAAGTATAATATTCCTTTTCCACTTTTTGCCAAGATGCATATTTTGGATTTTACCGGATTTTACCGGATTTTACCCCTAAATCCGTGTTCAAATTGATGCAGCATATGTTTGGAACTGCTACACAAATCCCGATAATGCATTGTTTTTGAAATGCATTATCATATATTTAGCATGTTACTTGCATTACTTTTAAATGTGACCCTTTTAAATCTGTCAAATTTAACGTTTGACAAAACGCATTTTTTGATTTTCGCATTTTCCAATATAGCATTATGTACTTGAAAATTCCTGAAAAAATACTTTTACTCTGAGATAATTGTGGATGTAGATTTTTTAAATCTAGCATATTACATGCATTTTTTAAATCTGACCCTTTTAACTTTGTCAAATTGAACGTTTGAAAAAACGCTTTTTCGATTTTAGCATTTCCCAAGATAGCATTATGTTTTTAAAATACTCTTGAAAAATCACTTTTACTCTGGGAAAGCTGTGGATGTGGATTTTTCAAATCTAACATGTTACATGCATTTTTTAAATTTGACCCTTTTAACTTTGTCAAATTGTACGTTTGAAAAAACGCTTTTTCGATTTTCGCATTTTCCAAGATAGCATTATGTATTATGCAAATATGTATTTAAATATTCCTGAAAAATCACTTTTCCTCCGGGAAAACTGTAGATGTGCATTTTTAATATCTAGCATGTTACTTGCATTACTTATAAATGTGATCCTTTTAACTTTGTCAAATTGAACGTTTGAAAAAAATTCTCTCTAAACAAAAAATGGCAAACGAATATTCGATTTCATTTTGATCCCTGGTCCACCCCTACAAATTTTTCGACCCCTCCACCCTGTACATTATATAACACAACAACACCCTGAATAGAAACAATGGATGGGGTTTATTCCGATTTTCGCATTTTTCAATATAGCACAATGTATTTAAAAATTCCTGAAAAATTTCTTTTACTCTGACAAAACTGTGAATGTGGATTTTTGAAAGCGAGCATGTTTCTTGCATTACTTCTAAATGTGATCCTCTTAACTTTGTTAAATTAACGTTTGAAAAAACGATTTTTCGATTTTCTCATTTTCCAATATAGCATTATGTATTTAAAAAAACCTGAAAAATTACATGTACTCAGAGAAAACTGTGGATGTGGATTTTTCAAATCAAGCATGTTACTTGCATTACTTTTAAATGTGACCCTTTTAACTTTGTCACATTGAACGTTTGAAAAAATGATTTTTCGATTTTCGAATTATCCAATGTAGCATTATGTATTTTAAAATTCCTGAAAAATTAGGTTTACTCTGAGAAACCTGTGGATGTGGTATATTCTGATTTTCACATTTTAAAATATAATAATATTTATTTGACAACTCCTACAAAAACTATGGATGAACGGTAGAAAACTATTCTTGAAAAACTTCTTAAAAATTGATAACTTTTGAGAATTTCCATCTAAAATTTCCAAATTCATGCATTGATTGTAAATATTGTAAATTTAAAGTTTCAATAATTTCTGTAAACTCACGATGCTCAAATTTTACAGAATTATTAAATATGTATATGGAAAATGTACAAATTTCACTATGCAATACTTTTCTTGGAAATTGCCTTTTTCACAATAAACATTAATTACACTAAATGTAGCTAATGGTATACTTCAATTCAAGTACACAATTACAATTCAATTCAATCAGTTTCTCACAAGTTAATGTGACCAATAAATAAATGTAATCATTGCTTTCATGTCTTTGAAGTTTTCAAAATAAAATTGCTTCTTCTTAAGTTTAAAATCTCATATTTGGTAACATTTATGGAAATTCAACAACAGCTGTTGGAAACTTGGCAATTTTCTTTTTGTTTTAATTTGTATCAAAGTTTTTGATGAAAATTTAGGCGTTAGGAAGCTTTTTAAACCTTGCAAAATAATTACGAACTGAAAAATTAGATGAACATGGCAAATAATTGAAAATTGCAAATTCTTGCTAAAAATGACGAAACTTTCATTGAAAATTTTGAAAAACTTAAATGCAAACGCCAAAATTACGGTAAAGTAGTAAATATGTTGCAAAATTTAATATGTACCTTAGAAATTCGTACAAGAAGTGATGGCACCTTATAATTAAGCTTAATTTGCAGAAAAAAATGATCTGATTGGACTCGTGGGAATTTTTTTAAATTACTCTAGAAACGTGATTTTCTTGTAATCTGAGATTTGGTAACTTTTTGTTTTTAATTAGTAACACAGTTTTTGTTGAAAATTTAGGTGATATGGAAGCTTTTTAAACCTGGCTAAATAATTACGAAGTGAAAAATTAGATGGATATGGCAAATAATTGTATATTACAATTTATTGCTGAAACTGGCGAAACTTTCATTGGAAATTTTGAAAAACTTTAACGTAAACGACAAAATTAGGTTTAAGTAGTAAATAAGTTGCAAAATTGAATGTGTACATTAGAAATTCGTACAGGAAGTGATGAAACCTTATAATTAAGCTTAATTTGCAGAAAAGATGAGAGCTTTGAAGGCTACAAGTTTCATTTAACTTAAATCCTTAAAGATAGATAAATGTAATTGTACAAAGTTACATAGACTCATGGGCTCATTTAGAAAAAATAATTCCAAATGAATTTACAGGTATTTTTAATACTCCAGAAACTTTCTTGCTGAAAATGGTGAAACTTTCAGTGGAAATTTTGAAAAAAATTAATGCAAACGCCAAAATTACGGTGAAGTAGTAAATAAGTTGCAAAATTGAATGTGTACATTAGAAATTCGTACAGGTAATGATGAAACCTTATAATTTAGCTTAATATGCAGAAAAAATGGGAGCTTTGAAGGCTACAACTTTCATTTAACTTAAATTTTTTGAGATAGTTATATGTAATAGTACAAAATTACATGGACTTATGGACTCATTTAAAAAGAATTATTCCAAATGAATTTACAGGTATTTTCAATACTCCAGAAACCTGATTTTCTTGTAATCTAATGTTTAGTGCTTTTTTATAGTAACTTATGAAGCAATATTATTTAGAATTTGTACCAGAATATCATTATATATTTACTATAAAACAATATTATATAGTAGGCACTTACATTTGAGGAATATTATTTCAAGATTTGAGAATTATTATGTAGAAATTCCTGTAGGGGAATATTATTTAATATTTACCAACTTTAGAAAAATATGATTGAGTAGGCACTTACTATTGAAGAATATTACGAGTATTTCAACTCTTGAGAATATAATTTCAGTATTTATTCTAGTGCATTTCTAGAGAGATATCATTTAGAATTCACTCCAGAAGAATATTATTAAACATTTTCTCTTGAGAGATATTATTCATTAAGCACTACGTTTGAGATATTATTCCTCTAAAATTCCTATTATTTCAACTTTTGATCGAGTACTGTTATTTAGAATTTACTCCACAAAAAAGCACCGAGGTTTATGAAATATTACTAGTTATTTACTATGGACTGTTATTTAGTATTTACTCCAGAAAAATATACCGAGGTTTGAGTAATACTACTAGTTATTAACTATGGAATATTATTATTTAGTACGTACCCCAGAGCAATATCCTCTAGGGCTAAGGTAATATTACTAAGTATATACTCTAGCGAGAATATTATAATTTAGAATTAACTCCAGAAAAAAATATTATTAGGTATTGATTTTAGGAAAGAATTATTTATTATTTTCTCTTGGAAAATATTACTACTGTTTACTTTACGATATTATTATTTTAGTAGTAGTAAGTATTTACTGCATAAAGTGGAATTTACTGAAGAATATTATTATTTAGCAGTAACTCTTATTTGCTCTTTTACAATTTTACTCTTATTAACTTAACTATCTACTCGCTTGATTGGGTATGTACAATTTATGTTATAAGAAGGTTTCTGTTAACATATTTCACGATTTCTCTGCACGCAACATTATCCTCGATCCAGCCCTGGCCTCGGCCATAGTTTCCCCGCGCCCCCGGAAAAACAATCGCTTTAAATGCGCCCCCAATCATCGACTGCATAAACACTGAGCGCAGTTCCCGTAGGATACTAACCTTGGTGAAATCCGGAACGAGCGGCGCTGGAGAACACTCTCGAGAGTCTGGAATCAAACGCGAAATTACCACAAAAAGAAATCACACCCATTCAGGGACATCGGCGTAATCCAGGTTCCGTGCCCCCGACGCCGTCGGGGGGGACCGGAAATTTCGGGTCATAATCCACGAGCCCGGGCCGAGGGCACGTCCCCGGACCCGACCCCGGATTAGCAGGTCCGGAGAGATCCGGGCGCCCGGAGCCAGGGAGCAGTATAACACGTGTTTTATTGACCAGCGTCCAGATGATACGCACCTGCTAGACAGCTCGAAAGGATGAAGGACCCGCTCCACGTCGCCGAACAGTTTGAAGCATTAGCTGGAACCGGTGTCAGGAAAGAAAACGCCTGTAAGACAAAAAAATAAAGTTATAAAAATATTGAATCAAACAGCAAAAAAAAAAACAAAATGCATCTGTTACAAGTATATGTATAACTATTAGTACTATTATTACTTACCAATATACAACTGTTATATATTATTGTTACTATTGATACAAGTATTATGTATTATTATTATGAACAACAACTGCAATAGCGTCCAAAAAGTTATCTTGCAATTGAGTAAATATGTGAAGGAAAATATAAATAATTTTAGACCAAACCCACAATCAATTAGTCCTCTGCTAAATATAATCAATGAGTTTAGAACTATATATTACGTTGATTATGAAATATTGAGTCGAGGCAAACAACAATTTTCAGATGTTTTATCAGAATTACTAGCGAATTTATCATGTTTGCCTTCAGTTTAATCAAAGATATGTATAATATACAAGAAATTCTCCATTAAACGTCATTCGAATTGAAATTCGAATAATAGTAACTGCAGCAGATGTTCTCCATTCTTGAACTATCCCAGCTTTAAGAGTTAAAATTAATAACAACGTAATTTTTATTTCTCTACGATTCTTTCACAATATACAAGAAATTCTCCAATAAATGTCATTCCAGCTGCTAGAATAACAACGCAATTTTAATTTCTCTGCAATTCTTTTAACATATTTACTATTATACCCGCAAGTGCAATTTTACACATCTGCAAATAAATCAGCATTAATTTCCATCATCATATTAATAACGGTGACTGCGAGGATTCTGGAAATGCTGAAACGAGCTTGGCAGGTATTTTTGTAACGAGAACCAAAACGATTACCTCCATTACAGGCATGTCATAATTACTCACGATCAAAAGTATGCATATGCGCATACAAATTACCTGATAGCCAGTTCTTTTCTTAAATGCCCATCGTGCAGTTGGAGAACGTTATTAAGACACAAATATTACCTGGAATAACAGCTCATGCATGTAGTAATTGGTGAGAGGCTTTAAGTTCATGAGCAATACTTGTATGCAATTAATATAAACCGAGGTTTTTATAATAATTTACAAGTGATTGCAGATGGTATCTGACTCTTAAAGACTAGGATTTTATTAGTCGTTGGCAGGCTTCCAGTAAAATTTCAATAAATATGTGTGGCAGAACTCTTTAATTTTGAGAAATGTAAAGTAGTTTCTTAAAATTTTTGGATATTATGAAGAAACTATTTTAAAATAGAAAAACGTAGATCGAGACTAAGACTCCGCTAGAAAAGCGATGTAGAAAACGATCTGGAAGAGATAAAAATCACGGATTGGAAGACGAAAGCGAAATATAGGAAGCTATGGAAAGACATAGTGAAGTCATAGGCCAATTTTGCTCGTAGTGCTACTACTAATAATAAAATAAAATCCCTATAAATATGAGTCGTAGATCTCTTTGTTTTTGAGAAATGTTGTATCTTGTAAGTTATATGCATTTACAATTTTCTGAAATTTTGATAATTACTACTGGCTTCAAATCATTTTCAGTTTAGCAGAATTACTGCCGATCTGTAAGTTTTTGTACCTCGGTCTACTATTTCTGAACATTTTTATGAAATCATTAGAAAGATTTTAAAACGTTTCTCAAAATAATTGGCAATATTTGTACATTTTTGAAACATTTCATGTGTAACATTTTGGAAAAATTACTAGAAATTTTGATAATTATCACTAACATTACTGACATCACTGACATTACATCTTTACAAGTATTACTGGCAATTTTAGACAGTGTGGCATAATTAGTGTCAATTTTCAGATATTTTGATAGTATTACTGTGAATTTAGACATTTTTATAATTATTACTGACAATTTTAGACGGTGTGGCATAATTACTGACTGATTTAAAGTGATTTTTCTGCCTGGATTTCGAATTTCAAATCATTTTCTTAAAGTCACCAGCACACTTCGGAAAAGTTTATAAATTTTCAATTGGATGACATGTCAGCAGAATTACTGTCAATTTTAATATATTTTGATATTATTACTGGGAATTTAGACATTTTTATAATTAATACTTACAATTTTAGACGGTGGGGCATAATTACTGATTGATTTAAGGTGATTTTGCTACCTTGACTTCGAATTTTAAATCATTTTCTGAAAATCATCAGCACATTTCGAAAAAAATTACAAATTTTCAATTGGATGATATGTCAGCAGAATTCCTGTCAATGTTCAGATATTTTGATAGTATTACTGAGAATTTAGATATGTTTATAATTATTCCTGACAATTTTAGAAGGTGTGGCAAAATTACTGATTGATTTAAAGTGATTTTGCTACCTTGACTTCGAATTTTGAATTATTTTCTTAAAATTATTAGCACATTTCGGAAAATTGTACAAAATTTCGATTGTATGACATGTCAGCAGAATTAGTGAAAATTTTCAGATATTTTCATATTATTACTGGGAATTTAGACATTTTTATAATTATTAGTGATAATTTTAGAAGGCGTGGTATAATTACTACCTTATTACCTTGACCTTATTACCTTGACTTCGAATTTTGAATTATTTTCAAAAAATTATTAGCACATTTCGGAAAATGTTACAAAATTTCGATTGTATGTCAAGTCATCAGAATTACTGTCAATTTTCAGATATTTTGATAATTATTTCTGGCAATTATTACATTTTGATAATTATTACTGACAATTTTTAACGGTGTAGCATAATTACTGACCGATTTAAAATGATTTCCTCACCCTGACGTCGAATTTTAAATCATTTTCTTAATATTATTAGCACATTTCCGAAAACTTTGCACATTTTCTATTGTATGACATGTCAGCAGAATTACTGTCAATTTTCAGATTTTTTGACAATTATTACTGGCAATTTTTAAAAGTGTTTGCGGAATTACTCGACTTTAACATATTTAGGTACACTGACCTGTGATTTTTCGAATACTCTTTCTTAATATTTATGAGCAATCTATAGAACTTGTTTGCAATTTCAATTAAATGACATTTTAGTAACCTTACTGGCAGCATTATATCTTTTTACTAACAATTTTTGGACATTTTGGCAGAATTTCTGAGTATTTGAAGTATATATGGTACTTTCAGTTGGAATTGTAAATATATATTTTTGACTTATTAGCACTGTTCTGAACTCTATGCAAAATTTCAATTGTATGACATGTTAGCAAAGTTTCTGCCAATTTTCTTATATTTTTACATTAATTAATGGTAATATTTAAATATTTTGACATTTATTAATGACAATTTTTAGACGATTAGCAGAAATATTGTTGATATTAACACATTTAGATACTTAGATCTGCGAATTGAAAACATGTTCATAAAATTATTATCAATCTCTAGAATTTGTTTGTAAAATTTTAATTATTAGACATTTTAGTAACCTTACTGGCAATATTCTGGCTTTTTGACAATTAATACTAACATTTTTTTTTATGTTTCGGCATCATTATGAGTATTGGAAGTACTTTTGGTTCCTTGACTTGGAGTTTTAAATGATTTTCTTTAAATTATTTCCACTTTTCCGAAATTTATACAGAATTTCAATTGTATGATATGTTAGGATACTTTTGCAGAATTACTGACTATTTGAAGTCATTTTGGTACCTTCACTTAGAATTTGAAACTTATATTTTTTAAATTATTAGGACACTTTAGTACTCTATGCAAAATTTCAATTGTATTGCATGTTAGCATAATTTCTGTCACTTTTCTTATATTTTGACAATAATTGATGGCAACATTTAGATATTTTGTCATTAATTAATGACATTTTTTAGACTTTTAGCAGAATTACTGTCGATATTAACACATTTAGATACTTCTACCTGCGAATTATAAACATGTTCATAAAATTATTAACATTTTCTGAAATTTGTTTCTGAAATTTCAATTAATGTATTATACGACATTTTGGTAATATTGCTTGCAATATTCTGACTCTTTGACAATTAATAATAATAATTTTTGGATGTTTCGGCGTCATTACTGGTACTTTAGGGTACTTTAGGGACCTTGACTTCTGTAAAATATATGCAATTTTTGGAAATTTATGCAGATTTCAATTGTAAGCAATGTTAGCAAAATTACTGGTAATTTTCTTACATTTTAACGATGATGAATGGCAATATTCAGACATTTTCTGATTTATTAATGACAAGTTTAAGACTTTTAGCAGAATAACTGTCGATATTAACACATTTAGTTACTTAGACCTGTGAATTAAAAACATATTCGTAAAATTATTATCAATCTCTAGAATTTGTTTGTAAAATTTTAATTATATAACATTTTAGCAGCATTACTGGCAATATTCTGACTTTATTACAATTAACTAACAAGTTTTTGATGAATCGGCATCATTACTGACTATTTGAAGTAACTTTGGTATCTTGACTTGGAGATTTAAATAATTTTCTTTAAATTATTTGCACTTTTTCGGAAATTTATGCAGAATTTAAATTGTATGCCATGTTAGCAAAATTACTGTCAATTATCGTACATTCTCATTACATTTACAATAATGAATGGCAATATTAAGACATTTCCACATTTATTAACGACAATATTTTAGACTTTTGGCAGATTTTTCGTCAATCTTAACACATTTAGGTACTGAATGTGTAACTGTATGAAATCATGTTTACATAATTATTAGCAATCGTTGAATTTGTTTGCAAAATTTCAATTGTATGACAGTTCAATACCCTTATTGCTACTATTTTAACTTTTTGACAATTAATGCTCACAATTTTAGGATGTTTTGGCAAAATTACTGACAATTTCAGATAATTTTGGTACTTTATATAATTTTCTTACAATAATTACTATTTTTCGGAAATTTATTCAAAATTGTGTTATTTTATTAATAAAGATTTACTGTTATTACATTTAGTATTATATAAATGTGATAATATTTATTGTGAAGACGGTATTTTTACGAATTTATTTTTAGGCACTGTTATTGTATTATTCATCTGAATGAGCATGTGTGTGAAGACTTGGGGATGGACAAATTATGTTCGATGTTTTTAACGTCGATGGTGAAATTTTCTATGTTTCAATACATCTATGTTGCAAATTCAACATCGATAATTAGTTATTCAGTTTCAAAAGTTTTCTTGTAAGGTATAAAAAAATATATACCGCTATATGAAGACTTAAGGATGGGCAAATTAATTTCTTTAAATTATTTGCACTTTTCGGAAATTTGTGCAGAATTTCAATTGTATGCCGCCATGTTAGCAAAATTACTGTCCATTTTCTTACATTCTCAATACATTTTTTAACAATAATGAATGGCAATATTAAGACATTTTCACATTTATTAACGACAAGTTTTTAGACTTTTGGCAGAATTTCCGTCAATCTTTACACATATAAGTACTTGTGATTTTGCATTGGTATGAAACCATTCTCACAGAATTATTAGCAATGGGAAGCATGTGTGTGAAGATTTGGGGATGCACCAATTATGTTCGATGTTTTCAACGTCGATGGTGAAGTTTTCTATGTTTCAATACATCTATGTTGCAAATTCAACATCGATGTTGTGAATAATTAGTTATTCCGTTTCGAAAGTTTTCTATAAAAATTGTATACCGCTGTATCTAGAAAAAGATGTATCCGATAATCTATAAACTAATAACCTATGACCTGTGCAAGCCATACAGTGTCTACCATGTATAGCCATTATTATTATTATTATTATTATTATTATTTATACTATAGTACACCAACAACGATCACTATGTAGTTATGTATCATGGAATAGCTCCTAAGCTATGTAATTATTAGATGTTGTATTGTGATTTTGTGTTTTTCAGATATGTATTGGATTTTGTATTTTATACTTTTGTACCTCTTTTATGACCTGTGTAAGATATTATTATTATTATAATATTATTATTATTAAAATAGGGATTAGCAAATAAAATTCGATTGAATATTTGATTGAATATTATATTGAATAGGATTGCTATTTAATAAGAGTTGATGACGTCATAATTCAAAAACAAATTATGACAAAATTGTGTCCTAGGATTTTTCTAAAATATGCTTATTTCCGAAATGATGAATTATTCCCATACGAATCCATACTTTATGACACTCTGTATAATAAAATTTTGGTGTTATTCTTAATATTCGTGAGAATTTAAAGAAAAATACATCTATGTTAGACACCATCGACGGTGTGCTATCGATGTGGCTCTTATAATAAAGCTCATAATTGTGCAAAGACCCTCCTTGCCCGGATTTTAAAAAGGGTGGATTGTATTTTACTGCAAAAGTGACAACACATTTGACATGGACTATAAGAGCAACATCGAATGTTATGTTATAGCACATGCTATAGCATCGACGCTCCACGACATCGATGTTTGTTATATAAAGCAATTAATAAGTTTGGATTATCATATCATCAATGTGTCGAACATCAATGTTATGCTATAGCACTTGCTATAGCATCGATGGTCCACGAAATCGATGTTTGTTGTAGAAAGCAATTAATAAGTTTGGATTATCATATCATCAATGTGTCGAACATTAATGTTAAGCTATAGCACATGCTATAGCATCGACGGTCCACAACATCGATGTTTGTTATAGAAAGCAATTACTAGGTTTGGATTATCATATCATCAATGTATTTGAACTGCCAAGATGGTGTCATGCAGCCACATATGTATTGTATTGTCTGTACATATGCACAAAGCCTTCATATTTGATGCACCCTGCAATCCTTCCTCATTTCAGTCCACTGCCAGGCATAAGCTTGGTGGATGTTTGGCGGGTTTGCTGCAAGACCACCGATTACGCGAAATCCTCATTAGCAAAGGAATGGTTGCGCATAAAAAGCTACATCTCTTATAAATTCTGCACCGGCTATAAATTATTTAGCGGGATAAAATTCCCGTTTCGCATTCAAATCTAAAATGCAAAGCGGACGGCTTTTGATAAATATTTATCGCGACCTGTTTGCGCCTGCAACCGACGCGCATGCAGATCTTAATTAGAAAAGGCCCCCGGAATTTTCACGAACAAATTCGCCCGGAGGAAATTCGTGGGGGCGGAGAGGTTCATTAACTGATCGCATCAAGGTGGTATCATCGGAACGATCGGGTTTAGGGCCCCCGGTGTGTATATATGTATAGGGGTCGGGGCATCGATAAGTCTAAAAGTGCGAGAAGGGATGTAGACGATGGCTGAATGCAAAAGGAGGGATTTAGACGGAACGTAAAGGATTTGGTAAGACTCGAGCGTTTCCAGTTTATGGGAAGGAGGCTTCCTGCGCACGCGATATCCCCCGCCGTGTTCCGCCGGAAATGGGGGCTTCCCTTTTTTTCGGCCCCAAGGCAGGTGAGGTGGACGGGGCGGACGGACGGCCGAGGAGGTTACAAATTCCGCCCTTATCCCGATTTGCATCGCTGGATGCGGCTCAAATTTTAATATCCGCCAGACACGCCGGTTATGCTAATTCTCCGTAATATCAGCATTTGTAATATCGTCGCACAGCAGAGGCGCATTCACAAGGAGGACATTAACGTGTCGGCCCCGCTAATATATCTATATACATGCACCACCATTTAATTCCCAACCCTTTCCCCCGGACAGTCGCATAAAGTCGGGGCGAAGATTCCATTGTGCCCGGCTCCTTCCCCGAAGGGCAATCTCTTTCCTCCATTCTTCCAATCCTTTCTGCAATAAAATACACGCGCTTGCTTGCAGACGTTTTACATTTCATTAAACATTAGTAGATACGCCCCATAATACATAATGACGACGGGGGAAAAATAACGGCCCGTCGTTATTTGTTTCTGCCGAAGGAGGCAGCGCCGACTTTGTTGTCTGACATAATTAGGATCACGTGTGCCGGGCATTTTCCACGGCCCCCACGTTATTTACGGCCCCGCCGAAACACCTAGGGCCCCTGCAAGACGCGCGCCCAAGCGGGAAAAAATCGGGCGATGATTTACGTCGGCGTATAAATTTTTATGTAGTTCAAATAAGGTTAAAGAAAGACTTGATTCTCTTCGGTTTACAAAGCGTGTAATAAAAGGAGGCCAGCGGAGCGAGCACAAAAGGGCCCCTTGTCTCCGTGCCCTCCTCGGTTTTCTGGGACTTGGCCCGGAACGCAGTATATTCAAATTACTTCGCCGGGGACGTCCAGGATCCAGGATTCAGGACCCTCCCACAGGACCGAACGGACCTCACGCACACCCGCAATCTACCCATCGTTAAACATTGCTGCATGAATATTTATAAAGCGTGGTGTCACACAATTCATCAGGCTCACTCAATTACCGCCCAGACTTCAATACCGCCGGCATTCGCGGAAACGCAGAAACGCGAGTCCGTAGGTTTAATATGCGCGGATGCAACTGCAGCGAAAGCGCAAGGATGTCCATTGTCTCAATACCGCACTTAATAATATCGCCCACGGAATGGTGCCAGACACCGACGTAACAAGGATATGAAGCAAGTATCTAACATGATCCCATGTAACCCAAATAAGGCATCTTTATAAACTTTAATGCAACAAGTAAATTTTCCAAAAAGTATGTTTAAAACCAAAAAGTATGAACAAATTTATGAATTAATTAAGACGGTGTGGAAGGAAGAAAAAATGCCGGCAGACTGGGGAAAAGCAGTAATACACCCAATATTCAAAAAAGGAGACCCAATGGAGTACAAAAATTACCAAGGAATTGCTTTATTGGAGGTGACATACAAGATTTTTGCAACAATACTGAAAAAACGACTAACAGCTCACTCAGAAAAGACAACTGGCGAATACAAATGCTGATTTAGGCCTAATAGATCTGTAACCGATCAAATTTTTACTCTTAAAGAAATACAGAGAAACTGCTACGAGTCTCTATTTGTACTATTCATAGATTTCAAACAAGCATATTATTCTGTAAATGTACAGATCATTGAGAATATTGAAAGTAACGGAAAAAATAGTGAAATTGGTTGAAATGACTCTTAGAGACACAAGAAACACAATTAGAGTGGAAGGCACGCAAACAAATACTTCATCAACAATGGGCTAAGACAAGAAGATCCATTATCATGTTCGCTGTTCAATTTGGTGCTGGATATAGTTATAAGAAGAAAATAGGAGAAACTAAAGTAGCAATAAACATTAGAATCAATCACGAGAAAGTTGAACAAGTAGAACACATAAATTTAGGACAATTTTTTGAAAGGAAAGGTAATATGGGAACAGACATAAACAACAGAATACAAGCAACGACAAGAACCTTTCATACAATTAACAAAATTATACAAAACAACAAAAACCTATCGCAAAAAACAAAACTTATAATGTACAAAGTACTATTTGTACCAACCCTACTATACAGCTGTGAAACGTGGATACTCAACAAGAGACAATAAAAGCAAAATCCAAGCCATTGAAATGAAATACTTCAGGAAAGTATACAAAGTAACAAAACTAGGCAGAGTGAGAAATGTGGGCATCAGAAATGAACTAGAAATTGTATAGTTCAGCTCAATAACTCAATAAACAGATAGAAAAGAGACAATTACAATGGCTGGGACACCTAATCAGGAGAGAAGACAACAACCAAATAAAGATATGGGAAACAAGGATAATAGGAAAGAGAAGAGTCGGAAGACGAAAAAAAATGGGACAAAAATATTGGAAACTCATTAAATAAGAGGGCGATAATCAATGCACAAATGAAGCAAAATGCAAGAAACAAGAAAAACTGAAAGCAATAGCAAGAAACAATAAACGATGGAACCAAATGATAAATGAAAATACACGAAGAAAAGATAACACCACTTCGACACCCGAAAGGGTAAAGAAAAATGATTATAATAATAATGTCTAAAAACTAACGGTAATCGCTGTCAAAATGTCTGAAAACTAATACAATGGCTGGGACACCTAATCAGGAGGAAAGACAACAACCAAACAAAGAAGATATGGGAAACAAGAATTTTAGGAAAGAGATGAGTCGGAAGACCAAAAATAAAATGGGGCAAAAATATTGGAAACATATTAAATAAGAGGGCGATAACCAATGCACAACTGAAGGAAATAGCAAGAAACAAGAAACGATGGAACCAAATGATAAAAGAAAATACATAAAGAAAAGATAACACCACTTCGACACCCGAAAGGGTAAAAGAAAAAAAAAATAATAATGTCTGAAAACTGACAGTAATCACTGTCAAAATGTCTGAAAACTGACAGTACTCACTGTCAAAATGTCTGAAAACTGACAGTAATCACTATCAAAATGTCTGAAAACTGACAGTAATCACTGTCAAAATCACTGAAAACTGACAGTAATCACTGTCAAAATGTCTGAAAACTGATAGAATGTGTGCTAATAATAATAATAATAATAATAATAATAATAATAATGTCTGAAAACTGACTGTTAACACTGTCAAAATGTCTGAAAACTGACAGTAATCACTGCCAAAATGTCTGAAAACTGACAGTAATCACTGTCAAAATATCTGAAAACTGATAGAATGTTTGCTAAAATATCATACAATTAAAATGCTGCAATTATATTTAAAATTTTCTTTATTGAGTAAGTGTGCCAACATCATGTCCTCACATTCTAGCCCAGGCCCCCAGGGAGGAATAACCAATGCATAAGTGAAGGAAATAGCATGAAACAAGAAACGATGGAACCAAATGATAAAAGAAAATACATGAAGAAAAGATGACACCATTTCGACACCCGAAAGGGTAAAAGAAAAATATTAATAATAATAATAATAATAATAATGTCTGAAAACTGACAGTAATCACTGTCAAAAAGTCTGAAAACTGACAGTAATCACTGTCAAAATGTCTGAAAACTGACAGTAATCACTATCAAAATCACTGAAAACTGACAGTAAACACTGTCAATATGTCTGAAAACTGACAGTAAACACTGTCAATATGTCTAAAAACTGACAGTATTCACTGTCAAAATGTCTGAGAACTGACAGTAATCACTGCCAAAATGCCTGAAAACTGAAAGTAATCACTATCAAAATGTCTGAAAACTGACTGAAATCACTCTCAAAATGTCTGAAAACTGGCAGTAATCACTGTCAAAATGTACGAAAACTGATAGAATGTTTGCTAAACTATCATACAATTAAAATGCTGCAATTATATTCAAAATTGCTTTATTGAGTAAGTGTGCCAACACCATAGCCCCACATTGTAGCCAGGGCCCCCAGGTAGAAATTTCTGATAGGCCCCCTTTTATTTATTGCCAAAGTTAGCTTGATTCCCCATAGTAGTATAGTCGACCCAAAAATCTAAGAAGATGCAGTCCACGCCAGATAATATGTCACTTTTCACGTAAATCCGATGTCCCTCCTCAGTCCTGTAGGACTGGTCAAGATAAGTGCAATTGCATCTCTTGGAGCATTCTGGTTGTAGTCCATGCCAGATAAGATGTCAAGTTTCACATAAAACCGAAGTCCCTCCTTTATCCTGCCGAACCAGAATGATTCAAAAGATTTGGTGCAAACTTAAGGGTGTGATGTGATAAGTCAAACAAACCTAATTTGTTATGGCGGAATTGGAATTTTAATATCACCAATTATACGTATATGTTTGGACCCTACCTTTTGAATCGCCCTGTATGTCAAATTTAATTAAAAAAACTATCGAAAACTGAAAAATTTGCAGTTGTAGTTGTTAAAATCGGTAATTTTTTTAAAAACTTTCAAAATGGGCAAAATTTCCGACTGAAACATTCAAATCTATAAAATCAAAAGCTTCAGCTGTGAAAATCTGACAATTTTTCCAAAAGTACTGCCTGAATTTGTTAAATTTTGTTAATTTTTCATATCCCAGTTTTAAAATGTAAACATCTATTAGATATTTAAGTGCAACAGTTCACATACGTCAAATTCTCAATTAAAACCGTCAAAATCTGCCAAATTTACAATTATAGTTGTCAAAATGTCTAAAATTTTGAACAACTTTCTAAATGGGTAGAATTTCCGATTGAAACATTAAAATCTATAAAATTCAAAGCTTCAGCTGTGAAAATCTGGAAGTTTTTGGATAGGTACTGCCTGAATTTGTTAAATTTTGTAAATTTTTGATATCCCTGTTTTAAAATGTAAACATGTTTCAGATTTTCACATACGTCAAATTCCCAATTAAAACTGTCGAAATCTGTAAAATTTTCAATTGCAACTGAGAAATAAGTTGCCTTTCCGTGTTCGGCTACAAATTTCTGTGTAATGGTCTTGCAATGTTTACAACCATTGTAAATTTTTTTAAAACATTCTAAATGGGCAAAATTTCCGACTGAAACATTCAAATCTATAAAATTCAAAGCTTCAGCTTACAACCATTTTTATTCAAATTTAAAAGTCGACCAGTACACTTGATGAAGCTGATTTGTGCGTTAATTATCGATCATCAGTTAAAAGAAAAAAAATCAGCGTTTTTTTAAACAGGGGGTGGCCTGCTCGATATTCCCTCGGGCACTTAGACTTCATGTTATGCCGGGTCTGGCCCGGAATAAGATTTAATCGTAAAACGGTTGCGCTCTTGTGCAGATCTCGCTAAGTGCCCCGGCTTCAATCTACTTCCACGGCGGGATTTTATGCCGTCCTCTCCGCCGCCTCCTCTTCCACCGGGGGCAGATTTAGAGTCTCCCGCCCCTCGCACCGGAGCACGAAGAAAACCACCCCCGAATAGTTTCGCCCCGGGGGCGGAATGCGCGCGCGCGCGCGCGGGCGTTTTATTATTATTATTTCCAATTCCGTCGGCGAGCGGAATGTGAAATTTTTCGTACAGGCTTGAAATTACAAACCTGTACAATTTGTATGCAAATGCGCGGGGCCGAGATAGAGTCCTCGATATCGGAGGCAGTGGCGGCCCCGCCCAGCCTTTCTCGGTGGGCGCACTTGAAGGGGAAAAAGTGCGATAATTGCGGCGGCTCTCTGATTGCCCGTGTGCATGGTATTACCTGGAATTCCTCCGGCCGGACGGACCAGTTAAAACTTCGGCGATAAGATTGCCTCTTTTAGGGCCTACAACTGTTAAACCAGAATGCACACGACAACGACCTCATTGACCCATGTTCCACTGCATATTAAAAAAACGCCAATCAGGGAACTGAAATATTCCTAATTGACCACCCAACTTACCTTTTCTGGTCAACCTGATAGCAGTTAATATTCTGTATAATAGTGAACCACATAGTTCTGGGACACTTTGTATATTATGCTATTATGTTATTACTTGGACATCCTGTATTTTGAAAACAAACGCGATTACAAAAAATAATTATTTACATTTTCATTTAATTTTGCCTTTCTTACCATGCCACGAAGTTGTGGGACATCTTGTATATTATGCTATTATGTTATTATGTTATTATGTTATTATTTGGACATCCTGTGTTTTGAATACAAAAGCGACTAGAAATAAAATATATTTACATTTTCATTTAGTTTTGCCTTTCTAAGCATGCCACGAAGTTGTGGGACACCTTGTATATTATGCTATTATGTTATTTTGTAATTATTTGGACATCCTGTATTTTGAAAACAAAAGCGACTAGAAAAAAAAATTACATTTTCATTTAATTTTGCCTTTCTTAGCATGCCACGAAGTTGTGGGACACCTTGTATATTATGCAATTATGTAATTATTTATTACATGTTTATCTCATAATGGCCCATTTATGCTGCTATGGCACATTACCGTTGCCACGAAGCAACCTATGACACTTGGAAATTTTGCTTTTATGAATTTCGCTGTGGCCATGTCGGGTTCTTGAACGTGCACGCACAATTTAACAGTACACGGGATCCCCTGCTTCGGTACACCTCCTCAACGCAACGGCATTTTCATGTGAGACAATTTCGTGCCCAGGGCCCACTAGGTTCGAACCTACGCCCTTGTCATGTCGCCAGGACGATAAACCATAATGCATATGCATGAAGGCGACGTATTTCTGCTGCCATGGCTAATTACCGCCCTAATTACGAAGAAGCGAGCCACCATTCACTAGTAAATTGATCATCACCCTTTCACCTTAAGATGATTATTTTTAATTTATCTGATGGTGGCCTATTTCTGTTGGTATGTTAATAGTCAAGCGATTCACCGTTCACTTGTGAATTGATCATCACATTGTCTCATATACCTGCGTCGTGTATTTTCATCTTAATTTATAATATTTAGCTTTAATTTGTATGAATTATTAAGTGCATTGTCTATTAATTCGTGACAAAAAAATCCCATGTTTATTATACAAATCATTCGTTCGCAACGAGGAATTATTTAGATAACATTTTTTTGCCGTATAAATATCGGCGCACCAAATTCCTTATCTGTACCCGAACAATAGGCGTTTTTTCTACTTGTTACTGGCTTTGCAGATTTCCGCATAAATTAACCTCTTGCATCCCTGTCTTGCATATGCTTCTGACGCAGAGAGTCTTAAGCGGATGCTCTTGCGCAGGCTTATTAGCACCTTCGATGGCCTCAGTACGTGACAATACGAGAGCATATTTGCATCGTTTTGCGGGCAAACAACGATAATGGGCCAAATTGCGGGGATGTAGGGCCTACAACGAACCCAATCGGTGCAAGATGGGCACTTTCCATGTGGGTGAGTTATGGAGGCAGTGCGACTTCGAGCTGAACGAAAATGAATACAAATATCTTCAATAAGTTTCACAGGTAGGTGCAGTACATATAATTAACATGGACGCCGGACGGGACAATACGTTTGGCCAAAATGTGATCCAAAATTAATCGCTGGCTTGCGAGAAGTGTGCACAAACTCTCTTCCAAAGCCTTTTGGTCATTTTTACACCCTTCGAAAGGCTTGTGAGGGTGGCGCAGGCTGTTAATCAATGCGCAAAGATTTTGAATTTTGCCGATGAGCCTAAGATGGCCAGCGGTATGCCCCGTCCATAATTCCCCCTTCCAACTGCCTCCACCACTGATCTAAATTGTTCATGATTTTCTGCTTACGTATAAAAATCCTGTATATACCAATAGTCCCACACAATGCTATAATTTATTGGGTGCTAATACACATAAAGACTGTACAGATATTAACTTTAGGCTTGTGTTTTTAGATCGCTGTAAACCCATTATTGAAACTTGCACACACGTACAGTACTGGAATACGAGAAGATGCCTGCATACAATTCAAGCCAATTCCCGTACGATAGAATGAATGCTTCTGCAGGGAGCGAGCTTCAAAACGTAAGTTTTTGCACAGACTTATCGTATACCCATAGTTACAAACGATTTGTGCATACATTTCGTACAATGATATTTTATGATAAAATATAATCTTACAAAGGCACTGTTACTGATGTGCAGCCACATTACAGTAACATCTTTATTATTAACGTACCAGTAAAAGGTGCTACTCAAGAATTGTAAGTGCAAGTAATACAGGGTGTCTCACGAAAGTCGTTGTTTAAAACTTTAGGGGGTTCCTGATGGAATAAAAATTTGAAAAAATTCACACAAACATAGTTCGTCGTGATCTCCCAAAATAAAATACCTACATGTACATACTACAATACATGTACTACATATTTTTATCACTTCAGCTACTACTGGAAGTGGCCATCAACTTTGTTATTTTAAATGAAACACCCTGTATTTTTTTACATATTCAGATTGCACATTCAATTCTGAACATATTTTATTAAGCCTATAGAGTACTTTTCTGTAGTAGTTTTTGAGGAAAAAATAATTCCCGAAATTTTTGCTTCAACTAGACGATTTAAAAAATATTCATAACTTCTCTTATGAATGAAATAGAAAACTAAACTTTTTTGCATATTGTAGCAGAAGCACTGCTCTAATATTACAATAATTTGTGTGTGTTAATATTTTATTAGTACCATTTCAAAAGTTCAATTATTCACAGGTACACTTCAAAACGTCATAATTTTTTTTTTATTAGAATTTCAAGTTTTTTGTGAATTTTTAATCATGTTAATCATTTAAATATCAATTCATTCATGCGATGATTATGCAATTACTGACTTAATTGAATGTAATCTTTTAAACCAATTCACCAAAAATCAACGTATTTAAATTTCCTCCTCAATCTTTCAGGGCCCCTAGAACTCCCCAAAGTGAATCATGTGAGATGATCTTATAATTGTATTTAGACCACTTCAGGGCCAACCTGGGTTTGGCTGAAGTGTGGTGCAAATGAAAGGTGTGCATGAATAACCCATTGGCTTTTGGTGAAATATTGTGAATTATGATTGAGGGCTCCTTGTTCAGAGTTCTTGTTGAGCCCACTCATAGTTCTCTATTTCACCTTGAGTATATATTGAGGTGGGTATTGAGTGAGTGCCTGCGTGTGCGTGCATTGTATTTACTAATTTGTAATTACGCTTGCAGTGAGTTTTAAATTCGCGATTATACTTTGGGATTACCTTCCCAAGTCAAACGTATACTTTTTAGTGTTTGCTTTGTCTTGCCTTCTATAAATAATTAGTGAAAGTATCTTGAGCAGTTCAGATTACCTTCTGACGGTAAATGTCCTTTTAGAGCCAGTGCGTAGTAGTGTCGAAAGTTCGGGTATGGTTGAGCCTGGGGATTGTTGCGTTTGTTTCGTGCTTTCCCCGCCCGCGCCACACCGTCAAACTCCGAACTCCGATTTGTTTTCCGAGTTCGGAGTTGCAGGGTACTGGATCTTCGCCAATCAACTTTAAAAGTCAATTTCAAGGTAGGTCTTTTTTTGAGAAGAGCTCCAAGACGTTTCAAAGTGAGTACAATTTTTCTGCACTTCCTCGCTGTTGCGCCCACAGTATACAAGTATGCAGTACTTGCTGGTTGCTTGCTGTATACTTCGTATGCAGTACTTGTTTGTCGCAAGTACATTAGTAAGTATACAGTACTTGCTTGTTGCAAAGTATATTACGAAGTATACTTACCGCGATCTATTTTCTTTTGCATGCTGCATGTTTGCACGTTAGTACTAAGCAGGAAGTTCTTAACCCGGTGTCCGGATTGAGTTCCCGTGAAGCAAGTTAAGCCAAATTGAGGTTTCTCTGTAACACTCCAATAACCCATTGACTTCTGGTGCAGTATTGCAGATAGTGATACGCTCCTTGTTCAGAGTTCTTGTCGAGCCCTATTCATAGTTCTGTATTGCACCTACGGTCATTGAGTACTGGTGTTGCGTTGAGGACAACAATTGATAGTTTCTTGTGACACTGTTGACCTCAATTAAGTTGCCCTCTGCAGTAGGTTCAAAAAGGTTGGGAATAACTGCGTTACAGCGTCACACAGTACGCCGCCTGGGCGAGCAGGGTTTTTCTTACAGGCGCCATTTATGTTTGTGTACTGTCGGCGCATATTCTCGCTCTGGGCGACGTACTTATATATCTTGCGCCCCGTATATGTACGTCTAGGGTTTTCAGGTGCGCACACATCAATGCGCCAGTACGTCGAAACAGTAACTAGTAAGGTCCCGTTGACCTGCTAGAATATATATAGCAATACATACTGTATTACTATGTATATAGTACTTGTTTGTTGCAAGTACTATTACTATGTATACAGTATTTGTTTGTTGCAAGAACTATTACTATGTATACAGTACCTGTTTGTTGCAAGTGCTATTACTATGTATACAGTACTTGTTTGTTGCAAGTACAGTTACTATGTATTTGTTTGTTGCAAGTACTATTAGTATGTATTCAGTACTTGTTTGTTGCAAGTACAATTACTATGTATTTGTTTGTTACAAATACTATTAGTAGGTATACAGTACTTGTTTGTTACAAGTACTATTACTATGTATATAGTACTTGCTTGTTGCAAGTACAGTTACAAAGTATTTGTTTGTTGCGAATACAATTACTATGTATTTGTTTGTTGCAAGTACTATTAGTATGTATTCAGTGCTTGCTTGTTGCAAGTACTATTAGTATGTATACAGTGCTTGTTTGTGGCAAGTACAATTACTACGTATTTGCTTGTTGCAAGTACCATTAGTATGTATACAGTGCTTGTTTGTTGCAAGTACGATTACTACGTATTTGCCTGTTGCAAGTACCATTAGTATGTATACAGTGCTTGTTTCTTGCAAGTACGTTTACTATGTATTTGCCGATTGTAAGTACTATTAGTATGTATATTCTGCTTGTTTGTTGCAAGTACGTTTACTATGTATTTGCCTGTTGCAAGTACTATTAGTATGTATACAGTGCTTGTTTGTTGCAAGTACGTTTACTATGTATTTGCCTGTTGCAAGTACTATTAGTATGTATACAGTGCTTGTTTGTTGCAAGTACGTTTACTATGTATTTGCCTGTTGCAAGTACTATTAGTATGTATACAGTGCTTGTTTGTTGCAAGTACGATTACTATGTATTTGCCTGCTGCAAGTACCACTAGTATGTATACAGTGCTTGTTTGTTGCAAGTACGATTACTACGTATTTGCCTGTTGCAAGTACTATTAGTATGTATACAGTGCTTGCTTGTTGCAAGTACGATTACTATGTATTTGCTTGTTGCAAGTACTATTAGTATGTATACAGTGCTTGTTTGTTGCAAGTACGTTTACTATGTATTTGCCGATTGCAAGTACTATTAGTATGTACACACTGCTTGTTTGTTGCAAGTAGAATTACTATGTATTTGCCTGTTGCAAGTACCATGTTGCAAGTATGTATATGCGCCACACATACTTCCATGTTGTCTGCGCATATTCTCCTTCTGTTAAGACGTACTTATTTGATGTGCATATAATTAGAACCGCGATGTTGCGCCCATGCATTGAACAGGGTTTTCCTTTTCAGGTACAATCTTTTAGCTACATTTAAAGTAGATGCATGTAAAGCTGCGCTTTGTTTGGGTTCCTCTAAACAGGTTCTCTTCATTACTGTGAATACAGTACTTGTTTTGTACAAGTACAAACATTACTATTTTCTCTTTCAGGTACTATATAAACTGCGCCTATATTGGGTTCCTCTAAACAGGTTCTCTTAAATTTAAATATGTAGTACTTGTTTGTTGCAAGTGTTACGTATTCAGTACTTGTTGGTTACATGTACGAATAATAGCATTTTCTCTTTGAGGTACTATATAAACTGCGCCTATTGGGTTCCTCTAAACAGGTTCTCTTAAATTTGAATATACTTAGTACTTGTTAGTTGCAAGTATTATGTATTCAGTACTTGTTTGTTACATGTACGAATAATAGCATTTTCTCCTTCAGGTACTATATAAACTGCGCCTATTGGGTTCCTCTAAACAGGTTCTCTTAAATTTGAATATACTTAGTACTTGTTAGTTGCAAGTATTATGTATTCAGTACTTGTTTGTTACATGTACGAATAATAGCATTTTCTCCTTCAGGTACTATATAAACTGCGCCTATATTGGGTTCCTCTAAACAGGTTCTCTCAAATTTGAATATGTAGTACTTGTTAGTCGCAAGTATTATGTATTCAGTACTTGTTTGTTACATGTACGAACAATAGCATTTTATCTTTCAGGTACTATAAAAACTCTCTTAAACTATAATGTATAGTACTTGTTTATTGCAGGTACAAACAATAGTATATTAACTTTCTTAAATTGTAATGTATAGTATTTGTTTTTTGCAAGTACTAAATATTATTCTCCTGTAGTACTTGTTTTTTGCAAGTGCAAACAATGGTTACTTACAGCAAGGGTGAGGAAGGCAAAGCTTTCGTTTACGCGAATTGCATGTTCATCCACGAGGCGAAAGTGAGTGGACAGTGCAATTCAAGCGAACGAAAGCGGCCTTACTCTTGAGTACTGTATTCGGTTTTGTTCGATACCTTTTTGGACAGTGCGTAACTTTGCAGTCAACAGTTGCATAGTATTTATAAAGTAAATGGTCGCAAAGATTTGTTACTGTGAAAACAAATGAAACACAAAATTAACAAGTTCCAGAAGATGAAACCAGTGAGTTAAAGACAGTGAGCGAAATTCGATGAGCGAAAGTCAATCTATTTAGGTGCTCATCGAATTTTGCTCACTGTCTTTAAGTCACTGGTTTCATCTTCTGGAACTTGTTAATTTTGTGTTTCATTTTTTTTTTCAATTTTGTGTTCTATTCTAGAACTTGGTAATATTGTGTTTCATTTGTTTTCACAGTAACAGATCTTTGCGATCATTTGATTTATATTAGGGAGATACCGTTTGTAATTTTAGATAGAAGTGAACGAAAGATAAACCTTCTCCCATTAGTATCTATAGATGCAAACCCGCTTTACGAAGAGGTATCGAACAAAACTCTCTTATCTTGTTGATTCACATGAGTAAAATAGGGCTGAAGGCGAGATCTCTCATGTATAAAATAAAAAGATAACGGCATCAGTGAATTGGGGGGCTTTATTCACACAAAGCGTTCAACATCAGAAGAATTATTACAAACCAAGAGGTATTTTTGTATTCATCAATTCAAGTGTATTGTGAATCAGGCCTTCCGTTCACAGACAGTACCTATAACGTGTAGCACTTTCGGAATATTCTGGACCTTCACTTTAGCACTTTCAAAATATTCTGGACCTTCACTTTAAGACTTTCAGAATAATCTGGACCTTCACTTTAGCACTTTCAAAATATTCTGGACCTTCACTTTAAGTCTTTCAGAATATTCTAGACCTTCACTTTAGCACTTTCAGAATATTCTGGAGTTCAGAGTATTCTAAGTGCTGCAAATTAAGGTGATGCTGGAAAAGTCTGTCAAACGCATATTTTATTGAGTAAGATCTAATGTGTACTTCAGTTTGATGCCAATTATAATTAATAACCATTTACTCATTAAAATATGCGTTATCATTTTTTTTTGTTATTTAGTACGACGTAGTATTCGGCTTCTGTTACGTTTGGTGGTTCTTCATTGCTACTTTAGTTACTAGTACTAGTACTAGTTACTAGTTACTAGTACCAGTACTAGTACTAGTTACTAGTACTAGTACTTTAGTACTAGTACTAGTTACTAGTACTAGTACTTTAGTACTAGTACTAGTTACTAGTACTAGTACTTAGTACTAGTTAGTACTTTAGTTGTACTTTAGTTGAACTTTAGTTGGGAAATGTATGTT
Organism: Othius punctulatus; assembly: GCA_951805005.1. NCBI lineage: Eukaryota > Metazoa > Arthropoda > Insecta > Coleoptera > Staphylinidae > Othius > Othius punctulatus. The sequence goes on from OX638145.1 coordinate 12,274,376, forward strand.
GTACTAGTAACTCAAATGAATGTCAAATTCGTAATTTATATAAGGAGTTCTAGATAAATATGATTTACCATCATTCTTAATTTATCTTCTGTTCTACTATCATCGGCCATAACAGCAAAATAATATGCATCAATAGTTTCTTTTACAAACATATTCAATAAGCAATTATTTTCTATATTTTGGTTCAACTTCTTATTTTAAAGACAAATTTTTAAAAATCAATCAGACTCTATTGCCTGAAACTTGCGATATTCGTATGTATAGTGTTATTTTATACATACAATCGATTATGGAATAAATTGGACTGCAATGTCACAGCTCCTAATTTGCTTCGAGGCAACACAAAGAACTTAATCAGCAATGCATTCCGCTTTTCCCCGATGCCAGATCCGAGATATGCTGATTTCGTTATAAGAATGCGTGCCTTTCGCAACAACTACCGGCCATTTGCACGTGCAGTTCAATTAACACGCACAGCTCGTAGCCAATTGATCGGTGCACACACCACCTGCCGCAGAAAGCCGTGTAAGGCAAACCGGCCGACGAAAAATGCCCAAAACCATCAGCTTTAATGATAATTGCGCGCATTTTCGCGTGACAATGCCCAAAAATGGTACCGCAAACGCGTGCCTCTTGGCCCTGCGATTCGCGGCGGTCATCGGGATTTTCAACGGTCATGAGGAAGTCACCTTTAATAGTGTCGGTGTTCCGTTAGCGAAGAGATGATTTTCCAGTTCAATATATGTCGCTCGAAGCTGCGGATAAAAAAAATGCCCAAGTTCACGAACGGATCGGACAAACACAAGAAGTCACAAACGGCACAAAGTAACTGTTAGCTCTTTGAGATGCCGTGTCAATCTAAATCAGTAACATTTTAGTACCACGAGTATGCGAGGCGAAAGAAATTTGAACTTGTTTAAATATTCTCAGGGCCATAGGATTCGAACCTGCGACCCTTGATGCTGGAGATAAACCTTTCGGCCACCTTCAGGTTACAATTTTATTATATAGTTATGGACTTCAAAATGGTTAGTACTTATTTTTTTGCAAGTGAGCAGTTTATAGCACAAATTTTTTTTACGATTCAGGAGTAAAATCGTCAAGTAATTTTAGAATTTTCAAGTATAGTTATCTCATCAAAGAATAGATATATAATTTTTTCTACCGAAGCTAGTGCATTTGTTTTGGTGAGGACCCAAAGGAGGCGATCTAGTATTCTGTTGTTAAATTGTACAATTCACACAAAAAAAAAAAATTATATCTATTTTTCCACATACCTAAAAAACATAATTTGGTGTGAATTTCCTTAGATTACTTTAGGAATTTTCGAATTTGAATGGTTAGGATTTTTGTGGGTATTGTTCCTTAATATATGTGAACTACTCATTAACTTTGAATAACAAGTTTTTGAAAATTACCTAAAACAACATAATTTGGTGTGAATTTCCTTAGATTACTTAAGGAATTTTTGAATTTGAATGGTCAGGATATTTGTGGGTATTGTTCCTTAATATATGTGAACTATTCATTAATTTTGAATAACATGTTTTTGAAAATGAATAGAAAGGTCACATAATATTAATGGACCATGCCAAAATATCCCGAAAATTCAAACCATAATCAAAAAAACTCTAACACTTTTATAGAAATATAAAAAAATAAAGTTCTGTTACAAGTTTTTTGAAAATTAATTAATAGTTCACATATATTAAGGAACAATTCCCACAAATATCCTGACCATTCAAACAATATTCGAAAATTCCTTAAGAAATCTAAGGAAATTCACACAACACATTGCAGCAAATTTCTAAAAACTCTAACAGATTATAAAGCATATTTTCTACTGTATCCACCTAAATCTGCCAACGTTTCTACTGTTTCTATTAAAATCTGCCAAATGTTCTACTTTATGTACCAAAATTTGTCAAATTTTCTGCTGAATCATTTCACATTCTGTGTCAAAATAAGCCATTTTGAGGCGAAACTGTCTAAATCTCTCATTTTCAAATGCAACTTTCAAAATCTGTCAAGTTTTTACATTGAGAAGTAGAAAACCCCATAAAAGTTACAAGTATCTGTAGAATTCCACCGAAATTTTCGATTGAATGAATCATATCTGCCAAATTTTCGATCGAAACATTGAAAATTGGTCATATTTTCGATTGAAACAGTAAAAATTTGTCAAATTATAATAAATCATAAATCTTTATTGTTATTTCACATAAAAATGCACTTATACGCTAGGCAGGACATAGTACACAGGACAGTTAAGAACCTACAGGATGTTAGGTAATGTTTTTTACGATACAGGAGTAAAATCAGGAGTTAAGAACATACAGGGTGTTAGGTAATGCTTCCACCAAACTTAGCTGTAAGAAGATTTATAGTGACAAAAGCAGAACAAATAATTATCGAAATCAGTTAAGCTTTAAAATAGTATAGAATAGAATATATTCATGTGGACATGTTCATATCTGAACATATCAAAATATCCAATTGCTGCTATCAAAATAAGCCATTTTTAAACGAAACTGTCTAAATCTGTCATTTTCAAATGCAACTATCAAAATCTGTCAAGCTTTTACATTGAGAAGTAGAAAGAGGTTTTCTACTTCTCAATGTAAAAGCTTGACAGATTTTGATAGTTCACTTTTTATGTGAAATATCAATAAAGATTTATGATTTATTATAATTTGAAAAGTGTTTACTGTTTCAATCGAAAATATGACAAATTTTTAATGTTTCGATCGAATATTTGGCAGATATGATTCATTCAATCCAAAAATTTGAAGGAATTCTACAGAGATACTTGTAACTTTTATGGGGTTGTATACTTTTATTATAAAACTTGACAGATTTTGATAGTTCACTTTTTATGTGAAATATCAATAAAGATTTATGATTTATTATAATTTGACAATTTTTTACTGTTTCAATCGAAAATATGACAAATTTTTAATGTTTAGATCGAATATTTGGCAGATATGATTCATTCAATCCAAAAATTTGAAGGAATTCTACAGAGATACTTGTAACTTTTATGGGGCATAAACCCATATATAATAAACCATAAACCCATGTTGTTTGTTTTGTCTGTTTGTTTATTAAAAAAAAAGTTCACTATATCTTTTCAATGCTGTTGCAATCGATTTGTATGTTTCTTTAATATTTGCCACAAACTTTGCATTTTTGGCAGTCTTTTAAATTTTGGCAGTCATAACTGAAATTATACAAAACATTATGATTTTATGAGCCGCAATCTCTAAAATTTCGCTGGAGTTAAAACTTTGATAGTATATCAATACAATATTGAGACTAATCTTTGCAGTAATAGATGAAATTTAGATACGAGATTTGAACATTTTTCTTTAAAAAGTTTGCAACAGTCTAAATATTCGGTAGACTTGAAGCTTTGGCAATATATTATTGCAATTTTGATTCTAATCATTGCAATATTCACTGCGATAATTGAAAATTAAACAACAAAAATTGAATATTTGGTAGTAATCTTTTAAATTTTGGCAGCCATGGCTAAAATTATACAAATACGATAATAATTTGGCTGTAATCTCTAAAAAAATTGCAGAATTAAAGCTTTGACAATATATCAATGCAATATTTACACTAATATTTTCAACATTCACAGTAATTATTAAAATTACAACACAAAAATTCACAATTTTGCAGTATTCTTTAAAAAAAATTGCAGTAGTCTCAAAATTCGGTAGAATAAAAGCTTTGACAATACACTATTGCAATTTTGACACCAATAATTGCAATAATGATAGTAACAAATGAAATTTAGATACGAGATTTGAACATTTTTCTTAAAAAAGTTTGCAATAGTGCAAATATTCGGTTGACTTGAAGCTTTGGCCATATATTATTGCAATTTTGATACTAATCATTGCAATATTAACTGCAATAATTAAAAATTAAACAACAAAAATTGAATATTTGGTAGTAATCTTTTAAATTTTGGCAGCCATGGCTAAAATTATACAAAAATGATAATAATTTAGCAGTAATCTCTAAAAAAATTACAGAATTAAAGCTTTGATAATATATCAATGCAATATTTACACTAATATTTTCAACATTCACGGTAATAATTGAAATTACAACACAAGAATTCACAATTTTGCAGTATTCTTTAAAAAAATGCAGTAGTCTCAAAAGTCGATAGAATAAAAGCTTTGAAAATATACTATTGCAATTTTGGCACTAATCATTGCAATATTGACTGCAATAATTGAAATTTGGACACCAAAAACTGAAAACTTGGTAGTAATCTTTAAAATTTTGGTAATCGTAACTGAAATTATACAAAAAATTATTAATTTAGTAGTAATCTGTAAAATTTTGGTAGAATTAAAGTTTTGACACTTGATCATTGCAATTTTGATACCAATCTTGGCAATATTGACAGTAATAATTAAAATTTAGACACCAATATATCAAAATTTTTGTAAAAATCTTCGACATTTTGGCAATCATAACTGAAATTTTACCAAAAGTAAGTTTCTTTTCTGAAATTTCTTAAAATCGGAACTTTGACAATGTATCACTGCAATATTGTCATCTCTCTTTGATAATCCCATATAAAGTTTAATATAAAACTGTTTAGATTATTTTATGATACAGGTATAAAAAAGTGATAAATGATAATAATTTGGCAGTAATCTCTAAAAAAATTGCAGAATTAAAGCTTTGACAATATATTAATGCAATATTTACACTAAAATTTTCAATATTCACAGTAATAATTGAAATTACAACACAAGAATTCACAATTTTGCAGTATTCCTTAAAAAAAAATGCAGTAGTCTCAAAATTTGGTAGAATAAAAGCTTTGACAATACACTATTGCAATTTTGACACTAATCATTGCAATATTGACTGCAATAATTGGAATTTTCACACCAAAAACTTAAAATTTGGTAGTAATCTTTTAAATTTTGGTAATTGTAACTGAAATTATACAAAAATGATAATATTTTTGGCAGTAATCTCTAAAAAAATTGCAGAATTAAAGCTTTGACAATATATCAATGCAATATTTACACTAATATTTTCAATATTCACAGTAATAATTGAAATTACAACACAAGAATTCACAATTTTGCAGTATTCCTTAAAAAAAATGCAGTAGTCTCAAAATTCGGTAGAATAAAAGCTTTGACAATACACTATTGCAATTTTGACACTAATCATTGCAATATTGACTGCAATAATTGAAATTAGGACACAAAAAACTAAAAATTTGGTAGTAATCTTTTAAATTTTGGTAATCGTAACTGAAATTATACAAAAAATATTAATTTAGTAGTAATCTGTAAAATTTTGGTAGAATTAAAGTTTTGACCCTTGATCATTGCAATTTTGATCCCAATCTAGGCAATTATGACAGTAAAATTTAAAATTTAGACACCAAGAAATCAAAAATTTGATAAAAATCTTCGACATTTTGGCAATCATAACTCAAATTTTACCAAAAGTAAATTTCAATTCTGAAATTTCTTAAAATTGGAACTTTGACAATGTATCACTGCAATATTTACACTAATATTTTCAATATCCACAGTAATAACTGAAATTACAATACAAGAATTCACAATTTTGCAGTATTCCTTAAAAAAAATGCAGTAGTCTCAAAATTCGGTAGAATAAAAGCTTTGACAATACACTATTGCAATTTTGACACTAATCATTGCAATATTGACTGCAATAATTGAAATTTGGGCAGCAAAAACTGAAAATTTGGTAGTAATCTTTTAAATTTTGGTAATCGTAACTGATATTATACAAAAAATTATTAATTTAGTAGTAATCTGTAAAATTTCGGTAGAAATAAAGCTTTGACACTAGATCATTGCAATTTTGATACCAATCTTGGCAATATTGACAGTAATAATTAAAATTTAGATACCAAGAAATCAAAAATTTGATAAAAATCTTCGACATTTTGGCAATCATAACTGAAATTTTACCAAAAGTAAAGTTCTATTCTGAAGTTTCTAAAATTGGAACCTTGACAATGTATCACTGCAATATTGTCATCTCTCTTTGATAATACCATTTAAAGCTTAATATAAAACTGTTTAGATTATTTTATGATACAGGTATAAAAATGTAATAAAATATTTCCATTTCACACTGTATCTATACATTTGATCGACATGTAATAAACATGTCTGGGCCAAAGTGGATCAAGTCCAGTAAATTCTGATTTAGAATTGAATTGCCATCTTAATTATTATTTTTGAAATTTCAAATTATAACCCATATTTCAGTTAGTCTTCGTCTACAACAATAAAAATAAAATTACCTTCTAAATCACTTTAAGATTCAACTAGTGTTGATAAACTTCATTCTTGATTATCTGAGAACTATAATTTATGGACTTGGTCCACTTTAGCTCTTTACGCCTCATATTTCCTTGAGGAGAATTGAATTGCCACCTTAATTGTTATTTTTGAAACTTCAAATTATAACCCTTATTTAAGTTAGTCTTCGTACTACAAAAATAATAATAAAATTACCCTCTAAATCACTTTAAGATTCAACTAGTGTTGATAAACTTCAATCTTGATTTTCTCAAAACTATAATTTTTGGACTTGATCCACTTTAGCTCTGAAGGCCTCATATTTCCTTGTCCATAATTTGTATTTTTGGTGATAATCGAATATTATTTGCTATAATGTCAGTTTGTTATTTGTTTTCGTCTCGTAATATTTGTATTTTTGTATAAAGTTGTTGTTTGAGTTGTTCTTGTATTCTGCTATCGTTGCATTCAAAATATTTCTCTATTAGAATATTGGTGGGGTGGTTCCAAAATATGATGGAAAACATTTCTGTGCGGAAATGTATTAATTTGCGTACTGATGGTTCGGCATTAAATTGGTAATACTTATAAATATAAGATTTGAGTGCTGCCTGGATGGGATTATGTGGAGGAAGACCATCTGCAAGAAGTTTTTATTGGCTCGGTGACCGTTAAGTGACTCCTTTCTCCTCCGTGTCTCTCCTGCGGCGCGTTCGCGGGACGCCGTTTTTTTTTTCTGCCGATTGGTGAAAGTGGCCATTTTGACCGCGGCCGGTGCATTTAGGCTTTTATGGCCAGTGGCTCGGACATGGGAAAGCTCTCGGCCTCTGGGGCGCAGCGCGGGGGGCTCCTGGGGGCGGCGCGCCCCCGGCACGATAAATCTATGCAAATGCACGGCGCGGAGGAGCAGAGGAAAAAAAAACGCATAAATCATTTTTTACGAGAACGTCCATTGTCGGAGATTGCGTATATGGAAATTTTTCCATTCGCCAAATTGATTTCTTTTATTGTGGGAGCGGACGGAGAGAAAGGAGAGAGCCCGGGGGCGCACGGCCAGGATCGATAGGACGCGGGGAAAATATTCCCCCCACAGTCTCAGATATCTGTAAAAATAAACTAATTCCAACTTTCCAGTTAACTAACCGCGCCCCGGGGGCGAGCACGCGCGCACATCCCCGTTTTTACGCCCCCCAATACTATATATTTAGCGTGAAATGCACCCTCGCCCCTGGCCTTATCATGTCAGTCTTAATATAATTGATATTTGTGGCGGAGGTCCCCGGCGAAATGAAATGGTCCGGGTCCAGTTGTGCTTTATCTCTCCCCAAGATGTCTCCATAAACCCTGATTACTGCAAACTTCACCCCGTTGGCAATAACGCGGGCGGCCGTTCGTTTCCTGCCCCGTCCTTTCTTTTCCGGTTTTTATATTTCCCACGCCGAAAGGCAGATAGCAAAGGGGGCGGCACAGATAAGACGAGGTAATTATAACGGTAGCGGCGGATATGCCGTAAACGCACCCATTTCGCCGCCCGATGAACCTCGTCTGTGCATGTGCACATCCAATGGATGGGTTTTACGGCCGTCTGAGAGTTTATGCGAGCGCGTCTGCCCCCGATGATTGGATTCAATTTATCGCATAACAGTACTTACATGTTTTTATTTTTATTTATCGCGCGCTGCCTTTTCGCTCGTCCCGCATTTCGGAGCTTCCTCATCAACTGATTGAACGCACGGTTCCGACGACGACTTCAAGCAAGCCGCAATCGATTTTCATTAGGCACAAATTAATAAGCAATAATACCGCTGACGAATCAATCAATCGACCTGCCCACGCTCACCAGCGTGTCTTTTAACTGTTATTGCTTAATAAACTCGCCTCAGCAAATGCCACACGTAAACAGGCGCCGTACACCATACAAAGCCCATTCTGAAGTCTAGCTTGTGAACCAGAAAGTATTTGCAAAGCGAAATTGCCAATACCTTGCAAACCCAATACAATAATACCGTATAAATACAGTCATCATCAATGCAGAGGAAAATCAAAGATGTTCAACTAAAATGGTTCGGTCATATAAGTAGAATGGACAATTCTAGAAATGTGAAATAATCATGGTAAACTAGAGGTACAAGAAAGGAGTCCACTGAACTGCCACAATACACGTAGAACATCTTCTCTAACATCTACTGACGAAGAGAAAAAAATGGAAGCAGGCAATAGAAAGCTCTAAAGTGGTAACAATTTTCTACTGGCCATATAAGTAGAATGAACAATTCTAGAGATCAGAAATAATCATTTTAATTTGAAGGTACAGAAAAGGAGTTCAGTGGAAGGCCACAATAAACGTCGAACATCTTCTCTAAATCTACTGACGAAGAGAAAAAAATGGAAGCAGGCAATAGAATGCTCTAAAGTGGTAACAATTTTCTACAGGCCATATAAGTAGAATAAACAATTCTAGAGATGAGAAATAATCATGTTAAACTAGAGGTACAGGAAAGGAGTTCGGTGGAAGGCCACAGTAAACGTAGAACATCTTCTCTAACATCTACTGACGAAGAGAAAAAAAATTAAGCAGGCAATAGAATGCTCTAAAGTGGTAACAATTTTCTACTGGCCATATAAGTAGAATGAACAATTCTAGAGATCTGAAATAATCATGGCAAACTAGAGGTACAGGAAAGGAGTTCAGTGGAAGGCCACAATAAACGCAGAACATCTTCTCTAACATCTACTGACGAAGAGATAAAAATGGAAGCAGGCAATAGAATGCTCTAAAGTGGTAACAATTTTCTACTGGCTATCTGTTTTTGGCGGTTTTTGACTGTTATTGGCAGTCTTTCCACCTAAGGAAATTAATATTTGCACACATTTTGACATTAATTTATAGTTTTGATATTTTTGACACTTTGACGTTACTGGGGGTACCCAAAATGTTGTGGAACTTCAAAATTTGCACGTATTTTGGAAAAGTTTGGTGATTTTTAATACATAATAATAATAATAATAATGCTTTAGGTTAATAAAGAAAACACTTGGTAAAGTTTCAAAAGTTTTATAGAATTGCTCTAGAAATGTTTCGGCACTGCTGCCATTCTCAAGAGAGATAAAACTGAATACAGTTCAGTACCGAATACAGTACGGTATTCAGTTTTATCTGTCTTGAGAATGGCAGCAGTGGAAGGCCACAATAAACGTAAAACATCTTCTCTAACATCTACTGACGAAGAGAAAATAATGGAAGCAGGCAATAGAATGCTCTAAAGTGGTAACAATTTTCTACTAGACATATAAGTAGAATGAACAATTCTAGAGATCTGAAATAATCATATTAACCTAGAGTTACAAGAAAGGAGTTTAGTGGAAGGCCACAATAAACGTAAAACATCTTCCCTAATATCTACTGATGAAGAGAATAGAAATGGAAGCAGGCAATAGAATGCTCTAAAGTGGCAACAATTTTCTACTGGCTATCTGTTTTTGGCGGTTTTTGACTGCCAGTCTTTCCGCCTAAAGAAATTAATATTCGCACACATTTTGACATTAATTTATAGTTTTGACATTTTTTACACTTTGACGTTACTGGGGGTACCCAAAATGTTGTGGAACTTCAAAATTTGCACATATTTTGGAAAAGTTTGGTCATTTTTAATACATAATAAAAATAATAATGCTTTAGGTTAATAAAGAAAACACTTGGTAAAGTTTCAAAAGTTTTATAGAATTGCTCTACAATTGTTTCGGCACTGCTGCCATTCTCAAGAGAGATAAAACTGAATACAGTTCAGTACAGAATACAGTACGGTATTCAGTTTTATCTGTCTTGAGAATGGCAGCAGTGGAAGGCCACAATAAACGTAGAACATCTTTTCTAACATCTACTGACGAAGAGAGAAAAATGGAAGCAGGCAATAGAATGCTTGAAAGTGGAAACAATTTTCTACTGGCTATCTATTTTTGGCGGTTTTTGACTGCCAGTCTTTCCGCCTAAGGAAATTAATATTCGCACACATTTTGACATTAATTTATAGTTTTGACATTTTTGACACTTTCACGTTACTGGGGGTGCCCAAAATGTTGTGGAACTTCAAAATTTTCACATATTTTGGAAAAGTTTGGTGATTTTAATACACAATAATAATAATAATGCTTTAGTTTAATAAAGGAAACACTTGGTAAAGTTTCAAAAGTTTTATAGAATTGCTCTGCAATTGTTTTGGCAATGCTGCCATTCTCAAGAGAGATAAAACTGAATACAGTACAGAATACAGTACGGTATTCAGTTTTATCTCTCTTGAGACTGGCAGCAGTGGAAGGCCACAGTAAACGTAGAACATCTTCTCTAACATTTACTGACGGAGAGAAAAAAATGGAAGCAGGCAATAGAATGCTCTAAAGTGGTAACAATTTTCTATTGGCTATCTGTTTTTGGCGATTTTTGGCTGTTATTGGCAGTCTTTCCGCTTAAGGAAATTAATATTTGCATACATTTTGACATTAATTTATAGTTTTGACATTTTTGACACTTTGACGTTACTGGGGGTACCCAAAATGTTGTGGAACTTCAAAATTTGAACATATTTTGGAAAAGTTTGGTGATTTTTAATACACAATAATAATAATAATGCTTTAGGTTAATAAAGAAAATACTTGGTAAAGTTTCACAAATTTTATAGAATTGCTCTACAATTGTTTCGACACTGCTGCCATTCTCAAGAGAGATAAAACTGAATACAGTTCAGTACAGAATACAGTACGGTACTCAGCATTATCTCTCTTGAGAATGGCAGCAGTGCCGAAACAATTGTAGAGCAATGCTATAAAACTTGTGAAACTTTACCAAGTGTTTTCTTTATTAAAAAAGTGTATTTATTTAAAAATACTTTTGGCAGTGCTGTCATAAATTTACATCTGCAACTATAAAATTGGCTTGTGCCATTACGAGAGTTTAGTCAATTCTAATAAACTGACTATTCATATTCATATTTGGCAACTGAAATCGAAATCTTACGATGTCATTCCAAGACTGTTTTTTTTTCTCAAAAATTGACAATTCTCAGTGATAATAATAAAAATTAATTCACTGATGTTAGAAATAGTAAACTATCCTATTTCACTTCAAATATAATATCTCCACAGCATATTTCAGTTTATGAAAATACAAATACCAACATCCTTGCGATTTGTGGAAAACATCCATTTATGGGGTATAATGGCTGACTTAGACGATAAACTATAAATATATTTAAACATACATATCCTTACAGCAAAAGTCTTATGGTGAAAAACGAAAAACAACCTACGGGAGTGAATTTTCAGCAGTATTTTTTAAATTCTTATCGTTTCGGGTCAATGCAACATTTGCTGGTGTTTGGCTTCCTTGCGAGCAGTCGTGCACGACGTCCAATCGATCGCTGGCAAACAAAACAATAAATTTCCGTGCAGCGTCATGTTTCAATTAAAACTTTTCCACGTTCCCAATCGAAGGCCTTGCAGGCCTCATTTGCTATTCATTGGTTACACACGTTCTTTTTGCAGAGGCTCGTCTGATGGAAAACTAATTTTCTGAGATTAAATAAATTAATAATTAATTGGTATTAAGCAAGTCACAGGATGGTAACAGCTGCCTCATATCTCTTATATAAGTTAATCGTTTGAAAATTGAAAACTGAAAAATAAAAAATATTGAATATTAACAGATAACTATTAATTTTAGGTTTTTTTCTTCATAAATACACGTAAAATACATTTAAACAATTGAGGAGTGTACTTAAACTGACGAGCATATTGAAACACGAATATTAATTTTTAGTTATAAAATACATACACTAGCAGTATAGTTTAACTGACCATAACAATGAAAGTGTTTGTTACAAAAGAAATAGAAAAGTGTAAAAAAAAGTATAAATGACAAAGTATTGAAATATACTCAGGTCTAAACTTTATTGGTATTCAAGAAAATCTATTTTGCGTAATTTTGAATTTCTCCATGTTTTTTTATAAGTAGATAAGTAGATAGATTTTTGTTTTGTGTAAACTATTGTACTATCACCATGGGAAAGGGTATTTCAACTTACATGAGGTCAAAACCAAAAATTCGATGTTTTCTGCTGAACAATTGACAATTTTGGCAATTTTTTTGACTTTCCAATAATCATAACTGGTAATTTTAAGCCATTTTAACAAAAGTAACAAAAGTATATGACGTTTTGAATACATTTTCTGGTCAACGCAAAATAAACTAGTCAGTACCAATTGCAGTTAATGTTTAATGCTTAATGGTAACTCACATAATAAGATAAATAAATTTGAAAATAAATCAACAATCAATAACAGAGATAATATTTTTCATTACTTTATAACCAACGCTGGATTTTTGTCAATGTGAGTAACCATTAAGCATTAAACATGAATTGCAATTGGTCCAGGTATATCCAGCAAATAATGCAAAATGTTATATGTGTTATGTCAATGATATTAAGTAGTCAGTACCAATTGCAGTTAATGTTTAATGCTTAATGGTAACTCACATAATAAGACAAAGAAATTTGAAAATAAATCAACAATCAATAACAGAGATAACATTTTGCATTATTTTATAACCAACGCCGAATTTTTTTTTTCAATGTGAGTACCATTTTCCATTAACCATTATTTGCAATTGGTCCAGCTATATCCAGCAAATAATGCAAAATATTATATGTGTTATGTTATTTATTATTGATTTATATTCACATTGATTTTTTAAAAAAAATTGTACGAATTTCGTTTATAAAACAGCAAAACAGTAAACGTAAATGTTAGTTGAATACAATGAGAAAAAGAGAAAGAGTGAGAGACTGGGAAGTTTCTCTGGCTTTGTGAAAAGTGTGCCTAATTGCCATGCTGGAAAGAGCATCGAAGTAAAATGTTTTATTGTTTTGGTGCTTAAAGTTTTATTGGGGATCGAATCGAGTTGATTTGCGTATGGACATAATGTATCTACCAAACTTTTTTTTATGCAATTGAAACATTAAAAGGTACGTACAAAATGATCCAAAAGCTTCCAGTAATATTTTTAATAAAGTCGTGCATGAATTATTTTTTTACTGAAATCATAAAAATTTAGAAATTTTTGTAAATGAACTTGTATACCTCGCGAAGAATATTTTATGTAACAATTGAAAAGTAATTTTTTTCAAATTTTCAGCAATTTCAGAATACGAGTTTTAGAATTTCTGGTGACATTTTATCAAAATTGAAACTTTGACTTTATAACAATGAACACAAACAAAATAATAATATAATAATAATTTTTTTAACAACATAATAAAATTCTGCCAACACCAGTAATACTTCATGGACAATTTTTAATAAAAGCATTGAAATTTCACAAAATTTCAGATAAAAATGAGGGCAAATTCTACAAAGAGGAATCATACTTCAATGACAAATTTTAACCAAATCACTGAAGTTTCAGAAACATTTTTCAGATTTGTATCAAAAATCAAAGAAACATTTACCCTTTTAACAGAATCATAATCACTTATATGTAAAACAATTGAAAACTCTAGTAAATTTTCAAATTTTCAGCCGTTTCAGAATAGAAGTTTACGAATTTTTGGTAACATTCTATCAAAATTATAAGAAACTTAAATTTGAGAATAGAAGTTTTAGAATTTCTATTGATAATCTATCAAAATTGAAAGAAATAAATACTACACAAAAAAAATACTTCAATTACAAATTTTAACCAAATCATTGAAGTTTCAGAAACATTTTTCAGATTTGTATCAAAATTCAAAGATACATTTAACCTTTTAACAGAATCATAATCACTTATTTATAAAACAATTGAAAACTCGGGGAAATTTTCAAATTTTCAGCAGTTTCAGAATAGAAGTTTACGAATTTCTGGTAACATTCTATCAAAATTATAAGAAACTTAAATTTGAGAATAGAAGTTTTAGAATTTCTATTGATATTCTATCAAAATTGAAAGAAACTTAAACATTTAACTTTTTAACGGAACCATGAACACTTTTTGACAATATAATATAACGAAACAATTAGAAAAATAATAAAAGATTAGGGCACAGTCTGCGAACACAAATAATTGCCAACACATGTACCATTTTCAATAAAACCATCGAACTTTCAGAAAATTTCCGATACAAACTTGAGGCAAATTCTACAAAAAAGAATAATACTTCAGTGGCAAATTTTAACCAAACCATTGAAGTTTCAGAAACATTTTTCAGATTTGTATCAAAATTCAAAGATACATTTAACCTTTTAACAGAATCATAATCACTTATTTATAAAACAATTGAAAACTCGGGGAAATTTTCAAATTTTCAGCAGTTTCAGAATAGAAGTTTACGAATTTCTGGTAACATTCTATCAAAATTATAAGAAACTTAAATTTGAGAATAGAAGTTTTAGAATTTCTATTGATATTCTATCAAAATTGAAAGAAACTTAAACATTTAACTTTTTAACGGAACCATGAACACTTTTTGACAAAATAATGAAACGAAACAATTAGAAAAATAATAATAGATTAGGGCACAGTCTGCGAACACAAATAATTGCCAACACATGGACCATTTTCAATAAAACCATTGAACTTTCAGAAAATTTCCGATACAAACTTGAGGCAAATTCTACAAAAAAGAATAATACTTCAATGGCAAATTTTAACCAAATAATTGAAGTTTCAGAAACATTTTTCAGATATTCGATCAAAATTCAAAGAAACATTTAACCTTTAAACAGAATCATAATCACTTATGTGTAAAACAATTGAAAACTCTTGTAAATTTTCAAATTTTCAGCTGTTTCAGAATAGAAGTTTACGAATTTCTGGTAACATTCTATCAAAATTATAAGAAAATTTAATTTGACAATAGAAGTTTTAGAATTTCTATTGATAATCTATCAAAATTGAAAGAAATAAATACTACACAAAAAAAATACTTCAATGACAAATTTTAACCAAATCATTGAAGTTTCAGAATCATTTTTCACATATTCTATCAAAATTCAAAGAAACATTTACCCTTTTAACAGAATCATAATCACTTATTTGTAAAATAAATGAAAACTCTGGGCAAGTTTCAAATTTTCAGCAGTTTCAGATAGAAGTTTACGAATTTCAGGTAACATTCTATCAAAATTGTAAGAAAATTAAATTTGAGAATAGAAGTTTTAGAATTTCTATTGATATTCTATCAAAATTGAAAGAAACTTAAACATTTAACTTTTTAACGGAACCATGAACACTTTTTGACAAAATAATTTAACGAAACAATTAGAAAAATAATAAAAGATTAGGGCACAGTCTGCGAACACAAATAATTGCCAACACATGGACAATTTTTAATAAAACCATTGAACTTTTAGAAAATTTCCGACACAAACTTGAGGCAAATTCTACAAAAATAAAAAATACTTCAAAGGCAAATTTTAACAAAGTCATTGAAGTTTCAGAAACACTTTTCAGATTTGTATTAAAATTCAAAGAAACATTTAACCTTTTAACACAATCACAATCACTTATTTGTAAAACAATTGAAAACTCTAAGAAAGTTTCAAATTTTCAGCAATTTCAGAATATAAGTTTTAGAATTTCTGGTAACATTCTATCAAAATCACAAGAAACTTAAATTTGAGAATAGAAGTTTTAGAATTTCTATTGATATTCTATCAAAATTGAAAGAAACTCAAACATTTAACTTTTTAACGGAACCATGAACACTTTTTGACAAAATAATAAAACAAAACAATTAGAAAAATAGTAAAAGATTAGGGCAAATTCAGCCAACACAAATAATTGCCAACACATGGACAATTTTTAATAAAACCAATGAACTTTCAGAAAATTTCAAACACAAACTTGGGGCAAATTCTAAAAAAAGGAATAATACTTCGATGACAAATTTTAACCAAATCACTGAAGTTTCAGAAACATTTTTCAGATATTCGATCAAAATTCAAAGAAACATTTAACCTTTAAACAGAATCTTAATCACTTATGTGTAATACAATTGAAAACTCTGGGAAATTTTCAAATTTTCAGCAATTTCAGAATACAAGTTTTAGAATTTCGGGAGATAACAAAATTGTAAGAAACTTAAACTTTTAACTGTTTAACGGAAGCATGAACACTTTTTAACAAAATAATAAAATGAAACAATTAGAAAAATAAGGCGGAAAGACCCCATGGGGTCGATAGCCTAATAAAGATTGTTTATATATATATAGAAAAATAATAAAATATTAGGGCAAATTCTACCAACACAAATAATACTCATAGACAATTTTTAATAATACTATTGAAATTACAGAAAATTTCAGATCAAAAATGGGGGCAAATTCTACGCAAAAAAATAATACTTAAATGACAAATTTTAACCAAACCATTGAAGCTTCAGAAACATTTTTCAGATATTCAATCAAAATTCAAAAAAACATTTTACCTTTTCACTGAATAATGAACATTTATTTATAAAACAAGTGAAAACTCAGCAATTTCAGAATAGAAGAAATCCAAATTTTTTAACAACATAATAAAATGAAACAACTTGAAAAGTAATAAAAGATTAGGGCAAATTCTGCCAAGACAAATAATACTTTGTGGACATTTTTCAATAAAATCATTGCAGTTTCAGAAAATTTTAATGAGACAAAATATACTAGATATTATAGTTTGAGACTTTATTGACCCTTTCCAATTGCCCATCAAGGTTTGTATTTGGTTTTCTGGTGTAATACAAATCTTATTAAATAAATCAAATAAAACAACTTTGTTATTTCCACTCACACTTTTATTTTTGAAAATATTTAGTGACGGCAGTTTCGACTTTATTTCCACTCTCACTTTTATTTTTGAAAATATTTAGTTACTGCAGTTTTGACTAAGGTCTGGTCATTATCAAACTTTTTTTGACAAATCTAATTATTATATGAATCACGACCGAAAGGGGTGTGATTCTTGAGTGCTAGCATAAGCCAAGTTTTTCGTGCTGTTGTATAATTAAAGAACCTGAGGGGTGTTTTTAAAATGGGAACATTAATTGCAGCAGGCTGAAAGAAGGGGATGAAAGCCCATCGTGATTACTGGCATAACTTTCGAAATCCTGCGCGTTTTGAGGCGCGACAAGAAAGATATCAGCCTTATAAAAAAATCTAATCATAATAAACTAATCTCGGGGAGACAAGGCGGGGGGATCACGGCCATTACTGCCGCCCCCTAAAACCTGCGGGCCCATTAACCGCCCCCGTGCCCTTTTTTTCATAATTCCTGAGCGGGAACCGCGAGGGGGCGGCGGCGCAGCATGCATGCCTCGCGTTTACGGCCCTGGCAGTCCATAAAAGCAGGAGATCTCCTAGCCGCCCCCCAAGGGGCGGCGGCGATCCCCCCGTGGACTGGGGGGGTCCGCACCTGTTGTCGCGGCGGATATTTTAACGGCTTATTAAACGCTCGTCCCGGTCGGGATTTATCACGCGGTTACTGCAAATGCCCGTGGCAGACTGCTGCGTCGGACAAATTACAGTTTAATGGCAGTATGGCAGTACAAGATTCGAGTTTCGCGTACTGCAATTGCAAACGGCGTGCATACGTGTGACTTAGCTCGACTTTCGACCAACGCTCCCATCGAAATGTCTCGGGGCTCACGATTATTGATGAACTCTTTGATTATCTTGATTAACATTTGGAGACTTTTACTTCGTGTTGCATCGTTAAGTGTATAAGTAATTCTGTGCATTGATGTCACTCTTACTTATTTTAGACATAAATTTTACTTGAAGCAGGAACATAATTAAAAAATAAACAAGGAACTCCATCGTTTTAACGACTTTAAAAATAATCATTAAAAATATTGAGTGGGTAATCCAAATCTAACACAGACGAAATAATTATACATGTAAAAACTAACGTCAAGAAATCCGTTCGTGTATGGCTAGCTAATAATCTTCCTCTCTTTACGAGATAATTAAATTATATAAGGCATCAATTATTTAATTTTTATCAAACCTCATACAAATGTATATGTAAACATTCAGCAATTACACATAGCACGAAACGTAGTATATCACTAAATAACGACCCGCCGAAATCGCGTGATATTTCGAGATACATTTAATTAATTAAACATCCCGAGCTTCCGGGATACATCCAATTTCTCGAACAGGTATGAGAGGATGGGGACATAAATTACGCGGAGTCTCGGTGCTTAAATGCGCTGTGCAGTGCGATCCGTCTGTTCGCTTCTTGAATTATATAAAAAAAAAGTTTTACGAGGGATGGGAGAGAGTTTAAACTTGCGGGAATATTCCATTAATCGTTTAATTGTGGAACTACCGCCGGAAAATTGAACTCCATAAAGTCCTCGTTGCGCTCATTTCGGCTGCTTCCCCAGCGTAAAACCTGCCAGATTTTTTTAAATTTAATCCATTTAAAGTCATCGTAATTATTTGCAGAAAATCAATGAATGCAGGGAAACCTGACAGATATTTTTACTTCAGGTACAATTCATTCAAATCATCTTAATAATTTGAAGAAAATCAATGAACGCCATTGTAGAGCAATTATATAAAACTTGTGAAACTTTACCAAGTGTTAAAATTTCGCGAAATTTTTTTTGCTTCAGAAAATTTTGAAAAAAATTACACAGGCTATTTATTACCAAATAAAGCGCGAGGGGTAGTTAGTTTTGTGCAGAAAAAATTACTTCTCCCACTTTGGTCGTCCAGAAGTGCGCTGATTTGCTTTACATTGGCTCTTATGGGAACGGAATAGTGCCAGCTGTCCAGGGCGCTGGTTTTGGAGGTGCGCTCGGTTTATCGCCGATTACTTGGCTTATAGAGGTGCCATACGTTTTTTGCTTACACCATTCCACGCGGGAGTAATGTAGGATTATCGCCACCAAATTTGAAGAAAATCTATAAACAGATAAGCCGAGAGCATCGCTTCAAAGTCGGACGAGTTTTGGAGGCTCGAAATGAAATATCCACTTTGCGAGTGGATTGCCAGAAAACTATTTTTTCTATAGCGCTCAAATTTGCACAGATTATTCTCCCATTCATTGCGAACATTTTGGTATAAGGTGAAGTTATTTGGTGATTTTTGAGTTTTCGCCAAAAAAGACGTTTTTTCCATGCCTTAAAATTTCGGGAAATTTTTTTGGCTTCAGAAAATTTAGAAAAAAAATGCAGAAGCTATTTATTACCAAAGAAAGCGCGTGGGGTAGTTCGTTTTGTGCAGAAAAAATGATTTCTCCCATTTTGGTCGTCCAGAAGTGCGCTGATTTGCTTTACATTGGCTCTTATGGGAACGGAATAGTGCCAGCTGTCCAGCGCGCTGGTTTTGGAGGTGCGCTCGGTTTATCGCCGATTGCTCGGCTCATAAAGTTGCCAGAAGATTTTTTCTAACACCATTCTACTCGGGAATAATGCAGAATTATCACCACCAAACTTGAAGAAAATCTATAAACAGATAAGCCGAGAGCATCGCTCCAAAGTCGGACCAGTTTCGAAGGCTCGAAATGAAATATCCATTTTGCGAGTGGATTGCCGAAAAACTAATTTTACTATAGCGCTCAAATTTGCACAGATTATTCTCCCATTCATTGCAAACATTTTGGTATAAGGTGAAGTAATTTGGCGATTTTTGACTATTCGCCAAAAATCGTCGTTTTTTTCCATACTTAGAATTTCGCGAAAAATTTTTTGCTTCAGAAAATTTTGAAAAACATTACACAGGCTATTTATGACCAACCAAAGCGCGTGGGGTAGTTAGTTTTGTGAAGAAAAAATTACTTGTCCCGCTTTGGTCGTCCAGAAGTGCGCTGATTTGCTTTACATTGGCTCTTATGGGAACGGAATAGTGCCAGCTGTCCAGCGCGCTGGTTTTGGAGGTGCGCTCGGTTTATCGCCGATTGCTCGGCTCATAAAGTTGCCAGAAGATTTTTGCTAACACCATTCTACTCGGGAATAATGCAGAATTATCACCACCAAACTTGAAGAAAATCTATAAACAGATAAGCCGAGAGCATCGCTCCAAAGTTGGACGAGTTTCGAAGGCTCGAAATGAAATATCCAGTTTGCGAGTGGATTGCCAAAAAACTAATTTTTGTATAGCGCTCAAATTTGCACAGACTATTCTCCCATTCATTGCGAACATTTTGGTATAAGGTGAAGTTATTTGGCGATTTTTAAGTTTCGCCAAAAATTGCCTTACAATTTCGCGAAAAATTTTGTATGTCAGAAAATATTGAAAAACATTACACAGGCTATTTATGACCTACTAAAGCGCGTGGGGTAGTTAGTTTTGTGAAGAAAAAATTACTTCTCCCACTTAGGTCGTCCAGAAGTGCGCTGATTTGCTCTACATTGGCTCTAATGGGAACGGAATAGTGCCAGCTGTCCAGGGCGCTGGTTTTGGAGGTGCGCTCGGTTTATTGCCGATTGCTCGGCTCATAGAGGTGCCAGAAGTTTTTTTCTAACACCATTCTACTCAGGAATAATGTAGGATTAACACTACCAAACTTGAAGAAAATCTATAAACAGATAAGCCAAGAGCATTGCTCCAAAGTCGGACAAGTTTCGAAGGCTCGAACTGAAATATCTACTTTGCGAGTGGATTGCCAAAAAACTGAGTTTTCTTGAGCGCTCAAATTTGCACAGATTATTATCCCATTCATTGCGAACATTTTGGTATAAGGTGAAGTTGTTTGGCGATTTTTGAGTTTTCGCCAAAAATCGACGTTAATCGACCTAATTTGGGGATGTTAATATTTGTTTTGTTACAATATATATTTTTTTAAACTATTGGTTAAAATATTTATTGGCGTTTTTAATACTCGTCAGTTTCTTGAATGGTATTTTTTCAGTTTTGGATTTTGTGCATTGCCTTTTACCATTTGGTCAAAATGTTTATTGTTGTTTTTTATATCCAGCAGTTTTTTTGCACGAATTTTCATGTATTGGCGATGCAGTTTAGTTTTATGTAGTTTTTCTGCGTGCATTGCCTTGCAGGTTTGCAGGACTCCCCCCACGTCGGCCCGCAGTATCGTGCCCGCGGTGCAGAAATGGTGGGGGCACCGGGCCTCGCCGTGTGAGCGGACACGGTCAGGGCCGGCCTCGCCTAGGCTAGACCCGGGTCCGGCAGCTCCTCGGCCTGCTGCCGCCCTGCCACGAAATATATTCAGAATGCAATGTATATTAGTTTAAATAATACAAAACAATTGTTTATTTGCGCGGGGGGAAGGGTGCGCGCGCGGCCGCCCACGCGCCCTAAAGGGTGGAGCCCCTGGGGCTCCAAGGGGGTGGGCGAGATGAAGCCGTTGCGGACGCACGTGACCTGGAATTGAATCGTCCGTATTTTTCGCAGGAAATTGATTCCCCCCACCGCCCAGGCCCCACGCAATTTTTGCGTTTTATTTCATGGACCTCTGATATGCCTCCTCGCCGGATAAGCGGGACGGCTCGGTTTCTGTGTTGGTCCTGACTTCGTCTACGTCTAGGATTTCCTCAGGGTCTTCGCCAGCGCGGATTGTCTAGCAAGTGGACTTCCGCGGCGCGGGTATGATCTATTGCTACATACTCGCTAGTAGGGCCGCATGAGGGCCCAGCAGGTGCGTGCGTGTACACGTGTGCACGTGTGTGAGTGCGTGCGTTAACCGTGTTGGGTGTTGGGCATGCATGCATGCATACGGGGTCCGGCGTAATGACTGACCCGCGTACGCTCACGTGACCGGTCATGAACGGGCGCGGATTTTTCGCGAAACCAGTCGCTGCACGGCGCCGCCCCACCCAGCCCCACCGGAGCGAGCGTTTAATTTCATCGCCGCTTTATGTTAATTAGCCAGGCGAATGCGGGATTAACTTCCGCCGTAAAGTGCTCTTTACGGGACGCCCGCGAAACTGATAAGCGATTTTTTGGCCATTTTTACATCCCAACTGCGCTAATTACGCCACGTACGTGCACACATGCACACGCAATTGGCAATTCCGCGCGCCTTGCGCTGCCCGAAGACGTCGAAACAACGGCACATGTGCGAGCCGCATAAAAGGAGGACGATATAAAGAAACCGGGTGGATAATTGAAGCTCCTCTGCCTCCCTCTCCGCACGGAAATACGGGGAGACGTTTATTCATCTGAGCCGGGCATAAAACCCGGGCTCGTACGTGTCCCTCCCTCCCGGATAATTCGGCGTCTTGCAATATACACTGTATATATAGTATATAGCCCCAATGAAACTTTGAATGCATCTGAGGAAAATAGGGTTACATTTTCCTACTTCTCATATCATAGCAAGATCACCATCAACAAAGTCAAAGTTTTTCTTATAGGTATTATAACTACATTACAATTAGAGAACACGAGCAGAAACACAAATGAATAGCGGGAGAAAGAGAGGCAGAGAAAATACAAGCCGAGTAGAAGAAATAGAGAATATAGAAGCGCAAACAGCATTTAGAAGCAAGTTCTGAGATCACCAGAGCAAAGGAAACGGGAGGAACAAAGGACAAACGTATGAGCAATACCTGCCGACAGCAGACAGAAAGATAAAAACACAGAAACAAGAGAAATGGACGAGCTTAAGGAAATAATAAGGAATATGATGAGCAATACCTGCCGACAGTAGACAATAAGATAAAAACACAGAAACAAGAGAAATGGACGAGCTTAAGGAAATGATAAAGAATATGATGAGCAATACCTGCAGACAGTAGACAAAAAGATAAAAACACAGAAACAAGAAAAATGGACGAGCTTAAGGAAATGTTAAAGAATATGATGAGCAATACCTACCGACAATAGACAGAAAGATAAAAACACAGAAACAAGAGAAATGGATGAGCTCAAAGAAATGATCAAGAACATGAAGAGCAATACCTGCCGACAGAAGACAAAAATATAAACACACAGAAACTAGAGAAATGGATGAGCTTAAGGAAATGATCAAGAATATGATGAGCAATACCTGTCGACAGTAGACAGAAAGATAAAAACACAGAAACAAGAGAATGGACGAGCTGCATTGCCACATACTTCAGGCGTGCTTCAGTCATTGTAGATCTTGTATAATTTTATATTCTT
This sequence comes from Othius punctulatus, assembly GCA_951805005.1. Lineage (NCBI taxonomy): Eukaryota > Metazoa > Arthropoda > Insecta > Coleoptera > Staphylinidae > Othius > Othius punctulatus. The sequence goes on from OX638145.1 coordinate 12,297,791, forward strand.
TTCAAGACGGAGGATGACTTTTCCGCTGAACAGTTGGATGAAGGGATCGTTAAAAAGTCTCAGTGCGATGCCAACATAAGGGTATACATCTTGTGGTTCGTTTTTATGTAGCACTTTGCAAAGTTTAAGTATTGTTTTGACACAATGTTCTAATCCTTTCAAAAATCCAAACAAATGTATACACTCGTTCACAAAAACTTCTGTTATTGATAGATCTTTATCACACGTGTGTCTTTTTATCAAGTTCTTTATCAAAAATGTAATAAAAACCTATCTGCGTAGAACAATAGGATAAGAAACATTAATTGATTTGGGGCTGCCCTCAATGAAATCAGAATTTAGCACACATCTATACCTTTTCAAGTTAAAATTGAGACCAATCAAGTTCAAATTAATAATAATATTAATAATAATCTTTATTAATGTTACCAATAGGTTTACACAAGTCATGAAAAAAGAGGTATACAATGTAACGTATAAATAATTGACTATCATAAAATATGTGTCTAGTGCCTCCAACAATAAATAGTGGTATACATAAGTTACATAAAATCTATAAAAAATATTAATTGTGAGTACAAATAAATATTTACAAATCAGAAAATTGTATAAGATATTGGAAACCGCGATAAAAGATGATCACATATCTCACATAAATAAAAAATACAAAGATATATATTCAATTTTATAGTTTTAATTTTTTAAATTGAGACCAATCAATTTCAAATTGAGGCCAATCAAGTTCAAATTGAAACCAATCAATTTCAAATTGACACCAATTAATTTCAAATTGAGACTAAACAAAATCAAGTTGACCTAAACAATATATAATATCAAGTCATCATAATAAATTTTATTTATTTACTCTCAACTTGATATGGTTTAGTGTCAACTTGATTTTGTTTAGTCTCAATTTGAAATTGATTGGTATCAATTTGAAATTGATTGGTATCAATTTGAAATTGATTGGTATCAATTTGAAATTGATTGGTATCAATTTGAAATTGATTGGTATCAATTTGAACTTGATTGGCCTCAATTTGAAATTGATTGGTCTCAATTTGAACTTGAAAAGGTATAGATTTGAACGAAGTCATAGATTAGTTTCTACAGTAAAATTGTACATGATAATGGCAAAACGGAAGGGCCGGTCAATTTTGTGAAGTTGATAATAAGATCATAGTTGGTATCCAAATTGATATTATTCCAACAAAATTTCCTTGTGGAACGGCGCCCATCTTGAAAAAAAAAAACCGTTACCCTCGATATCTCACATACTATATTTAATTAATTTTTATTTAGTTTTGAAGGGAAAAATACTCTCTACAACTTTTGTTTGAGATATTTTGACAGATATGTATTTCATGTGTGGAGTGCATATTTTATTTTGTTTTGGGGGGAAAAATATTCTCTGCAACTTTGGTTTGAGGTATTTTGACAGATATGTATTTCATGTGTGGAGTGCATAATGGAAATTTATTAAGGGCTAGACCGGTGTGAACAGTGAACGATTTGCAAACCGTTCCTGATAGGGAAAATCCTCCAAAGTATTCTATTATTCCTATTATTATTAATAGGTATTATTAACCTCTAAATGAAACATGCACAAATAAACATAATGGAGGGCCAATAAGACTAATGCCAGGAAGAATGGTAGAAGTAGAGGAACATCTACTGAACAACGTCATTTAAACTTATTATTTTATTTTTTAAACTGGTTAATATTTTAATTTATTTGTTAATTTATTTGTTTATTGTTGCGCTTTTGGTATTTTTCGAAAATTTACCGCCCCTGGATTTTGCCGCCCTGAGGAATAACCCCTATAGCCCCCCACCCCTCTTAAGTCCGCCACTAGGTACACTTTTTAAACTTCGAAAAAATGAAACGTTTCTGAGATATATGAGAGTTAATTATTTACTGAAACAAATCCAAATAACTAGGCTAACTACTGTTAGCCTAATTTGTCTAATAAGTAATAAGTTTCAGCAGTAACAAACGGTCTATTTTAAACTGCTACTGAGCAAATCTTAATATTACCAATAATAACTCTCAAAATATGTAAAGCTTTTAGCAATAGATATAAAAAAACTTCAATACAATAAAAATATGTACATTTTTTAACTGTTCTGATTGAATTGTTGATAATGTTAAAACCTCTCTTTTTTTTAATGTAAGTGATAAGTGATATTGTGATAATCTGTCAAATTTTTATTAGGTAGTGGCGAAATCTTTAGGATTTTCAATTGAAAATAGCTAAATCTATCAATATATTGTCTGAAACCGTCAAGATATGTGAAATTTTTAATTGTAGCTGACCCATGTTGTCAATATCTATCAATATTGTAGATTAAAGTGTGAAATTTCGAAAATCTGAAAGACACCCACTATCAATACTCATATTCACAAATAATTGCAATCATCTGAGTAAACACAGTACAGTAGAAATAGGGATTTTTCTATGGGTATTGCTACATAAAAGCTTTGAGGTAAGGATTTTTTTAAATCATACACCATTTTTCGGTGAATTTGCTTTATTGCCATGAAAAATGTATACTTTTTGAACTTTGACAAAATGAAGCGTTTCTGAGATATATGAGAGATAATTATTGACTGAAACAATCTAAATATATCAAAATTGGTAACTGCTGCTAGCCAAATTTGTCTAATAATAAGTTTCAGCAGTAACAACGTGGCTTATTTTAAACTGCTACTGAGCAAATCTCAATATTACCAATAATAACTCTCAAAATATGAAAACCTTTTTGACCAGTTTTTGACCGTTCCTATTACGACCTAAATCGCAATATTAATAACAGCTACTATCAAGATCTGTAAATTATTTAGCACCACTGGTGAAAATTTGTCAAATTTTCATCAGCAACTGCCCCATTTTGTCAATATCTATAATTCTGTTGCTAATTGATCTTTGAATATTGTTGATTGTTCAAATTTTTATATGCAACTATCAGATTTTCCAAATATATCTTAACAATTGTTTATTGATAATTGATCTTTGAATTTGTCGATTGTTTCAATTTTCTTATGCAACTGTCACATTTTTCAAATATGTCAAGTTTTTAACTGATCTGATTAAATTGTTGATAAAATCAGAAACCTCTCTATGTTTTTTAATGTAAGTGATAAGTGATATTGTGATAATCTGTCAAATTTATATTACGTAGTGGCGAAATCTTTCGGATAGTAGCAGTTTAAACTGAGCAAATCTTAATATTTCCAATAATAACTCTCAAATTATACAAAGCTTTTAGCAATAGATGTGAAAAACTTCAATACAATAAAAATATGTATATTTTTTAACTGTTATGATTGAATTGTTGATAATGTCAAAACCTCTCTTTTTTTTAATGTAAGTGATAAGTGATATTGTGATAAACTGTCAAATTTTTATTAGTTGGTGGCAAAATCTTTAGGATTTCCAATTGAAAATAACTAAATCCATCAATATATTGTCTGAAACCGTCAAGACATGTCAAATTTTTAACTGTAGCTGACCCATTTTGTCAATATCTATCAATATTGTAGATTAAAGTGTGAAATTTCGAAGATCTGAAAGACAACCACTATCAATACTCATATTCACAAATAATTGCAATCATCTGAGTAAACACAGTGCAGTAGATACAGGGGTTCTTCTATGGTTATTGCTACATAAAAGCTTTGAGGTTAGGATTTTTTTAAATCATATACCATTTTTCGGTGAATTTGCTTTAATGCCATCAAAAAATAACTTAGAAGAACAAAAAAGAAGATATTTTTTGAATTTCGAAAAAATGAAGCATTTCTGAGATATATGAGAGATAATTATTCACTGAAACAATCAAAATATATCAAAAATTTTAACTGCTGCTAGCCGAATTTGTCTAATAATAAGTTTCAGCAGTAACATCGGGGTTTATTTTAAACTGCTACTAAGCAAATCTTAATAATAACTCTCAATAATAACTCTCAAAATATGCAAAGCTTATTGACCAGTTTTTGACCGTTCCTATTCAAATCGTAATATTAATAACAGATCAATGACCTGAAATTATCAAGATCTGTAAACTGTTTAGCACCACTGGTGAAAATTTCTCAAATTTTCGTCAGCAACTGCCCCATTTGGTCATCAATATTATGACAATCTATCAATAGCCCCATCTATCAATATTGTTGATGAAAGTGTAAAGTTGTAAAACCCAGTAAAATTTTTATTTGACTTTATATAAAATTTAATCTGTCTGTGAAAATTGTCAGATTTTTCAGAAATGTCAAATTTGTACCTGATTGAATTGTTTATTATGTCAAAATATTTCTTTTTTTAATGTAAGATATTGAAAATGATAAGTGATAAGCGATATTGTGAAAATCTATCAAATTTTTAATTGCTACTGGCTGAATTTTCAATTGAAAATGACCAAATCCATCAATGTTTGTTTTCTGAAACTATTAAAATACGTCAAATTTTTAACTGCAGGTGGTTAAATCTAGCAAGTACGAAGCTTCAGCAATGATAATCGACCAGTTTTTGACTGCTCCCATTAAAATCATAATAGTAATAACATTAACTATCAAAATCTGCAAAGTTTTTAGCATCAGCGGGGAAAATTTGCTAATTTTCTGACTCTAAGGTGAAAATTTGTCAAATTTTCATCAGGTTTTGTCAGAATTTTTGTCAGATTTTTCAAACGTCCAATTGCAAGTGTCTAAATACGTCTAAATATTGACTAAAACAATCAAAATATGATAAATTTTTAATTGCTGCTAGATAAATTCTGTTTAGTACTAAGCTTCAGTTGTGAATATCTACCGGTAACACTAACTATTAAATAATCACAACACTAACCATTAAAATCTGAGAAATCTGTGCATTATAACAAAAATTTGTCATATTTTTACAGCAACAAATTTATCAATATCTAGCAATATTGTAAATGAAACTTTAAAGGTGTAAAACCTAGACAAATTTTCAAGTGCTACTGTCAGATTTTTTAAATGTGCAATTGCAAATGTCTAAAATACGTCAAATTATTGGCTAAAACAATCAAAATATGTCAAATTCTTGACTGCTGGTAGCAAAATCTGTTTAATACTAAGCTTCAGTTGTGAAAATCTACCATTCACACTAACTGTTAAATAGTCACAACACTAACTATTAAAATCTGTGAAATCTGTGCATTTCCACTAAAATTTGTCAAATTTTTATCAGCAAAATATTTTTCAATATCTACCAATATTGCAGATGAAAGTTTAAAGGTGTAAAACCTAGACAAATTTTCAATTGCAACTGTCAGATTTTTCAAATGTCCAATTGCAAATGTCTAAAATACGTCAAATTATTGATTAAAACAATCAACAAGTTTAAAGGTATAAAACCTAAAGAAATTTTCAATTGCAACTGTCAGATTTTTTAAATGTGCAATTGCAAATGTCTAAAATACGTCAAATTATGGATTAAAACAATTAAAATATGTCAAATTTTTAACTTTTGCTAGCCAAATCTGTTTAATTCTAAGCTACAGTAGTGAAAATCTACTAGTTTTTGACCGTTCCTATTAAAATCGTAAAATTAATAACAGCAACTATGAAGATCTGTAAAATATTTAGCACCACTTGTGAAAATTTATCAAATTTTCATCAGCAACTGCCTCATTTGGCCAATATCTGTCAATATTGTTAATGGAAGTGTGAAATTGTAAAACCCAGTAAAACTTTTATATGCAACTGTCGGATTTTTCAAATATGTCAAATTTGTAACTGATTGAATTGTTGATTATGTCTAAACATCTCTTTTTTCTCAATGTACATGTGAAAATCTGTCAAATTTTTAAATGCTACTGACTGAATTTTCAATTGAAAATGACCAATTGAAAATCCATCAATGTTAATTTTCTGAAACCGTTAAAATACGTCAAATTTTTAACTGCAGGTGGTTACATCTGTCAAGTACGAAGGTTTGGCAATGATAATCGACGAGTTTTTAACTGCTTCTATTAAAATCATAATATTAATAACAGTAACAATCAAAATCTGTGAAGTTTTAAGCATCAGCAGGGAAAATTTGTTAAATTTCCGACTTTAAGGTAAAAATTTGTCAAATTTTCATCAGATTTTGTCAGAATTTTTGTCAGACTTTTAAAATGTCCAACTGCAAGTGTCTAAATACGTCAAATTATTGACTAAAACAATAAAAATATGTCAAATTTTTAACTGCTGCTAGCCAAATCTGTTTAATACTAAGCTTCAGTTGTGAATATCTACCAGTAACACTAACTATTAAATATTCACAACACTAACTATTAAAATCTGTGAAAGCTGTGCATTATCACGAAATTTTGTCAAATTTTTATCAGCAACATATTTATCTATATTTACCAATATTGTAGGTAAAATCTTGAAAGTTTGGGCTTTTTGGATTTTATCTTTAATATTTTGATTAATCGATTGGGTTTTTGCTGGAGCTTATATTATATTACATTTAGTATTCTTATTGTACATTATAAGCTATTTTTTAATCGAGGCATCTTATTAAAATTAAATTTAACATTACTTTTCCATATACTTATTTCATATCACATTATGTTTTCATATACCTATCACTTACTTATTATATTTTTTATATTGTTTTAATTGTTTTTGTAATTGATTGCATAAAGATAGTTAGGTGCTATCCACATCTAATTTCGTTTTTGTTTTGTACTACAATATATCATTTGTAAAACATTTTGTTATATTTGGATTTGCTTTTTGATATGAATTGAATATCGATTTGGTCCTAATGGACACACCTACATATGCATTCAATATTCGTGGATGTTTTTATGTTTTACTGTACATTATCAGCTACTTTTTCATTGTAATTCTGAATTTTAATGAAGCAATCTGTTAGTATTAATGTGAACATTAATTTTTCATATAAATGACTGTATGGAGTAATCATGTGCTGCCCACTTCAAATTTTGTTATGTATCTAATAGTAACAAAATTTACAAATTTTGTTACATAGTACAAATATTAATTTATTACATTATACCAAGGTTTTAAACATCTTTTAGTTATTGAATAATAGTATTCTTTTGATTATTTTTGACTATTACACAACTATGTGAGTTATGGTACTGCTGGAATTGTATTGTTTTTTTTTGTGGGTTATTTTGGGTAAAATCGAGATACGGTTCAGTTGTTTATGAAGCGATTGGCGACCTCAGCTGGCAGAATAGAAAGTCCCGGGAGCCGAGTCGACAGGATTAAAGCGTGCCCGCCGCTAAATATCGTCCTTAACAGCCGTAAAACCCGAAACCCTTTGAGCGAGTCGGAAAAAGGGGCCAAACCGATATTAACCCGTTCCAATTTTTTGCCCCCGGGTTTACGGTCACGGCACACCGGAGGATGCACCGTAAAATATTCACAATTTTTGTTACAACTTTGTGCGAGCGGGTAATGCATAAGCAAAATAAAGCATTTAAATGCATGAAGGAGTTTTACAGTTCCCCGATGGTGGAGGAAAATTTCATGTGGCAGGGAAGAAAAAAAATAGAAAGCCCCCCCGGTTTATCGGGGGGACGTCCGGCGGCGCGATTTCTCTTTAGTAGTGCTTGGCTGGTCCGTGGGGACGGTGCTTAATTCTTCCAGCGATGGGGGGACGTGAGAGAGAAAACGGGAAAAAAAAGCGAAGGTAGGAGGAATTCGTATCCGAGAAAGAAGAGCCGCGGAATCCGCGTTATGAGGACCGTGGGTTTATTTTGACACAAATAGCATGAAGTTAGTAGACGCTAATGCTAATTTACAGCGATTGCATCCAGTTTGCCGAGACACGAATGGCCGCCAGTTTTATTATGTATGCGGAATGGGGAAAAGACAAGGTTTTAAATTAAAATTTAAATAAAATGTCTGCGTTTCGTTGCTTTGCTCGTTTTCGTCCTTCGGTCATTACATTTTATACATATTATAAAGAACCCCACCCCGCGAAAAACGGGCGGCCACGCCGATTCTACTAATAAAACGGCGCGTATACTACTACAATTTAGTACACAATTAATATTTATCGGGGGGATATTTTACCTTAATCGCGTCCGAAGCAACACAGACACTAACAAGCTTAATAACATCGAGCATATGGCCGAGCAACAACCTCAAAATAGCCAAGCAATACCCCACGGCTCCGATACCTTATTGCGCCTCCTCGCCGGATAAATTAATCGCCGCTGGAGTCAGAGGGGGATATACAAGATACCGCAAGAGCCTGGCCACGAAAACACGCACAAACCTGCGGCCATCCGTCCTTCCACGCTTCGCCAATCGATTAACGGCCATCTTAATTTATGGTGCCGATAAAAGTGAAACTCGAGGTGTGAATGTATCACTAAACGATCGGCACCCGTGCCCCAAGGGGCCACAGCCCCCACGCCACCCCCGCGCTGCCCCAAAAAACCGCAGCCCTAAGCATGCCGGCAATAGAGGCGTCAATGTATTAATGCGGCCCGGGCCTTTTAGCCCGGCATTAAGCTGGAAGAAGATGCTGTCCACGGATGACATGACAAGTCGATCATAAAACGATCGTAAAAACTAATTTTATGATTCGGATTATATATATATATATATATATATATATATACACACACACATACACCCACACACACACTTGCATCCATACATATATACAGAGGGGAAGAATGTTTGTGCCGGCGATTTATTAATTCCGGGGACAACAACAACCTAAGCAACGCAAAAAAGTAACTTAATTAACTGGCGGCCATCACGAGATTAATTCGTTTTTGGGGCGTCCGGAACGAATCAATGCTCACATGGGCGCGCATAAATCCGTCGAAAACCGTTCGTTAATTAAGGAATTCGTTAATTACGGCCCGAAATTCGATGCCGCCGCTGCATATTTGGTTACATTGTAACATTCGTACGATGCCTGAGAAGTATTCAATTAATACATTGATATGTTTTTTTTACCGAGTTACATAATTAGTTATTCATTCACAAAACTTAATGTTACAAGAAATTAAAAATAGAAGAAATTTTTGCACAAGACAGATGAGCCAACGGAATATGATTTAAAACAAGCAAAGAAAATGCTACATGGATACTATAACGATTTCGGTAATACAATACCCCAGTAGAAATGTTATACAGTACTTAATAATATATTACTATATAGTCACAATATAGTGAAGTGAATATCTGTTATATAGTTACTAAACTCTGTTCCCTTTTTATTTTTAACTATGTTGGCTCTGTTAGGGTGACAGTATTGTTGGTAATACAATACCCCAGAAGAAATGTTATATAGTCCTTAATACTATATTACTATATAGTCACAATATAGTGATGTGAACATTTAATTATACACACGTACACATACATATTCGCACTTTCATACAAATAATGACTTCAACACACACACATGTATACCTACACACATTCATACACTGATACTAACAGATACATATAACAAATTATGCTCAAACATACACACTGAAAGACACACGCCCTCATTTATACATACAAATTTAATATACACAAATTTAAACATGCTTGTAAACTTTTTATGTTTAACTAAGTTGGCTCTGTTAGGGTGACAGTATTGTTGGCCAATGCAAAAAGTCACTAGAATTGAAACAAATAGGTTATATTTAAAAAAAAGAGGTTATATATTATGACAGTGGGCACTGTTGCCATCAAATTGAGTATTTATTAAGTATAGAATTTATTTGCTATTTTTATTTTACAATAGCAAATCAGTCAAATTATAATATATAATATTGTTGTTAATTAGTTTACATAACGCATAAATCTAATTGAATGATTGAAGCAATCATTTAATTATTTTAATGAATGAATTAGGCAACGTTGTTGTAATTCTGACATTTAATTTTTTTTTTACTGTCAGATCATTTTTGTTGGTATGCATGTGTAAAACTTTATAAAATGAAACAACAGCCTTCTTAGTTAAAAATAAAATGGAACAGAGTTTACACATGCACAATATAGTACCTACTATGTAAAAATACATATACAAATGTCTAGTGGGGTATTTTGATACATTCCATTTCCTAAGGTGAAAAAATAACTTTGGCGGATGAAATTTAGACATGATAATGAAATCCAAACTTAAATTTCTACATATTTTGAATCCGTGGACAAACTTTTTCTTTACTCATTGTAAGTATTTTTTTAACTCAAAACGATACTGAAATCCTAACTCAAATTTCTACATATTGTGACTCCATGGATAAACTTTGTTTTGTACTCATTGTAAGTATTTTTTTAACTCAAAACGTGCGTTATTTATCTAGTTATAACATTGTGAGTACCTTATAATGTATGTTGTTTGGTTACTTAACACTTCTTTAACACCTTGGTTACTTTAACATCTGACTTTAACATCTGAATATGTACCAGGTAACTAAACATTTTTATTTCTAAGAGACCTTTGTATTTTTTTTAATATTAAGTTCAACACATTTTCTTAAAAAATGTGATATATTAGGATATCCTAAATTATTTTGCTAATATATTTTTTTTTTTATAAAATGTGACGGAAGTTATAATATAATTTCATTCATTGCTAGAGTCTGCGCATTTATTTTTTTGAAATATTAGGTTTTTAGCGAAACGTTCATTAAAGTGTAATAAATTTATGTGGATGAAAAGTTGAATCTTGAATTTGTGCCATTTCAATCGAATCACACAAAGATTATTAGATATCTAAAATATTATCACAAATATTATTAGAAATCTGAAATATCTAATTACAAAATTGAATTTGTAGTACATATTACGAAGAAAATTGTGGCAATATTCTCAAATTTTCTCAATCAGAAAGTTTCAAATTTGCAAATCTCTAAAATGTCAATAACGAAATTAACATTTTTTTGTAGTACTACTTCCAGTTTTTAAATATTCAGCATCGAAATTTTCTGTTTAACTTTTACAGTTTTACAGTCATTCTCACATAAATCTAGTCCAAACAAATTGACATTGCTGTATAAAATTGCTATTGTAACCAAATTTCTTGTACTAGATTTATGTGAGCATGACTGTAGGTCTAGGTAGCTATTTAAATATATTGTATTTTATATAGAAATTACAAAATCTGCAAAAAATGTCCATTGAATGAAATTTATTTGTGTATGAAAATTTGACTACCCATTCTAAATTTGTGGCATTTGAATAAAAATTTAAAGGAATTTATAATATCTTTGATGAAAATTTCAGTTTGACGTATGCGATATTTCAATCTATGATATTTTATTTAGAAATTTTAAAATCTGCAGATAATTTTCATGGAATTTCAGTTTTTGTGTATGAAAATTTGCTACCTATTCTTAATTTGTGGCATTTGAATAAATATTTAAAGGAATTAATAATATTTTTGATGAAAATTTCTGTTTGACTTATGCGATATTTCAATCTATGATATTTTATTTAGGATATTTTAAAATCTGCAGAAAATTTCCTTGGAAGTAACAGTTTTTGTGTATGAACTAGATGTATGTGAGCATGACTGTAGGTACCTATTTAAATAGGTGATATTTTATTTAGAAATTACAAGATCTGCAAGAAATGTTCATTCAGTAAAATTTGTTTGTGTATGAAAATTTTACTACCTATACTAAATTTGTTTCATTTGAATAAAAAATTTAAGGAATTAATAAAATTTTTGATGAAAATGTTAGTTTGACTTATGCGATATTTCAATCTATGATATTTTATTTAGACATTTTAAAATCTGCAGAAAATTTCCATGGAATTAACAGTTTTTGTGTATGAACTACATTTATGTGAGCATGACTGCAAGTACCTATTTGAATAGGTAGTATTTTATTTAGAAATTACAAAATCTGAAAGAAATGTCCATTGAGTAAAATTTGTTTGTGTATGAAAATTTGACTACCCATTCTAAATTTGTGGCATTTGAATAAAAATTAAAGGAATTTATAATATTTTTGATGAACATTTCTGTTTGACTTAGGCGATATTTCAATCTATGATATTTTATTTAGCTATTTCAAAATCTGCAGAAAATTTCCATGGAATTAACAGTTTTTGTGTATGAAAATTTGCTACGTATTCAAAATTTGTGGCATTTGAATAAAAATTTAAAGGAATTTATAATATTTTTGATAAAAATTCCAGTTTGACTTATATATTTCAATCTATCATATTTTATTTATGAATTTTAAAACCTGCAGAAAAATTCCATGCACTCAACAGTTTTTGTGTATGAAAATTTAAGTATTGCAAAATGTGTAGTTGACTTTTTAAAGAATTTATAATTTTTTTAATGAAAATTTGAGTTTTACTTTTACAGATATTCAGTATGTGACATTTTATTTAGAAATTATTATCTGCAAGAAATTTCCATTGAATTGATTTCTTTTTGTGCATGAAACTTTGACTATTGCTAAAATTTGTGGCATTTGAATGAAATTTTCAATGGATTTATAATATTTTTGATGAAAATTTCACTTTAACTTATGATATATTTCAACCAATGATATTTTATATAGAAATTATAAAATCTGAAAGAAATTTCAGTGGCATTATTTTTTTTTTTGTAAAAGAAAACTAAAGCCACATTTATAGTGATGAAATTTTGTAACATTTACAGTATAAAAGTAATTTACAGTATTTACTTGTTACCAGTAGAAACTTTGACTACTCCTAAAATTTGTGGCATTTGAATGAAATTTTCAATAGATTTATAATATTTTTGATGAAAATTTCACTTTAACTTAAGCCATATTTCAATCAATGATATTGTATATAGGTATTATAAAATCTGAAGGAAATTTCCATGGCATTATTTTTTTTTTTGTACAAGAAAACTGAAGCCACATTTATAGTGATGAAAATTGTAACATTTACAGTATAAAAGTACTTTACAGTATTTATTTGTTAGCAGTAGAAACTTTGACTATTGCTAAAATTTGTGGCATTTGAATGAAATGTTCAATAGATTTATAATATTTTTGATGAAAATGTCACTTTAACTTAAGCCATATTTCAATCAATGATATTTTATATAGAAATTATAAAATCTGTAGGAAATTTCCATGGTAATTTTTTTTTTGTACAAGATAAGTGAAGCCACATTTATAGCGATGAAATTTGTAACATTTACAGTATAAAAGTAATGTATAGTATTTACTTGTTACCAGTAGAAACTTTGACTATTGCTAAAATTTGTGGCATTTGAAAGAAATTTTCAATGGATTTTTAATATTTTTGATGAAAATTTCACTTTAACTTAAGCCATATTTCAATCAATGATATTTTATATAGATATTATAAAATCTGAAGGAAAATTCCATGGCACAATTTTTTTTACAAGAAAACTGAACCCACATTGGTAGTGATGAAATTTGTAACATTTACAGCATAAAAGTAATTTACAGTATTTATTTGTTACCAGTAGAAACTTTGACTATTGCTAAAATTTGTGGCATTTGAATGAAATTTTCAATGGATTTATAATATTTTTGATAAAAATTTCATTTTAACTGATGCTATATTTCAACCTATGGTATTTTATATCGAAATTATAAAATCTGTAGGAAATTTCCATGGCATTATTTTTTTTTGTACAAGAAAACTGAAGGCACGTTCATAGTGATAAAACTTGTAACATTTACAGTATTTATAGTATAAAATGTTCGAATAAATTTGATCGTAAATTGGAAAAATGTGAGTAGATATCAAATTGAGTCAAATGTATAATTTTGGAAGCTTGTAGCAAATTTACGAAATATTTGTTCCAAGGAGTTTAGGTTAGGAATATTTCAGGTATTACTCGAAACTGAATTCTATATACATGAAATTAGTTATACAATTTTAATAGAATATTTTTTCAGTATCATGTATGATTTTGATTAAAATGTCTGTAAATGTTATAGTTACCATAAACTACTTATTCAGCCACATCAATAAAAATTATTACACATTTTCTTGTTATTAGGCAGTTTTGAAATAAATTTTAAGAAATAATATACATTTTCTTGTTATTGGGCAGTTTTGAAATAAATTTTAAGAAATAATATACATTTTCTAACATGTATAAAAATATCTTTTAAGTACCTACATAAAATGATTCTTTAATTTTATTTTATTTAAAACAATTAAAATTGCGCTGTTATTATTTCAGAAAAATTCAAGTAATTCTATTTTTGGAATTACTTGCATAACAGAAAGTTTCAAATTTGCTAAATTCTAAAATGTCAATTACGAAATTAACATTTTTTCATAGGATAACATCCAGTTTTGAACTATTTAGCAACTCAGGCATTTCATATTAAACATGCAGACGATAATCACGATATAAACACGAAACAGAAACACGATATAATCATTGAATAAAATATTTTGTTTTGAATTATTTCAATGAAATCAGGATAAGAAATCTGAAATTGACTTCGAAAAACAGTTTTCAAAGAAACTTGTGGTTTTTTATCAAATATTAACTAACAGATTATTCTTTGACTAATTCTGATATTAGAAGAGAATGTAATTACGTCTTCGAAAGTAGAATTTTGTTTTTAGTAATAATCAATTAAACACTAAATCAATAAATAATTCAATAAAAATATATCACAAAGTAACCACCACCACCATTCAATAAATTAATTTTTAGTACTTGCATGTTTAAATATGAATCACAACCATTGTGATATTAATTTGTTTTGTATACAAGATAATAAATATTTGTTTGTAAAACATAATAAATTTCTGAAATCCAACACACAAAACAGGCGTTATGCATTTTTTTTCTGAAACTCGATCCTGGCATGGGGGAGAGACCAAGAAAAATGCCACGTTTGTTTGGAGAAACTGAACACTCCTAGGGGAAGTCTCATCGTTAGGGTCGATAAACGCAAATAATCACGTTCACGGAGCTGCATTCCCGGCGAGATTAGGGCCACGAAAACTTCACAGCTTATCACCGGCGGCCACAAAGTTCGTGGGATTTATATTTTTCCAACGCCATACTTGCACGAAGCTCCAAGGCCGGGCCCTAATCTTCAGACGTGCATGTAAGTACACGAAGGAGGAGGTCGCAAATTCCCCAGACACAGGAAGAATATTGTCAGGACTTGGAAGAGGCATGCACACTTATGCACGATTTCGTGAGACTATTGTAAATATGTGAACAGTCGCGTTTCAGTGAAAGCACGCAAGTTCTACGATGAGATGGAGATGTGTACAGGAATTTTGGAGATTATTTGGAAATGGAAATTCACATTACATTCTTCCTACATTCACATGATCAATTTTGATTCTTATTGTCCTGCAGTACAGAACAGAAGACAAAATATGATTTGACAAAGTGACACTATACACAAGTAATTGTTAAAACGCAGTTTTTTAAATAATTTTATTTTTAACCTTATTGTTAACAAATAAATTAAAACAATTATAAAACATATGATAAATAGCACAAGAATTGCTATAAGCAGTATATTAATGGTAATCTTTTTATGATTACTCTTTTACTCTTTTACACTCTGGTTCGATAGGATAAAGGAGGAACTTCGGTTTTATGTGATACGTGACATATTATCTGGCATGGACTGCAACCACGATGCTCCTAGAGATGCATTTGCACTTCTCTTGACCAGTCCCACAGGATAGAGGAGGGACTTCGGATTTCCATGAATAGTGACATATTATCTGGCACGCACTGCACCAGGGCAACTTTTTTGTGTAATATTTCGGCATACAATTTTCTTTTTGTGAATTGGTTTATTAATTTAGTAGTTCTATAAATGGTTTATAAAAATTATTACTGAACATTTCTCTGCTTCGACATAACAGAGGAGGGACTTCGGTTTCATGTGAAAGTAATATCTTATCTGGCATCATCAAGTACCATACATTTTGAAAATCAAGAAACTCTACATTCAATAAGATTTTCAATATGCTTACTTTCACTATCATACCTCAATAAACCAGGATGCTCCAAGAGATGCATTTGCACTTCTTTTGACCACTCCTATAGGACAGAGGAGGGACTTCGGTTTTACGTGAAAAGTGACATCTTGTCTGGCATGGACTGTATCAGGGCGACTTATTTATGTAATTTTTGCTGCATAAAATTTTACTTTTTGTGAACTGGTTTATTTTTTTAGTAGTTTTATAAATGGGTTATAAATATTATCACTGAACGTTTCTCTGGTTCGATAGGACAGAGGAGGGACCTCGGTTATACGTGAAAAGTGACATATTATCTGGCATCTGGCGACTTATTTCTGTAACTTTTTCGGCATAAAACTTTACTTTCTGTGTACTGGTTTTATTATTTGTAGTTTTATAAAAGGTTGACAACTATTACGACTGAACATTTATCTGGCTCTGAAGACCTAATATTATCTTGTTTCCAATCATCGGCATGATAATGGCATACGTCCGCAGATATTGCAGACGTGGGGAGCGATGCCAGGCCTGCACCCTCTAATGATGATGATGACTGAATGGCGCAGTGCCGATAAAGTAATGGCCGATTGATTGGCTTGCGTGATCGCCAATCGTCCCGTTCGTGACGAGGCCTGGAACACATGTTTAGATCATCCGGGGCGTAGATTGCAGATGTGCAGCGTGCATGTGTTCCGGCGTTTAAATCGAGAGAGCCGTGATTAATGTACCCACGCCACATATGTGCCCGCACGAGAATGCCATGAGAAGTAAAATCAGACATTTTTTGTCTCTAAAATGCTTCTCTCAAAAAACTCAAGGGTATAAAAATCAGACATTTTTATACCTTTGAGTTTTTTGAGAGAAGCATTTTAGAGACAAAAAAATCTTAAAAACATTTTTTTGCAAAAAAGTGTCATATATGGAATGGGTTGGGGGGCAGGCGAATCATAGCCAATCCATATGAGGCGATTAAACAGAATAAGAACACCATTTTATTAATTTATAAAATCGGCGATTTTTGATGTTTCTTCTAGGGGCCTTGGAAATATATTTCTAGACTAATTGGATCCTCCTGATTTCAATAAGCTAACGCTTAGGTCCGTAGCTTTTGAGGTTCCCGAGATATCTGCCCTCAAAATTTAAATTTTCTTCATTGGCTTTAATTGTACCGAATATTGCCAGTCCAGCTTACCTTTCTTTCAAATGTAATATATGCGTATAAAAATGAAATAACGCATTTGCAATAAAACATTTAGTTGCGTAAGTACATCATATAAACTGCAATTTAATTGCCCACCTGCTTCGATTAATTCGCTCAGAAGCCCTTCAAACGCTATCGCCGCTCTCCCCTAGCCGTTCGATGCAAATTGCCTCGGCGATGCTATCGCGAGTCTCATGTGTGTCCTCTCTGCATACGACGTCTTTATTTTTCAATCATGTCGGGATTCCTGCCACGGCAGTTAACTCAGAAGAGTTTGCGAGCGCCCCACATGGCGGCTGCAGATCTCAATCTGCACGATAGGCATCGGTCTCATTTTGGAATTCCTCCTTTCTCTGAAATCCGGTTTCGGCTCGCAGGTGCGCAGGTTTCGCGCGGATCGGCGAGGGGGCCGATAAACCGCGGTCTCGACCCAGACGGGGATTAATTTGGGGTGGTTTGTATAAATTTTGCCAGGGACTCTAAGAAGATTACAGGCTTAAGTCGAAACCAACAAACAATTTTGATGTGAATCTGGTAACTTATTACAATGTAAACCTAAATGTCGTAAATAATTCCGAGATATCTTTAGAAGAAAAATATGTATGAGTAATATGGATGTACAGCCAGCCTTTGTAAAGTAGGTATACAAAGTACAAAATTGATGTTTTCTTATTCATCACTTTTCATCTGCCTGAAGAAGCCACTGTGTGGCGAAACAATTGTTGCAGTACAACATTAAACATTTTGTGAAACTCACACCAATTGTATATTAACATGGAGTTTCAGCCACATCAATCCGAGATTATCATATAAAAGTTTTGATTTGTATAATTTAAAGTTAGTTCATTAGAGCTTTCTTCTTATCGAGCTAACACCCACAAACCTACATAGTTTTCGAAACCTCCACAATCGCCGAACATAAATCAACTCTCTGCTCATTATGTGATCGATGATCGTGGTTCGTTGGCTCCATTTCGTGACTCTTAATACGTGGAAACGTTCGAACCCTCTCGAGATACGGCCGAAAATTGCTTATGCTCTCCAGATACGAAGTGACGTTTCAGGCACGTTAATTGCTGGTCTCGAAAAACGTTCACAATGCTCTGAAAATAACGCGCCTGCCATAAATCATCGTCTTGTTATGAGAAACATCCACTCCATGCAGTGCAGGCCGGCGATAAAGAGGATTCCAGTGGCGGAGGAGCGAGGGGGCGCCAAGGTTCCACCTCGACATTTTCGAAATGCCAATGACCACGTTAGTGCACTGCTCGAATGGAAGATTGAGAGTGGTGGTGAAGTTCACGACGATTGCTGGGAATTTGTGCAGTTTTATGGTTTCTGTAAATTCGTGTGGCTTAGCATTCAGTGTGCCACACAAATTAACGTAAATTGTTCGTACTGCACAATAACTTAATGTTAAGGCTCCGACTAAACAATAGCCGGGATTAAGCGAATTAGTATTAGTCTCAATAAACTTTAAGAGTGCTCCGACTGAACAAAAGCCATTGTTAAACGAATTAATATCCGCCCCAATTTACTTTATCGCCCCAATACATTAAATTTTTGCCATACTTTAAGAGTCAATTAAAAAAATTAAAAAAACTCCGAATAAAGAAGAAAACAATATAAAAAATATTATTGCAAAATTCCATTCTTAGTAGTCATGTAATTTATTATTTTACTGACATTTTATTGGCAAATTTATCAACCCAATACATTAAATTTTTGCCACACTTTAAGAATCAGTAAAAAAACTCCTAATAAAGAAGAAAACAATATAAACAATATTATTGCAAAATTCCATTCTAAGTAGTCATGTAATTTATTATTTTACTGACATTTTATTGGCAAATTTATCGACCCAATACATTACATTTTTGACATACTTCAAGAATCAGTAAAAAACAAAAAAAAAACTCCTAATAAAGAAGAAAACAATATAAAAAATATTATTGCAATATTCAATTCTAAGTAGTCATGAAATTTATTATTTTACTGATATTTTATTGACAAATTTATTATTGATATTTTATTGGTAAATTTTGCCATAATTTAAGAAACAGTATAAATTAAATCAAAATTTGAACCCAATATTCCATTCTTAAGTAGTTCTGTAATTTATTATTTTAGACATTTTAATAAACATGTTAAGAATCGTTAATCAACAAGTACCATAAATTGCATAAATTGCATTAATCATTTTACGATAATTATGTTATGTGTAATAATATTTTGAAAATCAAGAAACTCTACGTTCAACAAGAATTTCAATATGCTTACTTTAAAACAATTGGATATTACATATTTCTAAAATGTTCGAAAACTCCATGCGGTCAATAGCCCAATAAAGATTGTTTATATACCTACAGGGTGAGTCTTTTTCATTTTAAGCATTGGGATCTCAAAAACCATAAGGCATACAGATTCTGGTAAATGAGGAAAGAGTTGTTGTTTTAAGAGCGTCTGCAAGATAAGCTTTTGTTTTTTTGAAAAAGTCCACTTCAGTTTTTCAGTGGTACTTTATTTGTTTTTAATCATTTGTTAATACTTAAACGAATATTTCAAAAACTGCCACTCCAGAGAATGATAACTGCCACAAAAATTAAAAAATTCTTAGTTTAGACGTCGTCAGTTTATAAAAATCAAGACAAACGACTTTCAAAGTATGCAAAAAACGAAAATTTCATGTTTAAAACAAAATTCAGGGTATACAGTGTGGTTGTTTTGCCATATTTACCAATTACCAATATTAAAGAAAGAAGAAAAAGATCTCTTAATGTCCCTTTATCGACAACAATAAGATCAGTCCTTACAGTTTTTGGGTTTTTTAATACTTGAACGAGTACTTCAAAAATTGCCATTCCAAGGAAAGAAAACTGCTATAAAAATTTAAAAAAATAAAAATTTCTTTGTTTAGACATCATCAGTTTATGAAAATCAAGATAAACGACTTTCAATGTATGCAATAAACAAATGTATTATGCCTGAAAAAAAAATACAGGGTATACAGGGTGGTTGATTTACTATATTTACCAATTACCAATATTAAAGAGAGAAGAAATAGAACTCTTGAGGCCTTTTATCGACAACAATGAGTTCAATCCTTGAGTAATAATGTTTTGAAAATCAAGTAGCTACATTCAACAAGAATTTCAATATTGTTACTTGAAACCAATTGAATATTACAGAGATTGTTTATATACAGGGTGATTTTTATTCATTTTAAACATTGGTATCTCGGAAACCATAATAAATAGAAATTCGGTTAAATGAGAAAAGAGTTGTCGTTTTAAGAGCTTATGCAAGATATGCATTTGTTTTTTTTTTTTAAAAGGCCACTTCAGTTTTTCTTTCAGTTTGATACTTTATTTATATTTAATAATTTTTTAATACTTGAACGAATATTTCAAAAATTGCCATTCCAGAAAATGATAACTTCCATAATTTTTTTTAAAAAAAATCTTAGTTTAGACTTCAGTTTATGAAAATCAAGATATACGACTTTCTATGTATGCAAAAAGCGAATATATCATGCTTGAAAAAAAATACAGGGTATACAGGGTGGTTGATTTACCATATTTACCAATTATCAATATTAAAGAAAGAAGAAATAGAACTCTTGAGGCCTTTTATCGACGACAATCAGTTCAATCCTTGAGCAATAATGTTTTGAAAATCAAGAAACTGTGCATTCAACAAGAATTTCAGTATTGTTACTTTAAAACGATTGAATATTACAGAGATTGTTTATATACAGGGTGATTTTTATTCATTTTAGCATTGGTATCTCGGAAACCATAAGAAATAGAAATTCGGTTAAATGAGAAAAGAGTTGTCGTTTTAAGAGCTTATGCAAGATATGCATTTGTTTTTTTTTTTAAAAAAGACCAATTCAGTTTTTCTTTCAGTTTGGTACTATATTTATTTTTAATATTTTTTTAATACTTGAACGAATATTTTAAAAATTGCCCTTCCAGAAAATGACAACTGCCATAAAATTAAAAAAAAAATATTTTGGTTTAGACATAAGTTTATGAAAATCAAGATAAACGACTTTCAATGTATACAAAAAACGAATGTATCATGCTTGAAAAAAAATACAGGGTATACAGGGTGGTTGATTTACCTTATTTACCAATTATCAATATTAAAGAAAGAAGAAATAGAACTCTTGAGGCCTTTTATCCAATGCTTACAATTTTTGGGAAAAATATCCGTTTCTTGTTTTTCATGTAGAATACATTTTTAGAAAAGATTCCACATTATATTCGAGGAATAGAAGAAGCCACTTAAAAAAAGTCTGAAAAATAATGATAATTACTTACTATTTTTTAAAAAATAATATCCCACTTCGATTTTACTTATTGCATTTTCAGTAAAGTGGACAAAATATGACACTTTGAATAGGTGTTGAATAGGTGATTCTAACTGTTTTTAATTTAATGTCAACTTGAAAATCAAAAACCCTTTATAACTTTGAAACTGGAATATTTTTAATTCTTTCTTAGTTTCGTGCGTGAATTTATGGGTAAGATGGAATTGGATTTTCATATGGAACACATTTTTAGAAAAGATTCCACATTATATTAGAGGAATAGAAGAAGCCACTTGAAAAAACTCTGAAAAACAATGATAATTACTTACAATTTTTTAAGAAAAATATCCAATTTCGATTTTACTCATTGTATTTTCAGTAAAGTGGAAAAAATATGACATTTTGAATAGGTGTTGAATAGGTGAATCTAACTGGTTTTAATTTCTACTTACTATATTTTGAGAAAAGATATCCAACTCCAATTTTACTTATTGCATTGTCAGTAAAATGGAAAAAATATGACATTTTTAATAGGTGTTGAATAGGTGAATCTAACTGTTTTTAATTTAATGTCAACTTGAAAATCAAAAGCTCTTTTATAACTTTGAAACTGGAATATTTTTAATTTCGTGCGTGAATTTATGGTTAAGATGTCGAAATTATTCTTTCTTTGTCATTTCTTTCTTCATTTGTGTTTGCTGGATTACCTCTCCTGATTTTTTTTGTTTTTCTGTTTGTCAAACAATACAAAATAAATTGAATGATTATTTATTCAAAATCTTTCAAGTTTTACAAAAATATTACACAGTGTATTCCATTTGAAAATCCAATTTTTATATTTTTCCCAAAACAAAACCATAATAAATATTCCTATGCAGTTAAAAATAAAACGCAGTTAAGAAACTTTTTTCTTTGACTTTTACTCCTATGTCTACTATCGTATCTAATATTAGTAGTAAAACTAACTTAACCTAACCTAACCTAATGTAACCTCTCTATCTGTATGAATCTGTAGGTATGCAGTGTATCAATGAATTTTCGTTGTTGAAATTTTTAGTTGTTCAAAAAAAATCTATTTGGTAAAACATTGATTATGACAAAAATGACTGAAATATTGTACAGTGTATTCCATTTGAAAACCAATTTTTTGTAATTTTTCCCAAAACACAATAGACCATAATAAATACCTACAGTTCAGTTCAGTTATAAATAAAACGCAGCTGAGAAACTTGTTCCTTTGACTCTTTCTCCTATGTCTACTATCGTATCTAATATTAGTAATAAAACTAACCTTACCTAACCAAACCTAACCTCTGTATCTGTATCAATCTGTAGGTATGCAGTGTATCAACGAATACATTTTTTGAATTCATTTAGTAGTTTTGAAAAAAAAAAACATTGTGTTAAAAACATTGATTATTTAAAAAAATGAGTGAAATAGTATACACACTATTCCATTTGAAAACCCAAATTTTGATATTTTGCCCAAAACACAGTAGACCATAATAAATACTCCTATGAAGTGAAAAATAAAACGCAATAGAGAAACTTTTTCTTTGACTTTTCCCATATGCCATACTATCATATCTAATATTAGTAGTAAAACTAAACTAACCTTACCTAACTTAACCCAACCTCTGTATCTGTATCAATCTTTAAGTATGCAGTGTATCAACGAATAAATTTTTCAGAGAGCGAAGATTTTTAATTTTTTTAGTTTAGAAAAAAAAATCTGGTTAAAAAACGTTGATTATTAAAAAAAATAATGAAATAGTATACAGTGTATTCCATTTGAAACCCCAATTTTTGATATTTTTCCCGAAACACAGTAGACCATAATAAATACTCCTATGCAGTTAAAAATAAAACGCAGCTGAGAAACTTTTTCCTTTGACTTCTCTCCTATGTCTACTACCGTATTTAATATCAGTAGTAAAACTAACCTAACCTAACCTGACCTAACCTAACCTAACCTATACAATCTGTAGGTATGCCATGTATCCACGAATAAATAATAAGAGCGAAGTTTTTTAAATTTGTGGTAGTTTAAAAAAAATCTATTTGGTTAAAAAACATTGAATATTAAACAAATGAGTGCTTCATGTTGTCATGATTTCTAAACATTCTGTTCATCGGACATCTCTTATTTTTCATTGATCTTATATTTTCATAAGCAGAAACTTGTATCCAATCAAATCAAAATCAAAGATAAGAAATCTCTCGCACATTTATACAGTGTGAGAGAGATTTCTTATCTTTCATTTTGTCGGATATATTATACTAGAAATATACTTTAATAAAAATTAGTATATATTTTATTCTATAATAAAAATAGTATCGATGTAAATGACAAACTGGAATTAGAATTTACAGGTCACAGGGCTAATATGAAAAACGCAGATTTATAGAGTGTGAGAAAGATTTCTTGTCTTTGATTTTGTAGGATATGTTATACTAGTAATATACTTTAATAAAAATTAGTATATATTTTATTCTATAATAAAAATAGTATGGATGTAAATGACAAACTGGAATTAGAATTTACAGATCATAGGACTAATATGAAAAACGCAGATTTATACAGTGTGAGAGAGATTTTTTATCTTTGATTTTGTAGGATATATTATACTAGTAATATACTTTAATAAAAATTAGTATATATTTTATTCTATAATAGTATGGATGTAAATGTAGTAGTAAAAATAGTATGGATATAAATGACAAACTGGAATTAGAATTTACAGATCATAGGGCTAATATGAAAAAAGCTTTTCATAATTTTAAACAATTTCATTTAGTGCGATGACAACAAAGTGAAAAGTCCATTAAAAATATTGATTACTTCATTGTAACGATTTTCATGCGGAATGCCATACCACGATAATCCTGGAAATTTATGTTCTTCACGTCAACGTAAATTACTTCAACGGTTATTGTAATTTGCGGAATTTTAAAAGTTTTTTGATGCAAATTAATTTACACAAAAATCCGCTTTATATGTAAATATGATGCATGGAATCACAGCAGACATCTCAATTATATGGTGCTTGTATTTAAACGAAATCCCACATTATCATGGCAATTATGGTGGTGGAAATTTTCCATTTTTAATTAGATAAACTCAAAAATACAGTATATTTGCACATGAAATATCATACTTAATTGTGTGAGTACAAAAAATTAGTCATGAAATTATATAAAAAATAATTAAATTTCCTAAAATTGAACGAAATCCCACATTATCATGGCAATTATGGTGTTATATTTTCCATTTTTTAAGAAGATAAACACACGTAATCCCACATTATCATGGCAACTATTGTGTTACATTTTCCATTTTTTAAGAAGATAAACTCAAAAATACGGTGCATTTGCACAGGCAGACATGAAATATCATATTTAATTGTGCGAGTAAAAAAATGTAGTCATGAAGTTATATAAAAAATAATGAAATTTCCCAAAATTGAACGAAATCCCACATTATCTTGGCAAGTATGATGTAATTATATTTTCCATTTTTTAACCAGATAAACTCAAAAATGGGGTGCATATGCACAGGCAGACATGAAATATCATACTTAATTGTGTGAGTACAAAAATTTAGTAATGAAATTATATAAAAAATAATAAAATTTTACCAATATAGTACGAAATCCCACATTATCATGGCAAGTATGGTGTTATATTTTCCATTTTTTAAGAAGATGAAGCCAAAAATATGCTGCAATTGCACAGTCAGATATGAAATATCATATTGAATTGTGTAAGTCAAAAATACGGTGCATTTGCACAGGCAGACATACAATATCATACTTAATTGTATGAGTACAAAAATTTAGTCGTGAATTTATATCAAAAATTATCAAATTTCCCAAAATTGAACGAATCCTATATTATCATGGCAAGTATGGTGTTATATTTTCCATTTTTTAACAAGATCAAGCCGAAAAATATGGTGCAATTGCACAGTCAGTTATGAAATATCATATAGAATTGTGTAAGTAAAAAAAAAATTGTCTTGACATATGTAATTCAAAAAATAATTAAATTTCTTAAAATTCTACGTTTTTAAATGATAAGCTATAAGCATTTATTTATAGGAATCGGTGTTTATATGGTTGTAAGAGTTTATGAAACTAAATTTAAATGGTTGTAAGAGTTTATGAAACTAAATTTATATGGTTGTAAGACTTTATGAAACTAAATTAAATAGTGAAATCACTTTTTGCCTTTTTCACAATAATTATTATGAAAAAGGTAAAAAGTAGCTTCGCTAAGAATAAGTTCGTGAGCATTGAAACTGTTTTAATTTTATTACATGGGGAAAATGTTCAATCACCTCTTATACAAAAATCAAGTAAGATATTTTTTTACACAAACATTTTCATGATCGGTATTTTGTTAAATGATGAAAATGAAAAAAATGATGTTAAATGATGTGAAAATGAAAAACATGATATTGTATGTAAAAGATCATCACTGATTTTTATATTTGTATTTTTTATCGTGTTTTTTTTTTTTAAGTGAAACCCAGTTCCATTTAGAAAGTGGTATCCAAAATCACCGCAGTTTCTCCAATTTTTTTTGGCCATCGAGCTTTCGAAACTGCTCCATTGTGCGGCTGACCCTCGCGCCATTGTCGGAGGGCTTCTTGGGCCCGCATGGCAGCTGCGGCCGCAAAGATGGTCGCCCTCCGCGTTGGTCCCCTCTGCCGGGGCCCTCGATGGGCCCCAGTGACGCCATCACGTGTAAACAAGACGGAGTGTGTTCGCGTCCGTCTGCGCCATTAACGAAAGACCGTCGAGTAAACACAAGTGATATTAGCCAGACACTAGGAGAAGACGTCCACGTTTACGAATCAGGCCCCATGCCAGGGCTTGCCTCCGTCAACATGCAGGCGAGGAGATTAGAAAGTTTTCCATGGAATGTGGACACCAGAGGCGTCAGCAAGCTGAGAAACTGATGGAGCTCTTGGTGATTGATATAGTCCATGTTAAATGTGCCAGTTTTGCAGTTTATAGATACATGATTGTTTGTGGGAGTAAGTATTTACGTGACAAAATCTAATGAAAATTTTAACATATAGACATGATACGTTACTAATAGTAGAAGGGCATCGAGTTATATAATCAGTTTTAAAAAAACAAATTGAAATATGTTGAAACATTAGAAATATTGCAAATTGTCAAATCAATCAAAAATAATGGTACTAAATTTTAAGTTTGAAACATTGAAAATTACGGAATACAAATCTCCATATAGAAGATTATCATTATGGTGTGATTTTAAATACTTGCATATGTTAGTTTTTAAGGTATATAGGGTGTGTTTTTAAGCTTGCATGTGTTCGACTTGCACATAACTTGAAATAATTCAGGCCTCACCTACGCACGATGTATCCTGCTTTATTTATTCAGTGCGGTCCGGTTAATTGACTAATCTTCCCGTTTACGGTGGAATAAAAATTAATGCGCCTGGCAATAAATCTCTAACCACTTGTAGGTAACGCAGCCTGTAAATACACCTGGTTTCATCATAAAACAATAAAGTTACGGCTTTATGATCGATTTGGCAGTAAAAGTAGTAAGGTGTTTATATTCTTAACAAATTACCGTTTTATTTGGTATTTTCCGCTACTGTGCGACGCGGGGTCGCCCCCCGCCCCCCCCAAAAGGGCGTTATTGTGTATGCTAATCAAGGAAGTTGCAGTATTAGAAGAGCCGGAAATTACATCGCTGGCAGGTAGACATCAGCTGCAGGATATTAAATCCGCGCCAACGTGAAATAAATTATATATTAATACGCGCTGTGCGGCGCCACCGTCGCCGGGGGTGGCAACCCCGGCCGCCCCCGGGATGTCCCATTTGTCCCGGATCGGCCGTTCGATGCAGAATTAAATGGGACGGTCGCTCGATAAGCCTCGTTTTTAATTAAATCGGGGGCAGGGAAGAAATCGCCGACTGGAGCGGAACGCTTGTTTATGGGACGCAGGGATGAGAGGTGCCAGAATAAACACGGGAGGAAATGAAATAATCGACAACGAAAAATCACATTGGATCAAAGCGACACACAGTTTTATCGAAACCTATAAAATGTGATACACACAGTTCTTAACGTTCTTACTTACATTTTGCATGTTATGAAAGTGACACATAAAAGGGATTAGTTAATAGAAAAAAAGACGAAATGCACAAACCACAAATATGAATTGGGCATTGGGTGAGACTGGTGTAGAACAGTGAATATCGTAAGAAGAAAAAGAAGAAGAAGAGGACGACAAAGAGGACAAAGAAGCAGAAGAAGAGGGAGAGGAACAAGAATAGAAAGAAGAGGATGAAGAGGAAGAGATTAAAAGGAAGAAGAAGAAGAGAAAGAATAAGAAAAAGAAGAGGAAGAGCTGAAATGGAAGAAGAGGAAGAGTAAGAAGAAGAAGTGGAAGAAAAAGAAATGAATTACAATCGTACATATAGTAATAGTACATATAGTAATAGTAAAAGAGCCCCTAAGCCCTTGGGAGATCATCCAAGGGATGGCAAGGGATATATGAAATAACTTAGATTTTGCATGTTATGAAAGTGACACATAAAAGAAATTAGGTAATAAAGATAAGCCAAATGCACAAAACAGAAATATGAATGGAAGGCATTGGGCGAGGTATGTGTACAACAGTGAATATTGAAAGAAAAAAAAAAGAAAAAGAAGAGGAAGAGGAAGAGGAAGAAAAAGAGAAAGAAGAAGAGGAAGAAGAATTAAAAAATATATAGTAATAGTAAATGGGCCCCTAGATACTCAATTCATAATTCATAATTCATAACTCATTTTATTTATGCTCCAGATTACAAACAAGAAGCCTCGCACAAGTCAGTCAATAATACACAACAATTGCTAACCATAAAATACAATGATATTGCTATCATTATCATTATTATTGATTTATTACTATATGAAATAAATTGTTCAATATTTCCGCAGAATACTGGTTGCCATAATTTTCCTTCTGGCCACACCATCAATAAACACCTAAAGGTACATACACACCAAAAGTAACACATAGGAACATTGTGTATATGTTGCTTGTTTCTGGAACTTGTTTCTAAATGTTTCTGGAAGTTTCTTGATGTACAGAAGAAACATTCAGAAACATTCAGAAACAAGTTCCAGGAACAATCAACATAAACACAATGTACCTATGTGTAGCTTTTCGTGTGGATATACCTTTATTACCTTTAGAGGATCAAATATAATCCTCAGCACGAAAGGTGCAACAGTTATTATTCGTGATAAGCCATGCCTTAAATATATGCAAATCACGAAATATCATAACAATTCCATAGAATATATTGAATCAGTTCACATCCTAATTAATGCCAACTCTGTAGAAAAACGAGTTATTTGTTTCAAATTCCATTATCCGAAATTTGCGAATATTTGCAATTTAAGAAAACCACTGTTTTAAGTTTTTCATATTTCTAGTGCAGTAGAAAAAATGCTGGACAAATATTGAATTGGTCTTGAATTTTTTAACGAAGAAATATAACAATTCCATAGAATATATTGAATCAGTTTACATCGAAATTGATGCCAACTCTATAGAAAAACGAGTTTTTTATTTTGATTTTCTTTAAATTTACGAATATTTGATATTTAAGAAAACCACAAGTTTTTTATATTTCTAGTGCAGTAGAAAAAATGCTGGACAAATATTGAATTGGTCTTGAATTTTGATTCATATTTGCGATTTTAGCATACTGCTATTTTGAGTTTTTAATTTTCTATGCAATAGAAAAAAAGTAATTCCAGTTTTTCAAATGTTGAATTTGTTTTATTCGTTAAAGAGCAGCATTACAAATATTGAATTTGGCTTGAATTTTGATATAGTTTTGCAGTTTAGAGATGGACGTCAGACATCTATTGACATCAGAAATCTGTTGACATCAGACATTCTATCATTTTGTCATCAAACATCTGTTGACATCAGACATTCAATCATTTTGTCATCAAACATCTGTTGACATCAGATGTACAACTTAGAGGATCAAATATAATCCTCAGCATAAAAGATTGTACAAGAATTATTATTCGTGATCAGCGATGCCTTAAAAATATACAGATAACGAAATAACATAACCATTCCTTAGAATATATTGATCAGTTGATATCGAAATTGATGCCAACTCTGTAGAAAAACGAGTTTTTTGTTTTAAATTCCATTATTCGAAATTTGCGAATATTTGCTTTTTAAGAAAACCACTGTTTTAAGTTTTTCATTTTTCTAGTGCAGTAGAAAGAATGCTGGACAGCAGTACAAATATCGAATTGGTTCTATTTTTGCAATTTTAGAATACTGCTCTTTTGGGTTTTTCATTTTCCTAGTGCAATAGAAAAAAAAGTAATTACAGTTTTGCAAATGTTGAATTTGTCTTTGACGTATTTTTTATGTCATTTGCAATTTTACAAAAACACTGTATTGAGATTTTCATTTGCCTAGTGCAGTAGAAAAAATACTGGACAGCATTACAAATATTGAATTTGTCTTGATCGATTTATTTTTGCAATTTTAGAAAACAGCTCTTTTAAGTTTTTCATTTTCCTATTGCAATAGAAAAAAATCAAGAACAGGTTTGCAAATGTTGAGTTTGTCTTGAATTTTAACATATTTTTTATGTTGTTTGCAATTTTAGAACAGCTCTGTATTGAGATTTTCATTTGCCTAGTGCAGTAGAGAAATGCAGAACAGCGGTACAAATATTGATTTTGTCTTGAATATGATTTATTTTTTGCAATTTTCAGAAAACAGCTGTTTTGAGTTTTTCATATTCATAGTGCAATAGAATAAAATTAAGGACAGTTTTGTAAATGTTGATTTTGTCGTGAATTTTTAGATATTTTTTATGTTTTTTGCAATTTTAGAATAGCTCTGTATTGAGATTTTCATTTGCCTAGTGCATTAGAAAAAATGCTCGGCAGCAGTACAAATATTGAATTTGTCTTGAATATGTTTTATTTTATGCAATTTTCAGAAAACAGCTCTTTTGAGTTTTTCATTTTCCTTATGCAATAGAAAAAAATCAAGGACAGGTTTGAAAATGTTGAATTCGCCTTGAATTTTGACAAATTTTTTCTTTGACTAGTAGAAAATATTTCAAGGCAACATTGCAAGCATTATAATTGTTAAATTGAATGTTTTATCCATTATATTTGTCTTGAATCTTGACTTATTTTTTATGTTGTCTGCAATTTTTTGAAACGCTGGAGTATTTCTTTTTCTTTGTGCTGTTGAAACATTGCAGGACACTATTGCAAATGTTGAATTGGTCTAAAATGTTGACTAATTTTTTAATATTTTTTTTTGTTTCGTTTAATGCAGGCATTAAATATTGAAGTTTTGTACTTAAATAATAATTCAAACTAAAATTTTCAATCAGAAAGATTTTACATATAACTCATCCCAAAACGGTATGGGTTTTTCACAAAGTGAAAAAAAAAGCAGAAAATAAGTGCTAATTATTTTGGGACGTAGGAACTTGAGAACACGTGCTATATTTATTTATTTACTTATTAATATCCATTGCAATACAATATGAAATTATATAGTTATAGTAATATTTATGCCAAATAGCAGTCTATGAAGATTTTTAACCTACAGTCATATCAGAATTTGGTGACTCACCTACTGAATTTTCAAAAAGTTCTTGTTATAATTGCATGGATCTGTTAGTAATCTTCATACATTGGCATAGATACAAGGAATTTTAACCTAACCTACCTAACTTAACCTACAGTCATATGGGATTTTGTAGAATTTTCTACTGAATTTACATAAAGCTCTTTTGACTATTTGCATAGATACAAAGATTGTTAACCTAACCTAACCTACAGTCATATGGGATTTAGTTGAATTTCCTACTGAATTTACATAATGTTCTTTTGACGTTTTGCATAGATTCGAAGATTTTTAACCTAACCTAACCTAACCTAACCTAACCTAACCTAACCTAACCTAACCTACAGTAATATGGATTTTTTTTTGAATTTCCTACTAAATTTACATAAAGTTCTTTTGAGTTTTTGCATAGATACAAAGATTTTTAACTTAACCTAACCTAACCTACAGTCATATGGGATTTTGTTGAATTTCCTACTGAATTTACATAAAGTTTTTACGACTTTTTGTTATGAATCTTTATATTTGATTGTTTATTGTATGTCGATTACTACACATTTATGATTACATACCTACAGTAAATTATGTATAGTTCAGTGACGAGAAGATCTTAGGGTGATCTTAGATGTCTGATATCAACAGATGTCTCATGTCAACACATATCTGATGTCAACATGTGTGTGATGTCCATCTCTAAATTGCACAATTAAATAAAAATTCAAGGCAAATTCAATATTTTAATACTGCTCTGCAACAAATAAGACAAATTCAACATTTGCAAAATGTAATTACTTTTTTTTCTATTGCAGGAAAATGAAAAACTCAAAACAGCAGTATTCTAAAATTGCAAACACACATCAAAAATTAAGAGCAATTCGATATTTGTACTGCTGTCCAGCATTTTTTCTACTGCACTAGAAAAATGAAAAACTTGAAACAGTGCTTTCTTAAAATGCAAATATTCGCAATTTTCGGGTAATGGAATGTAATGGTAATGGAGGAAAATGAAAAACTCAAAATAGCTGTTTTCTGAAATTGCAAAAATTAATCGAAATTCATGACCAATACAATATTTGAACTGCTGTCCTGCATTTTTTCTTACTGTACTAGAAAACTGAAAATCTTAAAACTTGCGTGCTCAAATTACAAATAAATTCAATATTGGCAATGCTGCCCTGTTTTTTTTCTGCTACACTGGCAAAATAGGTAATTTAAAATAGTGGTTTCCTAAACAAAAAACATAAAATTTCCAAATTCAAGATAAAAATGTAACTTTAGCAATATTACTGCATATCAGTATAATAATAATGTAATTTAAAATACCGTAGGTCGATAGCAAATTAAATTACTTTGCCACTACTGTAATTATAGTCAGGAATTGCCTTTTGTACTGCAATCTAATTACTCAAGTTTTGTTTGGAAAAAGTTATAACTTTGCAGTGAGGATTAAGTATACAAATATTTAACCATTTCTTACTTAGCCATTCTAGAATAAAACCTGTTTGGTAGAAAACTGCATATCGATTTGGTGTTTCTCACGTGTCGTTCAAATGTATTCCTTCATCATTTTCATAAATTTACATAAAATAATTATTGTAATCTCGAGACTGCAACGACTAATGAAGTAATTAATTAACTGTTGGACTCTCGGCATTTTTTTTTTATAATTTAATTTTACTATAAATAGCTTTTTATTAAAATGATTAATTATGCTACAAATATGTTTTAAATTTGAATACTGCTAGATACTCCATGAATACTTAAGCATAAATTAAAAACACACTTGACATTCTTGACAATTAAATTAACAATTACACACCAGACGTCATAACTCAATCGTAAAATAATGCAGTAATTCCAAGCAAACACCGTTGATTTACGGCCTTAATAACGCCCATAAAACCTTATAATTACAGTAAATGATAAAGTAAACACTCCATAAATCAACAATGTATCGATCCATTAAAAGTAGCCATCCACAAAATGTTAATCAGTTTTTTCTTCATAATATTTATATCAGGTTTATTAGATAACACTGAAAAAGAAATTGTTTATTGCTTTTTAATTAACGTTTTCTTGGGATTACTATCCCTAGATGTAATTTTTGATTTGTTTTTTATAGTATATAACGCCATTAGGCCGATATGTAGCAAATAACAGGCGCGGGTTGAAGTTTGTAAACCGAGGCGAAGCGAAGCGGAGCGGAGCGCAACCGAGGTTTATGCAACCAAGCCTGTTATTTGCATATCGGCCGTATGTTGTTCGATACTTTTGTAATACCTAAATTACAAAAACTGGTCAATTTATCAATATTAAATTTCAAAATTAATAAAGTAGTTATCCAGGCGCAATTTGATACCATAGCAACATCAACGGTTCAAATACAAACAAACAAATCAAAGTGAAATTAGAAAAATAATGTCAGATGTGCAAAGTTCTTCGTTTTGTGGTATCCCCGAAGATGTACTAAATGAAGCAAATGCTGCCAGAATCGATTTACTTCCCCAAAAAAGCAGCAGCAGGTATGAGAAGGAATATGAAGACTTTATTGCTCATAAATTTGCGTTGTCATTCAAATAACGTCCACGGCCGTTATTATAACGGCCAAGGCCTTTACGCCTGTCATATCGATCAAGCAGACAGTACTGATAAATGTCAATAACACAGAGGTATTACAAAAAAACATTAACATTACTACATTAACATTATAACATGAACATTATAGTATTAACATTATAACAGTAACATTAACATTATAACATTAACATTACAAAATAAACATGTTAACATTAACGCTATAACATTAAAATTATATAGTGATTGTTAAAATATTGAATTGGTCTCTTATACAATCCATTCCAATGGAAAATAGAGGCAAATATTTATAATTTCCGCCTTTACACAGGGAATAATTTAAAGTATTTTTTCCATTGTTATTATTATACATTAGTTATACAAGTTACTGACTGTAAAATATGACAGGATGATGAAACATCCATGCAAAAAATATTTAAATGCAAATTGTTACTACTTTAATTATTCATAAATCCAAGGATTTAATTTATCAGAATATGTACTCTAAACTCCAACAAAACAAAATCAATTACATGAAAAACATGCAGTGGCATATTACAAAATTTAATTAAATCTTGATTGAATGTACTCGCATGTGCCGTTTTTTCTCATAGCAATTAATCGGTGAATATTAAAAATAATTAGTAATCATCGAGAAAAACGCCTCCTGTTAAGTAAATGACGATCTCGCAGTGGTAATTATTTTTCAATACAAAACTTAATTCTCTGGTTAGTTTCAATTGGTAAATAAAACATAAATAAAGTTAGTAGAAATAATAATAATAGTAGTTACAGTAAAGTATAAGAATGAAGTAACCCATTGAGAATATTTTTTAATGTTTCTCCTCAGGTAATGAGAATATGGAAATAATTAATCCAGAATTTAAATTTCTAAGTAGAGATATGATTTTTATTTTAGTGCTGAACTATTTTTATAATTAATTTTAATAACAAATTTACAATTTAACAAATAAATTATTTCATGATTAAAATAATATTTTATTTATGAAATTTTAATAACTAGCGTACCCAAATGAATTTGAATTAATTATTATTATGGATGTAGGTACTAGAATTTAGTACTTATGTAAAATTTAAATTTTATTCAATGAAGTTATGTCAATTTTTATTTGAACATTCGACATGAAAGTAATTTATAATTATTTCATGATTAAAAACATATTTTATTTATGAAATTTCAATAACCAGCGTATCTAAATGAATTTGAATTATTTATTATTATGATGTAGGTACTAGATTTTAGTACTTATGTGAAATTTTATTTGTATTAAATGAAGTTAAGTCAATTTATATTTAAACATTCGATATGAAAGTAATATAGTATTACTTATAAGATATTTAAATTGATTCTTTTTTGTTACTGAATAATAAAGGGCCATAAGCCGATGCCCTTCTGGAATACTAATAAATTGGTTAAATGTTATTAAATATTAATAATTGTTAACACACAGTAGTTGATTGCAATAAAGTAATTACCTGTACAAATGATCCTTTCATTGATATTTTAGTCCATGTCCATGTAAAGTGTTAAAGTAACAATAGTAGTGATAAGACTGGAAATAATTACGTGACTTGAATGGAATTTATTTCCAGCCCTGCTTGGATTTTCGATGGACTCTACGAAGCAGTACCGCAGCGACCTCTCTCGGAAACATCGTGAACTGCTAACACCAGGAAGCTTCTTTTGGCACAATAAAACTTGCCACCACTTTATGGTAATAACTACCACTTTATGATAATAACTACCACTTTATGATTATACAGATTGTTGTCACTAAAATTATTTTTAGTTTACAGTTTACAATTCTTTTTAGAGTATCGAGGAATATGATTTACGCTACAGAGATACCAATTAAGTATAAAATAATGAACATATTCCAGCTTGAATTCGTTTAGGTTGATACCCTCACCCTATAATTAAAATTAAAGTTGGAATTAAACTAATTTCAAAAAATATATAAGTTTAAAGATGGATTTTTTGTCATTTTGTTTCGTAAAAAAACAATTTAGAGCCTCAATACTCTAAATAAACACAAAATATATATGATCTGGAGAATCATGGCTCTCAATAAATACAAAAATATTTATCAATTATTTCAGCATAATTATTCCAATGCACATTACAGTTATGATATTTTGAATTATTGTAATAAAATTATTAATAACAATTTATAGGCACAAAAGTCTCATCGATCTTACGTGAGGAGTATATAAAAAAATACTTTTAAACGCCTTCAAAAATTAAGTATTCAAATCAATCATTTCAGCATAATTATTCCAATGCTCATTACAGTTATGATATTTTGAATTATTGTAATAAAATTATGAATACCAAATTTATAGGCACGAAAGTCTCGTCGAGGAGTATATAAAAAAAACTTTTAAACGCCCTCAAAAATTAAGTATTCTAAGACCCATTTTCATTCTTTAAATTCGACCTTTTAGCAACTATCTTGGTCCTAGACATCTGTATATTATAGCTATTTATGGTATAAGTAAATAAAGTCGAATTTTATCCACGAAAAAACAGTTTAGCAGATACTGTTACCAGATAATGTTTTCGAGTGGATAAAATTGCTTTATTCACGTGTATCATACAAGATTTTTTCGTCATCAGAATTGAAGAATATGTGTCAAATCGTCAGGTGACAACAAGAATTTTAAGGATAGTACCTCTTTACGTATTTTTTACTTTATTCACGTTGTCAATGGTTATAGTGAATAAAGTGAAAATGTAAACATTTTATTCACCCATTCGATTAAAGTGTTGTTTTAATGATGAGATTCAATACCTATACATAATGAGCATTTTAATAATGCGAATTGGAAAAAATACTTTCCTAACTTATTGCACAAATAGCTATTTAATATTTCTGGAATATGTCCCTTATTTAACTCCCTCGTTCAATTATAAGTCGGAGCCTTAACTCAAATGTTACGAGTACTATATTATATGTCTTGCAAAATCTAAAATTAATATACTTTGATGTAATTCACCCATTCGATTAAAATGTAGTTTTAACAATGGGATTCAATATATATATATATATATATATATATATATATATATATATATATATATATATATATATATATATATATATACATATATATATATATATATATATATATATATATATATATATATATATATATATATGTATATATATATATATATATATATATATATATATATATATATATATAATGAGCATTTTAATAATGCGAATTGGAAAAACATTTCCTAACTTATTGCATAAGTAGCTATTTTAATACTTGTGGAATATGTCCCTTTTTAACTCCCTCGATCAATTATAAGTCGTAGCCTTAACAAGTAGTTTTAATGATGAGATTCAATATACATAATGAGCATTTTAATATTACGAATTGGAAAAAATAACTTTTACCTTACAATGTTACAATGTTTATGTTATGTTATTTTCGTACAAAGTAACGTAAATCAATGGCAAAAAACTTTTATGTACAGTGAAAAAGTTCATTTAAATATAGTTATTTCCAATACGTAATGTTAAATAATAGGTTATTCAAACATAATTAATAATAATTATCAATAATTACTCACAATCATTATTATTGCAACGACCGATAATTGGTAAGTGTTAATAAAAACTTTTATCAATTAAAATATGTGCCTTCATTATTTCAACTACCAATAACAAACGAAGTTTAATCAAATTAAATCAATTAATTCGTTGCTGGGAGACTTCCAGCTTTACAATTTTTCATCTAAACTTAAATCGAAAATAAGGAAGGCAATAATTATTTTATTAAGTTTAAGGTTTTATACTATAATTACCAGTTATATATTTAAGGTTGTTATATTTAGTACTCACTGATAGAAAATTGATTTCTATTTTATTTTATTTCGCCTGACTAGTTTTGGTTATATGCAACCATCATCAGAGGCATGTATTAAATGTTTATTTTGTTTGAATTTTCACATTTTACGTGAATTCAAGATGTATGAACATTGAATACATGCCTCTGATGATGGTTGCATATAACGGATACTAGTCAGGTGAAATAAAATAAATAAATCATAAAATAATAATTACTTCTTCCAGTTATTATTAAATATAACAACCTTAAATAATTATTTCATTTCGTTTGGATCAAAAATCTTAATATTCAATAAAATTTCAGCTGGAATACAACTTTTATTACTATTGTATAATTTTTCCTTGAATATAGGAAGGAATTATGTAATAATATTGATGCTGCGTCAAATTTTCATTGATTTTTAACAGATTTTTTTTATTCTGAGATTCTGGCAAGCATTTTTTTGTCGAGTGAGATCTTTTCAATTTTTCAAGATTTTTTCCTTAATGTCTTAAGGAATTTTCTATTCCTTAGAATGGAATGAGTTGATTTTATCAGAATTTGTCAAAAATTACTTATAACATTATTTAAATCTTCAGTACAATCTTAAATAGAACAAAAGTTTTATCAAAAATTTGGCTAATTCTTAATGTCTTAATTTTCTATTCGTTAGAATAGAATGAGTTGATTTTTTTTAGAATTTGTCAAAAAATTCTTATAATTTATCTAAATATTCAGTACAGTCTTAAATAGAATAAAAGTTTTATCAAATATTTGGCTAATTCTTAAACGAAATATTATGGAAACTTTGCAATGGAGAGAAGTTTTAAAGCATTTGTTTTAGAATTGTGAAACCATGGTTAAAATTTTGACCTTCAATAATAATTGTGAATTTTGAATAATGAAACTTTAATAAACATTTCATCAAACATTTTTAAGGATATTAAGGATTTAATGTTTGAGTTTCATTGATTTTTATTTGAATTTGTCATTTCATATATTCAATAACATTTCAGTTAGAATAAAACTTTCATGAGTATTGTATAATTTTTCCTTGAATATAGCAAGGAATAATGTAATAATTTTGATGCTGCGTCAAATTTTCTTTGATTTTTAACAGATTTTTTTTTATTCTGACATTCTGACAACGATTTTTTTTTCAAGTGAGATCTTTTCAATTTTCCAAGTTTTTTCATAAATGTCTTAAGTAGTTTTCTATTCCTTAGAATATAATAAGTTGATTTTTTTAGAATTTGTCAAAAATTTCTTATAAAATTATCTAAATCTTGAGTACAATCTTAAATAGAACCAAAGTTTCATCCTAAATTTGGCCAATTCTTAATGTCTTAATTTTCTATTCCTTAGAATAGAATGAGTTGATTTTTTTAGAATTTGTCAAAGAATTCTTATAAAATTATCTAAATCTTCAGTACAATCTTATTTAGAACAAAAGCTTCATCAAAAATTTGGCTAATTCTTAATCGAAATATTATGGAAACTTTGCAATGGAGAGAAGTTTTAAAGCATTTGTTATAGAATTGTAAAACAATGTTTAAAATTTTGACATTCAATAATAATTCTGAATTTTCAATAATGAAACTTTAATAAATAAGTCATCCAACGTTTTTAAGGATTTTAAAGACTTCATTTTTGAATTTTGTTTATTTTTTTAGAATTTGTCATGAATTTCTTACAAAATTATGAAACAATGTTTTATAGAAGCATTATGGTATTAACTTATTCAATAATATTTCTCAATTTTTAATAATTAAACATTAATAAACATTTCATCAAACATTTTTAAGGATATTAAGGATTAAATTTTGAAATTTCATGAATATAGCAAGGAATTATGTAATAATTTTGATGCTGCGTCAAATTTTATGTATTCAATGTACTTTTCTGTTTGAAATGTTTTCACATTTCAAGCGAATTCAAGATGTATGAACATTGAATACGTGCCTCTGATGATGGTTGCATATAACGAAAACTAGTTAGGTGAAATAAAATAAATAAATCATAAAATTAAAATAAATTTTCTACCAGTAAGTACTTAATATAACAACCTTAGATCATTATTTCATTTCGTTTGGGACAAAAATCTTAATATTCAATAAAATTTCAGCTAGGATAAAACTTTCATGACTATTGTATAATTTTTCCTTGAATATAGCGAGCAATTATGTATAAATATTGATGCTGCGTCAAATTTTCATTGATTATTAACAGATTTTTTTTAATTCTGAGATTCTGACAACATTTTTTTTTTGAGGGAGATCTTTTAAATTTTTCAAGATTTTTATAAATGTCTTAAGTAATTTTCTATTCCTTAGAATAGATTTAGTTGATTTTTTTTAGAATTTGTCAAAAATTACTTATAAAATTATCTAAATCTTCAGAACAATCTTAAATAGGAAAAAAGTTTCATCCAAAATTTGCCTAATTCTTAATCGAAATATTATGGAAACTTTGCAATGGAGAGAAGTTTTAAAGCATTTGTTATAGAATTGTGAAACAATGTTTAAAATTATGACATTCAATAATAATTCTGAATTTTTAATGATGAAACTTTAATAAATATGTCAACAAACATTTTTGAATTGTTGAATTTTGTTGATTTTTTTAGAATTTGTCATGAATTTCTTATAAAATTATGAAACAATGTTTTATAGAAGGATTGTGGTATTCATTGATTCAATAGTAATTCTCAATTTTTAATCATTAAACTTTAATAAACATTTCATTAAATATTTTGAAAGATATTAAAGATTACATTTTTAATTTCATTGATTTTTTTTAGAATTTGTCATAAATTTCTTATAAAATTATCTTAATCTTCAGTACAATCTTAAATAGAACAAAAGTTTCATCCACAATTTGGCTAATTCTTAATCGAAATATTATGGAAACCCTGCAATGGAGAGAAGTCTTAAAGTATTTGTTATAGAATTGTGAAACAATGTTTAAAATTTTAGACATTCAATAATAATTCTGAATTTTTAAAATGAAACTTTAATAAATATGTCATCCAATATTTTTCAGGATTTTAACGATTTCATTTGTGAATTTTGTTGATTTTTTTTAGAATTTGTGATGAATTACTTATAAAATTATGAAACAATGTTTTATAGAAGTATTGTGGTATTCATTGATTCAATAATAATTATCAATTGTTAATCATTAAACTTTAATAAACATTTCATCAAATATTTTTAAGGATATTAAGGATTTAATTTTTTAATTTCAGTGATTTTTATTAGAATTTGTAAACAATTTCTTATAAAATTATCTAAATCTTCAGTACAATCTTAAATAGAACAAAAGTTTCATCTAAAATTTGGCTAATTCTTAATCGAAATATTATGGAAACCCTGCAATGGAGAGAACTTTTAAAGCATTTGTTATAGAATTGTGAAACAATGTTTAAAATGTTGACATTCAATAATAATTCTGAATTTTTAATAATCAAACTGTAATAAATATGTCATCAAACATTTTTAAGTATTTAAACGATTTCGTTTTTGAATTTTGTAAACTGTTTTTAGAATTTGTCACGACTGACAAATGAAATGAATGAATTTCGTATAAAATTATAAAGCAATAATTTATAGAAATATTGTGGTATTCATTGATTGAATAATAATTCTCAATTTTTAACAATGAAACTTTAATAAACATTTCATCAAACATTTTTAAGGATATTAAGGATAATTTTTTTTAATTTCATCGTTTTTTTGTAGAATTTGTCACAAATTCCTTATAAAATTATGAAAAATGTTGTATAGACGTATTGTGGTATTCAATGATTAATTTTGGTGTGATACTTTAAATGAAAGCTGTGCGTGCTATCAGGTTTTGGGTCAAAAAAATGACACAATGATAAGTATTTGAGGATATTAAAAGATGCAATAAATAACCAATTAAAATTAGATTTACAGAGAAAAATATTCAGCATTTGCACCATTGATTGCAGGGAACAAATAACGTTCCAATTATCGGGTTTATCACAAATCCTTCAGACTTTCAGGATTATCAAATTACTGGGCATTTTCAGCAACTCCGCATTTAAAGCCACCCCATCCCAAACCTCATCCCCATAATTTTGCAGAAGACCATTAACCCGAATCTGTTCGGCGTCCATTAATCGAAAAACTTCGGACAATTGCCCCGAGGGAATTCAATTTAATTCGAGTTATAATTTTCAGATCCGCGAGCGGAAGAGGCAATTAGGGCTGCGACGGGGGGCGGCGCGGTGGAGGGGCAGGAGACCGTTAAGGAAGCGCTCGGCTAGCCGGGTGGTCCTTGCGAAAGGAGAGAGAAGAGGACGAGTATGGCGAAGAGGATGGGAGGAGGAGGAGGATGAGGAGATCGCGGTTTTATAATTAGAGTTCATTTGACTGAGCCGCGCTGAGGATGGGGAAAATAAGAAAATAATGGGGGCGTCAGCGTTTCGAGAGGAGAGCCGAAGATGTGGGCGATATTGGAGGTAATTGGAAGGGAAAGGAGGCGGTTTAATTACGCAGAACAACTGTTTTTATGTGTTGGTTTGTTATGTAAGTGTAATGTTATATTCAAGTGGTTACATGACGAAACTCCATCTAAATCTATAAATAAAACACAAGACTTGTGCACCGCACAAATCTATTGCAACATTTGTATTACATCAATCAGAATGAGTGAAACTAAAACATAACATTTTATTGTCTTTCAGGATTTCACGAACCACAAAAATTCGAAACAATTTATTAATAACTACATTGACGTAAATTTCTTAAAAGATTTTAGAATTGGTTTTAAAATCCATATTAATATTGTAATAATGAAAATCTCGCTCAATATTTATGTGCAAAAATATCACTTCATTCCACAATGTTCAAAATTCTAAGATAGTTTTCTAAGATTTTATAAGATAACATAAAAGGCCTCTAAGAAGCCCCATATAAAGAAAACTAAATGGAACCACAGTGATATATGAACACATAAGAGATATTCATGAATAATTATAAAATTATCTCTTCGTAGAAAAGTTCGAAATGAATGGATCAAATTTTACAAACAGGAGTAGAACCAAAGGAGTTAAATAATAAACTCAACACCCCTAGAGTAAAAGAGGAAGGAAAACATTGATAATATTCTGTATAATGCAAATATACGTTTAACGAAAACAAAAAAAATCTTTGAATTGTTCATAATTTTATAATAAGGATCCTTAAACAAATTTATATTTGTATTCCGTTATCATTGAAACTCAAGCTTTGAAACATTGTTTCACAATTCTATGAGAAAATAAAATTCTATTGAAAAATGTCCCTCTAGAGTTTCATAAAAAATGATGCTGAATATTTTTAGACGATTCCTTCAACATTCATAGAAAATGTTTGGAAGTTCATCAAAATATTGTTCCATTAAAACCTCTATGCGAAGATTTACAAAAACTAGTAATTTTACAAGATCTTCTTGGGAGACTTGAAATGTCATTCTATGACTAAATTATATAAAATTCTAAGACTCTACTACCAGATATTTATAGCAAATTTCCATTAATTTTATTTAATTATCAATAATTTCATGATTTTCATAAAAATCTAAATTTCATCTATAGCCAAAATAGAAAATATCACTTCATTCCCCAGTGATGAAAATTCTAAGATAATTTTCTTAGATTTTATACGATAACCTAAGAGGCCTCTA
Organism: Othius punctulatus; assembly: GCA_951805005.1. Classification (NCBI taxonomy): domain Eukaryota; kingdom Metazoa; phylum Arthropoda; class Insecta; order Coleoptera; family Staphylinidae; genus Othius; species Othius punctulatus. The sequence goes on from OX638145.1 coordinate 12,341,016, forward strand.
AGAAGCTCCATATTTTCTGCCATATGTTTCCCATATAGAAACATTTAGGAACTTTATAAGTACTAAAAATTAAGATTCCTAGATAATTCATGAAAAAAGCTTGATCTATAATACAAAATACATCTATGTGATATTCATGAAAAATTAAGGAAATCATACTGAAAATTAAGATTCGCAGATAATTCATGAAAAATGCTTAAAAAATCACAAGAATATATTAATGAAATTGAAAAATGTCATTCAATACCAAAATATAAAACGACGTGTCATAATTTTATCAAATATGATGAGAAGTTCTTGAAAATTTCACTCCATTGCAGAGTTTGAAAAGGTTCTAGAAATTTTCATAAGATTTCCATTGAATATTAGGGAAAAGAGTGAATTTCATCAGTATCAGAATTATTACTTAAATCCTGAATATCTTATATGTATAAATCCATGTACATGTATGTATGTATACATACATATGTATGTATGTATATGTATGTATACATGTACATGTATGTATGTAAATAAATATATTTGTTTGTATAGTTGGATAAAAATCACTCAATTTCCTAGCATAGTAATCGAAAATTTATGATATTTTTACTCCGTAACAATATTTGGCATTATATCGGATACTTTTATAAGATTTTTTAAGAAAATTTGGGAAAAATTAATCAAATAATCGATTCCCTACCATATTTCATCGGAAACTAATCAAAATATTAATTTAAATATCGCCCTAATTTAAATATCGTATATACCTAATGAGCAGAAGAGGGATGGATTATGTTATGTATGTTATATACCTACAGATATATCGATGGGATATTTACGAAACGTTAACAAAAATTAATTATTCCATGAAATCATTTACAGAAAGTGAAATATTTTTTCTACTTTGAATATTTTCAGTTTAAATAAGTTTTATCATTAAAATTGAGAAATTGTGAAATTTCAAACATTGTTTCATAATTCTATAATAAAGTCATGAAAAATTCTTAATATTTTTTCTCAATTGTAAAGTTTCGATAATCTTTCGAATGAAAATCAGCAAATATTTCAGTAGAATTCTACCCTTTCGGCCTAATTGTGTTATAATTCTATAACAAGTTTATGAAAAAATCTTAAAATTTTGTGTCCATTGCAAAGTTTCAATAATATTTCAAATGAAAATTACTAAATATTTCAGTAGGATTCTACCTTTTCGGCCTAATGACTTGCAGGCTGCAAAATATAAACCCACTGCGACAACTGAAACGCCATTAGTCCCAAAAGGTAGAACTCTACAAAAATTTCAATCATTTCTAGATGTTCATGAAAAATTAACAACAATTTACTAAAATGTTTAAATAATGTCTTATATTCGTAGCAAATTTCTCACTGAACATTAACAAAAATTCCAATAAATTCTAGATGGAAAATTAAAGACAATTAGGTACTTAGCATTAAAATGGTTAAACAATTTCTTATCCCATTCCTAGAATATTTCTGGAAAATTGATAACATATTTACTATACTGTATCAAGATTTGTAGAAAGTTACTTAAACATTCATGATTGTTTTGGGAAAATTGAGTGAAGTTTCTCATGACAAATAATTCATATTTTGCTCAATATCAAAATAATTAGCTATTTCCGTACCATTTGAGTGACTACTTCTCAAAATTATTAGATATTTCCGTACTATACGAGTGACATCTCAAAATTATTAGATATTTCCATACTATACGAGTGATTACGAGTGACGGTGATTACTTAGAAGGTAATAGCGGAAATTAGGGTGTAGTAATGCAAGTTTTCAACTTTTCACAATAAAATTCTTGGAACTTTTGGGTAGCACCTCGTATTCATGGAAATTTGATGGAAAAGTCTTGAAAATTGTTCTATTTAATATTTCCGTTACTATTCAAGTCACTACTCCTCAGAATTATTAGATATTTGCGTACAATAAGAGTGACTACGAGTGACGGTGATTACTTTGAAGTTGACAGCGGAAATTAAGGTGTAGATAACGTAGGTTTTCTGTTCTTCAGAATAAAGTTCGTGGAAAACTTTGGGTTGCACCTTGAACCTTGAATTCATGGAAATTTCAAGTAAAGTTTTGGTAAAGTCAAGAAACTTTTGTTCTTTTTAAAATGTTAGTGAATCTATAGATGCGTAGAAAATTGCTTGAAATATTTATGAAATAATATTGGAAAAGTTTCACTCTAAAACAAATTATTTTGGAAAATTGGGTAAAACTTTACTCGTTATCAAAATTAATAGTTAATTCCAACTATATTCACGAAAAATGTATGGAAAAGCCATTAAAGTTTTATTGTATTTACAGTTTTATTAAATATTAAGATGATTTCTGGATAATATCTTAAGATATTTATGTAAAATCCTCGGAAAACTAAATTTGCACTCTGAATGAATTGATTGCCAAAATTTGCAGATTTTTTTAATGAATTTAAAAGAACTTTACTCGGCGTCAAACTGATTAGACAATTTCTCAATGTACTCATAGAAAATTTCTGGAAAATGCATGCAAATGGGGTTTTATTTAAGACATTGACAATACATTATTTTATAAATTATTGCCAATTTTACCCAGTATCAAAATTATAGCATAATTTTTCTTACTTTTCCTTACTACTAATCCTTCATTACCAATTTTCATGATTTTATTGTCAAAGAAAATATGGGTGTATGAAAGACATATGATTTTGTTCTGTTCACATTTTGATTGAATATTATGATGATTCATTCCTTTTTTTTTTAAGAAATGCAAGAAATAGTTTGGGAAATTTTACTCGAACCAAATTTGTTGTCAAAATTAAAAAGAATATTATAAAAATCATTGAAAGTTTTACGCAATATTATCATTATTGGATAATTCCACAATAAAGTCATGTAAAATTCTAGGAAAAGCCATGAAAATGTTGTTCTGCTTTAAATTTTACTGCTTATTCAGATTTGTACCACATATCGTAAGACTTTCATGTAATTTTTTTGGAAAATTTATTAAAATTTCACTAGAAAAACAAAAGGGTTACCAAACTTATAAAAACATTTGTTTAAAAATCAATGAACATATTACGCAGTATCAAAATTATAATAATTCTTAACTACATTCAAGGAAAATATATAAAAAGTTATTAAAGTTTTGTGCTATATACAATTTTATTGAATATTATGATCATTTATTATAATTTTTGTGATGTTTTGGTTCTGTTCTAAATTTTACTATATATTAAAATTTGTAGAACATGTCTAAATACGCTCATGAAATATTCTTGAAAAATTTGTAAAATATCACTAGAAAAATAATCTTGCTTCAAATGAAATCAATCGTTTAAAAAGCAATGCAAATATTACGCAATATCAAAATTATGATAATTCTTAACTACAGTCAAGGAACATATATAAAAAGTGATTAAAGCTCGTTAAAATTTGACTAGCATAAGGTAAATAAAATAAGTAAATCGTTTATAAATCAATGAAAATATTATGCAGTATACCCAATTATAATAATTCTTTACTACATTCAAGAAAAATATATAAAAAGTCATTAAATATTTGTTCTATACCCAATTTGATTGAATATTAAGATCATTGTTTCAAATTTGTTCAAGATGTTCTGTGATGTTTTCGTTCTGTTTTAAATTTTACTATATATTAAGATTTGTAGAACATATATTAACACTCTCATGAAATATTCATGGAAAATTCATTAAAATATCACTAGAAAAAAAAACGGTGGCCAGAATGAAAAAAAAAATCGTTTCATAATCAATGAAAATATTACGCAGTACCACAATTATATTAATTCTTATTAACATTCAAGGAAAATATATAAAAAGTCATTAAAGTTTTGTTCTATACACAATTGTATTGAATATTACGATCATTCTTCCTAATTTTTTTAAGACGTTCATGAAATATTCCTGGAAAATTTACTGGTACAAAATTGGTGTGTCTCAAAATGTCTTAAAATCACTGAAAATTTTACACATTATTAACATTATTATTAAAGTTTATGAAAAAGTCATGAAAGCCATGTTCTATTTGAAATTGTATTGAATACTTAGATTCGTGGATAATTATTTATGATATTCATAGATATTTCTTTGTTTAAAACACTCATGAAAAATTCTTGAAAATTCTCGCAAGTTTCGCTGAAAAAAATAATGTGAAATACTCTTAAATATTAATGAACATTTCTAACATAAATGATTAGATAATACCCCTTAAATATGGGCATATAAAAGATATGAAATATTTGTTCTGTTCACAATTTTATTGAATTTTAAGATGATTCGTTCATATTTTTTTTAAAGAAATTCATGAAATATTCTTGGAAAATTTTCTCCAAGAAAATTTGTTGTCAAAATTAAAAAGAATCTTTTAAAAGCCATTGAAAATTTTACACAATAATCAAAATTATTGGATAATTCCACAATGAAGGCATGAACATTTTTTGCAATTAAAGACAAAATAAAAAAAAATCTGTGGTATTAAAATGTTTAGACAAATATCTTGTTTCGCCTGTACTGATACTAATGCAATATTGCACGTTTCGTCATTTTCATTATGTACTTGCTCATACCATCATGGTCTCTATAAGTACCTACTCCTCTCGAATAACAAATTGTTGACGTAATTTTGCATTGCATAATCTATCTTGGCTTATTACACGAATCCAATTAACACTCCTCCAGTCCCAGCAATGGCGTTCTTAATCTCCGCATTTATGAACGTAAATTGTTTTTAATTTTAATTCAACAAATTTATTCCGGCTTAAACGAGTGTCCCTGGCTCGTCCCACCCAACCAGCCCGAAGCCCTGCCATAATTAAAGCCCCGTGAGCGGAGAGCACACAATGTAATTTAAACAAAAGGAGGATCCAGCAGGGCATTGAGATGCAAAATAGGTTCACTCTTAATTAAACCCTGTCCCCCCATTCCCCCCACTCAGCCCCGTGTAGGTGAATTAACCCCCCACGAGGGCGCCCTAAACTGAAGGTTCAGCAGGGCTGAAGGGAATTTCAAATTTCTGGCTGTTTGCTGTGTTGTGCAGCTTTCCTGGTGATTTTACTTGAAATACACGAGAATTCTTTTATAATGGTATAGATAATATTGGTATATAAATTAATGATGATTTTACTCAGTAAACGATTAGTTATTTTTTTATTATAGTCAAGTAAAATTTATGGAAAATTCATGGAAAATTTAAAATAGAATTTTATAAAATAGAATTTAAAAGAGAATTTTCATGACCAAGATCAATTTTGGTAATAAATATTGGGTTCTATTTTAAATTTTCTTGATCAATAAATCGTGTAATGGTTGTGTTCAAACTTTGAATTATGATATTTGCATTAACAATTTTGGTATTAATAACTCTTGCTCATGGTAGTGGTGTATACAGGTACTATGGATTTGTTCAAATTTTGTATCATGATATTAGCATTAACAATTTTGGTATTAATAATTCTTGCTCATAATAAATGTGTGTATACCATGATTTTGTTCAAATTTTGAATCATGATATTAGCATTAACTATTTTCATGTTCATAATTCTTGCTCATGATAATGGTGCGTATGCTATGGTTTTGTTTTGTTCAAACTTTGAATTATGAGATTAGCATTAGCAATTTTGTTATTAATAATTCTTACTCATGGTAATGGTGTGTACATTATAATACGTTTATAACAAGTATACAATACCAATTTACAATGGCCATTTACATGGCAAATTCCATGATTTCCAAATTATTCACGCCATCTTTCTGCTCCCCCCATGGCTGGCTTATTAATTGGTGTATTCAAATCGCGCCAGCCATGAATTATTCACGCTAATTACACATCGCTGGGCGCGATTTTTTAATAGTAAGGGTCATTAGTGCCTAACGACCAAGCGCATGAAAATTACACACGTTCAAGCCGTAATTACCCTGGCTAATAGGCCACAAAAAAAATTACCTGATTTTTTTTACAAGGGTGTTATTACTACTTGCGTAAATGTTTATACGTTTATCACCAAGTTACAAGTACAAGTACGTACCAAGTAAAATATTTATTAATACGATGATTAGATGCAATTATTAAGTATATCTTATTAATTAAAAAAAAACACAGACTGTATAAAATTGCAAAAATAAAATTAAAAAAATTATGTATTATAGAATTATAACATTTTTTTCATAGAATAACTATAGAGTTAGAATATATATTCTATTTTTTTTAACTCTATTGTTATTCTATGAAAAAAATGTTATAATTCTATAATACATTTTTTTTTTTTTTTTTGCAATTTTTATACAATCTGTGATTTTTAATTAATAAGATATATTTAATAATTGTAATTGTATATATTTAATAAAATTAGAATATAATGAGAAAACCATTAGAATTAAAAAAACTACAACAATATCCTCATCTGATGATGAGGATATTGCTGCATCTACATCTATAATGCTACATCTATAATTCTTCTTCTCTTTTTGTATTTCATTACATACGTGTTTTTCTTAATGGAATTGTCTTCATCGTCCGATTCTAAGATTCTTCTTTTGTTTCTTCTTTTATTCATGGAATTTATTTCTGTGTTCTTTTAAAATTCCAAGCAGTTTTTTTTAATGTACTGAATTTTTGAGTAGTTAGTATTTACGTACGCTTCTGGACTGTTTTAACATTCACAAGAACGTTTTAACATTTAACAAGAAAGACGATTCATCAAGGTATTTTACTACATGTGTATATTTTTGTGCTGCTGGAAACTGGCGCTTCTGAATGTGGAAATGTGCGAGTCCTGCTCTTGGGAAATTGACCCAATTCATGGCGTTCGCTTTTATGCGCGCCACTTAATTAAACGCAATAAAATAATACATTCCGCGGAACGAGGAACAAGGAGGTCTGTGGGCCGTTTTCGGCGTTTATGCTATTAATTACAGCTTCGTCGACGCCCCCCATATTTACCCCCTGAGCGCCCCCTGTGCCTCCAAATTTACCCCCTTAGCCCACAGCTCGCTTTCATATTTGCCCCCCTATTTTCGCACAAATTCCTACCCTTAATTTGGCTTGTATCCTTATATGGGTGCAATCAAACTTTGACTCTAGTAGTCAACTGTTCACAAAATCAAGAGAGAATTCATAACAATAATTATGAAAAATAAATTGTTTCAGTTAAATCTGATTAATTTTCGTCATGAGCCAAACACTGAGCTTCTCGTGTTTTGCAGTGAGAAAGTGGTGGTTTTTACTACAACATTTTTCTTTTTACAGGAAAAGAAAAAGTCAACTGTTCACAAAATCAGAAGAGATAATAACGATTGTAATTCAATCATAACAAAACTATAGTTATGAAAAATAAAATGTTTTAGTTAAATCTGATAAATTTTTGCTCTGATCCAAACATTGAGCTTCTCGTGTTTTGCAGTGAGAAAGTGATGGTTTTTACTACAACATTTTTCTTTTTACAGAAAAAGAAAAAGTCAACTGTTCACAAAATCAGGAGAGAATTCACAATAATAGTTATGAAAAAAATAAATATTTTAAGCTTTTCACAGCTCGCTTTCATATTTACCCCCCTATTTTCGCACAAATTCCAATACTTAAATTGACTTGTATCCTTATTTGGGTGCAATGAAACTTTGATTATATTAGTGAACTGTTCACAAAATTAAGAGAGAATTCGCAAAAATATTTATGAAAAATAAAATGTTTCACTTAAATCTGATTAATTATAGTTGAGCCAAACACTGAGCTTCTCGTGTTTTGCAATGAGAAAGTGATGGATTTTACAACATTTTTTTTACAGAAACAGAAAAAAAACAACTGTTCAAAAAATCAGGAGAGAATTTATAGCAATAGTTATGAAAAATAAAATGTTCAGGGGTGATTAATTTTCGCCCTGAGCCAAATACTGAGCTTCTCGTGATTTGCAATGATAAAGTGATGGTTTTTACTACAACATTTTTCATTTTTCAGAAAAAGAAAAAAGCCACTGTTCACAAAATCAAGAGAACACTAGTAATCATATTTATGAAAAATAAAATGTTTTAGTTAAATCTGATTAATTTTAGCCCTGAGCCAAATACTAAGCTTCTAGTGTTTTGCAAAGATAAAGTGATAAAGTGATTGCAAAGAGAAGTTACTACAACATTTTTCTTTTTACAGGAAAAGAAAAAATCAACTGTTCACAAAATTAGGAGAGACAATAACGATTGTAATTCAATCATAACATAACAATAGTTATGAAAAATAAAATGTTTCAGATAAATCTGATAAATTTTCGCCCTGATCCAAACACTGAGGTTTTCGTGTTTAGCAATGAAAAAGTGATGGTATTTACTACAACATTTTTCTTTTTACAGAAAAAGAAAACGTCAACTGTTCACAAAATCAGGAGAGAATTTATAACAATAGTTATGAAAAATAACATGTTTTTGGTTAATCTGATTAATTTTTGTCCTGAAAATTAAAATGTTTTAGTTAAATCTGATTAATTTTCACCCTGCGCCAAACTGAGCTTCTATTATTTTGCAATGAGAAAGTGATGGTTATTACTACAACATTTTTCTTTTTACAGAAAAAGAAGTCAACTATTCACAAAATCAGGAGAGAATTCATAAAAATATTTATGAAAAATGAAATGTTTCAGTTAAATATGATTAATTATTGTTGAGCAAAACACTGAGCTTCTCGTGATTTGCAATGAAAACGTGATGGTTTTCACTACATCATTTTTGTTTTTACAGCAAAGAAAAAGTCAACTGTTATTATGTATATTATTATGTTATTATACTCAATATTTTTGAGAAATAAAATGTTTTAGTTACATCTGATTCATTTCCATATCGAACCAAACACTGAGCTTCTCGTGTTTTGCAGTGAGAAAGTGATGTTTTTTACTACAACATTTTTCTTTTTACAGCAAAAGAAAAATCTGATGTGGGCAGCACATTTCTATAACTTATAACTAGTTTCTTGTTCGACCAATAAGTTATCCAAAGGAAATCACACGAGTGCAATGTACCTCAATTTACTGACCTCAGAAATAGATAACATTATTTTAGACAATTAAGAACATTTTCTAACGAAATTGTTAGAAAATTTACGATTTGATGAAACTTGGTGAAATACAACAAAATTGAATAAACATATTGGCAAGTTTATACTAACTTAGTGAAATACAACAAAATTGAATTAGAATATTGTCGAGTTTATGGAATTTCATGAGATTTTACTGATATTTGATGTCAAATTTATCATTTTATGAAAAAACCATATGTTGTACAATTTGCATTTTACTGATTGTACTAATTGCACAAAACACTCGAAAACTTTTAAAATGTCATGCAATTTGATAAAATATTTCACATGCCAGCAAATCTTCTATACACTTATGAACAATTTCTATCGAAATTGTTAAAAAATAAACGAACTTTGTTCACTTTTAGTAAAATACAAGAAAATTGAATAAACATATTAGCAAGTTTATACTAACTTAGTGAAATTCAACAAATTTGAATAAAAATATTGGCAAGTTTGTGGAATTTTATGAGATTTTATTGATGCTTGATGTCAAATTTATCAATTTATGAAACCATATGTTGTACATTTTGCATTTTACTGAATGTTCTAATTGCACAAAAACACCATGTTTTTTTAAATTTCATGCAATTTGATAAAATATTTCATATGCCAGCAAATCTTCTATACACTTATGAACAATTTCTAACGAAATTGTTAGAAAATTCACGAAATTTGTTCACTTTTAGTGAAATACAAGAAAATTGAATAAAACAATTGGCAATCTTTTATTAATTTAGTGTAATACATTAAAATTGAAAACAAATAGGGACAAGTTTATGAATTATCATGAGATTTGGTTGAAATTTAGTTTCAAATATATCAAATTATGAAGAGAGCAATATGTTCAAAATTTTGCATTTTATTTAATGTTCTGACTGCACAAAATACTCGAAAATTCTGAATATTTCATGCAATTTGATAAAATATTCTACATGTTACGAAAATTTCTTGACACAAGATATTTTCTAACGAAATTGTTAGAAAATTCACGACATTTGATGACATTTAGTGAAATACAACAACAAGTTTGTGGAATTTCATGAGATTTTATTGATACTTGATGTCAAAATTATCAATTTATGAAAAAGCCATATGTTGTACATTTTGAATTTTACTGAATGTTCTAATCGCACAAAACACTCGAAAATTTTTAAATTTCATGCAATTTGATAAAATATTACATATGCCAGCAAATCTTCTATACACTTAAGAACAATCCCTAACGAAATTGTTAGAAAATTCAAGGAATTTGTTGACTTTTAGTGAAATACTAGAAAATTGAATAAAACAATTGGCAAGCTTTTATTAATTAGTGTAATACATTAAAATTGAAAACAAATATTGACAAGTTTATGAATTATCATGTGATTTGGTTGAAATTAAGTGTCAAATATATCAAATTATAAATAGAACAATATGTTCCAAATTGTGCATTTTATTTAATGTTCTGACTGCACAAAATACTCAAAAATTCAGAATATTTCATGAAATTTGATAAAATAGTCTACATGTTAAGAAAATTTCTTGACACTTAAGAACATTTTCTAACGAAATTGTTAGAAAATTCACGACATTTGATGACATTTAGTGAAATGCAACAACAAGTTTGTGGAATTTCATGAGATTTTATTGATATTTGATGTAAAATTTATCAATTTATGAAACCATACATTTTGCATTTTACTGAATGTTCTAATTGTACAAAACACTCGAAATTTTTTAAGATTCCATGCAATTTGATAAAATATTTCACATGCCAGCAAATATTCAATACACTTAAGAACAATTTCTAACGAAATTGTTAGAAAATTCACGAAATTTGTTCACTTTAGGTGAAATACAAGAAAATTGAATAAAACAATTGGCAAGCTTTTATTAACTTAGTGAAATACATTAAAATTGAGTTAAATGCTCTTCTACTATATACCTAGGGAATCTAAGAGAAATGATACTGAAAATGATAATGAGAAATGAGAAATGATATATGAATTTGTTTTTAATTTAAAAAAGAAAACAACAAAATCATTTTTTTTTTGTAAAAAAAACTACATTTAACTTTTAAGACGATCTGTTGCCCAGGGAAACTATTTTTTGTAATTTACAAAAATGTTACTCTTGAAAAATCAGTTCAACTCACTTATCCGAATTACATACTCACGTATTACTCACTAAACGTATTATCTATTTTATCTTCATATGGATTTTATCCATTTTATCCATTCTTATATTATACTTTGTATGAATTGCTGTCATTCAAAAAACTGCTGCAATTTTATATATGTTGCTGACATGGCATTTTTTCCTAAATTTATATTATATAATTAGCAAGTCAAATTTTTAATAAATGTTATGGCAAAACATGCTATCTGCCATTTTTTTTTTAAATGCACTTTTGGCATTAAATGGCCACAAATAAAGTACACTTTAAGAATGAATGAACGAAGTATCTTTATTATACCTTTGTAGTATAAATAACTATGGCAATGATATGATACATGCTAATCTACATTTACAATTATAAAACTGTTTTTGCTTTTCCTGTAAAATAACAAAAATGGCAGATAACATGTTTTCCATAACACTACTGATTTACTCAAAATTTGACTTGGTAATTATATAATATAAATTTATGAAAAAATGCCAAGTCAGCAACATATATCATATTGCAGCAGTTTTTTGAATGATAGCAATTCATAAAAAAGTGTAATAACACAAGTATATAAAAATAGTATGACAATAGCTAGAAGATGTCAAAACTATAATCACTTATTAAAACATAGTGCTGAACTTTAAAATAATTAAAAAAATGTGAGAAAGTAGTCAGACAATGTGAGATAAAGTATTCAGAAAATATAAGATAAAATAGTCACAGTAGAAACTGTGAGATTGTATCATTTTAATATCGTCTGAAGCAAAATAAGCAAAAATAAAACTAATTACTGTTGATTTATAAGTCATAGCATTGACTGTCTAAATTGATTGAATCATTTTAATATCGTCCTAGCCAAAATAGGCAAAAATTAAACCAATTACTATTGATTTATAAGTCATAGCATTAACTGTCTAAATTATTAATAACGAATACGTTTTTAAATTAGAACTTGAAAATGATTAGAAAATGTGAAGCTGATCAGTTTTTGAATCGTCCTGGGCAAAAATAAATCCCACAACTATTGATTTATTGGTAAGTCTTTATTATCCACACTACTCTGGGTTAGGTAAATTAATTTTAAAAGTTATTGCTTACATTATTCGTAATGAATACGTTTACAAATCACAGCATTAACTGTCTACATTATTAACAATGAATACGTTTGAAAATTAGCGCTGAACTTGAAACTGACTAGAACATTTGAAATTGAACAAAAATCTGGCCAAAAAGCAAATCAATGATTATTGACTTATAAGTCGAAGCTTTATTTATCCATGCTAGACCGAATTAGCTAAATTAATTTGAAGAATTATTACTTACATTATTCGTAATGAATATGTTTACAATCATTGACTGTCTACATTATTAGTAATGAATACGTTTGAAAATTAGCGTTGAACTTGAACATGACTGAAAAATATGAAATTGAACAATAAAAAAAAAATAAAATCAATGATTTTTGATTTATAATAATATACTTATATATGATTATAAGTTGGAGCTTTAAATGATTAGTACTGACATTTTTCTGTGTTTCAGGAGACTTTGATGTGATTTCTTCGACGTAGTGATCCAAAACAGCAATCAATTTTAGCATAAGTTTGGCAGAAAATTGGCAGTAGAAATAGATCGATTTTGTATCCAATAATAATTTGAAGAAATGACGACTGCTTTAAAAACTACACGAATAAGGATAAAGACAAGAACTGCAGAAACAGCAATAGCAAGAACTACAATAAATACAGATAAAATATTAAGGGCAAGAACACAGGTGGAGTCACTAACTTCTGCAATAACATTGGGAACAACGAAACAAGAACTATAATAATAATAACCGAGTGAAATAGGGCTCCTATTTCACTCGGTTTCACTCTGAGTAGTCAATAGTTTATTTAACCAAAAACCATCGGAATCAACATAAGTGACAAAAATTAGCTATACCTACTAACAAAAATAAACCTTAACCTTTGGTAACCTAATCTAACCTAACCTAGCCTACTAATAACAATAAACCCAGATCAAATAATGGAAAAACCAGAAGAATGAGAATAATAACAACTACTACTAACAAACCACACGAGTATTTACAACAAAAAGAAGAATAACAAGAATAAGTACAACAATTAAACTATTACAAGAACAACAAGAACGTCAACAATGGAAATAATGACAGTAACAACAATATCAAGAATAACAATGATAAGTGTAACAATTAACCAATTACAAGAACAACAAGAACGTCAACATTGAAAACAACTACAGTAACAACATAAAGAACAGCGAAAAGAACTACAACTATAACAAGCCAGTGAATTAAGGCTCTGACTAGTCAATAGCTTCTAGCCAAGTGCCATATGAAAATTGTTGGATTTATTTCTAATACGGTATACCTAGTAGAGGTAGAGTTTCGAACCCACAACTATTTAGTAATCAGAGCCTTAACAACTCACTTATTATTATTGTAGTATATCAAGAATAACAAGAAGAAACAAGAATAAGTACAAGAAAAATATTAAGAACATCAAGAATATCAACATTGAAAACAACTACAGTTACAACATAAAGAACAGTGAAAAGAGGAACTACAACTATAACAAAAGAGTGAATTAAGGCTATGACTAGTCAATAGTTTCTAGCCAAGTGCCATATGAAAATTGTTTGATTTATTTCTAATATGGTATCTATAGTAGAGGTAAAAGTAGAGTTTTGAACCCACAACTTATTAGTAATCGAAGCCTTAACAACTCATTTATTATTATTCTAGTTAATAAATCATATTTCAACAGCAATTTAATTAATTTACTATGATATGCATGATTTTAATGAGTATGTCTATTTTAAATAAATTGCTTGCAATACAACTTATTATACAACAAAAAGTAGAGATTTGAACCCACAACTTTTTAGTAATCGGAGCCTTAACAACTCACTTATTATTATTCTAGTTAATAAGTCATAATTCAACAACAATTTAATTAATTTACTATAACATGCAGGATTTTACTGAGTATGTCTATTTTAAATAAATTGCTTGCAATACAACTTATACAATACAAAGTAAAGTTTCGAACCCATAACTTTTTAGTAATCGGAGCCTTAACAACTCACTTATTAATATTCTAGTTAATAAGTCATAATTCAACAGCAATTTAATTAATTTACTATGATATGCAGGATTTTAATGAGTATGTCTATTTTAAATAACTTGCTTGTAATACAACTTATTATGCAACATTTAAAAATACTTTATAGACAATTCATGTTCCATGATACTCTGATATGAATACTCGTTGCACACGTATTTTTTTTATCGATATTTCATGTTGCATGATCCTTGATTTATTATGTATTTTGTTTGTATGAAATATATTTGTAATTATAAGCAATAAATCTTTGATGTATTATATATTTTCCCTATATGAAATATATATTTGTAATTATAAGCATAATTGTTGCTGACAAATTACTGCAACTTGATACGAGTATTTGAAATTACAGTGAAACGTGTGCCATAAAAAGTGTGTAAAATCCATGTGTTACTTTTATTAATCCCTCTTGTTTTCAGAGCAATACTTAAGGGAATTGCGTTTAACAATTTTATGCTATCTAAGCTGTTATTGCTGGTCATGATTATTATTCTCGCTATAAAAATGTCATGTAATGCTGACTGCTATAATTTGTTTGGAGGTTTTGTGATTTATAGCACTCCTTCATACGCCGGTAATTAAACATTTTATGAATACACAACACAAGTCGTGAGTTTTAAGTAATTTATAAAAATGTTACAACAACATATTAATAGAGGATTTCATTGTTTCAAGTACATATAAATATTAATACGTTGAAGTAAACAACGCAGAAATATGACAGATCGCTTCATGAGTACAGTAATCAGCCATAGAAGTGAAAATGATGTTGTTAAATAAATAAATCACAAGGTAAACTAAGATCGAACTCACAACTACAAATAATAAGTCGAAGCCTTAAATTGTTGCACATCAATATCACACAAGCCTTACTAGTGGTTGGTATTTAGAAATCATGTCAAGGTATTTATATACCATTTCATCTTAAGGAGCAGTAGTATTATTATTACCATTATTAGTATTAATACCTCGAAGATGCAGTTTTTACAATCACTGACGACTGTAAATAATAAGTCTGAGCCTTAACTGTTACACGAGCGTTCTAATTGCTTTCAAGAACCATGTCAAGCAATTTCGTTAACATCACGTCTTAAGCAACAATAATGTTATTATTGGTAATAACATGGCTGAAGATACAGTGGAAATGCTATTTTTGCAACAAGCTTAAAAGGTTGCGGCGTGTCTTCGGCCCTGCCTCCATCTGCGGCTGCCCCGCTGAACTGCGACGCCCACGCAGTCCTGCAGGAACCTGCGGCCGGATATCGACGTTTTCCCGGCCCGGTTTGAAAATTTTCCGGGGCGGCCATCTTGGCACGTTTCCACACCGTCCCCGGTAATTGTTTAATTGCCTCGGGTAATTGGCGCGTAATTTTTACGATCGGATTTGGATCGGCACCTTGTAAATCTTCGCTTCGATTTTACAATTGAGTTACGATGCTGTAAAACCGCGTGTAACGTCCCCTGGCTGAGTGATTGCCGTCGCCGCGGTCCATTACTCTAATTGCTCGGTTACAGGTGAAAAACTGTAATTCGAAAGAGATAACGGCAGGCGTGGCAGTAAAATCTGACGAGGATCTAATAAAACATAAGCTTTGCCAGTGAAAAGTTTACCACTATTTTACGTTGGGTTTATAGGACTTGGAAATTAAGAGCCTTAATGGAAGTCAGCTCTCGAGGAAGCAGCAATTAAAAATTATTCCGGTGGCAGCAATTAAAAAATATGATTACTATCAACAAGTAGCAAGCAACAATTAAAAATATAACTAATACCAACATTTAGTAAGCAGCAATTAACAATATAATAGGCAGGAAAATTTAGTAGGCAGCAGCATTTATGGCATTGAAAAAAAAATGCAGCAATTGGAAATATGATTACTAATAATAAGTGCCGAGAATCGCTTCTTAACGCTGCAAATTAGCCATAGCAGCAGAAATAGGCTATCGTTAAACAAACAAGTTACATATTAATCATCATTAAATATAGCCCTATAGCTCTTGTTGTTTATAATTTTTGCCATGTACTACAACTTCTGTTAAAAATTATTTATTGATTGTGATCAAAATTATTTAAATTAAAAGCCAAATTTCCTTGAGAGTTTAACGTTCAATATTTTGGGCAGATTATAATTTTTATTATTTTGGGCAATTTTAGAGAAAGCTGCAGAAAACTGCTAGAAAAACGACGGAAGAGTAATGCCAAAATTTAGCAGCAGTAAAAATATGCTGAATTACACACCCCATTTTCATTCCATACATGACTTAAACTTGTATCCAGGTAAAACAAAAGTTATTAATAAAAAAATTATTAGGAATGCACCTCTCATCTTATCTCGTAAGTTTCTTGGCAAAGTTATTGATAATTGTTTTACCAATTTTACAAATGATTTCCATAAAAGTCAAATCATCTAAATAACCACTTCAAAATACTTTCCACAAAAACAAATTTATTACCTATAACGTCTATTAATCCTTTCGAATTAATTTCTGTGTAAACCTTGAATTCCAATGACACCTAATTCGTAAACTTGCTCCAAGAGCTGGATGGAACCGAACGCCGGCGTGGAATCGAAATTGCCGCATTATCGGCCAATTACGCCCGTTAATTTGGTATTTTTTAGCATATTTTGAACGCGCAGCCTTGAGAAATCCGTTCCACGGTCGCCAGGCATTGCATAATTGGCCACAAAAATCGAATGAATGATGATTCGACAGGCATTAAAAGTTCGCGTTGCGTAAATTCGCGGTGCTCATTTCGCTTGTAATTAACTTAATGATTATAAATGGAGTCCGGTGAACATAGAATGGATGGTTATTATTTAACATAAGTAAACCAAACATGTTATTATGCCTTATTAATAATAATTATATGCATGTGGCGAGCAATCTTTCAATCATCATCATCGCCATCATCATCATCACCATCATCATCATTATCATTGCTACGGAATCAGCTACGGAAACTCTCATAAGCTCCCTCCATAAAGAAGTAATAGAACTCAAGAAGAAGAATGGAATAAGAACAAAAATTTGTGCCTGTTTGGTCTTTCAGAGGATTCCTCACATTGACATTAGTCAATCAGTTGGAATCTGCTACGGAAACTCTCATAAGCGCCCTACGCTACCTAAGGAGCTAACAGAACTCAAGAAGGAGAAAAAAAGAATGGAATTTGAACAGAAATTTGTGCCTGTTTGTCCTTCAGAAAATTCCTCACAGTGACATTAGTTAATCAGTTGGAATCTGCTACGAAAACTCCCATAAACGTCCTATGCTCCCTAGGGAGCTAACAGAACTTAAGAAGTAGAAGAAGAAGAAGAGGAATGGAATTGGAACAGAAATGTGTGCCTGCTTGGTCTTTCAGAGGATTCCTCACAGTGACATTAGTTATTCAGTTGAAATCTGCTACGGAAACTCTCATAGCCATCCTACGCTCCTTAGCGAGCTAATAGAACTCTAGAAGAAGAAGAAGAAGAAGAAGAAGAAGAAGAAGAATGGAAATAGAACAGAAATTTGTGCCTGTTTGGTCTTTCAGAGAATTCCTCACAGTGTTATTAGTTAATCAGTTGGAATCTTCTACGGAAACTCTCTTTAGCACCCTACGCTTCCTACATCCCTAGGGAGCTAACAGAACTCAAGAAGAAGAAGAAGAATGTAATCGGAAGAGAAATTTGTGTCTATTTGGTCTTTCAGAAAATTCCTCATAGTGATTATAATTAATCAGTTGGAATCTTCTACGGAAACTCTCTTAAGCACCCTACGCTCTCTAGGTCCCTAGGGAGCTAACAGAACTCAAGAAAAATAAGAAGAAGAAGAAGAAGAATGTAATAGGAACAGAAATTAGTGTCTATTTGGTCGTTCCCCAATTCCCCACAGTGATATTAGTTCAAAAATTATAATAATATTAATAGTATAAATTAGGTACTAAAAAAAAGTCAGTAAATTTTGGTATCTCAGAAAATGCTCCAGAGATATTAGTTGAAATATTATTTTGTACATTATAGTACGTACCAAGGACATATTTATAAAAAAATTATCAAAAGAAATCAAAATTTTGATAAGTTTTATTAAAATAAAATTATATAATATAAATATACGTAGTTGAAATCACTTGCATGGGCGACGAACCCAAATATGGTTTTATCCAAATTTATATATATTTATTTATATTCCATTCAGTTAAATTATTGGATGGCATTGGCTAGTAATGATTCGTGATATTTTCATAAAATTCACAAAACTTTGAAAATCTGCTTAAAATTTCAGGACATTTTTACTGTGCCCAAATATGGTTTTATTCATTCAAAATTATATATATATATATATATATATATATATATATATATATATATATATATTTATTTATAGTCTATTCAGTTAAATTATTGAATAACATAAGCTGCCATTGATTCATGATATATTTATAAAATTCACAACATTTTGAAAATTGCTTAAATTTTCAGGACATTTTTACTGTGCCCAAATATGGTTTTATTCAAATTTATATATATTTATTTATACTCCATTCAGTTAAATTATTGGATGACATTAGCTAGCAATAATTCATGTTATTTTTATAAAATTCACAACATTTTGAAAATTGCTTAAAATTTCAGGACATTTTTACCGTGCCCAAATATGGTATTATCCAAATTTATATATATTTATTTATACTCCATTCAGTTAAATTATTGGATGACATAAGCTAGCAATAATTCATGTTATTTTTATAAAATTCACAACATTTTGAAAATTGCTTAAAAATTCAGGACATTTTCACTGTGCCCAAATGTGGTATTATCCAAATTTATATATATTTATTTATACTCCATTCAGTTCAATCATTGGATGACATAAGCTAGTAATGATTCATGTTATTTTCATATAATTCACAACATTTTGAAAATCTGCTTAAAATTCAGGAAATTTTCACTGTGCCTAAATATGGTTTCATCCAAATTTATATATATTTATTTATCTCCATTTAGTTAAATCATTTGATGATATAAGCTAGCAATGATTCGTGATATTTTCATAAAATTCACAAGATTTTGAGAATTTGTTTAAAATTTTAAGACATTTTCACTAAAATTACGTTAATTAAATTGAATGTGTGTGCGGTAATCACTTGGTGAAATATATTGATTAAGGAGATTTATTAAAAATCACTTGGTATAAGTTTCACATTTTTCATTTGTAGAAATAACTCTTTAATTGAATATGTATTGTTAGTATTATATTATATAATGTTCTAGTATTATAGTATATAATGTCAGTATTCATTTGCTCTTGAAAATGGTTTAACTACCGAAACAATTGTAGAGTTCAAATATTTCTTTTTAAAAATGTTGAAACTAATACCAACTGTTTTTACAACATCTTTCAAAGACCAGTCATGAAATTCCGTAAACGTTACAAAAAATCCTGAATCTGCTATAAATTTTAAGTTATTTTAGTTCGTAACAACAACAATCTCATAAATTCAACAGACTATCACACATTATCACATTTCATAAAAACCTCAGAAAATATGTCATTTCAAAAATCGACAAGATGAAATTTTCATATATATGCTCTTGAATATATCCTCCTGAAATACCCTGTATATGTGTATTTAGACTCTATTCAGTTAAATCATTGGATGACATAAGCTAACATGATATTTTCATAAAATTCACAAAATTTTGAATATCTGCTTAAAATTTTAGAACCCACTCAAGACTAGTAACTAATAAGACTCTAAATCCACAAACAAAATTTTCCTGTGTGGTTATTTTTGAAGTCATAAGCGTATAAAGTTGAATAAGCGTAAAGCGTAGAATGCAGTCCTCTCTTTTTAATACTTTTCAAAAAACTTCTGTGTAATCATTTGAAACGGTCCAAAGTTAAATAAAATAATTGTTGAAATCAATTTTTTAGCCCAAATTTTGAGAAAATAATTGGAATTTTCGACATATCTTTAATCTTTTGTAAAACAGTTGAATATTTTTCTGCAATCAATTTCGTTCTCTATCGGGACTAATAATGTACACTATGGACATTTTTTTTGAGACACCATGTGTATGTAAAATATTTTAATGTCAAACACAAAACAAATTATTATTATTATTAAAATCTAAAACATCTCCATTACATTTTAAATGTCACATACGTTGCAAAATTTGTTTGTCCCACTAATGTAGTACGTACATAATAAATATGTCATTTTAAAAATCGACAAGATGAAATTTTCATACATATCATAAAATACAGGTCTCAAATATTGTGTCCATCCTTTTTATATGTAACATACTACTAACCAATATGACTCAAAATCGACAAACAAATTGTTGTTGGGTTTAAAATTCTGTAAAATACGTGTAATCAATAAATATTTTGTACGCGTCTCGATTATTTCATCGTGCACATGGTAGGTGCTTTATATTGTAGGATGGCGACAGTAGCCAGGAACGTCCAACTTCTTATGATTTGCTATTATCCTTATTTCTAGAAATTCTATTCTAATTAAAAATATTAATAATCCCCTTATTATTAATGATTGCAAAAATCCTTATCTGCTGAATTGAATTAAGTATATTTTATCAACCATTAACTAACACTAAATAACCATTCGTACAAAATATTTGAAAATTAAGTTCCAAAACGATCAAATTCAATTCAGAACTTCCGAGTTCTCAAAACTTTGTAGAGGTTATAGAGGAAATAGAGGTTTTTGCCTCTATTTCACTTGATTTTTTCAAGCAAAAAAAGCATGTGGGGAAATAGATATTTGAAGTGAAGTAATATGCAAGTATGCAATTTTTAAAATTTTGCAAAATTTCTGCAAAATTTAAGAGGAACTATATAAAATTTTATGGAAATAGGGCCAAAAATTGTTTCAGTTATTTATGTCAAGTAATACAAGATTTCTAGTTTTCATAAATAAGGAAAATTGAAAGTTTAAACAGAGCTTTCGTGATCTGAACTAAATTGTGTGAATGATATAAAATGTTGTTGCAAAAATGTATTACTAGATACGTTAATATATTTTGCATATACTCGTACATATACAACATATTACAACATTTTACAACATATAATCTGTTCCATTTTTATGTTTAACCAAGTTGGTTCTGTTAGGGTGACTGTATTGTTGGCCAATTTAAAAAAGTCACTAGACTTGAAAAAATAGGTTATATTTACAAAAATAAGAAGTTATATTTTATTGTCAGTGGGAAATGTTGCCATTAAATTGAGTATCTATTGAGTACAGAATTTATTTGCTATTTTTATTATACAAAAGCAAATCAGTAAAATTATAATGTAAAATATAGTTGATGATTGGTTAATTAAAAAATAATTAAAAAACCAGCACACTTGAATGATTCAAGCAAAAATTTAATTATTTTAATATTTGGCAACGTTGTTAGAAATCTGACATTTAATTTTTTTTTCACTGTCATCATTTTTGTTGGTGTTCATGTGTAAAATTAAATAAAATGAAACCATAGCCTTCTTAGTGAAAAATAAAAATGGAACAGAGTTTACACATGCACAATATAGCACGTCAGATCATTTTTGCTAGTGTGCATGTGTAAAACTTTATAAAATTAAACCACAGCCTTCTTAGTTAAAAGAAAAAATGGAACTGAGTTTATACTCATACATTCTGGTTCAGGAAATCTCAGTTTTTGAAACAAAAGAATTCAGTTTTTGCGAAAATGTGGTTTTTGGATAAATATTGAGTTTCTCTTGCAATTTCAAAATTTACATATGAACTTGCAAATTCTTGATTCAAATTGTTATGTTCTTGTTAATACTAACTACAGAAAATGAAATTTATATAATGGATTAATTAAGTTAAGGCAACAAGTAAGAGAAAAATATACATTGGAAAAGTAAGACCCAATCACATACAAATAACTGATAAGGGTACAATGTGCCAAACGATGCCTAAGTACTCTGACCATTAGGTCGCCCTGCAAAGTATATCCAGAATCCAATAAGAGAATAACTAATTATATACTACTAATAACTAAGTATAAATAAATCTTAAGAAATAAGGCTGAGCTTAATAGCTTAATTAACAAATTTTAAAAAAGGTATACTCAAAAAAAGGCCACACACAATTAGAAATCTTCAGCTTACTCGTCAGTCTTTTATCTCTATCTTTCAGAAATAACTATAATTAAGTAAGACTATATCACATTGGAAAAAAAAGAGAAATCTGTACAGAGTAAGCTCAAACATTAGCATAGTTTAAATATAAATATAAAGACATTCATTAGTTCGTCGGCATTTTTTTATTTTATAAAATATTATAATATTATTGTAATATTTTTGGAAAAATATAGTTAAGTTCATGTTTATAAATACAAATAAATCTCGACATGACAGTTTTTTTAACTAGTTCAATGGGTGTCAAAAAATTTCAGAATAAACATAAAATTCCGGATGTACAGTGTTGTCAACAGTATTTTATATCAATATTTCTCACAAATACGTCCTGGGTAAGTTACTAACCACTTGCTTATTAAAAATTCATAGTTCAAAATGTAATTCAAATTCAAATTCAAAACGTTAATATTTGTCTTGCATTTATTCTAAGCTGCTTATCTCGGTTTTTGGATTTAGGAAAATGTAATTATTAGATGAATATTAATTTAACTTTAGCTTAAACATTGGCATAGTGTTTGTATAAATAAAAATATAAAGACATTCATTCGTTCGTCGCCTTTTTTTATTTAATAAAATGTTATAATGTTATTGTAATATTTTTGGAAAGCTATAAAAGTTAAGTTCATGTTTATAAATACAAATAAATCTCGAAATGACAGACAGTTTTTTTTAAATTAATTCAATGGGTGTCAAAAAATTTCAGAAAAAACATAAAATTCCGAATGTACAGTGTTAATATTTGTCTTGCATTTATTCTAAGCTGCTTCATGAAATCTCGGTTTTTGGATATAAGAAAATGTAATCATTAGATGAATATTGATTTTATTCGCAAAATTTTATGTTGTACCTAATATTAAGTACCTAATTACCGTTACTAATTAATTTAACAATTACTACGTAGGTAAAAAACAGACACAGGGTACTTTGTTAGTATCACTTAATCATGCTTCATTTAATTTTGCTCTACCTTCATGCTCTTAGATTTATGGCACGAAATTGTGGGACACCTTGTATACTGCAAATTGGATTGTTACTCTTAAAATTAATGTAACGAAGTGTATTTAAAGTATTTGTATTGAGACGTTTTTCAGCTTATACATTTATATGGAGACCTCATCTTCGTCTTAATTGCCTATCTCGTTAGTTGCCAGTTTGTGTGTAGAAAGTTAAGATGTTTCGTTTTACGATTCAGATGGGCTGCGTGGTCGTGCACCCTTCACTCGCCCTGCCTTTGGCGGCCGTCCCTAATTGCAGGGACCCAAGATGCCATTTATATGCAACACATATACCAAACAAAAAAAAAAACAAAACACGTCCGAGGATTCCTGAAAGGGCAGGTACGCTCACGTCTGCCATCACAAGAGGCGTCCTTGCGCAAAAAGGGCGCGCACGCAATAAAAATCGAAAGTCTCCCCGAGAGCCGTAAATAACCCCGTGGGCCAGGTCGGGCCGACTGTAATGGAATTTACAAACAGCGGGCAAAAAGTCCGGCCACGGTCATTTAAATATCTCACGCACACAGGCGGAGGAGAATAATGGCGAGCATATTCAAAAGGGTGCGGTATCAAAAAAATATATCCTTCGGAAATGAAAACCCCGGGGGCCGTAAAACCCCGGAGGGTCGACGGGCCCGGCATGACAATGCCGGACCCTGCGGGGTTAAACGGGCGTTTTCGCAACCCCCGGGACGCTTTTACTTTCCCGCTTATCGCGCGGAGGAGCTTTAATGAAAACTGTAAAGCGAATCTTCGGGGGTAATTAATTTCAGCCCTGCAATCTCGTTTGCGCGTCTCCCTGGCCGAAACGAAAATGAATAAAACGTCTTAATACACACACCGGCGAGGACCGGTCTCGATGCGGAGGTCGGCCGAAGGAAAAATAAAGGAGAGAACCACCGACAGACACATTAGATAGTGTAGTTAATGAAGACGGGCTGACAGATACGAGGTCTGGAACCCGAGAGCGGCACAGAGAACCGGCTGCTTCGAATAAATATGTCAACGGGCGGACTTCGCCTCGCCTTTCCAATTACCGAGATATCACCGCAAAAAGCGAACAAAATGTCTACTCACCTAAGATGGCCGTAGGGACAGATGGTAGATAATTTAAGATGTGACGTCTTGTTCACTCCATCGCGCCCGACGCTTTTCTCCCCGCTGGAACAACACAAGGAAAAAGAATTAAAATCGGCTCGCATTCCCACGCGAAGCAGACAAAGAATGCCGCTCCAATGATAATGGGAATTCTCGCTGCACAGATTGGAATCTGGATATTTGTAATACCCAATAGCTGCGCGGCATTTATTTAATTACCCACACACAAAAATTGATATTCTTCAACCCAGCAGAATAAGCCCACCGAGAAAAAAAAAACGGTACACAAAATGTGTAAACACCAAAACACCTCCAGTTTTGTGCTCGATTTTGAAAAATGTAACAACTTACAGCTATGACAATTTCATGTTTTCAAATAGAAAGAAATCTGTGAAAATTGTGAAAACCTGTTAATTTTTCAATAGATATTGCCCGAATCTGTAAATTTTTGCCAATTTTTGATATCCCAGTTGTAAAATGTATTCGCATTTTAAACCGTCCAAATCTGTAAAATTTTCAAATGAAACTGTCAAAATATGTCAAATACTTAGCTTCAGCTGTGAAAACCTGTCAATTTTTTAATATGTACTATCAAAATTTGTCTATTTTTGATGTCCCAGTGCAAAAATGTAAAATGCTATCAGATTGCACACTGAAAAAAGCAGTGACACAAAAATTAACATTTTTCAGTAGTGTTAAGTTTTGCTGATTTTTTTTGTCAACAAAATATTACCATTAATATACTGCTTGTAGCAATTCTTGTGCTATGAATAATATATTTTATGATTGTTTTACTTTATTTGTTAACAATAAGGTTAAAAATAAAATTATATTAAAAAAACTGTCTTTTAACAATAACTTTTGTATAGTGTCACTTTGTAAATCATTTTTTGTCTTCTTTCATACATTCGGTATCATTTTTCAGTAGTGTTAAGTATTGCTGATTTTTTATGTCATAAAAATATTACCAATTATATTCTGCTTATACCAATTCTTGTGCTATGAATAATATATTTTATGATTGTTTTACTTTATTTGTTAACAATAAGGTTAAAAATAAAATTATATTAAAAAAACTGTCTTTTAACAATAACTTTTGTATAGTGTCACTTTGTCAAATCATTTTCTATCTTCTATCATACATTCGGTTTTTCTGTTGTGTACGATAATATCTAGTACTGAGTCCAATAAGTGTTATAGGAGTATTTGAAAAGTAAACACAACCCAAACAAAATAAGCTTAAAATAATATTTCACTTTGTAATTGTTATTGAAAATCTATTCAATTTCAGTCTCGGTAAATCTTCCTATTATTGTTTTTGTGCAGTTTTTTTTTGTGCATTAGGCATACAAATAGTCAGAAATTTCTGGATTAGATTAGAAAATTTCGATTTTGAAAATTTTCATATAAAAGGTACTTTCTGTTATTATGCAATTGAAAGTAAATATTTGCTTGGTATGTATTACATACTAAGTATGCCAGTGTTGCATTTATTATGAAATTTTCACAGACTTTGGAATTTTGACTATAAAATCAATTCAATTTTGCAAAGTTTTCGGAAATGTCAGCATAATTTAGGATATATTATGACATATATGATAGCATATGTCAGGATTTTTAAAAATAAATGTATTCAATATAAGTACATGAAATATGATTTGTTAATGAAATTTTAGTTCAATTTTCGTCATTCCTGAATGGTCGTCATACTAGAAATTTCTCATACATTCATTATGAATTTTCACGAAAATTTTTAATACATTTCATATATCGTCATAGTTTCGAATATTGTCATTTTTTTCCACTGTTTTTGGAAACATATAAAACATAAAATTATAATAATTTCGTGTTCAAAAATACAATTAAATTTTGATGAGATTGGCAGATATTTAAAAACAAAATGTAGACTGAAAAAAGGTACCAAAAGTGCAAAAGCATCAGTATTTTTCGTCTATATTTTACAATTATATAGTACGTACCTACTAGTCCAATAATTTTTGTAAGTATTTGAAAAGAGAACACAAATCCCATAAAAAAACTGATAACAAAATATTATTTTATTTAAAAAAAGTATTTAAAGATATTCATGCATAGCCTCGTCATCATTCTTCTTCTACTGAAATAAATATAAAACTTAACATTATGATAATTTCGTGTTTAAAATTGCCATTAAATTTCAACGATAGACGCAGGTTTAAAATATATATATATATATATATATATATATATATATATATATATATATATATATAACTGAAAAAAACGTACCCTAAGTACCCATTTTAAACAGAAGTAGTAATCTAGATAAGCAGTTTTTTTTTCAATCGTTTTCATTATTTCATATTCATCATTTGTCACTTTCATCATTTGAAAAAATACCATTAAATTTGGACGATACAGGCAGGTTTAAAAAAAAAAATGACTGAAAAAACGTACCCAAAGTACCCATTTTAGACAGAAGCAGTAATCTAGTTTAGCAGGTTTTTTTTTCAATCGTTTTCATTGTTTCATATTCAACATTTATCATATTCATCATTTGAAAAAATACCATTAAATTTCGACGATAGAGGCAGGTTTAAAAAAATATATATATGTCTGAAAACACGTACCCAAGTACCCATTTTAGACAGAAGCAGTAATCTAGTTTAGCAGTTTTTTGTTTCAATCGTTTTCATTATATCATATCCATCATTTATCATTTTCATCATTTGAAAAAATACCATTAAATTTCGACGATATATGTTTTTAAAAAAAAGTACCCAAAGTACCCATTTAGACACAAGCAGTATGCTAGTTTATCACTTTTTTTTCAATCGTTTTCATTATTTCATTTTCATCATTTTTCATTTTCATCATTTGATCATCTAAAAGTTGAAGAGGTTTTTACAAATTCTTTAAATACTGATAAAAACAAAACTCTAAATATAAAATACTAAAATTTGAAACAAATGTTGCCACAAAATAAGTAAAAAGGCAAATGAGAGGACTATGATATTTTATAATATTTTATTTCATTTTAAAGGAGCATTGCAATGTTTTTGATTTTTTCTGTAGATTTTAGACATTTCATAAAATTTTGAAGGAATGTTATTAAATTATTACATGTTATTAAGTCCATCATTAATATTAAGAAAATTATGAAAAACATAAAAATGTATATCAATAAAAACAGTGTTCCAAATATTCTTAAATATAAATTATAAAGTATTGCAAGTATTACAAAATTTGTAAAAATGCATATCTATCGTGGAAAAAATTAAGCCAAGTCGAGCCAAGTCAAACAAAAATTAGTCTGCGAAATTAATAATTAGCAAGAAAACAATGACAAGCATAACAAACATTATTGAAAATTCTAAAACTGGTCATCAAATCATCAAAGATAGGTCATCAAATTTACCAATTTTTGCAGAATCGTTAACTCGGTAATGAAATATATACAAACATAAAAATATATGCCAATATAAAAACAGATATCCAAATATTCTTAATATATAAGTATATAGGCAGGTATAATATAAATTATACCTAAACAATTGTAAAAATTATAAAATTTGTAAAAATTCATGCCCATCTTTGAAAAAATGTAGCCACATAATAAATAACAGGAAAACTAAGAGGGCGTTAATATCTTATTGATATTAATGTACATTGCAATATTTTTCATTTTTCATTTATAACTTTATTGAAGCAATGTTGGATGTTGGGTAATTAAGTTCATCATTAATATTAAGTAAACTATAAGCAACATTCCAACATTGAACATTCAAAATGTTGGACTTGAATAAAAAACTGATCAAAATAAGCTAAAATAGAAAATCTACTTAGCCTAAATATAATAGTGACTATAGCCTGACATACATTGTACTAGTACTTCTGACAAATAAAAAATTTGTAAACACAAATTTAAAAAATGGTTCTTAAACCAATACCACTAATATATCATTTCAAAAAAGGTACCCAAATTAAGATTACATCATATCAAAGATATACAATCACTTAGATAACCTGTCATTTTTCTAAAAATATAATTGGATTACGAAATTTGCAAAGGGCTCATCTTTGGGCAGATTAAAAATGAACATTTTCGCTATATTTTCATGTATACATACTCTCCATTCAAGATGTTTTTGAGTCTATGAATACTCCAGTAATTTTGTTGGTAGTGTTTCGGAAAAACTGAATTCCCTAATGGAACTTGTAATTTTTTTAGGATTAGTTGTTTTCAATTTGAAGTTAGATAATTTATTTTTAAAAACATTTTCCCAGTAAAGTTTATATTATTAGAGATGAAAATGGAACGGCAGAAAATTATGTCTGACAATGTGGTAGGAATAAAATAAGAAAATGTCTAATAGGTATTGACACAAAAAAATATTTAACATCTATTGCATCACTGAATCAGTTTGTCCAACATGACAAAAAGAAAACCCAGTCAACTCGATTGCAAAAAGGTTGTGAATTGAATATACAGACTGAAATTTTGTAAAGACGAAACGCTCATATTTGGTTTCCATAGTGGTGAAAGAGTAATTTAAGCAAAATTAAAACTGCTCAAATAAGCCAACAGAGTGTTTTGAGGTTCAAAAATTAAATTTCAGGGAGCCCTTTTCGAAATTTTCAATTCAATTAGACAATTATTATTTCATGTTTACAAAGAGATACATCTGTACAATACAGGCTGAGAGACGTTTTCATTGCACGTTTTCGTTATCACAATTATTCTTACGTAAAGATGGGATAATTTCAAGTTTCAAAACAGAAAGAAATTTCGACAAAATTAGCTATTCTTTTTGAGTATCCAACAATGCCTAACACTTTAACAACAAAAAAACTGCTCAAATAAGTCAACAGATATTCATTGTTTTGTGGCTCAAAAATTAAATTTCAGAGACTCCTTTTTAAAATTTTCAATTCAATTAGACAATTATTTCATGTTTACAAAGAGATAAATCTGTAGAAAATACTCTGAGGGACGTTTTCAATGCACTTATTCGTTTTCAAAAATATATTTTCGTTAAGTTGGGATAATTTCATGTTTCAAAACAGAAACAAATCTCTACAAAATAAGATATTCTTTTTGTGAACCCAACATTACCTACTGATATTCATCAGTGCTTTACATTATTTCTTTCAATATATACTTATGTAAAGATGGGATAGTTTCATGTTTCAAAACAGATACAAATCTCGACAAAATAAGCTATTCTTGTTATGAACTCAACATTACCTTCTGATATTCATCGTGCTTTACATTGTTTTGTGGCTCAAAAATTAAATTTGGGAGAGCTATTTTCGAAATTTTCAATTCAACTAGACAATAAATATTTCATGTTTACAAAGGGATAAATCTGTATAAAATAGGCCGAGGGGCGTTTTTAATGCACGTTTCGTTTTCAAAAATATTCTTATACATTAAGATAGGATAATTTCATGTTTCAAAACAGAAACAAATCTCGACAAAATAAGCTATTCTTTTTGTGAACCCAACATTACCTACTGATATCCATCAGTGCTTTACATTATTTCTTTCAAAATATACTCACGTAAAGATGGGATAGTTTCATGATTCAAAACAGAAACAAATCTCGACAAAATAAGCTATGTTTTTTGCGAACCCAACATTACCTACTAATATTCATCAGTGCTTTACATTATTTCTTTCAAAATATTGCTAGGGTGCGTTTCAATTGTTTTTCAATTTTGAAAAAAAATCAGGAAAAAAGATTTCCACTACTACTGCAGTCTAACCTAACATACGAAAGTTTTTGTTTAACTATACACCTAACTAATATTGTATTTTTTCATCTATGTAGTCTTGTATATTAACTACGTTCCTGATTAACACCTCGTATGGTCATTTCTTCTGCCTTTTTTTAAAAGCGAGATTTTCTCCTGGAGCACCTCAAATCCGGATAAGTATACACAGTAACTATTTCATGTAACTACAAGAAAGCAAATGACCATTGGACATTGGGCTACTAATGGGTTAGTTTTTATTCAAATATCCATTACAGTAGAAAACAATTATTTTAAATTTCCACTCACTTTAGCTAAAATTTACATCACCTAGCTACTTCGGAGCTACTTCTGGCTAAATTCGCGGGGTTTATATCAGATCCTCTGCAGAGGCTATTTGGGCGAAAATTTTTAGGGCCCCATTAGCCGCCTCAGGAGCCACGTCCCGTAGGTGACGTTTATTTCGCACATTCAACACTTAAAACTCGCCCAGGATTAGGCCCTCGGGGTGCTAAAACTAACGGCTCGCACTATCCGGAGGGCCACCGTTGACTAACTGACGAGAATTATTAATAACGCCCCGTTAAAATGCCACCCTCATCACTTATTGAAACTACGATGTAACAGAGACGAAATTAAAAATACAGTCACGCAATGAAATGCGTACGGAGAGCTTGAAAGTTATGAGGAGCTTTCAATTGTTATTTAATACACCATAATCCAATGGGATGAAGGAGGATCAATAGAGGCAACTTTTACAGGTGTGGTAGATCGCCCCATGGCTATAGCAGCAAGAATAGGCCGTCGTTAAATAAACAAATTACTCACAAAAATTTGTAAAGATACACAAAATTTTTGTATCTTCACAAAAAGTAAAGATACTGAAATGATTCAGTATCTAAGGTCCGTATCTATAGTCAGTTCTTGAGCATTAGTACGACTAAAGTCGTATATATGGTTGCATATTATCTACATACGTTAATGCAACAAACGCCAACAAATATACGACTTGGGTCGTACTCAACGATACTATACTACTACAGATATATGGATACTAATAGACTATAGATATGGACCTACAAGAACTAAAGATGAAACATGTCGAGCTGGTCGCGGTCGAGGCCCAGGCCGAGGTCGACTTGGAAACAAACATCATCGAGATAAACATCATCGCACTTGCTTGATCCTGATAATTAATGTAAGTGCCACGCAACAATTCAGAGAGGTACAAGTTTCGTGTCCTTGTTTTCGTCCTGCTTCTGCATGGAGTTTGTTATTCATAACATTGAAACATATGAACATCATCATATGAAATAAAGCAAATAATCAAAGTAACTGCTAATACTAATTAATAAACCAGCAATCAAATCTAAACTGCGACCCACTTACTGAAATTGGCGATACAAATACATGGCTGGGCATCTCTTTCGGTGTTTCAGGCGTCGCGACGCCCCCCACCCCCGCGCGTCGTCTTTTGTTTATCGCCCGGCATATGTTTTTACGACGCCGGATTATCGTCCCAATAATAAATAACGGGGACGGCCGAGAACTGCTAATGATCGAGGCGTTTACGATTTATGAATGGGAATATTAATTGTTTTACGTGCCTCGGCAGCATAAAATCGGCAGTAAAGTCGTTTACTTAGTCGCTCGCCAGTCAAACGGTAGCTAAGATACTCGCCAAGCCTCAAAATAACAACTAAAATTGACAAAATGTTCAGTTTACTACCTATAAATACACTAGTCAACACAATGTTTGTCTCTTAGACGTAAATAGCCGATTCCGATAGAATTTTTTTCTTGATTTCAGAAATGTCAACAAAAATTGTAAGGTCTTTGGGATATTTAATTTTTTTTTCAAAATGTGTAACTTAATTTTATTCAGGATGCAAGACCGATTCCATTTGATTTTTTTTTTGGCTATACTGGATTCAAATTTCAGTTTGACAGCTACCGGTATCACTTTTCTAACCTAACTTTAACTGAGATCGTGTTTATGTAAGTAGATAGTGGAAAAACTATGAACATACATACATAATCCATCCCTCTTTTACCCACTGGCTGTCGAGGTAAACCTTGGAAAACCTTGGAAAACTATGTAAAAATTCCAAAAAAACGACCTCCAACATTTTTTGTTTGCATTTCGTACATATGCATAGTAAATAATTTCCGAAAAATGCATTTAAATTGAACACATTCGTGAAAATTTGTCGACCAAGTGATATCAGATTTGATGGCCAGATTTATTAACCATTAAAATACTAGTAAGTAAAATTGGCAACATCCTCAGTCGAACCATTAATGTCAAATTTAAAGACAGTTTTGGCAGTAGCATAGCTACCGAGCTTGCAGGACACTTCGATGGCGTGTCCATCAAGAGAAAATTTTGTGAAAATTCTTCGGTGAAGATGTGTTGTCGACAATGACCTGAAGGTTCTATGAAGGTTATTTTCAGAAGAAGTGTTTTCGGCAATGACCAGATGGTAATTTCAAGGTAATTTGCAAAAGAAGTTGTCAATAACCAGAAGGTTCTTTCAGGGTAATTTGCTGAAGAAGTTGAAGTTGACAATGTCCAGGAGGTCTTCGGCGAAGGAGTAAAACACTAGTAACTAAAATTGGCAAAATCGTCGGTCGGACCATTAATGTCAAATTTGAAGTCAGCTTTGCCAGTAGTACAGCTACAGGGCTAACGCGACACTTCGATGGCGTGTCCATCAGGAGAGACCATGTTTGTGAAAATTCTTCGCTGAAGAAGTGTTGTCGACAATGACCTGAAGGTTCTTTTACAGGCAACATCGAACCATAATTGCCAAATTTAAAGACAGTTTTGGCAGTAGCATAGCTACCGGGCTGACATGACACTACGATGGCGTGTCCATCAGGAGAGACAATTTTTGTGAAAAATCGTCGCTGAAGAAGTTTTGTCGACAATGACCTGAAGGTTCTATCTAGGTCATTTTCAGAAGAAGTGTTTTCGGCAATGACCAGAAGGTTTTTTCAAGGTTATTTGCAGAAGAAGTCTTCACTGAACAGAAGGTTCTTTCAGCGTAATTTGCAAATGTCCAAAAGGTTTTCGACGAAGGGACAACACATTCATCAAAATATGACGGCGAGTGGTATCAGATTTGATGACCAGATTTATTAACCCTTAAAATACTACTAAGTAAAATTGGCAAAATCCTCAGTCGAACCATTAATGTCAAATTTGAAAACAGTTTTGGCAGTAGCATAGCTACCGGGCTGACAGGCCACTACTATGGCGTGTCCATCAGGGGAGACCATTTTTGTGAAAAATCGCCGCTGAAGAAGTGTTGTCGACAATGACCTGAAGGTTCTATCAAGGTCAATTTCAGAAGAAGTGTTTTCGGCAATGACCAGAAGGTAATTTCAAGGTAATTTGCAGAAGAAGTTGTCAATGACCAGAATGTTCTTTCAGGGCAATTTGCTGAAGAAGTTGAAGTTGACAATGTCCAGGAGGTCTTCGGCGAAGAAGTAAAATACTAGTAACTAAAATTGGCAAAATCGTCGGTCGCACCTTAATGTCAAATTTGAAGACAGCTTTGCCAGTTGTACAGCTACAGGGCTAACACGACACTTCGATGGCATGTCCATCAGGAGAACCATGTTTGTGAAAATTGTTCGCTGAAGAAGTGTTGTCGACAATGACCAGAAGATTCTATCGACGTCATTTGCAGAAGAAGTGTTTTCGGCAATGACCAGAAGGTTCTTTCAATGTCATTTGCAGAAGAAGTCGTCAATGTGAACGATCATTTTTGTGATAATTCGTCGCTGAATAAGTGTTGTCGACAATGACCAGAAGGATCTTTCGAGGTCATTTGCAGAAGAAGTGTTTTCGCCAATGACCAGAAAGGTTCTTTCAAGGTAATTTGCAGAAGAAGTCGTCACTGAACTGAAGGTTTTTTCAGGGTAATTTGCTTAAAAAGTTGACAATGTCCAGAAGGTTTTCTACGAAGAAGGCTTTTTTCTTTTCCAGAAGCAGTAAGCAATTTTAATCAATCATAGTGGGGACAAAATATACACATAAAATTACATATCATTACCTGTAAGTACGCAGAGTTTCGTCTTTTAAACATTCGTTGTAGCTTTTAAGAATTATGTTATAACAAATTGCGCTTGCATAATGCACCTGAGATCTCCTGGATAATTTGTTTACAAAGTAATGACCAGAAGGTTCCTTCAAAGACATTTGCAGAAGAAGTGTTTTCGGCAATGACCAGAAGGTTCTTTCAAGGTTATTTGCAGAAGAATTCGTCAATGACCAGAAGGTTTCTTCAGGGTAATTTTCTGAAGAAGTTGACAATGTCCAGAAGGTTTTCGGCGTAGAAGACTTTTTTCTCTTCCAGAAGCAGTCAGCAATTTTTAATCAATCATAGTGAGGACATAATATACACATAAAATTACATATTATTAATATTAGGTAAGATTATTATATGTAGGTACACAGAGTTTCTTCTTATAAACTTTCGTTGTAGCTTTTAAGAATTATGTTAAAAAGAATAATTGCGCTTGCATAATGTACCTGAGATCTCCTGTATAATTTGTTTACAAAGTAATGACTAGAAGGTTCTTTCAAAGACATTTGCAGAAGAAGTGTTTTCGGCAATTAGCAGAAGGTACTTTCAAGGTTATTTGCAGAAGAAGTCGTCAATGACCTGAAGGTTTTTTCAGGGTAATTTGCTGAAGAAGTTGACAATGTCCAGAAGGTTTTCGACGAAGAAGACTTTTTCTTTTCCAGAAGCAGTCAGCAATTTTTATTAATCAATCATAGTGGGGACATAATATACACATAAAATTACATATTATTGCATAGGAACGCAGAGTTTCTTCTTTTAAACTTTCGTTGTATGAACACACAGTTTCTTCTTTTAAACTTTCGGTGCAGCTTTTAAGAATTATGTAAATAAAATGTAATTGTCTTGCATAATATACTTGAAATCCCTCAGATATCTTTTTTACAAACTAAGTCTAAGTCCTTTTCAGTTTTCTTAACTACTTAGTATTGCAAACCATGATGTGGTACCTAAGTGATTTCAAGTTATTTAAGTTTTTCTCTGTGTTATAACGAATTCTAAGTTTCTTTTTTTAACGTTTCGTTGTAGCTTTTAAGAATTATGTTAAAAAAGATAATTGCGCTTGCATAATATACCTGAGATCTCCTTGATAATTTGTTTACAAACTAAGTCTAAGTCCCTTTCTGTTTTTTTAACTACTTATTTTTGCAAACTATTATATAGGTAGGTAAACGATTTTTGGTTATTTAAGTTTCTTTCTGTGTTTTAACTATTTCTGTATTTCTACCATCTAAGATGAAGGGATTATAAATTATCTACGTCCCTTTCTGTATTTTAACTATTTTTTCTTATAAGTTTATAAGTTCTTATAAATTTCTTTCAAGAATAAGTTAATAAGTTCCTATAAGTTTCTTATAAGTATAAGGCTATAAGTAGAAACTTATTAATTTCTTTCTATGTTATAACTATTTCTGTATTTCTACCATTTAAGATGTAAGGGATTATCATTTATCTACGTCTCTTTCGGTGTTTTAACTATTTCTGACTTTTTACAAACAAATGATGCAATGGATTTTCAATTATTTAAGTTTATTTATATATTTTAATGTGATTTAATGTACTATTTCCTCATTAAACGAAAAATATGAGGTTATGCAAATGCACAAAATGTGGGACTATTAAATTTTTTATTCATATTTGAAGTTGTTTTACGAAGAAGAATTAGAAGACTTATTCTTGCAAACTATGATGTAGGTACCTGAGTATTTTTTAGTTATTTAAGTTTCTTTCTGTGTTATAACTATTTCTGTATTTCTACCAACTATGATGTAAAGGATGATCATTTATCTACGTTTCTTTCTGTATTTTAACTATTTCTGAATCATTTTTACAAACTATGATGCAATGGATTTTCATTTATCCAAGTTAATTTCTGTATTTTAATGTGATTTAATGTACTATTTCCTCATTAAATGAAAAATAGGAGGATATACAAATGCATAAAATGAGGGACTATTAATATTAGTCATTTTTAAAGTTTTTTTTTACCACTAATATACCATATCATTTCAAAAATGTACCCGATGTAAGCTTACATCATATCAAATAAATACAGTCACTTAGATAGCCTGTCGGTTTTCTAAAAATATAATTTTATAACAAATTTCGAAAAGGGAAAATTTCATCTCTGTGCAGATTCAGAATGAGGTACCCAATATAGGATCAGTCACTTAGATGCCTGTCTCTTTTCTAAAAATTTAATTTAATTACAAATTTCGAAAAGGGCTCAGCTCTGGGCAGATTCAGAATCAATATTTTTGCTATATTTTCATGTATATATATAGACTAAAATTTTCTAAGGAAGAAAGGCACATATTTGGTTTCCATAGTGGTGAAAGTACATTTCGCAACAACAAAACTGCTCAGATAAGTCAACAGATATT
The DNA here is from genome assembly GCA_951805005.1 of Othius punctulatus. Taxonomy (NCBI): domain Eukaryota; kingdom Metazoa; phylum Arthropoda; class Insecta; order Coleoptera; family Staphylinidae; genus Othius; species Othius punctulatus. The sequence goes on from OX638145.1 coordinate 12,377,838, forward strand.
CAATGTTTTGTGGCTCAAAATTTAGAGATTATTACAAAATAACAATAAATTGAAACATGTCAAAGGTAATAAAGTAGTAGTAGTATATTTCATAGTATAATGATCCTAGTGGATGTTACAGTGTAAAGTTTTTAAAAATAATAAAATTAGATTTCAATTATTAGTAAGCATTAAAAATATGACAGTAACTGAAATTTTCACTGTAAGCAACGAAATTTTGACGAAATAATTCAAATGGTTGCAAAACAGATTGAACATTTGGCAGTGTCCATTAAAAAAATGTCAGTATTTGATATTCTGATTGAAAAATTTGAAAATTTGATATTAACTACTGAAAATATCTCAATAATTGAAATGTTAACAAACATAACAGGCAAATTTAACAGTAAGCATTGAAAATATGACATCAATTGAAATTTGGAAATCATTACTGTAATCTTTGAAATTTGGCAAAATAATGGAAATAATTACACATATAATGAAATATAGGAAAAATAAAACTTAGTTGACATTTCACAGTGATTACTGTATACAGATATTACTGTGAAAATATGACATCAATTGAAATTTGGAAATCACAACTGTAATATTTCAAATTTGTGACCACTCAGACAAAATTTGGGAGGTAGCAATAAAAATATGACAGTAATAGAAAATTTGGTACTAATAATTTACAACACAAAATCAATCATTGGCATTTTAAAACAAAAAAAAAACAACAAATGTTGATAGTAATTACTGACAAAATTCACAGTGAGCAATGGAATATGCATTCAGGTGCAATAGGCATAAAACATAAGTCAACAGATATTCAGTTTTTTGTGGCTCAAAAATTAAATTTCGGAGAGCTCTTTTCGAAATTTTCGTCTTTCTTCTTTCGAAAGTCTAAGTCCCTTTCTGATTTCTCATGTACTTATTTTTGCAAACTATGATGTAGGTAAGTAAATTTTACTTATTTAAGTTTGTTTCTGTATTGAAACTATTTTTGTAGCTTTACCTACTATGATGTAAGTTGGATTATCATTTAGCTAAGTTGCTTTCTGTATTGCAACTATTTCTGTAGTTTTACCAACTATGATGTAAGGGATTATCATTTATCTAAGTTTCTTTCTGTACTTTAACTATTTCTAAATATTTTTTACAAACTGTGATCAATAGATTTTCATTTATCTAAGTTTATTTCTGTATTTTAATCAGATTTAATGTACTATTTCTTCAATAAACGAAAATTAGCACGATATGCAAATGCACAAAATGAGAGACTATTGCTATTTTTAGTAATTTTTGAAGTTTTTTTACGAAGAAAAATTAGAATACTTATTTTTGCAAAGTTTGATGTAGGTACCTAAGTAATTTTTAGTTATTTAAGTTTCTTTCTGTGTTATAACTATTTCTTTATTTCTACCAACTAAGATGTAAGGGATTATCATTTATCTATGTCTCATTTTAACTATTCCTGAATCATTTTTGCCAACTATGTTGGAATGAATTTTCGTTTATCTAAGTTTTTTTCTGTATTTTAATGTGATTTAATGTACTATTTCCTCATTAAACGAAAAATAGGAGGATATACCAAATAGGTACCAAAATCACAAAATGAGGGACATTTAATATTTTTAGTCATTTTTGAAGTTTTTTTACGAAGAAGAATTAGAACAGTTATTTCTGCAAGCTATGATGTCAGTTTTAGTTATTTAAGTATATTTGTGTGTTCTAACCATTTCTGTATTTCTACCAACTAAGTTGTAAAGGATTATCATTTATCTATGTCTCTTTTAGTATTTTAACTATTCCTGAATCATTTTTGCAAACAATGATGGAACGGATTTTCATTTATCTAAGTTTATTTCTGTTTTTTATTATGATTTAATGTACTATTTCCCCATTAAATGGAAAATAAGAGGATATGCAAATGCATAAAATGAGGGACTATCGATATTTTATTAATTATTATATTATTAATATTTTATTAATTTTTGAGAAAAAAATATGAAGAATTTTTGATCAATGTACAAAAAGATATTTACATTATTGTATTGTGAAAGTTGGCTACATGTTGCGCGAGTTTTAATAGAAGGAGTGCACATTTTTGAAGAAATAAAATATGAAGCAGAATTTTTGATGAATGTCCAAAAAACTATTTACATTATTGTATCATGAAAGTGGACTTCATGTTGCGCGAGTTTTAATCGAAGTAGGCACGAGTTAACGGATTTTGCGTTACGTTGATTCTATACATGCACAGTTTTCTTTTGTTCTAGTTCTAAAACGTGAGGACATATAATATGCACGCACATTTTTGTTCCTTGTTTGTTGCGTTACCTATAATTTGAACCAAATGTCAATTGCTTTCAAATTCCTCCATTTCAGCACCAAATCGGGTTCGGCTTGGCAAATTGCGCGCGTTTTTCCACGAAATTCGTCAATTAACTATCGCATGTTTCGCAACTCGCCCTCGATTTTACACTCCACAAACGCTGCATCTGGTGATTGTCCGAGTGCTGTGTATGGACCGAGCAAAGAATTCCAAGGTGAAACGGAAAAACCAGCCGAGAAAAAGCATGGCCGGATCAATGCCGCAGACTTTTAATGTTATCAAAGGTGAGCGATTGCCAGAAATTCTATGTTATCGTGAATCTCTGGAGCGGCACAGGAATGCCAGCTGCTAGCAAGAACTAGGTGCTCGTTAGTGTTTCTTCGAAATGAAAGTTGACTTCATGGAGTTTTAATCGAAGGAGTGCACGAATTCATGGATTTTGTGTTACGTTGACTCTATGGGGAGAAGAGGAAGAATTTTATATTGGCTGAGCTCAAATAAAACAAAATCCAAGTCTTATACACAACACAAGGTATGATAACAGATGAAAAACAGAGAAACAACTTGCTATGTTTTTAACACAAAATGGTAGGTTAGGTATTAGGTTAGGTATGTTAGGTATGTTAGGTATGTTAGGTATGTTAGGTATGTTAGGTATGTTAGTATGGTAGGTTAGGTATTTTGTGGTAAAAACATAGCAAATTGTTTCTCTGTTTTTTAATATGGACTACCACGTAGAAAAGGTCGAAACCATCCTGATGATAAAAGATTAGTTTACTATGTAATAGGTATTATCATTCAAATTGTTTTTTTAATAACCTTCTCATCTTCATTACCATTATCTTCATTTTAAGATCTTCATTACGCTCGGCCCAATTTTGACTTCTAGTGCACCTTTTCAGCTTTTCAAGTTTTTCAGCCGAAAAAAATGTTTCGCCCAATTCCGACCGTCCAATTTTTTAACAGACAAAATTTTACAATCCTTCTTACTACGAACTTCGTACAGATCATGCATAAACGGATAAAAATATAACGTAAAAAAGTCGCTCTCGGCCAGACCTCGCCATCTGGAGCCGGACCAGTTTTCTTTTGCTCTCGAGTCCTCGACGGGCTTTTCCGTCCGGGGGATTCTTCCAACGCATTACACGTCAAGTGCCGCAATAATATCGCGAGTTTATGTACAGGCGGCGGCCCCCCGGAGCCCCCCTGGACGGTAATAAACTCTTTTCGAAATATGTGAGAGCCAAGCGAATGGAGAACGCGTCTTGCAATTATCATTAACGCCCGAAGCCCGTAAATATCGATGGGATTCTCTTTTTGTGTTCGCAGGTAATAATGTTGCACGGGGCAAATGTTGGGATTGCTTTGGAAGTGGTTTAAAAGGTAAAATTGCTGCAAGTTGTTATGAAGCAGCTACATTCATGTGTAGGTAAAATAATTTTGGTACACATCCACATCACATCCACAATGTGATGATGTTCTTTATGTAACTATAATATTTTATAGAGTTTGTAAATTATCTTATATTTTAGAAAACTACATTCAAAAATTTGCAAAATATCATTTAAATAGATAGATAGAAAGATAGATAGACAGATAGATATATAGATAGATAGGTAGGTAGGTAGATAGATAGATAGATAGATAGATATATAGATTTATTGATTCGAATAAAAATCCAAATACATGATTTGCTATTTAGTTCGTACAAGTCAGGGGTTCTTAATTTAAAATTTCAATCACGATTACAAATTACAAATAACATTTAAAACGATACAGTAAATACGAGCCCATCGGCAAAGCGAATTAGCAGCATAACGCAAATTTATTCTCATTTTATCTTGGAAGTTACTCATGCAAAATTAAAAAAAATATCATAGAAACACTAAACAAAGCTACAAAATTGAAAAGAACGTACTACACAATATGTATGATACTATGAACTAACGTTATACTTCAAATGCAGTACTTTTTAGATGACTTTATTGTCCCACAAAACTATTATATGCTATCTCTAACTTTTTTAAACATGTATCATACATACTTTTCAGAATAGTGCCATTTTATCTGTTCAGTTGAATGTTTTCATCTGTTAAATTTCAGTTCAGTTGCATTGCAATAAAATTAGTTTTTCCAAGCCAGGAAATCGAGAAACAAGATTTTTTTGATGGCATATGCAATCAATATGGGCATATCGTCGTATCCTAAATATCTCATGGAAAGAACACATTAGTAATGAGGAGGTTCTGCAGAGAATGGGCAAGGAACGGGAGGTATTGGCCGCTGTGAAGATTGGGAAATTGGAGTATCTCGGGCACGTAATGAGGCATAGTGATAGGTACAGAATACTGCAACTGATTCTGGAAGGAAAGGTGATGGGAAGAAGAGGCCCGGGAAGACGCCGAATTTCATGGCTTAAAAATCTACGCCAGTGGTTTGGCATGACATCGCTGCAACTTTTTCGCAGTGCAGTGGACAAAGTGAAGATCGTGATGATGATCGCTAATATCCGGAACGGATGAAGCACGCCAAGAAGAAGATATGCAATCAGATGCAATTGCTCATAAAAAATATAAAACAAACCATTTATAGATAGATAGATAGATATATAGATATATATATATATAGAGAGATCATGTATACAAAATAGGAATAAATTGAAACATGTCAAAGGTAGTAAATTAGTAGTTTCAAATTAAAATTTGGAATTCATTACTGTGACTTTTAAAATTTGACAAAATAAGTGAAATATTTACACAAATAATTGAAAATTTGACAGCTAGCGAAGGTAATAAAGTGGTAGTAGTATTTTTCACAGTATTATGATCCTCGTGGATATTACAGTGCCAGGTTATTAAAAATAGATAAAATTAGATTACAATTATTAAGCACTAAAGCACCAAAAGTATGACATGAACTGAAATTTTCACTGTAAGCATTAAAATTGTGACGAAATAATTCAAATAGTTACAGAACTGATTGAACAATTGGCAGTGTCCAATAAAAAATGACAGTATTTGATATTTTGATTGAAATAACTGAAAATTTTATATTACTGAAAATATACTGAAAATATCTCAATAATTGATATGTTAACAAATATGACATCAATTGAAATTTGGAAATCATTACTGTAATCTTTGAAATTTGGCAAAGTAATTGAAATATTTACACATATAATTAAAAATTTGGCAGTGTCCATTAAAAAAATGACAGTATTTGATATTTTGATTGAAACAATTGAAAATTTTATATTAAGCACTGAAAATATCTCAATAATTGATATGTTAACCAATATGAAATCAATTGAAATTTGGAAATCATTAATGTAACAAATGTGACATCAATTGAAATTAGGAAATCATTACTGTAATTGTTGAAATTTGACAAAATTATTGAAATATTTGCACATATAATTGAAAATTTGGCAGTGTCCATTAAAAAAATGACAATATTTGATATTTTGATTGAAACAATTGAAAATTTCATATTACTGAAAATATCTCAATAATTGATATGTTAACAGATATGACATCAATTGAAATTTGGAAATCATTACTGTATCTTTTGAAATTTGACAAAATAATTGAAATATTTACACATATAATTAAAAATTTGACAGGTAGCAAAGGTAATAAAGTATATTTCACAGTATTATGATCTTACTGGATATTACAGTGTCAGGTTATTAAAAATAAATAAAATTTGATTACATTTATTAATAAGCACTAAAAATGTGACAGTAACTGAAATTTTCACTATAAGCATTGAAATTTTGACGAAATAATTCAAATAGTTACAGAACTGATTGAACAGTTGGCAGTGTCCATTAAAAAAATGACAGTATTTGATATTTTGATTGAAACAATTGAAATTTTATATTACTGAAAGTACACTGAAAATATCTCAATAATTGATATGTTAAAGAATATTACATCAATTTAAATTTGGAAATCATTACTGTAATCGTTGAAATTTGACAAAATAATTGGAATATTTACACTTATAATTGAAAATTTGGCAGTGTCCATTAAAAAAAATGATAATATTTGATATTTTGATTGAAACAATTGAAAATTTTATATTAAGCACTGAACATATCTTAATAATTGATATGTTAACAAATATGAAATCAAATGAAATTTGGAAATCATTACTGTAACTTTTGAAATTTGACAAAATAATTGAAATATTTACACATATAATTGAAAATTTGACATGTAGCAAAGGTAATGAAGTAGTAGTAGTATATTTCACAGTATTGTGATCCTAATGGATATTATAGTGCCAGGTTATTAAAAATAAATTAAAATTGATTACAATTATTAGTCAGCACTAAAAATATGACAGTAATTGACATTTTCACTGTAAGCATAGAAATTTTGACAGTTGGCAGTGTCCATTAAAAAAAATGAGTATTTGATATTTTGATTGAAATAATTGAAAATTTTATATTACTGAAAATATACTGAAAATATCTCAATAATTGATATGTTAACAAATATGACATTAATTGAAATTCGGAAATCATTACTGTAATCGTTGAAATTTGACTAAATAATTGAAATATTTCCACATATAATTGAAAATTTGGCAGTGTCCATTAAAAAAATGACAGTATTTGATATTTTGATTGAAACAATTGAAAATTTTATATTAAGCACTGAAAATATCTCAATAATTGATATGTTTACAAATATTAAATCAATTGAAATTTGGAAATTATGGCTGTAACTTTTGAAATTTGACAAAATAATTGAAATATTTACACATATAATTGAAAATTTTACAGGTAGCAAAGGTAATAAAGTAGTAGTAGTATATTTCACAGTATTATGATCCTAGTCGATAGTATAGTGTCACGTTATTAAAAATAAATGAAATTTGATTACAATTATTAGTACGCACTAAAAATATGAGTAACTGAAATTTTCACTGTAAGAATTGAAATTTTGACGAAATAAATCAAATAGTTACAGAACTGATTGAACAGTTGGCAGTGTCCATTAAAAAATGACAGTATTTGATATTTTGATTGAAAGAATTGAAAATTTTATATTACTGAAAATATACTGAAAATATCTCAATAATTGATATGTTAACAAATATGACATCCATTTAAATTTGGAAATCATTACTGTAATGGTTGAAATTTGACAAAATAATTGAAATATTTACACATATAATTGAAAATTTGGCAGTTTCCATTAAAACAAGTGACAGTATTTGATATTTTGATTGAAACAATTGAAAATTTTATATTACTGAAAATGCACTGAAAATATCTCGATAATTGATATGTTAACAAATATGTCATCAATTGAAATTTGGAAATCATGACTGTAATCTTTGAAATTTGACAAAATAAGTGAAATATTTACACATATAATTGAAAATTTGGCAGGTAGCAATAAAAATATGACAGTAATTGAAAACTTGGTACAAATAATTTAAAACACAACATCAATCATTGGCATTTTAACACACATAAAAAACAAATGGTAATAGTAAAAATTGACAAAATTAACAGTAAGCAATAAAATATGCAATCAGGAGCAATATTCATAAAAAAATATAAAACAAACCATTTATATCGAAAATGTCATTGAAAGAAATGAATTTGAATTGTGATTTTTTTAAATTTATACAATGATTTGTTGAAATGATTGAGTTTTGAGCTTTGAGATAAATTAAGAACAATATTGAATTTGGAAATACAAAAATATGTAAAATATACGGTCAGCATATAAAAAATCAAAAATTTCATAACTTGTACCAAAAATTATTAGAGAAATGTATTTGAGTTATGACTTTTGTTATTTGCGCATTAATTTAATAACAATATGGTTAAGTATAAGAAAATTCCAGAAAATGTTATCATTATTGAGGTTGAATTTTGAGACAAATAATTAACAATATTAAATTTTGATAAAAAAAAGTAAAAATTGTTCAGAATTATGAGCAGCTTTCAAATATTTATCAAAATTGTTATTGAATAGGCAATTTTATAGATCTTCAGTTGAATTTTACCTATAAAATCAACAACATTGTGGCTCAATTTTGATAACCATTTATATGATGTGTCCCAATATATTTAGATAATTTTTGCAAAATCTCTACCAGAGTGTAAATCTGTTACAATTTTGGAAGACACACCTGAAAAACTGCTGAAAATAATGGAGTAAGATTTTGAAACTAAGAATCTAGTTTTGATATGAGCTTGGAAAAATAATGACAACAATAGATATATTTTTTTTTTAACAAATTTCAAACTTCTTTGTCCGATAATGCAATATAAATTTATTTAAAATTATTCGTTATAATCCTGATAAACATAATGAAATGGAGGGATTTTGCAAATCTGTATTAAAATGTCTGTAAAATATCAACATTTTATGTTTCATTTTATATTCACAGACATATTTACATTGACGATAAAAATATTTGTGCATAACTTCCATAGACATAAATATTGCTATAATTCTTTCAACCGATTAATAGAGTTGAGAGATCTTATTATATATGTAAACTATTTTTGTTTGTTTTTATCATAGTAGGTAATAATAATAAAAATATTCTATACAATTTAGTTGTTTTTTTTTTTATAATACATTTATTTCTTAATAATCATTAATGAATAAATTAATGAAGGAATTATTTAAAGATTTTTTTACATTTTGTTCCATAAGCACGATACTTTGATATGCGATGTTTCCAGTTTTTTAAATTCTTATGACATATGTAAAGCTAGGATACATAATCCTAGGATAGATACTAGATACCGTTTGAAGTTTAGGGCACAAAATTTCAAACATTATCTCCCATTTCAAATTAGTACATATGGAAAAAATAAGATTAAAGTAAATAAAAATAAAAAATAAAAAAATTAAATAAAAATTACTGGAAAATTAATTTGAAAGATGTCTTATTTTTCTATCAAATTGTTTAAAGCCTCGTTCAATCTAATAAAATTATGCCAACGTTTCTACTAACGCTGCCCGAGTTGTTTTTGTCGTGGATGGTACATAAACATTAATTTAAATTACATGAATTTATTGTATTATCATTACAATTTCATAGCATAGTAATGTAACACATTGTGTGATCCCTCAAATTTCACAACATTGTAAAGGATCCATACAAAGCAAATTCTGAACCTATTCCACTATTATTAGTATATTTATTGTAATTCGTGTTATGAATCGAAATCATTAAACATTCAAGTTACCCAAATAATTACACCTTAACACCCACCATAAACGGGCACAATACACCTTTTCCCCATGCATCCGAAACTTTCTAAAATTTAAATCGCACCCTCGAGGATTTTACGGCCGCCCCTACAAGCCTTTCCACTTCACAACTTCCACCCTTGCCAGGACCACTCTCGCCTTTCCGGCCTGCAGGTTTAATGGGGGCCGCGCTTTTTCTGGGGATGACCTCCGCCGCCAGAATCCGTGGGTCACGTCTTCCCTTTTCGGCACTTTTTGCCTTCCTCGGGCGCGCAAAAGCGAAAGCAAACTGCCCATTGTCCGGCGGGCAATTGACACAGTTTTCTGTTAATGTGGCGATGCGTTGTCAAAATATTTCCAGTTTGGGTGTAAAGTGGGGTGCAAGAGAGTTGCACGGTGATAGTGTTCGGTGAAAGCTCGAAAGCGAAGTAACAAAATTCGGGTGGCGCGTGGCAGAAATGCGGAGAGTGATAGTCGTGAAGTGGCAAAAATGTGGAAAGAAATTTGGAATTTCAGTTGAAAATTGATTGAAATGAAGAGGATAGCTGAAAAGTGATTATTATAAATGTTGCTGTTTGGTTCAGCACACACTATAGATATTGGCTACGTGGAAATGTTTCTTATCTTAATTCAACATTTCATAATTCAACGCTGAAATCGATATAAATGAAGGGAGCCAAATCAAAACATAATGTAAAGTGCAATTTTTCAATTCTGGTTTAGAATTTTGAAAAATTATCATATTCCTTTATGTTTTTATGCTAAACATTTGAAGTCTTATCAGCAATTATAATCTTATCTTCATACATTCATTACTTTACTGCAAAAAAATAAAAAAATAAAAGCCTGACTAAATGGATGCACCAAATAAAGTCAAGTTTTGACAAAAATGTGTGTGTCACAAACTGCACTTTGATTTGAAGCTCTCAAAATATTTTTGTAAAATTATGAATTGTGGATTACATCCTTAGAGGATTAAATAGCAAAAATTATGATGGAATAAGTTCTAACAAAAACTCATTTGTCAAATACTGCATTTTAATTTGGAGCTCTTAACATATTTTTGGAAAATTATTAATTGTGGGGTCTTAGAGGATTAAACAGCAAAATTTATGATGGGATTAGTAATGTATGATTGAAGTAAATTATTTTGATAAAACATTGTGGAGGAACTTTCAAGACTTGCTGGCTATTTGTAGAAAAAATAAATAAGGAATACGTCAAGAAATAAAAAATGCAGCAACATTTTAAAGTTTCAGACCAAAAATATTAAAATTTGGTTAGGTTAGGATAGGTTAAGTAAATCCGCAAACAATACATTCGAATTATTCAAAACAGCAGAGTCGAATGCCCAATAAAAATTGTATACTCTTATATATTATGAAACATCAGAGAGAATTCTTAGTCATTTTTTATACTTATTTAAAAAAAATGTAATTCAATTCAATTCAATAATTCAATATTTTTTTAGTAATTAAAAAAAATAGGTATAAAACATCAGAAAGAATACTTAGTCATTTTTTCTACTATTTATTTTAACTGTTTTGTAATTCTATTCAATTCAATAGTTCGATATTTTTCAAGTAATTAAAAAAATAGGTATAGCAGCTTTATAGCTACGTAAAATTTTAACTTTGTGGAGTTAATACATGGGGATAAAAAATGTTTCATTTGCATTTTATTTGCATTGCAACTTGCAAACGTTAAGTGAAAATTGTAGAAAACTTACAACCATTATACTTAAAATTGTATGTATTGTATTGTATTTTGACCAATTTAAACATTTAGAATGTAATGTCATTAATAAAAATTGTATTCTATCTATTCTAACAAAAATGGCAATACAAAATATTCCAGCTATTTAATAATGTGCAAATAATTAACTTAGATTCAATATTTGGTTGACAAGGTAATTATAGTTATATAATAATATAATAATAATAATAATAATAATAATAATAATAACTAGATTCACTTACTTTTTTGTTCAGCGGAAAATTTTGAAAAAAAAAATTTGCTTAGACTCAAATATATCAAATAATATATCAATATTAATATGAATGAATATCTCAAATATGAAATTTGAAAGCGAAATTGTAAAGTGTAAGAATATGCAGAAAAATACAAGTCGAAAATCACCAACAATTTGGAAACTTACAGCGTTATTTATAAAAATTTAAACCGAGGTTTAGCGGTGGTTTAGCGATGTTTTACAAAGGATTACCAAGGTTCCTATAATTAAACTACCGTTAAACTGCGGCTTAATTTTTGTATGAATAACTCTGTTAGAATTTTCAACATTTTGGAAGTTATTCGGTTCAGTATTCGACTTCAAAATGTTAGCAATTTTCACAAGTTTTCTTTCGTGAACTTCAGCAAATTTTGAGGAATTTTCAATTTGGAATTATATCATTGTGATAATATGTTCGTGACATTTTTCTTAGCTTTGAATATTTAAATCTATGCTTGGATTCTAAATAGTCTAAGTAAATAAGTAAATGTTGGTGTTGTATGATAACTTTTTGATTTATTCGTGGAATTTTGCTAAATTCAATAAATTTCATTAAAAGTTGCAGATAGACATTTCATTAATAATTCACAAAACAGAAATTGCCAACATTTTATAAAAACAATTATCAAAACATCCACTAAAATTTCTCACATTTTTTTACAAATCGATCACATTTTTTTATTTCAGATAGGCATTTCATTAATAATTCCCTAAAACAGAAAATATCAACATTTTATAAAAATATTTATCAAAATATTTACGAAAATGTATCACATTTTTTTTTTACAAATCGATCACATTTTTCTATTTCAGATAGACATTTCATTAAGAATTCTCAAAAACAGAAATTGTCAACAGTTTAGAAAAATATTTATCAAAGCATCTACGAAAATTTCTCACAAAATTTATACAAATCAATCACATATTTGATTGCAGTTTGCTAGACATTTAATTAATAATTCCCAAAAACTAAAATTGCCAACAATTTATAAAAATATTAATCAAAGCATCTACGAAAATTTCTCACATTTTTTTTTACAAATCAATCACATTTTTTATGTCATTTTGCTAGATATTTCATTAATAATTCCCAAAAACTAAAATTGCTAACATTTTAACATTTCGTAAATATATTTAGCAAAAGATCTAGGTACAAAAATCTCTTAAAAAATCTTTACAATCGATCACATTTTTTAAAACATTTTGCTTGAAATTAAACTCTTATGAAAGTATGAATGAAATTCGTATCACATTTTCTATATAAAACGGAAATGATTTTTTTAAAGGTTTTGGAACTATTAGAATATATTTTGAAGAACTCTGAAGAAAATTAAAATTGTTTAATAAAACCGATAAAAACAATGAACATTTAGTAGGATTTAAATGAATTATGCAGAAAATTACAGGAATTTTAGGCTAACTGAAGAAAATTTAAATTACGAATACATGGAGTAAAACCCGAAATGTAAAATGGTTCAATGTTTCCAAGTCTTAGGCAGTAAAATATCAAAATTAATCTAAACACATTTGCAACGATGTGATACATTGGCATGTTCTTTTTTTTACATTGAATATGAAATTTGAATCAATCACATTTTTGAGAATGGACATGAATCAATAATTATCTCAGGCCAATTTTTCATAAACATATTAAAAATATAACTTAGGTCAATCACACTTTTGAGTATGGAAATGAATCGATAATTATCGCAATTTTTCAAAAACATCATTCATACATTCAACCTATTTATACATTCTCACATTTTTGAGTATGGAAATGAATCAATAATTATCGCAGGCCAATTTTTCAAAAACTTAACTCCATGCACTATAAATAAAAATAACTTATTTATACATTATTTTTGGAGGATATTTGAGTATGGAAATAAATCGATAAATATCTATTTTTTTCAAAAACATCATTCATACATTCAACCCATTTATACATTCTCACATTTTTGAGTACGGAAATGAATCAATAATTATCGCAGTCCAAATTTTTCAAAAATATGACTCCATACACTATAAATAAAAATAACCCATTTACACATTATTTTTGGAGGATATTTGAGTATGGAAAAGAATCGATAATTATCTCAATGTTTCAAAAACATCATGCATACATTCAACCCATTTATACAGTCTCACATTTTTGAGTATGGAAATAAATAAATAATTATCGCAGGCCAATTTTTCAAAAACTTAACTCCATACACTATAAATAAAAATAACCCATTTATACATTATTTTTGGAGGCTATACCTGGATATGGGTTTATGGGTAAACCAGAAATGTCAAAAACATCATTCAAACATTCAACCCATTTATACATTCTCACATTTTTGAGTATGGAAATGAATCAATAATTATCGCAGGCCAATTTTTCAAAAACTTAACTACATACACTATAAATAAAAATAACTTATTTATACATTATTTTTGGAGGATATTTGAGTATGGAAATGAATCGATAATTATCTCAATTTTTCAAAAACATCATGCATACATTCAACCCATTTATACATTCTCACATTTTCGAGTATGGAAATGAATCAATAATTATCGCAGGCCATTTTTTTTTAAACATATTGAAAATATAACTTGGGTCAATCACATATTTGAGTATGGAAATGAAACGATAATTATCTAAATTTTTCAAAAACATCATTCATACATTCAACCCATTTATACATTCTAACATTTTTAAATTAGGAAATGAAAGAATAATTATCGCAGGCCAATGTTTAAAAAATATGACTCAAAAACTATAAATATAAATAACCTATTTATACATTCTTTTTTGGAGGCTATACCCCATATATGGTTATTTGGGAATGTTTATATGAGTAAACAAATTTTAAATATACTGATAAAGTGTGGTATTTATCAAATCTGAATTATGTAATTACCAAATAGTCAAGAACATATCTAGAAAATGTGACAAATTTTTACGAAAATTTTCGATTCATTTTCATACTCAAAAATGTGAATAATTATAATTATCGCAATTTTTCAAAAACATCGTTCATACATTCAACCCATTCTAACATTATTGAATTTGGGAATGAATCAATTATTATCGCAGGCCAATTTTTCAAAAATATGACTCAAAAACTATAAATAAAAATAACACATTTATACATTCTTTTTGGAGGCTACCTATATATGGGTATTTGGGAATGTTTATATGGGGGGAATAAGTAAACAAATTTTAAATATACTGATAAATTGTAGAAATTATCAAAACTGAATTATGTAATTACCAAATACTCAAGAACATATCCAAAAGGTGTAACAAATTTTTACGAAAATTTAGTTGAAATCTTATTTCTACGGAAATATATATTTTTTAGATAAAATGTTGACGAAAGCTTAATATATATATATATATATATATATATATATAGTGATTTATCATTAACTGTGGAACAAGATAGAAAGTGGAAGAAGTGAAGTGTCAAAATCAGGATGAAAAAGAGAAGAAGACAATAGAAGATGACATGACAGAATTCCGCTGAATGTTTTTTTTTAATGAAACAAATTTGGATGAAGAGTTACAGGATCTTACTGGATTTTCGATAAGTATTTTGTATCAAATCTTAATGTGCTGTACGATCTAATTTTTGCTGAGATTGTTAGAATATCAGTGAAAATTTTGATTCCAAAAGACAAATAATTTTAATTATTTTTGTGTTTTTCTATGAAAATCTGAATGTTAAAATATTAATATAGTAGTATAAATTAATAATTAGATCCAACAGTACAAATATACAGAGTGTCCCAAATTGAGTAACCTACCATGGGTAGCCTATTACTCATGGCTAACCTACCACCCATGGGTAGCCTTACCAGGATAGTCCTACCATGGGTAGCCCTACCATGGGTAGCCCTATCATGGGAAGCCCTACCCATGGGTAACCCTACCATTGGTAGCCTACTCAATCTTCTTTCTTATATAACTACCTCGGAAACCGCCATATTGACATTTTATATTTTTACATCGTTTTTAAATGTGTTTTATAAACTCGAGTAACTTTTGTCTGAAAATTTTCTGCATATATTATATTTTCTGCATATTATAATACCCAAAATATTTGACTTGAAATAAAATTGCGATTTTCAGTTTTTTTTAACAATATCCAAACGGATATTTGAAACTTTTTAAATGGCTTACGTGTATGTTCCAATGCTCAAAACTTCACAACATTGCCCATTTAACTTTATTGTATTATTCTATTTCATCTCTTCTATTTTTATTTATTATCTCTAATTTTATGTTTATCTTTATCTTTATCTCTTTATTAATACGAAATATACCCGTGGTAGCTTACTCAAATTGGTACACCATGTATATGTGTATGAAGGAATAATTTAAAAGTAAAATACCTGCAGATTATTTTCTCAATTTTTACTTTTCGGGAAAATCTCTTAAAATAATCTTAGTTCCAAAATTTCATAGGCTTTCGTACAAACCTGTGCTTGCATTACAAATCGTTGTTATTTGCATTGGAAGAATCCAGTTTAAACTTTACTGCCTGTAGCATCCTTCCCCCAATCGATTCCCAAAGCATGCAAATATATGTATGCGCCGAGAAAATCCCCTTTAAATATTTATACAGCCATCTCGGTTGAATGGGGGCGGCGGAGGGGGGCTGGCCGGCGTCGCGGCGCTTTCGGCACGGCGCCGATCGATCCGCGACGCCGCCCCCCGCCCCGCGCGCCCGCGGCGCACTTATCGCACCCTCCGCAGCCCTCCAGAAGACGCCCAGGGTTTTCCTTTTGTCGCAAGTTTTTCCTCGTAATTGTTAAACTGGACACAGACATGCAGAATCGCGTGATGGCCGTTTTATGGACCCATCCGAATTTTAACGCCGCCTTTTTGGGGCCCCAGTATGTTTATTCGGCTGTAACAAGTGTTTTTTTGCCCTATTATAGGGGTGCTAATTGTTGCATTTAAATCCTCCAACGTGCACAAAAAACGAGTACTTTTTAATGTATATACATTTGAGAGTTTGATGCTCTAAAAAATTAAGCGTCTCAATTACATGCAAACGAAAATATGTATTCTGTAGAAATCTTACAATGTACTAATATTTTGAGTAAATTGAAGTTAAGTTTAATAATGTAAATAAGTTAAATTGAAAATTAAATCTATTCTCGTTAAAAAAATAACTGGGAAATTTAAGGTAGGTAGTAAATAGTAAATTTAGTAAGTATAGCTTTCATATTTTTTATCTTTTACTTAAAATTTTAGTAATAGAAATATGTCAAAATAATATTTTGAGTAAATTGAAGTTAAGTTTAATAATGTAAATACGTTAAATTGAAAATTAAATCTATTCTCGTTAAAAAAATAACTGGGAAATTTAAGGTAGGTAGTAAATTGTAAATTTAGTAAGTATAGCTTTCATATTTTTTATCTTTTACTTAAAATTTTAGTAATAGAAATATGTGTCTAAACAATTTTAAAAAAATCAGATATTATTAGTCCATAGCTTTTATTGTTTTAATATGGATCGCCTGAGCTGTTTTTGTATTTCTAACAAATACTTTTAATTAATCTGCAAAAAGTTTTACACTGAAAGCCTTCAATATGAAAAGTTGATATACGAGTAATGTAGAAAATCAGACCAATTCGTTATTCTTTTATCTCTACACAAAAATATACACACATTCTTTAAACAACTGAAACCACATCATACAGTGCCCTAAAAATTAATGTATAAAATTATACCAATTCGTTCTTTTTATACATAAAAATATACACACATTCTTCAAGCAACTGAAACCACATCATACAGTGCCCAACAAATTAATGTATAAAATCATACAATTCTTTATATACATAAAAATATATACACATTCTTCAAACAACTGAAACCTCATCATACACTGCCCAAAAATTTTTAATTACGCTCTGACTCATTCGTTTCACGGCGTTCCTATTTTACAGCATCCAGATATTTTAATTAATCCTCCTTAATTAGATGATTTATCGACGAGTCGCATCGGACTGGAGGCTGTTATCTCGAGTTCTAAAAAAGAACAGGCGGGCCCCCGGAGGAGGGCCCCCTTGGGGTCTCAATTAACGAACCACGGAGGTTTTATGCAGCCACATTCCACAACCGATCCCCTCATGATACTGATACGAACCTTGAAAACGCGATTTTCCATTACAAAGAAATATCTGTCTTGCAAGAAACTATTTTGTTATCTAAAACTAGTAGATCAGTTTGACTAATTGATGAGAAGGTTTTCATTCGATTGAATTTAATTAATACATGTATTTTTATGATGCAAAAAATAATGTGGTACGATCTCAACAGTTTAAAAAAAATGTCATACCAACTATGCAAAAATTACTGTACTATACTATAATATACTATAAAAAAAGTAGCTATAATTTATTTATAGCCATAAGTATAACTATAACATACAACTACAAAAAAACTATAAACTGAAAGAATTATAAAAGTGAGGTCCATCCTAAGGTTTCTATTAATAATATTGTTAGCTTATATTATTTCTATTTCTTATACTTGTAAGACAACAAAATGGTAATACATAGTATAGATATGGTATACAATGGTATTATGTATTTTTTAGATCATAGTACATATTTCACATATTTGATTATAGAGATAAATTCAAGCAGCAGTTACATACCGAGATCTAAATCTAAATCTAGATCTCTATAGTCACTAGCTAGTTATAGCTGTGACTACAACTATAACTTATAAAATAGTAATACATAGTATACATATGGTATAGAATGGTATTATGTATTTTTTAGATCTTACTACATATTTCACATATTTGATTATAGAGATAAATGCATGCAGCAGCTACATTATGAGATCTAAATCTGTATCTAGATCTCTATAGTTACTAGTTTAGCTATAGAGCTATAGATGTAACTATAACTATAACATGTAACTATAAAAAACTATAAACTGTAAGAACTGTAAAACTGACGTCCATCTTAAGGTTACTATTAATATTATTTTCTTTTAAAATTTCTAATTCTTGAAAAAAAAGGTAATACAGGATACATATATTCTACACTGGTATATGAATTTTTTAGATCTTACTACATATTTCGCATATATTATTTTAGAGATAAATGCATGCAGCAGTTACATTATGAGATCTAACTGGAAACAAAAATTTAGTTCCAATTAATTTTCATGACTGATTTAATAACAAGTTTCTCTCAATTATCTTCGTGCTTATATCGTTTACACAAGAATTAATTAATTGCTTTTTGAATCACTCGATGTTCTGTGGAACAGTATGCCTGCAACTTTTATAACTTTGAAACGTGCAGCACTAATCGTATCCTTCATATAAGGGCAGCAATTAGTTGAATAATTGTTACCTTACCGTCACTAATGCAGCATGCAGTACTTCTCGCTGATATTCTAATTATGAATAAGAAGTACACGCAGATGGTTTAACATCTGCTTATTACTGGAATGTTGGCTGTAATATACGTGGAGTTTATTGTAGCTCATGCCAAATGGCTATTCATTAAGGTATTCAGAAAGATACGCAGATTTTTCACACTTGGAAAAGTGATAGAATTCAAAACTTCATAATTTTGAGTTGATACATTGTTATTGTTAATTGGGCCAAAATATTCTGCAGTAGTACTCTAAAGATATAATATAAACAAATTCTAACGATATGAGTTTCATTAAATTGTAAGTCTCGGTGGTTACCCATTGGTGAAATATATTTGAATTAAAGGAAAAATAAAACGCTTGGTAGAGTTTCACTGATTTTGATAGATTTCTTAAGAAATGATCTCAAGAAATGATGAGAAATCTATTGAAATCAGTGAAACTCAATCAAGTGTTATTTTTTTTCATTAATATGAGTTTTTTTTACTTACAAAATTGTACTTGAAACAATTGAAAATGTGTAAATATAGTCCTTCTTTTTAGTCCCCTGTCAAATTGTAATTTTCGAGTTTTGAAGCTTTTCCAGAGCGATGCTATTGGAGTTATTGAACATATGTGATACATTATTATTGTTAATTGGGCCAAAATATTCTGCAGGAGTACCCTAAGAATATAATACAAACAAATTCTAACCATATGAGTTTTATTTATAATCATATGAGTTTCATTTTTACTTACTAAATTGTGCTAGAAACAATTTGAAATATCTAAATATAGTCCTTCTTTTTAGTCCCCTATCAAATTGGAATTTTCGAGTTTTGAAGCTTTTCCAGTGCGATGCTATTGATTTATTCAATATATGTAACTTTTAAATTGTAAGTACATAGCAGTGGGTTCCTTGTGGTGAAATCTTCTCAATTAAATAAAAACACAAACAGAAACTTTTCGTTGAGTTTTTCTACAATTGTTTTAGTTTTAAAGATATGTTCCTTAAAAAATTTTTACAATATAAAATATATATATATATATATATATATATATATATATATATATATATAATAATTCAGAATAATTTTTAATTGTAATTGGTATGATTGATAAGCAAATTCCTCTGTGTGAATGAGAACATTTCAGATATAAAACTGTAAAAGTTATTTAATTAATAATTATAATAATTTCACAAAGCTCAGGGAATTACATATTTCATATAGGTCTAAGTATATTCGAAGCTTAAACATTGATCTAAGTAAAAGTTAAATTCAAAGTTGTTATTGGTGTTTCATAAAAATGTACATTTTTTACAAATATAAATGTTTTTTTTTTTCATTAAAATATATATTGTCAATGAAACATTTTTTTAGAATATGCCATACACCTCTATATAAAGACATATTGCAATATCTTATATTTGTCTTTTATTAAGGTATTTTGATTATTCAGTAAAAAATACGTGTACTTCCTCAATTAAAATTTTACTAATTCATTGGTAAAAATTCGTTTTCGACCACTTAATTGGTCATCATTAGGCAAAATTGTTATTTGCTGATTCTGAATCAGCAATGTTTATCACATCATTATCAATGTTTATCATAGTTCATTATGTAATATATCAATCAAAATAATCTAATAATTTATATCAATTGATATAAATATATCAATAATATATCAATGTTTATCACATCGTTCTGCCCTTTGCCTTATTTCTTTTTCTAGTCTATAGTACTTAAGTAACTGACTTTACTTAGCAATTAGATTAACGTTTCATCCCACTGAAATGATTACTTATTTTCCAATTAAAACGTTATTTGCATATAAATGAATAATTATGTAAATTTAAAAGCACAACTTGGCAATAATTAATCTAAGCCGTTACATGAATGAAACAAGGCAGTGCATGATGCAGGATGCAATACATTTTAATGTGGCAGTTTTGCCTTGGCTGCTTGCCTATTTATTAATGCTACTAGTTTAGATACTAAGTTTCACTTCATTGGCCACTATTTTTATGATACTAGAATTCAATTTCACGGAAACTTAAATTCAGATTTTTTTGTTAGAAAAGTTATAAAACAGAAAAATGTATCCAACTTTTTTATGCCACTAAAATTCACTTTCACAGAAAATTAAATTTAGATTTTTTTAATTATTAATTAATTAAACAGTTAGGAAACAGAAATTTTTATGTGACATTTTTGTGCCACTTGAATTCACTTTCACAGAAAATTAGATTGAGACTTTTGGTAGAAAAGTTATAAAACAGAATTTTTTATGCAACTTTTTATGCCACTGAAATTCACTTTCACAGAAAAAGAAATTTAGATTTTTATTAAATTAGAAAACAAATGTTTATGCCATTAGAATTCACTTTCACAGAAAATTAAATATCGATTTTTTTTTTAGAAAAGTTATAGAACAGATAATTTTATCCAACTTTTTTATGCCACTAAAATTCACTTTCACAGAATATTAAATTTAGATTTTTTTATTAATTAATTAATTAAACAGTTAGGAAACAGAAATTTTTATGTGACATTTTTATGCCACTAGAATTCACTTTCACAGAAAATTAAATTGAGATCTTTGTTAGAAATATTATAAAACAGAAATTTTTATGCCACTAGAATTCACTTTCACAGAAAATTAAATTTAGATTTTTTTAAATTAGAAAACAAATTTTGATGCCATTAGAATTCACTTTCACAGAAAATTAAATATCGATTTTTTTAGAAAAGTTCGAAAACAGAAATTCTACAGTCTTTGTAGAATTTGCTTTGCAGTAAGATGCTTTATAGCAAAATTGGTGGGATTTAAGTGAACTGTTTTTTTTTTAATAAATCATTGATTTAATTGATTTTTTTTAATGAATCAATGTTTTCGCACTGTTTGTGCATTCCAATAGGTGAATAAATAAAAATATAATGTAACTATAGAGTTAGCATGCCTTAAAGTAGATAATTGTAAGTAAAATATTATTTTTTTCTTCCATTTTTTGGTCTGTCACATGGTACAGATACACAGAAATTTTAGTTCTGCCAATTCTTGACACAGAAATTCAGATAATTTAATCATCAATTCTTATTAAAATTCAAGAATTTAGTTTAAAAAAATCATATAACTGAAATCGTGATGAAAATCAATTGATATAAATCACATCTACCCTGACATAACCAGAAATATTTTTAAAAAAACAATAAAATCAAATAAATCATGATTTATTTGTTATTTTTTTAATCATTGAGGTTAATATATATTTTTTTAATCATGATTAATCCAACCCTGCTTTGTAGTAAGATTCAGGCAAAATGTATTATGGAATGAAAATCTCATGTTTACTTTTATGTGGACCATTTCTGCCTTGATTTTGTATTATCATTTTGTAAGTTTGATGATTTTTTGGTAGTTACAATCTTTATTTGCTATCGACCAGAGGTCTTTCTGCTTTTATAGTGATAGATTTATTTTAAATGTAGTTTGATGTATCAGTATTAAAATTAACATTTAATTTAAATTAAAGATATTAAATTAAAAGAGATAGACGAAAAACAAAACATCAGATATGATGGAAGTGTAATGTGTGAAGTGTGTATATGAAGGTGAAAATGAGATATGTCAGTCATTGTATGAATCGTATAGTGTTTTGAATGGAATGTTTCTTTTTAAATTTTTAATATGTATGATTTTTTTATAACACGATGATTATCTTAATTTTTCGAAAATTTAACCATTATAAAACATTCAACATATGTAAAATAATCTGATATTGAGAACTGAAATGATGATTTAACGAGTGGACATACAATTGTAATATTGATGATTTATTCGTATTTTTAATAACTAGTATATTTTGGACAACCCATTTTTATAATTATTTCTATTTTTTATTATCAGAGAGAAAGAGATAACAATATTTATTAGGCTATTGGACCTTGGTATTTCCGTCTTGATTTTGTATTATCATTTTGTAAGCTTGATGTTTTTTTTTTTAATATGTAGGTACCTATGATTTTTTTTACAAGACGATGATTATCTAAATTTTGGGAAAATCTAACAATTATAAAACATTCAGCACGTATAAAATAATCTGATATTGAGAACTGAAATGATGATTTAACGAGTGGACGTACAATTGTAATATTGATGATTTATTTTTATTTTTAATAATTAGTTCATTTTTATATTTATTTCTATTTCTTTATTATCAGAGAGAAGGGGATAACAATATTTATTAGGCTATTGGGCCTTGGTATTTCTGCCTTGATTTAGTATTATCATTTTGTGAGCTCGGTGATTTTTTTAAATTTTTAATATGTAGGTACCTATAATTTTTTTACAACACGATGATTATCTTAATTTTTAGAAAATCTAACCATTAGAAAACATTCAGCATATGTAAAATAATCTGATATTGAGAACTGAAATGATGATTTAACGAGTGGACATACAATTGTAATATTGATGATTTATTCGTATTTTTAATAACTAGTATATTTTGGACAACCCATTTTTATAATTATTTCTATTTTTTATTATCAGAGAGATAGAGATAACAATATTTATTAGGCTATTGGACCTTGGTATTTCCGTCTTGATTTTCTATTATCATTTTGTAAGCTTGATGTTTTTTTTTAATATGTAGGTACCTATGATTTTTTTACAAGACGATTATTATATTAATTTTTAAAAATCTAACCATTATAAAACATTCAATAAATGTAAAATAATCTGATATTGAGAACTGAACTGATGATTTAACATACAATTTGCATTATTGATGATTTATTTTTAATAACTAGTATGTTTTTGACAACACATTTTTAAAATAATTTCTTTTTTTTATTATTAGAGAGACAGAGACAACAATATTTATTAGGCTGTTGGGCCTTGGCATTTCTGCCTTGATTTTGTATTAACATTTTGTAAGCTTGATGATTTTTTTATTTTTTAATGTGCAGATTCCTATTTTTTTTTCTAAATCTAACCATTATAAAACATTCAGCATATGTAATCATCTGATATTGAGAACTGAAATGATGATTTAACGAGTGGACATACAATTGTAATTGAGAAAGAAATAACAATATTTATTTGGCTATTAGGCCTTGGCATTTCTGCCTTGATTTTGTATTACCATTTTGTAAGCTTGATGATTTTTTAAATTTTTAATGTATAGGTACCTGTGATTTTTTTACAACACGATGATTATCTTAATTTTTAGAAAATCTAACCATTATAAAATATTCAGCATATGTAAAATAATCTGATATTGAGAACTGAAATGATGATTTATCGAGTGGACATACAATTGTAATATCGATGATTTATTTTGATTTGAGTCACTAGTATGTTTTTTACAACACATTTTTATAATTATTTCTATTTTTTCTTATAAGAGAGAAAAAGACAACAAGATTTATTAGGCTATTGGTCCTTGGTCTTTCTGCCATGATTTTGTATTAATATTTTGTAAGGTTGATGATTCTTTTAACTTTTAATTTGTAGCTGTGATTTTTTTTACAACGCAGTGATGATTTGTCTTAATTTTTATTATTTTTATAATCTGAATCTTCTTCTATCTTAAATCTTCTATCTTAATTTTTATTCAGCATATGTAAGGTAATCTGATATTGAGAACTGAAATGATGATTTATCGAGTGGACATACAATTGTAATATCGATTAATATCGAGTCTTTGACATTTTCAAGAACTATAATGATTTGTGGTCCAAATTTCATATGAGGTCGATTTTTCTACAACACATTGATGACTTATCTTAATTTTTAGAAAATCTGACCATTATAAAACATTTAGCATATGTAACATAATCTGATATTGAGAACTGAAATGATGATTTAACGAGTCATCACAAGTCTTTATCATTTTCAATAACTATAATGATTTGTGGTCCTAATTTTATATGAGCTAATGCCTTAGTTGGCGATTGCATAATATTCAAATAAAAATAATAGGTACTAAAATTTATATTGCACGTAACTTTTATAATTTTTAAATACTAAAATTTGTAAAGACACATTTTAGTACTAACTATGTTTTCTGGCAATAAATTCTGGCAATAATTAATATAACTATAGACATTTTAGTACATAAAAAATTGCGATAAATACTTATGCAGTGGAATAATTGATACTCTTACAACAACTTATTTGATGGAACTTAGAATAATTTATACTCCTACTCCTAGTAGTTGATATACTACTATCAACTACTTTGACAGAACTTAGAATAATTCATAGTCCTAGTACAAATACATTCATGGAACTTAGAATAATTGATACTCCTACTACAACTTCTTTGATGGAACTTAAAATAATTGATACTCTTACTGTAACTTATTTGATGACACTTAAAATTTACTGGACTAGGAAATAAACAGTTTTTTTTTTAATTTCGGTACCTTAATACCTGTTTTGATGATTAATCATAATTTTTATAGAAAGTCGGAAATAGTAGTGAAAAGAGTAATAGTGGAATAATAGATACTTCTACTACAAACTTCTTTGATGGAACATAGAATAATAATTTCCCCCAAAGAAAATTAATCCTAATCCTAAAATTTTAATATTAATAAGAAACTTCTTTTTTAAGAAGAAAAAATCAATAAATTTTAAAAAGAAACTTGAAAGACCGATATTCACACCATAATTCGTAAAATTTCCAAATTGATAACATTCGAAGATGGATACAAATACTACCAACAAAAACTGAAAATATATGACTGACGTCTTATAAATTTTCTGATTGTTGACTGAATTAAGAAAACTAGAAAATTAAGATTGACATTATAATTCCCAAAACTTTCTAATTGAATAGTTCTTCTTTTTGAAGAAAAAATGATGACAATTTAACAAAAAAAAAATAGAAAATTTAGATTCACATTACACTCCCTAAAAATATTTCAAATTGATGAAGTAGAAGTAGAAATCATTTTCTTGATTTTCCTTCTTGAAAAGAAGTTTCTTATTAATATTAAAATTTTAGGATTAGGATTAACTTTCTATTTGGGAAATGCCTGTTATTCTTTTTAATTCAGTCAAAGCTAATCAGAAAATTTATAAGACATACCTAAGTCTGATCTATTTTCAGTTATTGTTTACGTTTGTTAATCTTAACTTTCTAGTTTTTTTAATTGAATCAAAACCTAAGAGAAAATTTATAAGACGTCAGTCATATATTTTCAGTTTTTGTTGGTAGTATTTGTACACATCTTCTAATGTTATCAATTTGGAAATTTTACGAATTATAATGTGGATATCGGTCTTTCAAGTTTCTTTTTTAAAATTTCTTGATTTTTTCTTCGTGAAAAAGAAGTTTCTTATTGATATTAAAATTTAAGGATTCGGATTAATTTTCATTGGGGAAAATGCCTGTTTTTTTTAATTCAATCAAAGCCAATCAGAAAAGTTATAAGACCTAAGTTTGATCCATTTTCAGTTTTTATTGGTAGTATTTGTACACATTTATGGATGTTTTTTTTAATTCAATCAAAGCCAACCAGAAAATTTATAAGACATACCTAAGTCTGATTTATTTTCAGTTTTTGTTGGTACACATTTAAGGATTTACTGCTACATTACTACATTTAAAAAAACCATTTTTTAAAGATTTATTATCGCTTATAAAATCTTACACGTAACTAACTTCCTCCTACTATAACAATTGTTTCGTTACCACATTGGCTTCTTCATCAGGTAGATGATTACTCAGCTAACTGATGTTTTATTTCCTATTTTTCCATTTACCATTTTCTATTTAATAGCCAAGTGAAATTTAGCCAAACTTCCTCCTACTGTAACAATTGTTTCGTTACCACATTGGCTTCTTCATCAGGTAGATGATAACTCACTTAACTGATGTTTTATTTTCAATTTTTTCATTTACCATTTTCTATTTTTTAGCCAAGTGTGTTATTTACATTTTGAGTATTATTATTATTATAGTCATAATTCTTTTACCCTTTCGGGTGTAGAATATTGTAGTTTTTTAATTTCTTGTATTTTCTTTTACTAGTAGTTTCCAGATCTTCTTGTTTCCGGTGCTGTTTTTCATTTGGGCGTTAGATATTCCTCTTCTTTTGATTATATTTTTCGTTATTACAATGATTTCTTTACCAATCGTTTAGCGTCCGACGATAAAGTGCCGACGGGTAAATACGCCTGCAGGTTTTATAAGCAAAACAGTCACATGAACATGCGGCTGCATGTAAGCAAATGTAAATGCTGCTGCTAGAAGTAATAACTGTGTCTTTCTTGCGCCCATAATTTAATGCACGCAATAAATTATGCGGCTCAGAAACATATTAATTCTTATCAAAGAAAGGAAACATTCCACTATTACGCTATCTGCTGCATTACCGAGAACTATAAATTTATAAACTCATGAATACATTAGGCGCGTTGTGAATAAAACGGATTAACTGGTGAGAACTGTAGCGACGGCTCTTTGATGTTAGATGGGATTTGATGGCAAAAGCCACTTGGGGCTTCCTTGAATCGATGCAAATATACTGGCGATGATTGAGGCATTAGATTGCGTCCGCGGTGTGGTCATTAGGGAACGTATTTTTTAATCGTAAACCCGAAACGCTTCTAAAACGTTATCACCATAATTCAGAGAGACTGTGATCCGAAAACAACGAAGGAGCGGAATAAATTCGAGAAATGTTCGGTTTTAAGTATCATTTAAATTTACGATCAGCATAAATCTCTTACAGTTTTATAAATTTTAATGGAGCCATAATACTGTTTTTTTTTTTAATAAATACGTTTGGGCACGTGTGGTGTCCTGTCCTTCCCGTGACGTATTCACGGGCCGTGGAGGGAAACTGCCCCCCAGGAAATATTCAGATAGCGTAGAAAAACGTCGCGAGATAGGGAACATGGGGCGCAATTTATTTTATTCCCCGAATCCATTCCAGACTCAAGGCACGTAGCCGAAGTGAACCAGGGAAACTGGCACGAAATCCAAGGGCCATAAGGGCTAGATTGGGGCTGCCCGGGGGTGGCGGCGTCCATTGGACCGTGCGCAAGGGAGCCGGGGGCGCGCAGCGAGGGGGCTCCTTCCGCGAAGGACAGAGGAAGCGGCCCTCCAATGCACCAACGAGACGGAGGCCATCTTGGGGCCCGGACGGGATCAATACGGGCAGGGGTCGATAGAGCGACCCCGGGGGCGCGCGCAGCACACCCCCGGCGCCTCCACCAAGTCGCCCCACGCATGCACCGCTCCCAGACGCTAATTGGAAAATACTGCCCCCAGCGGCAGCGTCTCCTAAGAGCCTTCCGAATACACCTCCAGAAGCGAAAATAACAGCGATGTTTCACGTTCAAGACATCCGCAAAAATACCGTCGAATAATCCTGTTAAGGGTTGCCATACATTTCTGTAAAGATTCATACTGATATTATGATCTTCCAATGTATTCACGATATTTTTGCGTCAGGGGAGTCTATGAATATCTAGTAATCATGTTGGTAGTGTTTCGGAAATAACTGAATGGAACTTGTCAATTTTTTTTAGGTTAAGTTGTTTTCAATTTGAGGTTATATTTTTTTAAATAACACTGTTTGGATGTAAAGTTTACATTATTAGAAATGAAAGCTAGTAGTGAAAAAATGACAAATCTGACAATGTGGTAGGAAGCAAATGTGTAATAGACAACGACACAAAAAAAATATTAACTTCCGTTGCATCTCTGAATCAGTTTCTCCAACATGACAAAAATAAAACCCAGCCAACTCGGTTGCAAAAAGGTCGTGAATGTAAACAACATTTTTTTTTTTGCTATTTCCAATCGGAATTTGGCTATGTTTCCAGCGGTATCATATATGATATGCGTAAGGTGGTTGGGCACAAAAATTCACAATCGCAAGTGTTCTAGTGTCTGGTCATTAAAAATCGAGCAGTGTTTATGCAGTTATGGCGTCCAGTTCGAAACGTAATCAAAAAAAGGTAAGTAATGACTAATTATGCATTTTGCGCTAGCGTCTCATTGAGTGAAGGTAAGTTGTTGGTTCTACTGCCTCCAAAGCTACAGTATCTAAAAGTTTATAAAACCTATTGGCTCGTAGTGTCTTTGGTGATACTTCAGGCCTTACCCAATATCCAATACAATCGTCTATCATCCGTTTTTTTAGCTCTCTCTGAGAATGAACTCCAGGAGATCGTTAATAATTAGAACTTCGATGACTCTGATCTTGATGGTGATATACTACCTGATGATGACAGTGATAATGAAGACGAAATTGGTAAAATTGAGGAAGATGTGCCAGAGCAAACGGCTGAAACTGATGATGACGTTAACAGTACCACAACAAGTGGCGAAATGAAGCAGAGGAGAGGCAAATTGGAGGTACAGTCTTCTTCAGACGATGAGCAGCTCTTGGTTCATTTGCTACCAAAGGGAGAGAAAAGGAAATGGAAGCGACGTGCTTTTGTACCTAGAATTGCTGTGAAACATTCACCAACGGTTCGTGCTAAACTTTTGCCTGAAAACATTCCGGATCCAATAAGTTATTTCAGCAGATATCTCGAAGACGATTTCTTTGAACCCATGGCCCTTGGCACCAACATGAACGAAGTAAATAAAACCGGAAAGTCTTTAGATACTTCTGCGGCAAAGCTGAAAGTTTTCTTTGCACGCAGCATCTTAATTGGCATCTACAACCTACCACGAATCAGGATGTACTGGCAAATGGATGCCAATTATTTGCGCTTCGAACTCGTTTAAAAATAGTAGATGACAATGCTGTATTGAAAGAAGCCTGGGAAAATGATAGATTTTGGAAAATAAGGCCAATGTTAGCCCGAATTAAAAAAGCGTATCTACAGAATGAAAGGACAAATGAAATATCAGTGGATGAACAAATGATCCATTTTGGAAAATAAGGCCAATGTTAGACCGAATTCAAAAAGCGTATCTACAGAATGAAAGGACATATGAAATATCTGTGGATGAACAAATGATACCCTTTCATGGTAAGGTAAGAATGAGACAATTCGATTTCAAATTGACATTTACTCCAGTAACTAATATGTAGTTTTAATAATCCTCCAGCTAGTCTCCCAAAAAAAAACCAATTACTTTTTGCAAGCAATTTATAATTTTTACAGTTATATCAACGATTAATATTTCGTACTCAACTCAATAGATAATTGAACACATAGTTTGCAATAAAATAATTACAATTTAAAAATTAAAAAAAGAAATTGTTCTTTCTTGACAGAAAGCTTGTCTCCCAAAAAAAAACCAATCACTTTTTGCAAGCAATTTATAATTTTTGCAGTTATATCAACGATTAATATTTCGTACTCAACTCAATAGATAATTGAACACATAGTTTGCAATAATATAATTACAATTTAAAAATTAAAAAAAGAAATTGTTCTTTCTTGACAGAAAGGTTGTCTCCAAAAAAAACCAATCACTTTTTGCAAGCAATTTATACTTTTTGCAGTTATATCAACGATTAATATTTCGTACTCAACTCAATAGATAATTGAACACATAGTATGCAATAATATAATTACAATTTAAAAATTTACAAAAAAAATTGCTCTTTCTTGACAGAAAGCTTGTCTCCCAAAAAAAACCAATCACTTTTTGCAAGCAATTTATAATTTTTGCAGTTATATCAACGATTAATATTTCGTACTCAACTCAATAGATAATTGAACACATAGTTTGCAATAATATAATTACAATTTAAAAATTAAAAAAGAAATTGCTCTTTCTTGACAGAAAGCTTGTCTCCCAAAAAAAAACCAATCACTTTTTTCAAGCAATTTATAATTTTTGCAGTTATATCAACGATTAATATTTCGTACTCAACTCAATCGATAATTGAACACATATTTTGCAATAATATAATTACAATTTAAAAATTTAAAAAAGAAATTGCTCTTTCTTGACAGAAAGCTTGTCTCCCAAAAAAATACCAATCACTTTTTGCAAGCAATTTATAATTTTTGCAGTTATATCAACGATTAATATTTCGTACTCAACTCAATAGATAATTGAACACATAGTTTGCAATAATATAATTACAATTTAAAAATTAAAAAAAGAAATTGCTCTTGACAGAAAGCTTGTCTCCCAAAAAAAAAACCAATCACTTTTTGCAACCAATTTATAATTTTTGCAGTTATATCAACGATTAATATTTCGTACTCAACTCAATAGATAATTAAACACATAGTTTGCAATAATATAATTACAATTAAAAATTAAAAAAGGAAATTGCTCTTTCTTGACAGAAAGCTTGTCTCCCAAAAAAAAACCAATCACTTTTTGCAAGCAATTTATAATTTTTGCAGTTATATCAACGATTAATATTTCGTACTCAACTCAATAGATAATTGAACACATAGTTTGCAATAGTATAATTACAATTTAAAAATAAAAAAATAAAAAAATGCTCATTAGAATATTTATTGCTTATTACAAATTCCAACCTTACGCAATTTGGAAAGCAATTTTTATATATTTAAAAAAATCAAAAAGCGTATCTACAGAATGAAAGGACAAATGAAATATCAGTGAATGAATAAATGATCCGCTTTCATGGTAAGGTAAGAATGAGACAATTTGTTCGTGGAAAACCACATCCTGTTAGTCTCAAGAATTTTGTGATGACGACGGCAAAATGAATTCCATTGGACTTCCTCATGTATGAAGGAAAGGAAAAAAAACAACGGAATCCTGCTTGGTACCTACTCCCGAAAAATTAGATGTTGGAGAAAGGGTGGTTCCCAGACTTGCTGATACTTTACCAGTTGGATTATCCGGCTTTACTGATAGATTTTTTACCTCATTACCATAAATAGCTCGAGGGATTACTTTTACTGGCACTCTCATGAAAAATCGAATCCCTAAAGTAGTCAGTTTTAGAACAGATAATCAAATAAAAAAATGATTACTCTTACTGGCAATCTCATGAAGAATCGCATCAGAAAAGTGGCGAGTTTCAGAATAGATAATCAAATGAAAAAATTTGGCCGTGGTTCCCAAGATATGCTTGTTACTGAGGATAATAAAATAGCTTTGGTTAAATGGTACAACTGCAAGCCAGTTCATATCGGGTTTTCGGAATTTGGAACTGAACCTGTGGGATTGTGCAAGCGCTGGTCAAATGTTGACAACAAATACATTGAAATAAATCGTCCATCTCTTGTAAAATCGTACAATGAAAATATGGGAGGCATTGATTTGCTTGATCGAGTTATTTCAAACTACTGAATGAAGAGTCGTACTAAGAAATGGACCATTCGTGCAATTTACTATTTTGTAGACTTTAGTGCAGCGGCCAGTGGCTAGAATATCAAGAAGATGCTGAAACTGCAAATGTTCCAAAAAAACAGAAAAACTGGATTACCTTGATTTTAAATTTTCAGTTACGAAAGCAAGTTTGTCGTCAGGACTTGCTGCAAACCCCAAAATTCAGATTCGAGTGACAGTGAGGATAAGGAAACAGAACAGACCAGTAGAAAGCGCAGAAAGGTAGAGGCAATTCGTGAGAAAAGGTTTCGAAAGAAAGAGAACAAACATCTTTCTTTGGTTCACTTGCTACCAAAGGGAAAGAAAAGGAAATTGAAGCGAAGTGCTTTTGTACCTAGAATTGCTGTGAAACATTCACCAACGGTTCATGCTGACCTATTGCAGTTTTATCGTCAGGACTTGCTGCAAACCCGCAAAATTCAGATTCGAGTGACAGTGAGGATGAGGAAAGAGCACAGACCAGTAGAAAGCGCAGAAAGATAGAGGCAATACCTGAGAAAAGGATTCGAAAAAAAGAGAACAAACATCTTCCGCAGTTCATGAATCATCAACAAAAATCACGATCTAAATTTCGCTAACTGGGCTGCAAGAAACTCACTTTTGCCAAGTG
This sequence comes from Othius punctulatus, assembly GCA_951805005.1. Taxonomy (NCBI): domain Eukaryota; kingdom Metazoa; phylum Arthropoda; class Insecta; order Coleoptera; family Staphylinidae; genus Othius; species Othius punctulatus. Next base: position 12,410,699 of record OX638145.1, read on the forward strand.
CTCATTTTGTAAGGTTTTTTATGCTGCAGCGTTGACCGAAACTTTTTTGCGTAATTTCACCAATAAAATCTAAGTTCAATATGATTTTTTTTGTTCTGCTTAAGGCCCAAAGTATCATTAGTGGTACTTTAGTTTTTTTCCAAAAATTGACAACAAAAAAATTAAAAATCCTACTGGAGGGTGTTACTTGGACCCAAAATAATAAGTTGTCTCATTTACTATAAAGATATTATAATTAATTTAGCGGTGGGCCCAAGGAGGATAATAAAAAATATAGGTCGTCATTTAAAAATAATGGATCTGACGTGATAACTTCAAAACGGAGAGAGATGGAAAATTGAAAATGGTCTCAAAATATTTGCTTGAAAAATAAATCATTTTGACCTGTTGAACCGTTTTTCGAAAATTTATACAGGGGAAAAAATATAGCCAGGTCTTAATACTTTATGTGCTCCCTGTATAATAAATTTATGTCGGTCTCATCAATAGCTACTTTTATTATTATAAATTTTCTCTTTAAAAAAATAATTTCTGCTGCAATAACTAGCAACTGTTTGTTTATTTTTAATAATAATAATATTTTTTTATTACCTGTGAATGGTTGGAAATAAATTTTAAGCACGTAATAAAATCGAGAACCTTATTTTGCAACATGCTTATCAATATCATAATTAATATCATAATCATTATTATTATTTATTTTTTTGTTATTTAACGACTGACTGTTAATACTGCTTTGTCTAATTAGTATTGAAGTGTTCGTTACGTAATGTCGATTTTCATTATTGTTATTTTTTTTTTTTCTTATTTAACGACTGACTGTTTATACTGCTTTGTCTAATTAGTATTGAAGTGTTCGTTTCGTAATGTCGATTATCGTTATTTTTTTTTTCTTATTTAACGACTGACTGTTTATACTGCTTTGTCTAATTAGTATTGAAGTGTTCGTTTCGTAATGTCGATTATCGTTATTTTTTTTTCTTATTTAACGACTGACTGTTTATACTGCTTTGTCTAATTAGTATTGAAGTGTCTGTTTCGTAATGCCGATGTTTTGATTTTCGGTATCGTCGCCAATGTCGGTGGAGTTGTCAGTATCACTGTGTCATTTAATTCTCAAACTCGTTGGTGTGATCTGTGTCATTATCATTGTCATTGTCGTTTGAGTTGTCACTGTCGTTGTCAATGCTATTACTGTTTGCTATGGCTAACTACTGTTTGTTTCTTTTGCAACATTATTATCACGGAAGGACTAATATTATTATTATTTGCTTATATAACGGGTGCCCTTTTGTGCTGGCTTGGCTAATTGAAGGGTTCATTTCGTGTTGGCACCGTTTTGATTTTGAGACATTGTAATTTGATTCTCACTCTCCTTGGTGTGGTCTGTGTCATTAGTTATTTATATTGTCATTGTCGTGTGTTATCAGTGTCGTTGCCAGTGCTATTACTGTCTGATATGGCTGACCACCGCCTTATACGTGTAATTTACGGCAGTGATAACGTTGAGGTTCAGTTTAAAATACCATGTTGGACGTAAAAATTGAATCAATTCATTGCATTAATGTGTAAATCATTTGCATGCGCCTTAAAAATGTGCTGCATTATATTTGAAGAAATAAACCCATTTTTTACGTTTGCAAGTGTTTTTTGTCGTTTTCGCATAAATTAATTCTATATTTGGAACTTGGCTCCAGCGATAACAATAGCCCAGAAAAAAAACTGTTTCCATCTTCATCGTGAGCATCGGCAATCTTCACGGCCGGTGCATCTCACTTCGCCTGATTAGCCAATCAGAGGGCTTCATTACCTCCACGTCGCCGAAACCCCTCCACATGACCTAATTAGGGATTGAGCGTCGTGTAACAATCACAGAATTAATTAGGTCGTCTCCACGTCCGGTTGCCCTGCGAATCGCCTCGAGGCGGACGCCGAAGAGCTGGAGGGCTACTTTCGCGCACTGGACGCCGTGGACATGCATTTAGGACCTGGTGCACATCTGGAGCCTCTGGTAATTGGCGCAGAGGAGTTCGCTGCAAGACGTTGAAGGCGCGAAGAAGCGGACGAGTCGGTGCCTGTTTCATGCAGCTGCGACGGCGCGCTGTGCAGAGAGCCCCGCTCCAATACAAAGGTACCTCAGAATAACGCATTCAACTGATGCGAATTGCGATGTAATATGCAAATACATATTGATATGTATTTGCGTGTTCAAACTTGCAAACATCATGCAGTGCGATCGACTTGGTCGTCTACATTCGCATAGTATCGGTAACTATTCGCAACTCCTTCATTCGCATCAGGTGAATGCTTTTAAATATACAGACACTCCTCGGTTGCAAAAAGGTCGTGAATGTATAATAAGTATAAGAAAATTTCCAAATAAGAATCTTATTAATGATTTCACCTACACTAATTGGTAGAAGGTGTAATGATAAATATATATTAATGATTTCACTAGCAACAAAAACAATTACCCACAGAATTTTTTTTTTAATTTATTTAAACTTGCAAAGAAGCAAAATATACAAGAAAAACTGTCAAAGTATTGGAGCTTCTGAAAGTTTTTAAATAAAACAAGGAGAATAACCTATTTCACAATATACATTTATTTATACTAAATGTACATTTCAACTGCAAGGCAGTCATCTTCAGTAGACTTACAAGTAATGAATAAAATTGCTCTGTTTTAGTTCATTCATTACTTGTAAGTCTACTGAAGATGACTGCCTTGCAGTTGAAATGCACATTTAGTATAATATAAATAAATGTGTATTATGAAAAAGGTTATTCTCCTTGTTTTATTTAAGAAATACTTTAGTAATAATCAATAACTGAAGAAAAGTAACTATTGCTCATTCAAGTCTTCGCGCGCTTATTAAAACTCTACAAATACTAAATAAGTAGAAACATTAAGATAAGATGAACGATTTTTAAGATTTGTTAGAGACAGTTATAAGAGGCAAGAAACAATTTTACAGATTCATCTACAAAATTTATAGTTTTCTCTTGTATAACTATATTTAGTTTAGTTTAGTTCAATTTATTAAATGTATGACGATACATATACATTACAAATTAATAGTAATTTATAAATAAATAACACAGGTACAAGTAATAATACTACATAACAATGTTTATACATTTGAAGAAGTAGTTAGCACTATCAGGTAATGAAAAACTCAGTCTTTAATTTACATGGACTAGTTTCGACTTGGAAGTCATCATTAGCAGAGTCCATATCTTTTATTAAAAAAAAAAGTCAAATATAAATTGTGTAGTAGTAATATATATATATATATATATATATATATATATATATATATATATATATATATATATATATGAAATTTTATAATACAATGCTACACAATTTATATTTGAAAATTTTGACTAAATTTGAAAATTATTACAGGAAAATTTTCAAATATAAATTGTGTAGCATTGTAATATACATGAAATTTTATAATACAATGCTACACAATTTATATTTGAAAATTTTGATTAAATTTGAAAATTATTACAGGAAAATTTTCAAATATAAATTGTGTAGCATTGTAATATACATGAAATTTTATAATACAATGCTACACAATTTATATTTGAAAATTTTGATTAAATTTGAAAATTATTAAAGGAAAATTTTCAAATATTAATTGTGTAGCATTGTAATATACATGAAATTTTATAATACAATGCTACACAATTTATATTTGAAAATTTTGATTAAATTTGAAAATTATTAAAGGAAAATTTTCAAATATAAATTGTGTAGCATTGTAATATACATGAAATTTTATAATACAATGCTACACAATTTATATTTGAAAATTTTGATTAAATTTGAAAATTATTAAAGGGAAATTTTCAAATATAAATTGTGTAGCATTGTAATATACATGAAATTTTATAATACAATGCTACACAATTTATATTTGAAAATTTTGATTAAATTTGAAAATTATTAAAGGAAAATTTTCAAATATTAATTGTGTAGCATTGTAATATACATGAAATTTTATAATACAATGCTACACAATTTATATGTGAAAATTTTCCTTTAATAAAAGATTTGGACTCTGCTGATGATGACCCCCAGGTCGAAACTAGTCCATGTAAATTAAAGACTGAGTTCTTCATTGCCTGGTAGTGCTAACTACTTCTTCAAACCTATTTAATCAGAGTGGATCTAAACACATCTAAATAATAGTTATACAATTGATAGCTTCCGGCCACAGATTGAAATCATAAACAATTTTTACATTCTCTGTGACCCAGAAAACACTGGATATTAATTAAAACTATACACTTCTGTAGTTGCTATACAATATCACCATAATCAGATCTTTTTCTCTGTGATGCGTTTGTAACATGGGAAACTGACGTCGCTGACATTATGTTTTGTATCGAAATTTAAGTTTCACTTTTCGTTCTTTAGAAGGCAGATGTTACATTTGAAAGCATTGGCTTCACAAATGCTACTTTCATGAGGCTTACTACATTTATAACAAACAATAGAATTTTTACATTCTGTTGCCTTATATAAAAATAAAAAAACAATTATAACACTGCAAAAAGTCAAAAAGTGCAAAAAGTTAAAAAGTCTAAAATGAATAATTTTAATAAATTTAATATTATATATTATGAATTGTGGTCCGCTTAATTGTAAACTACTATTGATAAGACTAAAGTAAATGTTGGTTTTAATTGAGTAAAAGCGGTAGAACGTTTCAATGTAATAATAATAATAATAATCTTTTTTGGTGCTAATGACAAATACGTCTTACACAGGTCATACAGTATAAAAAAGTATAAAATACGAAATACGAAATCCAATACATATTTAAAACTCAAAGTCACAAAATAATATCTAAGGTTATAGATCATCCCACAATTTTTTTTCATCGGATTATCTACAACCTAAGATGTTATTTTGTGACTCTGTGTTTTAAATATGTATTGGATTTCGTATTTCGTATTTTATACTTTTATATTTTATACTTGTTAATACTTTATAACCTGTGTAAGACGTATTCGTCATTAGCACCAATATAGATATCAATTTCGATTTCAAGACCATTTCAATATAATAATAATAATAATAATAATAATCTTTATTGGTGCTAATGACAAATACGTCTTACACAAGTTATAAAGTATAAAAAAGTATAAAATACGAAATACGAAATCCAATACATATTTAAAACACAAAGTCAGAAAATAACATCTAAGGTTATAGATCATCCTACAAAAGAATATTTATCGAATTATCTATAACCTTAGATGTTATTTTGTGACTTTGCGTTTTAAATATGTATTGGACTTCGTATTTCGTATTTTATACTTTTATATTTTATACTTTTTTATACTTTATAACCTGTTAAAGACGTATTTGTCATTAGCACCAATAAATATTTCAATTTCGATTTCAAGACCATTTCAATGTAATAATAATAATAAAAATCTTTATTGGTGCTAATGACAAATACGTCTTACATAGGTCATAAAGTATAAAAAAGTATAAAATACGAAATACGAAATCCAATACATATTTAAAACACAAAGTCACAAAATAACATCAAAGGTTATAGATCATCCTACAAAAGAATTTTTATCGGATTATCTATAACCTTAGATGTTATTTTGTGACTTTGTATTTTAAATACGTTTTGGATTTCGTATTTCGTATTTTATACTTTTATATTTTATACTTTTTCATACTTTATAACCTGTGTAAGACGTATTTGTCATTAGCACCAATAAAGATTATTATTATTATTATTATTATTATTATTACATTGAAATGTTCTACAGCTTTTACTCTATTAAAACCAACATTTACTTTAGCCTTATTAATTAGTAGTTTAAAACTAAGGGGACTAACAATGAATGATAATATTATTAAAATTATTCATTTTAGACTTTTTAATTAGTTTAATACTAGGAGTCCTTACATTAACATTAATATCATTTTGCGTTATAATTGTTTGTATCATCTTGTCATGATCCCAATCATCATTTTAGACTTTTTAATTAGTTTAACACTAGGAGTACTTACATTAACAATAATATCATTTTGCGTTGTAATTGTTTGTATCAGCTTGTCATGATCCCAATCACCTTCGTTCTTTATTTGTAACAGCTGTATTCTAGGACGTTTTCTAATCGGTGTAATGATATCATAGTCATCCCCAATTTGCGATGCAACACTACTTTTCACCTTGTCCAATTCTTGCAAAATCTTAATTGTTATTATCTTCCAAAACCTAAAGATATCCAATCTTATACCTTAAATAGCTATTATTAACTGGTTTGGAACTTCTATTTGTGATGGATCTAAGCAGCAGTAGATTGATTTCTATTCAGTTATCGAACTGTTTTTTTTCCCAGTTCAAATTTTTTCAAAATCCTTTTTTTTTCAATCTTCCCAAACACAAATATATCCAATCCAAAGAGAGGTGTCCAATCGTGGCATATACAGCAAACAAATAATGTACTAAAAATAATACTTACTTTGCCAATACATTGATGAAACATTTGTTAATTATTATAAATATATATTATGTATAATTACACGTATTTTGGCTTATTTAGCCATTTTTAAAGGATTATATGTGCTTACAATACAATTTATTTGATTGATAAAAAAATTGTATTCGAAACACATATAATCCTTTGAAAATGTCTGAATAATCCGAAACACGTATCAGGAAATGATAAAATATACATATGAAACAAAACAAGAGTAATTATACATAATATACATTTAAAATAATGTTCTGTTATGGATCTAAACAGTAGTAGATCGATTTTTATTCGATCGCTCTAACTAGTATTCCCCTATTCCAATTTCCTACAATTTTTCCAAATTTTACCAATCTTCCAAAACTCAAATCATTGAAGACAGCAGTATTTCTGATTTTATAACAATAATTACGGAAAATTTGCCGTAATTAATATTATAAAATCAGAAATACTGCTGTTTTTAAGTGGAGAAAACTTTTTCTACATACGAGTATATTAGTATTGATCATGTTTTTCGGTGAGAGTTTCTAACGTTTACTGGATTAAATACTTTTTGATCCACTTTGTTTATTTATATTTAAAAATGAAAAACCGAAAACATGATCAATACTAACATACTCGTATGTAGAAAAAGTTTTTTCCACTTAAAATCAGCAGTATTTCTAATTTTATAATATTAATTACGGAAAATTTGGTCTTCAAAGATATGAGTTTTGGATGATTGGTAAAATTGGGATTTTATAATAATTGGGGGAAATTGGAACTGGGAAATACTAATTAGATCGATAGCCGAATAAAAATCGATCTAGATACATAACAGTACATTATTTTAAATGTAGGTATATTATGTAAAATTACTCTTTATTTTGTTTTATATGTATATTTTATTAGTTTCCTGACACGTACATTTAAAATAATGTAGTGTTATGAATCTAAACAGTAGTAGATCGATTTTTATTTAAGTTATCTTTATTTAGAAAACTTAGATAACCTAGATTTTTTTTATAAAGTTTATTTATTCAGTTATCGATCTATCTGGTATTTCCCAATTTCAATTTTTGCAAAATCCTAATTTCTCCAATCTTCGAAACCCAAAGATATCCAATCTATCCTATCCAGAGAGAGATAGCCAACCGTGACAAATACGGCAAACAAATAATGTACTCAAATTAATACTTTACTTGTTAATATCTTGATGAAACATTTTATTATTATTATAAATATATATTATGTATAATTACACGTATTTTAGCTTATTTAGCCTTTTTTAAAGGATTATATGTGTTTACAATACAATTTATTTGATTGATAAATAGATTGTATTGTAAACACATATAATCCTTTGAAAATGTCTGAATAAGCCGAAACACGTATCAGGAAACTGATCAAATATACATATATAACAATACAAGGGTAATTATACATAATATACATTTAAAATAATGTACTGTTATGGATCTAAACAGTAGTAGATCGATTTTTATTGGGCTATCGTTCTAACTAGTATTCCCCTATTCCAATTTCCTTTTTTCCAAAATAGCAATTTTACCAATCTTCCAAAACTCAAATCATTGAAGACAGCAGTATTTCTGATTTTATAATATTAATTACGGAAAATTTACCGTAATTAATATTATAAAATCAGAAATACTGCTGTTTTTAAGTAGAGACAACTTTTTCTACATACGAGTATATTAGTATTGATCATGTTTTTAGGTGAGAGTCCCTAACATTTACTCGATTAAATACTTTTTGATCAACTTTGTTTATTTATATTTAAAAATGAAAAACCGAAAAACATGATCAATACTAATATACTCGTATGTAGAAAAAGTTTTCAATACTTAAAAACAACAGTATTTCTGATTTTATTATATTAATTACGGAAAATTTGGTCTTCAAAGATTTGAGTTTTGGAAGATTGGTAAAATTGAGAGTTTGGAAAAATTATAGGAAATTTAAATAGGGGTATACTAATTATACCGATAGCCGAATAAAAATTGATCTACTACTGTTTAGATCCATAACAGTACATTACTTTAAATTTATACTATGTATAATTACACTGTTGTTGAATATATGTTGAAGAATTAATATTAGAAATTATTGGCCTAAAACTGTTGCCTTGTTTATAAATTTTTTGTTAACAGTATAGTTTTGAAATATTATGAGTTTAGTTTCGTAAATTATAATTAAGATTTGTATTCTATTCAATCTAGACAATCTTTCCAAGTTTGTATTACTCTTCTAGAATTCCGTTGATTTAATTTCTAACTTGAGATATATTGAACTAAATTCAGGTGGCAAATTTATTTCTTTTGATTTAACAGCTTTATTTCTAAACGTTCCTATAAATGAAACATTTAAATTTTTAGAATCTTTTTTAAAATTTGAAATTTATTTGAAAAAGAAAACCGAGGAAAATGATCAATACTAATATACTCGTATGTAGAAAAAGTTTTCTCCACTTAAAAACAGCAGTATTTCTGATTTCATAGTATTAATTACGGAAAATTTGGTCTTCAAAGATTTAGGTTTTGGAAGATTGGTAAAATAGGGATTTTATAATAATTGGGGCACATTGGAATTGAGGAATACTAATTAGATCGATGACCGAATAAAAATCGATCTAGATCCATAACAGTACTTTATTTTAAATGTAGGTATATTATGTATAATTACTCTTTATTTTGTTTTATATGTAAATTTTATTAGTTTCCTGACAGGTACATTTAAAATAATTTACTGTTATGAATCTAAACAGTAGTAGATCGATTTTTATTCAGTTATCGATCTAACTGGTATTTTCCAGTTCCAATTTTTGCAAAATCCTAATTTCTTCAATCTTCGAAACCCAAAGATATCCAATGTTCGAAACCCAAAGATATAAAATCTTCGAAACCCTAAGATATTCAATCTTCGAAACACAAAGATATCCAATCTTCGAAACACAAAAATATTCAATCTTCGAAACCCAAAGATATCCAATCTTCGAAACCCAAAGATATCCAATCTATCCAATCCAGAGAGAGATTTCCAATCGTGACAAATACAGCAAACAAATAATGTACTCAAATTAATACTTTACTTGCTAATATCTTGATGAAACATTTTATTATTATTGTAAATAAATATATATATATATATATATATATATATATATATAATGTATAATTACACGTATTTTGGCTTATTTAGCCATTTTTAAAGGATTATATGTGTTTAAAATACAATTTATTTGATTGTATTGTAAACACATATAATCCTTTGAAAATGTCTGAATAAGCCAAAACACGTATCAGGAAACTGATCAAATATACATATGAAACAATACAAGGGTAATTATACATAATATACATTTAAAATAATGTACTGTTATGGATCTAAACAGTAGTAGATCGATTTTTATTGGGCTATCGTTCTAACTAGTATTCCCCTATTCCAAGTTCCTACAATTTTTTGTAATGTAATGTAATTTTTGTAATTGCTTACAAAACAAGAGTAATTATACATAATATACATTTAAAATAATGTACTGTTATGGATCTGAATAGTAGTAGATTGATTTTTATTCAGTTATCGATCTAACTGGTATTTCCCAATGCCTATTTTTGCAAAATCCTAATTTCTCCAATTTTCCAAACCCAAAGATATCCAATCCAGAGAGAGATATCCAATCGTGGCAAATACGGCAAACAAATAATGTACTCAAATTAGTACTTTACTTGCAAATTGTATTGTAAATACTTATAATCCTTTGAAAATTACTGACTAAGCAAAAACACGTGTAATTATACATAATATACATTTATAATAATAATAAAATGTTTCATCAAGATATTAGCAAGAAAAGTATTAATTTTAGTACATTATTTGTTTGTCGTATTTGCCACGATTGGACATCTCTCTCTGGATTGGATATATTTTAGTTTTGGAAAATTGGAAAAATTGGGATTTTCCAAGAATTTGAACTGGGGAAAAACCAGTTCGATAACTGAATAAAAATCAATCTACTACTGTTTAGATCCATAACAAATAAAGGTTCCAAACCAGTCAATAATAGCTATTATTAACATATAGCAATTATGGTATAAGTGAATAAAGTCGAATTTTATCCGTGAAAAAAACAGTTAAGCGCAAGAGGCCAAGTCGAGTGCGATAATGTTTTCGAGTGGATAAAATTGCTTTATTCACGTGTATCTCACAAGATTTTTTCCAATTCGTTATCAGAATTGAATAATTTGCATGAAGTGACAGATTGTCAAGTGACGAAAATTTCAAGGATATACGTGAATAAAGTAATTTTATTCACTTATACTATAAATAGCTATTAGTAACTTGATGAAGAATTATTAGATTTTTCAATAACTTGATGAAAAGTTATTAGACATTGATAATAATAGCCATGCAAAACTGTATATTAATCAAATTTGTACAAAAAAAACAAAACTAACATTCAAAATAACCACAAGAAGTGTGATTTTTTTCACAATTTATGATAATTCAAAATTAGATGCCAAATAAAGATTACATATCTGTTTCCAAAATAAATTGAAAATATCAAATATAGATTCTAAACCTTAAAAAATTACTTTATTCACGTGTATCCTTGAAATTTTCGTTGTCACCTGACAATGTGTCACTTTATGCAAATTCTTCAATTCTGATAACGAATTGGACAATTTGCATGAAGTGACACATTGTCAGGTGACAACGAAAATTTCAAGGATACACATGAATAAAGTAATTTTATTTACTTATACTATAAATAGCTATTAATAACTTGATGAAAAGTTATTAGATATTTCAATAACTTGATGAAAAGTTTTAGACATTGATAATAATAGCCACGAAAAACTGTATATTAATCAAATCTGTACAAAAAAAAAACAAAACTGAGATTCAAAATAACCACGGGAAATATGATTCTTTTCACAATTTATGATAATCCAAAATTAAATGCGAAATAAAGATTACATATCTGTTACCAAAATAAATAGAAAATATCAAATTAAGATCCCTAACCTTTTAATAAAAACTTTCAATAACTTGATAAAAAGTTATTAGACATAGATAATAATAGCCACGAAAAACTGTATGTTAATCAGATTTGTACTAAAAATAAAAACAGAAACTGAGATTCGAAATAACCACGGAAAATGTGAATCTTTTCACAATTTATGATAATCCAAAATTAAATGCGAAATAAAGGTTACATATCTGTTACCAAAATAAATAGAAAATATCAAATAAAGATTCCAAACCTGGTAATAAAAACTTTCAGTAACTTGATAAAAAGTTATTTAACATTGATAATAATAGCCATCAAAAACTGTATGTCAATCAAATTTGTACTAAAAACAAAAACCAAAACAGAGATTCGAAATAACCACGGAAAATGTTAATCTTTTCACAATTTATGATAATCCAAAATTAAATGCCTAATAAAGGTTACATATATGTTACCAAAATTTGACAAAAATCAAACAAAGATTCCAAAACTGAAAAGTTATTTGACATTGATATTAGCCACGAAAAACTATATATTAATCAAATTTGTACAAAACAAAAAACAAAACTAAGATTCAAAATAACCACGGAAAATGAGAATCTTTTCATAATTTATGATAATCCAAAATTAAATGCCAAATAAAGGATACATATCTGTTATCAAAATAAATAACAAATTTCAAATAAAGGTTCCAAAACTGTTAATAAAATCTTTCAATAACTTGATGAAAAGTTATTAGATATTGATAATAATAGCCATGAAAAATGTTATAGCTATGTTAATCAAATTTGTACTAAAAACAAAAATCGAAACTGAGATTCGAAATAACCACGGAAAATGTGAATCTTTTCACAATTTATGGCCACGAAAAACTGTGTATTAAATAAAACAAACACTTTTTATTGTTTATATCACATTGTTTATTAAAATTAGTGACTATAGTTTCGATCACGTTTTGATCATTATCAACACTCAAAACACTCTAAGTTTTACAATGATCAGAACGTGATCGAAACTGTAATTACTAATTTTAATAAACAAAGTGATATAAACAAAAAAAGTGTTTGTTTTATTTAATTTCATCATGTATCACGAAGTAGATGCCTCCAACATTGACTAATTTAACTGTGTATTAATCAAATTTGTACTAAAAACAAGACCAAAACTGAGATTCAAAATAACCAAAAATGTGAATCTTTTCAAAATTTTGATAATCCAAAATTAAAAGCCTAATAAATCTTACATATCTGTTACCAAAATAAATAAGGAAAATCAAATAAAGGTTTCAAACCTATTATTAAAATCTTTCAATAACTTGATGAAAAGTGATTAGACATTGGTAATAATAGCCATGAAAAACTGTGTATTAAATAAAACAATCACTTTTCTTTGTTTATATCACCATGTTTATTAAAATTAATCACTATAGTTTCGATCACGTCCTGGTCATTATCAATACTCAAAATACTCTAAGTTTGATAATGATCAGAAAATGTAATAACTAATTTTAATAAACAGTGTGATATAAATAAAAAAGTATTTGTTTTATTTAATTTCATCATGTATTATGAAGTAGATGCCTCCAACATTGACTGTGTATTAATCAAATTTGAACTAAAAACAAAACCAAAACTGAGATTCAAAATAATCACGGAAAATGGGAATCTTTTCACAATTTTGATAATCCAAAATTAAATGCCTAATAAATCTTACATATCTGTTACCGAAATAAATAAGGAAAATCAAATAAAGGTTCCAAAACTGCTAATAAAATCTTTCAATAACTTGATGAAAAGTGATTAGACATTGATAATAATTGCCATGAAAACTGTGTATTAAATAAAACAAACACTTTTCTTTGTTTATATCACCATGTTTATTAAAATTAATCACTATAGTTTCGATCACGTTCTGATCATTATCAACACTCATAACACTCAAATTTGATAATGATCAGTACGTGATCGAAACTGTAATTACTAATTTTAATAAACAGTGTGATATAAACAAAAAAAGTGTTTGTTTTATTTAATTTCATCATGTATTATGAAGTAGATGCCTCCCACATTGACTGTGTATTAATCAAATTTGTACTAAAAACAAAATCAAAACTGAGATTCAAAATAACCACGGAAAATGTGAATATTTTCACAATTTATGATAATCCAAAATTAAATGCCAAATAAAGGTTACATATCTGTTACCAAAATTTTTCAAAATCCTGATGATAATAATCTTTCTTTCTTAATTTTTCCCTCTTTTTCCCTTTTAGTTAATGATGTGTGATTCTATTTTTTGTAGAATTTTATCCATTATTTTCTGTTGCCTGTTAGTTTCATTGCTTGCTTCCAACTCTTCCCTTTTTTCTGCAGTGTTTTGTCTATGGTACTGTTCCATGTTTCCTGTGGCCTTCGTCTTGTTGCTTTGCTTGCTAACTGTTCTTTATATTCGTTTATCCTGCATATATTCCTTTGGTTCTCAGTCTTGTTTCTTTTATTATATCGTCAATTATTGATATGAATAACAGTACTCCTCTTAGTATTCCTCCCTGTCTCACTCCGTGGTTTGTCCTGAATTATTTTCTGCGTATTTCTGGTTCTTATGTAGATTTCCGTTTCTTTGTATAGTGACTAAATTTAATTTATTAATTCCCCACCTGCCCTTTTTTCCTCTAGTCCCCCTTCCATATCTGTGATATCTATCATATCTATCTATCATATGTCCCTGCCATATCTTCCAAAATCCTGATGATAATAATAATAATATTTAATCAGTGTAAAACCCTAAATCCTAACGGTAGCGAAATTCCCTATCTATCATATGTCCCTGCCATATCTGTCAAAATCCTGATGATAATAATAATAATGATATTTAATCAGTATAAAATCCTAAATCCTAACCATAGCAAAATTCCCTAATAACTTCAAAGACACCTGATCCCCTGAAAAATTTGTCTGAGCAGATATGTTTTGTTAACAATAATTTTTATTTAAACAATATTCTTAGACTATTGTAGATAATCATATTTTAGAGAGTTGCGCAAAAATTGGCGTCTTAATTTTAATTTTTGTAGACGAAATTTGAGAATATCAAATTTGAGGTAGTGGAGGAGCTTTAAATCATTACACACCAAGAAATTGCTATTGAGTTCTTCTTCTTAGTATGTCTCCTAGCAAAGGTTGGTGGTCAATCTTGTAGCTTAACGATAGCTGAGAAATTGTTGTCGATGTCGGTGGGGGATAAAGGGGGCCCCCGTGGGGCCGCGTGTTTGTATGCGCGCACTTTATCTCGCATATAATTCAAAATAAATTAAGAAAAATGTGCTGGAAAAATGTGGCCAAAGCTGCTCTCGCCGTAAACGTCATCCCGCGCCCGCCATAAACTAACATGTTTATCTGAGTGCAGAGAATTCCCCCGTGAATATTTAATACATTTTGCATGGACGCAGGCGCAGGAAATATTTGCACCACCTCGTAAAGAGTAACTGCATTTTGCAGACGAATATATACATTTATAATACATCCAATGGTATATTATTAGAGAATACACTATTCTTGTCTATTTTTCTATAGTTACTACGGAATTTATACTATATCATATAGTATAGTATGATAATAGTAGTAATTTATAAATTTTGTTAATAGTTACAAATCAATAACAATTTCATGAAAATTATTTATAAATATCTAGAATTTTCTTCGTTATTTTATTGCACAAAATTTATTCCTTAGAATATTGAAATAACTTCAACTATTAAAGATATTTCTTTCCTCATTCAAGATTTATTGGATAATATGTAATGCAAAAGTTGGTCAGATGCCAAATGGTGGGGCACCTTTAATTATCTTAAAAAACCAAATCATATCTCAATTTATTGAAAAATGCAGATTTTCCCGCTATTACAAATGGAAATATCCAACAAGATTATGTAAAAAATATATGATTAAACAACTTAACACATGATTTTCATTTAATTCCTTCTAAGAGCCCTTCTAAACTTACTGTAGTGTTATATCTTTGAGTAGCAATGTATTTTTATAGTGTTGTTTATATTCCATGTGCATGTCCACGTTATATCTATGTTAATATTAATTAAATTACAGTACTACATTCCATTAATGAAAAATAGGGTCGTCAGTGACTTATGGCTTTAAAATCCTATGTTTATTTCTAAAATGTAGCCACTTGCTACTGCTAGATAAAATCAAGGCGAGGATTCTAAAGAAAGTGCTAGCGTTACCATGGAATGCACCAAAGACCCTTGTTTTTCACATGGCAGGAGTAATTCCAATGGAGGAAGAAGTGATTCAATGCTTCCAGGACGTATCGGCAGATTATTTAAAAAAATATATAATTAAACAACTTAACACATGATTTTCATTTAATTCCTTCTAAGAGCCCTTCTAAACTTACTGTAATGTTATATCTTTGAGTATCAATATATTTTTATAGTGTTGTTTATATTCCATGTCCATATCCACGTTATATCCATGTTAACATTAATTAAATTACATTACTAGACTACATTAATAAAAAATAAGGTCGTCAGTGACTTACAGCTTTAAATCCCATTTTCATTCCTAAAATGTAGCCACTTGCTACTGCTAGATAACATCAAGGCGAGGTTTCTAAAGAAGGTGCTAGCGTTATCATGGAATGTACCACGACCCTGGCCCCATGAGCCATGACCCCAAACCATGACCCCAAACACCCTTGTTTTCCACATGGCAGGAGTGATTCCAATTGAGGAAGAAGTGATTCAATGCTTCCAGGACGTATCGAAACAGGTTCAGACGGAATATTGCCGTACTATAGAAGAAGAGAATATGAAGTTTGTGGCAGAAAACTTCATTCAATTCAGTCAAGTGGAAGTCCGCAAACCATAGGGATAGGCATCTAACAACAAGATTCACTCTGCACGGATTCCACCACCTCATCTGCGGCAAACCACATTTCCATTACTTAGAGGAGGATTGCATATGTCGTTTATGCGGAGCTACGATGGACAGGTACCACCTCGCAGAATGTAAAAAGAAGGAAGGAAGATCATTGTCGCAATTTATTAATGGCATTTCTAATGTAAAATGACAATGACACACTATTACAACAACTTAACACATGATTTTCATTTAAATCCTTCTAAGAGCCCTTCTATACTTGCTGCAATGTTATATCTTTGACTAGCAATATATGTTTATATTGTTGTTTATATTCCATGTCTATGTCCATGTTCCATCCATGTTAACTTTATGGCTAAATGGGCAAATAAAGAAATCAAGTATTAAAAATTTTACATTTGGCCAATCTGTCTTTTGCTTATTTTTTTTAAAAGACAGGAAATGGTTTTAAAAACTTGAAAAATCCTCAGCAAGCAACTAATACTACTATAGTGTATGAATAAATGCAATAAAATATGAATTGTAATCTGTTGGAACTTATTTTTAAGAAATAGGAAATAGGCTCGAAAACTTGAAAGTACTAGTGTAGCAATATGAAGAGAAGTTATGATTATTATTACTATCGATTATATAGCCTCATAAAACTAAACATATATTCATAAATTTGGCTGGAAACTAAAACTTGATAAGAATGTTTCAAAGTAATTGAAGTTAAGTGGCAGCAGGTTGGAGATTTTGTCCTGGAAATGAAATGCGTTCCAAAATGAATAATAAAAATTGTCAATGCTGTTTAAAAACGAAAATAGTAATAATAATTATAATACGTTTTTATTGCTTTCTTACTTCTTTATTGGAGTACTTACTGGTAGTTCATATGTTTAGATATATAGATGTTTTTTTTGTTTTATTATTTTTATTATGTCTTCTTCACCTGACTATTTTCGGCTATCTTTCAGCCGTCTTCAGAGGTGTTTTGTTTTTAGTTCAATGTATAGGGTGAGTTTTTTAAATGTGATGCACTGGGGTTTCGGAAACCATGAAACATACAGATTCGGTTAAATGAGGAAAAAGTTGTCATTTTTAGAGCTTATGCAAGATATGCTTTTGTTTTTTGAAGGAAAAACATAGTTATTGAGTTATAATACAAACGTTATTCTTTTTAATGGCAGTCATAGTTGGTTTTGACACTTTTAAAACGGATTTTTTTTTTCTCTTTATAACGATATAGGTTTGCTATACTTACTTTCATTTAAAAAAAAAAGTTTGCATTAAACTGAAAAACTGTGGTCTTTTTCAAAAAACAAAGGCATATCTTGCATAAGCTCTTAAAACGACGAATCTTCTCTCATTTAACCGAATGTCTATGTCTTATGGTTGTCGAGTTTTTTTAAATTTTTTGCAATGGGATTTCGGAAACCATGAAACATACAGATTTGGTTAAATGAGGAAAAAGTTGTCATTTTTAGAGCTTATACAAGATATGCTTTTGTTTTTTGAAGGAAAAACATAGTTATTTAATTATAACACAAACTTTTTTTTTTAATGGCAGTCATAGTTGGATTTGACATTTTTAAAAAGAACATTTTTTTCTCTTCATAACGATAGAGGTTTGCTACTTTTTAAAAAGGGCATTTTTTTTCTTCATAACGATATAGGTTTGCTATACTTACTTTCATTAAAAAAAAAAGAAGTTTGCATTAAACTGAAAAACTGTAGTCTTTTTTCGAAAAACAAAGGCATATCTTGCATAAGCTCTTAAAACGACGACTCTTTTCTCATTTAACCGAATCTCTACGTCTTATGGTTTTCGAGATCCCAATGCTTAAAATGAAAATACTCACCCTGTAGATGATATTTGATAACATTTTTATAAATGTTTTGACTTTTAAATATATTTTTTTAAACTACCTGTAAGTACTCCAATAAAGAAGGAAGAAAACAATAAAAAATATAATAATGACTGGTATCCAAAATGGATTAAACTATAACAAAAATAATAATTTTTATTTGCGCTATTACCTAACACGATAAATAAAAGTCGCCAAAAGATTTTGCAATTGCAATAATGATATGAAAATTAATTTAAGTGATAACGTACTGACGATTTACATTAATCTGACCAGGACTTAAAGCAACTTACGTTCTTGAGTTGTTGAGGGCCAGGGTTATATTATTAATAGTAACTTATATTATTGTTTATATTCCATGTTGATATCCATCGTATATCCATGTTAACTTTATGGCTAAATGGGCACATAAATGAATGAAATATTAAAAGATTTACATTTGGTCAATCTGTCTTCTGATATTCTTAGGAGAAATTTGTTTTTTTTACATATTCTCAGTCCCTTGTTTGATTTTTGTAGTAGAAATTTTGGGTCTTTCCTTTTTTTCAATCTCTCTTTTGATTTACGTGGTAGTAATTTGTTTTTTTTTTAAATTTTGTTGTGGCTATACAAGGCATTTTTTTATTATGCCTCCCTTCGTGAATATTATGGATTATAGTTAGATATATTGGAAGTCTAAATATCCACTATATTTGAGATACCCTGTATATCACAATATTGGAATATGGAATATTAAGGATAATTGTTAGATATGTTGGTATTCTAAATATCCTTTTTCATTTTTAAGAATGCTGTTGAAATCCTGATGAGTTTTATTAGTTATTAGTATACTGGGAGTTGAAAATTTGTAAATGAAGTTAAAAATCAAACAGGTTTTTATTTCTGTAGTTGAAAATTTTACGGTTTTTGATAGGTGCTGTTGAAAACTTGATGAATTTTGACAGTTTCAGTTCAAAATTTTAAAGATTTTCATACTGGGTGTTGAAAATTTGTAAATGCAGTTCAAAATTTGATAGTGTTTGATGGTTGTAGTGGAAAATTTGTAGGTGGAATTGGATATTTAACGCTTTTTGGCAATTGTAGTTGTAAATTTGTCAGATTTGGACAGTTGCAGTTGAAAATTTGACACTTTTTGACAGTTGTAGTGAAAATTTGATAGACGTTGACAGTTTAGGGTGGAAAATTTGACAAGTTATGTTAGTTGTTGTTGAAAATTTTACCGGGCTTGACAGGAGGCTTGATTAGAGTTCAAAATTTGAAAGATTTTGATAGTTGTAGTTGAAAATTTGCAGGTGTAGTTAAATATTTAACGCTTTTTGACAAATGTAGTTGAAAATTTATCAGATTTGGACAGTTGCTGTTGAAAATTTTAAACTTTTGAACAGTTGTAGTGAAAATTTGATAGACGTTGACAGTTTATTGTGGAAAATTTGACAGGTTATGATAGTTGCTGTTGAAAATTTTACAAGGCTTGACAATTGGAGTTGAAAATTTGAAAGATTTTGATAGTGGGAGTTAAATATTTGTAGATTCAGATAATAATTTTCAGTGTTGTATGTTGTAGTTGAAATTTTTACGGTTTCTGATATGTGCTGTTGAAATCTTGATGAGTTTTATTAGTTACAGTTACAAATTTTAAAGATTTTGATACTGGGAGTTGAAAATTTGTAAATGAAGTTAAAAATTAAACAGATTTTGATATCTGTTGTTGAAAATTATACGGTTTTTGATAGGTGCTGTTCAAAACTTGATGAGTTTTGACAGTTTCAGTTCAAAATTTTAAAGATTTTCCAAGTGGGTGTTGAAAATTTGTAAATGCAGTTGAAAATTTGATAGTGTTTGATAGTTGTAGTGGAAAATTTGTAGGTGGAATTGGATATTTAACGCTTTTTGACAATTGTAGTTGAAAATTTGTCATATTTGGACAGTTGCAGTTGAAAATTTGACACTTTGTGACAGTTGTAGTGAAAATTTGATAGACGTTGACAGTTTAGTGTGGAAAATTTGGCAGGTTATGATAGGTGCTGTTGAAAATATTACAAGGCTTGCAGTTAGAGTTGAAAACTTGAAAGATTTTGATAGTGGGAGTGAAATATTTGTAGATTCAGATAATAATTTTCAGTGTTGTATGTTGTAGTTGAAATTATTACGGTTTCTGATATGTGCTGTTGAAATCTTGATGAGTTTTATTAGTTTCAGTTACAAAGTTTAAAGATATTGATACGAGAGTTGAAAATTTGTAAATGAAGTTAAAAATTAAACTGTTTTTGATATGAGTAGTTGAACATTTTACGGTGTTTGATATGTGCTGTTTAAATCTTGATGAGTTTTATTAGTTTCAGTTACAAATTTTAAAGATAGTGATACTGGGAGTTGAAAATTTATAAATATAGTTAGAAATGTACCAGTTTTTTATATCTGTAGTTGAAAATTTTACGGTTTTTGATAGGTGCTGTTGAGAACTTGATGAGTTTTGACAGTTTCAGTTCAAACTTTTAAAGATTTTCCAACTGGGTATTGAAAATTTGTAAATGCAGTTCAAAATTTGATAGTTGTAGTGGAAATTTGTAGGTGGAATTGGATATTTAACGCTTTTTGACAATTGTAGTTGAAAATTTGTCAGATTTGGACAGTTGCAGTTGAAAATTTGACACTTTTTGACAGTTGTAGTGAAAATTTGATAGACGTTCACAGTTTAGGGTGAAAAATCTGACAGGTTATGATAGTTGCTATTGAAAATTTTACAAGGCTTGACAGTTGGAGTTGAAAATTTGAAAGATTTTGATAGTGGGAGTTAAATATTTATAGATTCAGATAATAATTTTTAAATTTTTAGTGTTGTATGTTGCAGTTGAAATTTTTACGGTTTTTGATATGTGCTGTAGAAAACTTGATGAGTTTTATTAGTTTCAGTTACAAATTTTAAAGATATTCATAGTGGGAGTAGAACATTTGTAAATGAAGTTAAAAATCAAACAGTTTTTGATATCTGTAGTTGAAAATTTTACGGTTTTTGATAGGTGCTGTTGAAAACTTGATGAGTTTTGACAGTTTAAGTTCAAAATTTTAAAGATTTTCCAGCTGGATGTTGAAAATTTGTAAATGCAGTTCAAAATTTGATAGTTGTAGTGGAAATTTGTAGGTGGAATTGGATATTTAACTCTTTTTGGTAATTGTAGTTGAAACTTTGTCAGATTTGGACAGTTGCAGTTGAAAATTTGACACTTTTTGACAGTTGTAGTGAAAATTTGATAGACGTTGACAGTTTTGGGTGGAAAATTTGACAGGTTATGATAGTTGCTGTTGAAAATTTTACAAGGCTTGAAGGCAAAATTATGATAGTTGGAGTTGAAACTTCTAAATATATTTATAGTGGGAGTTGAACATTTTCAGATTCAGATAATAATTTTACAGTGTTGTAGTTGAAAAATTGACAGTAAAGTTGAAAATTTCACGGTTTTTGAAAGGAGTTCCTGAAAAATAGATGAGTTTTAATAGTCTCAGTTGAGCGTTTTAAAGATTTTGATAGCGGTACTTCTGCGCTATGAAACTGTGGTTGCGTGATTTCGGATTCTTTGTGTGCTGCTTAAGAGATGTAGATTTATTTTGTGTTATGAATTCTGGTGTGGTTGCGTCGAGATGTAAGTGGTTAGAAAAAATAAGTGCTTCGACAGGCCCTAAAACAAGTGAATGGCTGTGTCCCCTCGTTCTCCGTTTTTATTCCCGTTTTTGTGTGTATGTGTGTGCGTTTGAGTTGGAGAGTTATGGAAATGGCAGGGAATGGGCGCCGTTCGCCTCGATTTACAAGACATCTTAAGCGACGTACGTCATTAAAAAGTTTTATCGCCAGTTTAGTGTGGTAGTTCGCACGTGGCCGAACGACCCATAATGATATTGTTACATCAATAAACGTATCTGCCACATCTAAACATTTGACACAGGCTTTTATACGCCAATAAAAATTTAATTTCGAATATGATTGACGGACCTGTTGGATTATTCGGGATTAGATCGGCGTGTTGGGCTTGGTCAGTGCCTCTCCCGGCCGAATTTGATTTATCGGCGCGTTCCTCTCTTATGTTTTTAGTCGGTAATTAGGTTTTACGAGTCGCCGTATATCATCGGGCGAGTGCACCGTCCCGGTATACAATGTACCCGGTGAACAGCCGTAATTAATTGGCCCGCGCGGAAATTTTTAC
The DNA here is from genome assembly GCA_951805005.1 of Othius punctulatus. NCBI lineage: Eukaryota > Metazoa > Arthropoda > Insecta > Coleoptera > Staphylinidae > Othius > Othius punctulatus. Next base: position 12,433,176 of record OX638145.1, read on the forward strand.
GGCTCAATCCGCCGTCTTCGTCTGCCGACCGGAATTCGTTAATTAGGCGGGCAGTTCTTCGCCGGACGGTGATGGCTGAATTTAGCCCCCCGATGGCGGCGCTCTGGGTGTGGCCGCTATTTTCGGACACGGGGAGCCCCCTCGCTCTCGTAATGTAAATAAATTCCCGGGCGTCTCCGCGGCTCCGGCCAGTCCCCCAGGTCCAATGGCTCGGAAGATACGGCCGCAGCGATCGACATCTATAAATTACGCTACATGAATTTTTAAAATTTCGTAAAACCGGTCCGAATGCAACCGGTTTTATGAATCCCCATAAAAACGCGCACGCACACACATGCACACGCGGAGACGGAATTCACTCGACGAATTCGATCCAAAGCCGCGCGCACGTAAAATGTAGTCAGCGATTTCTTTGCACGGCTGGCGGAATCGCCGGGCAAAGGAGGACGAAAAACAGGCAAAAAGTGGAGCGGCCGTAAAACCCCGCCGAATAGGACTGCGTTTCTTGTCTGCGGACGGCGAGATACGTGAAATCGCCTGGAAGGAAACTGATTGACGAAGTTTTTACGTCGTAAAAACCGTCGAGATTAGATTCCGCCAGTAGACGTTCTTAATTAAAACAATAGACGGGGGGCAGGGGGTAGCCCCGGCGGGGACGCTCGTAAATTTTCGGATATTTTGCTTTCATAATTCGGCCGTTTCGTCTTGATTAAAAACGTGAACAGGAAAGAGCGCACCCAAAGCGCCGCTCATCCACCATCCCCGCTCAGCCCAGGGATTAAAAACGATTATAAAGCACGAACTAATTACATCACGAACGCAATTAATACCCCAAAACTCCAATATTCCAAGAAAACTATAAATGAAGTAGAATCCAATTTCACGAGATTTTTTATAACTCTAGCAAATTTGACATTGAGCGCGTTTAGCGAACGCAACTGTTCAGATTCAGCACTTAACCTAATTACTTGTAATAACAAGTTGCAAGTTCGCTAAACGATCCACAAAACTGCTAAATGTATACTTGCATTAAACGAAATAAATTTAATAAAACCAATCGCCTCAAATAGTGGTTTCAATATAAACGCAATAAACAATACAATAAAATAAATTAACAAACACTTATTTCAAAAAACTAAACAATATAAACAATAGTAAAATAATATCAAAAACACAAATAGAAAACGATAGAAATAGGACATATTATAAATCATTCACATTTCAAGAAAACATAAGCAATACAATTAACCAAACACTTAAACATTATAACATGAAAACGTCTGTTTCAACCAAACACTTGAACATTATAACAATAAAAGGTCTTTTTCAACCAAACACACATTCGAAACACAACTATTTAACGCTAAAGATAAAACAATCTTTTTAGATAGAAATGAAATTTACGCAATAACCTGAAACGATTATACTGCAAAATGCACAGGAGAAACCTTTAAAATTAAGAATAAAGGAACATATAAAAGACATAAACATTTAAATACTTTCATACTTTATACAATCATACTTTCGGCATAAACAAAAATACTAAACATTTACACAATACAGATAAAGGCTTAAAACAAATGTTACTAGAAGCTTTTGAAATAGATAAAACTATCAATACAGAACACAACATATAGTGCCTTAATGACCTTAATAACAACAGTTGTAAATTTTACACTTTTAGACAGTTGTAGTGAAAATTGGATAGAGTTTGACAGTTTGGGGTAGAAAATATGACTGGTTATGACAGTTGCAGTTGAAAAATTTACACGGCTTGTCAGTTGGAGTTGAAATATTTGTTAAGTTTTGCTAGTTAAAGTTGCATGTTTTACAAAGCTTGACAGTTGGAGTTGAAAATTTAGAAGATTTTGATAGTGGGAGTTAAATGTTTGTAGATTCAGATATTAATTTTTAGTGTTGTATGTTGTAGTTGAAATTTTGAGGGTTTTTGATATGTGCTGTTGAAATCTTGATGAGTTTTATTAGTCTCAGTTACAAATTTTAATGATATTCATACTCAGAGTTGAAAATTTGTATTTTTGATATTTGTAGTTGAAAATTTGACGGTTTTTGATAGGTGCTGTTGAAAACTTGATTAGTTTTGACAGTTTCAGTTCAAAATTTTAACAATTTTCCAACTGGGTGTTGAAAATTTGTAAATGCAGTTCAAAATTTGACAGAGTTTGATAGTTGTAGTTGAAAATTTGTAGGTGGAATTGAATATTTAACGCTTTTTGACAATTGCAGTTTAAAATTTGTCAGTTTATGATTGTTTCCGTTGAAAATTTGAAAGATTTTGAAAGGTACTGTTGAAAACTTGATGAGTTACAACAGTTTCAGTTGAAAATTTGAAAGATTTTGATACTGGGAGCTACGAAATTTGTAAATGCAGTAAAAAATGTAACACTTTTTGATCGTTGTAGTTGAAAATATGCAGCTATTTCACAATTGTACTTGAAAATTTGTTACGTTTGGACAGTTGCAGTCGAAAATTTGAAAATTTTTGACAGTTGTAGCGAAAATTTAATAGACGTTGACAGTTTAGGGTGGAAAATTTGACAGTTTATGATAGTTGCTATTGAAAATTTTACAAGGCTTGATAGAAGGCATGATTAGAGTTCAAAATTTGAAAAATTTATTAGTTGGAGTTAAAACTTCTAAATATATTTATAAAGGGAGTTGATAATTTTCAGCTTCAGATAACAATTTTACAGTGTTGGTGTAGATGAAAATTTGATAGTTAAACTGAAAATTTCACGGTTTTTGATAGGAGCTGCTGAAAACTAGATGAGTTTTAATAGTCTCAGTTGAACGTTTTAAAAATGTTGATGGTGGGTTGTTGAAAATTTGCAGATTCAGATAACAATTTTACAGTATCGATAGTTGTAAGTAGTCGAAAAATTGTAGAGTTTTCATAACAAAAGTTAAAAATTTTACGGTTTTTGATAGGTGCTGTTGAAAACTTGATAAGTTTTAGCAGTTTCAGTTGAAAATTTTAATGATTTTGATAGGTGCTGTTGAAAACTTGATGAGTTTTAACTGTTTCAGTTAAAAAATTGACTAAATTTGATACAGGGTAAATATTGTAAATGCAGTTAAAAATTGAACAGTATTTGATAGTTGTAGTTGAAAATTTGCAGGTGGGGTTGAATATTTAAACATTTTGATAAAAAACAGAGAAACAACTTGTCTTTCAACCAACCAACCTTTTTTCACAATATTTCTATGTTCAGGAAGTATTATTTGTACCTACTGAAAATATTTAAAAACAGAGAAAGAAGTTTCAATGTTTTTACCACACATTTTGTGATAAAAACATAGCAAGTTGTTTCCCTGTTTTTTTAAAATGGACTACCACGTAGTAAAGGTCGAAACCATCCTGTGCATGTTGATACTTGTAGTTGATAAAATTTGGCAGTTTTGGACAGTTGCACTTGAAAATTTTACACATTTTAACAGTTGAAGTGAAAATTTGATAGAGCTTGACAGTTTGGAATGGAAAATTTGACACTTGCAGTTGAAACTTTTACAAGGCTTGACAGTTGGAGTAGAAAATTTGCAAAATTTTGATAGTGGGAGTTGATGTTTTTTGTTCAGTCAAAAGTATTTAGGTGTAATACTCTATTTTAGACTACTAAACGTATTTTTCTAATTAACATTAAAGATAGTATAATAAATGTTAATACTTTGCTAACTTCAAAAATTTACGATCAAATTTCTAGAAAACTTGATGGAGTTCTATGCATTTATTTATTTATCTCATCTTCCAATACATGTAAATATAGATAAAAATTCTGCCAAATTTGATTACTGCAAGTAAAAGCTTTAGGATAAAAATTCTAGAAAAGTAGTTCCAGAAAATTTCGGATTTAACTCCTACTAGCTCAAATCAGTTTCTTCACATTTATTGCAAAAAATTTATAGTATAACCCTGCTAAAAATCTAAACTTGTGAAATGTACTTAAAATGCTCTACAAGAATACACCAAAAAAAATCTAGCCTGTCATTTATAATGCCTCGTTAATTATAATCATATTAATCATTTAATTAATATGATTATTTATGACAAATCTATACTTATACCCTAATTTTGTTAAAAAAAATAATTTGCGACCGATTTCAGTGATAGACCATTATCAGGCAAAAATGTTAGGGCTCAAATGTTTCTGCATTTTCAAATGAAATAATTTATTATGTGTGTTCTGGTACGAACGTATAGTTTCGTGGGGTGTATATACATTTGGAAAATTATTGTTCTTCATAATCTATTCTATTGTATTCTATAAGTTGTGATTACTGCAGCACACGTGCCATTTTTTTTCCTATATCAAGAGAGATTGTGCAGATTTATACTGCTCGTATCGTGATGGAGGTTTCATGTGCGCATTGCTCGTATAACTGGTGGGTCTGATAAGAGCGGAACGCTGATAACAGTGTAAATTGGTACGGCAAATGGAGGCCGCTCAAACGACATGATTACAGGCCTTGAGCATTTTCTACTCTGACAAAACACCACGGAATCTGAGAATTGAATTACATTGAATTAATAACAAACAGTAGACTGAAATTAGAATTGATATGTTATCTCGTTTTTATACTTGTATTTTCTATAAATAATTTCAAAACCTTTAAACTAAGGAAAACTGTTTTGCCATCGTCAAGTTTTATTGATAATTCTGAACGTTTAACGTATTTATTCTAGGCGTACATGTTTTCAACAAATTTTCCGTAACATGCAAAATTTTTCTCAAATTTCAATAAATATTACTACGTTAGTATAAATAAAGCACTTGATTTTAAATATTACTACTATTATTTATTATAGTTCTAAGATTTTTCAACAAATTTTCCGTAACATGCATAGATTTCCTCCACTTTCAATAAATATTATTATTTATTATAGTTCAAAGATTCTGGGTTTGCATTTTTCAATATATTTTCCGTAATTTGTTCAAATTAAAAATAAATGATCAAATTTTATTATTGATAATAGTTCGAGTATTCAATTTGTAGATATATTAATATGAAGTACAGATGCAGGTAATAGTAGCTCCATCCAAGATTTGCTAACTTTCTATGAAACTCCTTCTGCCAAAAAGTTTGGCAACCCCTGTTTTAGAGTATGGGCCCCCATGATGGGGCTTTCCACTTTGGCACGATACTGTCCTATAGAATTCTTTAAATGCACAATTTTTTTCGTTCGATTTAATTTTTTTTAGCATTTTTAGTATGCAGTTGTAAATTTAACATCTTCTTATGGGCCCCTTCCGGCATGCTGCCGAATGTTATGAATCCCCCCTTTCCCCACGCGACTTCGTAATGGCTATCATAAAGCCATTAACTTTATACAGTGCCATTAACTTAAATATTATTGCTCCTCTCTCTGTATCCATAACGCATGGGGGGTGGGGGGCAGCCCTGGCGCACTGATTTACGAGGAGGCTGAGCAATAAACCAATACAACTTTCAGTAGCGGGGGCCATTTACATTGTCTCATTAATGGGGGCCCCTAAATGCACCGCGAGCGGCAAGTACCTACTTTATACCGCGACGTCGTGTAAATCAATTCCCCAAAAGCCCCGGGCGGGACTCGAACCCAGTACATAGCACAGGTCCTATTCAAAATTAAAAGCAGTAGCGAAATAGGAGTAAAACGTCGAGCGGGATGTGAACCTGCAACTTGTGCGAAGATAAGAGTCTTGCCCAAATGAGAAACAACGATGGTGGTATTTACACCATAGAGCAAGAATCGAACCAAGTCCAAAACATAAACCTGTTACGATTAATTAATCTAAGAACTGGTATCTAACAATGAACTCACAATGTAATGCAATCCATAATATAATTGTTATTTTTTTCTCTTTTAAATCACAAGAACTTAATGTGTATTGACAATTAATTGCTTTCAAACAGGACTTTACAAAGTTTAAATTCAATGAAATCATGTAGCAAAAATAGAAATCTACGAAGGCCAACAATCTATAAACTGGTGTCTAACCATGAATACACCATAAAATATGTCCCAAAAGGAAAATATAATTGCTAAATTACTTATAAGTTCCTAATGGGATTTGAATCTAGAGAACCATTCAGATTTGTGAAAATTGCAAGGTTAACTTTGCAATTTTCACAAATCTGAATGCTTCTCTAGATTCAAATCCCACATTCCATGAAATCGTGTGGCAAGAATAGAACAAAATAGAAATCAGCGAAGGTAAATCAATTAAAAACTGGTCCCTTAAGGCACGTTCTCACTAATCAAATTTAATTGATCGATTGTAGTTGATCAACAAAAATTGAATGAAAACCATACTTTAAAGTTGATCAACTTTTATTATAGATGTATATTAGGTATAATTACACTATACATTTGATCAGTTTCCTGACACGTGTTTCGGTATATTCGGCCATTTTTTTCCAAAAAATAAACTGATCAAATATATGAAAGAAAACAAGTGTAATTACACCTAATATACATTTGCAATAACAGTAAAATGTTTCATCAAGATATTAGCCAGGAAAGTATTAATTTTGCTCAACTCTATTTAAAAATAGCTTCTGACTATAGACCCTATATAAGATATATTATATATTTTTATTCAACTTTTGTTGATCAACTACAATCGATCAAGTAAACTTGATTCGTGAGAACGGGACTTTATCCATGACTATACCATGAAGGGTGTTCCCAAAGCAAAATATAATCTATACATTAAAATATAAATTATTAATTAATTATATTATTAATTAAATTCAATATTGGTATTTGAATCCAGAGACCCACAATTGTATTTTAAGCTAATACAAGCAATGTTAAATTTCATGAAATCCTGTGGCAGATTTTAAATCCAGAGACCCACAATTGCATTTCAAGCTGATATAAGTAATGTAAAAATTTTATGATATTCTGTGGCAGGTTTTGAACTCAGAACCAAACCACAGATGAGCCTTTTAAGAGAAACAAGTAAATGCTAAAATATTCAAACGAGCGGGTTTCGAAGCAAGAAGTTAAATGTCACCCACAAAGAAAACCGAAACGAACGGGAATCGAACCAAGAGCAATATAAGTGCCAAAAACACATGCCTACTTATTTAATATTATGTGTAATCATATTAATTTTTAAGTCATGATAATTTGCGGGAATCGAACCAAAATAACGAAGAACACAATCTTCATGATTCCAAATGAGACTAATTCTACTTGTTCCTTCGGGTATTACCATTTTTCTTTCAGTATTTTCTGTGTCTCTTTAATCCAAAGACATCAATACCTGTAGTTTTTAGTAATGTGGAGGAAGTCCTCGTAAACGCATGAGTAGTTAAAAAATAGGTTAATAGAAAATAATAAGAAATATAAAGTAATAAAATACTTAATACAAAAGTAATAATTAAAAATAGGAAAATAGTCTCGGTTTCCCAAACTACATTTGGAGCCCACTTCAGAATATGGCAGATTTTGGTAGTTGCAGTCATAAATTGTACAGATTTTCACATCTGATGCCAATAGATTCAGAGTGGCAAGAAACTATAACACAATTAAATTGTTAGAGTTTGGAATATGATAAAATTGAATAGGTGAAGCTTAAAAATTAACAGATTTTGGCAGATGCATATAAATTTTAACAATTTATGAAAATTTGAAATATTTTCAGAATTCAGATGGAATATAGTTCAAATATGAAGTTGTTAAGTTAAATTTTTTACAGATTTTCGCATTTGATGATAGAATGTGACACAAAGTTACTAATTATGAATTTACAATATTGTAGCTATAGATTTGACTAATTTTGATTGTTAGAGATTTGGAGTAAAAATCGGCAGAGTTAATATATAATAATATATAATTAATATACGAGTAATATATAATAATACCTCGACAACGTAAAGTAGAAGAGGAAGTAGATGGATTATGTATGTATGTATGTATAATAATATATTATACATACCTTTACCATTACCTTTTCAACTTCAATTTCAGAAAAAGTAAACTGAATTTCTGAAATAGTAAAATCAATTTCAGAGAATGTAAAATCAATCTCAGAAAAAGTAACATCATTTTCAGAAGAATCAACTTCGACTTCAGAGAAAGTTCAATTTCCAAATGAATTTTCATTCTGTAGAGGAGTGTTTTTCAACATTTTTATGTCCAAATGAGTTTTCATTCTGTAGAGCAGTGTTTTTCAACATTTTTATTTCCAAATGAATTTTCATTCTGTAGAGAAGTGTTTTTCAACATTTTTATTTCCAAATGAGTTTTAATTCTGTAGAGCAGTGTTTCTCAAAACCTTTTTTTTTTACTTGTGATCCACGTTGATATATTATTAACCCCCCCCATATATATTACGCTATATTTCAAGTCTTAAATCAAATTTTACCGTGTACGAATACCAATTTAAAAAAATTACCCGGCGCCTCCACCATCTAAAAATGATAAAATCTTATTAATTATAATTTAAATTTCGGAATAAAATTTACTCACCAATAATTTTAGCAAATTAATTAGATCTAAAGTATGAATAATAAGTTTTCCGCGATTTTTAATTGTATTTTTTAAGATTTTTAAGATATTCCGTTGAAATAACTACCCGGCGCCTCCACCATTAACAAATAATCAAAATTAATTAATAATAATTTCAAATTTTCGAAAAAAAAATCCTCGCTAATAATTTTAGCAACTTAATTAACTTAAGCAGATGCCCTATCAGTTTTCCGCATTTTTTTTTTTTTAAGAATTGTAACGGCAACAAGATTGAAGCTAAAATATGCATTAAAACAATCAAATATTAATTTAGTTCAACTTTTAAACCATAATTCCAGTGCACTTTAGATAAACCATAATCTTGGTATTTTTTCTTCAAATTCATTAACAAATAATAAAAATTAATTAATAATTACTTCAAATTTCCGAAAAAAAATTGCTCACTAATAATTTCAGCAACTTAATTAACTTGAAAAGATGCCCAATCAGTTTTCCGCAAATTATTTTATTTTTTTAAAGATTTATAACGGCAAGAAGGTTGAAGCTAAAATATGCACTAAAACTATCAATTATTTTTCAACTTTTAAACCATAATTCCAGTGCACTTTTGATAAACCATAATCTTGATCCATTTTTCTAATTAATCAAGCTGAATCTCATTGCTGCTCAATTTATTGTCTCCCGTAGCGATTGTGGAATAAAATTAAAGAAATGACGTGTAATTAAGTGAACAAAGCCACACAGGAACGTTAAGTATGTAAATTTATTCAGTTCATTACGTCGCTAATTACAGATAATAGCTTCATTGTTGTCGCGTTTATAGTCGGTAACAATAAATTCGTTTTTTCATTAACTAATAGTTTGTCCAAGTGCAACGGATATTAGTGCAAAATTTTGGTATTACTTATAAATATTAAGAAATAGTAAAAATTTCTGTTTTTATTCAATAAAGATGTGTAGGTACCATTACATGTTTTACTTCTAAAGATGTGTACCACTTTCTGTTTTTCTTCTAATGATATGTTACCACTTCTTTTTCTTCTAAACATGTGTACCACTTTCTGTTTTTCTTCTAAATACGTGTACCACTTTCTGTATTTTTGTTTCTAAACATTTGTACCACTGTTTTTTCTTCTAAAGATATATAGCACTGTCTGCTTATCTTTTAAAATATTGTACCACTTTCTGTTTTTCTTCTAAAGATGTGTAGGTGCCACCTCTGTTCCTTCTAAACATGTGTACCACTTTCTGTGTTTCTTCTAAAGATGTGTAGGTGCCACTCATTTTTCTTCTAAACGTTTGTACCACCTTCGGTTTGTCTTCTAAATAGGTGTACCAATTTCTGTTTTTCTTCTATAAAGATGTGTAGGTGCCACTTTCTGTCTTTCTTCTAAAAACCTTTACCACTTTCTGTACTTTTGTTTATAAAGATTTGTACCACTGTTTGTTCTTCTAAAGATATATAATACTGTCTGTTTATCTTTTAAAACATTGTACCACTTTCTGTTTTTCTTCTAAAGATGTGTAGGTACCACCACTGTTTCTTCTAAACATGTGTACCACTTTCTGTGTTTCTTCTAAAGATGTGTACCACTTTCTGTTTTTCTTCAAAAGACTTTTACCACTTTCTGATTTTTTTCTACACATGTGTACCACTTTTTGTTTTGCTTCTAAAGATGTCCGGCGCATTCTGTTTTGCTTCTATAGATGTGTATCTTTCTTTAAAGACGTGTACCACTTTCTGCTTTGCTTCTGAAGATATGTACCACTTTCGGTTTCAAACCGGAGACAACAGGCGGTAAATTCCTTGGTACTAGCCTGCATACCGGCGGCATTAATAAAGTTGATTGATTGTGTGCGTCGGTAATTTTTGCCCACACAAACGGGCAATTAAACAGGTAGTTTGCCAAGGATGGAGCCTAGTTAGCAAGCGGAGCATTTAATGAGCACTTAACGCAGTGAATGAAGTCTATAAATAGTATCGCTTTGAATAGACCCTGAATAACAGTCGTATACAAAAATCTTATAAGAATACAAGGATTATGTTATAATCATCAAGATGCGACCGTTACTACGTGATAATCCATATTTAATACAGAATAATACACAACAGAATTATATTTTTAGATACATATACATACACAGATAGATACACAGATAATATAGTTGTAATGATGAGTAAATGTCATTAATATTGTGGTTTGTGGTTTTTCTTCATTTGTAAAATTTACAATTCGTGGGTCATTGATTTTCAGATTTGCATTTTTGTGTGTGGTGTAAATTCTGGAATTCTAAAACTGATTCTGCAAAAAGTTTGGATTTTTATAAAACCCTGGTGGTGGCTATGGAATCAACGGGGACTTTTATTTCAACAGTATCGTTTTCATGCAAAACATGTTAAGTTAATAAAGCTGTATATAAATTTTAATGTATCATAATTTTTTGCACGAAGTTCATTCTTATTGAAACTAAATAGGTTTTTTTAAAGTTACCATTATTCGAAACCCGATTTTTCACAATATCGGTTTCTATATAAACCTTACTGCCGATCGAATTATCACTGAATTTACTTATTAAAGTTTGTTTTTATGGTCCAACTGTTCAGGTAAAAATTGTCTACGTAATAAATCTGTATGTAAATTACTAAACCAACAATGCTTTATTGCTGAATATTTTTTCACCTGAATGTGGTTTTATATTGCCGTCTTCGGGCATTATAATAATAATGAATTGCTAATAATGCTTAATAATTATGCAGGTGCAAGTTACAACCCTAAATAAATATTAAAATGATGTACCAATTAACCAACAAAATTATTAATTAAAATAAATATCCAATCAAGTTTAATTCGTTAACTTAAGTAATTAACTAGTTATTGTATTAATTATCTCTTATCGGGCTTTTAGCTATAAAATTGCGCACGATTTATAATGAACCTAAAGTAATCTGCACGTCTGAATTTGTATTGCTCAGCCAACAATTGTTCATGGCGAACACTCCTGTTTCGCTTCGAATCGCGTGCCTCAGTGCAGCCCACGTAACTCTATTTATAGGAGGCGCGTGTATTAACAGATCCCCGAAGCAATTGAATATTCATGAGAGCCAACTGCTCGTCTGTGTTTATCAAAAAGGCGTGTGTGCACATACGAGGAGCATTTTTTAATAAGAAATCTTCGTTGGTGATGAACAAACATGTAAAACCAAATCGTTGGTATAAAGGAGAAAGTATACTTTTGCCAAGTGCAAAATTTCAAGATTTTGATTTTTTTTTTGCATCAATCAAGAAATATCGATAGCACTATCGATAGTATCGATAGTTTAGACTATAGTTTGCAATCGATAGTTTTTGAGTAACTATCGAACTATCGATTATTATTTACATATTTTTTAGTCAAGAACTTTGTACGTATAATGACTTGTAATGACGTACAAGAATGACGAAATTCGTTATTTGGAATTTGAAAAGAAAATGACCTAATACCGACAGAATTGATTTAAAATATACGTGTATTGCTGAGTGTGTATAATGCATATGTATGTAGTGCAAAAGGACAACTTGTATTAGAAAAACGTTTTTATCTTAAAGTTGAAAATGTAAATATGATAACATTTTTACACAACAAATTAATTTTTTAAGATATATTTTGCAATTTTTGTATCCATTACAATAAATAACTACTTAGTACATATTTTTTACCGATACATCAATAGTAATCCCTCAAACTATCGACAAGTATCGATATTTCTCGACCCCTACATCAATGTATCTAAAAACATACGTATCTTTTCATGCGATCTTTACTAAATCCATTTTCGCAGAAATTCGTACTTTTTTCTGAAAACTGTACAATGACGAAATTTGTTAGATTTATCGAATGTATCGGTTTATTGAAAAATATAAAAATCTGATTGTACCTTGTTGTACCAGCCTTACTTGGGCAAAACTCTGCCCTAAAATTATAATTTTTTTCAAAATTGGACCTACAAATATCAATCTTTTCTATAATAAATTACTATAGAAGAAATAAAAAGAAAACTACTTTGTTACGACTTATTTTACTTTAAGGAGTACTACCCGGCAGATATACAGACAATTAAACAAATAACGGAGCAAACTAACACACAAAAAGACAAAAAATCAGACCTCACGTTCTCTCATTGTTATTAATTAGTTAATCATGGAAGTGCTAATGAACGGAGCTTCCCAGAAAACCGACGACTTCCTGGTCGTTTCCCAGGGAGTCCTTCCCTGCATTTCCTCATTGAGACTAAACGTTTACGGGGCCAATTAAAAACGCGGCCAATTAAAGTCGCGGCCTTAAATCACAGCTCGCGTCCGCGATTGTCATGTTTGTTTCATTGTGAGACAGCAGCCATAACTTTGGCGTAATTTATGTTTAATGGCGGGCGTCGCGACGCATCCCACTTCCTCCGGAAAACTTGACTGAAAGCGAAAAGTCATCGGACGCTAAAAAAGCCACTGAAGATGTTACAGTGGCGGTATTAATAGAGTATTGATGGGATTTAATTATAACTGTGATTGGGCACACGTGGCGTATTGAGTTAAGGCTTCGACTGCCAGGAGGTCAGGAATAGGGGAGAGGACTTCCAGGACTGGTTATCTTCTTCATCCTGTTTGGTTAATTCGTTGAACTATTGCCTCCATCTTTCCATTATCTTGTCTTTACTCGTGATAATTGTTCCATTTTTAGCGATATTAAACATGCACTTCCATAGATAACTACTTTCATTCTATGGCGATTTGGCTAACCAAATCCTGGATGACTATTTTGGTTCTCCGGTGATTTGACTAACCTAATCCGAGCAGACTTCGCTCAGGTGCGTATTGATTGCTCTCCTCGGTTTTCCCTTCGCGTTTCGCTTCTCCTTTTTCTGCAAAGCGAGCTCTCTGTGTTCCGAGTACGTAATCAGACGCGCCGCATTATTTAGACATATCTGAGGCCGAAAAGTGCGGCCGTAAATATTATTGAATATAATTTACAACCTGCTCCACCTGTACAGTATAAAATATCTCCCTCGGCCTGCCCTCCTCCAGAAGACCGGTCTTCAGCTGCCCCCACCCCTCTGAAGGTTTACTCCTTCGAGCAAGGATGGAGGAGGCAGAGAGGATCGCATTCCACGGATTGCAACTATGTCTCAAGCAACTACTTGTAATTGTACACGTAAAATCTCTTAAAGTGTAGGATAAGAAATGCGCCAATATTTATTTTCGTATTAACTTTTTGATCAAATGTTAAGACAAAATTGAAGGACTGAGTTGAAACACAAAAACATTCCAAAAATATGTTCACATTCTACAACTGTGTAGTCATTTTTTCATATTTTGTCCATCAAAGCATCGTAATATTTTACTTTACCAGAAACAATGGATCTAAAAGTTTTTCCTCTTTCGACCCAGCCATTAAATTATAATTGATAATTGGGACATGCAACTGTGTAGTTATTTTTTCATATTTTGTTCATCAAAGCATCGTAATATTGTACTTTACCAGAAACAATGGATCTGAAAGTTTCCCCTTTTTCAACTCAGCCATTCAATTATAATTGAAAATATTGATATTTAACAAAATTGCCTACAAACAGAACTGTGCAGTTTTATAATATAATGTTCTTTGTTTCTATCGTAATTTCCTGAACAAAATAATTACAACAATGATATACCATTTTCCTCCATATAAAACTAAATTTATGTAAGTACACAAATTTTTATCTTTTAAACTTTAACAACGATTCTGAGGTATTTTTTGCGTTCACTGTAATCATTCTCCTGACAGATTTTTTTCTAATGATTATGTTTGTTAACATTTATTTTTGTGTTGTCAGAAATTTTGTATTCCAACCAAAAATGTATCGTTTCTTACCATTTTTATTTATTATATTAAAAAAAATGTGTTCTATTATAAAAATGGATAGAAGTTTTTTAGATTTTCTGGCACTCATAGAAATTGTATCATAAGATTCTTAAATGAATGTTCTAATTACATTTTAAGTGGATTGCATGCACAATAAAATTTTCAGTGAATGCATTAAAAATTTTGTTTACATAAATATTTCAATTCTCTTTTTTAACTAATTTAGATTTAACACCTTAATACAGCGGTCTAATTTAATATCTAGAATTCAACAAGTCTAAAATTTCCATATTGAATCAAAAAAATCTCTAGATATGGATATGATTTTATTACGTACCTATACGTTTATTACCTATACGTTTATTACGTAAGATATACTGGTAGAATTCTAAATATTTGAGCCATTTCTGAATTAATTCAATATATTAAGAATTACGTTTTTGAGTTATTTATGTTTTCTGTAAATACATGGATTTTATACGAAAATTACAATAACTAGTAAAAATCAAAGTTAAACTATTCAGATCCCTGTCAAAAAACTTTCATTATATACTTATATATACTTTTTAAGAATATATTTCAATGATTCTTTAAATTTTATTTTATCTATTGTCTATTATCTATAACGAAATGATATTATTAATATAACTTTCTTTCAAATATTATCTACTTATTAAAATAAGTTATTTCGCATATTCTAAACAAAGTTCAGTTTTACGTTTTTAAATTTACTGACTGACAATGGATTTATTTAAATATTTTAGAAATAATAATAGTGAATAATTACTACATTAGACGTATTCCAATAATCGCATATAATTTTCATTGATAACATTTCAATGTCCTTCATACAAAGTCGTTTTAAAATGTGTAAATAGTTTTGAAAGCATTGTAGCACATATGCATTCTAAGTACTGAAACTTGCCTGTAATGTCGCAAATATCTAGAATATCTAAAAGTATAGAATTTCCATATAGAATCTAAAAATCCTTAGATATGGATAGGATTTTTATTACGCACCTATGATATACTGGTAGAGTACTAAATATTTGAGACATTTCAGGCAAGTTTCATTACATATATGTACAAAACTGTAGAATTAAAAATTTCATTACAACAACAATCAATACAAGAATATATTCTTATAGGATAAGAAATTATTCGCCGTGTGTGAACTATTTCAGGTACCCTATTATTGTGCATATTGATAGTGATAGAAACTTGCTAAATGTATTGATAACTATTAATAACAAAAAAGTATACAAATTAATAGGTGAGCATCAAAAGTAATTGAAATAATCCAAATATTATTGATTTTTTTTTAAGTAAGTACCATAATATGTTTGTGTTTCACATAATATAAAATTAATAAAATAATTATAGGTGAGCATTAAAAGTAAGTGAAATACTGCAAATATTCTTTGGATGCTATATTAATGTTTGTTATAGAAACTTATTACAAATCAGTAGTGTTATGGCAAAACATGCTATCTGCCTTTTTTCTCAAAATGCATTTTTTGAAATTAAATGGCCACAAATAAAATATACTGTTAGTATGAACGCACGAAGTATATTTATTATTTATTGTGCCTTTATATTATAAATAAAAGTAACTCCGCTGTGACCGGTCCCAAGCCCGGCTGAGAAAGGAGGAGGGTTGTTCGCAGGGCTAGCAACCCTGCAACGTAAAAGTGAGCGTGCTACCGAAACTTATACAAGCCTCGGAAGTCGGACGGAAGAAACGAAGACGAAGTTAAAGGAAAAGCTAAAGATAGAGAAAGATAGAAGAAGCTTGTAAAAGCCCTATGCTCCGATCGGAGTAAAGAGGATTATAGTAAAAGTAAGTATATTATAAATAACTATGGCAATGATACATGCTAACCTACATTCTCAATTATAAGTGCAAAACTGTTTTAGCTTTTCCTGTAAAGTAACAACAATTGCAGATATATAACCATAACACTACTGAAATATATGAATAATTTTGGGTACCTTTCATTGTGCATACCTGTATGTTTGAGATATATAAACTGTAATGATAATAGGAAAGAGTATACGAACATTTTTATAGGTGAGCATTAAAAGTGATTGGAATTCTCAATAAATCGATTAATGGATTTTGGGGTACCACATCAGTATTTGGCAAAGTATGCTATCTGGCTAAAAATTTTATTGGTGAGCATTAAAAGCGATTGGAATTCTCCATAAATCCAATAATGAATTTTGGGTACCACATTTGTATTTGGCAAAACCTGCCTTTTTCAAAATGCATTTTTTTGCATTAAATGACAAATAAAGTATACTGAAAGTATGAATAAACGAAGTATCTTTATTGTACCTTTGTATTGGAAATAACTATGGCAATCATATTTGCTAACCTACATTCACAATTATAAATGCAAAACTGTTTTTGCTTTTCCCGTAAAATAACAAAAATTGCAGGTACCATATTTAGCCATAACATTACTGAAATATATGAATTATTTTGGATACCTTTAATACCTGTGTGTTACAGATATATAAACTGTATTGCTAATTGGGAAGAGTATATGAGAATTTTTATTGGTGAGCATTAAAAGCGATTGGAATACTCCATATATTAATGGATTTTGGGTACCACGTTAGTATTTGGCAAAACATGCTATCTGCCTTTTTTTCAAAATGCACTTTTTGGCATTACACAAATAAAGTATTCTGTTAGTATGAATAAACGAAGTATCTTTATTGTGTCTTTGTATTAGAAATAACTATGGCAATGATACATGCTAACCTTCATTCACAATTATAAATGTAAAACTGTCTTTGTTTTTCCTGTAAAATAACAAAAATGGCAGGTAACATGTTTTGTCATAACTAAAGACTCGATAAAAAGCATTAAAAAAACATTAAAAAAGCACTTAAAAAGCACATATTTTTGAAAAAAAAGCATTAACATACGCAAAAAAACATACATTTACATAAAAAAAAGCACAAAAGAATTGCAAAAACCCAAACAAAATTTAAAAAAAATATCTATTTTTAACATATTTTTTATCTTAGATTATAAACGTAACCTATATTATGGATGTGCCTTTTATTATTTTGTCCAAAACACAGGATAGTTGAAGAAAGCATTAACTAAATGAGCGTCGAGTAATAGTAATATAATATCAATGAATTCAATTTAAAGTTTTATAAAAGTACATTTCATTCTAAATTTAAAAACAAATGTTTTTGGAAAAAAATACAAGAATATCTTAAATATAACAAGGTACAGTCATGCTCACATAAATCTAGTACAAACAATTTGACATTGCCATATAAAATTGCTATAACAACCTAATTTCATGTACTACATTTATGTGAGCATGACTGTACAAATTACTTACAAAATCACATTCTAAGGTACTAGTTTCTTTGAAAACAATTTATAAATAAATATTGCTCCAAATTTTCCATGATTAAATTGTGTCTTCAATCGCTCAAAATATATTTATAGGCAGAGAAACTGCTTTCAACGTCCACACTTGTTATAATCGCGTATTTAAAATTAGCTATAGGTATGCTGCTCTCAAAAACACCAACAATTTTCACGACAAATGTTTCCAAAATTATTTAACGTTTGAAAACCATCAACTTAAAAAAAACTCGCAGTGAATATAAAACTGTACAGTATGCATAAGTGTTGACACATGTACAAATTATAATCACCTCGATAATTAAATTTCGTTTCAATCCAGAATCAGCTGATATAAGCTCTAAATAAGCGAAAAAGTGTAAAATAAGCACAACATTGCAAAAAAGCACAAAAAAAAATCTTAAATGATGCGTTTATTTCCAAATCGGATGTAAATTTAATTAATTTGTTAATGCTTTAGATATTTACAAAAAGCATAAAGCTTAGAATCCGGTCTCTAGTCATAACACAACTGAAATATATGAAATATTTTGGGTACCTTTCATTATGCATACCTGTATGTTTGAAATATATAATCTGTATTGATAATTGGAAAGAGTACATGAAAATTTTTATTGGTGAGCAATAAAAGCGATTGGAATTCTCCAAATATCAATGGATTTTGGGTAACATATTAGTATTTAGTTAATAAACACACACAGATTACTTTGTTAGTATCACTTTTTTATTTATAATTTATTTATATATTTTATTTATATTTATTTAGTTTTATTCTATTCTGCCATGGTACAGTCTATTATTTTTAAAGTTAGTGACTATAGTTTCGACACATTAACAGGTCATTATCAAACTTAATAATAAATTACAATAATAAATAATAATAATAAAAATAAAGAATATTTATGAGCAAAAAGCTACATATAATACAAAATTTTAACAAAACAACAAAAGAAAACACATAAATGGCAACTACAGTTTTCATATTTATATATAATTGTATTCTATTTACTAGATCTAGTATTTTCTATTTACAGTCAATCAATTTGATTTCAACAAAACAACAAAAGAAAACACAAATAGCAACTACAGTTTTCATATTAACTTTAATTTTTATCAACATCTAGCAAGTAGATTAAAAATATATGTTAATATAAAAACTGTAGTTGCTATTTGTGTGTTTTCTTTTGTTATTTTGTTGAAATTTTGTATATTATGTAGCTTGTTTGCTCATAAATATTCTTTATTATTATTATTATTATTATTTCATAATGTATCACAAAGTACAGCTGTCAAGTGATACTCATCTATATTAGTATTTGTATAATGTGAGGGCAATCAAAGTAATTTTGGTTGAAAAAACTTAACTATAGTCACTACTAAATAAATCTAAGTGATACTAACGAAGTAACCTGTGTGTGTTTTTTTACTTATTTCCATGTCCCTAACTCATGTCACTTAAAAAATGAGACTAATATTCATAAGTATAAAGCTCAGGTTAAGGAATACGTGTTCAAATTGATTGAGTGTAAATAGTAGATCTAATAAATAGAATAAAAATATATGTTAATATGAAAACTGTAGTTGTTATTTGTGTGTTTTCTTATGTTTTTTTTTAAATAAAATTGATTGACTGTAAATAGAAAATAGTAAATCTAGTAAATAGAATAAAATTATATGTTAACATGAAACTGTAGTTGCTATTTGTGTGTTTTCTTTTGTTGTTTTGTTGAAATCAAATTGATTGACTGTAAATTGGAAATAGTAGATCTAGTAAATAGAATAAAATTATATGTTAATATGAAAACTGTAGTTGCTATATGTGTGTTTTCTTTTGTTGTTTTGTTGAAATTTTGTATATTATGTAGCTTTTTTGCTCATAAATATTCTTTATTATTATTATTATTTCACAATGTATCACAATGTAGAGCTGTCAAGCGTTACTCATCTATATTACCGAGCATCGAGCGTTTATATTCTGAACTCTCTGAATGTATGCCAAATGCTAAATGTATGCTAAATGCAATATTGGCCTATATACGCAATGCAATGCTATCCATGAAGATGAAACGCGTAACAAGAATCAATATCGTATATGTACTTTTCGGCTGATAAAGTCAACAACCGGCACAAGATATTACTGTGTAAAACTTTTTAATGAATTACCGACTAAGGTGTAGGATTTACATATTACGCCATATAAAAATTGCATTAAAGCTAAACTAAGGCCAAACTACACAAATTTGCAAATTTAGTAGAAAACTGAATAAATGTAATGAAACATGATATATACAGGATGTCTAGGCTAAACCGTTCGTTAAAAGTTTACGGCCGTTGCCCTAAAAATTAAAAAAAAAATTCTCGTCATACTGCTGAATCAGTTATCCTCATGTGAAATTTTTCAACTTTCTATCACTTCCGATTCCACCGGAAGTAGCACCAACTTTCTTAATTTAAATGAAACTTCCCATATATTATTATATTTTCAAATTCCTCGCTTAAATTGGAACATATTTTGTAAAAACGTATGTACACTTACCTCTTCTAGTTTTCAAAAAAAAAAAATTGCAATTATTTTACTCATAGAGGCATCCTCTAGGTACAATTAGAGATTTAACTCATAATTGTATCTCATTCCTAAGAGAAGTTATAGACAGATTTTAAGCTACCTATTAAAGGTCAAAATTTTAGAAAAAAATTTTTTCTTGAAATCTAGAATAGATAAGTCTACATACGTTCTTACAAAATATGTTCCAATTTAGGCGAGGAATTCAAAAATATTAATTAATTTTAAAATAATTCACATAAGGATAACTGATTTAACCGTGTGACGAGGATTTTTTTGAAATTTTTAGGGCAACGGCAACCCAGTAAACTCTTAACGAACGGTTTAGCGTAGACATCCTGTATTTCGGTTCCATGAAATCAATGCATTTAATGCATTACCGACTAAGGTGCAGGATTTACCTATTACGCCATATAAGAATTGCATTAAGAAGTATCTTATACAAAATGTGTTTTACAGTTTTTAGTTTTTATGAGTATTTTAAGAGCAACCTCTGTGATATGATTACCAAGTAAACTTCTCAGGGCAATTTCTTATATACATGCACCTACTTCTGTTTTATTTATACTATTTTATTATGTTTACTGTCGCGATATTTCTGTGTAAATATTATTACTTACTGTGTTTTATACATACCTACATTTGTACATTTCAATTTTTACTTATATTATACTATTGTACTTTTCAATTTTTACTGTATATTATTTGCTTCTTGACATGTGTAAAACTATTTTGTTTCTTAACACCAATAAATACTGTCAGTATTTGTATAATTTGGAGGATTATCAGAGTAATTTTGGTATTATGTTTACTGTAATGATATTTCTGTGTCGATATTATGCCCTACTGTGTTTTATACATGCCTACATTTGTACATTTCAATTTTTACTTATTTTATACTATTGTACTTTTTAAGTTTAATTGTATAATATTTTTTTCTTGACTTGTGTAAAACTATTTTGTTTCTTAACACCAATAAATAATATTAGTATTTGTATAATTTGGAGGATTATCAGAGTAATTTTGGTATTATGTTTACTGTAGTGATATTTCTGTGTCGATATTATACCCTAATGTGTTTTATACATACCTACATTTGTAGATTTCAAGTTTTACTTATTTTATGCTATTGTAGTTTTCAACTTTGATTGTATATTATTTTTTTCTTGACTTGTGTAAAAGTATTTTGTTTCTTAACACCAATTGTATAATTCGAGGATTATCATAGTAATTTTGGTATTATGTTTACTGTAGTGATATTTCTGTGTCGATATTTTGTTCTACTGTGTTTTATACATACTTAATTTGTACATTTCAATTTTTACTTATTTTATACTATTGTACTTTTTAACTTTAATTGTATATTATTGTATGTATAAAACTAATTTGTTTCTTAACACCAATAAATACTGTTAGTGTTTGTATAATTTGGAGGATTATCAGAGTAATTTTGGTATTATATTTACTGTAGTGATATTTCTGTGTCGATATTATGCCCTACTGTGTTTTATACATACCTACATTTGTACATTTCAATTTTTACTTATTTTATACTATAGCACTTTTCAACTTTAATTGTATATTATTTTTTTATTGACTTGTGTATAACTATTTTGTTTCTTAACACCAATAAATACTATTAGTATTTGTATAATTTGAGGATTATCAGAGTAATTTTGGTATTATGTTTACTGTAATGATATTTCTGTGTCGATATTATGTCCTACTGTGTTTTATACATATGTACCTAAATTTGTACATTTCAAGTTTTACTAATTTTATACTATTGTACTTTTCAACTTTAATTGTGTATCATTTGTTTCGTGACTTGTGTAAAACTATGTTGTTTCTTAACACCAATAAATAGTATTAGTATTTATATAATTTGGAGGATTATCAGAGTAATTTTGGTATTATGTTTACTGTAGTGATATTTCTGTGTCGATATTATGCCCTACTGTGTTTTATACATACCTACATTTGTGCATTTCAATTTTTACTTATTTTATACTATTGTACTTTTTAAGTTTAATTGTATATTATTGTATGTATAAAACTAATTTGTTTCTTAACACCAATAAATACTATTAGTATTTGTTTAATTTGAGGATTATCAGAGTAATTTTGGTATTATGTTTACTGTTGTGACATTTCTGTGTCGATATTATGTCCTACTGTGTTTTATACATACCTACATTTGTACATTTCAAGTTTTACTTATTTTATACTATTGTACTTTTCAACTTTAATTGTATATTATTTTTATTTTTTGACTTGTGTAAGACTATTTTGTTTCTTAACACCAATAAATACTAGTAGTATTTGTATAATTTGGAGGATTATCAGAGTAATTTTCGTATTATGTTTACTGTAGTGATATTTCTGTGTCGATATTATGTTCTACTGTGTTTTATACATACCTACATTTGTACATTTCAAGTTTTACTTATTTTATACTATTGTACTTTTTAACGTTAATTGTATATTATTGTTTGTATAAAACTAATTTGTTTCTTAACACCAATAAATACTATTAGTATTTGTATAATTTGAGGATTATCAGAGTAATTTTGGTATTATGTTTACTGTTGTGATATTTCTGTGTCGATATTATGTCCTACTGTGTTTTTAACATACCTACATTTGTACATTTCAAGTTTTACTTGTTTTATACTATTGTACTTTTTAACTTTAATTGTATATTATTGTATGTATAAAACTATTTTGTTTCTTAACACCAATAAATACTATTAGTATTTGTATAATTTGAGGATTATCAGAGTAATTTTGGTATTATGTTTACTGTAGTGATATTTCTGCGTCGATATTATGTCCTATGTGTTTTATACATACCTACATTTGTACATTTCAAGTTTTACTTATTTTATACTATTGTATTTTTCAACTTTAATTGTATATTATTTTTTTCTTGACTTGCGTAAAACTATTTTGTTTCTTAACACCAATAAATAGTATTAGTATTTATATAATTTGGAGGATTATCAGAGTAATTTTGGTATTATGTTTACTGTAATGATATTTCTGTGTCGATATTATGCCCTACTGTGTTTTATACATACCTACATTTGTACATTTCAATTTTTACTTATTTTATACTATTGTACTTTTTAACTTTAATTGTATATTATTGTATGTATAAAACTAATTTGTTTCTTAACACCAATAAATACTATTAGTATTTGTATAATTTGAGGAGTAATTTTGGTTGAGAAAACTTACCAAAAATGTTGTAATCACCGGCCTGCATGTAAGAGACCTGCAAACAAAAACCTTGGTGAGAATCCATTGCAGCGCTTTCTGCGAGGTCTTAAGATATTCATCAATCATGACGCGCAATCAATTCGGGCAAATATTTGCGTAGAAATGATCCGTATTTGCGGAGGGGCAATCATAATAAACATGTCTGCGTTTTACGTCCTACATCCAGTCGTAAAATCCCATCCCAGATACAAACCATGATTGCGTTTTCTTGCGCGACGCGCGCGCGTCGCGCGAGCGGCGTCGCGACGCCTTCGGGGGCGCAAAGAGAGCGGGCTTTAATTACACGTCCGCGCTGAAATGCGCCGCGTTTTTACTGCCGGACGTGTAAAATATGGAGATGGAACACTGGGAGGCGGAGGAACATAAATATTGAAGCCGCGCAGTAAAATATGAAAACCGTCGGGGAAATTTGCACTAGTTTTACGTGCGGGGCACGTGGTGTTTTGCGCCATTGTTTCCGCTGGTTTGCGGTTAATGGGTGTATCGAGTGGTGTAATTTTCTTTTGGTTTTCAGGTTTACCTTCAGGAGGCACTCTGCACACACGCGGCTCGGGGAAGAGTTCGGTGACCTTGTTCGGTTCCAAGGACCGCGAGCAAAAACACATCGTCCGCGGCGCCGACAATGAGGGGAACTGGAGGATTCACAAGAGAGGATCGAACCATGCCCCCTGCCGACCAACCAGAACCAAGAGCCGGCGAGGCAAGGGGTTGCCGGCGGACCCCTCTAAAGTTACCCCCGTGGGCCGAAGAATGCGCGCCATGGGCCTTTATGTACGGGCGAAAGAGCCAGGATGGCCGTTTTTGGGTACCACGGCACTGGTGCAAAAAATTTCGCATGTTTTCACTTTTCCAGGTAAATCCCCGTCGCGGTTTCGGATGTAACCGCAAAACTGGGTGAAGGGTTGAGCCCAGTTGGTGTTGCGTGGGTGGCGAGTGCGGTTGATTGGTTATTCAATGGGTATTGGCGAGACGAACCTTTTTTTGGGTAATGTGCAGTCCCCGCCGGATCACGCGCGGAAAAAAAACGGCAAAAGACTAAAACATTTCGACGGCCAGCCGTACCATCTTGAATGCTGCCCAACTAGCAGTAGGTTAAATATTCAAAAGCGGCATGGTCAAGTGCTCGAAGATGGCGTCCTGCGGAGGAGTAGGACGGAGCCATGGGCCTCCTGGGCCGCTGGAAGGAGACGTCCTCAGCGTCTTCGGATCGGGCCAATGCGTGCCGACGGGAGGTAAAACGAGTTTGATTTTGTTTGTTTCTTTCCGAGAGCGTATTTTAAGATCACCACTCGTTGGAGAAGCTGCCAGCGCGCTACACAGGCGCTACCCCGAAGAGGCGGCCAATTAGTGTCCCCCCCGCTTATCCTACCACCCTAATTTACGACGGAATTTGTTATGTTTTACTGTGAGTTTCGTTAATTAAACGCGAGATACCGGCCGTAAATTACTCGGACGGAATATGCGCGCCTTTTCCGATTGAAACATAACGCGGCACTGGGGCCGGTAATTACTTTATAAAACGTGAGCAACAGTCGTCCGGGCTCCTGATTCGTGCGCCCACCAGCTCCAAGCTGACCTCAAAATACGTACGTGTACGTGTGCACACCTCGCACAACGACTTTCACTGGGCCGTACCCAAGTCGTACCCATACCCACCAAATCCCAAATATCCACAAATAACAACAATAAAATCCTGCGTCCCTCAGGACCCTCACGCCGCTCCGGGGGCGATAAAACGCCCGGAGTTATTAACGCGTTTAAAAGGACCGGCCGTAAAATTCACGTGTACCGTTTGTATTCCACGGTAATTATGGCGATAAACTAAAAACACCGCGTTTACAGGCGCGATTGAATTGTTTAATCCGCACTTCGCATCGGCCGAGTTCAGTTAATTAGATCCGCACGATAAATCCGGGGGATACGGCCCCAAAAAAAGGCCCCAAATGTAAAGCGGGGATTAGGGGGCGCCATCTGTCCGCCCCCCAGGAACGCCTGCGGCAGTTAAAGCGGGGATTTCCAGCGACATCTGTGCGCGAGACCTGGCTTAAAGGCCTCGCAGTACTAGAATCCCTCAAAGGGCTGAATACTTAAAATCGCTGCTTCCGCAAAACGCAACGCAAATTTTATAAACCTGAAAACTCTGCGTGAAGAAACAACTACAATATATCGAAATATATGTACTTAATAAAATCCTAAATTATCAAGGTATAATCAGAAGCAATATAACAAGAGCGTCAAAAATAATCGAATATAGCTGACATATGCGAAATGTGTTCTGAGAAATACGCCGAGTCCGACGGGACGAGGCGTATTTTAAGGAATTTAAGGAATAATTAATTTAAGGAAGGAATATGTACTTAATAAAATCCTAAATTATCAAGGTATAATCAGAAGTAATATAACAAGAGCGTCAAAAATAATCGAATATAGCTGACGTATGCGAAATGTGTTCTGAGAAATTTTAAGGAATAAGAAATAAGGAATTTCAGGAATAATTAATTTAAGGAAGCAATATGTACTTATTAAAATCCTAAATTATCAAGGTATATTCAGAAGTAATATAACAAGAGCGTCAACAGTAATCGAATATAGCTGATATATGCGAAATGTATTCTGAGAAATACGCCGAGTCCGTAGGACGAGGCGTATTTGAAGGAATTTAAGGAATAATTAATTTAAGGAAGGAATATGTACTTAATAAAATCGTAAATTATCAAGGTATATTCAGAAGTAATATAACAAGAACGTCAAAAATAATCGAATATAGCTGACATATGCGAAATGTGTTCTGAGAAATACGCCGAGTCCGTAGGACGAGGCGTATTTTAAGGAATAAAAAATAAGGAATTTAAGGAATAATTAATATTTTAGTATTTATAAGGAACATATTGAGCAGTAATCGCTATATTCAGATTATTTTTGATGCTCGAGTTATATTCGGAGGACTATATGCCGAATAATAAATGTAAATGCAAGTAATATTTTGTCAATTCAAATTTCGTGTATACATATTATGATTCGCGGCAACTTGATTTTTATTAACACCTCATCGAAATACGCCAACTAACAATATATTCGAAACATGCCCCATGACAATCAGGTAATTAGTAATAAGCGCTGTAATACTAACTGAGGAAGTAACTAAAGAAAATTCAATATTGTTATTGGTCCATTTAACTATGGGGTATATAGTCTAATAGTCTCTAACTATAGGTATATACGATATACTGATTTGCATATAGTATGCCTGAAGGTGTATCCTCTATAAATTTGATAGATGCATTGTCTTAAATAAGTGATAAAATCGAGTTATTAACTGTCCATATTGATACGTATTGCTTATTTGTCACTGAAATTTCTGAAAATTTATCTGACCGATATTTTGGAAAATTTATGCCTGATTTGCATACAGTATGCGTGAAGGTATATCCTCTGTAAATTTGACAGAGACATTGTCTCAAATAAGTGAGAAAATCGAGTTATTAACTTTCCAAATTGACAAGTATTGGTTATCTCCTACTGAAATTTCTGACAATTTATCTGACGGATATTTTGAAAACTTTATGACAGATTTGTATACAATTTGCCTAAAGTTATATCTGCTGTAAATTTGACAGTGACAATGTCTAAATTAAGTGAGAATATGCAGTTATTAACTTTGCAAATTGACAAGTATAACTGAAATTTCTGAAATTTTATCTGACAGATATTTTGATAACTTTATGCCTGATTTGCATACAGTATGCCTGAAGGTATATTCTCTGTAAATTTGACAGAGGCAATGTCTAAAATAAGTGAGAAAATCTAGCTATTAACTTTCCAAATTAACAAGTATTGCTTACGTATCAGTGATATATCTGAAAATTTATCTCACGGATATTTTGAAAACTTTATGCGTGATTTGCATACAGTATGCCTGAAGGTATATCCTCTGTAAATTTTATAAGGAGAATGTTTTACATAAGTGAGAAAATCTAGTTATTAACTTTCCAAATTGACAATTATTGGTTACCTATCACTGAAATTTCTGAAAATTTATCTGTCGGATATTTTGAAAATTTTATGCCTGATTTGTGTACAGTATTCCTGAAGATATATCCTCTGTAAATTTGATAGGGAAAATGCCTTAAATAAGTGAGAAAATCGAGTTATTATTTTTCCAAATTGACAAGTATTGGTTATTGAAATTACTGAACATTTATCTGACGGATATTTTGAAAACTTTATGGCAGATTTGCATACAGTATGCCTGAAGTTATATCTGCTATAAATTTGACAGTGACAATGTCGAAAATAAGTGAGAAAATTCAATTATTAACTTTCTAAATTGACAAGTATCACTGAAATTTATGAAATTTTATCTGACGGATATTTTGATAACTTTATGCCTGATTTGCATTCAGTATGCCTGAAGGTATATCAGCTGTAAATTTTATAAGGAGAAAGTTTTAAATAAGTGAGAAAATGGAGTTATTATCTTTCCAAATTGACAAGTATTGGTTACCTAACACTGAAATATCTGAAAATTTATCTATCGGATATTTTGAAAATTTGATGCCTGATTTGCGTACAGTATGCCTGAAGATATATCCTCAGTAAATTTTATAAGGAGAATGTTTTAAATAAGTGAGAAAATCGAGTTATTAGCTTTCCAAATTGACAAGTATTGGTTACCTATCACTGAAATTTCTGAAAA
Source organism: Othius punctulatus (assembly GCA_951805005.1). Taxonomy (NCBI): domain Eukaryota; kingdom Metazoa; phylum Arthropoda; class Insecta; order Coleoptera; family Staphylinidae; genus Othius; species Othius punctulatus. Next base: position 12,461,467 of record OX638145.1, read on the forward strand.
TTTATCTCACGGTTATTTTGACAACTTTATGCCTGATTTGCATACAGTATGCCTGAAGATATATCGTCTGTACATTTGATAGGGAAAATACCTTAAATAAGTGAGAAAATCGAGTTATTATTTTTCCAAATTGACAAGTATTGGTTACCTATCACTGAAATATCTGAAAATTTATCTGACGGATATTTTGATAACTTTATGGCAGATTTGCATACAGTATGCCTGAAGTTATATCTGCTATAAATTTCACAGTGACAATGTCTAAAATAAGTGAGAAAATTGAGTTATTAACTTTCCAAATTGACAATTATCACTGATATTTCTGAAATTTTATCTGACGGATATTTTGATAACTTTATGGCAGATTTGCATACAGTATGCCTGAAGGTATATCCTCTGCAAATTTTGCAGAGACATTGTCTTAAATAAGTGAGAAAATCGAGTTATTAACTTTCCAAATTGATACGTATTGCTTATCTGTCACTGAAATTTCTGAAAATTTATCTTACCGATATTTTGGAAAATGTATGCCTGATTTGCATACAGTATGCCTGAAGGTATATCCTCTGTAAATTTGACAGAAACATTGTCTCAAATAAGTGAGAAAATCGAGGTATTAACTTTCCAAATTGACAAGTATTTGTTATCTCTCACTGAAATTTCTGACAATTTATCTGACGGATATTTTGATAACTTTATGGCAGATTTGCATACAGTATGCCTTAAGGCATAATTTTGACACAGACAATGTCACAAATAAGTGATAAAATCGAGTTATTAACTTTCCAAATTGACAATTATTGGTTACCTATCACTGAAATTTCTGAAAATTTATCTGTCGGGTATTTTAACAACTGTATGCCTGATTTGCATACAGTATGCCTGAAGGTATATCCTCTGTAAATTTGACAGTGACAATGTTTAAAATAACTGAGAAAATCGAGTCATTAACTTTCCAAATTGACAATTATTGGTTACCTATCACTGAAATTTCTGAAAATTTATCTGTCGGATATTTTGAAAATTTGATGCCTGATTTGTGTACAGTATGCCTATAGATATATCCTCTGTAAATTTGACAAGGAAATTGCCTTAAATAAGTGAGAAAATCGAGTTATTATTATTCCAAATTGACAAGTATTGGTTATCTGTCACTGAAATTACTGAACATTTATCTGCGGATATTTTAATAACTTTATGGCAGATTTGCATACAGTATGCCTGAAGTTATATCTGCTGTAAATTTTACAGTGACAATGTCTAAAATAAGTGAGAATATTCAGTTATTAACTTTGCAAATTGACAAGTAACACTGAAATTTTTGAAATTTTATCAGACGGATATTTTGATAACTTTATATCAGATTTGCATACAGTATGCCTGAAGGTATATCCTCTGTAAATTTGACAGAGACATTGTCTCAAATAAGTGAGAAAATCGAGTTATTAACTATCCAAATTGACAAGTATTGGTTATCTCCTACTGAAATTTCTGACAATTTATCTGACGGATATTTTGAAAACTTTATGGCTGATTTGCATACAGTATGCCTGAAGGCATATCCTCTATAAATTTGACAGAGACATTGTCTCAATTAAGTGCGAAAATCGAGTTATTAACTTTCCAAATTGACACTTATTGGTTACCTATCACTGATTTATCTGAAAATTTATCTCACGGATATTTTGACAACTGTATGCCTGATTTGCATACAGTATGCCTGAAGGTATATCCTCTATAAATTTTATAAGGAGAATGTTTTAAATAAGTGAGAAAATTGAGCTATTAACTTTCCAAATTGGCAATTATTGGTTACCTATCACTGAAATTTCTGAAAATTTATCTGTCGGATATTTTGAAAATTTGATGCCTGATTTGCATACAGTATTCCTGAAGATATATCCTCTGTAAATTTGATAGGGAAAATGCCTTAAATAAGTGAGAAAATCGAGTTGTTATTATTCCAAATTGACAAGTATTGGTTACCTATCACTGATATATCCGAAAATTCATCTCACGGATATTTTGAAAACTTTATGCCAGATTTGCATACAGTATGCCTGAAGGTATATCCTCTGTAAATTTGACAGAGACATTGTTTCAAATAAGTGAGAAAATCGAGTTATTAACTTTCCAAATTGACAAGTATTGGTTATCTGTTACTGATATTTCTGAAAATTTATTTCATGGATATTTTGAAAAATTTATGACTGATTTGCATACAGTATGCCTGAAGGCATAATTTTGACACAGACAATGTCTTAAATAAGTGATAACATTGAGTTATTAACTTTCCAAGTTGACAAGAATTGGTTATCTCTCACTGAAATTTCTGACAATTTATCTGACGGATATTTTGATAACTTTATGGCAGATTTGCATACAGTATGCCTGAAGTTATATCTGCTGTAAATTTGACAGTGACAATGTCTAAAATAAGTGAAAAAAATGAGTTATAAACTTTCCAAATTGACAATTATCACTGAAATTTCTGAAAACTTATCTGACGGATATTTTGATAACTTTATGACAGATTTGCTTACAGTATGCCTGAAGGTGTATCTTCTGTAAATTTGACAGAGACATTGTCTCAATTAAGTGAGAAAATCGAGTTATTAACATTCCAAATTGACAAGTATTGGTTATCTGTTACTGATATTTCAGAAAATTTATCTGTCGGATATTTTGATAACTTTATGGCAAATTTGCATACAGTATGCCTGAAGGTATATCCGCTGTAAATTTTTTAAGGAGAATGTTTTACATAAGTGAGAAAATCGAGTTATTAACTTTCTAAATTGACAATTATTGGTTACCTATCACTGAAATTTCTGAAAATTTATCTGTCGGATATTTTGAAAATTTGATGCCTGATTTGCGTACAGTATGCCTAAACATATATACTCTGTAAATTTGACAGGGAAATTGCCTTAAATAAGTGAGAAAATCCTGTTATTATTTTTCCAAATTGACAAGTATTGGTTATCTGCCACTGAAATTACTGAACATTTATCTGACGGATATTTTGATAACTTTATGACAGATTTGCATACAGTTCGCCTGAAGGCATATTATCTGCAAATTTGACAGTGACAATGTCTAAAATAAGTGAGAATATTCAGTTATTAACTTTGCAAATTGACATGTATCACTGAAATTTCTGAAATTTTATCTGATGGATATTTACAAAACTTTATGTCACATTTGCATATAGTTTACCTTAAGATATATCCTCTGTAAATTTGATAGGGAAAATGCCTTAAATAAGTGAGAAAATCAGGTTTTTATCTGGCCAAATTGACAAGTATTGGTTACCTATCACTGAAATTTATGAAAATTTATCTGACGGATATTTTGATAACTTTATGGCAGATTTGCATACAGTATGCCTGAAGGTATATCCTCTGTAAATTTGACAGAGACATTGTCTCAATTAAGTGAGAAAATCTAGTTAATAACTTTCCAAATTGACAAGTATTTGTTACCAATCACTGAAAATTCTGAAAATTTATCTGACGGATATTTTGATAACTTTATGGCATATTTGCATAGAGTTAACTGTAACTAATTTCAAGATGCGAACATTCGAATTCTTGATAACTTTTTGCTTTGTGCAAGCAATTTATAATTTTTGCAGTTATATCAACGATTAATATTTCGTACTCAACTAACTTAAATAGATAATTGAACACATAGTTTGCAATAATATAATTACAATTTAATTTATAACCTATTAAAATTCAGTGATCACTGTTTTCATCTGTTCCTGAAATTGCTCATTAGAATATTTATTGCTTATTACAAATTCCAACCTTACGAAATTTGGAAAGCAATTTTCATATATTTAAAAAAAATCAACGTAGTTATAATTGAATAACATTCATACAGGAAAATGCATTTGGCGTCGATTGCATTGTTTAACAGCATTAATCTTTTTTTATTTTCGAGACATGTAGCGAACCCTTCTCACTTCTGCGCTCAACTTCGAAACTCCATTAACGCTGAACGTCTTCAGCATACCTAATTAACGCTCTCGCATTTGCCAGACGTACGAATTTTTCCACGCTCATTATTCAGTCTCTCGTGTATCTCGATAAGGAGGAATGCCATAAACATCGATCCATGGCGGAGGGCGTTCTCAGAATTTTTTCCTGAGATACGCCGATAAAGCTGGCTAATGAGGCACTGACTTATCGTGATATGCTGATGTAAAACAGGTGATTTCGCTGATGCACTTGTAAGGATGAAATTCGTATGGGAGGATGGAGCATAAAGTATAACTAAATATGTGGCAATTGATGACCTAATCATTGTGATGGCTGTGGTGGAGATGATAAGAATGGGGTGTAATTTCGGGTTTTGTGGGGGTGGAAAGTTATGGATGCCCAATCACATCTGATGCAATAATTTCGGAATATATTCATGATATCCCATGCATTAGATGAATGAATTTGCTAATTTTTGGGGGGGAATTTAGTTATATGTGAGTAATAAATCAATCAAATTAATTTTCCTAATGTAAAATATTGTAGTGCAATTCGATTTATTAAGTAGACGAATGAAGTATTATTAACATAAGATATTTACGATACAAGTAGGATAACAGCATCATACGTGTAATGTCTATCTAATTTTCGACTAAATAATCGCTCATAAGAAATATTTGCAAAACACAATAACGCTGAAGAACATGTCTATAATATTTTATCCACGACATCCAAAATTTAGAAAAAACTACTGGCATTTTTCATTATTTATTAAGTTAACTTTTTAACTAGGTATTATTATGCATCATCTTAGTTTTATAGTGAATTATGCTTGCATAACTTTTATGGAATGTGTGATGTTGCAACGTCTTAGTTTTATAGTAAATTATGCTTGTAATACTATTTTGGAATGTTTGATATTGCATCATCTTAGTTTAATAGTATGCTTATTGGTAAAACTTTTATGATTTTTTTAAATTTTTGTATGTCTTTTTGAGATAATGTTCTCACACTTGTGGATCCATTAGCAAACCATTAGTTATACCTATAAAAACACAACAGGAGTATTGGAATTTTAAAAAATGGCGGTAATTTCAGAAGAACTGAAAACTAAGAAACAAACATAATTTTCTAAAAAGAAAAATATCCCATCACGTACTAAACCCATCCAAATCCTTGAATGATATTTCTTATCGTGTGACTTAAAAAGTGCCATAAGTAAAAAAAAATATCCCATCACATACTAAACCAATCCAAATCCTTGAATGATATTTCTTTTCGTAAAATGTTGCATCATCTTAGTTTTATAGTAAATTATGCTTGTAAAACTTCTATGGAATGTTTGATTTTGCATCATCTTAGTTTTATAGTAAATTATGCTTGTAGGTAAAACTTTTATGAAATGTTCGATTTTTTCTATGTCTTTTATGGACAATATTCTCTAATTTGTTGAACCATTAGTAAACCATTAGTTATATATAAAAAACTACATAGTTATGAGAATTTGAAAAAATGATGTAATTTCAGAAAAAAATGAAAACAAAGAAACAAACATAATTTTGCAACAAAACAAAATATCACATCCAAACCTCCAAATCATAGAATTATATTTCTTGTCGTGAGATATAAAAAATGCAATAAGTACAAAAAATCCCATCACGTACTAAACCCATCCAAATCCTTGAATGATATTTCTTATCGTGAGACTTAAAAAGTGCAATAAGTAAAAATACATTGCATGTCTGTCAGTGAAACTGTCTGTACAATTGGTTTATATTTTTATGTGCTCTAAATAATACATGTTTAAGACCAATGGGTGCCATTGGGGTGTAATAAGTATAATAAATGGTGTGAAAGATAAAAATATGTCACCATATGCTTGAAATATTGAGGAGCTATAAAATTGCTGAATAGCCAGGTAGACAAATAAGGGAGGAGACATAAGGGTGTTAAAATTTATTGCAGAGTTAAGTATATGGGGTTATTATTCAGCGTACTTTCAACAAACAGCTCTCACAAGTATTTAAAGTTGCATACATTTTTAATGTATTAATTGTTATAACTTGGATTTAATTGAAGTTATTTTGTGCTTAGATTTGTGAGTTAGAAATTTGAGTGTTGCGCTGTGGACTGTTGTCCTGAAATATGAAGATTTGCGTAAAATATAAAATATAACCGAATGATTTTCTTCTAAAATGTTTTATACAGGTTGAGTTTTTTTTTTCATTTTAAGCATTGGAATCTTAGAAACCATAAAACATAGAGATTCGGTTAAATAAGGAAAGAGTTGTCATTTTAAGAGCTTATGCAAGATATGTTTTTGTTTTTTGAAATGTGCTCAATTTTGTGCATGGGAACTTTAGTTCATAGTTTTTTTCAAATTATATAGTATTCAATCTTAGAACAAAAAACTTCAAACACCTACAAACCTTCTAATCATTGGAATTTATATAATATAAATTTAAATAATATATAAGCATTTGTCAAATTATATAGTTTTTAATGTTAGAACAAAAAACTTCAAATACCTACAAACATGTTACACCTTCAAATCATTGGAATTTATATTAAAAAAAGTATTTAAAGAAAACCATGAAATCATTATACATACATTAATCTTGACTCATACATATTGAACTAAGTGTTATTTTTTTTTCTTTCTTTCAAGCTACATGGTTATCGACATAGATATGAAAACAGAATTATGTTAATAAATGTGATCAAATTTGTGCTTAGGAACTTGAATTCATAGACAAATCATACAGATTTCAAAAATTAGACCATAAATCTTCAAATATCTACAAACCTTTTACACCTTAAAATCATTGGAATTTATATTAAAAAAAAGTATTTGAAGAAATCCATAAAATTATTATACATACATTAATCTTGACTCATACATCTTGAACGAAGTGTATTTTTTTCTTTCTATCAAACTACATGGTTATCGACATAGATATCACAATTGATTTAAGTTAATAAATGTGCTCAAATTTGTGCTTGGGAACTGTAATTCATAGATTTTTTTTTCAAATTATATAGTTTTCAACCTTAGAGCAAAAAACTTTGAATACCTACAAACATTTTACACCTTCAAATCATTGGAATTTGTATTAACAAAAATGTATTTGAAGAAAACCATGTAACCATAAACGCATTAATCTTGACTCATACATCTTGAACTAAGTATTGTTTTATTTATTTTCAAACTATGTGGTTTTCAACATAGATATCAAAATAGATATTTCCTCCATAATTAAATTATAGAACAATCATAATTAGTATAACTAGCACAACTACAATAATTATACATGTGATTCAAAAAATCTTTCATCAAAGCGTTCCATGAAAACAATTAGGCACGTCTGAATTACTTTTCTGCTGAATTCGTCAAATTGAAGGATCACTTCTGGAAAAGTTTCTTGGAAATCTTCAAATGCATTACGTGTCGAATAAACCCACTGCCCATCAATTTTTACACCGTTTCAAAAATGCATTTCCAAAATGCAGCGTTTTTGGTGGTCGGTGGAAGCCATAACGTTTAAATCAATAAGATTTCTGACAATTTTGTCAGATTTGACAACTGTTCGCAAGCTGCGAGGGCAAGCTGATAAAAGGGTACCTAACTATGAAGGAGGCCATGAAAAACAAAAATTGTTTTTTATAATATTCCTTAAACTGTCAGAAAACTGTCAATTATTATTGTTCTGTGCTGGTTGTACATTTCTACAGAAATTTTCTAATACTGACGTGTCAAAAGTTTTTTATAATGGAAAAAATTGGGCACCGTGCCGTCATCAAGTTCCTAACAGGATAAAGAAATAGTCCAATGGAAATTAATAATCGTCTGTCAGGCGATTCTTCATCATCCTACAAAACCGTTAAATTCAGGTCAAAACAATTTAGGTGGGGTTGGGAGCCCATTGAAGATGATCCTCGCAGTGGTCGTCCAAATTCAGACATCACCCAAGAAACTATTCCAAAAGAGGACGAATTTATTCTTGAAGATCGACGAGTCAAAATTGATATACCAGCTGAAAGTCTGCAGATCAGCAGGGAACATTTTTGGACCATCATTGGTGACTATTTAGGCATCTAAAAGGTGAGTGCAAGATAGGTCCCAAAAATTCTGACCCCGTTCGATAAGCATCATCGAGAGAAACTTCACAACCATTTTTGGAGCTTTGTGAAGGGCAAGAAGAAGGGATTATACAAAGAATTGATACTGGTCATGAAACATGGATTCATCACTATGATCCTGAAAGCAAACAGGAATCCATGCAATGGAAACATAAGGGCTTTCCGCCCCCAAAGAAGTTTAAAGTCCAGCATTCTGCAGGCAAGATTATGGCCACGTCCTTTGGGACTGAGAAGGAATTTTGTTGATTGATTACCTGCCATGTAAAACCACCATGAAAGGAATTTATTATGCAAAATTTTTAGGCAAATTGGAAAGATCAATACAAGAAATACGCAAAGAAAAATTCAAAAATGGAATTTTGTTTTTGTATGACAATGCTCAGGTATACAAAGTTGGCATTTTCCAAGATGCTCGCAAGGATTTAAAGTTTCAAGAATTAAAACACGCTCCCTATAGCCCTGACTTAGCGCCTTGTAAGTATTTTCTGTTCAGCAAATTGAAACAAAAAGTTAAGGGGACAAAGATTATCCAACCACGAAGAGTTAATTTAGGAAGTTGAAGATTTTTCTGCAGAACAAGAGAATGTATATTTTCATTAATTTCATGATGTAAAAATGTGTTGAATTAGTATCAGATTACATTGAAAAATGTTTTTTTTTAATTTCAACTCCTTCATAGTTTGGTTCCTTTTTTATCAGCTTGCCCTCGTACACTTTATATATTTCCTTTGTTTTTCATAGCAACTTGATGAAAGTTTTTTTGAATCATCTGATATTTTCTACACGTACAACGTTGTACAACACTTCTAGAACTATTACAATTACAAATCTTTCTTGCAGAACTACCCGTATCAAAATTATTATACCTAGTAGTACTACAACTATTACAATTACTACACCTCACACTATTACAACTAACCCATTTAAGGCGGTTAAATTACAAAAAAGTTGCGCTATTAAAAGTTTGTTGTAGGTAATTTCCAAGATAATTTTTCTCATATCAGGAAATTTAATGGTTTATTAAACATTGACAATCATATCCACGAGATAACTGTACTTCTATTATCATCATAATGTGGCCCAAATGATAAATAAATATCTATCTATCTATTTCATGAAAGCTTTCATATGCAATTTATAAAGTTTTTTAAAGTTGAATTATTATTTACGTGCAATTTCAAAACGTAAATCGAAAAATAATCCAGCTCTGGAAATATTTTTGGCAATTTTGAAAATTCTACATTCACATTTAAAAACGTGGGCTAAAAGTAATCTATTTTGAACATTCTTTGAAGTTTTCTTACAATTTTTTCTTTATAATTTTACAGGTTTTGACAGTTGTTAAAAATATGTAAGTTTTAGACAGTTGTATTTCAATATTTGACAGGATTGTATAATTCGAGTTGAAAATTTGATATATTTTCGGCAGTCGTAGTTGAAAATTGGAAAAGTTTTACTGCTGCAGTTGAAAATCTAACACGGTTTGACAGTTCAACTGAAAATCCGACGATTTTTGACAGGTTCAGTTGAAAATGTGACAGTTGCAGATTAAAATATGAGTTTTCGATGGTTGTAGATGAAAATATGAGAAATTTTGACAATAGCATTTGAAAATTTAACAGCCATTGAAAGTTGCACTTTATCACTTTAACATTAGCACTTTTTGACAAATTTTGATCGTTTTGTAGTAAAAATTTGACAGACTTTGACAGTTGTTATTAAAAAATGACAAGTTTTAACACGCGAGTAGAAAACTTCAAACGATTTCAGAGTCAAAATCTGCAAAAATTAAAAACTTTGGATGTTTTGTGCAATTTATAAAGTTTTTTAAAGTTAAATTATTGTTTTCGTGCAATTTCAAAACGTAAATCGAAAAATAATCCAGCTCTGGAAATCTTTTAGGCAATTTTGGAAAAATTTGACATATTTTGACAGTTATTGAAAATAAAACAGTTTTTGACAAGTTGACACGCAATTTAGTGGTCAGTAATATTCTGTTAAGAAAACCAGAACTGTGCGCTTACTTCCGGAGATATTTGTTAAAATCCGAAATCTTGCGATTTCGTTTTTATTTTTTTCTGAAGTTATTTGAAAAGGTATAAGAAAACATTTACAAGTCCTATCACTATTTCAAATATCAAAATTACTTCACCTTATACTACGACAACTGTCACATTTACAAGTCTTAACACTACTTCAACTCTCAAAATTACTACACCTCACACTACTACAACTATCACATTTGCAAGTCCTATCACTACTTCAACTATCAAAATAACTACACGTCACACTATTACAACTATTACTATTGCAACTATCAAAATTGCTTCACCTCATACTAGTACAACTGTCTCACATATAAGTCCTATCACTAGTACAACTATCACATTTGCAACTCTTACTGCCAACATTACTACTCGCAGCACTGCCACAACAATTGCAATTAATACTCTTAGCACTACTGCTAGGGCTACTTTTACCATTAAAATTACGACTGCTAGTATGGTCAATGGAATGTTTCAAATACCTTTTGATAAGTTTTAAGGCATAATAAGTTGTAGGATGAAAAATCTTTTGGTATGGCTATTAATTAAAACGGGTAGATCCGTGGATAGAACGTTAGACAAATAAGAAGATATATGGCTGAACAGATTCATCGGGAGATACCTCCTAAGATCTAGATAAACGTGTTTGTATCTTAATACGAGCCGTGAGCCCTAAACGGACGAAGGATCCGCTTTTTATGCCCGAATTCCCTCCTTATTTTAACCTTGAGGTTTTAAAAGCCGCCCCTGGCGCTCCCAGGGCGTCCTTCATTCCGGGACGAAATTTATTTATTGGATTCGATCTCGGGTCCCGGGGGAGAGAGTCCTGGAATGGGCGCAGGATCCGGGGCAGAATCCATCACGTGCGTAAAAATAAAGAGTTCCCGGTTTATTGTTCCTGACGTGCGGCTGCTCCGAATAAATTTGGGTTCCCGAAGGAAGAATGGGGGCACGCGCGTGTTCAATAATGCAGGCTCGCTTTCCGTGCGGGGGTGGATCGCGCCCTCAGGAGTCTAATGACTTTCTAAGCGGGGCCATGGGGTGGAGGGGGTGTTGATGAGCACCGGGCAAATAATGACTGCCAGAGCACTCTGGGATAACGTCCCCGGGAAAGCAATCAACCCATTGCGTGACGTCGTAAAGGAGGACCCCCCGCCGCCGCCCCCCGCGGACCCCGGGGGTGCGTGCGTGCCTCCATTTTCCGGGAAGGAAAGGCGTCCAGGAAAACTGCGCCCCGTTTAATGGTCATTGAATGGAAGATCCCGGTTTTAATTAGACCTCCCATCATAACAGACCACCCTCTTCTTACTTGCGATTTAGCCGCCCCCAGAGAAGTGGGACATAAATTACTTATTCCTGAAGGGTCGGCGCGTTGCTCTTGTTATTTACAGGCCCTCGTGGCTGCAATGCTGTGTTATTGATTACAAAATAACTAGTATTCACGTTTCCTGACATATCCTGGGAACTTCACACTAATTGAATCAGCGCGTCCTCCGATTCATTCCGTGTTGACAACTTTGAACAACTTTAAACCCCATTAAGTGTACCATAAAGCCGCTTTATTTTCCTCCGACGAAGCGACGTTAGTTTTATCGTTCGGCATCTAGCGCCAAGATCTCATACAGATTGCGAACTGCCAACTTCGCAGCCCCCCATAAATATACACCTGCGTAATGAACTGTGCACGATCTACATCGCTTTTATGGCGGGGGCGATCATTGCGTCGTCCGCGTTTATCTCCGGCTCTCATTAATCCTCGAGGATTCCTCGCACGTAACGCACGCCGAAGACGTGGACCTGGAGGGTTCGGCGGCGGTAACGAGATTCCGTCAGTCCGTCAGCCATAAACCTAAACCCTTCCGGGGGGCAAGAAAAGTTAATCGCAACGCTGAGAATGTACGTGACTCCGGGATAATTTACGGGAGGTTTCCCCCGGAATGGTTTATCGACTGCCGCAAGGCTGGGAAGAAAAATTTACCACCCGTGCACTCGATAACTTCAAATCCCATACACTGCAGAGTTGAGGCTGATCAATAATAGTGACCGCCATATAGTCTGCAATATATGAGAAACTTTTGTATCTATTTAGTTCTTTATAAAAAAGTAACTACGAGAAAGAGCTTTGATTCATCCTGGTTATGCAATTGGGTTTGGCTTGATGCACTGTCAGGTTAATCAAAGGGAAACTTGATTTACCTAACAGTGCATCAACCAAAAACCCAATTAAACAATCAGGATGAATCAAAGCTCAAAGCTCAAAGCTATCAAACAAGTATAATAAGTATAAGAATCAACATAGTTTGATTGCCCCGAGGAGGGCAGGCAGGCCAAACAGTCGAAAAAATACACTGAAAACATATATTAATTAATAATTTAACAAAAATATTTTCGCGTTACATTTTTTTTTCAATTTTCTTCCCAAACTTCCGGAAGTATAATTACAAATATCTGTTATCTCAGGGACAAGTTTTAATTTTTGGCGCCCGTTTCATCATGAAATCCTTAAACCCTTTGGAAGGGTTCAAGAGGAGGAGATGATCTTAAAATTTCGAATAATATTTTCGCGTGGTTATGGAAAATTTTCAAAACAGCATAGAAACAGTAGTAAATGTTCGGAATTGTAACTAACCTCTCTAATAGTTCAATTAATTTAAAAAAAGTCAAAAAGATAAAAATAACGTCAAAATACAGACAGAATAAGAATATATTAGTTCCAGGTATTTCATTTAAATCACAAATCAGTAACTTCTCTGATAGTTCATTAAATTAAAAACAATGTCATAAATATCAAAATAACGTCAAAATACACACAGAATAAGAATATATTAGTTCCAGGCATTTCATTTAAATCACAAATCAAATTATATGAACAACATAGGAATGCATAAAGTTAACAATAACCTATAAATTTTGTATAATAATGAATATAATTGTAAATTCTATGAAATTTGATATAGGAACATATTGATTGTTTCCGCGATCTTTTTTTTAACAATGGTGTTATTAAAAGTTTCTTGTGTGTAATATCGCAGATATTTTTTCTCATATCAGGAAATTTAATAGTTTATTAAACATTGGCAATCATATCCACGAGATGACTGTACTACTAGTAGCATTGTAATGTAGCCCAAATGATAAATAAATATCTATCTATCTATCTTATGAAACCTTTCATATACAGGGTGTCCAAGATAAGGGTTAACAGCATGGGGATCTCGGAAACCGTAAAAGTCACAATAACCGCCTTTGTGACTTTTACGATTTCCGAGATCCCCATCCTGTTAACAAATGTAAAAATTTCTGAAAATTATTATAGGACATCATTGAATACATGAAATTTATGTAAATTTCAATAAATTTAAACATATCGATTGGAAAATTTCACTTATTTTAGGGTCCCCAATTAGAATGTCTTAAATGAACTGCAAATTGATGCAAATTTCAAAAAAATTCTTACGTTTGGTTAGGTTAAAACAATTTATTTTTGTTAACAAAAGCAGGAATTTCTGAAATTATAATGGTATCATCATTTAATGCATGAAATTTATGTAAATTTCAATTAATTTAAACATATGGATTTGAAGATTTCAATGATTTTATGATTGCCAATTAGAATGTCCAATTGGTAGAAATGAAATACAAATTGATGCAAATTTCAAAAAATATCTTAGGTGCCCCTTCTTGCGACATTTATAAATTTTAATGATTTTATGGTAGAGATATTAATAAATTTGTTGATTTGAAATACTTTTTAATTTAAACTACGAAATATTTGTAGATTTTCAAAAATGTCATTGATTTTAGGTTAAGAAATAGGATATTTTAAATGGTTTCAGAGCAAAATCTACATGATTTTAGTTCTAATGGAAAAAATCTGATAATGTCATCACTTGATACATGAAATGTATGTAAATTCGAATAAATTTTAGAGAAACATCGTTTTGAAAATTTAAATGATCTCATTATTAGATTAAATCAAACACTTGCTTAATGTTTCACTATATTATTCTTATTATTTTTTATCTATTATATAGATATCTATTATTTCTTAGTATTTATTATTTTTTTATCTTATTATGCCCAAATAGAATATTTTAAATGAACTGCAAATTTATGCAAATTTCCCAGATTCTTGTCATCCTGGTTGCGAAATAGGATATTTTTAATGATTTCAAAGCGAAATCTACCTTGTTTTAGTTCTAATGGAAAATATCTAATAGTGTCAACATTTAATACACGAATTGTATGTAAATTCCAATAAATTTAAAGTTCAGTAACATCGTTTTGAATATTTCAATGATCATTTTAATCCCAAATAGAATATATGGAGATTTTCAAAAATGTCATTGATTTTATGGCTGCAAAATAGGATATTTTAAATGGTTTCAAAGCTAAAAACCATGTTTTTAGTTCTAATGGAAAACATCTAATAGTGTCATCATTTAACACATGAAATGAATGTAACTTTCAATCAATTTAAACTTAAGAAACATCGTTTTGAAAATGTCAATAATTTTATTATTTCCAAATAGAATATATGTAGATTTTCAAATTTCATTGATTTTATAGTTGCGAAATAATATAATTTTAAATGGTTTCAATGCTAAAAACTACTTGTTTTAGTTCTAATGGTATATCTAAGGGTAATACTAATGGAAAAAATCTAATAATGTCAACATTTAATACACGAAATGTATGTGAATTCCAATAAATTTAAAGATGAGAAACATCGTTTTGCAAATTTCGATGATCTTATTAATCCCAAATAGAATATATGTAGATTTTCAAAAATTGCATTCATTTTATGGTTGCGAAATAGGACATTTTAAACAGTTTCAAAGCGAAATCTACATGTTTTTAGTTCTAATGGAAAATATCTAATAGTGTCAACATTTAATACACGAAATGTACATGAATTCCAATAAATTTACAGTTGAGACACATTGTTATGAAAATTTCAATGATCTTATTATTCTCAAATGGAATATATGTAGATTTTCATTTTTTTTAAAGATTTTATGGTTGCGAAATACAATATTTTAAATGATTTCAGAGCTAAAAACTACATGTTTTTAGTTGTAATGGAAAAAATCTAATAGTGGCATCATTTAATACACGAAATGTATGTAAATTCCAATAAATTTAAAGTTAAGAAACATCGTTTTGCAAATTTAAATGATCTCATTATTAGATTAAATCAAACACTTGCTTAATGTTTCACTATATTATTCTCATTATTTTTTATCTATTATATAGATATCTATTATATCTTAGTATTTATTATTTTTTTATCTTATTATGCCCAAATAGAATATTTTAAATGAACTGCAAATTTATGCAAATTTCCCAGATTCTTGTCATGCTGGTTGCGAAATAGGATATTTTAAACGATTTCAAAGCGAAATCTACATGTTTTTAGTTCTAATGGAAAATATCTAATAGTGTCAACATTTAATACACGAATAGTATGTAAATTCCTATAAATTTACAGTTCAGACACTTCGTTTTAAAAATTTCAATGATCTTATTAATGTCAAATAGAATATATGTAGATTTTCAAAAATTGCATTGATTTTATGGTTACAAAATATTAGATTTTAAATGGTTTCATAGCTAAATCTACATGTTTTTAGTTCAAATGGAAAAAATCTAACAGTGTCAACATTTAATACACGAAATGTATGTAAATTCCAATAAATTTACAGTTGAGAAACATCATTTTGCAAATTTCAATGATCTTATTAATCCCAAATAGAATATATATATAGATTTTCAAAAATTGCATTAATTATATGGTTGCGAAATAAGATATTATAAATGGTTTCAAAGCGAAATCTACATGTTTTTAGTTCTAATGGAAAAAATCTAATAGTGTCATTACTTGATACATGAAATGTATGTAAATTCGAATAAATTTAAAGTTGAGAAACATTGTTATGAAAAGTTCAATGATCTTATTATTCCCAAATAGAATATATGTAGCTTTTCAATTTTTTTAATTGATTTTATGGTTGCAAAATAGGATATTTTAAATATCCTATTGTCAAAGCTTAAAACTACATGTTTTTAATTGGAATGGAAAAAATCTAATTGTGCCATCATTGAATACACGAAATGTATTAATCGTTTTGAAATTTTCAATGATTTCATTATTAGGGTAAATCAAACACTTGCATAAAGTTTCACTGTATTATTCTTACTATTTCTCATCTATTATATCTTATTATTTCTTATTTCTTAATCTTAGTATGCGCAAATAGAATATTTTAGATGAAAAGAAAGCTTACAAAGTAACATTTTCTACAAAAGCCATGGGCTTGCTTGTCTGTGTACTTTTATATTAACTGTCTAAACCTATACAATAGAATAGCCTATTTTGTACCAAAACCTTAAAATCTAGAATCCAGAATAAAATCTAAAACTTAACACTTTAAAAAATTACAAAATTGCAAAATACAGGAACTGCAACTTTATGCAAATTTTCCAGATTCTTGGCCTCTTTATCGTTATCCTTCAAGTAATATTTGTAAATTTTAGTGATTTATGGTTGACATATCAATAATTTTGAATTTTCTTAAATATTTTACAGTTAAAGAAATGAACTTTTTGTTTTTGCAATGATCTTATTATTAGATTAAATCAAACAATTGCTTAAAGTTTTACTATATTATTCTTATTTTTTCTCATTTATTATATAGATATCTATTATATCTTATTCTTATTATGCGCAAATAGAATATTTTAGATGAAAAAAAAAGCTCACGAAGTAATATTTTCCTCAAAAGCTATGGGCTTGCCT
Source organism: Othius punctulatus (assembly GCA_951805005.1). Taxonomy (NCBI): domain Eukaryota; kingdom Metazoa; phylum Arthropoda; class Insecta; order Coleoptera; family Staphylinidae; genus Othius; species Othius punctulatus. The sequence goes on from OX638145.1 coordinate 12,478,437, forward strand.
GTGTACTTTTATATTATCTGTCTTAACCTATACAATACAATAGCCTATTCTGTACCAAAACCATAAAATCTAGAATCCAGAATAAAATCTAAAACTTTACACTTTACAAAAATTTCAAAATAGAAAAATACAGGAACTGCAACTTTATACAAATTTTACAGATTCTTGTCCTCTTTGTCTTTGTCCTTCAAGTGATATTTGTAAATTTTAGTGATTTAGGGTTGACATATCAATAATTTTGAATTTTGTTAAATATTTTACAGTTAAAGAAATTAACTTTTTCTTTTATCAATGATCTTATTATTAAATTAAATCAAACACTTGCTTAATATTTCACTATATTATTCTTATTATTTCTCATTTATTATATAGATATATATATATTATATCTTATTCTTATTATGCGCAAATATAATATTTTAGATGAAAATAAAGCCTATAAAGTAACATTTTCTACAAAAGCCATGGGCTTGCCTGTGTACTTTTATATTAACTGTCTTAACCTATACAATACAATAGCCTATTCTGTAGCAAAACCATAAAATCTAGAATCCAGAATAAAATCTAAAACTTTACACTTTACAAAAATTTCAAAATAGAAAAATACAGGAACTGCAACTTTATGCAAATTTTACAGATTCTTGTCCTCTTTGTCTTTGTCCTTCAAGTGATATTTGTAAATTTTAGTGATTTAGGGTTGACATATCAATAATTTTGAATTTTGTTAAATATTTTACAGTTAAAGAAATTAACTTTTTCTTTTATCAATGATCTTATTATTAGATTAAATCAAACACTTGCTTAATGTTTCACTATATTATTCTTATTATTTCTTATTTATTTTATAGATATCTATTATATTTTATTATTTATTATTTCTTATTCTTATTATGCGCAAATAGAATATTTTAGATGAAAAAAAAAGCTTACGAAGTAACATTTTCCACAAAATTCTGTAACAAAACCTTAAAATTTAGAATGCAGAATAAAATCTAAAACTTAACAGTTCACAAAAATTACAAAATTGAAAAATACAGGAACTGCAACTTTATGCAAATTTTCCAGATTCTTGTCCTCTTTGTCTTTGTCATTCAAGAGATATTTATAAATTTATTGATTGAATTATTGATATGTCAACCATATAACACTATGGTTGACATATCAATAATTTTGAATTTTCTTAAAGATTTTTCAGTTAAAGAAATGAACTTTTTGTATATTTGTTGTTGAAAATTTCGATGTTAAAATGCAATCTTTTAAATCAAAGATTAAAAGTATGAATTATTGCTAATATCGAGAATTTTCCAGAATCCTGTTAGCTTTCAGTAAATATTTGTAAATTTTAGTGATTTAATAATAAAGATTTTAATAATTTTGAATATTTTAAATATTTTACTGTTTATTATTTATAATTTGATGTATCCATCCATAATGATTGCGAAATTGAATATTTTAAATATTTCCTAAGTTTGAAACTACATTTTTTGCAAATTCCCTGAATATGGTTCCTCGTGAATAGATATATATATATATATATATATATATATATATATATATATATATATCTATATATATATATCTATATGTAAAAGTTTCTACTACTTGCTTCATAGCTAAGTTCAATTATGAATGTTAGATATTGATATTGAATATATTAAATGGTTTCTATTTTAGAAACCATTTAGATTTTATTTTAAAAGTTTAAAACTACATTATTTTTGCAAATTCCAATGTTTTCCTAAATCTTGATCCTCTTGTAGAGATGAAAAAAGTTTCAACAACTTGTTTCGTAACTAAGTTCAATCATGAATTTTAGATATTTGTGGTAATAAGCTTTTTGCAGATGTCTGGGATGCAGATGTCTGATGATATAATGCAATGAAATGAAATGAGCAATGGGTAGTTTGGGCCAATGCTCGGCCAGATATTTGTGTCCATTCATCATTGCCATATATTTTAATCGTCTCCATTTCTATTCGCCATAACGTGGATGTACGGTCGTAGGATAATCCGGCTTTTCGAGAGCGAGACAGAGGGAGGATTGAGTCGTAAAGAGCGCGCGGGCGTCGGCCGCATTAAGGGAAGTGTGGGCGAATAATACGTAAACGAACGCTATGGAGATGAGTTACGGGCGAAGAAATGGAGGAGATTAAGCGGCAATCGTAAATAATGGGACTGTTGATCCACGGAGGGCCCGAATTAACACCACGTGGGGGCTTAATGGGGGCAGCCTTTTATAATTCAATCCGAACTTCTGGTGCACGAGCCGCTCTCTCCTTATCTCCGCGTGCCCTTCGAACCGGCGACCTTCGGGCTCCGGTCAATGCCCGGCCAATGTTCCTCCGGCGTTTTTTCTTCGTAATCCGTAAACGCGCCTCCAGACGGCTGCACAATCTTGAGACGGTTCGACGAGTATAGTGCTTGGCCCTTCGCCATGCACGTACACCACTCTCGAGGTTTCAAGCATGCCTTATCTGAAACGCCTCCACGTCTGTTTCAGGAGACTTGAAGCATCTCACTCGCCAAAACACGAGCTTCGCTCTGTGCCCGTTAAAACAATCCCGTTTACAGTTTTAATTAAAGCCTCTCCACATTTGCGTTCCGAACGTGGCGTTTATCGTCCGTGGAAAGGATCAACGCATCCCTTCACTTGGGTCCACAAATAGACGAGTATTTCCAGACCCAGAAGCCCCCTCTTAATGGTGCATTACACCCGGGGCTCCCATTGTCTCTCCCCTTGTTTGTGTTTGCTGCTCCTCCAGCTTCCAAGCTCCGGGTTTTCAATTGGCCATTACGATAGCGCGCTTTATCTCGCTCGGCTCGGCTATCTCTGAACCCGCCGATAACTCAAAACGAAGAGATGCCAGGCACCAATTTAAAAAAAAATGAAATAAAACCGGGAATTGGGTTTATTGGTGGCACCATTGGGGCAAACAGATTTAACTGCCCATTGCTTGTTTATTGGTGTTATCATTGAGGGGGAGCTGCTTTTAGTGTTGTAGTTTTATTGTGAAAATTAGTGCACGTTTTAAAGCACAATCAATTTGAAGCAATTTAGAGTGCCTTTAAATGAGAACCGAGTAATGCAGGCTGGTGTGATATTATTACTACAATCAATTACTACAACTAGCCTTTTACACCTATTTAAAATTATGGGAAAATAAACGACAAAAGTAGGGGCTGATATAAAAGAGAAAAACACACAGCAAGAAGAATCATTGGAAACTAGAAATGATGTACTTCATATTAATCAAAATTGTACTGTGCACATTTGCTTAACTTATTTTTGTTTTTTGTGTTAATCAACACCTAAAGAAAGTTAGTACACATCCCCATTCATTATCGCTGTGTACAATTTTCACATGATAAACTTGTTTGCGGTGTTTAGAAGCGCACACAAAAGGAGTTATTTGAGCAAACAGGGTGTCCCCCATAAACCTGAGGCAATTCTCGTTTCTGCTGATTATGGAGGTCTACTCACACCAAACTCGCCTTGCAGGGCAAGGAGTAATACAAATTATGCCTGTGCGCGTCGTAATTTATTTTGACAATAAATTAACACATAGTAAACGCTGCATATGTAACCTTGAAGCCGACCCCTGTACATGGAGGTGTAATGGGGATATTAATTGAGGATGTTAGACCGGTTCGTATAATTCTGGACAGGGTTGGACTGACCGCGAGGGACCAATCCCCTTGAGCCGTCCCATTACAGGGTTACACAGAATAGGAACGAAACAACAAAATGTCTAGGCTAACTCGTTCAAATCTGGGCAGGGCTGGACTGGCCATGGGAGATAAATCCCCTTGAGCCCTCCAAGTACAGTGTACTGGATTACACAGAAGAGGAACTGTAATAGCAAAATTACTAGGCAAGCTCGTTCAAATCTGGGCAAGGCTGGACTGGCCATGGGAGACAAATTTCCTTGAGCCCTCCCAGTACAGTGTACAGGGTTACACAGAAGAGGAACTATAACAACAAAATTACTTGGCAACTGGGCAGGACTGGACTGGCCATGGGAGACAAATCCCCTTGAGCCCTCCCAGTACAGTATACTGGGTTATACAGAAGAGGAACTGTAACAACAAAATTACTAGTCAACCTTGTTTGAATCTAGGCAAGGCTGGACTTTCCATGGGAGACAAATCCCCTTGGGCTATTCCAGTAAAGTGAACTGGGTTACACAGAATAGGAACGTCGACAGCAAAAACAACAGGCTTTCACTGTTGCAAACGTGGCGGTAAGTTCGTTGAATTAATAAATACGAGCTCATCTGAAGAGAGTCGTAGTGATTTCTATAAAAATCCATGTAAATTTGACTGCTAGTCTACCCCATCATACAAACGCGGTGATAAGTTTGTTAAATTGCAGAACGCGGACTCATCGGACAAAAGACATGTCGATATCTATCAAAATTGCACATACAAAAATGACAGACTACCTCTAATGCAAACGTGGCGAACAGTTCGTTGAATATTAGAAGAAACTATTTTTTTTATTTCTACAAAAACCTAAGCCAACGTGGCAATAAGTTTGTTGAATCACAGAATGAGGACGTATCTTGAGAAAGCTATTGTGTTTTTCAAAAACCATATAAAATTAACTGCCTTCGCTTGATGTTGGGGAATATTAAAGAAGTATTATTTTTTTTTATCTGTTTCCGAAATTTTATGTTAGAATTTCGGATGGAGATTTATAAATCGTCGGCTGAGAATTGTTTTGAACCAAGTTCAAATTTATTTTTATCTGACTTGATATCTTCAACACGCTTTACGTATTAAAATTCAACATCCTAATAGAACTCATTATTGGCTAAACTGAAGAATTACATTAAACCCTGCCCAAAAGTGCACTACCCTACAGAATTATTTTGTCCGAAATACAAATACTTCACATTTAACATTATAGGACTTGGTTCAAAATAAGTGTCAGTCGACGAAATGTTATATTATGTTATATTGTGTTTCAGTTAACGTTATGAAATCATCTGATATTTGTCCAAATTACTTGAAACTTAGGATTTCTATAAATTCCTGTGGTATTTCAAAATTTACTCAAAAATTCTGGTCTAGGTACATATTTTCATATATGCAGTTTTCGCAATATTTGACCAAATTACTCAAAATTTGTAAATACATCAGTTAGTTCATATTAATTTCTACAGTTTTCTGATATTTTTCACTTTTTGAAACCTTCAGAATTATGTTCTCCCAAATCTAAATACTTCACATTTAACATTATAGGACTTGGTTCAAAATAATTCTCAGTCGACGAAATGTCTGCAACATTTATCAGTTATGTTATGTTATGTTTCAGTTATCGTTATGAAATCTTCTGATATTTGTCCAAATTATTTGAAACTTAGGATTTTTATAAATTCCTGTGGTATTTCAAAATTTACTCAAAATTTCTGGTCTAGGTACAGTCATGCTTACATAAATCTAGTACAAACAATTTGACATTGATATATAAAATTGCTATTGTAACCTAATTTCTTGTACTAGATTTATGTGAGCATGACTGTTCATATTTTCATATATGCAGTTTTCGCAATATTTGACCAAATTACTCAAAATTTCTAGTTCATATTAGTTTCTACAGTTTCTTGATACTTTTCACTTTTCGATACTTTCAAGTTTCTATAAATTTAATAACTTTTCCTGATATTTGTCCGAATTACTGAAAATTTCGGGTCTCTATAGAATTTTCATTTGGTTTCATTTTTCAAATACCTATGGTTTAGTTTGCGAATGAAGAATGTGCGAAAGTTGTGAGTGATATTATGTTTATTTGCTGATTTTGCAATTTTTAACAGCACATTTTTTTTTGTACATGAACTGAACACTGTGTAAACTGTAAGCTAAAGAAACTTGAGCTTGAACAAAAAACAAAATTTCGCTAAACTTGTAAGAAAAAAGATTTATCTTTTATATTGTGGATATAAATGAACTTCCTACAAATATGATAATGTTGATTTATAAAGTCTTATACAACTTTTTGTATAATTAATTGAAGATATTTTGTATAGAAGTATAAAAGATTTTCCAATATGTTTATTGAATTTCCTGATAACTTTATTGCTTTTTCTACAAGTGTTTGGTTTACATAAAACCGTATATTTTTGTTAGAAATTATAGCGAATTTCCTAGAACTGTGGTGATATTTTGACTTTGTATATAAGTATAAAAGATTTTCCAAAATGTTTATTGAATTTCCTGATAACATTATTGCTTCTTTTACAAGTGTTTGGTTTACATAAAACCGTATATTTTTGTTAGAAATTATAGCGAACTTCCTAGAACTGTGGTGATATTTTGACTTTGTATATAAGTATAAAAGATTTTCCAATATGTTTATTGAATTTCCTGATAACTTTATTGCTTTTTCTACAAGTTTTTCGTTTACATATAACCCTATATTTTTGATAGAAATTATAGCGAATTTCCTAGAACTGTGGCACAATTTTAGGTATTCTGAAATTTTCTTGAGATTTGTTTTTAATCTGCTTAGATTCGAATGAAAATTCATAGGATTTCCAGATACGTGCAACGAATTTTCTTTTCCCTGTAAATTTTAATGCCTTATCTAAAGTTGTATAGAAAAAAAATGCGATTCGCGATTGTGAAAATTTAAATTGCTACATTCTGAGAGTGCATATATTCAATACTTACTAGTATAGTTTACATAAAATCGTTTTTCATTTGTCAGAAATCCTATAGAGTTTCTTAGAACTGTGATGAAATTTTATTTGTATTTCTTCATTTTTCAGAGAACATCATTCATATTAATTTTCATAGAATTTCCAGACAAGATGATTAAGTTTTCTGATATTTTCTTGAGCTTGAATAAAAAACAAAATTTTGCTAAACTTGTAATAAAAAATATTTATCTTTTATATTGTGGATATAAATGAACTTCCTACAGATATGATAATGTTGATTTTTTAAATCCTATACAACTTTTTTGTACAATTAATTAAAGATATTTTGAAAATCTTTCCTGAGAATCTTTCAAATATTTTTATTATACGTATGCCAGCGAATTTTCTTGCTCTATCTGAAACTGCTATGTTTTATTCTCTCCATAGGTGGGACAGTAGTAGGGATTATTATTATTATGATTATGATTTGCATAGAATCAAATATTTGTTAGAATTTTTGGAGTTTTTTTATTTTATTTTACTGACCTCTGACCTATAGAGAAATTTTATAGAATTTTCCTCTACGTATGTTCATTGATTGTTGTGAAATTTTAATAAACTTCCAGAGAATTTTATTGGTTTTTCTGCAAGGGTTATAGTTTACATAAAATAGTTTTTCATTTGTTGGATTATATCGTGTTGCGAAATTTCATTTGTTTTATAAAATTTTTGGAGAATATTTGATCAAGATATAAGTATATTGCTATTACGAGTAGGATTAAATTTTAATAGAGAGGATGGTTTAGACCACTACAATGTGGTAGTCCATATTAAAAAAAGAGAAACAACTTACTATGTTTTTACCTTTACATTTTGTGATAAAAAAATAGCAAGTTGTTTCTCTGTTTTTTTAGGAGGGATGTCTTATGTAATATCCTGCATACTTTTTGTTTTTTGGTTTTTTGGTTTTTTGAAACTAGGTTTTTTGAAACTAACGCGATTTTTATAATAATAGAAATAAAAAAATATTTTCTTCGGTATTAGTAGTATTTTGGAAAATTTGTAATTGAATGCGTTTAAAACTTGAGGTTTTTTTTCAAATTTAGTTCGTTTATAATTCTTGCAAAAAAACCTAAAATGGCAGATATAGTTTACATAACATTGTTTTTCATTGTCCGAAATTCTATAGAGTTAATTAGAACTGTGATGAGATTTTATTTGTTTTTCATTAATATTCAGTTTTCATAGAATTTCTAGGCAGTTTTCTGATTAAAATTTAAGGGTTTTTTTTGTCAAATTTAGTTCCTTTATAATATATGCAATGTTTTCAAAAATTAGTAAGTATGTATCTATAGAGTTTATTAGAAACTCGCTTTATCTATAGAGTTTATTATTTATTAGTGATGAGATTTTATTTGTTTTTCATAAATTTTCCGTTTTCATAAAATTTCTAGGCATGTTGATTAAGTTTTTTGATTATAATTTAAGGTTTTTTTTTTCAAATTTAGTTATTTTTTAATATAAGCAATATTTTCAAAAATTAGTATGTGCAGTAAAAATTGGATAAATTCAACTCCTGTAAGGAGAATATGAAATCTGCTGTCATCAAATCAATTTTCATAGAATTTCCAGACAAGGTGATTAAGTTTTCTGATATTTTATTATACTTATACCAGGGAATTTTCTTGCTCTATCTGCAGCTGCTATGTTTCATTCTCCCCATAGGTGCGGGAGTAATAGGGATTATTATTATTATGATTATGATTTGCATAGTATCCCATATTTGTTGGAATTTTTTGAGATTTTTTTTTAAATTTACGGACGTATAGATGAAATTTTATAGAATTTTCCCTCTACGTATGTTCATTGATTGTTATGAAATTTTATTAAACTTCCAGGAAATTTTATTGCGTTTTCCGAAATGGTTATAGTTTACATAACATCGCTTTTCATTTGTTCAAAATTATATCGTGTGGCGAAATTTTGTTTGTTTTACGAAATTTTTGGAGAATATTTGATCAAGATATAAGTATATTGCTATTACGAGTAGGATTAAAATTTAATAGAGAGGATGGATTCGATCTCTACGACGTGGTAGTCCATATTAAAAAAAGAGAAACAACTTGCTATGTTTTTACCTTTACATTTTGTGATAAAAAAATAGCAAGTGGTTTCTCTGTTTTTTTAGGAGAGATGTCTTAAGTAATATCCTAGATACTTAAGTAGGTTTTTTGAAACTAATGCGATTTTTATAATAATAGAAATTAAAAAATATTTTCTTCGGTATTAGTAGTATTTTGGAATATTTGTAATTGAATGCGTTTAAAACTTGAGGTTTTTTTTTCAAATTTAGTTCGTTTATAATTCTTGCAAAAAAACCTAAAATGGCAGATAGAGTTCACATAACATTGTTTTTCATTGTCAGAAATTCTATAGAGTTTCTTAGAACTGTGATGAGATTTTATTTGTTTTGCATAGTTTTTCAGTTTACATAGTATTTTGGATTTCGGATACTGTGGAATGTCTTCAGAAGTAAGCGGAAATTTCTGGTTTTCTCAAAAGAATGTTACTGACCATTAAATTGCGCAACTTTTTTGTAATTTAACCGCGTTTGTGATTTTTACGGTTTCTGAGATCCCCATGCTGTTGATCCTTATCTGGGACACCCTGTATAATAATAATGGTATAATATTATAAATTATATATCGTCGTTCGGTTTCTTGGTGGAGCTTTTGATGGCCATAATGTATTTACGGACGATATCGGTATCAGGGCTTTTGGTTATCGTTATTTTGCCTCGTTAATGAAAAAGTGGCAATTTCCACGGAAAACCAGTCGACGATTGCCGAATTTATTCATAGATAAAGGGCTGTGGATATTTTTCGCGCGCGTGTTTTCCTGCGTTATTATTTTTATGAATGCTGGCTGAAGCATTTATGCTGATGATTGTCGTTAATGCTGATTGCTGATTGTCGAGTGCTGATGAAATTGTTAATAGTTGATGGTGGCGGCCGCTGCGGAGGAGGAGGTCGCTGGCGGTGTGCGGGGGCGCCTGGAAAAGCGGAGAAAAGCGGAGAAAAACCCCGGGGCGACTACGGTCGTAAAACTCCGGGCCGAGAGAAAAAGGGAAGAACAAAATGAGGTTATACGGCGGAAATAGATCCCGTCTCAGCAAAAATATTTTTACATTGCTCCTGCGCTCCGTCGTAAGAGCACAATGGTCGGCGATGCGAGGAAAACAAAAAGGGGAAATTCAATTTGCCGCGGGAGCCGCGGCCTTATCTCGCCGGTTTTTACAACTTTCCCCCTTAACAAATTGCTTAATATAAACATATATTTATGTGCACGGGGCTCCTCATGTGAACGGCCGGCGCGGAGATCGTATCTCGGAGGGGTGGCTCACCCTTTTGTCCACCAATTATTCCTTCGGCCCGCATTAACATAAACCGAATTTATCGGGGGACGACTCAAGACAGCGACGCCCCATGAATTTGTACCGCTCCTTTGTCACCTCGGTTAACTATGTCCTCAGCGCTTTACGGCGGGGCCCCCTACTGGACGGGGCCCTTTGTTTTTCCAGACACATGTCGTCGATCTTCATTTTTATGCCCGCCAACATCCGTCCCTCCTAATCCGCGCACGCACGGAGATTCATAATTCCCGGGAATCCCCGGGCGTCCCGGGGGAAATAAGCTCAGTCTCCTGAACGGCCCACTTCGCGCCTTCTTATAATATTATGAATTTAATTAAGGTGCCGCTCGTAAAGCTAGTTGGGCGCGATATAAAAGTTGGCATCCTCGCCTCCTCCGCCATGCAATATTCACGAGGGGGCGGCGTGCGTGAGGCCCCCCCGGCGGGGCCCCTGGGGGCAGATCGCATGTCGCGTGGAAATGCACCCACAATAAACTTGTCTTGATACCGAGAGCCGTGCACCTCCAGACGGTTCACAGTCTGAGGCACGTCGCGATAATTTCAACATAAATTAAGCATTTTATTAATAACGGTCTGCTGCCTGCGATACGCTGCTCGAGTGTGTTGTGTGTGGTCCCCACACATTTACGTTAACCGGCAACAAAGAAAATTCCGAAGGATCGGAAATTTGCATGTTTTCCTGTAAATCATTAGCATTTTTAAACACACACCCAGATAACGCCACAATCACGCGCAGCTCGATAGTGCAGGCACATAAATGCCACAAAAAAAATCCACATTTACATTAATAAATGTTCCAAAAGTCACAAAAGTTTAATTCCATGTCAACTGGACCAGAGCTCACACCTTCAATTTTGATGAAAATTATGGTACACACAAAGAAATTGACGATGCTAATACCAATGAGCCCAGTAATCGAAAAATCAATAAACAAATCAATGGCCATGTAAAAATCATTCAGTTCCTCACCTCCCAAACATCCTTTCTATGGTGTACCAAGAAATTCGCCATTCGCCCAGTAATCGATTAAATTGGTATAAAAATCCACAGTAACCTTAATTCCCGACAAAATTTTCTCCCCTTTAACAAAGGATGTCGCCGTTTATTAACAATTAGGCTCCCAAATCAACCAATGCTCCAAAGGAAGCAATCGATTAATTAACTTGCGAAAAACTTGTTCGAGGACCTGATTAACTGATTAATTAGGCCTCCCATGCAGAATCGCGTCCGACCTTAATTAGCCCAAGACGCCCCCATTCTAAGCCCATTAGGGCGACAGCTGCCTTCCATGACACCGGCTGATATCCTAATGAGCCACCGACGGGTTTCGCTCGTCCAATCTCCGAATCGATTTGAATTTTTATGGCCGACGAAATCCGGCTACTATGTATTTACTTGGGAGATAAAATGGGCCTCTGAAACTTTAAGCAGATTGCCCAGCTTCAACAACGCGAAGAAAATATTCTACTAAAAGCAGAGCCTAATAATATAAATCTGATGAAAAAGAAGTAGGTAATAGAATATAACAGTACTAGGCCGATATGGGTTATATAACAGACGAGCTTGAGATATTGTATAATCGAGGCTCAGCCGAGATTTTATAATCAACCGAGTCTGCTGTATCCATATCGGCCGTATATTGTTACATAGTTTTCGTGATACTAAAATAAAAATGATTAAATTTTGCAAAACTATTTTCATAAATTTTAATGTCTTAATTAATCGTAATGAAATTCGTATCATTTGCGTTTGTTGACTAAAAATTTGGAATTAAAACGAGATTTCATTTAATTCTGAATTTATACGCAGTTAGATGAAGCTCACGAGTATTAGATCTTAATCCGGCATTTGTTTTTGTCATTTGTCGGTCATGGGTCAATTAAAATCTCACCAGGTATACTAAAAAGAACCGTAAAAATAGCCCGATGCATCGTAAACGCCGACCTTTTTAATCGCCCGACGGCGATGCAACATTGTAGCCCACCAGAAGCCGGTAAACAACGTCGCGTGTCATTTGTTTAAATGACACTCGTAAAATGTATAAGGTAATTGAGGTTTTTTCGTGTGTGCAGCGGCGGGTAAATAAATGCACTTTGATTTACGATATTTTCGCCTTTCAGGCGACACGTTTAATTAAAGGAGCCCAGCCGTTTTATTTTTAACATGGAGTCGCGTTGTTTTCCAACTTTGGATCGAATACGAAACGAACATTTCTCGGAATCATTTGTGTTTAATAAAATATATACATTATTTATCGAAAATTTTCCTATGAAAGCTATTGAAATTTTTACGTAGCTTAACTAATATGATGATCCACTTTCAAAATAAAAATTCAAAAAGTAAGGTTACCACTTAAAATTTTCAAGTTGGCCTTGAATTGGCCTTGAAAGTCAACTTCAAGGTCTTATAAATTTATAAATTTATATTTATATAAATTATAAACTTATAAATTTTCAGAAATTTCAGTGACTGATAACCTATACTGGTCAACTCGAAAAGTTGATAGCTCGATTTTCTCACTTACTTGAGACATACTAGTGGTCAAATTTCCAGAGGATTTATCTTTAGGCATACTGTATATATATCTGGGATAAAATTTTCAAAACATCCGATAGATACATTTTCAGAAATTTCAGTGACCGATAACTTATACAGGTCAACTCGGAAAGTTAATAGCTCGATTTTCTCACTTATTTGAGATATACTAGTAATCAAATTTTCAGGGGATTTATTTTCAGGCATATTGTATACATATCTGGCATAAAATTTGCAAAATATCCGGCAGATAAATTTTCAGAAATTTCAGTGGATGATAACTTACACTGGTCAATTCGGAAAGTTAATAGCTCGATTTTCTCACTTATTTAAGATATACTAGTGGTCAAATTTTCAGAGGATATATCTTTAGGCATACTGTATACAGATCTGGCATAAAATATCCGATAGATAAATTTTCAAAACTTTCAGTGACTGATAACCTATACTGGTCAACTCGGAAAGTTAACAGCACATTTTCCCCACTTATTTGAGACATACCAGTGGTCAAATTTTCAGCGGATTTATCTTCAGGCATACTGTATACAGATCTAGTAAAAAAATTGCAAATTATCCGACAGATAAATTTTCAGAAATTTTAGTGGTTGATAACTTATACTGGTCAACTTGGAAAGTTAATAGCTCGATTTTCTCACTTATTTGAGACATCCTAGTGGTGAAATTTTCCAAGAATTTATCTTTAGGCATACCGTATACAGATCTGGTAAGAAATTACAAATTATCCGATAGATAAATTTTGAGAAATTTCAGTGACTGATAACTTATACTGGTCAACTCGGAATGTTAATAGCTCGATTTTCTCACTTATATCAGATATACTAGTGGTCAAATATTAAGAGGATTTATCTTTAGACATAACGTATACAGATCTAGCATAAAATTTGCAAAATATCCGACAGATAAATTTTCAGAAATTTCAGTGGCTGATACTGGTCAACTCCGAAAGGTAATTGCTCGATTTTCTCACTTATTTGAGACATACTAGTGGTCAAAGTTTCTAAAGATTTATCTTCAGGCATACTGTATACAGGTCTGGCAAAAAAAAACAAAATATCTGACAGATAAATTTTCAGTAATATCAGTGACAGATAACTTATACTGGTCAACTCTGAAAGGTAATAACTCGATTTTCTCACTTATTTCGGACATAAAAGTGGTAAAATTTTCAGAGGATTTATCTGTAGGTATATTGTATTCAGATCCGGTGAAAAAATTACAAAATATCTGACAGATAAATTTTCAGAAATTTCAGTGACTAATAACTTATACTGGTCAACTCGGAAAGTTAATAGCTCGATTTTCTTACTTATTTGAGGCATACTGGTGCTCAAATTTTCCGAGGATTTATCTTCAGGCATACAATATACAGATCTGGTAAAAAAATTACAAAATTTTCCAAAATTTATGTTTCTGATAACTGCTCAACTAGGAAAGTTAATGGCTAGAATTTCTCACTTATTTGAGACATACTAGTGTTCTAATTTTCAGATGATTTATCTTTAGGCATACTGTATACAGATCTGGTAAAAAATATCCGACAGATAAATTTTCAAAAAGTTCAGTGACTGATAACTTATACTGGTCAACTCGGAAAGTTAAAAGCTCGATTTTCTCACTTATTTGAGACAGGCTAATGGTCAAATTTTCAGAGGATTTATCTTCATGCATACTGTATACAGATCTGGTAAAAATATTACAAAATATCTGACAGATTAAATTTCAAAAATATCAGTGACTGATAACTTATACTGGTCCACTCGGAAAGTTAATAGCTCGATTTTCTTACTTATTGAAGATATCCTAGTGCTCAAATTTTCAGAGGATTTATTTTCAGGCATACTGTATACATATCTGGCATAAAATATCCGACAGATAAATTTTCAAAAATTTCAGTGGCTGATAACTTATACTGATAAACTCGGAAAGTTAATAGCTCGATTTTCTCACTTATTTGAGACATAATAGTGGTCAAATTTTCTGAGAATTTATCTTCAGGCATACTGTATACAGATCTGGCATAAAATTTGAAAAATATCGGACAGGTAAATTTTCAGAAATTTCAGTGACTGATAACTTATACTGGTCGATTTGGAAAGTTAATAGCACGATTTTCTCACTTAATTGAGGCATACTAGTAGTCAAATTTTCCGAGGATTATCTGTAGGCATACTGTATACTTATCTGGCATAAAATATCCGACAGATAAGTTTTCAAAAATTTCAGTGACTGATAACTTATAGGTCAACTCGGAAAGTTAATTGCTCGATTTTCTCACTTATTTAAGGCATAGTAGTGGTAAAATTTTCCGAGGATTTATCTTTAGGCATACTGTATACAGATCTGGAATAAAATATCCGACAGATAAATTTTCAAAAATTTCAGTGGCTGATAACTTTTATTTGTCAACTCGGAAAATTAAGCGCTCGATTTTTTTACTTATTTGAGACATACTAGTGGTCAAATTTTTAGAGGATTTATCTTTAGGCATACTGTATACAGATCTAGCATAAAATTTGCAAAATATCCTACAGATGAATTTTCAGAAATTTCAGTGACTGATAACTTATTGTGCTCAACTCGGAAAGTTAATAGCTCGATTTTCTCACTTATTTGAGACATACTAGTGGTAAAATTTTCAGAGGATTTATCTTCAGGCATACTGTATACAGATCTGGCATAAAATTTGCTAAAGATCCGACAGATAAATTTTCAGAAGTTTTGGTTATATTTTGTTTCTTTGTTTGTAATTGGTTCTGCTATAGTACATGCCAGATAAGTTGTCAATTTTTACATAAAACCGAAATCCCACTATTAGTGGAATTGGACCAATGAGAATGCTCCAGGGAACCTAAGGGAAAAAATGTTTTAGTTTCTTCCCTGTTTAGAGTTGCACAAATGATTTATTTTTATTTTGACTTATTGGGTAGATAGTTTTTGTTTTTTTTTGTTTCTTTGTAATTCATACAGCTAACGTTGTTGTGTATTGAGGTAGAGTTATGTGACTGTAATGTCTAATGTTTTAAATTATGTAAATTCTTATGGGTTTTTGCAGCAGTCCTTGCAAAGCCTATCTACTGTGCTCCTCCCCTACGTTGTAATAATATTGCATCGTTTAAATTGCAGTGCACTCCAACCAATCTCAAGCCCTGTTTTGTGTATGTGATGTAAGGGTTTTCGGCTGGCGATGCTTAATCAGATCAGTCGTGAAATTGCGTGGGCGCCGTTGGTTGGCGGGACGATGCAAATTTATTGCAGATACTATTTCACGGAAATTAAATTCCGCGCATTAGGCCCCCATATATCTCCGGCGCACCGGAAGTTCCGGTTTATGTCCCTCGCAAAATTAACTTAGTTATGTTTATAGAGACGAAGTTCCGCCGTGGGGAGTTACGTCCGCTAATGCCGGCCCGGAGTTTGGCGGAAGTTGGGGATTCGTTGCGCGTTTTTACGATAAAAGTTAAAACTACAGATTATATTTTATCACGTTATGGGGGGCTGCAGGGGGTTGAGGCAATCGCGGCGCTCTCGTTATCTCTGGGGCGGCGGCGGGGGGTTTAATTACACGTCCTGGGAGCATCCACCATCCACGCCTATGTAATTTGCATAAGCCTGCGGGGGCTCAACTATTACTGTTATTACGAACCGTGGGGCTTGATATTCATAAAAACGCGATTCCAGAACTATAAATAAGCGAAACTTTTGCTCCTCCGCGGCTGAATTTATTGACGCGCGCCTCCACCAGATATTAAAACCCATCGGAAGACATTTATTGGCGCGGCTTAGTGCGGAGTGCGTAGCAGAATTATTGTCATTATTCAGCACCGAAGAGCGGTTTTATTGAAGATGGAAATTGGAAACGATGCAGGCCCCTTGATTTACGGGGGGAACCGCGGAGTAAATTGGAATTTCCTTATCGCAGGCTTAAAACGCACGTTTAACGACAATACAGCATCCAGCTTCCACGGAGAGCCGTGGGTCAATGAATTTTATCTGACCTCCGCGGCGATAGTTTTGTTTTCCCTAAGAACATCGGCACGTAAACCAACAGCTCATGTTTTATGCATGGCGCACATCCCAGGAGGCAGTTAATTAGGGTGCGTTTTTTTCCTCAACTTCTTCATCGTGCCGATGGCAAGGGACCCTAAGACACCCCGGCGTTTATTTTCGTCCGCAGGATTCACATACCAAAACACGAGCGCGGATGCAGCCGTCATGAGGAGACGCTTTTTAATCCAACGGCGTCTCGTGAGGCATTTCCAGAAATAGACGATGCCGTATTAGAAAGCCATTCGCTCCCCGATATGTCCAGAATAGAATACGAATCGCGGCTCTCAAAATAATCGGATGGAGGCTACCACCAAATGGCGTCCTTACAACTTGCACGCGTTCACTTGCCTCACACTAGAGACCAGAAATTGATCCACAATAAAGTAAAAAGGAAAACACTTAAAAATGCATAAACAAATTTTTAAAGCCACAAAATTAATGCAAGAATCACAAATTATACATGTAATTATTCAAATTCACAAAACACAATAGGTCTCAAAACTATTAATTCCGGTAAAAGCGAAAACTAAGCGTAAAAGTTGAAAATTCAAAAATCACAATAGGTCTCAAAAACTGATAATTCCCGTAAAAGCGAAAACTAAGCGTATAAGTTAAAAATAAGCATAACTCTTTAAAGCATAAAGGCATAAAAAAACCTTTGAATCAGTTGTAAAACGTTCAAGAAATCAATTATAAAGTTGTATCAGTTTGTAAAAGAAAATTGTAGAAAATTTTGTATATTATGTAAATTTTCTGGCAAATTTTATGCCAGATATGTATACAGTATGCCTGAAGATAAATCTTCTGAAAATGTAACCACTGGTATGTCTCAAATCAGTGAGAAAATCGAGCTATTAACTTTCCGAGTTGACCAGTATAGGTTATTAGTCACTGAAATTTCTTGAAATTGATTTCAAGAAATCAATTATAAAGTTGTATCAGTTCAAAAACAAAATTGTTGAAATTTTGTACATTATGTAGCTTTTTTGCTAATAAATATTCTTTATTATTTATTATAATTAAAAGTCATACTACTCACTTAAAAAACGGTCTCTACTGATAACAGATACAAACATAAATTTCAGCAGAATAAGATTTCACAGGTCTGTGAATACTGGAAGTATCTGATGTATTCACAGACCTGTAAAATCTTATTCAGCTGAAATTTATGTTTTTATCTATTACTTTAACTTTTGGAATTTTCGTCATTTAAAATTTTGAAATCACCTAGAATACCCAGATTTGTTAAAAGAAGAATTAAGAGCTTCATGAAGCATTACAGTTTCAATGAAGCTCAATACAAGTTGGAAGAGAAAAACTTTGGTTTTAGTTTGTACATATTTTTACAAAAAGAAATAACTATTTTTTTACGGGAATTCCTATTTATTTTTCGTGAAAATGGGTTTCTGGAATACAATACAAGCTGGAAGAGAAAATCTTTAGTTTTTAGTTTGTTCATATTTTTACAATAAAAATCACAATTTTTTCACGGGAATTCCTATTATTTTTTCTGAAAATGGGTTTCTGGAATACAATGCACTTGGAAGAGAAAAACTTTAGTTTGGTCATATTTTTACAAAACATAATTACGTTTTTTTTACGAGAATGATTATTATTTTTCGTAAAAATGTGTTCATGAATTATGTATTAAAAGACAAGATAAGCGATCTACAAAATTACATCCGACAAAAACGCTTCATGAATCATATTACACTTCATAACACCTTCATGTATAATAATGAAGTGGTATCATTTAAAAATTTCAGAATTCAGTTTGAGTGAATACAATTTATTAAATCTACTGGTGAAATTACAGATATTTGGTGTGAAATTTGGCTTCTCTAAAAAAAGCTAAATTTCCAGTTACCTTAAAACTGTCGGGTTTCGGTAAAAATTATCTCAAAATTGTCAGAATTCAGTTCTCGAAAACAAAAATTTTACACTGTTGACATTGTAAAAATTATGCATGGAAATTTTATTAAGTGATAAGGTTTTTTTAATTAATGCTTCATTTTCTATATCAAAATTGGACTCAAAAAAACCCCAAATTTCAAAATTAGCTAATTATTGTTAACATTAGGTGTGCAATTGCAATTTAGGTTTCTGCAGAGATTGGGTTGTCTAAGGTGTAAAAATTATGTATGGAAATTTTATTAAGTGATAAGGTTTTTTTAATAATGCTTCATTTTCATGTCAAAATTGGATTAAAAAAACCCCAAATTTCAAAATTAGCTAATTATTGTAAACATTAGGTGTGCAATTGCAATTTAGGTTTCTGCAGAGATTGGGTTGTCTAAGGTGTAAAAATTATGTATGGAAATTTTATTAAGTGATAAGGTTTTTTAATAATGCTTCATTTTCTATGTCAAAATCTGACTCAAAAAAACCCCAAATTTCAAAATGAGCTAATTATTGTAAACATTAGGTGTGCAATTGCAATTTAGGTTTCTGCAGAGATTGGGTTGTCTAAGGGGGGATATTGGGTTGTCTACGTTCTCTACTCGTGGGTACTCTACTCTACCTATACTGTGATTTTCATATTTCAGGATAGTAGCAAGCATATTTAATTTGTACGTAGAAGTTTGTGTAGCAATCGAAAGTGCGTTCAAAAAATTACAAAAAAGTCAGTTAATTAGAAATATAAGAAATGTATAAGATCGTCCTTCTTACTTCTTATTAAATTTTCGGAATAACTAGGGATAGAATATACATTTACATTTCATATTCCACTTAATACAGGAATAAAACTTTAAGTTTGTGAAGCTTTTAAAAGTATGTTAAAAGATTAAGGATACAAAGACTAAAAATTGCACCTTTTGAATTTTGGATGAAAATCGGGAAAACTGTAGTTTTTTACAATTCATATTCCACTTAATACAGGAATAAAACTATAAGTTTGTAAAGCTTTTGAAAGTATGTTAAAAGATTAAGATTATAAAAACTAAAAATTGCACCTTATGAATTTTGGATGAAAATCGGGAAAACTGTAGGTGAAGTGTATTACAATTTTTACATTTCCTGATAGTTTCAAGTGTACATACGTAATATTTTTTTAAAACTTCAAATTAGTGTACTGATTTACAAAAAAAAAATGCAAAAAATACTAAATATTAACCACTGCAGAACATTACCCTTCTTGGTTGTTATTAAAATTGCCTAACCTAACCTAACCTAACCTAACCTAACCTAAACTAACCTAATCACTGCATAACATTATTCTTCTTGGTTCTTATTAAAATTTCCGGAAAACTAGGGATGGGGTGTATCATGATTTTTGCAATTCCTTTTAGTATTATGTCCACTTAATACGGGAATAAAATATGAAGTTTGTTAAGCTTTTAAAAAATGAAGAAAATATATAAGATTTATTTTTCTCAAAATAAGTCAAAATTCAGCTTATGAAAAACCAAATTTTGCGATGAACTGTTAAAATTATAAAACAATTGGTGCGAAATTTATATTAAGAGATTGTATTTGTTGATGTTGATAGCTTTTCTAGATAATAATTTTAAAATTTGGCTCGAAAAATTCTAATGATCTGTTGAAATCATAATTATTTGGTGAAAATTTTTGTCCATTAACATTACATTACTCTTCTTGGTTCTTATTAAAATTGCCTAACCTAACCTAACCTAACCTATGTATTGTAGAAATGAAACTTGAAGATTGTGATGCTTTTAAAAGTATGTTAAAAAATTAAGTAATTCTTATCATTTTTTAAATAATTTTATCAGTTCATCGCAAAATTTGGATTTTCATGAGCTGAATTATGACTGATTTTGAGAAAAATTTAAAATCAGTCATAATTCAGTTCATGAAAATCCAAATTTTTCGATGAACTGATGAAATTATAAAAAAATGATACAAAATTTATGTTAAGAGATTGTATGTGTATCAATTTTTTTTTTAATTTTTCTAATAGCTTAACAAACTTCACATTTTATTCCCGTATTAAGTGGACTTAGAACTAATAGAAAATATAAAAATCAGAATACACCCCATCCCTAGTTTTCTGGCAATTCAGAAAAAGAAATGGCAATTGAGAAAAATCAAAAATCAGTCATAATTCAGCTCATGAAAATCCAAACTTTGCGATGAACTGATAAAATTATTAAAAAAATGATACGAAATTTATGTTAAGAGTTTGTATTTGTTGATGTTTTATAAATAACAGTTTCAAATTTGACTCGAGATGTCACGTTTTAGAAATGAGCTGTTCTTCCAATTAGTGGAAACTGTAGCTTCTTCAAGAACGTACTAAAATTTTCACCAATTAAGGTGAAAATTATAGTTCGTTCTTGAAGAACCTACAGTTTCCACTAATTGCATGGAATCACCTCATAGATAAATGTCGGAATTTTACAATCAATTTGTTGTGTTGTTTGTTGGAATGTATATATTTACCTTTTGTATATTGACAAAAGGTTAAGAGACAAAAGGTCTGCTAATAAATATTCTTTATTATTATTACTATTATCAACCATTGAAATTTTAAATACTTGGTGTATCATTTTTGTGAAAAGCATTTTTAATTAATGGCCTGCACTAATAATTGTCCGCCTGAGGAAATAAAAAATTTCCACAAAATTTACAAATAACTATTGAAATTTTAAATATTTGGGGCATCATTTTTGTGAAACGAATTTGTCTTCATTTTTAATTAATGGTGTGGAACATTGGCATCATTGAAATTTTAAATACTTAATGTAACATTTTTGTGACAAGCATTTTTAATGGCGTGGATTAAAATTGTCTGCCTGAGGAAATCAAAATTTTCCACAAAATTTACAATCAACTATTCAAATTTTAAATATTTGGGGCATCATTTTTGTGAAACGAATTTGTTTTCATTTTTAATTAATGGTGTGGAACATTGGCATCATTGAAATTTTAAATACTTGGTGTATCATTTTTGTGACAAGCATTTTTAATGGCGTGGATTAAAATTGTCAGCGAGGAAATTAAAATTTTCCAAAAAATTTACAAGCAACTATTGAAATTTTAAATATTTGGGGCATCATTTTTGTGAAACTAATTTGTCTTCATTTTTAATTAATGGTGTGGACCATTGGCAGATTGAAATTTTAAATACTTAGTGTATCATTTTTGTGACAAGCATTTTTAATGGCGTGGATTAAAATTGTCTGCCTGAGGAAATCAAAATTTTCCACAAAATTTACAATCAACTACTGAAATTTTATATATTTGGGGCATCATTTTTGTGAGACGAATTTGTCTTCATTTTTAATTAATGGTGTGGACCATTGGCATTATTGAAATTTTAAATACTTGGTGTATCATTTTTGTGACAAGCATTTTTAATGGCGTGGATTAAAATTGTCAGCGAGGAAATTAAAATTTTCCACAAAATTTACAAGCAACTATTGAAATTTTAAATATTTGGGGCATCATTTTTGTGAAACGAATTTGCCTTCATTTTTAAATAATGGTGTGGACCATCGGCATCATTGGCATTTTTAATACTTAGTGCACAATTTTTGTGATAAGAATTTTTAATGGCGTGGACTTAAAATTGTCCGCCTGAGGAAATCCAAATTTTCCACAAAATTTACAATCAACTGCTGACATTTAATATATTGGGTGCATCACTTTTGTGAAAAGAATTTGTCTACATTTTTATTGAATGGTGTGGACTTTAAATTGTCCGCTTGAGGAAATCGAAATTTTTCACAAAATTTACAATCAACTATTGAAATAAAATACGGATTATCTTTTTCAGAAAAAAACATGTATTTACTAAATGCACATTTCGGCCGCAATGCAGCCATCTTCAGTAGCAATACAGTACTGTAGTACTGTACTAAGTAAACTGTACTAGTATAATTTACTGTACTAGTAAATAAAGAAATAATAATGTTTTGTACATTTTAGCAAATAAATGTTTTTTTGTGAAAAAGGTGTTCCGGATTTTATTTTCTACAATACTTTCACAAACTCCACCTCATCGTTAACTATTAAAATTTTAAATATTTGGTGGAACATTGTTGTAAATACATTTTTTCCTTTAATTAAACTACATTTTCTATTAATAGGGTGTACCTACTTATCTCAAAATTGTGCGAATTCTGCTCAAATAAATCAAAATTTGAAATGGACTGATAACATTGTAAATATTTGTTGTGAAATCTTTGTTATCTTTGGCGATGGTAATTAGTCATAGCAGCAGAATTGAGACACGAAAAGTAAAGAAATAATAATTTGTAATGTTTTGTACTTTAGTGAAATCTTCATTTCTGTAGATCCTCGTCGTCGTTAGACAAAACTGTAACTATGTAATATGAAATCTTTATTATCTTTGACGATGGTAAATAGCCATAGCAGTAGAATTGGGACACACATAGAAAAAAAAAATTGTAATATTCTTTACTTCAGTGAAATCTTCATTTCTGCAGATGTCTCGTCCATCTGCAGTCCATCCTTTCATTACCATGAAACCGTGTCACTCATTACCACTGCCGGCCCTTTTTGTCTACGGAGAAGGCCTGACGAATCGAGGCAGCGGGAAAACGGCGACTTAACTGCCGCCAATTTCACGCACTTCACTCACGATGATATACTGCACCGTGTGCAGCGCATATATCCGTCAACCGAGCATTTCCACGCATGGCGAAATCGCGGTAATTTATTCCGCGTTGTTCTTGCAAGTCGGGTCATTAACAGTCCTTCAGGTCCGAAAGTTGCTGATCCGGTCAAGATTTCTTTCGGCAGGCGATAAAATCCTCTCGAAACCGATCGAAATCGCTCGTAAACGCAGGAATTGCATGCATGAGCATCGGAGGATTGCTCGAAGAAGCAGGGAATTTGATTACTTTCGAATATTGGAGAAAAACAAAGAATTGGCATAATTGAAAAACTTTAAATTTGTACATCAGATTTATCAAACAAAAATTTCTTAAAGTATAAATATACAAGTTACCTATTGCAGTCTTTTAATTCTATTATTTATTTATTTATCTATAACATATATTTATACTGCTAAGGCCCAGTTGTACGATCGTGGATCATCCTTGACCATGGTTCAGTTACCAAGGATACCATTGTATTAACAATTGTATCCTTGGCCTTAAGCCTTAAGCCCGCATATATAACTATTTATCCATAGCTGTATAAAAATGTTGTCGTTACATAAACAAAAGTAAGCAATAAACGATTCAAAAGTCGATAAATAAAAATTTACCCGGAACAAGAAACAACAAAAATTCTCTTCGTTTTAAAATCTATTGAATGATTTCAAATATATAGGCTTAAAAAAATCCTTTCTAATTTCAAATGCTATAAATATATTGCCATGTAAGCAATTCGAATGTTTCCTCATTTATTCCCCAGTTCCTTTCCCATTACAACTTTGCCAGTCTTCATCTGAGCAGAAACCTGATTGCAGGCGATCTGCAAATGCTTTGGCACAACAAAACAGCAGGTAATAAAAATAATAAAATCGACTTGTTTACTGCGTTTACTTTACTACGATAACACAGATGTCGCATTAGCGGTTACCGCAATGATCCACGCTCTCACTTAAATTGCAATAACGTTGATAATAAAGGGGATAATAAAGTGGAGATAATAGTAATCGAGCGTGGCAATACACTTTTTTTTTTAGAATCCAGCTTAACAGTTTAATTGCGCTGTTAATGAGCGCAATCAAACTTAATTCATTGAGCATGCAGATGATAATAATGCACATTAATTAAAAAATGCAACGAACGAATGCTATTTTATGAATAGATTATTTTATTACCAACAATCTTGGGAATGGATTGTTTGTATCTTCAAGCCCTAAGTTACATCTGGACCCTTCAACATCCATTATGAAAGAGAAACCAGATATTGTTTTGTATGCACCAGAATTATTTTATGATACAATTTGCTAAAATATATTTTTCTTTTCAAACTTCAAACTTCTTTTATTGGACATGAATTACATGTGAGGTCAAGATAATATAAATTAGGAAAACACTACATTTTATGTAGAAAAAAATCCTGTACTGAATAGAAAGTTAGTAACATTAATAATTTTAAGTTTAAGGTTTTATCCATAAATTACAGTTATATATTCAAGATTGTCATATTTAGTACTTACTGGTAAATAATATTTACCAGTAAGTAAATAAATACTGGTACTGGTACAAATTACTGGTAAATAATATTTACCAGTAAGTACCTTAAATTTATAATTTTACATCGAGTAACTCTGTATACAAATATTATTTCATATATTGTAGCAGATACAGGATTAAACTTAAATTTATTAATTAGATTATTTAGACTATTACAGACTTTAGATTTATTATTTCAACTAATTTAGTTTTAAAATTATCCTCAATGCATCAATAATTATATTGATTTGATTTTTCTGGCAACATATTCGTGGGTGGTTTATGGGCGCCTTAAAAAAACTGTTTATACTCGATTTGACGCTTTCAACATTATGAAGAAATCAAAAATCATCTATAATGCAAAAATAGCTATCATACACCTGACGAAAGTTAATTTTCATAATTAAACTTAATAATAATAACACTAAATGTTATTAAATTTTCGTGTTTTCGCCATAATTAATAACTTTAATGTCCCCACGTTGCGAATCAGGCTCTATTCCAGGAGTTGGTCTTTAACGATGGAGTTAAGTGCTATAGTTTATGGCCCACGTGTAAGTCAGCGTGGGCATTTACTTATTTGTTGTTATAGCCGTTAATGTTACTACTATATAACAGCAAATGTTAATGCCTCATCCATCATCGCCGAAAATCGATTACTGCAGCCGATAAATGTAAATTAACCGAGCAGTTATTAGTTAATTAAGTCCACACATTGGTGTTTATTATTATTGCAGTTAAATGGTGTGGAGTGTAGAGGAATGGCTGCACGAAAGTTTGGAGTGTTATTGCTTTTGGTTGAGTTGAATTAGGAAATTACTTGATTGAATCGTTATCTCGTGATGCTGTATAAAAATTTTCTTCATATAAGTGATATGATAGATTAATGCTCAAGAACTGAAAGTTAATTAAATATCACTGAAACTAACCACCAGAAAAAAAAACATTTTAATCCTAGGAAATGCATTTTTGCCCTATGGAGCAATCCTATATAACATAAATATAACATGACAGAGTCTATAACATGACATTTGTAAAACTCATGGCAAGGATTTTTATGGTACATTGTTCAACTTATTTTTATTATTTCTGACATGGATTCTGTTACAAACGTAAATTAAATGAATGATGCATTTACAGTTTTTACTTCTTTAAAAAATATTCTTTTGCGATTTTTCTCTAAAATTAATAGGGGAGCTAATAATTACACATATTCAATTTTACATGTTAAATTGCTATGTTCATCCCTTGTCCCAGGCACTCGGTATAACAGAAAACTTGACTCATCTGGCATCGCTCGATTTCAATGTGCACGTGTCGCTGATTTAATTGTCCATCTTACTTTGAGTCCGTTGAGTTATAATAAACGTGAGTCGACTCATCTGGCATCGCTCTATTCCATTGTGCACGTGTCGCTGATATAATTGTCCTTCTTACATTGAGTCCGTTGAGTTACAATAAACGTGAGTCAACTCATTTGGCATCGCTCGATTTCATTGTGCACGTGTCGCTGATATAATTGTCCACCTTACTTTGTCCGTTGAGTCCGTTGAGTTACAATAAACGTGATTCGCCTAGAGTAGTACGGATGCAGTATGCACGTGACTAAGATAGCATTATTAACTCTGACGTAATTTGAGTTTGTAGAGTTACAATTAACTTGACTCGCCTAAGAATATTTAATTATTAACAATTACTTATGTAGAGTTTGTTTTCAGTAAACTTGACTCGCTTGCAATCTTACAAGTTTAGTTTGCACGTGACGAATATTTCATTATTAACCCTAACTTATATTGCAACTCAATAGTTACATTAGTCCCAAGTGTACTTAATACTAAATCAATCAGGATTTAATTAATTTATTTAATTTTTTTATATTTATGATCAGTTTTTATCAGTTTAGATGTGATTTAAATCACTTGATTAATTGTTTTTTTTTTTTTTTTTTAATAAATACGTGAAGATATTTGAATCATTTATTCTGACAGTAAACTTGACTCGCTTGGAATCGTACGAGTTTAGTTTGCACGTGACGAAGATTTCATTATTAACCCTAACTAATGTTGAGTTCGTTGGGTTGCAGAAGACGTAACTTGTCTAGAATCGTACAAATTTAGTGTATACGTGAAGCAAATTTCATCATTAATTCTGACAGTAAACTTGACTCGCTTGGAATCGTACAACTTTAGTTTGCACGTGACGAAGATTTCATCATTATCCCTAACTAATGTTGAGTTCGTTGGGTTGCAGAAGACGTGACACGTCTAGAATCGTACAAATTTAGTGTAGACGTGATGAAAATTTCATCAATAATCCTGACTGATTTTGAATTCGTAGGGATACAGTAAGCGTGACTCGCCTGAGAATATATCATTACGAACTCTGACTTATTTTGAGTTTGTTGGCTTTTAGTAAATGTGACTCGCCTGGAATTGTACCATTTTACTATACACTTAACGAAGATTTCATTTGACTTGGACTTAGGTTAAGTTTATTGAGTTGACTCGCCTTAGAATATTTCATTATTTACTGAGACTTATGTAGAGTTTGGTTTCCGTAAACTTAACTCGCTTGAAATCGTACGAGTTTAGTTTGCACGTGATAAAGATTTCATTCTTAACCCAACTAATATTGAGTTCGTTGCGTTGCAGAAGACGTGACTCGTCTAGAATCGTACAAATTAGTGAACACGTGAAGAACATTTCATCATCAATTTTGACTTATTTTCAATTCATAGGGTAACAGTAGGCGTGACTCGCCTGAGAATATATCATTATTAACTCTGACTTATGTTGAGTGTCTTGGCTTTAGTAAACGTGACTCGTCTGGAATCGTATCATTTTACTACGCACTAACAAAGATTTCATTTGTCATTGAGTTAGGTTGAGTGTGTTGAGTTGACTCCCCTGAGAATATTTCATTATTAACTCTGACTTATGTAGAGTTTGGTTTCAGTAAAGTTAACTCGCTTGAAATCGTGCAAGTTTAGTTTGCACGTGGCGAAGATTTCATTATTAACCCTAATTTATATTGAGTTCGTTCCGTTGCAGAAGACGTGACTCGTCTAGAATCGTACAAATTAGTATACACGTGAAGAAAATTTCATCATTAATTCTAACTTATTTTGAGTTCATAGGGTTACAGTAGGGCGTGATTCGCCTGAGAATATATCATTATTAACTCTGACTTATGTTGAGTTTCTTAGCTTTAATAAACGTGACTCTTCTGGAATCGTACCATTTTACTACGCACTTAACGAGGATTTCATTTGACTTTGACTTTTAATTTTGACTTAAACTTAGGTTAAGTTTGTTGAGTTGGCCCGCCTGAGAATATGACATTATTAACTTTGACTTGTATAGACTTTGGTTTCCGTAAACTTAACTCGCTTGGAATCGTACAAGTTTAATTTGCACGTGACGCAGATTTCATTATTAACCCTAAGTTATGTTGAGTTTGTTTTATGTTGAATTTATTGGCATTGAGTATACGTGACTCGCCTGGAATCGTACAATTTTACTAAGCACTACTTTGACTACTACTTTGACTTTTGACTTAGATTGAGTTTGTTGAGTTGCCCAACACGTGACTCGCCTAGAATTGTACAAATTTAGTGTACGTGACGAAGATTTTATTATTAACTCTGACTAGTATTGAGTTCGTAGAGTTACAGTAACCCACCTGAGAATATGTCATTATTTACTCTAAGTTATGATGAGCTTTTTTTTACTTTTAGTAAACGTGACTCGTCTGTCATAATACTATTTAAGTAGGAAGATATCGAGTATGTAATCATTAACTTTGGCTTATTTGGAGTTCGTTGGGTTGCAGGAAAAATGACTCGCTTGGACTATGATGAGTTTTTTTTTTGGCTTTCAGTAAACGTGACTCGTCTGTCATAATACTATTTAAGTACTAAGATATCGAATATTTCATCATTAACTTTGGCTTATTTGGAGTTCGTTGGGTTGCAGGAAAAATGACTCGCTTGGACTATGATGCGTTTTTTTGGCTTTCAGTAAACGTGACTCGTCTGTCATAATACCATATAAGTACGAAGATATGGAATATTTCATCATTAACTTTGGCTTATTTGGAGTTCGTTGGGTTGCAGGAAAAATGACTCGCTTCGACTATGATGAGTTTTTTTTGGCTTTCAGTAAACGTGACTCGTCTGTCATAATACTATTTAAGTACTAAGATATCGAATATTTCATCATTAACTTTGGCTTATTTGGAGTTCGTTGGGTTGCAGGAAACATGACTCGCCTGGATTCGTATAACTTTAGTGTGCACGTGACAGACACTTAATTATTAACTATGACTTACGTTGAGTTCGTTGGGTTGAGGAAACATGGCTCGTCTCGATTGTCACAATTTTAGTATACCTGTGACGAAAATTGCAAAATTAACTCTGACTTACGTTGAATACACTACACTTGACTCATCTGGAGTGATTCGATTTTATTGTGCACCTAAATTAAATACACTTGTTGATGATTTCTTTATGAACTCTTATTTAACTTATGATTACTTATGATGATTATGATGATGAACTTATGTTTTAACACTTATGATTACTTATGATGATTATGATGATGAACTTATGTTTTCACATTAAGTTCATTAAAGCAAACAAATATGACTCTTCCTGAATACTAGGCTGATTGCTTGAATATAGCATGGTATTGTGATGTTTGACTTATGAGTTCGTTTGAAATGCGGTAAATACGTCATTTTCATACGTCAACAGCTTAAATTAAAAGCGTGTGCTAATGATTTATTTATAAACATTGACTAATTTTGAGTACATTGAGACACAAACCAATAAAAAGTGACTCATTTTGAATCCATCAATAATATGGGGATTATTTCAGTGACACAATAAACTCTGACTTATGTTTATGACTTCATTGAAATACAGAAGAAGACATTTTTGAGACGTAACAACATAATATTGACTCATCTGTCTTTACTGGTAGCTTGAATTTTTTATTATAGTTTATGTTGAGAGCGCCAAATCTGTCTGTACTGGTACCTTGAATTTTAGAATATAATTTATGTTGAGAGCGCCAAATGTGACTGTAGTGTTGAAATGTCTTGTAGAATGACTCTGCGGAAAACCTGCACGTGACTCCGATTTCGTCAAGCATACATTGTTAAGTTTACGATGACTTATGTTTAGTTAATAGAATTAGAGAAAAGATGATACAATTAAAGTACTCCAATGTCTTTGTGCACGTGTCCTATATTTCAGTATGAACGTGTCCTTAAAGTTAGTAAATGATCCAATTTCACCTTTATTTCAGTATGCACGTATCGCTTAGTTAATTAAATACTCCAATTTTATCATGCACATAAACTTTATTTCCGTATGCACGTGTCATTGAGTTAATTGAGTTCGAAAGTTGACTCGTCACTATAGAGTCATAACTTGTAACTCAACCAAATGTATGACTTGAGTGGAACTCATGCTCAAGTACCTTGCTGTTTCTGGCTTCATTGTGAACTTGTATTGAGTTCGTTGTATTACAGAAACTTTCTACTTCGTAGGCACGTGTCACTGATTTCGCCAGCAAGTCTGACTTGACATATGACGCTGTACTCGACGAATTACAGAAAATGCGATTCATCTGAAATGACTCGAGACAAGTCGATCAAAACATTTCTTAATGGGGAATAAATCTGCGACTTAGGCCCGTATCTATAGTCAGTACTTGAGCATGAGTCCGACTCAAGTCGCATATTTGCGTACATTTGGTTGCGTTTGATGCATAAACTGTTTAGAAAATACGCAACCAAATATATGACTTGAGATGAACTCATGCTCAAGAACTTTGCTGTTTCTTGCTTCATTGTAAA
The DNA here is from genome assembly GCA_951805005.1 of Othius punctulatus. NCBI lineage: Eukaryota > Metazoa > Arthropoda > Insecta > Coleoptera > Staphylinidae > Othius > Othius punctulatus. The sequence goes on from OX638145.1 coordinate 12,509,092, forward strand.
CTTTTGTTCAGTTTGTTGTATTACAGGAACTTTCTACTCCGTAGGCACGTGTCACTGATTTCGCCAGCAATTCTGACTTCACTTCTGACGCTGTACTCGACCAATTTCAGAAAATGCGATTCATCTGTAATGACTCGAGACAAGTCGATCAAAACATTTCTTAATGAGGAATAAATCTATGACTTAGGCCCGTATCTATAGTCAGTACTTGAGCATGAGTCCGACTCAAGTCGTATATTTGCGTACATTTGGTTGCGTTTGGTGCATAAACTTATTAGAAAATATATGACTTGAGTCGAACTGATGCTCAAGTACTTTGCCGTTTCTGGCTTCATTGTGAACTTTTGTTGAGTTCGTTGTATTACAGGAACTTTCGACTTCGTAGACACGTGTCGCTGATTTCGGTGCACGTGACTTCGACACTGTGCTCGACAAATTACAGAAAATGCGATTCATAAGAATTGGCTCGAGACAAGTCGATCAAAACATTTTTTAATGAGGAATAAATTTGCGACTTAGGCATGTATCTATAGTCAGTACTTGAGCATGAGTACCACTCAAGTCGTATATTTGGTTGCATAAACTTTGTAGAAAATACGCAACCAAATATATGACTTGAGTCGAACTCTTGCTTAAGTTCAGACTACAGATACAGGCCTAAGTCAAACTGGGAGGATTATCATAAGATTTTTCTAATAAAAATCTGATTTGTAGCTGGAGGATATGTTTTATTTGTATCTTGTGCGTAAATTATCGAATTAACAAGTGAATCCTCATTGGTAGGTACCTACTTATTTATATTTTTTAAATAAATACGAGATTATGGAATTGATATGGAATGCAGTTGTATTTCTGTTGTCAAGTCCGCCAGGAGAGAGGAGTGACTTCGGTTTTATGTGAAAAGTGACAAATTGTCTGTCATCTATAGCAACTGCTTTCACAAATTTCGAGACGTGGTATTACGAAAAACTTTACTCGTAGTCGTTTGACGACTCATACGATCCTCACGATCGTGCAATTTTTACATTTATAATGGAATCCAGTTTTTCTCGCAAGTGCATCACTGGAATTCGATTTTGTGTGGAATTTTCTTCAGCTGCAGCACGTAAATTGATGCTGGCTGGTGCTGGCTAGTTATGAAATTTTAAATTACAGCACCATTAAAAACCCCATAGCATCTGCAAGAACCTTCTGGTAAGTGCAGTGATGATGTACGTGACGTAGAAATTTGCATATAGATTGCGAAAACGCAAAGCTTGCTGGGTAGAGTTTCGTCCCCTCGCCGCCTATATCAGTCCGAAGAACAGGCAAAAATAAACAAAAGTCGTCGCCTGGAAACGGGGTATCCCATGGGCGACCATTAAAGCGTACGTGGGCAATTAAGGCCACGAGTTTTAATCCCTCCCCCCGGCTCCTGCGGGGCGACACTATCTCTCCCGTGGACATAAACCGCCCTTATCGCCGCACCCCTCCCGGTGGGGCGAAATCGAAAGGGTTGCTTAATTTTACGCCCCGACAAACGGAGATCAACTGCGATTAAGCGAGATTAAATTAAAGGCACAAACAATGTACGGCTACATGAGGGCGTAAAACGCGACACAAACGCCGGCATTGATTAAAACTTATTGGAATAAATAAGCGCGTGCAGATAATGGACGACCCGGGCGTATTAAAATTTATCTTTATCGCCCGTAAACAGGCGACCTTTACACACAAACGCAGACGGTCGAACTGATCAATTTTAATTCACACCGGCAATCGATAGCGATGCACATTTGAAAGGGGCGCGCTTCAAGAGGAAAGAAAAAACAAAAGTGCGACGGGTACAGCGGCGACATCCCACGGGAACCCCTGAAACCTCGAGGACGTACCCCTGTATAGTAAGCAGTGCGCGCCAATTAAGCGTCAGAACAAGATTAATACATTCGTTAATTAACGATTGCATGCAGCTGCGGTGTTTGGAGTTAAAAATAAAACGCAAGGCACGCGCGCGCCCTCTATCAGCGGATTCCCAAAGCGCGCGACCCTGCAGCTACCGCGAACATAGTACAGTTCCCTTCACCCCAGCTGCAAACCAAACTGCGCGTTCGACTACCGCAGGAGAGAGCACGCACTCCCCACTCCGCCCACGCTCGCGCGTTCCGCCCCACCCAAAAACCAACAACAACACCGCTGACGTCATCGCGCCTCAGCCAATCGCGGCGGGGCGAAATGATGGCCGCCAGGGGAACGCGCCCTCCCCTCCAAGCCGCGATTGGAAGGCGCGCGGCGGCCATCAGGAATTTCCGTTACGTCACACCCCCACCCACGCGCAACCATGTTTTTTAGCGCGTGCGCGGGGTGTACGTCCCACTATTGATCCGCCCGCGTCGCTGCGACGCCCTTCCGGTTCTGATCTCGGATTTTCGTCCCCGGGACGATAACGAGCTGCACAAACATGTCGCCGTGTGCACACACGCACACGCTGGCCGTCGGTAGGTCAGTTTTAGTACTTCTACTCTCGTACTTGTGTAAATACTTAAAGGCGATATAAATTAAGTTAAGTAAACTTGTAAACAAATAAAATCGGTGAATGGGGCTCGTAAAATCCTGAAGCGTGCTCGCGACGACACGAGAAATTCTGAGCAGGTTCCGGTTTAGAGGACGTAAAACTAATTTGAATTACGGCGAAAATTTCGGCGGCGTCGATTCTCCCGCTTTGTGGAGTTTCGCCAATCTCGGGCAATAGTTCGCAAATCTTGGGCAATAGTTAGCTAATCTTGGGCAATAGTTAGGTAATCTTGGGCAATAGTTAGCTAATCTTGGGCAAACCCCTATTAATGAACCTTAAATAGTTTGATAAATTACTAGAGCTACAATTGAATTACTACCAAAAAGTAATAGTTGAAACAACATTGACGAATTTTATCATTTCATGGAGCAACACACATTTTTGGCAATATGCCTACTTCACAGATTTGGTTACTTCGCAATTTATGAAGCCAAATTACAGTTTCTCGCTGATTTGGGCATAAACCATATAATTTACCTTAAACACTTTCATAATTTCCTGAAGCTTTAATATAATTTGTATGCTTCACAGATGTAAATTTTGGAACAACACACTTTTTTTTTCATTATGCCTACTTCACAGATTTTGTTACGTCCCAATTTATTAAGCCAAATTATAGTTTCTCGCTGATTCGGGCATAAACCATATAATTTACCTTAAACACTTTCACAATTTGCTAAAGCTTCAATGTAATTTGTTATAATACACCAAAAAAGTATTAGTCGAAGCAAAATTGAAGAATATCATCAGTTCCTGGAGCAGCACACGAAATTTTTCAAATATGTTTCACAGATGTAAATTTTGGTAGCAAAATAGTGTGGTATTTTGCTGATTTTAGGCCTAATCTCAGCAAAAACCATACAAAAAAGAGTAAGCAGTTTAATAATTTACTGTAGCTGCAAACGACTTTCTTATAATTGGAGAATTTTATCATTCAATACACAAAATTTTATAAGAAATTGAAAACCTGGCATTAATTGTTGATATTTTGACTGTAATGACTAACGAAAAATTGAAAATTTACTAGTAATCTTCCAAATTTCGATGGAAATAAAACTTAGGCACTGCAATTGTGACAGTAATCATTGCAATTTTGACACTAATTTCTGATAATTTACTAAAAATTAAAAATTTGGCAGCTACAAAACGGTTTAATTGAAACTTGATTTATGATCTAACAATAATAATTGAACTTTTTACACTTGATACATTTACAGTACCTTTTGAAATTATCATTGTAATGGCAGACTTTGAATGAAAATTGAAAACCTGTTAATAATTTTTGAAATTTCCACTGTAATGAGTGAGATTTTACTACAAATTGGAAATTTGACAGTGAATTTTAAAATTTTGACTGTAATGACTAACTAACAACAAAAATTGAAAATTTACCAGTAATCGTTCAAATTTCGATGCAAATAAAACTTAGGCACTGCAATTTTGATAGTAATCTTTGCAATTTTGGCAGTCATTTATGATAATTTACTAAAAATTGAAAATTTAGCAGTAAGCCACAAAACTTCGGTATAATTGAAACTTGATTTATGATTTAACAATAATAATTGAAATTTTTACACTAAAAATTGATACATTTACAGTACCTTTTGAAATTTTCATTATAATGGCAAACTTTGAATGAAAATTGAAAAGCTGGTAATATTTTTTTTAATTTCCACTGTAATGAGTGAGATTTTACTAGAAATTGGAAATTTGACAGTGAACTTTAAATTTTGGACCGTAATGACTAACTAAAAATTGAAAATTTACTAGTAATCTTTCAAATTTCGAAGCAAATAAAACTTAGGCACTGCAATTTTGATAGTAATCGTTACAATTTTGACAGTCATTTATGATAAATTACGAAAAATTGAAAATGTGATAGTCAATTTTAAAATTTTCACTATAACGACTAAAAAGATTGAAAATTTACTACTAATCTTTGAAATTTCTATGGAAATTAAACTAAGGGACTGCAAATTTGACATTTTTATTGTAAAAGTTGAAAAACTTGCAATAGTTTTTGAAGTTGTTTCTGTAATAGCAAAGATTTTATGAAAAATTTAAAACCTGGCAATAATTGTTGATATTTTTACTGTAATGACTAACAAAAATTGAAATTTACTAGTAATATTTGATATTTCGATGCAAATAAAACTAAGGCACTGCAATTTTGATAGTAATCATTGCAAGTTTGGCAGTCATTTATGATAATATTGACGAATTTGATTGTCTCATGGAGCAACACATTTTTTTACAATATGCCTACTTCACAGATTTTGATACTTCGCAATTTATGAAGATCAATTATAGTTTCTCGCTGATTTTGGCATAAGCCGTATAATTTATCTCAAACACTTTCATAATTTGCTGAAGTTTCAATATAATTTGTTATAATACACCAAAAAAGTATTAGATGACGCAAAATTAAAAAAAAAACATTATTTCCTGGAGCAACACACGAAATTTTCCAATATACTTTACAGATGTAAATTACGAGATACATAATGTTTTTTTTTAACAAAAATGGACTTGTTTCATGGTTTTCGGAAAGGAGATTAAACAAGAAATGTGTTGATGTCGCGCATTAATTTATCACATTGAAGACATATATGTAAATAAACTTGTCCTGAATTAATTATGACGTCAAACGTCAACAACAGAAAATATACGAAATACTTTTTTTTAATAAATATTGACTTGTTTTATTGTTTTCGATAAAACAATTGCAAAATTATGATGGGAATTTATCACCATTCTATGAATGCAAATATACATTTTTTTTAAATTTCACACCGTTTCACATTCAAGACATATATGCAAATATACTTGTCCTGAACTAATTATTAACAACAGCAGAAAATATACGAAATACTTATTTTTTTTTTTTAATAAATATTCAATTGTTTTATTGTTTTTGACAAAACAATTGTAAAATAATGATGGGAATTTATCACCATTCTATGTATGCAAATATATATTTTTTTAATTTCGCACAGTGTTTTTTTTTTAATACTGCAAGAAAATTCCTTTGAAAACTTGAATCGGTGAGAGGATTGATGTGAGTAACCTGCAAAGACCGTGCCAAGCAAACAAACATACCTATCCGACTGCTGCTTGGACATGAAAGCAAATAACGCCGACGGACATTCTCCTCTGTAAACCGCAGAATGTCCGTCTTGTAAACAGCCTAATTTCTCGCCGAATCCAAGGACACCGCACAAACTTTGAAAAACAAACGAATCACGATAACAAAAGGCTATTTTTAAGCCAACAGCTTCAGGAATTATTAGTGAAACTTCTTAATGGAAATTCAGCAATGGTCATAAATCTCATACCTACTCTAATAATTTTACACCTGGAAGAATGAGAGATGAAATGCTGATGTATATGGCCAGAAAATGCATTTCGTGGTTGTACAATTGTACACCTCCAAAGAACAGCAGACGATAAACTACCAAATATGACCAGAATATGCAAGGCATTCTCTTGAGATTGTACACCTCCAAAGAGCAACAGACGAAAGACAACCAAATATGGTCAGACGATGCAAGTGCAAGACGATGATAATAATTTTGCACCTGGAAGAAAGAGAGGTGAAATACTACTGCATATGGCCAGAAAATGCATGTCGTGATTGTACAAGTGTATACCTCCAAAGAAAAACAGACGATAAAGTACCAAATATGACCAGAAGATGCAAGGCATTCTCTTATAATGGTAGACCTCCAAAGAATAACAGAAGAAAGACAACCAAATATGGCCAGACGATGCAAGTGCAAGACGATAATAATAAGTTTGCACCTGGTAGAAAGAGAGGCGAAATACTACTGCATATGGCCAGAAAATGCATGTCGTGATTATACAATTGTACACCTCCAAAGAACAACAGATGATAAACTACCAAATATGACCAGAAGAAACAAGGCAATCTTCTATAGCATAGCAACATAGCAAGTTGTTTCTCTGTTTTTTTAATATTTTCAATAGGTACAAATAATATTTCCTGAACATAGAAATCTATTGTGAAAATAGGTTATTTCTGCTTCAAATTTTCTGTTTTTATTTAACTTGTTAATCACACTCTATAGCAACCAATATACAGCAGTACAACAATAAATATACAAATATTATAGTACTTGTATATATTTCTGTAGTTATAGAAGTATTATTTTTCATAAAAATATATCAATGTGGGAAAATTGTCGTAACCATAGCAGAAATAGCCAGTGCAGTAATTTCCTTCGTGGATAGTATCAACGTTTAGTTTTATGATGATTGCTGAGCAGCGCCGCGACGGGAAACGAAGGAAATGTGCCGTAAATACGGCGAAAAAAGAACGCCATTATTGAGGAGCTAATCGCTTATTAATGGCATCGCAAATTACACCTCTTTACACGTTATTGGCTTGATTTATAGTCCGACATTCTTTCGATAATGCCCAATAATTTTACGCACAGAGATTACACAACATTATTCTAGATGTTGTTCTAATCATTTCACTTTCAAAATCTCAATGGTTTTTGACTCATTATTACTACAAAGAAGTCGTCACATACACAATTATTCTTAATGTTATGCCAAAGACTTTAATTCCCAAAATGTAACCATTCTTTCATTTCTCTAGAGTGGTTCTTGATTTATTGTGGCTACAAAAAAGATATCACGTAGAAAATTATTCTAAATGCTGTTCCAAAGACTTTAATTCCCAAAATGTAACCATTCTTTCATTTCTCTTGAGTCGTTCTTGACTTATTGTGACTACAAAAACTGTATCTATTATATTTTTTGTAGTCACAATAAACTCCATCAGGTACAAAATTATTCTAAATGCTGTTCCAAAGACTTTAATTTCAGAATGCCATCAATTTATTTATTCATCTGTGTTATTTTTAACTTACTGCGACTATAAAGAAGTTGCAAAATAAATCTAAATGTTCTAAAGATTTTAATTTGCCAATTTCACCAATTGATGTATGCCAACTTCCGTAGATAAAAGATAGAGCGATGAAAACTTGATCAATTCTAGCCAATTTGTGAAGCAGTTCGCATTGCTGTATGCCACATTCGTAGATAAAAGATAGAGCGATGAAAACTTGGTGAATCTGTTCATCTATAATTGAGGTCATTTTTCAAATCCAAAAATTTTGAAGTACAATTTCATTACTTACTTTTGCAACAAATTGTAAATAGATGTTACCTAGCCAATATGTGTAGCAGTTCTCATTGCTGTTTGCCAGATTCGTAGATAAAAGATAGAGCGATGAAAAGCTTTCACATCGAAACTTTTTGTCCATAACTGCATTTGCAAAAAAGTTACTTAGCCAATTTGTGCAACAATTCGCAATGATTCCTACTACGTAGGTACACATGTACAGTCATACTCTCATAAATCTAGTACAAGGAATTAGGTTACAATAGGAATTTTATATAGCAATATCAAATTAGAGTATTGCAATGATAAGATGTTAGAAACGCTTTGAAACTTTTCGTCCTCAACTCTATTTTTCAAAGCGAAAAATGGGAAGCCTAAGTATATATTTATTAATGCAATAACCTCAGCTATATTTAGTCCGACTTGTAACAATACGATATAGTCGTCTGTAGTGGCAATTTGGTGGCGGATTTAATTGACCCATCCGAATTTAATTATCTAATAACGTAAAATATTTACGAAACCGTTTTGGACCATTAAAACTGAAATAAAATTTGGAACGCGTCGAAGTGCAACGAGGCGGGAGCTGAATTGGACCTTGACTCTTGTTTCTGCGCTTTGAACAAAATTTCAGCACCTACAGAGACAATTTTTCAAAAGTCTGCGAAGAAAAAATAATGGTCCAGTTTTTCATTATACGTTTTATGTTGTTATGAAATTTCTGAAAATTTATTATTTGCAAATTTGATATAAGATTCATGTACAGTACTATACAGTATTAGTTGTTATTTACATCTAATCCTCCTGAAAATTTAACAAAGTTTCAGTATTAAATAAAGGCGAAAATCTAACACGTAACTTTCTGGCTTGACAGGTATGTGTTAGCTATTACCGAAATTTCTGAAAATTTATATTTTGCAAATTTGATATTAGATTTATATACAGTACTCCAGAAACTAATTCTTCTGAAAATTTGACAAAGTTTCAGAAATAAATAAGGGAGAATATCAAACACTTAACTTTCTGCATTGACAAGTATGGGTTAGCTATTACTGAAATTTCTGAAAATTTATTATTCGCAAATTTGGTATTAGATTCGTATACAATGAACCTGAAACTAATTCTTCTGAAAATTTGAGAAAGTTTCATTATTAAATAAGAGAGAAAATCAAGCACTTATCTTTCTGCATTGACAAGTATAGGTTAGCTATTACTGAAAGTTTTGAAAATTTATTATTCGCAAATTTGGTATTAGATTCGTGTACAGTACACATGAAATTAATTCTCCTGAAAATTTAACAAAGTTTCAGCATGAAATAAGAAAGAAAATCAAACATATAACCCTCTGCATTGATAAGTATGGGTTAGCTATTACTGAAATTTCTGAAAATTTATAATTCACATATTTGGTATTCAATTCGTATACAGTAGATCTGAAACTAATTCTCCTGAAAATTTGACAAAGTTTCAGTATTAAATAAGGGAGAAAATCAAACACTTTAATTTCTGCATTGACAGGTATTACTGAAATTTCTGAAAATTTATTAGTTGCAAATTTGGTATTAGATTCATGTACAGTACACCTGAAACTAATTCTCCTGAAAATTTGACAAAGTTTCAATATTAAATAAGGGAGAAAATCAAACACTAAACTTTCTGCATTGACAAGTATGGGTTAGCTATTACTGAAATTTCTGAAAATTTATAATTTGAAAATTTGATATTAGATACATGTACAGTACATCTGAAACTTATTCTACTAAAAATTTGACAAAGTTTCAGTATTAAATAAAGGAGAAAATCCAACACTTAACTTTCTGAACTGACAAGTATGAGTTACCTGATACTAAAATTTCTGAAAATTTATTATTTGCAAATTTGCTACTAGATTCATATACAATAGACCTAAAACTAATTCTCCTGAAAATTTGACAAAGTTTCAGTAATAAATAAGGGAAAAAATCCAACACTTAGCTTTCTGCATTGACAAGTATGGGTTAGCTATTACTGAAATATCTGAAAATTCATTAATTGCAAATTTGGTATAAGATTCGTGTACAGTACACCTGAAACTAATGCTCCTGAAAATTTTACAAAGTTTCAGAAGTCATTAAGGGAGAAAATCAAACATATAACTTTCTGCATTGACAAGTATAAGTTAACTATTACTGAATTTTCAGAAATTTTATAATTTGCAAATTTGATATTAGATTCATGCACAGTACATCTGGAACTAATTCTACTGATAATTTGATAATGTTTCAGTATGAAATAAGGGAGAAAATCAATCACTTAACTTTCTGCATTGACAAGTATGGGTTAGCTATACTGAAAATTTGACAAAGTTTCAGTATTAAATAAAGAGAAAATCAAACACTTAACTTTCTGCATGGACAAGTATGGGTTAGCTATTACTGAAATTTCTGAAAATTTATTATTTGCAAATTTGGTATTAGATTCGTATACAGTACACCTGAAACTAATTCTCCTGAAAATTTAACAAAGTTTCAGTATTAAATAAGGGAGAAAATCAAACACTTAACTTTATGCATATGCCAGTATATGGTAGCTATTACTGAAATTTCTGAATATTTATAACTTGCAAATTTGATATTAGATTCATGTACAATACATCTAAAACTAATTCTCCTAAATATTTGACAAAGTTTCAGTAATAAATAAGAGAGAAAATCAAACACTTAACTTTCTGCATTGATAAGTATGGGTTAGCTATTAATGAAATTTATGAAAATTCATTATTTGCAAATTTGGTATTAGATTCGTATACAGTACACCTGAAACTAATTCTCCTGAAAATTTGACAAAGTTTCAGTATTAAATAAGGGAGAAAATTAAACACTTAACTATCTGCATATGCAAGTATGGGTTAGCTATTACTGAAATTTCTGAAAATTTATTATTTGCAAATTTGGTATTAGATTTGTATACAGTACACCGGAAACTCATTCTCCTGAAAATTTGACAAAGTTTCAGTATTAAATAAAGAGAAAATCAAACACTTAACTTTCTGCATTGACAAGTATGGGTTAGCTATTACTGAAATTTCTGAAAATTTATAATTTGCAAATTTGGTATTAGATTCGTATACAGTACACCTGAAACTAATTCTCCTGAAAATTTGACAAAGTTTCAGTCTTAAATAAAGAGAAAATCAAACACTTAACTTTCTGCATTGACAAGTATGGGTTGGCTATTACTGAAATTTCTGAAAATTTATAATTTGCAAATTTGGTATTAGATTCGTATACAGTAGACCTCAAACTAATTCTCCTGAAAATATGATAAAGTTTCAGTATTAAATAACGGAGAAAATCAGATATATAACTTTCTGCATTGACAAGTATGGGTTAGCTATTACTGAAATTTCTGAAAATTTATTATTTGCAAATTTGGTATTAGATTTGTATACAGTACACCGGAAACTCATTCTCCTGAAAATTTGACAAAGTTTCTGTATTAAATAAGGGAGAATTCTGCAAGTAAATGTTATAATATTCGCATATTATTCGCTTTGTATATGGCAGAAAAGAGAAAACCAGCCACTGCATTGGCCAATCAAACCAAAAATTTTCAAGCCAACTTTCACTTCAGCGCGCCTAATACATTCTTGCGTTAATTATTTCGCATTAATTAATTAATTAATTCACGTTCCATTCACGTGCGAGTTTCTTTAACTTGCGTATTGATTTGCTCTCAAGAAACTTAACGCCACTCCAATTAATCGGGTAATCGCCTTAATGCGAATCGACTGTAACGCGCGCTAATTAAATCGCGCGCCGAGCAAGATTGGCCCCCGTAAATCCGGTTTATTCCCCTGCGTTAAGGCCTCGCTTAATTCCCGACGAGATAAGCGAGCAACGCGATTCGCGCAGGCCATTGTTTCCAGAAAGGCGCTAATTAATCTTTTGTTTCAAGAGCTGCGGGGTCGGGAATCCACAGTTATGGCGTTAATCGAACCTGCGGTAGGCTAGGAAAGGTAAAACGTTCATCCTGAGACTAACTTGCCGGCTGTTGATTAAGTGAGATGGTAATTAAAGAGGGTTTAATTATATTGCGTTATGTTGTAATTAACAAGTCGAAAAATTTGTAACTGAACAGGATTTCTCTTGAACATATAATCAAATTTTTCTATATCTCACTGTTTGATATATCTTTGATATTTTTTAATACAAAATTAGGAACGGTCATCAATACAAGTTTTTCCAATTCTCACTGTTTGATATCTCTATTTTCTTCTTAGATATCTCTCTTAGATATCTCTTGATATCTAATTTTGAGTTCATCGGCAAATCTTTAGTTAGATGTTTATCTTTAGCAAATTATTTCCATGATCTCCAATCCATGTTAACTGATAGAAATAGAATGTTTTTTCGTCCGAATTACGTCCGAAATTTTAATATTGCGATTTATGTGAATCATTTGTATAGGTTTTTATAACCTTTTATAAAATTTGCATACAATAAATTTTCCTATTTTTGAAAATAAATCACATTAGCACCAATCTCAAATATCATTGTCATGTGATGGTGAGTATTCAGAAGTACAAATTTTGCTGTTTTTCAAATTAAATCACCAACATAATGCAGAAATCCCAAACATCATTGTCACGTGCTTGTGAGTATTTAGAATTATAAATTTTGCTATTTTTGAAATTAAATCACCAACATAATGCACTGATCCCAAATATCTTGTCACGTACTGATGAGTATTCAGAAGTGGTTCATTCTTGCGCTGCTTTACAACCTGCAATTCGGTCTTCATGCATTTAATGCTAATTTCTTAACTCTTACGCTGATACACAAAGGAGTGTTAACGTTAACTGCCTGCGTTTCGACTATCAATCGACCATTAAAGTGGCGACTATGTGTTTAATTACCGCGTTAATTAAGCCGAGCGGCGTGCAGCGGGCGAAGAACAACACAAAAACTACACGTGTGTATGTGTGTGAGTGTGTGTGTTTGTGTGTGTGACGGATGTCGAGCCATTAATATTTTTAGTGCAGGAAATTTTTCATTAACAGCGAATCAGCCAGCAACGAAACTAGAAACGAGCAAAACTGGGGTACGTGATGATGATGATGAAAATGTATCCATTCACGATGTTTTTGGGTCAGGGAAGTATATGAATATCTAGTAATTTTGTTGGTAGGGTTTCGAAAATAACTGAATTCCCCAATGGAACTTGTCATTTTTTTTAGGTTAAGTTGTTTTCAATTTGAGGTTATATTTTTTATATAACATTGTTGCCAGATGTAAAGGTTAAAGTATTTAAAATTTTGAGTTTGAATTATTCATTAGAGATGAAAATGGAACGGCAGGAAAGAAAATGAAAACTAATGCATTGAAGTGAAAATTATTTTTGGGTTCGAATATGCAGTAAAAAAAATAAAGCTAGTAGTGAAAAAATATATAAATCTGACAATGCAGTAGCAAGCAAATGTCTGATAGACATCGACACAAAAAAATAATTAACTTCCGTTGCATCACTGAATCAGTTTGTCCAACATGACAAGCAGAAAATCCAGGCAACTCTGTTGCAAAAAGGTCGTGAATGTATAATAGAGAACAGTTTCAAAATAATAATAATAATGATTATTAATGAATAGAAATGGTTCAATGGTTATGGTTGCAAGAAGATATACAGAGTGTCCCAAAAATAGTGGACAAGCTCAACAACACGCCACTCGGGGATGGCAACCGAGTCCTTAAAAGATACTCAAACAAGTCATACCCAAAATAGCGTAACAAAAAAATTGTGCACACAATGGTTGAAAAATGGTAAAAAAATTGTTTGAATATAATGCTAATAACTATAATAAGAGCTGAGCCTGAGAGACTGAAGGAGTCATTATGATAGTGATCATAAAGATACTCAAGCAAGTCATACCCAAAATTGCGTAACAAAAAAATTGTGCACATAATGGTTGAGGTAAAACAAATGTTTGAAAATAATGCTAATAACCATAATAAGAGCTGAGTCTGAAAGACTGAAGGACTTCATAATGATCTGACAATGATAAGATCATAGCAAAAAGGGTACTAAAAATTGAGGAGTACCTACATAATGACAAAATTAATAAGAACTAAACGACATAATGAGCTGGAAATGAAGAAGCCATCCCCAAACGGGTTCAAAAGTTACCTACACAATGGTTGAAGGAATATTCAAAATAATTATAAAAACAATGAAAACAATCATAATAAGAGCCGAGGTTGTGAGTGTGAAGGGATCATAAGCTAAATATTTAGAGGTGCACAGAAAGATCGAAAAATAGTTAAAAAAAGTTCCATGACCTTATTAATAAAAATAATAAATAATCTGAATAATTTCAAAAGCAGTGTGATACAAATGAATGCCAAAATAATTTTAATAATGAATGATCTGAGAATCAGAGATCAGAATAAGTCTGTTGTTTGAGTAAAATTAGGTTGCTCAAACTTTGTGTGGACAATTCTAAGTTTCTTAAATTTTAAGAAATTTGCTCAACTTTTAATATATATCAACAATATTTATTTGGCTATCCTGATAAATATTGTTTATATATACTAAAAGTAGAGCAAAATACTTTACTTTTAGCATTTTACTTAACTTATACTAATACTATACTATACTTATAATAATACTTTACTTTTAGAATGTTATTACTTGTACTATTTTGATAGTGTTTCTTACAGTTCTCAACAACAAGAAATTAAATGATTCAAATGCCAACATATTTTTTTATTAATGATTGAGCTGAGAATTGGAGGTCAGAATAAGTCAGTTTTTGAGTAAAATGAGGTTGCTCCAACTTTGTGTGGACAATTCTAAGTCTCTAAAATTTTAAGTATGTTGCTCTACTTTTAATACATATAAACAATTTTTATTAGGCTATCCTGATAAAGATTGTTTACATATACTAAAAGTAGCGTAAAATACTTTACATTACCTTTAGTATTTTACTTAACTTATACTAATACTATAGTATACTTATAATAATACTTTACTTTTAGAATGTTATTACTTGTACTATTTTGATAGTGTTCCTTACAGTTCTCAGTAACATGAAATTAAATGATTCAAATGCGAACATATTTTTTTAATAATGATTGAGCTGAGAATCGGAGATCAGAATAAGTCAGTTGTTTGAGTAAAATGAAGTTGCTCCAACTTTGTATGGACAATTCTAAGTTTCTTAAATTTTAAGTATTTTGCTCTACTTTTGGTATATATAAACTCCGCCAAGGACGGTCCCAAGCCCGGCTGAAAAAGGAGGAGGGTTGTACGCAGGGTTAACAACTCAGCCACGTAAAAAACCCACACTATTAAGGAAACGTCAATAAGACTATACCTTTTCAAGTTCAAATTGAGACCAATCAAGTTCAAATTGAGACCAATCAATTTCAAATTGAGGCCAATCAAGTTCAAATTGATACCAATAAATTTCAAATTGATACCAATCAATTTCAAATTGAGAACAATCAATTTCAAATTGAGACCAATAAATTTCAAATTGAGACTAAACAAAATCAAGTTGACACTAAACAATATCAAGTTGTCATAATAAATTTTATTTGTTTAGTGTCAACTTGATTTTGTTTAGTCTCAATTTGAAATTGATTGGTATCAATTTGAACTTGATTGGCCTCAATTTAAAATTGATTGGTCTCAATTTGAAATTGATTGGTCTCAATTTGAACTTGATTGGTCTCAATTTGAACTTGAAAAGGTATAGTTTAAGCCCAATGCTCCACTGGGAGCAAAGAGGATTAAAGTTAGGTAAAGTTAAGTATTTATAAACCATCTGTATTAGGATAGCCTAATAAAGATTGTTTGTATACTAAACTTTACTTAACTTTAATCCTAAAAGTAGAGCAACTTACTTTACTTTAGTTATACTTTATTTACTTATACTTTATTTACTTATACTAATACTAATACTTCATTTTTAGTATTTTACTGCTTGTACTATTTCGATATCGTTTCTTACATTTCCCAGTAACAAGAAATTAAATTAGAATTGAGCTGGCACCAAAAACATGCTGACGAAAAATGAACGTAAACTCAATTTCGTGCATTAAATTAAATTATTTCTATTAAATTAACTAATGGAAGCCACATGACGTTTTTTTATTATTTAAGTTGCAATTTTTGTTTCTCGTAAAAATACTTGTAGGGTTATATTATTATTTAGATTATTTTTTAATTACAAAAAATCAAAACGGAACAATATGTTGGAATGATAAATTATACACAAATCGGATGTTTTTTTTATTATTTAAATTGCAATTTTTATTTCTCGTAAAAAAGGGTTTGCATTATTTTGCAATTACAATAAATGAAAAAGATACAATATGCTGGGATGAGAAATTATACACAAACAGGATGTTTTTTATTATTTAAATTGCAATTTTTATTTCTCGTAAAAAAGGGTTTGTATTATTTTACAATTATAAAGAATCAAAAAGATACAATATGTTGAAATGATAAATTATACACAAACAAAATGTTTTTTATTATTTAAATTGCAATTTTTATTTCTCTTAAAAAAGGTTTGAATTGTTTTGCTATTACAATAAATCCAAAAGATACAATATGTCGGTATGATAAATTATACCTTAGTTTAGTTTACTTATCTTTATTTGCATTTAAGGATGGCCTATATATATATATAGTTATCTAAAGATATGGAATTTGAAAAATTCTATTGTCGCTATTTTTAGTGCAAAGATTAGATAATATGTACCAATATATTTATTTTTGATTGCTAAAAGTACGAAAATATTTATAGAAACCGAATTTAGACATATTACAATTTTGTATAACTACATTAAAACCCTGTTGACTTATTTTTTCCACAAAAAATAGTTAGCAGAAACTACAAATTTGATTTTCAAAATCTCTTTTCCAGAATCTAGAAATAGTTTTTAAAATTTTAAAATTCAATTAAATCTTCTGACATCATTACCACAAAAAAATAATCAAAGGAAACTACAAATTAGGTTTTCAAAGTTTGTTTCACCAAAATCTAGATTTTGTTTATAAAATTCTTGACGAAAAATGAGAAAAATCTTATTGTCGCTATTTTTAGTGCACAGATTAGATAATATGTACCAATATATCTAATTTTGATAGCTAAATGTAAGAAAATGTTTATAGAAACCGAATTTAGACAAATTACAATTTGTATAACTATCTTAAAACGCTCTTGACTTATTTTTTCCACAAAAAATTTATTACAGAAATTTACAATTAGGATTTTCAAAATCTCCTTTCCAAAATCGAGAAATAGTTTTTAAAATTCTCAAATTTACTTATCATCTTCTGACTTATCATGTCCACAAAAAATGAATCACAGAAAACTACAAATTAGGTTTTCAAAGTTCGTTTCACCAAAATCTAGATTTCGTTTATAAAATTAGTGATTACAATATTAGTCACACATATTCTGCTCTTTTGATAATATGTAACTAGACTATCAATACATTTAATTGTGATTGCAAAGTAAGAAGTATTGAAACATAATGTATACATTTTATTTTTACGTACATATAATACTCTTGACCACAATACTATTACTATTTTGTATTACTAGATTAAAACGCTTTGGACTTATTTTTTCCACAAAAAAATGATCACAGAAAACTTCAAATTGGTTATTCAAAATCTTTTTTCGAAAATCTAGAAAACATTTTTTTAAATTCTAAAATGTAATGAAATCTTTTGACTTATCATGTCCACAAAAAATGAATCACAGAAAACTATTAATCACATTAGATTTTCAAAGTTTATTTCACCAAAATCTAGATTATGTTTATAAAATTCTTGACGAAAAATGAGAAAATGTCATTGTCGCTATTTTAAGTGCAAAGATTAAATAATATGTACCAATATATTTAATTTTTATAGCCAAAAGTAAGATAATATTCATAGAAACCGAATTTAGACATATTACAATGTTGTATAACTATATTAAAACCCTCTTGACTTATTTTTTTCAGAAAAAAATTATCACAGAAGTCTACAAATTGGGTTTTCAAAATCTCTTTTCCAAAATCTAGAAATCATTTTTTTAAATTATCAAATATAATGAAATCTTCTGACTTATCATGTCCACAAAAAAATTATCACAGAAAACTATTAATCACATTAGATTTTCAAAGTTTGTTTCACCAAAATCTAGATTATGTTGATAAAATTCATGACGAAAAATGAGAAAATGTCATTGTCGCTATTTTAAGTGCAAATATTAAATAATATCTACGAATATATTTAATTTTGATAGCTAAAAGTAAGAAAGTATTCATAGAAACTGAATTTAGATATATTACAATGTTGTATAACTATATTAAAACACTCTACACTTTTTTTCTACAAAAAATGTATCACATAAATCTACAAATTGGGTTTTCAAAATATCTTTTCCAATATCTAGAAATCGGTTTTAAAATCCTCAATCTTCTGACTTTGCTGTCAACAAAAAAATACTCACAGAAAACTACAAATTAGATTTTCAAAACAATTTAAATGGTATCACTTCGTGATACATTTTCTTAATTATAAATAAAACACATTATTTTGTTAGTATCACATGACTCTGTTTGATAATGATTACTTAAGTAGTCGAAACTAGTAACAACTCAATAAATAATTTTATGTGATACTAACAAAGTAATGTGTTTTATTTATAGTTTTTCAAAGTTTGTTTCGCCAAAATCAAGATTTCGTTTATAAAATTCTTGATTCAAATATTAGTCACATATATTCTGCTCTTTTGATAATATAAAACTAGACGTTCAATATATTTAATTTTTTTGCAAAGTAAGAAGTATTGAAACATAATTTATACATATTTTTATTGTGTACATATAATACTCTTGACTTATCGTGCCTAAATAAAGTTATTAAAGAAAATGAGAAATTGGATTTTCACTTTTCGTTTTCAAAACCAAGATTTCGTTTCTAAAATTCTTAAAAATATACAAGACTTCAATAATAATAATAATAATAATTTATTGGTGCTATGTACATTATTCATGTATACACAGGTCATTAAAAGTAAGTAAGTAAGTAAGAGTAAGTATAATAACAACAAAGGCAAATACACATTCAGACTACATAATAATTAGATAGTTATATCGTCGTTTAAGAAAATGTCCCAATCGTAGTATGCTTTTTGGATTAAGAATGATTTTAGTTTCTAGTCACACATATTTAGCCCTTTTGATCAAATGTTCGTAGACGTTCAATATATTTAATTTTGAGTGAAAAGTAAGTAGTGCATACACATAATTTATACGTATTATTATTATGTATAATAATATTAAGGAACTTTTGACTTATAGTCTCTAAATTTATAAAAACACAAAACTTATCAAGAAAAGTACCAATTGGATTTTCAAAATCTATATAACTATTAACTCTGGATATCATTTTTAATGTACTCAATTTTACTGAAATATGTGTATTGAGCTACTTTTAACTTATCTTGTCCAAAAAAAAAACAAAAAAGTGATGAATGGATTTTCAATTTTTTTTTCACATAACCTAGATTTGGTTTTTAAAATTCGTGATTTCTAAGTTATAACCAAATTTGTTTAGCTGCTATTGATTTATCGAGTCCATAAAAAATACAGGCATGAACTTTTCAAAACAAAAATTATAAACTCAAACTTTATACCTGATATGTACTAAGTAGGTAGTTGTATTTATATATGACATATATGACTTATATATGACATTCTTTGACGTGATTTTGTGATCATTGATGTTATTTTGTTATAATTGATGATAATGATGTGATGTGATTTTCTATGTAATGTTTTCATGTTATGTATCACATCTTATCTCAGCATTGTATAAAATAAATACAATTATTATATCGAGAAAGCAAAATGTATCTTTTTGCAATAAATTTTAGCTTAAATATTGTTATATCCTTGATTTGTAAAACTCTGATATTTTAAGTAACATGTGCGCAGAATTATAATTTAAAGTATCAATTACGTTCCAGTTCAAATCGTCTTATCACAATCGATTGCAGCATTGCATGAGAATGCGTAATTAACTATCGTTGATAAGAACTGCAGGAACAATAGTAACTAACCTAATCTGTGGAGGAGAATAAGCCTTGGTCCTAGAATTTCACGAAACGTACGAAACAATACGTTCACGATTTAAATTTTATTACACGAACGCAGTATAAATATTTTTTTGTTGCGGGTATTTCCATAACCGCCGTGGAACGTGAAAATATTTGGTACATAATTGCCCAACTTATCCATAATTAACGCAAAGTTTTTATAGGAAGTATAATTTATTATTCAACACCAGAAAGCTCGTTATTATCTCGTAATATTCTATTCTTTTGAGCAGTTAATTATAGCCATGTACAGAAAATTAAAATTTATTACATAGTTTTTGGAGATTTGTAGTTAAGGTATAATTTCGTCCGTTTATTTTTTGTAAAACAAATTATACAATCGATCAAACGCAAACTCAAATACTTCTGGTAAATCTGGTAAATATAAACAGACGAAATTATAAATAGCAAAAATATTCTTAAAATACTTAGAAATAAATATTTATATTCAAATACTATACAGGGTTTAAAAAAATGAATGTAAAAGATATATACATACATATATATTTACATACATACATATTTACATACATAACTCGTTTAGCACGTAACTCGTTCACACATAACTTGTATAATTTTTTTTAAATTTAAGGTTTTATCTATTTTACTACAAATATTTATGGTAACAATCAGATAAAGATATACACATAGCAAAATACTCATGTTATGCCTCTGATGATGGTTTGTAAGAAACTGACCCTAGTTAGGCAAAATAAAGTAAATAAATATTAAAATAAAATTAAAATAATTCTACCAGTAAGTGCCCACTAATAATACCTTAATTTTTTTTTCGAAAATATAACAGATATTTCAAAAATAAATATTAAAGAAGTAGTTATACTAAGGGGATTCTGGATCGCCCCCCGCGAAGATTTCGATTAATTTAATTCGTGATTTGATTCGCGTTAATCGGCGTAATTAGAGTAATTGTGGTGTAAGTAGCGCGGATAATTGTCGCGATTGTCCCATTAAAACGCGAATCCGCCACTTTAATGATGCAATTACCCGTAAATTCAGCCGATAAAAGCGAATCAAATCGCGAATTAAATTAATCGAAATCTTCGCGGGGGGCGATCCAGAATCCCCATAGTATAACTACTTAAAGATACCCTTGCATATCTTTTGTAGAAGATCTTTTTGTAGAAAATAAAATTTCATATCACTTTTTGCTTTGTAGATAAAATCTTCAATCAATTGATTCATTTTGTCTCATATGAGAGCAATCACAGTTCAATTTTACGTCATAAATCTGTCGTACATTTGTTACGAATTCATATTATATATTATGTCCCATATGTAGGTGTATTCATAATTAATTGCTATTACAACTTTCTACGTTAATTGCAATCCATTGAGTAATCTATAGATACGTTCACATCGCGATTTCTATTTCGTTTCTTTCCGAAATATATTCAACCCATGCAAACATTTTTTTGGCAAATTGTATGAATTATCATTATTATGATTGCTCAACTTGCGAAT
This sequence comes from Othius punctulatus, assembly GCA_951805005.1. Classification (NCBI taxonomy): domain Eukaryota; kingdom Metazoa; phylum Arthropoda; class Insecta; order Coleoptera; family Staphylinidae; genus Othius; species Othius punctulatus. Next base: position 12,530,419 of record OX638145.1, read on the forward strand.
GTTCCATGATTTTAATTCAGGAATTTATTTCGAATGCAGAATGTTGCCAAAACCACAAACTATTTATTTTCAATATCTAAATAAATATTTTATTTATCTACAATAAGTCAATTTTGAAGTACCATGAATAATTTATATATAGTTACAATTAATTATAATTGTAACTAATAATTTGCACCTATGATAATTATAATTATAATATTAAATAATTGCACTTTGAACAATTTTTTACCAATTTTTTTTACATACAAATTTTGTTATAAAAATCGTATAAAAACAACATAATTTTGTTAATTTATGAATGTTGCCAAAACGAAAAACTATTTATTTTCAATATCTAAATAAATATTTTATTTATCTACAATAAGTCAATTTGGAAGTACCATGAATAAATAATATGTATTTACAATTAATTATAATTGTAATAATTTGCACTTATGATAATTATAATTATAATAATAAATAAATGCACTTTGAACAATTTTTTACCAATTTTTTTTACAAACACAAAATAATTTTGTTAATTTATATAAAATAGTATTGCTTTATGTGAACAAGAAAGTCAATAACTATTCAAGATAATTGAATTATTTATTTTGAATAGTTATTGACTTTCTTGCCCACATAAATATTATCACATACATACACTGAAACAGATATTTTTTTAAAGTAATCTGGAAATCATAAATTTTCACGAAAACAATACTTATATGGAGATAGTTATAACTGATGAAATTATAAATAACTGCAAATCTTCAAATACTTTTGTTCGAATTACTCAACAAATGGTTAAGTAATTAAGGAGAATTTTTGTTACTGCTGTGCCTAATAACCATACATAGAAATTTCACCATGAAACAGCTAATTAATGTAACAGCAGGCTTTGTGTGTTATTTGGCCATTTAGAAAGTAATTGTTTACTGTTATGTCTAATTTCCATCGATGGTAGTGCCATCATGTAAAATCTCATTAAATTTTGAGTTGTTTATTTAATTTTAGCATTTTTCTACTACCATGTCTAAACTCCACTTCTACTTACATCAATATGAAAATATATGACTTTAGTAGTACTAAATCTTCTTCTGCATCTAGTTTCAGTCCCTGGAAATTTAATCCTGAATGATTTTAATAATTTAACCAAATGGTTTATCTATTTTATTATAAAAAAATTAAATTTAAGTCAGATAATTTAAATTGTTATTTAATCTAACTTAAATTCAAATTTAAGTCAGATACTTTAAATTGTTATTTAATCTAACTTAAATTCAAATTTATAACTGATCTAACGCATGCTTATTTTTTTTTGTGCTATACGCAATTATAGCCGCTAGTAATTTCATTGTGAAATACCTCATTAATCTACCTCGTATGGTATTTGCTTATTTAAGAAGTAATTGTTTCACTGCTATGTCAAATTTCTGCTGCTACCACTTCATCATATAATATCTCATTATTTCCCTGTTTTTTCTCCGTCGCAAGCAATTTAATCGTGGAATATCTCGTTAATTAATTTTACTAAACGTTTTATTTGTGCTCGGCTATTTAACAAGTTACTCTTTTACTGCTGTGCCGAATTACTGTCGGTAAAAAAAAATCTGCTAATAAAGTACAAATTTGATATTAGATTCGTGTACAGTACACCTGAAACTAATTCTCCTGAAAATTTGATAAAGTTTCAGTATTAAATAAGGGAGAAAATCAAACATATAACTTTCTGCATTGATAAGTATGGGTTAACTATTACTGAAATTTCTGAAAGTTTAATATTTGTAAATTTGGTATTAGATTCGTGTACAGTACACCTGAAACTAATTTTCCTGAAAATTTGATAAAGTTTCAAAATTAAATAAGGGAGAAAATCAAACATATAACTTTCTGCATTGCCCATACTTGTCAAGTACTATATTTTATATCATTTATATAAACGACCTTTTCCTGCTGCTGCGGCTAATTACCGTCCCTAAAGGCCACCATTACATTTTATAGCGTGTATATGTACGTACTATATTTTTTTATATGCCTTGCATGACCTATTAATCTTTTTACAATACAAAAATTCTCGTGTTCTTGATTTAATGACGCACATGGATTTTGAATAACAGCGCACGTTTTGTATTAATTACCTAATTATACATTCATACACACGTAATTTAATTATTTTACCAGCCATGTGCATGTTATTTCTTTTAATTAGCGTTCAACTGAACTCATCTGCGTACTTTTTAATAAACATCTACGCACTTACTTTGAATAACTGAATTCATTAAAAAAATTATGTATAAAATTATAATTATGCAGACAGTAATAAGGAAAATAAGGTTGAGGTTTAAAATGCTCCAAAAATGAAATAATTCTGCAAAATAATACAAGACATGCTAATAATGTAGATATACAAACTTTTTTTATAATTAGAGTAACAGCCAATTTCATAATCAATTTAAAGTGACTTTAAATTTTAAGGCTCAGTTTAATTTTCAAAATGTTTTCTTTTCAATTATGTATATGTGAGATTCACTTGAAGGCAAGTTAAAGTGACTTTAAATTTTAAAGCTCAGTTTAATTTTCAAAATGTATTATTTTCAATTATGTATATGTGAGATTCACTTGAAGGCAAGTTAAAGTGACTTTAAATTTTAAAGCTCAGTTTAATTTTCAAAATGTATTCTTTTCAATTATGTATATGTGAGATTCACTTGAAGGCAAGTTAAAGTGACTTTAAATTTTAAAGCTCAGTTTAATTTTCAAAATGTATTCTTTTCATTTATGTATATGTGAGATTCACTTAAAGGCAAATTGGATTTAAATAAACGATGAATCCGGTCACAACGTGGCCCACGTTGAGTACTCGTAATAGTGAAAATTGAGTGTATTTATCATCGGCAAACATACAAAATAATGAATGATAATTTAAAGTTATGCGCCGGGCAGTAAAATTTTATTGGTCGCTGTAAATCTTGATACAGCACGGAAGACTAATGGCAGGAGTCAGGTTTTAATCGCATCCTTAAGTCTGGCTAAAAATTATGAATTTCCTTCACAATTAGATTAATGGTGCGATAATTACGTATACAAATTATCAAACGAGATGAGTAGGACTTGTAATGTGTAGATTATATATTACTACTATAAAGTTCTAAAAGCAAACAATGAAACTTCACTCAATATTCAATATTTTTCTTGGCATATTGGATTCAATAAAGTTACACTTTAGGCACAAATATAAGCCTATAACTTTTATGAAACATTTTGTGAATTAGGATCAGTTTGGAGTTTTAATTTTTTAATGTGTAAATTTTAATTTATTTTTGTATTTTTAAGTCGTTACTCATTAATTTAGCTTTTGGTAAAAGCTTTAAAAAACTTTAGCTTAAAAGCTAAAGCTTTATTAATAGCTTTATTTTTTTTTTAGCAAAAAAGAGCTTTTTGTTGAGATTTTTTTTATATTTGTGAGACAATTCTCATTAATTTTTTATTTATTGAAATTGGATATCTTGCTTGTCACATCAGAAATTTTGAATAGTGGAATATGTGAAGCAAATTTTGCATTTCCTGTGAAGTGTATATGAAATTGACTTAAGCCTTTCGTGTAATTTTGCAAAATTCACTGTACACCAAAAGTCTTGTTAGAGATTAGAAAAATATAATATAAATGTTACCTTTGAAATCACTTGCATGGACGACGAACCCAAATTTGATATAATGCTCATTTATATGTGTTTAAAGCACTGGCACATTATCCTATGGGCAAATTGGGCACATGCCTAGGGCCTCGAACTTCAAGGGCCCCCCAAATTATTTTTATATTGTTCATTATTTAATGCAATGAAAAAGAAATGAGGTTGTTATGTTTAGTACTTACTGTTAAAAAATATATTTTTATTTTATTATATGATTTATTTATTTTAATTCGAAAAAAATAACACTGTAAAAGGGGGGTGGGGGGGGGGGGGGTATTCAAATTTGCCCATGAAAACGTAACGCGCCGCTGGTTAAAAGAAATGTATAATAATTTGCTTAAAGTGATAAATTTAGCTGAATATATGAGTTGCATGTATATGAGAATTTAGTGTTCATTTTGAAACATTTTTATTCGTAGCAAAATATGTAAAATTTGTATCGTTTTTTTTTATTGTAGTACAACTTTTATAATATTTTCCAGAGAAATGTGGATAGTAGAATACGTGAAGCAAATTTTGGATCTACTGTGAAGTATTTGTATATAGATTCCAGACTTTATCCATACAGTTCTGTTATAGAAAAACATGTTATCTGCCATTTTTTGTTATTTTACAGGAAAAGCAAGAAGAGTTTTGTATTTATAATTGCGAATGTAGACATGTATTATTACCTTAATTATTTATAATTTGTAATTTCTGACAACACTAAACTCTTTGGTCAACTTAAAAGTATACTTTTCTCAATACTTATCACAAATAAAGTATACTTTATTTGTGACCATTTAATGCCAAAAAATACATTTTGAAAAAAAAGACAGATAGCATATTTTGCCATAACACTACTGAATTATGAAAAAATATTTGTTTCATTTCAAGAGAATGTACGAAACATGTTAGGTATATACCAATATACATTAAACATGTAGTGTAAATTGTATAATTGTACATACACTTATAATGTAATGAAATAATACATTATATTGGAATTGCAACATTATAAAGCAACATTATTACATTGAATTATGAATTATGAATTATGAATTTGACTTGTGTAAGACATACTAGTGCCAGAAGCATCAATAAATTTTTATTATTATTATTATTATTATTAAAGCAAGATGTCTAAACTAAAATTTTTGGCCAACCTTAAGTTTTAACATACAGAATTTGGGTCTAAGGATTACAAGTGTATAGTTTCGAAATATAGTTTTCATATGTAAGCAGACATTCAGTGTTATTCATACAAATTTAAGCCGCGGTTTAACGGTAGTTTAATCTTAGTAATCTTGGAAACCCTTTGTAAAACACCGCTAAACCACGGTTTATTTTTTATGAATAACGCTGATTATCTTTAAGATTGGAAAAAAGTTCTATATTACTGATTAAAATTATAAATTCGTCAGAACATGTGATCATGTAACCAGTTTGAAGATGTCATTTTATAGCTCGATGTTTTTCAGCAAAAATTTCATGAGAATTATTTTTTTATCACGCATACTATTTGAGTTTTTGGTATATTCTTGATTTTTACATTTTTTTTTTAATCTTCTAACCAGCTTGAAGATATAATTTTAAAGCTGAGTTTTCGCTATATTCTTGATTTGTGCATTTTTTTTATCTTGTTACCAGTTTGAAGATATAATTTTAAAGCTTGATGTTTTTCAGCAAAAAAATTTCATGAAACTTAATTTTTTATCATGCACACTATTTGAGTCTTCACTATATTCTTGATTTGTACAATTTTTTTAGCCAAACAATGAAGTTTGCATTTTCTAAATACAGAGTTTGAACGTTTACAATTTTTGCAAACTTTGGAATCATTTGGGATTTACTAAAAAATGAACGTTCATACAAATGTTGATGAGATTTTCATGATTTTTTTATTTAGATTCTTGTGAGTGATTCCATTATGGAAAATTACATCTTTATACATCTTGATTAGAGTAATGTTAACAATAAAATTGTGACATTTATATAAGTACGATATTTAAAATATGTAATATAAGATTGCATTGTTGAGTTTTTATATAAAGAATTGAGTAATTTTAATAAGTAAGATATTTAAAATATGTAGTATAAAATTATCCATAGTCATTAAATATAGCTATTCGGTAGGTACAGATGCATACATGCATACATGCATACATCCATGCACACATGCATGTGAATGTTCACGTTTTTATCAAACGTGCCATTTGATTGTTCTGTCCATTGTTGAATTGTCGTGCACATAATTGAGTTATTTCATAGAGAAACCAACTTTTCATTAAATTGTGTACATTTTTAAGCCATACTAGGAAGTGTGCATTTTTTCAGAACAGATTTTAAACCATTTACAGTAGATATACTGAAAACTGAACTTTCATGCATATTTTCATGATATTTTCATGAAAGTCAATTAAAGGTGCTATTTAATTGTTCGGTGCATTGTTAACTTGTTATGTAAAGAATTGAGCAATTTTAATAAGTAAGGCAGTTTTCATAAAATTGTGTACCAGTAAAATTGTGTACAGTGTAAAATGTGTAAAATTGTGTTATAATATTGTAAACAGTAAAATTGTAAACACATTTTTAGGGAACAGATTTTGAACCATTTGTAGTTTTCGGAAATTAAATTGTATTATTATTGCTTTTATTACAGTGGCCTGCCTGATGGCAATTAAATATATACCTAAATAAATAAAGGCAGATTATACCAAAAAGGTGAAAAAAAGAAATAAGTCTCGGATTTTGGTATTAGGACGTTGTGACGATAATTTTTCAAAAAGCCTGGATTTAAGTACCTATTATGACGTTGTCAAACAAGGAAGTTTACATTTTTAGGAAACAGATTTTGAAACAGTTGCAGTTTTCAGGAATGTAATTGTTTATATATTATTTTTATTACAGAGGCCTATCTGATGGCAAATAAATATATACCTAAATAAATAAAGGCACACTATACCAAAAAAGTGAAATAAAAAGAAAAAAGCCTTGGATTTTAGTATTAGGACGTTGTTAGGATTATTTGTCAAAAAGCCTAGATATAAGTACCTAAATATTACTTACAATAGTATGAAATATTGATATTTTTTTTGAGAAAAATCATTGCAATTACATTAAACTTTGCAATTGTGTCAGATTTTCTGTAAAACGGTAGTCATCGATTTTTTAGAACATATCGAGAATTATATTGGAGTTTTAGTACACATTACTAACTTTTGCAGGTTTGAGATAAATCAAGACAATTTCGTGTTATTTTGCATTTTTTTATACACCGTCAAATAAATTGAATTATAGAGAAAATGTGAAATATAAGTTGAAATAAGTCATAAATGTTTTAGAACATTTCGAGAACTACATGGGAGTTTTAGTACACATTACTAACTTTTGCAGGTTTGAGATAAATCAAGACAAGTTCATGTTATTTTGCATTTTTTGTATACACCGTCAAATAAATTGAATTATTCAGAAAATGTGAAATATAAGTTGAAACAAGTCATCGATTTTTTTAGAACATTTTGAAAACTACAATGCAGTTTGAGTATACATTACGATCTATCGCAGGTTTGAGAAAAATCAAGACAATTTCATGCTATTTTGCATTTTTTGTATACACCGTCAAATAAATAAAATTAATTATATGTGAAATATAAGTTGAATAAGTCATTAAATTTTTAGAACATTTCGAGAACTGCAATGGAGTTTGAGTACAAATTACGAACTTTTACAAGTTTGAGAAAAATGACAATATATACAAATTGACAATTGCATGATATTTTGCATTTTTTGTATACTTTTGTATGCTCGTTGATAAATAAATGCATAAGTAAATAAATAAATAAAATATACTGAACAGAAAACATGAAATATAAGTTCAAACAAGTCTTGTGTTTAAAAAACCAGTGCCATAAAAAAGTCAAGTTTTTCAGTTTAGTTTCCAGTATTGAAACTTTTTGAGAACTGCATTACTGTTTGAGTACAGATTTTGATGTGTTTTTGTAGTTATATATCTGCTTTACAAAATATTCTTAAAAAAAACTATTTTGAAAAAGTTGAAACAAGTCTTGTTTTATACAGATACTTAATGTGGCAAAAAAATAATCAAGTTTTTTATTTTAGTGCCCAGTATTGATATGTTTTGAGAACTGCATTACAGTTTGAATGCAGATTTTGATTTTTTTTGCAGTTATACCTTACAAAATATTCATAAAATAAACTTGATTGGCTAGTATTAGAATATTTTGAGAACTACAGATAATGTACCAAAAAAATAATTAAGTTTTTCTTTTTAGTTTCCAGTATTGAAACGTTTTGAGAACTGTATTGCAGTTTGAGTACAGATTTTGATTTTTGTTTGCAGTTATATAATTATACTCTACAAAATATTCTTATACTTTTTTAATTACTTTATAAAATTATTATACTTTACATAATAATCATAAAGAAACTTGTACGGCTAATATTAGAATATTTTGAGAACTACAGAAAATGTGCCAAAAAATAATCGAGTTTTTAATTCTAGTGCCCAGTGTTGAAACGTTTTGAGAACTTCATTGCAGTTTGAGTATAGATTTTGATTTTTCTTTGCAGTTATATATCTACTTTTCAAAATATTCATAGAAAAACTTGTATGGCTAGTATTAGAATATTTCAAGAAGTACAGGTAATGTACCAAAAAAGAATCAAGTTTTACTTTATAGTTATACAGTTATACAGTATTGAAACGTATTGAGAACTGCATTACAGTTTGACTACAGATTTTGATTTATTTTTCAGGTATATATCTACTTTACAAAATATTCATAAAAAACTTGTATGGCTAGTATTAGAATACTTTGAGAAAGTTGAAAGAAGTTTTGTATTATACAGATACCTAATCTTAGTAAAAAAGAATCAAGTTTTTCATTTTAGTGCCCAGTATTGATACGTTTTGAGAACTGCATTACAGTTTGAGTAGAGATTTTGATTTTTTGTTACAGTTATCTATCTACTTTAGACAATATCATAAAAAAAAACTTGCATGCCTGGTATTAGGAAATTTTGAGTACTACAGGTAATGTGCCAAATAAAAGAATTAAGTGCCCAGTGTTGAAACGTTTTGAGAACTTCATTGCAGTTTGAGTACAGATTTTGATTTTTCTTTGCAGTTATATATCTACTTTTCAAAATATTCATAGAAAAACTTGTATCTGCCAAATATGGAATTACGTTTTTCATTTTAGTGTCCAGTATTGATACGTTTTGATTTGTTTGGGTGCAGATTTTGATTTTTTTTTAGCTGTTATCTATCTACTTCAGACAATATTCATAAAAAAACTTGTATGCCTAGTATTAGGATATTTTGAGAACTGCACGTAATGTGCCAAAAAGAGAATTAAGTGCCCAGTGTTGAAACGTTTTGAGAACTGCATTGCAGTTTGAGTACAAATTTTGATTTTTTTTTGGCAATTATCAATCTACTTCAGACAATATTCATAAAAAAAAACTTGCATGCCTAATAGTAGGATATTTTGAGAACTACAGGTATTGTGCAAAAAAAGAATCAAGTTTTATTATAATTTTAATGTTCAGTATTGAAACGTTTTGAGAACTGCATTGCAGTTTGAGTACAGATTTTGATTTTTTTATTGCAGTTATATTTCTACTTTACACAATATTCATAAAAAAAACTTGTATGGCTAGTATTAGAATATTTTGAGAACTACAGGTTATGTGCCAAAAAAAGAATCAAGTTTTTTATTTTAGTGCCCAAACGTTTTGAGAACTGTATTACAGTTTGAATGCAGATTTTGATTTTTTTGCAGTTATCTATCTACTTCAGACACTATTCATAAAAAAAACTTGCATGCCTAGTATTAGAATATTTTGAGAACTACAGGTAATATGCCCAAAATATAATCTACTTTTTCATTTTAGTTTCCAGTATTGAAACGTTTTGAGAATTGCCTTGCAGTATTGAAACGTTTCGAGAACTGCATTGCAGTTGGAGTACAGATTTTGATTTTTCTTTACAGTTATATATCTACTTTACAAAATATTCATAGAAAAACTTGTATGGCTAGTATTAGAATATTTCGAGAACTACAGGTAATGTGCCAAAATAAGAATCAAGCTTTTCATTTTAGTGCGCAGTGTTAAAACGTTCTGAGAACTGCATTCCAGTTTGAGTACACATTTTAGATTTTTTCATATGAATATTAATAACAATCATGTACGGCTATTATTCGAATATTTTGAGAACTACAGGTAATGTGCCAAAAATATAATGAAGTTTTTCATTTTAGTGCCCAGTTTTGAAACGTTTTGAGAATTGTATAGCAGTATAAGTGAAGATTTTGTTTTTTTTGCAGTAATCTATCTACTTCAGACAATATTCATAAAAAAACTTGCATGCCTAGTATTAGGATATTTTGAGAACTACAGGTAATATGCAAAAAAAAGAATTTAGTGCCCTGTGTTGAAACGTTTGTAGTTTGGGTACAGAATTTGATTTTTTTTTGGTGTTATCTATCTACTTTACAATTTTTTCATAAAAAAACTTGTATGGCTAGTATTAGGATATTTTGAGAACTACAGGTAAAGTGCCAAAAAAAGAATCAAGTTTTATTTTTATTTTAATGTCCAATATTGAAACGTTTTGAGAACTTCATTGCATTTTGGGTACAGATTTTGATTTTTTTTTTGCAGTTCAATTTAATTCATTTTTTTATTTCACGTGGCCATTACAATAAATGGATGTGATTAGTCAAGTATAATAAAATAGTAATACAGTATACATAATATAGAATACAAAATAAAGACTTTGATTTTTTTTTGCAGTTATCTATCTACTTCAGACAATATTCATAAAAAAAACTTGTATGCCTAGTATTAGGATATTTTGAGAGCTACAGGAAATGTGCCAAAAATAGAATCAAGTGCCCGGTGTTAAAACGTTTTGAGATCTTCATTGCAGTATGAATGCAGATTTTGATTTTTCTTTTGCAGTTATCTATCTACTTTACAAAATATTCATAAAAAGAACATGTATGGCTAGTATTTTAATATTTTTCGAACCACATCTAGTGTGCAAAAAAAACAAGTGCCCAGTGCTAAAACGTTTTGAGATCTGCATTGCAGTTTGAATGCAGATTTTGATTTTTCTTTTGCAGTGATCTATCTAATTTACAAAATATTTATAAAAGAATTTATATGGCTAGTATTAGAATATTTTGAGAACTACAGGTAATGTTCCATAAAAAGAATAAAGTTTTTCATTCTAGTGTCCAGTATTGCAACGTATTGAGAACTGCATTGCAGTTTGAGTACAGTTTTTTTAAATTTTATTGCAGCTATGTATCTACTTTACACAATATTCACAAAAAAACTTGTATGGCTAGAATTAGAATATTTTGAGAAATACAGGTAATGTGTCAATGAGGCACCTAATGAGGCAAAAAAAAATCTAGTTTTTCATTTTAGTGCCCAAACGTTTTGAGAACTGCATTGCAGTTTGGGTACAGATTTTGATTTTTTTTACAGTTATATATTTGCTTCAGACAATGTTCATAAAAAACTTGTATGCCTAGTATTAGGATATTTTGATTGGAGTTTCGGTACAGATTTTTTTTTGGTTACCTGTCTTATTAGAAAATATTCAAGCTTCCAGTGGCTTTCTCCATGGCGTTTGGTTGTCAATACATTGCCCGATGAATTCAAAAGTTTCTAGAAAACTTATAGTGATGATTAATAGATTTATTGGTAGATAATTGGCGATGGAATTTTTTTACGCGCGTATATTTTCAGATTGTTTTTCTTAAATACGCTATTCGTATTCAGTAGAATTGTGATCAATATATTTCACGTATGTCACTAGAGAGCGGTGAAAACTTCAGTGTGTTGAAATGGCGCTTTCCGACGCTGATTTCTTCGCTAGACGAGCGCAGACTATTTTAAGCTTGAAGCCTGGGTTAGGGTTTGTTTTGGTCGAGCGCGTTTCCCGACGCTTTCGCGCGACTATTTTGGAATGTGTAAAATTGGTGTTTCGGTCAGGATTGAATCGTTTGGCACTAAACATGAAATTAGTCGTTAAGAGGCGCCGGTTAAACTGAAACGACCGGTAATACAGTGGAGGAATTGCGATAATAACACGCAATAAAACGGTATTAATAACTTAATAAAATAATAATAAAACGCGAGTTAATGCAAATAAATTAGCGCTCCGGGTGGGAGTGTGTGCATGCGTGTGTCCATATGAGTGCATTTATGTGTTTATATGATTGTATGTATAAACAGGCAATAAAAATTGAGCAATTATTTGGTGTCCGCTAGGTGCGGGACTTACTGCGGTCGGCTCCTTCCTGTCCTCCGGAGCGCAGTGGGAAAACTATTAAAAAGAAGTGAGAAATTTTTATTTCCACTATTCACACACTCGGGGTTCACTTTTTATTCTAAATCCGGGGCCATGGCAGTCAGCCGTAGCAGTGTACCCGGTCTATGGTTACGCCCGCAAACTAAACAGATCTTACGTCGGCCCAGAGCGCAAGCGCCTCTTCAAAAGCACATTGACTGTACACTATAGCAGGCTAATAGGTGCTTCGTAACGAGAGCATGCGCCTTCGGGCCCCCTTGCTCTCTCTCCCGCCGAAGCCCCCCCTTTCCGCCGTCTCTGTCCGTTTCACGGGGGCCCCGGCATCTCCGGCTTCATCTGTCGGATTTTATGGATCCGAGCCGGCATTCCGATTGATATATGCCCGATGTTTGAACGGATGGTTATGGGGTATTTTTGGGATTCATTAGTTATTTTTGATTTACGGCCCTCAGACGCGACACCTGTTTCGAAACCGGGCCCCCGCCGCTGGAGGTGCCCGCAGCCCAGCGCCTCCACCACCCCTGACCTCCAAGCGCTTCAGGCACGGCCCCTCTGGGCGATGAATTATTCAGAAAGACTAATGGGTTCCTAATCATCAGAATTCGCGACGGGCCCACGAGCGCAAACAGAGCTGTTTGCTCTTCACTTTCTGTTCAAACAGCAAAACGCAACGTGAAGTGAGCCACCGCTCTGTTTACGAACGTGTGCCCCCGGGCCCCACGTACCCCAAAAAAACCGAACGTCCATCTCATTTTCCACAGATCCACCGACCAATCTGCCCGAAATTACGGTCGATCTGGTTTTCGACCCTTGGAGAAACTCGACCTCCCAATCGCAGCAGAGGAAGAAACACCGTCGCTTTACCGGCTTCCACCGAAAGAACGGTCACCTCTCTTGTACCTGCATGAACAACATACCAGACGCCAAGCGATTATAATTTTTAACCTACCAAACAATAACAAGTTAAGGCTCCGACTCATAACCCATAACCATTAGGCTAAATGCTAACGGCAATATTAAACTAGTGATAACAAGAGCAGATTAATCTGTATCTTACCAAACTTGTGTTACTTACTGTTACTTACAAGTATCTGCACAATAAACATTCCGTATGAGATTTAAAAATACTTACATTCTTAAATTATATATTATTTAAACTAGTGATACCAAGAGCAAATTAATCTGTATCTTACCAAATTTGTGTTACTTACTGTTACTTACAAGTATCTGCACAATGGACATTCCGTGTGCCATTTAAAAATACTTATATTCACTACAATACTCTGTCCAATTTCAAGCCGAAGCTTATATAAACACCGTTACATGCGGCACGTGAACAGTTCTACACAAGCATACGATTGATCTTGCCACAGGCTCTGGTCTATCTAGAATTTTGTTACTGCAAACGCTACACTAGTTTTACAGTATTAGTAGTATTATAGTATACACAGGTCTAGTATTGGACCTGTGTTGTGTAGAATCGGCTCTGAAAATTTCTAGGTTTATATTAGTTTCGTCTTGAAATTGGATAATAGACAAAAAAAGGCACACTTTTGTGATATTGTACTTTTCGCCATCTGAAATTCGTCTGCTAAGCGTCTCATAGATTCTTCAATTTTCATACAATTTTACATAACAGTATTTTAAATAAGGCATTTTTGAATATTTTTGGAGTTACCCAGCTAAAATTATGGCAAATTTGCTAAATACACTAAAACAGTCCTACAGTAAAAATGCAACTGTCTCAAAATTTGGTGTGAAGTATTTTGCAGAATGAAAATCCTTTGTGGGTCTTAAGTGTACTCTGAAAGTGGAAACTGGCCGAAAATTTGACAAATGTATGATGAAATGTCTTGGTATGTACTGTTTTTTTTCATGAATTTTCTTCAAAATTTACAAAAACGAAGCAATTCTATTTTCCAATTCACTAGAACAATTGAGAGTTTTCCCGTTTTTTGTTTAGTACTGTAATTTCATGAATTTTCTTAAAAAAATATAAAAAAGAAGCAATTCTATTTTCCAATTCACTACAACAATTCAGAGTTGGCCCGTTTTTTTTTTGTTTAGTACTGTAATTTCATTAATTTTCTACGATAATTATTAAAAAAAGAAGCAATTCTATTTTATAAATCACTTTAACTTAAACATGTGAAAACTTGAATGTAGATCTTTAAGATGACCTAATACTGACACTAAAAAAGCCTGATATTAAATTATATGTCAAATTTTCGTTGATTCTCTGCATGATTTATTTATTTTTTTAAGCACAAAGAAGCCTATTTTACAATTAATCAAAAACAAATTTAAGATTTCATGAATTTGCATTGATTTTGTTTCAAAACTAGAAAAAATTCTAAATCTATATAGTCAAAATGCAACTGGCTCAAAATTTTGGGTAAAGTTTTCTGCAAAGTGTAAATTCTTTGTCAGACTTAAATACACTATAAAAATGAAAACTCGCTGAAAATTTGACAAATGAAATTCCTTAGTATTATCAAAAATTTCTGAAAATTTATTTATTGCATATTTATTATCAGATATCTGTTAAGTATACCTGAAGCTAATACTCCTGAAAATTTGACAAAGTTTCAGTATTAAATAAGTGAGAAATCAAATATATAACTTTCTGCAATGACAAGTATCGGTTAGCTATTACTGAAATTTATGAAAATTTATTTATTGCATATTTATTATCAGATATCTGTTTGGTATACTTAAAACTAATACTCCTGAAAATTTGACAAAGTTTCAGTATTAAATAAGTGAGAAAATCAAACTTTTAACTTGCTGCAATGACAAGTATCGGTTAGCTACTACTGAAATTTCTGAAAATTTATTTATTGCATATTTATTTTCAGATATCTATTTGGTATAGTTGAAGCTAATACTCCTGAAAATTTGACAAAGTTTCAGTATAAAATAAGTGAGAAAATAAAACACTTAACTTTCTGCAATGACAAGTATCGGTTAGCTACTACTGAAATTTCTGAAAATTTATTTATTGCATATTTATTAACAGATATCTGTTAAGTATACCTGAAGCTAATACTCCTGAAAATTTGACAAAGTTTCAGTATTAAATAAGTGAGAAATCAAATATATAACTTTCTGCAATGACAAGTATCGGTTAGCTATTACTGAAATTTATGAAAATTTATTTATTGCATGTGTATTATAAAATATCTGTTAAGTATACCTGAAGCTAATACTCCTGAAAATTTGACAAAGTTTCAGTATTAAATAAGTGAGAAATTCAAACACTTAACTAGCTGCAGTGACAAGGATCGGTTAGCTACTACTGAAATTTCGGAAAATGTATTTATTGCATATGTATTATCAGATATCTGTTTGGTATACTTGAAACCAAAACTCCTGAAAATTTGACAAAATTTCAGTATTAAATAAGTGTGAAAATCAAACACTTAACTTTCTGAAATGACAAGTGTCGGAATGTTATTACTGAAATTTCTGAAAATTTATTTATTGCATATGTATTATAAGATATCTATTAAGTATACTTGAAGCTAATACTCCTGAAAATTTGACAAAATTTCAGTATAAAATAAGTGATAAAATCAAACACTTAACTTTCTTAAATGACAAGTGTCGGTTAACTACTACTGAAATTTATGAAAATTTATTTATTGCATATTTATTATCAGATATCTATTAAGTATACCTGAAGCTAATAATCCTGAAAATTTGACAAAGTTTCAGTATTAAATAGGTGAGAAAAACAAACACTTAACTTTCTGCAATGACATGTATCGGTTAGCTATTACTGAAATTTATGAAAATTTATTTATTGCATATTTGTTATCAGATATCTGTTCAGTATTCCAGAAGCTAACTCTCAGGAAAATTTTACAAAGTTTTAGTATTAAATAAGTGAGAAAATCAACACTATAACTTTATGCAATGGCAAGTATGAATCAGTCAATACTGAAATTTCTGAAAATGTATTTATTGCATATTTATAACCAAATATCTGTTAAATATACCTGAAGCTAATACTCCTGAAAATTTGACAAAGTTTCAGTATTTAATAAGTGAGAAAAACATACACTTAACTTTCTGCAATGACAAGTATCGGAATGTTCCTACTGAAATTTCTGAAAATTTATTTATTGCATATTTATTATCAGATATCTATTAAGTATACCTGAAGCTAATACTCCTGAAAATTTCACAAAGTTTCAGTATTAAATAGGTGAGAAAAACAAACACTTAACTTTCTGCAATGACAAGTATCGGAATGTTCCTACTGAAATTTCTGAAAATTTATTTATTGCGTATTTATTATCAGATATCTGCTTGGTATACTTGAAGCTAATACTCCTGAAAATTTGACAAAGTTTCAGTATTAAATAAGTGAGAAAATCAAACACTTAACTTTCTGCAATGACAAGTATCGGAATGTTCCTACTGAGATTTATGAAAATTTATTTATGGCATATTTATTATCAGATATCTGTTAAGTATATCTGAAGCTAATACTCCTGAAAATGTCACAAAGTTTCAGTATTAAATAGGTGAGAAAAACAAACACTTAACTTTCTACAATGACAAGTATCGGAATGTTACTACTGAAATTTATGAAAATTTATTTATTGCATATTTATTATCAGATATGTGTTAAGTATACCTAAAGCTAATACTCCTAAAAATTTGACAAAGTTTGAGTATTAAATAAGTGAGAAAATCAAACACTTAACTTGCTGCAGTGACAAGGATCGGTTAGCTACTACTGAAATTTATGAAAATTTATGTATTGCATATTTATTTTCAGATATCTGTTAAGTATATCTGAAGGTAATACTCCTGAAAATTTCACAAAGTTTCAGTATTAAATAGGTGAGAAAAACAAACACTTAACTTTCTGCAATGACAAGTATCGGAATGTTACTACTGAAATTTATGAAAATGTATTTATTGCATATTTATTATCAGATATCTGTTTGGTATACTTGAAGCTAATACTCCTGAAATTTCATGAATTTGTGTTAGAATTAACTCTCCATTCCAGTTCAATGCACTACAATTCAAAAACGTCTAAATTCCAATGTAGTTAATGAATGTAAAAATCTCAAAATGTCCTAATACTGGAAAACATATAGAAAACTGGTTTCAAATTATGTTTCACATTCAAAAAACTAGTAGTGACACTAAAAAGGCTGATTTTAAATTATATGTCATAATTTCGTTGATTCTCTGCATGATTTATTTATTTTTTCAAGCACCAAAAAGCCTATTTTACAATTAATAAAAAAATTAAGTTTTCGTTTCATGAATTTGCATTGGATTTGGTCTCAAAACTAGCAAATAAATCTAAATCTATACAGTAAAAATACAACTGACTCAAAATTTGGGGTCAAGTATTGTGCAAAATAAAAATTCTTTGTGGGACTTAAATGCACTCTGAAAGTGCAAACTGCCTGAAAATTTGACAAATGTATTATGAAGTTTCTTGGTATGACTTTAAATTGTTCATAATTTTATGAATTGTAACGAGAGAATTGGTATATTTGATCTGAAACTGCAACCTATCTAAAAATTTTACTGTAATATATTCTGCATACAAAATTCCTGAAAAATGTGCTAAATTCCAAGAATTTTGCTTAGTTTTTCTCTATTCTGCAACAAAAAGCTCTAATTCTATTGTAAAATTACAAAACCAACTCACAATTTGACTGAATATGTGCACTACACTACTATATATATTTTTTGTATTATTTGATCATTTAGTCAGTTTTGGGAAAATTGTTACAATTAATGAAATAATCTAAATTTGTGCTACAGTATAGCTTTAAAAATCAATGAAAATAGCACTCTTGATAAATTGCTTAATTTCATGAAAAAACCACCAATTCTGTATACTTCAGCTGAAAAATTCTGAAAACACGTTTTATAAAAGAAATAACTAAAAAATTACAATATCATTAAAATTTGTACTAAAATACATAATGCCTCAAAATTATTAGTTCGAACGGTTTGCCTATTCCACATATTTTGGTAAGTTAATACCTTTAACCAAATATCCTAAACCAATTCTTCTCCACTCAACGATTTAAAGAAAAATTTGTAATTTGGAACTTCCAAAAGTACAAAAGCCACAAGTTAATAAACTAGAAGTTAAGATTTGTCAAAAATTTCAGTTCACACATTTTGCATTATAATGTTGCAATTTCATCGTAAAAAGTATAACATTTCATTGGAATTCTCATAAAATATTTGCAAAAAATGCTTGAAATATTACTCATTATTGTAAGAAAGTCTAGAATTTAAACTGAAATATTCCCAATTGATCATAAATTTTCTTTGTATATATCAGTTTTCTTGAAATTTCTTGATATTTTTACTGAAAAGCAAAACGCGTAAAACTGAAAACGTCTGACTGGTTACAAATTCCAAATGTCTTGCAAATGCTATTAACGAAAACTTCAAACTGTTAAGAAATCCGTATTTTCTTCGTACTGGCACTGACTCCCTGTCAGTGCCAGTACGAAGAATATAGGGACTAGCAATTTTGGCATATGTTGGTCACAACTTATTTCTGTGCTCATCTGGCATTAATAATGAGTTTCATTTGCAAGTTTTTGCATAGGTATGCCATTGATTATTTTGAGCACATACCGTAATATGTATAATTTGGAAATTTGATAAATTGACACGTAAAATCTTATTAAACTGCGAAAATTTTAAAATTTAGGACTATATAACTGAAAATATTGATAGGATTTCTTTTCGCATATATTTTTCTTTTACATGTTTATTGGTTTTATTATTTTATCTTTAATATTAACAATTCTTACTCGTTGAAATCCATATCTTCTAAATTATTACTTACTTTTGCAGGTTTATTTGGTTCTATTATATAATCTTTAATATTAACAATTTTTACTCTTTGAAATCCATATCTTCTAAATTATCATTTCTTTACTTCTAAAAATAGATATTAATTAGTGATTAGGCTGTAAATAATATTTTGTTTCCAAATTAGATATAATAAAGCGACCACCTGCCATGCAAGTATCGAACCCAGGACTATAACTCACACAACCTGTTCGAATTACCATTTCGCTCTGTTTAGAGCACGCACGAACGCGTTTTTAATTGCGATTATTAAATGGCTTAACGATTCGAAATTCCATCGCGATGATTTACGCGGTTTATTGGCTACTTGTGTTACTTTTTAATGTGCCCACGATGATTGTCGTTATCCCATTCAACGGGCGGGGTAATTATTTTATTGGTTTATTGCTTGTCTAGCAATGAGCCTTGGCCATGCTTCCTCAATGAGCTTGGATGTGGATCGGGAGTTCCTGCGGCCACCATAAAAGCGCAATTATAATCGAAACATTAGCATTTATGATCACCACTTAATTGCCCCTCCTACGTGCACCATCATTGTGAATAACAGACAAATAAATACAATACTAATTAAACGCAAACGTTTTTGTTTTTGTCTTTTCGTAGTTTATTCTCATGTTTATTTTCTTAACCTCTTTCTCAATTATTTCCATGTTGTGTTGCAGTTCTTCCTCTGTTTCTGCAATTATTGCCATGTCATCCGCGAATAGTAGTTCTGCTATTTTTGTTTCTCCATTTTCCAGTATCCAATTTTTAGACTTTTCATTTTTTGCTTTGCTTTCTTCATCGCCTTATCAAATACAATTGTAAAAAAAGCGCTTAGCACGCATCCTTGTTTTACTCCTTTCATCGTTTCGAATTATTTTGCTTCCTCATTGTTGGTTCTCAGAATATTTCTGTTTTCTCTGTACATGTATTTTATTACATTTATTATTTCCTCCTCTATTCCTCTTTCTGCTAGTTCATTCCATAAGGCCTCTCTCCTTATCCTGTTGAATGCCCTTTTGAGATCTACGAAGCTTATGTGCATTTCTCTGTTCTTCTTAATTAGTTTGTTGCTTAGTTGTCTAAGTATGAAGATTTGACCTTGCATACTTCTACCTCTTCTGAATCCGTACTAGCTGTCCTCTATTGTTGTTTCTAGTTTGTCTCGCATCCTTTTTTCTAGTACCCTGGTCATTATCTTGACTAAATTATACTAAGAATATTAGATATTTTACATAGTCAGTTGGTATGAAAAAATCAAAAAAACCCAATATTCTTCTCATTACTTCTACAGCATCTTCTCTTAGAAGCCAATACAAGGTTTAATAAAAATAGCAATGATCTCCTCGGAACTGAAGAAAAAATCTGTATATGCGTTGTCTCTTCGGGAATTTTCCGATTTGTGTTCGCATTGGCTCCGCTGCATGAGCAATTAGTGTGTGTACGTGCGGAGATTCTAATCACTGGGCTGCGGTTCACTTGAGATTCAAATGAGACACGTGAGAGCGAGCTCACGTAACTGTTGAGAATCGCAATCCGTTCCCGAGCAGAAATCCCTGGAATGCAAGACTGGCAAGGATTATGCGTCTCGAATCCACGGAACGGTGATGTGTGCAAGCGCTGCACCTGGCGGTGACCCCGAGGATTCCGATTCTTCAGAAAAACTGCTGCGCCTTCTTCAACACGGACAAATGCAGGCGTATGCTTAGAAATGACTGCACTGCACAGCGCAATACGCGACTTAAGGCTCCGACTAATCATTAGTTTTACGTCAATATTAAATTTAATCACTTTTGTGATCTGATGAAATTACGTCGCCCAACAATGAAGCAAGAATAAATAAAGAAACGCAATTTTCGTGAGTCACTTCTGATTCACCTGGGACAAAAATCGTATAACTCCCACTTGTGATTGTAATAAAACGTAAGTGTGCAAACGAACGCCTTAAAGCCGTATCGAGACGAAATCAATTAGACCATAATGGAGAGTGAGAGCCATAAATAACACAGCAAGTACCTAAACAGCAAAAACTTGCGCGTACAGTTCCTGGATGGACTCGTATAAGGAATTGCCCCTGCTCCTAAAACGGCTCTGGAGCTTTTGGTTAAAACACAATTAAGCAGCTCACAGACAGATTTATGGTAACGAAGACGATGCTTGGTGCAAGAATTCTACTCCACCATGAGCCTTATTCGCAGTAATTGTTAAGCCAAATCAAGACCGTAATTGTGCGCATTAGAAGATGATTTATAGGAGTGGCTGCTTAAGTGGAAAGCCACACTATCTGCAATTTTTTTGTTTATTACTATTGGCCTAAATTTGTAGCTTAGTCAAAGCCTTAACTCAAATGCCTGCCCATTATTTCAATTCAAATCAGCTTGCTTTCTGTACTTCATTGCCCTGAAATTTCTGAACATTTATTATTTGCAAATTTTATATTAGATTCGTGTACAGTACATCTAAAACGAATTCTCCTGAAAATTTGAGAAAGTTTCAGTATTAAATAAGGGAGAAAATCAAACATATAACATTCGGTATTGACAAGTATGAGTTAGCTATTACTGAAATTTCTGAAAATTTGTAATTTGCAAATTTGATAACAGATTCGTATAGAGTACATCCAAAACTAATTCTCATGAAAATTTGACAAAGTTTCACTATTAATTAAGGAAGAAATTCAAACATATAACTTTCTGCATTGACAAGGGTTGGCTATTACTGAAATTTCTGAAAATTTAAAATTTGCAAATTTGATATTAGATTCGTATACAATACACCTGAAACTAATTCTCCTGAAAATTTGACAAAGTTTTAGTATTAAATAAGAGAGAAAATTAAACAGAAAACTTTCTGCATTGACAAGTATGAGCTAGCTATTACTGAAATTGCTGAAAATTTATAATTTGCAAATTTGATATTATATTCGTGTACAATATACCTGAAACTAATTCTCCTGAAAATTTGACAAAGTTTCAGTATTAAATAAGGGAGAAAATCAAACACATAATTTTCTCCATTGACAGGTGTGGGTTAGCTATTACTGAAATTTCTGAAAATTCATAATTTGCAAATTTGATATTTGATTCGTGTACAATACACCAGAAACTAATTCTCCTGAAAATTTGACAAAGTTTCAGTATGAAATAAGGGATAAAATCAAACATATAACTTTCTGCATTGACAGGTATGGGTTGAGTAATACTGAAATTTCTAGTACTAGTATATAGTGCACCTTAAACTAATTATTCTAAAAATTTGACAAAGTTGCAGTCATAAATAATAATAATAATAAATCAAACACATAACTTTCTTCAATGACAGGTATAGGGTAGCTATTACTGAAATTTCTGAAAATTTATTATTTGCAAATTTGATATTTAAATTGATATATTTATTTGATACATTTTAAACTAATTATCCTGAAATTTTGACAAAGTTTCAGTATTAAATAAGGGAGAAAATCAAACATATAACTTTCTGCATTGACAAGTATGGCTTAGCTATTACTGAAATTTCTGAAAATTTGTAATTTTCAAATTTGATATTAGTTCCGTGTACAATATACCTGAAACTAATTCTCCTGAAAATTTGATAAAGTTTCAGTACTAAATAAGGGAGATAACAAACATATAACTGTCTGCATTGACTAGAATGGGGTAGCTATTACCGAAATTTCTGAAAATTTATAATTTGCAAATTTGATATTAGATTCGTGTACAGTACACCTAAGACTAATTCTCCTAAAAATTTTACAAAGTTTCCGTATTAAATAAGGGACAAAATCAAACACTTAACTTTCTGCATTGACAAGTATGGGTTAGCTACTACTGAAATTTCTGAAAATTTGTAATTCGCAAATTTCATATTACATTCATGTACAGTACACCTGAAACTAATTCTCCTGAAAATTTCACAAAGTTTCAGTACGAAATAAGGGAGAAAATCAAACACTTATCTTTCTGCATTGACAAGTATAGGTTAGCTATTACTGAAATTTCTGAAAATTTATTATTTGCAAATTTGTTATTAGATTCGTATGCAGTACACCTAAAGCTAATTCTCCTGAAAATTTGACAAAGTTTCAGTATTAAATAAGAAAGAAAATCAAACACTTAACTTTCTGCATTGACAAGTATGGGTTAGCTATTACTGAAATATCTGATAATTTGTAATTCGCAAATTTGATATTACATTCGTGTACAGTACACCTGAAACTAAATCTCCTGAAATTTTGACAGAGTTTAAGTATTAAATATGGGAGAAAATCAAACATATAACTTTCTGCATTGATAAGTATGGGTAAGCTATTAATGAAATTTCTGAAATTTTATTATTTGCAAATTTGTAACTATATTCGTCTACAATACACCTGAAACTAATTCTCCTGAAAATTTGACACAGTTGCAGTATTAAATAAAAGAGAAAATCAAACACTTAACTTTTTGCATTGACACATATGGGCTAGCTATTACTGAAATTTTCGAAAATTTGTAATTTGTAAATTTAATATTAGATTCGTGTACAATACACCTGAAACTAATTCTCCTGAAAATTAGACAAAGTTTGAGTATTAAATAAGGGAGAAAATCAAACACTAAACTTTCTGCATTGACAAGTATGGGTTAGCTATTACTGAAATTTCTGAAAATTTATCAGATTCATGGAGAGTACACCTAAAACTAATTCTCCTGAAAATTTGACAAAGTTTAAGTATTAATTAAGTGAGAAAATCAAATACTTAACTTTCTGCATGGACAAGTATGGGTTAGCTATTACTGAAATTTCTGAAAAAAAATTATTGGCAAATTTGATATTCGATTCGTGTACAGTACAGCTGAAACTAATTTTCCTGAAAATTTGGCAAAGTTTCAGTATTCTGTTCAATTTTCTATTTTTTTTTAATACTGTCGAATTTTAAAGATTTTTTCAATGCTGTATAATTTTCATCATACGATATAGAACCTTATTTAATATTTTTGATATGAAATTTTCGTGAAACTGTTATAAAGTTTCAGAATTATCGGCTAAAGTTGATTTTTCTGTATAAAATATGAGATGACTTCCTCATGCAAGAATACATTTTAAAAATTGGATCAAAAATATTCTGAATATGACAAGGGAAACGATATAGAATTTTGAATTCATATTTTCTAGATTTTCTTTAATACTGTCGAATTTTAAAGATTTGTTTCAATGCCGTATGCAGCATTCTACATCATACGATATAGAACCTTTTTTGATATTTTTGTTGTGAAATTTTCGTGAAACTGTTATAAAGTCTGAGAATTATTGGCTAAAATTGATTTTTCTGTATAAAATATGAGATGACTTCCTCGTGCAAGAATACAATTTAAAAATTGTATCATAAATATTCTGAATATGACAACGGAAACGATATAGAAATAAAGGAGAATATCAAATATATAACTTCCTGCATTGACAAGTATGGGTTAGCTACTACTGAAATTTCTGAAAATTTATAATTTGCAAATTTGATATTAGATTTGAGTACAGTACACCTGAAACTAATTCTCCGGAAAATTTGACAAAGTTTCAGTTTTAAATAAGGGAGAAAATCAAACATATAACTTTCTGCATTGACAAGTAAGGGTTAGCTATTGCAGAAATTTCTGAAAATTTATAATTTGCAAATTTGTCATTAGACTAGTGTATAGTACACATGAAACTAATTCTCCTGAAAATTTGACAAAGTATTAGTATCAATTAAGGCAGAAAATCAAACACTTAACTTTTTTCATTGACAAGTATGGGTTAGCTATTACTGAAATTTCTGAAAATTTATTACTTGCAAATTTTAAATTAGATTCATATACAGTACACCTGAAACTAATTCTCCTGAAAATTTGACAAAGTTTCAGTATTAAATAAAAGCGAAAATCAAACATATATCTTTCTCCATTGGCAAGTATGGGTTAGCTATTACAGTAATTTCTGAAAATTTATTATTTTCAAAATTGATATTCGATTCGTGTACAGTACAGCTGAAACTAATTTTCCTGAAAATTTGACAAAGTTTCAGTATTCTGTTCAATTTTCTATTTTTTTTTTAATACTGTCGAATTTTAAAGATTTTTTCAATGCTGTATAATTTTCTTCATACGATATAGAACCTTATTTAATATTTTTGATATGAAATTTTCGTGAAACTGTTATAAAGTTTCAGAATTATCGGCTAAAGTTGATTTTTCTGTATAAAATATGAGATGACTTCCTCATGCAAGAATACATTTTAAAAATTGGATCAAAAAATATTCTGAATATGACAAGGGAAACGATATAGAATTTTGAATTCATATTTTCTAGATTTTCTTTAATACTGTCGAATTTTAAAGATTTGTTTCAATGCCGTATGCAGCATTCTACATCATACGATATAGAACCTTTTTTGATATTTTTGTTGTGAAATTTTCGTGAAACTGTTATAAGGTCTGAGAATTATTGGCTAAAATTGATTTTTCTGTATAAAATATGAGATGACTTCCTCGTGCAAGAATACAATTTAAAAATTGTATCAAAAATATTCTGAATATGACAACGGAAACGATATAGAAATAAAGGAGAAAATCAAATATATAACTTCCTGCATTGACAAGTATGGGTTAGCTACTACTGAAATTTCTGAAAATTTATAATTTGCAAATTTGATATTAGATTTGAGTACAGTACACCTGAAACTAATTCTCCGGAAAATTTGACAAAGTTTCAGTATTAAATAAGGGAGAAAATCAAACATATAACTTTCTGCATTGACAAGTAAGGGTTAGCTATTACTGAAATTTCTGAAAATTTGTAATTTGCAAATTTTAAATAATATTCGTGTACAGTACATCTAAAACTAATTCTCCTGAAAATTTGACAAAGTTTCAGTATTAATTAACGGAGAACATCAAACATATAACTTTCTTCATTGACAAGTATGGGTTAGCTATTACTCAAATTTCTGAAAATTTGTTATTTGCAAATTTGATATTAGATTCGTGTAAAGTACACATAAAACTAATTCTCCTGAAAATTTGATAAACTTTCAGAATTAAATAAAGAAGAAAATCAAACATATAACTTTCTGCATTGACAAAGTATGGGTTGGCTGAAATTTCTGAACATTTATTATTACCAAATTTAATATTAGATTCGTGCACAGTACATCTGAAACTTATTCTCCTGAAAATTTGAGCAACTTTCAGTAATAAATAAAGGAGAAAATATAACATATAACTTTCTGCATTGACATGTATGGGCTAGCTATTACTGGAATTTCTGAAAATTTGTAATTTGCAAATTTGGTATTAGATTCGTATACAGTACACCTGAAAGTAGTTCTCCTGAAAATTTTACAAAGTTTCAGTATTAATTAAGGGCGAAATCAAACATATAACTTTCTGCATTGACAAGTATGGGTTAGCTATTACTGAAATTTCAGAAAATTTATTATTTGCAAATATAATACTAGATTCGTGCACAGTATACCTGAAACTAATTCTACTAAAAATTTGAGAAAGTTTCAGAATGAAATAAGGGAGAAAGTCAAACACTTAACTTTCTGCATTGACAAGTATGGGTTAGCTATTACTGAAATTTCAGAAAATTTGTAATTTCAAAATTTTATATTAGATTCGTGTACAATTCACCTGAAAATTTGACTAAGTTTCAGTATTAAATAAGGGAGAAAGTCAAACACTTAACTTTCTGCATTGACAAGTATGGGTCAGCTATTACTGAAATTTCTGAAAACCTAATATTAGCATATTTGATTTTAGATTCGTATACAGTACACCTGAAGCCAATTGTCCTGAAAATGTACAAAGTTTCAGTATTAAATAAGGGAGAAAATCAAATACATTATTTTCTTCATTGACAAGTATGGGTTAGCTTTTACTGAAATTTCTGAAAAATTACATTTTACAAAGTTTATATTAGATTCGTGTACAGTACACCTGAAACTAATTCTCAATTATCAAAGATTCAATAACAATAACGAATTGCCTAATACATATTACAAAATGAACTTGGTTGAATTGACCAATAATTTTGGCATAATATTTGCAGTTCTTCGTGCAAAATGGTCAATTATTAAACCCATGCTCTAATAACGTTAATTTTGTGGCATCGTTTTTGTATCCATATGTAAGCAATTGCCCAACAAAAAAAAGGAAAGTAGGGTCTTTCAACCATCAACCAACAGACCGGCGGTCTAAGCTGCCGATGTTTGCCCTCTGCATTCACGCCAAGTCGAGAATTGACTTAATGAAAACATTATGTGAGCAAACACCTGTGCGAAACTTGCTGCCTCTCCTCGTTCAGAGGGCGAAGAAAGCTAGAATATCAATCTTCAGATTTAATAATCCCCATATAATAATAATATATATATATATATATATATATATATATATATATATAATCGAAAACCTATCTACCCTAAGGTATATAATAATACTATTTAGTAATATGTTTTGTAATTTGTTATCTAAAGTCGTGGGTTCGACTCTCATCCAGAGTAGTACCAATATAAATAATCGATCGTTAAAAATTAATTGTCTGTAATATACATAACATGCGATTCAAAAAAATCTTTCATGAATATTTATTTTTGTTTATATATTTATTTATAATAAAATGTTGGCACTTCTTGACACATTTATTTTTGTTTATGTATTTATTTATAATAAACATGTTGGCACTTCTTGAATAAAATAACGAGTGATTCATAAAAACTTACATCAAAGTTGCCATGAAAAAAACATGTCTGAATATAAACTACTGAAGTTGTATGTTTAATTAGTAAGCAATTAGTAATTAAGCAATCGACTTGTTGAGTCAATCAAAAATATTAACGAAACAAAAGTGGAAATTCGGTTGTTTTATGTTTAGTAGATTAGTGTTTCAGGCAATCGACTATTTATACCAAACGCAACAAATAATGAAACAAAAGTGAAACGTGGCTAGTTTTATGTTGCATTGTGATTGTCTTGCATTGACGCCTACTATTGTTGCAGCATTTATAGATATGTGTATCTTTGACCTTTATTCAGTAATATTGAGTTACATATATAAATACAGATATCTCAGCTTGCAATGAGCTTATGTATGCAAAATCATTGCCAATGACTTTCTAAGGATTTAAATCGAATTCATACATATGTAGATTCCCAATGAGCAGGGCCGGATTTAGACTTGATATGGCCCTAAGCTATTTGAGATTTTTTTTTTTCTTCTTCTTCGTTTTCTCTCTTTTCAGAGAGGTCGTGATTGTGGTTTACTCTTTTGCTGTCGCTCTTCGTACAATATCCCTCCATCTTTCCCTGTTCCCGGAATCTCTTGTTGCTTGTGTTATTGTGTTGTTGGTTGTTGCCTTGATAGTGTCGGTCCACCTCATCGGCGATCTTCCTCTTGGTCTTTTTCCTTCCAATTTCCCCTGTATCACCAGCTTTTCTAGGTTGTTATCATCTCTTCTATTGATGTGGCCGAAAAATTTTAGGATTCTAGTATAGACAATCTGTGACAGTCGCTGGGGTTCATTTATTTCTTTATTAATAGATACGTTAGTTCTGTGAGCTGTCCATGGGACACGTAGTATTCGCCTCCAGCACCACATCTCACATGCATCAATTTTTCGTCTATCCTGTTTTTTAATAGTCCATGATTCAGAGCCATATAGTAGTACTGGGAATACCAGTGTTTTTATTATTTGTTTTTTAGTGTTTAGGGTTATATCACTATCCATCCATGTTCTTTGAAGTTCTCTTGTGGTTCGTCTGGCCATTTCACATCTTCTGTTTATTTCTTTTGTGGAGGCACCATCGTTTGTAATGAGTGCTCCTAGGTATATATATTGGCTGACGACCTCGTATCCATCTATATGTGTTATGTCTGTATTATTGTTGTTGCCTCGGTCTATGAACATGATTTTTGTTTTGCTCATGTTGATTTCCAGTTCATAGCTCTCACTTTCTGTTTTCAATTTCTGCACCAGGCCTGTGAGTTCTTCTGCAGTTGATGCTAGCAGGACAGTGTCGTCGGCATATCGCAGGTTGTTTATGGGTGTTCCTCCTATAACTATACCTCCATTCCAATTTTCAAGAACTCTTCTCATTATATATTCTGTGTATATATTGAAGAGGATTGGCGAGAGTATACATCCTTGTCTCGCTCCTTTTTTGATGTTGCATGGATTTGAGAGGAGTTTATCTATTCGTACTCTTGCCTTACTATTTTTGTATAGTTGTTGTATTAATGAGGTTAGATGATGAGGGACTCCCATTTCGCGTAGTATGGTCCAAAGTTTTTCCCATTTCATACTGTCAAAGGCTTTACGATAGTCAACGAAGCACATGTAAATTGGTTTATTGATTTCTCGGGCTTTCTCAATGATCCTTCTTAGGTTGGAAATTTGTTCACGAGTGCCTCTTCCTTTGACAAATCCAGCTTGTTGTGGTGGTATTTGCCATAACAGGAATGGTTTTAGTCTTTCATTAATAATTTTGAGGAGGATCTTGCTGGCATGTGACATTAGTGCAATCATCCGATAGTTCTCGCATTTCTCTTTGGAACCTTTTTTGTGTAATGGTATGAATACCGATTCTACCCAGTCATCAGGCCATTGTCCTGTTGCCCATATTCCGTTGCATATTTTATGTAGTATGTGGACACCGCTTTCTCCCATTGCTTTAATGATTTCGGTCGTGATGTTATCTGCTCCTGGAGATTTTAGGGGCTTGAGTTTTTTTATGGAATTCCTTATTTCCTCTTTTAGGATAGTTGGTTCTTCCTTCATATCTTGTTGTTTATAGTTGTCTGTTTTTCCATGATCATCGAATAGTTCTTCACAGTATTCTTTCCATACTTCCAGTGCTTCGTCTATGTTTGTTACTTTTTCGCCTTCATTATTTTCGATGGTCCATGATCGAGGCATGTGTCGTTTGTTTATTGATTTTACTAATTTATAAAGGTCTTTTGTGTTATTATTTTCAGCGTGCCCCTGTGCTTCGCTGCAGATTCTTAATAGGTGTGTGTTTTTATCCTTTCTGCAACATCGTTGTATAGTTCTGCTGAGTTCGGACAATTTGATCTGTTTTTGTTTTGTATCTATACCACTTGCCCTTAGATCTCTTCTTGCTTGTACTATTTCCATAGTTTGATCCGTTATCCAGTATTGGCGCTTTTCTGTTGTTTGTTTCTCTTTGGTTTCTTTAATCGTTTCTTCGATGGCCATTTTGGTGATATTTGAGATATAGGGCCTTTTATATACCAGATATTATATGTCAGTGCCAAATATAATTTTTGGGTTAAACTAAAAAATAATGAAGAAGTATATCGTAGATAGTGAATTAATAAATCTTTAACTTAAAATCATTTTTATTCATAACAAACTTAAAATTTCTAGATTTCTAAGTTTCGCCTTTCTCTGTAGTATCAATATGCAGCTGAAGCAATGCAGAAATTATGCCATCATAACTATCAAGTATTGCACTTGTGGCCATTGAATGTGCATCCCATCTAGTCTTTGACAAGACTTTGGAACTTTTAAATCATATTTGTAGAATGACAAATACTGTCAGTACAACAGTACTGCCCATCTATGTGTAGATGAAGAAAATAAATTTTGACAAAGACTTTGGAACTTTTGAATCATCTTTGAAGAATGACAACAGTACTGCCCATCTATGTGTAGATGAAGAAAATAAATTTTATATTTCTTGAACATTTTTTTTTCTTGAACACAAGCTATAGCTTGTGTAGCTTATACGTAAATCCTGCAATGCCAATGAGAGTGAAAATTCGGCCCAGAACAACAGTATACAAAATTCCACACAAGAAAACGAGCATTACAATTGATTAAGCATATTTTGTTACGAACCTCACTGTCAAGTGCCTAACCGTGAAGATTGTATTTGATTCCCTTCAGCATTGCAATAAACATCCCGATTTTTCAGCGCGAAACTTCCAGCGCAGCGCTTCTGTGTTCTCGTAAAAATGCGCTTAACGATTAAGTTAATTTACCACGTCTCGCATCCAATTCGCTTACAGGTCAGCCGTAATGTATTCACGAGGCCACGCTTGGAGCCCTAATCCTGTGAAAATTATTTACAGATGTGCATACTCTGGCGGATTGCACAGAAATCCATTCTGCACGGATCGGAAGAGGCCCGTTACCAGGTCAAAGTTTACCGTTCGTTTTGGAGGAGCGAAAGTCCACGGCTTGGCCGCAGCCTTAAGAGGAACGCATCTCATTAACCTGCAAGAGTCAGCCGGTGCACTCCTGCGGGTTGACCATTGGGCGCGTGACCAATTCCCCAAGAAGAACGATCGTTAAATCCATAATTTCCGTAACCCGTAACGAGTTTCAAAATAACAGCCATAAGTTCATAGAACGAACACAACGGGGCCAAATACTATGGAAGAATAAGGGCAACAAAATTTCCCCATACATTACATTACTGGCAAAGCTTGATGCAAGGTTTGCTCAAGCTGCAGTTGATGCACACATGCAAAACTGGACACCATGAAATGCTTTTAATTTTCTCTTATTGTAAACGAGTTTCCGCGCAGGCTTATGCAAACATTCAGTTTTAACAGCAACTTAAGATTTATTACACCTTATCATAAACATCACGGCATATCATTTAATTTCTTATTAGTTAATTTATTCATTAAAAAAGCAATTTTACTAATCCCTACATTTAGAATTCCTCTTCTAAATGTAGTTTACTCAATTCCTATGAAGCAATTAAATTAATTCAGGTGTCATACTGACTTAAGGTTGCATTTAATCAAAGGACAATGAACATCTCCTGGGACATCTCCCAGGACAATATAAATGATTCAATTTGCCCACAAAAACGATTTTTTTATTCATGCACTAAAAATGTCAAAAATCATAAGAATCATAAGAAGAAATCATAATTATCATAATAATAGTCCACATATTGACTTTAAGAAATTATCATAATAATCGCCATAATCGCTGCCTTAAGCAATTTACAAAAATATGTTTCCCTTCTTATGTTTCGTTTGTAATGTATATTCAATATGTGTATTAAGAAATTATCACAATAATCGCCATAATCGCTGCAAAACAATTTACAAAAAATATATTGCCCTTCTTAGGTTTCGTTTGTAATATATATTCAATATGTGAATTAAAAAAAGTAATCATAATAATGCCATAATCGTTGCCTCAAACAATTTACAACAAATATGTTTCTCTTCTTATTTTTGTTTATAATATAATTTCGTTTAATGCCATAATCGTTGCCTTAAACAATTTACAACAAATATGTTTCTCTTCTTATTTTTGTTTATAGTATAATTTCGTTTAATACCATAATCGTTGCCTTAAACAATTTACAACAAATATGTTTCTCTTCTTATTTTTGTTTATAATATAATTTCGTTTAATGCCATAATCGTTGCCTTAAACAATTTACAACAAATATGTTTCTCTTCTTATTTTTGTTTATAATATAATTTCGTTTAATGCCATAATCGTTGCCTTAAACAATTTACAACAAATATGTTTCTCTTCTTATTTTTGTTTATAGTATAATTTCGTTTAATACCATAATCGTTGCCTTAAACAATTTACAACAAATATGTTTCTCTTCTTATTTTTGTTTATAATATAATTTCGTTTAATGCCATAATCGTTGCCTTAAACAATTTACAACAAATATGTTTCTCTTCTTATTTTTGTTTATAATATAATTTCGTTTAATGCCATAATCGTTGCCTTAAACAATTTACAACAAATATGTTTCTCTTCTTATTTTTGTTTATAGTATAATTTCGTTTAATACCATAATCGTTGCCTTAAACAATTTACAACAAATATGTTTCTCTTCTTATTTTTGTTTATAATATAATTTCGTTTAATGCCATAATCGTTGCTTTAAACAATTTACAACAAATATGTTTCTCTTCTTATGTTTGTTTATAATAAAATTTCGTTTAATGCCATAATCGTTGCCTTAAACAATTTACAACAAATATGTCTCTCTTCTTATTTCTTGTTTATAATATAATTTAGGGCTTCTCTTCCAGTCTCACAAACAACATAATGCTTTAATTGCTTTAAGTATTGTAAATCTTGTGCCAAAGTCAAGGTTATTTGAACGTATTGGTAAACGTCGGCTGATTCACCATCAGTAAAATTGCAGACGTGCTAAAATCTTGCAGGTTTCAAGTGAATCATGAGCACAATATTCGGGTATGTTAAATCTCGCCTCTGAGGTCAATCGACGTAAAGTTATTTAAGAGGCTTTAAGAAAACGTTTAAATGCGCTATTATGTTCTAATCTGTTGATGCCTCAAACGCGCCGTCGGATTTTTTCAGTTTAACGAGTGGTTTTGGTTTTATGAAAGCCGCTCAGAAATCTGAGAAACAGACTTGTATTGAATACATTCTTATTATAAATGTATATTATGTATAATTACTCTTGTTTTGTTTCATATATTTTATACATTTATTTACATCTTGTCCAAAATTTTGCAGTTTTAGTGGATTTTGTTGTGAATATTAATAAATTTTCTGAAAAGCAAATTATTTATTAATTATTTATTTGGTTATTTACCAAATAACCACAAACATATGGCCAAGTAATGGCAAATGTTTATTGAGTTATTTTCTGAAAAGCAAATTATTTATTACTTCCTAAAAAACACAAACATATGTTTATTGAGAACTGTTTATTGAGTTATATATTCATTATATTAATATTATATATTCATTTAATATATTCATTAGTTATTATATTACTATGTTCTTACTACTTTAATTTGTCTTTAAAATTCACCACTTGTAGTGATTTTGAAAGAAAAATAAAAGTGGTAAGAACATATTAATATAATAATTAATTATGAATATATATATATATACATATATATATATATATATATATATATATATATATATCAAAGACTACCACATAATTAAGGTAGAAACAATCTTAATGTTTATTGAGTTGTTATTTTATGCAGACCAATATATTTTATGAAATGCAGGTTATTGGAATCAAATAAAATAAAAGTGGTAAACACATAGTAATATAATAATTAATTATTAATATATATCACAGACTACCAATAGTTAAGGTAGAAACAATCCTAATATTAATTGAGTTGTTATTTTATGCAGACCAATATGTTTTATGAAATGCAGTTTATTTGAATCAAATATCTGAAAAAAATATGTAAACTTAAAGAAATAGTTTTTTAGTAAAAGAATATTTTATGGTTACACGATTAATATTTGCTATACTTTTGCCATGCTTTAGTACAATTGGCCATCATGTGCTTCAATTTGCCATAATTTGCCTAGATTTGCTAGATACATTTTATCATGATTTAGTATGATTTGCCATGATTTGTTACTGTTACAATTAACCATGATTTGGCAAAATAATAGACGTATATCACTATTTAAAATGTTTGGTAACTTAATATTATTTATAATTTTTGACGACAGAGTCTTTCTAATGAACTAGATTGCAATTTTTGAAAATTTCTTATAATTACTTTGAAGATTTTCTGTAATTTTTCAATAAAATGATCTGCAATACATAATAGTTGAACTTATAAATATCTCTAGTAGAGTTTTAAGGTCTCCATTTTGTAGTTTTCATAAATTTCTTATAGAATTTTTAAATAACGATTGTAGTTTTCAAATAAAAATGTTTCTGGCGAATCTGATTATAATTTTTAACTATTTATAATAGAATTTCTAGAGATTTTTGGTAATTATTATAGCTTTTTAGAAAGCAACACTTTATGATGAACTAGATTCGAGAATTTCCAGAGATTTTTGGTAATTATTATAGCTTCTTAGAGAAAAATAGGAAACGAGTTTTCGAGTTTTCAAGAGAAATAGTACCTACCCACAAAACTTGTTTACAGTTTTCAAATATTTCTGATATAATTTTCAAAAAACGCTTAGTTTTAGCTTTGTT
This sequence comes from Othius punctulatus, assembly GCA_951805005.1. Lineage (NCBI taxonomy): Eukaryota > Metazoa > Arthropoda > Insecta > Coleoptera > Staphylinidae > Othius > Othius punctulatus. The sequence continues at coordinate 12,565,245 of OX638145.1, forward strand.
TAGTAGTTTTTATTGTTTGGTAACCTAATATTATTTGTCATTTTTGACTGCAGAGTCTTTCTATTAAACTTGATTTCAGTTTTTGTAAATTTCTTATAATTATTTTGAAGATGTTCTGCAATTTTTCAAAAAACTGATCTACAATGCACAGTAGTTGAACTTTTAAATATTTCTAGTAGGTTTGTAAGGTCTTCATTTTGTAGTTTTTAAAAATTTCTTATTGAATTTTCAAAAAACGATTGTAGTTTAAAAAATATATATTTCCGGCGAATCTGATTGGAATTTATAACTATTTCTAATAGAATTTCTAGAGATTTTTGGTAATCATTATAGCTTTCTGGAAAAAAATCTCTATAATAAACTAGATTGGAGAATTTCCAGAGATTTTTTATTATTATTATAGCATTTTAGAAACAAATCTTCATTATGAACTAGATTCGAGAATTTCCAAAGATATAATTAGAATCCATCCAGAATAATTAGAATATAATTAGAATCCAGAGGTAATTATTGGTAATTTTGAGAAAAATTTAAAAAGAAATCCGAGTTTTCTAGAGAAATAGTACCTACCCACAAAACTTGTTTACAGTTTTCCAATATTTCTGGTTGAATTTTCAAAACATGCTTAGTTATAGCTCTGCGTAGTAGTTTTTATGGTTTTCGAACTTAAAATTATTTGTCATTTTTGACTGCAGTGTCTTTCTACTGAACTAGATTACAGTTTATGAAAATTTCTTATTGTTATTTTGTGGATTTTTTGTAATTTTTCAATAGAATGATCTGCAATACACAATAGTTGAAGTTGTAAAAATTTCAAGTAGAGTTTTAAAGTCTTGATTTTGTAGTTTTCGTAAATTTCTTATAGAATATTGAAGAAACGATTGTAGATTTCAAATAAAAAAATATTTTCCAGACACTACTTGCCCTGATTTAGTAAGATTTGCCTCGATTTGCTACAATTTACCATGACTTAGTATGATTTGCCATGATTTATTACAATTTACTATGATTTGGCAAAATAATAGAATTATATCACTATTTAAAATGTTTGGTACATTCAGATTATTTGTAATTTTTAATATTTTTGAGTCTTCTGAACCAGTTACCAGTTTTTGAAAATTTCTTATAATTATTTTGAAGATTTACTGCATTTTTTTTAAAAACTGATCTACAATGCACAATAGTTGAACTTTTAAATATTTGTAGTGTGTTCATAAGGTCTTCATTTTGTACTTTTTATAAATTTCTTATTGAATTTTCAAAAAACGATTGTAGTTTTTACATAAAAATATTTCCGGCGAATCTGATTGGAATTTTCAACTATTTCTAATAGAATTTCCAGAAATTTTTGGTAATTATTATTGTTTGTTAGAAAAAAAAACATTATAATGAACTTGATTCGAGAATTTCCAGAGATATTTGGTAATTTTTATAGCTTTTTTGAGAAAAATAGAAAACTAGATTCGAGTTTTCGAGCTTACAAGAGAAATAGTGCCTACCCACAAAATTTGTTTACAGTTTTCAAATATTTCTTATAGAATTTTCAAAAAATAGCTTTGTTTAGTAGTTTTTATGGTTTGGTAACTTAATACTATTAGTCTTTTTTGACTGTAGAGCTTTTCTACTGAACTAGATTCCGGTTTTTGAAAATTTCTAAATATTATTTTGAAGATTTCCTGTAATCTTTCAATGAAATGATCTGCGATACACAATAGTTCAACTTTTAAATATTTTTAGTAGGTTTTTAAGGTCTTCATTTTGTAGTTTTCATAAATTTGTTATAGAATTTTCAAAAGAATGATTGTAGTTTTCAAATAAAAATGTTTCTGGGGAATCTGATTGTAATTTTTAACTATTTATATTAGAATTTCCAAAGATTTTTGGTAATCATTATAGCTTTCTGGAAAAAAATCTCTATAATGAACTAGATTCGAGAATTTCCAGAGATTTTTTGTAATTATTATAGCTTGTTTGAAAAAAAACATTATAATGAACTAGATTCGAGAATTTCCAGAGATATTTTGTAATTATGGGTAATTTAGAGAAAAATAGAAAACGAAATTCGAGTTTTCTAGAGAAATAGTACCTACCCACAAAACTTGTTTACAGTTTTCAAATATTTCTTATAGAATTATCAAGAAATGCTTAGTTTTAGCTTTGCTTGGTAGTTTTTATGGTTTGGTAAATTAATACTATTAGTAATTTTTGACTGCAGAGTGTTTGTACTAAACTTGATTCCAGTTTTTGAAAATTTCTTATAATTATTTTGAAGATTTTCTGTAGCTTGTCAATAAAATGATCTGCAATACAGAAAAGTTGAACTTTTAAATATTTCTAGTAGAGTTTTAAGGTCTTCATTGTGTAGTTTTCATAAATTTATTATAGAATTTTCAAACAAACTATTTTTTTTTCAGAGATTTTTGATACTTATTATAGCTTGTTAGAAAAACAAAATTTATAATAAACTTGATTCAGAATTTCCAGAGATATTTGGTAATTATTACAGCTTTTTTAGTTTTCTCTAAACTAAGAAAACTAGAAAACTAGATTCGAGTTTTCAAGTAAAATGATACCTACCCACAAAACTTGTTTACAGTTTTCAAATATTTCTGATATAATTTTTTTTAAATGCTTAGTTTTAGCTTTGCTTAGTAGTTTTTATGGTTTGGTAACCTAATATTATTTATCATTTTTGACTGCAAAGTCTTTCTACTGAACTAGATTCCAGTTTTTGAAAATTTCTTAATATTATTTTGAAGATTTTCTGTAATTTTTCAAAAAAACTAATCTGCAATGCACAATAGTTGCATTTTTAAAAATTTCTTGTACTTTTTACACATACAAATTATTTCTGGAAAATCTGATTGGAATTTTCACCAATTAGTTACAGAAATTAAAAAATAATTTTTAATTTTTATAGTTTTTCACTGAGATATTCTGTCCAGTGAACTAGATTCGAGTTCTTATACATTTCGTATACAACTTTGTATTCATTATTTGTAATTTTTCAACGAGAATTGCTTGACAGTAAATAAAATTGAGTTTTTAAATATTGCTTAGGAAATTTTCATAGATTTTGGGTAATTTTTCAATAAAAATGACTTGCTTGAAACAAGATTCAATACCTTTTCAACTTCAACTTCAAACTGATCACATTTAAGTTTGCTATAGTCATTATCAATTTAGCATTAATCAAAACCATGTTGGCATTGAACATATTCATGTTATCATTATTTAATATCAACATAGTTTTGATGAATACCAAACTGATAATGATTAATGCCAATTTGACTGTGATTAGTGCCAAGTAGAAGATGAAAAGGTATAGCTTTTTATTTTTTTTAATAAAAATTCATAGATTTTTTGTTTAATATCAATAAAAATGAGTTGCCAGTAAATAATGTAGAACAAAATTTACAATGCATTGCCAGCTTATACAGGATGTCCAAAAAGTTGCCAGTAGGAAAGATTGGAGTTTTTAAATATTCCTTAGTAAATTCTCTTTTTTTTTCTGAAATTTTCAATAGAAATGGTTTGATAGGAACATGATTTTAATTTTTAAATATTTCTTTTAAAATTTACATAGCTTTTGGTTATTTTTCAATAAAAATGATTTGCTCGAAACGAGATTGTAGTTTTTGAATATTTTTTATAAAAATTCATAAATTATTTGTAAGTTTTCAATAAAAATGAGTTGCTAGTAAACAATGTAAAACATAATGTTACAATATATTACCAGCTTATATACAGTGTTCAGAAAGTTGAAAGTAAAAAAGATTAGAGATTTTAAATATTTCTTAGAAAATTTTTATAGATTGTTTTTGTAATTTTTCAATAAAAGTGGTTTGATGAGAACCAAGATTTTAATTTTTAATTATTTCTAATAAAATTTACATAGCTATTGGCTATTTTTCAATAATAATGATTTGCTTAAAACAAGATTCTAGTTTTTAAATATTTTTATAAGAGTTCATAGATATTTTTTAATTTTTCAATAAAAATGAGTTGCCGGTAAATAATGTAAAACAAAATGTTACAATGTATTACCAGCTTATACAGGGTGTCCAGAAACTTCTTGCCAAACAGAAACACTAAAAAAAAATGTTCTAATAATAATGGTGTGTTCTCGAAACAATACTTTATACCTTTTCAACTTCAACTTGGCACTAATCACATTCAAGTTTGCAGTAATCATTATCAATTTGACATAAATCAAAACCCTGTTAGCATTAAACAAATTCTGATAATGATTAAGGTCAACTTAACTGTGATTAGTACTAAGGTGAAGTAGAAAAAGTATAGTTTTCAAATATTCTTATACCAAAATTCATACATATTTTTGCAATTTTGCAACAAAAATGAGTTTCCAGTAAACAATCTAAAACAAACTATTACAATGCATTACCAGCTTATACAGGGTGTCCAGAAAGTTTCCAGTAACAAAAGATTCTACTTTTTAAATATTCCTTAGAAAATGTTCCAAGATTGTTTTTGTAACTTTTCATTGAAAATGGTTTGATGGAAGCAAAATTCTAATTTTAAAATATTTCTTATAAAATTTTCATAGATTTTTGGTAATTTTTTTATAAAAATGATTTGCTCGAAACAAGTTTAAAGTTTTGAAATCGTCGATGTATAAATTTATAGATTCTTTGTAATTTTTCTATGAAAATGAGTGGCCGGTAAACAATGTAAAACAAAATGTCACAATGCATTACCAGCTTATACAGGGTGTCCAGAAAGTTTCCAGTAACAAAAGATTCGACTTTTTAAATATTCCTTAGAAAATTGTGATAGATTGTTTTTGTAATTTTTCAATCAAAATGGTTTAATCGAAGCAAGATTTTAATTTTTAAATATTTCTTATAAAATTTCCAAAGCTTTTGGTTATGTTACAATAAAAATGATTTGTTCGAAACAAGAGTCTAGTTTTTAAATACTTTTATAAAAATTCATAGATTCTTTGTAATTTTTCAATAAAAATGAGTTGCTAGTAAACAATGTAAAACAAAATGTTACAATATATTACGAGCTTATACAGAGTGTCCAGAAAGTTGCCAGTAAAAAAGATTAGAGTATTTAAATATTCCTTAGAAAATTTTCATAGATTGTTTTTTGTAATTTTTCAATGAAAATGGTTTGATGGAAGCAAAATTCCAATTTTTAAATATTTTTTACAACATTTTCATAGATTTTTTGTAATTTTTCAACAAAAATGAGTTACTAGTAAAGAATGTAAAACAAAATGTGACAGTGTATTAAAACCTTATACAGGGTGTCCAGAAACTCTCCTTCCAAACAGAAATGGTCATACTAGACGTCATTTTATGTAAATTTAACCTAAATTACCTTAATAAAAAATGCTTCCTACGGGCGACATACATTAGAGAAGTTAATGAGCAGATATTTTAAATAAGAGTCATTTTACCTTTCTAAGACAACAGAAATAGCAATAACTTTTTGAAATCAAAATAATAATTTTGCTTAAATCGACATGAAATGACTTCTAGTATGTAGAATTTTCGTTTATATTAGATTCTTTGTAATTTTTTAGTAAAATGAGTTGCTAGTAAACAATGTAAAACAAAATGTTACAATGTATTACCAGCATATACAGAGTGTCCAGAAACTCTTCTGCCAAACAGAAATGCCACATACTAGATGTGATTTTATGTCAATTTAACCTAAATTGCCTTAATAAAAAATGCTTCCTAAGGCCAACATACATTAGAAAAGTTAACGAGCAGCCATTTTGAATAAGAGTTATTTTGCCTTTATAAGACAACATAAATGATGACAATAACTTTTTGACAATGATGACAATAACTTTTTATTAAAAATAATAATTTAGGTTAAATTGACATGAAATTTCATTGTCTAGTCTAGTATGTAGAATTCCCGTTTGGCAGGACACTTTAAGGTCTTATTTTCTTCTTATGTTTATTTTTGTTGTAATTTAGTTGATTTTTATTTATTTTTTGGAATATGTATGTAGCTTTCTGCTAATAAATATTTTTATTATTAAATATCTTATATTTTGGAAACAACAGTGATTTGAAAAAAAAAGTTTTCATTTAATTTTACCTTGCTTAATATGCTAATAAATTTATGCCACGAAGTTGTGGGGAACACCTAATATATGTTTGTAACGAGTTGTACTTTTACTGTATTTTTGATTTTGTTATATGTATGTAATTCCATAATTTACTACATATGTTACTATGTATTATTTTTACAATTTTGACTAGTTTAAACGTTTTCTGTACAACCACACAATTAAATATTATTATTATTATTAATTTGGAGTATCATTAATCGATAAATAAATGCAATAAGATTCTACCAGTACTACGTACCTATTACAATCATTCTATGTTTTGTATATTATTTTAACTATTTTGATACGTGCAAATATTTTCTGTACTAACACAGAATTAAATATTATTATTATTATTATTAATTTGAAGTATCATTAATGGATAAATCAATGCAATAAGATTCTCCCAGTATTACGTACTTACTACAATCACCCCATTCTATATTTTGTACTTAATTGATTATTAAACGTAAGGCCCATGCTCAACTGAATTCACCCTTCCTGTCTGATGTTTTGTACTCTGCATGCTTATTGAGCGTAACACCCTAGTTCTCATACCGAACTAACTCTATGTTGGGGCGAAATTTAACATAAAAAATATATTGTGTTCTACATGAAAAATTATTTTTCTTTTCTTTTCTACACCGGCTTTATTTTTTTCATTCCCTATACTTAGAGTACGTATTTCAGGTTGATCAATTTTGTTTTATTCCAATATTTAAAATCCAAGCCTGTTTTCTTAATTTTGTTATAACTGACGTTGTTTTGAATGGTAACTAGATGCATTCTGCACATTGATATAATATATATTTTTTTTTTCAAATGTTACATATTGAAAATGTCATGTTGTTGAAAACATATGAAGGGGTTTCATGTTATGCTGAAATTTTGCAAATGATGCCCATTTTCGCACTTATTTTTTTCTAAGCCCTTTTTTAATCTTTTGTGCAGAATATTTCGATTGTGCTTTTTACTTGCTCAGTGAAAGTAGAGATGCCTGTTCTCTGCTGAAATTGGTGCTCTCTGTTTGGTGTTCACAGTGCGTCACAGTCACAATGGCAATTTCGTGTCGGATCCTTGGAGCGTGGGCGCAGTGGCGGAGGCTGAGCAAATGCCCGGGCCGGATGGCGGTCAATACAGGTTACTCAGTTGCTCATTGGCTCCTCGCTGGCGTAGCTGTCACAGTGATGTAGTGTCTGGATGCTGCAAGAGAATGGGATCCGCAGAGCCGGGTTCACACAGGCACAATCCCAGCCGGAGATTCGCGCACAGAGAGGAGCACACACGTGCGAAACGGGTCCATTTTTCCACGCACGTTTCGCGACTTCGCGTTTTTTCATCTCCGCATGCAAAGAGGATGCCCTTTGTACGTGGATGCGTTTCTGAAAGGTGCGATTGCAGGAGTGTAATTACCGGGGAGCGAGGACACGTCTTTTCATTTAGACTTATCGCGTTTGTCTGATACGAGCACGTCTGAAGACAGCTGAGAGGCTGTAAACCCATATAACCTCACCGTCGGCAGCTGCCCAAGGAATTTGTTACCTAGGTGCTAATTACCAAAGGCGACGCTCCGTCCTTTTCGGCGAAGCTCCCCACGATCCACCATGCCGGCCGTCGCGAAGCGGATTTATTGTCAGCGCCGATAAAGGCCCGCATAAATTATAAATAGCGTGTTACATCCGTTTTGGTCGTAAATTACGGCTGCGAAGAGCCAATTAAATTTAATTTACCTGTCCCGCTTGGAACGCCGTCAAGAGTTTCCACGAGGAGGAATGCGCGAAAAGCGCGCATTAAGGGGGAGGCACGCCAGCGATGCAGCAATAAACCCGGAGGAATTCGCTGCATTGTGAAATCGTAAACCCACAGGAACATGCCGTCTGGAGCGCCATTTACGATCACGAAAATCTCGGTTCCTGGAAGCAGCTAGCGCTACAGAAACCCCCAACCCTCCACCCACACCGGATCGATCTAATAACGACATTCGCGCCGGTTTATCCGGGGAAACCCCGTATCCCACCCCCATAAAAGCCCCCGCCTAAAGGCCACCGCCCGTGGGGCAGTGCCCTTTTTGCTTCTAAATGTCGCAGGCTGCCTCTGATTATCGTCCTCACATTCGCGAAATCTTTGCCTTCACTCAATTGTAAAGGAACTCATTACCCGGTGACTGTGGGGGGCAGTGCCCCTTTTGCCACTAAACGTCGCAGGCTGCATCCCCGCATACCGATTAGCATCACATTCGCGAAATCTTCTCCTTCGCTCGATTCTAAAGAAAGTAATTACCCTGTGACTGTAGCTCGCTTGGAATCAGGGTTTTTAATGCCCTCCCGGGTTTTAAGACTGCCACCGAATTCCTGACGCGGGTAAACATTTACATAAATCTCCCCGAATCCCGAAGGGTTGGCTCGGTTTAATTACCAACGAGAACGCGAGCGGGGGGGCATTAAAAAAGTTCCACTCCGGGCGAGCCGTAAAAGCGGATAGTCTTACCGAATTCCAAGACACATTAAAACGCATCCTGAACCAAGCCGAGCACAATCTTGCTGTCGTAGAAATAAATAATACAAGTCTTATGTACAATAAAGATATGCAATCATGTTAAAACAGCAATGCGTTGATGTTAAAAAAACATCAATATAAACTTTTTATAAATAACAAGACAAACATCTCTCATTATAGTTATTAACGTCATTATCGTCATATGCAGCAAATAACGGATGCATGTTGAAGTTTTTAAACCGAGGCGAATCGGAGCATGGCCTAGCACAGCCGAGGTTTATAAACTTCAACCAAGTCTGTTGTCATTAAAACGCATCCTGAACCAGGCCAAGCACAATCTTGCTGTCGAAGAAATAAATAAAACAAGTCTCATGAACAATAAAGATGTGCCATCATATTAAAACAGTCAATGCCTTGATGTTAAAAAAAATCAATATAAACTTTTTATAAATAACAAGAGAAACATCTCTCATTGTAGTTATTAACGTTATTAGGCCGATATGCAGCAAATAACGGACGCAGGTTGAAGTTTTTAAACCGAGGCGAAGCGAAGCGTAGCATAGCACAGCCGAGGTTTATAAACTTCAACCAAGTTTGTTGTCATTAAAACGTATCCTGAACCAAGCCAAGCACAATCTTGCTGTCGTAGAAACAAATAAAACAAGTCTTATGAACAATAAAGATATGCAATTATATTAAAACAGTCAATGCGTTGATATTAAAAAAAATCAATATAAACTTTTTATAAATAACAAGAGAAACATCTCTCATTAACGCGGTAATGTAAAATAAAATCAATATTTCAGACTACAATCAAGTAGTCAGAAATATTAATATTTTATAATTATTAAGAGAACATATTTCATTGACGCATATGAGTAAAAAAAATCAATATTTCAATATAATCAGAAATATTTTCTTTTTTTAATAGCATTTTTGGGCTGCTCACCCATCTGCCACAAAATATTTTCTTAATTATTACTTTATTATTAGAAACGTGTGCTATAGATATATAGATAAATAGATAGATAGATAGATAGACAGATAAATAGATAAATTATTTATTTCACGTAGCCATATTCATTACATGGATGTAATGTGTCGTGATAAAATAATATACAAACAATATAAAACACAAATACAAATACAAAACATAAAACATAAATACAAATACAAAACATAAAACACAAAATGCAAAATTAAAATAAAGAACAAAATATACATGTAACAACATACGATATGCGGAATTTTTCATTAGCAGAAGTAAAAAGGCAGAAGCAAGAAGAGAAAAAAAAACATCAATGTTGTAGTTTATTAAATTCCTCCACACTGTAAAGACATCGTTCTAGGAGCCAATTTTTGTTTTTTTTAAAATAAATTTAATGATTTGTGATTTTTTTTAATTCTAGAGAGAGCATATATCAAAACATATATCAACGTCTAGCAGGTCAATGTTTAAATATTTTATATTTCAATCTAATGGGTCAAAGATGGGACAACTCGTTATAACAACCATATTTTGTTTTCTTGAAGGATTATCAGAATCAATATTTTGAACATATAAATTCTTGACAGAATAGTTATCTTAAGAAGATTTGAAGATAAATCTTCTGCTTTTTTAAAGAATTATCAGCATTATTCTTTTGAGCATAACAATTCTGGGCAGCATAATTACCTTCAGAAGATATGCAGATACTTTCGTGGAAACTCTTAAAGTGCTCTTAAACATTGCACTGAAAATTTTAACATTTTCAGCATGAATTTAAAAGTTTAGTGGCAATAACATTGATTTTACTGGAAATAGTGAAATTTTCGTGGAAACTCTTAAAGTTCTTATCGAAAATTAAGTATTATAATTAAAATTTAGCAATATTCGATGGAAACAGCAAATTTTTCATTGGAAATTAAAGACAGTACTGAAAATTATAAACCTCTCAGCATACATTTAATATGTTGTTAGAAACAGCAGAATTTTTAATGAAAAGTGCAAAATGTTTATTGGAAATGATCTAATTTTCATAAAAACAAAGAAAAACAAGAAATCGCACTTAAAAATTACAAATTTTGACAGAAAATGGCAAGAAATTGATTGTACATTAAACATTGCACTGAAAATTTTAACATTTTCTTTAAAATTTTAGTGGCAATAACATAGATTTTACTGGAAATAGAGAAATTTTCGTGGAAACTCTTAAAGTGCTTATCGAAAATTATGTATTTTAATTGAAAATTAACAATATTCGATGGAAACGGCAAAATTTAATGGAAATTAAAGACAGTACAGAAAATTATAAAATTCTTAGCATACATTTAATAAGTTGTTAGAAACAGCAGAATTTTTACTGAAAAGTGCAAAATGTTTATTGGAAATGATCCATTTTTCATTAAATTAAAGAAAAACATGAAATCACACTTGAAAATTACAAATTTTGACAGAAAATTGCAAAACAATTATTGTAAATTAAACATTGCACTGAAAATTTTAACATTTTCAGCATGAATTTAAAATTTTAGTGGCAATAACATTGAAAATTAGCAACATTCGATGGAAACGGCAAAATTTTCATTGGAAATTAAAGACAGTACTGAAAATTATAAAATTCTAAGCATACATTTAATATGTTGTTATAAACTGCAGAATTTTTACTGAAAAGTGCAAAAGTTTATTGGAAATGATCCATTTTTCATAAAAACAAAGAAAAACATGAAATCGCACTTAAAAATTACAGATTTTGACAGAAAATGGCAAGAAATTGATTGTACATCAAACATTGCACTGAAAATGTTAACATTTTCTTTAAAATTTTAGTGGCAATAACATAGATTTTACTGGAAATAGTGAAATTTTCGTGGAAACTTTTATAGTGCTTATCAAAAATTATGTATTATAATTGAAAATTAGCAATATTCGATGGAAACGGCAAAATCTTGATTGGAAATTAAAAACAGTACTGAAAATTATAAAATTCTCAGCATACATTTAATATGTTGTTAGAAACAACAGAATATTTACTGAAAAGTGCAAAATGTTTATTGGAAATGATCCAATTTTCATAAAAACAAAGAAAAACAAGAAATCGCACTTCAAAATTACAAATTTAGACAGAAAATTGCAAAAAATTGATTGTACATTAAACATTGCACTGAAAATTTTAACATTTTCAGCATGTATTTAAAATTTTAGTGGCAATAACATAGATTTTACTGGAAATAGTGAAATTTTCGTGGAAACTTTTATAGTGCTTATCAAAAATTATGTATTATAATTGAAAATTAGCAATATTCGTTGGAAACGACAAAATTTTGATTGGAAATTAAAGACAGCACTAAAAATTAAAAAATCTCAGCATAAATTTAATATGTTGTTGGAAATAGCAGAATTTTTACTGAAAACTGCAAAATATTTACTGGAAACGAAGAAATGTTCACAACAACAAAGTAAATTTGAAATTGCACTTGAAAATTACAAATTTGTATAGAAAGTTGCGAAATTTTTATTGAAAATTAAACATGGCAGAAAAATTATAAATTTTAAGCATTAGTTTAAAATTTCTCCGGCAGTTGCAATTTTTTTACTGGAAAAGAAAAAAAAATCCATAGGTGCTTATTATTGTTCCTATTTTTTGTTTCTTCTATAGAAGAACTAACCTGAAAACATGGAAGTATAAATTTTTGTTATGGAATTAGATGGCTTACATGAAAAAAAACTTTTAAAAATATATTTTTTACGACAGTGCGTAAACTAAGTTTTTGAGCACTATTCACACTGCTTAAAATAATACTTTTTTAATTATTTTTTAAATGATACAAGTACGTATCATTTAAATATCAACTGTGCACAAATATCAACTGTGCATAAAAATGTTTTATGCACTTTCATGCTGTTTTCTTGAAAGATTCTGAAAGACCATTCTTTTGCATATGTAAATTCCCAGCAGCATAGTTACCTTCTGAAATTCTGCAGGGGAAAATTCTGTTTTCCTGAGCAAAACTATTACAAAACTTGAAGCACAAACTGTGGAACTTTTTGAATCTATTGAATTGATTGAAAACTATGAAAACAAAATGAGCAAAGTCAACGGTACTATTGGAGAAAAACAAAATATTACTATATATTATTATTGTTATTACTCTTCGGGATACGATTTTTCTAGTCAAAAATTACCTACTTTAATGATATCTCCAAATTTGAATTTCCGAAAATACATCTAGTCATTGAGAAATGAGTCCGCTGCTTTTGGAATTACAGTGCCACTGATTTCCGATGGATTGTTCTTGAATATATTCTAATTTAACGAAATATTTCGGCAATTTTCCAATCAAAGGGGTCAAAGATGGTACAACTTGTTTCGAAATTCGGAAGTCATTACTCTTCGAGATAAGAATTTTCTAGTCGAAAATTTGCTGCTTTAATGATACCTCCAAATTTGAATTTTTAAAAAAACATCTGGTCGTTGAGAAATGAGTCAGCTGTTTTTGGCCACTAATATATTGTTTTGGAATATATTATTTTTAACGAAATATTTCGGCATTTGAAGATAGATATCTCAAAAATGTCTTGTGATTGAGATAAGAGAGCTATTCTTGGAATCAGGGGGCACTTGTTCTTGATTTGATTTCACTTTACACGTATTTGACTGCTTGGAGCATATTATGTCGAAAAAAATAATGCAATTTTAATTTTGTTCGTATCACACTGTAATGTCTTATGGTATGGTGACTATAGTTTCGACAGTCGAACAGTAAAAAAAACATATAAAGTCGAATGATTCTGAGGGTATCGTGATCCAGGCACTGGTTTTCAAGATCAGATTTCTCAAGAATAAAATCTAAAAGTACTTCAGAAGCTTATTTAATTTAAGAATTTAATTTCTGAAAGAATTCTCGCTAGAAGATGATCTATTGAGAATCGAATCTATTGAGATTTGTTTTTCGGAGATATTCAATTGTAACAAAATCATCCCGGCATTTGAAGATATATATCTCAAGTACCTACTCCTAAAAATTGCAGTTTTTGAGAATCTGTTGTTTATTTTCATTATTTTTTAACAGTTTTATCCTTCTTTACTAATCGAAGCTAAAATATGTCTAATAAACTTCACAGTTTCAATAATTAAGGCTCGATATGTTTTCTATTTCTTGGATTCTGTTAATTGAAGTTTGTTTTGTTATCTGAAACTAACTAGATATCTTCACATTGCTTCATTGCCTATTTCACTTCTCTTACGTAGGCACAGATTTGAAAAATATAGAATAAAAAATTATAATTTATAAGTTCTACATTAAAATATATATTCTTCCACATTTTTACATTTGCCCTTTTAAAAACAATTATTTTTGAAAATTCTTTCGCAAAACACTTCAAATACTGCCAGGGCACAGTTTTGACGTGCTTAATAACTATTTTTTTAGATGAATGCACAAATTTTAAAAGAGAAAATTATAATGTACAACTTATACATTAACAGTATATATTTTCCATATTTTTTCTTTTATGTTTCCAAAGAACCACGATTTTTTGAAAATAGTTTCGCTAAAAACTTCAAATACAGCCAGGGTACAATTTTGACGGCTTGATAATAAATTTTTAGATGAAGGTACACATTTTTGAAAATTTTAGGAAAAGAAAATGTTTGTCAATTAAAGAGAGATAGAGAGATATAATTTTTCAGTTCTTATATTAAGAGTATATATTTTTCTACATTTTTCCTTTTACCTTTTTAAACCATTATTTTTGAAAATACGAATCGCAAAAAACTTCTTCTATTAATTCTATAATATGCAAATAATATGTAATATATGTAAATGTAATTTATATTGATCTTTTTGACGTTCCTCTTATTTCCACTGTAAAATGTGCCTTTAAGAAAGAAATAAATATTATTATTATTATTATTATAATGCTTAATCCTTGAATTGCAAATTTCGAAAATTGGCTCATCCCTGGGAGGATTCAAAATTGCCGTTTTTTGCTTTGCTTGGACGTATAGACCGATATTTTATAGGCGAGAAAAACTCATATTTCGTTTTCACACTAGTCAAAGAGTATTTTCGGAGCATTTCGAAATTTGCTATTGATTTAAGTATTTAGATAAAGCACACATTATAGAAAATTTTGGAAACAGATAATTATAAATGTTGAGTTCTACATTTCTACATTAAGGTCCAGTTGAACGATTGTGGGTTATCTTTGATTGTGGTTTTTTTTTCGTGGTGGAACTTAAGAGGAAGTACTTTAATCTCAAGTCAGTGAAAGATGAGAAACGAATCTATTACGATTCGTTTTTCAAAGATATTAAATTGTAACAAAATCATCTCGGCATTTGAAGATATCTTAAATTATTTTTGTCAAAGCTGCTACTACTACCAAATAATCTCAAGAACCTTTAAGTGCAAAGAACTGAGAGCCATATTTTGGAATCAAAGGGCCACTGACTGGATATAGAGTTTTTCGAAATCTTATATTTTAACGAATTTTCTGATATTTGAAGACATCTCTACACGAGTAAACTAAGAGGTGATTTTTTAATGAAATAAAATTTAAAATAAAAATTAATATAAAATAAAAAATAAAACTATTGGTTCTCCAGATATTTTTTTATTAAAAAATTGGCTAATAGGTATAGAAAGTTTCGGCATCACGATCCGACCACTGGTTCTCCAGATTTCTTTTCTTTTCAAAGTTTTTATTTTATAATTCAATGAAATGTGAAGTTCTTAGACACCTCAGAAAACTTTCAAATTTAAGAATAAAATTTTCAAGACAGTATTTTTTCAAAACATGGAAACCTTCGGTTCTTGAAATTTATATATTTTTTTTTAATATTCTGGTTGAATGAAATCATCTTGGTATTTAGAGATGGATATCTCACGAATCTCTGGAAGCTGTGAGACAAGACAGCTCTCTATGGAAACAGGCTTTTGAAAATTGAGATATTATTTATTATTTATTTATTCCTTTGCCATCTACTTTCAGTGTAAGGTAATGAGATAACATGCTGTTTCAAACATATTTCCATATACTATAACTAATAACCATCGCAAAGTATTAGTTTTCAAACATATTTCCATATTAAATTGAAACTATATGTGGATACTACTTTCCATATGCTATAGCTAATACCCGTCGCCTAGTATTATTTTTATATTTTAATAATATTCTGCCTGAAATAATGCATGAAACATATCGCTGTTTACTATGGACCATCGCCAAGTATTATTTTTGTTAATTTTAATGTTTTGTCCATTATAAATTAATTATCTGATTTTTGACATTTCAAACATTCTACCTGAAATAATGCTTTTTTTCCAATATATGATCTCGTGATCATTGGAATCGGGATGGATCCTCCCGATTCCAATGATCACGATCATATATTGAAAAAAAGGCATTATTTCAGGTAGAATGTTTCAAATGTCATAAATTGGTCTAGTGACGTGCCTCTAAGGCTGATTGGAGCAAATCACAAAATCCGAAATTTTTCGGATTTATTTTTTAGTCGATTTGATTATTCCTCATCACTGGGTAACGAGTAAGGCTAATGAGGTACGGTAATAGGCACTTTTCGTACTTCTTAAATTTCCATCGTCAGCTCTCCTCGGTTTCCAGTTTTCTGGTATCACACCGTTCATATTGAATGTAATGAATTTTATGCGCGGATTTATAACGGAACGGCAGTAACTCTTAATGTGTTTTGATGATAAATACTAATACACATAAACGCGGATCGTAAAAACGGCCGCATTTATACGAATGCCTCGGCATTGGGCGCCTCCGATCGGATTGGATTCGGAATTTTTACAACTGCTAATATAATCTATTCCATCAGCAATAATTTCCACACGAAATGACAATAATATAATAAACAAGCTACACTTTTTTTGCGCAGAACAAC
Source organism: Othius punctulatus (assembly GCA_951805005.1). Lineage (NCBI taxonomy): Eukaryota > Metazoa > Arthropoda > Insecta > Coleoptera > Staphylinidae > Othius > Othius punctulatus. The sequence continues at coordinate 12,581,733 of OX638145.1, forward strand.
TTCATCCAAATAACACACTTAGGAGGATATTAAGAATTTGATGCAATCAAATTTTTACTGCTGCTAACGTAATTTTCAATCGATAACAATTTCGACTCCTAATGTGATGCATTCGTAAGGTTTTAGGACCAAACATATTCGTCTAATTATCGTGGTAGTATTTTGTGTTAATAAGATTAAAATACTATTATTATAGATAATAGAATATCTATAGATTATAGACATTTAATGTGTTTTTCTTCTGTAAGTAGTTTTCCTTCTTTGTTTTTAATTGTTGTCATTGCCACATTCTTATCCTTTCGTAGGCTTTTGATTGTTTTGTAGAACACCTGATAATGAGCCAATGTGTCCTTCAGCCATACAATATGCGTGTATTGAGTTAAGGCTTGTTGCACTAAAAATATGGCCCAATCTCTAGAATACCTAAAAATGGACCCCCAATGACGAATGGTAAGTTTTAGTTTCAAACTACAAAAAAAAACCACCTGTACATATTTCAGGCTCGAACTTAATCGTTTTTAACTCTAATTGATGCATGCTAATGATTCATAACTATTATGACAACTATTATTATGCATTATTATTATGCTAATGATGCATTACTATTATGACAATTATTATTATGAATTATTATTATGCTAATGATGCATGCTAATGATGCATGCAATATTTATGATACCATATTTGTTGATAATAAAAGTAAATAACATTATTATACCATGCTATAAGTTTTTCTGGAGGTTACTAATTAATAAGGTTAATAAAATTATTATTGGAGTTTAACTGTCTATATTCAACCAGTTACAATAAAAGTTAATTGGAACTTGAGGCTTATCATATCAGTAATAATTAGACTAAATTGCTGCAATCTAAATTATTACCAATTACCTAGCAATAGCATTTCTGAAACGTAATACTTTCAAATATTATTAGAGTAAATTGCTACAATCTAAATTTTTACTGATTAATAATACGAAGTTTATTAACTGGCAGTAGGAGATTGTATTTCTGCTCTCTGAATTATTATTATGTACTTAATAATACGATATTAATTGTCCACTAACAAGATTAGTTCAACGAATGTCTGGCCTCCAAATGTATTTAATATTGGATGAGTTCTATCGCAAAGCAAAAGACGATTAAATTTTAACTATAATGTGGCGCACGTTTTCATATAAATAAAGTATGTCACATCCTCAATAAAGGATACTCTTCCTTCTGAGCCACGCGTTTATATATTCACGTCGCGAAGTTCGGAATTATCCTGAATATTATGTGCTGAAATTCGATTAACTTGAGAGCTTTAAAGTGTGCGCTCGGGCATTAAAATCCAGTTTGCAAGTTTCATCTTCATTTATTATGCAGGCGAAGTTTGCCACCTTTTCAGACGTTTCAGGGAATATTCAGTTAGAAAATTAGCGTTAGCAGCTGAAATAGGCTGTCGGCGTTGTGAAATAAACGAAATATAATAATTAGGAATTATAATTATTTTTCAGCTTCATGTCAAGTTCTTTTATCGCAAAGAAATAATAATAATTATAAATATTTTTAAGCTTCATATCTGTAATCAGTCTAATAAAAAACAATTTTTAATATATTTTAAGCCATTTGATGCGTATCATAAAGAAATATTAATAATTATAATTATTTTTAAGCTTCATATCTGTAATCAGTCTCATAAAAAACAATTTTTAATAGATTTTAAGCCGTTTGATGGTTTTAATTTCATAGTGTGTTTTAATTTAAAGTAACTTTACTGAAGAACTGAAGAAGAATTTTAAGTTCCATCTGAGTTGAAATACATTTGCTGCTTAGTTTCATAATGATGATAAAGTTTGCTGCATCTTGAAGTTACATACTAAAGTCAGATTTATCTTATCTAATGATATATCATTACTATAACTTTAGGCTAACGCAGAGTTCTAAAGTTATTTAATTCTTATATTATATATACACAAAAACATAATAATATAAAGCCAGCTTTAACTGAATTCCATCTGAGTTGAAATACATTTGCTGCTTAGTTTCATAATGATGATAAAGTTTGCTGTATCTTGAAGTTACATACTAAAGTCAGCTTTATCTTATCAAATGATATATCATTACTATAACTTAAAGTTAACGCTCAGTCTAAAAGTTATTTAAAACTTATATCATATATACATAAAAACATAATAATATAAAGTCAGCTTTAACTAAATTACTGATATAACATAAATATAGTCTAAAAGTTATTTAAAACTTACATCAAATATACATAATATACATAAAAACATATTACTATAAAGTCAGCTTTAACTAAATTACTAATATAACATAACTATAGTCTAATAGTTATTTAAGACTTACATCAGATATACATAATATACATCAAAACATAATACTATAAAGTCAGCTTTAACTAAATTACTGATATAACATAACTATAGACTTAAAGTTATTTAAAACTTACATCAGATATACATAATATACCTAAAAACATAATAATATAAAGTCAGCTTTAACTATTTACTGATTTAAAATAACTATAACTTTAGGTTAATGCTGAGTTACAAAATATTTGATTGAATTAAATTATTAATATAATTTTATTTGATTACATATGGATTGTTGAGATTTAATTTAAAGCTACTTTACTCAATAACTTGCCTTGAGTCATTTTAAGTTAAGCTTGCCTTAGGCCCGTATCTATAGTCCGTACTTGAGCATGAGTTCGACTCAAGTCGAATATTTGCGTATATTTGGTTGCGTTTGGTGCATAAGCGATTATTGAAAATATGCAACCAAATATACGACTTGAGTCGAAGTCAAGCTCAAGCACAGACTATAGATGCGGACCTAAGAGTAATTTTAAGTTAAGCTTGCCTTAGAGTCCTTTTAAGTTAGGCTTGCCATAGAGTCATTTCAAGTTGACTCTATCACCATTATCGAAACAAGCGTAAAAATACTAATATGAATATTTATTTAAAGTCGACATTATGAAATGAAGCTTGTACAGCTTGAATTGTCGAATTTCAGGTGTAGTGGGCAGGTGCATACAAGTAAACAAAATTCTTGTCGCTAATAAAGCCGCAAAACAAGCTGGGCGAAGAGGGAACAATAAATGTCTGTTCACTTAAGCAAGCCGAGCAAAAAATGCACCCAAAACGCTGCACGGTAGTTTAAACGCGGCGTTTTTACAATTAAATAAACAGGTTGATTTATGTGCGCACTAACAATTTAATTACACGCAATTAAATCACGTGGATCGGCGTAATTAACGCGATATTAACTTAGACATAAAATCGAGCCTTCATTTTAGCTCTGAACTTTTCTGTGATTTACGCCTCGTACCTTTGGCATGAATTAAATCGCAAGGACTGTCGTAAATGTAACAATGTTTACGTACTTTCAGGCGTAACTAAACTTTTTCTGCAGAAAGCTCTTCACGACAGAATAAAATTGCTTAGAATGCTACTGTCAATTTAATATTAAATGATAAATCAATAAATCTAATATTAAATATATAATAAAACAATTTCAGTAATAGAGTTAACCTAACCTAACCTAACCTACTTTTGATTTTCTCACTTATTTAATACTGAAACTTTGTCAAATTTACAGGAGAATTAGCTTCAAGTGTACTGTACACGATTCTGATATCAAATTTGCAAATAATAAATTTTCAGAAATTTCAGTAATAGCTAACCAATACTTGTCAATGCAGACAGTTATATATTTGATTTTCTCCCTTATTTAATACTGAAACTTTGTCAAATTTAAAGCAGAATTAGCTTCAGGTGTACTGTACATGAATCTCATATCAAATTTGTAAATAATAAATTTTCAGAAATTTCAGTAGTAGCTAACCCATCCTTGTCAATGCAGAAAGTTACATATTTGATTTTCTCCCTTACTTAATACTGAAACTTTGTCAAGGTTTCAGCAGAATTAGTTTCAGGTATTCTGTATACGAATAAAATAACAAATTTGCAAATAATAAATTTTCAGAAATTTCAGTAGTAACTAACCAATACTCGTCAATTCAGAAAGTTATATGTTTAATTTTGTCCCTTATTTAATACTGAAAATTTGTCAAATTTTCAGGAGAATTATTTTCTGATGTACTGTACACGAATCTAATATAAAATTTGCTAATTATAAATTTTCAGAAATTTCAGTAATAGCTGACCCATACTTGTCAATGCAGAAAGTTATATGTTTCGTTTTTTTCCTTATTTAATATTGAAACTTTATCAAATTTTAAGGAGAATTAGTTTCAGGTGTACTGTCGACGAATCTAATACTAAATTTGTAACTAATGAATTTTCTGAAATTTCAGTAATAGCTAACCCATACTTGTCAATGCCTTAAGTTATATGTTTGAATTTTTCTCTTATTTAATATTAAAACTTTATCAAATTTTGAGGAGAATTAGTTTCATGTATACAGTACACGTATCTAATACCAAATTTGTAACTAATAAATTTTCAGAAATTTCAGTAATAGCTAAGCAATACTTGTCAATGCAGAAAGTTATACATTTGATTTTTTCCCTTATTTAATACTGAAACTTTGTCACATTTTAAGGAGAATTAGTTTCAGGTGTACTGTACACGAATCTAATATAAAATTTTCAACTAATAAATTTTCAGAAATTTCAGTAATAGCTAACCAATACTTGTCAATGCAGAAAGATATATGTTTGATTTTCTACCTTACTTAATATTGAAACTTCATCAAATTTGGAGGAGAATTAGTTTCATGTGTACTGTATACGAATATAATATCAAATTTGGAAATAATAAATTTTCAGAAATTTCAGTAATAGCTAACCCATACTTGTCAATGCAGAAAGTTATTTGTTTGATTTTCAAGCTTATTTAATACTAAAACTATGTCAAAGTTTAAGGAAAATTAATTTCAGGTGTACTGTATACTAGTGTAATACCAAATTTATAACTAATAAATTTTCAGAAATTTCAGTAATAGCTAAGCAATACTTGTCAATGCAGAAAGTTATATGTGTAATTTTTTCCCTTATTTAACACTGAAACTTTGTCAAATTTTCAGGAGAATTAGTTTCAGATACACTGTATACGAATCTAATATAAAATTTGCTAATTATAAATTTTCAGAAATTTCAGTAATGGCTAACCCATACTTGACAATGCATAAAGTTTTATGTTTGATATTTTCCCTTACTTAATATTGAAACTTTGCAAAATTTTCAGGAGAACTAGTTTCAGGTGTACTGTATATGAATCAAATATCAAATTTGCTAATTATAAAATTTCAGAAATTTCAGTAATAGCTAACCCATACTTGCCAATGCAAAAAGTTATATATTTGATTTTCTCCCTTATTTAATACTGAAACTTTGTCAAATTTTCAGGAGAATTAGTTTCAGGTATACTAAATACAAATCTTATATGAAATATGCAATTAATACATTTTCAGGAATTTCAGTAATAACCTGACTCATACTTTAATACTGAAACATTGTCAAATTTTTAGAAGAAATAGTTTCAGGTGTATTGTACATGAATCTAATATCAAATTTGCAAATTACAAATTTTCTGAAATTTCAGTAATAGCTAACCCATACTTGCCAATGCAGAAAGTTATATGTTTGATTTTTTCCCTTATTTAATATTGAAACTTTATCAGATTATCAGGAAAATTAGTTTCAGGTGTACTGTACAGGAATCTAATACCAAATTTGAAATTAATGAATTTTCAGAAATTTCAGTAATAGCTAAGCAATACTTGTCAATGCAGAAAGTTATATGTTTATTTTTTTCCCTTATTTAATATTGAAACTTTATCAAATTTTGAGGAGAATTAGTTTCAGGTTTACTGTACACGAATCTCATATCAAATTTGCAAATAATAAATTTTTAGTAATAGCTAACTCATACTTGTCAATGCTGAAAGATATATGTTTGATTTTCTTCCCTAGTTAATACTGAAACTTTGTCAAATTTTCAGGAGAATTAGCTTCAGCTATACTACAAACAAATTTAATATGAAATTTGCAATTAATACATTTTCAGAAATTTCAGAAATAGCTAACCCATACTAGTCAATGCATAAAGTTATACTTTTGATTTTCTTATTTATTTATTACTGAAATGTTGTCAAATTTTCAGTAGAATGAGCTTTAGGTGTACAAAACTCAAATCTGATATGAAATATGCAAATCATAAGTCTTCAGGAATTTCAGTAATAGCTAACCCATACTTGTCAATGTAGAAAGTTATATTTTCGATTAAATATTTGATTTTCTCCCTTATTTAATACTGAAACTTTGTCAAATTTTGAGAAGAATTAGTTTGAGGTGTACTGCACACGAATCTAATGCCAAATTTGTAACTAATGAATTTTCAGAAATTCCAGTAATAGCTAAGCAATACTTTTCAATGCAGAAAGTTATATGTTTAATTTTCTCCCCTAGTTAATACTGAAACATTGTCAAATTTTCAGGAGAATTAGCTTTAGCTATACTGCAAACATATCTAATATTAAATGTACAATTAATAAATTTTCAACAATATCAGTGATAGAGATAACCTAACCTAACCTAACCTACTTTTTATTTTCTCACTTAATTAATACTGAAACATTGTCCAAATTTCAGGACAATTAGCTTCAGTTATACTGCAGACAAATTTAATATTAAATGTGCAATAAATAAATTTGCTACAATTTCAGTAATAGAGATAACCTAACCTAACCTAACCTACTTTTGATTTCCTCACTTATTTAATACTGAAACTTTGTCAAATTTTCAGGACAATTAGCTTCAGGTATACTGCAAAAACATCTAATATTTCTGCAGAAAGCTCTTCAGGGCAGAAGAAAATTGTTTAGAAAGCTACTGTCAATTTAATATTAAATAATAAATCAATAAATCTAATATTGAATATATAATAAATAAATTTTTAACTACTTCAGTAATATAGATAACCTAACCTAACCTAACCTACTTTTGATTTTCTCACTTATTTTATACTGAAAGAACAACATCAACTTGTATTCCCCAACATCATAGTCATTTCGCAGGTCGACAAACATTCTTGTCATTCAAAATTTCGAATTTCTAAATTTAAGTAAGACAACTCAAACTACAAAAATGCAGTAGGAACTTCATATTTAGAATTTTCATTTGTTTCATAAAAACAGTCAATGTTTTTACAAGTAAAATATCAAGTTTTAACAAAAACTGCAAAATTATGGTGTACCTGCCATAAATCAGAAGATATTAAAAATTCAATTGTTTTTACAATTGAAATGTCAAGTTTTAACAAAAAACTGCAAAATTATGGTGTACCTACCAGAAATCAGAAGAAATTTAAAATTCAAGTTCTACGAGAACTTACCCGCATCTAATAAAAATCAGGCAGCTCTTTAAATTAATGTCTTAACAAAATTCATCTCTCTAACACTTCCGAGTTTGAAATTATTAATTTTACACATTCACTGTCGGCATAAAGCACTTAACACTGATTGCACGATATTAATTTCAACTGATGACATGGGTTCGATTCAGCTCCATATATCTGCGCTTATCTCGATTTCCTCTCAAATTAACGCAAAGTCTGCGAATTTTTCTGCATCTCAAACTCTACTGATAACGTGCTGTAACCAAATCCAGGACGATAAGAGGGTAGAGCTGATGAACAGCAAAATAGAGGCTCCTGTTAGAGAGATAATAAACGAAACACAAATAAACATGCACCGGCCAGACGTAAACAACGTCGCCGACAGTCGTTTTTTTCTCGCTATATATATATATATATATATATATATATATATATATATAAATATATATACATATATATATATATATATATATATATATAAATATATATACATATATATATATATATATATATATATATATATATATATATATATATATTTTATATGCAGACCTCGATTAGACCGAATTTGCAGCATCATCGAGGACACTTGAGCAATTATCGTCCTCTGAGCTTCTGGGAATTGCCAGGCCCAGAAAAATAATTAGTCGGTTTAAAACAATTGGTGAGCGACAACAATGGTAGAAACAATCATTGATGGGACGTTTGATGGGTTGATAAGTGCACGCACACAATTTATGGCACGCAATTATTGGCAACTTTTTTGTGTAAAATTTCAATGATTAAAAGCATCTGATGGGTTGATAAGTGCACGCACACAATTTATGGCACTCAATTATTGGCTGTGGGTTTTGAACGAAACTCAATTTTTTTGTGTATTATTTCAATGATTAAAAGCGTCTGATGGGTTGATAAGTGCACGCACACAATTTATGGCACCAATTATTGGCTGTGGGTTTTGAGCGAAACTCAACTTTTTTGTGTAAAATTTCAATGATTGAAAGCATGTGATGGGTTGATAAGTGCACGCACACAATTTATGGCACTCAATTGTTGGCTGTTGGTTTTGAGCGAAACTCAATTTTTGTGTGTAATATTTCAATGATTAAAAGCGTCTGATGGGTTGATAAGTGCACGCACACAATTTATGGCACTCAATTGTTGTCTCTGGGTTTTGAGCGAAACTAAATTTTTGTGTGTAATATTTCAATGATTAAAAGCGTCTGATGGGTTAATAAGTGCACGCACACAATTTATGGCACTCAATTATTGGCGGTGGGTTTTGAGCGAAACTCAACTTTTGTGTGTAATATTTCAATGATTAAAAGCGTCTGATGGGTTGATAAGTGCACGCACACAATTTATGGCACTCAATTATTGGCTGTGGGTTTTGAGCGAAACTCAATTATTTTGTGTAATATTTCAATGATTAAAATCGTCTGATGGGTTGATAAGTGCACGCACACAATTTATGGCACTCAATTATAGGCTGTGAGTTTTGAGCGGAACTCAATTTTTGTGTGTAATATTTCAATGATTAAAAGCGTCTGATGGGTTGATAAGTGCACGCACACAATTTATGGCACTCAATTATTGGTTGTGGGTTTTGAGCGAAACTCAACTTTTTTGTGTAATATTTCAATGATTAAAAGCATATTTAACCATCAAAATTAAGATGAGGTTTTCAAATTACCTACATTATTAACCTCATAAATCAATTGAGCAATAACAGAAACATGCCCATGTGCATAAATAAACAAATTAAGTTATTAGTGTTGATCCTGTGGCGGTCAAACTATTAAAAATAAATAGTAAAGAATCGATTAAAGTTATGTAATTTTGCAGATTAGTTCATTGCTTTAATTAGTTTAGTACTTATTTGGATATCATTCAGATCTTTGAAAGTGGTAATGATTCCAAGGCTGCATGTTATAATTGCCACATATTAATAAACAGGCGATGCGATCAAGGTTAGTTTTTGCAATATCAGTTTTGGTGTCGAGTTTTAACATATTGAGGGTTCGATTCCAATCCAGGGTGTGTTTTAACCTATTGAGGGTTCGATTCCAATTCAGGGTGTGTTTTAACCTATTGAGGGTTCGATTCCAATTCAGGGTGCGTATCAAATGTTCCCCTCAATTATATTCAATATTTTTCTATAATCATGAAATATGAATGTGAATATAAATGCATGTGCATATAAATACCTAGGTTAGGTTAGGTTTACCTAAATGTACCTAGGTAAAAAATTATTTATGAAAAGCTACGAAGTAATACTTCTTGGATGAGCCGCCTATTCGCCGATGGACATTCCTCGAGGTCGTAAATATCTTCTGCTTCCTTCCCACATGTCGCTTTGCTTGGGATGGACTCAAGGCTACGACTTATGAGGGCCCCCCGATCGTAGCCTGATATAAGTCCTGAAGAGTTGGTTCCTGTTTCCTGCGGCGAATGATAACTGCTGTGACGGAGTAGAATAGAGGTTTGTGGAATAACAGCAGATGAAGAAATTGAACATATGGCTGTAACGGTGAATGGGAATGGAAAAGATGAAAACTAATGATTGCACGCAGACAGGTGAAGAGAATTAGCATTTTTGTGGTGATTTTTATATGTTGTGAGTTACAGATTTTATTATTTTGTTAGAGTACATTTAAGTGATAAAAGTGGCACAGTGCTGGATGCTTGCTCGAAGTTCTGTAAGACACAATTTACAAACGAATACGCGCCTCTAAAATGTAACAGTCTCTTTGTGTTTGTTATGCTGCTGTAAATTTAATGGCTCCGAGGCGTCCGTTAAAATCGAAAGTGCACAAAAACTGCGCTTTTTGCATACGGTCTGTTTATCCACGGAAGCAGTCGAAAAGTTATTGTTTACGGCATCGCAGAAGTCGATCGGTCGTAAAACCAATGCGTGGCCGAACAAAGTCTTGCGGCCGAGGGGGCACAAAGGGGTACAAAGGGTCGCCGGCGGCGGAAGGGTTGCTCGTGTTTTTTTTTTGTGGGGGCCCCTGGTTCGGCGAACGCGGGCCCTTTGAGTGTGCCCCAGTTTTACGATCGCGCGGCCGGGAGACCCAGAAACTTTCGCTTTCCGGCCCCCGAAGACGGGGCCCCGACGGGGTGGTTTTGCTCTTTTTTTTTGCTGGGACGCCAATTTGACCACCGCAAAATCCCGCTGACCGCATGACAAATTCACAGAAGACCGAAGGAACTTCACGAGTTGGTCTTACAAATATCAAAATATACTACCTACCCTTTTGGACATGTAAATTTTCATCAGCCGATTTTAGTTTCCATGGTTGCAAATAAGTTATTCGAGAATCATCGCAATCATCAAAATCAGTCATAGTGGATACTCGAGTTTTTCATCGATGCCTTAGCAAATGAAAAAAAAAATCTTAAATATCATAACTTTTTTGAGATAGACTGTCGCTGAGTTTTGGGTGCAGATGAGCACTCAAAATGTGTCCCATTTGGGGCTTCATCCCCACAGATACGAGTGCCATTGTGCCACCTGGGTAAGCATCCGGAGCCTGAAACGAAAAAATAACTATTTTCCGATCAAAATGACCAACGAAAAAATCGCGATTTTTAGTAATTTTAAAGTTGCTGCTAGTAACTTGTAGCATTTTGTGACTAATTGGATCAATAAGTGATTAGTCCTGATTTCAATCCTGATTCCCATCAACAAATTTTCCAGAATTTTCATCTAAAGCAGGAAGATATACAAAGTAACTTATCTTATCTTTACCAATTTCCAGTTCAAAAACGATTCAACAATGATATAATATAGGGAAATTAAAATACAAGAATTACAAAAATATTGATTAACAAGATGAATGGACGAAGTTTTGGCTTCTACATCTACATATGAAAATTGTGGAAAAACTAGAGAGTATATTTTAACTTTTATAGTTTATGTACAGCAGAAGTATTTTTAATAACTCTGTGAAATTTCAGCTATAGGTATAAAGAAGCAAAAATATACATTTTTATTTCTGATTTACATTGTAACAATAATTATTCTACATGTCAACCTTCAAATAAAATTTTGAAGAGAACTAGAAAATGAGAAAAGGAGGAAGAGAAGGAAACCTGCAGAAGTATTTTTATTAACTCTGTGAAATTTCAGCTATAGGTATAAAGAAGCAAAAATATACATTTTTTATTTCTGATTTACATTGTGACAAAAATTATTGCACATGTCAGACTTCAAATCAAATTTTGAAGAGAACTAGAAAAGGAGTATATTTTGATTTGCAAATTTTCTTAAGTATAATAGCATTTTCAAATATTTTCTGAATTTTTAGCCCATTTACAGTACAAACATTTTTAGATTTTTGTTTGTTTTCAGCAAATATATAAAATATACAAATTTTATTATATTATAATAAAGAAGTATATTTAGATTTGCAAATTTTCTTAAGTATTATAGCATTTTCAAATATTTTATGAATTTTTAGCCCATTTACAGTACAAACATTTTTAGATTTTTGTTTGTTTTCAGCAAATATATAAAATATACAAATTTTATTATATTATAATAAAGGAGTATATTTAGATTTGCAAATTTTCTTAAGTAATATAGCATTTTCAAATATTTTATGAATTTTTAGCACATTACAGTACAAACATTTTTAGATTTTTGTTTGTTTTCAGCAAATATATAAAATATACAAATTTTATTATATTATAATGTTTGTACCATTTACAGTACAAACATTTTTAGATTTTTCTTTATTTTCAGCAAAGATATAAAATACACAAATTATGTTATAAGTATATCTTCTTTCTTTAGATGAATATTCTGGAAAATCTGTTGATGGGGTATTTTGGACATTCATATCTTCTTAAATATTGATGTATCGTATATTGATGTATAAATATTGATTATCAATACTGATAGTAATTTAAATTTTCATTAAAATCCAAAATATTCTTGCCAAAATTATGCCAAAATTGAATTGTAAGGGTTACCATTCAATTTTGGCAAAAATATTTTAGATTTTAATGAACCTTTAAATCTCTTGAAATTATGTATTGCGTCTTTTGCTTCACATGAAAACTCTAGAGAAACTACGAGGGACAATGTTTCAAGTTTTACACTTTTATCGAAGAATTTTTAATTAATTTGTAATAACTAGTGAAATTAAACTAACAAAATTGCAAGTAAATTTAGATTTCAACCAAAATTCATGAATTTTAAATTAATTTTAAACCTAAACTTTTTCATCTACACATGAATATTCTGAAAAAAAAGTTGTGGTGTTTTTGAACTTTTTAAATTTTTGTTTGTTTTCAGCAAATATATATAATATACAAATTTTATTATATTATAATGTTTGTACCATTTACAGTACAAACATTTTTAGATTTTTGTTTATTTTCAGCAAAGATATAAAATACACAAATTATGTTATAAGTATATCTTCTTTCTTTAGATGAATATTCTGGAAAATCTGTTGATGGGGTATTTTGGACATTCATATCTTCTTAAATATTGATGTATCGTATATTGATGTATAAATATTGATTATCAATACTGATAGTAATTTGAATTTTCATTAAAATCCAAAATATTCTTGCCAAAATTATGCCAAAATTGAATTGTAAGGGTTGCCATTCAATTTTGGCAAGAATATTTTGGATTTTAATGAAAATTTAAATGACTTGACATTATGTATTGCATCTTTTGCTTCACATGAAAACTCTAGAGAAACTGCGAGGGACAATGTTTTAAGTTTTACACTTTTATCGAAGAATTTTTAATAATTTAGTTATAAGTAGGGAAATTAAACTAACAAAATTGCAAGTAAATTTAGATTTCAACCAAAATTCATGAATTTTAATTCAATTTTAAACCTAAACTTTCTCATCTACACATGAATATTCTGAAAAAAAGTTGTGATGTCTTTAAACTTTTTAAATTTTCTGAAATATATAAGCATTTTGATTATTCTAAGTAAATTGGACTCAATATAAACACCAATGTTGATCAATTGGAAAAATTTAAAAAAAATAGTTTGTTGATTTTAAAGTGCAAGAAAAATAGTTTCTCAAACTTCAGATGAAAATTATAGCAAAACTAGGCAGAAGTATTTTTTATAATAACTCTGTGAAATTTCAGCTATAGGTATAAAGAAGCCAAAATATACATTTTTATTTCTGATTTACATTGTAACATTAATTATTGCACATATCAGAGTTCAAATCAAATTTTGAAGAGAACTAGAAAAGGAGTATATTTAGATTTGCAAATTTTCTCAAGTATTATAGCATTTTCAAATATTTTATGAATTTTTAGCCCATTTACAGTACAAACATTTTTAGATTTTTGTTTGTTTTCAGCAAATATATAATATATACAAATTTTATTATATTATAATAAAGAAGTATATTTAGATTTGCAAATTTTCTTAAGTATTATAGCATTTTCAAATATTTTATGAATTTTTAGCCCATTTACAGTACAAACATTTTTAGATTTTTGTTTGTTTTCAGCAAATATATAAAATATACAAATTTTATTATATTATAATGTTTTGTACCATTTACAGTACAAACATTTTTAGATTTTTCTTTATTTTCAGCAAAGATATAAAATCCACAAATTATGTTATAAGTATATCTTCTTTCTTTAGATGAATATTCTGGAAAATCTGTTGATGGGGTATTTTGGACATTCATATCTTCTTAAATATTGATGTATCGTATATTGATGTATAAATATTGATTATCAATACTGATAGTAATTTAAATTTTCATTAAAATATTATTGCCAAAATATTCTTGCCAAAATTATGCCAAAATTGAATTGTAAGGGTTACAATTCAATTTTGGCAAGAATATTTTGGATTTTAATGAAAATTTAAATGACTTGACATTATGTATTGCTTCTTTTGCTTCACATGAAAACTCTAGAGAAACTGCGAGGAACAATGTTTTAAGTTTTACACGTTTATCGAAGAATTTTTAATAATTTTCTTATAAGTAGTGAAATTAGGCTAACAAAATTGCAAGTAAATTTATATTTCAACCAAAATTAATGAATTTTTAAATCAATTTTAAACCTAAACTTTTTCATCTACACATGAATATTCTGAAAAAAAAAGTTGTGGTGTCTTTGAGCTTTTTAAATTTTCTGAAATATATAAGCATTTTGATTATTCTAAGTAAATTGGACTCAATATTGTTTTTGTTTTTTTTTCATATTGATCAATTCCCAGTTCAAAACGATTCAACAAAGATATAAAATAGAGAAATTAAAATACGAGAATTACAAAAATATAATTAAACCAGATTAATGGACAAGTTTTGGCTTCTACATCTGCAGATGAAAATTGTGGAAAAACTAGAGAGCATATTTTAACTTTTATGTTCTGTAATGCAGAAGTATTTTTAATAATTCTGTGACAACTCATCTACTGATGAAAAGTGTGGAAAAACTAGAGAGTATATTTTAACTTTTATATGTTCTGTAATGCAGAAGTATTTTTAATAATTCGGTGAAGTTTAAGCTAAATAGGAAAGCAAAATAGTACATTTTTATTTCTGATTTACATTGCAACAGAAATTTTTGCACTTGTCAGACTTCAAATCAAATTCGAAGAGAACTATAAATGCAGTATAATAGGATTTGCATATTTTCAGTAATATTATAGCATTTTTAAATGTTTTATGAATTTTAATCCCATTACAGTACATTTTTATATTTTTGTTTGCTTTTAGCAAAGATATAAAATACACAAATTATTTGATGGGATATTTTGGACATTCAAATCTTCTTAAATATTGATGTATCGTATATTGATGTATAAATATTGATTATCAATACTGATAGTAATTTAAATTTTCATTAAAATCCAAAATATTCTTGCCAAAATTATGCCAAAATTGAATTGTAAGGGTACAATTGTAATTGTAAATTCAATTTTGGCAAGAATATTTCGGATTTTAATGAAAATTTAAATCACTTGACATTATGTATTGCATCTTTTGCTTCACATGGAAACTCTAGAGAAACTGCGAGGGACAATGTTTCAAGTTTTACACTTTTATCGAAGAATTTTTAATAAATTTGTTATAACAAGTGAAATTAAACTAACAAAATTGCAAGTAAATTTATATTTTAACCAAAATTCATGAATTTTAAATCAATTTTAAACCTAAACACATAAAAATTCTGAAAAATAGAGTTGTGGATTATCTGAACTTTTTCAACTTTCTGAAATATATAAGTATTTTGATTATTCCATGTAATATGATCTCGATATAAACACAAAAAATGTTGATGAACAGAAAACATTTAAAAATGTTAAATTTGTTTATTTTAAATTGCAAGAAAAATTGTTATTCAAACTTCAAATGACAATTATAGCAAAACTAGGCATGGGGTGCATTCTGATTTGCTTATTTTCTTAAATACTGTAGCATTTTTAATATTGTTTTAAATTTTGAGGTCATGTGGTTGAGGTTAGTGGTACATTTTTTTTATTTTCCACAACCATATAAAATATGAAAATGGTGTAAAGTTTTCAACTTTAAATGAATATTTTGAAAAATCTGTGGATTTGTCAGTTTTCAATTTTCAGTTTATTAAAATTTCAAGTATTCCTTATAAATCAATGAAATTTGAGTAAAACAAATTTTTATTTCAACAAACATTTAAAGCACAAACGAAAATTGATTGATTTTTCAATTATTGGAGTTTGGAGTTTGGAAAACTAGGAGTGGGCTTAAACAATTTGCAATATATGGAAATATTTTTGATAATTTTGTGATAAATCAAAATACGAAAATCGCAATAAAAAACATTTTAAAATTAAATCGTTTCAAGAATATTTATTCAACTGAGAGTGCAAAAATTAAATCTTAGTAGTAGTATATATAATTTATTGAAGCATTTTAATACAAAAATATTGTTTTATTAGAAGTGTATGATGGTAAGGCTACGGGGGTGCTTCAATTGGCCATCAGCCGGAGCCTTTCAGCCTATTAAATCCTATTTAATATTAAAGTTTGGCTACAGATAAAAATTGGGGAAAAACAAAATATTTCAACTTTTACATTTTCTGAAATATTTCAGCATTTTCAATAACCCTGTGTAATTTAAACTAAATAGAAGCACAATAATTGATGGAATTCGTTGATATTATGATATTTGTGATATCATAATCATATCATTGTTCATATTTGATTTATATTACGATTTAAATTCCAAGAGAAATAGTAAGTACAATATAAACGACTTATTGGCATTAAAAGTGCCTTGATTGACATTAAAAACATCATTACCATTATGAATAACTTGAACAACAATGACTCCATTGCTATTAAAAATGACTTTTTTTACATTAAATATCCTTTGCTAGGCACTCTAAATGAATTAAAAACGTTATTAAATGCTTGATTGTCAATGTAAATGACAACTTTTAATGCCATTAAAAGTGAGTTTTAAACTCTTAAATGTGATCTGTTGACATTAAAAATAACTTGTTTGACACTAAATATGCATTGTTTTTATTTTGAAGATAACTTCGGTGTAAATATAAACTATTCGATTGCCATTAAACACTTGATTGTAATTATAAATGGGTTACTTACAATATAAAAGACTTTTTGACATTAAAAGTGGCTTGATTGACTTTCAAAATTCATTGACATTATAAATTACTTATTACCATTAAAATTAAATTTAATGTGTCTGTGTGTGTGTGGTAATCACTTTTGAAACATATTCATTAAGGAGATATAAAAAGAAACACTTGGTATATATTTCACTTTTTTTTTATAGATATAACTCTACAATTGTTTCGGTAGTTGAACTATTTTCAACTGAAAATTTGACAAAGTTTCAGTATTAAATAGGCACAAGAGAAAATGTATTGATTCTTGAAATACTCTGGAAAACTTGTGGAGTGTATAATGTAAGTATGTCTCTTTAGCAATATTAAGATTAAAAGGAGAAAAACATAACCACGGCCTTCCTGCAATACGTTTTAAAGAACAGACCAAAATGTTTTGTCGTCTTTATATTTTAGTTCCATACAATGATAAGTATGTAATAAATGTACGTCAAAATTATCGGAATAATAAAAGTTTTTCCACACTTGTTCTAATATAAACTATAAAGAGTTACCACAGTTATATATTACATGTTGCTTTCCATGCATTAAATCATCATTTATTCCAATCTATCCTTAAACCCTGTAATCGCATGGACTGCATTTTAGTGCATTGGACATACAAGCGTGAAACTGCACCACAAACACCCTCCTGCATGCAATGATCATTCTCTCCCGTCTAATAATCTCCAGATCCCCGCTATAATTGGATTCCTCCGGCGCCCCGGCGCTCTCGATTTTATTTTCTTCAATTACCAGACTCGAGGGATGTCTTTCAGAATCGATGCGAGGCCATAAAAGATCTCACCAGATTTTATTATCAATTATTTTCGAGGAGGGCGTTAGCGTGATTTTAACTCATATAGAATTTACGTTCATAATGATATTTTAAACATTTCTTCAGAAGAAATTATCCTATTGACCTTGAAAACTAAAAATAGGATCTTATTTTGAATAGTATTGTTGTTAAGAATTATAATTTGACTGTATTATTTCTACCTGAATGTTTATAAGTGATTGCTTTTACAACTAAATGTGTAGTCAATTCAATAAAAAAAACGTATACTTCCTTGATTAAATTTTTTAAGTGATTGCTTTTACAACTAAATGTGTAGTCTATTCATTAAAAAACGTATACTTCCTTGATTAAATTTTTTAATTGTTTTTGCAACCGGTTTCTACCAATTAATTGGTCATCATCAAATAAATGTGTACTGTTTCTGAAATTTAAATTGGTTCGGTTTTAAACTGATAGGAGCTTGTCTAAGTTATGTAATTCACAAGAATATATGGCAATGTCTATCTACTGATGACTGTTTGGCGATTAAAGCTACGGGATATTTTGTGCAGCTTTCGTTTCTAAAGTCTATACTACTTCAAACGAAACCCCTATTTCACAAAAAAAATATTATTGGCTATATATACGGTCGCGGCCATAAAAAAGTTCTTTTGCCTAGTGTGAATTTGGTTTAGCTAAAGATGTTAAAAAATTGTACAACTTGCTTGATAGACCATCCATTTTCAATTTCTCTATTGTTCTTGCTTTATTAAAAGCACTAACTTTAGGGGCCATTCCAAAGTGTGTTTTTTTATTAAGTAGTATGTACGTATTTATATCATAATTACAATGTAATGTTGCTTCATTTTTCTTTGCAGAGACGAATCACTTGATTACACAACTCAATTTTAGACAAATTCACTATAAGTCTTGTCCCATTTTTTTTTCCGCGACCCATTTTTCCCATTTTTTCCATTTTTCCCATTTTTTCAATTTTTCCCATTTTTTGTGGAAAAGGTGCTTGGCTTGAATTCGTATAGCTTTGGAAACGAAACCAGCACATGCAAAATATCCTGTAACTTGAAGTTCGTTTTATATTGTGCATGCTTGTAACTAAATAGTTTCAATTACTGTGGGGTGAAGCTTTTTCATAACGCATGGATTTTAAAACAACAAAGCGCTGCACCACTTGACTCATTCACCCTCTAGTAATTTGATGCTCTGCAGGACTTAAGATGGCGTTTGTTGAATGCCTGGCACCGTTTCCGTTCCGCTCCACATGGGGTCATGGGGGTTGGAAAATGGCGAGCCATAGCCAGGGAGTGGAATTTTGAATAATTTATGGCGCCGTCTGCAGCCGTGCTGCCATAAACGCCCGCTTTTATGCCTGAAAATTATATACCTTGCTACCTGGTGCAGCTGAATTAATGAATGCAGCGCTTTTATGCGTATTCATAAACGCATCCAGAAATTATTCCGTGCCGCGATTCTCGCGCAAATGCTGTTTAAAATATGTGGTGGTGAATGTAAGAAACTAATAAATAGCACTGGTATACAAGGTCTTGAACTGCAGCAACCAAATAATGTTTTTAAGGTAATTTGGTGCGCCGAACTCGAATCTGTTAGTTTTTTTTTCTATCAGGTCAGGTTTGCGAGATATAAAATATCATTGTGATCGTATGTTTTTAATAAAAAATCGTTAATTTATTCAAAAATAAATGAAATTTCAAAAGTGTTTAAACAACGTTTGTATTTATATGGGTCAGTTTCACGTATTAGAGTCCCAAAATCCCAAAATCCTTGATAATTTCTTTCAATTTTCATTAAATCTTCTTGTTCTCCTTGTTCATCACTCGCCGCACACAGGTTTTGCGGGGAAAACTTTAAATGTGAATGCAAAAAATGCATCTATGAAATTTTCGAAGTTCAATAATAATCTCCGCACTTTAATTTAAAAAAATCCAGTTTTCGTTATGGAAACTTCATTGAAATTGCAAGATTTCATTGCTATCGTTTTGTGAAGGTTGCTATATCACATAGTTATATGAAATTTTCGTATTTAAATAAGAATTTCTGCACTTTAATTTAAAAAAAAATTGCGGTTTGAAAACTTTATTGAAATTACAAGATTTCATAGCTATCTTATCATGAAGATTCCTAACTCACATAATTTTATGAAATTTTCGAATTTGAATAAGAATATCTGCACTCTATTTAAAAAAAATCCAATTTTCGTTAAGAAAACTTCATTCAAATTGCCAGATTTCATAGCTATCGTATTATGAAGATTGCTATCTTACGTAATTTTATGAAATTTTCTAATTTGAATAAGAATCTCTGCACATTAATTGAAACAATTAATTTTCGTTATGAAATTGAATGAATTTGAATAAGAATATCTGCACTCTAATTAAAAAAATCCAATTTATGTTAAGAAAACATCATTCAAATTGCCAGATTTCATAGCTATCGTATTATGAAGATTACTATCTCACATAATTTTATGAAATTTTCGTATTTAAATAAGAATCTCTGCACTTTAATTAAAAAAAAAATAATTTGCGTTTTAAAAACTTTGTTGAAATTACAAGATTTCGTAGCTATCGTATCATGAAGATTCCTAACTCACATAATTTTATGAAATTTTCGAATTTGAATAAGAATATCTGCAATCTAATTAAAAAAATCCAATTTTCGTTAAGAAAACTTCATTCAAATTGCCAGATTTCATAGCTATCGTATTATGAAGATTTCTATCTCACGTAATTTTATGAAATTTTCTAATTTGAATAAGAATCTCTGCACATTAATTAAAACAAATCAATTTTCGTTATGAAACTGAATGAATTTGAATAAGAATATCTGCAGTTTAATTTAAAAAATCCAATTTTCGTTATGGAAACTTCATTGAAATAGCCAGATTTCATAGATATCGTATTATAAAGATTACTATCTCACATAATTTTATGAAATTTTCTAATTTGAATAAGAATCTCTGCACATTAATTAAAACAAATCAATTTTCGTTATGAAATTGAATGAATTTGAATAAGAATATCTGCACTTTAATTAAAAAACTCCAATTTTCGTTATGAAAACTTCATTGAAATTGACAGATTTCATAGCTATCGTATTATAAAGATTACTATCTCACATAATTTTATGAAATTTTCTAATTTGAATAAAAATCTCTGCACATTAATTAAAACAAATCAATTTTCGTTATGAAATTGAATGAATTTGAATAAGAATATCTGCAGTTTAATTTAAAAACTCCAATTTTCGTTATGAAAACTTCATTCAAATTGCCAAATTTCATAGGTATCGTATTATGAAGATTGCTATCTCACATAACTTTATGAAATTTTCTAATTTCAATAAGAATATCTGCACTTTAATTAAAAAAATCCAATTTTCGTTACGAAAAC
The DNA here is from genome assembly GCA_951805005.1 of Othius punctulatus. Classification (NCBI taxonomy): domain Eukaryota; kingdom Metazoa; phylum Arthropoda; class Insecta; order Coleoptera; family Staphylinidae; genus Othius; species Othius punctulatus. Next base: position 12,602,926 of record OX638145.1, read on the forward strand.
TTCATTAAATTTGCCAGATTTCATAGCTGTCGTATTATGAGGACTACTTACTATCTCACATAATTTTATGAAATTTTCTAATTTGAATAAGAATCTCTGCACATTAATTAAAAGAAATCCATTTTCGTTATGAAAACTTCATTAAAATTGCAAGATTTTAATCTATCGTATTATGAAGGTTGCTGTCTCAAATAAGTGTATGAAATTTTGTTATGTTCTATTTACTATTTATTTGTCTTATTTGTTTTATTTCCTATGGCCACCATGATGTTAACTGCTTCTTATTTAGTATTTTCTGCTGTTCGCCTGCTCGTGCTACTTCTAACATATTTCTTTTAAGTTCATTCCACATTTGATGATTCCATGTGGATGTGAAATGATTTGATTGTGATTAAATTTCATTTCTTTCTGTAAAAATTTGCATTACTTTTATCGTAATTTCAACAATGTAATTTTCCAACCTGCGGGTTCAAAATTTTTAATAATTTCTAAAAAAATTGCAATTATTGCTATCGAAAATTCAACAATTTATAAGAACCTTTAAATTTTCGTGGCTAAAATTCATTTATTTCTATAAAAGTTTCCATTATTTCCAAAATTTCAACGACTTCTATCGAAAATTCAACAATCTATAAGAACGTTTTAGTTTTTTGGGTAAATTTCATTTATTTCTGTAAAAAAATCCATTATGTTTATCGAATATGCAACAATGCATTTTTCCAAATTGCCTGTACTAACATTTTAATAATATCTATCAAAATTGCAATTATTGCTATCGAAAATTCAACAGTTTATAAGAACCTTTAAATTTTCATGGCTAAAATTCATTTATTTCTGTAAAAGTTTCCATTATTTCCAAAATTTCAACAACTTCTATCGAAAATTCAACAATCTATAAGAACGTTTTTAGTTTTTTGGGTAAATTTCATTTATTTCTGTTAAAAATTCCATTATGTTTATCGAAAATGCAACAATGCATTTTTCCAAATTGCCTGTACTAAAATTTTAATAATATCTATCAAAATTGCAATTATTTCTATCGTAAATTCAACAATTTGTAAGAACCTTTAAATTTTCATGGCTAAAATTCATTTATTTCTGTAAAAGTTTCCATTATTTCCAAAATTTCAACAACTTCTATCGAAAATTCAACAATCAATAAGAACGTTTTTAGTTTTTTTGGGTAAATTTCATTTATTTCTGTAAAAAATTCCATTATGTTTATCGAAAATGCAACAATGCATTTTTCCAAATTGCCTGTACTAAAATTTTAATAATATCTATCAAAATTGCAATTATTTCTATCGTAAATTCAACAATTTATAAGAACCTTTAAATTTTCATGGCTAAAATTCATTTATTTCTGTAAAAGTTTCCATTATTTCCAAAATTTCAACAACTTCTATCGAAAATTCAACAATCTATAAGAACGTTTTTAGTTTTTTGGGTAAATTTCATTTATTTCTGTTAAAAATTCCATTATGTTTATCGAAAATGCAACAATGCATTTTTCCAAATTGCCTTTACTAAAATTTTAATAATATCTATCAAAATTGCAATTATTTCTATCGAAAATTCAACAATTTATAAGAACCTTTAAATTTTCATGGCTAAAATTCATTTATTTCTGTAAAAGTTTCCATTATTTCCAAAATTTCAACAACTTCTATCGAAAATTCAACAATCTATAAGAACGTTTTTAGTTTTTTGGGTAAATTTCATTTATTTCTGTTAAAAATTCCATTATGTTTATCGAAAATGCAACAATGCATTTTTCCAAATTGCCTGTACTAAAATTTTAATAATATCTATCAAAATTGCAATTATTTCTATCGTAAATTCAATAATTTGTAAGAACCTTTAAATTTTCGTGACTAAAATTCATTTGTTTCTCTGAAATTTTCCATAATTTAATTTTTCTATCGAAATTTTAATAATGCATTCTGTAAAACTGCATATTCTAACATATTTCATATTAGTTCATTCCAGATTTGATCTACATCACCTTCCATCCTCCTTTCCGATAGTTTGTCATCTAGTTTTACCATGTATTGTACAGCTTTTTTGGGGTTCCTAATTTTGTGTGTTCTTATCTTGTTATATATTACGTCACCTTCCATTCTCCTTTCCGATAGTTTGTCTTCTAGTTTTACCATATATATTACAGTTATTTCGGGGTTCCTAAATTTGTGTGTTCTTGTTTCGTTATATGTTATATCACCTTCCACCTTCCTTTCCGATAGTTTGTCTTCTAGTTTTACCATATATATTACAGTTATTTCGGGGTTCCTAAATTTGTGTGTTCTTGTTTCGTTATATGATATATCACCTTCCATTCTCCTTTCCGATAGTTTGTCTTCTAGTTTTACCATATATAGTACAGTTATTTCGGGGTTCCTAAATTTGTGTGTTCTTGTTTCGTTATATGTTATATCACCTTCCATCTTTCTTTCCGATAGTTTGTCATCTAGTTTTACCATGTATTGTACAGCTCTTTCGGGGTTCCTAATTTTGTGTGTTCTTATCTTGTTATATATTACGTCACCTTCCATTCTCCTTTCCGATAGTTTGTCTCCTAGTTTTACCATATATAGTACAGTTATTTCGGGGTTCCTAAATTTGTGTGTTCTTGTTTTGTTATATGTTATATCACCTTCCATCTTCCTTTCCGATAGTTTGTCATCTAGTTTTACCATGTATTGTACAGCTATTTCCGGCTTCCTAAGTTTGTATGTTCTTATCTTGTTGTATGTGATTGCTTCCTGACTTGTTTGTTTTCTTCCATTGCATTCATGTTTCTCTTGCACTGTTGTCATAACTAGGTAATGGTCACATCCTACTTCAAAGCATCTTCTTACTTTTGTGTCCCTGATTTTGGCTTTTCTGTTTTGCTCTACTAATATGTAATCAATAATGAGACTTTTGTGTCTTTTTACTACTTCTCTTGTGTACGTGTGTATTTCTTTATGCTTAAACGTTGTGTTATTATTAAGTTATTCGGTCTGTAGTATTCAATCATTCTTTTACCGTTATTGTTTACTGTTTCTTCACCATATTTTCCCCTCACTTCGTCGTTACTTCGATTCTTACCTACCATGCTGTTAAAATCTCTTAGAACATATAGATCACCTTCCGCTGTTTCTGTTGTCTGCGTTAACGTTGTCCAGAATGTTTCTTTGTTTGCTCCTTTTTCATATTCATTTGGTCCATACACTACAATTATTGTTCTTCTCATGTTATCATCTTTCAGTGTAATTCTCCTTTGATCTCAGTTCAATTATCAACTATTATATTGTTGACAAATGGTTCTCGTAGAAACTGAGCCACCAGAAATGATAATTTAAGATGTATAAACTGAGTCTAAAAAATTTCATGGTGGTAGCGGAATTTCGTGATGAGCCATCGCAAGCAAAAACAATTCTCTTGTATCGTCTGGTGCGTCTCTGGTTTTCTTGTTTCTTGTTCTTGTTGCCCTGCGACCACACCTTTGTGCGTCACCTGTTCTCTCCTGTATACCAGCGAGCCTTCGTGCTGTGCTTCGCTTTATCGCGGGCCATGGAAGGTTTCGTGTCCAGCGCCATGGCGGTATGCAAATGATCGGCATTGATTTTAAATTTTATGTCCCGGTCACTTGTTCTGAAAGCGAGATGTCAAGGCATAAAACTATCACCTGAAATAACTACCTGTCCGGCCCGCCTTCGTGAGCCCGGAGCTCATTTATTCCGCCGGCCCAGGCCGCTGTATCATGAATATAAATTAATCCTATCAGGAATTCGAGGCGGGGAGGCCCTCACATAAATTAAAGATTTTATCAGCCAGGACCGGTCCTGGCCTCTCTCGCTCCACCTTAGCGCGTGGATTTTTTAATAAACACATATTTTACCCACGTTATTATGTTATCTGATCCCTCTCGCAGCACGGTGACATTTAGTGGGCATATTTTTCTGGATTTTATTCTCCTCTCCAATCGAATTTCTGGGTCCGGCTGTACCTGTTATACGTTTATTGAGCTCCCATGGCGACGACCTGCCAAATATCCTCTCCCTCCCCTGCTTTACGACCACGCCACAGTGCCCCCAATTAATACAGAAATACACAAACGAAACAAAGAAAACTACACTGGTCTACAAATAACAATACAAAAATTGTCTGGAAAAGAGGAGGATGTTTTCCAAGTAATTTAGGTGCGTAGAATGTCACCTCATTTTCGACTTTTACAATTGCACTTTGTCCCCAATATAGGTTGGTAATTATCCTGACGCCTTTCCGGTATAAATTCTTTTTAAGTATTAGTTGTTGTAATTTGCCATGCTTAACTTTATCAAAAGCCTTTTGGAAATCGATGAAGCACACAAACAGGTCTTGATTTATGCCTAAACATATTTGAAAAAGAATATGAATATATGAATTGCGAAGAGCGTTTCTCTTGTTCCAAGCCCCTCTTTAATTCCAAATTGGCTGTCACTTATGGCCTCTTCTAGTTTTCGATAAATTTATGGATGATTTTAGGAAGATTTTTAGTGTATGGCTAATAAATGCAATAGTCCTATAGCCTGTGCAATCTCTTGCATTTGCTTTTTTAGGGATCAGTACAAATGTCGTAAGAAGCCATTGTTGCGGTATGATGCCTTTGTCATATATTGTGTTAAACAGGTCTAGAAAACTATCCGTCAGGTGTTCATCGAATAATTTTCATATCTCAGCTGGTAAAATTTCATATAATTATATGACACAGCAACCTTCATAATACGATAACGATAAAATCTTGCAATTTCAATGAACTTTTCGTAACGAATATTGGATTTTTTTTAAATTAATGTACAGAGATTATTACTGAACTTCGAAAATTTCATATAATTATATGATATAGCAACGTTTATAATACGATAGCTATAAAATCTTGGAATTTCAATGAAGTTTTCATAACGAAAATTGTTTTTTTTCAAATTAATGAGCAGAGATTCTTATTCAAATTGGAAAATTTCATATAATTATATGAAATAGCAACCTTCATAATACGATAGCTATGAAATCTTGCAATTTTAATTAAGTTTTCATAACGAAAATTGTTTTTTTCTTAATTAATGTGCAGAGATTCTTATTCAAATTGGAAAATTTCATATAATTATGTGAATCAGCTACCTTCATAATACGATAGCTATGAAATATTCCAATTTCAATGAAGTTTTCATAACGAAAATGAGATTTTTTTTAAATTTAACATGAAGTTTTCATAACGAAAATAGGACGTTTTTATTTAAAGTGCAGAGATTTTTATACAAATTCGAAAATTTCATATAATTATGTGAGACAGCAACCTTTATAATACAATAGCTATGAAATCTGGCAATTTCAATGAAGTCTTCATAACGAAAATCGGATTTTTTTAATTAAAATGCAGAGATTGTTATTCATATTCGAAAATTTCATATAATTATGTGAGATAGGAACCTTCATAAAATGATAGCAATGAAATATTGCAATTTCAATGAAATTTTCATTAAGAAAATTGGATTTCTTAAAGCAAGTGCAGAGATTCTTATTCAAATTTGAAAATTTCGTATAATTATATGAGACAGCAACCTTCATAATACGATAGCTAGAAAATCTTGCAATTTTAATAAAGTTTTCATAACGAAAATTGTTTTTTTCTTAATTAATGTGCAGAGATTCTAATTCAAATAGGAAAATTTCATATAATTATGTGAATCAGCTACCTTCATAATACGATAGCTATGAAATATTCCAATTTCAATGAAGTTTTCATAACGAAAATTAGATTTTTTTTAAATTTAACATGAAGTTTTCAGTAATAATATAACAAGAGAGTGAGAATAAATTGAAAATAATTTGACAGATTGTCGAAAACTTGTTGCCAGGCAATAGTCACGAGAGCCCGAAGGGCTCGAGTGACTATTGCCAAATGGCGACAAGTTTGAGACATAATCTGTCAAATTATTTTCTAATTTATCGAACTCTCGAGTTATATTTGATTAGATTATTTTTTGACGTTTTTTGCTTTCTAGTATTTCTTTATCAATTTCAGTATGCGAAACGCAGCTAAAGCGACTTTTATTCATTTTGTATGACACTTTAATATGATTGATAAATTAATAATTTGACAAATATTTTGATTGACAAGAGTGAACCTAGCTACCGAGATTATTCCCACTATAATAATCTCTAGAGAATATTCCCAGTATAATAATGACGGGATTGGTCCAGAAGTATCAATATGACAAAAATCGAAATATATCATTGGTTTTGAGAAACGTCAAAAAACAATCATAACGAAAATTGGACGTTTTTATTTAAAGTGCAGAAATTTTTATTCAAATTCGAAAATTTCATACAATTATGTGAGACAGTAATCTTCATAAAACGATAGCAATGAAATCTTTCAATTTCAATGGTGTTTTCATAACGAACATTGTTTTTTTTAATGAATGTGCAGAAATTCTTATTCATATTCGAAAATTTCATATAATTATGTGAGATAGGAACCTTCATAAAATGATAGCAATGAAATATTGCAATTTCAATGAAGTTTTCGTAAAGAAAATTAGATTTTTTTTAAATTAATGTGCAGATATTCTTATTCAAATTCGAAAATTTCATATAGTTATGTGCGATAGCAACCTTCATAAAACGATAACTATAAAATCTTGAAATATTAATAAAGTTTTCATAATGAAAATTGTTTTTTCTTAATTAATGTGCAGATATTCTTATTCAAATTGGAAAATGTCATATAATTATGTGAGATAGGAACCTTCATAATACGATAGCTATGAAATCTGGCAATTTTAATGAAGTTTTCCTAACGAAAATTGGATTTATTTTTAATTCAACTGCAAAATGATTTATTCAAATATAAAAATTTCATATAATTATGTGAAAAAGTAATTCGATAATACGATAGCTGAGCATCCTTGCAATTTCATTGAAGTTTTCATAACAAAAATTGAATTGTTTAAATTAAAGTGCCGAGAATCTTATTCAAATTGGAAAATTTCATATAATTATGTGAGATGGAAACCTTCATGATACGATAGCTACAAACTGTTGGAATTTGAACGAAGTTTTCATAACGAAAATTGGACGTTTTTATTTATAGTGCAGAGATTTTTATTGAAATTCGAAAATTTCATATAATTATGTGAGACAGTAACATTCATAATATGATAGCTATGAAAACTTGCAATTTCAATAAAGTTTTCATAATGAAAATTGTTTTTTCTTAATTAATGTGCAGATATTCTTATTCAAATTGGAAAATGTCATATAATTATGTGAGATAGGAACCTTCATAATACGATAGCTATGAAACCTGGCAATTTTAATGAAGTTTTCCTAACGAAAATTGGATTTTTTTATTTAACGTGCAGAGATTCTTATTCATATTCGAAAATTTCATATAATTATGTGAGACAGCAACCTTCATAATAGATTGCTATGTGATCTTGTAATTTCAATGAACTTTTCGTAACGAAATTTAGTTTTTTTGTTTAAATTAAAGTGATGAGATTATTATTCAAATTCGAAAATTTCATATAATCATGTGAGACAGCAACCTTCATAATAGATAGCTATGAGATCTTGTAATTTGAATGAACTTTTCGTAACGAAATTTTGATTGTTTTAATTAAAGTGCAGAGATTCTTATTCAAGTTCAAAATTTTTATATAATTATGTGAAAAAGTAACCTACATAATACTATAGCTTTAAAATCTTGCAATTTCAACGAAAATTTGATTTGTCGTATTAATTTGCAAAATGTATTATTCAAATTGCATAATTTCGCAGTAATTGGTTAAAATTTCAATAAAGCATATCTTCAAAAGTCGTGCAAATGTCACAAATGGTGTGAAGTCACCATTTGTGACATTTCACAAATGGTACTTGACACTAATGGTACACAAATGGTTGTGAGTACTCATGCTCAAGTAATTTTGATAATACTTTGTGGAATTAAATTAATTTTTGTAGAATTTTCGTACGAACTTTTTAAGCTGTATCATAAGGAAAACTTTTCGAAGGTCTCAAGGCAGTACCTCTTAACTGCATTTTTTATTGATTTCGCTTTTTTATGTATCTATTTCAGAAATTATATGGTATATCTGTATTTTAAATCACGAATTACGAAATCATAACCGTTTAGTCGGTATTTCAGAAAACTTAGAGCTGTACCTCGTAAGTAACATATGTTTTTATACACTGTTTTCGCCTCTCCTGTAAAGTTTGTAATTTGTCAGTTAAGAGGTACTGCCTTGAAACCGTCGTTATGACGACAGTAGTGACCAATGTTTTATAATCGTTGGATATATCTGTATTAATTATCTTTCTAGGGTTTGTAAACATTGCAAGTTTCATGAAATTTATGAAAATCTCATTTTTCGCTATAATGCTTATGAAAATGGCAACTTTCATTACATTACTTATGAAAATGGCTTACTAGGCCATTACACATTTTTTTTTACAATTTTCATTATAATACTTATTAAAATCAAGAGTTTGACTACAGTGCAAATGAAAATTGCCATTTATTAGTGTAATTGCCATTAGTGTAATTAATTATTAAGTGTAATTGAGTTATACGCTCAACTTTGAACATTCTGCAAAAATGTAGAATTTCGATAAGGTTTTGTTTGAAAAGTCTTGAAAATTTAATAAATAATATAGACACGATACTCATATGAAATTTTTGTAGCTATTTGACTTAAGTATGTGAAATTTGGGCTTAATATAATTGAATTTAAAGCGATTTTGGAACCATTTAAAATATTTCACCATGGCTCAAATTGTATACCTACACTTAGTCAGTCAGGTACAGCAATTTTTTCGTCAAATTTTTGTCACGTGTAGGTATATTAGTTATCATTATTCAATAAAAAATAATTTTCAAAAATTAAAAGATCAAACTGTTCTTATCAGCTTAATTATAATTTAGATTTTTTTTAAATTTTTAAACAGTTTCTTATAATATTGCAAACATATCGTAACTTTTCCAACTTACTTTTCTAAATATTTGTTTAATTATTCTTGAATAAGTGTGATATTTCAATTAAATATTAAAAAAAACTATAAAAATAATATTTTAAATTAAACCTTGTTGAATGTTGATACAACTTATTTTAAACCTTTTGGCTGGGTGAGTTTAGGTTTTAGGCTTCATTACTACTGTTGTGTGATATATTATAGGTACCATAGGGCATTAAGGCAATATTAAATTTGTCCCATTTTCCAATATTTCCATTTTCTTCTAATGAAGATATTATTATACAAGCATAATTTATGCCATTATAATACCGCTGATCATAGCAATCAATAACAAAGATACATTTATTTGCATTTCAATTCAATTTCAGTAATTGTGACAAAATTAATTTGAATTTTATTTACTTTGACAAAGTGCTAATATTTATAATCAAAGTTCCAATTATTATTTTAAAGATATATTTTGACAAAATTCATTTGAATTTTATTTACTTTGACAATATGCTAATATTTATAATCCAACTTCCAATTAATATATTATTGGTACAGTCATGCTTACATAAATCTAGTACAAGATGTTTTTGAACATTTATATTTAAATTCAAATTCCACCAGGACAGCAATCGGGTATTTATGGCCTTACAAATATATAAAAATCGTTTAAATATCAGAGGAATTCGTTTGAAATCCTAAAGTTGGGGTTCTGTAACGCAATACTTTCACAAAAAGACGTAAACATAAGGCTAAATATTACCTGGAAAATTGAGAGCAGGTCAAAAGCCAAAAAGGATTGTACTGCTATGGATAGTTGGTGAAATTATAAAGTTAACGATGAGGTTGAGCTTGTGAAGGTATGGTAGAAAATAAAGTATCACAAAAAAACCTTTTTTTTGTGAAAAGGTGTTCTGTATTTTATTTTATAAAATTTAAAGTTGGTTAGATATGGATTGGTTAAATTGGAAAACTGTATGTGTTCTGGCATGTTATGTGCCATCCATGACGAATCCCTGAAAGCAGCCCCCGATATCCCAGCTAATGCAATGTTTAATCAGCCCCACTTCCCCGACTGTTCGGGGGTGGCCGCCCCCCATCCCGGTTTAATCGAATCCTCCCCGGTTCCGGAGCGGATCCTTCCTCCATCCCTCCGGAAATTATGTGCGCTCAGAGTTTATATAGCCCTGCGCAAATAAAACTTTATTCGATACGCCCGGAGCCGGCGGGGGCCCGGAATTAGGTCCTGGCTGATAAGGCCCCCCAAGCCCCCGGCCCGGCAACCGGCTTTTTCGGTGGGTGGTTAATTAAAAAGACACAGGGCTACTTATGCGTGCCATCAAAAGCGGCCGTAAAGATAAGACCGGTTCCTTCCACTTGGGGCACCGTGAGAGGTGAGCCGGAGCAGCGCCCGGACTCCCGGAACCGGTTCCTGTCACATATTTTATCCCGGAGCCCCTCCCGGACGGCCATGCGAGCGCCTCTCTTGCGGAGAGCGCCGATCCATTATGCATGAGGCCGCCTGGATAACGGAATGGCCGTCTCCAAAGAACTCGAGGGCCCCCATTAAGAGGCGCACATGTATAACAAATTTTAATGGGGGGCCCCCCGCTCCCGGTTCCCACCCTCAGAATGTGGAGGGTCGTGATTGAAACGTTCCCGGTTGCGCGTGGGGAATGATCGATGGCGATCACGTGAATGGGACGAAGAAGTCTTTTGGTACTTAGGGAGCAGTCAGGTCTTAATTCGCCCTGCTAAATGGGAATAAATCAAATGGGGTGCTCAAAGGTGTCGTTCGTCAGCGCAGTAACTTTTAGTGTGCTTGTGATGCAAATCTATTTGTGCTGCTATTCCTGGCGAAGTTCACACAAAGTATCTAATATGCCATTCATTCGATTGAATATTTCAGTTCAGGACGTAAAATTACACATGTGCAAGCACATAACACCACATATGAGCACTGCTCTGGAATTTAATGTGTAAAACTCTATGAATCCAGTTTGGAATACTAATTTCCACTTTTGTTACTTTGATATTTTTTGTTACGTTTTGATACTTTTTCACAAACTCCAAATTTTTATGACAAAACTCCAAAAAAAACTCAAAAAACTCCATAATTTCGCCACTTATGTGGCATTTTATTGTACACAATATGCAAATTGAAATATGGATCTTGAATATGGATCCTGAAATGTGGTCTAAATCTGGATATTGTAACGCAATTGATTAAATTTTGAAACTTTGCTTCTTTTTTTAATTTTTAAGCTGTATTTTAAGCTTTTATAAGCTATTTATAAGGAATGATTTTTTTTAACTATGGGCTAATATTTAATATATCCTGACTCATTCTCAATATTCAATTATGTATTAGTTTTATTCACACATTTTTTTTACTACTTAATATTTCGACCATATACAGTATTATTTTTACTATTTCTATTGCTGTCATTTTTAATCTGCTTACAAGTTTCCTTTCATAACTTGACCTAAGATATTCTACTATCGTGCCTAATTCTGCTAGCTCAATCTTACATTCCACTACTTCTTGAATTCTACAGGACCAGTTTTGGGATGAGAATCCAGAAAATTGAGTATTAAAATTTAATTCTCGCTGTAAATTGTGCGTCTAAAATCTACACGTGTGAATGCCATTGTCTCGTTATTCTGATTAAAATTGTGCCTGAGCGAGCTTATCAATACGGTGATTTCCACTGTGGCAAGAACCTCGACAAATCTTTTGTTGCTCACATGCATGCCTAATTCGATTCATCACACTCGTACAGTACTCTCGTTTGCAATTGTAATTTAGAGTTTTATACGCTGGCGTAGTTAACACTAACTTATGTAAGATCATCTCACGTTATTTTTTTTAGATTTTGCTTATTTGTTACGAAAATTATATAACTTCGTAAATTGGGATATCAAGATGTGACTGTTAATTTCAGTTTTGTAACAAATACATTTTTTTTTGTATCTAGATACAGATACAAATATTATAGAAAAAATGTAACTAGATACATATCTAGATACAAATTTGAAAATGTATCTAGCTACAGATACAGATATTTTAGATTTTGCATATTTGTGACGAAAATTATATATCTTCGTAAATTGGGATATCAAGGTATGACTGTTAGTTGCAAACATTTTTTTTGTATCTCGATACTGATACAGATACTTTAGAAAAAATATATCTAGATACATATCTAGATACAAATTTGAAAATGTATCTAGCTACAGATACAGATTTTTTAGATTTTGCATATTTGTGACGAAAATTATATAACTTCGTAAATTAAGATATCAAGATGTGACTGTTAATTGCATTCATTTTTTATTTGTATCTAGATACAGATACAGATACTTTAGAAAAATATATATCTAGATACATATCCTGATACAAATTTGAAAATGTACCTAGCTACAGACACAGATACATTTGACAAGTATCTAGATACTCCTAGATACATTTCAGATACATGGAAAACCAAACCAAAAATTGTTTTCCTTTTTACATTCGCATTTTACATGCAAAAGAAAATGCTCATAAATCTTTAATAAAATGTGCAAAACTAAATTTATTTATTTTCGTCTGCTTATAGTTATTAGTATACTCGTCCCGTCCTGACAATGACTCATCGATCCATATTGCAAGAATTCGACATACGTTTCTAATTTCATTTCATTCTATTACATTTAGCTTAAGCACACGAACCAGGATTAAAAACGCAATTGTTTATTCGAAAAAGAATGCGTCATTGTCAGCGTTCGACGGGCTACTATACGTAATAGATACAAGAATAATATACAATGAAATAACAAATTACTGACTCCAACTTAAATTAAATACGAGAAAATAAAACGAAGCGCCAAAGTAAAAGTTAACAAAAACAATGCTCTCAATAAAGAATCAATAGCGAATTGTATGTAATTAACGTGAAATGCCCAATTGTAACAGATACATTTTTTTGTATCTAGATACAATATAGATACTTTAGAAAAAATGTATCTAGATACAACTTTAGGTACTCAAGCAAGAATGTATCTAGATACAACTTTAGGTACTCAAGCAAGAATGTATCTAGATACTGTTTCTAAAATTTGATACAAAACCATAACGCTCTCAATAATGAATCAGTAGCGAATTGTATGTAATTAACGTAAGACAACTTTAGGTGCTCAAGCAAGAATGTATCTACATACAACTTTAAGTACTCTAGCAAGAATGTATCTAGATACTTGAAATGTATCTAGATACTGTATCTAAAAATTTAAACAAAATCATAACGCTCTCAATAATGAATCAATAGCTAATTATATGTAATTAACGTGAAATGCAGTGTTGTAACATATACATTTCTTTGTATCTAGATACTATATAGATACTTTAGAAAAAATGTATCTAGATACAACTTTAGGTATTCAAGCAAAAATTTATCTAGATACAACTTTAGGTACCTAAGCAAGAACGTATCTAGATACAACTTTAGGTACTCAAGCAAAAATGTCTAGATTCAACTTTAGGTACTCAAGCAAGAATGTCTAGATTCAACTTTAGGTACTCAAGGTAGAATGTATCTAGATACAACTTTAGGTACTCTAGTAAGAATGTATCTAGATTCTTGAAACGTATCTAGATACTGTATCTAAACATTTAAAAAAATCATAACGCTCTCAATAATGAATCAATAGCGCGGTGTATGTAATTAACATGAAATGCAGTGTTGTAACAGATACATTTTTTTGTATCTAGATACAATATAGATACTTTAGAAAAACATGTAGCTTGATACAACTTTAGGTATTCAAGCAAGAATGTATCTAGATATAACTTTAGGTACTCAATCAAGAATGTCTAGATACAACTTCAGCTACTCTAGCAAGAATGTATGCAGATACTTGAAATGTATCTAGATACTGTATCTAAACATTAAAAAAACATCGAAGCTGTCGTTTTTCCATGTATTGTTGTATTCTCTCTATGTTTGATTGTTCCCTTATTTTTGTGCTTCTTACTTTGTTTATTTTCGTTGCTCCATTGTTTCTACTTTTCCTTTTTTTCTTCTGTTACTGTTTTTCGTTCATTAAGTTCTTCCATTTATTCCTGTCCTTCGCTAGTTCTTTCGCTTCTTTCCATGTTTTCCCTCTTGTATTATTGTTTTCATTCTGTCATCCCAGTCTTTCTCGGTCTTCCTTTCCTTTTCTTTTTGTTTGGCTTTGCTTTCCACACATTTTTCACTAATCTTCGGTTGTCCATTCTTTGCATATGTCCCCACCATCCAAGCTGTCGTTTTCCATGTATTGTTGTATTGGCTCTATGTTTGATTCTTCTCTGATTTTTGTACTTCTTATTTTGTTTATTTTCGTTGCTCCATTATTTTTTCTTTCTCCTTTTCTTCTTCTGTTACTGTTTTTCGTTCATGAATTTCTTCCATTTATTCCTGTCCTTCGATAGTTCTTTCGCTTCTTTTCATGTTTTCCCTCTTGTATTATTGTTTTCATTCTGTCATCCCATGTCTTTCTCGATCTTCCTTTCCTTATCTTTTTATTTAGCTTTGCTTCAAACACTTTTATCACTATTTTTTGGTTGTCCATTCTTTGCATATGTCCCCACCATCCGAGCTGTCGTTTTTCCATGTATTGCTGTATTGGATCTATGTTTGATTCTACTCTTATTTTTGTGCTTCTTATTTTGTTTATTTTCGTTGCTCCTTTATTTCTTCTTCTGTTACTGTTTTTCGTTCATGAAGTTCTTCCATTTATTCCTGTCCTTCGATAGTTCTTTCGCTTCTTTTCATGTTTTCCCTCTTGCTTCTATTATTGTTTTCACTATGTCATTCCATGTCTTTCTCGGTCTTCCTTTCCTTTTCTTTTTGTTTGGATTTGCTTCCCACATTTTTTTCATTAATCTTTGATTGTTCATTCTTTGCATATGTCCCCACCATCCAAGCTGTCGTTTTCCATGTATTTTTGTATTGGTTCTATGTTTGATTCTTCTCTCATTTTTGTGCTTCTTACTTTGTTTATTTTCGTTGCTCCTTTGTTTCTTCTTTCTCTTATTTTTCTTCTGTTACTGTTTTTCGTTCATGAAGTTCTTCCGTTTATTCCTGTCTTGCGCTAGTTCTTTCACTCCTTTCCATCTTTTCCCTCTTGTATTATTGTTTACATTCTGTCATCCCATGTCTTTCTCAGTCTTCCTGTCCATCTCTTTTTGTTTAGCTTTGCTTCCCACACTTTTATCACTATTTTTTGGTTGTCCATTCTTTGCATATGTCCCCACCATCCAAGCTGTCGTTTTTTCCATGTATTGCTGTATTGGCTCTATGTTTAATTCTTCTCTTATTTTTTGTGCTTCTTATTTTGTCTATTTTCGTTGCTCCTTTGATTCTTCTTAGGACTTTCATTTCACTTCTTTCGCTTTTTTCCTTGTTTTCCCTCTTTTTTCTATTATTGTTTTCATTCTGGCATCCCATGTCTTTCTCAGTCTTCCTTTCCGTCTCTTTTTGTTTGGCTTTGGTTCCCACATTTTTTTTAATATTCTTTGGTTGTCCATTCTTTGCATATGTCTATATGCAAAGAAAGGATATACCTAGAACTACGGGTTCTTTAAAGTATTCCTTCCATCTTTCTGCTATTTCTTTTTCTTCCCTTAGTACTTCTACGTTTTTGCTTTTTGACCCTCTATGTTGCTTCTTTGTCATGTCTGTGCCTTTTGATTACGCTGTAGAATAGTTTTTGGTGGCTATTTCTTTCAAGTTTGTCTCCAAATTCTTCCCATTGTTTCTGTTTGTTCTTGAGTATTATCTGCTTTACCTTGTTTCTTGCGTTTTTATATTCTTCGCATTTCTTCCTTGTTTTGTTGTTGAGGTATTTTTTCCATGCCTGTTTCTTTGTTCTTGCCTAGTCTCTTACTTCAGTTGACCACCATACTGTTCGTTTTTTGTTTGTTTCTTTCTTGCTGGGTCCGCATATTTTACTCGCCACTTTTATTATGCTTTCTTTGAGATTTTTCCAGTAAATTTTCTAATTTCGTTGTTTTTTGTGTTTTGATTTTTTTAGTGCTTTCTCCATTTTTTCTTTGTATACTGTTTGCATGTCTATCTGTTTTTTTTTTTGTAGTTCCCTCTTTTATTAAAAAATTACCGAAAGAAATTAATGATTGAAAATGATGTCAGTATGTTTTTTATTGTCTCAGCTAGTGTTGGATATTAAGTGTAGAACAGTGTATCTCATTATTCATCTCATTTCCTCTTTAATATCTTTGCCTGTAATCTCCAGGTAAATTATTCACGCAGATTCCATTAATAACATGATTCACAGTGCATTAACAGCGAATATATTCATGTATTCATCGTTCTAGATATGCGTTCCGCTCTCAGGTATCAGAAGTGGGAAGGCATACATTTTTAACAGCCGAATTTGAGGCTTTAGAGTCGGCCACACCTACGTCGAAATTAAAGTGGATTAAAACCTACCCTTCTGGGGGCGGACGAGGCGCCACCCCTGAATAATTCACGCCGCCCCCCGTCCCTAAATACGCGCCTCGCTGAATAATGCAGCCGCCCCGAAACTTCCACCCTTCAGGGCAGAAATGTAAAAACCCTATTAAAACTGTTACGGCCGCCTTTACGTGCACCTGTACACACACACATGCATACATGGATGTATACAGGCAGACGGCCGCCAAGTACATAGTGTAATATTCAGTGTGTGTTAACAGCCACAAAGTATTTAAGTGCTCATAACAGTTATTTTTTTGCGGCCATCATCAACCGCTGATGGGTTATTGTCGAGCTACATGTAACGATATTTATTTGTATTTAGCAATAAATTTAATATACAGCCTGCCTATAAAGACGAATTTGTTGTTTGACCTTTGGCGACCGAGGGCAGACACAATGGCCCTCGAGGTGTGCACGAAGAAGCGCCAATTCTTAACTAACGTTAACTACCCTTTTATGCCCTTCCACTGCTTGCCTGTTCAATAAGAGACGATTTTTAGTTTAATAAATATTCTGGTTAAACTAATTTACGACTCCAGTAATGAGTGAGTGATTTAGTATTTTCTACGTTGTGTTTTCAATGTTTTCAGAACATGTTTGCTTATTTATTCGTCCAAGCATATTGGCGCTGTTGAAAATGCCCATAGCGATAGCATCGTCACAGTGTAGCATTGCGTAAGAAATCTATGAATGGGCCTTTAATGGGCATGCCAAAATAAATAATATGATTAAAGATTATTTTTGTAAGTAAAGCCCAATTTTCTTGAAATATTCACTTGAAACACAAAATTTCTCAAGGCAATTTAATATGCACGTTAAAAATAAGCGATGATAATGATACATCCCAAAGCTGAAAGTACTATCAGAGATTTGAAACAGTTTCGAAGTTTTGATTTTTTCTCCAATTTATTACGCCATTTGTTTGCAAACATTTCAGCATGAAGTATTAGCATTCACCACGAGACCCATATCGACTGACTTAATTAATTTGCGCCCACGTGTTTACATTATTATATAACTTTACGACCAGATGAACAGTAACGCGTCTGCAGCGAACGGCAATTTTACTGCAGATTTTTAATTGCTACAGCGTTTACGTCCCAAGACGCGATCCCGGAATTGCCGCGCTAATCCTCCGGGTCCCGGAGCGCCCAAGGTCGCGCATTTTCGGGGGTGGGGGGCAAAACCGGAAGCCGATAATTACCGGCTTAGAGCGCGGCGATTAAGCGCGCTCCGGGATTAGGCGCTGGCTCCGGGGTTTTCCGGGTTTTCCGGGGCTGCGCGCGGCGCTTCCGCCCCGAAAATCCGGATCGATACGCGGGGGCGTACATCGCGCTAATGCCCGATCCGCCGGCACACGATATTATATTAAAATTTCACTGCTTTAATGCGAGATCCGCGCGCTGCTCTGGCGCAATAAAACGGCCGTTACACGGAATTTATAGTGAAAATATTACGTACGTATTGCGCTAGGATTTTTATGCGAACAATGCATATTTTAATGGGTGATGGGTTATAGGGGAGCAGGCAGGTGCTTTATGGCATAGTTGAATTGTCACTCTATATAACAAAAAAAAAAGAATGAGCAGTCTAGAGGCAAAATATATAACCTTAACAAGCAATTTTTATAACAATAAGAACTTTAACTAACCCACAATTTTCATTTTTCACGAAAAAACATTAATTTTGACATATAACAATATAATTTTTTTATAGAATACCAAATAATTTAACATATTATAATGCAAAGTAGTCACATTAGTCATTATTCAGTATCATTAAATATGATCATAAATACTAACCAAAAGCATTGCCAGTACAAATGAAGAGTCAGAGTTGCCAGTCTACTGAAGATGACCACGTAGTGGTAGAAATGTACATTTAGCGAAATAAATGTTATTTTGTATAATTTGTTATTTTTCTTTAATTGCCTGTACGCTGTTTTTACTTTCATTTGCATCGTAAAAGAAACAATTGTATTCATAAATATTTTCAAATTGTGATCATGAAAATGAAAATCGACCTCTTTGCGAAAGTGTTTTCAAGTCGTTTTCAAGTTTTTTCAAGTCTTTTTCAAGTATTTTATAAGTCTTCTGGAAAAAGAGGTTCTTGTAGTGGAGTCAGTTGTCAGTCAGTCAGTCAGTCAGTCAGTCAGTCAGTCAGTCAGTCAGTCTATCTGTCTGCCCGTTAACTGTGTGTCAGTATCTCTTTCTGACTAAATATATGTCTGTCAGTATAATTACCCACGAAACACGAAAAATATTCAGATTTTTTACTAATATTTATATAGTAAAATCATGTACAAGTATTTAAAAAACTGTATTATGGTTGATCACTGTTTTAATTTTCAGAATTATTTTGCAAAGCATCACTTAACATATGTTAACTTTTCATTAGTTTTCAAAAATTTGTTTCGTTTCTCATTTATTATAAATGTTTATAAATGTAATTGTTTGCGTATTTTCATATAGTGTTCTTGTAAAACTGTATTATGGTTTATAATTGTTTTGATTTTCAGGATTATTTTGCAAGGTATCATGTAACACATGTTAACTTTCCATTAGTTTTCAAAAATTTGTTTCGTTTCTCATTTACAAGTATTTGTAGTTTCAGTACAAGTATTTGAAAAACTATATTATGGTTGATCATTGTTTTAATTTTCAAAGTTATTTTCCAAAGTATCACATAACACATGTTAACTTTTCATTAGTTTATAAAAATTTGTTTCGTTTCTCAGTTATTTTAAATGTTTATAAATGTAATTGTTGTGTATTTTCATATAGTGTTTTTTGTGTTAAACTGTATTATGGTTGATCATTGTTTTAATTTTCAGGATTAGTTTGCAAAGTCTCACATAACACATGTTAACTTTTCATTAGTTTTCAAAAATTGGTTTCGTTTCTCATTTACAAGTATTTGTAGTTTCAGTACAAGTATTTGAAAAACTATATTATGGTTGATCATTGTTTTAATTTTCAATATTATTTTCCAAAGTATCACATTACACATGTTAACTTTTCATTAGTTTATAAAAATTTGTTTCGTTTCTCAGTTATTTTAAATGTTTATAAATGTAATTGTTGTG
The DNA here is from genome assembly GCA_951805005.1 of Othius punctulatus. Classification (NCBI taxonomy): domain Eukaryota; kingdom Metazoa; phylum Arthropoda; class Insecta; order Coleoptera; family Staphylinidae; genus Othius; species Othius punctulatus. The sequence continues at coordinate 12,622,501 of OX638145.1, forward strand.
TATTTTCATATAGTGTTTTTTGTGTTAAACTGTATTATGGTTGATCATTGTTTTAATTTTAAGGATTAGTTTGCAAAGTATCACATAACACATGTTAACTTTTCATTAGTTTTCAAAAATTTGTTTCGTTTCTCATTTACAAGTATTTATAGTTTCAGTACAAGTATTTGAAAAACTGTATAATGGTTGATCATTGTTTTAATTTTCAGGATTATTTTGCAAAGTATCACATAACACATGTTAACTTTTCAGTAGTTTTCAAAAATTTATTTTGTTTCTCATTTAGTTTAAATGTTTATAAATGTAATTGTTTGTGTATTTTCATATAGTGTTGTTGTAAAACTGTATTATGTTTGATCACTGTTTCAATTTTCAGGATTATTTTGCAAAGTATCACATAACACATATATAAACTTAAAACTGTATTATGGTTAATCATTGTTTTAATTTTCAGGATTATTTTGCAAGGTATCACAAAACACATGTTAACTTTTCCTTAGTTTTCAAAAATTTGTTTCGTTTCTCATTTGTTTTAAATGTTTATAAATTCAATTGTTTGTGTATTTTCATATAGTGTTGTTCCTGAAACCTGAAAAAAAATGTGACACTTTTATTGTTGTTTTGTATTGTACTCGTAAGCAGGTATAATTTAAATCAGATAATTTTTTTTAAATAAATCATTAATTTAGACCAAAATTATTATTTTTTTCAATTTATCTTTTTTTTTCACTGTTTGTGCATTCCAACAGGTGTACAATTAAAAATATAATGTAACTGTAGAGTTGGCATGCTTAAAAATAGATAATTGGAAGTAAGTAAAATAATTTTCTTTCTTTCATTTTTCGTCAATCATATTACAGATACACATATTTGTGTTAATTATAAATTATCGTACAAAGCAAGACTTTATTTTAAAAAATCATATGATTTGAATCGTGATGCAAATCAATTGATTCAAATCACATCTAAACTGGTAAAAACTGATCATACATATCAAAAAAATCAAATAAATCGAATAAATCATGATTTTTTTTTAAATCATTGATGTTTGATTCTTTTTTAAATCATGATTTATTCCAACCCTGCTTATAAGTAATCGAATATTGTTTGGATTTTCAGGATTTTTTTTTAACTATCAAAAACAACAATTTTCATGTTTTTTTTTAAATATTTAGAAACGGTATTGTTTATGAGTTTATAATCAAGTATAATTTTGTATAAATAAATCGTAACAAATTCATTTTCTTTATAAAAATTCAATCAAATTCATTCAAATTCATCAAAATTTAGGTATTTTCGTTGATTTCTCAATAAGTGGTTAGCCCATTTTGATGAAGTTAAACTCATTTATAGCCTTATCAGACAATATGAATATTATTTTGACTTTTATAATACAATATACATGCAAGATAATAAATATAATCGAGTATTTTTTATAAAAAATTTACTTTTTTTAAATAATTCGTAGGGTGAATGTAATTTGACAGAATATTTTTTAAATTTTCTGGTTTTTTTTGCAAATATTTCACTAATGAATGTAAATGAATGTGATTATATACTTTTCAGGAACTCACATTTTCAGAAACTCACATTTTCAGAAATATTAAGAAAAGAAAACTTTATAATACTTTAGCATGAGTGTTTGAAAATATTAGGACAGATGCATTTTAATATTAAAAACTCAATGAGTATAAAAATAAACACTTATTTTGTATTTTGTGCTTTTACTTTCATTCACTATTAAAATGAAGTATAATCAAGTACAATTAAGAATTTGTTTCAATAAGTATTTTGATATTTTTAATAATACCTATAATTTTGTGATTTTTTTAATTCATTTTTGCAACTTTCTGATGTTTTTAATATTGCAAGTCATTCATCAAGTCTTCAATTCATCGCAATTTTGTTGTAAATTTCCTACGAAATTTTCCTACAATTTTTTATTGATTTGTTGATAATTTTGTTTTAAGGACATTTCATTAAATGTCAATAAGTTTGTTTTTAAGGATTTTCATTGATTTGTTACTAAATGATGCAGTGGCGCGTTATCCTATGGGCAAATTGGGCATTTGCCCCAAATGGGTCCCCAAATTTGGGGTGGGTCCCAAATCACTATTATATATTTATTAAATTTAAAAAAACGGAATTTTTATTAATAACTTTAATTGATATTGTCTATTATGTATTGCAATAAGAAAATTACACTGCTTATAGGGTCCCCAAATTCAAGGGCCATTTGTCCAGGGCCGTATGAAGCCATAACGCGCCTCTGCAATGATTTCTTTATGCCATCCACAACTTATTTGTCTTATTGGGCCAAGAGGAAACGATTATTTTTAAGATTTAAAATAAGATAAACACCTTATCATATTATCAATAACAATCAAGATCATTTGTTATAAACTTTTAATAATTTTTAAAATAGCAGGGATATTTTATACATTTTTATTAGAATTTTCAGGAAATTTTCAGGAATTTTTGCAAAATTTATTACTATATTAGACAAAAAAAAATATTTTGAAACTATTTAATCAAATACATTTTCATATTCAACGCTTACTGAGTTTAAAATATTTCTTGTAGCTGAATTTTTGTGACTTTACTTTCATTTACTAGTAAACTAAAGTATAATCAAGTATAATGTGGAATTTGTGATAAAATTTTGATATTTTTATAAATATTTAGAAAACTGGATTGTGTATCATTTGAATTTTTAGGAAATTTTGCATAATTTCCGCTAACATAAGTATGTCGGATGTTTCATGATGTAATTACAATATAGTCCAATCGCCCAAATCCAATTAAAGTAGTAAATTTTTAAATTATTTTGTCATTTGTGTTTCATACTAAAAAGCAAATGACTTAAAAATAAAATGTGATTGTTACTTTTAGTTCCATACCACCTAATAATGGTAATAGTAAGAACTATAATTATGACAACTTTAGAAATCGTGATTTTTGCAAAAATATCCGTTTTCGAGTCTTCATTTTAGGGTTTCTAAGTGTTGTCTATTTTTTTGTATATCTGTCTGTTTCGAAATGGAGATTTTTGTGGAAATATCTGTTTTGGAGTCTTCATTTCAGGGTATTTCAGGGTGTTGTCTATTTTTCTGTACATCTGTCTGTGTGTGTTTGTCAATGCTCTGTGAACACCACAAATGACTTAATTGATCAACTTGAAAGATCATGTTTAAAAACTTTTAAATACAAAACGATTTTTGTGTGAAATCCACCAAACGGAAGTGGTAGTTTATTGAATGAATTTTTCGTTTTTTTGCAAATACATGAAAATCTATGGAGTTTGTGGAAAACATACAGGGTGATTTTTTGAAAATTGACAATTTTTGAGTAAAATCCACCAAACGGAAGTGGTAGTTTATTGAATGAATTTTTCGTTTTTTGCAAATACATGAAAATCTATAGAGTTTGTGAAAAACATACAGGGTGATGTTTTGAAAAGTATCCATCCCTGATATCAAAGATAATAAGGGCAAAATAAAAAAACTCCGGAAACACTTTTCATTTTTATTTTGTGGGGGACTTCTTTTGACATACTGTTGAAATGTAATAGTAATAGTAATAGTAATTTATTGGTGTTGATACAATTGTTTACACAGGTCATAATATTATATGTGTCACATGTGTGTCAGTTTCCCTCTCGCTTCCACTAAGCACCTCTCCAAAATTTTAGATGGAATGACCCACCTTGTGATAGCTCATTTGAAACATCTTTATATCGAAGTTAGGCGAAGTTTAGTCAAATAGTTCCAAAGCTCAGCGTATCTCTCGAGAGAGATATCCATTAAGACAAGTTCCTAATGTTAGAACATTTATTGACGTTCATAGGCAAAAACTTAACAGCCTGTAACTTGAAAACAAAAAGCGCTCGGACATTAATGTATAGGATTATTTTTAATTATTTGTTGGTTCTCTATAGCGTGGTGTTATGTATTGCAGTTTGTTCTATGTCACCCTGTATATCGCTGGTGTTTCAACAAATTCCAGAAATCTATAAAATTCATAGTCCGAATAGTTACTCCGCATAAGAGTCACTAATCCTACAATTCAGCTCTGATTTTACTTCAGACATTATTTTCAGATTTAAAAAAAATTGCGAAATTTTTATGTTAATAGAGAAGTAATCTTAATTTTGAAACAATTTGATTCATTCATTTTTATGTTCAACGCTCAATCTTGTAACCGAATTTATACGATATTTTCTTTTATTTGCGTAGTAAAAATAAAAAATTCAATCCTGAAAATTTCATGAAATCGAGTCAGAAAATATCATGTATTAAGCTTCCTTTCGGGGTTTCTAAGGCCCAGTTGTACCAACGTGGATTATCTTTGATCGTGGTTCAATTTCTAAGGATACCATTGTGCCAATAATTGTTCCCTAGGTAACTGAACCACGGTCAAAGGTAATCTACGTTTGTACAACTGACCCTAAGTGACGTATGTCTTTCAGTAGATCTCTTTGTGTATATATCTGTATATGCCCTCTCAACAGCACAAATGGCTTGATTTGTCAAGTTGAAAAATCATTCAAATTTTAAGAAAAATTTGGGAGTGTCACAGATTTTTGGATGGAATCTTGCGAGCTGAAGTGCTAGTTTATTGAATTGGTTTTTCATTTTTGCAAATATTTCAAAATCTACCAAGTTTATGGAAAACATATTATACTTGGTACAAAAGTGTATTAAGTTAAATTGGCAATAAATTGTTGTTAAATAAATGTTCTCTTCATGTTTTCAATATTTAACTGCTTATCAGCTCTTTGGCAATTTGTTAATAAACATGTCGGTGGTGTTGCATTGCAGAGAAGTTGCAGAGGCATACATTTTGATCAGCTGGTGATTAGTGCTGTCGAAAATAACGTATATTTATACGATCATAGCAATTCTCCATTTTTTCCTAGTTAAGATAAGTTAACGTTATTTTATTATATGTGTAAAAATTATTGAAAATTGTTGTTTTCCTCTACAAATGGGCATTTGTATTAGTTCTTAGAGGGTGCTGAAAGAAAGTAACATCCCCGTTTGACTATTGATCCGTCGGAGTTCGAGTTCCGAGCCTCTTCACATTCTGATGGTCGGCCTGGAATTGCGTCGGCCGTGCAGAAGAAAAACAGGAAAGACGTTATCCGAGACTCCGGGGTTCTTGGGGGGACTGCGGTCGTAAAACCGGAGGCCGTGTGCGAGGGCCCCGGGAGAAAAAAAACAAACGAACTCTGCTTAATTAAAAAAAAGCGCGCTTAAATCCGGAGCCGTCGCTCTCGTCCGGGGGGCGGCATTTATGGGGCCGGCCCCGAAAACAGGATCGAATATAAATGCAAATCCCGAAGTTTATCTTGGTTTATGCGGACGTTTGAAAGTTTTAACGGCGTATAAGTACGGTTTATTGATCAATAACGCCGTTTTATTAATGCAGTCGCCGAACGGATCGAACGCTTTTCATAACGTAAATCACGGACGTCCCTCGCGCTGATCTCGCGAAGGCGCGAAGATGAGCGCCCTGTTGTCTTCGCGCAAAAACCGCGGGGCACTCAATTTTTACAACAACAATAAAAAAAATGCGGCCCATAAATTAACGTCGATTATGAATTCCGCAATAAAGTTTTACCTCTGGTGTCTGGCCGCGGTATACAAACGGCCCTACTACGGCCGTACGGCAGTTTCAGCTTTAGCACAATTTAACTATCCGAATGTGTTGCACCGAACTATTATATTTATTGTTTAATGGCGGCTTTAAATGTAGACGGGATCGCTTTACAGGCGTTTTCTGGTTTTATACCTACATCTGGTTTCGGAGGGAAAAAATCACGCAAGCCGCGCCGCCAGATTTTCGTAAACAAACAACGCCCAATTGGATACAAATGCCATCGTAAATCGATTTCACTAAATAAATATTTCGCCAGTAAAACGCACCGGGAAATTTTCACGTGCCACCAGAAAATCTTTCCTGGCATTCATAAGTACAAGAAACTCGCACGTTTTAATGAATCTTCAAATACCACCAGAACGTGTTTCATACCTATTTCCATCTGCTAATAGAATGAACGCGTTTTTTTAAGCGACTAATATAAATATTTCAAGATTTTTTCTCGTTAATGCTTTTAATAGATTTTTACTAAAACATAAAATTCAACTCTTGAAAGAATTTGTTACTAAGAAACAACCTTTACCTTTCTGGATTTTTTTCATTTGTTGGATTTTGCAGTAGAGGAATTATATTCAGGCATACTGTATCCAAATATTTCATAAAGTTTTCACATTATCCAACAGATAAATTTTCATAAATTTCAGTCTCTGATAACTTATACTGGCCAACTGGGAAAGTGAATAAGTCGATTTTCTCACTTATTTGAGACATGCTCGTGGTCAAAATTTCAGAAGATTTATCTTCAGGCATAGTGTATACAAATCTGGCATTAAATTTTCATAATATCTCACAAATAAATTTTCAGAAATTTCAGTGTCTGATAACTTATTCTGGCCAACTGGGAAAGTTAATAACTCGATTTTCTCACATATCTGAGACACGCTCGAGGTCAAAATTTCAGAAGATTTATCTTCAGGCATACTGTATAGTAGTATGTGGGTGTTTCATCTTATCATTTTTTTTTTATCAATAGTTTAGAAAATATTTCAAATATCTGAAAAGTATTTCAATAAAAGTTGAAGACTATTTTAAACTGCACCTTTTGTAGAAAACAAAATTTCATAGCACTCTTGCTTTTTGAAAAAAACCTCGCTGAAATCTAATGTTTACCATTTTATACGTATTGTTTATCCATAATTTAGTATTTTGTCTTTTATTTATATTTTAACTTTGCATTCCTATTAATATGGAGAAAGTCGTGTGTTTCCCACATCAGATTTTTTATTTTGGTTATTCCACTTACAAAATGGTTCATATTGTATAGATATATTTACAATTACAATAAAAATAAATAAAAATAACTTACGGCTAATTACCATTAGACAACATGAGATTAGAAATATGTCATTTCAGATCAGATTTTTTATTTTGGTTATTCCACTTACATAATGGTTCATATTGTATAGATATATTTACAATTACAATAAAAATTAATAAAAGTAACTTACGGCTAATTAACATTAGACAACATGAGATTAGAAATATGTCATTTCTAATTAACAGAAACAAATATAAATTTAAAGAAGTATATGTAGCAAATTCAGCATAAAAACAAAACAAACTATATATTAGTCGCTTTCATCTAAATCCACGCTATCCTCTGTCACTATATATTATGTATAGTTATTTATAACACAAATATAAAGTAAAGATTTCTTTTTCGAAAATCGAAATATGTAGGGAGTTTTGCCTTGTAAGTGTGCAAATTCTAAACAAATTTCTACACGTACTCACACTAACGCATATACGTACTAACCGACATACATACTTTTATGTATGTTTTTTTTAAGTATATACATACTTTTATATGCGACAGAGAAATGTTTCGAAATACTGAAAATCAGCGTATAAATTTGTATAATAGTAAACATGTCATAAAACTTGCGAAGGGGAAAACATTATAACTTTTGAAATTGCAGGCTGACGCACCTAAGTTATATCTATTTTTTAAAGGAATGTTCAACCTTTCATGTTCATAAGTTTACAAAGGTGTATCGATAGGAACTTTTGAAATAATCTACTTTGAAGTTGAATTTCACTCAAATTTTACAATATGCGATAAAATATTTTTTTGTTTTGCATTTCACAATTCCCTATTGAATTTATAGTTATGGATTATTAACAAGTAATGTTTATAGATAATGTTTTATATTTACTTTTGCTCTTTTACTTTTTATAGGGTTGCAATAAATTAATGAAAATGCAACAAAAACCTCAAATGAAAGATGACATTTCACAAACAATGAAACAAAAAATTGCAGAAAAAAGACACCTCCGTAAACAATGGCAACAAGTAAGATCCGAAAATAACAAACGTAAATTTAACAAAGCCATAAAAGAACTGAAACCCCTCATTCAGGAAGAACAAAACCAAAGCATTCAAGAATATCTTACGAATCTTAGCCTAACTGAGGCCACGGATTATTCCCTCTGGAAAGCCACAAGGAAACTTAAGGGACCCCAACAGCACATTCCGCTGATTAAAGATGATGATAATGACTGGTCCAGAAGTGATAGAGAACAGGCTAAGGCCTTCTCGGCTCACCTGGAGAATGTATTTAAACCATTCCCCTGCGCTAGAGATACAGAACAAGAAAACGAAATTACGGAATTTCTGGATGTGCCATTTCAGATGGACTTGCCCCATAGTAAGATGAAAACTACAGAGATGAAGAATGTAATCTCAAAAGAAATCAGTGCAAAAAAGGCCCTTGGATTTGACCTCATAAGTGGCAAAGTCCTGCAAGAACTGCCAAATACCAGGCATTTTCCTTGCTTTTCAAGGCAAGGAAAATGCTGTCAAGAAAACTGCTGCCTTGAAATTGCTTCAAACTACTAACTTTCATATTTAATGCTATGCAGCGTTTAAACTATTTCCCCAGTACATGGAAAGTTGCACAAATAATCATGATCCTGAAGGCCGGGATGTCTCATCCTACAGACCTATAAGCCTTTTACCTACCATTTCCAAAGTATTCGAGAAAATTTACGTTAAAAGACTCAAGATAATACTGAATAAAAGAGGACTCATTCCGGACCACCAATTTGGATTCCTCAGCAAACATGGTACTATTGAACAGGTACACAGAATAATCAATCAGATAAACAAGGATTTCAATGCAAAAAGGTATTGCTCAGCTGCTGTTACGTAATCGAAGGACCAGGCGAGTTGTATCGCCACTGTAAATGAAAGGGTAATTAAAATTCGTAGGTTTGGAAATAACGTGGACTATAATTAATATGTAACAATAATAAATACACAACGATGTATACCGGTGAAGGTAACGAATTGAAGTCTTGTCTACTCTGCACTCTTACAACTAATTTTTGAGTTACTGGGGTAGGGCGCAATTTAAATTATGCACCGCGAGGGGTGGCTTGAAGATGGTCCCTGATTGGTGCGGCATTTCGTTTTAGTAAACCATATTGCCACACTTGGTTTTTACAATCCTTGGGTAATTCCTCTATCTGGTATTTCTGAGGATTCCTAATGCGGTGCAATAAATATGTTTTGGATTTCCCGGTCGCTAATTATATTTGCTGAAGTGGCAATCCTTGCTCAATAAACAGCTTAAGGTGCCTATTGATCTTTATGCGCACCGTAATTTACTCAAGCACTTCTCGGTGAATATAATGGGCAGCTAATAGCCACTCCAATAACTCGTCTTTTCAATCTTAATACAAATGTGTCTGCTGCAATAAAAGCCAAATACCGAGAACACACTTTAAAACAGATTTGGGGTTCGACGCTGTGGAATAGCGCCAAAACAGCTGCCTTCATTGATATTTCACAAGCTTTCGATAAAGTTTGGCACACAAGCTTGCAAATCAAACTAAAAAAGTTTCTACCTTACCCCCACTTCCTGCTGCGAAAGTCCTACCTGTCTGAAAGACACTTCCTCGTGAAACAAGGAAGCGAATACACTGATCTGAAATGTATATATTCAGGCGTTCCCCAAGGAAGTGTTCTGGGACTAATGATGTACCTCCTCTATACTGCTGACTTGCCTACAACACGGATCACCACTGTAGCGACATTTGTCGAGGATACAGCAATATTATCGTCCCATACCAAGCCTGCATTGGTATCCACAAATCTCCAGACACACCTCAACATAATCCAGGATTTAAAAAAAAATGGCGTAACATGCTGGTCATCAAATTTTCAGAGTAATTATCTACATTTAATATTGCAGATTTACTTTGTTATTATGCTAATCCCCTGAATGTAATTGTGAAACAAAATATATAGACTTACTTTGTTATTATGTTAATCCCCTGAATGTAATTGTGAAACAAAATATATAGACATACTTTGTTATTATGCTAATCCCCTGAATGTAATTGTGAAACAAAATATATAGGCTTACTTTGTTTTTGTACCAATCCCATCAATGTAAATGTAAAAAAAACACATACTGCTTATGAAAACTTGTAATATCTTTAACATTAATATCCTCACTGCCACGTACGCATGAGTTAATCATATCGTGTGCGATTTTTCTGCACGCTCGTCACGTTCTCGCCGCTCGGAGTCGAGACGAGGCCTTTGAATTCCGACGCTGTGTCACAGTCTATTGTAATCCCCTCGGTTTATGGCTGGATCCCAAATCTAAAAGCTGCACTTTACGGCTTCCTCGTGCCAGCCCGGGGGGCGGCGGGGGCGGCGAAGGGGTGCAGGCGACGCCATCATCGCGGCCATCATCGGGGCGTGGGGGGTTCCCCCTGGAACCTAATTGCGCCGCGACGCGAAAAAATAAACAGGATTTCACGCCGTGATTAACAGGACGAGCCCCTGCCTCGTAACTCACTCCAGTGTTCAAGACACTTATGCCGAATGCTGGAAGAAAAGGGCGCGGAGGAATGAAACGGCCCCGTTTTATGCCCGAGCCACTTATTTTGATGTTTGCATTTACTATTGTTCCAGCGGGTTTGATTAAATGGAAACTGTAATGATTGGGGGGCACACTGCAAGGAAAGCTCACCAACTTACTGGATAATTAGTAATACTTAACTATAATACTGTGACAATTTTGTACATAAAATTGAAGGGGTCACAATAAAAGGGGTATAAGTAACATTTACAATTCAAGGAGTTAAAGTACATTTCTACCCTTCTTATTGCAATCAGCCATAAACATTCTTTCACTTACAAATTTCTACTGGTAAAGTCTACTCTACTGGTAAAGTCTACATTTCTCCTAGATACATATTTTATATGACTAGTAGTTATACATTTCTCCTTGATACATATTTAATATAACTAGTAGTAACAGTTCAGGGGCCTATGGTAAAATAAAAATGTAATTTGGTCAGAATTCTCTGTCAAATAATTACAGTAACCAATTACGCCATAGGTGGAGGAGTAGTAGTAATTATCATTATTATTATTATGAATTAAAAACCCCTAGGATATATTCTATTCCAATAAATAAGTACCTCACCTGTCACAAAATTACTGGTCTCATTAATTTAAAATATTGAACTTATAGCCCTTTTATTCTAACCCCTTCAATTGATTTTGCAAACAAAATTTACTAAAAACTTACTAAACTTTAATCATTAAAATAGTTGGGACCTTTCCTACATGATAATCCATAATAAAACTCAAAATAAAATACTACCATAGTTATGTGCTATAACCATAGTTAGAGTTATACTAAACTTTACTAAAAATCACAAAATCATTTATGAATCAAAGTATTTTCGCAAGATGTAACATTTCAATTATTTTTTTTTTTCAATTGATTTAGTTTGCAAAATACTTGTTTCTTTTTTGTTTATGATTTTGACAGTTTTAGTTGGAAACAAGAAAGATAGCATCAACTGGTTATGGCACTTTCTTACGAAACTATGACAGTTTTGGAAAATTACAGTCGAAATGCACTTAAGAAAATGGCAAATTTTGTAAATATGTACAGATGCTATTATAAATTACAGCTGAAACTGACAAAATAAACTGGATTTTGAGAGTACGCAGATTTTGATAATTCCAAACAGATTTCTTTACTTCAGCGGGAATATTTTGTACATTTCTACAGATACTATATAAATTTCAGCCCATAAACTTACTTACAAGCTATATAAATTCCATTGCTACAAATTTGAAGTACACTTCAGAATTTTTTTCAGATTTTTACAGTTTTAGTTAAAAATAAGAAACGTACCATCAAATGGTCATGATTTTGACAGTTTCAGTTGAAAACAAGAAAGATAGCATCAAATGGTTATGACACTTTCTGAGGAAAATGTGACAGTTTTGGAAAATTGCAGTCGAAATGCACTTGAAAAAATTGCAAATTTTGTAAATTTCTACAGATGCTATTATAAATTTCAACTGAATCTGGAAAAATAGACTGGATTTTGCGAGTATGCAGATTTTGATAATTCCAAACAGATTTCTTTACTTCACCGGGAATATTTTGTAGATTTCTACAGATGCTATATAAATTTCAGCCCATAAACTTACTTACAAGCTGTATAAATTCCATTGCTACAAATTTGAAGTACACTTCAGAAAATTTGGCAGATTTTGACAGTTTTAGTTAAAAACAAGAAACGTAGAATCAAATGGATATGGCACTTTCTGACAAAACTATGACAGTTTTGGAAAATTGCAGTCGAAATTCATATGAAAAATGGTAAATTTTGTAGATTTTTATAGATGCTATTATAAATTACTGCTGAAACTGGAAAAATAAACTGGGTTTTGAGAGTAAGCAGATTTTGATCATTCCAAACAGATTTCTTGACTTCAGCGGGAATATTTTGTAGATTTCTACAGATGCTATATAAATTACAGCCCATAAACTTACTTACAAGCTATATAAATTCCATTGCTACAAATTTGAAGTACACTTCAGAAAATTTGGCAGATTTTGACAATTTTAGTTAAAGAAGAAACGTTGCATCAAATGGTCATGATTTTGACAGTTTTAGTTGAAAACAAGAAAGATAGCATCAAATGGTTATGACACTTTCTGACGAAAATATGACAGTTTTGGAAAATTACAGTCGAAATGCACTTGAAAAAATGGCAAATTTTGTAAATTTCTACAGATGGTATTATAAATTTCAGCTGAACCTGGAAAAATAAACTGGATTTTGCGAGTATGCAGATTTTGATAATTCAAAACATATTTCTTGACTTCAGTGGGAAAATGTTGTAAATTTCTACAGATGCTATATAAATTACAGCCTATAAACTGACTTACTAGCTATATAAATTCCATTACTACAAATTTGAAGTACATTTCAGAAAATTTGGTAGATTTTGACAGTTTTAGTTGAAAACAAGAAACGTAGCATCAAATGGTCATGATTTTTACAGTTTTAGTTGAAAACAAGAAAGATAGCATCAAATGGTTATGACAGTTTCTGACGAAAATATGACAGTTTTGGAAAATTGCAGTCGAAATGCACTTGAAAAAATGGCAAATTTTGTAAATTTCTACAGATGCTATTATAAACTTCGGCTGAACCCGGAAAAATAAACTGGATTTTGCGAGTATGCAGATTTTGATAATTCCAAACAGATTTCTTTACTTCAGCGGGAATATTTTGTAGATTTCCACAGATGCTATATAAATTACAGCCTATAAACTTACTTACAAGCTATATAAATTCCATTGCTACAAATTTGAAGTACACTTCAGAAAGTTTGGCAGAATTTGAAAATTTTAGTTAAAGAAGAAACGTAGAATCAAATGGTCATGATTTTGACAGTTTTAGTTGAAAATAAGAAAGATAGCATCAACTGGTTATGACACTTTCTGACGAAAATATGACAGTTTTGGAAAATTGCAGTCGAAATGCACTTGAAAAAATGGCACATTTTGTATATTTCTACAGATGCTATTATAAATTTCAGCTAAACCTGGAAATATAAACTGGATTTTGCGAGTATGCAGATTTTGATAATTCGAAACATATTTCTTGACTTCAGTGGGAAAATTTTGTAAATTTCTACAGATGCTATATAAATTACAGCCTATAAACTTACTTACAAGCTATATACATTCCATTGCTACAAATTTGAAGTACACTTCAGAAAATTTGGCAGATTTTGACAGTTTTAGTTTAAGAAGAAACGTAGCATCAAATGGTCATGATTTTGACAGTTTTAGTTGAAAACAAGAAAGATAGCATCAAATGGTTATGACAGTTTCGGACTAAACTATGACAGTTTTGGAAAATTGCAGTCGAAATGCACTTGAATAAATAGCAAATTTTATATATTTCTACAGATGCTACTATAAATTTCAGCTGAACCTGGAAAAATAAACTGTATTTTACGAGTACACAGATTTTGATAATTCCAAACAGATTTCTTGACCTCAGTGGGAAAATTTTGTAGATTTCTACAGATGCTATATAAATTACAGCCTATAAATTTACTTAAAAGCTATATAAATTCCATTGCTACAAATATGTAGTACACTTCAAATAATTTTGCAGATTTTTACAGTTTTAGTTAAAAATAAGAAACGTACCATCAAATGGTCATGATTTTGACAGTTTTAGTTGAAAACAAGAAAGATAGCATCAAATGGTTATGACCCTTTCTGATGAAACTATGACAGTTTTGGAAAAATGCAGTCGAAATGCACTTGAAAAAATGGCAATTTTTATATATTTCTACAGATGCTATTATAAATTTCAGCTGAACCTGAAAAAATAAACTGGATTTTGCGAGTATGCAGATTTTGATAATTCCAAATAGATTTCTTTATTTCAGCGGGAATATTTTGTAGATTTCCACAGATGCTATATAAATTACAGCCCATAAACTTACTTACAATCTATATGAATTCCATTGCTAGAAATTTGAAATACACTTCAGAAAATTTGGCAGAGTTTGACAGTTTTAGTTAAAAACAAGAAACGTAGCATCAAATGGTCATGATTTTGACAGTTTTAGTTGAAAACAAGAAAGATTGCATCAAATGATTATGACACTTTCTGAGGAAAATATGACAATTTTGGAAAATTGCAGTCGAAATGCACTTGAAAAAATGGCAGCACGAAAATATGACAGTTTTGGAGAATTGTAGTCGAAATTCATATGAATAAATGGCAAATTTTATATATTTCTACAAATGCTATTATAAATTACAGCTGAAACTGGAGAAATAAACTAGATTTTGAGAGTATGCAGATGTTGATCATTCCAAACAGATTTCTTTACTTCAGCGGGAATATTTTGTAGATTTCTACAGATACTATATAAATTACAGCCTATAAATTTACTTACAAGCTGTATAAATTCCATTCCTACAAATTTGAAGTACACTTCAGAAAATTTTGCAGATTTTTACAGTTTTAGTTAAAAACAAGAAACGTAGCATCAAATGGTCATGATTTTGACAGTTTTAGTTGAAAACAAGAAAGATAGCATTAAATGGTTATGGCACTTTCCGACGAAACTATAACAGTTTTGGAAAATTGCAGTCGAAATGCACATTAAAAAATGGCAAATTTTGTAAATTTCTACAGATGCTATTATAAATTTCAGCTGAACCTGTAAAAATAAACTGGATTTTGCGAGTATGCAGATTTTGATAAGTCCAAACAGATTTCTTTACTTCAGCAGGAATATTTTGTAGATTTTTACAGATGCTATATAAATTTCAGCCCATAAACTTACTTACAAGCTATATAAATTCCATTGCTACAAATTTGAAGTACACTTCAGAAAATTTGGCAGATTTTGACAATTTTAGTTAAAGAAGAAACGTTGCATCAAATGGTCATGATTTTGACAGTTTTAGTTGAAAACAAGAAAGATTGCATCAAATGGTTATGACACTTTCTGAGGAAAATATGACAGTTTTGGAAAATTGCAGTAGAAATGCATTTGAAAAAATGGCACATTTTGTATATTTCTACAGATGCTGTTATAAATTTCAGCTGAACCTGGAAAAATAAACTGGATTTTGCGAGTATGCAGATTTTGATAATTCGAAACAGATTTCTTGTCTTCAGCGGGAAATATTTGTAAATTTCTACAGAAGCTATATAAATTATAGCCTATAAACATACTTAGAAGCTATATAAATTCCATTACTACAAATTTGAAGTACATTTCAGTAAATTTGGTAGATTTTGACAGTTTTAGTTAAAAACAAGAGACGTAGCATCAAATGGTCATGATTTTGACAGTTTTAGTTGAAAACAAGAAAGATTGCACCAAATGGTTATGACACTTTCTGACGAAAATATGACAATTTTGGAAAATTGCAGTCGAAATGCACTTGAAAAAATGGCAGCACGAAAATATGACAGTTTTGGAGAATTGTAGTCGAAATTCATATGAATAAATGGCAAATTTTATATATTTCTACAGATGCTATTACAAATTACAGCTGAAACTGGATAAATAAACTGGATTTTGCGAGTATGCAGATTTTGATAATCCCTAACAAATTTCTTGACTTCAGTGGGACAATTTTGTAGATTTCTACAGATGCTATATCAATTACACCCTATAAACTTATTTACAAGCTATATAAATTTCATTGCTACAAATTTGAAGTACACTTCAGAAAATTTGGCAGATTTTGACAGTTTTAGTTAAAAACAAGAAACGTAGAATCAAAAGGTTCTGACACTTTCTGACGAAACTATGACAGTTTTGGAGAATTTCAGTCGAAATTCATATGAAGAAATGGTAAATTTTGTAGATTTCTATAGATGCTAATATAAATTACTGCTGAAACTGGAAAAATAAACTGGATTTTGAGAGTAAGCAGATTTTGATCATTCCAAACAGATTTTTTGACTTCAGTGGGAAAATTTTATAGATTTCTACAGATTCTATTATTTAGCTTATTAGTTCAACTTATTTTTTTTAATTTTTGAACTCTGTCCAATTGAACTATGTGTATCGCAATTCATTATTTTTTATCGAAGTGTTTTTCTTCAATACATTCAATATATTGTGGCTTCCAATTTTTTAACTAAATAAATATTTTTTGCTCGTATATTTGAGAAAATTTTCATAGCTCGGTCCAAAGGCGAACCGACAGGGTCTGCGTTCGTCGCCTCGTATCGCTGCACTGAAAAAACGCAGACGCTTTTCACAAACTGCCATTAACGCTTTTATGTTATTTACAGTTAAACATTAGCCGACAGTGGCAGTTCTGTGCCTGGAGAGTGACATAATAATAAACAGAGCCCGAAATAAATTGCGTTTGAGGTCGCGCATCGGCGATGACGGATGCGACGACGCCGACGGCAGGCGCCTCGTAAGCCCAGTAAGCCGAAGAACAGAAGAGCTTTTGTGCAGGAATTGTGTTTTTTTGTGGATTGCTTTGAGTGCTCGGCTGCTGGAAATGGTTTAAAAGGGAAGAAATGGGAGGAATGGAAGTTGAGTGCAGCCATGGCGATGGCGTAAAAGCGGAGCAGATTCCGACGGATCGCATTGACTTCATAAATATTTCATTCGATTATTACATAAGGAGGCATAAGAACCTGATGATATAAGTTGAGCACATAAATTAGATATATTAAATAAAATGTGCAGAAATTCAACTATGAAATGCAATGGGCATTTTGCATTTCGATATGTAAATCTACAGTTCCAAGACTTCATATGATTTTTTTTTTCAAAAATACCTTATTAACAACTGCAAAATACCATACAAGTTAAGCACATAAATTAGATATATTAAATAAAATGTGCAGAAATTCAAGTATGAAATGCAATGGGCGTTTTGCATTTCGATATGTAAATCTACAGTTAAAAGGCTTCGTAAGATTTTTTTTTTCAAAAATGCCTTATTAACAACTGCAAAATACCATGATCTATCAATAATTATTTAGATAAGGGGCGGCCATGACTGTATCGGTGTTATGGAACTAGCCAGAAAAATTTGAAAAAGGACTTGGATATGCATCCTTACAAAATACAGGCTGCCTGTTTGGATTGCTGCCACCAGATTTTAACAGATGTCTTGTACACTAGCAGACATACTTCCAACATCTCAAGGGGTTCTTTCATCGAAGTAATTATTGATCGCACGGTATATTCTTCGCCAAGCAAATTACATCCTGGAAGAGTAACTTATGTAAGTATCGATCTCAAACAAATTACATCCTGAAAGAGTAACTTACATATCGTCCTCGAGCAAATTACACCCTGGAAGAGTAATTAACGTTATAAAACTTTTAGCTTCAATATAGATATATCAATGTTAATTAAATAAGGATAGGGATTAAATAGGGAAAGATACATATGAAACACAGAAGTAAAAATCTAAATCAAATACAGAAAATCTTGTGAAAATTTCTTATTTTTTTCCGATTTCTTGTATAGTGTTTTCACTTGAAATTGAAAATGTACCTGCAATGAGGGTTTATTACGGTCAAGGGTTCTCCATTGTATGGCGTGCTGCGAAGAGGCTCTGGACTCTGTTCTCTTCCCATTACCCGTCATAAAATTCCGTTCGCACAATGGACCGCAATGAACACCCTTCGTAGGTAGATTTTCAATTTCAAGTAAAAACACTATACATAATTAATTTATAAGACACTTTACACAGAAAAATCTTTAGGAAATATGAAAAATCATCTCTAAAATTATTAATGCTACTTATATTTCATCCATAAGAGTTCAACACCTTTAAAAGCTCAGGAGAATGAAGTAAGAAATTAATAAGAATCATATAGCTGTGTTTATTAAAACTATTTTGGTTTGTATTTTTACCTGTAATATTAGCAAAATTTCATCAACAGTTACCTTCATGGTATTTTTGACTGCCTGTTGAACGTTGTAAATTTGATTTTATAGCTTAGCTGAAAAGTTAATGGCATTGCTTATAGTTGCATAAACTATCTACCCACATCAGCCAGTGGAATTTATTTTTACCTGTAGTAGCTATTGCATGGAAAGTCTTATATTTTCTGATCCCTTAGTGCATTATATATATATATATATATATATATATATATATATATATATATATATATATATATATATATATATATATATATATATATATATACTAAGGGACTAAGGGATATATATATATATATATATATATATATATATGTGTGTGTATATATATATATATAAAGTTATTTGTATACTTTAGCTTTCCATTAATTATGTTTTGTAAATAACTATCTAATTCTGCATTAAGATAAACTTTGTGATTGATGAATCTTGGAAAATGAAGGAAAATACAGCTCGTACAATAAAAGCTCTGATTCAACTAGAATACATCCTGAAAATCATTTCAAATTCTAGTTATGATTTAAAAATTGTCTGTGATTTCTCCAATTGTCCGAGGAAATAATTCCCAAATGCACATTGAAAATATGCGACTTATAGTTCACGTTTGTGAATATTTAAATTGCTACATTCTGAGAGTGCATAAATTCAATACTTATTAAATCAGTGATTAAGGCCCGTATCTATAGTCCGTACTTGAGCATAAGTACGACTCAAGTCGTATATTTGGTTGCGTATTTTCTATATACGTTTGTGCACCAAACGCCACCAAACATACGACTTGAGTCGTACTCAAGTTCAAGTACCGGCTATAGATACAGGCCTTAGTTCAACTAATATCAAAAATCCTATCAAATACAACTTCAAAAATACAACTGAAAAGCATTTGACTACTTCAAATAATTGAATAATTCAAGAATATTTGTTCAGACGACTGGATACATACAGGTATTAAAAACTTTTTTTACAATTGAATACCACCTATTTGTTTTATGATATCGAATACTTCATGTTTTTAAGAGACAATAGGTATCTACTCTTACTACTCTATCTACTACTATCTACTCTTCTTCGATCTATCGATATCTCTACTCTTGCTACTCTTACTATTTACTCTTTTCTAGTATATACTAACTCCGCTGTGACCGGTCCCAAGCCCGGCTGTGAAAGGAGGAGGGTTGTTTGCAGGGCTAGCAACCCTGCAACGTAAAAGGGAGCGTGCTACGGAAACTTATGCAAGCCTCGGAAGTCGGACGGAAGAAACGAAGACGAAGTTAAAGGAAAAGCTAAAGATAGAGAACGATGGAAGAAGCTTGTAGAAGCCCTAGGCTCCGATCAGAGTAAAAAGGATTAAAGTAAAAGTAAAATATCAAAAATCTGTAAAATACAAGTTGGTCACTCATTAGTGAGTAATTTAGTGATACAATAGAAGATTATTTCAGACACTAGCCGCTCATGTTGATTAAAAAAAAGTCAAATTCAATGAGTTACTAATTATTAGGATAACTCAATGTTGTGATCGAACAAGTTCCAGAATATCTTTAAAATTCAAATTAGGCCACATAGAAGTCACTGATCGCTAATGGGATCAATTCTGATTCATCTTCGTGACGTCCAGAAAATCATTTGAGATGCCATCAGTTTTGTAATTCAACTGATTTGAGAGAATCTATAAAATGTAAGTTATTTCACAAGTTGTTAAATGCAAGTTATTTCACAAGTTGTGTAATGCAAGTTATTTCACAAGTTATGTAATGCAAGTTATTTCACGAACGAGTCACTAATACTACGGTTGACTGACTGACTGACTGTCATTTCATATTCAACCATGTCTGTCCAGATTTACATTCTAGAATCAGTGCACTCTAACCATTGCATTCTAGAAGACATATAAAATGCTCACTTATGTGTCACTTATGCTGTGATTCAATTCTAGGATTTACCGAAATTGTAAAAAAAAAACGAAGTTACTTAAGAGATTAGTGACAAATGCTGTAGTTCAACTATATTTCAGCAAAATTTAGTAAATTTTGTTCAAGCTACAACTTTTATTCAATCCTAAATTTTAAGACATCGATGTTAGATTTTTGATGATGATTTTTTTAAATTGGTAGTTTAAAAAATAGCAGCCAAATTATTTTGTAGTTAATTTTAACTGCAAATAGAATGAAACATTTTGAGATTTTGTTCAAATATTGTTCAAAGTTTTTTTAAATTTTATAAAAAAACATAAAGCTACATAAGATGACACTAATATACAAAATCAAAAATGGACTGATCAGGAGCAATATTAAACTTGCAACAAATAAAGCTAATCACAAGTACAACACAAGAAACAAAAACAATATAAGAACACACAGAAACCACAGACCGAAATATCAGTTGGACCTAACAGGAAATGTTTCGACTTATGTATAAATGTGTACTGATGTTGATAAACATTTCCGAAAAAAAAATAATACTGTTGAGCATAAATTTGAAAACCTTTCAAAACAAGACTTAAAGAAATGCAAATTTTTCAAAAAATCACATTTTTTATATGTTTCAACCATTTTTTTTATATTTTTTAACTATAAAAACTATTATGCATTGTGTAAACATTAATTTCTGTCTTTGATTCTGTGAATTAAAATGGTAAAGCCAATGAACTAAAAGTATGTATTGCATATGCATAAGCATTAGTCCGGAAGAAGTCCAAATTGGTCAGCTGTTCGTGACGAAGAGCGGAGTATTTTTTACATTGTGACTTATGTATAAATGTGTACTTATGTTGATAAACATTTCCGAAAAAAAATAATACTGTTGAGCATAAATTTGAAAACCTTTCAAAACAATACTCAAGTAAATGCAGATTTCACAAAAAAACACATTTTTTATATTTTTCAACCAAAATTTTATATTTTTTAAGCATAAAATCTATTATGCATTGTGCAAACATTAATTTCTGTCTTTGATTCTGTGAATTAAAATGGTAAAGCCTATGAACTAAAACAATGTATTGCATATGCAGAAAATCACTTCAGATGCCATCAATTTTGTGATTCAACTGATTTGCTGATATGTGTTATTTCACATATGAGTCATTAATACTGCGATTCAGTTCAAATTCAACCATTGCTGTCTAGATTTGCATTCTACAATCATTGCACTCTAACCATTGCATTCTAGGAGACTTATAAAATGCCATAAGACAATGTGTTGCATATGATCTGGGGCAAAATAAAAATATGTAATTCAATCCACACAACCGGTATTTTTTTCATGTGCATTTAGCATCATATAATTTTTTCAAGAACATATTTTTCGATTTTGCAAAGAATAATTGTGGAAAACTTTGCCATGTTTTTAGAAATATTTTAAAACCCATACTAAAACCCATTGAAACATATAGTATAATATAAATATATTCCAAAATCTTTAATAATAATATTTGCTCTCAGATATCAAATACGATGTTTATCCAGGCTATTTTTTTATATATTAAAAAGATTTACATTCTTTATTATATTATTGACTCGAGCATTTAATTACTACATTTGAAATTTGATAACAATTATACTGCTAGAAAAAGTGAGATAGGTACATAAATTACTATGTTATGTAGAGACTTATACAATACAAGTGATACACAAAATATGTTATTTAGAATCGTATATAATAAGTGATTACCTACTTTTGTAATATTATGAATTAGTATTAGATTAGTGGATTGGGTATTGGTTCACTTTATTTTCTTTTTTGTATTGTTTTTTTTTTCTGTTTAGTGACACTATTTGGAGTTTATGTTTGTCTCGTCTGAATTTTTTTACGTTAAATAATAATGATTATTATTACTATTAAAGTTTAAAACCGCTGGTTTCTGGGGTTTAAGGTTAGGACTCAGGTTTTTGTTCCTTCGCGATTCATTATCTACAGCAGTCTTAAGATTCTTAATGGTTTTTTATAGTTGGAATCAAGTCTGTATCTCTAAGTCAGGATTGAGTTGTAAAATATGAGGAGGGAATTAAGTCATATCTTGTCAGTGGAATCGTTTAGAAACTCTGTAATGCATTCTAAGGTATAAAAACCGGGCCAGTGTGGGCAGCCGGAGATATTGGTACAGTTAAAATTTTATACGCGGCCGTAAACGCCGGACATGCAGCATCCTTTTTATACGTATAATAAATATCCGGGACGCACAACGAATTTGAATTTTTAATAATGTGGGGGGCCGCAGTGTCTAGAGGTGCCCCCCAGCCCATACGACGAAAAATAAATCGCCTAGAGGAAAACAATAACACGAAGAGGATCGAGGCTCTAGGTGTGAAATATGGACATCAAAAAGTGGAAAACCGTGTACAGGCCATTCCGTATTCATGGAATGCGATGCCGATGTGACGAGCTCGTAACGTCGACGTAAAACCGGCACTAAATGCGGCGGGGGGCAAGGGGGCGGCGAGGGGGCGGCATGGGGGCGGCGGGGGCGGTAGACGCCTCTCGGAAAATGCATTCTCATGCTAATTTCATTCGTTTTATGCCCGCCACTATCGTTATCGCGTTTTCAATTCGTGTTTTCTAGTTTCGCGTGCACCGGCGTAAAACCGGGCTTTACAGGCGCGAGGGAGTGCACGGTTTTTTAATATTCATTGGCCCATGCATACGAGAGCCGCCACCAGATTCCACTTTTTGCAGCGGTGATGACGATGGGGTCGCTGAAATTTCAATGAACTGGGAAATTGGTGTCTAGCTTGTTAATTTGTCGGTACATGAAATGTCTGTATACCCAAAACTCATCATTACAATAGAAAATTAGGAAAACCTGAATAACAATCTCAATTACACACACTTAACTACACAGTTTTTGAAAATTATTATGTTCCAATTGGGAATAAGTCGGCCTCTGCAGGATTAACCGCGGCGTGACTTTACAGCAGTGTATGCAGGAAAAACGCAGATATCCGACAAAGCCATTAATGGGAAACAATTACAGAAGGCAATTACTTGTCTGCGTAATTGTTTACACATAAACTTAATTACGAATTATAGCACAGTAACGTGTTAATACGTCATTATTGAAATATTCCGCTTAATTGCAATTACAGTAAATACAACGGTTAGTATTGTGCCATCAAAACAATTACAATTTTATTACATCTTATGGGCCGCATTTTAAAGAAGCGTTTGCCATTTTAAATGCAATGCAACAATTTCATCATAACATATATAGTAAATAATATAACATAATAACAAACGATATAAAGAAATTATTACTCATATCACAAGCTAACCGATCCTTGTCATTGCAGAAAGTTAAGTGTTTGATTTTCTCACTTATTTAATACTGAAACTTTGTCAAATTTTTAGGAGTATTAGCTTCAAGTATACTAAACAGATATCTGATAATAAATATGCAATAAATAATATTTCAGAAATTTCAGTAACAGCTAATCTATACGTGTAATTGCGCAAAGTTATTTATTTGATTTTCTCACTTATTTAGTACTGAAACTTTGTCAAATTTTCAGGAGTATTAGCATCAAGTATACCAAACAGATATCTGATAATAAATATGTAATAAATACATTTTCAAAAATTTCAGTAGTAGCTAGCCGATACTTGTCATTGCTAAAAGTTAAGTGTTTGTTTTTCTCACTTATTTAATTCTGAAACTTTATCAAATTTTTAGGAGTATTAGCTTCAGGTATACTAAACAGATATCTGATAATAAATATGAAATAAATAAATTTTCAGAAATTTCAGTGGTAGCTAACCGATACTTGTCATTGCAGAAAGTTAAGTGTTTGATTTTATCACTTATTTAATACCGAAAGTTTGTCAAATTTTCAGGAGTATTAGCTTCATGTATACCATACAGATATCTGATAATAAATATGCAATAAATAATTTTTCAGAAATTTCAGTAGTAGCTAACCGATACTTGTCATTGCAGAAAGTTAAGTGTTTCATTTTCCCACTTATTTTATACTGAAACTTTGTCAAATTTTCAGGAGTATTAGCTTCACGTATACCAAACAGATATCTTTTAATAAATATGCAATAAATAAATTTTCAGAAATTTCAGTAGTAACATTCCGATACTTGTCATTGCTGAAAGTTAAGTGTTTGATTTTCTTACTTATTTAATACTGAAACTTTGTCAAATTTTCAGGAGTATTAGCTTTAAGTATACCAAACAGATATCTGATAATAAATATGCAATAAATAATTTTTCAGAAATTTCAGTAGTAGCTAACTGATACTTGTCATTGCAGAAAGTTAAGTGTTTGATTTTCTCACGTATTTAACACTGAAACATTGTCAAATTTTCAGGAGTATTAGCTTCAGGTATACTTAACAGATATCTGATAATAAATATGCAATAAATAAACTTTCAAATATTTTAGTAGTAGCTAACCGATACTTGTCATTGCAGACAGTTAGGTGTTTGATTTTCTCACTTATTTTATACTGTAACTTTGTCAAATGTTCAGGAGTATTAGCTTCAAGTATACCAATCAGATATATTTTAATACATATGCAATAAATAAATTTTCAGAAATTTCTGTAGTAGCTAACTGATATTTGCCATTGCACAAAGTTAAGTGTTTGATTTTCTCGCTTATTTAATACTAAAACTTTGTCAAATTTTCAGGAGTATTAGCTTCAAGTATACCAAACAGATATCTGATAATAAATATGCAATAACTAAATTTTCAGAAATTTCAGTAGAAGCTAATCGATACTTGTCATTGCAGAAAGTTAAGTGTTTGATTTTCTCACTTATTTAATACTGAAACTTTGTCAAATTTTCAGGAGTATTAGCTTCAAGTATACCAAACAGATATCTGATAATAAATATGCAATAAATACATGTTTCAGGAATTTCAGTAATAGCTAATCGATACGTGTCATTGCGCAAAGTTATATATTTGATTTTCTCACTTATTTAGTACTGCAACTTTGTCAAATTTTCAGGAGTATTAGCTTTAGGTATACTAAACAGATATCTGATAATAAATATGCAATAAATAAATTTTCTGAAATTTCAGTAGTAGCTAACCGATACTTGTCATTGCTGAAAGTTAAGTGTTTGATTTTCTCACTTATTTTATACTGAAACTTTGTCAAATTTTCAGGAGTATTAGCTTCTAGTATACCAAACAGATATCTGATAATAAATATGCAATAAATACATTTTCAGAAATTTCAGTAGTAACAATCCGATACCTGTCATTGCAGAAAGTTAAGTGTTTAATTTTCTCACTTATTTAATACTGTAACTTTGTCAAATTTTCAGGAGTATTAGCTTCAGGTATACTTTACAGATAACTGATAATAAATATGCAATAAATAAATTTTCAGCAATTTCAGTAGTAACATTCCGATACTTGTCATTGCAGAAAGTTAAGTGTTTGATTTTCTCACTTATTTAATACTGAAACTTTGTCAAATTTTCAGGAGTATTTGCTTCAGGTATACTTAACAGATATATTATAATACATATGCAATAAATAAATTTTCAGATATTTCAGGAATATTTAACCGACACTTGTCATTTCAGAAAGTTAAGTGTTTGATTTTCTCACTTATATAATACTAAAACTTTGTCAAATTTTCAGGAGTATTAGCTTCAGGTATACTTAACAGATATCTGATAATAAATATGCAATAAATAAATTTTCAGAAATTTCAGTAGTAACATTCCGATACTTGTTATTGCAGAGAGTTAAGTGTTTGATATTCTCACTTATTTTATACTGAAACTTTGTCAAATTTTTAGGAGTATTAGGTTCAAGTATACCAAATAGATATCTTATAATAAATATGCAATAAATAAATTTTCAGAAATATCAGTAGTAGCTAACCGATACTTGTCATTGCAGAAAGTTAAGTGTTTGATTTTCTCACTTATTTTATACTGAAACTTTGTTAACTTTTTAGGAGTATTAGCTTTAAGTATACTAAGCAGATATCTGATAATAAATATGCAATAAATAAAATTTCAGAAATTTCAGTAGTAGCTAACTGATACTTGTCATTGCAGAAAGTTAAGTGTTCGTATAATTAATTTGATGAAATTTCTTTAATTACTTGTAAGTCTACTGAAGATAACTGCCTTGCAGTTGAAGTGTACATTTAGTATAAATAAATGTGTATTGTGAAAAAGGTTATTGTTTTATTGTTTTATTTGGGCATGTTAATAATTTAGTTTAGAGTTATTGTAGAATGTCGGATTAATGAGTTTGATTTTCATGGAATTGGGTGCAGAAACCATTATTTGGAAGCTGTAATTCCGTATTGAGTGAGATGTTGTCTATATCGTTTTGAAATGGACGGTGAAGATTTAATGCCCGGTTTCATAGGATATCTCGCGGCAAACTGTAGTACTAAAACGCGATTCGTTTCTGTTTCTCTATCCTATCTCGTTTGTTCAGAGACAAGTGATTAAAACAAATATTGCCGGAGCACACATCGGACGCATTGTCACCTATTTTCTGACTCCACGATGTTTGCCCTCGGCTTTTTCACGTGTGCGCAAGGGGGGCCGTAAAAGGGGCCGCCGCGTTGACACAGGGCCGCTGTTTACCAACAAATATTGACGGCGCGATCCCGATTTCCATTCGCCGCCCCCAGGAAGGGATGCCGCGCGCCACCCCCTGCGCAGGGCGCAAAAGCGCATAAAGGGTATTTTGGCGAAGTGGCAGTTTTCGTCGATAAAACGTTTCCATGGGGGTTGGGGGGGTTTTCTCCTTTATGTGGCCGGGCAGGGGCGCTCTTCATCAGCGAATTTTTATCGCCACTTCCGGCTATACGACTGGGCCAGGGAAACTTTTCTTTTTTTACTGTTGAAAAACTCATTAAGCGGCGGGGACGAATTTAATTCAGCGCAGGCAGCTCGGGCCCTGGAAGAAGTTAAATAAACAGGAAGGGCGGCCGGGCAATAATAATAATAGTAAAACGAAAAAACAGTAGCCGAGAGAGGCTGTAAAATTTAAACACAATGGGTAAATATTATCCCCTATAAAGTTTTCTATGATTGGACGGTTTAACTCCGCTCCTTGACGGCTTTATTTGAAGCTTTTAAAGTTTTTAGCTGCCACTATCAACATTCCCATCGCAATAAAAACGAGATGGCCGATTAAAACTTTTTCTCCCAATTAAAAACGGGCGGGAATCTGGGACATGTATAATGCGTCTTGTTTTTTTTATTTTTATTTATGTCTCTCCTTTTCCCAGCGCCTAATTAGTCTAAAAGGGACGGGGCGCGTATCAGGCCATCGTTCCAACTTTAATTTCCTTAATCAGCAGAAGAGGCCAATAAAATGGCTCCTGCACACTATCCATTCCTCATGAACTCAGACGCGTCTCCGCTTTGCAGCCAGCTTACGTTTTTACGTGCGTGAATGTGTGTCAGCGCTGACGCGTGTGCGTGCGCCAATAAAACGATTTTAAAGCGATTATTTTTTTACATTTATAGTATTCATAAAGGTGGAATTATTGCAAGTGTCAAATTTACTTTAACAAGTAATAAACAAAACGTATAACCATTCACTTATAAGTGTCGGAAGTCGTTTGTTAACTTGATGGTAATGTTAATTGCGATTTAATGATTCATAACCTTTATTTACATTGTAGTACGTTATAGTGGCCATAAGAGCACCATAAATTTCACATATTTTACATATCGTCCCGTCTTTTTTTTATGGCAAATCAGTTTGAGTCCGCGGGATATGCAATTAAGCCCGCTTTAATTGACCCCGGGCAAATGATGGCCAAGAAGTTTGAGCATTTGGTGGAGGCGCCGGGTGAGGCCCCAAAATTGCTGTATTGATCCGGGAGGGTAGGCTCCTTTCAAGGGGGTGAGAGCGTGTGGTTGCATAGGAGGAACGCCCTATTCGAAGCGTTTAATGCAGCCTCCATCTGAGGGCTCATAGCTGAACTGCCAAGTCGCTGCCAAGTCTGAACTGCCAAATCGATTCGCTTAAAGGCGCCACAATTTAAACGCAGGAATGTATTGATCCCTACAGCCAATACATGCATACATTGAAAATAGATTAGATACCCTCAGCTGACACACAATTACCCCAATGCACCGCACTACTCTAATCGAAAAATTGGCCTTAGAGTTTTCAAATATAATTGAGGGACTTAGATGCAAAGGGGTACAAGGGACATTTTCTTTAAAATTGAGTTAAGTGCAGAATTAAAGACGAAGAAGTTCATTTCTGTTCTGTAGCAGGCGGATATTAATGATTTTTAATTCATACATTATTGATATTGGATTGTTCAGGCAGATACTTGATGAAACTCCATAGTAAATTAGGGATATAAAACCATGGGGTTATTTAAATTTCACAGATTTATTGCTACTAACTGCAACAATTGTTTCGCCACACGGTGGCTTCATCAGGCAGATGAATAAATAACTTATTATGAATAATAACTTATTCATCTGCCTGACGAAGCAATGAAGCAATGCCTGATGAATAAACAACTTATTATGAATAATAACTTATTCATCTGACTGATGAAGCAAAAAAGCAATGCCTGATGTATAAATAACTTATTATTAATAATAACTTATTCATCTGCCTGATGAAGCAATGAAGCAATACCTGATGAATAAATAACTTATAATGAATAATAACTTTTTTATCTGCCAGATAAAACCCCGTGTGGCGAAACAATTGTTGCAGTTAGTACCAATAAAACTGTGAAACTTAAACAACCTAGTGTTTTATTTGCCTATTTAATATAACGGGTTTTCCAATAAGAGATGTTATTTTGAATAGCCCGCTATTTCGGTAGATGTCACTTTTGAAGCTGTCATTTCTTGGCATTTGACAAGTAGAAACTACGCCATTAATAAAAATGGTACGATACACGCTTCAACAACGCATTGAAATTATTAAAATTCACTATAAAAATGGTGAAAATTTGGCAGAGACGGTTCGTAAAACTCGAACATTTTTGGGTCGTCGTGAAGCACCTTGTCGGACCGCAATACAGAAATTGGTGGAAAAATTCGAGCTGTTGGGACAAGTTAGTGATGAGAAGAATAAAACCCGTGCACGTCGCTCAAGAACAGCCGAGAATATTGCTGCTGTAGCCGAAAGTGTTGAAGAAAACCCAGGTTTGTCCATTCCTCGTCGTTCTTTGGAATTAGGTATTCCACAAACGTCATTACACCGTATTTTGCATAAAGATTTGGGTCTTAAGGCTTATAAAGTCCAGTTAACACAAGAACTCAAGCCGGCCGATCATCAACAACGTCGTGACTTTGCTGATTGGGTCGTTGAAATGCATGAAAATGATCCGGAATTCCATCGAAAAATCATCTTCAGTGATGAGGCCCATTTCCACCTCGGTGGCTTCGTCAACAAGCAAAATTGTCGCATCTGGGGCTCAGAAAACCCAAGAGTTATTGTTGAAAAGCCTCTCTATCCTCAACGTGTGACTGTTTGGTGCGGTTTATGGTCCGGCGGAGTCATTGGACCTTACTTTTTCGAAAATGAGGCTGGCGCAACAGTTACGGTGAATGGATTGCGCTATCAAGAGATGATTAACGATTTTTTATGGCCGGAATTGGATGGTATTGATCTGGACAACGTTCACTTTCAACAAGACGGCGCTACGTGCCACACAAGCAACGAAACCATTGATCTTTTAAGGGAAAAGTTTCCGGACCGTGTTATCTCTCGAAGAGGTGATCACAATTGGCCACCGAGATCTTGTGATTTAACACCTTGCGACTTCTTTCTTTGGGGCCACGTGAAGGAGAAGGTCTACGCCAACAGCCCAGTATCGATTCAAGACCTCAAAGATGGAATTCGTGAGGCTATCGAGGACATACAGCAGCCACTTTGCGATTTAGTTATGGAAAATTTCATGAAAAGGATTTTGTCCTGTAAGCGTGGCCGTGGTGGTCATTTGCTTGATGTTATTTTCCACTATTAACGGCATACCTTCCTCTTTGTAATGAAATAAACATCTGATGATTTATAATAAAAAATGGCATTTTTCTTTGAATATCAAAATAACACCTCTTATTGGAAAACCCTTTATTATTGAATTAATTCGTAACAATGAATATCCTCTTGAATTCATTCATTCAATCATTCTTGACAACTTTTTTCAACAATTAGATGTTGATACTTGTTCCCCTTTGCATCTAAGCCCCTCAATTAAGTAACGGTGAAACCGAAATTTAAGACAGATTTTCTACAAACAAAGGTTTCTTACGAGGTATATGAAAAAAAAAAGTAAATAGAATCCTGAGAGGAAACGTTTCAGGACTGATATATATTTTTTAATAATTACTTGTATTTATGATATAAGAATATGTTTATTTTAATAATACAAGGGCATACATATTATTAGTACATACTAGATTATAGTGGTGTTTTTGATTATTAAAAAGGGTTATCGGCTGATTATTTATGATTTATTATTATTTATGATTTCACACATTCTTAGTTGAAATATTTTTTTTTTTGTAAATTTTAGCGTGGAAGTTTGTAAAAGTTGAATTGAACTCAATTATTAACCGTTTCGTTTTTATTCGTCATTTCTTTTTCATTCCTCTTTTGCCCAAGAGGTGTCGAGGTGAAACATATCTTTATCAATTTTTATTAATATCTTATTTATGAATAGAAATTCATAAAATGTATATAAATTTATCTTCCATATGAACTATTGCTTACACAATTTCTGTAAACATTTTCTTACATTTTTGATTTTTCTTACATTTTCATACATTTTCTTCATTTCATGAACTTAATTTTCTTACATTTCTTACATTTTTTAGAAATGTTCAGTATATATATATAACGATATTTATTAAGGCTATCGACCCCAGGAGGGGTCTTTCCGCCCTGCTTCAATAATACATTTATATATTTAACATTTTGTAGTTTTGTATTGTATTTTGTGTATGTACATATATGATTTGATGATTTGGTGATTTATGAACTCATTAATTAATGTTGATTTGTGTGTTATGAAGAATAGTTTGATTCGTGGAGTGTTTTGGTCGGGTGTTCTTTTGTAGTTCGTTTGTCTTGTCTGTCAATACATAATTATTCGAGAATTGTTCTATTATCTTGTCTTTGTTTCAATTTATTTCTTAGTTTGTCAAGTCTTTATTGGATGGGTATGACTTTGGTTATGCTGTATAGATTTATGTTTGATATGTTGTGAAGATGATTGTCCTTGTGTCTAAGTTTGGTGATATAAAACTGTGGATACTATAAAACTGGTGGATATAAAATTATCTTACATATAAACTATTGCTTATACAATTTATGCAATTTTTTTTACGTTTTTGAGAAATCTTCAGTAACTTAATAAATAAATAAGCGAAAGACTTAATAAATTTGCAATTTTGCATTTGCAACATATCAATCGAAAACTTGGTTTAGAGAAGTGAAAACGTCAGTCTTAAGTGAGATTTTACTCAATTTTGAGATAGTTATATGGCTATTTTGGATATGATCTATTCCATACTTATATACAACTGACGGGTCTAGAAGTAAAAGTGTTTAAGTGGTAGTTCTGAGATAAATGACTTAAAAGTTAACTTGAATTTCAACATTCCAGGAATAAGTTTATAAAACTGTGTTAATATTTTAGACTTAGGCTTAGACTTAAATATCAACACAGGTTTCTAAACTTATTCCTGGAGTTTTGAAATTCAAATTAACTTTAAAGCCATTTATCTCAAATTACCAAAAATTCAGTCCCTTCTAGACCCCTCAATTATGATATTTCTATAGTCTTCACATATTTCGAGTTCTTCTCAGATCGTTTGTTATTCTTGCGAATGGTAGTTGAGAGTCTCGATTCTTCTTAATCATCTTAAATGGCTTTAAGGTTAACTTGAATTTCAAAATTCCAGGAATAAGTTAAAAAAACTGTGTTAATATTTTAGTCTAAACCTAAGTCTAAAATATTAACACAGTTTTCTAAACAAAATTAAACTTATTCCTGGAATTTTGAAATTCAAGTCAACTTTAAAGCGATCTATCTCAAAACTACCAAAAATGCACTTAAACCCTTTTACTTCTAGTCCCCTCAATTATGATTTTTCTATAGTCTGCACAGGTTTCAAGTTCTTCTCAAATCTTTGTTATTATTATTATTATAAATTTATTTAAATTATTATTATTATTATATATTATTATTATTATTATTATATATCTTTTGCTATTCTTGTGAATGGTTCTTAAGAGTCTCTATTATTCTTAATCATCTTGTTTCACAAAATTACCTCCAAGAATGTTTTCCTTTTCACATTTTTATTGAAGAATTGAGCTCCATATTACAAATTACAGAGAATTGTGTAACTACCTTTAACATATGCATTATACATACGATATACAATTAGTATTGATACTTTTTACATCCATTTAGCATGTTTAAGACTTTGTAGGAACTCCAACGAAAGATTGAAATACAGTGAAAACGCAATTCTTAAGTAAGTATATACATTTTTTTGATTTTTCTGTAATCTTCACACATTTTGAGTTCTCTTACATCTTTTGTCATTCTTGCGAATGGTACTTAAGAGTCTCGATAATTTTTAATCATCTTAAGTAAATTAAATAAAACAACTTTGTTATTTCCGCTCACACTTTTATTTTTGAAAAATATTTAGTGACTGCAGTTTCTACTAAGGTCTAGTCATTATCAAACTAAGTACACTTCTTTTTCAAAAATTAAAGTGCGAGTAGAAATAACAAAGTTGTTTTATTTAATTTAATTATTTACAATATTCCACAAAGTAATGGCTACAAGAGTACAATACTTAATCGTCTTGTTTCACTAAATTACCTCCAAGAATGTTTCATATGATTTTTTTATTTAAGAAGTGAGCTGCACATTACGCATTACAAAGAATTATGTAACGATCTTTAACATATGCATTATACATGCAATATACAATTTGGATTGATACTTTTTTATATCCATTTAGCATATGAAAGTTTTTGTAGAAACTCCTATGAAACATTATGTAATAAATGAGTTGACACATTTCGATGTGCCTCAATTCCTTAAAAGTTTTATTTTAGTCCAATTATCTCAAATATTATGCATATATATATCCAAGTTTTATTTACTTCCACAGTATCAATTCGAGATAGTTTTATTATATAGTATTATTAATATAACTGTTTTGAACATATCAACGATTTACTATATCAATGAAATTGTTATTTTAATAAACTATCTCTAACATAAATTTAACATAAAATTTTTAACATATCATTAACATAAGTTATATCATATATACAATATTGAATTTGCTACGTTCAATATTTTTTATCAACTTAAATATGCAGGTATCTATTAAATTTTTGCTTATTTCAGTTGTTCTCTAAGCATTCGTATGCAGTTTCATCATATAGCAAATGTGTATTAAAATGATTGTTTAATAGAAATAAAACCATGTTTTAATTTTTTTTTCAATGGCTTAACTACCTCGAATTTAAACCTCATTGCATTTAGTTTCGAATATGTTTGAAATTTTCATACATTGTAACAAAAATATGAAGTGAACAATATGCAATATGATTCGATAAGTTCTTGATTGTACGGATTATAAGATTTTTTTATTATTATCATATGTTTCATTTAGGCATTTATTAAGAAATTAAAGCATTCTACATTTGGAATTTTAATGTATTTTGGATATTTTTAAACAGAAATGTTAATGCAAGACGGTTCTTTTGTAGATCAATTTGAAAATTCTGCAATACACTACCAATTTTATGAAAAATATCTAGAAATATTGATAAATTGCAACGAGAAACTCACCAAAAACTGTTCTGTACCAACATTTCAACTCATAAATATTGGCAATACCACAATTCCATACCAAGTTTCATGTAAATTTTCAAAATTAAAATAAGTTCACTTATCTACTAAAGATTAGTTTTTGAACTAAAATTTAATTTATGAACTTCTTATCAAAATACTACAATTCCAAACGAAACATTATTTAATAAATTGAGTTTTGACATGTTTGGATGTGCCTCAATTTATTAAACGTTGTTTTTTCGCCCAATTATCTCAAATATTATGTATACATATATCGAAGTTTTATTTACTTCCAAAGTTTAAATTCGAGATAGTTTAATGTAAAACTATTAGTAGAAATATTTTGAACATATCACGATTTAGTATATCAATGAAATTGTTATTTAAATTAACTGTTAAAAATTAACATAAGTTTATCATAAGAATTTTAACATATCTTTAATATAAGTTATATCATACAAAAATATTGAATTTGTTACGTTCAAAATTTTTTGTCATCTTAAATATGTAAGAATCTATTAGATTTTTGCCTATTGCATTTGTTTTTTTTTCGTAATTCGTATGCATTTTCATCATATAGAAAATGTGTATTTTCAAATGTTTTTTTTAAGAGCAATTAATCAATATTTTATATATTAATAATAATATAATCATTTTATTATATTTTGGATATTTTGTAACAGAAATGTTAATGCAAGATGGTTCTTTTGTAGATCAATTTGAAAACTGTACAATACCATGAGGTTTTATGAAAATTAACCAAAAATATGCAAAATTGCAACGAGAAACTCACTAAAAACTTTTCTGTACTAACATTTCAACCCATAAATAATCACAATACCACAATTCTATACCACAATTTCATGAGTTTCATGAAATTTTGCAAAATTAAATAGAATCCACATACCTACCATACCTAAAGATTAGTTTTTGAACTAAAATTTAATTTATGAACAATACTACAATGCCAAACAAAATTTTACGAAAATTATGTAAAAATATAAAACAATTCTAGTAATCAGTTTATACCTAACATACCTAAAGATTAGTTTTTGAACTAAAATTTAACTTATAAACTTATCAAAATACTACAATGCCAAACAAAATTTTACGAAAATTATGTAAAAATATAAAACAATTCTAGTAATACAGTTAGAAACGTACAGAAGAAATGTTTGTACCATAATTTCTGTTGCTAAATTTATTTATAACATAATATATAATATGCTTCAATTTTGTATGAAATTTCATAAAAAATAATCAAACGTATAAAACAAATTAATGATATACAATCATAATTTACTGAAAACTGAATATTTTTGTATTTTAATAGACAGTTTTTTTTTGCACGTTTCTATAGGTGATTGGAATTTTGTATATTTCTGTGGTTTCTTCAATGTTTTAGTGTGAAAATTGTTATAAGGTCCTTAGTTAGTATTATTTGTTTTAAGCAATTGGACAAAAATATTAATGGAAACTTAATATGTTTGTCCAATTGGTCAAAACAAATAATAGTAACACCTTATAACATTATTCACACTAAAGACATTGAAGAAATGTCAGAAATATATAAAATTCCAATGACCTATAGAAACGTGCAAAAAAACTTTATATCTATTAAAATACAAACATATTAAGTTTTCAGTAAATTATTATAACAGAAAGGTTTTTGCTCGTTTCTATAGGTCATTGGAATTTTGTATATTTCTGTTGTTTCTTCCATGTCTTTAGTGTAAAAAATGTTATAAGGTGTTAAGGAACTATTATTTGTTTTAAGCAATCGGACAAAAATATTAATGAAAACTTAATAGTTTTGTCCAATTGCTTCAAACAAATAATAGTAACACCTTATAACATTATTCACACTAAAGACATTGAAAAACATCAGAAATATACAAAATTCCGATGATCTATAGAAACGTGCAAAAAACTTTATGTCTATTAAAATGCAAACATATTAAGTTTTCAGTAAATTATTATTGTGTATCATTAATTTTCTTTTATACTTTTGATATTTTTTTATATTTCATGTTAAATTGAAGCATATTATATATTATATTATAGATCTATTTAGCAACAGAAATTACAAATATAAATACAAATACAAAATTCCAATGACCTATAGAAACGTGCAAAAAAATCTTTCTGTCTATTCCTAAATATCTAGATTGTTAATATTCTGTAGTAAATTACCTGAAAATTATTAAAAAAAATATTTTTTAAATGAATTGATCTACACAAAAGACTCAAAAGAAGAAGTTTAATTTCATTTACACAATTTCCAAAATACACAAACATAAGTATTAGAACTGCTCCAGTTTTGTTCAAAATTTCTTCAAACTTATGAAAATTATAAAAAAATACCTGTCAATATCAATCAATCAATTGGAACATATAAATTTGTAACTATACACATATTAATTATTATTATTAAACATAAGTATTAAAACTGCTTCAGTTTTGTTCTAAATTGCTTTAAACTTATGAAAATTATAAAAAAATATCTCAGTAAATTATTATTGTATATCATTATTTTTCTTTTATACTTTTGATTATTTTTCATATTTCATATTAAATAGAAGCATATTATATATTATATTATAGATCTATTTACCTACAGAAATTACAAATACAAATACAAATACAAAATTTCAGTGACCTTTAGAAACGTGCAAAAATATCTTTCTTTCTTCTATTCTTAAATATCTAGATTGTTAACATTCTGTAGTAAATTACCTGAAAATTATTCAAAAAAATATTTTCTAAATGAATTGATCTAGACAAAAGACTCTTGCAGTATAATTTCATTTGCACAATTTCCAAAATACACAAACATAAGTATTAAAACTGCTTCACTTTTTTCTAAATTGCATCAAACTTATGAAAATTATAAAAAAATATCTGTTAATATAGATCAATCAATAGGAACATACAAATTTGTAACTATACACATATTTATTATTATTATTAAACATAAGTTTTAAAAATGCTTCAGTTTTGTTCTAAATTGCTTCAAACTTATGAAAATTATAAAAAATATCTGTCAATATCAATCAATCAATAGTAACATATAAATTTGTAAGTATTAAAACTGCTTCACTTTTTTCTAAATTGCTTCAAACTTATGAAAATTATAAAAACTTATCTGTCAATATCAATCAATCAATAGGAACATATAAATTTGTAACTATACACATATTAATTATTATTATTAAACACAAGTATTAAAACTGCTTCAGTTTTGTTCTAAATTGCTTCAAACTTATGAAAATTAAAAAAACATATCTGTCAATATTAATCAATCAATAGGAACATATAAATTTGTAAGTATTAAAACTGCTTCACTTTTTTCTAAATTGCACCAAACTTATGAAAGTTATAAAAAAATATCTGTCAATACAATCAATCAATAGGAACATATAAATTTGTAACTATACACATATTAATTATTATTATTAAATATAAGTAATAAAACTGCTTCAGTTTTGTTCTAAATTGCTTCAAACTTATGAAAATTATAGAAACACATCTGTCAATATCAATCAATCAATAGGAACATATAAATTTGTAAGTATGAAAACTGCTTCACTTTTTTCTAAATTGCATCAAACTTATGAAAAAGAAATGAAAATGAAAATTATAAAAAAATATCTGTCAATGTCAATCAATCAATAGGAACATATAAATTTGTAACTATACACATATTAATTATTATTATTAAACATAAGTATTAAAACTGCTTCAGTTTTGTTGTAAATTGCATCAAACTTATGAAAATTATAAAAAAATATGTGTCAATATCAATCAATCAATAGGAACATATAAATTTGTAACTTCTGCCAACGGTAATTTAGCAAATGGTTATACACTTTAAATTGTACGAAACGTTTTGGAATTGAAACCCATACAATTTTAATTAGATACTGGAACTAGAATTTAGCTTTGATCAAACTGTTAAAATATCACATTGCAGGGCATTCTGAAGCTTTGATTTTTTTTTATTAGCTCCTAAGAGAATTTGCAATCTGCCCGAAAGCAATAAGCAAATGTGAATATACATTGTGCCTATAATAGCACAAGCA
The DNA here is from genome assembly GCA_951805005.1 of Othius punctulatus. Taxonomy (NCBI): domain Eukaryota; kingdom Metazoa; phylum Arthropoda; class Insecta; order Coleoptera; family Staphylinidae; genus Othius; species Othius punctulatus. Next base: position 12,660,775 of record OX638145.1, read on the forward strand.
ATTAGCATATTATAGCAATTGCTTCCTAAGCAAATGAGTGGTTAGTAATGAGTAATTTAATGTAAGTTTACTAACCACTCGTTTGCATATCGATGAACGTGTGGTGTTCATTACAGTTAATGGTTAGGTTTAATAAATATTACTATATACAAGAATTCGAAGCGTTTAAGAATTATGCCCTATAAAAATGTTCAGTGTCATAAAAATACATTTTATTAATGAACTAAGTTTATTAAGTACGCAAAACCTAATTAAAGCGTAATACTCAGTCAAAATGGCGATTTTTCAGGAATCATTTTCCTTGAAATTTTTATTTCAAGTTCGTTACACATATAATTATAATTCAAAATGCGAAAAATTCTTAAAGAATTCAATATTTCATCAGAACTTTCTAGAATTACGTTAATGTGGATTATGTTTAATTGATTATTCCATTTTTTTATAAATATGTTTATGAAATTCTTTAGAGAAATTCTTTCTATGACAATAAGTATCAATCTGTAATTTCTTAATCTCATCGTTATCAAGAAACAGGTACAATATGTGATGGTGGATATTAAATGTGTAAACTTCATTTGTGTTTTGAAATATTTTTGTCTATAAAGCATCTGTTTAATCTGCAATTATTCTGCATCTCTTCTGCAATTCTTCGATTTTTTGCAATATTATCACACATGGCATTTAGTAATAAAAATTGTACCATCAAATCTTGACGGTTTTAATCAAATTTGCGTACCAACGTACTATTTACGTACATAAATAATTTTGCATATAAATCATCGCATCAAAGCCCAATTTATATCACTTTCAAGAGTCTTCGGGCAATCCTTTCATCCCAGACGACCATTAAAAAACTCGCACCTCAAACATCTCCTCTTGGACAAACGCAGCAAATCACCTACCACGTTATACTCTCTGTTTACTGTTATTTACAGTCTTCTCCTTGACTTCTCAGTAAATCATCCAGTTTTCTATGCAATTACCGGACTGCTGCATGGCGCGCATCGACAATGTCGTTGCTTGCGTTACGGTCGTAAACCGAAACGTGTAATTTCCTTGTGCGTAAATCAAGGGTTGTTTTACGACCATACGTCTCCCCTCTGGATTACGATCGACGAATTTCAGGGATGGTGTTTGTAAAGATGGCCGAGGAGCAGCGGCCATCGCGATGAAGGGGGATTAGATCAGGGGATAAAGGCATGGAAAGGAAATAGTATATGCGGGTTCCTGTGGGAAATCCAGCCCTGATTGTAGGTAGCAGAAGTCATACATAGGGATTATTTCAGTTCCATCTGCTCCTGCATTTTTATGTTAAATATAGGGAGTATGTGAAAATGTAGATAGAAAGGCCCATCTATGTGCAGGCAGAAAGATCAACCCTTGTAATATATACCAGAATATATAAAAATATCTTTCAAACCTATAAGAAATTCGTTAATCTTTGTGGCTAGGTACTTGAGTAACTACATAATACATAATATACAAGTATAAAGAATAGAAAATTCTTAGATTATTAAACCAGCATCTTCAAAACAGAACAATTTTGATGTGATATGTGATATTAGCCCCCTGTATCAAATCCCTAAAGCACGGGCATTACATTTGAGACATACTGTATATTCATGTAGAAATGAAATCATTAAATATAAATGTTACAATACTTATATTAAATCAGTGTACAAACAAATATTTCACCCAATTTCCAAAGAATTTTATTTAAATTTGAAGCAGAGTTCCAATATTCTAATGTAGATTTTCACATAACTGGAGAAAATATTCACACAGAATGATCTATACCTGCTTCAAAATCGTATTGCAATCAAGTGAACGACAAAAGAAGAGAAGATATTTACATGAAAATAGGAAAATTCGAATAGAATAGGGACTCCAGAAGAGATGATGATAAAAAGCGAAAGACTGAGAAAATTTCAGAAGAGAAGAAGATTATGAAATTTCGAATAAAATAGTGTCAATGGCTCAAGAAGAGAAGAAGATAAATAGCGAAAGATTTAGAAGAATTCAGAAGAGAAGAAGATTAAGAGTTAAATATTGCTCTCAAATTCTTTAGGGACTAATACTGTTCAATGATTATGAGGAGGTTTTTCAGTTGATAAAGCTTGAATGTAAGTAGATCATTCTACTGGAATCGCATTCGCATTCAGAAGAGCAGAATATAAATAGTCATACTGTTAGATGTTTCTACAGTTCTGGAAGTCCACAATCTATTGATAGTTAAATAATTCTGCAGCAATCATGTTAACAATAATTGTAGAATCGAATAAGAACAGACGAATACAGTTTGATAATTTAATTGGAAACTACCATCGACTTAAGAATAAAGACCAGACCAGAGAAATTAGACCAGTTTTGGGTCATTCGTTGAGAATAATGAAAAATATAAGGTCAAACAATTCAATGTTGGTTACATAACTCTACTTGTACATACAATAAGTACATTGATAGGTACATTGATAGGTACAATGTACCTATCAATGAAATCAATGATAGGTACATTGATGGGTACAATATATGTACCTATCAATGAAATCAATGATAGGTACAATGTACCTATCTGTTGGCATTAAAATGCCAACAGAAAATATCATCTAACCTGAATGAATCGAAAATTGAGCAAATCTTACAACAGAAAACTTTAAATTAAGACTTTTCGTTATAAGAATAGAAGAATATTCATTTTTGTGTATGTTAATTATGTTTGAACTTTTGAACATTTGAACTACTCGTACAATAAGTACATTGATAGGTACATTGATAGATATATAAGGTACAATGTACCTATCAATGAAAAATGCCAACAGAAAATATCATCTAAACTAAACGAATCGAAAATTGAACAAATCTTACGACAGAAAACTTTAAATTAAGACTTTTCATTTTGAGAATAGAGGAATATTCATTTTTGTGTATGTGAATTATGTTTGAACTTTTGAACGTTTGAACTACTCGTACAATAAGTACATTGATAGGTACATTGATAGGTACATAAGGTACAATGTACCCATCAATAAAAAATGCCAACAGAAAATATCATCTAAACTGAATGAATCGAAAATTGAGCAAATCTTACGACGGAAAACTTAAAATTAATACTTTTCGTTATGAGAATAGTGGTATATTCATTTTTGTGTATGTTAATTTTGTCTGAACTTTTGGACGTTTGACCAAATAACTTGAAATGTATTAAAATATTTGCTTCTAAGCAATTTAATAAAATAAACTCTTGATAATCGATGCTTTAAAATACGTTATTATTTTTACAGACACTTAGTTTTATTTTTTCCACATTAAGTAGTTGGGCAAAGAGGAGAATAGAGGAACATTCATTTTTGTGTATGTTAATTATGTTTGAACTTTTGAACGTTTAAACAAATAACTTGAAATGTATAAAAATATTTTTTTCTACGCAATTTAATTAAAAAAAACTCTACATAATTGTTGCTTTAAAATACGTTATTATTTTTAGAGACACTTAGTTTTATTTTTTCCACATTAGGTAGATGGGCAAAGTATTGTTTTCGTAAAATCTTCAAAACTCAACTGGAATTGTCAATTTTGAAGTTTTCCGAGCTTATTATTTGAAAATATCTGTTTCTGTATTTTTTTTTAATTTAATGATTTAAAAATATTCTGATTCCTTTAATTCCATCAGTAAAAATCTCTAATTCAGCGAATTATTTACTAGTTATTTACATTGTACCTGTCAATAGAAAAATGCCAACAGAAAATATCACCTAAAAAGAATCAAACGAAAATTGAGCAAATCTTAAGACAATAAACTATAAATTAATACTTTTCGTTATGAGAATAGAGGAATAATAATTTTTGTGTATGTTAATGATGTTTTAAACTTGAAATAATTATTCGTTATAAACCAATTTCAATAAAAAGCTCTTGCTTGCTTTAATGCTTTAATGCTTTAAAATATGTTATTATTTTTAGAGATATTTAGTTTGATTTTTTCCATATTAAGTAGAAGGGCAAAGTATTGTTTTCGTAAAATCTTCAAAACTCAAAAGAAAAGATCCGTTTTGAAGTTTTCCGAGCCAATTATTTAAAAAATATATGTTTCTGTATATATTTTTTAATTTAATGATTTCAAAATATTCTGATACCTCTAATTCCATCATTAAAAATCTTTAATTTAACAAATGTTTTACTATCACTTTTTTATTGATTGTTGAAACATAATAATTACAAGTGTTAAAAATGTATAATATAATAAAAATAATATTTAATCTTTATTGTTACAATTATTAATAAATATTAGGTACATACAAAAATTTTAGATATACAGTAGTTTCAGATAATATCAAAATAAATACCTTAATTTAAACATTAAATAACTTGGAAAATCTGTAGTCATTAATATCTGAGAAAAGTCTGTAAATGGTAATTACTATTTTCATTATTAATATTGACAATTATATGTAGAAAGTCTTGTGTTACCCACATTAGATTATGTTTTATTAACACAAGATAATCATATGCAGGGTTATTAGTGGTATTATGACTATAATTATTAATAAATATTAGGTACATACAAAAATTTTGGATAAACAGTAGTTGCAGATAATATCAAAATAAATACCTTAATTTAAACATTAATTAACTTGGAAAATCCTGTAGTCATTAATATCTGAGAAAATTGCTGTAACAGGTAATTTCTATTTTCATTATTAATATTGACAATTCTATGTAGAAAGTCATGTGTTGCCCACATTAGATTATGTTTTATTATCACAAGATATTCATCTGCAGGGTTATTAGTTTTATTATGACTATAATAATTAATAAATATTAGGTACATACAAAAATTTTAGATAAACAATAGTTGCAGATAATATCAAAATAAATACCTTACTTTACACTTTTATTAACTTGGAAAAACTTATGGTCATAAATATCTGAGAAAATTGCTGTAACAGGTATATTCAGGTATATAAGAGGATTATTCATTTTTGTGAACATTTTGAACGTTTGAACAAATAACTTGAAATGTATAAGAATATTTGTTTCTAAGCAATTAAAAAAAAACTCTTGATAATCGATGCTTTAAAATACGTTATTATTTTTAGAGACACTTAGTTCTATTTTTCCATATTAAGTAGATGGGCAAAGTATTGTTTTCATAACATCTTCAAAACTCAATTGGAATTGCCAATTTTGAAGTTTTCCGAGCTTATTATTTGAAAAATATCGGTTTCTGTATTTTTTTTTAAAATTTAATGATTTAAAAATATTCTGATTCCTTTAATTCCATCATTAAAATTCTCTAATTTAGCAAATTATTAACTATTCACTTTTTTATTGATTGTTGAAACATAAGAATTACAACAAGAGTTAAAAATGTATAATATAATAAAAATGTTATTTAATCTTTATTGTTACAATTATTAATAAATATTAGGGACATACAAAAATTTTAGATAAACAGTAGTTGCAGATAATATCAAAATAAATACCTTATACATTAATTAACTTGGAAAAACTTGTATTCATTAATATCTGAGAAAATTGCTGTTACAGATAATTTCTATTTTCATTATTAATATTGACAATTCTATGTAGAAAGTCATGTATTGCCCACATTAGATTATGTTTTATTATCACAAGTTATTCATCTGCAGGGTTATTAGTTTTATTATGACTATAATTATTAATTAATATTAGGTATATACAAAAATTTTAGATAAACAATAGTTGCAGATAATATCAAAATAAATAGATTACTTTAAACTTTTATTAACTTGGAAAAACTTATAGTCATAAATATCTGAGAAAATTGCTGTAACAGGTATATTCAGGTATGTAAGAGGAATATTTATTTTTGTGAACATTTTGAACGTTTGAACAAATAACTTGAAATGTATTAAAATATTTGTTTCTGAGCAATTTAAAACAAAACTCTTGATAATCGATGCTTTAAAATACGTTATTATTTTTAGAGACACTTAGTTTTATTTTTTCCATATTAAGTAGATGGGCAAAGTATTGTTTTCGTAAAATCTTCAAACCTCGATAGGATTTGTCAATTTTGAAGTTTTCCGAGCTTTTTATTTGAAAAATATCTGTTTCTGTATTTTTTTTTAATTTAATGATTTAAACATTTTTTGATTCTTTTATTAAATCAGGTAAATTTATATTTTCATTATTAAAACAATTATATGGAGAAAGTCATATGTTGCCCACATTAGATTTTAGTTTTATTATCACAAGATATTCATCTGCATGGTTATTATTTTATGCCTCCATTTTTATCAATTATCATTACGAATATTTCGCTGTTATATGTAGATATAAACAAATATATTAATCTATAACTTACCACTATATGAAGTCATCAAATCAGTGAAATCAGTATGAAGTATCAACACTTCAAATCAACAAAATTCATATATTTCTTCACATACTTACCAAACAAATAAAATTGTAGGAGGTCACTTTTTCTTTTATTAACGAACGTTACTTTTGATAAATTATATAACTTCAGTGGATTCAGTTTGAAGTATCAACACTTTAAATCAACACAATTAATATATTTCTTCACATACTTACCAAACAAATAAAATTGTAAGAGGCCTCTTTTACTTTTATTAACGAACGTTACTTTTGATAAATTGTATAACTTCAGTGGATTCAGTTTGAAGTATCAACACTTTAAATCAACACAATTGATATATTTCTTCACTTATTTACCAAACAAATAAAATTATAAGACGTATCTTTTACTTTTATTAACGAACGTTACTTTTGATAAATTGTATAACTTCAGTGGATTCAGTTTGAGTATCAACACTTTAAATCAACACCAAAAAAATATTTCTTCACATACTTACTAAACAAATAAAACTGTAAGAGGTTTTTTTTACTTTTATTAACGTACGTTACTATTGATAAATTATATAACTTCATTGGATTCAGTTTGAAGTATCAACACTTTAAATCAACACAATTAACATATTTCTTCACATACATATAAAAAAAAAATTGTAAGAGATATCTTTTACTTTTATTAACGAACGTTACTTTTGTTAAATTTATATAACTTCATTTGAATTGGCTAAGATTACTACACATTTACTGGATAATTCAATTTAATACGTACAATTATTAACATGATATTAAAGCCAATTTTTAATGCACCAAAAATAACCGCTTCATTTCACGTCAACATGAATCATAAACTGCAAAATTGCACTTTCCAATACAAGTTTTACGTCTCTCTGAGTTTCTTATTATATATTTGTAATTTACAATTTCTCTGAAATTATATGATCTTGAGCCAGATACATTAACGAAATAGACAGTTAATCCGAAAAAGTATTGTGTAATATTTTGGGAATTAAAGTAACGTGTTTACATTTAAGTTTTTCTTACAAATAAAATACATTAGTATAAATTTATACTAAAATTATAAAAATTAGTATGAAAATTTATACTTAAAATTTATTTAAATATGTTTCACCAAGTATTTACCACTGTTTCATATAATATAAAATACGTTAGGCATAATAGACAATTAATCTTCCAAATTATTGTGTAATATTTTGGGTATTAAAATAACGTGTTTAGATGTATGTATTTTCTCAAATAAAATACGTTATTAGTATAAATTTATACTAAAATTATAAAAAATAGTATAAAAATTTGTACTAATTTTTAAGATGTTTCATCAAGTATTGACCACCGATTCGTATAATCTAAAATACGTTATAATAGAGAAAATTATTATTATAATTATTATTGTTTTTCTGTAATAACTTAACCAAACTTAAACCAAGTATTTGTATTATTTATATTTATTAAATACGTGCAATTATCACAGTAATATTATATTTTTTACGATTTTTACAACTCATTGTAAATCATTACCACGATCTTTATTTATTGTTGTGTCACTGTATTGTTGTATTGTATTAATTTTTGTATCACTGTATTAAGTATTGTTTATCACTACCGCGAATAGAATACTAATCTAGAGAACACTGCTGCATTAAGGAACAAATATGCATTGTTATCATTTCTTTCTGATTCACCCAAAACTGCAACTCCTGCAGAACCAAACATTATCAGCAATTGTTTATTTATTTTAATTTGTTTGTGTCAATGGTACCCTTTTAATATTATATGAGTCAATATGAGAAATCAGTAATCATTCCCTGAATTAAGAAACTAATATAGTGATATAAACAAACTGTTCATTTTACAGGATGTATTTTTGAAAGTTTAACTTAATGGAATAATCAGTTTTTTTTGTTAGATTATAAGTACAATTAATAGTTATCTTTCATGATTATGGGTGAAGTAAAAAGGCCAGGGGCTTTAAATAACGAGTGGCCCAAAAGTAGGTCTACAGTTAGGTATACATTTATTTATATATTTATTTATTTATATATTTATACAGCAATAGTTTTATAACAGGTTTAATTACATATTTAATCCCGAAAGTGCTCTGGTAAACCAGCCATGGTTTACAGTAGAAACGAAATACCTGTATACCTACTGTATACCTGTATACACCTGTATACTGTATACCTACTTTTGGACCACCCGGTATAGAGAGAATTACGAAATATTAGAATACGTAAATGTGAATGATTAAATTAATAAAATGTAACTTTGAAATGCATGAAGGTCTAACAACGAAAGGTAAAATGATAGAAGAATAAATAAATAAATTTAATATAAAATACTTTGTATAACTAAATCCAGCAGCTGCAAGTGTATCTGCACTATCAACAGCAAACTATAAGCCACTTCTCATTGTTCTATGAGTTTTACTGTCGGACCTTAAAAAAAGTCGGTCCAAAAAAGCGTATTGCTTCAGAGCCTGAAAGAAGTGAGTGCTCAAGGGCGAGTTCTTAGTCCTCTTATTGCGTTTATGGCTTTTTACAGGAGAAAAACGAAGAGTTTACGAGCCCTGTGACCTCGCGCCTTAACATTGTAGCATTGTGCGTTACGCCGTCATTATTTTGCACGTTTTACTATCGAAACGTGTGTAAATTGACACCAAAGGGTTGGGGATGGTAAAATGGGGAAAAAAACGAGCAGTAAGAAACGAATATCCACGGTGCTAGGTGCTTCGTAGTTTGTCTGAAAGATTGTTTTCCGTGAAATTTCAACATTTCATTTATTTTTTGGGTAAGTTTAGTGCATATTAGTAAAGGAAATTGATTTGAATTTTAGATAAAATATATTACTTCGGTAGCCCAATAAAGCTTGTTTGTGTATGAAAGTTTAATATCGATTTATTGGAGATTCATGAGATGGCGATGTGCTTAGCCAGTATTTAACTTTGTTAACTTTGTTAACAACATGTTAACATGTTAACTTTGTTGTTAGCCAGTTTCAGTAGGTACTTTGAATCATAATTGAACAAAATAAATTCTAAATCGATTGTAAAACTCGTCATGCAAAAATTAAATAAATCTCATAAAGCTACTACCACCTAATCTCCTACAGACATTTTTACTGGTATAGGTAATAATTACTGCAAAGTTTGAATAAACATTAATGAACGTGAAACAGACAACATATAAAATATAATGCATGATTATAATATTGCAAATTTGTAGTAACAAAAATGTGTGACCAGCAGAAAATAAAAATTTTAGACATGATAAATAAAGAAATTTAATAAGATCTAATGCAAGTTCACGAAAATAATAGGTATATGCATAAAATAAATTTGAGACAAGTACGTCATATTCTGCTACAAAATATTACCTTGAATGTAACATTTATAATTATTTACTTATGTCTGTAAAATACTTTGGCATTTTTTTAGGAAAATTAGTTTCAGGTGTACTCTACACGAATCTAATATCAAATTTGCAAATAATAAATTTTCAGAAATTTCAGTAATAGCCAAACCTTTCTTCTCAATGCAGAAAGTTATTTATTTGATTTTCTCCCTTATTTAATACTGAACCTTTGTCAAATTTTCAGGAGTATTAGTTTCAGGTCTATTGAATACGAATCTTATACTAAATTTGCAAATTATAAATTTTCAGAAATTTCAGTAACCCATACTTGTCAATTCAGAAAGTTAAGTGTTTAATTTTCTCCCTTATTTAACACTGAAACTTTGTCAAATTTTCAGTACAATTAGTTTCAGGTATACTACACACGAATCTTATATCTAATTTGCAACTAATAAATTTTCAGAAATTTTATTAACAGCTAACCCATACTTGTCAATGCAGAAAGTTATATGTTTGATTTTCTCTCTTAGTTAATAATGAAACTATGTCAAATTTTCAGGAGAATTAGTTTCAGGATTACTCTATAGGAATCTAATATCAAATTTTCAACTAATAAATTTTCAGATATTTCAGTAATTGCCAAACCATACTTGTTAATGCAGAAAGTTATATGTTTGATTTTATCCTTTAGTTAATATTGCAACTTTGTCAAATTTTCATGAGAATTAGTTTTAGGTGTACTCTACACGAATCTATTATCAAATTTGTAACTAATATATATTCAGAAATTTCATTAACAGCTAACCCATACTTGTCAATGCAGAAAGTTATACGTTCGATTTTCTCCCTTAGTTATTACTGAAATTTTGTCAAATTTTCAGGAGAATTCGTTTCAAGTATACTGTACACGAAAATAATATCAAATTTGCAAATAATAAATTTTTCGAAATATCAGTAATAGCCAAACCATACTTGTCAATGCAGAAAGTAATATGTTTGATTTTCTCCATTATTTAATACTGAAACTTAGTTAAATTTTCAGGAGAATTTGTTTCAGGTATACTGTACACGAATATAATATCAAATTTGCAACTAATAAATGTTCAGTAATTTCATGAACAGCTAAGCTATACTTGTCAATGAAGAAAGTTATACGTTTGAATTGCTCCCTTATCTAATACTGAAACTTTGTCAAATTTTCAGTACAATTAGTTTCAGGTATACTGTATACGAATCTTATATCAAATTTGTAAATTATAAATTTTCAGAAATTTCAGAAATGGCTAACCAATACTTATCATTGCAGAAAGTTATATGTTTGATTTTCTCGCTTATTTAATACTGAAACTTTTTCAAATTTTCGGGAGAATTAGTTTCAGGTGTACTGTACATGAATCTAATATCAAATTTGTAAATAATAAATTTTCAGAAATTTCAGTAAACGCGAACCCATACTTGTCAATGCAGAAAGTTAAGTGTTTGATTTTCTCTCTTATTTAATACTGAAACTTTGTCAAATTTTCAGGAGAATTAGTTTCAGGTATACTGTACACGAATCTTATATCAAATTTGTAAATTATAAATTTTCAGAAATTTCACTAAACGCGAACCCATACTTGTCAATGCAGAAAGTTAAGTGTTTGATTTTCTCTCTTATTTAATACTGAAACTTTGTCAAATTTTCAGGAGAATTAGTTTCAGGTATACTGTACACGAATCTTATATCAAATTTGTAAATTATAAATTTTCAGAAATTTCAGTAATAGCTAACCCATACTTGTCAATGCAGAAAGTTATACGTTTGATTTTCTCCCTTAGTTAATACTGAAACTTTATCAAATTTTCAGGAGAATTAGTTTAAGGTTTACTGTACACGAATCTAATATGAAATTTGCAAATAATAAATTTTGAAAAATGTCAGTAATTGCCAAACCATACTTGTCTATGCAGAAAGTTATATGTTTGATTTTCTCCCTTAGTTAGTACTGAAACTTTGTCAAATTTTCAAGAGAATTAGTTTCAGGTGTACTCTACACGAATCTAATATCAAATTTTCACATTATAAAATTTCAGAAATTTCATTAACAGCTAACCCATACTTGTCAATGCAGAATGTTATATGTTTGATTTTCTCCCTTATCTAATACTGAAACTTTGTCAAATTTTTAGTATATTTAGTTTCAGGTGTACTATACACGAATCTTATATTAAATTTGTAAATTATAATTTTTCTGAAATTTCAGTAATAGCTAACCAATACTTATCAATGCAGAAAGTTATATGTTTGATTTTCAACCTTAGTTAATACTGAAACTCTGTAAAATTTTCAGGAGAATTAGTTTCAGGTGTATTGTACACGAATGTCATATTAAATATGCAAATAATCAATTTTCAGAAGTTTCAGTAATAACTAACCCATACTTGTCAATGCAGATAATTACGCTTTTGATTTAAATTTGTCATGTAAATTTCATGAAGTCTTCAAATTGTTGTCTCTCTTGTACTAAATGTACAATATATTAGAGAATGAAAGATTTTTACAATTAATCTACAAAAAAAGACATATATTTCCACCCTTTTCAGAATCAAGATTTCCAAGGTTTCAGTGTTATCGTAGACTGAAATATTATATATGATTTACATGTAAATATATAATATTTATTTATATAATATTTGGAATATTTAATCTACGGTATGATTTAACATGAATGAAATTTTAACTCTCACTTTATTATAAAACAATATTACTTATTTTATGATGATCTTATTATTTATTTCTTTATTGTACTTATTATTAATAAATTTGAGAACATATCTGGTGTGAAAATTTATAATTGTGAATAAAAAAAATATTTATAATATCTGCAACATAATTGTAGGTATTGCTGGTTTCAGTATTACTAAACCTGAAACATAACTGAATAACATCTAAAATTTAAATCGATTGTAAGATAGATCATATTATTTAATTTCATAAAATAAAATGCGTGATTATTATATTATTAAATTACACAAACAAAATTGCTTAAACGCAGAGAAAAATTTAGTAAACTTTTGAGGGGTTGTATTGGAGGGCGCAAACGATGCTCGAGTGTGCGCATTGTAAACGACGTCCTTTTTTGTGATGGTCGCCTCCAAACCAGAGACGCCATAGGCTGTTGCAAAACTACCCCATCGATCGCACCCCTTAGGGGTAAATTTTAAGTGGCAGCCATCTATTCAGGATGCTTTCGCGTAATTTCTAAGTTGCCAAAGCTCCCAAAATTTAAACAAGCATTAAATTGTATTGTATATATTTTTATTTTGCTTTATTCACGTGAGATAAATTTAAAATTGTTAGTACTTAATCAATGAAAACATTTGAATGAATATATATTAACAGCCACTGCACTACTGTCTGGGCGTAAGATGGGTCTTGGTACTTTTTGTAATTCAATTATTTATGTACATATGTTTAGTTGGGCTTGAATTTTTCATTTTACAATATGCTGGTCTTTCAATTAATTACAGTTCTTATCAATTTTTGCATATCTAAAATCACCCTTGCACTATGTTTTTAAGCACAGTCATGCTCCCATAAATCTAGTACAATAAATTTTGTTACAATAAGAATTTTGTGTAGCAATCGCAATTTTTTTCTACTAGACTTATGTGAGCATGACTGTACATCCCATATATAATTAGAATCAAATCAATTTAGGGTTCAGCAACTCATCCTGGCTGAACTATTGCACAGTACTGACCATTTTTCGTGTATATAGACGTTTATTTGGTGGTTCTTAGCGCACGGAGAAAATATAAATTAGTTCAGTGACACCCAAGTTAATCTGGTCCCAACTATATATCTACTTAGATAGTTGATTACATGAAACCATACCCTAAGACGAAAATATACATCCACGCAAAAAAATTAAATAACAAATAATAACAAAGTGAAGTTTCTTTCGCTAGTAAGGCTGCAACTAATATAGAATTCTTGCTCAAAGAATTGTTTAAATTAGATTAACTGCTAATATAATTGATGACATCTCCTGCTAACTTTAGTCGGAAATTTTCCCAGTAAATTTTTATTTAACTCCCATCAACTATTTTATATGGCACATAAAAATACAATGAAACGCAATTCTTCATAATACTTATCTTTAATGTTTGTGCTTTACTATACGACACTCAATTTTTCGAACAGGAGTTGGAATAGTATATTTGCGAATAAATATACTGTGTTTTTGGCATAGATCTTGTAAATAATTGAAGTTCAATGTTCAAAAACACAACTTAAAAGCATCTGACCACTTTAGATAATTGAACAAGTGAAGAAAATTTTTTTTAGAAAAATAGATACATACAGGTATTAAAAACTTGTTTTATAATTGAATATCACCTATTTGTTTTATGATATCGAATACTTCATGTTTATAAGAGAACTTCCACTTCCACAACACTTTTATTTTTGAAAAATATTTAGTGACTGCAGCTTCGACTAAGGTATAGTCATTATCAGACTAACTGATAAGTAAGTGACTTAGTTTGATAATGACTGGTCTTTAGTCGAAACTGCAGTCGCTAAATATATTTCTATAATAAGAGTGAGTGGAAATAACAAAGTTTTGTTTTCTTTTATTTACTTAACACATTATCAATTTATTAAAGAACACGTTTAGCAACTGAATATGTTTTTGTTTATATTTGAAACCACAATTCAATAGTTTACATTTACTCATTTATGATTCTATTGGCAAATGAATTTTTTTTTTTAATATTTTTTAGCCTATTCTAATGACCAAAATCAAGTTTTAATACGTCATCAAACCGATTTATAAAACTGAAAATCTTGTGTTACAATTGAATTCGATATAAGTCTATTACATTTTATATAAGACTACAAGAGTGAATACATTGAATCCTATACTATCCTGCTGCAATTTTCTGACGAATTTTCTGTATTTGGATCCACCAATCCTCCCATATCCCCCAACCACATTTACAGACCAAAGTTTTACGACTAATTTCCGCAAAGTGCTCGGTCACGACGGCAGGAAGCCGCGATGGTGGCTTTATTAAAGATCAGGATGGACGAACAGCATCCACGTTACGGCGACCTCCATAAAAACCTGCCATCAAACGCCACATTAAATGTCTCCTGGCATGCATACATATTAAAAGAGGCAAGGGAGGCAAAAAGAATTTACAAAATTGGATGCGAAATAAATAGGCTATAACAAGAAAACGTGAACAATGAGTATCGAAATGGCAAAGTTTTACTTTTTGCGTCAAAAATCATCCATAAACAATGAGTAACGAAATCCCAAAGTTTTACTTTTTGCGTCAAAAATCGTCCATAAACTTATTACTTTTAATAAACTGAATGCATAGGAAATAAATACTTAAATTACTAATATGTGCACCAGTATAAAAATTAGCATTAGTTTGTACTAAACAATTATTACAAGTCATTATGCACCTACTTAAATCAATCAGAACACGTAAAAAGATATTAAATTATATTAGAGTTAAGCTATATGGATTGTAAGAATAAATATTGATTAGTTATTGCCAGACCATTAGTAATGGTCTGTATCTTATTATACAAGGGAAGATAATGGGATAGAGGAGTGTAGGAAGGACAACCTCATGGTTAAAAAACTGGAGATTGTCCCTTAAATTTATTAATTTTAAAAACTGAATATTTTGTGTTATGTTATTATTTAATGTGTTACAAATATTTCAATAATTAAATGGTTACAAATTACAATCCGAAATAAACAACCAATTCATTGTATACTTAAGTAGGAACGAGCAATAAGCAAGAAGTCGTCATCAACCTTTCACTTTGTGGTTGTGTTAAAAAAAAATATTTTAATCTGCACCAAATTCAAATAAACATTTAATAAATTCAAGCAATGAAATCATTCAATAAAATTAAACTTATTTTTAAACACCATTATTTCATTATTTATTCACAAATTACAATCCTAAATAAACAACCAATTCATTGTATACTTAAGTAGGAACGAGTAATAAGCAAGAAGTCGTCATCAACCTTTCACTTTGTGGTTGTGTTAAAAAAAAATATTTTTAATCTGCACCAAATTCAAATAAACATTTAATAAATTCAAGCAATGAAATCATTCAATAAAATTAAACTTATTTTTAAACACCATTAATTCATTATTTGTCTCAAGCTTGGTTCATAAGTTATATATTTGTGCAAATTAGAATTACCTTCTGCCAAAATTGTAATTTAAGTAAAGCAAAGTAAACGCCACCATTTTGGCAGTATCTCGAGCCCAATTCAAGTGAAATCTTATTACGCCAGCATAACGGACTTAATCTCTACTTTATGGCCGTGATAATTATCAGAGCATATCTCACCCCATTTATTACCGCACATAAAATTAATGAAAAATTGCGATATTGCATCCCTCGAAGGTCCACGCGGCCATGTGCACCCCGCAATAAAACGGTTAATGGTTCTACTCTGGCGCCCCTATTGGCCCCGAGTCCTGGAATAAAATGGGGTACACACATCCCTAGGGACACCTAGGCCTGGGGGCGATCATTGGTCGGAAGGACGTAAAAACCGAGGGGCATTTTTATATGCGGACGCTCCGGCGGTGGTTAATCTCCCTGCAGGCTCGTTAATCTTGAGATGAGTTTTTGGGGTGGAAGCGCGGACCGCCGGGGGGCCTTTGTCACGTTTTACGACCATCCCCTAACCCGGATGAGATGCGAGGTGATGTGAAAGATGTTTTATATTGGGGTTTTTTATTCGCCCCAAGCAACTTATGGTTCTTGCGTGGATGCGTGCAATTATTAGGGAGATGGAATGGAATTAGATTCTCATGACTCGCATATTTCTTGTTGATCCTTCAACCCTCGTCATGGGCCATAAGAAGCTTTTTGGTATTGGGCTACCACTATAGTGAGATTCATTACGTTATTAATAATAGAGAAGTTGGAAACCAAAGTGGTGTAAGTATTTTTTTTTTAAATATGATAATTCCAGAAATAGCATTTTACAATACTTACTTACCTAGAAAAATAAAGCTAAATTAATAAAAATGTAAGTAGAATTACTATAAGTAGTTATAAGTTTAAGAATCAACAATCCAATATTATTGTATTTTATATTAGAATTAAATAAAATTTAAAAAAAAAGTAAAATAATCCAGTTTAAGCTTGATCAGATGTTAAAATTTTTGGCCAACTGGCTGAAAAATTAGAACGTTAATAATTCACATAAACTGAGATAAGGAATACATGTTTCTATGAAAACAATCCCCAATGAAGATAAAATTGATATATTTAAGAAGATTTAAAGTAACCAACAAATCCTTCATTGATTATTTAACGTAGGAAAAAAATAACAATTAGAAATTTTACAATAACTATAACATCCTACGAAGTTATGAATTCTAGGTGTGTGTGTGCTAAGACTATGCCCTATGAAGATATAATTGATGAATTCTCAGTGATATGCAGAAATTAAAAACTTTACATATAAATTACTGACAACACCATAAAATAGATAACATCGTAACTACTTTTAGTTAAAGCGTCACTCTTGCAGCACTAATATTAATTGCTTGTTACTTCCATTGCTACCTTTTCATTAGTAACCATTTCAATGGCTTCAGCACCCCACCTGGTATCTATTGAATCTAGTATCAACTGTATCGTCGACCTCAGTTGGGCATTTTCGCTGAAGCACGGAATTGCTTCAAGGATGATATTGCAGCGATTAGTATTTTAATGTATCGTTGTGCAGGAACCTAAGCAGATAACAAAATAATTACAACCATATATTACGAATTTTAGAATTGAATATTAAGATTTTTTTTTTGTCTATACATTATTACCATTGTTCCTGCGTCCTTAGACAATGTTTCAGGAAATCTGCTACATTTGCAAGCTCACTGACGCACAGTATTTGGCACAGAAATTGCCACCAGTACCATAAAGCACTGCGGAACATCCCTCGGAGTCATCTTCGAGGGCGTAGATAGCTTCTTAAGGTTGGCCGTTGCATCACTGTCCACACAGTTAAATTTTTCAGGACCGCTGATACCAATTGTTGTAACATTGCTTTCCTGTTTAGTGACAATACCTGGAAACATGAATATTGTGTCAGTTGGACTGAAAACTAACACGACGAAGACAAATATCGTTTCGTTAACAAATAGCAAAGTAGATAATTTTCTTGTCGTACAGAAACATTATCAATGCATTTAATACTTACACAACTTACTATTAAGTGCATAAAGTGATCTTTTCGGGGTATTTCGTGATTCTTAAGCTGTTTTTCACTAGAGTTCATATTATTATTTTGAAACTAGGTTACACTTGAATTTTGCAAGCTCGATGACAAACTACTCATTTAATATAAATAACTGATACTGCACTCACCTCTAATGCAGTAAATAGATCAATTAAACTTACTTAGTTCATCCAAATACTTTAATTCTAACGTAAATGTTAAAGAATAGAATATTATTCTAATCGTAGGCAACCTAAACAAACACATGTGTTTGCTTGGTTGCCTACATATCAAGTGGGGGGCGATGCCAGCGCAGAAACTGGTGAACTTTATACCTATGATTTAACTTTAATATTTTGAAAAACCGAGTGCGTAGGGATGATGGGGCACGTTTTTAAATACATACGGCACCATTTCTTGTCAATATTAATGTGCGTATATCGATTTATAAGCACTTAAAGTTTGCTTGCTAATTACCCTCAAATCTAGGCAACCAAATTTACTACAGCTGGTACATGCTAGTTCAGGTATTTATCCGGTAGATGTCTCTAAATTTGAGTTACATTTTTATTTGCCGTTTATTAAGTTATTATATCACCCAAAGCAAAATAAAGCACATATTCAGCTTCAGCAGGCTACATTTCATTAGTGTTGGGTATTAATTTATCCGCATCCGTCCAAATACTGTCTGGTTCGAAACATGTTATACGTTTTATTTTACTCTTTTCGACGTTATTAAACAACGTATTGGAAAAGTAATTGCAGATTTAGATTGACAAGAAAAAAATCTATCGATTCCCTAATTTAGTTTTTCCGAAATAACTGAATTAGGCCTCACATTAACTGTGAGGCCCTTAGTTATCGAAAGAAAAAATATAAACCGTATTAAAACTTACACCCAAATCAACAGAAAACCAGTCAATTTATGTTTTTTTAAACGATAGACTAGTGAATGCTGAATCCAAAAATTTAAACCGCATTGCTGTGCGATTTCTAGTTATTGAGATAAAAATTATAAAAGAAATGAAATATGGCAAATTAAATTTCCTCGGGCGAGTAAGACAGAAGAGAGAGAGACACTTCTATGATCCTGATACGAAATCTGAAATTTCGCCTCCTCGACGGACAAAACTGATCAATCGAAAGGAAGATTGGTATTTTTCAGCTTTTCGGGAAAAATGTTTGTCAGGAAATGTATGATTACTGGATAGAAATGTGCAGAAAATATAAGCAACATATACATATAAAACAAGTTTTTATTGATAATACGAAAACAGTTACACTATTTATAAGCGAAACAAACAATAGAGCATTCAACAAATGAAAGACACTAACGCCATAATTTAAAACTACCTTCACTCATAAACTAGAAAAGCAATCAACAAATTGTTTGCATTTCCAGTAACTACCCATCATCTGCTCTATATGTGTACAACAAAAGCAGCAATGGCATCAACGGTTAAGCACCAAATCAAATTCAACAATTTCATGATTGAAAAACACAAACGCCATGATTTAAAATAACTGTGGCTCGAAAACTATAAGAGCAATTAACAAATAGTATACATTTATAGTAACTAGCAGTCATCTGCTCTATATGTATATAAAGAAAGAAGCGGTGACATTAACGGTTAAGTAACTAATCAATTTTCAATTTTATCATTGAAAGACACTAACACCGTAGTTTGAAACAACTGTCGCTCGTAAACTAGATGAGCAATCAACAAATGGTTTGCATTTCCAATAACTAGCATTCATCTGCTCTATGGCATTTCTATAGCTTTAGCACCCCTGCAGGTATCTATAGAATATGGTATCAACTGTTGCATCGGTTTCAGCAGGGCATCTTCGTTGAGCGTGTTATTGCTTCAGGGATGAGCTGATGATGTTTTCAGGGAATCTCCTACATTTGCAAGTTCACTGACTTACAGTATTTGGCACAGAAATTGCCACCAATACCATAAAGCACTGCGGCACACCTCTCGGAGTCATCTACGAGGGCATAGATAGCTTCTTAAGGTTGATCGTTGTATCACTGTCGACAAAGTTCAATTTTTCATGACCGTTGATACCAATGGTTGTAACATCGCTTTCCTGTTTAATGACAACACCTGGAAACATGAATATTGTTACAGTTGAATTGAAAACTAACAAGATGAAGACAAATATCGTTTCGTTAAGAAATAATAAAGCGGATAATTTTGGTGATGTTCAGAAACATTATCAATGAATTATAAGTATAAGTTTAATTGCCAGTGATACCCATTGTTAAGACTTAATTAATATGCAGTAAGCAATGAGGGGCTTGTTATTGTAAAAACATGCGAACTGGCTTAAAAATTAGAACGTTAATAATTCACATAAACTGAGATAAGGAATACATGTTTCTATGAAAACAATCCCCAATGAAGATACAATTGATAGATTTAAGAAGATTTAAAGTAACCAACAAATCCTTCATTGATTAATTAACGTAGGAATAAAATAACAATTTGAAATTTTACAATAACTATAACATCCTACGAAGTTATGAATTCTAGGTGTGTGTGCTAAGACTATGCCCTATGAAGATATAATTGATGAATTCTCAGTTATATGCAGAAATTAAAAACTTTACATATAAATTACTGACAACACCATAAAATAGATAACATCGTAACTACTTTTAGTTAAAGCGTCACTCTTGCAGCACTAATATTAATTGCTTGTTACTTCCATTGCTCCCTTTTCATTAGTAACCATTTCTATAGTTTCAGCAGCCCACCTGGTATCTATTGAATCTAGTATCAACTGTATCAACTGTATCAACTGTAACTGTCGACCTCAGTTGGGCATTTTCGCTGAAGCACGGAATTGCTTCAAGGATGATATTGTAACGATTAGTATTTTAATGTATCGTTGTGCAGGAACCTAAGCAGATAACAAAATAATTACAACCATATATTACGAATTTTAGAATTGAATATTAAGATTTTTTTTTGTATATTCATTATTACCATTGTTCAGCGTCCTTAGACAATGTTTCAGGAAATCTGCTACATTTGCAAGCTCACTGACGCACAGTATTTGGCACAGAAATTGCCACCAGTACCATAAAGCACTGCGGAACATCCCTCGGAGTCATCTTCGAGGGCATAGATAGCTTCTTAAGGTTGGCCGTTGCATCACTATCCACACAGTTAAATTTTTCAGGACCGCTGATACCAATTGTTGTAACATTGCTTTCCTATTTAGTGACAATACCTGGAAACATGAATATTGTGTCAGTTGGACTGAAAACTAACACGACGAAGACAAATATCGTTTCGTTAACAAATAGCAAAGTAGATAATTTTCTTGTCGTACAGAAACATTATCAATGCATTTAATACTTACACAACTTACTATTAAGTGCATAAAGTGATCTTTTCGGGGTATTTCGTGATTCTTAAGCTGTTTTTCACTAGAGTTCATATTATTATTTTGAAACTAGGTTACACTTGAATTTTGCAAGCTCGATGACAAACTACTCATTTAATATAAATAACTGATACTGCACTCACCTCTAATGCAGTAAATAGATCAATTAAACTTACTTAGTTCATCCAAATACTTTAATTCTAACGTAAATGTTAAAGAATCGAATATTATTCTAATCGTAGGCAACCTAAACAAACACATGTGTTTGCTTGGTTGCCTACATATTAAGTGGAGGGCGATGCCAGCGCAGAAACTGGTGAACTTTATACCTATGATTTAAACTTTAATATTTTGAAAAACCGAGTGCGTAGGGATGATGGGGCACGTTTTTAACTACGTACGGCACCATTTGTTGTCAATAATAATGTGCGTATATCGATTTATAAGCACTTAAAGTTTGCTTGCTAATTACCCTCAAATCTAGGCAACCAAATTTACTACAGCTGGTACATGCTAGTTCAGGTATTTATCCGGTAGATGTCTCTAAATTTGAGTTAAATTTTTATTTACCGTTTATTAAGTTATTATATCACCCAAAGCAAAATAAAGCACATATTCGGCTTCAGCAGGCTATATTTCATTAGTGTAAGGTATTAATTTATCCGCATCCTTCCAAATACTGTCTGGTTCGAAACATGTTTTACATTTTATTTTACTCTTTTCGACGTTATTAAGCAACGTGTTGGAAAAGTAATTGCAGATTTAGATTCACAAGAAATAAATCTATCGATTCCCTAATTTAGTTTTTCCGAAATAACTGAATTAGACATTTTTAAAATTGTGTTTTTTTGAAAATATTTTATTCTGACGTTATTATGCATTTGCTGTAAATAATTTTTGCAGATTCAGATTCAGAAGAGAAACATCTATCAAACTGCTATCTTAGCTTAATTTAAAAAAATCACAATAAAACTCAGCCTAAATGTACATTAAGTTGCCTAGATTTTAAGCGCACTTTTAATTGCTTATAAATCAATATTTGTACAATATTTTTGACAAAACATAGTACTAGACGTAATTAGGAACGTGCCCCATATTACCCACGTACTCGGTTTTTGCAAATATCACAGTTTAAATCATAGGTATAAAGTTCGCCGGTTTCTGCGCTGGCATCGCCTTCCTCTTGATTTGTAGGCAGTCAAGTATACTCTTACTAGTTGCATAACTTAATTAAACACGTACCAATTAGTACTTACCACTTACCTACTACTTTAGTATCAATTAACTACTTAATATCTGTTAAAAATTTAATTCATATTTAAAAGCTAGCTTTTTACTAATAGATGTTGAAGTATGAGGTACTGTTGAGACTGCTTGAAGTCGCTCATAAAATTACATGAATTCACAAATAAATTATTATCAGAGGAATCCTACATTAAATGTTAATTAAATTACACATACTCGGTACTAACAATGTCAGAAATAATATGTGTTTAACATCATACGCTAAATATGGAGAAATCATAATTTAAATATTTGTTGTGGCATTAAAAATCGCATCACGACCAAAAAATAAATATCTTATTAAGCGCGCATTGGATATTAACAGAAATTCACATGTCTATTGCCAATATATTACTTACCATTTTTGATATATTACGTTAATATTGATACGACAGTCTTTGAGATAATAATTTAAATATGAGTCACGTCAGAGAATATATGAAGTAGCCGAAATATAATAATATTTCACAAAAATAAAGTATCTCAAGAAACGTGCATTAGATAGTAACTATATTACATGCAGTTAATACTAACATATCATTCAATGTCTGCAATAAAAGTTTTTAATATTTAGCTCGCAACACTTAAAGTGTGATTGAAATGAATGTAACTAATTATTAAACCCTGCCTTGACAAATTTGACTGCAATTTGTTTTGTTGCACCATCATTAACAATTAGTGCGGTATACATTGCTTGTATCGCGCTTAAAATTGAAATTGTAGTTACGCTAACAATTATAGAAACCTTACCGGCACGGCAATTAAGCAGTTCTATATTTGGTTCCAAGTTTATTTATATGTACAGGTAGCTAGCCTTTATTTACACTTAAATAATGTCAAAAATCAATACGTAGGAAGGTGTGTGATGGGCCGAGGCCGAGGCAAATGAAAACTGCAATGCTGTGAAATGCTTAGTAACTGAGGTCATTCGTCCCCAAAGATTATCGATTTCGTTACTAATAAGGTCCTTAAGGGACTCATTTAAGATTCATTTACAAATACAGACAATTCAAACTTTAAACAGCTCCTCAGGAAGACTGAATTGTACTGCAATACTATATCGATATTCGTAATCAGAATGGTAATATTTTAGCATTTTAAGCATTTAGCAAACTTAGCAAATATATTTTATTCAAATGTACTCTATTACAAAAAAGTATTGGACAATCATTCATACACATCAATTTAATAAAACATTTTGTGATTTCAGCTCAATGTTCACTTCGTCTCCAAAACACTTATCATTGTTGTCATATTAATAAAATTAATCGGAATTATATTAACTATGCAGGACAGCTGTAGATATTCATATTTTTGTCTTCAGACACGGAGATTATTTTCGTGTTGTCCGGGCTGAATTTGACACCCCAAACCTGGAAAGCAAATGTATTAATAAAGTGGATGGTAAAATAGGCAACATGAAAGTGGTTGATTGCAATAAAATTGAAGTTGATTTTCAATTCTCAAGCTTTCTAGACGCAGTTTCTTTGCAAGTGAGACCTGTCTCATCGAGTAGAATGTTTATCGATAAAAAAGTCATGTAATTATAGAAACCAAATAATGTGGAAGAAACGTGATCATGTCATTCTAAGTTATCAGATTTTAGTTTGTTTATTTGTAGACAGGCTATTTCAGTTTCTAGGACTAATTAATGGAAAAATTCCACTAAGAGACAAAAAGAGTGGATGACGGCCTATTTGTGCTACTATTCAAAAATGCTATATATATATCGATTATTACCTGATCACTGTGCTCAGTAAACGTGTGTATGCACTGTTTCGTGGCAACCTCCCACACCTTGACCGTTTTATCGGAACTGCCAGACACAAAGTTCTTCCCGTCCGGTGAAAAGGCGACACTGAGCACCCATGAAGCATGCCCCGAGAGTGTGCCCACCACATTTGCGTGCTGCCTGCAATCAGACGATTCATATAACTACAAATTCAACCGCAGTTGCACAGAAACGCAGTACGTACACATCGTATAGTTTCAGGTGTCCGTCATCGGACGCGGTCAGTAGGAGCTGAGAGTCAGGCGAAAAGCACAGGGAACGGATTGGCATGGCGTGACCCTCCAGGGTGTGGCACAGCTTGTTGGACGCAACATCGAAGATGTTTATGATGCCGTCGATAGCACCACTGGCTATGTATTTCCCATCGGGACTCTGAAATATAAACGCAATGTAGTGGTAAAATGTGGTAGCGGTAAATTGTTAATATAGCAGTCTTCAAAATTGATATTGCCGTTTTTTTGTCTACATAAATTAGAAGAGGGCGAATAAGAATAAACTATAGTAGTCAATTTGTACGTTTCATTTTTCATTTCACTCTAGGTATTACATTTACCTTAAGCATGTCAACGAGCATTGAAAGCGTGATGCTTTGTTAGAAAAAACATGAATCATTGTCGACTATAATAAAATCTCATTTTTCAATTATTGCTGTTGAATTGATTGTTGAAGAAATTAAAAAGTACCAAAACAATGTAATTTTTAGGACACTTGATTTATAACATTCATCTGTCCACTTTAGAGTTTCTTTTATATTTCTAAACAATGTATTTATGTATAAGTGATTTTGGTCATTGTGTATCAAGATGCAATTTTAACATTATTAGAGAGTAATTTTATGATATGTATTTTATAGACATCTAGAATAAATGAGTAATTAAATACGTAAAATAGATGAATTAAGTGGGATACAAAATATAAAATATTGATACTAAAGCAAATTATATACACTACAAAGATTTGAATTTTCAATCTATAATGATTTTTACCCAACACTTTATACCCACTTACATAAGCTATGCTCAAGCAAAACTTTCCTCTTGTATCATAAGTCTGTTCGTGCTTTGCATTTTCCATGTTGTATAAGGAGATTTTGCCGCCGTGCGAACCAGAAATGATGAATTTGTCATCCGGACTAAATGCAACGGTCCACAAGTCCACAGGGCCCACTTCAATGTTGGATAGCTTCTCACCCTTTTCAAGATCCCAGATTCGCATGCTCGAATCTAGCGAACTCGAAGCACAAACTAAAACATAACTAAGTTCAGACGATATAAGTTACTCTTTTGTTTGGTGTTGTTTATTTGTATCGTGACGAAATGATCTACCAAACATCGTAGTCTTGCCACTAGATTATTACTTTATTTGGAATATACTTTACTAGAATATACTTTATTTTATTACTAAATTTACTTTATCATATCGGATATTCAATGTGCCCGCACAATTTAACAGCATAGCAGATCGCCACAACAACACCTCTTTGGTATTAGTAAGCAGGAGAATGTTGTAATCGAAGAATGAAATATCATGAATTCCTCAAAAATTGTATGTCCCTCAATTTCTACTTACATTTTCCATTATTACTAATGGCAACTGAAACAACACCCAAAGAATGGCCTTCCAAATTGTGCTTCACTTTCAGTTGCTCGTTGTCGAAGGTCCACACCTTAACGAGATCATCCAGCCCTCCAGTCACGATATAATCTTGAAAATCGTCCGATGAAAGTGATTCTCTAAAACATTAAGCAGAGCTACAGCTCGTTCATGACAAAAACACATATCCGCCTAAAAGAGAGCATTATTCCCAAAAGAATTATACTGATGTAATATGCACGACAAAAAAATAACTGGGACAGTTAATATGTTCTAACGTAAATGTGTCTGATATTACTATAGATGAATTATTTTCAATGACGTCTTATTTATTTATAAAAATTGTTTAATGCCTGGTTTTAATTTAATAAAACCGAATGAGATAATGATTGTCCCAGTTTTCTTTGTCACGCATAGCACAGTTAAAACACACGAAAACACTACACAGAGCTATAGCTGGTTCATGACGAAGGGACAAATCCAAGAAAAAGAGAGCATGATTCCCTGAACCAATACACAGAGTACGGCTCTGTCATGATGGTGGTGCAAGTTCGAGGAGACAGAGAGTGGATATTAGGCAAGTCAATGGAATGTACAATCCGGAATATTTAGCCACCATACCTTGAGTTTTCATTCTCTCCGTCTGCATGTTTTTCTTTACTTTTGATGCAGCGGCTCCAGGCGCAAGTCCATATGCTGTCATCATGAGCTGCGTCTTTCTTCTGCAGCACTGAATACTAAAATACAATGACCTTCGTTACGAGAGTCGATCATTGGCTATAAAATTGCACAAATGTGCTGGAAATGGAAAACTACTATTGGAATTAGATGATCTTTTAATATGCGATAAGTAAATACGGTCTGAGCTGTTCTAAGCCAAGTGGAGTTACATTTACTAGTGTGTTAACATTATTAGAGCCGGCAAATAAAATTTTATTAACACAAAAGAATATTTAGATGTACACTTCAATCCAAGTACAGCTTGATGCAGTTGCATTAACATTGTGGATATTAAATTAACACATATTAGCTGAAAACTCACCATACTTTCTTATATTTATAGCTGTGTTTAGAAATTTAATACTAACATGAAATTAAGGTTAAGATTAAAGCGATGAACTTGGGTGCAAAGAA
Organism: Othius punctulatus; assembly: GCA_951805005.1. Classification (NCBI taxonomy): domain Eukaryota; kingdom Metazoa; phylum Arthropoda; class Insecta; order Coleoptera; family Staphylinidae; genus Othius; species Othius punctulatus. Next base: position 12,687,959 of record OX638145.1, read on the forward strand.
TGTATGAATGTATGGGTATGAGTTTTATTGTGATTTTGAACTGAGATAGCAGTTTGATAGATGTTTCTCTCCTGAATCCGAATCTGCAACAATTATTTACAGCAAATGCATAATAACGTCAGAATGAAATATTTTCAAAAAAACACTAATTTTAAAAATGTCTAATTCAGTTATTTCGGAAAAACTAAATTAGGGAATCGATAGATTTTTTCTTGTGAATCTAAATCTGCAATTACTTTTCTAATACGTTGCTTAATAACGTCGAAAAGAGTAAAATAAAACGTAAAACATGTTTCGAACCAGACAGTATTTGGACGGATGCGGATAAATTAATACACTACACTAATGAAATATAGCCTGCTGAAGCCGAATATGTGCTTTATTTTGCTTTGGGTGATATAATAACTTAATAAACGGCAAATAAAAATGTAACTGAAATTTAGAGACATCTACCGGATAAATACCTGAACTAGCATGTACCAGCTGTAGTAAATTTGGTTGCCTAGATTTGAGGGTAATTAGCAAGCAAACTTTAAGTGCTTATAAATCGATATACGCACATTATTATTGACAACAAATGGTGCCGTACGTAGTTAAAAACGTGCCCCATCATCCCTACGCACTCGGTTTTTCAAAATATTAAAGTTTAAATCATAGGTATAAAGTTCACCAGTTTCTGCGCTGGCATCGCCCTCCACTTGATATGTAGGCAACCAAGCAAACACATGTGATTGTTTAGGTTGCCTATAATTAGAATAATATTCTATTCTTTAACATTTACGTTAGAATTAAAGTATTTGGATGAACTATGTAAGTTTAATTGATCTATTTACTGCATTAGAGGTATCAGTTATTTATATTAAATGAGTAGTTTGTCATCGAGCTTGCAAAATTCAAGTGTAACCTAGTTTCAAAATAATAATATGAACTCTAGTGAAAAACAGCTTAAGAATCACGAAATACCCCGAAAAGATCACTTTATGCACTTAATAGTAAGTTGTGTAAGTATTAAATGCATTGATAATGTTTCTGTACGACAAGAAAATTATCTGCTTTGCTATTTGTTAACGAAACGATATTTGTCTTCGTCGTGTTAGTTTTCAGTCCAACTGACACAATATTCATGTTTCCAGGTATTGTCACTAAACAGGAAAGCAATGTTACAACAATTGGTATCAGCGGTCCTGAAAAATTTAACTGTGTGGACAGTGATGCAACGGCCAACCTTAAGAAGCTATCTACGCCCTCGAAGATGACTCCGAGGGATGTTCCGCAGTGCTTTATGGTACTGGTGACAATTTCTGTGCCAAATACTGTGCGTCAGTGAGCTTACAAATGTAGCAGATTTCCTGAAACATTGTCTAAGGACGCAGGAATAATGGTAATAATGAATATACAAAAAAAAATCTTAATATTCAATTCTAAAATTCGTAATATATGGTTGTAATTATTTTGTTATCTGCTTAGGTTCCTGCACAACGATACATTAAAATACTAATCGCTGCAATATCATCCTTGAAGCAATTCCGTGCTTCAGCGAAAATGCCCAACTGAGGTCGACGATACAGTTGATACTAGATTCAATAGATACCAGGTGGGGTGCTGAAACCATACAAATGGTTACTAATGAAAAGATAGCAATGGAAGTAACAAGCAATTAATATTAGTGCTGCAAGAGTGACGCTTTAACTAAAAGTAGTTACGATGTTATCTATTTTATGGTGTTGTCAGTAATTTATATGTAAAGTTTTTAATTTCTGCATATCACTGAGAATTCATCAATTATATCTTCATAGGGCATAGTCTTAGGACACACACCTAGAATTCATAACTTCGTATGATGTTATAGTTATTGTAAAATTTGTAATTGTTATTTTTTTCCTACGTTAATTAATCAATGAAGGATTTGTTGGTTACTATAAATCTTCTTAAATATATCAATTGTATCTTCATTGGGGATTGTTTTCATAGAAACATGTATTCCTTATCTCAGTTTATGTGAATTATTAACGTTCTAATTTTTAAGCCAGTTCGCATGTTTTTACAATAACAGGCCCCTCATTGCTTACTGCATTTCAATTAAGTCTTTACAATGGGTATCACTGGCAATTAAACTTATACTTATAATTCATTGATAATGTTTCTGAACATCACCAAAATTATCCGCTTTATTATTTCTTAACGAAACGATATTTGTCTTCATCTTATTAGTTTTCAATCCAACTGACACAATATTCATGTTTCCAGGTGTTGTCATTAAACAGGAAAGCGATGTTACAACCATTGGTATCAACGGTCATGAAAAATGGAACTTTGTCGACAGTGATACAACGATCAACCTTAAGAAGCTATCTACGCCCTCGAAGATGACTCCGAGAGGTGTGCCGCAGTGCTTTATGGTATTGGTGGCAATTTCTGTGCCAAATACTGTAAGTCAGTGAACTTGCAAATGTAGGAGATTCCCTGAAAACATCATCAGCTCATCCCTGAAGCAATTACACGCTCAATGAAGATGCCCTGCTGAAACCGATGATACAGTTGATACTATATTCTATAGATACCTGCAGGGGTGCTAAAGCTATAAAAATGCCATAGAGCAGATGAATGCTAGTTATTGGAAATGCAAACCATTTGTTGATTGCTCATCTAGTTTACGAGCGACAGTTGTTTCAAACTACGGTGTTAGTGTCTTTCAATGATAAAATTGAAAATTGATTTGTTACTTAACCGTTAATGTCACCGCTTCTTTCTTTATATACATATAGAGCAGATGATTGCTAGTTACTATAAATGTATACTATTTGTTAATTGCTCTTATAGTTTTCGAGCCACAGTTATTTTAAATTATGGCGTTTGTGTTTTTCAATCATGAAATTGTTGAATTTGATTTGGTGCTTAACCGTTGATGCCATCGCTGCTTTCGTTGTACACATATAGAGCAGATGATGGCTAGTTACTGGAAATGCAAACCATTTGTTGATTGCTTTTCTAGTTTATGAGTGAAGGTAGTTTTAAATTATGGCGTTAGTGTCTTTCATTTGTTGAATGCTCTATCGTTTGTTTCGCTTATAAATATTGTAATAGTTTTCGTATTATTAATAAAAACTTGTTTTATATGTATATGTTGCTTTTATTTTCTGCACTTTTCTATCCAGTAATCATACATTTCCTGACAAACATTTTTCCCGCAAAGCTGAAAAATATGCAAACTTCCTTTCGATTATTCAGTTTTGTCCGTCGAAGAGGCGAAATTTCAGATTTTGTATCAGGATCATAGGTGTGTCTCTCTCTCTTCTGTCTTACTCACCCGAGGAAATTTAATTTGCCATATTTCACTTATTTTATAATTTTTATCTCAATAACTACAGATCGCACAGCAATGTGATTTGCATATTTCGATTCAGCATTCACCAGTATATCGTTTCCAATAAAAAAGTAGATTGATTTTCTGATAGTTTGTGTGAAAGTTTTTATACGGTTTTTATGTTTTTTCTCGGTAACTAAGGACCTCACAGCAATGCGGTTTGCATTTTTGGATTCAGCATTTGCCACTCTATCGTGCTGTGCACTCAGTTTGAATCAAAAAATTTCAACGATTTCGTGAAAAGTTCCAAGGGGTTACCTTATGGAATTCTCGTGTAAAAAATGGATTTGAAAATTTCCTATGGCAATTGATAGAGGGTCATTATGTGAGACTTTTCCCAAAACAGTATCGTGCATATCCTTTTCGTTTTTGCGTGGGAGGGAATTTAATATGCCATATTTCATATCTTTTATAATTTTTATCTCAATAACTACAGATCGCACAGCAATGCGATTTGCATATTTCGATTCAGGAATCACCAGTCTTATCGTTTCCAATAAAAACGTAGATTGATTTTTGGATAGTTTGTGTGAAAGTTTTCATATGGTTTTTATTTTTTTTTCTCGGTAACTAAGGACCTCACAGCAAGGCGGTTTTCATGCTTGGATTCAGCATTCACAAGTCTATCATACTGCCCACTCACTGAGCCCCCTCAGTTGAAATAGAAATTTTCAAACTTTATTTTGTAATTTTCGGATCTCGTACCAGGATCACAGAAGTGGCAAGAGATCGTTTATTGGTTTTTAATTTTTATCTCGGTAACTAAGCATCGCACAGCATTGCGGTTTGCATATATGGATTCAGCATTTGCCACTCTATCGTGCTGTGCACTCAGTTTGAATCAAAAATTTTCAACGATTTCGTGAAAAGTTCCAAGGGGTTAACCTTATGGAATTCTCGTGTAAAAAATGGATTTGAAAATTTCCTATGGCAATCGATAGAGGGTCATTATGTAAGACTTTTCCCAAAACAGTATCGTGCATATCCTTTTTGTTTTTGCGTGGGAGGGAATTTAATATGCCATATTTCATATCTTTTATAATTTTTATCTCAATAACTACAGATCGCACAGCAATGCGATTTGCATATTTCGATTCAGCATTCACCAGTCTATCATTTCCAATAAAAAAGTAGATTGATTTTCTGATAGTTTGTGTGAAAGTTTTCATACGGTTTTAATTTTTTTTCTCGGTAACTAAGGACCTCACAGCAATGCGGTTTGCATTTTTGGATTCAGCATTTGCCACTCTATCGTGCTGTGCACTCAGTTTGAATCAAAAATTTTCAACGATTTCGTGAAAAGTTCCAAGGGGTTAACCTTATGGAATTCTCGTGTAAAAAATGGATTTGAAAATTTCCTATGGCAATCGATAGAGGGTCATTATGTAAGACTTTTCCCAAAACAGTATCGTGCATATCCTTTTCGTTTTTGCGTGGGAGGGAATTTAATATGCCATATTTCATATCTTTTATAATTTTTATCTCAATAACTACAGATCGCACAGCAATGCGATTTGCATATTTCGATTCAGTATTCACCAGTCTATCGTTTCCAATAAAAAAGTAGATTGATTTTTGGATAGTTTGTGTGAAAGTTTTCATATGGTTTTTATTTTTTTTCTCGGTAACTAAGGACCTCACAGCAAGGCGGTTTTCATGTTTGGATTCAGCATTCACAAGTCTATCATGCTGCCCGCTCACTGAGCCCCCTCAGTTGAAATAGAAATTTTCAAACTTTATTTTGTAATTTTCGGATCTCGTACCAGGATCACAGAAGTGGCAAGAGATCGTTTATTGGTTTTTAATTTTTATCTCGGTAACTAAGCATCGCACAGCATTGCGGTTTGCATATTTGGATTCAGCATTCACTAATCTATCGTTTCCAACATAAAAATTGACTGCATTCCTGTAAGTTTGTTGTGTAAGTTTTCATACGGTTTTTAATTTATTTCTCGATAACTAAGGACCTCACAGCAATGCGGTTTGCATTTTTGGATTCAGCATTTGCCACTCTATCGTGCTGTGCACTCAGTTTGAATCAAAAATTTTCAACGATTTCGTGAAAAGTTCCAAGGGGTTAACCTTATGGAATTCTCGTGTAAAAAATGGATTTGAAAATTTCATATGGCAATCGATAGAGGGTCATTATGTAAGACTTTTCCCAAAACAGTATCGTGCATATCCTTTTCGTTTTTGCGTGGGAGGGAATTTAATATGCGATATTTCATATCTTTTATAATTTTTATCTCAATAACTACAGATCGCACAGCAATGCGATTTGCATATTTCGATTCAGTATTCACCAGTCTATCGTTTCCAATAAAAAAGTAGATTGATTTTTGGATAGTTTGTGTGAAAATTTTCATACGGTTTTTATTTTTTTTCTCGGTAACTAAGGACCTCACAGCAATGCGATTTGCATATTTGGATTCAGCATTCATGAGTCTATCGTTTCCAACATAAAAATTGACTGCATTCCTGTAAGTTTGTGTATAAGTTTAATACGCTTTTTACGTTTTTCTTGATAACTAAGGACCTCACAGCATCTCTCAAACACCAGCGTATAAATATTGAAAACTGTTATTGCAGACATTGAATGATATGTTAGTATTAACTGCATGTAATATAGTTACTATCTTATGCACGTTTCTTGAGATACTTTATTTTTGTGAAATGTTATTATATTTCGGCTACTTCATATATTCTCTGACGTGACTCATATTTAAATTATTATCTCAAAGACTGTCGTATCAATATTAACGTAATATATCAAAAATGGTAAGTAATATATTGGCAATAGACATGTGAATTTCTGTTAATATCCAATGCGCGCTTAATAAGATATTAATTTTTTGGTCGTGATGCGATTTTTAATGCCACAACAAATATTTAAATTATGATTTCTCCATATTTAGCGTATGATGTTAAACACATATTATTTCTGACATTGTTAGTACAGAGTATGTGTAATTTAATTAACATTTAATGTAGGATTCCTCTGATAATAATTTATTTGTGCATTCATGTAATTTTATGAGCGACTTCAAGCAGTCTCAACAGTACCTCATACTACAACATCTATTAGTAAAAAGCTAGCTTTTAAATATGAATTAATTTTTTAACAGATATTAAATAGTTAATTGGTACTAAAGTAGTAGGTAAGTGGTAAGTACTAATTGGTACGTGTTTAATTAAGTTATGCAACTAGTAAGAGTATACTTGATTGCCTACAAATCAAGAGGAAGGCGATGCCAGCGCAGAAACCGGTGAACTTTATACCTATGATTTAAACTGTGATATTTGGAAACACCGAGTACGTGGGTAATACGGGGCACGTTTCTAATTACGTCTAGTACTATTTTTTGTCAAAAATATTGTACAAATATTGATTTATAAGCAATTAAAAGTGTCCTTAATATCCAGGCAACTTAATGTACATTTTGGCTGAATTTTATTGTGATTTTTTTAAATTAAGCTGAGATAGCAATTTGATAGATGTTTCTCTCCTGAATCCGAATCTGCAAAAATTATTTACAGCAAATGCATAATAACGTCAGAATAAAATATTTTCAAAAAAACACTAATTTAAAAAATGTCTAATTCAGTTATTTCGGAAAAACTAAATTAGGGAATCGATAGATTTTTTTCTTGTGAATCTAAATCTGCAATTAGTTTTCTAATACGTTGCTTAATAACGTCGAAAAGAGTAAAATAAAATGTAAAACATGTTTCGAACCAGACAGTATTTGGACGGATGCGGATAAATTAATACCCTACACTAATGAAATATAGCCTGCTGAAGCTGAATATGTGCTTTATTTTGCTTTGGGTGATATAATAACTTAATAAACGGCAAATAAAAATGTAACTCAAATTTAGAGACATCTACCGGATAAATACCTGAACTAGCATGTACCAGCTGTAGTAAATTTGGTTGCCTAGATTTGAGGTTAATTAGCAAGCAAACTTTAAGTGCTTATAAATCGATATACGCACATTATTATTGACAACAAATGGTGCCGTACGTAGTTAAAAACGTGCCCCATCATCCCTACGCACTCGGTTTTTCAAAATATTAAAGTTTAAATCATAGGTATAAAGTTCACCAGTTTCTGCGCTGGCATCGCCCTCCACTTGATATGTAGGCAACCAAGCAAACACATGTGATTGTTTAGGTTGCCTACGTTTAGAATAATATTCTATTCTTTAACATTTACGTTAGAATTAAAGTATTTGGATGAACTAAGTAAGTTTAATTGATCTATTTACTGCATTAGAGGTGAGTGCAGTATCAGTTATTTATATTAAATGAGTAGTTTGTCATCGAGCTTGCAAAATTCAAGTGTAACCTAGTTTCAAAATAATATGAACTCTAGTGAAAAACAGCTTAAGAATCACGAAATACCCCGAACAGATCACTTTATGCACTAATAGTAAGTTGTGTAAGTATTAAATGCATTGATAATGTTTCTGTACGACAAGAACATTATCTGCTTTGCTATTTGTTAACAAAACGATATTTGTCTTCGTCATGTTAGTTTTCAGTCCAACTGACACAATATTCATGTTTCCAGGTATTGTCACTAAACAGGAAAGCAATGTTGCAACAATTGGTATCAGCGGTCCTGAAAAATGAACTGTGTGGACAGTGATGCAACGGCCAACCTTAAGAAGCTATCTACGCCCTCGAAGATGACTCCGAGGGATGTTCCGCAGTGCTTTATGGTACTGGTGGCAATTTCTGTGCCAAATACTGTGCGTCAGTGAGCTTGCAAATGTAGCAGATTTCCTGAAACATTGTCTAAGGACGCAGGAACAATGGTAATAATAAATATACAAAAAAAAAATCTTAACATTCAAATCTAAAATTCGTAATATATGGTTGTAATTATTTTGTTATCTGCTTAGGTTCCTGCACAACGATACATTAAAATACTAATCGCTGCAATATCATCCTTGAAGCAATTCCGTGCTTCAGCGAAAATGCCCAACTGAGGTCGACGATACAGTTGATACTAGATTCAATAGATACCAGGTGGGGTGCTGAAGCCATGGAAATGGTTACTAATGAAAAGGTAGCAATGGAAGTAACAAGCAATTAATATTAGTGCTGCAAGAGTGACACTTTAACTAAAAGTAGTTACGATGTTATCTATTTTATGGTGTTGTCAGTAATTTATATGTAAAGTTTTTAATTTCTGCATATCACTGAGAATTCATCAATTATATCTTCATAGGGCATAGTCTTAGCACACACACCTAGAATTCATAACTTCATAGGATGAAGGGCAGTTATTGAAAATGCAAGCCATTTATTGATTGCTCCCATGGTTTTCGAAACCACATCTGTTTTAAAATTGGAATTTTCAACAATATCATGTAATTTAAAAATTGATTTGTAGCTTAATTATAAATGCCATCGCTGCTTTCTTTGTATACATGTAGAGCTGATGAAGGGTAGTTATTGGAAATGCAAACCATTTATTGATTGCTCCTATGGTTTTCGAACTACATTTGTTTTAAAATTCGAATTTCCAAAAATATCTTGTAAATTAAAAATTGATTTATTGCTTAACCATAACGGTTATCGCTGCTTTCTTTGTATACATATAGAGCTAATGAAGGGTAGTTATTGGAAATGCAAACCATTTATTGATTGCTCCCATAGTTTTCGAACCACATCTGTTTTAAAACTGGAATTTTCAACAATATCATGTAATTTAAAAATTGATTTATAGCTTAATTATAAATGCCATCGCTGCTTTCTTTGTATACATGTAGAGCTGATGAAGGGTAGTTATTGGAAATGCAAACCATTTATTGATTGCTCCCATGGTTTTCGAACTACATCTGTTTTAAAATTGGAATTTTTAACAATATCTTGTAATTTAAAACTTGATTTATTGCTTAACCATAAATGTTATCGGTGCTTTCTTTGTATACATATAGAGCTGATGAAAGTTAGTTATTGAAAATGCAAACCATTTATTGATTGCTCCCACGGTTTTCGAACCACAGCCGTTTTAAATTTGGAATTTTCAACAATATCTTGTAATTTAAAAATTGATTTGTAGCTTAACCATAAATGCCATCGCTGCTTTCCTTGTATACATGTAGAGTTGATGAAGGGAAAATGATGAAGGGTAGTTATTGAAAATGCAAACCATTTATTGATTGCTCCCATGGTATTTGGACCACAGATGTTTTAAAATTAGGATTTTGGGTAATATCTTGATTTATTGCTTTTCCTCTGGATGAGGTAAGTTTAAGAGCTGTCCGTAGATGATCATTTGACATTCGATATGAATATCTTATGATAAAGCTGCGCTGACGAGTCCTATAAGGACGAAACAGCTACGTCATTCCAGATTCAATCTATCCAAGTTGAAGAGCTTCAGCAGCGATTCAGGTGAGTAGTACCCTTTTGGTTATAGTACATGTAAGTATTAATTGTAATGTATTAACATTTACCACTAAATACTGTATTGATGTATATGCTTCATAGCCATTAATAGTTCTCCAGACCATCAACCCTAAATCGGCGTGTATATTGGGTTGCCGAATGTGCCTAAAACCCAATAAACAACTCCGAATTGGTGCAATGGTGTAAGGCCTCTGATTTTCATAACTTGCAACATACACCTGGATCGATTCCGACATAATAATTGTTTTTTAATAATTATTACAACGTTGGATAGAGCTAAATACCACTTTTATAATTATAAAACTTATAGTTATCAATATTTACGTTGCAAACGACAGATTAGTGAATGCTGAATCCAAATATGCAGATCGCAATGCTGTGAAGTCCTTAGTTATCGAGAAATAAAATATAAACCGTATGAAAACTTTCACACAAACTTACAGGAATGCAGTCAACTTTTATGTTGGAAACGATAGATTAGTGAATGCTGAATACAAATATGCAAACCGCAATGCTGTGCGATGCTTAGTTACCGAGATAAAAATTAAAAACCAATAAACGATCTCTTGCCACTTCTGTGATCCTGGTACGAGATCCGAAAATTACAAAATAAAGTTTGAAAATTTCTATTTCAACTGAGGGGGCTCAGTGAGTGGGCAGTATGATAGACTTGTGAATGCTGAATCCAAACATGAAAACCGCCTTGCTGTGAGGTCCTTAGTTACCGAGAAAAAAAAATAAAAACCGTATGAAAATTTTCACACAAACTATCCAAAAATCAATCTACTTTTTTATTGGAAACGATAGACTGGTGAATGCTGAATCGAAATATGCAAATTGCATTGCTGTGCGATCTGTAGTTATTGAGATAAAAATTATAAAAGATATGAAATATGGCATATTAAATTCCCTCCCACGCAAAAACGAAAAGGATATGCACGATACTGTTTTGGGAAAAGTCTTACATAATGACCCTCTATCGATTGCCATAGGAAATTTTCAAATCCATTTTTTACACGAGAATTCCATAAGGTTAACCCCTTGGAACTTTTCACGAAATCGTTGAAATTTTTTGATTAAAACTGAGTGCACAGCACGATAGAGTGGCAAATGCTGAATCCAAAAATGCAAACCGCATTGCTGTGAGGTCCTTAGTTACCGAGAAAAAAAATAAAAACCGTATGAAAACTTTCACACAAACTTACAGGAATGCAGTCAACTTTCATGTTGGAAACGATAGATTAGTGAATGCTGAATACAAATATGCAAACCGCAATGCTGTGCGATGCTTAGTTACCGAGTTAAAAATTAAAAACCAATAAACGATCTCTTGCCACTTCTGTGATCCTGGTACAAGATCCGAAAATTACAAAATAAAGTTTGAAAATTTCTATTTCAACTGAGGGGGCTCAGTGAGTGGGCAGTATGATAGACTTGTGAATGCTGAATCCAAACATGAAAACCGCCTTGCTGTGAGATCCTTAGATACCGAGAAAAAAAATAAAAACCGTATGAAAATTTTCACACAAACTATCCAAAAATCAATCTACTTTTTTTATTGGAAACGATAGACTGGTGAATACTCAATCGAAATATGCAAATCGCATTGCTGTGCGATCTGTATTTATTGAGATAAAAATTATAAAAGATATGAAATATGGCATATTAAATTCCCTCCCACGCAAAAACGAAAAGGATATGCACGATACTGTTTTGGGAAAAGTCTTACATAATGACCCTCTATCGATTGCCATAGGAAATTTTCAAATCCATTTTTTACACGAGAATTCCATAAGGTTAACCCCTTGGAACTTTTCACGAAATCGTTGAAAATTTTTGATTCAAACTGAGTGCACAGCACGATAGAGTGGCAAATGCTGAATCCAAATATGCAAACCGCATTGCTGTGAGGTCCTTAGTTATCGAGAAATAAACTAAAAACCGTATGAAAACTTACACAACAAACTTACAGGAATGCAGTCAACTTTTATGTTGGAAACGATAGATTAGTGAATGCTGAATCCAAATATGCAAACCGCAATGCTGTGCGATGCTTAGTTACCAAAATAAAAATTAAAAACCAATAAACGATCTCTTGCCACTTCTGTGATCCTGGTACGAGATCCGAAAATTACAAAATAAAGTTTGAAAATTTCTATTTCAACTGAGGGGGCTCAGTGAGTGGGCAGTATGATAGACTTGTGAATGCTGAATCCAAGCATGAAAACCGCCGTGCTGTGAGGTCCTTAGTTACCGAGAAAAAAAATAAAAACCATATGAAAACTTTCACACAAACTATCCAAAAATCAATCTACTTTTTTATTGGAAACGATAGACTGGTGAATACTGAATCGAAATATGCAAATCGCATTGCTGTGCGATCTGTAGTTATTGAGATAAAAATTATAAAAGATATGAAATATGGCATATTAAATTCCCTTCCACGCAAAAACGAAAAGGATATGCACGATACTGTTTTGGGAAAAGTCTTACATAATGACCCTCTATCGATTGCCATAGGAAATTTTCAAATCCATTTTTTACACGAGAATTCCATAAGGTTAAAACCCCCTTGGAACTTTTCACTATATCGTTGAAAATTTTTGATTCAAACTGAGTGCACAGCACGATAGAGTGGCAAATGCTGAATCCAAAAATGCAAACCGCATTGCTGTGAGGTCCTTAGTTACCGAGAAAAAAAAATAAAAACCGTATGAAAACTTTCACACAAACTATCAGAAAATCAATCTACTTTTTTATTGGAAACGATAGACAGGTGATACCTGAATCGAAATATGCAAATTGCATTGCTGTGCGATCTGTAGTTATTGAGATAAAAATTATAAAATATATGAAATATGGCATATTAAATTCCCTCCCACGCAAAAACGAAAAGGATATGCACGATACTGTTTTGGGAAAAGTCTTACATAATGACCCTCTATCGATTGCCATAGGAAATTTTCAAATCCATTTTTTACACGAGAATTCCATAAGGTTAAAACCCCCTTGGAACTTTTCACTATATCGTTGAAAATTTTTGATTCAAACTGAGTGCACAGCACGATAGAGTGGCAAATGCTGAATCCAAAAATGCAAACCGCATTGCTGTGAGGTCCTTAGTTACCGAGAAAAAAAAATAAAAACCATATGAAAACTTTCACACAAACTATCAGAAAATCAATCTACTTTTTTATTGGTAATGATAGACTGGTGAATGCTGAATCAAAATTTGCAAAGTGCATTGCTGTGCGATCTGTAGTTATTGAGATAAAAATTATAAAAGATATGAAATATGGCATATTAAATTCCCTTCCACGCCAAAACGAAAAGGATATGCACGATACTGTTTTGGGAAAAGTCTTACATAATGACCCTCTATCGATTGCCATAGGAAATTTTCAAATCCATTTTTTACACGAGAATTCCATAAGGTTAACAACCCCTTGGAACTTTTCACGAAATCGTTGAAAATTTATGATTCAAACTGAGTGCACAGCACGATAGAGTGGCAAATGCTGAATCCAAAAATGCAAACCGTGTTGCTGTGAGGTCCTTAGTTACCGAGAAAAAAAAATCAAAACCGTATAAAAACTTCACACAAACTTACAGGAATGCAGTCAACTTTTATGTTGGAAACGATAGATTAGTGAATGCTGAATACAAATATGCAATCCGCAATGCTGTGCGATGCTTAGTTACCGAGATAAAAATTAAAAACCAATAAACGATCTCTTGCCACTTCTGTGATCCTGGTACGAGATCCGAAAATTACAAAATAAAGTTTGAAAATTTCTATTTCAACTGAGGGGGCTCAGTGAGTGGGCAGCATGATAGACTTGTGAATGCTGAATCCAAACATGAAAACCCCCTTGCTGTGAGGTCCTCAGTTACCGAGAAAAAAAATAAAAACCGTATGAAAATTTTCACACAAACTATCCAAAAATCAATCTACTTTTTTATTGGAAACGATAGACTGGTGAATACTGAATCGAAATATGCAAATCGCATTGCTGTGCGATCTGTAGTTATTGAGATAAAAATTATAAAAGATATGAAATATGGCATATTAAATCCCCTCCCACGCAAAAACTAAAAGGATATGCACGATACTGTTTTGGGAAAAGTCTTACATAATGACCCTCTATCGATTGCCATAGGAAATTTTCAAATCCATTTTTTACACGAGAATTCCATAAGGTTAACAACCCCTTGGAACTTTTCACGAAATCTTTGAAAATTTTTGATTCAAACTGAGTGCACAGCACGATAGAGGGGCAAATGCTGAATCCAAAAATGCAAACCGCATTGCTGTGAGGTCCTTAGTTATCGAGAAATAAAATAAAAACCGTATGAAAACTTTCACACAAACTTACAGGAATGCAGTCAACTTTCATGTTGGAAACGATAGATTAGTGAATGCTGAATACAAATATGCAAACCGCAATGCTGTGCGATGCTTAGTTACCGAGATAAAAATTAAAAACCAATAAACGATCTCTTGCCACTTCTGTGATCCTGGTACGAGATCCGAAAATTATAAAATAAAGTTTGACAATTTCTATTTCAACTGAGGGGGCTCAGTGTGTGGGCAGTATGATAGACTTGTGAATGCTGAATCCAAACATGAAAACCGCCTTGCTGTGAGGTCCTTAGTTACCGAGAAAAAAAATAAAAACCATATGAAAACTTTCACACAAACTATCAGAAAATCAATCTACTTTTTTATTGGAAACGATAGACTGGTGAATGCTGAATCGAAATATGCAAATCGCATTGCTGTGCGATGTGTACTTATTGAGATAAAAATTATAAAAGATATGAAATATGGCATATTAAATTCCCTCCCACGCAAAAACGAAAAGGATATGCACGATACTGTTTTGGGAAAAGTCTCACATAATGACCCTCTATCGATTGCCATAGGAAATGTTTAAATCCATTTTTTACACGAGAATTCCATAAGGTTAACCCCTTTGAACTTTTCACGAAATCATTGAAATTTTTTGATTCAAACTGAGTGCACAGCACGATAGAGTGGCAAATGCTGAATCCAAAAATGCAAACCGTGTTGCTGTGAGGTCCTTAGTTACCGAGAAAAAAAAATAAAAACCGTATAAAAACTTCACACAAACTTACAGGAATGCAGTCAACTTTTATGTTGGAAACGATAGATTAGTGAATGCTGAATACAAATATGCAATCCGCAATGCTGTGCGATGCTTAGTTACCGAGATAAAAATTGAAAACCAATAAACGATCTCTTGCCACTTCTGTGATCCTGGTACGAGATCCGAAAATTACAAAATAAAGTTTGAAAATTTCTATTTCAACTGACGGGATCAGTGAGTGGGCAGTATGATAGGCTTGTGAATGCTGAATCCAAACATGAAAACCGCCTTGCTGTGAGGTCCTTAGTTACCGAGAAAAAAAATAAAAACCATATGAAAACTTTCACACAAACTATCAGAAAATCAATCTACTTTTTTATTGGAAACGAAAGACTGGTGAATGCTGAATCGAAATATGCAAATTGCATTGCTGTGCGATCTGTAGTTATTGAGATAAAAATTATAAAAGATATGAAATATGGCATATTAAATTCCCTCCCACGCAAAAACGAAAAGGATATGCACGATACTGTTTTGGGAAAAGTCTTACATAATGACCCTCGATTGATTGCCATAGGAAATTTTCAAATCCATTTTTTTCACGAGAATTCCACAAGGTTAACAACCCCTTGGAACTTTTCACGAAATCGTTGAAAATTTTTGATTCAAATTGAGTGCACAGCACGATAGAGTGGGAAATGCTGAATCCAAAAATGCAAACCGCATTGCTGTGAGTTCTTTAGTTATCGAGAAATAAAATAAAAACCATATGAAAACTTTCACACAAACTATCAGAAAATCAATCTACTTTTTTATTGGAAACGATAGACTGGTGAATGCTGAATCGAAATATGCAAATCGCATTGCTTGGCGATCTGTAGTTATTGAGATAAAAATTATAAAAGATATGAAATATGGCATATTAAATTCCCTCCCACGCAAAAACGAAAAGGATATGCACGATACTGTTTTGGGAAAAGTCTTACATAATGACCCTCTATCGATTGCCATAGGAAATTTTCAAATCCATTTTTTACACGAGAATTCCATAAGGTTAACTAACCCCTTGGAACTTTTCACGAAATCGTTGAAATTTTTTGATTCAAACTGAGTGCACAGCACGATAGAGGGGCAAATGCTGAATCCAAAAATGCAAACCGCATTGCTGTGAGGTCCTTAGTTACCGAGAAAAAAAATAAAAACCGTATGAAAACTTTCACACAAACTTACAGGAATGCAGTCAACTTTCATGTTGGAAACGATAGATTAGTGAATGCTGAATACAAATATGCAAACCGCAATGCTGTGCGATGCTTAGTTACCGAGATAAAAATTAAAAACCAATAAACGATCTCTTGCCACTTCTGTGATCCTGGTACGAGATCCGAAAATTACAAAATAAAGTTTGAAAATTTCTATTTCAACTGAGGGGGCTCAGTGAGTGGGCAGTATGATAGACTTGTGAATGCTGAATCCTAAAATGCAAACCGCATTGCTGTGAGGTCCTTAGTTACCGAGAAAAAAAATAAAAACCATATGAAAACTTTCACACAAACTATCAGAAAATCAATCTACTTTTTTATTGAAAACGGTAGACTGGTGAATGCTGAATCGAAATATGCAAATCGCATTGCTGTGCGTTCTGTAGTTATTGAGATAAAAATTATAAAAGATATGAAATATGGCATATTAAATTCCCTCCCACGCAAAAACGAAAAGGATATGCACGATACTGTTTTGGGAAAAGTCTTACAAAATGACCCTCTATCGATTGCCATAGGAAATTTTCAAATCCATTTTTTACACGAGAATTCCATAAGGTTAACTAACCCCTTGGAACTTTTCACGAAATCGTTGAAAATTTTTGATTCAAACTGAGTGCGCAGCACGATAGAGTGGCAAATGCTGAATCCAAAAATGCAAACCGCATTGCTGTGAGGTCCTTAGTTATCGAGAAATAAACTAAAAACCGTATGAAAACTTACACACAAACTTACATTAATGCAGTCAATTTTTAAGTTGGAAACGATAGATTAGTGAATGCTGAATCCAAATATGCAAACCGCAATGCTGTGCGATGCTTAGTTACCGAGATAAAAATTTAAAACTAATAAAAGATCTCATGCACCTTCTGTGATCCTGGTACGAAATCCGAAAATTATAAAATATGTAGACGAAAATTTTCTATTTACATTGAGTGGGCAGTATATGAATAAAAGATCTCATGCACCTTCTGTGATCCTGGTACGAAATCCTAAAATTATAAAATATGTAGACGAAAATTTTCTATTAACATTGAGTGGGCAGTATATGAATAAAAGATCTCATGCACCTTCTGTGATCCTGGTACGAAATCCTAAAATTATAAAATATGTAGACGAAAATTTTCTATTTACATTGAGTGGGCAGTATATGAATAAAAGATCTCATGCACCTTCTGTGATCCTGGTACGAAATCCTAAAATTATAAAATATGTAGACGAGAATTTTCTATTTACATTGAGTGGGCAGTATATGAATAAAAGATCTCATGCACCTTCTGTGATCCTGGTACGAAATCCGAAAATTATAAAATATGTAGAAGAAAATTTTCTATTTACATTGAGTGGGCAGTATATGAATAAAAGATCTCATGCACCTTCTGTGATCCTGGTACGAAATCCTAAAATTATAAAATATGTAGACGAAAATTTTCTATTAACATTGAGTGGGCAGTATATGAATAAAAGATCTCTTGCACCTTCTGTGATCCTGGTACGAAATCCGAAAATTATAAAATATGTAGACGAAAATTTTCTATTTACATTGAGTGGGCAGTATATGAATAAAAGATCTCATGCACCTTCTGTGATCCTGGTACGAAATCCTAAAATTATAAAATATGTAGACGAAAATTTTCTATTAACATTGAGTGGGCAGTATATGAATAAAAGATCTCTTGCACCTTCTGTGATCCTGGTACGAAATCCGAAAATTATAAAATATGTAGACGAAAATTTTCTATTTACATTGAGTGGGCAGTATATGAATAAAAGATCTCTTGCACCTTCTGTGATCCTGGTACGAAATCCGAAAATTATAAAATATGTAGACGAAAATTTTCTATTTACATTGAGTGGGCAGTATATGAATAAAAGATCTCTTGCACCTTCTGTGATCCTGGTACGAAATCCAAAATGATAAAATATTCTCTATCATACTGCCCACTCAGTTTGAATCGAAAATTTTCATACGGCTAGTGCTCACCTGAATTGCAGTTGAAGCTCTTTAACTTGGGAAGAATCTGGAAGGACGTAAGCTGTTTCGTCCTTATAGGACTCATCAGCGCAGCTTTATCATAAGATATTCATATCGAATGTCAAATGATCATCTACGGACAGCTCTTACACTTACCTTAGCCAAAGGAAAATTTGTGGAAATGAAGAATTATTCATCCCGCAGTATAACCTAATCGAAGTAGAAACCATCCTAAAATATCTGCGGAAATAAAGAATTATTCATCCCACAGTATAACATAATCAATGTACAAACTGTCCTAAAATATCTGCAGAAATGAAGAATTATTCATCGCACATTATAACATAATCGACGTACAAACTGTCCTAAAATATCTGCAGAAATGAAGAATTATCCATCCCACAGTATAACATATTCAATGTACAAACTATCCTAAAATATCTGCGAAAATGAACAATTATGATCCCGCAGTATAACCTAATCGATGTGTAAACAGTCCTAAAATATCTGCAGAAATGAAGAATTATTCATCGCACAGTATAACATAATCAACGTACAAACTGTCCTAAAATATCTGCGGAATTGAACAATTATCCATTCCGCAGTATAACCAAATCGATGTGTAAACAGTCCTAAAATATCTGCCATGAAATTGCCACTATTTCGTGGATACCATTATAATCCTTGCCATTCCTCTTGATATTCCTCGCGTGTTTCGCGTTCACGCGGCTCCAGACACGTCACGTGCTTGGAGTACTCTTGAAGTCATTATAACTTTGTACATGCCTCGTATTTTCCGTGCAGGTCTCCCACGAGACAACCGTGTACTTTACGTTATCCTTGCGAAAGTCAGCTCAGGAAGTTCCATGGATTTCGGAAGATTTATGGAGCCGTTAGGGAATTCATATGACGTTAGATTAAAATTTGTTAATTGCTTTGTAAGGTAAACTATAGGGCAATTGGAGGGAAAACAAGCAATTTATGTAGTAAATTCAGATCAGGATATAAAAAAAAATTTTCTACTACCGATTTTTATTTAAGTTTAACAATTAACATAAAACATGTTTAAGCTTTTATATGCAATAAATTGAGATTGATTTTTAATAAAATCGCGATTGAATTGTATATGATTGATTTTTAATCTTAACTCGTAAAATACTCTAGTAAATTAATTAACAAAACAACTATTTACGTCCATAACTTTCATTGTGCTGTTTGCTTTTGCTGGTACATCTAATTGCATACATTATTTGTAAAACGTCTTTTACCTGAAAGCTACTTTGAATCATTTTCTGTTATGTCTGGTTGAAACGATTGTCTTTTAAACTCTTTATTTATCTCCAGAATGTGTAATTTTTAATCTTGCGCAGGCATACCTACTCTTGCAGCATTATAAACGCAGCTGGCACTGGCACTCTGCGAGCTTTAATCCCCAGTTAACTCTCGCAGCATCGCTAATTTCCACCCTGTATCTCATCCAGGCTTTTACCCGGTGCATTTAGCAAAACGCCTAATTGCTAATTACGCCGTGAATTATTGGAAGTTCTCTATGGATCGACTTGCGCCCCTTTACTCCGCCTACAAAGTGTACATCGGGAAACGTGCAATTTACGACGTCGAATTTTACGGCCCATCTCTTCAACAGCGAGTACGCTAGAGTGGTGTTTTATTGCTGATTTACGAGCTGGATGCAGTGCGGTTCAACAGCCCGTAAGATAATTGTGGAAATTGAAAATATGACTTTAAAATGGGCAACGAATGCACAGAAATGTTGACGAAAATGCCTGCAAGGTAGCAAGTAAATTTAGAAATAGGAAATCATGAAATGTTTGGAAATTTTTCTTCTCAATATTCTTTGTTTTCTTCGTCTCTTTGGTCTGTTACAAGTAATGTACGCGAATATTTCCATATTATTTCTCTAGTTATGTTGCCTTCAAGCTAAGTTTCCACCTCTGAAATAAAAATTCAACACAAAGGGGGTCTTCATGAAACAAAAAAGATTCCACTTTCAAAAGGGCATTTCTGAAAATACATTTTTCTTGCAAAAATTAATGACTTCAACAAATATACTCCAAAATTGCATTTACTTGATGCTACCTTGGTGTATTTATATTACTGTCTAATCAAAGAGAAAACATTGTCAGTTACTTGTTAATTGGTGAGTCAATTGCTGAAAAATGTGCGAAGAAATTTATATGAGAAGTGTCACAACTGAAATGACCCTATTGAAATATTTATGATAGTACGTTGTGTGTGCATGTGTTAGTGTGTGTGTGTGTAAATCGATCTCTGAAAATGTACAATGCAATTATGCAAGAAAAACTTAAGATCTGTAATAATGCCTGTGAATTATTTGTAGAACTACAGTTTGTGATACTGCGATAAATCCATGAATAGTATTCTATAGAATACTGTATTCTATAGTATTTTATAGAATACTGTTCATGAAAGTGAAAACTTAGTACGCAAGACCTGAAATTATAATTATAAAGCTCTAGGTTTTGAACGTAGCAATTATGAATGAATTAGAAATGCATATATACAATACAGATTTACAAGAATTGAAGTGACCATGAAGAAATTGAATGGAAATTTGCAAGAGTCTAACTAGTAAAATTAAATTCGTCCACTTGTAAAATTGTCATTATTCCCAAGAATTTGCGCAATAAATTTAGTTGTTACATTTATATATAGGTACGTTCCTACAAGCAGCTACGAATTTAGTTGCCAATTTCATTAAATGATATGAAGAAATATCTTCGTAGGTCTTAAGGAATTACGAAAGTTGTTTTGATAATATATTTTATAATCTCACAATTTTCTGTTATCTAATAATTTCTAAATAAAAACTCCCCATACCTATATATTTGTATTGCATTTACAACTGTTTGGTAACAAAATTATACTTAAATTTAAGGTTTTATCCATAAGTTACCAGTTGTTTATTTAAAGTATTATTATTGGGTACTTACTAGTAAAGTTATTTTTATATTATTTCGTTATTTATTTATTTTATTTTGCCTGACTGGTTTCAGTTTCTAACAAACCATCATCAGAGGCATGATAAGTGTATTTTGCTATGTACATATTTTGATCTTATGTTAAAAAATAAAATAAAATAAAAATAAGTCTACCAGTAGGTACCCAATAATAATACCTAAAAATTATACTTATAACTGCGGGGCTCGTTTATTTAAGTCCCTTCTATTTACTTTCTCTATCAAGTTCTGCAAACTGAAGCCAAATTCCTCCAACTGGTGTTAAAACTATGCCCTTGGTTTCCATCTTCAGTGGCATTATGGTCTTCTTGCTCAGTGTGAATTTGAAGCTTCTGAGTATCTGTGCCAAAGCTAATTTAGACTGCACCATGGCGAATCGCATGCCTGAAATAATTTTAAACACATTTCATACAAATTTGCATCCGCTGGATATTGGATTTGTTAAATACTTTTGTTCAAATAATTGATAAGTTTTTTCTCCAAAAAAAAAAAAAATACCAGCTTTGTAAATGTTCATGTGAAATGATGAAATATTTATTTTTAATTTTTCTCAATCGTATTTTTGATTCAGTATGACTGGTTTGCTTTAGAAAATGATCTCGTATTTGCATAAAATCTATTCTTTTACAATCTTAGTATCTGTAATTGAATAGTTTATTTCAGAAACTGGTCAACATACATTTTTATGGAGTTTTATATTTTTGCGGAATCAGTATCTCCTATAGTCAGGGCATATTTTTTTTGTAATATAACTTTAACTGCCATTCCGTTTTGTTGGATATAATTTAAAGTTTAGTGCAGAAACCTGTCAAGCGCCATCACATAGCGTGTTTCTGTAGTAAATTTAAATTTCTGCAGTAAAAGTCCTGTGGTATTTTGTATAATACTAATACCAAGGCAATAATTACCATTGGTTTACCATTTCTTACCATTGCTTAGTAGTTTGGCATATTTAATAAATCAGAAAATGAGTTTAAATACACGGAAAATTTTGTGTTTTCTTCTGTGTTGAAATAGAAAATATATACTTTATAATAGTGTCTTGTTAGTAAAAAATCATAATACCACAAAAAAATTAGGAAATTACCATTAAAAATATATGTTTCTACATTAAAATCGTATTTTATTGTAGAAAGGAGTCAACTGTAATATTTTCAATATTTTTTACAATTAGGGAGAAATATTATAATTTAATTACAGACAGCACCAACTTCGGGAAGCTGTTAACTAATACTAGAAATTTTTATTATAAAAAACGTTATAAAAAAAGAAACGTTATATTGTTGTTCTTTGTTTTGACAAAGGCAATTTGAAAAGGTGAAGAGTAAATATGGTCAGGTATAACTGTTTATAATTATATAGTTTAAAAAATCATAACTGGGTAACCAATATTCGTTTTTTTTTATATAATCCACCACTTAAATACCAGATAATTATTCTAAAAGCAAACAAATGTAGGGTCTCAAGAACAAATATTCAACATTTATGTAGAAACAATTCCTAAGTGAAAATTGACAATGTTGAAATATTGAAAATTTCATCATTTAAAAAAGTGAATTATTTGTTATAATCCCATTTTTGTATTTGGCATGAAGGGTTTGCTGTAGAAACTTTAAGAAAATTATATTTGTAACCACAAGATAGCGAGTCTGTATTGAAAAAAATTATAATCTTGAAATTATTACAACTACAACCACTCTTGTTCAGAATTTAAAATTTTGAAACCAAAATTTCATCATCTGAAATTTGCTTTATAAACTGAGATTATTCTGTGCCTAGATTACACCAAGGTGAAATCTGTTCATAATTACCACCAGATTTAGTTCCAAAAATTAAGGAGTTGCAAACATATCCAAAGTTTTACTTCAGTTATTTTTCTTCTAAAATCAGACCAAATTTCCACTAGTTATTAAAGTAGGTAAAAATAATTATAGCTGGCTAACCACTTATTATATGTTCATAATCAATTAATCAAATAAAAACGAGATCAGAAGTATATATTTTAATTCTTCCAGGATTCGGAATTATCTCTTATATTATCAGTCAAGAACTAACTCCTCATTGTATTTGTTAATGTTAAATAATGTTAAAAATATGTGTTAAAAAAAATAGTCTAAAAATTAATGCAACAACTACAACCACTCTGGAATTGAAAATTTTGAAACCAAAATTCCGTCATCTGAAATTTGCTTTATAAACTGAGATTATGCTGTGCCTAGATTACACCAAGGTGAAATCTGGTCATAATTACCACCAGATTAAGTTTCAAAAAATGAGGAATTGCAAACAAATCCAAAGTTTTAAAATCAGAACAAATTTCCACTAGTTATTATGGTAGGTAAAAATAATTATAGCTGGCTAACCACATATTATATGTTCATAATCAATTAATCAAATAAAAACAAGATCAGAAGTTAATATTTTAATTCTTCCAGGATTCGGAATTATCTCTTATATTATCAGTCAAGAAATAACTCCCTGTATTTGTTAACGTTAAATAATGTTAAAAATATGTGTTAAAAAAATTAGTCTAAAAATTATTGCAACAACTACAACCACTCTGGAATTGAAAATTTTGAAACCAAAATTCCGTCATCTGAAATTTGCTTTATAAACTGAGATTATGCTATGCCTAGATTACACCAAGGTGAAATCTGTTCATAATTACCACCAGATTAAGTTTCAAAAATTGAGGAATTGCAAACAAATCCAAAGTTTTAAAATCAGAACAACTTTCCACTAGTTATTATGGTAGGTAAAAATAATTATAGCTGGCTAACCACTTGTTATATGTTCATAATCAATTAATTAAATAAAAATAAGATCAGAAGTATATATTTTAATTCTTCCAGGATTCGGAATAATCTCTTATATTATCAGTCAAGAACTAACTCCTCATTGTATTTGTTAATGTTAAATAATGTTAAAAATTTGTGTTAAAAAAATTAGTCTAAAAATTATTGCAACAACTACAACCAATCTGGAATTGAAAATTTTGAAACCAAAATTCCGTCATCTGAAATTTGCTTTATAAACTAAGATTGTACTATGCCTAGATTACAGCAAGGTGAAATCTGTTCATAATTACCACCAGATTAAGTTTTAAAATTGAGGATTTGCAAACAAATCCGAAGTTTTAAAATCAGAACAAATTTCCACTAGTTATTATGGTAGGTAAAAATAATTATAGCTGGCTAACCACTTATTATATGTTCATAATCAATTAATCAAATAAAAACAAGATCAGAAGTTTGTATTTTAATTCTTCCAGGATTCGGAATAATGTCTTATATTATCAGTCAAGAAATAACTCCTCATTGTATTTGTTAATGTTAAATAATGTTAAAAATATATGTGTTAAAAAAATTAGTCTAGAAATTATTGCAACACTACAACCACTCTGGAATTGAAAATTGTGAAACCAAAATTCCGTCATCTGAAATTTGCTTTATAAACTGAGATTATGCTGTGCCTAGATTACACCAAGGTGAAATCTGTTCATAATTACCACCAGATTAAGTTTCAAAAATTGAGGAATTGCAAACAAATCCAAAGTTTTAAAATCAGAGCAAATTTCCACTAGTTATTATGGTAGGTAAAAATAATAATAGCTGGCTAACCACTTATTATATGTTCATAATCAATTAATTAAATAAAAACAAGATCAGAAGTATATATTTTAATTCTTCCAGGATTCGGAATAATCTCTTATATTATCGGTCAAGAAATAACTCCTTATTGTAGTTGTTAATGTTAAATAATGTTAAAAATATATGTGTTAAAAAAAATTAGTCTAAAAATTATTGCAACAACTACAACCACTCTGGAATTGAAAATTTTGAATCCAAAATTCCGTCATCTGAAATTTGCTTTATAAACTGAGATTATACTGTGCCTAGATAACACCAAGTTGAAATATATTCATAATTACCACCAGATTAAGTTTCAAAAATTGAGGAATTGCAAGCAAATCCAAAGTTTTAAAATCAGAACAAATTTCCACTAGTTATTATGGTAGGTAAAAATAATTATAGCTGGCTAACCACTTATTATATGTACATAATCTATTAATCAAATAAAAACAAGATCAGAAGTTTATATTTTAATTCTTCCAGGATTCAGAATAATCTCTTATATTATCAGTCAAGAACTAACTTCTTATTGTATTTGTTAATGTTAAATAATGTTAAAAATATGTGTTAAAAAAAATAGTCTAAAAATTATTGCAACAACTACAACCACTCTGGAATTGAAAATTTTGAAACCAAAATTCCGTCATCTGAAATTTGCTTTATAAACTGAGATTATGCTATGCCTAGATTACACCAAGGTGAAATCTGTTCATAATTACCACCAGATTAAGTTTCAAAAATTGAGGAATTGCAAACAAATCCAAAGTTTTAAAATCAGAACAAATTTCCACTAGTTATTATGGTAGGTAAAAATAATTATAGCTGGCTAACCACTTATTATATGTTCATAATCAATTAATCAAATAAAAACAAGATCAGAAGTTTATATTTTAATTCTTCCAGGATTCAGAATAATCTCTTATATTATCAGTCAAGAACTAACTTCTTATTGTATTTGTTAATGTTAAATAATGTTAAAAATATGTGTTAAAAGAAATAGTCTAAAAATTATTGCAACAACTACAACCACTCTGGAATTGAAAATTTTGAAACCAAAATTCCGTCATCTGAAATTTGCTTTATAAACTGAGATTATGCTGTGCCTAGATTACACCAAGGTGAAATCTGTTCATAATTACCACCAGATTAAGTTAAATAAAATGAGGAATTGCAAACAAATCCAAAGTTTTAAAATCAGAACAAATTTCCACTAGTTATTATGGTAGGTAAAAATAATTATAGCTGGCTAACCACTTATTATATGTTCATAATCAATTAATCAAATAAGAACAAGATCAGAAGTTTATATTTTAATTCTTCCAGGATTCGGAATAATCTCTTATATTATCAGTCAAGAACTAACTCCTTATTGTATTTGTTAATGTTAAATAATGTTAAAAATATGTGTTAAAAAAAATTAGTCTGAAAATTATTGCAACAACTACAACCACTCTGGAATTGAAAATTTTGAAACCAAAATTCCGTCATCTGAAATTTGCTTTATAAACTGAGATTATGCTGTGCCTAGATTACACCAAGGTGAAATCTGTTCATAATTACCACCAGATTAAGTTTCAAAAATTGAGGAATTGCAAAGAAATCCAAAGTTTTAAAATCAGAACAAATTTCCACTTGTTATTATGGTAGGTAAAAATAATCATAGCTAGCTAACCACTTATTATATGTTCATAATGAATTAATCAAATAAAAACAAGATCAGAAGTATATATTTTAATTTTTCCAGGATTCGGAATAATCTCTTATATTATCAGTCAAGAAATAACTCCTTATTGTATTTGTTAATGCTAAATAATGTTAAAAATATGTGTTAAAAAAAATTAGTCTAAAAATTATTACAACAACTACAACCACTCTGGAATTGAAAATTTTGAAACCAAAATTCCGTCATCTGAAATTTGCTTTATAAACTGAGATTATGCTGTGCCTAGATTACACCAAGGTGAAATCTGTTCATAATTACCACCAGATTAAGTTTCAAAAATAAAGGAATTGCAAACAAATCCAAAGTTTACTTCTAAAATCAGAACACATTTCCACTAGTACCGATAACAATGTCGATTTTTAAACATTACCTATGCATATCCTGGGCCCATCTCCAAACGGAAGATACGTGTGATCTTTGACCTTCGACCTGTTTTCCTCAGCGAATCTCTCAGGATCGAACCTCTCGGGATCTGGGTAGTACTCGGGATCCCTGTGCAGAGCCATGGCTGGAATTAAGGTGGATAGCCCTTTCTTAATGACGATCTCGGTGCCTGGAACTTGGTAGTCCTTGGTGCATTTCCGCAGGAACACAGGCGCTGGGGGGTATTTCCGCAGGGATTCTGCAACAATCGCATAATGAAATCAGTATTGATGTGAAGAGGCTTCCAATGATGGGAAGAGGAAGTGCAAAAACAACCCATTTCTAAGCTAAAGACGTGGGAGCGAGATTGAATGCACTGCAAGAAAGCGGTTTTATGAGACGTGGTGAATTTTTGATGTGTACTTTCAGGTAGTTGTGTGTTGAGTAATGCGATAGCGAAATTGGGGTTAAAGAGGAGTGCACCTGTAATTTCTTGTTCGTATTGTTCCTTGGTAAATAACTGACGCACTTTTATGTGAGTGCATAGAAAGTTGTTTTACGCGCACAGTTACTGTGAAGGAAATGATATTTGCAATGAAATGTATTAGATTTTATTGGTGAAGGAAAGTACGTAGCTCAGATATTAAATAATACTACAAATTTCATTAACCCAATTTGAAAAATTTATACATACATACATAATCGGTTCTCTTCTACCTTACGGTGTAGAGGTTGGAATTTTTTTATTTTATAGTATGTTCTTTTCTTAATGAATAATTTTTATGTGATATGTGATTTCCATACAGCTATATATATATATATATATTATATATTTTTTATGTAAGTACGTAATTAAAGTTGCAGAAATTTTTATTAGGAGTACTTTCTAACCACTGAAATCGATATTTTCTCCGTTACAATTTCCATTTCAATTTTCTCCAGAGCGTAGCAATTGTCTACTAAACTGTTAATGGCATTGTGTTTTTATGAATCCATCATGAGCAGGGATGTACCCGCCTGAAGGAAATTGCACTTTTGCAAACCGTAAAAGGCAATCCGATCTGCAAATAATGCAGTTAACATGCCAGGTATGGGCTCGTTTCTTACTTATATAATCAACAGGAATCCGAGATCCTCATACCAGCGAGGATTCCAACATTGCCAATCCGACTAGAAACTTCTGGTTTCTCCTCGAGTTTCGAGAGACAATTCGCGCTCCCATGCAAATACGATTAGATTAGTTTATTGCGTATGCAAATAATTTCTGAAATACCTAAGACGACGGTTTCCAAGTAGTGCAGCTGCGCGATTAGATCGTAGGTTAAATTGTCTCCGTGCTTTTCGAGGGCCATTGTGAGCTCGAGGCGCGCACGCTCCTGCACAGAAGGGTCGAGGGCCATCTCCAGCAGGGCGAAGCTGATCGTCGTCGAGGTCGTCTCGAAACCGGCCAGGAAGAAGATGAAGGCCTGCGCTGCTGCCTCGTTCATGGTCAGGGCGGTGCCGTCGTGCACGGGGGCGCATTCCCCGTCCAATTTCCCGTTGTTCTTCAGCTGCATGAGCAGCTGCAGGAAGTCCTGACGAGAAACCTGGTGCGCTTCCCTGTAGCCTATTGTGTCCTCCACTACGGTTTTGAAGAAGTTCGATACGGCAGGTGCGAAGACTCCTAGTTTTAATATTTTGGCCACCTGGGGGAAGCTCCTGATGACTACCATTTTAAAAGCGTCCGCGGGGGTTTGCGTGAAAGCGCGCCTGCCCATCTCCCTAAATTCGGCGTTTGGGTTCTTCAGACTGTTACAATCAATACCAAAAGCGCAGGAGCCTATTACATCCGTGGTGAAGCGGGCGAGGATGTCTTTAATCTCCACGCGATCGTCGAGGATAATTTCCTCCCGTAGGACATCCACCATCACATCCCCGTTCTCCAATATCGACCCGAACATGTATTTAATTTTCCCCGCTGTAAACGCCGGCGTCAGCTTGCTCCTCAGGTTCTTCCACTTTACACCCGAGAGCGAGAACAGGTGGGCACTGACGGGGTCGCTGTTCTCGTCGTAGTAAATTCCGCGGTCGTTAAAGTGCTGGAAGTCTTTGCAGAGGATGCATTTAACGATGTGGGGGTCGATGGCTACGAACACCTTCCTGCTGAAGAAGTACAGGCCTGCAAAGCGATGCCCTTTGGCCTTCATCGCGCTGTAAATTTCGCACACCTTTTCGTTCACGCTTTCCCAGCGGAACACCACCCAAAACATGTTGCCACATGGAAATGTTGGCTTCAATGTGGGAACGTTGATTCTGCTCCAGTAGCTGAACGCGTTCTTAAAATACGCGTAAATGGCGAGCGCCAGCACCGCGGAAACCAGCACCAGCACCATTAACATAACTGCAACTGCACAATAATCTTCGAAGCTTTCGCGTATATGTGCTAATCGGAGAAATTATCCTCGCGTATCTCCCAGGCCTCGAACCCCCTCCGTCTGGAGGCCCAGAGCCTGGAGCGCCTACAAGAGCGGATCCTCCGGAGTAGGTGTGCGCGAATAAGTTCTGCATTGAATGTTAATTGTGTGGATAAATAAGGCGGCAGTAAAATAAGTGCACGGAGACGTTTATGGCGAGATACGTGGCACTCGCAGAATTTTAACTACGATAATGACACGTCTCCAAACACCAACGGTCGAGATTGCCCAAGCCTATGGCTCATTTTATTAGAGCCATTTATATGATTAGAGACGTGGGTTAAACTGAGCCTATTGTGCTGCGGCTTTTATAAATGGAAAACTTGTGTACGGAGTCACCGCGTATTATGGAATGAGCACACAAAATTCATTACGTTATTATTTATAACAAGAGACCGGAAAAATGAGCTTTCAAATTAAAAAAAAAACAATTAGAAACGTGGAGAAAAGTGGCATAAAAAAAATAGAAAAAAGCACTGCAAATATACAAACAAATTTTCATTAGTGTGGCTTAAAAAATGCACAATGCTTCAAATCCATTAATTAAATAACCAAAAAAAAACATATACCGTGCGATTAACAATAATTTAGATTAAAGAAGCCCTTGAGATGTTGGAAGTATGTCTATGTAGGGTACAAGACGTCTGTTAAAATCTGGTGGCAGCAATTCAACAAAGGCCTGTATTTTGTAGGGATGCATAACCAAGTCCTTAGATGTAGTAAACTTTTTTGGAATTGTTCAAGAAATATATAATTTATTTTCTCCATCTACACATAGATGGGCAGTACTGTTGTAATTCTACAAAGATGATTCAAAAGTTCTAAAGTCTTTGTCAAAGACTAGATGGGAAGCATATTCAATGGCCACAAGTGCAATACTTGATAGTTATGATGGAATCTACAGTTATGATGGAAACTACAGAGAAAGGCGAAATAAGAAATCAAGCCATTTCAATAAAACAGAGGAGTTTGAATTTATGGAAATGCTATATTTGTGGAGTTACTTGCAGGATGAATTTCACAAGACTAGTCCAATCACTGCAAGACAAAATAGAGGAATTTGAATTTATGGAAATGCTATATTTGTGGAGTTACTTGCTGGATGAATTTCACACGACTAGTCAATCACAAGACCCCCAAATTAGTCTAGATAAAGTATGTAGGAAATGGTATGATTCACTTTCGGATTTTGTTAATGGTTCGAGAAATATGTTCGATTATTTGGAAGAAAAAGCATAGGCAAAACTGCCTGATTTTGATTACAATAAAAGCAGATATAGAAGAAGGCATATCAATGATGATGAAGATGATGCTTTAGAAAACCTTGACTCAGGAGACAAGTTCAGAATCAAAACATTTATACATCTGTGATGAATGCATTAGAGTAAAGTCTGGCACAGATGACCGCAGTATACAATGATGCTGCTAAACAGTTTTCATTCTTAACAAAATTTGAAGCTACAGAAGAAGAGATTCGTGAAGGAGTTAGTGCTTTAAAGCAAACATATCCTGAAGATGTGGACATCAATCTCGTAGGAGAAGTCAAGCATTAGTCAAGCATTGATGAATGAATTAGAGTAAAATCTGGAATAGAGGGCCTCAGTATACAATGATGCTGCAAAAAAAAATCATTCTTAACAAAATTAGAAGCTACAGAAGAAGACATTCGTGAAGCAGTTAGTGCTTTATGGCAAACATATCCTGAAGATATGGACATCAATCTTGTAGGAGAAGTCAAGCATTAGTCAAGCATTGATGAATGCATTAGAGTAAGATCTGGAATAGAGGGCCTCAGTATACAATGATGCTGCAAAAAAGTTGTCATTCTTAACAAAATTTGAAGCTACAGAAGAAGAGATTCGTGAAGGAGTTAGTGCTTTAAAGCAAACATATGCTGAAGATGTGGACATCAATCTTGTAGGAGAAGTCAAGCATTGATGAATGCATTAGAGTAAAATCTGGAACAGAGGGCCTCAGTATACAATGATGCTGCAAAAAAGTTTTCATTCTTAACAAAATTAGAAGCTACAGAAGAAGACATTCGTGAAGGAGTTAGTGCTTTATGGCAAACATATCCAGAAGATGTGGACATCAATCTTGTAGGAGAAGTCAAGCATTAGTCAAGCATTGATGAATGCATTTGAGTAAAATCTGGAACAGAGGGCCTCAGTATACAATGATGCTGCAAAAAAGTTTTCATTCTTAACAAAATTAGAAGCTACAGAAAAAGAGATTTGTGAAGAAGTTGGTGCTTTATAGCAAACATATCCTGAAGATGTGGACATCAATCTTATACGAGAAGTCAAGCATTAGTCAAGCATTGATGAATGCATTAGAGTAAAATCTGGAACAGTGGACCTCAGTATACAATGATGCTGCAAAAAAGTTTTCATTCTTAACAAAATTAGAAGCTACAGAAGAAGAAATTCGTGAAGGAGTTAGTGCTTTAAAGCAAACATATGCTGAAGATGTGGACATCAATCTTGTATTACAAGTCAAGCATTAGTCAAGCATTGATGAATGCATTAGAGTAAAATCTGGAACAGAGGGCCTCAGTATACAATGATGTTGCAAAAAAGTTTTCATTCTTAACAAAATTAGAAGCTACAGAAGAAGAGATTCGTGAAGGAGTTAGTGCTTTATATCAAATATATCCTGAAGATGTGGACATCAATCTTGTATTAGAAGTCAGTCAAGCATTGATGAATGCATTAGAGTAAAATCTGGAACAGAGGGCCTTAGTATACAATGATGCTGCAAAAAAGTTTTTATTCTTAACAAAATTAGAAGCTACAGAAGAAGAGATTCGTGAAGGAGTTAGTGCTTTATGGCAAACATATCCTGAAGATGAGGACATCAATCTTGTAGGAGAAGTCAAGCATTAGTCAAGCATTGATGAATGCATTAGAGTAAAATCTGGAACAGAGGGCCTCAGTATACAATGATGCTGCAAAAAAGTTTTCATTCTTAACAAAATTAGAAGCTACAGAAGAAGAGATTCGTGAAGGATTTAGTGCTTTATGGCAGACATATCTTGAAGATGTGGACATCAATCTTGTAGGAGAAGTCAAGCATGAGTCAAGCATTGATGAATGCATAAGAGTAAAATCTGGAACAGACGGCCTCAGTATACAATGATGCTGCAAAAAAGTTTTCATTCTTAACAAAATTAGAAGCTGCAGAAGAAGAGATTCGTGAAGGAGTTAGTGCTTTAAAGCAAACATATGCTGAAGATGTGGACATCAATCTCGTAGGAGAAGTCAAGCATTAGTCAAGCATTGATGAATGCATTAGAGTAAAATCTGGAATAGAGGGCCTCAGTATACAATGGTGCTGCAAAAAAGTTTACATTCTTAACAAAATTAGAAGCTACAGAAGAAGAGATTCGTGAAGAAGTTGGTGCTTTATAGCAAACATATCCCGAAGATGTGGACATCAATATTGTAGGAGAAGTCAGTCAAGCATTGATGAATGCATTAGACTAAAATCTGGAATAGAGGGCCACAGCATACAATGATGCTGCAAAAAAGTTTTCATTCTTAACAAAATTAGAAGCTACAGAAGAAGAGATTCGTGAAGGAGTTAGTGCTTTATGGCAAACATATCCCGAAGATATGGACATCAATCTTGTAGGAGAAGTCAAGCATTAGTCAAGCATTGATGAATGCATTAGAGTAAAATCTGGAATAGAGGGCCTCAGTATACAATGGTGCTGCAAAAAAGTTTACATTCTTAACAAAATTAGAAGCTACAGAAGAAGAGATTCGTGAAGAAGTTGGTGCTTTATAGCAAACATATCCCGAAGATGTGGACATCAATATTGTAGGAGAAGTCAGTCAAGCATTGATGAATGCATTAGACTAAAATCTGGAATAGAGGGCCACAGCATACAATGATGCTGCAAAAAAGTTTTCATTCTTAACAAAATTAGAAGCTACAGAAGAAGAGATTCGTGAAGCAGTTAGTGCTTTATGGCAAACATATCCTGAAGATGTGGACATCAATCTTGTAGGAGAAGTCAAGCATTAGTCAAGCATTGATGAATGCATTAGAGTAAAATCTGGAACAGAGGGCCTCAGTATACAATGATGCTGCAAAAAAGTTTTCATTCTTAACAAAATTAGAAGCTACAGAAGAAGAGATTCGTGAAGGAGTTAGTGCTTTAAGGCAAACATATCCTGAAGATATGGACATCAATGTTGTATGAGAAGTCAAGCATTAGTTAAGCATTGATGAATGCATTAGAGTAAAATCTGGAACAGAGGGCTTCAGTATACAATGATGCTGCAAAAAAGTTTTCATTCTTAACAAAATTAGAAGCTACAGAAGAAGAGATTCGTGAAGCAGTTAGTGCTTTATGGCAAACATATCCCGAAGATATGGACATCAATCTTGTAGGAGAAGTCAAGCATTAGTCAAGCATTGATGAATGCATTAGAGTAAAATCTGTAACAGAGGACCTCAGTATACAATGATGCTGCAAAAAAGTTTTCATTCTTAAAAAAATTAGAAGCTACAGAAAAAGAGATTCGTGAAGGAGTTAGTGCTTTATGGCAAACATATCCTGAAGATATGGACATCAATCTTGTATGAGAAGTCAAGCATTAGTCAAGCATTGATGAATGCATTAGAGTAAATTCTGGAACAGAGGGCCTCAGTATACAATGATGCTGCAAAAAAGTTTTCATTCTTAACAAAATTAGAAGCTAGAGAAGAAGAGATTCGTGAAGCAGTTAGTGCTTTATGGCAAACATATGCTGAAGATGTGGACATCAATCTTGTAGGAGAAGTCAGTTAAGCATTGATGAATGCATTAGAGTAAAATCTGGAACAGAGGGCCTCGGTATACAATGAGGCTGCAAAAAAGTTTTCATTCTTAACAAAATTAGAAGCTACAGAAAAAGAGATTCGTGAAGAAGTTGGTGCTTTATAGCAAACATATCCTGAAGATGTGGACATCAATCTTGTAGGAGAAGTCAAGCATTAGTCAAGCATTGATGAATGCATTAGAGTAAAATCTGGAACAGAGGACCTAAGTATACAATGATGCTGCAAAAAAGTTTTCATTCTTAACAAAATATGATACCACAGAAGAAGAGATTCGTGAAGGAGTTAGTGCTTTAAAGCAAACATATGCTGAAGATGTGGACATCAATCTTGTAAGAGAAGTCAAGCATTAATCAAGCATTGATTAATGCTGAAACCTCAAAAACTCCAATTTATCATTAGATCACTTTATCATTAGAATAGGTCTAGATAATTTCACGAGCTATGAAAATTTTTAAATTGAATTTTGAAAAATGTTGCCCCTTTTTAATGATTTTTACATTTTCTGAAAGCCATTATGCCACCATAAGTAGTCCGTTCGTCAAAACGGGGCATAAGACATTATTCCTGAATTTCTGAATACGCAAAATCTCCAATTTAATATTATATCACAGAAAAAAAAATGTTTCAAAATGTACATCAAATGCTGCAACAAAAAGCCTTCATCTATATAGAATTTCTGCATTACTAATAGGATTGCATCTGTAACTACTATTTACTTCATTATTTCTTATTGAACACTCTATTAACATGTGTTGGTGCATGAATTGAGAGAAATTTAAAAAATCATGATTTGTCTAGATAATTTCACGAGCCATTAAAATTTTGACATTAAATTTTGAAAAATGTTGCCCATTTTTAATGATTTTATATTTTCTGAAAGCCATTATACCACAATAAGTAGTCCGTTCGTCAAAATGTGGCAAAATCCATAATTCCTGAATTCCTGGAACCTCAAAAACTTCAATTTATCATTGGATCACGGAAAAAATGCTTCAAATTGTACATCAAATTTTGCTACAAAAAGCCTTCATCCATATTGAATTTCTGCATTACTAATAGGATTGGATCTGTAACTACTATTTACTTCATTATTTCTTATTGCACATTCTATGAACTTGTCTGGGTGCATGTATATTTCTGGTTGCACAAATTGCTTATTTTGTATAAAATTCGTATAAACTTAATGAAATTACTGGAACATCCTCCGCATGATGTGAAAAAATAATCCTGAATTTTCTGCTTCTGCACGTCAGTTTCCCATTTTATTCACTTGCGTGGCCGTGCATCGGCGCCAATTTCACACCGTCCGGATTCCATTTCCACCCATCCCACTGTTTTTAATGTAACTCCGGTCTCCTCACACGAGCTTAACTTATGCAAATCTGCGCCTGTAAACTAGCCACTTTACTTCTTCGGGGCCCATAGAAGCCTCCTCCGGAGCCGCAATCTTCCGCAGAACGTCTAACTTATCTGCAATAATTATGGGCCATAGAAGGCACGTCCTTGGTGGCAGGCAGCATTATCCGACGCTTAGTAATGATAATAATGCGTACTTTATGTTCCGAATGCTCGCATGATCGAGAACAATGGTCGGTGCGTTAAGGGGGCAAGTGCCTGTTAAAAAAAGTAGCGTTTTTGACTGTTTGTAATGGTAATGGTTTGAGTAATGGTCAAGTTAATAATGAAAGTACGGAAGACATATTTTGCACACTCAAAGATGAAAGTACAATAGATGTTCCTATAGTATTAGATTTGAGTAATCAGTTAATAACATTACAAAAGTTGCTATAGAAAGTTGTTCATTTTACTGTTGTAATATTGTAATGTTCGATGCGTAAATTGAACATTCTAACATTATAAGAACCTAGTTTATAGTGTAGTAAACAATATGCCAAAAATAAAATGCTAACTTTTTGTACCATTTGGTTGTAATTAATTATTTTCGGCACCTCTGTAGGCACGTTTTTATATCAATTTCCAGCGCGGTAGTGTGTCGCCACCTATATGAAATCCATTACAGCTAGGCGACGGGGCGTTGACGATCACGAGAGGAACTCAGGAAATTTGAGGCCCCAACGTTGTGAAGAATATTGTGTTATACGATCATATTTTTCAGTCAGGGCCGCTGCGTGGGGGTGTGCATGCTGTGCTCTATGAGGCGACATGGCGCTTCATAGAGGAGGCGCCATGTCGCCACGATAATTAATAATCTCTGTAATTGTCATACGTTAACTTTTGCGATATAAAATTTTAATGAAAAGTATATTCACCATTATATTTAGTCGTGAAAACTTTGGTGTGAGGGGTTTAGGTGTGTAAATACGTAGTGGGAACGCTCTACTATTACAATATCAGTATTTTACACAAGGTAGTTTGTAGTTTCAATATTTTTTATTGTGTTTCAACAAAACAAAGTGTAAGGCGAGCAAGTAAATGTCTGGCATTTTTAAAATAAATAACTGTGAACCCCGTAACCTATAGATGTTGGAAATATGTCTAACAAGTTATATTAAGCCGAAAACAAAAAAAAAAAAAGATTACAACGACGAAGAGATCCAACATACATTGTTTTTACTAATTGTGACGATATAGAGTACATATTGACATGTAGTACATGAAATTAAATATACCAAGAAATATAAAACATTTTCATCACGTTACGGGTAAAAATAAAATAAAACTAAGATATATATTTTTTAACGATTCACACAACAAATACTAATATAAAAAAACAAAAAACGTGATGCACTACCTATACTAAATATGTAAACATATGATGTTGACAGAAAAACTGACTGTTTACAGTTTAAATAGTCGATAAGTCGATAGTCAACGTCAACTGAAATAAACAGTCAATTGTTTCTGTCAACATCTTCCCTCGGACCTCCACGACTACAACAAATAGTATACAGGGTGGTGCGTCGGACCATGCACCATTGGGATTTACATGTAAAATTTAAATCTTAAAGATTTTTTAAGAAGACAATATTTCCCCAATTATTATTATTTATATTATATATAAATTGTACCATTCTTCACTTGAAGAAACTAGTGTATTTAAACTATTATTGTGATTAACTCAATATATATTTGAAAGTTTTTTATAAAGTTTCATTTTGTGAAATTTAACTAAATACCAACATAAAATAGATTTAATTTTGTTTTTGTTTCGCAATAGCCTCTTCGATGTAAACAGGATCTCTTATAGGCATATTCCGCTGTTTTCTAGAGTCTACGAGTTCCGGTAATACACACTCATTTTAAAATTGAATTAACGGTTTTTCTATGTTATTTGTCCAAAACACATCATCTTTAAAAATTGTTTCGGTTTTTATACCCTTGCGGGTCCACACACCAAAGATGCAATAATTATATTGCATTAAATCAAAAATAATGCAAATAATTATATCACGAATTTTGTATAATTGTGACATTTCAGTTGACAGCATAGCACACCAGATGTACAGAGATCAAGTGTGATTATTACTTATTAGTCAATTCGAGTTCTGATTATCAGCTATTAGGCGGTCGCTAGGATAGGTCAGAAAGCATTATGAGTGATATAGTCGTCTAAATTTCGTTTGACAATTAAAAATTAACAATTTTCAAGTGACCGAATATTGCCACTTTAAGTTATTCAGTTTTTCAGTAATAAAAAAAATAATTTTGAAT
Source organism: Othius punctulatus (assembly GCA_951805005.1). Classification (NCBI taxonomy): domain Eukaryota; kingdom Metazoa; phylum Arthropoda; class Insecta; order Coleoptera; family Staphylinidae; genus Othius; species Othius punctulatus. Next base: position 12,725,767 of record OX638145.1, read on the forward strand.
TTTATATAAAATTTAATCAATTAATTCATTAAATTAAATTAAATGTAAATGTTATCATTAATTCAAATAAATCCAGAGCTGAACAACATTCCTTGTATATTTCCGGACTTATCTCAGTTAATGAAAAAAAGACTTACACCACTTTCGTTTACAACGGCTCATATAAAAATATGCATAGTAGTTAATGCATCTCTTTCAAAGTACCTAATATTATAGTAGTATATAATTATTTTTCATACTTCCTTATTATTCAATATCTCTCTAGGGGGAGATTCAATTGCATCTACCCTCAAGTCACCTTGATTTATATCGGTGTACTCATTCTGTAAACAAGAATGATATAATTTTATAATGCATTTAAATAGTACAACTTATATATATTTTTTAATGTTCTAGAAAAAGAGCCCAAGACTATATCAACTTCAATTGTTATGTAACCATCAGTAAACATATCTATTATTAAATGAGACAGTCTTAGCTAGAAGTTTGTGAAAAACATATTTTTTGCACTACTAGCCATAAAACACATCATTGTGTCATGTATCAAAGTACTGTAAAGTTGATGTTTATGATTAGTAGTTAATATATTTTTTTGTAGTATTATTTTGTACTTACTGGTAGAGTTAATACATTTTTTTCTTACCAAGGTAAAAAATATATGTTCGCCTGAGGCTACATTTTTCTTTTTTTACTAAGGTAAGAAAAAGTATATTTGATTACTGGTTAAAAAATATCCACAGATCCACAGTAAGCGACAACCAAATTCCTACATCTGACAGTCGCTTTTTTTAATTTAAAACACTTCTAATTGTTCTAGTAGTGCAAAAAATAGTAAATAAATATATATCATGAGCAGTCACTCATATAATTCACTTACCTTTCTTTTAGATGGAAAACACTTCCTCTTTATTCGATGTGCGCTTGATCTAAGTCGGCGTGTAGTGCCTTTTCTATAGTCCGAAACCGGTTCATTCATATTTAGTCACTTTTAGTGTCGATTTACTGTCGATATTTCGCAGGGGAAGTTGTAATACCTTCTAGCGCGAGCACCGAGAGTACAGGCCTTTACTCACAACACTAGACATATGCCAGCGCGGAGTTGTTTACGCAGAATGTTATGCTCTACAAAAAACTGCAGTAGTTTTTTTTCACCTCGTTTAGTTTCTGCATTAGAAACGATTAAATATAAGGAAGTAAATTTGTATGTAATTACATACTACTATATTTTTAACACGAATTTTAATATTCTAATTACTGTATCATTTTTAGCGAAGTCTATATATACCTACATAAATCCTTTGCTATGAATATTGGTGTTGTACTTGTAAAAATAATGAAATATATCCGTAACAGCGTTCGACGGGAAGCGGATATTTGCGGCTCTTTACCTTTGATGCGATTTTCATATGAAGGGCTATTAATATTGTACTCGCGGTGGCCTGGGTACTGTCCTGTATTCGCACTCCAGTTTCGTTGAAAGAGACAACTATATAAATTCCGCTAGCCATCCCTTTCTAAAAATGACGCCCCACGAGTTGCCTATCTCTATACCCCTCTCACCGATCCTCTTCAGGTGAAACAGTTCGTCGCGGCACTTGCCGCCTTAAGTTGTGATTGTAATTGCGATTGCTGGCGCTGGTTGCATTCGTAATGGGGCAGCATGACGCCTGGTGGTTTTCAAATAAAAGCTGGAGGGTGGTTTTTGCATACTAAACCGGGTGCTATTGTTAATTATGACGAACGCGGGAATTTACGGCTTTACTCGTTTAAAATTGCAATTTCACACCTGCAGGTTTCAAAATCCAGGGTCACAATTATACGAACAAACAGAAGTTGCTACATTCATTTGCACAATTACAACACGTATAAAATACACATGTTATTCATGTGCTACAATTGTAAGAACAAAAATATATGAGCATTTAAATTACTTTTCGCCAACTTTTTTTTTTGGTCAAAAGTTTTGACCAAGATTGAATGGAATTCTCGAAATATTAAAAAAATCAAAATCAATATTAATTTAAAATACCACTGAGCCTCATAATTCTTAAATACGTATCATGTGATATCCAATGATAAAATCATTCCAAATGATAACACAGTCCACAGTGTTCTACAGGGAGTACCATCATTGCATTTTTTTCTAAAGAGATACAAATTGGTTAATCACATTCATAAAAAAATGCAAATCACAGTATTCCACAGAGAGTCTCATCAAAGTCTCACCATTGTAATTTATTTTATTTGAAGGCTTAGAACTGGTTAATCACGTTTTATACAGCCATTGAAATCAAAGTATATACATTTTATACAGAAATGTAAATCGCAGTTTTCTTTTGTTGATTTGTTTAAGAGCAATTTAAATCTGTCTTTTTACAAATTGATTACATGCGAACAAAGTTGCCACTGCCAAAAAACTTTGAGTCATCTGCAGCTTTTAAAATATTTCGATGTTAATACTGAATTAAACATCCTAAATAAAACAGGCAATGCAAAATATTGCAGTTCATATTTGAAGAGTTTCAAAGTAGTTATTCAGGTTTTATACATATTACAGTATTCGACAGAGAGTCTTAACAAAGTCTCATCGTAATAATTTCCAATATTTTAAGAGTTACAATTCTTTCATCACGTTTTATACAGACTTGCAGATATGATATGCAGACAGACATGCAAATATTCTCCAGCAAATCACAGAATTAGACAGTCTCATCAAAATCTCGCCATTGTAATTTCTTGTATTTGAAGAGTTATTTGATGAGATATAGCTCATATTTGTTAAAATTTACGCCAATGCTGAGAACATTTTTACATAATAATCTGATGGGTTCCAACACTAATCCATTCCCCAAATAATAAAAATGGTAACAATAGAAGAATATCCACATAACTTAAACAATGAAATGGATGCTTTAACTTTGGGATTTTTATATCTTCTTCTGCTTCTTGTTCTTGTTATTCTTCTTCTTCTTTACGTGCCATCTCCGATACGAAGGTTGGCTATCATCATTGCAATTCGAATCTTTGAAATAACCAAAAAAACTTGATGCTTCTTATGGGTTTTAATTATTAACAACCCAAAGAACACAAATCTCTCATCAAAATCTCGCCATTGTAATATCTTGTATTTGAAGAGTTAATTGATGAGATATAGCTCATATTTGTTAAAATATACGCCAATGCTGAGAAAATTTTTACATTATAATCTGATGGCTTCCAACACTAATCCATTCCCCAAATAATAAAAATGGTAACAATAAAAGAATATCCACATAACTTAAACAATGAAATTGATGCTTTTACTTTGGGATTTTGATATCTTCTTCTGCTTCTTCTTGTTCTTGTTATTCTTCTTCTTTACGTGCCATCTCCGATACGAAGGTTGGCTATTATCATTGCAATTCGAATCTTTGAAACAACCAAAAAAACTTGATGCTTCTTTTGGGTTTTAATTATTAACAATCCAAAGAACACAAATCTCTCATCAAAATCTCGCCATTGTAATTTCTTGTATTTGAAGAGTTAATTGATGAGATATAGCTTATACTTGTTAAAATATACGCCAATGCTGAGAACATTTTTATATAATAATCTGATGGCTTCCAACACTAATCCATTCCCCAAATAATAAAAATGGTAACAATAGAAGAATATCCACATAACTTAAACAATGAAATGGAGGCTTTTACTTTGGGATTTTGATATCTTCTTCTGCTTCTTCTTGTTCTTGTTATTCTTCTTCTTCTTTAGGTGCCATCTCCGATACGAAGGTTGGCTATCATCATTGCAATTCGAATCTTTGAAACAACCAAAAAAACTTGATGTTTATTTTGGGTTTTGATTATTAACAACCCAAAGAACACAAATCTCTCATCAAAATCTCGCCATTGTAATTTCTTCTATTTGAAGGGTTAATTGATGAGATATAGCTCATATTTGTTAAAATATACGCCAATGCTGAGAACATTTCTACATAATAATCTGATGGCTTCCAACACTAATCCATTCCCCAAATAATAAAAATGGTAACAATAGAAGAATATCCACATAACTTAAACAATGAAATGGAGGCTTTTACTTTGCGATTTTGATTTCTTCTGCTTCTTCTTGTTCTTGTTATTCTTCTTCTTCTTTACGTGCCATCTCCGATACGAAGGTTGGCTATCATCATTGCAATTCGAATCTTTCAAACAACCAAAAAAACTTGATGCTTCTTTTGGGTTTTAATTATTAACAACCCAAAGAACACAAATCTCTCAATAAAATCTCGCCATTGTAATTTCTTGTATTTGAAGAGTTAATTGATGAGATATAGCTCATATTTGTTAAAATATACGCCAATTCTGAGAACATTTTTACATAATAATCTGATGGCTTCCAACACTAATCCATTCCCCAAATAATAAAAATGGCAACAATAGAAGAACATCCAGATAACTTAAACAATGAAATGGAGGCTTTTACTTTGGGATTTTGATATCTTCTTCTGCTACTTCTTGTTCTTGTTATTCTTCTTCTTCTTTACGTGCCATCTCCGATACGAAGGTTGGCTATCATCATTGCAATTTGAATCATTCAAACAACCAAAAAAACTTGATGCTTCTTTTGGGTTTTAATTATTAACAACCCAAAGAACACAAATCTCCCATCAAAATCCCGCCATTGTAATTTCTTCAATTTGAAGAGTTAATTGATGAGATATAGCTCATATTTGTTAAAATATACGCCAATGCTGAGAACATTTTTACATAATAATCTGATGGCTTCCAACACTAATCCATTCCCCAAATAATAAAAATGGCAACAATAGAAGAATATCCACATATCTTAAACAATGAAATGGATGCTTTTACTTTGGGATTTTGATATCTTCTTCTTCTGCTTCTTCTTGTTCTTGTTATTCTCCTTCTTCTTTACGTGGCATCTCCGATACGAAGGTTGGCTATCATCATTGCAATTCGAATGTTTGAAACAACCAAAAAAACTTGAAGGTTCTTTTGGGTTTTAATTATTAACAACCCAAAGAACACAAATCTCTCATCAAAATCTCGCCATTGTAATTTCTTGTATTTGAAGAGTTAATTGATGAGATATAGCTCGTATTTGTTAAAATATACGCCAATGCTGAGAACATTTTTACATAATAATCTGATGGCTTCACACACTAATCCATTCAGTCAATTCCATGTCATTGATTTGGCATCAACAGTCTAAAATTAAGTCTAAAAAGTATAATCTCACAACAGGAAACATATATCAACTCATTATCATACCATTCGCCCGACTTACAAAGTCTTCGGCAAATTTCCATTGAAACCGTCATATTTTTTCCACGCTCTGCGAATTTAATGTCGCTTCAATTGTTTTACTCTCCTGCGCTGTTTACTGATTCAGTGCTATTGACCTTGTATCATCGCTTGGTAATGACCTCTTCTGCTGTCTCGTTTCTGCGGCCGGCATGGAAATGGGCAAGCGAAATCGAGTGATTAATCGTGTAGATTCCGGAGAGAAAGTTCTGCACTTCTGCACGCCATTATAAGACTAACTAAGCGTAGATAATAAATTGCAGCTTGTTAGTGCAGTTGGGTTCGTTTTTCTTTTGCAGGATGCAATCGGGCACTTTCTATGTTTATGCAATTTTCAGAAAATGCCGTTGCAAGTGTTATTGCATCACCGGACAATAAAACTGTAAGTTGAGAAAGTATGTATTCCATTTTTTTTCAAAATGTTTAAAAAAAATGTTTTTAATGTTTTTTTTTGACTAGACAATAAAACTGTAAGTTGAGAAAGTATGTATTCCATTTTTTTTTCAAAATGTTAAAAAAAATGTTTTTAATGTTTCTTTTTTTGACTAAACAATAAAACTGTAAGTTGAGAAAGTATGAATTTAATGTTTTTTCAAAATGTTTAAAAAAAATGTTTTAAATGTTTTTATTTTGTAGAATAATTTATTAATGACATATCAAAATAGTATCCATCTTGTATAAACAAACATAATTATCCGTGATTATAACAATGTAGAAATTTGTGTGTTAAAAATTCTATATTTATATTTTTTATGCTGTATTCATCTGCTTCGGATCTGAAGCGAACAAACAAACGATTGATTTATTAATGATTTACTCATCGATTTTTATGATTATAAATTTAAGTTGCAGTAAGATTTTTGACCAAATTCTTAGCAGAAATGAACACCGGAAGAAGTAATTGTGCACTGATCTGAGCGGGCGGTAATAGTAGTAATAATAATATTGAGATTTATTGATACTCAAAATATCTTTTACATACATAGTACTCGGGATTCTAAGAAAGTAATCCACGCCCAAAATAGCCCAAATAATAAAAATGGTAACAATAGAAGAATATCCACATAACTTAAACAATGAAATGGATGCTTTTACCTTGGGATTTTGATTATCTTCTTCTACTGCTTTTTCTTGTTCTTGTTCTTGTTATTCTTCTTCTTCTATATGTGCCATCTCTGATACGAAGGTTGGCTATCATCATTGCAATTCGAATCTTTGAAACAACCAAAAAAACTTAATGCTTCTTTAGGGTTTTAATTATTAACAACCCAACGAACACGAATATGCTGTTGAGAAATGGCTATGGATGATATGGTGGTGGTCCATATAAGTAAAACATGGATGCTTTTACTTTAGGATTTTGATTATCTTCTTCTTCTTCTTTTTTTTCATTTGGGGTAAAAGTGAAAAGTTTTAGTACTGCCCATAGTGGGAATCATAGCTCAGTGAGCTATAGTTCAGAAGTCAGAGCCTAAACTTTTGGTAACTACTTGAAAGAATGAATTATTAATTACGTTTTGAATTAATTGCAACAACCGAATCTGTCGGATATAATCTGCCCACCGAATTACACCATTCTCTTGAAGTGATAAGCCACAGCTAATTGCATAACGGAGTTGTTTGCGTTCATGGGAGCCGAGGCGCCTCCTCCGGAAGGTCGCGTGCTGGATCTACGTCCACATCGCTCGCGAAGATTAGTGGCGTGACGTCAAGCACGTTGATCGCGGCCCCGGCTGTCAATTGCAGCGCAGACATGGCCCTAAACAAGCTGTGCACGAGGTACCTGAAGAGCGGCGCCAGCGAGGTCCGCGTCCTCCAAGTCGCCGCGGCCAGGGGGATGCACTTCGTCTACCACCCGGACGAGAAGGCGCCCAGCGAAGGAGGTATGTTTGTCGGTTTTTATACGGGCCAGCTTGTTATCGAGACCTGCACGAGGCCTGTGGACGTGTGATCGAGATTCGCGCAGGCGCAGACTACTTAAGTCGACGCATGTGCTTTAAGTGGACTTGGCGCGCACAAATTTGAATTCAGCTGCTAGCACTCAGCGGGAGGCTTAGAACGTGATATTACTGCTTGCTATAAGCTGATTTGGGAAATGGTTGATTTAAAACTTTGAGCTACCCTTCAAGCCTTTCCAAAGTCATACACAATACCATAGTCTTAATTTACTGAAGTGATTTCAATTGCTAAGAGAATTGAACCTATAACCAACAATCAGATGAATCCTGATTATACCTTACTAACATATTTTTACTAATAGATGTACCTAAGCCATTAATAGTTCAACATTAATACACTTGAGTAACTTTTATCTACAAATTTTATTTATTTCTGATGGACATTTCGCTTACTACGTGACCATCTTCATTAGAATACAGATTACATCCATCCATCGATCCATTAATAGTTGCCTTAGATATCATCTAAGGATATCCCCCATCTTAGATATCATCTAAAGATATCCCCTATCTTAGATATCAGGATATCCCCCATCTTAAATATGATCTAAGGATATCCCCTACTTAGATATCATCTAATGATATCCCCCATCTTAGATATCATCTAAGGATATCCCCCATCTCAGATATCATATAAGGATATCCCCCATCTTAGATGTCATCTAAGGATATCCCCCATCTTAGATATCATCTAAGGATATCCCCCATCTCAGATGTCATCTAAGGATATCCCCCATCTTAGATATCATCTAAGGATATCCCCCATCTTAGATATCATCAACATCATTACCTTATATCTACCTCTAACATAATGGTATTACATATTGCATTGTTTCCTAGGTCAAAAAGTAAAGATGAACATGTTCCAAGCCATCAATAGCGCCATGGACATCGCCCTCGAAACCGACAAAACCGCCATGGTCTTCCATCCATTAACAGTTACCTTAGATATCATCTAAAGATATCCCCCATCTTAGATATCATCTAAAGATATCCCCCATCTTAGATATGATCTAAGACAATTACCTTAGATATAATCTAATGATATCCCCCATCTTAGATATCATCTAAGGATATCCCCCATCTTAGATATCATCTAAGGATATCCCCCATCTTAGATATCATCTAAGGATATCCCCCATCTTAGATGTCATCTAAGGATATCCCCCATCTTAAATATCATTAATATCATTACCTTATACCTACCTCTAATATAATGGTATTACATAATGCATTGTTTCCTAGGTCAAAAAGTGAAGATGAACATGTTCCAAGCCATCAATAGCGCCATGGGCATCGCCTTCGAAACCGACAAAACCGCCATGGTCTTCCATCCATTAACAGTTACCTTAGATATCATCTAAATATATCCACCATCGTAGATATAATCTAAAAATATCTCCCATCTTAGATATCATCTAAAGATATCCCCCATCTTAGATATGATCTAAGACAGTTACCTTAGATATCATCTAAAGATATCCCCCATCTTAGATATCATCTAAGGATATCCCGCATCTTAGATATCATCTAAGGATATCCCCCATCTTAGATATCATCTAAGAATATCCCCCATTTTAGATATCATGAATATCACTACCTTATATCTACGTCCAATATAATGGTATTACATATTGCGTTGTTTCCTAGGTCAAAAAGTAAAGATGAACATGTTCCAAGCCATCAATAGCGCCATGGACATCGCCCTCGAAACCGACAAAACCGCCATGGTCTTCGGAGAAGACGTCGCCTTCGGTGGCGTCTTCCGCTGCACCATGGGGCTCCAGGAAAAATATGGCAAAGAGAGAGTCTTCAACACTCCCCTCTGTGAGCAGGGAATCGCTGGCTTTGGCATAGGGGTGGCCAACATGGGGCGCACAGCAATTGCAGAGATCCAGTTCGCTGATTACATCTTCCCAGCTTTCGATCAGGTAAACTCTATTCTAACAACTCTAAAGAACTTTAAACTTTAAACAACTTTAAACTTTAAACAACTTTAAACTTTAAGCAACTTTAAACAACTTTAAACTTCTAACAGCTTGTCCAGAATTAAATGGAATTTCTGCAGAATTATATGAAATGTTTACGTATTGTAATTTCTCCAGTACGTTTCCTGAACCTTTTCTCAATAACAAAAACACAGAAAAACAACTTGCTTTGTTTTTACGACAAAATGTTTGTTGATATATAGACATACAATAAAATAACGACTTGAGTTTCGACTTTTTACGGTCATGTTCAAGTAACAGTTTCTCAATAACGTTTGTGTATAATAGAATAGTTCTGCCAAATTTAATCATTTTTATTCCCAAATTAATGTAATTTCCAAAATGCAATGAAAATTTTCACAAAATCAATAAAAATACAGCAGAATTGAATAGTGTTCAATAGAATAGAATTCCTATAGGATCAACCGAAAGCAATTCAATATTATATAAAATAGATGTGGTCGTTATAGACCATATAAATAGGAATTTATGTAAAATTCAAGAATTAAAAAGAATTCTACAAGATTAAATGGAACTTTTCACAGCTTCTCCAGAATTAAATTTCTGCAGAATGATATGAAATGTTTACGTATTGAAATTTCTCCAGTACGTTTCCTGAACCTTTTCTCAATAACAAAAATGCAGAAAATCAACTTGCTATGTTTTTACCACAAAATGTTTGTTGATATATAGACATATACAATAAAATAACGACTCGAGTTTCGACTTCTTACGGTCATTTTCAAATAACAGTTTCTCAATAACGTTTGTGTATAATTGAATAGTTCTGCCAAATTTAATCATTTCTATTCCCAAATCAATGTAATTTCCAAAACGCAATGAAAGTTTTCACAAAATCAATAAAAATACAGCAGAATTCAATGAAATTTACATCCAAAACGAAATTTCTGCATTCTATTTAATTACAGAACAATCCAATAGAACTGCAGAATTAAATAGTATTCAATAGAATAGAATTCCTATAGAATCAACTTAAAGCAATTCAATATTACATGACATAAATGTGGTCATTATCAAATATAAAATATAAAAAGGAATTTAAGTAAAATTCAAGAATTAAAAAGAATTCTACAAGATTAAATAGAATTTTAAAAATTCTAAAAATTCAAAATCAATAATAATTTAGAAAACCACTGAACCTCATGATTCTCAAATACGTATCATGTGATATTCCAATGATAACATAATTTCCAATTTCTTCTATTTCTTTAAGAGTTACCATTGGTTAATCACGCTTTATACAGACATCAAATCACAGTATTCGACAGACTCTCATCAAAGTCTCACCATTGTAATTTATTTTATTTGAAGAGTTAATTGGTTAATTACATTTTATACAGAAATGTAAATCACAGTTTTTTTTGTTGATTTTCTTCAGAGCAATTGAAAGCTGCCTTTTTACACATTGATTGAATGCGAACAAAGTTGCCACTGCCAAAAAACTTTAAGTCATCTGCAGCTTTTAAAATATTTCGATGATAATACTGAATTAAACATCCTAAATAAAACAGGCAATGCAAAATATTGCAGTTCATATTTGAAGAGTTTCAAAGTACTTAATCATGTTTTATATAAAAATGCAAATGACAGGATTCGACAGAGTCTCATCAAAGTTTCATCATTGTATTTCTATTACTTTAAGAGTTACAATTGGTTAATATCATTTTATACAGACATGCAAATCACACCATGGTAATTTATTTTATTTGAGGCAATTGATTAATCATGTTTTTTTAATGACTAACTAGATTTGAGTCACTGCAGCTTTTAAAATCCATATTAATATTGATCCTAAATAAAACAGGCAAAATTTGCACTTCATGTTTCTTCCTAAGAGAATTATGTGTTTGATGACCAAATAGTTCTTGTAAACTGTTATTTTGCAGCTACCAAATAGTTCTTGTAAACTGTTATTTTGTATCTACCAAAAAGTTCTTGTAAACTGTTATATTGCAGCTACCAAATAGTTCTTGTAAACTGTTATTTTGCAGCTCGTCAATGAAGCAGCGAAGTGTCGATACAGGAGCGGTGACCAGTTCAACTGTGGTGGCTTGACAGTGAGAGCCCCTTGTGGGGCTGTCGGTCACGGGGCTATTTACCACTCACAAAGTCCTGAAGCATACTTCGCGCACACACCAGGATTGAAGGTGATTTATAGTACTTAAGTTAGGCAACTGAACGGGCACGCATGTAAGTGACTTAAGTACTTACAAAAGTATTGGTTAAGTCTAAGTTAAGAGCTGGGTAAAATACGATAAAATATTGAGGGAATAAGCCCTTGGAGCTGAATAAAATATTGAGTGAATAAGCCCCTACTGTTTTGGAAGAATTAAGGAAGAATCCGAGAAGCAGAATTAAAGTTATTTAAATTTCAGAAGACATATTACAGATTTACAATGGTGAAAAATCGTGAATAGAATCTATGAGTAAATTCTTGAAATACATAGTGAATTCCAGATTAGTTTTGGTTACTTTAATACCAATTACCAATTCCAATTATCCCAAATTTACAAATTTCATAGCTACTTTAGTGAGATTTCTAGCAAACTCTATAATAATCATTGCAAATTCTTCTTAAAGTTCAAGTTACTTTTAGGTAAAATATTGAGGTAATAAGCCTGTAATAAGCACGCATGTAAGCGACTTAAGTACTTACAAAAGTAGTTGTTAAGTCTAAGTTAAGAGCTGAGTAAAATACGATAAAATATTGAGTGAATAAGCTTTTGGAGCTGAATAAAATATTGAGTGAATAAGCCCCTACTGTTTTGGAAGAATTGAGGAAGAATCTGAGAAGCAGAATTAAAGTTATTTAAATTTCAGAAGACAAATCACAGATTTATAATGCTGAAAAATCGTGAATAGAATCTATGGGTATATTCTTGAAATACGTAGTTAATTCCAGAATAGTTTTGGTTAATTTAATACCAATTACCTATACCAATCATCATAAATTTACAAATTGCTAGCTACTTTAATGAGATTTCTAGCAAACTCTATATTAATCATTGCAAATTCTCCTAAAAGTTCAAGTTACTTTTCGGAACCTTAGCAGCATATATGTTAACTAATTAGTCTCTTCTGAAAAAAGTTATGGCCCCTGCCTCAGAGGCCCTCAAAGTTTGAAATTTAAATAGTAACTGAAGTTTAGTTAACTAAATCAATCAAATTATATGCTTATTTGATTTATGCTGTGGAGATACCGTTTGAAGTTTAGTTAGCTAAAAGAAGTAAGAATCGAATCAAAATTGAATTTTCAGAACCGTTGGACCAATCTTATTCCTGTTACTTTTATTAGACTCAGGATACTCTTATGAGACAAACGATATCAAGATTAGGTTAGGTAAAAATTCAAAAATTTCAACCATTTAGATGATCGTAAAGTAAAGTCATGTAGGTTACCTACACTTTTGATCGAGTAACAAAATATTTCTATAATCGAATTAATATTTGCCTAACTTTAATGACTCACGGAACCAGCAAGCTTTATAGACATTCCTATTACAAAACAATTATTTAATAACAATTAAATATAGCTTCATAATAATTCCTGTATTACTAATTTGCCAAAGATTATGATGGACATAATTAAATTCAATTACAGACACGATTAACATATTCATTGTAACACGAAATGAAGTAGCAATCAGGAATATTTCACAACTGCGAATAAATATGTTATTAATATTATATCATTATGGCCGTAAATGTTTATTGCAGTTACATTAATATTACATCACTTCAATTTTTAAATATTACACAGTTTATTACATTATTGTTTAAAATGTAAATCAAAATTTGCAATTCAGAAATACCTCAATATGAGATATTTTTTTGAAGATTTTTAACTTCATGTGGTTAAATTATTCTTAAAATATATATAAATTAATTATAAATTAAATCAAGTTTGTAATTTCCACTCAAACTTTATTTTTTTAAAAATATTTTGTGACTGCAGTTTAGACTAAGATGTAGCCATTATAAAACTAAGTCTTGTTATTCTGAATTCCATTAATTTGCAATGCAATAAACTTGTATTCTCATGATTTTGAAGTTGAGAGACCTAAATATCTTCCTGATAGTTTTTGAAATTTGTATAAAATGAGTTGGGTGCAGAATACAGAATTAAATTTTAAGAAAATTTTTCTACTGAAAAGTTACAGTTCAAAGACTAGTTATATAAAAAAAAAACACGAAAACTTGATAAGTTATTGACCTAAAAAGTTGATGTTAAAAAACTTGAAATTCAAAAATTCTGATAATGGTAATAGCAGCTGATGTTTGTTTAAAAGTTTCTTTAAGATGTCACTTTAAGAGTGCAATGTATACCTGCCTTAAGTGAGATCTTTGGATATTGATTAGTTTCTTTAATGTGTCTCAATATAATTGTATTTTCTTACTCTCAATGCCCTTTCTTTGTTTTGAAGGTTGTAGTTCCTAGAGGTCCAATTAAAGCCAAAGGTCTGTTGCTTGCCTGCATCAGAGAACCAGATCCTTGCATGGTATTGGAACCGAAGACTCTTTACCGCGCTGCTGTCGAGGAAGTCCCCTCTGGAGATTTTGTGTCTCCTCTGGGAAAAGCTGATATACTCCGAGCAGGTAAATTGTTCTAATACGTAACCAAAAAAACCAAAATCACGTTATGTAATATAGCTAAATGCTATAGCAGTTTCGTCCTCAATCTGGCTATTATCTAGTTACTCAAAGACCAGGTTGTCTTCAACCTTGTCTTGACCACAACCTTCCAGGTTGTGGTCAAAACTGTAGAAGCTTTTGGTTATGTGATGAAAGGTGGTATATAACTATGGTAAAATATGATTTTCATTACTATACAAGCCTTCTATCCTTTATTACCTTCAAGCATATATGATATAGGGTACAAAATTCTCTTGCCTATTAAAGCTCCCAACTTATAATGTTCTCTTTTGTGGCATTTCAGGCGATAATGTAACACTAATTGGCTGGGGTACTCAGGTCCATGTCCTTCTGGAGGTGGCCAAGATGGCTAAAGAACAGTTCAACGTCAGCTGTGAAGTCATAGATCTGGTTTCAATTATGCCATGGGATAAGGAAGCAATTTGTCAGGTAAATATTCATCACCATGTAGAAGTAATGATATTAGTACTTATCACCACTGGTTATAATCATAAACCAAAAATATGCTAGTTCTTCACTTGTACAACATTGTTCATGTTGCTAACTAATAAGACATTTAGCTCGGTCATTAATGAAGGTGCTAATCTTGAATTAGCACATCCTTGAAGCAATCATAAGTTCAGTTCTATCTGTATATCATTACTGAACATTACTCATAAAAAAATCAATTAATTTTCTACGTATCTGGAGCGTTTTTTCTTCTTCTAATTTACATAAACTCCTACAGCACCCATATATCTTAATTACTGTTTACATTCTTTTGCAGTCTGCGAAGAAAACTAGGCGTGTGCTGATAGCTCACGAGGCACCTCTAACAGGCGGCTTTGGCGCGGAACTCGCAGCAACTATTCAGGTTGGTACTGCGCCCGAGGAACCCGTTTCGGACTTTGCAAATCTTCAGTCAAAGGTCATTTGATGAGAGGATTTTTTGCAACGTCCACTCGGCTCCTGGTAATTACGTAACAGTGGCGTTTTTTGCCAAGCAAATGCCATCCAATTCGTAGATTTTACGCTGTTTATGATATGCAACATGATACATGCCATGAAGTGGGGGGTGAGAGGGCGAATGGCTTGTGGCAGATAGAAGTGGTACTTTTTTGATGCCGCTTGATGTCATCTTGGTATTTAATTAGCAAATAAATAACGTATTAAGAAATTTGATTTATGATCTTCATTGGCGAAGTTGCAACGTCTGGAGAATTTTGATTCGAAATCTTGGGTCTAAAGTATTCAATGTACATAATTTGCGTAATTGAAGAGGTAAACACTTTTTCTATGCTATCGTAAAATTTTATTAGCGGGGAGTTATGTGTTAAAATATTTGATTGATAAATGTTGCAGTAAACAATGCGTTGCAACATTGTGATACAAATCTTTGATGCAAAGTATACAACGTAAATAATTTGATTCGTAAAGTGTGAAATTTGTAGCCTTGTGGGCATTGTTAGGCATTGTGGCATTTAAATAGGAAATAATACTTTTACTTATGAGTTGTTGCTTTCCAAAATTCAATATATTCTGTCAAATTTTTTATTATTATCTTAAAATTTTCAATTGTTTCAGTCAAAATCTTAATTATTTTTGTCAAATTTTTTTTTTTTTGACATAATTGCTATTAATATCGTATGCTATACAAATTTTCAATTGTTGCTTAAATATTTTTAGTTGTTGCTTTAAAATTTTCAATTTGTCCTGCCAAATCTTCAATTATTTCCTTCAAATTTTCAATTGTTTCTGTCAAACTCTTAATTATTTTAGTCAAATTTTATATTTTTCTACAGAATTGCTATTAATATCTTATGCTATAGAAATTTTCAATGACATGATTGGCAAATTAACCTGAAGATTGATGGAAAATATTAAGAGGATGGCTTTGATTAATTTCATAATCTGGAGAGTAAATATTTCATTGGAACTGGAAGACATAATTATCATTTGGAAATTATATCATTTTAAGTGAAAATCGTGATTGTTATACGCAATTAGAATTTATATATAGAATTGGTGTTTGATTAAAAAAAAAAATGAAAGTAATAACTAAGAAGTTATAAGCAATAATTGAAAAATTTTATGCCATAAGATATTGATGGAAATTCTATTGAAAAATATAAAATTGTTCAAAAATTATTAAGAGTTTGACAGAAACAATTGAAAATTTGAAGGAAATAATTGAAGATAAGGCAGTACAGATTGAAAAGTTGGATGCAACAACTAAAAGATTTTTAACTTCATGTAGTTAAATTATTCTTAAAAAATATATAAATAAAAATAATATTAATTATTGTTAATTAGAATTAGAATTTATATATAGAATTGGTGTTTAAAAAAAAATGAAAGTAATAACTAAGAAGTTATAAGCAACAATTGAAAAATTTTATGCCATAAGATATTGATGGAAATTGTATTGAAAAATATAAAATTGTTCAAAAATTATTAAGAGTTTGACAGAAACAATTGAAAATTTGAAGGAAATAATTGAAGATAAGGCAGTACAGATTGAAAAGTTGGATGCAACAACTAAAAGATTTTTAACTTCATGTAGTTAAATTATTCTTAAAAAATATATAAATTAAAATAATATTAATTATTGTTAATTAGAATTAGAATTTATATATAGAATTGGTGTTTGATTTAAAAAAAATGAAAGTAATAACTAAGAAGTTATAAGCAATAATTGAAAAATTTTATGCCATAAGATATTGATGGAAATTCTATTGAAAAATATAAAATTGTTCAAAAATTATTAAGAGTTTGACAGAAACAATTGAAAATTTGAAGGAAATAATTGAAGATAAGGCAGTACAGATTGAAAAGTTGGATGCAACAACTAAAAGATTTTTAACTTCATGTAGTTAAATTATTCTTAAAAAATATATAAATTAAAATAATATTAATTATTGTTAATTAGAATTAGAATTTAAATATATAGAATTGGTGTTTGATTTAAAAAAAAATGAAAGTAATAACTAAGAAGTTATAAGCAACAATTGAAAAATTTTATGCCATAAGATATTGATGGAAATTCTATTGAAAAATATAAAATTGTTAAAAAATTATTAAGAGTTTGACAGAAACAATTGAAACTTTGAAGGAAATAATTGAAGATAAGGCAAGACAGATTGAAAAGTTGGATGCAACAACTAAAAAGCTATAGGCAACAATAGAAAATTTGTATAGCATAGGATATTAGTAATTCTGTAGAAAAATTTAAATTTCACTAAAATAATTTAAATTTTGACTGAAACAATTGAAAATTTACAGAAAATAATTAAAAATATGACAGAATATAATGAAGTTTGGAAAGCAACTACTCATAAGTTGGAAGCAATAATTAAAAATTTGTATGGCAAAGAATTTTGTTAGAAAAAAGATACTCATGTCAACTCTGTTTAAAAATATTTGTTGTATACCTTTTAAAATGCAAAAACAATTAAAAATTAGATGAAAACAATTGAAAATTTAACACGAATATTGAAAATTGGTTGAAACAAATAATATTTGGCAGGCAAATTGAATATTTGAAACCAATAAGTGAAAAGTTGGAAGAAGCAATTCAACATTTGTATAGCATTAAATTGTGTTGGCAATAACTATGTTAAAAACTAAAAAAATGACAAAAAATAAGTAAGAGTGCGGCAGAAACAATCAGAATTTCACAGCAAAACTGAAAATTTTGACAAAATTTGAAAAGTTGGAAATTTGAAACTAGAAAGTCGCAAGCATCAATTGAATATTTAACAGAACATTTAGAAGAAACAACGTAAAATTAAGCATAACTAATTGCACCGTTGGCATAAATAAATAATATAAAAATTAACATTAACAATTGAAAAGTTAATTGAATATTTGAAACCAATAACTAAAAAGTTGGAACAAGCAATTAAACATTTGTATAGCATAAAATTGTGTTGGCAATAACTATGTTAAAAACTAAAAAAAAATACAAAAATAAATAAGAGTTTGACAGAAACAATTAGAATTTAACAGCAAAATTGAAAATTTTGTCAAAATTTGAAAAGTTGGAAATTTGAAACTAGAAAGTCGCAATTTGAAATTATTTGAAAGCAACAGATGACAACTCAGTAGAACATTTTTGATTTTTGAACATAACATTTTGTAAGAAACAACAAGCTACCAATATTCGCTTTGGTGAAACAATTTAATACTTTGTAAAAACATTTGAAAATTTGGCTGAAATAATTGATGATGTTGTACTAAAATTGAATTGAAACAGTTTTTTTACATAGTAATACTGTAAAATAAACTGTCTTATATATTTATTTTATTATTTCAACATAACATTCTTGTATATTTTCTATGTATTTTTTTTTTCAGAATGAATGTTTCCTGCACCTTGAGGCGCCTGTATCTCGTATCGCAGGTTACGACACTCCCTTCCCTCATATATTTGAGCCATTCTACCTGCCCGACAAGTGGAGGTGTCTTCAGGGTATCAAAAACCTAATCGACTACTAGTGCACTTATGGTTACTCCAAGTATCTTGCCATACACGATTCCTTTGTTACTTTTTGACATTGAAATATAAGTACTATGTGCCATCACAAATATGTTTTAAAATAAATGTTTATTTATGTTTATCAAAATGTAAATCCTCCTAATCTGATTATTTTATTATATTTTGCCCAAATCTTATAAAATTTTGATAAGTGCTAAGAAATTCTTGTGGAATTAAAAAAAAAACTTCTAAAATAAGAAGTGTAAGCAATTCAAAGATATTTGAACAAAAATATAATATTTATTAATACACTACTCAAAAGAATTAAAAAAGAATCGCATTTTTTTTCTACCTATAAACACGGATCACAGCTGCAATCTAAAAAAAAAACATATGGTGATTTTTGGAATATGCGATAATTCTTTTGAGTAGTGTATAGACAGTTGGGGTTGTTATAGAGAGGATTCATTGCAGTATAAATGACTAAGAATTGCAATGAAAATTTTGGGCATTAAACGTAATTCTCCATAACTGCGATGATATTACGATACTATTTTTAACAAAAATATTGCAAATTATCACATTCTTGATGAATCAAGCATAAAAATATCATCTTGTAATCACATTTTTTATAGCCCGTGCTAACATTTTTTTATTATTCATTTTACAATTATAACCCACGATAACCCACACTATCACCCTGCAATTACCCCAATCGCTAATTATTCTGCGCCGCAATTTCTTCGACTTCTCAGTCAGCGAGGGCAAGACGCACACGACTCGGACCTTAGAGGTCAGCAAATTTTGGGCGATAGCAATTGTTTTCGTCCGCACCGCATCCGCCCATTTATCGTTATCGTAATTATCTTTGTTGATTAGGGCTGAGACAGACAAACATAGGACGGGGCGCCACGAATATTGGGAGATAAAATTTAACACGCGCGTCTAATTACAGTGCGCCAAGTGCAAAAATGTGCACAACAAAAACCGCGATAGAGCGCAATCACAAGACGCGGGATAATAAATAATTGCGATAAAAGTTGCGGTTGTTATACGAGAGGATCAATGGCACTGTTAATCACTAAAAATTTCAATAAAAATTTTGGGCATTAAACGTAATTCTGCATAATTGCGATGATTCAGAACTTTGTGGGAATTATATTAACAATTGTTATTGTTATTGCTATAAGACTCATGCTAATAAATAATTGTAATAAAACTTGCGGCTGTTACAGAGCCACTCATTGATATGTCCATACAATTTTTTGTATGTCCATACAAAATACAATATCATGTCCATGTATCATGTCCATACAATTGCAATGTTAATCACTAAGAATTACAATGGAAATTGTTGGCATTAAACGTAATTCGGCATAATTGCGATGATTTAGAACTTAGGGGGAATGGTATTAAGAATTGTTATTGTTATTGCTATAAGACTCACGCTAATAAATAATTGTGATAAAACTTGCGGTTGTTACAGAGCCATTCATTGATATGTCCATAAAAAAATTTGTATGTCCATACAAAATATGGAAGTATACATATTCTGCATAATCAATTATTCAAAACTATGTCTGCATGAAATAAATAATTGTTACAGTAAATCGCTAAGTTGAATTGAAAATAGGACATATTCTAAAAATATTAAAAATAATCTTAAACTCTTATTTTATCTTTATGAGAGCAAAAACGAGAAATTCAAGTACATTTAAACTCCCGGAAAATTTATTCAAATTACAGAAAAATGATCGAAAATGTCATATTTTGTGAGTAGAAGTTCCTGAAAATATTACTAACTAATTCTCTAATTCACCTAAAGCTCGTATTTTCACTATAATTTCAGGAGAATTTAATAAAACTGCAGAAAATTTGACTAAAATGAATTGAAAATTACTCACGAAATTTAAAAAAAATCGCTGAAGATGTATGCAATTGCGGAAAATTCGATCAAAACATCAGAAGTTGCAACTGAAACAATACCAGAAGTTGCAGATATGTTTATTAAAATTCTGAGACTTGTCAGTAAGCTCGGAAAACTTTAGCAAAAGTGCAATGAAACTAAATGAAACCAAAACCGGTTGAAATTTCTTGATCACAGAAAAATATTCTAATAATTTTAATTATAGTAAATTTTAGTAGAAAATTAGCAGCAAATTTTGATTATTTTCTGTACAAATATCAGTAGAGTTACTGATTCTCGTGAAAAAATTTCTCAAACAATCTCATAATTTAGATTTTCGTTAAGTTTGGTAGAAAATTATAATTTTAATTCTTAATGTAATTTTTAAGAAAAAAGCTAAAATTTAAAATTCTCGTCTCAAATACCTCATCAGCAAAGACCTCAGAAAAAGTATTCACATAAGTAAGATTCAAGACTAATATTTAATATATGTATAAACTTAATTTTAATTCACATTTGCGTAATGGTAATTACAATAAAACATCGAATAACACTTTAAAACAGTTTTAAACTATACTTATTAAATCAAGATAATAATAATATGAGACCGACAACCCAAACATGCGGATACAAAAAACAAGAAAAAAACAGTAATTTGTTTTTAAAAACTTGACGCTTTTAATTAAAATGTGCCATGAATTTGTCAGCTCAAAAGAAACGCAAAAAATGCAGCAAATTATCCTCAAAACTTAATTAAAAGCAAAATAAATGATGCAATTTTTTATTTTATTGATTTTTTGATAGTTAGTCTGTTATATTTGACAGGATAAGTGAAATTTTGACAATAAATTAATAATTGTTGGCAGAACAATTGAAACTTTATACAGGACTAATTGAAATATTGAGAGTTGATCAACAAAATTTAACAGAATAATTGTCACATTTGCGAAATACTAGTAATATTGAAAGTAAACGATGATATTTTGACATTTTGACTGCCAGTCAATGATTTTTGAGAAGGTACGTGAAATTTTAAGATGCAATCACTGAATGTTGCAAAAGCAATTGAAAATTTGACAGTTGATCAATGAAATTTGATAGAATTGTCGACATTTTTACTGAAATATCTGAAAGATTGACAGTAAATTAATAATTGTTGACAAAAAAAATGGAATTTCATACAGACCTAATTGAAAAATTGACAGTGATCAATCAAATTTAACAGAATGATTGTCATATTTGCGAAATACTTGAAAAATTTTATAGTAAACGATGAAATTTTAACATTTTGACTGCTACTCAACGATATTTGAGAAAGTGCCTAAAATTTTGAGATGTAATCACTGAACGTTGCAAGAGCAATTCAAAATTTGACACAATTGTTGACATTTTTACTGTAATATCTGAAAGATTGACAGTAAACAATGAAATTTTAATAGAAATACTTTATATTTTCACAATTAGCTAATGATATTTGACAGAACAAGTGAAATTTTGATAGTTTGCAGAACAAATGCAATTTCACATAAAAATATTTAATAAATTGACAGTTGACCAACGAAATTATTAAACTTTGTACAGACATTTTAGGAAATTTATACTAAACAATTAAATTTTAACAGAAATAAACATCATTTTCATAGTTAGTTAGTTATATTTGATAGGATAAGTGAAATTTTGACTGAAAATTAATAATTGTTGACAGAACAAAGGAAATTTCATACAGAACTAATTGAAAAATTTACAGTTGATCAACAAATTTTAACAGAATAATTGTCATAATTGCGAAATACTAGAAAAATTGATAGTAAACGATGAAATTTTAATATTTTGACTGCTACTCAACGATATTTGAGAAAGTGCGTGAAATTTTGAGATGTAATCACTGAACGTTGCAAGAGCGATTCCAAATTTGACAGGATTGTTGAAATTTTTACTGAAATATCTAATTGATTGACAGTAAACCATAAAATTTTAATAGAAATACTTTATATTTTGACAGATAGCTAATGATATTTGACAGATAGCTAATGATATTTGACAGAACAAGTGAAATTTTGATAGTTTACAGAACAAATGCAATTTAACATATAAATAATTGATAAATTGACAGTTGGCCAACTAAAATTTTCAAATTTGTATAGACATTTTTGGAAATTGATACTAAACAATGAAATTTTAACAGAAATAAACATCAGTTTAAATAATAATTCATAGTTAGTCAGTTATATTTGACAGGATAAGTGAAATTTTGACAGTAAATTAATAATTGTTGACAGAACAATGGAAATTTCATACAGATCTAATTAAAAAATTGACAGTTGATCAATAAAATTTAACAGAATAATTGTCATAATTGCGAAATACTAGAAAAATTGATAGTAAACGATGACATTTTAATATTTTGACTGCTACTCAACGATATTTGAGAACGTGCGAGAAATTTTGAGATGTAATCATTGAATGTTGAAAGAGCAATCGAAACTTTGACAGTTGATCAATATAATTCGACCGAATTGTTGACATTTTTACTTAAATATCTGAAATTTTAACAGTAAACAATGAAATTTTAATAGAAATACTTTATATTTTGATAGTTAGCTAATGATATTTGACAGAACAAGTGAAATTTTGATAGTTTACAGAACAACTGCAAATTATCATATAAATAATTGATAAATTGACAGTTGACCAACGAAATTATTAAAAATTTTATAGAAATGTTTTGAATTTGATACTAAACAATGACATTTTAACAGAAATAAGCATCATTTTTATAGTTAGTCAGTTATATTTGACAGGATAAGTGATATTTTGACAGTAAATGAATAATTGTTGACAGAACAATAGAAATTTCATACAGAACTAATTGAAAAATTGACAGTTGATCAAAAAAATTTAGCAGAATAAATGCCACAATTGCGAAATACTAGAAAGATTGATAGTAAATGATAAAATTTAAACATTTTGACTGCTACTCAAGGACATTTGAGAAGCTGCGTGAAATTTTGAGATGTAATCACTGAATATTGCCAAAACAATTGAAAATTTGACCTTTGATCAATGACAATAACATTTTTACTGAAATATCTGAAAGATTGACAGTAAACAAGGAAATTTTAATAGAAATACTTTATATTTTGACAGTTAGCTAATAATATTTGACAGAACAAGTGAAATTTTGATAGTTGATAAAACAATTGCAATTTATCATATACATAATTGATAAATTGGCAGTTGACCAACGAAATAATTGAAATTATTACAAATATTTTTGAAAATTGATACTAAACAATGGAATTTTAACAGAAATAAATATCATTTTGATAGTTGGTCAGTTATATTTGACAGGATAAGTGAAATTTTGACAGTAAATTAATAATTGTTGACTGAATAATTGAAATTTCGTACAGGACTAATTGAAAAATTGACATTTGATCAATAAAATTTAACAGAATAAATGTCACAATTGCGAAATACTAAAAATATTGATAGTAAATGATAAACTTTAAACATTTTGACTAGTACTTAAGGACATTTGAGAAGCTGCGTGAAATTTTGAGATGTAATCACTGAATATTGGCAAAGCAATTGAAAATTTGACCATTGATCAATGAAATTTCACAGAATTATTGACATTTTTACTGAAATATCTGAAATTTTAACAGTAAACAATGAAATTTTAATAGAAATACTTTATACACTTCTGGCGTACATTATGGGGTACCCATGGCTTGTCTTGAGTGCGCAACTGTATTCCGATAATGTTAAAATATGTAGTTTTAACAGAATCAGAGATAGATTTTCTATATTGTTTAAAGATGTATTCACTACAGATGTAACAAAATACATATGGATTATTTTAATAACATCTCCGAGCCATATTATTATCGAAAGTTTTTAGGCAAAGTATTTATTAGTCAAGCAGAAGTTCAAAATTTGGGCCTACTGCTTAAGCAGGTGTTTTAAAAATATTTCTAAAACTGGAGCTGCTACAAAAATTAAGTCACATTGACAATTAGCACGTTGAAATGAAAGAAAAACGTTAAAAAATCCAAGGAAAAACAAGTTTGTTGGGCAGTATAATCTATATCATTATACGATTGATCAATATGAACTAATGAGTACAGCAATCGACACCTTAAATTAAACAAAAGATAAATATAAGCGTTTAGTTTCTCATTGAAAATAAGTATTCTGTAGCAATCTCTATTAATTACGTTAGAAAATAACAATATGTGTGATAATGATACGTTTCAGCGGAGCAAAACATAGCGATTATAAGCCACATTAATAACATATGACTGCAGCAGCAGAATTTTTTTATCAACATACTTAAGTAACGTAGCTATTTATTAAAAATTCCAGTGAAACGGTATAACTCGTACAATCACGTCCACTAATTGTCCATTCACGTGCACGTATGGAGTTCTTAATCCATTCCAGTACCTGTGCTGGTGATATACTTCGAATAACGCAATTTCGCATGTGTTGCTAAGGCCGAGCGGCTGGCCGAGCTTATCACCAAAATTCAGCCACGCCGGAGAACAATGCGTGTCCAAAAAAAAAAACGTGACCCTCGGCGAAGAGATAATGGGAATGGCGAGCGGAACGGAATTTCAAGACCGCAAAAAACCGATACAGAAATATGGATCCACGTCCTTTATGCTGTGAAGTTTACGGGATTAGCAATTTCGTGTGCAGGCCAAGTCGGGCAGTTTATTATCCGCGTTAACTCGTTTCTACACACACTTCGTTGTGTAACGTTTTCCTTGCCGGGTTTTTCTCGTTTTCTACGTCCCTCCACCGGGACATTCCACGGCGAGTTTCGCAGCGGCTGGCGTTTCGCAACGAAGGATGTGCCGAGGAATGGGAAGCGTCGGGGCTGGCAATTAACGAAAACGGCCGAGATGATTTGGATCTATTATATGTATAAAAGTGAAATGAGGAAGCCGTTTGCTCAACTCCATTATCCGGCGGTGTGCCGCTCGAATGCACCCGGGGCACGCTTTTTGTTCTATTTGCCTCCTCGAACACGTTCGCAGCCCAGCTAACCAGGTCACGGAAAACAGAAACCATAAGGCACAGCGGAGATTTCTTCGAAATTTTAATTCTACGGTCAAGGTGTTGATGTGCAACGAAAAACCTTGTTAAGTAACGAGCTCAACATTTTGGCATCAAACGAAAATCCTGGATGACAGATGAGATTCTGCAATTAATGGAAAGGAGAAGACGCTTCAAGGACACAGATAACATACAGTATAATAGAACACACAAAATAATTAGGCTAAAGATAAGAGAAGCAAAAGAAAAGGAAACGAAGTATTGACAAGTATAGGTTAGCGATTACTGAAATTTCTGAAAATTTATTATTTGAAAATTTAATATTAGATTCGTGTACAGTACACCTGCAACTAATTCTCCTAAAAATTTGACAAAGTTTCAGTAATAAATAAGGGAGAAAATCAAACACTTAACTTTCTGCATTGACAAGTATGGGTTAGCTATTACTGAAATTTCTGAAAGTTTATTATTTGCAAATTTGCTATTAGATTCGTATACAGTGCACCGGAAACTAATTCTCCTGAAAATTTGACAAAGTATCAGTATTGAATAAGAGAGAAAATCAAACTCTTAACTTTCTGCATTGTCAAGTATGGATTAGCTATTAGTGAAATTTCTGAAAGTTTATTATTTGCAAATTTGATATTAGATTCGTATACAGTACACCTGAAACTATTTCTCCTGAAAATTTGACAAAGTTTCATTATTAAATAAGGGAGAATATTAAACACTTAATTTTCTGCATTCACAAGTATGGGTTAGCTATTACTGAAATTTATGAAAATTTATTATTTGCAAATTTGATATTAGATTTGTATACAGTACACCTGAAACTAATTCTGCTGAAAATTTGACAAAGTTTCAGTATTAACTAAGAAAGAAAATCAGACTCTTAACTCTCTGCATTCACAAGTATGGATCAGCTATTACTGAAATTTCTGCAAATTTATTATTTGCAAATTTGATATTAGATTTGTATATAGTACACCTAAAACTAATTCTCCTGAAAATTTGACAAAGTTTCAGTATTAAATAAGGGAAAATATCAAACACTTAACTTTCTGCATTGACAAGTATGGGTTAGCTATTACTGAAATTTCTGAAAATTTATTATTTAAAAAATTGATATTAGATCCGTATACAGTACACCTGAAACTAATTCTCCTGAAAATTTGACAAAGTTTCAGTATTAAATAAGGGAGAAAATCAAACACTTAACTTTCTGCATTGACAAGTATGGGTTAACCATTATTGAAATTTCTGAAAGTTTAATATTTGCAAATTTGGTATTAGATCCGTGTACAGTACACTTGAAACTAAATCTCCTGAATATTTGACAAAGTTTCAGTATTAACTAAGGAAGAAAATCAAACACTTAACTTTCTGCATTGACAAGTATGGGTTAGCTATTACTCAAATTTCTGAAAATTTAGTATGTGCAAATTTGGTATTAGATTCGTGTACAGTACACCTGAAACTAATTCTCCTGAAAATTTGATAACGTTTCAGTATTCAATAAGAGAGAAAATCAAACACTTAACTTTCTGCACTGACAAGTATGGGTTAGCTATTACTGAAATTTCTGAAAGTTTATTATTTAAAATTTTGATATTAGATTCGTGTACAGTATCCATGAACCTAATTTTCCTGAAAATTTGACAAACTTTCAGTAATAAATAAGGAAGAAAATCAAACACTTAACTTTCTGCATTGATAAGTATGGGTTAGCTATTACTGAAATTTCTGAAAATTTATTATTTGCAAATTTGATATTAGATTCGTATACAGTACACCTGTAACTAATTCTCCTGAAAATTTGACAAAGTTTCAGTATTAAGTAAGCGAGAAAATTAAACACTTGCACATATTAGATTCGTATACTGTACACCTGAAACTAATTCGCCTCAAAATTTAACAAAGTTTCCGTATTAAATAAGGGAGAAAATCAAACACCTAACTTTCTGCATTGACAAGTATGGGTTAACTATTATTGAAATTTCTGAAAATTTATTATTTGAAAATTTGATATTAGATTTGTATACAGTACACCTGAAACTAATGCTAATGAAAATTTGACAAAGTATCAGTATTAAATAAGGAGAATAATAAACACTTAACTTTCTGCATTGACAAGTGTGGGTTAGCTATTACTAAAATTTCTGAAAGTTTATTATTTGCAAATTTGATATTAGATTCGTGTACAGTACACCTAAAACTAATTCTCCTGAAAATTTGACAAAGTATCAGTATTAAATAAGCGAGAAAATTAAACACTTTACTTTCTGCATTGACAAGTATGGGTTAGGTATTACTGAAATTTCTGAAAATTTAATATTTGCAAATTTGCTATTAGATTCATATACAGTACACCTGAAACTAATCCTCCTGAAAATTTGACAAAGTTTCAGTATTAAATAAGGGAGAAAATCAAACACTTAACTTTCTGCATTGCCAAGTATGGGTTAGCTATTACTGAAATTTCTGAAAATTTATTATTTCAAAATTTGATATAAGATTCGTATACAGTACACCTAAAACTAATTCTCCTGAAAATTTGACAAAGTTTCAGTATTAAATAAGGGAGAAAATCAAACACTCAACTTTCTGCACTGATATGCTATTACTGAAATATCTGAAAATTTATTATTTTCAAATTTGGTATTAGATTCGTGTACAGTACACCTAAAACTAATTCTCCTGAATATTTGACAAAGTATCAGTATTAAATAAGCGAGAAAATTAAACACTTTACTTTCTGCATTGACAAGTATGGGTTAGCTATTACTGAAATTTCTGAAAATTTATTATATGCAAATTTGGTATTAGATTCGTGTACAGTACACCTAAAACTAATTCTCCTGAAAATTTGACAAAGTTTCAGTATTAAATAAGGGAGAAAATCAAACGTTTAACTTTCTGCATTGACAAGTATGGGATAGCTATTACTGAAATTTCTGAAAATTTATTATTTGCAAATTTGATATTATATTTGTATACAGTACACCTGAAACTTATTCTCCTGAAAATTTGATAATGTTTCAGTAATAAATAAGGGAGAAAATCAAACACTCAACTTTCTGCATTGACAAGTATGAGTTAGCTATTACTGAAATTTCGGAAAATTTATTATTTGCAAATATGATATTAGATTCGTATACAGTACACCTGGAACTAATACTCCTGAAAATTTGACAAAGTTTCAGTGTTCATTAAGGGAGAAAATCAAACGTTTAACTTTCTGCATTGACAAGTATCGGTTAGCTATTACTGAAATTTCTGGAAATTTATTATTCGAAAATTTGATATTAGATTCGTGTACAGTACAGCTGAAACTAATTCTTCTGAAAGTTTGACAAAGAATCAGTATTAATTAAGCGAGAAAATTAAACACTTAACTTTCTGCATTGACAAGTATGGGTTAGGTATTACTGAAATTTCTGAATTTTTTTTATTCGATAATTTGATATTAGATTCTTATACAGTACACCTGAAACTAATTCTACTGAAAATATGACAAAGTTTCAGTATTAAATAAGGGAGAAAATCAAACTCTTAACTTTCTGCATTGACAAGTATGGGTTAACTAATTCTGAAATTTCTGAAAATTTATTATTTTCAAATTTGATATTAGATTCGTACACAGTATACCTGAAACTAATACTCCTGAAAATTTGACAAAGTTTCAGTATTAAATAAGGGAGAAAATCAAACACTTAACTTTCTGCATTGACAAGTATGGGTTAGCTATTGCTGAAATTTCTGTCAATGTATTATTTGCATATTTGATATTAGTTTCGTATACAGTACAGCTGAAACTAATTCTCCTGAAAATTTGACAAAATATCATTATTAAATAAGCAAGAAAATTAAACACTTAACTTTCTGCAATGACAAGTATGGATTAACTATTACTGAATTTTCTGAAAGTTTATTATTTGCAAATTTGATATTAGTTTCGTATGAACTTCACCTGAAACTAATTCTACTGAAAATTTGATAAAGTTTCAGTATTAAATAAGGGAGAAAATCAATCACTTAACTTTCTGCATTGACAAGTATGTGTTAGCTATTACTGAAATTTCTGAAAGTTTATTATTTTCAAATTTGATATTAGATTCGTAGACAGTACACTTGAAACTAATTTTCCGGAAAATTTGACAAAGTATCAGTATTAAATAAGCGAGAAAATTAAACACTTAACTTTCTGCATTGACAAGTATGGGTTAGCTATTACTGAAATATCTGAAAATTTATTAATTGCAATTTTGATATTAGATTTGTATACAGTGCACCTTAAACTAAATTTCTGAAAATTTATTATTTGCAAATTTGATATTAGATTCGTATACAGTACACCTGAAACTAATTCTCCTGAAAATGTGATAAAGTTTCAGTATTAAATTAGGAATAAAATCAAACACTTAACGTTCTCCATTGACAAGTATGGGTTAACTATTACTGAAATATCTAAAAATTTATTATTTTCAAATTTAATATTAGATTCGTATAGAGTACACCTAAAACTAGTTCTCCTAAAAATTTGACAATGTTCCAGTATTCGATAAGGGAGAAAATCAAACGTTTAACTTTCTGCATTGACAAGTATGGGTTAGCTATAACTGAAATTTTTGAAAATTTATTATTTGAAAATTTGATATAAGATTCGTATACAGTACACCTGAAACTAATTCTACTAAAAATGTGACAAAGTTTCAGTATTAAATAAGGGAGAAAATCAAACACTTAACTTTCTGCATTGACAAGTATGGGTTAGTTATTATTAAAATTCCTGAAAATTTATTATTTGCAAACGTGCTATTAGATTCGTGTACAATACATCTGAAACTAATTCTCCTGAAAATTTAACAACGTATCAGTATTAAATAAGGGAGAAAATCAAACACTTAACTTTCTGCATTGACAAGTATGGGTTAGCTATTGCTGAAATTTCTGTCAATAAATTATTTGCACATTTGATATTAGATTTGTATACAATACATCTGAAACTAATTCTTCGGAAAGTTTGACAAAGTTTCAGTATTAAATAAGGGAGAAAATCAAACACTTATTCTGCATTGACAACTATGGGTTAGCTATTAGTGAAATTTCTGAAAATTTATTATTTTTAAATTTGATATTAGATTCGTATACAGTACACCTGAAACTAATTCTCCTGAAAATTTGACAAAGTTTCAGTATTAAATAAGGGAGAAAATCAAACACTTAACTTTCTGCATTGACAAGTATGGGTTAGCTATTACTGAAATTTTTGAAAATTTATAATTTGTAAATTTGGTATTAGATTTGTGTCCCTGAAGCTGTGGATGTGTTTATAGGTACCACTATAGTATACGTCCCAGTTTCTTCTCGGTAGTTTTCCTTGCCCTGTCCATCTCATTTCCTGTAGGCCCACAAGGTCCATTTTGTATTTCTCGAGCTCTCCAATGGTTGTCTGCAAGGCACCTACTTGGTACAACGTTCTCACATTCCATGTTCCGAAATTCATATCCTTTGTCGTTTGCTGAGTTCGTTTCGTTTTAGGTCAGGTCCGAGGGTTGTCTAAGGTATTCGCAATACCTTAGTTTGTTGGTGTTTGTTTTATGGGGAGAGGTTGTTAGCCTTTCGCCCAACCCTTTTCGGAGGGCCATTTCTCCCGCTCTCGTTAGCCCTAAGCCGGCTTTCTAAATGGATTGGTTACCACTTTTCCAGCCAGGTTGCTCAGGTTTTCAGGGTTCCCCGCGAGGAGGTGAGAGTCGGAATTAGGTAGGAGAGGCTATGCGACGACACTCTTCCCGTGTCGTCATGTGGTACGCATGCACTACCTCGTTAGAACCCCAATAAAAAATTAATTATTGCAGGTAAAAGCAAAATACCAGAACATCAGTTTGGTTACGGAGATTCTCATTCAACTGCAGATCAATTCCATAGAATAACAGACGTAATTGAAAAATCATTGGAAGAAAGAAAGGTATGCTCTACTGTCTCCGAACTTCGAACTTTCGAAATTTGATGTCCAATTCTTCTTTTTTTCTTTTTGGAAAAATATTTGGGCATTACATTGGACGCTAAGCTACGCTGGAGAGCTTATGCCAAAAAGAAAAAAAAAGAAGAATTCGACATCAAATTTCGAAAAATGTATTGGCTGCTTGGTCGGAATTCCACCCTATAAATCTATAATAAAATACTTCTGTATAAACAAATTCTTAAGTCCGTATGGACATATGGCATCCAGCTGTGTTCCAGACAACTGTGTTCCACAAAATATATGTTTCGAAGTAATTCTTGAGTTACGTAAAGAAATTTTGTAGCAATGCCAATGAGAAGGTGACGTTCTCCAAAACTTGCAACCTTTGAAAAAAAGCATCTCCGCCAATAATTCCCCTCGCAATTAGACTTTCACGCGATTATAGCAGTCCGCTGAATAATTAATCAGCCACGGAGGAGTTTCTCAATCTTCGCCTTCGCCGATGGGCACCTAGGAGTTGGAGGTGATCGACGGCAGACGTCGACGCGGCGGTAAATCAGCACCAATTAGACGGTGACGCAAGCTGGTGATTGGCGCAGTTGCGAGACGGAGGCTCGTAATTTTTTCTGCAAACCTCTCAATTGTGAACCGGCTAAACGCCGCCGCTGAAGCGTGCGGTTGCGCCGAAAATGATCGATTGTGAAGTGTGCCAGTTTTTAAAATTGCGAGATCGTCGAGAGTGTGTGCCATTCGATTTGCCACGAAAGCCCAATGAATTTCAATTCTGCTCGGAAATCAATGCCTGTTACGTAATAAGACTTTCTGGGGCGCAGATGTTCACGCCTGCACATCCCAATAAACATAAAAGTCTGGCCGAGAAATGGGCCAGCACAGGCCATTGCTCGTTTAAAGTCCATTGGGGTAAAGACACAAATCATCAAATCAATAGGTATAGTGTTTTTACTTGAAATTGAAAATCTACCTACGAAGGGTGTTTATTACGCTCCATTGTGCGAACGGAATTTTAAGACGGGTAATGGGAAGAGAACAGAGTCCAGAGCCGGCATCAGAAAATACAGATTCAGTGCCCCGTAGAAAATTAACATTAGTGATTCATTATCATTAAATTGTACTTTTCATGGTATTTTTAAGTGTACATATATTTAATTGTGTTTTACAAATGTAGTTATAATTTCATAGAAAATTTATATACAGTATGATTCGCGAAACAAATAACTTAAGTTACCCATAACATTATTGACTTGCTCATTGCGTTAAAAAATTAACGACGTTAACATCAGTTAATTTTTTCATGAATCGTAATGTAACAAGCAAATACTATGCCGCACAACTAGATTCATGACTATCACTTTCACTTTGAACATTAATAATTAGATTTGGTACACTAAGCGTCCTATAAGCGTTTTCAATTTTAATCACATGATCGATGTAGTTTTTCCCAATGGTACTTGAAATGCTGTTGCATTCTCGCTGAACAACATGAATTGTTTCTTCACTCATTTTGGGATGTGCATTATTTTACCGCAAATTTATTTTTAAAGTTGGCCGTATCAGCTCAATTGGATTGAAGATACAGTAATAAGGTGGAAGGCGCAACACTTGGTGACCAAATTCTTCTGCCATCTTATCAACCACATACGTTTGTTTGAAATTTTGTTTTTTATAAGTTCTAATAATGTTGTTTTCTTTGCACTTAGGGGAATAACAATACCATTTTGAATGCAAAAATCCGCAATATCGCCTTTCTTGGAAGCGACGGTTGGGATTTTATTAATTTTCTTTGAGTGGTAAGTTGCATTATCCATTACGATTATTGGGTATGTTGGGCAATAATTGATTGCGAAACCAATTTTCAAATAATTCGGCGTTCATATCCTGATGATAGTCTAACGAGCTTGATGCAATATTCTTGGCTGATAAGAGCAAACTATTTGACACAAAACCTGCGTCTCCTCCTGCATGAAGAATAACAATTCTTTTTCCTCTATTGCACCGTGCTCTAAGGTGACACTTATTTGTATTATCGACCCATCCCTTGGAAACGACGTCGTGAGTATCGAACCATGTTTCATCCAAATAAATTATCGATCTCCCTCCATTACTATATTCGTTTATTTTAGATAAATATTCTAATCGCTCTTTTTGCAATCTCGGCGATTCCATGATGTCAATTCGTTTGTCTAAAGTTATATACTTAAAACCCTGACTAAGTAGGTATTTATACAAAGTAGTTTTCTTATATGGAAAATCATTTGCAAGACATTCCAAAATAAATTGGACCGTGGGAACGTTATCTGATTTATAAGAATTGTAAATTATATTTTTGAACCTCTTGGCGATGGTACGTCTATTTCGGTAAATTTGGAACTTATTCTTCTTTTCCTTTCTAACGGTCCTTTAGTAATTATTCTCCAAACCGTTGAATATGATATTCCTGTCAGAATGATAATTCTTTGCAGTGGAGATGCATGATTCTCGCTTATAACGGTGTTATAAATATTTACGACTATCCTTTTAGTATCAGTTAAAAGTTATCATGCTTTATTAATCCCTGATTTTCATTTTCGATAGTTGATATGTCCATTTGATAATTGTTGTTTTGAAATTTATCAAAATCAATTTAAGAACAGCTTCCCTCTGTAGGCTGTCGAATGGATTCTTCAACAAAACTTTCGGAATGGCTTCTTCCCTCACATAATTGAAATAGATCGTCCTACCGAGTGTCATTATAAATTGATGAAATAATTGTTGCAGTTTCACTTAACGACGTTTTCATCTTAATAAACTCTACCTTTTCACAAGTTTATAAATGATAATATGCACAAGTATGTAAAATGAGTACTGTTGCAATGTAAAGGTTAACACCGACTGAAAGACAGATGTAGACTATTTGAGAAAAAGACTATTTGAAGCAGCCTTAACTGATTGTCTACCTGGACTGCATATTCGTCCAGCAATTAAGGTATGGGCATGGGCGAATGTATAATCCTTTTAAATCCGTTTCCTAGGTGACGGCTCTTAATTATCTACTGGCGTCTGTAGTCTTGTAATTATATCAAATTGTAAAATTGTAAAAAGAATTACGTCCGCCGACTCATAAAAAACGATGTAGATAGTTGTAAAATTATTGAATTCAATTTAATTAATAAATCATTTTTATATTATGATCATAGTGATATAATTCTGTATATATCGAAGAGAAAACAATTAAGGAGCATTTTCTTCGAAAGTAAATTATTTGGTTACGTTCCTGGATGCCCGCCTCTTCGCAGCACGCCATACAATGGAGAACCCTTGACCGTAATAAACCCTCATTGCAGGTACATTTTCAATTTCAAGTGAAAACACTATTACTTTATAGACTTTCGTATAATTATATTATACGAAATAATATAATTTTATAATAATGTATAATATAAGTACAGTTATGCTCACATAAATCTAGTACAAAAAATTTGACATTGCTATATAAAATTGCTATTGTAACCTAATTTCTTGTACTAGATTTATGTGAGCATGGCTGTACACACTTATATAATATCTATATTATATAGATCTTAGACATTATCTCCATATGGATTATGCTTCCTTCACACTGCAAACATAATTATTATTTTGTGTTTGTTTTAGGCGGACCAAAGGCAATGTAAACGTCCATCACCCTTCCAGAAACATATAAAATGTTTCAGCATAAAACCCACGCAGATAAAGCAGGGTTCATAAAGCGAACAGTGCGAGGCCTAATCTTATAAAAAGTTGTAAACTTCTTGACACAACACGGCAATAACGACCGCTGCAAACTTTTTTACGGCCCATGAATTCCTGGGGAACTTGTTGCGGCACTTCGGGCATGTATTTCCTTCGTTTATCACGTTTTCGGCTCACCCCAACCTTCAAATATATTCGAGATCACATACAATATGGTAGTTAGCAGACGATCGATGCACAATTAATAATAGTAAAAAATTACGAATGCTGATGTATAATTATCGGATTGATGAGGCTGATACACGATGAAACTCCATGTTAATATATATAATAAAACACAATTGGTGTGAGTTTCACAAAATGTTTAATGTTGTACGACAATTGTTTCGCCACACAGTGGCTTCATCATGCAGATGAAAACTGCCTGAAGAGTTTTCATCTGCCCGAGAAGCCACTGTGTGGTGAAACAATTGTTGCAGTACAACAAAAAATATTTTGTGAAACTCACATCAATTGTGTTTTATTTATAAATGTATATTTTTTCGAGTGAAAAATGTTTAATTTCAAATGTCTGAAAGTTAAGCACTGATTGGAAGTAATACTTGTATCAAAACTTATATGTGTCTCAATATAATTGTATTTTCTTACTCTCAGTGCCCTTTCTTTGTTTTGAAAGTTGTAGTTAATAGAGGTCCAATTAAAGCCAAAGGTCTGTTGCTTGCCTGCATCAGAGTACCAGATCCCTTGCATGGTATTCGAACCGAAGACTCTTTACCGCGCTGCTGTCGACGAAGTCCCCTATGGGGATTTTGTGTCTCCTCTGGGAAAAGCTGATATATCAGGCAGATGACAACTGATGCATCTGCCTCATAAAGCCACTGTGTGGCGAAAGAATTGTCGTAGTACAACATTAAACAGTTTGTGAAACTTCCACCAATTGTGTTTTATTTATATATGATATGTAATTAATTTTCAACAATCTATATATATATATATATATATATATATATATATATATATACAGGGTGAGTTTTTTCGGATGTTTAGTATGGGGATCTCGGAAACTAGCGGATATAGAGGGACGATTAAATGGGGAAAGACTTGCAGTTTTACAAGCTCAATTTCATGAGCTTTTTGTTTTTTGGAAAAATTGCATGGCTAACTAGATATCTCGAAAAAATATATTTTTTGTTATTTTGTTTTTGTACTTTAATGAAAACACAGCCTTCTTAGTTAAACATTAAAATGGAACAGCGTATGTGATTTTTATGGAAAGTGAAAAATAAAGAGATTAGAATGTAGTTTGTTATTTTTGGAGTTTGTTAATTACGCGTACTTTGCCTTAATCTAAATTACAATCTTAATATAAAAATAAATCTAGTTGTGGTACATAACAATAAGTATTAATATTAATTAATTTACTTTTTAACATTATTAATAATTACTAATATTTAATTTGCTCAATAGTATTATTATTAATAATTGTTATCAGGAGTATTAAAAACTAGTATCAACATGTTTTTGCATTATTATGAAATAGTTAATTGTAATAAAATAATAAACAATTTTCGATCAAATTCTCGCTATAGAGCAAGATGAAAGTGATTTATTTTTCACCACGTCCTCCTACACTTTATTCGTTCAATTAATCACAACCGACGACATCCAATACTCTTACACTTCTCTTCACATATAAGCGCCAAGCCACAACTTCCCACATCCGATATCCTCATTTTGTGCCCCCTTTTAATGAGAGAGTGTCCTGGCAACTTTGCTGCTTTCCTGCACAATCCACAATTTCCTGTCGCTTTTCTAGCTCGCCCATTAAACTGCAGGATAATGAAGTTTCTTAAAGGAAAACTTTACCAATTAGAGAGATACGCAATGTGAAAAAAAAAACGTGCACGAAAAAGGCCAGATGTGTTTAATAATGATATATTTATAATTAGGGAAATAATAATGCTGATAATAATAATCACTGTTAATTAATTCTCTTGGAAATCAAAGAGGTTTACAGATTTTATGCGTAGGAAATAATGTGATTTTATGATTTAATTTTCACGTGACGTAAAACGTTCCATTATGATCGTTATTAGTCATAGCAAACAAATTAACATATAATTGCAGTAATAATGTTATACATCAATGATTTTAGTTTCATATATGACAGAACGCTTCCTGGGGGCGTAAATTAGCCATAGATGCGGAATTCGCCCTTTCTTGAACAAACATAAAAATAATCCGTGGCAAATATTGCAAATCATACGCATAATTAATTAATTCCACGTGCACACAAAATCCGCGCAACAATATATGTAATTAGTAAACAACATAAAATTAAAAAAAACATTTACACACAAAATCCACGCAACAATATATTTAATTTGTAAACGACATAAAATAAAAAAACCGCCATCAATTTCAAATTAAAATTCTGCCCCTGGACATGATATGTGACTGAATTTATATTTCATATTTAATTCCCGTTATAACAAATGATTTATAAAGTCCGAGTTTAATTTTTAAAGCGAACAATGCGATGGAATACGCGCGCATGAAGTTGTACAAAGCCGTAATTGTTCGCAATTTTCTAGTACTGGTTTCGCGAATTTTAAGTGCAGCCCGACGAGTTTTTTATCCGCGCTCATTAACCCTGACCTACAATATGCAAATTAGGTACGAGTGAACTTGCTCGCTTGGATGCGTGGCTGATTAATTGCCGCTTTGTTTGTGCGGACGCCCGAAAATTCCGACCGCAGATCAAATTATATTCATAACAAGGTAAATGATTGTATGCAGATTTCGAGCACTACATTAAAATGTAACGAATTGTGCAGACAATGTGTTACATAATACGCAAGCTATATAATAAAATAGTGCAGTACTGAGACCATCAAAGTTATTTGTAACTCAACAATATGAAATGTGTCCTTGAACTAGTCTGCTAATAATAACTTTGACTTGCACTAAGCAGCTGGCACCATTCGACGTTGGGACCTCATTAACGGTGTTCTGGTGTTGCGAATTTATAGCGTAACAAGTTCTAACACAATATACCTACACACGTACACAAAACATTGAATACTTATGTCTAACTTAATGACTTATGACTTATGTTAAACTTCTGGCTGATAGCACTCACACATTATACTTATTATTTTTATTATTATAATTGAAGGGGGCTGACCTTTTGACGGTGCATTTTGAAAAACTAATTGGGGCTTGAACATTTTGCTGTGAGCACGAGACATTTTAGCAGCTCCACTTTTATATGGCATTCGGCTCTCGCTGAGGGGAATATTAGATTAGTTCCATTTCACTCCGAATATGATGCCTCTATAGCATATTGCAATAAATTGGATAGTGGAGTTTTATTATTGCTTTAGAAGTCGTCACTTCACTGCACTTGGAAATAAATAGATTAAATCAAGAAGAAAAAATCAAACTGCCATAAAGTTGATTCTTTTGTCGCATAATGAAATTTTCATTCCTGTTAAAATAAACGTGGCAGATACTAATCAAGAAGAGGACACAAGTTATAATTACAAAAATTGGATTATCTTGACATTTCGTATGATTATGTTTTCTAAATTAGAACATAATGTAAAAGAAATAAATTTTGATTATTCGAGTTGCTCCAAATGACCTCACAGGCACACGCCTAAACTAATTGGACCCTCCCGATTCCAATGAGCACACATTCAGCCTCCTAGCCCCAGCGGTTCTCGAGATATCCGCCCTCAAAGTTGGGAAATTGAAAAAATAGCAAAAAAGGGCTGATAAAATTAAACTTCTAAACGAACGGTGCAATCTCGATGCCGATAGTCTCAGTCGATTCAGAGGAGTCATGCGGTTCATACCAGACCACACTTGACATACTTACGAAAACGTTGTAATTTTCGAAATTTTCGAAAATGTCGTGTTTTTGAAATCTTGATGAAATTCCATTTCGGGAACGCCTCAACCGATTCGGACGAAATTTTGAGGGGGGTCATAGAGGGCCCAAATACAAGCACAATGAGAAATAGTGGGCCCCCGTAGGCGATCGCGCTTGTACTGGGGGGCCTTAAGAAGAGAGAAATATTTTTCAGAAAAACGTACTTTTTTCACGAAAAGCGAGATAACTCGGGGTGTTGTGGGTATACGAGAATGGACGAGAGCTCAAAATATGCGCCATATATGGGGCTAAGTCCCCACAGAATGATTTGAAAATGTGCCGCTTCGTAGAGCACCCAGTTGGCAAAACGTAAAATCGACGATTTTCCGATCAAATCGACTAAAAGAAAAATCCGAAAAATCGCGATTTTTCGAGTTGCTCCAAATGATCTTAGAGGTACATGCCTAAACTAATTGGACCCTCCCGATTCCAATGAGCACACATTCAGTCTCCCAGCCCCAGCAGTTCTCGAGATATCCGCCCTCAAAGTTGGGAAATTTAAAAAAAAAGCAAAAAAGGGCTGATAGAATTAAACTTCTAAACGAACGGTCCAATCTCCATGCCGATAGTCTCATTCGATTCAGGGGAGTCATACAGTTCATACCAGACCACACTTGATATACTTACGAAGACGTTTTATTTTTAGAAATTTTCAAAAATATCGCGTTTTTTGCCATCTCGATGAAATTACATTTCGAGAACGCCTCAACCGATTCCAACGAAATTTTGAGGGGTCATAGAGGGCCCAAATACAAGCACAAGGAGCCATAGTGCCCAGGGCCGCGCCGCCCTTCGGCGGCGCCTGTGTGCACGACCTATAAAGCGCCTCTATAATTTTTGAAAATAGAGAAAATCCAGGTAGAGGCAATTACAAATATAAAAGTCGTATAACATAACATAACATAACATAACATAAATTTCTTATTAAACATGTTTACAAAATGGTCATCATAATAATAAAACACAAATTAAAAAACAAATTAAATTATTTCTACTCTTCTCGTTTTTCTAGTTGCGAAATCCATAATAATATTATGTATATCTATGCGCTCTAATATGCTATCTTCTATAGATATTGTAGCCAAATGTGACAATCTTTCCTGGCTCATTGTTGAGCGCAGGTAATTTTTTATTAACTTCAATTTCGAAAATGATCTTTCTGCGCTCGCTACCGTAACTGGCATTGTTAATAAAATTCGTAGAGCTATTGTGATATTAGGGCATACTGCTGTCAAATTATTTAAAAATATAAATTCTAGTATTTTAACCACATCATTGTCCATTTTTTTAAAAAGGGACTGACATGATAGAACTTCCTCACACA
Source organism: Othius punctulatus (assembly GCA_951805005.1). Lineage (NCBI taxonomy): Eukaryota > Metazoa > Arthropoda > Insecta > Coleoptera > Staphylinidae > Othius > Othius punctulatus. The sequence goes on from OX638145.1 coordinate 12,766,074, forward strand.
AATCGTCGGCATCTATATCGGATGAATTATTGGCAGACAGTTTTTCCTGCAAACGAGTGCAGTTTATGATTAACTGGTTTTAATCTTGTATATCGCTTAGTTTAAATAAAAAATAAAACACGTCATTATGAGTATTCAATAATTCAAATCTTTCATCCACCGAGGATAAAGCCTGATCTAAAATATAAAAAAATACATTGACTTTGAACGCTATTTTCGTGTCCATTACAGGCTGATCTTCGTGTTCATAATCAAATTGTTTTGGAGTTTTACGCCGTCTTAGCGGTCTGGATATTTCGAATTCAATGTCTATACCTAATTTTTCCGCAGTTTTTTTGGCATTATTTACAATATTATCAAAGTTATCATCATTGCGAAATTCTTTTAAAAATGTCTTTAAATTAGGTAAAGCATCTAAAGCAACTTGCATAATCATATTTGTTGATTGAAGGATTTTACTTACAAAATTTTTTTTTTTTCAGTACGTCTGGCCAAACATATATTGAGCAAATAAACGTAAATGAAGATATTTTTTCTGTCAGACATTTAGCGTCATACTTTGATTTTTGTTCTATGGATTCATTTGCCATTTCGCATAAAGCATCATAAATTTCTGGCAAATTAATAAATAAAGGTTTTATGGCATCTATTCTACTGGACCATCTTGTTTCGGACAGCGGTTTTAAAGTTAGGTTCCCAATGTATTTTTTTAATAAATCCCATCTCTTCGTGGAGGCTGAAAAATATTTGTATAATTCCTGCACTGTACTGAAAAAACCGGTTGTGTGATAATTTAAATTAGCTGCGTCGTTTGCTATTAAATTTAAACTGTGAGTAGCGCAGGGTACATAAAATGCACGGGGGTTTATATCTAGCAATCTTTTTTGGAGACCATTGTTTTTGCCGCGCATATTAGAGCCATTATCATAACCTTGTCCCCTTAAATTGTTTATATCTAAATTATTATTTTCTAATTCTCCCGTTATGAATGACGTTAAGCCAGCGCCAGTTGTGTCTATAATTGGGCAAAAAGCTAAAAAGTGCTCTCTTATTTCTAACTCTCTCGAATTTATATTAAAATAAACAAATCTAATTATTACACTAATTTGCTCTACATGTGCAACGTCGGGAGTACAATCTAGTATGATCGAAAAATATTTATTGTCCCTACATAAATTCAAAATGTAATTATTAATTTGGGTAGCGAGTATAGTTATAATTTCGTTTTGAATTTTATCTCCAAGATAAGTAGGCATATTCTTAAATTCCGAATCATTGGTTGTGCGGCGTATATGTTCCATCATCGTAGGATCGAATTTTCCCAACATTTCAATGAATTTTAGCCATTATTACGGTCGAATAATTTGCTGCTCTGGCCGCGAAACGCCATGTTTTGGGTACTCAAAAATTGTACCGCATATATTATTTTTTTAATGACTTCATACCATCGCTGCTTTTCGACTTCTATAAGCTTTTGTTGAATATTATCGATAGTCGTTTTATTTTTAAAAGACTGACTTTATAGCTAGTAAAATGTACAGAACTTTTCTCATGTCTGTTCAAATACAGAGCTAAATGTTGCCAATTACTTGATCCCTGGCGAAATTAATTATTTTTCAATTCAAATAGCTTGCAACAGAAACAAAAAACTTCATTTTTGGCCACTGAATAGAGCAGCCACTCTCTATGATAATTTTCGCCATTTAATAATTGCCTGTTATAATAATATGTAGAAAACCTTCGACCCGAAGAGTCACGCGGAAAATCATGATGCTTTATTTGTTTAGGTGGATTCTCAACCAAATATTGCATCAATGTAGTATTTAAAACTTCTGGCCAGAGTCCAGGATCATCTTTGCAAATTGTTGGTGTCAGCGGTAACGATGGTTTTAGCGGCAATGGCGGTGTTTGAATTGGGGGTGACGAAGTTACTTCATCGGCGTCATCTAATATTTGTCCCCCGTCAGCGATCATGACGTCTGAAAATTATCCACAACATGGAATCATTACCACCACCAAAGCAAATACCTCTTAAATAAACTTAAATAAACGCGCCATAGTAATATTATGATATTCAAAATTTCCCAATTTTACTATCATACTTGAATAAACAGAGTCGGTAGTTAATTGTGTTGTTTTATTATTAAGGGGTAATTTAATATTATAAGACTTATAAGATTATAAAAAACTCTTACCACTGCACGAATCGAATTTTGCAATTCTTTCAGCACCTTCATCTATAGGTTTATCTGTCTCAAAACTCTCAGCATGGGCGCAAAATAATTACTTATTTTCGTTGTATTTTTATCTCGTTCTTCTTCTCGTTTTCTCTTTCTCATTAGATTTTGATAACCCGATAATTTCTTTTTTTTATCTTGATCACGCATCGGGAAAAGCCGTTAAATAAAATCGACAATGTAATAAATAAAATCAATTTAGTATACAACAAAGCATTTTTGTAAGGCAGGTATAGATGAATGACTTCACTGAACAAAGTCAAACTAATAACTGGAAGTGCACCTTCTTTCAATAATGCGTTTTGTTTGTTTTATTTATTAATAAAATTCTGTAATTCCCCGCCCCAGTCGCCGTGCCGGTCGATTGCTGCTAACGTAGAGACAACTCTGGGTCCTTTTCATTTTTAATGCAGACTGAATACAATCCAAATAATAATGAGAGTGTTTGTATAATGCGGTTTGTTTATTTTCTTTATCGGCAACATTCGGTAATTCCCCGCCGACTCGGCCATCGACGCACGCGCGCCGGGTCCATAGGCAACAACGATAAAGCAGACAACTTTAAATGTTTACAGCGCAAAGTTCAAATAATGCAAACTTAAACCATAGACGTGAACTTGGTTGCAGAGATATAAAGAAGTTAGAAATGCAATTTGGTTGAAAAAAAAAAGTTTTTAATTTCTTAATGACTCCGCTCCGCGCGTGAGGCGCCAAAGCGGTCCCGCGGCGCCCCTGCCTCCCTGGCGCCTGTGTGCGGCGCACACATCGCACACATGGGCGGCGCGGCCCTGATAGTGCCCCCCCTTAGGCGATCGCGTTTGTACAGGGTGGCCTGAAGAAGAGAGAAATATTTTTCAAAAAAACGTACTTTTTTCTCGAAAAGCGTGATAACTCAGGGAGTTGTGGGAGTACGAGAATGGACGAGTGCTCAAAATATGCGCCACATATGTGGCGTTTGTACAGGGGGGCCTTGTCACAGAAGTCCAATGTCACTCTGGAAAAGTGCGTTGGGATTGAGTGTCACGTCCTGCCACCTCAGAATTCAGAATTCAGGACATTTTGAGTATTGCTTTACTAAAACCTGAATCTTAATTGAATGAACAAGCAAATAGGCGAACGCGGAAACACCTTTGCGTGCCCCACTGCTTGCATTTTCTGGTGCAATACGCGGCTCGGAGACACACTGCCGTAACGACAGTTTGGCACGCTTTATTCGAGCGCCGATTTTTTGTCTCCGGGGGCACTTTCGACACTCCGTTTCCCTTTCGCTCTAGCGGCGAATTTGCATGCGAACCGCCGCAAATTTGCGGCGTGGGGGCCCGCCGCGAAAAAGATAATGAAGGGGGCCCGGGCCCCTCGCCGCCCACACGCGATCACGCGACGCCCCCGCGAGCGCGCGCGTGTGAATTCGCGAGATTGCACCCAGCACTTTTGAGCGATTGGCACAATATCGACGGTCGGAATGCTCGCAGCAATTTTCTTTGTACGTATGGAAATGTTTTTTCTGAAACAATACTCCAGTATTAAACGCACAATTTTAGATTTTCCACATACCATATCCAGGGCATTTCGGCTAATAGTTTATATTAGGCAATTTTTATTAGGATATTGGCACGCTATATCAAATCTATACGCTCTGTCTATCTAAAAATATAATAGAATAGAAATCTATCTATAGAATTTGAGCCTATATATGAAGCACATCACTAAAATTAAACGATTTTGTAATTTACCATCGCTGTCTCTGGCCCTCTCATACCAGTTGATACAGCTTAGCTAACGTGGTCGTATTTTTTATTTTAAGTTTGAAATAGTTACTAATATATAATAAAAAAACAGATTTTGTGTATAGTGTTTTCACTTGAAATTGAAAATGTACCTGCAATGAGGGTTTATTACGGCCAAGGGTTCTCCCTTGACGTGCTGCGAAGAGGCGAGCGTCCAGGAACGTAACCAAATAATTTACTTTCGACGAAGATGCTACTTAATTGTTTTCTCTTCGATATATACACAATTATATCACTATGATCATAATATAAAAATTATTTATTAATTAAATTGAATTCAATAATCTTACAACTATCTGCATCGTTTTTTATGAGTCGGCGGACGTAATTCTTTTTACAATTTTACAATTCGATATAATTACAAGACTACAGACGCCAGTAGATAATTAAGAGCCGTCACCTAGGAAACGGTTTTAAAAGGATTATACATTCGCCCATGCAATTAAGGTTCACTGTACCTTAATTGCTGGACGAATATGCAGTCCAGGTAGACAATCAGTTAAGGCTGCCTCAAATAGTCTTTTTCTCAAATAGTCTACATCTGTCTTTCAGTCGGTGTTAACCTTTACATTGCAACAGTACTCATTTTACATACTTGTGCATATTATCATTTATAAACTTGTGAAAAGGTAGAGTTTATTAAGATGCAAACGTCGTTAAGTAAAACTGCAACAATTATTTCATCAATTTATAATGACACTCAGTTCGACGATCTATTTCAATTATGTGAGGAAAGAAGCCATTCCGAAAGTTTTGTTGAAGAATCCCTTCGACAGTCTACAGAGGGAAGCTGTTCTCAAATTGACTTTGATAAATTTCAAAACAACCATCATCAAATGGATATATCAACTATCGAAAATGAAAATCAGGGATTAATAAAGCATGCTTTTCTTTCAACTGATACTAAAAGGATAGTCGTAAATATTTATAACACCCTTATAAGCGAGAATCATGCATCTCCACTGCAAAGAATTTCCATTCTGACAGGAATATTATATTCAACGGTTTGGAGAATAATTACGAAAGGACCGCTGGAAAGGAAAAGAAGTTCAAAATTTACCGAAATAGACGATGCCATCGCCAAGAGGATCAAAAATATAATTAACAATTCTTATAAATCAGGTAACGTCCCCACGGTCCAATTGATTTTGGAAACTCTTGGAAATGATTTTCCATGTAAGAAAACTACTTTGTATAAATACCTACTTAGTCAGGGTTTTAAGTATAAAACTTTAGACAAACGAATTGACATCATGGAATCGCTGAGATTGCAAAAAGAGCGATTAGAATAATTATCTAAAATAAACGAATATAGAAATGGGGGGAGATCGATAATTTATTTGGATGAAACATGGTTCGATACTCACGACGTCGTTTCCAATGGATGGGTCGATAATACAAATAAGTGTCACCTTAGAGCACCGTGCAATAGAGGAAAAAGAATTGTTATTCTTCATGCAGGAGGAGACGCAGGTTTTGTGTCAAATAGTTTGCTCTTATCAGCTAAGAATACTGCATCAAGCTCGTTAGACTATCATCAGGATATGAACGCCGAATTATTTGAAAATTGGTTTCGCAATCAATTATTGCCCGACATACCCAATAACTCAATAGGATAATGCAACTTACCACTCAAAGCAAATTAATAAAATCCCAACCGCCGCTTCCAAGAAAGGCGGATTTTTGCATTCAAAATGGTATTGTTATTCCCCTAAGTGCAAAGAAAAAAACATTATTAGAACTTATAAAAACAACAAAATTTCAAAAAAACGTATATGGTTGATAAGATGGTAGAAGAATTTGGTCACGAAGTGTTGCGCCTTCCACCTTATTACTGTATCTTCAATCCAATTGAGCTAATATGGTCAACTTTAAAAAGAAATTTGCGGAAAAATAATGCACATCCCAAAATGAGTGAAGAAACAATTCAACTTGTTCAGCGAGAATGCAACAACATTTCAAGTACCATTTGGAAAAACTGCATCGATCATGTGATTAAAATTGAAAACGATTATAGGACGCTTAGTGTACCAAATCTAATTATTAATGTTCAGAGTGAAAGTGATAGCGATGAATCTAGTTGTGCGGAATAATGCTTGTTACATTACGATTCATGAAAAAATTAACTGATGTTAACGTCGTTAATTTTTTAACGCAATGAGCAAGTCATTAATGTTATGGGTAACTTAAGTTATTTGTTTCGCGAATCATACTGTATATAAATTTTCAATGTTATTATAACTACATTTGTAAAACACAATTAATTATATGTACACTTAAAAATACAATTAAAAGTACAATTTAATGATAATGAATCACTAATGTTAATTTTCTACGGGGCACTGAATCTGTATTTTCTGATGCCGGCTCTGGACTCTGTTCTCTTCCCATTACCCGTCATAAAATTCCGTTCGCACAATGGAGCGCAATAAATACCCTTAGTAGGTAGATTTCCAATTTCAAGTAAAAACTCTATAACCTTATACATGTGTTTGAAACATATCTTCGAATACTTTGGATAAATATATATATATATATATATATATATATATATATATATATATATATATATATATATATATATATATGAAGATCTCCATATTGTCAGCACATCTTCGATATATATATATATATATATATATATATATATCTCGAAGATGTGCTGTGACAATATGGAGATCTTCTCCATCCAGTCCAGTTATAATCTTTATAACTGGACCATGAGCGAGTCTTGTGTTAACCACAGATTTTTTTTTGTCGCAATTTATTTATTTCAACTGCACGACAACTTAACGATGTCTCTAAGGAGAGGTGTAAATTGGTTCCTCTCGCCTTTGTTCTCGTCCCCCTCGAAGCCGTCGCCTCCTGGGCGGCGATGTAGGCTGTCCGCGGTGGTGCAATCGATCGGGGCCCCCGATAGGATTCAACGGCCCCGGCCGGGGCATCGCGGGCGGGCGAAGTCGTGGAGTGAGTCGTGGAAGCGTGCAGCCACCCCCCGGCCCCGATTGGGAAAGAGAGCCGGAGGAGCAGCGGGAGAAAGTGATGCGCACGAGAGAGCCGAGATCGATGGCCGCCGTCCGCAGGGGGGCCTTGGCGGCCCCCTGCGGACGGTGGACAGGAGGCACGGATCGCGGAGCCCATTGTGAGCCCTACATCTAACTTTACTTCTAAACATCTAATTTATCAAGGGTCTTTTCAAATATTGAAATTGTATAAAGAATGATGAATACATTTTTAATTCGATTAACAATTTGAACATCTACTTTATCATCTACATCTAACTTTACTTCTAAACATCTACTTTATCAAAGGCCTTTTCAAATATTGAAATTGTATACAGAATGATGAATACATTTTTAATTCGATTAACAATTTGAACATCTACTTTATCATCTACATCTAACTTAACTTCTAAACATCTACTTTATCAAAGGCCTTTTCAAATATTGAAATTGTATACAGAATGATGAATACATTTTTAATTCGATTAACAATTTGAACATCTACTTTATCATCTACATCTAACTTTACTTCTAAACATCTACTTTATCAAAGGCCTTTTCAAATATTGAAATTGTATACAGAATGATGAATACATTTTTAATTCGAGTAACAATTTGAACATCTACTTTATCATCTACATCTACCTTTACTTCTAAACATCTACTTTATCAAAGGCCTTTTCAAATATTGAAATTGTGTACAGAATGATGAATACATTTTTAATTCGATTAACAATTTGAACATCTACTTTATCATCTACATCTAACTTTACTTCTAAACATCTACTTTATCAAAGGCCTTTTCAAATATTGAAATTGTATACAGAATGATGCATACATTTTTAATTCGATTAACAATACTTACTCATGTGGAAAGAAATTCATGAAGTATTAAAAGTTTTCAAAATTTAAAATGTACGTGTCAGGAACATTTTTTTTCCTCTTCATAGTGTATGAAGCATACGTGTATATCTATGTTCATGTCTAAACATCTCTGTGTTAGTACATTCAAAGTGAATAATGCATCCCTTGTAACTTTACTTGTAAACATCTATTTTATCAAAAACCTGTTCATAGTCTATGAAGCAATTCATGAAGTATTAAAAGTTTTCTAAATTTAAAATGTACTTGTCAGAAACAACATTTTTTCTCTTCATCGTCTATAAAGGATACGTGTATATCTATGTTCATGTCTACACATCTCTGTGTTAGTACATTCAAACTGAATAATGCCTCCCTTGTACCAAAGCCATTCCTGAAACCAAATTGAGTGTTTCTTATGCCATTTTCTAGCTTGTTACATAGTCTCTTGTGAATAACTTTGAGAAATGCTTTTAGTGTATGACTCATTAGACTGATAGTCCTGTAGTCACTACATTCTCTGGCGTTTGGTTTTTTTGGTATAGTTATGAAGGTAGATTTTATCCATTGCTTAGGTATCAGTCCGGTTCTGTACATTGCATTAAATAGATCTACCATAATATCGAGCTTACCGAGTTTTAAGAGTTCGCTTGGTATTTCGTCTGGTCCCACTGCTTTTCCGTTTTTTAATCTCTTTGCGGCATAGAGAACTTCTTCTTTCAATACGTTTGGTCCTTCTGTGGTATTCTGCTAGTATTTCTTGTGTCATGAAAGAGTTCTTCTATATATTCTTTCTACCTTATTAGTTTTTGTGCTGGCTCTATTATGATCTTCCCTTTTTTATTTTTTATAATGGTGGTTTGTCTGTTTCGTGATGTTCCTGTTAAATCTTTGATTTCTTTATGTAGATTTCTGTTATCGTATTTTGATTGTAGTTCTTCTATGTATTTACATTTTGCAGTTAGCCATTTTTCTTTTTCTTCCCGGATTTCGCTTGTTATATTTCTTTGCAGCTCTTTATATTTTTTGGGGTTGTTTTTGTTTTTCCTTCGTTCTTTCATAAGGAGGAGGATTTCTTGTGTTATCCATTTTTGTTTAGGTTTCGTCTTGTCTGGTGTCAATTGATCTTTACTTCCTTCTATTAGTGCTGTTTTAATATTATGCCATTTCTTATCTATATCTGGGATTGTAGTTTTTTGTCGTATTTAATTAATTTTTATATTAATCTCTCTTTGTACTTGTTCTTTTATGTCTTTATCTTTAAGTTTTTCTGTTGCTATCTTGTTCTTTATTTTAGATTTTAGTTTTGATTTGATGTGAACTACTGGGTTGTGGTCTGAACCAATGTCTGCCCCTCGGTAAGTTTTAATTGCTGTTACACTATTTCTGAATCTCGTTTTTATGAGTATATAATCAATTTGGTTTTTTACTACATTTTCTTCGTTATGTTGTGGAGACTTCCATGTATACAGTCTTCTTTTATGAAGTTTGTAATAGGTATTAGTTATTACTAGATTCTCTGATTGGCAGAATTCTGTTAATCTGTGGCCTCTTTCATTTCTCTCTTTAAGTCCATATCTACCCACAATATCCTATACTGCTCCTTCGCCAACCTTCGCATTAAAAACTACCATGACGATAGTAACATCTTATTCGTTGGTGCTTTCGAGCACCGTGTATAGTTCTGCATAAAACTGTTCGATTTCGTCATCAGATTTATCTGCTGTTGGTGCATAAATCGGTATGATATTGATGTTTCTATTATGCGAAGGCATCTGTATTATCATGAGTCTGAGTAGGGGACAAAGCTGGTCACTGATTTATGTATATTTTTATCCACCATGATAGCAACTCCGAATTTATTAGATTTATCGGTATTTCCTGAGAAATACACAACAGATTCGTCTGTGCGGTGGATTCCAGTTCCTGGCCATCTTAAGTCACTTATTTCGAGTATATTCAGTAGCAATCTTTGCATCTCTGCTGTTACATTATCAATTTTGCCTGCTTTAAAGAGGCTTCTCACATTCCATGTACTTATTTTCATGGCTTTTTTCAAAACGGTCCCCTCCGGAGGTCCGATTGGAGGACTTTTTACTCCAGTATATTTCTTAATCTTGATATTGACCATGATGATGATTTTACTAGGGATATCCAAAGGGATCTTTACTGCAGTGGCTTCACGTTCCCTTCTGCATCTTCATGCCGTTGATCATTTCTTGATTCATCCGCCTTTAGGGAAGATTTCTCGTCCCAATGACTAGAGGGTGCCCTTGCTCTTGTCAGTTGGCCATCAGGAGCTGTTGGCCAACAAGAGGTGTCTGCTTATCCCGGCAGACATTCGGTCGACAGAGCCTCGTTAGTTCCTTAGCAGGGTGTACTACGTGCAAGTGAGGTTGTCATTTGGGCTGGCTTTTAGTGCCATCACCCCTTACACCCCTTGTACATCATGTATAGAATGGCACTAGTTTCTCAGTACAAATGTACTACCTGTACTGGGGCTCGAACCCAGGTCTTCGTGCATGCCAAGCAAGCCTTCTAACCTGACAGCCAAACTAGCGCTTTAAATTAAAAAAAAAAAAAACTACATTTTTTAATAATTGATTGATATTTGCACTTGTGGCAGACGAAAAGTGAATTAATTGTTTAGGCGTGGACTGTGCGGGTGGCTTACGTGCGCATTAAAAGTGCACGTTATGTAACGCTGTTTGTTTTGCTAATTTTTTTCGCGAGTGCGGCGTACGCTTTCTGCAAGTCACGGATGCGACCTTCGGACTGGGACAGAAACAGGAGCGCTGCTCGAACGAAGAAACATGTTCCACGAGAACCAAGAGGAAAGTGAAACCAATAGTTTACGTGATTGACTCTACTTCGTGATGCAGTATAAAATATATGAATAATAAAGCATCATTTAAGTTTTGGTATGTCAATTAATTAGAATAGAATAGAAAAGAATAGAATAGAATAGAATAGAATAGAATAGAATAGAATAGAATAGAATAGAATAGAATAGAATAGAATAGAATAGAATAGAATAGAATAGAATAGAATAGAATAGAATAGAATAGAATAGAATAGAATAGAATAGAATAGAATAGAATAGAATAGAATAGAATAGAATAGAATAGAATAGAATAGAATAGAATAGAATAGAATAGAATAGAATAGAATAGAATAGAATAGAATAGAATAGAATAGAATAGAATAGAATAGAATAGAATAGAATAGAATAGAATAGAATAGAATAGAATAGAATAGAATAGAATAGAATAGAATAGAATAGAATAGAATAGAATAGAATAGAATAGAATAGAATAGAATAGAATAGAATAGAATAGAATAGAATAGAATAGAATAGAATATATTAATACGTTAAATACAACGTATAATGCCAGATTAAACTTAATAATTTTACACAACATAATTTTAATTACTAAAGTGTGGGCGGAACAAAATTGAGCGGAAAGACCCCTTCTGGGGTCGATAGCCTTAATAAAGATCGTTATATATATATATATATATATATATATATATATATATATATATATATATATATTATAATTCGTTTTTTTTGTGATGGTGATTAGGGGTTTGCTCCATTCCGCCTCTTTAGGATAACAAAGTGAAAAGTGCGTTATTTATATAACGCACTTATGGAATATAAGTTTATTCATCGGGAATATTTGAGTCGTAATCCAATACATTACTTAATCGCATTATTAAATACAATTCCAATTCATATTCATGTAAAATTTTGTTATACTCATTTCACTTTCAATGACCTTTGGTCTATTATTGCTTTATTGCATTATGTAAACCATGTATAATAGCACCAATAAACCGAGTTATATAATTTTAAAAGCAGATAATCAATATTGGAAGCCTTTTCTTTACTTTGCGATAATCCAAGTATTTTTAATAACGGTTTTAGAAATAGCTGCCTCATTTATTGAATATTGAGATGTTACAATTATTTCTTTTAAGCATTCTATGAGCGCACCTAGAACATTAACACAACTCATTTACTTATTATTGATCACACTAATTTGGTTATCAATATCGGAAGCCTTTTCTTTACTTTGCAATAATCCCAGTGTAAGTATTTTTTATCATCGGTTTTAGAAATAGCTGCCTCATTTATTGAATATTGATATGTGACAAATTATGCATGAGCGCATCTAGAACATTAACACTACTCATTTACTTATTATTGCTCACACTAATTTGGTTTTTTGGTCATGACAAATGACGTACTTATAAGTATAAATTAAAATTGTTAGTCCAACTGAGCAATGGCCCAATTCTGGCTTGGCATTTCTGTTTTTATTGCCTTGTACTTGATTTCCTTCATTATGCTCATTACCGGTGCAAATTCTGCGTTAACGTTAAAAGTGTTTGCGTGTAGTTGCCAGGCAAGTGACTTCTGCATATTAATTTCCACGTGTTATTTTGGCTGACTGCATTTTTGTCGCTTCTAAATGTCACCTTTGTTTGACGCGTTGAGGAAGGCTGGACCTTTTTTCGCCGCTCACTCGCGCTTTTTCTCGTCTCGCCGTAAATGTCGCCGGTCGCTCTTCGCACTGCTGAACTTTTGAGCCGAGCGCAGAAAAATTTCATCCTCGCACTCGCAAATGTACGATAATGTTTTGGCATTTGATTGAGCGCGTGCGCCTGCGGCGTTCATCAATTAGAATGCGCACTTTTGCTTTCTCCAATTTAACCAATTATTCACCACAAAATCACAACCAGTAGTTCAGTGTATTAAAAGAACTGCTAGAGGATATGGCGAGCGAGCGAAACCTAAATGTGCAGCAGAAAACGTTTCAACTTGTGCAAAGCAGCTGCCTCCAGCCCATAAAAAATAGTAATTAAATTGTATGAGGAAGGGGTTACTTCTTAGTGAAATATTTTGATTAGGTTAATAAAGAAAACACTTGGTAAAGTTTCACAATTTGTGAAACTTTACCAAGTGTTTTCTTTATTAACCTAAAAAGTAGTATATTTATACAGGGTATCCTAAGTAGAGTGGGATTGCATGGGTATCTTTCTTATTCTTGAAGCTAGAGATATGGTTAAAGAGGCAATATTGTGCAGTTTTATATGCTGGTTCAGATTATGATGAAACATTTTCAAAAGTTGGAGCAGTTTAGAAATTATTCTAAAAAAGTATACCAGTATACAAAACTGCATGACATTGCCCATTTATCCAGATCTCTAGCTTTCAAAGTAACAAAGATACCCTACTCTATTTAGGACACCATGTATAGGGATACAAAATAACATGTCCCAATAAAAAATAATCCTCAATTTTTGGAATTCAGATTTGGAAGAAATAACCAAGACTTTATGACATTTTTTCACAAACATATTAAAGTTTTTATAAATCTACAAAAAACGTAAAAAATAAAAATGATGAGCATCACTATACTCGTACTTAGGAATTATCATCAGGCATACTGTGTACAAATATGGCATACAAGTTTCTATATATCCATTAAAAAAATTTCAGAAATTTCAGTGACTAACAGATAGACTAACAACATGTCCCAATAAAATATAATCCTCAAATTTAGGAATTCAGATTTGGAAGAAATAACCAAGACTTCATGACATTTTGTCACAAACATATTAAAGTTTATATAAATCAACAAAAAAACGTAAAAAATAAAAATTATGATCATCACTCTACTCGTACGTAGGAATTATCATCAGGCATACTGTGTACAAATATGGCATAAAAGTTTCAAAATATCCGTGAAATTAATTTTCAGACATTTCAGTGACTAACAGATAGGCATTGATAAACTAGGAAAGTAATACATTCGATTGTCTCACTTATTTAAGACATACTGTCGTCAAATTTTCAGAGGAGTTATCTTCAGGCAAACTGTATACAAATCTGGCATAAAATTTACATAATATCCATTAGATATAATTTCAGAAATTTCAGTGAATAACAGATAGGCATTCACTGAAAAAAATAGCACAGGTAAGAATATCATTAAAAGTGTGCATCAAATTGTTCACCAATAAAACTTATACATGTTAGTCCTGATGGATCTGTAAATACACCCTGAAAGTGACACTTTCCAATTTTCCGTAGAAGGGTAGTAAATCAACCCTGAATATTTATAAGAATGGGATCAACTTGTAAAGTTACACATTCAATTTACTCACTTATTAAGGACTTACTTGTCAAATTTTCAGAGAAGTTATCTTCAGGCACACTGTATACAAATCTGGCATAAAATTTTCATAATATCCATTGGATAAAATTTCAGAAATTTCAGTTACTAACAGATAGGTATTGGGCAGCTAGGAAAGTTATACATTCGAATTTCTCACTTATTTAAGACATGCTCGTCGTCAAATTTTCAGAGGAATTATCTTCAAGAATATTGCATTGTATCTGGCATAAAAATTTCAAAATATCCATTAGATATAATTTCAGAAATTTCAGTGAATAACAGATAGGCTTCACTGAAAAAAAAAATAGAACAGGTAAAAATGTCATAAAAAGTATGCATCAAATTGTTTACCAAGAAAACTTATATATTTTAGTCCTGATGGATCTGTAAATACACCCTGAAAGTGACACTTTCCAATTTTTCGTAGAAGGGTAGTAAATCATCCCTGAATATTTATAAAAATGGGATATACTTGTAAAGTTACACATTCGATTTACTCACTTATTAAGGACTTACTCGTCGTCAAATTGTCAGAGGAGTTATCTTTAGGCATGCTATATACATATCTGGCATAAAATTTGCAAAATATCCATTTCATATAATTTCAGAAATTTCAGTGACTAACAGATAGGTATTGGTCAACAAGGAAAGTTATATATTCGATTTTCTCACTTATTTAAGACATAATCGTCGTCAAATTTTCAGAAGAATTATCTTCAAGCATACTGTATACAAATTTAGCATAAAGTTTTCAAAATATCCCCTAGATAAATTTTCAGAATTTTCAGTGACTAACAGATATGTATTGGTGAACTAGGAAAGATATACATTCGAATATCTGACTTATTTGAGACATGCTCGTCGTCAAATTTCCAAAGGAATTATCTTCAGGCATACTGTATACATATCTGGTATAAAAATTTCAAAATATTCATTAGATATAATTTCAGAAATTTCAGTGAATAACATATAGGCATCGGTCAACTCGTAAAGTTATACATTCGATTTTCTTACTTGTTAAGGACTTACTCGTCCTTAAAATCGTCGTCAAATTTTCAGAGGATTTATCCTTAGGCATAAAGTTGTTTACAAATCTGGCCTAAAATTTTCAAAATATCCACTAGATGAATTTTCAGAAATTTCAGTGACTAACAGACAGGTTAACTAGGAAAGTTATACATTCCATTTTCTCACTTATTTAAGAATGCTCGTCGTCAAATTACATATCTCGCATAAACATTTCAACATATCCATTAGAATTTTTTTTAGAAATTTCTGTGACTGACAGAGGTACTGGTCAACTCGTAAAGTTATACATTCGATGTACACACCTATCAAGGACTTATTCGTCATCAATTTTTTAGAAGAATTATCATCAGGCATACTGTGTACAAATCTGGAATAACATTTTCAAAATATCCATTAGATAAATAGTCAGAAATTTCAGCAACTAACAGATAAGTATTGATCAACTATTAAAGTTATACATTCGATTTTTTCACTTATTTAAGAATGCTTATCGTCAAATTACATATCTGGCATAAAAATGTCAAAATATCCATTACACAAATTTTCAGGAATTTCAGTGACTAACAGATAGGTATTGGTCAACTCGTAAAGTTATACATTCGATTTTCGTCGTCAAATTTTCAGAGGAATCATCTTCAGGCATACTATATACATATTTGGCATAACAATTTCTAAATATACATTAGATACATTTTCATAAATTGCAGTGTCTAACAAATAGGTATTGGTCATAAAGTTTTACATTCTATTTACACACTTATTAAGGACTTACTCGTAGTCAATTTTTCAGAGGATTTATCTTTAGGCATACTGTATTCAAATCTGGCATAAAATTTTCAAAATATTCATTAAGTAAATTTTCAGAAATATCATTGTTTAACAGATAGGTATTTGTGAACTCGTAAAGTTATACATTCGATTTTCTCACTTATTAATGACTTATTCGTCGTTAAATTTAGAAGTTTTATCTTCAGGCATACTGAATACAAATCTGGCATAAAATTTTCAAAATATCTACTAGATACATTTTCAAAAATATCAGTGTCTAACAGATAGGTATTGGTCAACTCGTAAAGTTATACATTCGATTTACACACTTATTAACTACTTACTCGTCGTCAATTTTTCAGAGGAATTATCATCAGGCATACTGTGTACAAATCTGGTATAACATTTTCAAAATATCCACTAGATAAATTTTCAGAAATTTCAGTGACTAATAGATAACAGACTATTGGTCAACTAGGAAAGTTATACTTTCGTTTTTCTCACTTATTTAAGACATGCTCATCGTCAAATTACACATCTGGTATACAAATTTCAAAATGTTCATTAGACAAATTTTCAGAAATTTCAGTGACTAACAAATAGGTATTGGTTAACTCGTTAAGTTGTACATTCGATTTTCTCACTTATTAAGGACTTACTCGTCGTAAAATTTTCAGAGGATTTATATTCAGGCATACTGAATACAAAATTGGCATAAAATTTTCAAGATATCCATTGGATAAAATTTCAGAAATTTCAGTAACTAACAGATAGGTATAGGCCAACTCGGTAAGTTATACATTTGATTTTCTTACTTATTAAGGGCTTACTCTTCGTCAAACTTTCAGAGGATTTATCTTCAGGCATACTGTGTAGAAATCTGGCATAAAATTTTCAAATATCCATTAGATAAATATTCAGAAATTTCAGTAACTAACAGATAGGTACCTATACCTATCTGTTAGTAAACAGATAGGTAAATCTGGCGTAACATTTTCAAACAATCAATTAGATAAATTTTCAAAAATATCAGTGTCTAACAGGTAGGTCAACTCGTAAAGTTATACATTTGATTTCCTCACTTAATAAGGACTAACTCGTCGTCAAATTTTTGGAGGATTTATCTTCAGGCATACTGAATACAAACCTGGCATAAAATTTTCAAGATATCCATTGGATAAAATTTCAGAAATTTCAGTGACTAACAGATAGGTATTGGTCAGCTAGGAAAGTTATACATTCGATTTTATCATTATTTAAGAATGCTCGTCGTCAAATTACATGTCTGGCATACAAATTTCAAAATATCGATTGGACACATTTTCAGAAATTTAAGTCTCTAACAGATAGGTATTGGTCAACTCGTAAAGTTATACATTCGATTTTCTCACTTATTAAGGACTTACTCGTCGTAATTTTTTTCAGAGGAATTATCATCAGGCTACTTACTGTGTACAAATCTGGTATAAAATTTTCAAACTATCTATTAGATAAAATTATAACTTATACCGGTCAACTCGGAAAGTTAATAGCTCGATTTTCTCACTTATTTGAGACATTCTCGTGATCAAATTTTCTGAAGATTTATCTTCAGGCATACTGAATACAAATCTGACATAAAATTTTCAAATATCCATTAGATAAATGTTCAGAAATTTCAGTGACTAATTAACAGATAGGTATTGGTCAACCCGGAAAGTTATATTTTCGATTTTCTCACTTATTAAGGATAGCATAATCGATAGTATCGATAGTTTAGACCTGTGTTTTTCACCCTGTGAAAAATTTCAAACCATTTTATTTCTAATAAAACATACAATAATATCAATGAGAAGCCTATGCCTGTTTATTTTGAACTAATTTCTCAAATCTTGGTTGTATTTTTGAGACGCACATAAGCCAATCATGTTGTAATTCGAATATATTTCTCTTCTTAGTACAACTCGTTGAAAAGGATAGCATAATCGATAGTATCAATAGTTTTCACCCTGTGAAAAATTTCAAACCATTTTATATCTAATAAAACATACAATAATATCAATGAGAAGCCTATGTTTGTATATTTTTAACTAATTTCTCAAATCTTGGTTGTATTTTTGAGACGCACATAACCAAATCATGTGCTAATTAGAGTATATTTCTCTTCTCAGTACGACTCCTTGAAAAGTACAACTTTAGTACAACTTCCCTGTCAAGTAGCTCAATGCTCAATTAGTAGATCAAGAGCAAGTAGCTCAATTGATATGCATTGAAGAGAAGGCATAGGCTGCCTGTTTATTTTTAACTAATTTCTCAAATCTTGGTTGTATATTTGAGACGCACATAACCAAATCATGTTCTAATTAGAGTATATTTCTCTTCTCAGTACAACTTCTTGAAAAGTACAACTTTAGTACAACTTCCCTGTCAAGTAGCTCAATGCGGTCCATTGATATACATATCCACCATTGAAGAGAATGCTAGTTTGCATAAATAGGATGACTAGTTTCAAAGCTATCTTGCAGGCTTTGGGTATTCTGCCTTTCTTTTCATCCAGAAGACATA
The DNA here is from genome assembly GCA_951805005.1 of Othius punctulatus. NCBI lineage: Eukaryota > Metazoa > Arthropoda > Insecta > Coleoptera > Staphylinidae > Othius > Othius punctulatus. The sequence continues at coordinate 12,784,490 of OX638145.1, forward strand.
CGTAGGATGCATAAATAGGATGTCGCGAATGACACTAATAGTATTAAAGCTTATCTTGCAAGCTTTGGGTATTCTGCATTTCATCTCATCCAGAAGACATAAATATAATGCATAAATAGGATGTCGTAAAGGCACTAATAGTTTCAAAGCTTCTCTTGCAAACTTTGGGTATTCTGCCTTTCTTTTCATCCAGAAGATATGAATACGGGATGGGATACGGGATGGGATAAATAGGATGTCACCAATGGCACTAATGGTTTCAAAGCTTCTCTTGCAAGCTATGGATATTCTGGCTTTCTTTTCATCCAGAAGATATGAATAGGATGCATAAATAGGATGTCGCGAATGGCACTAATAGTATCAAAGCTTCTCTTGCAAGCTTTGGGTATTCTGCCCTTCTTCCCTTCTTTTCATCCAGAAGACGTCAATCTTCTGTGAATGAAGTTCAACTTTCAGAATACCGTCAGCGGCAAGATCTATTTGATTTTATTTCATATTTATGGTCAGATCAGCCAATTCTACTGACATGTCCAGAAAAGGATTTAGTATATATCTGTGCCCGTTGCCATTTGGAGAGCCCTCTTCTAGAAAGAAACTAAATAGTTGCTCATTTAAATTATGCAAACCAAGTACCATCCAGGGAATATGCGTACTAAGTCACCAATGAATGGTGACTATTTATATGTGAATATTTGAAGTTGAAGTGGAACAAATATGAAATTTCCCAATTTTTACTTAATAAATTTCAAATTTTCACAAATACTACTTAATAAATTTGAAAATTTGACAGTATATAAAGTCAGTATAGAAATATGAAGTAGAATCATTAACATCAAATTTCCACTTGATTACTTGATTGGAATGAATCGAACGTCATTTTTTTCCTTAGACGTTGACCACAAACGAATATGTGCAACGAATCTTTTGATTTTATCCTTGGCCGTTAAAATGTTTTTTCCTCTCCTTTGAAGACTCTTGTTTAAAATATTTAGGTGGTCAAAAATATCGGCAAGATATGCTAATTTTAATACCCAAATAGGATCACAACAATAACACAGGCCAACAAAACAAAGGTTTCAAAAAACTTTTTACATCTTGATTGCTGATTTTTATAGTTTTTTGGGTGCTAAATCCGTATCTGAACTCTGTTAGTTTTAATCACCCACAGTTTAGTCACAATTTGATCTAGTAAGATATGGGAAAATATGGTAAACATGCAAGATTTATCACTTGTTAAAATGTTATCCATGTTATCTAGACTAACAGTTGCAATAGCCACAACAGCCAACAGCCAACTGCCACTGGTGGTTCAGGAACGGGCAGATCCGAACTATGGCCTATTGGCCGAATTGCAGACTTTTTTGTTTTTTGAATTGTAACAAGGAACATCAATGCAACAAAAGTAGCAATCATCTGAATAATTCCTTGGCTCCCTCCATACCATTGGAATGGCAAATCTCAAGGATGCTTTCTCCTTTTTTGACAATTTTCTAAGGTCTTCAATACCAATCTAACATACCTTATGTGACACTCAAGATTTGTCCTGATCGTCAAGTTTAATTCCGAAATATGAGAAATTTTCTAACAGTCTGTAATGTTCCGTTGGTTTTTCTTCATCACAAATATGACAAAAACTGCCAGAACTGTTCTCACAACCACGACTAGCCATAACTGAACACTAACTGCTAAATTAGTATCTTATATTGATACCAACAATCTCATACGTTTCTTGAGAATCAGAGCTGTATTTGCCTAGCTATACAGAGAAAATGTTAAAATGTGAACAAATGGTGGGTGATATTTGGAACAAGGATACTTAAAACGATAAGAATTAGGTAAACACCCACACAAAGTTTTTTGCTGGTTGGCCTGTAATAATTAGCATATCCAGATTTTGTATCTTGTAAGAACATTAACAATTCTGCTCTTAGTTCCAGAACTCCTGTCAATACCTTTGCTCCCTGACCTATGTGTGATAAAGGAGATTTTGATGAAACGACCTATGTCTTCACAAATTATTCGGAACAGTCGAGGATCTAGAAGCATTTCGTTTTTACGTCTACGTCGTTTTTGCATTTTATGCATTATATATCATTATTTCGATCTTTCTAGGTAACAGAATTTTGTTTGCCTTTTTTCCCCTTTTAATGGTCTTTAAGGTAATTTTTGGTGCCTTTAAAAGTGCCTTCGTCCAGTTTATTAAAGTTTACTTTTCCGGTGTTAAGTTATGATGTAGGTATGTGCAAGAGCGGTTTTTCCGGTGGATAGGATGCCGCCAGGGATGCGTCCGAACAAAAGCGGCAGGATGTTGAGCGGATTCCTTTCGATCACATATTTTCGCTAAGGACGCGTCTAATTGCGGGGCGCTCTTTGTGTTTCGCGCGTCAATATCGCAACAGCCGGCGATAAGAGAGCGAGCGGCTCTTTAATTGGGCGAGTTGCGCCAATTTTCGTCCGAGAGACTGTATAAGAGCTCTCGGTGCTGTTGCTGTTCTTGCAGGCGGCTATCCTTGACAAGGCCGTTGGTGCGGGCGGCCCCCCGCTCGCCGACGTCTAACATTTCGCGTTCGATTTCTAATTCCCCCCGTTTCGGTTTCCCTGAGGCCGACATTCCAGCGGTCTCCAGATTGCGACACTGGCCGGTGCAGAAACGTGCCTCCATCTCCCCGGTCCGCGGCCGCTCGGGCCGCTCTCGCGGGGAGATTGCGACAATTTTCCGGGACCACGCGACCGGAGCGTGCCGGAGTAGCCGAAATTTTCCGGAGGAACGGGTTTCACCGTCGCCGCAGTCCTTGATCCGAATATCCCCGGACACTCGAAAACAGCGTGCACGGCATTAGGCCTCTAATGCCTTTCCAATTGATAACTCTTGGCACGCCCAAAAGAACGCAAGCACGCACCAAATGCGTCGGGGCCCATTTGCGAGAGGCAATCCTTAACCCTAAACCGTCGCGGTCACTCCCATGGAGATTACGAAACTGTAACCAATTCGTAGATCGAGCCTGGGTTATGAACAGTGCAGGATTTACGTATAAGCTACACAAGCTATAGCTTAAGGCCCCAACTTTCATGGGGGGCCCAAAAAATTGCCCGAGTGAGCAATTGTCATATATACTTAAATATACTCCAGCATTATTTGTCTCAATGCCGCACGTCCGGACCTTACAAATGAGTACAAATCAAGTAAGTGTTGAGGTAAGTCATATGAAAATCCTGCAAATATGTCTGGCATATACAAGGGTATCCAAGAAATAATATTGAAGATTAGCAAGTATATTCCATGTGCTGGTCATTGCCTGAATCTTGTTGTTAGAGCAGCAGTTGGCTGTTGTTTAGATGCACTAAACTTTTTTGGAATTGTTCAAGAAATATATAATTTATTTTTTCATCTACACATAGATGAGCAGTACTGTAATTCTTCAAAGATGATTCAAGAGTTCCAAAGTCTTTGTCAAATTTTCAGGAGAATTAGTTTCAGGTGAAGTTCATACGAATCTAATACCAAATTTGCAAATAATAAACTTTCAGAAATTTGAGTAATAGCTAACCCATACTTGTCAATGCAGAAAGTTAAGTGCTTGATTTTCTCCCTTATTTAAAACTGGAACTTTGTCAAGTTTTCAGGAGAATTAGTTTCAGGTGTACTGTACACGAATCTAATATAAAATTTGCAAATAATAAACTTTCAGAAATTTCAGTAATAGCTAACCCATACTTGTCAATGCAGAAAGTTATATGTTTGATTTTCTCCCTTATCTAATACTGAAACTTTGGCAAATTTTCAGCAGAATTAGTTTTAGGTATACTGTACACGAATCTAATACGAAACTTACAAATAAAACTTTCAGAAATTTCAGTAATAGCTAACCCATCCTTGTCAATGCAGAAAGTTAAGTGTTTGATTTTCTCCCTTATTTAATACTGAAACTTTGTAAAATTTTCAGGAGAATTAGTTTCAGGTGTACTGTACACGAATCTAATACCAAATTTGCAAATAATAAACTTTCAGAAATTTCAGTAATAGCTAACCTATACTTGTCAATGTAGAAAGTTAAGTGTTTGATTGTCTCCCTTATTTATTACTGAAAATTTGTCAAATTTTCAGGAGAATTAGTTGCACGTGTAGTGTATACGAATCTACTATCAAATGTTCAAATAATAAATTTTCAGAAATTTCAGTAATAGCTAACCCATACTTGTTAATGCCGAAAGTTAAGTGTTGATTTTATCCCTTATTTAATACTGAAACTTTATCAAATTTTCAGTAAAATTAGTTTCAGGTGTACTGTACACAAATCTAATATCAAATTTGCAAATAATATACTTTCAGAAGTTTCAGTAATAGCTAAGCCATACTTGAGAATGCAGAAAGTTAAGTGTTTGATTTTCTCCCTTATTTAATACTGAAACTTTGTCAAATTTTCAGGAGAATTAGTTTCAGGTGTACTGTACACGAATCTAATACTAAATTTGCAAATAATAAACTTTCAGAAATTTCAGTAATAGCTAACCCATACTTGTTAATGCAGAAAGTTAAGTGTTTGATCTTCTCCCTTATTTAATACGAAAACTTTGTCAAATTTTCAGGAGAATTAGTTTTAGGTGTACTGTACACGAATCTAATATCAAATTTTCAAATAATACATTTTTAGAAATTTCAGTAATACCTAACCCATACTTGTCAATGCAGAAAGTTAAGTGTTTAATTTTCTCGCTTATTTAAAACTGATACTTTGTCAAATTTTTAGGAGAATTAGTTTCAGGTGTACTGCACACGAATCTAATATCAGATTTGCAAATAATAAATTTTCAGATATTTCAGTAATAGCTAACCCATACTTGTCAATGTAGAAAGTTAAGTGTTTGATTTTCTCCCTTATTTAATACTGAAACTTTGTCAAATTTTCAGGAGAATTAGTTTCCGGTGTACTGTATACGAATCTAATTGCAAATTTGCTAATAATACACTTCAAAAATTTCAGTAATAGCTATCCCATACTTGTCAATGCAGAAAGTTAAGTGTTTGATTTTCTTTCTTAGTTAGTACTGAAACTTTATCAAATTTACAGTAGAATTCGTTTCAGGTGAAGTTCATACGAATCTAAAATCAAATTTGCAAATAATCAACTTTCAGAAATTTTAGTAATAGCTAACCCATACTTGTTAATGCAGAAAGTTAAGTGTTTGATTTTCTTCCTTATCTAATACTGAAACTATATCAAATTTTCAGTAAAATTAGTTTCAGGTGTACTGTACACGAATCTAATATCAAATTTGCAAATAATAAACTTTCAGAAGTTTCAGTAATAGCTAAGCCATACTTGACAATGCAGAAAGTTAAGTGTTTGATTTTCTCCCTTATTTAATACTGAAACTTTGTCAAATTTTCAGGAGAATTAATTTCAGGTGTACTGTATACAAATCTAATTTTTCAAATAAAAAAAATTCAGAAATTTCAGTAATAGCTAACCCATACTTGTCAATGTAGAAAGTTAAGTGTTTGATTTTCTCCCTTATTTAATGCTGAAACTTTGTCAAATTTTCAGGAGAATTAGTTTCAGGTGTACTGTATACAAATCTAATATCAAATTTTCAAATAATACATTTTCAGAAATTTCAGTAATAGCTAACCCATACTTGTCAATGCAGAAAGTTAAATGTTTAATATTCTCGCTTATTTAAAACTGATACTTTGTCAAATTTTTAGGAGAATTAGTTTCAGGTGTACTGTATACAAATCTAGTATCAAATTTGCAAATAATAAATTTTCTGAAATTTCAGTAATAGCTAACCCATACTTGTCAATGCAGAAAGTTAAGTTTTTAATTTTCTCGCTTATTTAAAACTGATACTTTGTCAAATTTTTGGGAGAATTAGTTTCAGGTGTACTGCACACGAATCTAATATCAGATTTGCAAATAATAAATTTTCAGATATTTCAGTAATAGCTAACCCATACTTGTTAATGCCGAAAGATAAGTGTTTGATTTTCTCCCTTATTTAATACTGAAACTTTGTCAAATTTTCAGGAGAATTAGTTTCAGGTGTACTGTACACGAATCGAATACTAAATATGCAAATAATAAACTTTCAGAAATTTCAGTAATAGCTAACCCATACTTGTCAATGCAGAAAGTTACGTGTTTGATTTTCTCCCTTATTTAATACTGAAACTTTGTCAAATTTTCAGGAGAATTAGTTTCAGGTGTACTGTACACGAATCGAATACTAAATTTGCAAATAATAAACTTTCAGAAATTTCAGTAATAGCTAACCCATACTTGTCAGTGCAGAAAGTTAAGTGTTTGATTTTCTCCCTTATTTAATACTGAAACTTTATCAGATTTTCAGTAAAATTAGTTTCAGGTGTGCTGTACACAAATCTAATATCAAATTTGCAAATAATAAACTTTCAGAAGTTTCAGTAATAGCTAAGCCATACTTGACAATGCAGAAAGTTAAGTGTTTGATTTTCTCCCTTATTTAATACTGAAACTTTGTCAAATTTTCAGGAGAACTGGTTTTAGGTGTAATGTATACTAATCTAATATCAAATTTTCAAATAATAAATTTTCATAAATTTCATTAATAGCTAATCCATACTTGTCAATGCAGAAAGTTAAGTGTTTGATTTTCTCCCTTATTTAATGCTGAAACTTTGTCAAATTTTCAGGAGAATTAGTTTCAGGTGTACTGTATACGAATCTAATATCAAATTTGCAAATAATAAACTGTCAGAAATTTCAGTAATAGCTAACCTATACTTGTCAATGCAGAAAGTTAAGTGTTTGATATTCTTCCTTATTTGATACAGAAACTTTGTCAAATTTTCAGGAGAATTAGTTTCAGGTGTACTGCTTATGAATCTAATATCAAATTATAAATTTTCAGAAATTTTAGTAATAGCTCACCCATTCTTGTCAATGCAGAATGTTAAGTGTTTGATTTTCTCCCTTATTAAATACTGAAATTTTGTTAAACTTTCAGGACAATTAATTTCACGTGTACTGTATGCGAATTTAATATCAAATTTTCAAATATTAAATTTTCTGAAATTTCAGTAATAGCTAACCCATACTTGTCAATGCAGAAAGTTAGTGTTTGATTTTCTCCCTTATTTAATACTGAAACTTTGTCAAATTTTCAGGAGTGATAGTTTTAGGTGTACTGTATACGAATCTAATATCTTATCAAGTCTAAATCTGGCTCTGAATACAACGAAGTATTTGAAATTTTTGGAATTGAATACATGAATGATGGAAGTAGTTCAATCCGTGAAGGACAATTGTGGGCATTGTGTGTGTTGCGTGTTCTAGTATGTTGCCAATTTTCTGTCGTGCAGTTCAATGGCATAAACTAAGATATTGGTGATTGTTTTAGGTATTTTATGGCTTCAGTTTTCTGTTATAAATTTGTTTGGTGCGTGAAACTTCCGCTCACATATAATTTAATGCATAAATGATGACTGGATAAGAGTTATGGAAAAAAATGACTTCCGCAAGTCTCCGATTTGCTTGTACCGTGTTAAATTCCGACGTTTAATTTCGCTATTCACAAGAAGCCTGCGCTTTTTTTGCAATATTTGATCGCGTTAAATAAGAATTGGAAATTAATGTAATAGCCAGGTTTTGCGATAAAGAATTGCCCACTTTTTTGCATGACGGCGCCGTTTGGCGCGCTTTCCTGCCGCACGCTCCTGCCTGTTCCTTCCTGCCGGCCTTTTTTGCTCCACTACGCGAAAGCCCACGGAGAGGCGCTTTCGTGCCTTTGTCTGGCCGACAAAAACCCCATCGATAAAGCGCCGAGGTGATCGACTCCGAACGAGTCCGGGTTACGCAAGGAGACTAGGAAGTGGACGACCAAGCGTCTTCATCTCGCCTCCATGTTCCACTTAAGCGTCCGATTTCGTGCCGATCTGCACGTGTGTGTGTATGTGTGTACGTTCGAGCGTTCTCCGGAGACAAAGAACTTCGGCTAGGCAATGGACCTACTAACTTTCACTATCTGTTGCTTGGCGGGGCGAACCGGAGCCTAACCGGAGCCAGCCTTGACATTTCGGGCGTCGCACATTCGCGCTCCTGCGACAATCTCCGCGCAACAAAAACACAAGAATCAAATGCGCTTACAATAATTATACGCGCACATTGCGCTGGAAAAGTGGACAAGCTTACAGACGTAATGTCGCGCACGTTTAATGTCGCTCAGAGTTTGCCTCAGGAGCGTGCTGGTCGTGCGAGTCTTTATAGGGAATCGGAGACATCTCCCCCACGTTCCACAAACGTGGCTGATTTTCGCAATTTCCACTGATGAAAATGAACGGCAGGACAATGCGTCGGTATCTGAAATGGAAATCTGAGCAAACACTCTTCAGGGTTATTACTGACGAAACGTTGATACCATTTCAGTAAACGTGATTCATATCCATTTGAGCAAACGCGTTTTGTAATGCTACATTTATAAAACCAGTTCGCCAATAGTAGAGTTATGGAAGAATATTAACATCAGCATTTCTGAAGGGAATTGCTTAGAATAGTCTTCCTTTGTTTATCACAAACATCATCCACCATTTCATCATCATTTCCATCCACCATGCCTCTTAGAGTGGTATTGTCTGCTCCTGCATCAACCAGTATCGTGGCAGACGTTCTTCTAAAAGCAATGCCCCTTATAACTGAAAGCGTTCGGTAACATCAAAAACTCTGCAATTTTTTTAGGCATTCCTCAAATACTATTGATTCCAACAGGTCGCCTCGAACATTTTCCGCTTCGATATCCCAAGAAACACGGCGTGTTTTTAGACTTCGCTATCGCGTCGATCAAAAATCCCATGCCTAGTAAGGAAAAAATAACCTTTCCTAACTTATTGCACAAACAGGTATTAGGACCAATTTTTCTTAACAAACTTTTACAGAGATTTGGATGGTGTAGAAATCTTCTAAAGATTATTTATTTAGCAAAGAGAGAGAGCAAAATATCCCATCTTTTATAAAAAAAAAAAAAAAAACAGTGTATTTTAAACAAAAAAATTGTTATCGCCGATTTTTGTTGTTTTGTTGTTGATGCAGTGTTCTACTGAAATACAGATTCTTATGTATATAATAATTATTAACACTTTTAAGAACCAATTAGACTAAAATTCAACACATTATTTGTAATTTTAAAGTTACTTTGTATTAAAATATTTTAATACTTAATTCCGAAAACTCGTATTATTTCATTAATATTCAACAACATAACAAAAAATTTTATAAAATCATAATTATCAAAATGACTCTTAGTTCAAGAGGATTCCGTGCTATGCTTGCTAACTAGCTAATGCACACTTACTAACGGCATGTTGGTTTTAAGCTTAAGCTTGTAGACGCAATTATCCTGCAGGATCCAAGTTAATCTGCCCCCATAGAAACTGCGGCTCCGTTATTTTTTGTGCACCTGGCTTCGAGGTAAATAGTCGGAGTGGCGGAGAAATGTGGTGGAATGGGCAGTGAAATGCGGAGGATAAGATGTGATGAGGTGGGCGTAATTGAATTGGATTATCTGAGGGCTTAAAGCAAAAAGTTGTAACGTAATTATAAAAATGGTTACAAACGTGTAAACAACAGCTCCTTTATTGTAAAAATATTTGACATTAATTATTGAATTGGAACTGATGGTATATCTAAACATATAAACTACCAGTAAGTACTCCAACAGAGAAGGAAATATAATAATAATAACTGGTATCCAAAATGGATGAAACTATAACAAAATAAAAATTATTATAAACGCGTAAACAATAGCTTCTTTAATGTAAAAAAATTTGACATTAATTATTGAATTGGAAGTGAAGGTATATCTAACCATCTAAACTACCAGTAAGTACTGAAATTTCTGAAAATTTATTATTTGCAAATTTGGTATTAGATTCGGGTACAGTACACCTGAAACTAATTCTCTTGACAATTTGACAAAGTTTCAGTATTAAATAAAAGAGAAAATCAAACACTTAACTTTCTGGATTGGCAAGTATGGGTTAGCTATAACTGAAATTTCTGAAAATTTATTATTTGCAAATTTAATATTAGAATCGTGTACAGTACACCTGAAACTATTACTCCTGAAAATTTGACAAAGTTTCAGTATTACATAAAAGAGAAAATCAAACACTTAACTTTCTGGATTGACAAGTATGGGTTAGCTATTATTGAAATTTCTGAAAATTTATTATTGGCAAATTTAAAATTAGATTTGTATACAGATACCTGAAACTATCACTCCTGAACATTTAACAAAGTTTCAGCATTAAATAAAGGAGAAAATCAAACATATAACTTTCAGCTTTGACAAGTAATGGTTAGCTGTTACTGAAATTTCTGAAAAATCATTATCTGCAAATTTGATATTAGATTCGTGTACAGTACACCTGCAACTATTACTCTTAACAATTTGACAAAGTTTCAGTATTAAATAAAGGAGAAACTCAAACAAATAACTTTCTGAATTGACAGTATGTGTTAGCTATTACTGAAATTTCTGAAAATGTATTATTTGCAAATTTGATACAAGATTCGTGTACAGTACACCTGAAACTATTACTCCTGAAAATTTGACAAAGTTTCAGTATTAAATAAGGGAGAATATCAAACATATAACTTTTTGCATTGGCAAGTATGTGATAGCTATTACTGAAATTTTTGAAAATGTATTATTTGAAAATTTGATATAAGATTCGTGTACAGTACACCTGAAACTAATTCTCTTGCGAATTTGACAAAGTTTCAGTATTAAATAAAGGAGAAAATCAAACACTTAACTTTCTGGATTGACAAGTATGGGTTAGCTATAACTGATATTTCTGAAAATTTATTATTTGCAAATTTGATATTAGATTCGTGTACAGTACACCTGCAACTATTACTCCTAACAAATTGACAAAGTTTCAGTATTAAATAAAGGAGAAAATCAAACAAATAACTTTCTGAATTGACAAGTATGTGTTAGCTATTACTGAAATTTCTGAAAATGTATTATTTGAAAATTTGATATAAGATTCGTGTACAGTACACCTGAAACAAATTCTCTTGCAAATTTGACAAAGTTTCAGTATTAAATAAAGGAGAAAATCAAACACTTAACTTTCTGGATTGACAAGTATGGGTTAGCTATAACTGATATTTCTGAAAATTTATTATTTGCAAATTTGATATTAGATTCGTGTACAGTTTACCTGAAACTGTTACTCCTGAAAATTTGACAAAGTTTCAGTATTAAATAAAGGAGAAAATCAAACACTTAACTTTCTGGGTTGACAAGTATGGATTAGCTATTACTGAAATTTCGGAAAGTTTACCATTTTCAAATATGATACAAATACAAATACACAAATATGTCAAACACGAACATTACATTCGTGTACAGTACACCTAAAACTATCACTCCTGAAAATTTGACAAAGTTTCAGAATTAAATAAAGGAGAAAATCAAACATTTAACTTTCTCGATTGACAAGTACGGGTTAGCTATTACTGACATTTCTGAAAATGTATTATTTGCAAATTTGATATTACGCTCGAGTACAGTACACCTAAAACTATCACTCCTGAATATTTGACAAAGTTTCAGTATTAAATGAGGAGAAAATCAAACACTTGACTTTCAGCTTTGACAAGTAATGGTTAGCTGTTACTGAAATTTGTGAAAAATCATTATTTGCAAATTTGATATTAGATTCATATACAGTACACCTAAAACTATTACTCCTAACAATTTGACAAAGTTTCAGTATTAAATAAAGGAGAAAATCATACACTTAACTTTCTGTAAGTAATGGTTAGCTATTACTGAAATTTCTGAAAATTTATTATTTGAACATTTGATAGCAGATTCGTATACACTACACGTACAACTAATTCTCCCGAAAATTTGACAAATTTTCAGTATTAAATAAGGGAGAAAATCAACACTTAACTTTCGGCATTAACAAGTATGGGTTAGCTATTACTGAAATTTCTTAAAGTTTATTATTTGCAAATTTGAAAGTAGATTCGTATACACTACACGTGCAACTAATTCTCCTGAAAATTTGACAAAGTTTCAGTATTAAATAAGGGAGAAAATCAAACACTTAACTTTCTGCATTGACAAGTATGGGTTAGCTATTACTGAAATTTCTGAAAGTTTATTATTTGCAAATTTGGTATTAGATTCGTGTACAGTGCACCTAAAACTAATTCTCCTGAAAATTTGACAAATTTTCAGTATTAAATAAGGGAGAAAATCAAACACTTAACTTTCTGCATTGACAAGTATGGGTTAGCCATTACTGAAATTTCTGAAAGTTTAGTATTTGCAAATTTAGTATTAGATTCGTGTACAGTACACCTGAAACTAATTCTCCTGAAGATTTGACAAAGTTTCAGTATTAAATAAGGGAGAAAATGAAACACTTATCTTTCGGCATTAACAAGTATGGGTTAGCTATTACTGAAATTTCTGAAAATTTATTATTTGAACATTTGATAGTAGATTCGTATACACTACACGTTAGATTCGTGTACAGTACACCTGAAACTAATTCTCCTGAAAATTTTACAAAGTTTCAGTATTAAATAAGGGAGAAAATCAAACACTTAACTTTCTGCATTGACAAGGATGGGTTAGCTATTACTGAAATTTCTGAAAGTTCATTATTTGCAAATTTGGTATTAGATTCGTGTACAGTACACCTGAAACTATTACTCCTAAAAATTTGACAAAGTTTCAGTAATAAATAAAGGAGAACATCAAACACTTAACTTTCTGGATTGACAAGTATGGATTAGCTATTACTGAAAATTCTGAAAATTTATTATTTGAAAATTTGATACTAGATCCTTGTATAGTATACCTGAAACTAATTCTCCTAAAAATTTGACAAAGTTTCAGTATTAAATAAGGGAGAAAATCAAACACGTAACTTACTGCATTGACAAGTAATGGTTAGCTGTTACAGAAATTTCTGAAAAATCATTATCTGCAAATTTGATATTAGATTCGTGTACAGTACACCTGCAACTATTACTCCTAACAATTTGACAAAGTTTCAGTATTAAATAAAGGAGAAAATCAAACAAATAACTTTCTGAATTGACAAGTATGTGTTAGCTATTACTGAAATTTCTGAAAATGTATTATTTGCAAATTTGATACAAGATTCGTGTACAGTACACCTGAAACTATTACTCCTGAAAATTTGACAAAGTTTCAGTATTAAATAAGGGAGAATATCAAACATATAACTTTTGCATTGGCAAGTATGTGTTAGCTATTACTGAAATTTCTGAAAATGTATTATTTGAAAATTTGATATAAGATTCGTGTACAGTTTACCTGAAACTGTTACTCCTGAAAATTTGACAAAGTTTCAGTATTAAATAAAGGAGAAAATCAAACACTTAACTTTCAGGGTTGACAAGTATGGATTAGCTATTACTGAAATTTCGGAAAGTTTATCATTTTCAAATATGATATTACATTCGTGTACAGTACACCTAAAACTATCACTCCTGAAAATTTGACAAAGTTTCAGAATTAAATAAAGGAGAAAATCAAACATTTAACTTTCTGGATTGACAAGTATGGGTTAGCTATTACTGAAACTTCTGAAAATTTATTATTTGCAAATTTGATATTAGATAGATTTGAATAGAACATAGATTAGATAGATGATGATAGATTTCAACATAATCTGAACCAACATACAAAACTGCATAACATTGCCCATTTAACCAGATCTCTAGCTTTCAAAATAACAAAGATACCATTGCAATCCTACTCTATTTAGGACACCCTGTATAAAGGACACAAATCAAATCATTTCGGCCTATTTATGTTAAACTTTAATACCGTCAGTAGAGTGTACAAGGTTTGGCAACTAATTTCAGAAATATCGTGTGAATCTCTTTTCGGTTGAATTATACCATTCTTAATATTAATTATACCACTATTTAGTGCAAAAATAATTATTAAGATTTCTTTCCGGTTGAATTATACCATTCGATGTAGTTATTATTGATATTTAGTGCAATAATTGTTGAGATATTTATTACCATGTAACTTGCTTTACGAAAATTACCTGCAACAACATGGTAGTCTAAAGGAAGCAGAACAATGTAAATGCTGTTCTGAGCAAGATAATTTGAAGTCGGAGCCTTAATGCGTTAATCCGTGCGGCCTTAAATTTAATGAAGCAAGCGTAGAAGTTGATTATTACATAAATGATATTTTACACTTATTGGAGCAGTTACCTTGATTGGTTTTACTGGATTACTTTTATTTATAAATTCTTCAATATTCCGGCAATTAACCTTCTCAATATAAATTTTCCTCGCATTAAGGCTAATAGTATTCCGCATTCAAACTAAAATTAACTTGTTATGAGCGGCTTTTATCCCACGGACAAATCTGTCGTGGAAATTCCCTCATTAATATCCTTTTTTCGTCTATTCTTGCATACAGGCTTCTCCTATATTTTGGTATCCATATCATCAATAAAAATTGGATATAAAAAGGTACTCGAATTAACGAATGGACGTGCAGATGTCGAAATTTTGTTTTTTTATGAATAATTTCGAAGATATAACAGATATTTTAATAATGATAATAATTAATTATCATTAATTAGACTATTATGCTTCGTGTGTTCCTCATGTTAAAGTTTTAGCAACTAATAAATAAGACGAATGTACTTCTTTAACTTTGTGTTAGTTGGCTGACTGCTTGTAGTAGTTCCTTTCTTTTGGATTTGTTAGACTAGATAACAATTGAAGAACACAAAGGATAAAGTTAAAGAAGTACATTCGTCTTATTTATTAAATAAACTACTATTCCTTAATCAAAGTTAAAGATAATTTTTGCTTAGTTTTTCGGAAAATATTTATAACGCCAATTAAACATAGTACTATATGGTACATAAGTATGTACGCTTATATGGTATATGGTATATTATATGGTAGAAGGAATACTGATTATATATATAATCATAGTATTAAGCATATACAGGGTGTTAACTGGGACGACGCAGAATGAGGATTTGCATGTAAAACTTTAAATCGTTAAATGTTTTCTTCCTTAATCGATGATGGAATGATGATGATTGATGTACTACTACTCTTAAGCATGAAAGATTAAAAAAGACCAAAATTCAAAACAATGACCAAATATTCAGCCAAATTATTGCAAAGATATCATTGCAACATTAAAAAAAAGTATAATGCTAAAAAATGGTACCTCTGCTCTTTTCCGCATTCGATTTTTTTACGAACGCACAGTAATGGTTGATGTCTTGTAAACTTTGGATTTTTATGCAGTGCTAGTTGGTTAAATGGATGCAAAGGTTCATAAATCAGGTGTCTATTCCTAGCTAGTTAGTAGTCTTCATCACCTTTTGCGACGCGTTCGAAAGCGCTGCAGTCTTTTTTTTCCGGTCAAGGACGCGCTCTGGTGATCCCGTCGCGAATTCGAAGATTGCAATAGCCATCGGGGATTCGACGTCTTCTAGGCCGTGGACAATGGGAGGAGAGCCTCAGGCTGCCGTTTCGCGCATCTCCGCGAAAACATGCGAGGTCGCCCAGATCTGTCCTCTCACCAAAAGTCCTCGGATCAGAAATGCAACACTAAGGAATCAATCAAAATTTCATCAACAGGAGTCTATATAACATATGCTGCCTTCATCGCATTAAAGCTGCTGATGCAATTGCAGACCCTCCAAAAGTTTCTAAAGAATTATCTCGTGTTCTGGAACAATTACTACAATTGCAGACTGTCTATAAATGGGTTACCGTAAATTTGAAATGCAACACAAAGAAATCAATAAAAATTTCATCAACAGGAATCTATATAACCTCTGCTGCCTTCCAACAGTTTCCAAACAGTTATCTCATGTTCTGGAACTATTGCTACGATTGCAGACCATCTATAAATGTGAAACAATTCCCATGTGTTCCCTTATCTTGTTGAAATGATTCGAATTGTATACCTGTTATATCTACAAAAAATCAGTGGAATATATTTCAACCCATTTCATTGGTAATTGATAAAAATTGTCTGTGCATATGTCAATGACAGCAAATCAATGCCCTAAATCAGCGAAGTGCATACATATTTTAAGCAATTTTAATAGGGATGTCTTCGCTGGCATTTGCCTGTGCTGCAGAATTGCCCGATTGCCGAAACGCATTCAATAAGCGCTGAACTATTTCTCAATATCTCGATTGAGTAACTTCGCATAAAAGGAGGACGTGCAATATGCACCGAGATGGAATTAAAAGAGCGAATTAGAACGCCAGAGATGAACTAGCGAAAATCCAAGGACGAAATCGACGTTATCCTCGCATTTCGTAAGCATCTGCGGATGCAAAGAACCGATGAGTTAATGCAGATTTCTACCTGTAATCAAAATTCTGTTTACTTTTTTAAGTAAGTTTGTTGGCATAGCGAAATAACAGAGACTGTAGATATGTCCAGAGTACTAGCAAAAGTGTTCTCCAGCTTCCACGTTTTTCGGTTTCCCAGAGACTGTAGAGATGTCCAGAATACTAGTAAGTTTGTTGGTATAGCGAAATAACAGAGACTGTAGAGATGTCCAGAGTACTAGTAAAAGTGTCCTCCAGTTTCCACGTTATTGGAAGGTTATTTCTTACACATATATTTTAAGGTTATACTGCTACTGGAAACAGGATTAAGTAGATCCAAATTTTGCAAATTTTGGTTAATTTAAGAATGAAGATTTCTTTTCGTAGGAATAAGGAGGAGTACATAATTAATTCCATCAGGTATTTTTCAAAGTTCTAGTTGTCCTAATAAAAGTCTGTACAAAAGTCCCAAAAAATTGTTTTTAATGAAAAAGTACCAGCTTCCACGTTTTTCGGTTTCCCAGAGACTGTAGAGATATCCAGAATACTAGTAAGTTTGTTGGCATAGCGAAATAACAGAGACGGTAGAGATGTCGTTTTTCGGTTTCCCAAGAAGGTTATTTCTTATACATATATTTTAAGGTATTAATGCTACTGGAAACAGGATTAAGTAAAATTTTGCAAATTTAGGTTAATTTAAGAATGAAGCTGCCTTTTCGTAGGAATAAGGAGGAGTACATAATTAATTCCATCAGGTATTTTTCAAAGCTCAAGTTGTCCTAAAATGTCCTAAAAAAATTCTGTACAAAAGTCCCAAAACTTTGTTTTTAATGAAAAAGTTATTCACATTTGATTATAACGAACTGATTTTGTAAGTCTTCAGTGTTTACATAAGACTGGGCATTTTTAACTTCATTGCTGGTCAATTGCTAATAGAGTAACCAGTAAAACGTATGAAGATGTTGGCACTTCTCATTAATGCTTTCTTAAGACTGGGCATTTTTTGACTTATAATGCTTAAGTTAATGATTAAGTAGATTCAAATTTTGCAAATTTAGGTTAATTTAAGAATGAAGCTGCCTTTTCGTAGGAATAAGGAGGAGTACATAATTAATTCCATCATGTATTTTTAAAAGTTCAAGTTGTCCTAAAAAAATTCTGTACAAAAGTCCCAAAAATTTGTTTTTAATGAAAAAGTAATTCACATTTGATTGTAACAAACTGATTTTGTGAGTCTTCAGTTTTTTCTTAAGACTGGGCATTTATAACTTCATTGCTGGTAAATTGCTAATAGAGAAACCAGTAAAACGTATGAAGAAGTTGGCAATTTTGTTTAGTGCTTTCTTAAGACTGGGCATTTTTTGACTTCATTTCAGCCTGTAAGATTTTCTGTGCATTAATTTATCAATTACAACTTAATCACATTACATTATAAATTGAAAAAAATCTGAAGGTTGTCTAGCATAGTGTTTCCTTAAGACTGGGCATTTTTAACTTCATTGCTGGTCAATTGCTAATAGAGCAGAAAGTAAAACGTATGAAGATGTTGGCAATTCTCTTTAGTGCTTTCTTAATACTGGGCATTTTTTGACTTAATTTTAGCCTGTAAGATTTTCTGTGCATATATTTGTCAATTACAACTTCATCACATTATATTATAAATAGAAAAATTTCAGAAGATTGTCTAGCATTGAAATATTTGATTATAACAAACTAATTTTGTAAGTCTTCAGCGTTTCCTTAAGACTGGGCATTTTTAACTTCATTGCTGGTCAATTGCTAACAGAGCAACCAGTAAAACGTATGAAGATGTTGGCAATTCTCTTTACTGCTTTTTTAAAACTGGGCATTTTTTGACTTTATTTCAGCCTGTAAGATTTTCTGTGCATAAATTTATCAATTACAAATTAATCACATTATATTATAATGAGCAAAATTTCTGAAGATTGTCTAGCATTGAAATATTTATATATCTTTAGAATTGTTTATATTTTCAAAATATTTTCACAGAATATACAATATCCTGAAAAATAGAGTTCAAAATTTAAAATTTCCTTCCTAAAAATTTCAGAGAATTTCAGCTTGTGAAACAAATGACTAATTTTTAAACGGAATGGCAGTCGTTTTCACCATTTAACTTCACGTCAATTGAAACTGTCAAAATTAAAAAACAAAACAGAAAGTTTAAAAAGTTTTTAACTCTAATAGTCGAAATCTGCCATATTTGATAATTAAACTCTCCAAATTTGTTACATTTTGAATTGAAACTGTCAACATTTGTCAAAATTCGTCATATTTTCAAATGCAACTATCAGTATCTATCATTTTTTTCGTGCCTGTTAAAATTCGTGAAGTTTTTAAACTGACAGTGAAAGTTTAAAAAGCTTTTAACTCCAATAGTCGAAATCTGCCATATTTGACAATTGAACTTTCCAAATTTGTTACATTTTTAATGTAAACTGTCAACATTTGTCATATTTTCAAATTTAACTGTTAGTATCTGTCATTTTTTCGTTCCTGTTAAAATTCGTGATGTTGTCATTGTATTTCTCATGTATTCAAATTCAATTAGTTCCCTCATGCTATCATAGCCCTTCAATATTTATTTTTTCGTTCCTGTCTCAATTGATGTCTTTGGAACTGACACTGAAAGTTAATAAAGCTTTTAACACCAATAGTCGAAATCTGCCGTATTTGATAATTAAATTCTCCACATTTGTTACATTTCAAATTAAAACTGTCAACATTTGTCATATTTTCAAATTTGTTACATTTTCAATTGAAACTGTCAAAATTCGTCATATTTTAAAATGCAACTATCAGTATCTATCATATTTTCGTTCCTGTCAAAAATCGTGATGATTTTTAAACTACCAGTGAAAGTTTAAAAAGCTCTTAACTGCAATAGTTGAAATCTGCCATATGTGACAATTAAACTCTGCAAATTTGTTACATTTTAAATTGAAACTGTCAACATCTGTCATGTATTCAAATTCAACTATTTCTCTCATGCTATCATAGGCCCTTCAAATGCCATCATGGCTATGGCCCTTCAATGCCATAGCCATGTTTATTTTTTCGTTACTGTCGCAATTAATGTCTTTGGAACTGACAGTGAAAGTTAATAAAGCTCTTAACACCAATAGTCGAAATATGCCATATTTGACAATTAAACTCTCCACATTTGTTACATTTCAAATTGAAACTGTCAACATTTGTCATATTTTCAAATTTGTTACATTTTCAAACGAAACTGTCAAAATTTGTCATATTTTCAAATGCAACTATCAGTATCTATCATTTTTTTCGTTCCTGTAAAAATTCGTGATGATTTTTAAACTGACAGTGAAAGTTTTAAAAGCTTTTAACTCCAATAGTCGAAATATGCCCTATTTGACAATTAAACTCTCCAAATTTGTTACATTTTAAATTGAAACTGTCAACATTTGTCATGTATTCAAATTCAACTATTTCTCTCATGCTATCATAGGCTCTTCAAATGCCATCATGGCTATGGCCCTTCAATGCCATAGCCATGTTTATTTTTTCGTTACTGTCGCAATTAATGTCTTTGGAACTGACAGTGAAAGTTAATAAAGCTCTTAACACCAATAGTCGAAATATGCCATATTTGACAATTAAACTGTCCACATTTGTTACATTTCAAATTGAAACTGTCAACATTTGTCATATTTTCAAATTTGTTACATTTTCAAATGAAACTGTCAAAATTTGTCATATTTCAAATGCAACTATCAGTATCTATCATTTTTTCGTTCCTGTAAAAATTCGTGATGATTTTTAAACTGACAGTGAAAGTTTAAAAAGCTCTTAACTCCAATAGTCGAAATCTGCCATATGTGATAATTAAACTCTGTTTTTCATTTTCAGTTGAAACTGTCAACATTTGTCATATTTTCAAATTCAACTGTTAGTAGCTGTAAAATTCGTGATATTCAAAATGTTCAATTGTATATGTTTTGAGTTTATTGTTGTATAACGCTGGCACTTGCACACTTGCAGAAATGTCTCGAATTGTGGTCGTCCACGCTTTTACACATGCGTTGCACAAATTGGGGCCTTTCGAGCGTTTCGCAATTGCTTGCAAACTGCTCTCCTGCGCTCGTAACTGCTTTAATTAACGACGCGCTTCGGTTCGGTTTTTTGGTTTTGCAAAGTTTTGCAAGTTATTTGCAATACTATAAAGCATGTGCAATGCAAAAATTAATGCGGAGCAACAATTACTTGTAAAACATGCGTTGCCATGTTAAGGTTTAATGAAATAATTAAACGCATACCATGAAACACTTGAAGAATTTTAATCATTGCCACAACCTTTTTTATCTCTGAATTTTGAAATAGACTGTGATTCTTATGTTTTAACACAATGCAGTTCCATTTAAAGCTGCATGTGTTTAATTATTTAAATTTTGTATTATTATACAAGGTGAGAAATTAAAAAAATATACATGAACATAGTTATAATTCTCATTACTATTTTTTTTTCATGAGTTGACCACGGTGCATTGAAGTCCACGGTTCTATTTTTGAGAATTTGCGTAATAATTATAATAATAGACAATAAAACTCTGCAAAGTTCAAACAGCTGTTTCTCCGAAACAAATCTCCAAAAGTATTGAAAATTATACCTATTTGTTGTATATATTTAGATCCATCCTGATTCAATTGGTTTTATGCGCTAGCAGCTTTATTGGTTACTGGTTATTGGAAGTTAGATTACTATTTACTCACCCTGTATAACTATTAATGATTAAGTTTAAGGTTTTATCCATAAATTATCAGTTATATATTTAAGGTGGTTTATTATTTAGTACTTACTGGCAAAAAAAAAACTGGAAAAATGTTGGCTAGTTATCCACAAAAATATTTTTTTACCAATAATTACTAAATAATAAACAACCTTAAACTATTAATGATACTCCATGATTCAATAATTAAAAATATTTTATTTTGTCATCATCTAAACGTTTCGTAACAGATTGCTTTGTGTACACGTTTTTTTGTTGTATTTGCATGTAAATTTATCATCTGTAGCTTGTTCAATATAAATAAATATTTTTTAATTACTATGTTGCAAGCCAAATGGAGTCATAACACACGATACAGCCTTTGCAAGATCAGCCTAATGTTAACACGCATTTAGCACGCGATAATAATATAATAATAACGTAATGCAATATCAAGTAATGCGAAAAAAAAAAAGATTTGCACGCAATCTGGAGAGATTTGTATTAATCTACTCGTACTTGTGAGCTGTTCCAAAATAGGTTTTCGTTTAAAATATATGCTTATACAGGGTGTCCCAAAAATAGTGGACAAGCTCAACAGCATGCCACACAAAGATGGCTACTGAGTCCTTAAATACAAAGTAAATAAAACAAAAATTTAAAAAAAAAACAAACTTTCAAAAAATATAAATCATAGACAACTTTATTATCAGTACTTTTATCCTTAGAAAGAACTAAACAAAAAGTTAAAAAAATCAAAATTAAAAAAATTGAACTTTCAAAAAATATAAATCATAGACAACTTTATTATCAGTACTTAAATTGTACAGCACATTGTTGTCACCTTGATTAAAAAAAAAACAATCACTTTAAAATATTTAAACACGCTTAACATGATTAATTCCCGATTAATGTTAATGAGATATTATGGTAATGCTGGGACTCGAACTGTGGCTATTTATAATAATATGCGATTTATTATGTGTGATTTAAAGCGTGGATTACTGAAGCACTAACCAATAAGACAACCAATAAGATTATTTAAACAAATTATAATTAAACAACTTAACACATGATTTTCATTTAAGTTCTTCTAAGAGCCCTTATAAACATGCTGTAATGTTATACCTTTGACCAGCAATATTTCAAAAAGTATAGCCAGAGGATTTTTTATAGTATTTTTTAAAGACTCGGTTGGAATCCCCGAGTTTCGTTCTGTTAAGCTTCTCCGCTATTTTTGGGACACCCTGTATATTTTACTCACTTAAATGCTCTAATGAAATCGTTCAATCAGAGAAATATACAAAAAATATTATTTTACTGAAGAAAAATATAAAATAATAATACAGGTTCAAAGTTATGACTCAGTTTACTCGAGTCAAATTAAAATTACGCACACCCACACATATTAAAGGTTCTTAGTGTTGATTAGTCGAGACCTTAACGTTTTTCATCGTTTTATTAGTGTGACGAGGCCGAATTGGCCAAGGGCCGGTGTAACAGGGTCAACCGGGACCTGGGTCCGGATCAAGGATCTATCGTCATTCATCTGTTATATAGCCTGGGGAAAGGACGAGCGGAGCTCCGGGTCTCGGGCTCCAAGGAAGCTCAATGATAACGAAAATTTTCGTTTATTAAGTTTAGAATATGAAAAATTGAATTTCCCAATTTGAAAAAATACCATAAATGTATGTTCATTGCTTGCCAGCTTACGAAACAATAAATGTACACAAGTGTCACACTAAATAAAAAATAGTGGCATAATAATAGTAATAATAGCCCAATAAAGATCGATTATATATATATGTATAATAGTAATAGTACTATAATATTATAGTATTATAATAATAGTGGCATACTAATAAATACATTGTTCGTTTGCTTATCGACGTTTAGAAATAATATCAAATGTAGATAGATTATAAGTTTTTTTTCAAATTTGGTATTTTTTGCAGTATTGGTCTAAAAAAAAACGTGTAGATGTTGTGTAGACTGTATGCTTGTTTAGTTATTAGGTATAATAATTTGGGAAGCAGATTGATTGATTTCAAAATTTATCAAATTTATGATAAATAAAAGCATTTTCCAAATTTGAACACAGTGAAAATTTATTTTTGTTAACAGTGTCTGAAAAAATCTTGTAAAGTAAAGTAGAGTAAAGTAAAATAAAGTCCAATTGATTAAATTTATATAAGGATTTTCCAAATTTGAATACACTACAAAATTATGTTTTATCAATAGCTTCTGCGAAATCGTACAAAGTAAAATAAACTAGTCTTTCATTATCGGTTTCAAAAAGAAACATGCAGAAGTCGTGCAGATTATTTGCTTATTTAGTTATTAAGGTGCAAGAAGCAGACTGATATTGAAAATATATCAAGAATCCAAGCTTCAGAAAATCGAGCTATATGTCACTGAATGTTCAGAAAATTAATCTAATGGATATTTTGAAAATTTTATGCCAGATCTGGATACAGTATGCCGGAAGATAAATCCTCTGAAAATTTGACCACGAGAATATATCAAATAAGTGAGAAAATCGAGCTATTAACTTTCCGAGGTGACCAGTACAAGTTATCTGTCACTGAATTTTCAGAAAATTTATGTAAAGGATATTTTGAATATTTTATGCAAGATCGGTATACAGTATGCCTGAAGATAAATCCTGTGAAAATTTGACCACAAGAATGTTTCAAATAAGTGAGAAAATCGAGCTATTAACTTTCCGAGTTGACCAGTATAAGTTATCTGTCACTGAATTTTCAGAAAATTTATCTAATGGATATTTTGAATTTTTTATGCCAGATCTGTATACAGTATGCCTGAAGATAAATACTCTCAAAATTTTAATACAATAATGTCTCAAATAAGTGAGAAAATCGAGCTATTAACTTTCCGAGGTGACCAGTATGTTATCTGTCACTGAATTTTCAGAAAATTTATCTAATGGATATTTTAAATATTTTGTACCTGATATGTATACAGTGTGCCTAAAGATAAATCTTCTGAAAATTTGATCACGAGAATGTCTCAAATACATGAGAAAATTGAGCTATTAACTTTCTGAGTTGACTAGTATAAGTTATCTGTCACTGAATTTTCAGAAAATTTATGTAAAGGATATTTTGAATATTTTATGCAAGATCTGTATACAGTATGCCTGAAGATAAATCCTGTGAAAATTTGACCACCAGAATGTTTCAAATAAGTGAGAAAATCGAGCTATTCACTTTTCGAGTTGACCAGTATGTTATCTGTCACTGAATTTTCAGAAAATTTATCTAATGGATATTTTAAATATTTTGTACCTGATATGTATACAGTGTGCCTAAAGATAAATCTTCTGAAAATTTGATCACGAGAATGTCTCAAATACATGAGAAAATTGAGCTATTAACTTTCTGAGTTGACTAGTATAAGTTATCTGTCACTGAATTTTCAGAAAATTTATCTAATGGATATCCTAAAAATTTTGTGCCAGATCTGTATACAGTATGCCTGAAGATAAATACTCTCAAAATTTTAATACAATAATGTCTCAAATAATTGAGAAAATCGAGCTATTAACTTTACGAGGTGACCAGTATAAGTTATCTGTCAGTGAATGTTCAGAAAATTTATCTAATGGATATTTTAAATATTTTATGCCAGATATGTATACAGTATGCCTGAAGATAAATCCTCTGAAAATGTGTCCACGAGAATGTCTCAAATAAGTGAGAATTTAAGTCAAATTAGGATTTCCAAAATTTGGGAAGCAGACCGATTGGTTTCAAAATTTATCAAATTTATGATAAATAAGATATATAATATCGTTGTCCAAATATGAACACAGTGAAATTTTATTTTTGTTTTTTGTTGGTTTCTGTTTTTTTTTTTGTAAAGTAAAGTAGAGTAAAGTAAAATATAGTCCAACTGATTAAATTTATACAAGGATTTTCCAAATATAAATACAGTGCAAAATTATTTTTTATCAATAGCTTCTGCGAAATCGTACAAAGTAAAACAAAGTAGTCTTTCATTATCAGTCTCAAAGAGAAACAAGCAGAAGTAGTGCAGATTATTTGCTTGCTTAGTTGTAAGAAGCAGAATATTGAAAATTTATCTAATTTAGGATTTAAACAAGGATTTCAAAATTTGAAAATACTATAAATTTATGTTTATAAACAGCTTCCAACACAATTGTAAAAATGCAGACAATTAAAGTAAAATAATGTAAAGCAAAATAGTAAATAGAAGTATTTCAAAATTTGAATGTACTGAAAATTTATTGTTATAAACAGCCTCCAACAGCCTCAAAAACAATCGTACAAATGCAGACAATTAAAGTAATATAATGTATAGCAAAATAGTAAATAGAAGGATTTCAAAATTTGAGTGTACTGAAAATTTATTGTTATAAATAGCCTCCAACAGCCTCCAAAACAATCGTTTAAATAAAGACAATTAAAGTTAAATAAAGTAAATCAAAATAAAGCAAATCAAAGAAAATGTATTGGTTACATTGATTAATAGGTTTTTTATACATAAAATAACCCGGCGCATCCACCATATGGTGGAGGCGCCGGGTTATTAAAATTATTAATTTCCAAATTATTAATTTCAAAGTTATTAATTTCAAAATTTCGCATACGTATTTCGTTAAACACAAGTCAGTCACTTGAAATGGATATAAACTTGTGACCTTTGCGTTCGTAAGTGATTGCAAACTTCAGATATTAAATCCTCTTTTTCATTCCTCAGCGGAATTACTTCTTGACGCCCCAAATGATTCGCGACCAAATTACATAACTGCCGGTTTTTTTAGGATATCCTGTTGTACCGCTCGAAATATTTGGCAAGGTCGCCCCGTTTTTTTCCTCCTTCAGCTCTGCGACGCTCTCCCAATCGCACCATGAATATTTATGCCTAATTGTTGTTTACGACCGGCCAAAGGCCGGCCTCCTCGCGCATGCAACTGTTGAGGTATGTGCGAACACAAGAAGTGATTTACCGTCCTCACGAAACCGTCGGGACGACCGCAGCAACATCGGTTACACAACGCCAAAGTAACTGTACATATACACGAGGAAACACGTGAAGATATGCTCAGTAAATTGATCAAGTACAGTTTTATAATACCCAGTTATTTTTAATCGGCTATTAGTTTCCATCCAACAATCCACTATTAATGTAAATGATATTAGAATTCAATAAATAAATAAATAATAAAATAAATTGACAACCTTAATATGAGATAACTAAGAAAAATAATCCATTGTTTACTTAATTGGAATAATAAAAATTAGTCCGATGTGGTAATGCTGGAACTTAATTAAAAAAAAAAGTTCATGTTTTATCAGAGAACGATTTTTCCAAGCCATATTTCTCTAAAAATTGGCAAGGTTAATGCTTTACTAATCCACGCTTTAAATCACAAAAAATCGCATATTATTATAAATAATTTTAGCCACGGTTCGAGTCCCAGAATTACCATAATATCTGATTATCATTAATTGGGAATTCATTTTTATTGTTGCAATTACGTATACAAAAGTATTCATTAAAACTAATCGCTGATTACAGATAACAGATTGTAAAACTGGACTTGAATTAGCCACATTTCAGCGATACTTTACAGTACAATTTCTTTGCTTCAAATATTATTATAATTCATATTAGCTGTAGTATGAGTCCAGCATTATCCCTTAAACTTTAAATAAGCAGTTTTTAATCATATTTATTTATCGCAATTCCAATCGAGGAAACTTGTTGACTGAATATCTAAATTAATCCACGCTGCAGGTTCATTTGCAGTATATTTATGTGTATTTGTAATAGAAAAATTCGCTTCCAGCAGATTCGATTTCAGGCTGCTCTGCAAACTGGCGTATATTTTGATAGCGTCCTCAGGGCAGACTCCCAAAGCAGCGCGCCTGGCAAATTCCGTAATCGAATTTGCGAGCAGACTGCGAACGTCAGCGCCCCCACCAGCCGCCCCCCAGAACGCCCCCCGCCACTATTCTCGTTTCGGGGGTGGATTTCGATGAGTGGGCGACGCGCAGTCAATTACACCCTTTGGCGATCCAATTATCGCCCCATTGTGGCACGCGGGCGACGTGCGTCTCTCAGCCGCCCCCCGCCCTCCTGCAGGGGGCGGCGATCAATATTTCCGGATGCAGGACCGCTCCGCTTCTTCCGCCCCCGCAATCCCGCAGCCCTGCCGTGGGAAACGGCAAATTAAAAACGCGATTCCTGCGGGCGCGGGCTTACCAGGTAATTCGCTTCGGGGCTTTCTTCGCAGGTAATTGGATTGATTCTCCGGCAATCTTCAGATATTGGCGCTGGCTGCTACAATCGAGAAGTACATTTTGAATATTGCAGGATTTTTGTATCAAGTATTACATTCTTAATTTTTTTTCCTAGACTTCAAACGATATCTCCCTAACACAAATCAAATGAACACCTAAATAGATTGATTAAGTTTCCTAAACTTCAAACGGCATCCATTCAATAGATACCACCAAAATTTGTCGACTTTTGATGTCCCAGTGCAAAAATAAAAAATTCTATCAGATCGCACGTTGAAAACAACAGGACACTACACAAAAGAGCGAAGTTTTATAAAGGTATTATATGTGGGTACCTTACGCCGAAAACTGCGGAGTTGAACTCAAAAGCATTTTATACTTTGTCCTGATAATATTTTCGTACTGACAGGTGAATATTGTAAAATGCCTTACTTTCCTTCGTCGTAAACATTTGATAAACATTGTGGCTTCATTAATCAAAGACGTTAAATATAGTTTTGATTCGGGAAGTTTATAATGATAACATATGATTTCTTAAAGCAGGTTGCAGATTTATTTTCAGTCGGTAGTTAAATAAAAAGTTGCGTCAGGGGAACATAACTTAACAATTTCAATATAAATAATTCAGCGTTTCGATATCAAAGTTATCTCAGCATTATGAATGAATCAACTGAATGTATGCATGTGCTTAAGTAGTTAGAAAATTAGAAGTAGAATAGAGCTATATCATACTAAACTATAATCATTTTGAGTATTTTTTAATTACCATTTTGACATTTCTTCATGCAAAGAAAATAACTTCTGAGTAATTTTATTGTGTATAAAGTGCATAAAGGAGATAATATCTTTGATTAGTAAAAATGGCAAGATATTATCCCTAACATGAAAAATTGACATATACAATCTCTATAATGTAATATCTTACATTATATTTCCGTGGCCGAGATTGAAAATCATAAATCATATTGTATTCATTAAATAATCTGATCAAATACCATTTTTGAATTAAAATTTACGATATTTAATTATTGCCATTTTTACTAATCAAAGATATTATCTCCTTTCTTGCACTTTATATGCAATAAAATTACTCAGAAGTTGCTTTCTTTGTATGAAGAAATGTAAAATTTGTTATTCCATGGCAACTTGATTTTTAGAGCAGTCCACAGCAGTTTGATTTTTGTAACAAATTTTTAAATTATCGATTTTTGGTAGTAAATATTGTCAGATTACCCATGTGTTATACATGGTTGAAATCGGAATTTTTTGCCCTTTTGAATGCCATTTAAATCCAATATTGCGGCCATAAGAAAATGAAAAGTTGACTATGACAATTTTGGCATCTAGTTGGCGCAGAACATGTTTGGTACTGTGATCAGTGACGTCGTAAAATGTAAGAATGCCAAATTTCGTATAATTTTCCTTCAAAAGTAAAAAAGTTATAAAAGGAAAAGGTACGTGCACTTTTTCAGTTTTCAGCGATATTTCCGGAACAGTGCATTTTTGAAATTGTATTTCACAAACTATTCATTAATTATTAGAAATATAAAAAAAAACTCAATAAAGAAATGAGGTTGAAACTTGAATTGCTGACAGATTAAAGTTGATAGTTCTTCCAATATGTTACATTGATAGAAATATTTTGTTAACAATAACTTTTACTTAAAAAAGCTCATCCTGACATTGTAGATAATCATATTTTAGAACGCTGTGCAAAATTTGGTGATTTGATGTTAATTTTTAATTGAAGAAATTAGCGAAATAGAAATTTGAGGTGGTGGAGGACCCTTAAATACTTAAAATGAGAAACATTAAATAAATATAATTAAATTAATAACGTCCAATTTGAATAAGAAAACTGTATTTTATTTACCTGTCGCTTATGTACTTTTTAAAATGAATAAATCACAACAAATCCATTTATCTGTGTTTTACTTACTAACAAAAATTACTAACAGACACATTACCAATAAAACGAAACAAATTGAGTTGTCGCGAGTTTGATTTAAAAATCAAACATAACCTAAAGTACTACCACTAAATCACGAGCCAAATAAATATTACAAATTATAAGAATTAGTTAATCACGAGCCAAGCATATATTAGAAATTATGAGAATTTGTACTACACCTGCGTTCGAACCGTGTCTTGTTTTAACAATAAGTTTTGTTATAAATGTATGTTAGGTATAATTGCACTTGTTTTGTTTCATATATTTGATCAGTTTCCTGACACGTGTTTGGGCTTATTCGGCTATTTTTAAAGGAATATGTTTACAATTTGATTCAATTGTAAATTCAATCAAATTGTAAACGTATACCTTGGAAAATGGCCGAATAATAAAACTGTATTTAATTTACCTGCCGCTTATGTACCTTTTAAAATGAATAAATCACATCAAATCCATATATCTGTGTTTTACTTACTAACAAAAATTACTAACAGATACATTACCCATAAAACCAAAGTGAGTTGTCACGAGTTTGATTTAAAAATCAAACATAACGTGAAGTACTGACACGTGTTTCGGCTTTTTCGGCCATTTTCAAATGATTATGTTTACAATTTGATTCAATTGTAAATACAATCACATTGTAAACTTAATCCTTTGAAAATAGCCGAAAAAGCCGAAACACGTGTCAGGAAACTGATCAAATATATGAAACAAAACAAGTGTAATTATACCTAATACACATTTTTAATAATAGTACAATGTTTCAGCAAGATATTAGCAAGGAAAGTATTAATTTTAATAAGTTTTGTACTGTGTCACTTTGTCAAATCATCATTTGTCTTCTGTTTTTTTCTGTTTTTTTCTGATTTGTTTTCTGTTGTGTATAATATCCAGTAGTTTACCGCATGATAAGCCGAGCCCCTCTGATCCCCGGCCCCCAGGCTGGCCCCCCCCCTTTTTGGGGGCCATGCTATTCGAAATCTTAGTGCTCACTTCTGATATGTCAGCTCTGTGGGGGCCATGGGTTAAATCTTGGTATCGGTTCTAACCCTTTGTAAAACACCATATATATTTATATATTCCTTGGCATATTTAATCATGAGATAATTATTCGCTGCTTAATCAGTGGATGGAAATATCGGCCCTCGCGCAAATATGCATTATTACGAATTTACGTTATATCCGAAACCAAGTCTTCGCACCCCATTTGATGATTAGATTAATGCTTGGATGATGATGGCTCTCGCTCCATCTCATCGATCACGTCCCACTAGCAGAGATTGTTTCGTAGGCCCATTAATAACGGAGTTTTGGAAACAAATGAGGTGCGACGACTTTTTGACCTTTATCCTTACTCATATTCACTTCGGAGAGAATTGAAATCCGCAGCAAAATACCAATACATTTTGCGCCACTATTATGATTACTCGAAGTTACATTACTAGACTTTTAATGAATATTTTATATACTATTCAAGCGTTACTCATCTAATATATTCTAAATAGGTATTACTGTAATAAAAGTAAAAAACAAGTAATTTTTTCACTACAAGTCATATAGCACATAATTATGTCATGCATCAAAGCACTGTGAAGTTAATTTTTATGATTAGTGGTTAATACTTTTTTCATTATTTACCCAGATGAACAATAATGTTCATGTCATATGAATTTTCAAAAATCTTAACTCTTTAGATTTCTAGGTAGGAGGTCGCATGTTGAAAGTATTACGACTACCGTTGTGGACCGGGTGAATAAAATACGCAATGGATTGAATACGATTATAAATACCGGTGCCTTGTTCGAAGGACCATATATTGGAGCATATATGTATATAAATAAAACACAATTGGTGTGAGTTTCACTAAATATTGAATATATGTAAACTGTTTTTATCTGCCTGATGAGCGCAACTGTGTGGCGAACAATTGTCGCAGTACAATATTAAATATTTTGTGAAACACACCAATTGTGTTTCATTTATATATTAACATGGAGTTTTATCATGTATCAGCCTCATCATTCCGATATTATATTGGAACGATGTAAAACGCTTTATGCATATGTCTCAGGTAAATAATGTATATTGTTTACCTGAGACAGGTGCATAAAGTGTTTTACATCAAATCAAATTAACTCAAGTTAGGATCCATACAATTATTATATTTGAACATTTTTAACTGTTAAAAATGAATGTGAATACAGTGAACCAAACTTTGCCCATAATATTGAATGAGCTGCTTTCTTTGCCAATATTTCATTGAGCTTTTTCATTAGTTCAATGAATTATCGTCAGTCTTTAATCCCTCGGCTCTATGCGCCTCGCCATACAAAAGACATCGGCAGTAAGAGGATACTTCACAACTTGGTGTATTCTATAGATACTAGTAGACCGTAGAATTGAATTGATTCAAAAACTCGGGCAATAAAATAGTATATTGGTTTTAATTGATTTA
The DNA here is from genome assembly GCA_951805005.1 of Othius punctulatus. Lineage (NCBI taxonomy): Eukaryota > Metazoa > Arthropoda > Insecta > Coleoptera > Staphylinidae > Othius > Othius punctulatus. The sequence continues at coordinate 12,816,307 of OX638145.1, forward strand.
AAATAAAATATCGATAAAGATAGTAGTCTTCGTAAAAATGTTTTGTTTTGTTCTACTTTTTCTTTGCGGGCCCAAATAATGAACAAAAAAATTAATAACAAAATACATGTAATAATAATAATAATAATAATAATAATATATTTGGTGTCAGCACAAATAATAATGGTAACACAAGTCAGGTACATGTAGGGTACATGTATTAGTATTAGCAGTAAATTATCATTATTCAATGATAATTATAATACTACTCGTTTTCAAATAGAGTCGATTAACACAAATTCTGATATTCTGTTTTATCTCGTAATTTATGTTACTGCTTATGTTACTCAACAATTGTGTGCTAATTTAATAGGATGAAACTTGAAGGTGGCAAACTCGGCCGAGTTTGTTTTCTCCCGTTTACTTTCCGCACTTCCCGAATTAGCACCCGGCGGACGGTATTTGCATTGAAAATGAATCGCAGCCGCCGCCGCCGCCCTCGCGCGGGGGCGCAAGAGGAGGGCCCCCTCTCTGTTTACTTGCCCCCCGGGTCGATCGATGTCCGCATAAATTGCGCCGTCAAAATACGTCGCCGCGTGTTTTTCAGGGCGACGCGCCTGAAATGTGGGTCAAGTGGCGGCTGCGGGGGCGCCTGTTGCCAGGGAAGCGGCCGGCAGATGCCGATCGTAGGGATAGGGATTATCGGGCGGCCCTGGGGGTGGGTGGCGGCGGGGGCGGCGGACGTGCGTGCCCCGGACGTCTGCCCGATTAACTCGGAGACGTAGGTATGCCAGTGGGGCGGATTAATCGGTGGCTGGAAGTCCGTTCAGCACCGCAATTACAAGATTATGAGGGCGGTTGGGGTTGATAAACTATGCAAAGATTGTAGTAAAACCCTCGTTTGGGAGATTGACGAGGGCATGCAAAAAATGTATTAATTATTTTCTTGTTTACCAGATAGAATACACGAGCAAGAGGAAGAGGAACTGGCAAAAGAACAAAATAGCAAAAACACGAAACTAAACAACCAAATACCAAACAACAACCAAAGGTAAGAAGATAACTCTAGATAAAGAAGATAAACGAACAAAATAGCAAAATCAAGAAACTAAACAACCAAACACCAACCAACAACCAAAGGTAAAAAGGCAACTCAACGACATCAACATCACAGGATGATTAAGATGGCAAAAGTACAGTTAAGGGATGGCGTCCGTTAAGGGAGGTTTTACTGCAGTACATAAAGTTAGAATAAAGTGGGGTATTTAAGCGAGGACATGGTCATTATAATTACATTATTATTATTACCAATTGCTATTCTATATCTTCATCATTTTCTGGTGATGTACAGTTGTAGCCGAAAAAAGTAGGATACACTTAAGTGCAGCATCACATTCATATGTCACATGTATTTATCTCATAATTGCATTAGATATATCAATGTGATGCTGCACTTACATGTGTCCTACTTTTTTTCGGCGACAACTGTCCATCACAAGAAAATTATGAACAAGATATAGAATAGCAATAGGTAATAATAATAATGTAATTATAATGACCACGTCCTCGTTTAAATTACCCCACTTTATTCTAACTTTATGTGCTGCAGTAAAACCTACCTTAACGGACGCCTCGGAATAGCGGACGCCTCCGGTGAATGGACACTTATCGATTCCCCGAATACACTAATGCAACCTTTTAGAAGAATATTTTCATTAATAATTTTTAATTTATAAAATAACATTATAACTTATCTTAAGCATCACATTTTTCAGAAATATATATGTGCCATTTCATTATATTCCAATCGCAATAAAAAATGTAATAAGTGTTTCACTATAACTTTCCCAAGCTCTTAGAAATTTACGTGATCTTAGAAAAGTACTACATTTAATGCACTTTCAAAGAAGTTCCTAACTTTGCAAAAACTTTGTTTTCAAATTTCATTAAATAATAAGAGCACTTCTAAGCTTGCTGTAATGTTATATCTTTGATTAGCAATATTTTAAAAAGTATAGCCCGAGGATTTTTTTTTGTATTCTTTACACTGCGACTCTAACTTAGACCAACTTAGACCAACGCCAACTTAGAACATAATATACCAATATTTTAGAATAAATGAAAATTCAATTACACTCGCTCCAGCCTTAGTTTTTGGCAGAATTTAAATCTGAACGAATCGTGTCTAACTTTTAGAGGAATTTTATTAGTATTTTTTAGCCACGACTCCAACTTAGACCAACTTAGACTAACGCCAACTTAGAACCTAATTCACCAATATTTTAGAATAAATGAAAATCCAATTATACTCACTCCAGCCTTAGTTTTTGGTAGAACTTAAATCTGAAGGATTCGTGTCTAACTTTTAGAGGAATTTTATTAGTATTTTTTAGACTGCGACTCCAACTTAGACCAACTTAGACCAACGCCAACTTAGAACATAATACACCAATATTTTAGAATAAATCAAATTCCAATTATACTCACTCCAGCCTTAGATTTTGGCAGAATTTAAATCTGAACGAATCGTGTATTTCATTCCTCTAACTAAAAATGTAAATTTTATACAATTTTATAGGGGCTCTAATTTCTCAAAATTATTTTGTGTTGTGTAGAGTAGTGTTTTACACAAATGTTTTGTGTTGTATTTGTGTAGTATTTTTAGTAAATTAAGATATACTCTGTCCATAGGTTTTACAGTATTTAGATGTGAACTTGGAAGTACACATTTATTCAGCCAGTTTTACTTAAAAATGCATTTCATTTACTTCGACTAAAAATCCAAATTTTGTGTTATTTCCCCAGTGAGCTCAAATTATTTCTCAAAATTAATTTAGGTTATGTAGAGTAGTGTTTTACACAAATGTATTGTGTAGTATTTGTGTAGTATTTTTAGTAAATTAAGATATACTCTGTCCATAGGTTTTACAGTATTTAGATGTGAACTTGGAAGTACACATTTATTCAGCCAGTTTTACTTAAAAATGAATTTCATTTACTGCGACTAAAAATCCAAATTTTGTGTTATTTCCCCATTGAGCTCAAATTATTTCTCAAAAATAATTCAGGTTGTGTAGAGTAGTGTTTTACACAAATGTATTGTGTAGTATTTGTGTAGTATTTTTAGTAAATTAAGATATACTCTGTCCTTAGATTTTACAGTATTTAGATGTGAACTTGGAAGTACACATTTGTTCAGCCAGTTTTACTTAAAAATGCATTTCATTTACTGCGACCAAAATTCCAAATTTTGTGTAATTTTCCCATTGATCCCAAATATCTAAAAATTATTCAGTTTGCTATGTATTTCAGTAGGTATACTTATACAGGGTGTCCCGAAAATAGTGGACAAGCTTAACAGCACGCCACTCCATCCATCCCTGAGTTTTTTTAAATAAATTAAAAATAAGAAAAAATATTCTTTTTAAACTTTCAAATAACAAAGATGGATATATATATATATATATATATATATATATATATATATATAATATATATATTTTAAGAGATTATTACAAAATAACAAGTTCAATAAATTGATACAAGTGAAAGGTAATAAAGTAGTAGTAGCATATTTCACAGTGTTGTGATTCTAGTGTCAGGTCATTAAAAATATATTAAATTAGATTACAATTATTAGTGAGCACTAAAAATATGACAGTAACTAGTCTAAGTACTGTAACGTGAAGTTTCAACGTTAGCGCGCGCCTCTGCATTATCCTCCTTTGAGCGCCGCCTATGGTCATTGCTGACCGAGGCGCTGCTCGCGGCGGAATTTTTGGGCAGCGTTTTCGCGAGCGGACGAGACGGACCGGCCATTTTTGGTGTGAATTTAACTGCAGCAAGACACGCGCACGCGAAGAGATATATCGACAAAGGTCGATCTGCAATTAGAGCGGGAGTATTCTGTTTGCGTTAGGAGGATCCGTCGAGGACGATTCTCTCCCAAGGGGGAATATAGTGGTGTCGCAGTTTTAGTGGTCGGAAACCCCTTGCACAAGGGTAAGTTAAGCCCCGCGCGCACGCTTCACGTACTACGTTTCTTACTGGGTAAATTGTTTTATAGGGTTCTAGTGGGAGGCGGTATACGCAACCTACGGCTAACCTACGGCTAAATTACGGCCAGTGGTCCCGGGTTTTTATTACGGACGGCGAGTTGACGGCGCTGTCGTGTCCACAAGAGGAGGTTTTGCCGCTGCGTGACGTAGCCAACAGTAGTGGCCAATATCGCAAAACCGTGCGTCAACCGTCGCGCGGAACGTATAAGCCAGTGGCGGCGCCCGGAGTGGATCGCCGTGGGAACGCCGAGCCTCCAAATCATTCTACGTAATCACTCATATGTCACATCATTCCATTTGTCAATTGTATTTAGGGCGTTGACGGTCTCTGCGGTAAAGGTAAGGCGTGAGCGGAAATACGGAGACTGCGTAAATAGCGGGGAATAGGGAAGCGTTGGTACCATCGTCCTTTTTCTTCGGGTAAACCCTCCATTTCGCGAACCGCCCCCGCAGGGCATCGGGACGTCTGAGACCACAAGGGGTCATCGCACATTTCCATTCCCATTAATCATTTTGATAGCCAGATTTAAGAACAAGTTTACAACAATATTGTTAAATGACCATTTAGTTTTAAATAAATCTTCTGTTGTTAATTGTCAAACCATAGTTTTTCTCTATTTCATTGTTTACCAGCGTCTGAGGTAAAGCCTCCTTATCCTTCACAGTTGGGACCAGGAGGCGTGATCACCCTCTACTGGTGCGGTAATTGTGTGGCGCCCATTTTATACTTTACCATCCGAACCCCGCCGTCTCCACTGATTAAACGGCTAGCGGCCCGCGCCAGTAGAGTTATTTGGGGGGTTGACAGTTTTGACAGGAAGTAAGCGTCGCATTTTTGGCGCCCAACGTGGGGCCCGATTGTATTTTGGTCTTGGTGCAAGTTTGTTCTTGATCTACGGCACTCGTTTAGTAAAAAAAAAAAAAAAAAAAAAAAAAAAAAAAAACTTTGTAATTTTCTTTTTTCAATTGTGATTTTTTAACTCGCTGAAACTCGGGTACGGCGTAACAGCGGCTTTAGTAACCACGGTGCGCTACTTAGTTTCCGCGATTTTTTTTGGATGAATTTTTAGGGAACTTTACTTTGCAATCGGAGTACTTATCATTGTTGGTAGCGTAGTTGACGCTGTTTGGTGACCTGGGAGGTCAATGTCTTTTTTGTATAGAGTACGAGAAGCGTTTGCAAGTAAAGCCAACCCGTGTCGAATTTTTAGTTAGGTTAGGTTTAGTTGGGTATAAGTATTTTGGCTATTTTCTATTTATTTGTCTTTTCTTTCCACTCACCCCATAGTAATCATGGCTAATATTGGCGGGACCATGAAGGTCAAGTCCCTTTCTAAGGCTGAGCTCGCATATGAGCTTAAATATCGTGGATATCCCGAAGGCTTAGTAGATGAGATGCGAAAAACCCTTAGCAACGTCCTTAGAGTAGAGCGCGGGGGTGCGAGTTTGCATTACCCCAAGTATCCTTTCCCATATAAAGAAGACCTTGATGCAGTGACACTGGGATGTGACTCATTGACGAATACCATTAGCACCTTCACCGGTGTGGCAAATAGCAGCGGCTATTCGAACATTCTGAGCACATTGGCTCATCTCGCCGCTAGAATAGATAGGTCTACACCTACGACGGAGGAGGAGAAGACAAGTCGATCGCAGATGTTGGTGACCCTACAATCGTTACAATCGGACCTGGAGGACAGAGTTAAAAGGGTGAGTCAGCCTTCTATTCCACCATTAAATTTGTCGCTGATTGCCTCGAGCCCACTAGCGCCTAGCGGGTGCGCTAGCGATTCGTCCAGTGACGATGACCCTCTACCCGTGGTCTCGAGTACACCGTCGCGTACACCGATCAAATCAGTCCCCGTCTCGCAGTGGAACCTAAAGTATTCTGGGGAAGCGTCGGACATGTCCGTCTGCACTTTTGTAGCTAAAGTAGAGGAGCTGCAGGTGGCCCGTAACGTGAAGAAACCTCAGCTATTCGCGTCCGCGTTGGATCTGTTCAAGGGTAAAGCGCTGTTGTGGTATTCGGCCGTCCGTAGGAGCCTAGTGTCTTGGGAAGATTTGGTGGCGAGACTCCGCGAGGAATTTCAACCGGTGGATTTCGCAGATCGACTATTTGACGAGGCGAGGGGTCGGACCCAGGGGCCGAAGGAAACAGTTGGTACGTTCCTTACGGTGATGAGTGTCTATTTCGCGAGGTTAGAGGACCTCGGGGTCAAGTTGACTGAGGAGGTTCGTTTGAAGATGGTTACGAAGAACCTAGCTCCATTTTACCTCCAGCGATTGTGCTTGGTAGACGTGAAGTCGATCGACGAATTACGGAAAATTGGTCGCTCTATCGAACATACGCGAGCCATGACCGAAGCGTACAAGAGGCCTCCACAGAAACACGAGACTTTAGAACCCGATCTGGCTTACGTTGACGTGAACAGTCGGGGTGGTTTTTCAACCCCTGCGAAGACACCAGCTCGGCTGGGTGTAATGTGCTTCAACTGTCAACGAGAAGGGCATATTGCGCGGGATTGTACCGAGCGGTCGAGCAGACGTTGTTTTGGTTGTGGTCAGCGCGGCGTAACCAGAGCGTCATGTTCGCAGTGTTCGGGAAATGCCAGACGGTAGGGCGTGTAGGTCTAACGCCCCACCCAAGATTGGAGACCACAGAGGGTACGTTTAGCAGAGAGAGGGCTCGCCTTGATTTTATTTTGGATAGCGCGATAGGTGATGAACGACCTTATTTGAAAGTGGATGTGTATGGTGTAAATATGTTAGGTTTATTGGACACGGGTGCAACACGCACGGTTCTAGGATCCCTTGGATGGAAGCAGCTGGCCCAGTTAGGTTTAGAATTGTTGCCTTCCACCGTGGATTGTACGGTGGCGAACGGCGAGAGATGCGAGAGTTTGGGCAGTTGCAGGATTCCTTTTAGCGTGTTGGGTCGCGTAATAGTACTCGAAGTGCTCGTTATTCCCGGCGTTTCGCATAGGTTAATTTTAGGCATAGATTTTTTTAAGGAGATGGGAGTAGTCCCGAATTTGCGTAGTGGTGTTTGGACCTTTGCAGAGCAGGCAGTTCTGGACGTGATCGATGAGGATTTAGGATTGAGCTCGGGGGAGCAGTCCATTTTGTCAGGCGTAATTTCAGCTCATTTTAGCGGAGAGCAGAGGCAGTTGGGTCGGGCGACGTTGGCGGAGCACACGATTTCCACCACATCATCCCCAATTAAGTCTAGAAACTATCCAGTGTCTCCGGTGATGCAGGAGCAGATTGACAAGGAGCTTCAAGAAATGTTGTCTTTGGGAGTGGTAGAGCGTTCTAACTCACCGTGGTCATCCCCGATCTTGCTGGTGAAGAAGAAGGATGGCACCTTTAGGTTCTGTGTCGACTTCCGCAAGCTGAATCAGGTGACTGTCAAGGATAGCTACCCCCTACCCTACGTCACCAGCACCTTAGACAAACTGCGCAGCGTAAAGTATCTGACGTCGTTGGATATTAAAAGCGCGTATTGGCAGATACCCATGGCTCAATCATCAAAGCAGTACACTGCTTTTGCAGTTCCAGGGAGAGGACTGTACCAGTTCACTAGGATGCCGTTTGGGCTGCATAACGCCCCAGCAACCTGGCAGAGACTTATTGACAGCGTGATAGGCTACGATCTCGAGCCGAATGTTCTCGTCTACCTGGACGACATCGTCGTGGTAGCGGATTCATTCGCAAAGCACATGTCAGTTCTTAAAGAGGTACTGCGTAGAATCCGTGCAGCTGGCCTGACACTGAGTGAGGACAAGTGCCATTTTTGTCGTTCGGAATTAAAGTACCTGGGGTACATAGTAAATCGAAGAGGTCTTCATGTGGATCCGGGCAAGGTGGAAGCCATTGTCAACATCCCCCCACCAAGGACGAGCACGGAGGTAAGGAGATTGGTAGGAATGGCTTCGTGGTATAGACGATTTGTACCTAACTTTTCTACGATTATCGCTCCGATCACTGCGCTGTTGAAGAAGGGCTGCAAGGTAATTTGGTCTGAGGAGTGCGAGGAGTCGTTTCGTACTATCAAGGAGCATCTTATCAAGGCCCCAATCCTCACCTGTCCTGATTTCACTCTGCCATTTACAGTGCAGACCGACGCGAGTGGCCACGGGCTGGGTGCGGTTTTGACGCAGACACACCCCGATGGCGAGAGAGTCGTCAGCTACATCAGTAGGTCTCTTATTAGGGCAGAGCGAAACTATTCGGCGACGGAGCGGGAGTGTTTGGCCGTTATTTGGGCAGTGGAAAAGTTTCGCCCCTATCTCGAGGGATTGTCCTTCAAGGTCATTACTGATCACCATAGTTTGGTGTGGTTACAGAATATGAAAGATCCCACAGGTCGTTTGGCGAGATGGTCAGTCCGAATGCAGCAGTACGATTTTCAGATTGTTCATCGGAAGGGTAAGGACCATATCGTTCCGGATCTTTTATCACGAGCTGTACCCGAAATTAATGGTTTGACCGAAGTGTCTGCATTACAGGCTAGGCCAGTAGTAGATAAGTGGTATGCCAGAAGGAGAGAAGATGTCCTGAGACATCCTCTTAAGTTTACGCAGTATAGGGTCAGCGAAGGAAGACTTTTTAGGTACGTCAAAGAGCGTTTTGGGTTAGGAACCGGAGTGGACGAGTGGAGAGAGGTTGTGCCGAAGGAGGATCGCGGACGAGTACTGCGTGAATGTCACGATGTGCCCACGGCCGGTCACATGGGTGTCTATAAGACGTTTGGGAGAGTGGCTGATAGATACTATTGGCCCAAGATGCGTGCAGACGTGGCCAAATATGTTCGCCGATGTCCAGTTTGTGTTCGATATAAGCCGCCTCAACAGAAACCGGCTGGGTATTTGGTACCGAACCGAAAGGCAGCTCGCCCATGGCAGATCATTAGCAGCGATCTCATGGGGCCGTTCCCGAGGTCTACTAGTGGATATTCGTACTTATTGGTGGTAGTAGACACATTTTCAAAGATGCCTTTGATCTTTCCGCTTCGCAAGGCCACGGCCCCAGGCATAGTGAAAATCATCGAGGAGAGAGTGATTCTGTTTTTCGGAGCCCCTGAGGTCATTCTGGTGGATAATGGACCGCAATATAGGAGCCGAGAGTTTCGACAGCTTTTCGAGAAATATGATGTGAGGGTGAGATACAATCCCCATTACCACCCCCAAGCAAATCCGACAGAGAGGACCAACAGGGTAATCAAGACTCTGGTGGCGATGTTCGCAAAGGAGGACCATCGTCATTGGGCGGATAAGCTGTCACATTTAGCGTGTTCGATTCGCAGTGCTAAACACGAGGTGACCGGGTTCAGTCCATATTTCATGAATTTTGGTAGAGAAATAATATTGTCTGGGTCGGTGTTTGATAAGCAATCGATTATTGGTGACCAGCTGATTGGTGCCGATGAGGTCGTAGAGGATCCTCTAATCCGGCATGAGAAGTTGAAAGCGGTTTACAGCCAGGTTCGGCAGCGCATGCGCACAGCAGACGTGCGAAACCAGAAATATTATAACTTACGTCGGAGACCAGACGAGTTCTTCACGGGACAGCAGGTTCTGAAGAAAAACTATGTACTGTCGGATGCCTCAAAAGGGTTTGCGGCAAAGTTGGCCCCGAAGTTTGTAGGACCGTACAAGGTGCGGAAGAAAACAGGCCAGTGGACCTATGAGCTGGAAAACGAGGCAGGGCAGCCTGCAGGGCTTTGGCATGCGAGGGACCTACGTCTGTTGGTACGGGACTAATAAGCCCGACCTCTACTCATCCTCATTTCTTCTTTCTTTCTTCCTTCTATTTCTTATTTGTTTCGGGTAGTTAGTAGGCAGGAACTCGTAAGGTAGTTCCTTCTTTCCGGGAAAGGGGGGGAACTGTAACGTGAAGTTTCAACGTTAGCGCGCGCCTCTGCATTATCCTCCTTTGAGCGCCGCCTATGGTCATTGCTGACCGAGGCGCTGCTCGCGGCGGAATTTTTGGGCAGCGTTTTCGCGAGCGGACGAGACGGACCGGCCATTTTTGGTGTGAATTTAACTGCAGCAAGACACGCGCACGCGAAGAGATATATCGACAAAGGTCGATCTGCAATTAGAGCGGGAGTATTCTGTTTGCGTTAGGAGGATCCGTCGAGGACGATTCTCTCCCAAGGGGGAATATAGTGGTGTCGCAGTTTTAGTGGTCGGAAACCCCTTGCACAAGGGTAAGTTAAGCCCCGCGCGCACGCTTCACGTACTACGTTTCTTACTGGGTAAATTGTTTTATAGGGTTCTAGTGGGAGGCGGTATACGCAACCTACGGCTAACCTACGGCTAAATTACGGCCAGTGGTCCCGGGTTTTTATTACGGACGGCGAGTTGACGGCGCTGTCGTGTCCACAAGAGGAGGTTTTGCCGCTGCGTGACGTAGCCAACAGTAGTGGCCAATATCGCAAAACCGTGCGTCAACCGTCGCGCGGAACGTATAAGCCAGTGGCGGCGCCCGGAGTGGATCGCCGTGGGAACGCCGAGCCTCCAAATCATTCTACGTAATCACTCATATGTCACATCATTCCATTTGTCAATTGTATTTAGGGCGTTGACGGTCTCTGCGGTAAAGGTAAGGCGTGAGCGGAAATACGGAGACTGCGTAAATAGCGGGGAATAGGGAAGCGTTGGTACCATCGTCCTTTTTCTTCGGGTAAACCCTCCATTTCGCGAACCGCCCCCGCAGGGCATCGGGACGTCTGAGACCACAAGGGGTCATCGCACATTTCCATTCCCATTAATCATTTTGATAGCCAGATTTAAGAACAAGTTTACAACAATATTGTTAAATGACCATTTAGTTTTAAATAAATCTTCTGTTGTTAATTGTCAAACCATAGTTTTTCTCTATTTCATTGTTTACCAGCGTCTGAGGTAAAGCCTCCTTATCCTTCACAGTTGGGACCAGGAGGCGTGATCACCCTCTACTGGTGCGGTAATTGTGTGGCGCCCATTTTATACTTTACCATCCGAACCCCGCCGTCTCCACTGATTAAACGGCTAGCGGCCCGCGCCAGTAGAGTTATTTGGGGGGTTGACAGTTTTGACAGGAAGTAAGCGTCGCAGTACTAAGTTTTTGTTTTTAAATAAATTAAAAAGTAAACGAATAATTATAACTTTCAAAAAACATAAATCATAGACGGCTTTATTATCCGAATTTTAATTGTACAGCAGATTGTTGTCACGTAAATTTTTGAACAATTTTCATTTTGAAATATTTAAACACTATAATTTATTATATTATAATTTTTTTAAATAATCATGCTGGATATTTCCATTTTTAATAGCGTGTTTAAATATTTCAAAATGAAAATTGTCCAAAAATCAACCTACAATAATTTGCTGTACAAGTAAAATACTGCGAATAAAGTCGTCTATGATTTATCTTGACTTAGGCTGTAAGATTCTATAACCACTTACCCGAAAGTGTACGAAAACTTCCTAGGAAAGTTTTCAAGACAAAAATTAGCCGTGCACTAATCAGATCAGAACTGTTTTCAGTGAAAGATTATACTAGACTCCATAAGCGCTTATTCTTGTGATTAATATGTTTTTATTTTCAGTGCTTACTGTCAATTTTGTCAATTATTACTAGCAAATCAAATTTCATCGGTCTAATTTTAAAGATTACAGTAATGATTTCCAAATTTCAATTCATGTTATATTTTCAATGCTTATTGTTACATTTGCCTCTTATGTTTGTTAAAATTTCAATTACTCTGTGAAAAGGTCAATAACTATTAACATTTTAATTATTGCTTTAAAAATTTCAACAATTTCTATCAAAATTTCAATAATTGAAGCATTTTCAGTGCTCAATATCAAATTTTCAATTATTTCAATCAGAATATCAAATACTGTAATTTTTTTATGGACACTCCCAAATATTTTCAATGATTATTGTTAAATTTGCCTCTTATATTTGATAAAAATTCAATTTCTCTGCGAAAAGGTCATTAACTAGCAAAAATTTAATTATTATTTTAAAAATTTCAACAAATTCAATCAAAATTTAAATTATTGAGATATTTTCAGTGCTCATTATAAAATTTTCAATTATTTCAATTAGAATATCAAATACTGTCATTTTTTATGGACACTCCGAAATATTTTCAATGATTATTCTTAAATTTGCCTCTTATATTTGTTAAAATTTCAATTACTCTGTGAAAAGGTCAATAACTATCAAAATTTTATTTATTATTTTAAAAATTTCAACAAATTCAATCAAAATTTAAATTATTGAGATATTTTCAGTGCTCATAAGATTTTCAATTATTTCAATCAGAATATCAAATACCAAATGTTCATTCTGTTCTGTAGCCTTTTGAATTATTTCGTTAAAATTTAAATGCATATAGTGAAAATTTCAGTTACTATCATAGTTTAGTGCTTACTAATAATTTTAATCTAATTTTATTTATTTTTAATAGCCGTTGTAACATTTAAGAACACTGTAACATCCATTAGGATTATAATACTGTGAAATATACTACTACTACTTTATTAAGTTTGACATATTTCAATTTATTGTTATTTTGTAATATACATATCTCAAGAATCACACATTGCATACTAATGAAATTGAGTAAATTAGATGCCAACATATCAGTCAACATGAAAACTCGATTTCATTGATATTGATAACCTAGTTTTTGAGATATCACTCATAAAGTCACATTAGTATTTAAAAATATTACTGGAAAACAGCTGATCACACTAAAAAGCAAATATCTAAAAAAATATACATTGGTAATCAATCCAATTCATTATATTAAAGACTAATATACCTCTTAATATCAGAAATAAATTGTATTAACATTTATACGCTAGTCTTTGAAATATAATAAAAAAGGAAATATGAATCTTTAAGAATATCACTGAAAAACACTGAAAAACAAATGCTAATAGTAAAAGTATTTGTAATAGTAAGTAGTAAGTATTTAAATTTATTGTTATTTTGTAATATACATATCCCAAGAATCACACATTATGAGTTTTTGAGATATAATAAAAAAGGAAATATGAATCTTTAAGAATATCACTGAAAAACACTGAAAAACAAATGATAATAGTAAAAGTATTTGTAATAGTAAGTAGTAAGTATTTAAATTTATTGTTATTTTGTAATATACATATCCCAAGAATCACACATTATGAGTTTTTGAGATATAATGAAAAAGGAAATATGAATCTTTAAGAATATCACTGAAAAACACTGAAAAACAAATGATAATAGTAAAAGTATTTGTAATAGTAAGTAGTAAGTATTTAAATTTATTGTTATTTTGTAATATACATATCCCAAGAATCACACATTATGAGTTTTTGAGATATAATAAAAAAGGAAATATGAATCTTTAAGAATATCACTGAAAAACACTGAAAAACAAATGATAATAGTAAAAGTATTTGTAATAGTAAGTAGTAAGTATTTAAATTTATTGTTATTTTGTAATATACATATCCCAAGAATCACACATTATGAGTTTTTGAGATATAATGAAAAAGGAAATATGAATCTTCAAGAATATCACTGAAAAACACTGAAAAACAAATGATAACAGTAAAAGTATTTGTAATAGTAAGTAGTAAGTATTTAAATTTATTGTTATTTTGTAATATACATATCCCAAGAATCACACATTATGAGTTTTTGAGATATAATGAAAAAGGAAATATGAATCTTTAAGAATATCACTGAAAAACACTGAAAAACAAATGATAATAGTAAAAGTATTTGTAATAGTAAGTAGTAAGTATTTAAATTTATTGTTATTTTGTAATATACATATCCCAAGAATCACACATTATGAGTTTTTGAGATATAATAAAAAAGGAAATATGAATCTTTAAGAATATCACTGAAAAACACTGAAAAACAAATGATAATAGTAAAAGTATTTGTAATAGTAAGTAGTAAGTATTTAAATTTATTGTTATTTTGTAATATACATATCCCAAGAATCACACATTATGAGTTTTTGAGATATAATGAAAAAGGAAATATGAATCTTCAAGAATATCACTGAAAAACACTGAAAAACAAATGATAACAGTAAAAGTATTTGTAATAGTAAGTAGTAAGTATTTAAATTTATTGTTATTTTGTAATATACATATCCCAAGAATCACACATTATGAGTTTTTGAGATATAATGAAAAAGGAAATATGAATCTTTAAGAATATCACTGAAAAACACTGAAAAACAAATGATAATAGTAAAAGTATTTGTAATAGTAAGTAGTAAGTATTTAAATTTATTGTTATTTTGTAATATACATATCCCAAGAATCACACATTATGAGTTTTTGAGATATAATGAAAAAGGAAATATGAATCTTTAAGAATATCACTGAAAAACACTGAAAAACAAATGCTAATAGTAAAAGTATTTGTAATAGTAAGTAGTAAGTATTTAAATTTATTGTTATTTTGTAATATACATCTCCCAAGAGTCACACATTATGAGTTTTTGAGATATAATGAAAAAGGAAATATGAATCTTTAAGAATATCACTGAAAAACACTGAAAAACAAATGATAATAGTAAAAGTATTTGTAATAGTAAGTAGTAAGTATTTAAATGTATTGTTATTTTGTAATATACATATCCCAAGAATCACACATTATGAGTTTTTGAGATATAATAAAAAAGGAAATATGAATCTTTAAGAATATCACTGAAAAACACTGAAAAACAAATGATAATAGTAAAAGTATTTGTAATAGTAAGTAGCAAGTATTTAAATTTATTGTTATTTTGTAATATACATATCCCAACAATCACACATTATGAGTTTTTGAGATATAATAAAAAAGGAAATATGAATCTTTAAGAATATCACTGAAAAACACTGAAAATCAAATGATAATAGTAAAAGTATTTGTAATAGTAAGTAGTAAGTATTTAAATTTATTGTTATTTTGTAATATACATATCCCAAGAGTCACACATTATGAGTTTTTGAGATATAATGAAAAAGGAAATATGAATCTTTAAGAATATCACTGAAAAACACTGAAAAACAAATGATAATAGTAAAAGTATTTGTAATAGTAAGTAGTAAGTATTTAAATTTATTGTTATTTTGTAATATACATATCTCAAGAATCACACATTGCATACTGATCAAATTCAGTAAATTAGATGGCAACATATCAGTCAATATGAAAACTCGATTTCATTGATATTGATACTCTAGTTTTTGAGATATCATTCATAAAGTCACATCAATATTTAAAAGTATCACTGGAAAACAGCTGATCACACTAAAAAGCAAATATCTCAAAAAACATACATTGGTTATCAATCCAATTCATTATATTAAAGACTAATAAACCGCTTAACATCATAAATAAATTGTGTTAACATTTATACGCTAGTTTTTAAGATATAATAAAAAGGGAAATATGAATGTTTAAGAATATCACTGAAAAACACTGAAAAACCAATGCTAATAGTAAAAGTAAATATCTCAAAAATCACACATTGGATATTAATCAAATTAAGTAAATTAGATAACAACACATCAATCAATATGAATGCCTGATTGAATTGATGTTGATACGCTAGTTTTTGAGATATAATAAAAAAGGAAATATGAATCTTTAAGAATATCACTGAAAAATAAATGCTAATAGTAAAAGTAAATACCTCAAAAATCACACATTGGATATTAATCAAATTAAGTAAATTAGATAACAATACATCAATCAATATGAATACCTGATTGTATTGATATTGATTCGCTAGTTTTTGAGATATCACTCATAAAGTCTCATCAATATTTAACAATATCAGTGGAAAACAGCTGATCACACTAAGAAGCAAATATCTCAAAAATCACCCATTGGTTATCAATACAATTTATTTATTTAAAATTATCGCTTAATACCTTAATTTATATGTATATATATATATATATATAGATAGATAAATATCTATCTAGATATCTATGTTTTTTGAAAGTTAATTTTTTTTTAATTTATTAAAAAAAAATTATACTTTCTATGGAGTAAGGGATGGCTACCCTGACTGGCGTGCTGTTGAGCTTGCACACTATTTTTGGGACGCCCTGTATCAATTCTTATTCCCTATTCTTACTTTTTAAAATAATATATACTGAAGAGGCATAAAAGGCAAATTTATTACTATTATAATCATTAAATTAATTATATAAGATAGAAAGAAGAAACAGAAGACCGAAAGAAATTGAAAGAAATCACGGAGAAACTTTTAGGGAAACAGGACTAATCCACCCAAATATAGGATTTTTTAAACCCCACTGTTCATGCACAAAATTTAGTCCAACATCGTTGTGGTGTAAATGGTCAATATTAAAAATAGATAACTTGTAATTGTTAGTGTTATTGTTATTGCTACTGATTAGTAAAATTGACAGCTGAGCTGTAAAATTTTTACAAGTTAGTAGCTTGTAACGACCTGTTTTGATAGTTTGTGTGGAGTGTCAATAAATAACGTTTACAAATGAGTGACATATAAAAATTATTATCATCAACTTCATGTATTGGATGATATTTTTTTCTCGCACTGTATGAAAAGCTATCATGTGTTTGAATATAGCATGGTTTTTGAGAAGAAGTTTAGTTTGAAGTGTGCAAGAGTTGATTTGATGGATTCTTCATCTCTTGGATGGCCAACCCTCCTTTAAATTTGCAATTTAAAATCATTATTGACTATAAGACCATTGGGGCAAGAATTTATATTCATAAATACATTTACAATTTAATTATGAAAACAATTTTTGCTCGCACTGTATGAAAGGCTGTCAAGTGTTTGAATATAGCATGGTTTTCGTGAAGAAGTTTAGTTTGCAGAATGCAAGAGTTGATTTGAGGGATACTTCATTACTTGGATGAAAATAATTTTTGCTCGCACTGTATGAAAGGCTATCATGTGTTTGAACATAGCATGGTTTTCGAGAAAAAGTTAAGTTTGCAGTGTGCAAGAGTTGATTTGATGGATACTTCATCTCTTGGATGAAATTGATATTTATGCATTAAGGGAGATATGGATGTTTTTTTCCTGAGGTTGACAGGATTACAAACCGAGGGCTTTTGGCCCGAGGTTTGTAAGTCAACCGAGGGTAAAAAACATCCATATCTTCCGTGGTGCATACAATATTTTATTTTTTAGAAACATATTGGTAAAAATTTTAGGTATTGTATCGATCCACAATGTTTATTTCCGAGGTTGCTATGAGTTGTTTGACAGTATATAAAAGTCATAATAAAAATGGCAGAAGGTATTATTCCTCAAAATGTAAATGAAAAAGCCAAAAAAGCCCGTGAATTATTGGTACCCCCAAAAGTCGGAACATTTATACGCAAAAGAATATGATCGATTGCATGAGTGGATGTTAAAAAATGATGTCACAGTTATAAGTGTAACTGTAATGTTGGCATATTTTCAAGATTTGTCAAATTCGTTTAGTCCGAATACGTTGTGGAGCAAGCTTTCGATGATTAAATCTATGTTATTATTGAGAGATGGCATTGATATTTCAAATTACCACGAATTGGAAACATTCCTTAAAAGAAAAAACAAAGGATATGAACCCAAGAAGTCTGAGGTCTTGACGCGTGAACAGGTTGATATGTTTTTACGAGAAGCACCGAATGACACTAATTTGATGTTTAAAGTGGTAGAAATTATGGGTATGTTTGGCGCTTGCAGAACTGACGAATTGGTCAAAATGCAAATTGGAGACATCAGTGACAGGGGTTCAGTAATTGTGGTTCAGATTCCGGACACTAAAACATTGGCAAAGAGATATTTCACTATAGTTGAAGAGGAGAGACTGAATGCGTTGTCGCTTATCAGAGAATACATGTGTTTGCGTCCTGCAGGAGTCTCAAGGTTTTTTTTATCGTACAGAAACAGAAAATGTACAGTGCAACCTGTTGGGAAAAACACATTTGGCAGCATTCCGTCAAAAATTGCTGTCTACTTGGGTTTGCCGAATCCGAAATCTTTCACAGGTCACTGTTTAAGACGAACATCTGCAACTTTGGCAGCAGATGGAGGAGTAAGTATGACCAATCTGAAGCGTCTTGGTGGATGGAAAAGCTCTACAGTAGCGGAAGGCTACTTGGCAGACAGCATGGCATCCAAGAATAAAATTTCACGCGTGATTGCTGGACTGGAAGAGACTGAAAAAGTAAGATGTCGGCATCTGCTAGTGGCAGTGGAGGCCATGAGCAGACGCAAAATTGCTCATCTTCAAGTACCGTCTTGAATGGAAAATTTGTCAATTGTACGATCTATTTGTCAAGTGGTCATAAGGTTGAAGGAGAAAAAAATGTGATTGAGAGTGAAAAAAATTGACATCTCCCTAGGGAGATATGAGTTGCTTTTCATAGATTGTATCCATGACGAAAATAAATAATATCATGTTTCTAAAAAATAATAAATATTTATGCATTAAGGGAGATATGGATGTTTTTTCCTGAGGTTGACAGGATTACAAACCGAGGGCCTTTGGCCCGAGGTTTGTAAGTCAACCGAGGGTAAAAAACATCCATAGCTCCCGTGGTGCATACAATATTTTATTTTTTAGAAACATATTGGTAAAAATTTTAGGTATTGTATCGATCCACAATGTTTATTTCCGAGGTTGCTATGAGTTGTTTGACAGTATATAAAAGTCATAATAAAAATGTGACAGGGGTTCAGTAATTGTGGTGCAGATTCCGGACACTAAAACATTGGCAAAGAGATCCTTCACTATAGTTGAAGAGGAGAGACTGAATGCGTTGTCGCTTATCAGAGAATACGTATGCTTGCGTCCTGCAGGAGTCTCAAGGTTTTTTTTATCGTACAGAAACAGAAAATGTACAGTGCAACCTGTTGGGAAAAACACATTTGGCAGCATTCCGTCAAAAATTGCTGTCTACTTGTGTTTGCCGAATCCGAAATCTTTCACAGGTCACTGTTTAAGACGAACATCTGCAACTTTGGCAGCTGATGGAGGAGTAAGTATGACCAATCTGAAGCGTCTGGGTGGATGGAAAAGCTCTACAGTAGCGGAAGACTACTTGGCAGACAGCATGGCATCCAAGAATAAAATTTCACGCGTGATTGCTGGACTGGAAGAGACTGAAAAAGTAAGATCGTCGGTATCTGCTAGTGGCAGTGGAGGCCATGAGCAGACGCAAAATTGCTCATCTTGAAGTACCGTCTTGAATGGAAAATTTGTCAATTGTACGATCTATTTGTCAAGTGGTCATAAGGTTGAAGGAGAAAAAAATGTGATTGAGGGTGAAAAAAATTGACATCTCCCTAGGGAGATATGAGTTGCTTTTCATAGATTGTATCCATGACGAAAATAAATAATATCATGTTTCTAAAAAATAAAATTATTTTTGTTCGCACTGTATGAAAGGCTATCATGTGTTTGAATGAATATAGCATGGTTTTCGAGAAGAACTTTAGTTTGCAGTGTGCAAGAGTTGATTTGATGGATATGACTAGCCAAGAACTGTCTTATTCGTTCGTTGGGGTCCAGATTATCGCAAATGCAAGTTTGCGCCGTTTGCGGGCCTCCGGTTTGCAATCGCCCCGAGGATTCGGATTAGATTCTTGTGGAATTCGAGCGAACGACCCGCGAAACGGTCGCGCGCATTGTGCAAACCTGTTACAGTTTGCGACATTAAAAATAATTGCGACCGTTTGCGGCCGCAATACGCGAGAGAGGAAATTCGTATTAGTCCTTTTACGTAATTACCCGTGTAGTAACCTTGATAATTCGTGTTATTATCGAACCGAAAGTGACCTGGGCGCCTGTGGTGCAACTCTCCTCGCCGCTCCGTTCGCATGTGCGCGAGAGTTTCCCGAGGGCGCACTCGCTAATTACACATGCAAATAATGGGGCACACCGACACACGCGCAGACACTCGCACACAGAAAGGTTTTTCGATTAAAAGAGTGGCCCATGTAGAACGGATCGGGCGAAGGACGACCGCTATGTTTTTACGCTTGCATTTTTCTCTTGTGTAGTAACGGGTTTCGCTCTCGTAACTCCACAGCGCGCAACTCTTGCAGACCCGCCGTACGTTGCACGCCGCAAGAGTCCGGGGCTCCGGAGGCTCCGGGGAGGCGACCTTCGCTCCGGTCCGAGCAAAGAGTAAACGTGCCGAAGGGAAACGCTCCTATGTACACACAAGCTCGCGTCTCTTTCGGACCAACAGCCGGGAAAAAATCCAATCGGCATTGTGGGCACGATTAACGGCAGGTTACGAAATTTGGCGGCTGCACAAGAGGCGAAAACGAAAACGAAAACGAGACGATCCTCGCCACTCGAGGCTAACTGTAAAACAAGAAACGAGCCATAAATCGAACGCGGATTTTATCTGATTCGCTTCACATGTGGAAATCCCCAGTATACCTGTGCACGGCTGCGACCCTTTGGGAATTATGTACGGTCTTTGGGTTCGTTACGATCTCCGCGAGTCCTAAAAGTGCCTCCAAAACACCCACAAACACAATTATGTTGCCTTGTTTCTGGAAGAAAAAGTAGCACAGGAAATATAATATAATATAATAATATATCTTTATTGGTGCTATTAACAATAAGTTTTACACAGATCATACATATTTAGGATTGAATACAAATTTAAAATCAGTACATAAAAGTAAAAATCTAAAATATAAAATCCACTGCACATATATAAAATAATCATCTTAAAAATTGTAAAAACTATAAAATATAAAATACGAGCCCTAGAGAGTAAATGATAATACATAACGACAGTGTTATAATACATTATAAACAGTTCCACCTAGAAACTAAAATTTACAAAGCAGCGCCGTTCAATAAGTATTCATCAAATGAATAAAAAGCAGATTTAGTCAGATAGTTCTTACACCAGTATTTAAACTGAATAATAGGCAATTGCTGTATATCACGTGGCAATACATTAAAAAATTTGATACTGTAGTATCTAGTGCCTGTTTTTGCCTTTGATAGGCGAAATTTTTCAGCACGAATATCATTTTTAGAGCGAGTTTCATACGAATGATAGTCTTTATGACAAGAGTATGTACACCTGTTGTGTTTAATGAACAAAAGACATTCCAAAATATACAAACATGGTGCTGTGAGAATGTTTAGGCTTTGAAATTTTTCTCTACAGTCAGCTCTGTATTCAAGACCTGCCACTGTCCGAATAGCTCGTCTTTGTAATCTAAATATATCGCTCATTATAGCCGAGTGTCCCCATAAAAAGATACCATATTTAATGCGTGATTGCATAAAAGCGTAATAAACCTTAATTAACATTTTGGAATGTATTGCACGTGTGAGGTTTTTTAAAAGATACACATTTTTTGTTAGGCTCTGTTCTAATTTGGCCCCATGTGCGTCCCATGTTAGATGTGAATCTAGAATGACACCCAAAAATTGTGTAGAAAAATTTTGTTTTCGCAAATTTTGTTTTAGCGAAAATGTTAGTTCAACAGTCTTGTCAGTATTTAGTTTTAGTGTATTACACTCGAACCAGCTGTACATTCGTTCCATTGCCACTTGTGACTGTACTCTGACATATGTGCCCTCACCTTTTACAGAGATAGATGTATCATCTGCATACAAAACTGTTAACAAGTTTGGACCTTGCATTGATATATCGTTGATATATATGAGGAAGAGTAGTGGACCCAAGATCGACCCTTGAGGTACCCCATGTACAATTTTAAGTTCCTCTGATGCACAATTATTTACTACGACCTTCTGACTTCTATTTGTCATGTATGACATTAAAAATTTACAGCTCTCTGGAATAAAATTGTAAAAATAAAATGTTCTCAAAAGAATTGAGTGTGTAACGCAGTCAAAAGCTTTACTTAAGTCTAGTAAGTGAGTGGTCACAATTTCACCATTTTCGAAAGCATCGATTACAAAATTTACAAAGGCATTGATTGCTGTTGTTGTTGATCTGCCCTGCCTAAAACCACACTGTGAGTCTGTCAAAATATGGTTTGATTCTAAGAAAACTGTTATTTGTTCAGATAGGATTGATTCAAATATTTTTGCGGTATGGGAAGGATGCAAATTGGGCGGTAATTATTTTTATCTTTTTTGTTTCCTTTTTTATGTATTGGAATACACTTGGCTACTTCAATCTATGTACCCTAGGATTTGTACAGTATATAGTGCTCGCCATATAGTCTGCAATATATGGTAAACTTGTACATTACTTTGATTATTAGAAATAGCATGATTAATAAACATAAAATAGTCAACATGGCCCCCACATTCTAGCCCCAGGCCATGATTCCTGATGGCCCCCCTTTCAATTAGTGCTAAGGGTAGCTTGATACCCCATAGTAGTATCAAATATTATCTTAAAGTATATTTTCTAGCCTTTTCGACGAAATATTTTCAACGATCTTACCAAAATCAACATACTTATCTAAATAATTTTGTAAATGCTAGTTGTGCTTCTTTTTAATGCCCATCTGCTTAACCATCTACCAGCTAAAGAAACAGTACCTACTGTACAAAACAATTTAAAGGTGAGATGGATTCTGATAACTTGAAGTTTTTTGTGCATTCAGAAGTCTTTACAATATTACAATACTAAGATTTCCACTTGCGATTTGTTCTTCTGATGCAACAGGTTCACATCTAACATTACCTTCATCTTCGATTGATTTTTGAGCTCGTCAATCCATTTGACACTGATTTTCTGTTTGGACTACAATGTTTTAATTATGATCATCTCTACTGCGATCAGTATCGGCAATTATGGTATCTTCACTTTTAGATCCGAAAAAAATAGTTTTGGATTGATCACATCGCGATGCTTTCGATTCTTTCTCAGATTTAAGTTTGGTCTTCTGATAGTTGGACGTTTGAAATTTAAGTTGTACATAATACATGATTTAATTTATAACTTGAAATGAAAGACAAAATACTAATTATTTGTTTACGCTATCGCTATAAGAAAAAAAATGTTTTTCTTTATATCATAATAAACTCTTTTCAAAGAAAAGACAAAATAATTCACTACAGAAAAAAGTCGACTAAAAAATTAAAACAAAGTACGGAGAAATTGGAAGGGTCCATAAATTTAAGTATTTAGGAGAAATAATAACACCTAATGGAAACGACAAAGAATCATACGAAAATAGGGTCTCAATGTTAAACAAAGCATACTTTTTATGCAGGGGCTATTTATCTATAGCAAGAAATCCATCTCGATAAACGCGAAGATAAGCCATCTAAATACAGTACTTAAACCAGAAGTGCTATATTCCACTGAACGCTTAACGCTAGATCAGGTAGGGTGGATAGAAAAGATAGAAAACCGAGAAAGAAGAATCTTAAGGAAAATTCTAGGACCAGTAAAAGTGAGTGAGTCGTGGAGGCTCAGAAGCAACGAGGATCTATATAGAAGTAAACAAACAGAAGGCTTGTCACCGACCATGAGAAAACGCAGAGCATCCTTTTATACACACATAATCCGAATGTGCAACGACAGGCTCCTCAAAAAAATCATTGTTACGTAATCGAAGGACCAGGCGGGTGTTCGCCAATTTAAATGATAAGGTAATTAAAACTCGTCGTTTTGGAAATAATGTGGACTATAATTTAATGCGTAACAATAATTAATACACAGCGATGTACACCGGTGAAGGTAACGAATTGAAGTGTCGTCTGCTCTGCATTCTTACAATTAAATCTTTGAGTTATTGGGGTGGGGTGCAATTTGAATTGTGCACCGCGAGGGGTGGCTTGAAGATGATTCCTGATTGGTGCGGCATTTCGTTTCGGTAAGCCATGTTGCCACACTTGGTTATCACAAGCCTTGGTTAATTCCTCTATCTGGCATTTCTGAGGATTCCTAATGCCGTCCAATAAATATATTTGGGATTTCCTGGTCGCTAATTGTAATTGCCGAAGTGGCAATCCTTGCTCAATAAACGGCTTAATGTGCCTATTGATCTTCATGCGCACCGTACTTTACTTAAGCACTTCTCGGTGAACATAATGGCTAAATAATAGCCACCCCAATAAATTGTCTTTACAATCTTAATACTACAAATGTATCGGCTGCAATAAAGGCCGACTAATGCGATTACACTTTAACCGATTTGGGGTTCGACGCTGTGCAATAGCGCCGAAACAATCATAATGGCCCAGAAAATGCTCAAAGACCAAGGGAAATGGAGCACAGAAGTAGAAAAAGATCTGGCATTGATGAGGATAAAAGAGAAGGACGAGAGAAATGCGATAAGGGAGAAAATAGAAACCTACAGTGGCTTCCCGGCAAGAGAGGTAAGGACGAGCAGCACGAAATGGGACCCAGAAAGAAAGAAAAGACAAAGCGAAAAAATCAAAAAGTACTGGGAGAAAAGGAAGAAAGAAACTACAAAGAATAAATAATATATTAATAAACATTATAAATACACTGCTGTTGATATAAAACGTGGTCAAAAGTAGCTGTTTTTGTGAGCAAGTTGTTATGACGGAATTGGCATTTTTATATCACCAACTAGACCTAAGTGTTTGGACCCCATGTTTTGAATCACCCTGTATGTAAAATTTAATTAAAAACTGTCGAAATCTGCCAAATTTACAATTATAGTTGTCAAAATCTGTTAAATTTCGAACAATTTCTTAAATGTGTAAAATTTCCGACTCAAACATTCAAACTATAAAATTCAAAGCTTCAGCTGTGAAAATCTGTCAAGTTTTCAATAGATACAGTCCGAATCTGTTAAATTTTAAATAAATAAATAAATTTTGATATCTCAGCTTTAAAATGTAAATATCTATCAAATTTATAAGTGCAACGGTTCACATACTTCAAATTCTTAATTAAAACCATCGAAATCTGTCCAATTACAATTGCAACTGTCAAAATATTTAAAATTCTTAGCTTCAGCTGTGAAAATCTGTAAATTTTTTAATAGGTACTGCCAAAATTTCTCTATTTTTAATGTCCCAGTGCAAAAATGTAAAATGCTATCAGATCTCACGTTGAAAACAACAGTGACACTACACAATTTTTTTTTTAAATCTGTAGGATTTGGAAGTTTTGCTGATTCTTTTCTTGTCATAAAACGATTACCTATATTAATGGTAATCGTTTTATGACAAGAAAAGAATCTGCTTATAGCAATAGCAATTCTTGTGCTATTAGTAATATGTTTTATGATTGTTTTAATATTTGTTAACAATAAGGCTAAAATTGAAATTATATAAAAAAAACTTCAGTTCACATACGTCAAATTCTCAATTTAAACCGTGGAAATCTGTAAAATTTTCAATTGCAACTGTCAAAATATGTCAAATTCTTAGCTTCAGCTGTGAAAATCTGTAATTTTCTTAATAGATACCGCCAAAATTCGTCAATTTTTGATGTTCCAGTGCAAAAATGTAAAAAGCTATCAAATCGCACGTTGAAAACAATAGTGACACTACACAAAAATTAAAATTTTACTGTAGAATTTGTTAGTTTTGCTGATTTGTTTTTGTCATAAAAACATTACCATTAATATAGTGCTTATGGTAATTCTTGTGCTATTAGTAATATCTGTTATTATGATATGGGAAAATATTGTTCTCTTGTACTTCCTTAACGTTTTATGAATTTTCATTTGCGACCGGTTTCGGATAAATTATATAATCATCTTCAGGCAAAACTACAAAAAATGTTACATTAAAAGAATATTGTCTTAAAATTAAAATATATAAAAAACATATAAAATATAAAACCAATAATATAAGAGTGTTGTAGAGATAAGATTCGTAAAGTAAACAAAGAAACTAATTACAACTATAATTATTCGTTATAATGAGTAAATAATCCACAATTAGAAAAGTAGGATGCATCTATCCATAAATATGTATTTATGAAATCACCATTTTACGTAATTTTGTACCTTCAGCATAATGTTAATCTACGGCTGTTATCATTTGCTTGTAAAGTATGAGAAATAAGCAATTTATAAGGGTAAAACTTTATGTTTAAAAAAGGGTGCTTTTTTAAAATTGTTGATCTAGATTTAGATACGTTACCTTGATTTTCGAACATTAGCGAACATTTAACGTTGTCAATTGTTTTTGGACAATAACTGTCAGAATTTTGAGCATTTTTTATAATGTATTGTTATTTTACTACTTAGTTGTATTACGTTTTTTATTTTTTTATTTTTTTTACATTTGTTTTAAAAGTAATTAAAACAATTAAAATTGGAATAATTAATATTTGAAGGCGGAAAGACCCCATATGGGGTCGATAGCCCAATAAAGATCGATTATATATAATATTTGAGATATTTTTATTTTGAAACAAGTTGTTATTCATCGTTAAAAAGAGGAAAAAAAGTGTATTAAGACGTATACAAATTAAATATGGCCGCCATTTAAAATAAGAAAGTTGGTATTAATATCTCGAAAACCGCCATCTTGACCTTTGTTTTGACTTGATTCTCAAGTTTGTGCCATCGAACCAAGTAACTTTCATTTTAAACTTTTTTCCGCATCTTTAATAATTATGAATATATCGGAGTTTTTGGAAAATCGCGATTTTTAGTTTTTTTAAATAACTTCTAAACTGCTCCGACTTTTGAAAATTTTTCATCGTAATCTGAACCAGCATATAAAACTGCACAATATTGCCCATTTAACCAAATCTCTAGCTTTAAGATTAAGAGAGATACCCACTCTAGTTATGACACCTTGTATAGTGCTCACCATATAGTCTGCAATATATGGAAAACTTGTACATAAATTTGATTATTTGAAAAAGGCATGATTAATAACAATAAAATTGCCACAAATAAATGTATCTGCATGAACCTGAAAATGCGATTTGAAACTTATTGATAGTTTCATTATACCAGAGTTTAAAATAAAATTATACCTATAAAATTGTAAGTACTTCATATTTTTATCATGATTTCACTACCTGATAGTTTCATTACGAACTTAAAAATTGTACCTAAAAAATTGTAAGTATATGTTCTAAATAACTATAATGTTTCAATGTTGAACAACAGTTCTTGCTAAATTATTTTTTGTTACCCGTTCGGTACATATTCTGGGTTAAAATTATGTAATATTTTTTGTCTTCGTCGCCATTAGATGAACAGAACAATTCTCATAGCACAGTAAACAAATAATAAGTGTGGTCCTAAATTGCTATAATGCCTCAATGTTTAACAACTATTCTAGGTAAGTTATTTTTAGTTACTAGTTTTGTACCTATTTTGAGTTAAAATTAGTTTTTTTTTCTTTGTCGTCATCATTTCAACGCCTGCTACAAGAAAATGTTCGACATGTATTAACAAGCCTTTTTTCTGAATAAAAACATGAGAAATCATACTGTGACATAAATAGTTGAATTCGTAAGAGGAAATGCTACCTAATACAGGGTGTACATTTTTTACAGTCCATATAAAAATGTTAAGTTGATGATGGTTTCTTCGAAACGAAACGTTGAACAGAAAATTTGTAAACGCAGTCTTGTAGAGCTAAAAATGTGGCAACGAGAAAGTGTCTTTGGTTTTCTTATATCTTTTCAAATAACTTTCTGACAAAACTTCTTGACAAAAATTTCTGATTTTGTCGAATATATCCGGAAGTAGAAGTTTTCTCAACAGAATATTACTATCTTTTCCTTGGTCTTCCTCTTTCCTTCTTTTTCTTTTCGTCTTTTGATGTCCATACTATTTTTGTTTGTCTGTCTTCTGGCATTCTTATCAGGTGCCTGAACCATCCAAGTTGTCGTAATTTTTGCATACTTTGTATTTGTAGGTTTTCCCTGATCTGTTCATTTGTTACTCTGTCTAATCTCGTGACTCCTTCAACTTTTTTTAAGTATATCATTTCGGTTGCTTGTATTTTGTTCATTGTGTTTTCATTTGTTGTCCAGGTTTTGCTTCCATATAAGAGTGTTGGTCTATAAATTGTCTTGTAGAGCGTCATTTTCGTGTTTTTAGAGAATCTTCTATTGTTTAGAATGTATTTGCTCATTGCATAGTAGGTTTTATTTGTGGCCATGATTCGGTTATTTATTTCGTTATTCATGATTCCTTTATTATGTATTATTGTACCTAAATATTTGAAGGCTTCAACTTGTTCCATCCTTTCCAAATTTAGTAGTATTTTTGCTTTTGTTTCCTCTTTTGCTACTACCATTACTTTAGTTTTGTTAATATTAATTACAATATTGTGTTTTTTCAGTTCCTCCTCCTATATGCTTATATTGTGTTGCAGGTCTTCTTCGCTTTTGGCTAGCACGACTAAGTCATCAGCAAAAGCCATTCTGCTATCACTATTCTTTTCATTTTATAGTATCGTATTTCTACCTTCTTGGTGTTATCCTTAGTTTTTGTCATTATGTCTGGGAATATAATAAAGAGCAGAGGGCTTAAAGCGCCCTCCTAAAATACAATAAATATACATAATTTACAAAATAATCGATATTTATAATTTTGTTTGAGAAATAATTTTAGTTAGTTAGTTAGAAAAAATCGATCCGCTCGTCGAGGTATTTGCAGCGCCGGAGCACACCATCCATCCCCAGGCACTGACCGAAATTTTGGTCTGTTGGTATTTTCTTGAGGAGGTGTTGAAATGTAATTTCGATTTAAAAATCGATATTGATGCAGAGCGTGGGCGTACCGTTTTGCAACAACTTCCATTGTCGATAAGGTGTCAGTTGGAGTTTTCGAGTAGTATGTAGGTTGCACGCGCGCGTTCTCGCACTGAAATTAAATGCACTTTAATTGTCTCCTATCGGCTCGGACAATTTGTGTCATGCAAATGATTTTATGAAAGTAAAGCCCCGTTACCACTCGCCGTGTCGCAACGGCCGGTAATTCGATAAATCCATAATTTTATTGAAATACGCTGAAACGCGAGCGGCCGCCCCGCCACGCTTGGCCTGATGGAGGAGGGCGAAACGTCGTCCGGATCGCTCGCGTCGAAAGGGAACGGAGCGCGCTGTAGCTGACATTTAATTAATGCGCTTTTCTAAAGTAACGCAGGATTAATGGTATCCTTTCTATCGGTGCAAATTGCGAACCTTGAGACAAAAATTTTCCCGCACACATTGCAAGAAGGTCGAACGCCGAGAGGTCGCCGAGAGATCTAATGCTGCTCAGATGATCTAAGAGCACCAAAGACCCAAAATTATCTGTGCAGATTGGAGAATTATACGTTGGCAGGCTTCTTCTATTTCTCCTCAACATTTAACCATTCAGCGCTTAATGTAGGCCTCTTTCGGATTCTTCCATGTTTGTACGTATTTCGTAGCAACAACAGTATCAATTGATGACATTTTCACGTTGCAAAATTTCAAAATTTTCTGATCTCATCCACATCCACAGAAATATCCATTTGAAAGATATGAAAATTTCCTCACATAAGCCCATTTTTATTAGTATTTTTATCTGTAAACGTAGGACGAGCCAAAAATACGGTTTTGTAAATGTGCTTTCGCCTCCAGAATCCGAATTAGTGATTTTAATTGAAAAATTATTAGTTTTGACTATCTGATAATTCTATATTAACAAAAATTTCTTATAGGATTCGATTTTTTTTTTTCGATACCGTGGCTACAAGTTCTATTTAAAATCTCATACTTTTGAATTACCAACGCAAATTTTATTTTGCGTTTACAATAAACAGTTTGCAAGTAAGCTGTTAAGGTTCCTTGAATCGACTCGTGTCTTTGGTAATGAGTGTAAAAAAAAAATGTGTGGCGAGACTGTTGAAAAATTGCGTCCTTGCGAAAATGCGTTTCAAAGAGGACCGTCGCAAGACAACAATCCCCGGGAGTCTGTGGCCTTGGAGGCGTCCGATTGTGCGCGCCGGATTTTCGAAACGCGGTCGAAATATCTTCTCGCTCCATTATCTCCATGTTCCTTTCACCGGCTAGGCCGAATGAAGGGCGCCCGAGAAAATGCCACGGCGCAATTGCGCCTCGCTTGAGCCCGCCTATCGCACACACCAGCTTGAAAAATGTACAAAATACAATCAAAATTGTTTGAAACAATGATGAAGAGGAACAAGAAAATAGTAACGAAACAGAAGACGAAGAAGGATCTATAACAGAAGAAGAGTTAGAAAACGCACTAAAGAAGTTAAAGAACGGAAAAGCCCCAGGTCACGACAAAATCATATCTGAACAGCTGAAATACATGGGAAAGGATGGGAAACAACTACTACTACAGTTAACAAATAGAATATGGGTAATATTATGTAACGTTTTTTGCTAATAAATATTCTTCATTATTATTATTATTAAACAGGAAAAATACCAGCAACCGGCAAAAAGCAGTGATCTTCCCAATACATAAAAAAGGAGACAGTAAAAATTGCAACAACTTTAGCGGAATATCCCTGCTGTGCACAGCGGCAAAACTGTATGAATCAATACTAGAGAACAAACTAAGAAAGGAAATTGAAAAAACAATGGGCAAGTCACAAAGTGGATTCATGAAAAGACATGTAACACAAGACCATATATTCACAACTAAAAAGATGACAGAAAAAATATTAAGACAAAACAACAAACTATACAAGATATTCGTGGACTTAGAAAAGGCATCCCAAGAGCCAAAGTGTGGGAAATACTTGAGGAAAGGAAGATAAAAGTACATTTAATAAAAGCAATCAAGAGTATGTATAAAACCACAGAAAACTACACACAAAGTTGATTCATGAAAGGACATTAAACACAAGACCATATCTTCACAATTAAAAAGATGACAGAAAAATTATTAAGACAAAACAACAAACTATACATGATATTCATGGACTTAGAAAAGGCATCCCAAGAGCCAAAGTGTGGGAAATACTTGAAGAAAGGAAGATAAAAGTACATTTAATAAAAGCAATCAAGAGTATGTATGAAACCACAGAAAACTACGTAAGGACAAATAATTCAACATCTGAGAATTTCACAACCACACAAGAAGAAATAAAACAGAATGTGTTTTGAAAAAATATTTGCTGATCTAACCAAACCAATTTTAATTATTCGCTTATAAGAACATACCTGCAAATCTTAGCAATTAAATTCCAAGGCTGTTATTTTCTTCAAAGACTAATATCACATCGAATTATTCTACTTTGGGAATACATTCTTTATAAAGCATCTGCAGATATGTGCAAAAACATATCCGAATGCTAAATTGCTATCCTACACGACAGGTCAAGAATTGCTGAGATAAAAATT
Organism: Othius punctulatus; assembly: GCA_951805005.1. Classification (NCBI taxonomy): domain Eukaryota; kingdom Metazoa; phylum Arthropoda; class Insecta; order Coleoptera; family Staphylinidae; genus Othius; species Othius punctulatus. Next base: position 12,847,596 of record OX638145.1, read on the forward strand.
TCACCGATTAAAACTTCAAATATTGGAATTGCTGCCTTGCTTACCAAAATTAAAATATTCAACTATACCTTTTCAAGTTCAAATTGAGACCAATCAAGTTCAAATTGAGACCAATCAATTTCAAATTGAGGCCAATCAAGTTTAAATTGATACAAATCAATTTCAAATTGAGACTAAAAAAATCAAGTTGACACTAAACAATGTCAAGTTTTCAATATCAAAATAATAAATTTTATTTGTTTACTCTCAACTTGATATTGTTTAGTCTCAATTTGAAATTGATTGGTATCAATTTGAACTTGATTGGCCTCAATTTAAAATTGATTGGTCTCAATTTGAACTTGATAGGTTTCAATTTAAACTTGAAAAGGTATAGTTAATAAATGCAAGTGCAAAGGCTAAGCCATGCATTCGTAAAAATTTAGAAAATACTACTGTAAAAGCATCATACTTCTTTAATTGCAAAGATAACACATTTGTTTTCAATTCCCAACACATTGGGAAGAACTGCAAGAATTGCAAGAACTTTTTCCAAGCTGGATCTGGATATACTTTGGCTTATTAGCCTATTAGATATAATACTTAAGCCTCATTAGGCCCATTGTACCCCTCGGTACAAATAAGGCCCATTGTACCCCTTGATAAAAAGGGCATTGTACCCCAAGCTTATATATTATTATATATATTATATAAGCTTATATATAATATATATATTATATATATTATATATTATATTATATTATTATAATATTATTATTATTGAGTATTATCCATACTCTGAAGCATGCTCGGCATATTTTTATAATGTAATATAAATAAATTAGGTGTTTAATTTTAATTTATACTATAAAAAGTTTTATTTTAGCTAAAAAAACCTCAAAGAAAGTATATTTTTCTTATCTTTAATCTCCAAAATTATTTTCTTTAACTGTTACACATAATTATTGTAATTATTGATGATTTTAGTTCTATTGATAATAAAGATGACATTTTGTTGATGTAAAGCTAATGAAACTTGCTTGGATGGTGAAAATTGAGAATTTTTTATATAACAGTTTTAGAACCCAATCTGCACAATGGTAAAGTTAAGAATTTTCATTGATACAATAGTTTTTATAATACAATAGTTTCGACAACTGGTTTTTACAGCTGAAGCTAAAAATTTTACATATTATAAGCTGAAGCTAAGAATTTGGATAATTTTGACAGTTGCAACTGAAAATTTGGCAGATTTCAACGGTTTTAATTGAGAATTTGACGTATATGTACTGTTGCACTTTAAAATCTGTTAGATGTTTACATTTTAAAACTGGGATATCAAAACGTGACAACATTTAACAGATTCACTTCTTTTCAAAGTGCGATTTGATAGCATTTTACATTTTTGCAGTGGGACACTAAGAATTTGACTTATTTTGACAGTTGCAACTAAAAAATTAGACAGATTTTGACGGTTTTAATTGAGGATTTGACATGTGTGAACTATTGCACTTAATAATCTGATAGGTGTTTACATTTTAAAACTGGGATATCAAAAATTAACAAAATTTAACAGATTCGCTGTTGTTTTCAACGTGCGATTTTGATAGCATTTTACATTTTTGCAGTGGGACATCAAAAATAGACAAGTTTTGGTAGTATTTATTAAAAAAATGACAGGTTTTCACAGCTGAAACTAAGAATTTGATATATTTTGAGCCGAAGCTAAGAATTTGACTAATTTTGACAGTTGCAACTAAAAATTTGACAGATTTCGACGGTTTTAATTGAGAATTTGACGCGTGTGAACTGTTGCACTTAATTTTTTTTTATAGGTGTTTACATTTTAAAACTGGGATAACAAAAATTGAGAAAAATTTACTGTTGTTTTCAACGTGCGATTTGATAGCATTATACATTTTTGCAGTGGGACATCAAAAATAGACAAGTTTTGGTAGTATCTATTAAAAAATTGACAGGTTTTCACAGCTGAAACTAAAAATTTGACATATTTTGAGCTTAAACTAAGAATTTGACTTATTTTGACAGTTGCAACTAAAAATTTGACAGGTTTCGACGGTTGCGAATTTGACGTGTGTAAACTGTTGCACTTAAAAATCTGATAGGTGTTTACATTTTAAAACTGGAATATCAAAAATTGACAAAATTTAACAGATTCACTGTTGTTTTCAACATTTTACATTTTTGCCGTGGGACATCAAAAATAGACAAGTTTTGGTAATATCTATTAAAAAATTTACAGGCTTTCACAGCTGAAGCTAAGAGTTTGACATATTTTGAGCTGAAGCTAAGAATTTGACTTATTATGACAGTTGCAACTGAAAATTTGGCAGATTTCGACGATTTTAATTTAGAATTTGACGTATTACATATTAAAACTGGGATATCCAAAATTTACAAAATTTAACAGATTCAGGTAGTATCTATTGAAAAATTGACAGATTTTCACAGCTGAAGCTTTGAATTTTATAGATTTTGAATGTCTCAGTCGGAAATTTTACTGATTTAGAAAGTTATTAAAAATTTGACAGATTTTGACAACTATAATTGTAAATTTGGCAGATTACGCAGATTTTTAACCTTATTGTTAACAAATAAATTAAAACAATCATAAAAAATATTATTAATAGCACAAAATTGCTATTAGTAATATATTAATGGTAATATTTTTATTACGAAAAGAAATCAGCAAAACTTAACAAATACTACTCAAAAATGTTAATTTTTTGTCACTATTTTCAACGTGCAATATGATAGCTTTTTTGAATTTTGCACTGGCACATCAAAAATACACAAATTTTTGCAGTATTTATTAAAAAATTGACAGCTGAAGCTAAGAATTTGGCATATTTTGGCAGTTGTAATTGAAAATTTGACAAAATTTGGATTTTATAAATTATGAGTGTCTCAGTCGGGAATTGTATCCATTTAGAAATTTGTTATAACAGATTTTGACAACACAAGTGTAAATTTGGCAGATTTCGACAGTTTTTAATTAAATTTGACATACAGGGTGATTCCAAAGGTGGGGTCCAAACATTTAGGTGTAATTGGTAATATTATCATGCCAATTCCGTCATAAAAAATAGCATTTGTTTGACCTATTTGTTATTATGACTTGATTTAACAGAACATAACAAACACAAAGAAATCCTCTGTAACTAGATAACAGTTGGAAATATGACATAGGTTTATTAACACTTTTTGCTTTGTATAGCATCCCACATCACAGCCTTAAGTTTGCACCATACCTTTTTAATCATCTTGTATATCCGTATATCTAATGTTAATAAAGATGATATTTTGTTGCTGTAAAGTTAATGAAAATAGTCAAAGCCATCGCAAAAATTGAGTAAATATGTTTATACAACAGTTTTATAACCCAATCTAGATAATGGTAAAGTTAAGAATTTTCATTGCTACAATAGTTTTTATATCTTGCTTTCCTCCTTCAAAGAAATTCAATCGTATTTTTTGTTCGGAACAACTTTGTCAAAGCCATTGCAAAAATTTAGATTTTTTTATATAACAGTTTTATAACTCAATCTGGATAATGGCAAAGTTAAGAATTTTCAATGCTACAATAGTTTTTATATCTTGCTTTCCTTCTTCAAAAAAAATCAATCGTATTTTTTGTTCGGAACAATTTTGAATAAAATCAAAACTTGTTTAGTAAGGATCACATTTTTAACGCCCATATTTTTTATGGCAAGTTTGATTACTGTAATGTTTCATCATCATCATCATTCAACATCCCAAAATACGCAACACTTACTATCAAAAATAACTTTTCTCTAACGCCCATATTTTGTATCGCAAATTTGACTACTGTCTACGACATCCCAAGTTAAGCAAAAAAAAATTATCAAGAATGATTTTTCTCTAAAAATCAAAGATAAATTGAATGAATTGACTAAATTTTTCCTAAGGAAAAATTCCTTAGGAAAAGTTTAAGGAATGCCTTTCAGAAAGGCATTTTTCATCTGTAAACTTGGGACGAGCCAAAAATACGGTTTTGTAAATATGCTTTCGCATCCAGAATACGAATTTGTGTTTTTAATTGAAAAATTTAGATGTCTATAAAAAATTTGAAAAATTGTAAATACTTTTTATGGAGAAATAAAATTATGATTTTTTTGTTGCTGTACAGTTAATGAAAATTGCTTGGATGGACGTTTATCGACATCCTGTATTTTCCAGACAAAACTTTTGGATCAAATTATTTACTTTGTGCCCAATTTTATTACAAGCTCACTTTTTATAGAAATCTAATAAACATCTTAAGTTGCTTAACTTATTTTCAGCATAAATTTCTCGAGTCTGCGAAGTCTGCGGTGGCAGCGACTATGATAGGTGGGGATGGGGATGATTGGGCGGGGGGGGGGGGGGGTTGTGGTGGTGGCGATGGTTCGGTGGGAGGGGGGTGAGATGGGGGAGGGGGTGCGAGTTTGCACGTTATACGGGGCGCCGGTAATTAAATCTGGAATACTTCGAAACTTCGTGGATTAGAAATTGGTTTGCGTAATACGACCGCGACTTTGCCGCGGAGTTTTCTCGGACTATGCAATTAGCGGGAGCCGCCAGACGAAAGTTTAAATTGATTTCGGGGATGCTCCCGAGGGTTTCTCGCCGAAGAAGCAGACAGAAAATGTAATTCTGCTAAACTGGCCATGATTACTTTCGCATAAAAAAAATAGATGGAAACTGTGGCACAAAATATTTTTTGTGGATTGATACGAAACAAAAAAGAGATAAAAATGTAGTTCATAAGAAACTGTGGGGAAATGTTAGATACATTGGCAACTCCAATTACTTAAATGTGGTTGAGAGTGAGAATAATTTGTTATTTTACCTTAAATGATACAAATTGGGTTGAAGATTCTGGAATGTATTTGCGTTAGCAGTATAGTAATTGAGGGGTCTAGAAGTAAAAGTGCATTTTTGGTAGTTCTGAGATAAATGGCTTTAAAGATAACTTGAATTACAAAATTCTAGGAATAAGTTTAGAAAACTGTGTTAATATGTCAAATCATTTTTTGTCTTCTGTTCATACATTCGGATTTTCTCTTGTGTATAATAACTAGTACAGAGTACCACCCTCGCCCGATTGTGTGGTGCATGCCAATAATAATAATATAAATTAAAAAAATAATAATCATAAATACACGTGATGGTAACACTTGGTACACTTCATGGTACACTTCATGGTACATGGTAAATGGCAGAGGTGGTCAAAACATCCATCCAAGCCTCAATTCAAACATATCCAGAATCCACAAAATATGAGCTTCAAGAAATAATGGAGAAATAATAGAGAATTAGAAATAATAATTCAAATGTTACAACATTTGAATTTCCATTCATACATTTTATCATACTGCCCTAAAAACTCGTTAAAGATAAATACACATTTTTCACGTATTTGTGTAAACACAAACATCTAAGGACTGATATAATTCGATGATATTTGTGGCTGTACTTTTCCTACATAATGGAATATTTACGTCGCAGTACACAAAGGAGCGCACAATCGCTCTTTAAAGTTTCCGAGCGGCGCCTTAACCTTCGATAACCCCGAAATTGCAGCAGAGAAAAATTTAATCAGTAGTTATTAGCGTTAAGAGCCGATAGTAGTCAGTTGAAACTCATCAAATATTGAAATTGTATACAGAACGATGAATACATTTTTAATTGGATTAACAATACTTACTCATCAGGAAAGACATTCATGAAGTATTAAACGTTTTCTAAATTTAAAATGTACTTGTCAGGAACATTTTTTTTTCTCTTCATAGTCTATGAAGCATAAGTGTATATCTATGTTCATGTGTAAACATCTCTGTGTTAGTACATACAAACTGAATAATGCCTCCCTTATACTAAAGCCATTCCTGAAACCAAATTGAGTGTTTCCTATGTCATTTTCTAGCTTGTTATATAGTCTCTTGTGAATAACTTTGAGAAATTCTTTTAGTGTATGACTCATTAGACTGATAGTTCTGTAGTCACTACATTCTCTGGCGTTTGTTTCTTTTGGTATAGTTATGAAGGTAGATTTTATCCATTGTTTAGGTATCAGTCCGGTTCTGTGCATTGTATTAAATAGATCTACCATAATATCGAGCATATCGAGTTTTAAGAGTTCGCTTGGTATTTCGTCTGGTCCCACTGCTTTTCCGTTTTTTAATGTCTTTATGGCATGGAGAACTTCTTCTTTCAATATGTTTAGTCCTTCTGTGGTATTCTGCTAGTATTTCTTGTGTCATCAAAGAGTTTTTCAATATATTCTTTCCACCTTATTCGTTTTTGTGCTGGTTCTATTATGACCTTCCCTTTTTCATTTTTTATAATGGTGGTTTGCCTTTTTCGCGATGTTCCTGTTAAATCTTTGATTTCTTTATGTAGATTCCTGTTATCGTATTTTGATTGTAGTACTTCTATGTATTCACATTTTGCAGTTAGCCATTTTGCTTTTTCTTCCCGGATTTCGCTTGTTATATTTCTTTGCAGCTCTTTATATTTTTTGGGATTGTTTTTGTTTTTCCATCGTTCTTTCATAAGGAGGAGGATTTCTTGTGTTATCCATTTTTGTTTAGGTTTTGTCTTATCTGGTGTCAATTGATCTTTACTTCCTTCTATTAGTGCTGTTTTTATATTATCCCATTTCGTATCTATATCTGGGATTGTAGTTTTTTGTCGTGTTTCATTAATTTTTATATTAATCTCTTTTTGTACTTGTTCTTTTATGTCTTTATCTTTACGTTTTTCTGTTGCTAACTTGTTCTTTATTTTAGATTTTAGTTGTTTTAATTTGATGTGAACTACAAGGTTGTGGTCTGAACCAATGTCTGCCCCTGGGTAAGTTTTAACTGCTGTTACACTATTTCTGAATCTCTTTATTTATGAGTATATAATCAATTTTGTTTTTTACTACCTTTTCTTCATTATGTTGTGGAGACTTCCATGTATGTAGTCTTCTTTTATGAAGTTTGTAATAGGTATTAGTTATTACTAGATTCTCTGATTGGCAGAATTCTGTTAATCTGTCGCCTCTTTCATTTCTCTCTCCAAGTCCAAATCTACCCACAATATCCTCTACTGCTCCTTCGCCAACCTTCGCATTAAAATCTCCCATGGTGATAGTAACAACTTGTTCGTTGGTGCTTTCGAGCACCGTGTATAGTTCTGCATAAAACTGTTCGATTTCGTCATCAGATTTATCTGCTGTTGGTGCATAAATCTGTATGATATTGATGTTTCTATTATGCAAAGGCATCTGTATCATCATAATTCTATCTGAGTAGGGGACAAAGCTGGTCATTGATTTATGTATATTTTTATCCACCATGATAGCAACTCCGTATTTATTAGATTTATCGGTACTTCCTGAGAAATATATAACAGATTCGTCTGTGCGGTGGATTCCAGTTCCTGGCCATCTTAAGTCACTTATTCCGAGTATATTCAGTTTCAATCTTTTCATCTCTGCTGTTACATTATCAATTTTGCCTGCTTTAAAGAGGCTTCTCACATTCCATGTACTTATTTTCATGGCTTTTTTCAAAACTGTCCCCTCCGGAGATCCGATTGGAGGACTTTTTACTCCGGTATATTTCTTAATCTTGATATTCACCATGATGATGATTCTACTAGGGATATCCAAAGGGATCTTTACTGCATTGGCTTCCTGTTCCCTTCTGCATCTTCATGCCGTTGATCATTTCTTGATTCATCCGCCTTTAGGGAAGATTTCTCGTCCCAAGGACTAGATGGTGCCCTTGCTCTTGTCAGCTCGTCCATCAGGAGCTGTTGGCCAACAAGAGGTGTCTGCTTATCCCGGCAGACATTCGGTCGACAGAGCCTCGTTAGTTCCTTAGCAGGGTGTACTACGTGCAAGTGAGGTTGTCATTTGGGTTGGCTTTTAGTGCCATCACCCCTTACACCCCTTTTACATCATGTAAATATGCATACAAATACACACATTGAACATAATTTAGCATTTTTATTTATACAGGGTGTCGTTTTAATACCTTAAAATCTCCGGGTAGCAGTCTTCTTTAAAATTATCATGTTTGTTTTAACGAAATTCGGCTTTAAAGGCATTATCGGGACCCCCTGTATAAAAGCAAATCAGTTTTAAACAACAAATTTTTAAAGAAACGATAAGTTTTTAATTAATGGAAGTCGGAGTGATTGGATGAACCACTGTCAACCGAAGAATTTGTATCATCATGAAGAATGATAGTATCGCTATGAATGCTTGAAGTATATTCTTCATCAGTTGAACTGTTCTTCGTTTTCCTCTGCTAAAGTTGGTTTGCTTCGTTTAGCAGGAACTGGATGAACCACTGTTAACCGAAATATTTGTATCATCATGAAGAGTGATAGTATCGCTATCAATTCTTGAAGTATATTCTTCATCAGTTGAACTATGTGCTTCGTTTTCCTCTGCTAAAGTTGGTTCGCGTTGTTTACCAGAAAATAGTAAATTCTTTACGGTAATCTCAAAAGCATGCACTATTTTTAGAATTTCCAAGCTATCCATCCTGCTGCTAAATTCATTTCCAACTGAACCTAGTCTTGCGGCTGCACCCTGTTGCATCTGGGAGAAGCCGCCAGCGTCCTGCTGCCGCCCCCCTGGCGGCGATCGATGGTGCAGCGGGGGCGGCTCGTGAATGAAATTCGTTTACTATGGCCCGGGAACGCGCGCGTGTGTGTCCCCCCTTTGTCTGCGTTGGGATGTGTCGCGCTTTCCCCCCTTCAACAAGTGTTGCCAACCCCCGCCCATGGCCCTCCAGAGTATTCCTGCTGACGTCAGACGAGGGGCGGCGTATTGATCCGGCAGGGCCGGGAGCGCCACGGCGGAGGAGGGGGGGGGGGGCTGCTGCTGCTTAATGAATGGACGGCCACCAGGTTAATGGAAATTTCATTCGTAAACTATTGGGACGCAGTTGGGAAAGTAATAAGCGGGGATGAAATTTTACCGTATGGGAATCTGATGGCAAGCGTTAATTTTGTACTCTACTATTATCCTATTAGTTTTTATGGTGCAATAACTCTTAATTTATGTTATTATTTTTCAAGGTGTTATTATGATTTATTTATGACATCTTTAAAGAGATACGTTTAATTTTTGATTTGAAATTCACGTATTATTATCGTTTTACGAAAATTGCTGTATGTGTTTACATTCCGAATATATGTCAATTACCATTGGATTTCCATATATTATTATACGGCGATGGTTTGTTTACGTAAAAGCACACGCTCGTGACGGCGTAAAAAAAATAATGCTAAATTATTGAAGAATAGTAACATATTTATGCATACAGCAATTTTCGTAAAACGATAATAATACGTTAATTTTTGATTTGAAATTCACGTATTATTATCGTTTTACGAAAATTGCTGTATGCATAAATATGTTACTATTCTTCAATAATTTAGCATTATTTTTTTTACGCCGTCACGAGCGTGTGCTTTTACGTAAACAAACCATCGCCGTATAATAATATATGGAAATCCAATGGTAATTGACATATATTCGGAATGTAAACACAGCCGAAAATTTGCATCCGTATCTCCGTATTGGCCGTGCGGCATTCTTCATTACGCAACGAGATACCCAAAGGTTACCAAAGAGGAAACTTTTTCCACCTAACGTTTACTAAAACGACACGTGTTAAGCCAATTAACCACGTTTTCATTGCGCGGAATGTGTAGTGGTGTACAAAATGTTTATCTGAACTTACAAATGTGTCCATTGCTTTCTAATATTAGACTTCCAATGAAGGTTGTAGAATGTGTTCTAATAGATTGCGTTATGAAACGGTATGTAGATTACGAGTTTATTATGAGTTCATAATTATTGGAGATTACAGTACAAGGAATGTATAATTTCAATTAACTTTTAGTAGCTATTCCGGATTTTAAAATAATTAAATATATATTTTATATATTAATAATATATAAAATTATAAATAATTATAATCTGTAGTACAACGAAGTAAGTGTATAAGGATCATTGGAAATTAATCAGCAAAATTAATCATCTTCTTATGGTCTGATATGGTATTAAGTGGAAGTTTGCGAAAATGTTGAAATAAGTTATTACCACAAATAATATCTTCATCATTTCATTAAGAGGTACTGCAGTTAAATTTAAAAGTTTGGTTAAAAATACTGGTTCATAGAAAATGAATCGTCATAATGATTTTCTACATATCTCTTAAAAGGTTCTATAAGGTGTCCTACAACTTCGTAGCATAAATTTTGCCTTTCGCATAAATTAAATGGACCTGTATTTTTTTTTCTGATCGCTTTTGTTTCCAAAATATAGAACCTCACGTGTTACTTAGAAAATCAGTTTTCGTATTACTATTTCTACTATTGATTTTTTCTCTTATTTAATACTAAAACTTTGTTAAATTTTCGGGAGAATTAGTTTCAGGTGTTCTGTATACGAATCTAATAGCAATTTTGAAAATAATAAAATTTCAGAAATTTCAGTAATAGCTAACCCATACTTATCAATGCAGAAACTTAAGTGTTTGATTTTCTCCCTTATTTAATACTGAAACTTTGTCAAATTGTCAGGAGAATTAGTTTCAGGTGTACTGTATACGAATCTAATAGCAAATTTGCAAATAATAAATTTTCAGAAATTTCATTAATAGCTAACCCATTATTGTCAATGTAGAAAGTTACGTGTTTGATTTTCTCACCGATTTAATACTGAAACTTTGTAAAATTCTCAGGAGTATTAGTATCAAGTGTGCTGTACACGAATCTAATATCAAATTTTCAAATACTAAATTTTCAGAAATTTCAGTAATAGCTAACCCATACTTGTCAATGCAGAAAGTTAAGTGTTTGATTTTCTCCCTTATTTAATACTGAAACTTTGTCAAATTCTCAGGAGAATTAGTTTCAGGTGTACTGTACACGAATCTGATATAAAATTTTCAAATAATAAATTTTCAGGAATTTCAGTAATAGCTAACCCATACTTGTCAATGCAGAAAGTTACATGTTTGATTTTCTCCCTTATTTAATACTGAAACTTTGTCAAATTTTCAGGAGAATTAGTTTCAGGTTTACTGTATACGAATATAGATGCAAGTTTGCAAATAATAAAATTTCAGAAATTTCAGTAATAGCTAACCCATACTTGTCAATGCAGAAAGTTACATGTTTGATTTTCTCCCTTATTTAATACTGAAACTATGTCAAATTTTCAGGAGAATTAGTTTTGGGTGTACTGTACACGAACCTAATATCAAATTGTCAAATAATAAGTTTTCAGAAATTTCAGTAATAGCTAACCCATACTTGTCAATGGAGAAAGTTACGTATTTGATATTCTTTCTTATTTAATACTGAAACTTTGTCAAATTTTCAGGAGAATTAGTTTCAGGTGTACTGTACACGAATCTAATATCAAATTTTCAAATAATAAATTTTCAGAAATTTCAGTAATAGCTAACCTATACTTGTAAATGCAGAAAGTTAAGTGTTTGATTTTCTCCCTTATTTAATACTGAAACTTTGTCAAATTGTCAGGAGAATTAGTTTCAGGTGTACTGTACACGAATCTAATACCAAATTTGCGAATAATAAATTTTCAGAAATTTCATTAATAGCTAACCCATTATTGTCAATGTAGAAAGTTACGTGTTTGATTTTCTCACCGATTTAATACTGAAACTTTGTAAAATTCTCAGGAGTATTAGTATCAAGTGTGCTGTACACGAATCTAATATCAAATTTTCAAATACTAAATTTTCAGAAATTTCAGTAATAGCTAACCCATACTTGTCAATGCAGAAAGTTAAGTGTTTGATTTTCTCCCTTATTTAATACTGAAACTTTGTCAAATTCTCAGGAGAATTAGTTTCAGGTGTACTGTACACGAATCTGATATAAAATTTTCAAATAATAAATTTTCAGGAATTTCAGTAATAGCTAACCCATACTTGTCAATGCAGAAAGTTACATGTTTGATTTTCTCCCTTATTTAATACTGAAACTTTGTCAAATTTTCAGGAGAATTAGTTTCAGGTGCACTGTATATGAATCTAATAGCAAATTTGCAAATAATAAATTTTCAGAAATTTCAGTAATAACTAACCCATACTTGTCAATGCAGAAAGTTACGTGTTTGATTTTCTCCCTTATTTAATACTGAAACATTGTCAAATTTTCCGGAGAATTAGTTTCAGGTGTACGGTACACGAATCTAATATCAAATTTTCAAATAATAAATTTTCAGAAATTTTAGTAATAGCTAACCCATACTTGTCAATGCAAAAAGTTACGTGTTTGATATTCTTCCTTATTTAATACTGAAACTTTGTCAAATTTTCAGGAGAATTAGTTTCAGGTGTACTGTATACGAATCTAATATAAAGTATTCAAATAATAAAGTTTCAGAAATTTCTGTAATAGCTAACCCATACTAGTCAATGCAGAAAGTTAAGTGTTTGATTTTCTCCTTTATTTAATACTGATACTTTGTCAAATTTTCAGGAGAATTAGTTTCAGGCGTACTGTATACGAATCTGCAATCAAATTTTCAAATAATAAAATTTCAGAAATTTCAGTAATAGCTAACCCATACTTGTCAATGCAGAAACTTAAGTGTTTGATTTTCTCCCTTATTTAATATTGAAACTTTGTCAAATTGTCAGGAGAATTAGTTTCAGGTATACTGTACACGAATCTAATATCAAATTTTCAAATAATAAATTTTCAGAAATTTCAGTAATAGCTAACCCATACTTGTCAATGCAGAAAGTTAAGTGTTTGATTTTCTCCCTTATGTAATCCTGAAACTATGTCAAATTTTTAGGAGAATTCGTTTCAGGTGTACTGTATGCAAATCTGATAGCAAATTTGCAAATAATAAATTTTCAGAAATTTCAGTAATAGGTAACCCATTCTTGTCAATGCAGAAAGTTACGTGTTTGATTTTCTCCATTATGTAATACTGAGACTTTGTCAAATCATCAGGAGAATTAGCTCTAGGTGTACTGTACACGAATCTAATAGCAAATTTGCAAATAATAAATTTTCAGAAATTTCAGTAATAGCTAACCCATACTTGTAAATGCAGAAAGTTCAGTGTTTGATTTTCTCCCTTATTTAATACTGAAACTGTGTCAAATTTTCAGGAGAATTAGTTTCAGCTGTACAGTATACGAATCAAATATCAAATTTTCAAGTAATAAAATTTCAGAAATTTCAGTAATAGCTAACTCATACTTGTCAATGCAGAAAGTTAAGTGTTTGATTTTCTCCTTTATTTAGTACTGATCCTTGTCAAATTTTCAGGAGAATTTGTTTCAGGTGTACTGTACACAAATCTAGTATCAAATTTTCAAATAATCAATTTTCACAAATTTCAGTAATAGCTAACCCATTATTGTCAATGCAGAAAGTTAAGCGTTTGATTTTCTCCTTTATTTAATACTGAAACTTTGCCAAATTTTCAGGAGAATTAGCTTTAGGTGTACTGTACACGAATCTAATATCAAATTTGCAAATACCAAATTTTCATTTTACAAGGAGGAGTTCATTTTAAATCTTTCTAGCAAATTGCTTGGTATGTAAGGAGAGAAGTGTTCACAACTGGAACGCGCAAAGGTCGTACGGCACACGTCGACTGGCTGAAAGCGTGACACTCGGCCTTCTTGAGATCAACGCACGTCCTTCGGCACCACGAAGATGGCCCGGCTGGACGATCTCCGCCGGTCGAGGTCCATAGTCCACGCTCATCTCTCTACGACCTGGAAAAATCAGCACCAACTCCACGGAAATTCCAATAAGTGGCACAAGACGAGAAGGTGCAGCCGCAGATCTTCACAGCAGCAAAATCTTGAAGAGCTTTGAAGCGCCCAAAAAATGTTGAAGGAGTTTAAAGTGCCCAAAATTTTTACAAACATCTGATGGAGTGTGACCGACAGTTTCAAAATAAATAAATTAGCTAGGTCTACTTTCAATGAAAGAATCATTAAATGAACAAGTTCATGAGTATCCTTAACATTCTTCGTTACTCAGTTGCAATCTATTGTTATTTGTCAACTGTACACTTATTTGGAGTTAATTGCAATGTGTAATGATTAAACACAATAGCAAATTAATTATTCGTTGGGTTATGGCTTATATCATTTGTTGTTAATAATTAATTATGGCTGAAAGCAATCCATCAACTAGGAATGCCATTTATTATACGTTCTTGAGTGCGCTATAAATTTGCTTGATTGCGCTATATTCCTGATAGTAATAACCGAAAAAAAGTGCTCGCTGGATATAAAACACTCGCATGAGCACAGCAATAAATAAAAAAGGCTCGCGTAAGCACTGCTATAAATACTCATCGCTCTTGTTAACGACAGCAACAGGACTTTTCCTCCAGGAGGTGGAAACGTGGGGGCGCACGCAGGAAAACGCACGCAGCGGGGAATCCGTGTAATCCCCAGCGCATGACCCAGATTCATCCCGAATTGCGAAAAAAATCAGCGTCAGCCGACATAGCAACAGGCCCTGGCGCACTGAAATTCGCACGATCAGCGCCCAGTTTTGAGGCGATAGCCCGAAGCTGGAGTTATCTGCACGGATTTGTAGACGCGTAGTCGACGATAAATCCTCCGCTAATTGCCGAAACTGGAAGCTTATCACCTGCACCAGTTACATACGCTGATTACTGCACTACTGAAAACCCACTTTCATCACGGAAGAAAATTGACACATACTCCATTCACGATGTTTTTGCGTCAGGGGAGTCTATGAATATCTAGTCATTTTGTTGGTAGTGTTCGGAAATAACTGAATTCCCCAATGGAACTTGTCATTTTTTTTAGGTTAAGATGTTTTCAATTTGAGGTTATAATTTTTAAATAACATTGTTGCCAGATGTAAACTTTAAATTTATAGAGATTAAAGGTAGTAGTGAAAAAAAAATTAAATCTGACAATGTGGTAGATATGTAGCAAATAACAACGTGCCCTGTCACATAAAAAATGAGATAAATTTTCATAAGTTTAAATCTCAGGTGAGGGAATATGTGTTCATATTGATTGACTGTAAATAGAAAATAGAAAAAAAAGTCTAATAGCCATCGACACAATAAATAATTAACTACTATCACTCATGTTTGACCAACATGACAATAAGAAAACCCAGCCAACTCGGTTGCAAAAAGGTCGTGAATGCCTATTAAGAATGGTAGAATGATAAAAAAATAATCAGCTATTTCCACAAAAACGAAAAATAGGAACATTTTAATACTGTTATTTGATCGGCGGTGTTGAGAAGCTAGGATATACAGAGTGGACAGCCAAATGGAATAAATGCAGTATATCGGAAATTGACAATATTTTGGAAAAATTCTCGGACATATTTATATAATTCCGCTGCCATCACTGCCAGGGCTTTTATTATTTTTCATTACTTGCTCGATTTCCTCTCTACTTGGTGCCCCTTCTATATTATTTTGTTTATGCGGTATCTTATCGTGTTGTTTCTCTCCCTGGTCTTCCTCGTTTTCTTCATTCAACAACTCATCGAAATATTCTCTCCATCTGTTTAACTGTTCTTCTTCCCCCACAATAATATCCCCATTTTTTAAATAAAATACTGCCTTGGGTTGATATCTATTTCTTTAATTCCTTCCCCTTTGATACAGATTTCTAATTTATTTATTTCTGTAACTTTCCTCTATTTCATATATCATATTTTCAAAGTGCTTTCTTTTCTTAGCCCTTTAGAGTTTCTTTCTCTTTTTCCTGTGTTGTTCGTATATCCGTTTTGTGTTGCCATCTTCCTGTTTTATCATAATTGATATTAACTTTTTCCTGTTCTCGAGTTCTCTTTTGCATTCATCATCTAACCAATTATTTGTTTCTTGTTTTTTCCCGTATTACACCTTTCAGCGGTTTCTTTCAACTTACTTTTCACCATCTTCCAGTGTTCATCTATATTATCGCTTCATACCACATTTGCCAATTCGTTCTGCAATGAGTTCCTGGTATTTTTCTTGTTCTTCCTTACTATTCAATCTTATTATTTTGTTGTTTGTTCTTCCTCTTTTCTTCTCCAGCCCTTAAGAGTTTCCTTGTCTTCTTCCTTTGTTGTTCATATATCCGTTTTGTGTTGCCATCTTCCTGTTTTATGATTATTGATCTTAACTTCTTCGTATAGCATAGATAATTATGCTTCTATCGATCTATGTATAGATCTTCCTGTTCTCAAACTCTTTATTGCATTCGTCATATAACCAATTATTTTTGTCTTGTTTTTTTCCCGTATTACATCTTTCAACGGATTCTTTCAACTTCATTTTCACCATCTTCCAGTATTCATCTATATTATCGCTCCATACCACATCTATAATTTGTTTATTTCTGTAACTTTCCTCTATTTCATACACCATACTTTCAAAGTGCTTTCATTTCTTAGCCCTTAAGAGTTACTTTGTATTCTTCCTTTGTTGATCGTATATCCGTTTTGTGTTGCCATCTTCGTGTTTTCTCATCATTGATATTAACTTTTTCCTGTTCTCCACCTCTTTTTTGCATTCGTCATCTAACCAATTATTTGTTTCTTGTTTTTTCCGTATTATACCTTTCAGCGATTTCTTTCAACTTCATTTTCACCATCTTCCAGTCTTCATCTATATTATCGCTCAATACCACATTTGCCAATTCGTATGCAATGAGCTCCTCGTATTTTTCTTGTTGTTCCTTACTATTTAATCTTGTTATTTTGTTGTTTGTTCTTCCTCTTTTCTGTTCCAGCCCTTAAGAGTTTCTTTGTCGTCTTCCTTTGTTGTTCATATATCCGTTTTGTGTTGCCATCTTCCTGTTTTATCATTATTGATCTTAACTTCTTCCTATAGCATAGACATGCATAGACATGTATAGACATGTATAGACTCTTTTGCATTCGTCATCTAACCAATTTTTCTTCTTGTTTTTTTCCCGAATTATCATTCAACGGATTCTTTCAACTTCCTTTTCACCATCTTCCAGTCGTCATTTATATTAACACTCCATACCACATCTGCCAATTCGTCTGCAATGAGCTCCTCGTATTTTTCTTGTTCGTTCTTACTATTCAATCTTATTGTTTTATCGTTTGTTCTTCCTCTTTTCCTTTCCAGCCTTTAAGAGATTCTTTATCTTCTTCCTTTATTGTTCGTATATCCGTTTTGTGTTGCCATCTACCTGTTTTATCATTATTGATCTTAAATTTTTCCTGTTCTCCAGCTCTCTTTTGCATTCGTCATCTCACCTATTATTTTTTTCTTGTTTTTTTCCCGTATTACACCGTACCCCTTTGTGCTTGCTAGTTTGTTGTTTCTCCGTTGAAAACCACTCCCTGTTCTTTAGCATTCTCCACTTGTATTAGTTCCCATTTATTACTACTTTTTGATATCCACTCCTCACTTTATTTCCTTTATCTCTTTCTTCTTTGGCAATTTTTCGCACTTCTCTGTATTTCCCTTTCCATTTTTGAAAAATCGTTGTGTATGTATATATCCTTATTACGTATCCCTCTCTTATTCTTCATTATTTCAACGTTTATTTCCCATTGCTCAATCTCAGCCATCATTTCTGATAAATCTTTATATCTGTTGATTTTGTACGCCGATTTACCTTTGTTCTCCAGTTTGAGTTTTTTTTTTTCAAATGGCAATCCCAATATTTTATAAATTTGATAGAATATTGTTTTCTGAATATAACGATATATATTTTTTTACACCTTACATAATAAAAATTTCGCTCAAAAAATACAATACTTGCATTTAATGAATGGTGCCATATGAGCGTGAGATTGTTTATATTTGAATGGGACGTGCGTAGACTGCCATTCATTCGGGAAAAACACTGGGAGTTAATTATATAGAGGAAGTACAGTGGGAATTATACGTAGGAAAGTAGTGGGAATGATTTAGTATAAAGAGGAATGTTTTCAAAGCGGAAGTTTAGTAGTAGATTCAGAGAGACTAATCTAAGGCGACGTCAGCATTATTATACCAGAGATAACTTCTTATGCAATTCTAATTCATCAATTAGTTCATCAAGTCATCAATAGTTCAATTAGTTCATCACTAACGCGCAATTCTAATTTTATGCAACCATCCAAGAGGTCATTTTCTTTGAAAGTTCATCACTAACGCGCAATTCTAATTTTATGCAACCATCCAAGGGGTCATTTTCTTTGAAAGTTCATCACTAACGCGCAATTCTAATTTTATGCAACCATCCAAGAGGTCATTTTCTTTGAAAGTTCATCACTAACGCGGAATTCTAATTTTATGCAACCATCCAAGAGGTCATTTTCTTTGAAAGTTCATTTGCTAACAGCGTTAGTCATGAAAATGTAAACCTTAGCAGTAGTTTAACGATGTTTTACAAATGGCTACCAAGATTACTAAGCTTAAATCACTGTTAAACCGCGGCTTAAATTTTGATGCATAACACTGTAATTTTTTTTTATATTCACCTTATTACACTTTATTAACTTAGTACACTTTATTAAGTGTACCTATTACACTTTCTAAAATTACCCTAGAGATATAAATTTTTGTGTAACTCTAATTTAACACAACCATCGAAGAGATCAGTTTCTGTCCATGACTGAGTATTTTTGAGAACATATTTTAATGGAGTCTTTATAAAATTCTAAAAACGTGTAAAAAATACCTGCACAATTAAACTGGAAAACTTTACCATAGTGCAATGAGACGAAGAAACCAAAAATGAGAAAATTGCAGTAAATTTTAATTCGAATACTGTCAAGGTATGCAAATAAATATGGAAGATACACAGATTTCAGAGATTGCCAAAAAGTTTCATCGATTTTTTTAGAATATGCAATACTAATATCAAGAGTTAGAAAGTCCAGAATTTCAATCAAAATATCAAGAGTTAGAAAGTCCAGAATTTCAATCAAAATAACAAGAGTTAGAAAGTCCAGAATTTCAATCAAAATATCAAGAGTTAGAAAGTCCAGAATTTCAATCAAAATAACAAGAGTTAGAAAGTCCAGAATTTCAATCAAAATATCAAGAGTTAGAAAGTCCAGAATTTCAATCAAAATTATAATAATAATTATAATTTTTATTGGTACTACGCCATAAATACAATAAAATATAGTCAAAAAGTATGAGAGATCATTATGAAACCGAAGAAAGTGTAAAACCTGACAATATTATTGAATTTGCAGAAAACTAAATAATAATATTGCCTAATATAAATATTTTCTAATAAAATAATCTATGAAATTACATAACATTTCATAAATATTTTAGAAATTGCCAAAAAGTTTTATGGTGATTTCCAAAATAATCAAAATATCAGTAATATCAGAAAATATCAAAGTTAAGACGTTCTGAATGTTGACAACAATATTAATAGTAAGTAGGTAAGAGCTATGAACATTGTATCAATAAATGTTAGAAATTACGAAAAATATGTATTTTTTTTATTTAAAAAAAAACAGTACATCTCTATTAAAACAATTTCAGAATGTTGCGAATCTTCAGAAAATTGCACGAAACTTTTACCGAAGTTCACGAAACAATTTTGAATATAACATTTTTACATAAAATATTATGAATGATAGAAGCGTGTAAATGCAATCTCGCGGTAAGATGGCATTTAAAAAATCTTCTGCGATCCTCTAAAGCGGATTCTCTAAAATCTGCGTCTATTCAATTCTGGTCCATGTTCAAGGATCGTTGAAATTAATAGAATTAAAAACTTTGTTTTTTTATTCTGTCGCGTTTTCTTCTAGCACAAAAAAAAAATCAAACTGAGAACATAAATTGATAAAAAGTTGACATCTCTCTTGAAAAAGCGAACGACAATATACAGCTGTTTTGTATCGTCGAATTGTTCAATTTTGGTGCTTATTTGATTTTTGCTGGGGAGATACGTTTGAAGTTTACTACGAAAGTTCCTAAACTGTTTTTCCTAATTTTTCATAAGAGCAAAATTGGTTCATGTTCAAGGATCGTTGAAATTAATAGAATTAAAAATTTTGTTTTCTTATTCTGTCAAGTTTTCTTCTAGGACTAAAAAATATTAAATCAAATTGAGAACATAAATTGATAAAAAGTTGACATCTCTCTTGAAAAAGCGACCGGCAATATACAGCTGTTTTGTATCGTCCAATTGTTCACTTTTGGTGAACAATTTGATTTTTTGGTGCTATTTGATTTATGCTGGGGAGATACCAATTGAAGTTTACTACAAAAGTGCTTAAACTGTTTTTGCTAATTTTTCATAAAAGGAAAATTACATATTTTCCTATAATTGAAAACAGTTAAAGATAATGATATTTTGATTGCATATATCGACATTCAAATAAACTCATCAACTTTTATATCTATTCATATTTTTTATGCCCTCGTACAATCATATAAACCATGAATCCCTTCTATTTTATATACCATGAAGATAATTTTAAATCTGCATCCATTCATATTTTTTATGGAACCGTACAATCTGCATCACCATATAAACCACGAATCCCTACATTTTGCACCATGAGATAATTTTAAATTTGCATCCATTAATATTTTATGACACCGCAAAATCTTCATCACCATATAAACCTTTAATCTGTAACGCTATGAAGATAATTTTAAGTTTTCTCAAGTCGGTCAACATTTTCTGTTCAGAATGTTTACGCGGCCCACGAGTTCATTCATCAGCATATATAAACCTGTAATCCTATAAATTGCCCATTAATTTTGCTTTGTGTGCTTCTGCGCGTCTAAGCGTTCACTAAGCGCTCACACCGATGAACTTTAAAAGTCAAGGTCCACGACTATCGCCTATCGAAAATTTCGGCACACTCCGAGGATGCGCTTATCGCCCTCTCCAAAATCGTTATCACCCACGGGGTAATTTTCTGCTGCCTCCGCTCATTGATTAGCACCCATTCAAATGGGGGCGACTCATTGATCCAGTGCCACAGGAAGTGACGTCAGTAGCCGCAATCTGAATAGCAGTTTTCTTTTTTGGAAACTGAAATTTATCGATAACAAAGTTAGCAATGCAGTATAGTTAGTCTAATTAATAAGTAGATAGCAATGTTTAGTCAACAACAGTTCGGAAGGAGGAGGAGGAGGAGGAGGAGGAGGAGGAGGAGGAGGAGGAGGAGGAGGAGGAGGAAGAGGAGGAGGAGGAGGAGGAGGAGGAGGAGGAAGAGGATGAGGAGAAGGAGGAGGAGGAGGAGGAGATGGTGATTATGATGATGATGAAGAAGAAGAAGAAGAAGAACAATAAGAAAACTCATTATGACCAGTGTTTCTCAAACTGTTGTGATCACACCTCGAGATCTTCCCTTCAACCATTACACTCCAGTCAACCGATTGAGATTTAAAAACATGTGCAATAAACTAAGAATTTCTGCCAGTTTCATCAATCGGCTGTTCAATATCGTTTCCACATACGCGATACTACCAATCGCCGATCAATGATTTAATCCGGTGCGGATTTGTGCGCTGGAAATAAAAACGTACGTTTCACAACCGTACGTGTTATACATTTACGTGCTGGCTTGGAACTTAATGCGATTAGCGTTCACGAATTCACGCTCACATGGAGGTGGACAATCGCTTTGGTCCCACGCGAAAGTCCCGCATTCTGCGGGCACACACTAAATCGGTTTCAAGGTCGCCGAGGATTACGTAACCGCGGCTCCAAGATTCGGTCCGAATTTGCCGAAGAGAGCGTTACAATTGGCCCGCAGCTGTGAGCACACAGAAGGATACGGATTTGTTTTGATTAGGCGACGGTTATTAGCCGCAGCAGCAGAAATAGCAACTGGGTCGTTGGTAAATGTAGAAGCAAATGCCTTGAAGAAATTACGAAAGTGATGGATAGGCGTTATTTGTCGGTTAGCATAATGTTATTAGTCAATTATGATGAATTTGTTATTATGAATTAATTAATGAATTTTAATGATTTGGGAATTATGTTATTTAGAAATTTAACGACAAAGTCATGTACGTATCATATTGGCGCAAATTTAACAAAAGCTAATGCCTTCCAGAAGTTACGAAAGTGATGGATAGGCGTTATTTATAGGTTAGCATAATGTTATTTGTATATTATGATGAATTTGTTATTATGAATTTATTAATGATTTGGGAATTATGTTATTTCAGAATTTTAATGACAAAGACATATACGTATCATGTTGGTACAAATTTAAGAAAATATTCCAACTAAAACTGCGTGCATAATTATACTAGCTTATAAACTTTTAATAGCATGATCAATACAAGGCACACTTCCTGTTGGAAAATTGCGTTTGCTCTCATAATATAGGCAAGAGGTGCGAACAGGTGACATACCATTGGGCAGCTGGCAGTCCACAAACATCCAGATTCCTTAGCAAACACGTTTGTCAATATTTGTTGGCCAGTAATTTGCTTAGCTGATAAGAAGCATGCGTACTTAAGCACGGAATAATATGAATATTTAGTACCTGAAGGTCGATAGCCTTTTTCAGAAGGTGATTTATAATGAGTTGAACTATGAATTTATGAATTTATATGATTTTTTTGGTAGAATGTAGACATTTATTAATACATACTATAAATACTCTTATCCAATAAAATGTCATTCAACAGTTAAAATATAAAACTTCTACTTACTATTTGACAGTTGACTGCAGTTGAACTATTGCCATATGAATTCTTTGGTAGAATGTAGACATTTACTAATACATACTACAAATACCCTTGAGCAATAAAATGCCATTCAACAGTTAAAATATAAAACTTCTAATTACTATTTGACAGTTGACTGCACTTAAACTATTGCCATATCAATTCTTTGGTAGACTCTAGACATGTACTGATACATACTATAAATACTCTTGACCAATAACATGTCATTCAACAGTTAAAATATAAAACTTGTAATTACTATTTTTATAGATTTTTTTTAAATATCATTGAAATTAATTTAGAAATTTCACTATTTTTTATATTTTGATATCGAAATGAAAGGACTTTTTAAAAGTCATGGAGTAAAAATATAGGCCTAATTGCTACAAGCACAGATTTATTTTTAAAATATCATTGAAATAAATTTAGAAATTTTAGAATTTTTTTATTTTGATTTCGAAATGAAATGACTTTTTAAAGGTCATGGAGTAAAAGTATAGGCGGTAAAGTATAGACAATGAAATGACTTTTTAAAGGTCATGGAGTAAAAGTATATTGCTACAAGCACAGATTTTTAAAATATCATTGAAATAAATTTAGAAATTTTACAATTTTTTACTTTGATTTCGAAATGAAATGACTTTTTAAAGGTCGTGGAGTAAAAGTATATGACTTTTTAAAAGTCATGAAGTAATAGTATAGGTGGCTAATTAACACAACCACAGTTTTTTTTTAATCACATCGGAATAAATTTAGAAATTTTACTAATTTTTTATTTTGATTTAGAAAATGCATGACTTTTTAAAAGTCATGGAATATAAGTATAAGTGCATACTAATTGAGCAATAAAATGTCATTCAACAGTTAAAATATAAAACTTGTAGTTACTAGTTTTTACAAATTACAGATTGTTTTTAAATATCGTTGAAATTAATTTAGAAATTTCACATATATGTTACTAATTGCTACAAGCACAGATTTTTTTTAAAATATTGAAGTAAATTTAGAAATTTTACTAATTTTTTATGTTGATTTCGAAAATTCATGACTTTTTAAAAGTTATGGAGTAAAAGTATTGGTGGCTAATTGCTACAACCGCAGATTTTTCTGTTAAATATCATTGAAATAAATTTTGAAATTTCACTAATTTCTTATTTTGATTTCGAAATGTAATGACTTTTTAAAAGTCCTGGAATAAAAGTACAGGCGGCTAATTGCTACAAGCACAGATTTTTTTTAATATCATTGAAATAAACTTAGAAATTTCACAAATTTTTGATTTTTATTTCGAAAATTCATGACTTTTTAAAACTCATGGAGCAAAAGTATAGGTGGTTAATTGCTCCTGTTACCCCGCTATGGTCTTTGCTAGCTCAGCGGGATTTCAATTCTCAAACTTCGAATTCACCAGTTTCCATATTTCAATATCTCGATAATTCAGTTTCAATTTTTCACGTTAAAATATTTCTTGTACCAATTTGCATATGTTCAACACAATTTTGAAAGAATATGTGCCTTTATTTTACAATCCGGGGTAAGATTCACGTTTTAATATGTTTTCTCCAATTTGCATATGTTCAAAACAATTTTGAAAAAATATGTGCCATTATTTTATAATCCGGGGTAAGCTTTATTTAACATAATTTTATTTCATTTATTTGCTTTTGCGACCGGTTTCGATCAATTAATTGATCATCTTCAGGCAAAACTAAAAGAACAACATATTACAATTTGTACATTAACTTTTTTTTTATTTAAAAAAAACAAGACGAAGATGAAATAAGATGTGTGTTTTTTTTTCATGAGAACAGATTACATAGATAAGTGTATTAGCGGTTTAATATTTACAAAGTATCGTGTGTGACAATATTGCCCTGTCTTTAAGTAATTTTTAAAGCCTTGATTTTTCAAGTGTCGTTTTACAAGTTTTGCAATTTGGGTATTTTCAAGACATAATTTTGGAAATTATCGATTTATCCACTCCCATTTTTAAGTCTCATTTTTCCAAGTGTGTTTTCCAAGTTATATTATTAATAATAATAAATAATCAAAAGGTAAATAAAAGACTTGGTTAATGTTTCACGAATTTGTAGATAAATTCTACAATTGTTTCAGTCTCTCGACCATTGTCAAGAGTACAAATTAGACTGAATAAATAATCAAATTTATTATTAAAAATGTTAATATACATACAGAGTAACATTTCCACAAAAGCCATTTCCACAAATGGCTTGTCTGTGAACCTCTTAAGTTTGGCTATCAGATATCATATGCTAGAATTCAGACACTAAACACGAAATCCTAAATGCTACATTTTTTTTTTTAGTTTCCGACTTTCATTATTCATGTTTCAATCTCCAACATTTCAAGTCGATATATTTCAGAGATCTATTTAAATATTGCAAAATCCTGTCTTTTTTGTTTCCATTTTTAAATCCTTGATTTCCAAAGTTCGATTTTCCAACATACAAAAGTTATGTTTTGCTAATAACTGTTTTTACAAATTTTTCATAAGAGAAAATTTTCCTATGATTGAAAAAAGTTAAAGAACATGATCCATATGAAATGATTGTGGTTTTTTAGTGTTTGCAGAAATTTGGCGAATTTCATCATTCATCCTCATGATCCCTTTTCAAAATTTTAACTTCAATTTATTCAATTATTAAACGTCAGACACCAGTCAAAGTATTACTAGTGTTACTTAAATTTTTCAAGTTATAAGATTCAAAACGTAAAAATTGAGAAATGTCGCCAAATTTCTGCAAACACTAAAAAACCAGAATCATTTCATATCACAGTATTCATCCTCGCATGTCTTCAAACAAAAACGATGTACCACAATACCACCAACAGATTTGAACAAATTATAATGACTGTCAGTTAGAAAAACAAACAAATTGTCATGTTTTAAATGCTTGATTTCCAAAGTTCGACTTTGCAATTCAAGTATTGCAATTTTTAGTAGAATTGTGGTTTTTTAGTGTTTGCAGAAATTTGGCGAATTTCATGATTCATCCTCATGATCCCGTTTCAAAATTTTAACTTCCATTATTTCAATTATTAAACGTCAGACAGCAGTCAAAGTATTACTAGTATTAGTTAAATTTTTCAAGTCATAGGATTAAAAACGTAAAACTAGAGAAATGTCGCCAAATTTCTGCAAACATTAAAAAAACAGAATCATTTCATATCACACTATTCATTCTCACATGTCTTCAAACAAAAACGAAGTACCACAATACCACCAACAGATTTGAACAAATTATAATGACTGAAAGTTAGAAAAACAAACAAATTGTCATGTAACTAAATTATAACCATGTATTTTTAATTAAAGATTTGAATGCTGAAGACAGCCGAAACTAGTTCATAAAAACATAGGTTTTATTTACCCTAAACCTGAGAGTGCAGAAATACTTTTCCTTTAATTGTTATTATTATTATTTTCTGTCGATTTCTCAAGAATCGATATTTCTAGAGTTTGTATGGTTTTATTTCCAAATTTTGGTCGTGTCAATTTTACAATCCAAGTTTGATTTTAGCAATGTATGTAATTCCGAATCCCTTATTTTCCATGTTTCAATTTGCCAACTCTTTATTATTCATGCTCTAATTGTCAGTATTTCAAGTCTGGATATTTCAAGCATCGATTTTCCACATTTTAATTTGAAAATTGAAAAGGCACAAGGTCTTCAAATTTATAATGATCAATTGCATGTTGAAAAGTCGTCAATTATTTAGAGCTGTATTTATCCATTCCAATTTCTGTACACTTCAAAATATTATTAAAATATTAATCAATTTTATTTTTTAGTTCAATCGCAAATATCATGAAATGATTATAAAAACATTAATCAATTTAATTTTTTAGTACCATCGCAAATATCATGAAATTTTTACTGTTTTAGGGAATATTGTTTATTTTCAGTATTCTTTTGTAGAACATAAAAAATATATTTAAATTCGCATTTTTATGAAACTTTTAATTATATGTGACAATTTATAAACATTTTGACATATCCTCAATAAGGTTGAGGACCTCAACAAGGTCCCAAGAAAGCAAATTTCTGATTTTAATGTTTATACAAAAAATTACCTAAAGGGTTTCAATTAAACTTGTGTGGGGATGTATTTAATAATATCACGGGGTGTAATATTTAAATATATTTGGCAAAAAAGTTTCCTAACGGATTTATTCTTCTAATAGAACAAATTTTGAAAATTTTATTTCGTTTAGTCTTTGGATTTATATAATAAAACATTATTTTATTCAATTCTGATGTTTTAAACTGACGTTATATACCTCTTAGCAGACACCATAAGCAGTTGTTTAGCTTCAAGTGAAATAAAATTTTCTTGATTTCACTAGTGAATTTAAAACTTTTAATTCATTCAAAATTAAAATCATACAACCTCGATTTGATAGATTACTTTTAACTTCGTGGACATCAACTTTTCCACTGCTTCTGGGGCTTTATTTGGAACCCATTCTGGTACAAAAACACTGCAATCGGAAAAATGTTTATTTGACAATAAATGTCAGTTTGCCTTTTTAGAGACTTGATATTATAAAAATAAAAATCGATTTGATAGAATACTTTTAACTTCGTGGACATCAACTTTTCCACTGCTTTTGGTGCTTTATTTGGAACCCCTTCTGGTATAAAAACACTGCAATCGTATTTTTTTAAATTTGACAATAAATGTCAGCTTGCATTTTTAGAGACTTGATATTATAAAAATAAAAATCGATTTGATAGAATACTTTTAATTTCGTGGACATCAACTTTTCCACTGCTTTTGGTGCTTTATTTGGAACCCCTTCTGGTATAAAAACACTGCAATCGTATTTTTTTAAATTTGACAATAAATGTCAGCTTGCATTTTTAGAGACTTGATATTATAAAAATAAAAATCGATTTGATAGAATACTTTTAACTTCGTGGACATCAACTTTTCCACTGCTTTTGGTGCTTTATTTGGAACCCCTTCTGGTACAAAAACACTGCAATCGGAAAAATTTTGATTTGACAATAAATGTCAGTTTGCCTTTTTAGAGACTTGATATTATAAAAATAAAAATCGATTTGATAGAATACTTTTAACTTCGTGGACATCAACTTTTCCACTGCTTCTGGTGCTTTATTTGGGACCCATTCTGGTACAAAAACACTGCAATTGGAAAAATGCTTATTTGACAATAAATGTCAGTTTGCCTTTTTAGAGACTTGATATTATTAAAATAAAAATCGATTTGATGGAATACTTTTAACTTCGTGGACATCAACTTTTCCACTGCTTCTGGTGCTTTATTTGAAACCCATTCTGGTACAAAAACACTGCAATCGGAAAAATGTTTATTTGACAATAAATGTCAGTTTGCCTTTTTAGAGACTTGATATTATAAAAATAAAAATCGATTTGATAGAATACTTTTAACTTCGTGGACATCAACTTTTCCACTGCTTCTGGTGCTTTATTTGGAACCCCTTCTGGTACAAAAACACTGCAATCAGTTTTTTTTTATTTGACATAAATGTCAGTTTGCCTTATTAGAGACTTGATATTATAAAAATAAAAATCGATTTGATAGAATACTTTTAACTTCGTGGACATCAACTTTTCCACTGCTTTTGGTGCTTTATTTGGAACCCATTCTGGTACAAAAACACTGCAATCGGAAAAATGTTTATTTGACAATAAATGTCAGTTTGCCTTTTTAGAGACTTGATATTATAAAAATAAAAATCGATTTGATGGAATACTTTTAACTTTGTGGACATCAACTTTTCCACTGCTTCTGGGGCTTTATTTGGAACCCATTCTGGTACAAAAACACTGCAATCGGAAAAATGTTTATTTGACAATAAATGTCAGTTTGCCTTTTTAGAGACTTGATATTATAAAAATAAAAATCGATTTGATAGAATACTTTTAACTTCGTGGACATCAACTTTTCCACTGCTTCTGGTGCTTTATTTGGAACCCATTCTGGTACAAAAACACTGCAATCGGAAAAATGTTTATTTGACAATAAATGTCAGTTTGCCTTTTTAGAGACTTGATATTATAAAAATAAAAATCGATTTGATAGAATACTTTTAACTTCGTGGACATCAACTTCTCCACTGCTTCTGGTGCTTTATTTGGAACCCCTTCTGGTATAAAAACACTGCAATCAGATTTTTTTTTATATGACAATAAATGTCAGTTTGCCTTTTTAGAGACTTGATATTATAAAAAGAAAAATCGATTTGATAGAATACTTTTAACTTCGTGGACATCAACTTTTCCACTGCTTTTGGTGCTTTATTTGGAACCCCTTCTGGTACAAAAACACTGCAATCAGTTTTTTTTAATTTGACAATAAATGTCAGTTTGCCTTTTTAGAGAGTTGATATTATAAAAAGAAAAATCGATTTGATAGAATACTTTTAACTTCGTGGACATCAACTTTTCCACTGCTTCTGGTGCTTTATTTGGAACCCCTTCTGGTACAAAAACACTGGAATCGGAAAAATTTTGATTTGACAATAAATGTCAGTTTGCCTTTTTAGAGACTTGATATTATAAAAATTAAATGAGTAACTTCTAAATGTTTTTCGGTAAAATTGAATAAAATATTGTATAAAACACTTGAGTTAAGGATGTTTTTCACTCGATTAAATTAGCCTAGCTTAATTTTCTTCTCGTGAAACACATCCACTGAACCCACTTGTTATATAAATAACGATTATTGGCTATTATAATACAGCAACAAATGGATAAAATTACGACAACAAATGTTAATAAATTTGTGATAAATATGGAATAGTCACTAAAATAAAAAAAAATCAATTTCATACAATGTTAACAATTAAAATATTTGTTTTATGTATTTCATAATAGTATTTTTGGGAAAATGTGCAAATTAAACTTATCTGATACAAGAGATTTTTTGTAAAAATTACTGATGCCTACAAAGTAAAACATTGCCTTACTTATTTCTACATAACATATCACGAAGTAAAAGCCTTCAGTGTAAACAATTAAAATATTTGTTTTATGTATTTAACAATAGTACGTTTCGTGCAAATGTGCAAATTATGTGCAAATGTGCAAAAATGTGCAAAATAAACAGCAAATTTTCAGTTTTCATCTGCCTGATGAAGCCACTGTGTGGCGAAACAATTGTCGCAGTACAGTATTAAATATTTTGTGGAACTCACACCAATTGTGTTTTATTTGCAAATTAAACTTGTCTGATTTGCGCAAAAACTCTACTCTGAATCAAAATTGGGTGCAGCAAATCCAGACTGTATCTATGTCTTCTTGTTGCTGAGGGCAAAGCTGCTGGTGTGGTTTTCGCGTGGGCAAACAGTGACGCACGTGCAGTATGCAGATTAAAAGTTTGCCTCTCGCCCGATCAGATTTTTTTTTAATCACTTTTGCGGCCACAATTTCGCAGCGCCCAAAAGCGCTCGCGAGGAAAAAGGAACGACGCCAGAACTGGTTTCCTGCGGCAAATTTTCCGCTCGTTGCGGAGCCGAAGAGCCCTAACCGGATCCGCAGGTAGCTCAAGGATAATAATGTCGAGGAGCGTGCGGGGGAGCTCTTCGACAGTCCTTGCCCTTTACCGTCCTGCCCAGCATCCGGCTCCCGGTGGATTACCTGTTGCTCCATTTACACTTGCGTGCGTGCATCGACGATGGCAAAAGGATAAATGACCCGCGAAGAGGCGGAGGAGAGGACAATGCAGTCGTCCGAGGTAAACACGAAGTGGCGATCACAATAAGGATTATGCGGAGTTACGATCTACAGCCCATTCAACGTACTACAAGAAATATTTACATACGTACATGCTGTGTTGTGACTTAATGGAGATCTCGTATCTGAGATGTTGATGCAGTGCAATGATACATTATTTGTAAAAATGATAAATTATTTGAAACCAGATCATAAATATAATGTGCATCTAAATGGAATTGTAGGCAGTTCAGCTAATAGCTTATTCAATATGTTTGTAAAATAAATTATTGATGCATATTATTTTACTGTTATGGCCGATAGTAGATCAGAAGATAAATTAATAATGATGGTAAATCATATTTATGCCATTAGGGCAGTTAAATTAATATATCCGACAATTTTAGAATATTTTGAAAAATATCTGATGCAACAGCAAAATGGCTAGACGCGTTGCTCATTAAAAAAAATACCATTTTTTGTTTGTTCTTATATTTGAACAAGAAAGCGAAAACGTCCAAAAACATTACAATCATTCTTGTAGTATGATGATACATGTTCAATTGACAATGTTAATTTTCGAAGTAATATTTACGACTAAATACTAGATAAAATGTTCATAGAATTAAAATTTAAAAAAAATTGTCATAAAAAGATTACGAATTTTATACTATACTTTGTATACTATACTTTAAATACTTTACGAACACCCTTTATAAGTAACCGTAAGCGAAATTTGGGAAGAATTGATCAAAATATTATCAATTTAAAAAAAACGATTTTTTTTAAATGTGGCTGCAAACTTTCGTGTTGGCTAGTGCAAAATTACCGCCACTGCCGTACTCATGATCAATAGTGCACACGTCAATGGCCATTATCATAATAATACGTTGTGATAGTACGTCAATGTGTGTCCGAGTCCGAGTGATATCGACGTACAGTTGCTCGTATTTTGTGTACTGCTTCGCCTCCACGTTGGTGCAGTTGCCGAAATCGCGAGGTCGTACAGAGGATAAGCCTCGAGATTCCGCAGAGAATCAACGAACGTGTCGATCGACCGTCACAGTGCCACTTTCGTACAATACCCTAACGAGCTCGTCGCTTACCGCCAAATTTGCTACGCCTCAATTGTCAAATTGAGTAATTTGTATGTAAATTTAAAGTGAATGAAGTTTCGAGAGAAACACAACTGCCGAAAACAGAATGAAACACTTGCTATGTTTTAACCATACAATTTATTGCTATATGTATGTATACATATACAAATATGCCCCTTCCGAGATTTCCACTCTCTGCATATTTTTGTATCCAATCAGTAATTTTTTGGGCTTCTGAGTGCATTTTTTTAACATCTCGTCCATGTAGACGATGAACAATGCCCTCCTTGCCTTAATCCTTCTTTCGTTTTGAACGGTTCTGATGGCTTCACGTTTGTGTTTGTGTTTGGATTTGTTTAGTGATTCTGATTAGTTAGGGTTGACTCCTCGTTCTTTAAGTATATCCCTTAGCTTTTCTCTGTTCACCAAGCCAAAGGCTTTTTCCATATCTATAAAACCCAAGTAGACGTCTTTTTTTTGTATTTTTGATTTCTCTATTATTTGCTGAATCGTGAAAATGTGATCTTGCGGGCTATGTCCCTTCCTGAAGCCACTTTGTGATTCATCTAATGTTGGTTCTATCTTTGTTCTTAGTTTTTTGTCTAGGATTTGTTCATACATTTTCATAGTTGTGTTTAGTATTTTTGTATTTTTGATTTCTCTGTTATTTGCTGAATCGTGAAAATGTGATCTTGCGGGCTATGTCCCTTTCTGAAGCCACTTTGTGATTCATCTGATGTTGGTTCTAGCTTTGTTCTTAGTTTTCTGTCTAGGATTTGTTCATACATTTTCATAGTTGTGTTTAGTAATGTTATGTCCCTGTAGTTTTGGCAGTAGTTTTCTCTATTATATGCCGAATCGTGAAAATGTGATCTTGCGGGCTATGTGCCTTTCTGAAGCCCCTTTGTGATTCATCTGATGTTGGTTCTATGTTTGTTATTAGTTTGTCTAGGATTTGTTCATACATTTTCATACATTATGCCCCGGTAGTTTTGGAACTCTTTTCTGTCCCCTTTTTTTATATACTAGAAGTATTTGTGTAGTTTGCCAGTCTTTCGGAATTTGTTCTTTTTGGCACACTGAGTTGTACAGTTGCAAAAGTAGTTCTGATCCTTTCCTCCCTATATTCTTTATCATTTCAGCCGTGATTTTGTCCGATCCGGGTGCTTTTCTATTTTACATTTTCTTTATTACCTCTTTTAGTTCTTCCATAGTAATTTCTTCGCTTGATTTTTACTCGTGTCTGGTTGTTTCCTTATTCTCTGATGTTTCTCC
Source organism: Othius punctulatus (assembly GCA_951805005.1). Taxonomy (NCBI): domain Eukaryota; kingdom Metazoa; phylum Arthropoda; class Insecta; order Coleoptera; family Staphylinidae; genus Othius; species Othius punctulatus. The sequence goes on from OX638145.1 coordinate 12,880,383, forward strand.
AACCATGTCCGTGCCCAAAAGCTCTTCAAAATCCACCTTTCCATAATTTATTTTCCATCTGTTATTTGCTTTCCTTCTCTGTTCTTTATTTGTCGGAATATCAACAGTATTCAGACAAATAAAGAACAGAGAAGGAAAGGAGGATACATACTGCTCAATACGGATAATAATAATAAATGTTTAGGTAAATTAAAAATTTACCACCTCCTTGCTGGTTCCATTGTCAGTAACAATAGGTGTTTGATTGCCGAGAAACCAAGAAAACGGAGGAGAAAAACACTTGTAAGGATGTATGCTGACTGGACTCGAGCGATGATGGACTCAAGCGCTCCTTTCAGAGGGGGCCTCTGAAACAGCCTAGTTTCGCCCCTGAAGTGCATACATCTTTTTTGGATATTTGAAAGGATTGGATAAAACATGTCCAAAAACTATAGGTACTTTAATATTTGTGAAGTGCTACATGATAACAAACTACCGTTATGTTGACATCGCATTGAGGCCTTTTTAGATGATGCCTGCGTCCAACTGTTCAGCAGAAAGTTCGTTTTCCATGTTGAAAAGATTAAAAAAATGTACAAGCTCTAGTCTGCAATGACCGAAGAACGCCTGAAGGATGTGGCATTCTGACCACCGAATCGGAGCTTACCAAAAGATTAAACTTTGATGATATTATAGATACATTTTCAATCTCTAGTTCATCTTCTAGTTTCATCCTTCAGGCGTTCTTCCTGAAGGATGTGGAAATTCTGACCATCGCATCGGAGCTTACTAAAAGATTAAACTTTGATGGTATTATATGGTCAACTTTTCGTGTTGAAAAGAATAAAGAATTATACGAGCCTCTAGTCTACAATGACCGAAGAACGCCTGAAGAATGTGGCATTCTGACCATCGAATCGGAGCTTACCAAAAGATTAAACTTTGATGGTATTATATAGTCAACTGCTTCACCTCCGGTGTTGAAGTGAACAATAATCTGGAATTTGTGTATGGCAGTCCTCGCGGGATGGTTGTTGCGTGGTGAAGTTTTGGGGTTTGAGAACCTTCTGACCTAGCATTGAGACTTATTTTGATGATGACTGCGTCCAACTTTTCAGCAGCAAGGTCGTTTTTCGTGCTGAAAAGAATAAATAATTATACGAGCCTCTAGTCTACAATGCCCGAAGGACGCCTGAAGGATGTGGCAATTCTGACCATCGAATCGGAGCTTACCAAAAGATTAAACTTTGATGATATTATAGATACATTTTCAATCTCCGGTTCATCTTCTAGTTTCATCCTTCAGGCGTTCTTCCTGAAGGATGTGGAAATTCTGACCATCGAATCGGAGCTTACCAAAAGATTAAACTTTGATGGTATTATATGGTCAACTGCTTCAGCTCCGGAGTTGCAGAGAATAATAATCTAGAATTTGTGTATGGCAGTCCTCGTGGGATGGTAGTTGCGTGGTGAAGTTTTGGGGTTTGAGAACCTTCTGACATAGCATTGAGACTTATTTTGATGATGACTGCGTCCAACTGTTCAGCAGAAAGTTCGTTTTTCATGTTGAAAAGATTAAAAAAATATACAAGCTCTAGTCTGAAATGACCGAAGAACGCCTGAAGGATGTGGTATTCTGACCATCGAATCAGAGCTTACCAAAAGATTAAACTTTGATGATATTATAGATACACTTTCAATCTCTAGTTCATCTTTTAGTTTCGTCCTTCAGGCGATCTTCCTGAAGGATGTGGAAATTCTGACCATCGAATCGGAGCTTACCAAAAGATTAAACTTTGATGGTATTATATAGTCAACTGCTTCACCTCCGGTGTTGAAGTGAACAATAATCTGGAATTTGTGTATGGCAGTCCTCGTGGGATGGTTGTTGCGTGGTGAAGTTTTGGGGTTTGAGAACCTTCTGACCTAGCATTGAGACTTATTTTGATGATGACTGCGTCCAACTGTTCAGCAGAAAGGTCGTTTTTCGTGTTGAAAAGAATAAAAATTATACCAGCCCTAGTCTACAATAACCGAGGGACGCCTGAAGGACGTGGTATTCTGACCATCGAATCGAAGCTTACCAATAGATTAAACTTGGATGATATTATAGATATATTTTCAATATCTAGTTCATCTTCTAGTTTCATCCTTTAGGTGTTCTTCCTGAAGGATGTGGAAATTCTGACCATCGAATCGGAGCTTACCAAAAGATTAAACTTTGATGATATTATAGATACATTTTCAATCTCTAGTTCATCTTCTAGTTTCGTCCTTCAGGCGTTCTTCCTGAAGGATGTGGACATTCTGACCATCGAATCGGAGCTTACCAAAACATTAAACTTTGATGGTATTACATGGTCAACTGCTTCAGCTCCGGAGTTGCTGTGAATAATAATCTGGAATTTGTGTATGGCAGTCCTCGTGGGATGGTGGTTGAGTGGTGAGGTTTTGGGGTTTAAGAACCTTCTGGAAGCGTCCTGGAACCTGCGAGAAGGGTGATGTCGTAGCGCGTGGCAGCCTGTTGCGGAGAATGCTGGCGATCGCGCGCGCCCCCTCGAGGAAAAACGAGTCCTAGATTTTTCCAGAAGGCGACGCAGAAACGCAACTCAGGAATTGTGAATGGCAGGCGCCTGCGCAGCAGGACAAGTTCTGATCCTGCATACAACTGTTGCCTCGTCCCAGTGCGGCGTGTGCTAGTGACGCGTACGGTTGGGCCAGTTTCGCATCTCAGTTCATCACCACACCACACATAGTACACACCTGCTCCGCAGCTCTCCGAAGCAAACTCCGTCAGCAGCAGGAAGAGAAAGAGAACTCTATAGACGACGCAGTTTTGGAGATAGAGAGCGAAACGTGGGCTCACGCCGAGAAGCCGATTACGTGAACTTCCACGAAAAAAAAAAAATAATTGCCATTTTGTGCGAGTTTTGAGTTGATCATTTAGTAGTGTGCTGCTTCTTTGCAAGGACACGGGTTCGAGGAGGCGTGAGGTGCTCGCAAGCACCTGCCAGTGTTTCCGACTAATCTCTTTTGGGAGTTTGTTGTCTAGCTCTTCCGATCTCCGCGTAAACCCAGCTGTACAGTAAAAAAGAGATATTCTTGTAAAAAAAGTGAGCATGGGCACGGAATACAAGGATGCCGACCTGAACATGGAGGATTCGGGCAACAGTTGCGGCAGCAGCGTCGTCTCCGACCTGAGCGGCCCCTCAGACCAGATCGACCTGTACGACGGGGATGGCGTGCAGGTGTCCGACCTGGAAGAGGTCGACTCGCCTCTGCCACTTATGCAGGTAATTCCCCAGCGCCTAGGTGTTAATAGGTGTTAACGTCGCCGGCGAAGGAGTCCATCATCACCAGTTGCGCAACCGGCGCGCCACTATCACTTTCCTTTGGCTCGGCGTGCGACTAAAAATACGTGGAAAAAAAACCAGCTCCGAGGTTCACGGTCGCCTTGGCTCGCAATTAAGGCCGTAATTGAATTAATAAATCACTCCGGGTGATTGACGGAGCGTGGAAATTGGGCCGATTTCCCCACTACCGCCGAAAAAACTGCCCTCGGCTTCTTGCGATCCTCTCGAGTCCGGAATTGCGCGCCAGAATCGATTCTTGCAGGAAATTCCGCATAATTGCTCCTAAGCGACCCTCTAACTCTCACCCTTTACACCTCCTCGATCGATTCTAGGAGCTTTGCATTATTTAACGTGGAACACTTCTATTCTCGCGACGGACATGTAATTAACACCAAAGAACCAGCGCTTCACACATTACAGCTACAGTTAAAAGATTACGAAACTCATGTAACAGACGCATTGGCAATACACATGTATACAATTTATTCCCAAAAATGCGGTTATTTAAATATAGTAATAAATAGAAATTTATATACGGTATTTTACTAACTTCAAAAAAAAAACTCAAAAACATTATGAACTTCTAAGAAATTAGAAGATCTTATCTGGCAATGCACATGTATAAAATTTATTCCCAAAAAATAAGAAATGTAAAAAAGGTCTTTCACTAAATTAAAAAAATATATATATTCGTCTCAAAAACATTACGAACTTGGGAAAAGAATTTGACAGAAGAAACAGAAGAAAAGAAGACATTAGAAATTGGGCGCATTTTGTAAATAGTTCCTTTAATACTGTAAAATTATTTGCCAGTTGTTATAAAATTGTAAAAATTCCTCACATTAAATTATGCTAATAGTAAAAATGGCTTTCACTAAAATCCAAAATGAAATACATATGTATTTGTCTCAAGAAGTTAAGAAACATATAAAAGATAAGCAACATTGCATAGTTCCTTGAATCAAAAGAATTTTAAATTATTTCCAATGGTTTAAAAAAAAAACAAAAAAATCAAACTTGTTATTCGAAACCAGTGCATAGTTTTTCCCAAAAATATCAAATTTAATTACAATTTTGCGCTCAAATAATAAAAAAATTTTTTTTAATTAATTCCAATGATTTACAAAAAAAAAATGTCAAACTTATTATTCGAAAAATTGCTTTCCCTAAAATTCAAAATGAACTACATATGGATTTGTCTCAAGTACTTAAGAAACATGCAAAAGATAAGCAATATTGCATAGTTCCTTGAATCAAAATAATTTTTAACAATGTCCAATCATTTACAAAAAAAATCGAACTTATTTGAAACCAGAACATAATTTTTCACAAAAAAATATAAAATTTAACTACAATTTTGCGCTCAAATATTAAAAAAATATATTTATTCATCTCAAGATCATAATAAATATATAAATAAAATCATAAGTTGTTCTCTAAATCCAAAAACTGTAAAATTATTTAATATGAATTTAAACAGTATCATTTTTCACTTAAACTACCGTACAATAAAATATGCTTCATCCAAACAAATCCATTTTTTTTTTAATTCTCCAGGATGTAAGAAACATTTAAAAGATAACCAACATTGCATAGTTCCTTGATTCAAAATCATCTGTAATTATTTCCAATGATTTACATAAAATGTCAAACTTATTATTCGAAAATTGCTTTCTCTAAAATTCAAAATTAAATGTATATGTATTTGTCTGAAGAACTTAAGAAACATGTAAAAGATACGCAACATTGCATAGTTCTTTGAATCAAAATATTTTTTAATTATTTCCAATTTACAAAATAAAAATTTCAAACTTATTCGAAAAATGACTTTCACAAAAATCCAAAATGAAATACATATGTATTTGTCTGAAGAACTTAAGAAACATGTAAAAGATAAGCTACATTGCATAGTTCCTTGAATCAAAAGAATTTAATATTATTTCTAATAATTTAAAAAAAAATCAAACTTGTTATTCGAAACCAGTGCATATTTTTTTCCCAAAAATATCAAATTTATCTACAATTTTGCGCTCAAATAATAAAAAAAATATATCTATTCATCTCGAGATTATAATAAATATATAAGAAATTTCATAAATTGTTCTCTAAATCCAAAAACTAAAATTATTTAATGTGAATTTAAACAATATCAATGTTCACTTCAACTACCACAAAATAAAATATCTTTCATCCAAACAAATCATTTTTTTTAAATTTTTTTCAAGAATGTAAGAAACATGTAAAAGATAACCAACATTGCATAGTTCCTTGATTCAAAATCATCTGTAATGATTTCCAATGATTTACAAAAAAAATGTCAAACTTATTATTCGAAAATTGCTTTCACTAAAATTAAAAATGAAATGCATATGTATTTGTCTGAAGAACTTAAGAAACATGTAAAATATAAGCAACATTTTATAGTTCCTTGAATCAAAATAATCTTAAATTATTATTATTTGAAACCAGTACGTAATTTTTCCCAAAAAATATCAAAATTAACAATAATTATGGGCTCAAATAATAAAAAAAAATATTTATTCATTTCGAGATTATAATAAATATATAAGAAATTTCATAAATTGTTCTCTAAATCTAAAAACTGTAAAATTATTTAATGTGAATTTAAACAATATCAGTTTTCACTTCAACTACGGCAAACTAAAATACCTTTCATCCAAAGCAATAAAAAAAAATATTTGTCTAAAGAATGTAAGAAACATATAAAAGATAAGCCCATATTACATAGATAACTCCATAAATCAAAATAAAGTATACAGGGTGAGTGTTTTTCATTTTAAGCATTGGGATCTTATGTGGCAATGCACATGTATAAAATGTATTCCCAAAAAATAAGAAATTTAATTACGGTCTTTCACTAAATTCCAAAAAATATATTATTCGTTTCAAAAACATTATGAACTTGTAAGAAATTTGGCGCATTTTGTAAATAGTTCCCTTAATACTGCAAAATTATTTGTCAGTTGTTATTAAATTGTCAAAATTTCTCACATTAAATTATACTAATAGTAAAAATGGCTTTCACTAAAATCCAAAGTACATATGTATTTGCTACAAGAACTTAAGAAACATGTAAAAGATAAGCAACATTGCATAGTTCTTTGAATCAAAATAAATTTTAAATTATTTCCAATGATTTACAAAAAAAAAAAATTCAAACTTATTCGAAATTAATACATATTTTTTCCCAAAAAATATCAAATTTAACTATGATTTTGCGCTTAAATAATAAGAATGTATATTTATTTATCACAAGATCATAATAAATATATAAGAAACTTCATCAATTGTAACAGACGCACTGGCAATATACATGCATGAAATTTATTCCCAAAAAAAAAAAATACGGTCTTTTACTAAATTAAAAAAAATCATTCAATTGATGAATATCTAAGAAATTAGGCGCATCTTAGTTTCTTAAATACTGTAAAATTAGTCGTCAATTTTTTATTAAATTATCAAAATACCTTACATTGAATTCTGGTAATAGTAAAAATGGCTTTCACTAAAAAAAATACATATACATTTATTAAATAAAATAAAATACATATGTATTTGTCTCTATGTATTATAATACTGTAAAATTATTTGTCAATTGTTAATAAATCGTCAAAATTCCTCACATTGAATTATGGTAATGGTAAAAATTGCTTTCACTAAAATCCAAAATGAAATACATATGTATTTGTCTCAAGAACTTAAGAAACATGTAAAAGATAACCAACATTGCATAGTTCCGTGAATCAAAATAATTTTTAATCATTTCCAGAGATTTACAACAAAAAAATCAAACTTATTCGAAACAAGTACATAATTTTCCCCAAAAAATAATAAATTTAACTATAATTTTGCGCCCAAATAATAAAAAAATATATTTGTTCATCACAAGATCATAATAAATTTACAGATCATTTTTTTTATCCTGCAACATAGGGTTAATCATTTTTAGTTACACACTTTTGTCACAATGATAGCATAGCAATGCATCTGAGCATATTTTTAAAATGCAACATATAAGTGTTATTAATTCTCTGTGAGGCAAATATTACAGTTTACGAAGTGAACAATGTTAAGCTGAGGTTTGCTGAGAAAAATTAACTATGATCTTGCGTTAAAACAACATTTTCTATGAAATGTGGCTTATCCCTTACATGTTCTTGATACAGTTTTTATCCCTAAATCATAATTACATAAAATTGTATACCTACAACAATTTCAACATATTTTTCTTTGTTTTTTTGCTTCTTTATTTTGTTTTGCTTCTTTGAATTAATTAATTTTTATATTTATTTTTCGACTTCGAATGATTTATGTCGAATTTGTGTCGAAAAATACCTATACTCCAAATGGTAGAATACGTTTTTTTAATTTTTTTGATATAATTATAATCAACTGGCGGTTTTTGAACACTCACAATTTATATCTTGAGTTTCAAGTGAGACAAAATCCAGAATTTTCAGGAGTTTTCGTCCCTTTAAAAAGACCTGTTTTTGAACTTGTTAACACTCACAATTTATATCTTGAGTTTCAAGTGATACAAAATCCAGAATTTTCAGGAGTTTTCGTCATTTTTAAAAGAAAATCATACATTATTAATCAATTCATTGTTTTGAGGTAGTTAACGCTATTAATTTAAAAACCCTGACTGGCAAATAAGTCGATATGCCGAGTTTGCAGGACTTTCTTCTTTTTTTAAATAAATTTACTACTTTGAGAAAGGTAAAACTTACATATTATACAGTCTGAGTTTGAAACGAGATGTTATTCCCAGTTTGCAGCAATTTTCGATAAAATTTTAATCATTTCATTGTTCTCATTTGCAGTTTATACAACCTGAGTTTCTAAAGACTCCATATCCCGAATTTTTAGGAGCTTTCGTCTTTTTTTTTTTTTTTATTAATAAAAGTTAAATCATATCGCCATTTTCAACCTGGTCGAGTGTCTTCAAAATAAACAACATTTTTAATTGACTACCTATTAGCTTCGAATATTTCTGGTTGATAATGTATACAATAACACATAAAAGTTAGATATAAATGTAAATTGTTGAACACATTAAAATGTAAATACAAATATTTTACTTATAGTTTCATCCATTATAAATACCAGTTAATATTATATTATATTGATTTTTTCTTCTTTTTATTCTTCTTTTGGAGTGTAAATTCTTATGTAATTTGTTGAAACATTTTAAAATGTAAATACTTACATATATTTTACTTAATAATAATAATAATAATAATCCGTACTACTCCTCCACCTTATTATAGTTAAACTTATAGTTTCATCCATTGTAAATACCAGTTATTATTAATTGATTTTTTTCTTCTTTTTATTCTTCTTTTGTAGTACTTACTGGAAGGTATATTTATTATATAAATTAATAATAATAAAATAATTAATAATTAATAAATAATTAATTATTTTTAGTATTTTTATTACGTAACTAGTTTCGCCTTATTTAGGCCATCTTCAGAGGTGTTTATTTTTGTATATATAGTATATATGATATTATAATAATTTCTATAAAATTTCTACAGAAATTTCTATAAAATTTCTATGAAATTTCTATGGAATTTCTATGAAGTTTCTATAGAAATGTCTATAAAAGAATGTTGACTTTTAAATTGTTTATCAAAAATTACTCAAAAGTACTCCAAAAGAAGAATAAAAAGAAGAAGAAATCAATATAATATATATTTTAGTTTGCAGATACCTGCAACTAATTTTAAATTTAATTTAACGCAAAAACCTTCAATTTACGTATAAGCAGTAAGAATCAAATCTTAGCATATTCTCAGATCCCGAATCCTCATAATTTTTTGTATTTATTTCCGCAAAATTTAGACATTTTGGCCTAGAAAATTCAACATTGCTTCCTATTTTCGAGATTTTTAATGATTTTTCGATTTTTTTAAATGAAAATACAATCAGGTATCAATTTTTAACTGTTCTAAATAGTCATCTACTGTTTTAAAAATCATCAGCTTTTAAATTGACTTATCTGTTACCTTCAGATATTTCGGCTCTTATTCTGTCAACCTGAAAGAAAGTATAAATTTTTTACACTTTGAAACTGACTGTGAAACTTTATATAAATACATTTTTAACACCCACTTGTAAAGATTCATGGTGAAGTCCCATTAAGAGATTTTTTTAATTTTAAAATTCATATTCAATAGAATGCGAATTTGGTATCTTATCAACAACGTAGTAATGCATTTATGATAATATGACAATATTATGAATGTTTTTGTGGCAGAGTTATGTACAAAATTATATTGAATTTTTGTCACTGATATATTAGTTCATTATCAGTTGAAATTTTGTCAAGTGTAAGAGAGTTTTTGTGTTTAAAATTTAGAATTCATTATCAGTTAAAAATTTGTCACGTGTAAGAAGTTTTTTTGTTTAAAATTTAGTAAAAGATTAATTTTGTGCTTAAAATTGTGTGGATTTTAAGAAACAATAATATTACTGGTACATAATTTAAATTAATATTTAGTAGATAATGGGTCACAAAACTGTTACTAAGTGCACACTTTCAAGCCACGCAAACGTGCGCTACGCTATCACAAATACACACATGCACACATATTGGTGTCCTACATTTCATCAACAACCTTCACTTGAATGCTATAAACTGTAGTTTGCTTTCAAACAATTAGAAGCAGCATGCGAAATAATATACATCCTTTGGTAGAGCAGGCCTTAAATTTCACATAAATTTATTTGGAATTTTCTAACGTTAACATTCGTTATTTTTAATATTGTCAAGTATTGTTAACAAATGTACATGGAGAAAATATACGAGTATTTTGGTATAATTTTCGAAAATATTTTTGTTTAAGGTTTTGATATTATTATTTTTCATTTCTTTTTAGAAAATGGTGCATGAATGAATAGTGAAACTTGTAATAATAATAATATTAATAATAGTTGCAATAATAATATGTTTATATTATTTATATTGTTTATGTTTATATTGTGTATTGCAATCTCAAAATATTAATTAAAAAAATTACAGATGACATTTTAAGGAATCCGTGTACGAAGGTAACACCGATGCTCTCAAAGTGTTTGGCCTCTGATGTAAAAATTTCAATTTGCGTTGGAAGCAAATGACTGGATGTTTTACAGGCGCTTAACATTCTTGCGCAAAAAGCTTAAATGGCAATCATTAATGTCATCGAAATGGCAAGCATTTAAATAAAAACTAAAATGAATATTGGGAAAAGTTCAAGTTCAAGAACGCAGAAACATTTCACTTTGAAACCCGTAAAAATATTTAATTTAATAGAGCTAAAAGCGAGAAATAAACCAGTTTTACGTAGAAATATACATAAGTGCATAGATAAATATATAAATAGATAGATATCTATTTATATATATATATATATATATATATATATATATATATATATATATATATATATATATATATATATATATATATATATATATATATATATAGATAGATCTATTTAGATGTAGATAGATATATAGGTATAAATATTGAAAGAGTAAATTACTGATAAATAGATAAAAGTCTATATATTTATATATAATTTGATAGATAAATAGATACATAGTTAAAAAGTTAAATACGAAGATTTAGTGAGATACAAAAATGTTTAATATATAGATAGCTACTTAGATACAACGATGAACAGATTGATACATGAATAGATACAGATAAAGTGATTCTATTTTAAACAATGTCATTCAAATCTAATCAAAATTATTCTGTTGATTATAATTTTTAATACAACTGAGCAGTTTAATATTTTTTTATCTGTTGAATTATCAACAAATATTAAATATTGGAGCCTCAATACCAATTAGATTTACTGTAACAGTAATAAATTTCTACAATTAAAGGACGAAATTCGATTTATAATTTATTGCTACATAAGCTTTAAAAAAGGAAATTATTGTGTTAAAATTCTGATCAGTCTTCTAAATTAGTCTTCTAAACTTCAAACGGTATCTCCCTAACATAAATGAAATGAACATAAAATAATTTTTAATAAGTTTAAATTTTTTTTTTTTTATTAATTAACTAAATTAATAAAGAAAATTTCTGAACAGTGTCATGATTATGTGGCAAAATAGCTTTTTATAAAATATGAAATTATTGTGTTCAAATTCTGAACAGTTTGATTTAGTCTCCTAAACTTCAAACGGTATCTCCTGAACATAAATCAAATGATCATAAATTAATTTTTATTAAGTTTAAAAAAAATATTTTTATATTAATTAACTAAATTAATAAAGAAAATTTCTGAACAGTGTCATGATTATGTGGCAAAATAGATATTTATAGTATAAGAGAATAAAGTTGATTTTATCCACGAAAAAATAGTTTAGCGCAAGAGGCGAAGCCGAGAGCGATAATATTTTCGAGTGGACAAAATTGCTTTATTCACTTGTACTATACAAGATTTTTTCCAATTCGTTATCAGAATTGAAGAATTTGCGTGAAGTGTCACATCGTCAGGTAACAACGAAAATTTCAAGGGTAGTGGCTATTTACGTTGTTTTTACTTTATTCACGATGTCAATGGTTATAGTTATAGTGAATAAAGTGAAAACGTAAACATTTTATTCACAAATTCGATTAAAGTGTTGTTTTAATGATGAGATTCAATTTACATAAAGAGCATTTTAATAATGCGAATTTCAAAAAGGCAATTTTTTCTATAGATAAAATTATTCTGTAGCAACAATGCAATTTTTCTCTATTAATATATTAGATTGATCGATGTGGCTTTTATTTGTTGAAAATTCATAATTACTAATGTATGAAATAAAGTTACGCACTTTTAAAAATTTTAAAAATTGTTTTTTATTGTTCACGACAATTGTTTCGCCACACTGTGGCTTCTTCAGGTGAAGTAATGATCATCATTTCTTCACCTGAAGAAGCCACAGTGTGGCGAAACAATTGTCGTGAACAATAAAAAACAATTTTGAAAATTTTAAAAAGTGCGTAACTTTATTTCATACATTAGTATTAATATATTAATTATAAATACATAAATTTCTTGATATAGAAACATATTTTAAATTGCACTGAAGATAATGTTAACTATAGATTACACTAATTGGTACTGCGTACATAAATGCTGCAATTTTAATTAACTGTCTTTTAAATTCTTAACGTTACACTAATTAGTAATTACCTTCCATACAGATAATCATTGTCTAACCACTAGACTTTATCATTCATAATTTGTAAAGTATGTCTATAGTTTTTTAATTAAAATTTCCTTGTATCGGCACTAAATATTCTATAGCAAAGTCACAATTTCATGCAAAATTTCAGGAGCAAAAGTACCTTTTATTTACTGAAAAGACTACAAAGTGTGGAGGATGGGAACCAGCTCAAAAAAGCCATTAAAAAAAATAACAGTACAAAGAGTACAAAATCAAGGGTTTCTAAGTATTAAAGTATTAAACTTTAACTTAAACTTAAAGTTTTGAACTTTTTCTTAAAGTATTAAAAACGTATCTTTTGGTGCACAGACTACGAAAATCCTGTACAAAATTGCAAATGATACAAAGTTAAATCATTCAGGAGCAAAAAAATATATATTTGCTACAGAGCCTCAAAATGAAATGATTGTATAAAACAGTCTCATGATTGTGTGGCAAAATAGCTATTTATGGTATAAGTGAATAAAGTCGAATTTTATCCACGAAAAAAAAAAGTTTAGTCAATATCGTTCTTATTATTATAAAGTTTAGCGCAAGAGGCGAAGCGAGTGCGATAATGTTTTCGAGTGGACAAAATTGCTTTATTCACGTGTATCGTACAAGATTTTTTCCAATTCGTTATCAGAATTGAAGAATTTGAGTGAAGTGTCACATTGTCAGGTAACAACGAAAATTTTAAGGATAGTGCGAATTTACCTTTTTTTAACTTTATTCACGTTGTAAATGGTTATAGTGAATAAAGTGGAAATGTAAACGTTTTATTCACGCATTCGATTAAAGTGTAGTTTCAACGATGAGATTCCATATACATAATGAGCATTTTAATAATGCGAATTCTAAAAATATTTTTTTTTGCTATAGATGTAATTATTCTGTACCAACAATGCAATTTTTCTCTATAAGGACTAATATACTGCAGCATCAATGCAATTTGTCTCTACAAAGGCTAATATTCTGTAGCAACAATGCATTTTTGTCTACAAGGGTTAATATTCTGTAGCAACAATGCAATTTTTCTCTACAAGGGTTAATATTCTGTAGCAACAATGCATTTTTTCTCTACAAGGGCTAATATTCTGTAGCAACAATGCAATTTTTCTCTACAAGGGCTAATATTCTGTAGCAACAATGCATTTTTTCTCTACAAGGGCTAATATTCTGTAGCATCATTGCAATTTGTCTCTACAAGGGCTATTATTCTGTAGGAACTATGCAATTTTTCTCTGCAAGGGCTAATATTCTGTAGCAACAATGCATTTTTTCTCTACAAGGGCTAATATTCTGTAGCAAAATGCATTTTTTCTCTACAAGGACTAATATTCTGTAGCATCAATGCAATTTGTCTCTACAAGGTCTAATATTGTGTAGTAACAATGCAATTTTCCTCTACAAGGGCTAATATTCTGTAGCAACAATGCAATTTGTATCTACAAGGACTAATATTCTGTAGCATAAATGCAATTTGTATCTACAAGGACTATTATTCTGTAGCAACAATGCATTTTTCCTCTATAAGGGTTAATATTCTGTAGCAACAATGCATTTTTTGTCTACAAGGACTAATATTCTGTAGCATCAATGCAATTTGTCTCTACAAGGTCTAATATTGTGTAGTAACAATGCAATTTTCCTCTACAAGGGCTAATATTCTGTAGCAACAATGCATTTTTTCTCTACAAGGGCTAATATTCTGTAGCAACAATGCATTTTTTCTCTACAAGGGCTAATATTCTGTAGCAACAATGCAATTTTTCTCTACAAGGGCTAATATTCTGTAGCAACAATGCATTTTTTCTCTACAAGGACTAATATTCTGTAGCATAAATGCAATTTGTATCTACAAGGACTATTATTCTGTAGCAACAATGCATTTTTTTCTCTACAAGGGCTAATATTCTGTAGCAAAATGCATTTTTCCTCTATAAGGGTTAATATTCTGTAGCAACAATGCATTTTTTGTCTACAAGGACTAATATTCTGTAGCATCAATGCAATTTGTCTCTACAAGGTCTAATATTGTGTAGTAACAATGCAATTTTCCTCTACAAGGGCTAATATTCTGTAGCAAAATGCATTTTTCCTCTATAAGGGTTAATATTCTGTAGCAACAATGCATTTTTTGTCTACAAGGACTAATATTCTGTAGCATCAATGCAATTTGTCTCTACAAGGTCTAATATTGTGTAGTAACAATGCAATTTTCCTCTACAAGGGCTAATATTCTGTAGCAACAATGCATTTTTTCTCTACAAGGGCTAATATTCTGTAGCAACAATGCATTTTTTCTCTACAAGGGCTAATATTCTGTAGCAACAATGCATTGTTTTCTCTACAAGGGCTAAAAAACAAAACATTGTATAGCACAAACACTTAAGTTTTCTCTGCTGCACATACAACACAAATTCTGTAGCAAAATCATAATTTTATGTAAAAAATGCTACAAAGTAAAATAATGCAGGAGCAAAAATACATTTTCTTTGCTACAAAGATTACAAGTCTGCATCCGTATGAAATCTAATGAAAAACTATTTAAAATACATATGAAAATTAAATACAACAATACAATAGAATGTCTGTTCATAGTATCAAATGCCTGATAGAAATACTAATAAATGCGTTATAATTGATAACAGATGATTAAATATTACTGCCTGCATAAAAATCAAACCTGCCTTATAATTTTCGTAAATTTATTATTCGATTATCGTAAAAATTTGTTTCGTTAAAAATATCTGCTTAAAAAGAGAAACTGCATAATTTTGTGGAGTTTAGTCAACATCGTTCTTATTATTATAACCCAATAGTTATAATAATAAGAACGATATTGACCAAACTCCACAAAATAATGCAGATTCTCTTTTTAACCAGATATTTTTAACTTCAAACTTAATATTTATTATTTATTAAACGTGGTTTTGCTGCCTGCATAAAAACCAAACCTGCCTTATAATTTTCTATTTAAAATACATATGAAAATTAAATACAACAATACAATAGAATTTCTGTTCATAGTATAACTGACTTCAAATGCCTGATAGAAATACTAATAAATGCGTTATAATTGATAACAGATGATTAAATATTTAAAATATAGTGGAGTTTGGCCCTATATCATACATTTATCATAATATAGCTATATATTAAGTTATTAAAAGTGGTTTTGCTGCCTGCATAAAAATCAAACCTGCCTTATAATTTTCGTAAATTTATTATTCGATTATCGTAAAAATTTGTTTCGTTACCAATATCTGCTTAAAAAGATAATCTGCATAATTTTGTGGAGTTTAGTCAATATTGTTCTTATTATTATAACCCAATAGTTATAATAATAAGAAGGGCCAACTAATAAGCCGCGGAAAAAGGCTGTCGTCAAAAAAACAGATACAAAAAATTCAAATTCAAATAAATTGAAATAAAAAATAATAAAAATTTAAATAGTTAGGCCCAATATGCTAACGATGTTAGTTTTGTCATAAAACGTAGAGTTCGTTGCCTCGAGTTATTTAAAAGTGTCAGCTTTAAAGAAAACTTTCATTATAATTTTGAGGAGCTTGCTTAGGTTAGGTTAGATTATTCATAAGTATTCATAAAAAAATTCAAATTCAAACAAATTGTAATAAAAAATAATAAAAATTTAAAAAGTTAGGCCTAATATGCTAACGATTTTCGTGTTGTCATAAAACGTAGAGTTCGTAGCCTTGAGTTATTTAAAAGTGTCAGCTTGAAAGAAAACTTTCTTTATAATTTTGAGGAGCTTGCTTAGGTTAGGTTAGGTTAGATTATTCATAAGTATTCATAAAAAAATCAAAATTCAAATAAATTTAAATAAAAAATAATAAAAAGTTATTCCCAATATGCTAACAATTTTCGTTTTGTCATAAAACGTCGAGTTCGTAGCCTTGAGTTATTTAAAAGTGTCAGCTTGAAAGAAAACTTTGTTTATAATTTTGAGGAGCTTGCTTAGGTTAGGTTAGGTTAGATTATTCATAAGTATTCATAAAAAAATTCAAATTCAAATAAATTGAAATAAAAAATTATAAAAAGTTAGGCCCAATATGCTAACAATTTTCGTTTTGTCATAAACCGTAGAGTTCGTTGCCTCGAGTTATTTAAAAGTGTCAGCTTTAAAGAAAACTATCATTACAATTTTGAGGAGCTTGCTTAGGTTAGGTTAGGTTAGATTATTCATAAGTATTCATAAAAAAATTCAAATTCAAACAAATTGTAATAAAAAATAATAAAAATTTAAAAAGTTAGGCCTAATATGCTAACGATTTTCGTTTTGTCATAAAACGTAGAGTTTGTAGCTTTGAGTTCTTTAAAAGTGTCAGCTTGAAAGATAACTTTCTTTATAATTTTGAGGAGCTAGGTTAGGTTAGGTTAGATTATTCATAAGCATTCATAAAAAAATTCAAATTCAAATAAATTGAAATAAAAAATAATAAAAAGTTAGGCCCAAAATGCTAACAATTTTCGTTTTGTCATAAAACGTAGAGTTCGTTGCCTCGACTTATTTAAAAGTGTCAGCTTGAAAGAAAACTTTTTTTATAATTTCGAGGAGTTTGCTTAGGTTAGGTTAGATTAGGTTAGGTTAGGTTATTCAAAAGTGTCAGCTTGAAAATAAAAGTTTCTTTGTAATTTTGAGGAGTTTGGTTAACAATAGTGCTTTAAAAAAAACTTGCCTTGCCCCACGACTTCCTTATTTGATCAATGAGTTTCACATTCGATAATTCCAATAATTAGTAATTAGATTGGCATGTAAATATCGCTTATCGAATGTCAATACATTAGTGTAAACACTTTAAAGCAGAGGCATTCTGAGATTATTGCCAAGGTTGGTTTAATTATTGGAGGCATCATGGGATAAATATTTATGAATCTTCTTTAGGGCAATTTTAAAATTTTGATGTGTGATGATTAAATTTGATGATAAATATCATACCTTGGGCATTTATGGAGATAATAAACGGCTAATGAAATTACGGGCCAAATATGTTTACAAATATTGATAAAGTTTGGTATAGCTATTTACAAATATTGTGTTAATTATTATTGGCGTAATCGGATATTGATAATATATTTGCAAAGATCTTATAAATTTTCTTCATCACTGTTAGTAGCCAATCCTGACTTTGCCTAACCTGTCCTAAACTAGCCTAAATAATGTTTTTTTTTTAACAAGATATAACATTTATTTGGAGTTTGGTGTAGCTATTTACAAATATTGTATTAATTATTATTGGCTTAATCGGATATTGATAATATATTTGCAAAGGTCTTACAAATTTTCTTCATTACTGTTAGTAACAATCCTGACTTTGCCTAACCTGTCCTAAACTAGCCTAAATAATGGTTTTTTAACAAGATATAACATGTATTTCTTGTAATTTAGATACTGGCTGTTAGGTTAATATTAATAGAGTTTGGTGTAGCTATTTACAAATATTGTGTTAATTATTATTGGCTTTTGGCCAATAGCTATTTGGCTATCGGATATTGATAATGTATTTGCAAAGGTCTTACAAATTTTCTTCATCACTGTTAGTAGCCAATCCTGACTTTGCCTAACCTGTCCTAAACTAGCCTAAATAATGTTTTTTTTAAACAAGATATAACATTTATTTGGAGTTTGGTGTAGCTATTTACAAATGTTGTGTTAATTATTATTGGCGTAATCGGATATTGATAATATATTTGCAAAGGTCTTACAAATTTTCTTCATCACTGTTAGTAACCAATCCTGACTTTGCCTAACCTGTCCTAAACTAGCCTAAATAATATTTTTTTTAAAAGATATAAAATGGCTTAGAAAAGAAAAAATAGAAATACATAGAAAAGAAGAAATAAATGTCTTCTAATAATTTAGATACTGGCTGTTAGGTTAGGTTAGGTTAGATCTTAAGGAATTTGGGTCATCGAAAGTGTATAATTTGTTTTATAAAATGGCTTTGGACATTTTTTTCTTGTAATTTTAGATACTCGAGGCCTAAGTCTATTTTCTATGTATTTATAATATTTGTTTTGGCATTGGCTTTATTGTAGCAATTTTCTCGTGCACACACATTTAATAAATAAATTACCGCTTCAAATAACTTGCACAACTCAAATACCAACAACCAAGGAAGTAATCAAGTAGACATGAAGCCCGTGTTTAATTATTCCGCGGTTTTTGTGCGAATGAAAGCCGCATTTTTTCCTGAACCGTTCGATCTGCCGATAAAATATTAATTGCGGCATAATTGATCGATAAACAAGTTATTATAGGTGGGTCGTAAATTTTTGATGCGAGTCATAAAAAGTTTCTAGTTCTTCCGATTACGTCCACTTTATCCAGTAATATCCTCTAATTACGCCGACAATTTACAGTATTCGTCACATTAAAAGGTAATGGCGATTTTCGCCGCGACGTTTGTTTTTATTTAATTCAGTGGCATTAGATCGAGGTCTAGACAACGGATCAATTATTTACTGAACAAGTAAATTCATGGTCTAATCATTTTCTTCCCTTCGATTTAGCGTATAAATACATTTAATATTAAATAGATTTATTGTCAATCCTAGTTTTACAAAGAGATAAAATATGTATACAAAAACCGATATTTAAATTTTAGATCGTAGTTGAATTGAACGACAGCCAAATATTTGTATAAGCGCTAATGTTTTTGATAACAAAGTAAATTGGAGGATTTTATATGTCACCAATTTATCAAGTATGCAATAATTTTGATTCCAATAATTTTCTTCCCTTCGATTTAGCATATAAATACATTGAATGGATCAAATATCCATGTGCCAAAGATGGCACATGGAGTGCCAAATATTTGTATAAACGCTAATGTTTTTCATAACAAAGTAAATTGGAGGATTTTATATAGGTCACCAATTTATCAAGTATGCAATAAGCGCTGCAGTTCCTATTTTAAATTGCACAACATTTCTCGCATCTTCCAAAATATTATATTACACTCCCATATTAATCAATTATTGTGATTAACATTGATTACTATTATTTTATTGCATTATTAAGATGCAAATTTAAACCTGTAAATCCATATGATTAGCTATGTCTATAAATCACAGGTGATAATTGTCGCTTTATAAGCGGCCCATTAAGAATGATAATTGGTGTTGTTTTTCCTCTCAATTACAAGCTCAGTCACACAAACCATACACATTAGCCATCAATTCGCATGGCGATAATGAGTGCTGCAGCCGCACATAACGTTATTCAATGAAGCATTGCAGCAATGACAATTACAGCTTGCCAGTGCACTCTGATGGTTCTCATACTTGCAATGCTAAGCAACAAGTCGTGAGGAGTTAATTGTTAAATTGATGGGAATGCGTCAAACTTTTAAATAAACGTAAGTAGTTTTACTTTCGAGTATGTTTTGATTTAATTTTCATTTAAAAAAAATTTGAAGCCGTTTATAAGTTTTAAATGCGAGGATATTAAATTTTCAGTTTTCTTAATCCTATTTAAGTATTTGAAGCAATTTATAAGTTTTAAATTCGAGGAGATTAAATGTAACTTTCCTTCATACTTTTGACTTTATTTTAGTTTAATTCCGATGCAGTGAATCATTTCTAGTAAGAAACTTGAATAGAAAATTACTTACAATATTTGTATACTTACAACTGTTACACATGTATTTTTGTGCATTACTATTTGCGTACGTATTTGTCCTTGCCATAGTTCATAACAAACATTCTTACGAAATTCCCCTCAAGTCTGCAGTTTTTGTACATGTTTCATGGATTTTAACCAATTCAAATTATTTCTTACTCATTCACATTGCATCAAAGAAATTGATGCAATTCGCTTAATAAGCGCGAAATCCCCTACTAAATTAATTTTAGTATCATACTTTATCATTCTCAAAGAGATTTATGTAATTCCACTTGATAAGGGCGAAATCACCCACTAAATTAATTTTACTATCGTACTTGTACATTACGTTTAGTTTGCGAAGCAATTTATAAGTTTTATTTTTGCAGATTGTTGAATCCTCTTACTGAAATTTCGCATCTTCTGATAGCTTTTTTAATTTACTTCGCAGTCTTGAACGAATTCCCCATTAAGACTCAAAATGTTTACAACGTTTTTTCGATAGGTGTAAATTACGGCCATACTATCAAAATTATTCAATTGTGTAATTTAGCAAATACGTACTACACACATAGAGAATCTTAATTCCAATAAGTTTTGTAATTTTTTACAATTCATAAATATGCTACATTGTCCATGAAATCATAAATCTACCTCCTTCTGTTAAGATGTGTCAATTCAGGATTTCAACATTCCATGAAATCATCAAAAGGCCAACAAATATTCTCATCTTATATCCATTCTATATTTAATAATTAATGAAAATTATACCTAAGATACATTAAAAATGATCGCCATACAAGAAAAACCAGAAAAGAAAAAACAAGACGAAAAACAAAAATAACAACTAAATACACGAAATTACTTCCACTCAAAATGATTAAATATTTTGCAATTTGGAAAATTGTTGCTACACGCATCTAAACGTGAAACATGAAATCATCGGCATTCATGAAAAATCTAAAACTGCCACATTTTCCACGAAATTATCCAAAATTTACAAAGAAATCTTGATCTTCCTGTCAAGATGATTTCATTTCAGCAATTCGGCAGTATGTTGCTATATTTTCCATGAAATCATCGAAAAGCATAATGATCATCCTTTCAATGTTTCATAATTCTGAAAATTAAACGATGATTTCAAGGAAAATATAGAACAATGTTGTCGAATTGCTGAATTAAATTATTTTGACTGATAGGTTAAAATTCTGTCATGTATTTTCGATGATTTTGTAGACAATGAAGCGCAATTGTGTTGAATTTCTGAATACCGAATCATCCTAAAAGATAACTGGTTTTTTTCAAGATCGTTTGGGCATGCTGATGATTTCGAGGTTCGTGTAGCAATAATTAATGAATTACAGTTTGCGTGGATGATGACCCAAATTCTTCTATGACGATACTTTTATTGTAGCACACACGGAAATACACGGAAAAAAATAATAAACAAAATACAAGACAATACGACCCCTCAAAATGATTAAATATTTTGCAATTTGGAAATTTGCTGCTACACGCAACTAAACATTAAATCATCGGTATTCATGAAGAATCTAAAACTGTCACATTTTCCACGAAATCATCGAAAGTTCATAAAAAATCTTCATCTTCCTGTCAAGATGATTCCATTTCAGCAATTGGGCAATATGATGCAATATTTTTCATGAAATGATCAAAAAGGATAATGAATATCATCATATTTTTTTCATTTTTTCATTATTTTGACCGGGAGGTGAAAATTATGTCATACATTTTCGATGATTTCGTGGAAAATGAAGCGCAATTATGTTGAATTTCTGAATCCCGAATCCTCCAAAAAGATAACTGGCTTTTTCAAGATCCTTTGGGTATCTTGGGTAAAATCTTCATCTTTTCAGCAATTCAATCTTCATCTTTCTGTCAAGATGATTTAATTTCAGGAATTGAGCAATATGATGCAATGTTTTCTATGAAATCATCGAAAAGTTTCATGAATATCATCACTATCCTTTCAATGTTTCATAATTCAGAAAATTAAACGATGATTTCAAGGAAAACTTAGAACAATGTTGTCGAATTGCTGAATGGAATTATTTTGACTGATAAGTGAAAATTCTGTCATACATTTTCATGATATCGTGGAAAATGAAGCGCATTTATGTTGAATTTATGAATACCGAATCATCCAAAAAAATAACTGGCCTTTTCAAGATCCATTGGGTATCTTGGGTAAAATCTTCATCTTCCTGTCAAGATGATATAATTTCAGTAATTGGGCAATATGTTGCAATATTTTCCATGAAATCGTCGAAAACCTTCATGAATATCATCACAATCGTTTCAGTGTTTCATAATTCTGAAAATTAAACGATGATTTCAAGGAACATTAAGAACAATGTTGTCGAATTGCTGAATTGAATTATTTTGACTGGTAGGTGGAAATTCTGTCATACATTTTCATGATATCGTGGAAAATGAAGCGCAATTATGTTGAATTTCTGAATACCGAATCATCCAAAAAGATAACTGACTTTTTCAAGATCCTTTGGGTATCTTGAGTAAAATCTTCATCTTCCTGCCAAGATGATTCATTTCAGCAATTCGGCAATAAGATGCAATATTTTCCACGAAATCATCGAAATGCATAATGAATATCATTATCATTATTTAAATGTTTTATAATTCAGAAAACTAAACGATGATTTCAAGGAAAATATAGTACAATGTTGTCGAATTGCTGACTTGAATTATTTTGACAGGAAGGTGAAAATTCTGTCATGCATTTTCGATGATTTCGTGGAAAATGAAGCGCAATTATGTTGCATTTCTGAATACCAAATCATCCTAAAAGATAACTGGCTTTTTCAAGATTATTTGGGTATGCTGATGATTTTGTAGTTCGTGCTAAATTATTTTTGCTAAATTGCTGAATTACAGTTTGTGTGGATGATGACCCAAGTTTTTCTATGGCTATATTTTATTGTAACCCACACGAAAATACACGAAAAAAATGTTTACAAAATACAAGAAAATACGTCGACTGAAATGATTAAATATTTTGTAACTTGGAATATTGTTGCTACACGCAACTAAACATGAAACATGAAATCATCGGCATTAACAAAAAATCTAAAACTGTCACATTTTCCACGAAATCATCGAAAATTAATAAAAAAATCTTCATCTTCCTGTCAAGATGATTTCATTTCAGCAATTGGGCAATATGATGCAATATTTTCCATGAAATCATCGAAAAGCTTCATGAATATCATCACAATCGTTTCAATGTTTCATAATTCTGAAAATTAAACGATGATTTCAAGGGAAATATAGAACAATGTTGTCGAATTGCTGACTTGAATTATTCTGACAGGAAGGTGAAAATTCTGTCATGCATTTTCGATGATTTCGTGGAAAATTAAGCGCAATTATGTTGAATTTCTGAATACCGAATTATCCTAAAAGATAACTGTTTTTTTCAAGATCGTTTGCGCATGCTGATGATTTCGAGGTTCGTGTAGCAATAATTAATGAATTACAGTTTGCGTGGATGGTGACCCAAATTCTTCTATGACGATACTTTTATTGTAGCATACGCGAAAATACACGAAAAAAGAAATAATAAAGAAAATACAAGAAAATACGTCCCCTCAAAATGATAAAATAATGGATGCAATTTGGAAAATTGTTGCTACACGCAACTAAACATGAAACATGAAATCATCGGCATTAACAAAAAATCTAAAACCGTCACATTTTCCACGAAATCATCGAAAATTCTTTAAAAAATCTTCATCTTCATGTCAAGATGATTTCATTTTAGCAATTCGGCAATATGACGCTTTATTTTCGACGAAATCATCTAAAAGCATAATGAATATCATCACTATCCTTTCAATGTTTCAAAATTCAGAAAATTAAACGATGATTTCAAGGAAAATATAGAACAATGTTGTCGAATTGTTGAATTGCATTATTTCGACAGGATTTTAACCTTCTAAGGTTGAATTTTCCAAGGATAATTTTTGTTAATATTTTCATGGACAAAATACCATAATATTGCTATCTTGAAGCTTATTTTATAAATTTTCCATGATTTCATGGAAAATGTGGCAAATATTTCTCAACTGAAGAATACCGAATTGTCTTGAAAATAATATGGCTGGAATTTTCAAGATTCTTTATGTATGTTGTTGATTTCATATATCATGAATTAGCTAAATTACACTTCTTAATAGTTTCATGGACAAAATACCATTATATTGCTATATTGCTAAATTGAATCATCCTAAGAACGACGATGACTAGTTTTTTTAAGGTGTTTTGTATGGTGATAATATTAATTGTAGGCTAAGGTTGAATTTTTTGAGGATAAGGCTTTTTTTATATTTTCATGGACAAAATACCATAATGTTGCTATATTGCTAAATTGAATCATCCTAAGAACGACGATGACTAGTTTTTTTAAAGGTGTTTTGTATGGTGATAATATTAATTGTAGGCTAAGATTGGTTTTTTTAGGATAAGGCTTTTTTTTTATATTTTCATGGACAAAATACCATAATATTGCTATATTGCTAAATTGAATCATCCTATGAAAGACGATGACTAGTTTTTTAAAGTGTTTTTGTATGGTGATAATATTAATTGTAGGCTAAGGTTGAATTTGCTGAAGATATGGATTTTTTTTTATATTTTCATGGACAAAATACCATAATATTGCTACATTGCTAAACTGAATCGCCTTAAGAACCACGATGACTAGTTTTTTAAGGTGTTTTTGTATGGTGATAATATTAATTGTAGGCTAAGGTTAAATTTCTACGCATAAGGATTTAAAAAAAAAATATTATGGACAAAATACCATAATATTGCTATCTTAAAGCTTCTTTTATGAATTTTCGATGATTTCATGGAAAATGTGGTAAATATTTCTTAACTGAAGAATACCGAATTGTCTTGAAAATAATATAGCTGGAATTTTTAAGATTCTTTATGTATGTTGTTGATTTCATATGTTATGAATGATATTGCTATATTGCTAAATTGAATCATCCTAAGAACGACGATGACTACTTTTTTTTAAAGTGTTTTGTATGGAGATAATATTAATTGTAGGCTAAGGTTGAATTTTCTGAGGATAAGGATTCTTTTTATATTTTCATGGTCAAAACACCATAATATTGCTATATTGCTAAATTTAATCATCTTGAAGCTTATTTTATGAATTTTCTATGATTTCATGAAAAATGTGGCAAATATTTCACATTAAATTGAATGTGTGTGTGGTAATCACATTTTTTCCTTCAAGAATACAGAATCATCTTTGAAGAAATATGACAGTCTTTCCAGGATTCGTTATGCACGTCAAAGATTTTATGGTTTAAACTTATACCGTGCGAGCAAAATTATTATACTCTGATTTTTCTAAACTGGCGTGCACGTCATCAAAATAATAATCATAATAATGACGAGACAATGTTACAAAGTTGCCAGCTGTCCTGGGTATTTAAAAATGGCTGCAATCAGCTGTTGCGCCCGTGCAATCTTGTGCGACAGTGCGCGGTTCGTATCAAATTCATCGACTTCTCTACCGTTTATCGTACAGATATCAACCTTGTGGTTATGGTTTACCATCTACAATGACAAAATATGCATTGTAATAATCGATCAAATGTAACAAGTTAGACGTCAAAGAAGTTTGAAGCATTAGTGAAAAAGATGTGGCATCGTAGCCGAGAAAATATCGTCGATGCCAACATAAGATGATTTATTACATGATTGGCAGGCGAAAATTGTGTCCGCGGTTAATACACCGATTACCTATTTATAACCACCGGTGATCAGTGTTATGTAACAAATAATCTTCAGATTAATTTCGATTCTTAAACTATTGTTATGCATATTCTCGAAAACAATCACGTTGGTACGAAAAAACCTCATCGCACAGCTGTTTGATGACGTGCACGCCAGTTTAGAAAAATCAGAGTATATCATCAAAATGCTTTGCATCTACAGCCACGATTTAGCGGTAGAGCTTAATGCCCTCTTGGATCAATATAATTTTAGCTCGCAATGTATTTTGATAGTTATTCATTTATGGCGATGATTTCATTGTAACCTAGGCCTAAATTTTCTGAATTGTTAAATATTGAATGATCTTTAACCGAAGATGAAGACAAGTTATTCATTTATGACGATAATTTCATTGTAAACTAGGCCTAAATTTTCTGAATTGTTAAATATTGAATGATCTTTAAAGAAAAATGAAGACAAGTTATTCATTTATGGCTATAATTTAATTGTAAACTAGGCCTAAATTTTCTGAATTGTGAAATATTGAAGCATCTTTAAAGGAAGATGAAAACTTTGCATTTTCGATGATTTGGTCGAAAGTGTAAGCATAATAGTTTAGAATTACCAAATGCAAAAACCTCTTTGAGGTAGATGACTGATATTCCATCTATCATCTTTAAAGGAAGATGAATACTTTTTATGCATTTTCGATGATTTCATTGAAAATATTATTATCAAAATGCTTTGCATCTAAGGCCACGGCTTAGAGGTGAAGCTTTATGATGCCCTCTTGGATGAAAATAATTTTTGCTAGCAATGTATTTTGATAGTTATTCATTTACACCGATAATTTCATTGTAATCTAGGCCTAAATTTTCTGAATTGTGAAATATTGAATCATCTTTAAAGGAAGATGAAGACTTTTGGACAATAGTTTAGATTACCAAATTCAAAAACCTCTTTGAAGGCAGATGACTGATATTCAATCTATCATCTTTAAAGGAAGATGAATACTTTTCATGCATTTTCGATGTTTTCATCGAAAATGTAAGCGTAATAGTTTAGAAGTACCAAATGCAAAAACCTCTTTGAAGGCAGATGACTGATATTCCATATATTCTTTATATATGTGGATGATTTCATAGTTTGTGTAACACGGATTCACCAAATTGCAGTATATTTAATCATCTTGCGAGGACTATGACTTAATTTTTTGAATTTTTTGTTATTGTTATTATTGTTAGTGTTATTATAGCCTAGGGCCTAGGTTTAAGCATAATAAATATCCTCATCTTCCTTTCAACTTTGCATAATTCAGAAAATTCAAGCCTAGCCTATAATGAATGATCAATTTTGGTTGATGTTAGGTGTATTTTCAGATTACCAAAAGGTATTTGAAGCAATTTCTAAGTCTAAGTAATTTTTTTAAGTTTCGGGGAGATAAAATGTATAACTTATGGTCCAATTATTTTCTTCCCTTTGATTTAGCATATAAACACATTTAATATTTAATTGATTTATTGTCAATCTTTGCTTCATAAGGCTGATGATATATTTATATAAAAACCGATATTTAAGTTTTAGAAAAGTTTTTTTTTGCACTGAAGTTTCGGATCTTCTGAAAGTTTCCTTTTTTGGAAAGTTTTGATTTGCTTCACATGTGAACCAAATCCTATTAAATGACAGTGCCAAATTCTTCGCAATATTTGTTTGCAGATGTTTCCTGTATGTCGCCAGCAGTTTATAATTTTAGGTGAGAAGTCGAGTACAACTACAAAAAATAAAATGTAATGCTTCTTATTAGGGAATTCTACAATACAACGTGAATGCCAAAGTTGTTAGCATTATAAAAATATGATTAGGGAATTCCATGAACCAGAAGACATATAATTAAAAATAACCCTTAAGGAATTAATAATAATCACTTTCCTGTTTTTATGTATTTCGTCTGTTTCATTTATACATCTGTTCAAATAACCCTTAAGAATTAATAATAACCAATTTCCTGTTTTTATGTATTTTGTCTGTTTCATTTATTCGAATGTTCAAATAACCCTTAAGGAATTAATAGCAATCATTTTCCTGTTTTTATCTACTGCGTCTGTTTCATTTATTCATCTGTTCAAATAACCCTTAAGGAATTAATAGCAATCATTTTCCTGTTTTTATCTATTTCGTCTGTTTCATTTATTCATCTGTTCAAATAACCCTTTAGGAAGTAATAGTAATATTGATAAAATTCCTTTCCACCTATATTTTGTTTTAAAGATCTATTTGGATTTATAGTCCAAATCATTTCATAGTTTCATCTATTTGGATTATTTTAGTCTTGTATGTATTTGATTGCTGAAGGGTATGCAGTAGAACGGCATGTTGCAACGTTTAACGTCAACAATTAATTACATCGAGCCGACTTAAACGACTCGTTAAGCCCGGAGAGAAAGGAACGTTACGCAAGGCTACGGTCCACAAGCCGATCGAACGTTCCGGGGCTCCGGGGGCTCCGGGGGCTCCGGATAATCCACCCCACATCACTCGAACGTGCCCAAAATACATGCGCGTTCATTACGCACAGCACCAGAAGGATTCCAACTCGTTGCTGGTGCATAATTGTATTTCGCACAGAAGCTACAGACATTTCAGAGTTTCCTGTAAAATTTTTGTGTTGGGTAAATAAACAAAATACTTTAATTTTGATTATTGGGTGGGTATATCAATCTGAACAAATCCAAGCTGGTATATATTTATTATAATTGTATTGGAATCCGGGTTCCTCGTGTGCGGTTATTTCGGGGCTTTGCCGCCCTCGTTTCGCCCCTAACGATTCGCCACTTTGCGCGATTTGCGTGCTGTCCGGGGGCGGCTTAGTGGGCCCCCTCTATTTTTATGGCGAGAAGCCCCAGAAGTTGCGCTCTGACGCAAAGCCTCATCTTGTTATTAATACTGGCCACGTGCCGGCCAGGCACGTGACCGCCTCCGGGGGCGGCTGTAATTTATGCGTTTCGATCAAACCCTTAAGGGGGGGGGGACTCATCGCTGGGGCGGCTGGGGGGTGTTTGATCAATCGCTGTAGGTTCCAAAGTGGAATCATAAAGTCAAGGGGGTGGACGGAAGTAAAATCGATTTACCGAGTACATGATTAGACTTTTTTAGTGTGATTATACAGAGCGCTCTAGAAAGTGCTGTCAACTATTTCTGAGAACGAAATAATAACAAATAATTATATTTGAAAAATATTAAGTAAAATTATATGCTCGTATGCTAAGAAAAATATCAGCAACGTTGCAAAACATGTTTGATCTTGAACAGTATCATCTATTAGTATCTAGCTAAGAAGATAGCTAAGAAGAATCTCAGCACTAGCTAAGAATTTGGCATACTTTGACAGTTGCAATTGAAAATTTGAGAGATTTCGACGGTTTTAATTGAGAATTTAACGTATGGGAACTGTTGCACTTAAAAATGTAATAGATGTTTACATTTTAAATCTGGGATATCAAAAATTGACAAAATTTAACAGATTCAGGCAGTATCTATTGAAAAATTGACAGATTTTCGCAGCAGAAGCTTTGAATTTTAGGAGTCTCAGTTGGGAATTGTACCCATTTAGAAAGTTAGGGCTGATATAAGGCCGATTTAAGGCCGATATGTAGCAAATAACAGGCGCGGGTTGAAGTTTGTAAACCGAGGCGAAGCGAAGTGGAGCGGAGCGCAGCCGAGGTTTATATTCAACCAAGCCTGTTATTTGCATATCGGCCGTATGTTGTTCGATACTTTTTGTAATACCTAAATTACAAAAACTGGTCAATTTATCAATATTAAATTTCAAAATTAATAAACTAGTTATCCAGGCGCAATTTGATACCATAGCAACATCAACGGTTCAAATACAAACAAACAAATCAGGGTGAAATTAGAAAAATTATGTCAGATGTGCAAAGTTCTTCGTTTTGTGGTATCCCCGAAGGTGTACTAAATGAAGTAAATGCTACCACAATCGATTTACTTCCCCAAAAAAGCAGCAGCAGGTATGAGAAAGAATATGAAGACTTTGTTGCTCATAAATTTGCGTTGTCATTTAAATAACGTCCACGGCCGTTATTATAACGGCCAAGGCCTTTACGCCTGTTATATCGATCAAGCAGACAGTACTGATAAATGTCAATAACACAGAGGTATTACAAAAAAAATTTAACAGATTTTGAAAAAAAAAACTAGTCATCGTCTTTCTTAGGATGATTTAATTTATCAATATAGCAATATTATGGTATTTTGTCCAAGAAAATATTAAAAAAATCCTTATTCTCAAAAATATTAACCTTAGCCTACAATTAATATTATTACCATACAAAAACCGGCATATTGCAATTCCGATATAATATGATACATTTTCCAGATATTGTAATTTGGCAAATTTGTCATACACAAATCATGGAATCATCCACATACATAAAGCATCTTCCTTCCACGACATTTCAGCATTTTGGAATTCATATACAATACATTTACTAACCAATCATCAAAAATGCATAAAATAATCTTAATTCTCGTTTTAAAAAAACTATTTCATTATTTAGAAAACTTATACAAGGGCTATATAAAATAATGGATTTGTATAAGAGAATCTTGATTACTTGAATCTTGAATCTAGATATCTTGAATATGCTAAATTTTCTAGCCAATCAAAAATGCATAAAATAATCTTAATTTTCTTTTCAAAAAAACTGTTTCATAATTCAGAAAACTTATACAAGGGCTATATAAAATAATGGATTTGTATAAGAGAATCTTGATTACTTGAGTCTTGAATCTAAATATCTTGAATATGCTACATTTTCTAGCCAATCATCAAATATGCATAAAATAATCAATTTTCTTTTCAAAATGATATGTTTCATAATTCAGAAAACTTATACAAGGACCATATAAAATAATGGATTTGTATAAGAGAATCTTGATTATAGTCGACTTTAGTCATCCACACACATAAAGAATCTTCCTTCCACGACATTTCAGCATTTTGGAGTTCAGATACAATATGCTACATTTACTAACCAATCATCAAAAATACACAAAATAATCTTAATTTTCGTTTCAAAAAAACTGTTTCATAATTCAGAAACTTATACAAGGGCTATATAAAATAATGGATTTGTATAAGAAAATCTTAAATCTAGATATCTTGAATATGCTAAAATTTCTAGCCAATCATCAAAAGTGCATAAAATAATCTTAATTTTCATTTCAAAATGATCTGTATCATGTATCAAGATATCATGAAAATGTATGACAGAATTTTCACCTTCCTGTCAAAATAATTCAATTCGGCAATTCAACAACATTGTTCTTAATTTTCCTTGAAATCATCGTTTAATTTTCTGCGTTATGAAACATTGAAAGGATGATGATGATATTTATGAAGCTTTCGATGATTTCATACAAAATGTTGCATCATATTGCCCAATTGCTGAAATGAAATCATCAGGATTTAGGCAGTATCTATTCAAAATTTGACAGATTTTTGCAGCAGAAGCGGTGAATTTTAAAAATTTTGAATGTCTTAGACGGGAATTGTACCCATTTAGCAAGTTGTTAAAAATTTAACAGATTTTGACCACTGTAATTCTACATTTGGCAGATTTCGCAGATTTTTAACCTTAGTGTTAAGAACTAAATTATAACAATCATAAAAAAAATATTAATAGCACAAAATTGCTATTAATAATATATTAATGATAATCTTTTTATGACAAAAAAAATCAGCAAAACTTGACACATACTACTAAAAAATGTCAATTTTTGTGTACTATCACTATTTTCAACGTGCGATCTGATTGCTTTTTTCATTTTTGCACTCATCTTTATCTCAACCTTATTGTTAACAAATAAATTAAAACAATCATAAAAAAATATTATTAATAGCAATTTTGTGCTATTAATAATATTTTATTATGATTGTTTTAATTTATTTGTTAACAATAAGGTTAAATAATGTTAATGGTAATCTTTTTATGACAAAAACAAAACAAATAGTACTGAAAAAATGTTGTGTACTGTCATTATTTTCAACGTGCGATCTGATAGCTTTTTCATTTTTGCACTGGCACATCAAAAATAAACAAATTTTGGCAGTATTTATTAAAAAATTGACAGGTTTTCACCGCTGAATCTAAGAATTTAGCATATTTTGACAGTTGCAATTGAACATTTGACAGATTTCGACGGTTTTAATTGAGAATTTGACGTATAGAAACTGTTGTACTTAAAAATCTGATAGATGTTTACATTTTAAAACTGGGATATCAAAAAATTGCCAAAATTTAACAGATTTGGGCAGTATCTATTGAAAAATTGACAGATTTTTGCAGCAGAAGCGGTGAATTTTACAGAGTTTGAATGTCTCAGTCGGGAATTGTACCCATACCACATATGGTAATATTTTTATGACAAAAAAAATCAGCAAAACTTACAAATTCTACTGAAAAATGTTAATTTTTGTGTAGTGTCGCTCTTGTTTTCAACGTGCTATCTGTTAGCTTTTTCATTTTTGCACTGGGACATCATAAACAGACAAATTTTTGCAGTATCTATTAAAATATTGACAGGATTTCACAGCTGAATCTAAGAATTTGGCATATTTTGGTAGTTGCAATTGAAAATTTTACAAATTTTGGCGATTTTAATTGAGAATTTGACCTATGGGAATTGCTGCACTTAAAAATCCGATAGATGTTTCCATTTTAAAACTGGGATATCAAAAATTGCCAAAATTTTACTGATTCGGGCAGTATCTATTGAAAAATTGACTGATTTTCGCAACAGAAGCTTTGAATTTTATAGATTTTGAGTGTCTCAGTCGGGAATTGTACCCATTTAGAAATTTGTTAAAACAGATTTAGACATTTGAAATAAGTTCGATTAGACTTCCGAATGTAAAAGTTGACACCTCTTTCTTGAACTCCATGTACATCGAGAAGTACGAGCGGAAAATTATAATTAGTACACGTTTTAAAGTGGAGCAAACTCTTATAGTGTTAATTATTAAATTACGTTGGTGCGAGATATTTGATTACATCCCCAGGCTGACGAGTAAATGGATTTATAATTATTTTGCGCATTTGCTTTACGTCTAATGAGGAATTCATTAGCACTGCGGTCTTTGCAGTTTTATTACGAGTATCTGTTTAATTAATAACAAAGTAATACGTAATTACACCTTACTCATTATATAGCAAAGTGAATTTAACAAGAATATGTAATGAATAATTGTATTTAAAATTTATACTTAAATTATACGTACGTAAAAATTTACAATAATTTTAGATTCAATCATTCAGGAATTTAGTTGGAATACGTACTAAAAAATGTATAATAATTTTAGATTCAATCATTCAGGAATTTAGTTGAACACCCAAACTACATTTTTTTTTAAATGAAGTATTAACCCTTTTTCACAAAAAAACAGTTTTTTTATGAAGAAGGGTTAATGTGTGTCATTCGATTATTTCTCATTTCACAAGCTCAAAGTAAAACTAATTTCTTTTTTTTTGTTCATTTTTTATTTTTTAGGAAATTTGTAATTGCTGCATTCTAAAAATATACGTTTCTGCAGAAATTTTGCAATTTTGATAAATATTTAACATTGTATTGTCTATCACTAAATCAAATACTAGTAATATTTAAAATTATTGACTGCGAAAAAAGTCTTTGCATAAATCATTTAAGTTCCTGTTCTTCGTCAACAATATTAGATTCTTTTAGCATACATTGTTACAAGGTGTAATTCCTGTTCCTCGTAAACAATATTTGCAGTCATGTTACATACATTGGATTACATTGGATATATTGGATTACGTACAAGGATTAAACAGTTTAATCCTTGATCCTTGTATGTGAAAATTGCAGCGTAAAGCAGTCGCATTTTCCGGTGTTTTTCCGAGAACTTGCACCATAGCAATTCCCACATCGCATACCAAGCATTATTTACATTCGGCTTGGATTCCTATCCGGCCCATTTATTTCTGTGCACGCGTGCTGGCCCCCTGCATGGGTTACTGTGTCTGCGTGTCTGTGTACCAGGCCAGCCTGTGCTCGTGTGTAATTTCAGAAAATTATTTTCCGAGAAAGTCGCGTCGATCCTCGGGTTGCGCAACGCGATGCATTAATTTCCATTCCACACGATGCCTGTTTGTGCGTGAATCGGCGTTACGTAAGCGAGCGGCAGCAAGGCGACCGACGCAGCGCCGAGTTTCCACGGGTCGAGGAAAACCTCGTGAAAGGTCAGCGCCGAAAAGCGCGGGTGAAAGGCCGAGGAGGAAAGAAAGAAGTGAAAGGAACGAGGGCCACGGGCTCGTCTTTTGCCCGTCTGAAACGGCAAGAGGCCGTTACGTAAGATGAGTTGTCGAGAAGGAGCTTAGGTGGTCGATTGTATCGCTTCACAAATCGAGAGGATACTTTTACTCTCCGGCGGAATATTGTGTGCTCATTACACAGAACAGTGAACGTAAGATATGATATTGCCGTGGAATTGCTTGAAAATGCACCGCGGATTACTTCCCAGATACGTTTATGTAATTATTTTCAGTTCCTTCACCGTGATTAAATTTTGTTCCTTAGTTTCTATTACAAAATATTCATGAATCTCGAAAACGCAAGAGGTTGATTCAAAACACATAATATAAAAATTTCAGATCATTTCTGCAGCTTGAGAACACAAAATATTAATTTGAGAACCTATCAACAACAAAATATTAAAATTCCATTTAATTTTATCCATTATTCATGAAATGAGAAGAAAATCATTGCTTACTGGTAGAATTTATAATATAATTTAAGTCCTATGAACATTTAATGAGTGATCATTTAAATTTCAGAGGTTGTTTCAAAACGCATAATATCAAAATTTTAGTACATTACTGCAGCTGAAGTACTTTTTGAGTAACACAAAATATTAATTTGAGAACCTATCAACAACAAAATATTAAATTTCAACTTAATTTTATCCATTATTCATGAAATGGGAAGAAAATCATTGCTTACTGGTACAATGTACAGTATAATTTAAGTCATGAAGTCCTATGAACATTTTCCGAGTGATCATTTAAATTTCAGAGGTTGTTTCAAAACGCATATCAAAATTTTAGTTCATTACTGCAGCTGAAGTACTTTTTGAGTAACACAAAATATAAACTTGAGAACCTATTAACAACAAAATACTAAATTTCAACTTAAGTTTATCCATTATTCATGAACTGGGAAGAAAATAATTGCTTACTGGTAGAATTTACATATGATTTAAGTCATCAAGTCCTATAAACATTTACCGAGTGATCATTTAAATTTCAGAGGTTGTTTCAAAACGCATATCAAAATTTTAGTTCATTACTGCAGCTGAAGTACTTTTTGAGTAACACAAAATATAAACTTGAGAACCTATCAACAACAAAATATTAAATTTCAACTTAATTTTGTCCATTATTCATGAAATGGGAAGAAAATCATTGCTTACTGGTAGAAAATACAGTGTAATTTAAGTCATCAAGTCCTGTGAACATTTTCCGAGTGATCATTTAAATTTCAGAGGTTGTTTCAAAACGCATATCAAAATTTTAGTTCATTACTGCAGCTGAAGTACTTTTTGAGTAACACAAAATATTAATTTGAGAACCTATCACCAACAAACTTCTAAATTTCAACTTAATTTTGTCTATTATTAATGAAATGGGAAGAAAATCATTGCTTACTAGTAGAATTTACAGTATGATTTAAGTCATCAAGTCCTATGAACATTTACCGAGTGATCATTTAAATTTCAGCTCTAGTTATCCGTGGAAATTTTTGTAGCCAATAAGATCAATCACCGGTCTCCTCTTTCTTATTGGCTGCGATAATTTCCATGGATTACTAGACCTGAAATTTAAATTATCACGCAATATTTTTGAGTTTTTCATTAACATAACTTTTATCAAAATATTGATCACTTATGCACTAAATTTTTGAAAATATTATCAAAAAGTGAATCAAATGTAACATGAATGACAAAATATGTAGAAACAATTGTCTTCTTCCTGAATAGTTCATAGAACTTTTATCAAAATATAATTCACCTCAAAATGTTAGTGCATTACTGCAGATGAATTACGTTTTGAATAACACAAAATATTAAATTTTAACTTAATTTCAAGATCAAGAATCAAGAATCAATCCATCAATCAAGAAATGAGAAGAAAATAACTGTTAACCGATAGAATGCACAGTATGTTTTAGTGCCTATGAACATAACTTTCATTAAAAATTTGCCAGCAAGATTTTAAATACTTCATGAGAATTTTAAAATGTTTAGTGCTGTGTGTTTAATGTACAATCAATATTTTGCACTTTCCAATGAATATTGCCAATTTTCGGTAACTTTCATTGAAAATTTCATCAATTCCAATGAAAAAATAAATACAATTACCAGCAAAATTTTAAATTCTTGCTGAGAATTTTATAAATTTCAACGCTACGTTTAATTTCTAATCAAAATTACCCTTTCCAATGAATATAGCCAATTTTCGGTAACTTTCATTGAAAATTTCATCAATTCCAATGAAAAAAAAAACAATTACCAGCAAAATTTTAAATTCTTGCTGAGAATTTAATAAATTTCAACGCTACGTTTAATTTCTAATCAAAATTTTACCCTTTCCAATGAATATGGCTAATTTTCAATTACAGTTTCTTAATTATCGATGAATATATAAATTTTATAATTTTCTCTGCTATGTTTATTTTTCAATCAACATTTTGCACTTTCTTATGAATATTGTTAATTTTCAATTACTGTTTCTTAATTTTCGATGAATTTTTGGTAACGTTCATTAAAAATTTGCCAGCAAGATTTTAAATACTTGATGAGAATTTTTAAATGTTTAGTGCTGTTAAATTTCCAATCAAAATTTTGCACTTTCCAATGAATATTGCCAATTTTCGGTAACTTTCATTGAAAATTTCATCAATTCTAATAAAAAAAATTGCAATTGCCAGCAAGATTATAAATTCTTGCTGAGAATTTTATAAGTTTCAACGCTACGTTTAATTTATAATCAAAATTTTACCCTTTCCAATGATAATGGCTAATTTTCAATTACAGCTTCTTAATTATCGATGAATATATAAATTTTATCATTTTCTTTGCAATGTTTAATTTTCAAACAACATTTTGCACTTTCCAATGAATATTGTTAATTTTCTATTACAGTTTCATAATTTTCGATGAATTTTTGGTAACTTTCATTAAAAATTTGCCAGCAAGATTTTAAATACCTGATGAGAATTTTTAAATGTTAGTGCTATGTTTAGTTTCCAATCAAAATGTTGCACTTTCCAATGAATATTGCCAATTTTCGGTAACATTCATTGTAAATTTCATCAATTCTAATAAAAAAAATTGCAATTGCCAGCAAGATTTTAAATTCTTGCTGGGAATTTTATAATTTTTAACGCTACGTTTAATTTGTAATCAAAATTTTACCCTATACAATGAATATAGCTAATTTTCAATTACAGTTTCTTAATTATTTTCTTCTTAATTATCATAATTATTAAGAAATGACAAGAAAATAATTGTTAAGTGATTTTTGTTTGTATGAAAATTTCATTGGTTCCAGTAAGTATTTTTGCAGTTAAACAATTTGCAGTTTCCAACCACATATTAAATTTATGCTAAGAATTTAATAGTTTTCAGTGCTGTCTCTAATTTCCAATTAAAATTTTACCGTTTCCAACGAATATTGCGAATTTTCAAATATAATAACGTAATTTTCGATGAGCACTTTAAGAGTTTCCATGAAAATTTCACTATTTCCAGTAAAAACTTTTATAATTTGATAATTTTTTCTGCAATGTTTAATTTACAATCAAAATTTCGCAACTATTTATCAAAATTTTCTTTGTTTTTATGAAAATTTCTACGTGTCCAGTAAACATTTTGCAGTTTCCAACAACATATTAAATTTATGCTGAGAATTTTATAATTTTCAGTACTGTCTTTAATTTCCAATAAAAATTGTGCCATTTCCAACGAATATTGCGAATTTTCAAATATAATAACATAATTTTCGATGAGCTCTTTAAGAGTTTCCATGAAAATTTCACTATTTCCAGTAAAAACTTTGATAATTTGATATTTTTTTCTGCAATGTTTAATTTACAATCAAAATTTCGCAACTATCTATCAAAATTTTCTTTGTTTTTATGAAAATTTCTTCGTTTCCAGTAAACATTTTGCAGTTTTCAACAACATATTAAATTTATGCTAAGAATTTAATAGTTTTCAGTGCTGTCTCTAATTTCCAATTAAAATTTTACCGTTTCCAACGAATATTGCGAATTTTCAAATATAATAACGTAATTTTCGATGAGCACTTTAAGAGATTCCATGAAAATGTAACAATTTCCAGTAAAAACTTTGATAATTTGATAATTTTTTCTGCAATGTTTAATTTACAATCAAAATTTTGCAATTATCCATGAAAATTTCACTACTTCCAGTAAAAACTTTTATAATTTGATTATTTTTTTTGCAATGTTTAATTTACAATCAAAATTTCGCAACTATATATCAAAATTTTCTTTGTTTTTATGAAAATTTCATGGTTTCCAGTAAATATTTTGCAGTTTTCAGTAAACACTTTGCAGTTTCCAACAACATATTAAATTTATGCTGAAAATTCTATAACTTTCAGTGCTGTCTTTAATATCGAATCAAAATTTTGCACTTTCCAACGAATATAGCTAATTTTCAATTATAACAACATAATTTTCGATAAGCACTTTAAGAGTTTCCATGAAAATTTCACTATTTCCAGTAAAAACTTTTATAATTTGATAATTTTTTCTGCAATGTTTAATTTACAATCAAAATTTCGCAACTATTTATCAAAATTTTCTTTGTTTTTATGAAAATTTCTACGTGTCCAGTAAACATTTTGCAGTTTCCAACAACATATTAAATTTATGCTGAGAATTTTATAATTTTCAGTACTGTCTTTAATTTCCAATCAAAATTGTACCATTTCCAACGAATATTGCGAATTTTCAAATATAATAACATAATTTTCGATGAGCTCTTTAAGAGTTTCCATGAAAATTTCACTATTTCAAGTAAAAACATTGATAATTTGAAATTTTTTTCTGCAATGTTTAATTTACAATCAACATTTCGCAAGTGTCCATGAAAATTTCACTATTTCCAGTAAAAACTTTTATAATTTAATATTTTTTTCTGCAATGTTTAATTTACAATCAAAATTTCGCAACTATCTGTCAAAATTTTCTTATAAAATATATAAATAAGCATTCATAGCCCTAACTGAACGTCAAAATGCTATAATATATATTTAATAATAAAAACATAAGCCGACCTACTGCCCTATTGACATAATAATAGTGATTTTATATTTTCACGTATTTTTTTGTTGGAAGTACATATACAGTATAGAAATTAGTTTGTTGTAGGTTGTTAGAACCAATTTCAACAATAAGTTTTGCTGGATAAAATAGCTTTACAAGTTATTGCAAATAGATTTTTTAATGAAATTTAGTGCGTTCTAAATTTTAAAAAGTTAGTAATTTGCTGTATAACCGGAAGTACCAGAGAGTCATAAAATATGTTTTTATGAGTAGAACGTCCTCGGAAGTTTCCATGATCGAATTTTGAAAAATATAATGTATTCATGTACAGATATTTTTGGAATTTATTTTTTGGCATTGGTTTTCGTTCATTGATTTTAGCCGGTCTTTTCGTCCTCTGATAAAGTTAGTAATTTGCTGTATAACCGGAAGTCCCAGTAAGTCAACAAAAATGAGTAGATCGTCCTCGAAAGTCTCCATGATCGAATTTTGAAAAAAATATTGTATTCATGTACTAATATTTTTGGAATTTCTTTTTTGGCATTGGTTTTCGTTCATTGATTTTAACCGGTCTTTTCATCCACTTTTGTTATCACTTTGTTATACCCACAAGAAGTTCCGAAACGCATAAGCCATACGGTTTTTAACCTCCTTGTGGCAACATAACTGATTTTGGAGAAGTAACAAAACATTTTATGAATGAATCCCGCAAACAATTTCACAATCAAATATTATACCACAGAATCCCCTGCACTGCAATTAAAGAGGTGACCTTCGGCGCATCGTGCACTTTTTTGCCTTCACGATCTGTTAACGTGGCAGTGTACAAACATGCATTACCGCTGTAATTGCACTCCAATTACTGGCGCATTGGAGCCGCGCTCAACAATTGGCGCTTCTGTTGACCGGCCATCTGGCAAAATCGATGCTGACCACTGTTACGACAGCGCACTTTCGTTATCTGGATCTGCCAAATTAGAATCTAACACGCCCGAAGTGATATAAATAAAATTAATTAGCCTCACGCGCGGACCTCAGTGTTATTTCGCAATTGGTACTAATCTATAAACAAATTAAAGTTTACAAATTGCATTTAGTACTTGCACGGGCTGCAATAAGGCAGGTAATTATTTTTGCACGGTATCAATTTCTTATCAACTGCACGTTCTAAATGGCAAATGCAAGTAAGTAATAACTAAGGCTGCAGACGTAACAGATTTGTAACACAATTGATGAGAAAAGTGGATCATAGAAAGTGCACATTAAATCGATCCACAATCACGCCAGTATAACTTCTAGTTGAATAATCAGTAATTACAGTTAAATTGCTGCACAGGAGATTACAAATTCCACTTGTAAAAATTTAATATATTGCTGTGGTAGAAAGCAGTTATTGCGAGGTTCACATGTCACCTTCACAGTCACGTGTCTTCCTTATTAATTTTATGACAGATTTCGGTCGTTCGAAAACAAATTAGTCGTTTGAAAATAAAAATTTAAGTCTATTTTCGCAATTCTGGGCAGCTTTTGCTATAAAATTAATTGTCGCAAAACGCATTGTATATGTATGCAACTCACAATGGTCCTATCCTGGGACTCGCACCTGAAACCGCTCATCCACGAAGCGAACGATTATCTGCTCGGCCATCGACTTAAGTGATTATTATTAATACTGTAAACGTTTTCTTGAATGCAAATAGCTATGTTCGTCAAGCGGCTGTAATCGTAATCCCCAATCATATAAACCACAGCAATCAAGCAGAAAATTATTATTTACAGAGGCTCTAATAAAGGAGTGATCAGGATTCGTATGCACAATCCATGGACGCGAGCATTATGAATTATAAATGCCATAAAGCCGGCAGTAAACGTATAACAAAATGTACGTAGAAATAAGAACAGTGCATACCGTGAATTATTGCATAATTATGCGCTGAAATGACTATTGCCGGGTAATAACAGCTAGTTTGTAGTTTTATTATGCATTAAACGACTGTGCAGTGTGCACACTCAATAATATATTTATTTGCTTCGAATATTTATGTTTAGTAATAGCGTTTTTAAGAATTACCTAATATGTATTCACAATATAAATACAGTGTGTTCTATAAAAAGTGCCCAAGACTGCAGCGATTTGAATTGTTATGTAACCATCAACAAAC
This sequence comes from Othius punctulatus, assembly GCA_951805005.1. NCBI lineage: Eukaryota > Metazoa > Arthropoda > Insecta > Coleoptera > Staphylinidae > Othius > Othius punctulatus. Next base: position 12,921,893 of record OX638145.1, read on the forward strand.
ATATATATTATTAAATGCTACAAAGTCTTGGCTACAAAATAGTGAAAAAAAAATCTTATTTAAACCCCTTCATTTATTTGTTTTGACGTTACCAACTATTTTTTTTTAAATTGGTTGGTATAATTTTTTTATGTATTCTTGTAGAGCAATTTAAGCACTTTTCGCCGGCTTTTTCGAGCCTTTGGTCTTTTTGGCTTTACGTTCACAGATTTATGGCATTTTTGTTTATAAAATTTCAGTATAATTGATTTTAAAAAATATTCAAAACGCTGTTCACAAACCACACCCGAAATTGGACGTTAACGTGTGTCCAATTTCTGGTGCTTGTGGGCGGTCATTATGAAATTTTCATTGCTTCCGAGATTACGTTATCCTTGCCCGTTTCGGGCCCGAAAGAAAACAACGCAATTACGTTTATCACGAGTAGAAACGGCAATTAAGCGCGCCGCATTGGAGATAATTGAGTCGTTAAGCCTTTGTCTACGGCCGATTTTTTATTACGATATTTCGACGATAATCGATGCGGAAAAACCCCGATTTGGCGGGGAAATTACACGGTCTGCGCGAAAATGATTTATCGCCGGTCTTCATCACGACCGGCACAAAGCGGTTTTAATTGAAGCACGGCGTGCAAAGTGTGATGAAGATGATGGTTCGGCTAACGTGATTAAAATACGTTTAAAACAGCGTGTAAGATAAAATTTGCACGTACTCAATCAACGTAATTTCATATAATTTGTCATAGATTCCAGGTAACAGTTCATTTGTTCTTGACAAAAATATATTCCAGGCAAATCTTGACGAAAAAAAGGAGCAACAAATTCTATTAAAACCCCATGCTTTACTTATCTTACAGTATTGTTCTAAAACCCCATAGCTTTTAACAGTTACCCAATATAGCGCCTGAAGTATGCCCACATTTAGCTGGTTGCACAAAATCAGGCCAAACGAGGCTTCTAATCGCGCCTTGTATCGCACTGCCGACGTTTAGCGTGTTCCATTTCGCCATCCTATCGCACATCCGCCCGAATTTTGATAGCAACCCAAAGGTAATTCTAAGCTATTAGCCTCTTTTAGGCAGGCTTTAGTATCACAGGCGGCACACCACAATCGCCCGCAGATTGGGACCATCGCGGCTGACCAAATTTCCACACAAAAGGAAAATTGTAAATACAGAATTCGTGGTTTTAGTTTTAAGTTTACAGATTTGTTGGCCAAAAAATAAGTGGACCACATTTTAGACAATTTTTAGACAAACCATCAATCTAGGTTTGTCTAAAAATTGTCTAAAATGCAATAATGTAAATTTCGTGACAAAACTATTCCAAACTGAATTTGAATGTACAAATAATGTACAAAGTACCATCACGTAATAATAATTTGCTCTCATTTGTGAGATCCATCATTAACTGCTGACGAAAATCTCGCTTTCATTGAGAACTGCTGTGTGCGATTTTTATTATCGCCTGCCAATTGTATAATCACTGGACCGATTTTGTAACCTCCCATCGTCCTTGCTCTTGTCGCTTCGGTCATTGTGGTCAGTTTATGACCCTGTCGCGCTCGTCAGGACGCCGGAACGTTAACGACAAAGTGTTTATCGCTGCTCGTACAATAATTGCCCCGAACGTAACAGGATGACGATTGTTGGATGATTGTTAGGTGATTCGTGGCACTAAGATATAATTTGCATTAAAAAATCGTATTGAAATTTGTATCTGATGTCATGCCAGGCTGCAGAAGGCAAACACTGATACAATACATAATACAAAATACAAAAATACATAAATATAAAAAATACAGAATACAAAAATTAATCGCCCAAAATCTCTGCAAACAGAGTTCAAAGTTCAAGCAGAAAATGTATTAAAACTCAGGGCACGCCGCTAAAATCCATAATTTGACGAGTTCTGACTCGTGTCAAGAGTTTTTGACGGGTTTTTAATAGTGTCAAATGTTTTTTAACGCGCGATCAAAGTTTTTGATGAGTTTTGATTCGTGTTAAAAGTTTTTGGCGAGATTTTGACGGAAGACTTGACGGAATACTATACATGTTAAGAATTTTCGACTAGTTTTGACTAGTGCCAAATGTTTTTTAACGCGCGATAAAAGTTTTGGATGAGTTTGATTCGTGTTAAAAGTTTTTGGCGAGTTTTTAATAATAATAATTAAAATTATTATTTTTATTGTGTTTAGAACTATACAGCATGCACAAGTCAAAGTAGGTACATACACTGCTCAACAAAATTAGAGGAACTGCTTTAAAAAATGGTTAAAATAGAAATTTTACAACTATACGAAATTAATTATTTCTGATTAATCTTAATTCATGTTTATTTAAACAGAAAGAGGCATTTTAAAACCATGTGCTCAAAATGAGCACAAAAATGCCATTTACTATAAAAAAAATTAACCATTTTTACCCTTTTTTATAGGTGTTCCCCTAATTTTATTGAGCAGTGTAGTTTGTAAAGAATTGAAGAAAAATATCGCAGTTTTGACATCTGGAAACACTTTTTGACGAAAGACTTGACTAAATTCTATACATGTTTTATATAGAAACTTTTACCATAAACATGACATGATATAATATATTTTGAGAAAAAAATATTAACTTTAAGTAAAAAAGTTTAGTAAAATTAAGTCTCACATGCCGCTGCTACACTCTATAATTTGTCTCCCGAAAACATGGCAGAACAAAATTTCAAAATTTCTAAACAAAAATCAACTTTTCATAGCTAACGTAACCACTGGTATGTAGGTAATACTAATTCATTTCCATCCTAGGTATTAAATCGCCAACACAAACTTAAAACTGTACTTTTTGTTTTAAAACTTTACAAGTTTTATAAAAAAGTTTTATAACAAGTCTATAACATGTGTGTCAAATGTTTTTTAACGCGCGATAAAAGTTTTTGATGAGTTTTGATTCGTGTCAAAAGTTTTGGCGAGTTTTTGACGGGAGACTTGACGGAATACTATACATGTTAAGAGTTTTTGACGAGTTTTGACTTGTGTCAGATTTTTTTTTGTCGCGTAATAATAGTTTTTGATGAGTTTGATTCGTATTAAAAGTTTTTGACGAGTTTTTGACGAAAGACTTGACGAAATTCTATATATGTGTTATATAGAAACTTTTACTATAAACATGACATGTATATACGAAATTGTGAGAAAACTAATATTAACTTTAAATAAAAGAGTGTAGTAGAATTAAGACTCACATGCCGCTAAACTCTATAATTCGTTTCCCGAAAACATAGCAGAACAAATTTTCAATATTTCTAAAAATTTCCTAGCTAATATAACCACTGATATGTAGGTAATACTAATTCATTTCCATCCTATTTAATCGCCAACCCAAACTTAAAACTGTACTTTTTGTTTTAAAACTTTCCCATAAACAATTATAGAACAAGTTTTATAACAAGTGTATAACAAGTTTTACAAAATTTTCAAAATATCATACGTTTATGAAAAATTTGAAAAATCATGCAGTCAATTTTCAATCTCTTATTTCTTATGTTTTTTAAACATGATGAAAACAAAATAAATTTACAAAATGACAAAAAAATATGCCCATAATAAAAAACTTTAAAAAACAAAAGTTAGTGCGCAAACAAAAGTAACAAAACAAAGTAACAAAAGTTACAAAAGAATTAGTGATATATCATTCTTGAATATTCGTTAAACACATGGCTTAAAAATTATCAACGACTTTCAAATTGAATATAAAATAGATGTATTAGATAAAAATAGAATAATTTCTTTCCCGAAAACATGGCAGAAGAAATTGTCAAAATTTTTAGAAAAAAAAACAATTTTTCATTAACCACTGATATGTAGGTAATACTAATTAATTTCCATCCTATTAAATCGCCAACACAAACTTAAAACTGTACTTTTTGTTTTAAAACTTTCCCAAAACAATTATAGGACAAGTTTTACAACAGGCGTATAACAAGTTTTTCAAAATTTTCAAAATATCATACGTTAATGAAAATTTTTCAAAAACAACCATACAATTTGGAAAATCTCAAAGCAATGTCATGTTTATTAAACATGATAAAAGCAAAACGAAACTTTAAAATTAAAAAAAAAAATATGCCTATCCAAAAACACTTTAAAACCAAATAAATGATTAGTGATATATATCATTCTTGGATATTCGTTAATCACATGGCTTCCAAATTATCAACGAATTTCAAATTGAATATAAAATAGATACATTAGATAAAAATAGAATAATTCGTTTCCCGAAAACATGGCAGAAGAAATTGTCAAAATTTCTAAAACAAAATCAACTTTTCATAGCTAATGTAACCACTGATATGTAGGTAATACTAATTCATTTTCATCCTATTAAATCGCCAACACAAACTTAAAACTGTACTTTTGATTTCAAAACTTTCCCATAAACAATTATAGGACAAGTTTTATAACAGATATATAACAAGTTTTACAAAAATTTCAAAATATCATACTTTAATGAAAAATTTGAAAAATCATGCATTCAATTTTCAATGTCTTATGTCTTATGTTTTTTAAACATGATAAAAGCAAAACCAATTTACAAAATGACAAAAACACATGCCCATAATAAAAAACTTTAAAAAACAAATCTAATGATTCGTGATATATCATTCTTAAATATTTTTCAAAATTTTCAAAATTCCTAAAAAAATGAACTTTTCATAGCTAATGTAACCACTGATATGTAGGTAATACTAATTTATTTCCATCCTATTAAATAGCCAACACATACTTAAGACTGCACTTTTTGTTTTAAGACTGATGAGTGACTGACTATATATACATATAGTGTTAATAAAAAGTTGAAAATTCAAGCATTCAATTTCCAAAATCTCAAAGCAATGTCTATGTTTCTTAAACAAGGTAATCAAAGTATCAAGATAGGTATCAAAACCAATTTCAAAATTACAAAAAAATATGCCCATAATAAAAAACTTTTAAAACAAATACATGATTAGTGATATATATCGACGAGTGACTATATATACGTATAGTGTTAATAATTTTTTTTTTAATTCACACATTCAATATTCAACATCTTAAAGCAGTGTCTATGTTTTTTTAAACATGAGGAAAGCAAAACTAATTTACAAAATGACAAAAAAATATGCCCATAATAAAAAACTTTAAAAAACAAAATTAATGATTAGTGATATATATCATTCTTGAATATTCGTTTAACACGGCTTCGAAATTATCAACGTATTTCAAATAGAATAAAAAATAGTACTATACGTGTATAACAATTCTTGATAGTCTGGTTAATAGATCGCTCAAGGTAATTCTATAGTAACGATCGAGCTTTCATCAAAACAATGTGGGAGGACCCCGTAAAGGTTGATACATTATTCAGGCAAGTTCCAGACGCTTATAGATTACTTATTCAATAGACCAAGAGCATAATCCTTGTTTACTTGTCGTCTGAAGTCCATTATTCACCCAGTTCCCTCCAATAAGCGCCACGCAAATCCTAACTGATTCCATGAATAACGAAGATCGTGGAACATAAACGCTCCGTACTTACTCCGTAATAATAATAAAAACAACAATGTTAATAATAAAATAGTAATAATAACTGCTCAATGGAACAGGGGCGCATTTGTGGGATTTATTATGTAATGTAATAATATGTAATGTAATTGTAATTATAATATGTAATACAATTGTAATATTTGACGTTTCCTATACTTTGTTTCTCAAGGAATAAAGGTATTATTATTATTATTATATTTATTCAGCAAAATTGCAGAGAAAATATGCGAAATATTTAAATATTAATTTTAAGATTAACTAGTAAATATTTAAATTAGAAACAAAGTTGACGGTGGATGAAAGATTGGTGCACGTGCCTGCCTCTCACGTCAATAGTTGATGGTTCGAATCCCGTTGGCCTAAGAACAATTTAAATTCTCTAATACCAAAGTATCGTTCCTCTTCAAAGGATATAATTTATAAGGCAGTTTTGTCAAAAACTTGTAAAAATATTCATGTCCACTCAAGAATTTTATATTAAGCCATTCCTCCGCAGAGGTTTTTTACGTTTGGAATTACATTTTTTGTACTACAAAACGTGTTCAAAAGTCGATACGAACAAAAATATTACAATGTTTTAATGCGCGATACATTCAGCTCTTACAAAAAAAATGACAACCGGAAACGCAATAATTCATGCCTGCGGTTTTCATATTGCAAACGTCGCGTTCACTACGAATATGTTCGTTTCCATTCCATATCCTCGCATCCTTATGGTGCATTGGGTTTCATCCTGCGAGGATTCCCCAAGGAGAGGCGATAAAGCGGGCGAGGACACGGTGCAATTGCACACATACACAGCGCTTATCGCACTACACTTGGAGCAATTCCAATGGAAATACGAAAATATCTTCCCTGACCTTTGATAATTCCTGTGTGCAGCAGGAAATGCGGCTCGGTCGACCCAACCGCAATCAGGATAACGCGACGAACCGTCGATGCTTATCGTGAGAGCGTTTCTGGAAGGATCGCTGGGAACAGGGAATCGATTAGGGATGGTAATTTTTATGGGCAGAATGTTTGATCTGCCCATAAAAAGATGAAATGCAGAATCTTTTCATCTGAGAAATGGCGTTTATAGGTATAGGAAATTAGAATCAGCAAGTTAAGAGTTCAATGGAAAGAAAGAATTCCAAAATTTTATCAGAATAAAAATTCTGGAATTCTGGATCTAAGTTTAGTCTTACAAGATCAACTAACTTTTGTAAATTGGCAAATCTGCTAGTGTTTTTTTTATAATTTTACAAATCCACCATGGAATTCTTGTTTATTAACTTTTTTGGAATTCTCACCTAGATTCCAAAATTTCGTTGGAATGATTTTTTTTTTAATTAAAAATCTGGAAGTTCTGATCGTGGCGTTTATATGAATAGGAAATTAGAATCGGTCAAGTTATGAAAGAATTCTTGTTTATTTACTTTTTTGGAATTCTCACCTAGATTCCAAAATTTCGTTGGAATGTGATTTTTTTTAAATTCCACATCTGGAAGTTCTGATCGTGGCGTTTATATGTATAGGAAATTAGAATCAGTCAAGTTGTGGATTAAATGAAAAGAGAGAATTCCAAAATTTTATCAGAATAAAAATTCTGGAATTCTGGATCTAAATTTAGTTTTATAAGATCAACTAACTTTTGTATATTGTCAAATCTGCTACTGTGTTTTTTTTTTGTAATTTTACTAATCCACCATGGAATTCCCGTTTATTTACTTTTTTGCAATTCTCACGTAGATTCCAACATTTCATTGGAATGATTTTTTTTTAAATTCCAAATCTGGAAGTTCTGATCGTGGCGTTTATATGTATAGGAAATTAGAATATGTCAAGTTATGGGTTAAATAGAAAGAAGTAATTCAAAAAAATTATTAGAATAAAAATTCTGGAATTCTGGATCTAAATTTAGTTTCAAAAGATTATCTAACTTTTGTATATTATCAAATCTGCTACTGTGTTTTTTTTTTGTAATTTTACTAATCCACCATGGAATTCCCGTTTATTTACTTTTTTGCAATTCTCACATAGATTCCAACATTTCATTGGAATGATTTTTTTTAAAATTCCAAATCTGGAAGTTCTGATCGTGGCGTTTATATGTATAGGAAATTAGAATATGTCAAGTTATGGGTTAAATAGAAAGAAATAATTCAAAAAATTTATTAGAATAAAAATTCTGGAATTCTGGATCTAAATTTAGTTTTAAAAGATTATCTAACTTTTGTATATTATCAAATCTGCTACTGTGTTTTTTTTTTGTAATTTTACTAATCCACCATGGAATTCCCGTTTATTTACTTTTTTGCAATTCTCACGTAGATTCCAAAATTTCATTGGAATGATTTTTTTAAAATTCCAAATCTGGAAGTTTTCCCCTGAATTTGCTTATTTATAAAAATGTACATTTTTTACGTATATAATATGAAATGTATATGGTAATTAAGAGGCATCCCTGCTCTTCAGATTTACATTTGCAGGATATTTCTAAAGTGCACAGCATAAAATTTTGGAATTATATATTATTTGAAATTCAAAAAAAGGTTCATTTTAGGTTAATCCTGTTTAGGGATTAAGGGATTAAGGATTAGTTTAGGGTTTAGGGAAAGTTTTTTAATTCACTTGTTGCCTGCCTATCTTGCCAAACGCCTGCCTATCGCTACTGCTATGGCTAAATATCGTTGCAACATAACCAAATATAACCTAACTAAATCTAATCTAACCTAACCTAACAAAAACCTAACCCTATCGCTACTGCTATGGCTAAATATCGTTGCAACATAACCAAATCTAACCTAACTAAATCTAATCTAACCTAACCTAACCTAACAAAACCTAACCTTGCCTAAGGCGACACTGGCGGACCGTTGCAATAGACTTCAAATTCTATGTGATTAGCTTCATCCATATCGGGTTTATTATCCTCAATTTAACGGCACACGAGATCGCCAGCTTCGGTTCCCCGCCATACGAACGGAATTTTCATGTTTCAGTGTTAGTATCAACTGCAGATATAATATTACATGCACCGATAACAGTGTTATGTAACAAATTTAACTTTTTCAACAATATTTTCAATATTCGTGTGAACTCTGGAGTTTATCAGTGACTGGGTGAGCGGTAACCCAATTGCTTCCTTATTCCTGTTTATGTGCTGCATGATTTGGATTATTAGTGTGTTATCGTCTGCTGCAGATATTAACTAATATTCATTGAACAATTCAATACAACCACATGAAAAGCCACCTTGATTTTCATTTATTAAATTGCTATAGGAATAGTTGATAAAACGAATTTTCTGCAAATAATAACTTTTAATAGTTAAGAATTGCGATAGGGTTGTAATTATAAAATAATTGTCATTTAATTACGCATGAAATGACATAAAAATATAGATGGGCTCCAATTAAAAATAAGAAAAATAAAGTGTTTTCCACGTTCATGATTTTTTGTTAAATTTTAATAAAACGTGAATAACTTGGCAACGTTGCATCTGATCCCTAAAAAAAATGATTTGTAAAACCCACATAAAGCAGATTCAAAAATTGAAACAATATACAGTGTGTTCTATTTAAAAATGATACCAAATACTGTGTCCCGGATTTATAGTACACTCTGTAACTCGAAAACAATTTCAAAAAGTAGAACAAGAGGAATAAGAGTTATAGGCAACATCAAAAACAACTTAACTAATAGTAAACAAAACTTAACCAATGGCAGGTCTTTCAATCCACTGAATAAGATGTGAATTGTCGACTGATTATAACTGACGATATAAATTGTGTGGAAATTAAGTAGAGGATAAATTCGGTAACTCCGTTAATATGTATTAGAGAGAAACAATCTAAAAGGGATATAGCGATATAAATTACTGCGTATACGAAAATATTTTTTTCAGATTAAAAAATCAAATTTTAAAAGTTGTGACGACATTGATGTTTTTTCTAAATGGCAACCTATATTTTTTATACAGAACTTAACCAATGGCAGGTCTTTCAATCCACTGATTAAGATGTGAATTGTCGACTGATTGTAACCGACTATATACAGTATGGAAATTAAGTAGCGGATAAATTCGGTAACTCTGTTTATGTGTATGAGAGAGAAAATATCTAAAAGGGAGAAAGGGATATAAATTACTGCGCATATGAAAATATTTTTTTCAGATTTAAAAAACAAAATTTTAAAAGTTGTGACGTCAATGATGTTTTTTTTAAACGACAACCTATATATTTTTTTTATTTAGGTAGAGTTTTTTAATCTATTTTCAACCATACAACATTTTGAATATTTTACACAAGAAAAAATTAAATAATAACGGCCTTAAAGTTAGAAAAGTAAAGAAATTTATCCGCTACTTAATTTCCACACTGTATAACACCTTCATGAAATTTTCAACCATATTGGGGTGAATATTAGGGTGAATATTGTGAGTTATAGGTAATCCAAAACTGAACAATGTAACCAAAAGTTAAAAAAAATGATCGGCCTTGTGACATAATGACAGCAATGACAGCAATTTTTTTTAATAACATTAGGGTTTTTTGTAAATTGAATTATTTTTTTTAAGATGATATTCGGATTTTTGTAAGATACCAAAAAGTACTTACAATAACAAAAAACAAATAATAATAAATTTAAAATGTGTAGATAGCAAAAAAAAATTTTTAGTCAAACTTGAAATATGATGAAATTACCAACATTCACGTGCAAACTTGCGATTTGTCAATATTCAAGTGCATCTTAATAGTCTTGTAGCTGCTCCCACGACTATTGATTAGCAGCAGCCTTAACCCACCGCTTGGCATGAATATTGTAATTGTGTTTATTTCAATTAGATACAGTTATTATTGGATTATATCACAATACATTTAATACCTACGTGCGAGTTAATCAACCGTGCTGCATTCGCCTGCTATTAATAACCAGTTCCAGATAATTATTATGCTTATCAACGTCCTCGAATAAATTTCAATTGAACTCGCACACTCCGTGACGACGTCCACCGCGTCCCTGTGACATCACGCCGGCGGGCACCGTCACAGCCCGCCGGCGCCGCCCACGCGCGCTGCCATGTCCGGGGCGGCGTCGCGACGCCCGCCACTTATTCCCGCCGGCCGGCGTCCGGTTAATTATTACGTCGGGATCGGGGTCGCCTGTGTCAGCGAGCGACGCCCGGCGTCGCGGCGCTATTTTCGCTCCTCCTGTTGCTAAGCGCGCCGAGGAACCTCGCGCAGCTCGTGTTTACAACAGGCAATGATCGTAACGTATATTACGGCGATCGCATGTCACACGGCGCCTGTGTGTCACGTAATTTCACGTGAGTTTGTAGTACTTTGTGGGGAAAATTCGGTGGGCACCCCTGGGAAATTCGCCCGGAAAAACGCGGCGACGCGGAAAACGCGTAATTTAATCCATCGCCGGGGCGGCGATGTAATTACAGCGTCGTAAACAAAGGGACATGTGAGAGGAGGAAAATGTCATTCTGGGGAAAATTAGTTGCCAGGGTGGAATTAACGAAGTTAATACTACAGCGAATTCGAACCAGCAATTTCCGGGCACATAATTGGGAAATTTCTTGAAAGGCGCTAAATATGGAGTATCGAGTTACCATAGTTGTTACCATAGAGTTACAGTTGAGAATAAGTTATATGTCTTATAAACATAGCCACAACAAGTTCAGAAACTACCCACGAATTTTATCATCTTACTACCTAGGTCCCTTAAGCATGCACATAACTATTCAACCAAAATTCACTTAAGCATGCACATAACTATTCAACCAAAATTCACTAGTCAATTCAAAATTTAATCAATATTGATACAATCACCTTAATAATTTAATAGTAGTATATGATTTCTACATTTTTTAATTAATTCACAACGATTATATTATAAAAATGTAGAAATTGTCTCAGAAAAGTATACATACAGATTATACAATACATATTTTTGCCCGAAAAGAATCAAAATTGCCTAAATAAATATTATACATAGTGTCAGAAAAGTAAGGAATATATTCATTATATACGAACTGGAGAATTATGGAAAAAAATCCTCGAACTAGTCGACTTCTGATTTTCAAAATACACATCAAAACATCAAAGTTTATTCGCGCAAATTTTTTATCAAAATTTCCCTAAACTTTGACTTACGACCATATAATACGAATAAACGCGGAACAGAGATTAAATTTTCTAACTAATTTGTATAAATATATCAAATTTTCATTTGTAAACATCCAAATCTATCATTTTTTGATAGAAAATATGACAAATTGCATCTGTCATATTTAAAATAGTATCAACATCGTTACAGAGAGCATTAGTTTTAATTTTTTGTTTAGACAAAAGGAAGGTATAAATAATTCTATAAACTTTCATAATTATGTCTTAATTCTATTATACGAGGGGAGATGTTTATATTATCTCTTTAGCTAGAAAGGTAGATAATTAGAAGAAAAGATTTTTTTTTCAATACACAGAGTGAAATCGACCTGTTCGACGATATATTTTCATAATTTTCCATTTCGGATATAATGAATATACAGGGTGTCCCACGCTCATGGACCATTAAAAGTCAACGAGGTTCCCGATAATATAAAAATTTGAAAAAATCTATCCAAATATGGCTGATGCCGTTCTCCTCTGGTGAAAAATGTTCAATCTTCTAACATTCCCGGTTCTACCGGAAGTAGCCATCAACTTTTGTTTTTTAAACGGAACACCCTACATATTATTATGTTTCTGGCTTCCCCGTGTAATTTGAAACATAAAATATTACTTTTCTTCTAACTCTGTTCCTTCCTAGCTAAGTAGATAATATAAAAATCGCCCCTTGTATAATAGAGTTTAGACACAATTTTGATAGTTTATAGAATTATTTAAACATTCCTTTTTTCTACACAAAAAATAAAAACTAAGCGAGTTTTCGATCAATTTTCTCTATTTTGCGTTTAATCGTGTATTTCTTCGTTTTGCGTTTATTCGTCTAATATATGTTCATAAGTCGTAGTTTAGGGAAATTTTGGTGAAAATTTTCCCAAAACTACGACTTATGAACACACGTTTTCTGTTTTGATAAAAATGTGTATTTTCAAAATCAGAAAACGACCTATTCCAGGATATTTTTTCATAATTTTCCATATTGAATATAATAAATATACAGGGTGTGCCACGCTCATGGACCATTAAAAGTTTATAGGGATCCCGATAAGATAACATTTTTTTAAGTCATCCTAACATTTCAACCTTCTATCACTTCCGGTTCTATCGGAAGTAGCCATCAACTTTTGTTTTTTTTTTAAATGGAACACCTTATATATTAATGTTTCTGGATTCCCCGTGTAATTTGAAACATCTCTTGTAGAGATGTGTGTACACCTATCTTTCTTACTTTCCGAGATGAAAATTAAATTCCAATAATTTGATCTCAAAAACACATGAAAATGGCTTCAATTTCTCTTACAAATAAGATAAAAACGGAAAATTTATCGCGAATTGTACCTTAAAGGTGCCTCTATGACTGATATAGTTTGCAGCTGAAAATTTAAATTAGTCATTCAACAATGTCATTAGGTAAGTGTTCACTTGAATTAAGCGTATTACATTTTTTTTTTTTAATGTAATGACATACTATTTGAGACATACTCAGAGCAATTAGCATGACAATTTACTACAAAGAAGTATTTTACAACTATATTCCTGAAATACGTAGTTTTTGAAATTGGTCAATTTTGGAGGCATCTACTTCGTGATACATGATGAAATTAAATTAAAGAAACAGTTTTCTTTGTCTATTTCACACAGTTTATTAAAATTATTGACTATAGTTTCGATCACGTTCTGATCAATATCTATGTTTGATAATCATAAGAACGTGATCGAAACTATAGTTACTAATTTTAATAAAAAGTGTGATATAAACAAAGAAAAGTGTTAGTTTTATTTAGTTTTAGAAATATTTCGATAATTCGAATTTCTGCATTATGTAATCTCGCCTTTGCTGTTTACTCATGCATAATAGTTTGCGAAACATGCTTATCTTTCGTAACTGTGATAACTAATGTCAACAAAGAAATGTCACTTCTGAAAAGTCTCAAAACTATATAATTTATTCCGCCCAAGAGTCAAATTGACTTTTTAATTGACTGATTTACTGGATAATTTTACGTTCGGACTCTATACCTTGCGAATTATAGCTATTGCGGCAAACCGTGTAATTTAATTTCTGTTCAAAATTTTGTTTCCGTAAACTTTACCGGATATATGCATATATATATACATATATATATATATATATATATATATATATATATATATATATATATATATATATATATATATATATATATATATATATATTTGCGGTGCACCGTTTACGAGATAATTGCGAAAAATAACGCCGTTTGGGGGATGTTTCTTCAATATTAAGGGATGAAGCCCCCACCAGGGGAGGAGATATTAGATTCTAGAACATACAAGACTATAACGATGAGGTGGTGCTTGTGAAAGTATCGTCGAAAATAAAATACGGAACACCTTTTTCACAAAAAACATGTATTTACTAATTGCACATTTCGGGCGCAATGCAGCCATATTCAGTAGCACTACAGTACTGTAGACAATGTATACTTAATTTTAAAACTATATAATTTATTTCCGCCAAAACGCCAAAATATGAGCAGGTTATTAACGATATTAACACTTTTAAAGTGCTTTTAAATTTTTTTAAAAATTGAAATTTCTTTGATAACATTGGTTATCGCAGTGACGAAAAATAAGCATATTTCCCACAATATCATGCATGTGTAAATATAATAGGCGAAATTACATGCTGCAGATATTAGAATTTTCGAAATATTTCAAAAATACGTATTCTGCCTATATGGTTGTATAATAATTTTTTGTAGCAAATTGTGATGCTAATTGCTTTATGTGGTAAAAAGTATGTCATTCCATTTAAAAACAATGAAATACGCTTTAAGTGGGTACTTAACTAATGACATTTTTGAATGACTAATTATCAAAATTTTCAGCTGCAACTTGTATCAGTTGTATGTAATAGTAAGAGGTACCTTTTAGGCAATGACATTTTTAAATGACTAATTATCAACATTTTCAGCTGCAACATGTTTGTATTAGTAAGAGGTACATTTTAGGTACCATTTGAGATAAACTTTCCATTTTTATCTTATTTGCAAGAGTAATTGAAGCCATTTTTCATAACGCCTTTTTGAGGTCAAAATCTTGGAATTCAATTTTTATCTCGGAAGGATAAAAAACAAAATAGGTGTACACACATCTCTACAAAATAAGACCGTATCTAACGGTCATACACTTGTTTTAACGTGCGCATTTTTTTGGAAATTTTGTAATTTTTGTAAATTATTGTAATTTGTAATTCCAACTAATTTGTAATAACTGTAATTTAACCGCCTTTGTAACTTTTACGGTTTCCGAGATCCCCATGCTGTTCATCCTTACTTGGGCACCCTGTATATTTTTATTGTGATCAAAAGTTTCAAAATCAACACTAGAAATAAAATTCTAGAAATTTTCAAAACAAAATCGTATCTGTACCAGATTTCGAAATTCCATTGCTATTGTCTATTATTTTATCTAAGCATGTGGAGAATCTATATTTTTATTGTGATCAAAAGTTTTAATATCGAATCTAAAATCTATTAAAAATTTTAGGAAATTGGGAAGATGTGTACAAAAATTTTACAAATTCAAATTCTATTACAAATTACACAAATTACAAATTACGAATTACAAATTCTTACAAAATTTCTAATAAAAATTAAAGAGTCATTCCAAATTTTCGTTGGTGGAAATCCGTATTTGCATTTTTGCCATGAAATATCTGAAACGTGAATTTGAATCGCCAAAAATTTCAATCTGCTGTATAAATACTCGTAATTACATCACACTTTCGGCTGGCACAGGTTTGGCCCGTAACTTTTTTGTTTACACTCCCCCGTAGGTTGTGATGCCATCGAATGACGCACTGAAAACGCACTTATTGTGTCTCCCGTAAATAGCCCAGTCTATTACCGGAATCGTGACTCAGCTTCAGCTTGTTTCCAAGCGCAGCTTTCGGGCATCTCTGGAAGTGGCAAATATTTGCGGACTTCTGGATAACGCTGCTATCGTGGCACGTAAATATTTGCACGCCGCGATAAGTCAAGCAATCGAATCCGAAATTTGCGTTAATTTTTGGGGAGCTGAAGCTGAGCAAGAGCCAGACAGCCGTGACCTCGCTGAACGGTAACGGCGTCGTCTGGCGAAGGTGGCTAGCAGCCAGATGGGCGGCTTAATTGTGCAAACTGGAGCGCGTCGGCATTAACGGGGCCGAACGTCGCTCCCCTCCGACGCCGTGTCCGTTGCCCCCCAGGCATCGATCCCCAGGACGCCGGCGCCGCGACGTCCGCAGCGAAATTGGAGCTCCCGCGGGGGCAAAGGGGGCTGTGGACAGGAAGCGGCGTCTTCCTCGTCGCCGGAGCGAAAGCTGCGGGGGCTCCGTGACCTTTGCCCCATAATGGGGCCGGCGATTCGCGCGAAACCGCGACCCCTGACCTTTCGGGGTGCGGCGTCGATGGGGCTGATGGATGGGCGGCGGTTCCCCCGTGGGGCATGCCGATCTCGTAAGCTAAAAGCGTCATTTGTCACGTTCGCAGGCCTTCTGACGTACTTTGAGAAATTGTTACCACCAGAAACACTACAACGTGGCAATACATTTATACTGCTCCACACTTGTAAACTTAAAACAAATAGACAAAACTTCTTAACATCGAGTTAACTTTATTCAATTCATAAAACCCAAACGCTGTTAAAAAATAGCAAAAAATGATATTTTTATCCCCAGTTCATTTTAGCCAATTCAAAAAACCACCCAAGAGCTGTTAAAAAAGACTTCTTAATTTCCAGTTATCTATAATATTAAAACCAAATTACCAAAATTAATACCAAATTACTATGATTAATTACCAAATGAATACCAATTAGGGTAAGAAGTTTATATAATTTATCTCCTCCCCAATCTCGACATTGTAACATTCCGTGAATCAAAATACAATAAAGATTTTATAATAATAATTATTATTATTATTATTATAGTCAATTCATAAAATCCAAACGCTGTTAATGAAAAGACCAGTTGTTTTAATCCCCAGTTCATTTTAGCCAATCCAAAAAACCACCCAAGAGCTGTTAAAAAAGACTTCTTAATTTCCAGTTAGCTATAGTCAATTCATAAAATCCAAACGGTGTTAATGAAGACCAATTGTTTTAATCCTCAGTTCATTTTTTAGTCAGTTCAAAAAAACCCAAAACCTGTAATCCTGCCTTATTATTTTTTTTACTTCCATGCGTTATAAAACTTATAACTTTACTATAAACATAATAAGATTTTTGCGTAATATCCATCGTCACCTTTAAAATTGTGATCAAATTACGACTCATAATTAATAATTAGGCGTTTTTGCAACAATACATGTCTTGTTTCTGCACTTGATTTTTTCCATGTTTGCCATAGAAAAGACAATGTCACCCATAAATTAAAAAAAAATTGAAATAAATTTGAAATATTGATAGATTGATTCTACATAATCTACCATTTTTTTAGAACAAAATGTTTTTGCAATACATGTTTTGTCTCTGCACTTGATTTTTTCCATGTTTGCCATAGACGAGACAATTTGAAGTATAAATTTCGAAAATTTGAAATTAATTTTGAAATATTGAAAGATTCTACTGTACTATTTTTCTACAACAGACTTGGTAATCAAATTCGTAGAATTTCTTACATAAGTTTTGAAATTTTGAAAATTTGAAATGAATTTTGAAATATTGAAAGATTCTACTACTCTACTATTTTTTTACAACAGATAATAATTTATTTTTTATTTTTTTCGAAATATCCATCGTCACCTTTAAAATTGTGATCAAATTACGACTCATAATTAATAATAATTAGACATTTTGCAATACATGTTTTGTTTCTGCAATTGATTTTTTCTATGTTTGCCAT
Organism: Othius punctulatus; assembly: GCA_951805005.1. Taxonomy (NCBI): domain Eukaryota; kingdom Metazoa; phylum Arthropoda; class Insecta; order Coleoptera; family Staphylinidae; genus Othius; species Othius punctulatus. The sequence goes on from OX638145.1 coordinate 12,939,482, forward strand.
AGACAAAACAATTTCCTGAATAAATTTTGAAATATTGAAGGATTCTACTACTCTACTATTTTTTACAACAGACTTGGTAATCAAATTCGTAGAATTTCATACAGAAATTTAGAAAATTTGAAATTAATTTTGAAATATTGACAGATTCTACTACCCTACTATTTTTTTTAAAAGGCTGCACTTGTTTTTTCAATGTTTTCCATATACAAGACAATTTCATGCGTAAATTTTAAAAATTTGAAATTAATTTTGCAATATTTAAAGATTCTACTAGATAGATAGCTAGATAGATACCTTTATTCTACTACTCTACCATTTGTTCACAACTGACTTGGTAATCAAATTTGTAGAATTTCATACAGAACTTTTGAAATATTGACAGATTCTACTACTTAATCTACAATTTTTTACAACAAAATGTTTTTGCAATACATGTTTTGTTTCTGCACTTGATTTTTTCCATGTTTGCCATAGACGAGACAATTTCAACCATAAATTTTGAAAATTTGAAATAAATTTTAAAATATTGAAAGATTCTACTACTCTTGCTATTTTCTTACAACATACTTGGTAATAAAATTCGTAGTTTCCTGAATAAACTTTGATTCCAACGCTGCACTTGATTTTTTCCATGTTTGCCATAGACGAGACAACTTTATGCGTAAATTTTGAAAATTTGAAATATTTTTTTAAATAATGAAACATTGTACTACTCTACAAATTTTTTACAACATATAATAACTTTTTTTTTCGTAAGATCCATCGTCACCTTTAAAATTGTGATCAAGTGACGACTCATAGTTAATAATTAGACATTTTTGCAATACATGTTTTGTTTCTGCAATTGATTTTTTCCATGTTTGCCATAGACAAGACAATTTCATGCCTAAACTTTGAAAATTTGAAATTAATTTTGAAATATAGACAGATTATCCTACTTAATCTACTGTTTTTTTACAACAAAATGTTTTGCAATACATGTTTTGTCTGTGCACTTGATTTTTTTTCCATGTTTGCCATAGAGGAGACAATTTCCTGCATAAATTTTGAAAATTTGAAATTAATTTTAAAATATTGAAAAATTCTACTACTCTACTATTATTTTACAACAAAATATTTGTGCAATACATGTTTGGTTTCTGCACTTGATTTTTCCATGTTTGCCAGAGACGAGACAATTTGAAGCATATATTTTGAAAATTTTAAATAAAGTTTGAAATATTGAAAGATTCTACTACTCTACTATTTTTTTACAACAGACTTGGTAATTACTTCCAATGAAATTAATTTTGGAAATGTAAAAAAAAAGATTATCAATTCTAATTAATATTATTGACCTGTGCTCTGTGAATTGAACTTGTATTTTTTCCACTCTACACCAAATAAATTATTATTATAATCTATCTATCTATCTATCTACTGAATTAACTGTTTAACTAACTGCAATACATGTTTTATTTTTGCACTTGATTTTTTCCATGTTTGCCACAGACAAGACAATTTTATGCATAAACTTTGAAAATTTAAAATTAATTTTCAAATCTTAAAAGATTCTACTACTCTACTATTTTTTTACAACATACATGGTAATCAAATTTGTAGAATTTCATACATAAATTTTGAAAATTTGAAGTAAATTTTAAAATATTGAAAGATTCTACTACTCTACTATTTTGTTACAACAAATAATAAGATTTTTTGTAATATCCATCGTCATTTTTAAAATTGTGATCAAATTCCGACACATACTTAATAATTAAACATTTTTGCAATACATGTTTTGTTTCTGCAATTGATTTTTTCTATGTTACCATAGACAAGACAATTTCATGCATAAAGTTTGACAATTTTAAATAAATTTTCAAATATTGTGGATTTTACTACTCTACTATTTTTTACAAAAGACTTGGTAATGAAATTCGTAGAATTGCACACATAAATTTTGAAATTTTGAAATAAATTTTGAAATATTGAGAGATTCTACTACTCCACTATTTTTTTACAACATACTTGGTAATCAAATTTGTAGAATTTCAAGCATAAACTTGAATTCAAACGCTGCACTTGATTTATTCCATGTTTGCCATAGGCGAGATAATTTCCAGCATAAATTTTGAAATAAATTTTGAAATGTTCTAATGTAATTTCATAGGTAGAATTATCACGTAGAATTTCGTACAGAAATTTTGAAATTTTGAAATAAATTTTGAAATATTGACTGATTCTACTACTTAATCTCCTATTTTTTTACAACAAAATGTTTTTGCAATACATGTTTTGTCTCTGCACTCGATTTTTTCCATGTTTGCCATAGATGAGACAATTTCATGCAGATAGTTTGAAAATTTGAAATAAATTTTGAAATACTGAAAGATTCTACTACTCTGCTATTTTTTACAGCAGACTTGGTAATCAAATTCGTAGGATTTTATACATAAATTTTGTAAATTTGAAAATAATTTTGAAGTATTGAAAGATTCTACTACTCTACTATTTTTTTACAACAGACTTAGTAATCAACTTCGCAGAATTTCATGCAGAAATTTTGAAAATTTGAAATTAATTTGGAAATATTGATAGATTCTACTACTTAATCTACTATTTTTTTACAACAAAATGTTTTTGCAATACACGTTATGTTTCTACACTTTATTTTTTCCATGTTTGCCATAGAGAAGACAATTTCCTGCATAAATTTTGAAAATTTGAAATGAATTTTAAAATATTGAAATGTTCTACTACTCTACTATTTTTTTACAACATGCTTAGTAATCAAATTCGTAGAATTTCCTGAATAAACTTTGATTCAAACGCTGCACTTGATTTTTTCCATGTTTGCCATAGACGAGACAATTTCATGCGTAAATTTTGATAATTTGAAATAAATTTTGAAATATTGCAAGATTGTACTACTTAACTTTTTCAGGTATTGAGATTTTTTCGTAATATCCATCGTCACCTTTAAAATTGTGATCAAATTACGACTTATAATTAATATTTAGACGTTTTTGTAATATATGTTTTGTTTCTGCACTTGTATTTTTCCATGCTTGCCATAGACAAGACAATTTGAAGCATACATTTTGGAAATTTGAAATAAATTTTGAAATACTGGAAGATTCTTCTACTATACTATTTTTTTGCAACAGACTTGGTAATCAAATTCGTAGGATTTCATATATAAATTTTGAAAATTTGAAATTAATTTTGAAATATTGAAAGATTCTACTACTCTACTATTTTTTTACAACATACTTGGTAATCAAATTCGTAGAATTTCATGCATAAACTTTGATTCAAACGCTGCACTTGTTTTTTTCTATGTTTGCATTAGACAAGACAATTTCATGATTTATTTCATAAACTTTGAAAATTTGAAACTAATTTTCAAATCTTGAATGATTCTACTACTCTACTATTTTTTTACAACATACGGTAATCAAATTTGTAGAATTTCACACGTAAATTTTGAAAATTTGAAGTAAATTTTAAATAATTGAAAGATTCTACTACTCTACTATTTTGTTAGAACAGATAATAAGATTTTTCGTAATATCCATCATCATCTTTAAAATTGTGATCAAATTATGACTCATAATTAATAATTAGACAATTATGCAATACATGTTTTGTTTCTGCAATTGATTTTTTTCATGTTTGCCATAGACAAGACAAATTCATGCACAAACTTTAAAAATTTGAAACTAATTTTCAAATATTGAAGATTCTACTACTCTACTATTTTTTACAACAGTCTTGGTATTCAAATTCGTAGAATTTCATGCATACATTTTGAAAATTTGAAATAAATTTTATAATTTTTAAGATTCTTCTACTCTACTATTTTTTTACAACATACTTAGTAATCAAATTCGTATAATTTCATGCATAAATGTTGGAAATTTGAAATAAATTTTAAAATATTTAGAGATTCTACTAATCTATTATTTTTTTTTACATCAGACTTGGTAATCACTTCCATATGGAAATAATTTTGGAAATGTAAAAAGAAGATTATTAATTCAGTAGATTACGTAGTAAAAATGAACGGATTTTGTATTTTATACTTTTATATTTTATACTTTTGTACCTATTTTATGACCTGTGTAAGACTGTCAATAGCAATAATGAAGATATCATTATATTATATTATTATTATTTTTATTATTATATTTTAACGTAGTCAAAATTACTTACTAATTAATTCCTGCAATTTTACTAAAAACTACTAACAAGGAATTGATGTCAGTGTTGCTCACATAAATCTAGTACAAATAATTTGACATTGCTATATAAAATTGCTATTGTAACCTAATTTTTTGTACTAGATTTATGTGAGCATGACAGTACGTAACATTTTCTATGTAATCATTCGAATGAATGAATTAATAATGAACATATGTTTGAAAATATTCAAATATTAATAATAAATCTCAGGTTGTCAATTATTTTTTCAAAACCTTAAATTGAATTGTGTGCTAAAATTCTTAATTTCAAATTTTATGCAATTATCTTGAACTGTTTTTGACCTATCGAGCCAAAATATTTATTGAAATGTGTACATTTACTTTGAAATAGAAATTGTATGTGAAAAAAAATTAAGCAAATCCGCTTCAACATATCACAAATTTTAAATAAAAATTGTAGATGGTGAAAGTGCAACATTTTTTTGATTTTTTTATACTTGCCTTGTTAAAATTCCTTGCCTTGCCTTTATTGTCAAAATCGGCGCTATTTTCTTGAAAATAAAAAAAAACTCTATGATTATATAGGTATTTGTGCAAGTAATTCAATGCGTTTCGGCTCTAGGCATGACTGCGCATTTAAATAAATTGTGCGCAGTAAATGGAGGCTGGCTTTGCCCAAAAACGCAAAACTGCGACTCAATCAGCGTTTTGCCTTGAAGTTAAACTATTATTTCGTGCTTAAAGCAAGAAGAATATCTTTTTAGGTCAACAACCTGTTGCAAATTATTTTCTTGTAAATTTTACGTATTCCAGCACTAATTAATTTGCTTGTACTACTTACACTACCTTAAATAACTTCTGAATCTATATTATCCATAAACTAGTCTAATTTATAATTACAATACTCCTATATACCATGCTCTTTGTAATCTATATAATATAAAATCTTCTCTTAGTCTACATCATCTATAATCTGCTTTTCATAGTCTACAATTTTAGGGTGCTTTTTCAATTTAAAAACCTACATCTTTAGTGTACATTTGATGGCTTTTCTTTTGTATAGTCTTCTTAATCTACATAATCTATAATCTTCTCTTCCTAATAATCCTTTACATAATCTATAACCTGTTGTTTGTAATCTACATGCGTACGTTTGATGGCATTTCTTTTGTATGGTCTTCTTAATCTACATAATCTATAATCTTCTCTTCCTAATAATCATGTACATAATCTATAACCTGTTCTTTGTAATCTATATAATCTGCAATTTACTCTTCATAATCTACATTATTAATAATCCGATATCCGTAATCTACATTATCTATAATCGTTTTTTCTTACTCCACATGATCTATAATTTACGTTTCGTAATCTGCATAATCTATAATCTGCGCTTTTTAGTTTGTACACTCTATAATCTGCGCATTTTAGTTTGCATACTCTATAATCTGCTCTTTATTTTCTGCAAACTTCTTGAAAATATTTAAATCTTATACGATATTTATTATCCCATGGTTTGCATATAACGTCCTCAGTATTTTATTGCTTTCACTTGAACGGTACTTCAGTATGCATGTAATATTTGAGCTACGTCTGAGTAAATTTACAACGCGATATATCTCCTCTCATGCATATTAAAAACTATTCAAATTCCAGCGTACGCTCGGAACATGCTGAATTTTAAAGCGGACTTTTCATGGCCGCTTTTAACTACCATAATTCATCTAATATTCCACGGTTCCAGCCTAAGTACTGCATCGACTTTTAAGTATGAAAGTCAGGCGATAAATGCGCTTTTATGATTTATGCACTGTGGATTTATTTAAGTATTATAGGTGAAGTATTATAGGTGAACGTCACACAGTATTACTGATATAAGTAAAGTTTATTACTAATTATGAATAATAAATATTTTCATGACGACACGCTGCCTTGCTTTAAATGCAAAATGTATTACTAATTATGGATAATTGGTAGTAAAGTACTTGCAGGACGGCGCACAATATTATTGCTGGTAGTAAAATTTGTTACTAATTATGAAAACTAGTAATATTGTTTTTCATGACGACACTACGTGTTTTTATTAGTAATACTGTTTTGCATAACTACACGACGTGTTATTATTAATAGTAAAATACCCTATAACTTCCCATTTAGGGTGGGACTGTTTAGATTGGTAAGCAATTGGCAGCTTTGCCTGTCAAAACTGATGACTTTATAAATTTTGAATGTGTCGGTCGGGAATTGTACTCATTTAAAAAGTTATTGTGTTAGAAATAGACAAATTTTGGCTGTATCTATAAAAAAATTGACAGGTTTTCACAGCTGAAGCTAAGAATTTGACATACTTTGACAATTGCAATTGAAAATTTGACAGATTTCGACGGTTTTAATTAAGAATTTGACGTGAACTATTGCACTTAAAAATCTGATCGATGTTTACATTTTGAAACTGGGATATTGAAAATTGCCAAAATTTAACAGATTCGGGCAGTATCTATTGAAAAATTGACTGATTTTCGCAGCAGAAGCTTCGAATTTTATAGCCTTTGAGTGTCTCAGTTGGGAATTATACCCATTTTGAAATTTGTTAAAACATATTTTGACAACTATAATTGTAAATTTGGCAGATTTCGACAGGTTTTAATGAAATTTAACATACAGGGTGATTCAAAAGGTGGGGTCCAAATAGTTAGATGTAATTGGTGATATTAAAATGCCAATTCCGTCGTAACAAATTAGCATTTATTTGACTTATTTTTTATAATGACTTGATTTAACAGAATATGATATAAACATAGAAATCCTCTGTAAGTAGATTACGGTGGAAATAAGACATAGGTTTATTAAAATGTTTTGATTCGTATAGCATCCCACATCACACCCTTAATTTTGGGCCATACCTTTTGAATCACCTTTTATATCCGTAAAAGGGGTTATGCAGCGATTATCACTTCGCAGTACTCATCACTTTGTATAAATACAAAAGAACAAATTGATATTTGAAATTTCGCTTTTTTAAACTGCTTGTTCATTTAATGATTCTTTCATTGAAAATAGCCCTCACTCATTTATTTAGTTTGAAACTATCATTCGCGTTCGCAAAAAATGTTAACTGTTCTTCTTCTTATTGTTTGTGCAATAAGCCATTTTGCACCAATTTCCAAATTCGTTGTTATTTAAATTTGAAATTTCTGAATTCGTTAATTTTTAATCCATTGAGCAATTTCATTGAAAACAGCCCTCGCTCATTTGTTTATTTTAAACTATCATTCCGTTCGCATAGTTTTGCATTTTGCGTTCGCAAAAATTGTTAACTGTTCTTCTCCTTATTATTTGTGCAATTAGCCATTTTGCACCAATTTCCAAATTCGTTTTTATTTAAATTTGAAATTTCTGAATTCGTTAATTTTTAAATCCATTGAGCAATACTACCAATACTACCCAATTTTATGTTTGTTTTTAATTTAGTTGTAGTTGCTAGTACCTGCAACCTTGTTTGTCTTTTATGACATCAGTCGACAATGAAATCGGTCTCGCAAATGACAAAAATTATGAATCAAACCACAATAACTTCAGGCGACAATAAAATCGGTCCCACAAATGATAAAATGGTGAAGCAAACCACGATAACTTTCAAGAATATGAAAAGAGTTTATTATGATATAAAGAAAAATATGTTTTTTGCGTTATTGCGATAGCGTAAATAATTAGTATTGTTTCTTTCGTTTCAAGTTATAAATTAAATCAGGTGCCATGTACAATTCAAGTTTTAAACGTCCAATTTTTAGAAGAGTTAAGCTTAAAGCTGAGAAAGAATTGAAAGCATCGCGAGGTCATCAATCCATAACTAATTTTTGCGGATCTAAACATGTAGATGCCATAATTGAATCAGTTATTTCAGAAACTCACCAGTAATCATGTTTATAGATTTTTGTTTTTTTATGGAATCAGTAATCAGAACGCAATTTTTTCTGCATTATCCCTTCAACTGACATTCCCTTTTATGGGATATTTTATTGCAATATGTTAAATATGAAAGACATAATGTTCTTTCTTTGTTTCTTGAAAATTTTAAAAAGTACACTTAGCGGGTTACTGAAATAAACCATTCAATGTCCGCTACTAATCGCATGGATTGACGAGATCAAAAATCAATCGAAGAAGAAGGTAATGTTAGATGTGAACGTGTTTCTTCTGAAGACCAAATCGCAAGTGGAAATTCAAGTATTGTAAAGTATTTAGAAGACAGTTGAAATAAGTTCGATTAGACTTCTGAATGCACAAGAAACTTGAAGGTATATTTGTCAGAATTTGTCTCGCCTTTCAATTGTTTTGAACAGTAGGTACTGTTTCTTTAGGTGATAGATGGTTCAGCAGATGTGCAAATTCATTGAAAACAAGGCAAAGAAGCACAACTAGCATTTACAAAATTATTTAGATAAGTATGTTGATTTTATTAAGATCATTGAAAATATTGCGTCGAAAAAGCTAGAAAATATACTATAAGATACTATTTGATACTACTATGGGGTGTCTATCTACCCTTAGCAGTAAATAAAGGGGGCCCAAAACAAGGCAAATAAGCACAACTAGCATTTCCAAAATGATTTAGATAAGTATGTTGATTTTAGTGGGATCATTGAAAATATTGCCCCGAAAAAGCTAGAAAATATACTTTAAGATACTATTTGATACTACTATGGGGTGTCTAACTTCCCTTAACACTAAATAAAGGAGGCCCAAAACAAGGCCAATAAGCACAACTAGCATTTCCAAAATGATTTAGATAAGTATGTTGATTTTAGTGGGATCATTGAAAATATTGCCCCGAAAAAGCTAGAAAATATACTTTAAGATACTATTTGATACTACTATGGGGTGTCTAACTTCCCTTAACACTAAATAAAGGAGGCCCAAAACAAGGCAAATAAGCACAACTAGCATTTCCAAAATGATTTAGATAAGTATGTTGAATTTAGTGAGATCATTGAAAATATTGCCTCGAAAAGGTTAAGAAAATATACTTTATGGTTGAGTGGCCAAATTATCCCCAATTACCACTGCGGTTTCATTAGATGATTGATCACCAATTTCATCACGTAATCTTCTTTGAAAACATTTTTCGAACTTCATCAAATTTTGTCAATTTTTAGAGGCTACAGACATCTTTAATTATTGAACCACATCATAAGTTGTCTCTTTGAATTTCTGCCGATTCGTCAATTTCTAACTTTATGTACTTTAAAAAAATGTGCTTCAAAGAAAAATGCACTTCAAAGATAAATCCAATTACATCATGTAATTTTCTTTGGAAACATTTTTCTACAAAATATACTTTATGGTTGAGTGGCCAAATTATCCCTAATCACCACTGCGGATTCATTAGATGATTAATCAATCACCAATTTCATCACGTAATCTTCTTTGAAAACATTTTTAGTACTTCATCAAATTTTGTCAATTTTTAGAGGCTACAGACATCTTTAATTATTGAACCACGTCATAAGCTGTCTCTTTACATTTCTGTGGATTCGACAATAAATTTCAAACTTTATGTACTTTAGAAAAATGTACTTCAAAGATAAATCCAATTACATCATGTAATCTACTTTGGAATCATTTTTCGAACTTAATCAAAGTTTGTCAATTTTTAGACTCTACAGACATCTTTAATTATTTAATCACACCATAAGTTGTCTCTATGCATTTAGAGGATTCGACAATTTTAAACTTTATGTACTTTAGAAAAATGAACTTCAAAGATAAATCAAATTCAAAGATAAATCCAATTACATCATGTCATCTTCTTTGGAAACATTTTTCGAAATTCATCAAATTTTATCAATTTTTAGACGCTACAGATAACTTTAATTATTTAACCACATCATAATCTGTCTCTTTGCATTTCTGTGGATTCGACAATAAATTTCAAACTTTATGTACTTTAGAAAAATGTACTTCAAAGATAAATCCAATTACATCATGTAATCTACTTTGGAATCATTTTTCGAACTTAATCAAAGTTTGTCAATTTTTAGACTCTACAGACATCTTTAATTATTTAATCACACCATAAGTTGTCTCTTTGCATTTAGAGGATTCGACAATTTTAAACTTTATGTACTTTAGAAAAATGAACTTCAAAGATAAATCAAATTCAAAGATAAATCCAATTACATCATGTCATCTTCTTTGGAAACATTTTTCGAAATTCATCAAATTTTGTCAATTTTTAGACGCTACAGATAACTTTAATTATTTAACCACATCACAATCTGTCTCTTTGCATTTCTGTGGATTCGACAATAAATTTCAAACTTTATGTACTTTAGAAAAATGTACTTCAAAGATAAATCCAATTACATCATGTAATCTACTTTGGAATCATTTTTCGAACTTAATCAAAGTTTGTCAATTTTTAGACTCTACAGACATCTTTAATTATTTAATCACACCATAAGTTGTCTTTTTGCATTTCTGCGGATTCGACAATTTCAAACTTTATGTACTTTAGAAAAATGTACTTCAAAGATAAATCAAATTTAAAGATAAATCCAATTATATCATGTCATCTTCTTTGGAAACATTTTTCGAATTTCATCAAATTTTGTAAATTTTTAGACGCTACAGACAACTTTAATTATTTAACCACATCATAAGCTGTCTCTTTGCATTTCTGTGGATTCGACAATTTCAAACTTTACGTACTTTAGAAAAATGTACTTCAAAGAAAAATCAAATTCAAAGATAAATCCAATTACATCATGTAATCTACTTTGGAAACATTTTTCGAACTTCGAATTGCGTCGAAAAGGCTAGAAAAAATACTTTGAGATAATATTTGATACTACTGTGGGGTTTAAAGCTACCCTTGGCGCTAAATAAAGGGGGCCCATTTGGGGGCTCTACTCAAACTTTTCACCTATACTCGTTTCCCTTCTTCTTTTGTGACCAGTTCGTGGCACGCGAATCTACTTAAAGTTATCGCCGTGCGATAACAGCTCGCCGATAAGTGCGTCCGCGGTGACGCCCGGCGTCCAAGTTCAAGGCGCCCCCCGGGCGGCCTCGCCTAGGCACGCAAGGCCACAGGTTCGATGCCTGCGCGCCCGCGACACGCGGCGAACCTGGATGCAAATAGAAGCGAAAGTTTTGCGGATCTGGCAGCCTGATTGCGTCCGTTTCGGGACCGAAACGGTTCCATTCAACTCTGACGGGCGCTGTTTTCCGTACCAACGAGCACAACAGCCGTTGCCCAACGGGTTTAGTCACCGGGCAATTTGGAAATGGGAGAGGCCCTGATGCAATTCTAAGTTTGGAAACGGCCGCGTGCACGTTAAGGAAGCGAGATTCCACAAGCACCCACAGCTGCAATGATTACCCGAACGAGCCCACATGGGAAATCGACTATTGTTGCGTTGCCTGTGGAATAATTCATGGCGTGAATTATTGCATTCTAAAATTTGTGTCGTCGATTAATTTAAAATTTAAAATCAAACACCTATTGTTACTTACAATTGAACCAGCAAGGAGGTGGTTAATTTTTAATTTACCCAAACTATTATTATTATCCGTATTCAGCAGGATGTATAAAACAAAAGAAGCTTCCAAAGTACACAGGTTGCAGGACTATTTTTGGCTAGAATACAGCATCCAGAAAAATTCAGCATTCTGCTTTCCAAAAATTTGCCGCCCCTAGATTTTGCTGCTCTGGGCTATAGCCCCCCTAAATCCGCCACTGGCAATGATGATCTTAAAGTTATAAGGTTTGATGTCGCCGATTACGTTATAATTAGCACTTTCGGTGTGCAGATGAAAGATTAAAACGATTCAATTCTCCTCCGTCGCTTTTGCAACATCTCCGCAGTAAACGGGCGATTCACAGATGGAAGATTGCAATTTATCGGCTGTGATGTCAGTTCCTTGATGGTTTTTAGAGCTGCATTATTGGCGTGTTGATTTCGTTGCGGGGAAGTTGGCCAATTTAATTAAAATATCTCGGATGCAGCGAGACGTCGCAAAAGTGAAAGGTCGTTGCTCAATAATCGGCGCGATTGCCTTGCCGGTTTTGAATCTCCCGCCTCTTGCGTGTGTTGATGCCGACTCTTGCGTAACTGATGCGCCTTTGAGGACAGCCGTGAATGAAAATGTCACTGCTTTCATGACCTAGCATTATCTGTGGGCAACAATAAGGTGTAATTGTGAGCAAATGCACGCAGCACGATGCGATTTCCACACCGGCGCTTACTTCGACACGATCTATTTGTGGATGCAAGGATTGTTTTATTGAATGCATATTCACAAAAATTACACTTTTTTTGCAAATTGCCTGTTTTATTCCGAAAAAAAAAAATGTGCCTGCAAAATTTTAGATGTTATTGTTAAACTACGTTATTCAAACAATATAAGATAGCTTCCAAATTTTGAGATTTTATTGTTAAACTATTTTCTTTCATAAATATACAATAGTTTCAACATTTTAGATTTTATTGTTAAACTATTTTATTTCAAAAATATACGATTGCTTCAAAATTTTATACAGAAAATTAGCCTGTTTTATTCTAAAGAAAAAAATGGTGCCTACAAAATTTTAGATGTTATTGTTAAACTACTATATTTGAAAAATATACGATAGCTTCAAAATTTGATATTTTATTGTTATATTAATTTCTTTCAATAATATACGATAGTTTCAAAATTTTAGATTTTGTTGTTAAACTATTTTCTTTCAAACATATATGATAGCTTCAACATTATAGCTTCTATTGTTAAACTATTTTCTTTCAAAAATGCCTACAAAATTTTAGATGTTATTGTTAGCTACTTTATTTAAACAACATAAGATAGCTTCCAAGTTTTAGATTTTATTATTAAACTTTTCTCTTTCATAAATATACAAAAGCTACAAAATTTTAGATTTTATTGTTAAACTATTTTCTTTTAAAAATATACGATAGTTTCAACATTTTAGATTTTATTGTTAAACTTTTTCTTTCAAAAATATACTATAGCTTCAAAATTTTAGATATTATTGTTACACTATTTTTTTTTTTCAAAAATATACGATAGCTTCAAAACTTTATACAGAAAATTAGACAGGTATTACAAATTGCCTGTTTTATTCTAAAGAAGAAGAAAATGATGCCTACAAAATTTTAGATGTTATTGTTGAACTACTATATTTGAAAAATATACGATAGCTTCAAAATATTATATTTTATTGTTAAACTATTTTCTTTCAATAATATACTAGTTTCAAAATTTTAGATTTTATTGTTAAACTATTTTCTTTCAAACATATATGAAAGCTTCAAAATTATAGCTTTTATTGTTAAACTATTTTATTGTTAAACTATTTTCTTTCAAAAATGCCAATTGTTTATCATTCTGCTATGGCTAAATACCATGGTGTCAGTAAAAAATGATGACAGTAATCATTGCATTATAACAAAAATAATTTTTAAAAACTCACCGCATTAACTGACTTCTTAATAAAAATACTTAATTAAAATGTTAGTACAATTAAATGAAATTTCGACAAATAATTAAACACTTCACAGAAATTGTTGTAAAGTTCAAGGTTATAATCGATTTTTCTGAAAATTTGTGATTTTTTTATACTGCCATTATGATCTGATTTTTATTTATTTCATTTGGCGAAAAAAAGTCGATAATATTCAAAATAGCCAAAATCAAAGAATCACTTTGGAGATTTGTCCTCATTTTTTGTGTTTACTGATATGAAATACAAAAAAAATTGTCCAAAACAGCAAAAATCAAATACTTATTTCAGGATTTGTCATCACTTTATGCATTTGCCGACATAAATTACAAAAAAGTATGTTCAAACTGTCCAAAACATCAAAAATCAAAGACTCATTTCGCGCTTTTGATGCACACATTTTGATCTAAGAATAACCTTTGTAATTATTTCAAAATAACATTTATTTAATGTAAGAAGATTGATCAATTATTAAACAGAAATACAAAAATAAATCCAAAATGTCGAAAACAGCATAAATTAAAGACTCATATTAGAATTTGTCTTCACTTTTTGTATTTACTAACATGAAATACAAAAAAGTCCAACATGTCCAAAGCAATAAAAATCAAAGACTCATTTTTGTTTCTATTTTTTTTTTTAATTTTGTTGGTTAGGTGTGGTTAGGTTGATTTACTACCTTTCAACGGCAAATTGGAAAGTGTCACTTATAGGGTAAAATCACAGACCCTTGAAGACTAACATATATAAGTTTCATTTGGCGACAGTTTGATGATGCACACTTTTTATGATATTTTTAAATATTATGATATTAAATAATTAAAAATTAAATGAAATTTGGACAGACATAATTATATACTTCACAGAAATAGTTACAATTATGACGGAATATCTGAAAAATATTTAAAATCTTGACAAAAATAACCGAAAATTTGGCATTGATTATTGAAATTTATCAGCATAATAATTTTTTTTACAAAAATAATTCAGAATTTGATGGAAATAATATAATACAAATTTTGTCATCCATAATTGAAAATTTGACAGGTATTACGTAAATGTTAAATCAATTGAAAATTTGACAGCAATCATTAGAATATAATAAAAATCCAACTGTATTAATTGACATCGTAACAAAAATACTTAATTGAAATTTTAGTACAATTAATTGAAAGTTGGACAGGCTAATTAAAAACTTGACAAAAATATTTAAATATTGACCAAAATAATTGAAAATATGGCAAGAAATATTTATGTCCGCGCCAAGGCCATTCCAGGGGCGAGCAGCATGTAACTTCCTTCCCAACAACAAAGGTTCCGGTACCTGGACGACCCAGGAACGACGAAACCCCAACCAGAAACGGAGAACTTGACCAGCCATCAGCGCAGCAACATCACCTCACTTTGTAATCACTATAGTTGTTAATCTTTGCGTAATAAGGTCCTTCGAATCCAAGCACCGGGTTCAATAAATGTATCAATCGTCATTGCTTATTTTATTCACCCGGTCAATCAACGGAAAACGTAATCCGTGCCCACGTGCGGCAACAATTTAAATAATCTTAAAACTAATTGAAAAATTGACAACAGTTACTAAATTAATAGAAATTTTGTTAAACATATTTAAAACTGAGATAGGTATGATGTAAATGTTAAATTAATTGAAAATTAGACAGCAATCATTAGAATATAATAAAAATCCAACTGTATTAATTGACATATTAATAAAAATACTTAATTCAAATTTTTGTACAATTAATTGAAATTTGGATAGACATAATTAAAAACTTGACAAACATATTTAAATATTGACCAAAATAATTGAAAATTTGATAGGAAATATATAAATATTGTTAAAACTAATTTAAAAATTGACAATAATCTCTGAATTAATAGAAATTTTGTCAAACATAATTGAAAATTAGATAGGTATGATGTAAATGTTAAATTAATTGAAAATTTGACAGCAATCATTAGAATATAATAAAAATCCAACCGTATTAATTGACATCTTAAAAAAAATACTTAATTAAAATTTTAGTACAATTAAATGAAATTTGGACAGACATAATTGAATACTTCACAGAAATAGGTACAATTATGACGGAATATCTGAAAAATATTTAAAATCTTGACAAAAATAACCGAAAATATGATGTAAATGTTAAATTAATTGTAAATTTGACAGCAATCATTAGAATATAATAAAAATCCAACCGTATTAATTGACATCTTAATAAACATACTTAATTGAAATTTTTGTACAATTAACTGAAATTTGGACAGACATAATTAAAAACTTGACACAAATGTTTAAATATTGACCAAAATAATTGAAAATTTGGCAGTAAATATTTAAATAATGTTAAAACTAATTGAAAAATTGACGATAATCTCTGAATTAATAGAAATTTTGTCAAACATAATTGAAAATTAGATAGGTATGATGTAAATGTTAAATTAATTGAAAATTTGACAGCAATCATTAGAATATAATAAAAATCCAACCGTATTAATTGACATCTTAAAAAAATACGTAATTAAAATTTTAGTACAATTAAATGAAATTTGGACAGACATAATTGAATACTTCACAGAAATAGGTACAATTATGACGGAATATCTGCAAAATATTTAAAATCTTGACAAAAATAACCGAAAATTTGACATTGATCATTGAAATTTGTCAGCATATTAATTTTTTTTACTAAAATAATTCAGAATTTTGTCAACCATAATTGAAAATTTGACGGGTATTACGTAAATATTAAATCAATTGAAAATTTGACAGCAATCATTAGAATATAATAAAAATCCAACCGTATTAATTGACATCTTAATAAAAATACTTAATTGAAATTTTAGTACAATTAATTGAAATTTGGACAGACATAATTAAAAACTTGACAAAAATATTTAAATATTGACCAAAATAATTGAAAATTTGACAGGAAATATTTAAATATTGTTAAAACTAATTGAAAAATTGACAATAATCACTGAATTAACAGAAATTTTGTTAAACATAATTGAAAATTAGATAGGTGTGAGGTAAATGTTAAATTAATTAAAACTTTGACAGCAATCATTACTATATAATAAAAATCCAACCGTATTAATTGACATCTTAATAAAAATACTTAATTAAAATTTTAGTACAATTAAATGAAATTTGGACAGACATAATTGAATACTTCACAGAAATAGTTACAATTATGACGGAATATCTGAAAAATATTTAAAATCTTGACAAAATTAACCGAAAATTTGACATTGATCATTAAAATTTGTCAGCATATTAAATAATTTTACTAAAATAATTCAGAATTTGATGGAAATAATATAATACAAATTTTGTCAACCATAATTGAGAATTATATAGGCATGATGTAAATGTTAAATTAATTGAAAAGTTGACAGCAATCATTAGAATTAATTAAAATCCAACCGTATTAATTGACATCGTAATAAAAATACTTAATTGAAATTTTAGTACAATTAATTGAAATTTTTACTGACCTAATTCAAAACTTGACCAAAATAATTAAATATTGACCAAAATAATTTTAAAGCCTTGCTTTTTAATATTTCGACTTTGTTTTATTTATGGCATGTTGTTTACTATACTATAATAGGAAATATTTAAATATTGTTAAAACTAATTGAAAAATTGACAATAATTACTGAATTAATAGAAATTTTGTCAAACATAATTGAAAATTCTATTGGTATGATGTAAATGTTAAATTAATTGAAAATTTGACAGCAATCATTAGAATATAATAAAAATCCAACTGTATTAATTGACATCTTAATAAAAATACTTAATTAAAAGTTTAGTCCAATTAAATGAAATTTGGACAGATATAATTAAATACTTCACAGAAATAGTTACAATTATGACGGAATATCTAAAAACTATTTAAAATCTTGACAAAATTAACCGAAAATTTGACATTGATCATTAAAATTTGTCAGCATATTAAATAATTTTACTAAAATAATTCAGAATTTGATGGAAATAATATAATACAAATGTTGTCAACCATAATTGGAAATTTTACAGGTATTACGTAAATGTTAAATCAATTGAAAATTTGACAGCAATCATTAGAATATAATAAAAATCCAACTGTATTAATTGACATCGTAACAAAAATACTTAATTGAAATTTTAGTACAATTAATTGAAACTTGGACAGGCATAATTAAAAACTTGACAAAAATATTTAAATATTAACCAAAATAATTGAAAATATGGCAAGAAATATTTAAATAATCTTAAAACTAATTGAAAAATTGACAATAGTTACTAAATTAATAGAAATTTTGTTAAACATATTTAAAACTTAGATAGGTATGATGTAAATGTTAAATTAATTGAAAATTAGACAGCAATCATTAGAATATAATAAAAATCCAACTGTATTAATTGACATATTAATAAAAATACTTAATTAAAATTTTAGTACAATTAAAAGAAATTTGGACAGATATAATTAAATACTTCACAGAAATAGTTACAAGTATGACGGAATATCTGCAAAATATTTAAAATCTTGACAAAAATAACCGAAAATTTGACATTGATCATTGAAATTTGTCATCATATTAATTTTTTTTACTAAAATAATTCAGAATTTTGTCAACCATAATTGAAAATTTGACGGGTATTACGTAAATGTTAAATCAATTGAAAATTTGACAGCAATCATTAGAATATAATAAAAATCCAACCGTATTAATTGACATCTTAATAAAAATACCTAATTGAAATTTTAGTACAATTAATTGAAATTTGACAGACATAATTAAAAACTTGACAAAAATATTCAAAAATATTGACCAAAATAATTGAAAATTTGGCAGGAAATATTTAAATAATCTTAAAACTAATTGAAAAATTGACAATAATTACTGAATTAATAAAAATTTTGTCAAACATAATTGAAAATTCTATTGGTATGATGTAAATGTTAAATTAATTGAAAAGTTGACAGCAATCATTAGAATTAATTAAAATCCAACCGTATTAATTGACATCGTAATAAAAATACTTAATTGAAATTTTAGCACAATTAAATGAAATTTGGACAGACATAATTGAATACTTCACAGAAATAGTTACAATTATGACGGAATATCTGAAAAATATTTAAAATCTTGACAATATTAACCGAAAATTTGACATTGATATTAAAATTTGTCAGCATATTAATTTTTTTTACTAAAATAATTCAGAATTTGATGGAAATAATATAATACAAATTTTGCCAACCATAATTGAGAATTATATAGGTATGATGTAAATGATAAATTTGGTGAAAATTTGACAGCAATCATTAGAATATAATAAAAATCCAACCGTATTAATTGACATCGTAATAAAAATACTTAATTGAAATTTTAGTACAATTAAATGAAATTTGGACAGACATAATTGAATACTTCACAGAAATAGTTACAATTATAACGGAATATCTGAAAAATATTTAAAATCTTGACAAAATTAACCGAAAATTTGACATTGATATTAAAATTTGTCAGCATATTAATTTGTTTTACTAAAATAATTCAGAATTTGATGGAAATAATATAATACAAATTTTGTCAATCATAATTGAGAATTATATAGGTATGATGTAAATGTTAAATTAATTGAAAATTTGAAATTGTAGTACAATTAATTGAAATTTCGACTTTTTTATTTATGGCATGTTGTTTACTATACTATAAACTAGGTTTTTATAATTTTAGAATGTTCAATTTGAGCATCGAAGATTGAAGACATGTTATGCATGTGTTATAATTTGTTATTGATATTATTAATAATAATTAAGATACTATTCTGTTAGTTGAGTGATCTATCATTCCGATGTTGATTATTTTTTCTGTTTTGCATGTGGTATAATTTGTCGGAATGCTATTATTATGCAATGTACCTATTTTGCCTTCTCCATGCATCAGTTTCGATTTGCCCAATGCACCTGCATAACCCGTGGACTGCTGATGATATCATGACATTTGCAGTCGCGAATTTTTCTAGTATCTACAATCCACGGAACCAGTATATCGCTGATTTTGTTTGATACTAGACCGATGACTGTCGTATTGCTTTCCAATAAAACCTTCAATCTATTCTCGTAACATTTTATTGGGGAAAAAGCGAGTGAAACCGTTCGCTGCGGCTGACTACTTCATATTCATCGATCCTCGTTTCTGCCGGGAAAGACCTTCCGGATCAACGCGCGTTTTTCGCTTCCGGTGTCGCCGTGTTTGCGGGCGTGCGGTGAAATTTGATCCGGTGCTTAAGTGGAAATGCGTGTCGCCCTTAATTCTCGGCCTGGGTCCGGGGAAATCGAATGAAAACACTCGACACCCGCGCTTTTCATCATCCATCATGCGCTGGGGTGAGCGGTGAGCGGTGAGCGGTGAGCGGTGAGCGATCATCCCAAATAAAAGGAAGCGCGCCGCAGATGGTTTTGGCAATCGGTTGCGAAAACGGCGGGGAATCTTAATTGGCCGCAATTAACCGAAAATTGCCAAACGCGGGTTTCGCGCTGCTGCACAGCGCGCACAGTTAGCCTCCCGTTATCCGCTGTTCCAATTAGTATTTATTGCCACACACGTTAATTGGTGCGGGCCGTGAAAACCATTTAACACGTGAAAAATGGTCCTAAATTACTTATTAGCAAGAGCCAATAATTTCTGGCACAATCGTAGGAGGAACACTTCGAAGCTCCTCCGAAGCGGAAATTGGCAAGATTTTTTTTTTTAAATAATAATTACAATTATTGATTATTAATACGAACACAATTATAACGGTATATGGACCAAACAATGATGCCAAGAACCGCCAAGAAAGAAGAATTCTGGACACAACTAGAGGAGGCAGCAGAAGGAAACATATACATAGGAGGCGACCTAAACAGCAGAGGTCCACTACTAGGAGCGAGCACTACCTAGTGATAACACAAATAAGAGAAAACAACAACAACGTAACAAAAACAGAACAACAAACAAAGAGAACGAGAGTATGCACCAACATAAAAGACTATAAGCTGGATTCCGAGTAGTGAATCATGAAGATGCATAGTGATCAGTGAAATGGCTGTGACAATTTTCCGATGGTAATATTTTGCTGCCCAAGCTTGTTCCATGAATCATTGTTGCATATATTCGAACCCTAATGCGCCGTAAATCAACTGGCGTTAGTGTAACGCAATAACGCATCGATTTGAATAAACCGGCGATTACTGTGCTCGCATCTGCATTGCGTAGACCGCTGTTTTACAATTTGAGCACCTCCATGGCTCATTCATATTCCGGCCGCAACTGTAAAACTTTTCGACACACGCTAATCGGCCCAAGCCCAAGCCTAATCCGATTACGCCCAATTCCGATCGAAAGCGTGGCGTTTGCGGGAGGAACGGTGGCCCAGAAACGGCGACAATTCGATTTGCGCCGAATTAGCGGGCCGTTAAGTGCGTCGTTAAAGTGCAGTAAAAAGCGGTTATGAAACGGCAACGAGGCCCGATTATGCGGTCGTGAAGTCCGAAGCAACGGCCTTAATTGGTAATTAGTGGGTTTTTTAAGTGAGGAGGCTACTGGAGGTAAACGAGCTCTTCGGGGATGGACGAGAGGATTGAGAAGTTTGCGCGTAACTTGAGTGCAGGCTCAATTCAGCAGCGGTTTTATTAACCTGTTGCACTCAGCTGCAATATCAAATCAGGATTTCGTTGAATAATCTTTATAAACTGGGCTGCAAGACGAAAGTCGATAGCCCATTTCACATATCATATACCACCAACATCATAAACTTCATCAGCATCATCATAATTATGTAATAAATAATTATACATAGGCAATATGGAATACATGTTCATAATATCTCTCTCCCATAATGCTTATGCCTTTAGGATTAGCATTATTAAATTAGGCTTAGGATTTAGTTGTAATGCCGTTTACCTTTCCTGCAAGCAGAGTAACGTTTTTCGAGGTGATGATTTATATTTCGTGTAGCAACTTGAATATAGAAATTGAATAGCTTTGAAGAAGTAGGTTTAAGGTATGCTAACAAAAAAAATTTGCTCGTGCCAATCTTCTAAGGGCAGTGACTGAAGCCATCAAACACCTGAGGAGTGACACATCGAACGGACGCAACAGCCGTTAGCATTCTGTGCATTCTGTCGCCGTCGGACATGCCCAAGGTCCGAGCACCGTGGAATCCCAGGGTTGCCCGCCACATGAATTGCACAAGCGGTGTCGAGACCACGGCCGAAGGACCCGCGGATTGCCAAGGAGGCTCGCGTGCAGCACAGCAGCGGAAGCGACGAGGATGGACGGACAGTCGGATGGATGGAAAGTGGAAGCGTGAAGTGTGGGTGGAACAAACGCCGAAGCTCGGGACGCGTGGATGGCTTTTCAATGCTCGGCCGAGTGCGAAGTAATTTGCTTAGCAGTTCCTCGAGGAATCGCATGAATGAGCATTCCAGTTGGTATGCAAATCGTGGAATGAGTCTGCAATTGTGGAGCTGCTGCGTTAACGTGCGTGGATCTAAAAGCATGAAATCTGGTTTTTTAAACCAAATAAACTCCTCCAGAACTGTTACTTAAGTTTCCCTCCGCCGCGGACCACTGCAATCGGTGCTGTTCCTTAAGGCGGCAAGTACCTCTTAAAAAAGTAGCGTTTTAACCGTTTGTAAAAAACTAATGGTCAAGTTAACAAAGAACGTACGGACGAAATATTTTGCATACTCAAAGATGAAAGTGCAATAGATGTTCCTATAGTATTAGATTTAAGTAATCCGTTAATAACATTACAAAAGTTGCAATAGAAAGTTGTTCATTTTACTGTTGTATACTCTGATTTTTCTAAACTGGCGTTCACGTCATCAAAATAACAATCATAATAATGATGGCACAATTTTACAAGCTTGCCAGCTGTCCTGGGTATTTAAAAATGGCTGCAATCAGCTGTTGCGCCCGTGCAATCTTCTGCGCGGTTCGTATCAAATTCGTCGACTTCTCTGCCGTTTATCGTACAGATATCAATCTTGTGGTTATGGTTTAACATCTACAATGGCACAAAATATGCATTGTAATAATCGATCAAATGTAACAAGTTAGACGTCAAAGAAGTTTGGTTATACACATATGTATGAGCATGTGTTGAGTGAAAAAGCTGTGGCATCGTCGCCGAAAAAATATCACGGCCGCCAACATAACATGATTTATTACATGATTGGCAGGCGAAAATTGGTTAATACACCGATTACGTATTTATAACCACCGGTGATCAGTGTTATGTAACAAATGTTCCTCAGATTAATTTTGATTCTTAAACTATTCAACATATTCTCGAAAACAATCACGTTGGTACGAAAAAACCTCATCACACAGCTGTTTGATGACGTGAAGGCCAGTTTAGAAAAATCAGAGTATAATATATCAGAAACATTAGTATTATTTAAATAATCACCGCAATGATCAATTGCACAACTGGCAGAATCGTAATTATTATTATTAACAATTACCTAAGTAGCAAATTATACCACATGCAGAACAGAAACATTAGTATTATTCAATGATCAATTTCACCACTAGCTGAATAGTAATTATTATTATTATTAACAATTATCTAAGTAGAAAATTATACCACATGCAGAACAGAAACATTAATATTGTTCATTGATTCAATGATCAATTGCACAACTGGCAGAATAGTAATTATTACTATTAACAATTATCTAAGTAGCAAACTATCCCACATGCAGAACAGAAACATTAGTATTATTCAAATAATCATTGCCATAATCAATTACAGAAGTGGTAGAATAATAGCATTATTTAAGGTTGTTATATTATTATTTGGTATTTACTGGTAAAAAAATATTTTTATTTTATTATTTATTAAAATAAAATAAAAATATTTTTTTACCAGTAAAAAAATACTTTTTATTTTATTATTTATTAAAATAAAATAAAAATGTTTTTACCAGTAAGTAGTTACCAAATAATAATATAACAACCTTAAATACATAACTGGTAATTTATGGATAAAACCTTAAACTTAATAGCATTATTATTATTAATTATTGCTGCTACCACAACCCCAAAGATATAACACTAGCATTATTATTACCTATCCTCAGATGCCATATTATATTTCAGACACAATGGTAGTATTACAATTAATCAATTAAACATTACAATTTCCAAGTTTACCACAATGGCATTTGTATTATAATTACTAATTATACTTGAGGCACAATGTCGTCGTGAAGTTATCATTGATTGAAATGACAAATGATTGCACATGCAGAACAATATTATCTAGAGTTGGTGTGATTTTAATAATGATTTATATCATGATTTAAATCAAATTATGTTTTTAAATAAATAATTGATTTAAATCAAATATTTGTTTTAATGAATCATTGTTTTTGCACTGTTTGTGCATTCCAATAGATGTACCATTAAAAATATAACTACAAAGTTAGCATGCTTTAAATTAGATAATTGGACATAAGTAAAATAATTTTCTTTTCTTCTATTTTTTGGTCCACACACTGATTTTTTGTTTATCATCAATTCCTGTTCAAAATTAAAAAAATAATTTAAAAAATCATATGATTTAAATCGTGATGTAAATCAAGTGATTTAAATCACATCTAAACTGGCAAAAACTAAATAATGATTTAAATCATGATTTAAATCCATTTTTTTAAATTAATCATGGTTTTTGCACTGTTTGTGCATTTCAATAGATGTACAATAAAAAATATAACTATGAGTTAGCATACTTTGAAATAGATAATTAGATATAAGTAAAATATATTTTTTTCTTCTATTTTTGGTCCATATATACGGATTTTTTATCATCGATTCTTGTTCAAAATAAAAAATTAATTTAAAAAAAAATCATATGATTTAAATCGTGATGAAAATCAATTGATTTAAATCACACCTAAACTGGCAAAAACTGATCAGAAATATAAAAAAATCAAATTAATTAAATAAATCATCATTTATTTGATATGCCAACCCTGATTATTACCAATCATCACAATGATCATTACAGAGGGAACACTAAAATTAAAAACACTGGCATTATTATTACCCATCGTCAGATTGTCATATTATATTTCATACTAAATAGTTGAATTAAAATGAATCGAAATCATAATTGAATTATAATGAAATGAAGTTAATAGTTTAGAATGACAAATTATTCCACAGTGCTATTATTATTACTAATCATTACAATAATTCTTCAGACAGAAAATTCAATAAATCGTGATGTAAATCAATCGATTTAAATCACATCTAAACTTGCAAAAACTGATCAGAAATATAAAAAAATCAAATAAATCAAATAAATCATGATTTATTTGATATGCCAACCCTGATTATTACCAATCATCACAATGATCACTGCAGCCAGTGCACTTAAAATTAAAAACACTAGCATTATTATTACCTATTATCAGAGTGTCATATTATATTTCAGACATGAATAGTAGTATAAACTAATCAATTAATCGTTTACAATTACAATATCAAATTATACCACAGTACTATTTTTATTACCAATCATCACAATAATCAATTGCATCAGAACATTATCAAAATATGATCATTAATCGAAATGCTAAATTATGAACAGTAATATTATTATTATTACCAATCATCACAATTATAATCAATTAATCGATTACAATAACAAATTATACCACCGTGCTATTTTTATTACCAATCATTACAATAATACTTCAGACAGAACATCATTATATTGTCATTAATCAAAATGCGAAATTATGATCAATAATATTATTATTACCAATCTTCACAATAATTAATTGCATCAGAAAATTGTCATAATATTATCATTAATCAAAATGCTAAATTATGATCAATAACATTATTATTACCAATCTTCACAATAATCAATAGCATCAAAAATTGTCATAATATTATCATTAATAAATATGCTAAATTATGAACAGTAACATTGTTATTACCAATAATCATAATTATTGTGCAGCATAAATACTAGAATTAATAATACGAATCATCACAGTGTGAATTACACTGGAGGAAATATAATAGCTTATTATTATTCATAATCATCACCTATTCCACTAAAAGGCAACCAAGATTAAGTTATTATCACCAATCATGACAATGATGAACTATACTCCACAGCGTTGTTATTGATCAATTCATCATTACAATGACCAATGTCATCATAGTGACAAAATTAATATTAATCATTGCAATGCCAATTATACAACAGTCAAATCGAAGCATTATTATTGTCACTCGTCAGAATTATAAATCTATATTACCAGCAGAACTGTAGCATTATTATTAATCAATTAATCATAATAGCGACTAATTTCACAACTTCAAATTATTATTCTAAATCATAGGTGCCACTAATTACTCTTCAGGCAGCAGCATTATTATTAATCATTGCAATAACTAATTATAGACGTACAACAGGCAAAATAGTAGCATATTTTATGCCATTTGCCAGAATAACAAATTGATATTAACTTTAGTTTTATTATTAATTAATCATCATTACGACCAATTTCAGGATGAAGAGTTATTGTTATCAATCATATCAATAATAACAATGACAAATTATTCTTCAGACAGTAGCATTATTGTTATCAATCGTCACACTTGTTATTATTATTAATGAATCACAGCAGCGACTAATTACTTTTCAAGCAGCAGCATTATTATTATTATTATCAATGATTGCAATAACCAATTCGACAGCAGGGAATATAGTAGCACATTTATTGTCATTTGTCAGAACAACAAATTGATATTACCAAACTATAGAATTATATTAATTAATCATCATAATAACCAATTTCAGCACGTTGAGTTATTATTATCAATTATAAAAATTGATATTACCGAACTTTAGTATTATTACTACTTAGTCATTATAATAACCAATTTCACCACATAGACTTATTTTTCAGACAGTAGTATTATTGTTATCAATCGTTACACTTGTTATTATTATTAATGAATCACAGCCCCGACTAATTACTTTTCAAGCAGCAGCATTATTATTATCAATCATTGCAATAACCAATTAAATAACAGGGAAAATATAGTAGTACACTTATTGTCATTTGTCAGAACAACAAATTTATATTACCGAACTGTAGAATTATTATTAATTAATCATCATAATAACCAATTTCAGCACGTTGAGTTATTATTATCAATTATAAAAATTGATATTACCGAACATTGGTATTATTATTAATTAGTATTATTTTAGCTTAACATTCATAGGAATAGATATTATTAGATTAGTATCATTTTTATTACCAATCAAACCATGTCAATAATAAATGATACAACAGGTACCCTTTATATTATCAATCATGTCAGTAACTAAAAACACTACTGTTTTAGCACTAGCATTAGTATTAATGTTATTACCATTTATCATAATAGATATTATACTTTAATAATAATGGTTGTATTTTTCCTATCAATCAAACCATCGCGCTACAATGTAGCAAAATTATCATTAGAATAAGGATCCATTATAATTTTTATTGGCAATGATGTTTTTATAATATATGATAAATCGTATGTTTGACTATGTCATCAAAATATGGCACATATCATGTTTACCTTATCAAATTGCTTCCCAGTAAAAAAAAAACTGACGCAATTTAATTCACGTCAACTTCGAACAGTGGGATCAATTGATTTATAGATAACAGTGTACATATTGTGTTTATGATACATTGTGAACTGCCTACGTAAAAAATGATGAGTGATTGTAACGAACATTCGTAGATTAGGAATGTTGATAAGATAAGAATGATTATTCCTAGATCAATAGTGAAGCTTTGAACGTCACAAGGATTTATTTTTGTAAATAATTGACTTTCTGAATAAATGAATGTACGACATAAAGATAATAAATGCTTACGTGAATATTAACTTGCTAATTTGAATATTTATTTGTTTGTTATTACGGAGTAAATTTCTTAGTAGACTAATGTTAAGAATCTTTAATTTCGTGATACATGTTAATTTATATAAAAAATACTATAGTATTACTAATATATCTAGTATAGTACTATAATAGTACTACAATACTATAGTATTACTAATATATATATAGTATACTACTATAATAGTACTACAATACTATAGTATTACTAATAAATAATACTATAGTGACTATAGTTTCGACCTGGCCATTTTCAAACTACAAGTAGTTTGTCACCTTTTGTTCACTCTCCTCGATATGCTGATAATAAAAACCATTATAATTATTATTATCATTAAAACTAATTATTATAATTAGTTTTACAAATAGATTTGTTAAAACAATTTTATCTGTCGTTAATTATGCTAATGTAAGTCTTAATGCTGTGACTGATATTTGAAAAGCAATTTGATACAAAGCGTCGTAAGTGGAATATAATTTTTTTTATAACGTAATGGAAAGAGTTCAGAATTATTATAAAACTGATAAATACATTCAACGGCGTGTTCAATTTTAAATTGCTATCTATTTACGAGTTATTTCAAGTTTTATTAGCACTTCATTCTATATTCAAACGACGTCAATTTAAATTTATATCGTAAGATAAACAATTGATAGTTGGCTTGTGAATGTTTGAGGAATGTTTGAGATAACGTCAAAATAACGAATATAAATAGAAAATAATTATTAGTATTGTTATTTTTAGTACTTGTACCCATCTTTAGAGATAATGAACGCCTGATAATTAGCCCCTCCAAACTCGAATTCTTGGAAAATATAAATGATAATCACTAGAGAAATTAAAATACTGACACATCTAAGAAAACCAGATAATTTTATCATATTTATGAGATTTTACGTTCTTATTACTTGGAATTTTTAACCACAAGTGGATTGTAGTGAACATTAATTGTGCACACGATTTACAACTTGTTTAGATCGTTATTTACTGTAATAGATTATACAGGTTGAAATAGCTTTGTATACATATAATTTCCAGAGCTCCATCTAAACATATTTACAGGAAAACAGCAAATTTGAATATAAACACCTCATGATAAATATATTATTATTGTACAAACATAATTATTTAACATTATTATTATTGTTTGACTCGCTCTGCTGGTCCATGTTAGGTGTGAACAAATAAACCCATTTTTAGTAATTATATTTTTAATGCTTTCATATTTCATTCCCTTGAATTGCACACTGATGTGGTCATCAGTTTAAGAAATGGAATCGAAGTCGTAAAAAAATAATTAAATGGCATTGTTCGTACCTAATACAGAAATTCAATTACAGTTTTAATGTACTATGCACTTATTGCGTTGTCTCGTGTTGCAACGCGCAAAACATTACAAAAACGAAAGCTATAACAAGAATGTACTTGTAACTTTATCAATTGTAAATACTTCCGATAATAATAGAATATTGTGAA
This sequence comes from Othius punctulatus, assembly GCA_951805005.1. NCBI lineage: Eukaryota > Metazoa > Arthropoda > Insecta > Coleoptera > Staphylinidae > Othius > Othius punctulatus. The sequence goes on from OX638145.1 coordinate 12,968,650, forward strand.
TTTTTGTATAGATATTACAAATAACCATATTCATTAACTTATATCCAATCAATTTATTTTAATTTGATTGAATTTTATTGCCATGTAATATAATATTTCGTAAATACATTAACAAAAATTAAGTCAATATAATTACTATATAAAATATGATTGATTTTTTAAGAGCAGTTTTGAAAAATGTTAAGGACTTTTTCATAATGTATAAATCTTTTACCTGCAAAAACTTTAAAATGTTATTCGCTCATAACACATTCAAGTGCCATTCGCACTTTTAATTGTAAAAAGAATTTAGCATTAGTTTATTTAAACCACTAATATTTAAAATATCAGAAAAACGAAAGCTGAAACAAGAATGTACTTTATCAATTGTAAATACTTCCGATAATAATAGAATATTGTGCATTTTTGTATAGATATTACAAATAATAATATTCATTACCCAATTTCCAATCAATTTATTTCAATTAAATTGAATTTTATTGCAATGTAATATAATATTTCGTAAATACATTAACGAGAATTAAGTCAATATAATTATAAAATAAAATATCATTGATTTTGTAAGAGCAGTTTTGAAAAATGTTAAGTACTTTTTCATAATATATAAATCTTTCACCTGCAAAAATTTAAAAATCTTATTCGCTCATTGCACAGTCAAATATCATTGGGAGTTTTAATTTAAAAAATAATTTCGCATTAGTTTATTTAAACCAGGGACTCGAGCAATATATCGCGTACGTATAAAAAAATGTGACACTTCAATGATAAAGATAGCGAAATATTTGAAACTACCAAATGATAACCTTTATATCAGACGCTGTTACCATACGTTTTGAACACGTGAATAATGAAATTTTATCCAGTCAAATACAATATCAGACTCGGCTTCGCCTCGTGTGCTAAACTATTGTGTACTGGATAAAATTCGTCTTTATTCACTTATACTATAAATTGCTATTTCTTAGTGCAAAATAAGATAAAGAATACATACTATAAATTGCTATTTCTTAGTGCAGAATAAGATAAAGAATACCTGCTTAACTGTAGGTATTCTTTATCTGAAGTACTTTATCTGAAGCAACAGTTCGAAACTTATATATTTACCGCCAATGATTCATAAGGTTTCACAAGTGCATCACTAGGTATTCAGGTATCAAAATACCTGATCGAAATTCATATCTCGTGAATGAATTGCACTTTTCAATTAAAATTTTGTGCTTGAAGACGAAAATACAGACAAATGCATTCATGATAATAATAATCATAATAACAATAATAATAATAATTAAAAACATATATTTGAGATTTAGCAACAGCAATTATTTAAATGTTTTAATATCATGTAGAAATAAAAAAAAATCGCACCAATACATTAATAATAATAATATTAAGTTTAAGGTTTTAGCCATTAAAATTTCAAAATTCAAATTGATTACAAATCTTTATCATAAAAATTAGATCAGGATATATACATATTAAAATACATATCATGAATCTGATGAGGTTTTTTTTAACCGAAACTTGTCAGGCGAAATAAAATAAATTAATAATAAAATTAAATAAAAATAATATTACCAGTAAGTACCTAATAATAATACCTTAAATAATAATATTATGTATTATATATAATGCATAATAAATGCATTGATTATTTCAAGGGATTAAATGATTTAATATTATGCATAATTGAATAACAATTACATAATCTTTAATTTGTATTATACCGGGTGTTTTATATTTCATAACTTCAAAATATCGTCTCAATAACTTTCGAATTCAAGTTTTATAACTTTCGAATTCAAGTTAACTTGTTAAAAAAACTTGTTTAAAAAAACATGTTGGATGATATTTCGAGGGGAAGTTTAAAAATAACGTTAAATAAATTTTAAGTGTTATCTCGTCCTCCCTAGCCACCTCCACGTTTAAATTTCAAATAAATATACATTGCAATTCCTCGTTTTAAAGCTTAAAACAACATAATGTGGAGGCGTGATAAAAAAAATGCCCATGTTTAGGAAAAAAAAAGAAAAATACCATACAATTGAGGGGTCTAGAAGTAAAAGGGTTTAAGTGCATTTTTGCTAGTTCTGAGATAAATGGCTTTAAAGTTAACTTGAATTTCAAAACTCCAGTAATAACTTTAGAAAACTGTGTTAATATTTTAGTCTAAGATATTTTCCGGGCCAATTTAATCAATTACTGTAGATATAATGTTTGCCATATACTATGCTGTGTGGCTCTTGGCTCTATACCTTTTCAAGTTCAAATTGAGACCAATCAAGTTCAAATTGAGACCCATCAATTTCAAATTGAGGCCAATCAAGTTCAAATTGATACCAATCAATTTCAAATTGAGACCAATCAATTTCAAATTGAGACTAAACAAAATCAAGTTGACACTAAACAATATCAAATTGTCATAATAAATTTTAATTGTTTACTCTCAACTTGATATTGTTTAGTGTCAACTTGATTTTGTTTGGTCTCAATTTGTAATTGACTGGTATCAATTTGAATTTGATTGGCCTCAATTTGAAATTGATTGGTCTCAATTTGAACTTGATTGGTCTCAATTTGAACATGAAAAGGTATAGTTGGAAGGTTTTTGTAAAAAAACTATATGTGGTGTTGTTAATACAAAATTTACAATGGAACTTAGGGGAATCCCCAATGCCAAGATTTCCTACTTTTCCAACATTTCCAAATTTTTCAAGGTTCTAGCGATTTTTTTCCAACTTTTCCATAATTTTTTCCAATTTTTCGATCGAACTTTTTCTGGGTTGCAACATTATCTTTAATCTGATTACAGATGACCTCATCATCGTCTTAATTCGCCGTACATTTTTATACCTCAATCGGTTAACTGAAGCTGTAGTTGAAATAAAGATTTCAACGAGTGCCCAAAACTGTTTGGGAAATACTGTGGTAACAAAATGTATCTTCTTGTTCGTTTCAATTCTTCTTAGGCAATTTTTCAATTCTTCTTCTTCGTTTTCGTTTTCTTCTTCTTCTTCTTCTTGTTCCTTCTTCATCTGTTAAATTAATCAATCAATTTAGGTATTTATTTGATTTATGATAGGGAGATACCGTTTTAAGTTTAGGTTATCTTTTTAATTATTAAATTTTATCAATTATTATTTATATTCTTCCTAATACTAGGAACATTAGACCTGTTCGTTCTTTTAGACTTGTTCGTTCTTCTTAGACCTGTTCGTTCTTCTTAGACCTGTTCGTTCTTCTTAGACCTGTTCCTTCTTCTTAGACCTGTTCCTTCTTCTTAGACCTGGCAAGTGTGACTGTTGTTTAACCAGCTTCGCTATCTTATTTTTGGTATTACTACGTCTCCTTTCCGTTACAGTTTTGAAACAATTCCCAAATATGTTTACTACATGTTTACATGTTTACAATTATCGCATTTCCAACAGCCTACAATAATTGCAGCTACTGGTATTAAGAAATGTTTGTGTTTATCCAACGAATAACGTGTTCATGTTGCTTTGCCGCTCTTTTGCCATTATTCATGCATGAATTTCATGATTGCATTCCCTTGCGTCTATACAAATAAACACATTCATTTGAAATGCTAATGCAAGATTTCCTACTTTTCCAACATTTCTAAATTTTTCAAGATTCTAGCGAATTTTTCCAGCTTTTCGACCGAACTTTTCCTGGGTTGCGACACTATTTCTACGTAATTGTAAATAGTAATAATAATATGATAGCACTACAGGCCTAGTAGGCCCATGGCTTGGTTGATTGCCTCTCGCCATATCTTTTTGTTTCTTGCTTTTGCTTTCCACTCCGTGATGCCTTCGAACTGCATGTCTTTTTCCACTTCTGTCCTCCATCTTGCCTTTGGTCTTCCTTGTCTCCTTCTTCCTCCGATTGTGCCGTACGTGTTTTGCGTTTTTGTAAGAAAAAAAGTAGCTCCGAGAGCAGTTCGCATCGCGCGATAAGCGTTAAGCGGAATTCGGCCGAATTCGGTGAACGCGGCGCGATAAATCTACGAGCGGAGGTATTTTCTTTCAGGGAGCGCGGACACGGTGTCCCGTCTTTTTGTGTTTAATAAACGCAGATATTTTACAACCACAAAACTCACATCTGTTATTTTTTGTTCCCCCACGTTTTCTCAATCGGGCATTCATTTCAATATAACTTCCTTTTTCTCATTGCGAGATATAAATCTGGTGGTGTGGGCGTCAGATGGTCAGCCGTTGCGACAGTTCGTAATTTCTTAACTTCGCTGACTGTCTCCCGTCAACCCACGCAGATAGGGTGGAGCTCCCTTTGTCACTAAGTAGTAGCGAGGTTAAAATTACGTGGAGCCTTTTTTTAACCCCCCCACTCTCCGACATCGAGAGCCTGGCCCTCGTCGCTGCTTCGAAGGGAACCTCCACTCGCTCCGCGGCCTCACGCGCTGATAGCCCTTTAGGCACGTCACAACTCCGCTACTATGCTTTCCATCTTCTCCGTTATCCTGTTTTTTATACTTGTTGCCAGGATTTTATACGCTATGTTGCTATGTATGGTGCTATTCCGCGGTAGTTTTGACAGTCACTCAGAAAATTGCTTATGTCCATTCCTTCGGCATTTGTTCTTCTGTCCATATCTTATCTATCAGTTTCTGCATTTGGGTGATTAGCGTTTCTCCTCCATGCTTAAACATTTCTCCTGTTATGCCGTCACCACCCGAGCTCTTGTTGTTCTTTTGATGATGTTCCTGATCTCTTCTCTTGCTGGTGGTTGTTCTTCGTTTTGATGAGATTCCATTATGATTAATTCCCCGTCCTGTTCGTTTACTTCGTTCTTCTCATTTAATAATTGTTCCCCTGTTATGCCGTCACCACCTGGGCTCTTGTTGTTCTTAAGACTTTTGATGATGTTCCTGATCTCTTCTCTTGCTGGCGGTTGTTCTTCGTTTTGATGAGATTCCATTATGATTAATTCCTCGTCCTGTTCGTTTACTTCGTTCTTCTCATTTAATAATTGTTCCCCTGTTATGCCGTCACCACCTGGGCTCTTGTTGTTCTTAAGACTTTTGATGATGTTCCTGATCTTTTCTCTTGCTGGTGGTTGTTCTTCGTTTTCATGGGATTCTATTATGATTAATTCCTCGTCCTGTTCGTTTACTTCGTTCTTCCCATTTAATAATTGTTCGAAATTCCTTCCAACGCGCTAGTATTTCTTCGTCTTCCGCTATTATTTGGCCAATTTTGTAACACGCTGTTTTGGGTTGGTTCCCTCTCTTATGTCTTTTTATTCCTTGGAACATATTTCTTATTTGCTTGTTATTGTGGTTTTCTTCCATCTCTTCTACCAATTTCTCATAGCGCTTCCTTTTTTTCTCCCTCATTAGCTTCTTTGTCTTCCTTCTTTGTCCTTCATATATGAAGGTCGTAATTAAATTTTGCAATTATGTATATCAGAAGTTTTCTTCAATCTCTTCTACCAATTTCTAATAGTGCTTCCTTTTTTCTCTCATTGGCTTCTTTGTCTTCCTTCTTTGTCCTTCATATATGAAGGACGTAATGAAATTTTGCAATTATGTATATCAGAAGTTTTCTTCAATCTCTTCTGCCAATTTCTCACAGTGCTTCCTATTTTTCTCTCTCATTAGCTTCTTTGTCTTCCTTCTTTGTCCTTCATATATGAAGCACGTAATTAAATTTTGCAATTATGTATATCAGAAGTTTTCTTCAATCAACCAATTTCTCATAGTGCTTCCTATTTTTCTCTCGCATTAGTTTCTTTGTCTTCCTTCTTTGTCCGTCATATATGAAGGACGTAATTAAATTTTGCAATTATGTATATCAGAAGTTTTCTGCAATCTCTTCTACAAATTTCTCAGAGTGCTTCCTTTTTTTCTCTCTCATTAGCTTCTTTGTCTTCCTTCTTTGTCCTTCATATATGAAGCACGTAATTAAATTTTGCAATTATGTATATCAGAAGTTTTCTTCAATCTCTTCTGCCAATTTCTCATAGTGCTTCCTTTTTTTCTCTCTCATTAGCTTATTTGTCTTCCTTCGTTGTCCTTCATATATGAAGGTCGTAATTTAATTTGGCAATTATGTATAACAGAAGTTTTCTTCAATCTCTTCTGCCAATTTCTCTATTTTTCTTTCTCATTAGCTTCATTGTCCTTCATATATGAAGGACGTAATTAAATTTTGCAATTATGTATATCAGAAGTTGACCACATACTAGAGTAACGATTATGTACTATGTTTAGCATCATATATAAACATTGAAATTTTCGACCCACTTTTTTAAATTTTGGACCACTGTGGCATAGGTTCTTCCCGTCTGTTGTAATAGGAGATACCTAATGGGTATTGAACATTGAAGAAATAAGGTATTGAAATATTTATCAATGAAATGTTTTTTATTTTTATTATTCGCGTATGGAAGACGTCATTGATTCGGGTCGTAGGTCACGGATGTTGCGCAACAGGTCCAGTATTCAGGAACCTCTGCGCTCCTCGGCGGCTGCTTCCGGTTGGAACTCTCCGCCGTAAATAGACCTCTCCAACCCCCACGTCGCTCACGGTTTTCGCGAGGGTCTTCGCGTTAAGGCTGGCGTGGGCGTCGCGGCTCTCTGCGTGGGCGCCCCCAAACCCTTCCGCCCTTCAGCGGCGTGCATTCGGGTCGATAGGCACAGCGTCCGGATTCGGGGCCCGGGGGGTTCCCCGATGGAGCGTGGGCGCTGCCCCCCACCCCCCAAACGGGATAGTGGGCGCCCACGCTCGCCGGCCATTCAAGCGGGACGCCCACGCTCCCGCTCCCGGTGACGTCACGGGAGAGCGCCGCGGCGCCTGAAGAGTATCCCCTCCGCGACCCCCCGAAATCGCGCGCGCGGATTTCGGTCGCCCCGGGTGACGGGAGGCGACGGCGACGGCGGCGCCAGTCGATCACCGCCCGCACAATCCGACGCACAGGTGGGCGCCGATTGGGTTTCCGGTTTCCGGACGTGGTTTGTAATTTTTTTCTCCTTCTGTTGCAGTGTGGTACCCTGAACGTGGCGGAGGATCACCATAAGCACCGCGCCGCTATGGACTCGCTGTTGAGCGGCGGCGATAAGAACCTTGACGCCCAGCAGAGGCTGGCCGTGTTGAGCTTCGAGCAGGTCCGCAGGTTGAACGACGTGATGGACGAGGTGGTCTGCATACACGGACGCGGCAACTTCCCCACCCTGGAGGTGCGGTTGAGGGACCTGGTGACGGTGGTGCGCGGTAAGCTGGAGGCGGAGGTCGCCGCCGGCGGGGCCGGCATGAAGGTGCGCGACATCAGGCTCAACGGCGGCGCCGCCTCCCACGTCCTCGCCACAGAGTCGCAGCCGTACAACGACTTGGATCTCATCTTCGGCGTGGAGTTCAGCAGCGGCAGGAACTACGATCGCGTCAAGTCAGCGGTGCTAGGCTCCCTATACGACCTGTTGCCCGACGGCGTTAGCCGTAAGCGCATATCCACGTGCAGCCTGAAGGAGGCGTACGTCAGCAAGATGGTGAAGGTGAACAACGACGGCGACCGTTGGTCGCTGATATCCCTGGGCAACTCCAGGGGGCACAAGAACGTGGAGCTCAAATTCGTGGACACCATGAGGCGGCAGTTCGAGTTCTCCGTGGACTCCTTCCAGATCGTGCTCGACTCGCTGCTGCTGTTCTACAACTGCAGCGAGCTGCCGATCAGCGAGAACTTCTACCCCACCGTCGTCGGCGAGTCCGTGTACGGCGACTTCCAGGAGGCGCTCTACCACCTGGCCAAGAAGCTGATCTCCACGCGGCACCCCGAGGAGATCCGCGGCGGCGGCCTCCTCAAGTACTGCAACTTGCTAGTCAAGAACTACCGGCCGGCGCGGCCCGACTGCATCAAGACCCTCCAGAGGTACATGTGCTCCAGGTTCTTCATCGACTTCCCCGACATCGGCCAGCAGCGCGCCAAGCTGGAGAACTACCTGTGGAACCACTTCGTCGGGCTCGAGGAGGAGGCGCTCAAACACCCGTACCTGATGCACCTGCGCGACGTCGTCGAGGAGTCGACCGTCTGCCTGATGGGGCACGAGAGGCGCCAGACGCTGACGCTGATCGACACCCTCGCCTGGGAGGTCCTCTGCCACGACCAGCAGCGGATGATGACGCAGCAGCCGCCGCCGCCGGGCACGCTGGTGTACGCCGCCAACGGCTACCTGTACCCAGTCATCCCGACCAGCTACAACTACCCGTGCACGTGCAACACCTGGATGCCGTGCTCGACGTGATGTGCGTGATGAGTGCGTGTCTCCCTCCCGTGCGCGTGTCGTGAATAAGGACCCCGACAACCCCGGGTCTACCCAGATCGTAGACCCGGCGGCTGCAGGACTCCCCCCATACTCTAGTTCACACATCGTATAAATATTCTATACATATTAAACTAATAATAAGAGGATTTAAAGATGGATTAAAAAAAAATGAACACTGACTGAGGTTCCTAAGGACGGGAACCAAACTCTCAACTCTCTCAACAACAAAAAAATCGTACTACAACATACAAGCATACAAACATAAACGTACTACGACTACAAACATTACTCCTCACTCCACTCAACTACGCTGTTTTGAAACCATTCCGAAAATATTTGTAACGAATTCGTTTACTCCATGAGGCTGAAAGATATATTATATAAAAAAAAAATATTGACGCATCATTGGTGTGTGGCTGTGAACACATTTATATATTGGGTTGTGTACGGAGGTTACGCGATTGGACGTGTTTGTAGATATAAAAAAAATGCAGCCTGAAACCCGCGCAAGCGCAAAATTCCGAAATTTAATACAAATTTAGTTTTTACACACACATTTTCCCCAACCAATACAGTTTTATTTATTCATTTTTTTACAGTCGAATTTTATTTTATTGCGCGGATTTCAGGCCGCCAGCCATCAATCAACAAAAAAACAAACAAATTGAAACATCAACAAAACACATGTACAAGTGATGCTTAGGTAATTAAAATTATGTCGCCCGATCGCAATAAGTATTAGTGTATTAATTGATTAAATTAAGCATTGTACATTTTTTAAATGAAGATATTTTCTGATATGTCTATGTAAGTGTCATTTAAATCTATTTTAGAAGCGGATTCGTATTTTTAGATACTTTGTAGGTAAGGTTACTTAAGGAAGACAAAACAAGAGACCGCGTGCAGAGCCGGACCGAGGGCACGGCCTAACAACACGCTCAGTGCGGCTCTGCACCGGCGCCGATGACCTCCATTAAATTGCCTATCGAGTACTTATGTCGCGAGGGTGACTGACTGAAAAATATTAAAAAATATACATATATACAAAATATATATATTACAAAAAAAAAATATGAACGACCCTGGGTCCTTAGGATTCCGCTATCATCCTTTACTTAATCTTATTGTAGATTATAAAGATAAAAATATATATCTATTTTGATTGATTATAATATTATGTATGTTACAAGGGCTTTATTGTATATTTTTATTGTTCCATTAGCCCGTATATGAGATATAAAGAAATGTTATAAAACTCAATAAAAATGATAAATAAAACTTGTAAACATTTTCAAAGCGAAAATCTTCTCTCATTCTTCACACACACACCTCAAATCAGCCTAATCCCTATTGTGCAAAAGTTATAAAAAAACTCAATAAAAACGATAAATAAAACTTTTAAGCATTTTCAAAGCGAAAATCTTCTCTAATTCTTCACAAACACACCTCCAATCAGCCTAATCCCTATTGTGCAAATGTTATAAAAAACTCAATAAAAATGATAAAATAAAACTTGTATAGTGTTTTCACTGTAAATTGAAAATGCACCTGCAATGAGAGTTTATTACGGTCAAGGGTTCTCCATTGTATGGCGTGCTGCGAAGAGGCTCTGGACTCTGTTCTCTTCCCATTACCCGTCATAAAATTCCGTTCGCACAATGGACCGCAATAAACACCCTTCGTAGGTAGATTTTCAATTTCAAGTACAACATTTTCAAAGCGAAAATCGTCTCTCATTCTTTCTTCACACGCACCTCCAATCAGGCTGTTCCCGATTGTGCAAACGAAAACCTCTACGGACCATAACCCCAGAGGCCAGCATTGATGAGCTGCGAAACCATTGCATCACGACCAATCGAACATAACAATCGGACGGCTTTCGTCTGCAAATAGAAAGTCCGCTGGCCGCTCTCGATTGCCTTTGTTGTGATTCTAAAGTTGCAATTAACATTTTATTTTTCAACAGATCAAGATGGAACGAGTGGCGTAATCGCTCATCTAGCCGCGCTCTTTGGTAATCATTGCATACACGCTCGAATCAATTAAGAGTCCATCCGTGTTACATTCTGACTGCACACGATTTAATATCTACAATCAAAGATCTACAAAGCACACAAAGGAGGCCACTTTTAAGTTTGATTAAAAAAAAAAAGAAAAAAATAATAAACCACGTTGCATTTTTAAGTACCAAATGTAGCTTGACACAAAATAAGCAGATTATTGTGTCCGTTTTTTTTCCACATCGCAAATTTTTTACAGTCACAATGTTTAAGAAATAAATTCCTCAATGGAATAAAAGCAATGATAAACAAGAAACTGTTTCAATTGTATTTTGAAGGACCGTTTGGTGACAGCAGTGACTACGTCAACAGGTAAGCGCTTATAGCATCTTAGACCCATGCAGTCGGTGGACTTACTCTCTAATGTAATTCTAAATATGTTCGATGAAATTTGACAAAATTTCAATATTAAATAAGGGAGAAAATCAAACACTTAACTTTCTGCTTTGACAAGTATGGGGTAGCTATTACTGAAATTTCTGAAAATTGATTATTTGCAAATTTGATATTAGATTCGTGTACAGTACACCTGAAACTAATTCTGCTGATAATTTGACAAAGTTTGAGTATTAAATAATGGAGAAACTCAAACACTTAACTTTCTGCATTGACAAGTATGGGTTAGCTATTGCTAAAATTACTGTCAATTTATTATTTGCAAATTTGATATAAGATTTGTATACAGTATACCTGAAACTAATTCTCCTGAAAATTTGACAATGTTTCAGTATTGAATAAGGGAGAAAATCAAACGCTTAACTTTCTGCATTGACAAGTATGAGTTAGCTACTACTGAAATTTCTGAAAATTTATTATTTGAAAACTTGATATTAGATTCGTGTACAGTACACATGAAACTACTTCTCCTGAAAATTTGACAAAGTTTCAGTATTAAATAAGTGAGAAAATTAAACACTTAACTTTCTGCATTGACAATAATGGGTTAGCTATTACTACAATTTCAGAAAATTTATTATTTGCAAATTTGATATTAGATTCGTATCAACTTCACCTAAAACTAATTCTCTTGAAAATTTGACAAAGTTTCAGTATTAAATAAGGGAGAAAAACAAACACTTAACTTTCTGCATTGACAAGTATTGGTTAGCTATTACTGAAATTTTTTAAATTTATTAATTGCAAATTTGATATTAGATTCGTATGAACTTCACCTGAAACTAATTCTCCTGAAAATTTGACAAAGTTTCAGTAATAAATAAGGGAGAAAATCAAACATATAACTTTCTGCATTGACAAGTATGGGTTAGCTATTACTGAAATTTCTGAAAATTTATTATTTGCAAATTTGCTCTTAAATTCGCATACAGTACACCTGAAACTAATTCTCATGAAAATTTGACAAAGTTTCAGTATTGAATAAGGGAGAAAATCAAACACTTAACTTTCTGCATTGACAAATATGGGTTAGCTATTGCTGAAATTTATGTCAATTTATTATTTGAAAATTTGATATTAGATTTACGTACAGTATATCGGAAACTAATTCTCCTGAAAATTTGACAAGGATTCAATATAAAATAACGGAGAAAATCAAACGCGTAACTTTCTGCATTGACAAGTATGGGTTAGCTATTACTGAAATGTCTGAAAATTTATTATTTGAAAATTTGTTATTAGATTCGTATATAGTGCACATAAAACTAATTCTCCTGAAAATTTGACAAAGTTTAAGTATTAAATAAGGGAGAAAATCAAACACTTAACTTTCTACATTCTCAAGTATTGATTAGCTATTACTGAAATTTCTGAAAGTTTATTATTTGCAAATTTGATATTAGATTCGTATACAGTACACCTAAAACTAATTCTCCTGAAAATTTCACTACGTTTCAGTATTAAATAAGGGAGAAATCAAGTACTTTACTTTCTGTATTGACAAATATGGGTTAGCTATTACAGAAATTTCTGAAAATTTATTATTTGAAAACTTGATATTAGATTCGTGTACAGTACACATGAAACTAATTCTCCGGAAAATTTCACAAATTTTCAGTATTAAATAAGGGAGAAAATCAAACTCTTAACTTTGTGCATTGTCAAGTATGGATTAGCTATTACTGAAATTTCTGAAAGTTTATTATTTACAAATTTGATTGTTGATTTGTATAGAGTATACCTGAAACTAATTCTCCTGAAAATTTGACAAAGTTTCAGTATTAAATCACGGAGAAAATCAAACACTTAACTTTCTGCATTCATAAGTACGGGTTAGCTATTACTGAAATTTCTGAAAATTTATTATTTGCAAATTTGATATTAGATTCGTATACAGTACACCTGAAACTAATTCTCCTGAAAATTTGACAAAGTTTTAATATTAAATAAGGGAGAAAATCAAACACTTAACTTTCTGCATTGACATGAATGGGTTAGCTATTACTGAAATTTCTGAAAATTTATTATTTGCAAATTTGCTATTAGATTCGTATACAGTACACCTGAAACTAATTCTTCTGAAAATTTGACAAAATTTCAGTATTAAATAATGGAGAAAATCAAACACTTAACTTTCTGCATTAACACGTATGGGTTAGCTATTACTGAAATTTGAGAAAATTTATTATTTAAAAATTTGATATTAGATTCGTATACAGTACACCTAACACTTATTCTCCTGAAAATTTGTCAAAGGTTCAGTAATTAATAAGTGAGAAAATAAAACACTTAACTTTCTGCATTGACAAGTATGGGTTAGCTATTACTGAAATTTCTGAAAGGTTATTATTTGCAAATTTGATATTAGATTCGTGTACAGTACATCTGAAACTAATTATCCTGAAAATTTGACAAAGTTTCAGTATTAAATAAGGGAGAAAATCAAACACTTAACTTTCTGCATTGACAAGTATGGGTTAGCTATTACTGAAATTTCTGAAAATTTATTATTTGCAAATTTGATATTAGTTTTGTATACTATATACCTGAAACTAATTCTTCTGAAAATTTGACAAAGTTTCAGTATTAAATAATGGAGATAATCAAACACGTAACTTTCTGCATTGACAATAATGGGTTAGCCATTACTGAAATTTCTGAAAATATATTATTTGCAAATTTGATATTAGAATTGAATATAGTACACCTGAAACTAATTCTTCTGAAAATTTAACAAAGTTTCAGTATTAAATAATAGAGAAACTCAAACACTTAACTTTCTGCATTAACAAGTATGGGTTAGCTGATACTGAAATTTCTGATAGTTTATTATTTGCAAATTTGATTTTAGATTCGTGTACAGTACACCTGAAACTAATTCTCCTAAAAATTTGACAAAATGTCAGTATTTAATAAGGGAGAAATCAAACAATTAACTTTCTGCATTGACAAGTGTGGGTTAGCTATTACTGAAATTTTTGAAAATTTATTATTTGCAAATTTGATATTAGATTTGTATACAGTACACATGAAACTAATTCTCCTAAAAATTTGACAAAGTGTCAGTATTAAATAAGGGAGAAAATCAAACACTTAACTTTCTGCATTGACAAGTATGGGTTAGCTATTACTGAAATTTCTGAAAATTTATTATTTGCAAATTTGATATTAGTTTTGTATACTATATACCTGAAACTAATTCTTCTGAAAATTTGACAAAGTTTCAGTATTAAATAATGGAGATAATCAAACACGTAACTTTCTGCATTGACAATAATGGGTTAGCCATTACTGAAATTTCTGAAAATATATTATTTGCAAATTTGATATTAGAATTGAATATAGTACACCTGAAACTAATTCTTCTGAAAATTTAACAAAGTTTCAGTATTAAATAATAGAGAAACTCAAACACTTAACTTTCTGCATTAACAAGTATGGGTTAGCTGATACTGAAATTTCTGATAGTTTATTATTTGCAAATTTGATTTTAGATTCGTGTACAGTACACCTGAAACTAATTCTCCTAAAAATTTGACAAAATGTCAGTATTTAATAAGGGAGAAATCAAACAATTAACTTTCTGCATTGACAAGTGTGGGTTAGCTATTACTGAAATTTTTGAAAATTTATTATTTGCAAATTTGATATTAGATTTGTATACAGTACACATGAAACTAATTCTCCTAAAAATTTGACAAAGTGTCAGTATTAAATAAGGGAGAAAATCAAACACTTAACTTTCTGCATTGACAAGTATGGGTTAGCTATTACTGAAATTTCTGAAAATTTATTATTTGCAAATTTGATATTAGTTTTGTATACTATATACCTGAAACTAATTCTTCTGAAAATTTGACAAAGTTTCAGTATTAAATAATGGAGATAATCAAACACGTAACTTTCTGCATTGACAATAATGGGTTAGCCATTACTGAAATTTCTGAAAATATATTATTTGCAAATTTGATATTAGAATTGAATATAGTACACCTGAAACTAATTCTTCTGAAAATTTAACAAAGTTTCAGTATTAAATAATAGAGAAACTCAAACACTTAACTTTCTGCATTAACAAGTATGGGTTAGCTGATACTGAAATTTCTGATAGTTTATTATTTGCAAATTTGATATTATACACGTATACAGTACACCTGAAACTAATTTTCCTGAAAATTTGACAAGGTTTCGGTATTAAATAAGGGAGAAAATCAAACACTCAACTTTCCGCATTGACAATAATGGGTTAGCTATTACTGAAATTTCTGAAAATATATTATTTGCAAATTTGCTATTAGATTCGTATACAGTACACCTGAAACTAACTCTCCTGAAAATTTGACAAAGTTTCAGTATTAATTAAGCGAGAAAATCAAACACTTAACTTTCTGCATTGACAATAATGGGTTAGCTATTACTGAAAATTCTGAAAATTTATTATTTGCAAATTAGCTATTAGATTCGTGTACAGTACACCTGAAACTAATTCTCATGAAAATTTGACAAAGTTTCAGTATTTAATAAGGGAGAAAATCAAACACTTAGCTTTCTGCATTGACAAGTATGGGTTAGCTTTTACCGAAATTTCTGAAAACTTATTATTTGCAAATTTGATATTAGATTCGTGTGCAGTACACCTGAAACTAATTCTCCTGAATATTTGACAAAGTATCAGTATTAAATAAGGCAGAAAATCAAACTCTTAACTTTTTGCATAGTCAAGTATATGTTAGCTATTACTGAAATTTATGCAAATTTATTATTTGAAAATTTGATTTTAGATGCGTATACAGTACACCTGAAACTAATTCTCCTGAAAATTTGATAAAGTTTCAGTATTAAATAAGGGAGAATATCAAACACATAACTTTCTGCATTGACAAGTATGGGTTAGCTTTTGCTGAAATTTCTGAAAAGTTATTATTTGAAAATTTGATAATAGATTCGTATAATACTGAAACTAATTCTCCTGAAATTTTGACAAAGTTTCAGTATTAAATAAGGGAGAAATTCTAACACTTAACTTTCTGGATTGACAATAATGGATTGGCCATTACTGAAATTTCTGAACATTTATTATTTGAAAATTTGATATTAGATTCGTGCATAGTACACCTGAAACGAATTCTCCTGAAAATTTGACAAAGTTTCAGAATTAAATAAGGGAGAATATCAAACACGTAACTTTCTGCATTGACAAGTATGGGTTAGCTATTACTGAAATTTCTGAAAATATATTATTCGAAAAATTGCTATTAGATTCGTGTACAGTACACCTGAAACTATGTCTCCTTAAAATTTGATAAAGTTGCAGTATTAAATAAGGGAGAAAATCAAACACTTAAGTTTCTGCATTGACAAGTATGGGTTAGCTATTGCTGAAATTTCTGAAAATTTATTATTAGCAAATTTGATATTAAATTCGTATACAGTACACCTGAAACTAATTTTCCTAAAAATTTGACAAAGTGTCAGTATTTAATAAGGGAGATATCAAACACTTAACTTTCTGCATTGACAAGTATGGGTTAGCTTTTACAGAATTTTCTGAAAATTTGTTATTTGCAAATTTAAGATTAGATTCGTGTACAGTACACCTGAAACTAATTCTCGTGAAAATTTGACAAAGTTTCAGTATTAAATAAGGGAGAAAATCAAACACTTAACTTTGTGCTTTGAGAATAATGGGTTAGGTATTACTGAAATTTCTGAAAATTTATTATTTGCAAATTTGATACTATATTCGTATACAGTACACCTGAAACTAGTTCTCCTGAATATTTGACAAAGTTTCGGTATTAAATAAGGGAGAAAATCAAACACGTAACTTTCTGCATTGACAAGTATCGGTTAGCTATTACTGAAATTTCTGAAAGTTTATTATTTGCAAATTTGATATTAGATTCGTATGAACTTCACCTTAAACTAATTCTACTGAAAATTGGATGAAGTTTTAGTATTAAATAAGGGAGAAAGCCAAACACTTAACTTTCTGCATTGGCAAGTATGGGTAAGCTATTACTGAAATTTCAGAAAATTTATTATTTGAAAATTTGATATTAGATTCGTGTACAATACACCTGAAACTAATTCTCCTGAAAATTTGACAAAGTTTCAGTATTTAATAAGGGAGAAAATCAAACACGTAACTTTCTGCATTGACAAGTATGGGTTAGCTATTACTGAAATTTCTGAAAATTTATTATTTGCAAATTTCATTCAATATTCCATGAATTATGAGAAAATTGCATAAACTAGAAAATTTGATTGCGCCATTGGTTTCACCTTCATTAACCATTTACATCCCTCGCAAATGCCGTACGACTTGCCTGAGCGTGATACAATCAATGTATAATCAATCCCTTTGTAACACACGCCTGGTAACAATACCCCGCGACTTACAATTGCCGCGAACTCAATTATCGCGCGTTTCGTTATTACCATTTATTACCGCCGTCTCCGTGTGCCCCATTAAAGCCTCCCCCGTGCTGAACCCCAACTGCGCGCAATTTGAACCCCTGACATTTAAAGGACGCGGCTCGATAGGAGCGTATCCGGGCAAAGCTGCAGCGCAACCCTTCGCTCACTTGCATGTGTGTCCACCCACATGCCTAATACATGCATGTATGACATACATACATATGTATAATTCGAGGCACCCAGGCGGGAGCGTCTCGGGCGTCAATTTAAAGCGCAATTTCCTGAGCGTGTCCCGTATAGACATCAATCGTCGGTAATTGCGATTCGGATTCTGCAGTCCTGAGCACGTCCTGGATGTCGGCAGGAATGGGGGATGTTCTATTTGGGTACAGCGTAAACCAAAGGGCGGAATCCTGGATCGTTGGACTTGTGGAATGTGCACCAGGTTTTAGTGAAAATCTTGCAAACATTAAAATTCTAATTTTAGATAACACCTCAGAAAGTTCTTGTATTTTTTGCGTGTGAAAAAGAAGAGATAAAATGTTTGATGCTACGAAAATCAAAATTTTTGCCCAACAAAAAATCTACTCTCAGCACCAAGCCAAAGATCATATTCCTGGACGTCCAAACATATTCCCAATGTTATTATCTTAACCCAGACGTTTCGCAACAAGTCCCGTCTAAAACCTCCTCGCTGATAAGAGACGCTGCCAAACGGCGTCTCCGTTTAGAGACCAGAAGCACGAAAAACCGAGACGCCGGGCAATTGACACGACATAGCACAGAGCCCCGAGCTTGGAACTGTACTCTCTCGTCTATTTTTAGCCAGGCCGTGGAATGTTCGCGCTCAAGGACGAAATATGTGTAACGCTCCGATAATTAATTAGTTTTTTATTTATACATATCCATTTACAACGCTGCCCGGCTCCTTAAAGATCCGCAACGAGAGCCGCCGATTGGAAAACCTAGATTTTGCAACGGCATTTGATCGCGACCAGAACCCTCGCAGATGACATTGAGAGAGAAAACGAGAGTGGATTATACTTCTGCGATTAAACCACGAGCAGCTGATTCTGATTATTTCAGTTTAGGTACAGCGTTTCTGATTATTAAGAATTAAGAAGTTTTTTTGTTATAAAGTCCTGTGCTTTTTGACTGGTATCCTTGCAGCATAGAGTCAGCTTCGGTGTTCTAAAGCTGAATGTATGCTGCAAGGATACCAGTCAAAAATCAGGAATTTATAAAAAAACTTCTTAAATGTTTTACTCTTCTCAAATCAGCATAAAGTCAGCTTCGGTGTTCTAAAGCTGACTGTATGCTGCAAGGATACCAGTCAAAAATCAGGAATTTATAACAAAAACAATTCTTTAAATTTTTTACCTCTTCTCACATCAGCATAAAGTCAGCTTCGGTGTTCTAAAGCTGACTGCATGCTGCAAGGATACCAGTAAAAATCAGGAATTTATAACAAAAACAACTTCTTATTTTTTTTATCTCTTCTCACATCAGCATAAAGTCAGCTTCGGTGTTCTAACGCTGACTGCATGCTGCAAGGATACCAGTAAAAATCAGGAATTTATAACAAAAACAGCGTCTTAAATTTTATACCTCTTCTCACATCAGCATAAAGTCAGCTTCGGTGTTCTAAATCTGACTGTATGCTGTAAGGATACCAGTCAAAAATCAGGAATTTATAAAAAAACTTCTTAAATGCTTTACTCTTCTCAAATCAGCATAAAGTCAGCTTCGGTGTTCTAAAGCTGACTGTATGCTGCAAGGATACCAGTCAAAAATCAGGAATTTATAACAAAAACAACTCCTTAAATTTTTTACCTCTTCTCAAATCAGCATAAATTCAGCTTCGGTGTTCTACAGCTGACTGTATGCTGCAAGGATACGAGTCAAAATTCAGGAATTCATAACAAAAACAGCTCCTTAAATTTTTTACCTCTTCTCTAGTCAGTATAAAGTCAGCTTCGGTGTTCTGAAGCTATATAAATAATGTTGCAAGGATACCAGTCAAAAATCAGGAATTTATAAAAAAAAAACTTCTTAAACTTTTACCTCTTCTAAATTTTTTTGCCCTTGATCAAAATATGCAATCAGAATCTTAACCACGTGTCCGTTTATTAATTAATTTGTGTTCTCGTGGAAAGTTGGCAATTCCTGGGCTCTAGTTTCTCCGCTATGCAATTTTTGCAGGAGCGCAAGAAACCGCAGGCCTGCGACCGCAACAAAGCGGCACTTTTTGCCCGCCGATTTCTACCCAGGTTTGTTAGGTAACGCGCCTCTCAATTTAGCAATCTCTCCCAAAAGTTGAAGACGAATGTCGCGGTTGCGCAAGAGCGGAGATTACTTTAATGAATCGCGCAAAAAAAATCGCTCGCAAATTGGTTGCATCAGTTTGGACCTGCAAGTCATGGAGAAATACGCTAATAATGCTAAAGTAGAAAACTGAAAGGTTCCAATTTTAATTAATGAGAGAACTAATAGATGGATAATTCGTAAATCATTTAAAATAATTGGATGTAAAAGAAATATGCAATACGTTGATACTTAAGAAATCAAACAGAAGAATCAGGCAGCTTGTAGTGGATAAATAAAATAATAAAGTTTAATTTTTTTTTTTAAATGCTTTACGTGACTTAGTAAAATCATTACATCTAGTCAACTATGGAGAGACATATTGCTAGGGATCTTGTCAATTAGTATGACATTTGACATTTCGACTGACCTTTGCGAAATGGCGTACAAAGCAGATATTCAAAAGTCCATCTACAACTTATTTGGACAGCTACCGAAATGAAATATAGTGAACATTTTTCGTGGGCAAAATATTTCGAAACGCACTGTATATTGGATAATTCAGGAATGTGAAGAGGGAATTCCATGTGTAAACCTACCAAAAAAAGGACGACCTCAGAAGTTAACAGATTTATTGATAAGGGTAGCTTGATTAACTAGTATCTGTAACTAAGTACTACTAACTGTTGTTACATAAGTTTTGTTTTTTTTTAAATGCTTTACGTGGCATAGTAAAACAATTACATCTAGTAAACTATAGTGAGACATATTGCTGGAGATCTGGTCAATTAGTGTATTTTTGGATATTGTGTTTTTGGATTTTGGACGGTTAGTCGCCAAGATCTGTTATATTTTTAACAACTTTCTAAATGGGTAAAATTTCCGATTGAAACATTAAAATCTATAAAATTCAAAGCTTCAGCTGTGAAAATCTGTCAATTTTTCAATAGATACTGCCACAATCTGTTAAATTTTGTCAATTTTTGATATCCCAGTTTTTAAATGTAAACAACTATCATATTTTTAAATGCAACAGTTCACATATGTCACATTCTCAATTAAAACTGTCGAAATCTGTCAAATTTTCAATTGCAACTGTCAAAATATGTCAAATTCTTAGCGTCAGCTGTGAAAACCTGTCAATTTTTTAATAGATACGGCCAAAACTTCTATATGGGTAAAATTTCCGATTGAAACATTCAAATCTATAAAATTCAAAGCTTCAGCTGTGAAAACCTGTCTATTTCTCAATAGATACATTTTGTCAATTTTTGATATCCCAGCTTTAAAATGTAAACAACTAACTATAAAATGTTCAACTCCAACTGTCAAAATTTGTTATATTGTCACACTCAACTTTCCAAATTAAATAAAAAATTGGTACTGTCGAAATATGACAATTTTTTTAATGATATGGTACAGTCGAAAACTGTCAAATTTACAGTCAAACTGTAACTGTCCGAATCTATCTGTTTCTGTATTGATCTTTGACGTTCAATCAACATGTATGATGTGGCTTCATGAAAAAATGTATTCTATTCAATTCTATTCTATTCCAATAAATCTACTAAATTGCTAGATTTATTGGGGAAATTCTTTTCGTTTATAACACAACAGATAAATCTAAAAGTTTCGAAGTTTCGAATACTTGCAACTGAATATGACAATATGAAATTTAGAAAATGTAAAATTTGTGAATTTGGACATTGACAATTAAAAATTCAAATGATTTGAATTGAAGTTGGTAGATTTATTGGGGAAATTCTTTTTGATTATAAGTCGAAGTCGAATTTTCGAATATAGTATATTTTGGTGTGTTCCAATTGGACATTTAGATAGTTTCATTTGAAAATCAGACAGACTTTTACAATTTTTTTTAGGTATTAATGTACAATTAAAAATTCAAATGATTTGAATTTAAGTTGGTAGAGTTATTGAGGAAATTCTCTTCGATTATAAGCATAGTATATTTTGGTGGGTTCCAATTGGAAATTTAGATAGTTTCATTTGAAAATCGGACAGACTTTTACATTTTTACATGAATACCTAAAAAAAATTGACAGATTTTCATAGATTCGATCAGTTACGTTGGATAATTTGGCAGATTTCGACAGTTATAGTTACAACTGTGACAGTCTTGGACCACATCATTGAAAAAACTACCACATTTTGACAGTATCAATTAATATTTTTACAAATTTGGCAGATTTAGACGGTAATAGTTACAACTGTGACAGTTTTGGACTACATCATTGAAACAATTATCATATTTTGACAGTATCAATTAATATTTTTACAAATTTGAAGAGTATCGTATGACAATATGCAAATTTCGACAATGGAGTTAAACATGTTATAGATTTTCGCAACTTGTGATAAAGATTTCATAGATCTCAACAACTTCAGTTGAAATATGACCATTTTTACAGTTTAAATTAAAAATTTGTTTATTTTGACAATTGCAGTTAAATATTTGTTTGTTTTTGACACTTATAGATAAAAAATGTTTGTTTTTAACAGTGTAAAATAAAAACACGACAGATTTGAAAATAGAATTAAAAGTTGAGAAGTTTCGAAAACTTGCAACTGAATATGACCATAAAAAATTAAAAAATATAAAATTTGTGAATTTCGACATTGACAATTAAAAATTCAAATGATTTGCATTGAAGTTGGTAGATTTATTGGGAAAATTCTTTTCGAGTATAAGCATAGTATATTTTGGTGTGTTCCAATTGGAAATTTAGATAGTTTCATTTGAAATCAGACAGACTTTAACATTTATACATTAATACCTAAAAAAAATTGACAGATTTTCATAGATCAGTTACAGTTGGAAAATTTAACAGATTTCGACAGTTGGTATTACAACTGTGACAGTTTTAGACATCATCATTGAAAAAATTATTATATTTTCACAGTATCAATTAATATTTTTACAAATTTGGAGACTTGAGTATGACAATATGCAAATTTCGAGAATGGAGTAAAACATTTTATAGATTTTCGCAACTAGTGATAAAGATTTCATAGATCTCAACAACTTTAGTTGAAAATGTGACAATTTTTACTATTGCAATTAAAAAATTGTTTATTTTGACAATTGCAGTTAAAAATTTGTTTGTTTTTGACACTTATAGCTAAAAAATGTTTGTTTTTAACAGTGTAAAATAAAAACACGACAGATTTGAAAATAGAATTAAAAGTTGAGAAGTTTCGAAAACTTGCAACTGAATATGACCATAAAAAATTAAAAAATATAAAATTTGTGAATTTCGACATTGACAATTAAAAATTCAAATGATTTGCATTGAAGTTGGTTGATTTATTGGGGAAATTCTTTTCGATTATAAGCATAGTATCTTTTGGTGTAAATTGGAAATTTAGATAGTTTCGTTTGAAAATCAAACACTTTTACATTTTTACATTAATACCTAAAAAAAATTGGCAGATTTCGACAGTTATAGTTACAACTGTGACAGTCTTGGACCACATCATTCAAATAATTACCATATTTTGACAGTATCAATTAATATTTTTACAAATTTGGAGAATACCGTATGACAATATGCAAATTTCGACAATGGAGTTAAACATTTTATAGATTTTCGCAACTTGTGATAAAGATTTCATAGATCTCAACAACTTTAGTTGAAAATATGACAATTTTTACAGTTGCAATTAAAAATTTGTTTATTTTGACTATTGCAGTTAAAAATTTGTTTGTTTTTGACACTTATAGTTAAAAAAAGTTTGTTTTTGACAGTGTAAAATAAAAACACGACAAATTTTAACAGATTAAACTAAAAGTTGAGAATTTTCGAACACTTGCAACATATGACAATATGAAATTTAAAAAATGCAAAATTTGTGAATTTGGACATTGACAATTAAAAATTCAAATGATTTGAATTGAAGTTGGTAGATTTATTGGGGAAATTATTTTCGAGTATAAGCATAGTACATTTTGGTGTATTCCAATTGGAAATTTAGATAGTTTCATTTGAAAATCAGACAGACTTTTGCATTTTTACAATAATACCTAAAAAAAATTGACAGGTTTTCATAAATTCGATCAGTTACAGTTGGAGCATTTGGCAGTTTTCGACAGTTATAGCTACAACTGCGACAGTCTTGGACCACAACATTGAAAAATTATCATATTTTGAAAGTATTAATTAATATTTTTACAAATTTGGAAAATTGAGTATGACAATATGCAAATTTTGACAGTTGGAGTTAAACATTTTATAAATTTTTGCAACTTGTGATAGAAATATCATAGATCTTAACAACTTTAGTTGGAAATATGACGAATTTTACAGTTGCAGTTAAAAATTTGTTTATTTTAACAATTGCAGTTAACCATTTGTTTGTTTTTGACACTTATAGTTAAAAAAATGTTTGTTTTTGACAGTGTAAAATAAAAACACGGCAGATTTGGACAGATGAAATTAAAAGGTGAGAAGTTTCGAACACTTGCAACTGAATATGACAATATGAAATTTAAAAAATGTAAATTTTGTGAATTTTGACATTCACAATTAAAAATTCAAATGATTTGAATTGAATTTGGTAGATTTATTGGGGAAATTCTTTTCGATTATAAGCATAATATATTTTGGTGTGCTCAAATTGAAAATTTAGATAGTTTCATTTGACAACACAACTTTTACATTTTTACATTAATACCTAAAAAAAGAGAGATTTTCATCGATTCAATCAGTTACAGTTGGATAATTTGGCAGATTTCGACAGATATATATATATACAACTGTGACAGTCTTGGACCACATCATTGAAAAAAATTATCATATTTTTACAGTATTAATTAATATTTTTACAAATTTGGAGAGTTGAGTATGACAATATGCAAATTTCGACAGTTTGAGTTAAACATTTTATAGATTTTCGTAACCAGTGATAAAGATTTCATAGATTTCAACAACTTTAGTTGAAAATATGACGATTTTTACAGTTGCAATTAAAAATTTGTTAATTTTGACAATTGCAGCAAGAAATTTGTTTGTTTTTGACACTTATAGTTAAAAAATGTTTGTTTTTGACAGTGTAAAATAAAAACACGACAGATTGGAACAGATGAAATTAAAAGTTGTGAAGTTTCAAAAACTTGCTACTGAATATGACAATATGAAATTTAAAAAATATTAAATTTGTGAATTTGGAAATTGACAACTAAAAAATCAAATGATTTGAATTGAAGTTGGTAGATTTATTGGGGAAATTCTTTTCGATTATAAGCATAGTATATTTTGGTCTGTTCCAATTGGAAATTTAGATAGTTTCATTTGAAAATCAGACAGACTTTTATTGTTATTGATGAACGTGAAAATTTGTTGCTTTGCTATTTGATGATTGCCCACATATACTGCTTTGTCATCACGCCTAATATTTCTGTTCCAAGCCTTATATGGTCCACATCTGCTGTTATATACAATTACAATTGCAATGACGAATAATTCTCTTTTCATATCTCATACCATTACTTCTCCATTTGAATCAGGTTGAGCAAAATTGATTCATTAATTGTTTATTTGTAAGTACTCCAACTGCTTTAAATTTAATTTAAATTTGAATTTTAAACGGGCGGTAATTTGCCCGTAATGAAGTTATGGAATTATAAATGAATAATAATAATATGTTTATTCATGCTATTACAAAAGATGTGTGCATAAGTCAGTGCATGCAGTAAGCTGCATCTGCAAATGTTGTTCAAATCGATTCTTTATTTTATCAATACGGAATATTTGTTACTTTGCTATTCGTCTGCTGCTGCTATATCTAATTACGTTTCATATAATTCCTTAATGTTCAATAATCCGCTTTCCATGTCTTCCACTATTATTTCCGCTTCGTGCATCCTGTTCAAGAAAATGCCTTGTACCAATGACCTCGAAAAACACTTTTCACTCTTACTTTTCCGTTTTCACTGGCCCATTTGGGTTGAGACGTGCGTCACGCGTCACTTTGGACGGAGACTTCCGTCTGTGAAGAATCTTCGCTTTCGCCTCGTCATGTCATACTCCAAATTCGGATAATCCACGCACAACAATGCCCAGAGGTGCGAGCTGCGAGCTTCTATCGACCCGCAGATTATTTTTACTTTTCGGTCGCTATTTTCGTCAATCCGTCGGACGCAAATCGTGCGAGAAATCGTACTAAACAGCGAGTAAAAATTTGAATATTTTTATAGGGGTGTGGAGATTCGATCTTTCAATTGAGCTTCGAATATTAGTGTACAAATATAGCAAAATGCATTAAATAAATTTTAAGAAATTTCCGTGAGAAAGTTATATTCCTTTTTTTTATTTTTTATTTTTAACTTTAGTTGGCTCGATTAGGGTGACAGTATTCTTGGCCAATGTAAGAAGTCACTAGACTTTTACGCCTACTACACCAAAATGTTCGAAATGTATTTTTTCGAAAGAGGATAAAGAAATCGACAGATGGAAAGAGCACGTCCAAGAGCTTCTGTCTGGAAAAGAGACAACCAACGAAGGAAATGAAAACGAAGAGGAACAAGAAAATAGTAACAAAACAGAAGAAGAAGAGGGATCTATAACAGAAGAAGAGTTAGAAAACGCACAGAAATTAAAGAACGGAAAAGCCCCAGGTCACGACAAAATCAAATCTGAACAGCTGAAATACATAAGAAAGGATGTGAAACAACTACTACTACAGTTAACAAATAGAATATGGGAAACAAGAAAAATACCAGCAGACTGGCAAAAAGCAGTGATCTTCCTAATACATAAAAAAGGAGAGTAGAAATTTCAACAACTTTAGGGGAATATCCTTGCTGTGCACAGCGGCAAATCTATATGAATCAATACTAGAGAACAAACTAAGAAAGGAAATTGAAAAAAATAATGGAAAACTCACAAAGTGGATTCATGAAAGGTTATTCAACACAAGACCATATCTTCACAATTGAAAAGATCAACAAGAAGCTGGAAAAAGGCTACAAATTGAAAGGAATAGAAAAACTTCGTAGACAACATAAAACATAAATTAGGGGTGGCATTAATCTCGGCACCCGAAGGGTCATAGGAGATGTAAATTGATTATATATAAATACATTTTATTATTCATTGCAGTTATAAAATTCTAGAATTAATATCATGAATAGATGTAAAAGTAGATCAGGACCGCATAAAATTTACAACATTCCGATGTGGCCCTTCTGCCAAAAAAATCAGCAAAGTAGATAAGCAAAGAGAGTTCTGGCTCAAACGATGTCCACCACCATATTTGTTGTTCTTGTTGCTGGCGTTAGTGGTCAGTGTGTCTCTCACATTTTATAAAGCGTCTCTTAACACATCTCTCAGCGAGTCTGTCACACTTTAAAAGTGTCTTTCATTACTTAGATAAACATTTGCATTGTATCTCTCAACATATAAAAACTCTCATTATGTAGATTAGTAGTTTGGTTAGTATTGAAAAGTTTGAAGTGGTTCACTACCGACAATAGCCATCTCGGGAACTTATGAAAAGTTTTTCGTCGTTTGAGCCAGAATCTCTTGGCTTATCTACTCGGCAATAATTTTTTTTTTCTCAAGAAATGCGCCGTTGATTTTGGAAGTGGGGCAAGTCCTTTTATTTTAATTCAGATAAGTCCAGAAATACACAAGGAATGTTGTCACCTCTATATTTCTGGACTTTTCTTAATTTAAAAAAAAATGGACTACCCAAATGTCAAAATCAACGGCTAAAATGTATTCTATGACAATTTTCTCACTACGTTATATATCAGCACTTTTATGAAAATCTAAAATACTTCTTCCTATCTGTGATTAGAAACTGTGATCATGCTATGAAAGAAACCCAACTTGCAACAATTGCACGATAATAAATTAGAATTACTTTATTGCCGATTTCTATTACTTTACAGATGATTTTGAAAACAAAATCAGCATCAATTTTTCCTAAAAGAAGACGTTCCTGAAGACGTTTTCTATGTTATGGTTATTTTTATCATCTTGCAAAATATTCATAAAATCTTTCGGTTCTTATCATTGTTCATTAAATTGAGATGTTCTCCAATAAGTATTTTTCAATAAACTATTTGATTTAGTTTGGCATTAATATGCGATAATTTTCTAATAACTCGTTGCCATTCTGAAAGATTTTTGAGTCTTTGCATTAATTTTCATTGACAATTTTCGTAAAAATCGTTTCAGTTCAGAAAAATTAGACAAAAGAGATTGTTTTTCTATTAAATATGAAGCTATACTAAAATTGTTTAAATTTTCAAAATTCTGAAAATTGCCAGACTAAACTAAATTTCCAATAATTTTGATAAAATAAAATTTGATGAAGTGTTAATTCTATAATTCATATTTCTCGATTCATTCAGCATTCGTCATTTTTTGGTAAGAAATATTTTCTCCATCAATGTTTCGCATTTCGTTATACAGAGTGTAATAAAAGTGCTGATATATACAGGGTGTCTCAAATGTGACGCCCATGCTTTTAGGATTTGATAGGGGGCTAAAACAAATTGAAAATTAAGAGCGGAGAAATTTCCGTGTATCCCTTGTTATAGAGTTATTGTTAAAAAAACAATAAATTAACATTTAAACTTTAAACCTTTGGGGAGGGTCCCCCAAGGGTTGCTATACAATATTGAATGAAGATTCTAAATTTTGTGGATATTTGATACTTTTTTATGTATTTTATATAAATTCATAGCAAGAAGGTTTTTTAATTTTGATTTTATAGAAATTTAGAAATCTTTTTAACTAATATGTTAATTTTGTTTCAAAATTTTGATTTTGTAGAAATCAAGAAATCTTTTTTAGCTAATGTGTTTATTTTATTCAATTACAGAGATCAGTTTCTGAATCCACGCAATCCATCAGCCCACTCATTTCCATATAAACAAAGATATATTGGTACTGTCGAAATATGACAATTTTTTTGATGATATGGACAGTCGAAAACTGTCAAATTTACAGTCAAACTGTAACTGTCTGAATCTATCTGTTTCTGTATTGATCTTTGACGTTCAATCAACATATATGATGTGGCTTCATGAAAAAAAAAATTCTATTCTATTCAATTCTATTCTATTCCAATAAATCTACTAAGTTTCTAGATTTATTGGGGAAATTCTTTTCGTTTATAAGCATAGTATATCTTGGTTTGTTCCAATTGAAAATTTAGATAGTTTCATTTGAAAATTAGGCAGATTTTGACATTTTTACAGTAATACCTAAAAATATTTACAGATTTTCATAGATTCGGTCAGTTACAGTTGGAAAATTTAACAGATTTCGATAGTTGGAGTTACAACTGTTACAGATTTGGACCTCATCATTGAAAAAATTATCATATTTTTACAGTATCAATTAATGTTTTTACAAATTTGGAGAGTACCGCATGATAATATGCAAATTTCGATAGTTGGAGTAAAACATTTTATAGATTTTTGCAACTTGTGATAGAAATATCATAGATCTCAACAACTTTAGTTGAAAATATGACAATTTTTAAAGTTGCAATTAAAAATGTGTTTATTTTGCCACTTGCAGTTAAAAATTTGTTTGTTTTTGACACTTATAGTTAAAAAATGTTTGTTTTTGGCAGTGTAAAATAAAAACACGGCAGATTTGAACAGATGAAATTAAAAGTTGAGAAGTTTCGAAAAGTTGCAACTGAATATTACCATAAAACATTTAAATAATATCAAATTTGTGAATTTGGACATTGACAATTAAAAATTCAAATAATTTGAAATGAAATTGGTAGATTTAATTTGGAAATTCTTTTCGATTATAAGCATACTATATTCTGGTGTGTTACAATTGGAAATTTAGATAGTTTCATTTGAAAATCAGACAGACTTTTTCATTTTTACATTAATACCTAAAAAAAATTGACAGATTTTCATAGATTCGATCAGTTACAGTTGGATAATTTGGCAGATTTAGATAGCATAGTATATTTTGGTGTGTTCCAATTGGAAATTTAGATAGTTTCATTTGAAAATCAGACAGACTTTTATTGTTATTGATGAACGTGAAAATTTGTTGCTTTGCTATTTGATGATTGCCCATATATACTGCTTTGTCATCACGCCTTATATTTTTGTTACCTAGCCTTATATGGTCCACATCTGCTATTATATACAATTACAATTGCAAAGACGAATAATTCTCTTTTCATATCTCATACCATTATTTCTCCATTATGCAAATTTCGATAGTTGGAGTAAAACATTTTATAGATTTTTGCAACTTGTGATAGAAATATCGTAGATCTCAACAACTTTAGTTGGAAATATGACGAATATTTCAGTTGCAGTTAAAAATTTGTTTATTTTGACAATTGTAGTTGAAAAAAAATGTTGTTTTGACACTTTATAGTTAAAAAAATGTTTGGGTTTGCCAGTGTCAATTAAAAACGCGACAAATTTTAACAGATAAATCTAAAAGTTGATTCGTTTCGAGCACTTGCAACTGAATATGACAATATGAAATTTTAAAAATGTAAAATTTATGAATTTGGACATTGGCAATTAAAAATGCAAATGATTTGAATTGAAGTTGGTAGATTAATTGGGGAAATTATTTTTGATTATAATCATAGTATATTTTGGTGTGTTCCAATTGGAAATTTAGATAGTTGCATTTGAAAATCAGACATACATTTACATTTTTACATTAATACCTAAAAAAATTGACAGATTTTCATAGATTCGATCAGTTACAGTTGGATAATTTGGCAGATTTTGTAGAAATCTAGAAATATTTTTTTGGCTACTATAGATTTTTTTATATTTGATACTTTTTTATGTATTTTATATAAATTCATAGTATGAAGGTTTTTTAATTTTGATTTTATAGAAATCTAGAAATATTTTTAACTAATATGTTTATTTTGTTTTTAAATTTTGATTTTGTAGAAATCTGGAAATCCTTTTTTCAGCTAATTTGTTAATTTAATTCAATTATAGAGAGCAGTTTCTGAATCCACGCAATCCATCAGCCCACACAATTTCCATATAAACAAAGATATATGGTGAAAATGGCATGCTGCCCACATATTTATTGTAAATTTGTTAACCGTTCGCTTAGTAAAAATCATACGCAGACATTCGATTGAAACCTTGCGAGCCGAAAAAAACCATTAATTCCGCCAGATTGAAGCGTTCGCGTTTGCATTTGAACGAACACCTGGCGAATCGCAAAAAGAGGCCTGATAAATCTTTTTGCGAACGCAGCCGGTCGGATTTGGCTCTCATTGTCAAGTTCAAATTACTAAATCGACGCTGTGTGGGATTAAATCGTTTCGGAACACCAAAATCCTGACCGTAGCAATCATTTCGCGCCTCTAGTCCAGGCAATTTATTCAAATTCCCCCTCACAGGTAGGGGACAATGCACGCAAAACGAGGATATTTTACTACCTTGCCTGGCAGTCGTCTCGCCTCGTTGACCTCCAAGGCCCTATCTAAGCACACGAGACGAGAGTTTTCGCGAAAAAACCGTGACGCACATCACTTAACGACATAAATACATGATTGTAAACCACACGTACTTATTTTTGCTAAATTTTGATTGTTGCTGTGGTGTTAGGAGTTAGGAGTTAAGATTCGGTGTTACGAGTTAAGTCTCAATGTTATGAGTTAAATTTTGATTGTCGCTGTGGTGTTAGGAGTTAGGAGTTAAGATTCGGTGTTACGAGTTAAATCTCAATGTTATGAGTTAAATTATGATTGTCGCTGTGGTAATAGGAGTTAGGAGTTAAGATTCGGTGTTACGAGTTAAGACTCAATGTTATGAGTTAAATTTTGATTGTCGCTGTGGTGTTAGGAGTTAGGAGTTAAGATTCGGTGTTACGAGTTAAGACTCATTTTTATGAGTTAAGGTTAAGCTGCGTCTACATCTACATGTTATACTGTTATATTAAAAAAAAGTTCTCATATAAGTTTTAATTGTTCTGATAGTAATACAAACTAATGTGAAATGTTTACAACAATTTCTTTCATGAAGTCTAGATTGAAAACGAATCTATAATATCATCAAAGTTTAATCTTTTGGTAAGCTAAATTTTTCCAAAAATTTCCCGCCACTGAATTTTACAGCCCTGGGCTATAGCCCTCAGCCCTCATAACCCCCCGCCCCCATAAAAACGCCACTGTTACTCATAGTACATAATGCTATATGCATGTATACAGAAATTACACACTGTACATAAATTAGGTCATTAAAGACCAAATATCTAAATCCATAAAAAGTAATTTTGAATAAACTATCACATCGTCTAGCCACTTAAACTAAATAATAATCTGGTTACGTGAATTAAAATGTATTAACGAATTAGTAATTAATACATAACTATAAATGATTAGACTTAATTTGTTTAATGACGTAGTATCAAACATTCAAAGTGATTTCCTTCACGGCTGCTTAATTCCAATTGCAGACATAACACAGCCATCAACCCATTACATCTTGTGCGCCATCAATGATGAGTGTGTCTCCAGTTTTGTTTTGAAGGCTGCAATTTGAGCTCGATTCACAGCCAAGAAGTATGTCACGCAACAAAACGTTCCGGAAACGTGAATTCACGCTTAATAATTTGTGCGGTTCGTAGAATACGATATTGCTCACTTTTCACCTTAGGTGATCGATAAAAGAATTGATGGGCTGAATTATTTATCGCTGCGGTATGTGTGTCTGTTTCAGAGTTTCATGGATACCACTTAATTTATTAATTATACACGGTTATTTAATTATTTCTTGAAGTGGGGCTGCCAATTAAAAACATGCTTCTGGAATCCTAATTTTGATCAAATTTTATAATAATAACCATTTTGTACATATGCAGAGGATGGAGAAGGATGCACAAACCAAAATAATATGGAAAACAAAAACGCAAGGAAAGAAGAAACGAGGAAAGCCAAGAAAGACATGCGAAGAAGTAATAGGAAAGATACTAGAAGAAAAAGGAACGACAAAAGAGGAGGCAATAAAGGGCACAGAGCCTAAAGATATGGAAAGAATTTGTGAAAATATGAGCCAAATTAAACCCTACACCCAAATGGGTAATTGGGGGACTGATTATATATATTTGTACATATGTCTCATATGAATTTAATAATAATAATAACAATTGTATTAAGTTTAAGGTTTTATCCATAAATTACCAGTTATTTTATATAAGGTTGTTATACAGGGTGGCCTACCTATCCTCGCTCGGACAATTGCTGCTAGACTAATGAAAATTGAGGAAAACATCTGATTGGAAGTTAATGGACACTTGATGTGCTATTTAAAAAAAAAATTCGAGTACACAGAGTGTACAGCAAATCCGGGACACCAAATCTTATTTTTTTTTTAAATGGATCACCCTATATATTCTTTCATTTTTAGAATCTGCTTTATGTGGGCTTTACAAATCATTTTAAGTTTTTGAGATCAGATGCAACGTTGCCAAGTTATTCACATTTTAATCAAATTTAACGAAAAATCATAGACGTGGAAACAAATTCAAGCAAACCTTATAATGAGAGATCACTAAAAGTATAGTTATAAAACGAAAATTAGAGTATTTCGGACATGTTATGCGCCATCCAGAGAAATATGCAATTCTACAACTAATTTTGCAAGGCAATGTAGAAGGTCAAAGGGGACCCAGAAGAAGATGAATATCCTGGCTAAAAAACTTAAGAACATGGCACAATGCTACAACCACCGAACTGTTCAGAACAGCACTGAACCAAGTCAGAATTTCCGTGTGGATTGCCAACATCCAGTAACGGGTAGGCACGCAAAGAAGAAGACGGATACAAAACAAACGATCTTCTAAAACAACGATACAATTTTGCTATTTTCAAATGGCTAAAACTCATTTTTTTCAAATGAAACACCCTGTATATAGCATCATATTCTGAGTGCTCACCTGATGAGCTATGCAATGGCAACATATGGACTAAAATTTAATAATACTTTTTAATAGGTAAGTAATGATCAATCTCAATAAGTTTTACCCATTTGAAAATAACACAATTCGATCGTTTTATATTTTATTGGGTAAATGGTAACTAATCCGCATATCATCAAAATGAAGTACACATTAGACCATACTCAATAAAATAGGCATTTGACAGATTTTCCAGCATCACCCAAAATTGCAGCACTTCCAGAATATTCTGAAAAGTGCTACTAATTAAAGGTACTGTCTGTGAACTGGGGCCTGATTCACAATACAACTGAATTGATGAACAGCAAAATACCTCTTGGTTTATAATGATTCCTCTATACCTTTTCAAGTTCAAATTGAGACCAATCAAGTTCAAATTGAGGCCAATCAATTTCAAATTGAGTCCAATCAAGTTCAAATTGAGGCCAATCAATTTCAAATTGAAGCCAATCAAGTTCAAATTGATACCAATCAATTTCAAATTGAGACTGAACAAAATCAAGTTGACACTAAACAATATCAAGTTGAGAGTAAACAAATAAAATTTATTATGACAACTTGATATTGTTTAGTTTCAACTTCATTTTGTTTAGTCTCAATTTGAAATTGATTGGTCCCATTTTGAAATTGATTGGTATCAATTTGAACTTGATTGGCCTCAATTTGAAATTGATTAGTCTCAATTAGAACTTGATTGGTCTCAATTTGAACTTGAAAAGGTATAGTGTTGAATAGTTGGTGTAAATAAAGCTGCCCAATTCACTGATGCCGTTATCTTTTTATTTTATACATGAGAGATCTCGCATGGAGCCATATTTTACTCATGTTCTTCTTCCTGTTCCTCTTCTTGTTTCTGTTCTTGTTCCATATAAAGTTCCTGAAAGAAAAAAATCTAATGTGCGTACTCGGAAGTACTGTACGTTATAATTTAAGAGAACCTGTTTAGAGGAACCCAATATAGGAGCAGTTTATACAGTTAATGAAAGAGGAAATGCTATTGTCGTACTTGTAACAACAAGTACTGTGTACATGGTAATTTAAGAGAACCTGTTTAAAGGAACCCAATATTGGCGCAGTTTATATAGTACCTGACAGTGAAAATGCTATTGTCGTACTTGCAACCACAAGTACTGTGTACATAGTAATTTAAGAGAACCTGTTTAAAGGAACCCAATATCGGCGCAGTTTATATAGTACCTGACAGTGAAAATGCTATTGTCGTACTTGCAACAACAAGTACTGTGTACATAGTGATTTAAGGGAACCTGTTTAGAGGAACCCAATGGAGGCGCAGTTTTACATGCATCTACATTAAATGTAGCTAGCAGATTGTTCTCTTGAGAAAGAGAAAATGCGATTGTCGTACTTGCAACAACAAGTACTGTGTACATAGTAATTTAAGAGAACCAGTTTAGAGGAACCCAATGGAGGCGCAGTTTTACATGCATCTACATTAAATGTAGCTAACAAATTGTTCTCTTGAGAAAGAGAAAATGTTATTGTCGTACTTGGATCTACATTAAATGTAGCTAACAGATTGTTCTCTTGAGAAAGAGAAAATGTGATTGTCGTACTTGGAACAACAAGTACTGTGTACATAGTAATTTAGGGGAATCTGTTTAAAGGAACCCAATGGAGGTGCAGTTTTACATGCATCTACTTTAAATGTAGCTAAAAGGTTGTACCTGAATAGGAAAACCCTGTTCAATGCATGGGCGCAACATCGCGGTACTAATTATATGTACATCACATGAGTACGTCTTGCAGTGGGAAGTATGTGTGGGCGTATACATACTAATAGTACTTGCAACAAACAAATACTTAGTAATTGTACTTGCAACAAACAAGCACTGTATACATACTAATGGTACTTGCAACAAACAAATACATAGTAATTGTACTTGCAACAAGCAAGCACTGTATACATACTAATAGTACTTGCAACAAACAAATACATAGTAATTGTACTTGCAACAAGCAAGTACTGTATACATACTAATAGTACTTGTAACAAACAAATACATAGTAATTGTACTTGCAACAAACAAGCACTGTATACACACTAATAGTACTTGCAACAAACAAATTCATAGTAATTGTACTTGCAACTAGCAAGCACTGTATACATACTAATAGTACTTGCAACAAGCAAGCACTGAATACATACTAATAGTACTTGCAACAAACAAATACATAGTAATTGTATTTGCAACAAACAAATACTTTGTAACTGTACTTGCAAAAAGCAAGTACTGTATACATAGTAATAGTACTTGTAACAAACAAGCACTGTATACATACTAATTGTACTTGCAACAAACAAATACATAGTAATTGTACTTGCAACAAGCAAGTACTGTATACATACTAATAGTACTTGCAACAAGCAAGTACTGAATACATACTAATAGTACTTGCAATAAACAAATACATAGTAATTGTACTCGCAACAAACAAATACTTTGTAACTGTACTTGCAACAAGCAAGTACTGTATACATAGTAATAGTACTTGAAACAAGCAAGTACTGTATACCTACTAATAGTACTTGCAACAAACAAATACATAGTAATTGTACTTGCAACAAACAAGTACCATATACATAGTAATAGCACTTGCAACAAATAAGTACTGTATACATAGTAATAGTTCTTGCAACAAACAAATACTGTATACATAGTAATAGTACTTGTAACAAACAAGTACTATATACATAGTAATACAGTATGTATTGCTGTATATACTAGCAGGTCAACGGGACCTTACTTGTTACTGTTTTGACGTACTGGCGCATTGATGTGTGCACACCTGAAAACCCTAAACGTACATATACGGGGCGCAAGATATATAAGTACGTCGCCCAGAGCGAGAATATGCGCAGACAGTACACAAACATAAATGGCGCCTGTAAGAAAAACCCTGCTCACCCAGGCGGCGTACTGTGCGACGCTGTAACGCAGTTATTCTCAACCTTTTTGAACCTACTGCAGAGGGCAACTTAATTGAGGTCAACAGTGTCACAAGAAACTCTCGATTGTTGTCTTCAATGCAACACCAGTACTCAATGACCGTAGGTGCAATAGAGAACTATGAAGGGAGCTCGACCAGAACTCTGAACAAGGAGCCAATCACGATCTGATACCGCACCAGAAGTCAATGGGTTATTGGAGTGTTACAGAGAAACCTCAATTTGGATCAACTTGCTTCACGAGAACTCAATCCGGACACCGGGTTAAGA
Organism: Othius punctulatus; assembly: GCA_951805005.1. Classification (NCBI taxonomy): domain Eukaryota; kingdom Metazoa; phylum Arthropoda; class Insecta; order Coleoptera; family Staphylinidae; genus Othius; species Othius punctulatus. The sequence continues at coordinate 13,005,292 of OX638145.1, forward strand.
ACTTCCTGCTTAATACTAACATGCAAACATGCAGCATGCAAAAGAAGATAGTTCGCCGTATAAGTATACTTCGTAATATACTTTGCAACAAGCAAGTACCGTATACTTACTAATGTACTTGCAACAAACAAGTACTGTATACGAAGTATACAGCAAGCAACCAGCAAGTACTTCATACCTGTATACTGTAGGCGTGACAACGAGAAAGTGCAGAAAAATTGTACTCACTTTGATACGTCTTGGAGCTCTTCTCAAAAAAAGACCTACCTTGAAATTGACTTTTAAAGTTGTATTGGCGAAGATCCAGTACCCTGCAACTCCGAACTCGGAAAACAAATCGGAGTTCGGAGTTTGACGGTGTGGCGCGGGCGGGGAAAGCACGAAACAAACGCAACAATCCCCAGGCTCAACCATACCCGAACTTTCGACACTACTACGCACTGGCTCTAAAAGGACATTTATCGTCAGAAGGTAATCTGAACTGCTCAAAAAACTTTCACTAATTATTTATTGAAGACAAGACAAAGCAAACACTAAAAAGTATACGTTTGACTTGGGAAGGTAATCCCAAAGTATAATCGCGAATTTAAAACACACTGGAAGCGTAATTACAAATTAGAAAATACAATGCACGCACACGCAGGCACTCACTCAGTACCTACCTCAATATATACTCAAGGTGAAATAGAGAACTATGAGTACGCTCAACAAGAACTCTGAACAAGGAGCCCTCAATCACGATCTAATATTTCACCAAAAGCCAATGAGTTATTCATACACACCTTCCATTTACACCACACTTCAACCAAACCCAGGTTGGCCCAGAAGCGGTCTAAACACAAATATAAGATCATCTCGCATGATTCACTTTGGGGAGTTCTAGGTGCCCTGAAAGATTGAGTAGAAAAATTAAATACGTTGATTTCTGGTGAATTGGTTTAAAAGATTACATTCAATTAAGTCAGTAATTGCATAATCATCGCTTAAATGAATAGCCATGTGATTGAATTGATTTTTAAGTTATTGACATGATTAAAAATTACCAAATAACTTGTCATTCTATAAAATAAAAAAAATATGACGTTTTGAAGTGTACCTGGGAATAATTGAACTTTTGAATAGGTACTAATAAAATATTAACACATACAAATTATTGTAATATTAGAGCAATGCTTCTGCTACAATATGCAAAAAAGTTTAGTTTTCTATTGCATTCATAAGAGAAATTATGAATATTTTTTAAATCGTCTAGTTGAAGCAAAATTTCAGAAATTATTTTTTTCCTCAAAAACTACTGCAGATAAGTACTCTATAGGCTTAATAAAATATGTTCGGAATTGAATGTGCCATCTGAATATGTAAAAATATACAGGGTGTTCCATTTAAAATAACAAAGTTGATGGCCACTCCCATTAGAAGCTGAAGTGATAGAAACATGTAGTACATGTAGTATAGTACGTACATGTACGTATTTTATGTTGGGAGATCATGACGAACTATGTTTGTGTGAATTTTTTCAATTTTTTATTCCGTCAGGAACCCCCTAAAGTTTTAAACAACGACTTTCGTGAGACACCCTGTATTACTTGCAGTTTCAATTCTTGAATAGCACCTTTTACTGGTATGTTAATAATAAAGATGTTACTGTAATGTGGCTGCACATCAGTAACAGTGCCCTTGTAAGATTATATTTTATCATAAAATATCATTGTACGAAATGTATGCACAAATCGTTTGTAACTATGGGTGTACGATAAGTCTGTGCAAAAACTTACGCTTGAAGCTCACTCCCTGCAGAAGCATTCATTCTATCGTACGGGAATTGGCTTAAATTGTATGCAAGTATCTCTCGTGTTCCAGCACTGTACATGTGTGCAAGTTTGAATGATGGCTTTACAGCAATCTAAAAACACAAGCCTAAAGTTAATATCTGTACAATCTTTATGTGTATTAGCTCCCAATAAATTATAGCATTGTGTGGGACTATTGGTATATACAGGCTGTTTATATGTAAGCAGAAAATCATGAACAATTTAGATCAGCGGTGGATGCATAGGGATGGGCATTTATGGTCGGGGCATACCGCCGGCCATCTTAGGCTCATCGGCAAAATTCAAAATCTTTGCGCATTGATTAACAGCCTGCGCCACCCTCACAAGCCTTGGGATGGGTGTCAAAATGACCAAAAGGCTTTGGAAAAGAGTTTGTGCACACTTCTCGCAAGCCAGCGATTAATTTTGGATCACATTTTGGCCAAACGTATTGTCTGTGCGTTGCGCGAATAAGACGTCTGCGAGTGCGCCGTTTCACGACCTACAAGGGCAGATAAATAGTGGCCTACGTCCACCGAGGATGGGGCAAGATAAATAGAAGAAAACTCACGTTTAATTCCGCCAAGACGTCTTCATTCCATCACACTGAAGATGCTTCCAATTCAGCGCCAGTTCCGCCTGCTTTCTCACTGTGCCGGCCGGCGTTGCATGTCTAGACTTGCCCGGGCGTCACGGCGAAGGGCATATTGAAGATATGTGTATTCATTTTCCTTCAGCTCGAAGTCGCACTGCCTCCATAACTCACCCACATGGAAAGTGCCCATCTTGCACCAATTGGGTTCGTTGTAGGCCCTACATCCCCGAAATTTGGGCCATCATCGTTGTTTGCTCGCAAAACGATGCAAATATGCTCTCGTATTGTCACGTACTGAAGCCATCGAAGGTGCTAATAAGCCTGCGCAAGAGCATCCGCTTAAGACTCTCTGCGTCAGAAGCAGATGCAAGACAGGGATGCAAAAGAATAATTTATGCGGAAATCTGCAAGCCTAGTAACATTGACAAAAAACGCCTATTGTTCGTGTACAGATAAGGAATTTGGTGCACCGATATATAATACGGCAAAAAATGTTATCTAAATAATTGCTCGCTGCAAACGAATGATTTGTACAATAAATATGGGATTTTTTTGTCACGAATTAATAGCCAATGCACACAATAATTCACACAAATTAAAGCTGAATATTGTTAATTAAGATGAAAATACACGACAGGCGCAGGCATACGAGAAAATGTGATGATCAATTCGCTAGTGAATGGTGAATCGCTTCGTGACTATTAGCCATAGGAACAGAAAGTAATTTAAAAATAATCATCTTAAGGTTAAAGGGTGATGATCAATTTACTAGTGAATGGTGACTCGCTTCTTCGTAGTTAGGGCGGTAATTAGCCATGGCAGCAGAAATACGTCGCCGTCATGCATATGCCTTATGATTTATCGTCCTGGCGACACGACAAGGGCGTAGGTTCGAACCTCGTGGCCCCTGGGTACGAAATTGTCTCACATGAAAATGCCTTTGCGTTCAGGAGGTGAACCGAAGCAGGGGATCCCGTGTACTGTTAAATTGTGCGTGCACGTTCAAGAACCCGACATGGCCACAGCGAAATTCATAAAAGCAAAATTTCCAAGTGTCATAGGTCGCTTCGTGGCAACGATAATATGCCATAGCAGCATAAATGGGCCATTATCAGATAAACATGTAATAAATAATAACATAATAACATAATATCAAGACATACAAGGTGTCCCACAACTTCGTGGCATGCTAAGAAAGGCAAAATTAAATGAAAATGTAAATAATGCTTTTTTCTAATCACTTTTGTTTCCAAAATACAGGGTGTCCAAGATAAGGATCAACACCATGGAAATACCTCGGAATACACCTCGGAATACACCTCAAAAATAGGGTTGCCAACTCTACATTGAAAAATACCGAACAATACCTACACATTCGGTTACTGGCGAAGAAGAGGATTATTTATACAGGGTGGCCGAAAAGTTGGTATACATGAATACATTATACAGGTGTATGCAAGTATACCGTAGGAATACAGATATTTCTTTTGTTTCTAATGTAAACCATGCTTGGAAATGTAAGCGAGGAGCCCTGTAATAAAAGTATTGCTGTATAAATATACAGGGTATATCAGCCAAATGGAATAAATTCAATAATAAATAAATGGGGGCGTGTTCGAAAAAACGCTCGGACACGTCGATTGTTATTTTTAGTTGCGCATTTTTTTTAACAAAAACTTTTTATACAGGGTGTGTCATGTGACCGTGGCCAATACCAACTTTCTTATTTTAAATGCAACACCTGGTATATTATTCAATTTTTGGATTCTTCAGAAAATTCTAGACATATTTCATGTACAATGTCCTATACCTATCTTCAACTGTTTCGGAAATATTACCCCTCGACTTAGCTGACTTAAGAAGACGAATAATGCTTGCGATTAGATCGGTCACGCCTGAGATGTTGAGTAACGTTAGAAGAAATTTCTATTTAAGATTAGGATGTTGCCAAGACGTTCACCGCGAGCATTTTGAACATCTCCTCCATTGAAATTTATTGTTTTTTTTTTGTTTTTTTACATTATCAAGAAATAAACAGTATTACTTATTAGTTTTTGAGTGTGTTGTAACGAATTTCTGTAATCAAATAATTTTCTTTTTTTAATGTTAATTTTTGCAATAAATCTGAAAACACTTAATATTTCCGAAACAGTTGAAGATAGGTATAGGACATTGTACATGAAATATGTCTAGAATTTTCTGAAGAATCCAAAAATTGAATAATATACCAGGTGTTGCATTTAAAATAAGAAAGTTGGTATTGGCCACGGTCACATGACACACCCTGTATAAAAAGTTTTTGTTGAAAAAAATGCGCAACTAAAAATAACAATCGACGTATCCGAGCGTTTTTTCGAACACGACCCCATTTATTTATTATCGAATTTATTCCATTTGGCTGATACACAGTGTATAAATAAATAAATATATAAAGTACTGTATACCCAACTGTATATCCATCACCATCATCACCATCACTTCATATACCATCAGTGATGGTATCACCATCACTTCATGTACAGGGTGGTCGTCACCATCACTCCATATACCATCAGTGATGGTATCACCATCGCTTCATATACAGGGTGGCCCACCTATCCTCGCTCGAACCATTGCTGCTAGACTACTGAAAATTGAAGAAAAAATCTGATTAGACACTTCATGTGCTACTTTTTTAAATTATTTTCGAGTGTACAGGTTATGGTCACCATTTAGAGACACCCTGTATAACACCATATTAATAATAATCAGAATTTATAAATAAACTCAGATGATTTTATAATCTTTCGCAATTATTTTTGAATGTAGAAGATTTACATTTAAAAAAATTCAAAGCTGCGAAATAAGTTATTTTAAAGGTAATAACAGTTCATGAACAATTTGAAAACGGTCAGAAACTGTATAAAGCAAATACAGGTCCGTAAAGCTGAAAGTCGCCGTTGAAAAATAATCAGTGCGTAAATTAATTAATATATTGCATTTTTTTCACATTACAATTTAAATTAATTATGTTGCATGTTAATCACCAGAAGAAAACATTTCATTCGTAAAATTATGCAACAAATATTATAATAAATATATTTTTGTGCATGTATGTCGGCTCAAGTATGTATACGTGACTGTATTTATGTAATCCCGACAATTAGCAGCCCAGCAGATATCAAATTTCCATTGAAAATTACAAAAAAACATTCTAATTACATCACAAATTACTCCTCTAATTGCATTATTTAATAGTCTTCCCGTAAGCGTTACGTATTGATTTTTCTGTTACCACAAAACTCGTAATAATTCCCATTCGCAGAAACTATAAAGTCGCATGGTCGGTAGCAATTCATTTTAAGTGATTATATAAATATTAATTTGTATAGAAGCGAATGTAATTAATTATTGCCGCAGATCCACAGAGACAATAAACAGTAAAAAATAATTCTTAAAAATAATGTGCTCAGTTATCCTTTAATTAGTTTATAGCTCATTTATAGAGTGCTGGATTATATTATTATATAAAAATAAATAAAAATAAAAATAAATATAAATAAAAATAAATCGAGAGTGATTTTTATGAGAGATGCGGTTTTTAAGTTCAATTTACGTCAAGTTTAAGCAGATTTATTCAGTTTGTTAGATCTTATAAACATTCTTTGTGTAATATGTGCACTCATGACGAAAACTTATTAAAAATGTATAGCCTAAAAGCTTAATTTGATAGAACAATTTATATTTGAATAATTTTAATGAGAGCTAAAAAGCACTCTCTAGATTTTCCAGAAATCTAGAGTGCCATGCTTGATTTCTTATACAAAAATGTGAAGGATTGAATGTTTTTGAAGTATCTGTCATATTTTTGAAATTATTAATAAAAAAATCAAAACAGAACAGACTTTGTTGTGATTTGTTGTGAATCTACCGATTTTTTTTTATAACCGATCTATATAACAAGAATTGCATCTAATGATAAATTTAAATATTATACTGTTGAAAATATCAACAGAAAACAGCAGATCTTGTCAATAACTATTATTGATTATTGCAAAAATATCTATGTTGATAATTAATAATTGAGTTTTGTACACATTCTACAAATCAGGTAATATATGAATAATATAGGTATGATTAAGGTAAGGTAAGAATAAGAGTAGGTTTTTTAACTTTTTTGCAACAAATTCAAATTTGAGATTTTTGGAGTGGTGGTACTATTAATGCCAAATACCGACATTAAATTATGGATTTTGTAAATCTACAGAGTTGAGAGAGAAATTTTTTCATCTCCAAAATCTCCAGAAATTTTCATCTTTACTTCTAGATTGAGACATTTGTGCTTGTGTAAAAAGCACTCTCGATTTTCCAGAAATCGAGAGTGCCATGTTTGATTTCTTATACAAAAATGTGAAGGATTGAATGTTTTTGAAGTCATATTTTTAAAATTATTAATGAAAAAATCAAAACAGAACAGAATTTGTTGTGTTTTGTTATGAATCAACCGATTTTTTAAAATATATCATTGATTTAAATCAAAATAGTCGATAAAATTTTGATGATTGAATCAGAAATAAACAAATTTTTATAAGAACAATTAAAATTTTGTGGAGTGGACTGAAATTTTGCTAGTTATCATGACGAAACAATTGAAAATATGATAGGAATTATTAAAATTATTACAGAACAGTTCAAATTCTACCGAAATAAGGAATTTCGTAAAATATAAATGTTATTTTAACAAAAATGATTGGAAATTTAACAGTTTTCATTGAAAATATAACTCTAAACATTGTAAACATTAAAAACGACAGTGTTCAGTGAAGCTTTTATAGAAATGGTTAAAAATTTGAAACTAGTCGATAAAATGTTGATGATTGAATCAGAAATTCGGAATTTTTTGTAAGAACCATTAAAATTTTGTGGAGTGGACTGAAATTTTGCTAGTTATCATGACGAAACAATTAAAAATATGATAGGAATTATTAAAATTATTACAGAACAGTTCAAATTTCGACTGAAGTAAGGAATTTTGTAAAATGTAAATGTTTTTTAACAAAATTAATTGGAAATTTAACAGTTTTCATTGAAATTATAACTCTTGACATTAAAAACTACAGTGTTCATTGAAACTTTGATAGAAATGGTTAAAAATTTGATACTAGTTGATAAAATTTTGATGATTGAACCAGAAATATAGAAATTTCTGTAAGAACAATTAACATTTAGTGGAGTGGACTGAAATTTTGCTAGTTATCATGACGAAACAATTAAAAATATGATAGGAATTATTAAAATTATTACAGAACAGTTCAAATTTCGACTGAAGTAAGGAATTTTGTAAAATGTAAATGTTTTTTAACAAAATTAATTGGAAATTTAACAGTTTTCATTGAAATTATAACTCTTGACATTAAAAACTACAGTGTTCATTGAAACTTTGATAGAAATGGTTAAAAATTTGATACTAGTTGAGAAAATTTGGATGATTGAACCAGAAATATAGAAATTTCTGTAAGAACAATTAACATTTTGTGGAGTGGACTGAAATTTTTCTCGATATTATGACGAAACAATTGAAAATATGATAGGAATTATTGAAATTATTACAGAACAGTTCAAATTCGACAGAAATAAGGAATTTTGTTAAATATAATATTTTTTTTAACAATAATAATTAAAAATTTACCAGTTTTCATTGAAAATATAACTATAAACATTGAACACATTAAAAAGTACAGTGTTCATTGAAACTTTTGATAGAAATGGTTAAAAATTTGATACCAGTCGATAAAATTTTGACGATTGAACCAGAAATTCGGAAATTTTTGTAAGAACCGTTAAAATTTTGTGGAGTGGACTAAAATTTTTCTAGTTAGCATGACGAAGCAATTGAAAATATGATAGGAATTATTGAAATTATTACAGAACAGTTCAAATTCGACGGAAATAAGGAATTGTGTAAAATGCAAATGTTATTTTAACAAAAATAATAGGAAATTTAACAGTTTTCATTGATATAATAATTCTAAACATTCTAGACATTAAAAATTATAGATATCATTGAAACATTAATAGAAATGGTTAAAAAATTGACAGTAGTTGATAAAATTTTGACGATTGAACCAGAAATACAGAATATTTTGTAAGAACAATTAAAATTTTGTGGATTGGACTGAAATTTTGCTAGTTATCATGACGAAGCAATTGAAAATATGATAGGAATTATTCAAATTATTATACAACAGTTCAAATTCGACAGAAATAAGGAATTTTGTAAAATGTAAATGTTGTTTTAACAAAAATAATTGGAAATTTAACAGTTTTCATTGAAATTATAATTCTAAACATTCTAAACATTATAAATTACAGAGTTATTTCAAACTATCATAGAAATGGTTAAACATTTGATACTAGTTGATAAAATTTTGATGATTTAACCAAAAATACAGAAATTTCTGTAATAAAAATTAAAATTTTGTGGAGTGGACTGAAATGTTGCTAGTTATCATGACGAAACCATTGAAAATATGATAAGAATTATTGAAATTAATACAGAACAGTTCAAATTCGACAGAATAAGGAATTTTGCAAAATGTAAATGTTGTTTTAACAAAAATAATTGGAAATTTCACAGTTTACATTGCAATTATAACTCTAAACATTGTAAACATTAAAAACTACGGTGTTCATTGAAACTTTGATAGAAATGGTTAAAAATTTGATACTAGTCGATAAAATTTTGAAGATTGAACCAGAAATACAGAAATGTCTGTAAGAACAATTAAAATTTTGTGGAGTGAACTGAAATTTTGCAAGTTATCATGACGAAGCAATTGAAAATATGATAGGAATTATTGAAATTATTACAGAACAGTTCAAATTTGACAGAAATAAAGAATTTTGCAAAATGTAAATAATTTTTAACAAAAATAATTGGAAATTTAACAGTTTTCATTGAAAATATAACTGTAAACATTATAAACATTAAAAACTACAGAGTTGATTAAAACTTTCATAGAAATGGTTAAAACTTTGATACTGGTCGATAAAATTTTTATGATTGAACCAGAAATTGTATTTTTACCACTTGCTGGAAGAGGGGGGCTCTTTCAAGGAGCAAGGGACGATTATAGTAGTTTAAAAATAATTTATCATATTGATTGAATTATTTGTAAAGTACTAAAGTCGTCTCTTGCTCCTTGAATGAGCCCCCCTCTTCCAGCAAGTGGTAAAAGTGCAATTTTTATTCAGGACATGGCGAAGTCCGGTCACTTTCGTCCACGCCGCAGACTTCATGAGTGACACGCGAGTACTTAGCGATACGCAGCTATTCAGGCCAGTGCAAGGACGACCACGGGGGCCAAAGAAGTAAAAGTGCAAACAATGTAGGTTACAGTCGCGATAGAAAAACAAACCAGTATTTGGGATCAGCTTAAAAATACGAGAAACACGTACGTTTTGGGGTGCGGGAGTGGTCGTCAAATGGTGCAATATGTTATTTTATGGGTTCCACAAATAGCTCTAGTAACAAATATTGTGTTGAAATGTGAGGAGAGGGCAAGAATAATTTAGTCAAGCTATTGTATTGTAACAAGAATATTTTTATTCTGAAATTGGAAGAACAAATATCTCAATCTTGAAGTAAAGATGAAAATTTCTGAAGATTTTGGAGATAATATCTAAACTCTGTAGATTTACAAAATCCACAATTTAATGTCGGTATTTGGCATTAATAGTAGCACTCTAAAAATCTCACATTTGATTTTGTTGCAAAAAAGTTTAAAACCTTACTCTTATTCTTACCTTATTCATACCTATATTATTCATATATTACCTTATTCGTACTATTTGTACAAAACTCAATTATTAATTATCAACATAGATATTTTTGCAATAATCAATAATAATTATTAACAAGGTCTGCTGTTTTCTGATGTTATTTTCAACAGTATAACATTTAAATTTATCATTAGATGCAAATCTTATTATATAGATAAATAAACCGAGTATTCCTCCAATTAATTTTTTTTTCAATTAAATTTTGAATTGTTTTTTATTTGGGTAAAAATCCGGTCTTTTTTTCTCTCTTCTTCTAAAGTGTACAATTTTCGAGTTCAATGCCAAGCTGCAATATACCGTAATAATCCTCTAGCTAAGTCCGATAAAGCAATAATTTGTCATACATAATTGCTCGATTTAGTCCTCAAGAGACATTCCCAGGTCCGGTTTGATTGTTCATTGTGTCGCTCCTTTTTAACTGATGAATGTAAATGAGTACTAACTTTGAATAGGCTTTCAGCTCACCAGCGAAAATGCGATTCGTATGCAAATTAGGAGAAATAATGGGCAACCGCCACGCTTCAAATACTTTCGCCTACAAACGACATAAATATGAAAATTCTCGAAGTTCTCCTCTGCAAGTATGAATTTTTAAATATGTTTTAGGCGCCGGTTGATGTGACGATTATTGGCACGATCATGGCATTTATACGTAAATATTGTTATGTATAAAAACTATTATTGGATTCTAATACAGAATATTGACGTTTTAATGAATTTATAATGAATTTATTGATAATGCATTTATTGGTAATGAATTTATCTTAAATTGAAAATGAATTACATCAAACAACTTTACTCTGTTATTTCCACTTCCACACATTTATTTTTTATAGGAAACAAAAGTAGTGACTCCTGTTTCGACTTCCTTTATTACTAGATGTACATACTTACCTACATGAAAAAATCTTTATTAGGCTATCGAACCCATATCGGGTCTTTCCGCATTATTACAAGATATTTATGCAATATTAACAAAAAAACATTAAACAGCTTCACAATTTAAAAATTTCCTGGAAAGTTCTATAAAACATCTATAGAAAATTCATGAAATTCCAGAACATTCCAGAACAATACATTAGTAAATCTCGACAAATTCATTTGGACTCATTGCATTTTCTTGTTACCGAATTTCTCTAGCTGTTAAAATTACTTTTAAAAACAGCTTCACCATTTAAAAATTTCCTGGAAAGTTCTATAAAACATCTATAGAAAATTTATGAAATTCCAGAACATTCCAGAACAATACATTAATAAATCTCGACAAATTCATTTGGACTCATTGCATTTTCTTGTAACTGAATTTCTGTAGCTGTTAAAATTACTTTCTCTTAAATACGTTCTATAAATATTGAAGGAGACATTTAATGTAAATAAATAACAAATTATTATCTCTAATAAGATGCAAATTTACTTGTGTCATTTCCTCATATTAACAGTTGTCTTGTTTTCTCCCCCAAAAAGGAGTTGTTTCACACTATAAAAATTTCGTGGAAAGTTCTATATAACATCTACAGAAAATTCATGAAATTTTGAAACATTCCAGAACAATGTATCAATAAATCTCGACAAATGCATTTGGAGTCATTGCATTTTCTACTTAATGCATTTCTCTAGCTGTTAAAATAACATTTACCTAAATACGTTTTAAAATATTGAACAAGACAGTTAATATAAATAAATAACAAATAATTACCTCTAATAACACGCAAATTTACTTGTGTCATTTCCTCATATTAACAGTTGTCTTGTTTTCTCCCCCAAAAAGGAGTTGTTTACGTGAGCGTCATCTGAGCGCTTCTTTAGGTTCGTGGTGCTGAAAGCGAGAGTGTTGCACAACACAGATGAGTCAAGAGACACTTCCTCGACGCTTGCCATGGATGAAAGTGTTTTATCAAATTCAACAAAACTTGGAGTCATTATAAAATTGATGAGTCGCAACAATTTGCCTGAGCAGCTAGATCCAGACAACATTTAGAAGATTCATGTGCTTACATAATAACTGTTACTATTTTGAGTTGTATTTTGACTATCTCAATAAATATGCGGACAGAAGAGTTTTCTAAAAAAAAAATGTGTGGATTTGATTATTCAAAAATCTCAAGATATATATGAAATATTTGAGATTTTTGAATAATCTAATCCACACTTTTTTTTTCGAAAACTTTTGTCCGCATATTTATTGAGATAGTCAAAATACAACTCAAAATAGTAACAGTTATTATGTAAGCACATGAATCTTCTAAATAGTGATTTTTTTGTTGCCCATTTTTTTGCCCTATAGGCCCACTTTCATCCATTTCATCTTTCATAGCCTTAATAAAGATCGTTATATATATTTCATATAAATTTTACTATTTGAAATTTTTATTTCAAGTTATAATAGAAATATTTAACATTGAACAGTATTATTAATAAAAATTTAATTTAAATCTTAGTAACCTTGGTAACCCTTTGTACAACACGGCTAAACAGGGTTGGAATAAATCATAATTTAAAAAAAAAATTATCAAAAATCAATGATTTAAAAAAAATTATATTTCTGATGGGTTTTTGCCAGTTTTGATGTGAATTATATCAATTGATTTTCTATCAATATGATTATTTTTCTAATCAATTCTTATTTGTATTCTTAAATTGTACCATGTAATGGATCAAAAAATGAAATAAAAGAAAAAATATTTTACTTATTAAAATGACAAATAACTATATTAAATGTTTCATTGTTCACTTATGGAACGCACAAGCAGTGCAAAAACAATGATTAATGTAAAAAAAAACTCAATTTTGATGTAAATCAATGTTTAATTTTAAAAAACCGGTTGATTTAAATCATGATTTAAATCAATTGATCAAAAATTAAAAAGTTTTAATTGTTCCTACAGAAATTCCTATATGTCTAGTTCAAATATCAACATTTTATTGAGTAATATCAATTTTTTAAACATTTCTGCCAAATTTTCAATGATAACTGTAATTTTTAATGTTTAGGATGTTTAGAATTATAATTTCAATGAAAACTGATAAATTTACAATTATTTTTGTTAAAAAACATTTATACTTTACAAAATTCCTCATTTCTGTCGAAAATTGAACGCTCTGTAATAATGTCAATCATTTCTATCATATTTTCAATTGTTTCGTCACGATAACAAGCAAAATTTCAGTCCAGTCCACAAAATGTTAACTGTTCTTAGAGAAATTTGTGTATTTCTGGTTCAATCATCAACATTTTATCGACTAGTATGAAATTTTCAACCATTTTTACCAGAGTTTCAATGATCACTGTAGTTTTTAATGTTTAGAATGTTTAGAGTTATAATTTCTATAGAAACTGTTAAATTTCCAATTATTTTTATTAAAAAAACACTTATATTTTACAAAATTCCTCATTTCTGTCGAAAATTGAACGTTCTGTAATAATTTCATTCATTTCTATCATATTTTCAATTGTTTCGTCACGATAACAAGCAAAATTTCAGTCCAGTCCACAAAATTTTAATTGTTCTTACAAAAATTTCCGTATTTCTGGTTCAATCATCAAAATTTTATGGACTAGTATCAAATTATTAAGAATTTCTAGCTAAGTTTCAATAGTTTTTAGTGTTTACAATGTTTAGAGTTATAATTTCAATGAAAACTTTTAAATTTCCAACTATTTTTGTTAAAAAAACATTTACATTTTATAAAATTCCATATTTCTGTCAAATTTCAACAGTTCTGTAATAATTTCAATAATTCTTATCATATTGTCAATTCTTTCGTCATGATAACTAGCAAAATTTCAGTTCACTCCACAAAATTTTAATTGTTCTTACAGAAATTTGTGTATTTCTGGTTCAATCATCAATATTTTATCGACTAGTATCAAATTTGTAATCATTTCTATAAAAGTTTCAATGAACACCGTAGTTTTTAATTTTTACAATGTTTAGTGTTATAATTTCAATGAAAACTGTTAAAATTCCAATTATTTTTGTTAAAAAACATATACATTTTACAAAATTCCTTATTTTCATCGAATTTGAACTGATGTGTAATTATTTCAATAATTCCTATCATATTTTCAATTGTTTTGTCATGATAACTAGCAAAATTTCAGTCCACTCCACAAAATGTTTATTGTTCTTACAAAAATGTCTGTATTTCTGGTTCAATCATTAAAATTTTATCGACTAGTATCAAATTTTCAACCATTTCTATCAAAGTTTCAATAGTTTTTAGAGTTTACAATGTTTAGAGTTATAATTTCAATGAGAACTGTTAAATTTCCAATTATTTTTGTTAAAAAACATTTACATTTTACAAAATTCGTTATTTCTGTCGAATTTGAAGTGTTCTGTAATTATTTCAATAATTCCTATCATATTTTCAATTGCTTCGTCATGATAACTAGCAAAATTTCAGTCCAATCCACAAAATTTTAATTGTTCTTACAAAATATTCTGTATTTCTGGTTCAATCGTCAAAATTTTATCAACTACTGTCAATTTTTTAACCATTTCTATTAATGTTTCAATGATATCTATAATTTTTAATGTCTAGAATGTTTAGAATTATTATATCAATGAAAACTGTTAAATTTCCTATTATTTTTGTTAAAATAACATTTGCATTTTACACAATTCCTTATTTCCGTCGAATTTGAACTGTTCTGTAATAATTTCAATAATTCCTATCATATTTTCAATTGCTTCGTCATGCTAACTAGAAAAATTTTAGTCCACTCCACAAAATTTTAACGGTTCTTACAAAAAATTCCGAATTTCTGGTTCAAAAATCAAAATTTTATCGACTAGTATCAAATTTTTAACCTTTTCCATCAAAGTTTCAATGAACACTGTAGCTTTTAATGTTTACAATGTTGAGAGTTATAATTTCAATGAAAACTGTTAAATTTCCAATTATTTTTGTTAAAAAACATTTACATCTTACAAAATTCCTTATTACTGTCGAAATTTGAACTGTTCTGTGATAATTTCAATAATTCCTATCATATTTTCAATTGTTTCGTCATGATAACTAGCAAAATTTCAGTCCACTCCACAAAATGTTTATTGTTCTTACAAAAATGGCTGTATTTCTGGTTCAATCATTAAAATTTTATCGACTAGTATCAAATTTTTAACCATTTCCATCAGAGTTTCAATGAACACTGTAGTTCTTAATTTTTACAATGTTTAGAGTTATAATTTCAATGAAAACCGTTAAATTTCCAATTTTTTTTTTTTTAAACATTTACATTTTATAAAATTCTTTATTTCAGTCAAAATTTGAACTGTTCTGTAATAATTTCAATAATTCCTATCACATTTTCAATTGTTTCGTCATGATAACTAGCAAAATTTCAGTCCACTCCATAAAATTTTAATTGTTCTTTCAAAAATTTCCGTACTTCTGGTTCAATCATCAAAATTTTATGGACTAGTATCAAATTATTAACAATTTCTAGCAAAGTTGCAATAGTTTTTAGTGTTTACAATGTTTAGAGTTATAATTTCAATGAAAAATTTCAAATTTCCAACTATTTTTGTTAAAAAAACATTTACATTTTATAAAATTCCTTATTTCTGTCGAATTACAATAGTTCTGCAATAATTTCAATAATTCTTATCATATTGTCAATTCTTTCGTCATGATAACTAGCAAAATTTTAGTCCACTTCACAAAATTTTAATTGTCCTTACAAAAATTTCCGTATTTCAGGTTCAATAATTAAAATTTTATCGACTAGTATCAAATTTTTAACCTTTTCTATCGAACTTTCAATAGTTTTCAGTGTTCACAAAGCTTAGAGTTACAATTTCAATGAAAACTGTTAAATTTCCAATTATTTTTGTTAAAAAACATTTATATTTTGCAAAATTCAGTATCAAATATTTAATTAGTAAGTTAGTATTTTATAATTATTTATTTTCATTTTCTTAAGTTCTACAGTACTTAAGTATTACAAGTAAGACCTGTCTGATAATGATTACTTAAGTAGTCGAAACTAGTAAAAAATCAATAAATAATTTTATGTGATACTAACAAAGAAATGTGTTTCATTTATAATTTTCAAATATTGTTTAAAACACTTCTATGTATGCCATAAAAAGGTTTTCTACATAGTCTTATCTTTACAAATATGAAGTGTCTCGGAAATTCCGCAGTCTTATCAATACATTTTTTACATACACCAAACTCGTTGCCATTGCAATTTTAGGAACTTGGCAATTGAGGGAAACCACGTTAGCAGCTATGTGAAACATAGTTTTTTTAAGCTATGAGATTAATTTATGGGACATTGAAAATTACAAAAGTACAAAATACTCGTACATAAATAATTTTGGTTTAGTTTGATTTAGTTTAGTTTACTTGGTTTAGTTCAACCCTACACCAAGAATGGCAGAAAGGGAAATGATTAAATATATAAATAAAATAATTTTGGGACTGAGATTTAATTTAATTTTGAGATTGCTGATTTTTTTAAACTAATTTATCTAATATTGCGTTGGCGAGAGCATATTTTTAGATGACCAAAAAACATAATGTTCTTAATGTGCGACGTGCCTGGAAGGCTATCAGCACATAGGTCGTGAAGCAACTGGATGTCCCTTTGGAAACAACGAGGAGGGCCTGGCTCTCGATGTCGGAGAGTGGGGTGGGTAAAAAAAGGTCTCCACGTAATTTTAGAACTCAATTTTGCATGTATTCCTGGATAATTACCAATGTTGGTAGAAAATGAAAGAAGTATTGAGAATGAGAAGAAATGAAATGAGAAGAATGAAGAAAGTTTTCACGAATGCATTATTGAATTATTTTGAAATATTTTAAAGGTGGAAAGTTTTCTTGATGAATTACTGATAGGGTGATAAATAAACGAGGTTTTAAATCTTTGCATGAATTTGTACATTATTTTCATAAATTGCCCAGGTATATATCAAAATTTCATTATTTGTCTACGAATGTGTCAAAGTTTCTTAAATTTTCTATTGCTAATATGTGGAAACTTTTAAAATCTTGGCATCGATTTTTCGCCAGTTTGGCTCCATCTTTTACAAGTCACAATATATCAAATTTTCAGTAAATATTAATATTGTAAGTTTCTAAATAATTCCATATTTTTGCTAACCATAATTTAACTACACCTAAGTATGTCATTAAATTCGTGCTTGTCGCAAATTAACGTTTCATGTGGGCTCATGCAAATTAATAATCTGGAGTAAAAATGAGGTAATTACAACCAAGCCACGGGGGCAATTAGCATCCGCGCTGCATTATTAAAGATTCGCCGAGGAAGTCACCGAGCAGTAACAACCACGAGCTTTTGCGCGAAATTACATATTTTCGTGCGTAATTGCTGCGCTCGGAATAAAAAAAAACGAACGATGTTTTTCCATATATTTTTTTCCGCAGATGATAATTGATGAGCTGCGCAGGCCGGAAGTCGTTACGCAAACTTTGTGTCAAGGGCGTCCCAAATGCGGAGATTCGCGGAGATTCGCAATTTGCCATCGACACACGCGATGGAAAATTGCGAGTTGGTGACGAGCGGCTCAGGAATTACGGGAGGAACGCGACGTGGGTCGGTATGCAGGTCAAAATTGTAATCGGAGCATCTGGATGTTGCATGTGTAAGCTATGCGGATTACACTTGTAACAAGATGTTGAGCAGCTTGTCTGGCTTGCTTAACCGTCGTGCGAAGTTCCTGGTGAAATCAAATGTTTGTATTCGATTGCAAAGCCACTAATCTGAATAATAATTGTCAGATATATTTTCTTATATCAATTGTAGATATTTGTTGTACTAAGTCAAATTAACAAATTATCCTATATAAATCGCATTAGCGATAAAAGTTTAAAAATAATTTATATACCTTACATACAGGGTGAGTAAAAAGTAAGGAAGCCATTTCCGATTTCTTAAAAAACAACCTATTTCTTTTTGGTAAATTTTATTGCATTTGTTTTCGAATTTACTATTTGAAAATTTGAAATTAGATTCGTATACAGAACATATGAAACTAATTCTCCTGAAAATTTGACAAACTTTCAGTATTAAATAAGGGAGAAAGTCAAACACTTAACTTTCTGCATTGAGAAGTATGGGTTAGGTATTAATGAAATTTCTGAAAATTTATTATTTGCAAATTTGCTATTAGATTCGCATACAGTACACTTGAAACTAATTCTCCGGAAAATTTGATAACGTTTCAGAATTAAATAAGGGAGAAAATCAAACACTTAACTTTCTGCATTGACAAGTATGGGTGAGCTATAACTGAAATTTCTGAAAATTTATTATTTGAAAATTTGATATTAGATTCGTGTATAGTACACCTAAAACTAATTCTACTGAAAATTTGACAATGTTTTAGTATTAAATAAGGGAGAAAATCAAACACTTAACTTTCGGCATCGACAAGTATGGGTGAGCTATAACTGAAATTTCTGAAAATTTATTATTTGAAAATTTGATATTAGATTCGTGTATAGTACACCTAAAACTAATTCTACTGAAAATTTGACAATGTTTTAGTATTAAATAAGGGAGAAAATCAAACACTTAACTTTCGGCATCGACAAGTATGGGTTAGCTATTACTGAAATTTCTGAAAATTTATTATTTGAAAATTTGATATTAGATTCGTGTATAGTACACCTGAAACTAATTTTCCTGAAAATTTGACAAAGTTTCAGTATTAAATAAGGGAGAAAATCAAACACTTAACTTTCTGCTTTGACAATAATGGGTTAGCTATTACTGAAATTTCTGAAAATTTATAATGTGAAAATTTGATATTAGATTCGTGTACAGTACACCTGAACCTAATTCTCCTGAAAATTTGCCATAGTTTTAGTATTAAATAAGGGAGAAAATCAAACAAGTAACTTGCTGCATTGACAAGTATGGGTTAGCTATTACTGAAATTTCTGACAATTTATTATTTGCAAATTTGCTGTTAGATTCGTATTCAGTACACCTGAAACTAATTCTCCGGTAAATTTGACAAAGTTTCGGTATTAAATAAGGGCGAAAATCAAACAAGTAACTTTCTGCATTGACAAGTATGGGTTAGCTATTACTGAAATTTCTGAAAATTTATTAATTGCAAATTTGCTATTAGATTCGTATTCAGTACACCTGAAACTAATTCTCCGGTAAATTTGACAAAGTTTCAGTTTTAAATAAGGGAGAAAATCAAACACTTAACTCTCTGCATTGACAAGTATGGGTCAGTTATTACTGAAATTTCTGAAAATTTATTATTTCCAAATTTGATATAAGATACGTGTACAGTACACCTGAAACTAATCCTTCTGAAAATTTGACAAAGTTTCAGTATAAAATAAGGGAGAAAATCAAACACTTAACATTCTGCATTGACAAGTATGGCTTAGCTATTACCGAAATTTCTGAAAGTTTATTATTTGTAAATTTGATATTAGATTCGTATACAGTACACCTGAAACTAATTCTCCTTAAAATTTGACAAAGTTGCAGTATTAAATAAGGCAGAAAGTCAAACACTTAACTTTCTGCATTGACAAGTATAGGTTAGATATTACTGAAATTTCTGAAAGTTTATTATTTGCAAATTTGATATGAGATTCGTGTACAGTACACCTGAAACTAATTCTCCTGAAAATTTGACAAAGTTTCAGTATTAAATAAGGAAGAATATAAAACACGTAACTTTCTGCTTTGACAATAATGGGTTAGCTATTACTGAAATTTCTGAAAATTTATTATTTGAAAATTTTATATTAGATTCGTGTATAGTACACCTGAAACTAATTCTACTGAAATTGTGACAATGTTTTAGTATTAAATAAGGGAGAAAATCAAACAAGTAACTTTCTGCATTGACAAGTATGGGTGAGCTATTACTGAAATTTCTGAAAATTTATTATTTGAAAATTTGATATTACATTATTTTACAGTAAATGAGAAATTAATTCTCTTCAAAATTTGACAAAGTTTCAGTAGTAAATAAGGGCGAAAATCAAACACTTAACTTTCTGCATTGACAGGTATGGGTTAGCAATTACTGAAATTTCTGAAAATTTATTATTTGAAAATTTGATATTAGATTCGTGTATAGTACACCTGAAACTAATTCTCCTGAAAATTTGCCAAAGTTTTAGTATTAAATAAGGGAGAAAATCAAACAAGTAACTTGCTGCATTGACAAGTATGGGTTAGCTATTACTGAAATTTCTGAAAATTTATTATTTGCAAATTTGCTGTTAGATTCGTATTCAGTACACCTGAAACTAATTCTCCGGTAAATTTGACAAAGTTTCGGTATTAAATAAGGGCGAAAATCAAACAAGTAACTTTCTGCATTGACAAGTATGGGTTAGCTATTACTGAAATTTCTGAAAATTTATTAATTGCAAATTTGCTATTATATTCGTATACAGTACACCTGAAACTAATTCCGCGGTAAATTTGACAAAGTTTCAGTTTTAAATAAGGGAGAATATCAAACACTTAACTTTCTGCATTGACAAGTATGGGTTAGTTATTACTGAAATTTCAGAAAATTTATTATTTGAAAATTTGATATTAGATTCGTGTAAACTACACCTGAAACTAATTCTCCTGAAAATTTGACAAAGTTTCAGTATTAAATAAGTAAGAAAATCAAAAGTAGGTTAGATTAGGTTAAGTTAGGTCAGGTTAGGTCTCTATTACCGAAATCACCAATTACACCTAAATGTTTGGGCACCACCTTTTGAATCACAATGTATGTCAAATTTAATTAAATACTTTCGAAATCTGCCAAATTTACAATTATAGTTGTAAAAATCTGTTACATTTTTAACAACTTTCTAAATGGGTACAATTCCGACTGAGGCATTCAAAATCTGTAAAATTCAAAGCTCCTGCTGTGAAAATCTATCAATTTTTCAATACATACTGCCTGAATCTGTTAAATTTTGTCAATTTTTGATATCCCAGTTTCTAAATGCAAACATCTATCAGATTTTTAAGTGCAACAGTTCACTTCAAATTCTCATTTAAAACCGTCGAAATATGTCAAATTTTCAATTGCAACTGTCAAAATATGTCAAATTCTTAGCTACAGCTGTGAAAACCACAATTTTTTAATAGATTCTGCCAAAATTTGTCTATTTTTAATGTCCTAGTGCAAAAATGTAAAATGCTATCAGATCGCACGTTGAAAACAACAGTGACACTACACAAAAATGAACATTGTTATGACGGAATTGGCATTTTAATATTACCAATTACACCTAAATGTTTGGACCCCACCTTTTGAGTCACCCTATATGTCAAATTTTATTAAAAACTGTCGAAATTTGCCAAATTTACAACTATAGTGGTCAAAATCCGTTGAATTTTTAACAACTTTCTAAATGGGTACAATTCCAGACTGAGACATTCAAAATCTATAAAATTCAAAACTTATGCTGTGAAAATCTGTCAATTTTTCAATAGATACTACCTGAATCTGTTTTATTTGTTGCTATTTTCAATTTTCATTCAACCCTTTAAAAACCACTCTCACAGTTTCCAGCATCATAAATTTGCTAAAAATCAATACACAGGAACGGTGGTTAACGTGCAAATTTGTTTAATCGCAGGACTCGGTTGACAGATATTATTACACGCAATTACCGGCCGCTATAATTTTCGAGCGCCGATTGATCTCTCCCACATTAATCAGCACCCTCAATTGTCCGGCTTTTAATTGCATCAAAACCAATCAATGACAATTGATGGAATTACTTACAGACGCAGCAATTATAAAATTATTTTCGATTCGATTTACATTTTCGATTCAGTTGCTTACAATATTAATGAATGCGGTCAAAGGATGATTTAGCTGCAGAGGAACTCGGAGAATTGGCAAACCTTTGGCATTTCGTTGCCCACATCAAAGCTATAGTGTATACGAGACACTGATTCTAATATTATACAAGCAGGGAGAATTGTTTTAGAAAATCTCAATGATTTTTTGTATAGTTCTGTAGTATCAGAAAGATGAAAATATGTCACAAACCACATATTTCTATATCTAATCTAAATTTGGATTCTTAGATTTTTGCCCAAGATTTTCTATTTTTGTTTTGTTTCGCGCAGGTATCTATTATAAGGTAATGTCGCTTATTCGAATGCGAATACTTCTGTAGTATCAGAAAGATGAAAATATGTCACAAACCACATATTTTTCTATATCGATTCCAATTTTGGATTCTTAGATTTTTGCCCAAGATTTTCATTTTTATTTTGTTTCACGTCGGTATCTAGATAATTGTGCTTATCCGAATGCCAGTACATCCTGTAAACGTGCATAACTGCGCAGCACTTAAACTGCATCCACTCTCCGTTGGGTTAATGAGTTTTCACTGTTTTGCCACTTAAACCGTTGGTAATTGAATGGGCAGCGGCACCTGGGAGCACGATCTTCCTCAATCCCGTCCAGGAAGCCCACACCTGCGCCGTCCGCTGCCGCCTTCCGGACGAGCCGGCCTCCACGTCGGAAGGCGAACGGCTTCCGCTTCGCCGTGCACTTTCTAAGCCACCTATGACCCCCAGGAGGCCGTCGTCCGCTGGTCTGCAGTTACGCAAGACTTGCACTGGACGTGGCTTGCAGACCGAATATCTGGACTGGGTGGTGTGTAGGCCTGGGTCGTGGTGATTTTTGACCTGGTTAAAGCCCACGGGGACGACCGCCAACACGAGGACGTGGGTGGTTTAGGATTACGACAACAACGCCAAAGTGTAGCAGAATATGGTGAGATATATGAGAAAAAAATCAACAATGTAACAAGGCAGAGATAACTGCAGAAGCAATAATTTTTGGGTAATAACGTTCGAAAAAATCAATTACACAATTGAATGAGTCAGGACTAAAAGTTTGCTATGGAAATTTTGAAAATTGAAAAATTAGCTGTCGTAGCTAAAATTTGTACGAATTTTCATTTCTTGAAGATAATTGCCATTGTTTGCAAAAGTAAGATGTCATGTCTGGCCTACCCATCGTGTTGGTGATCTTCCCCGTGATCTGCGTTCCACGTCTGTGAAACTTATAACAGTACAGAAATTAGTCTGTTCTTTTGTTTTGAAGATTTTCTTCTTGCAGATAGATCTGTTATGGCGTTTGGGTATAATTTTCTATTGAAACTTAGAACTTAGAACTCTAGTGAAACTTAGAACAGTACAGAAATGTTTCTGTTCTTTTGTTTTTGAAGATTTGCTTGTAGATCTGTTATGTCGTTTGGGTTTAATTTTCTATTGAAACTGGAAACAGTGCGAGGAATTATTTTACGAGTTTTGTGCCTCGATTGTCTCTCGTGTTGTTGTTATTTGTGTGTTCTCGTGGAGGTGAGGTGAATGGTCGGCGCGCGCATAATTTATTGTAAACGGACCTTAATAGAACGAGGAGGAGATTACGTAACCACCTCACTCTCCGGCCACCTGCTCTTTCGACACACCGTCCGATATTCAGCTTTCGCTACCGTTTCGTGGATTTCGTAAAAAGAGCTGTCAACACAAAGAGCACTGCCAGGCACCAGCGACACCACACGCTTTATCAATTGCCCCATGAAAAAGTGGTGCAGATATTCCGCGATATAAGCCGGCCTAGAAGCGAGGTAACGCTCGAAAAAGCTCTGATTAATGGCAACGGGTGATGAAACTCGAGAGCGAAAATCGAGATTGATTACGAATTCGGCCGTTGTTTGATGCAAGAAATATGAAGCGAGTGTTAATGTGGATAAGCTAAATTTTTTTTATAAAATATTTTGAAGTATATCATGAACTTTCTCAATCCATATTACCAACCATCTTAAATTTAGGGTAAATTTTCTTCGTTTTTGGAGACCTTTTTTTTTAATATGTGCTACATGAGTATCTACCATGCTCCAAAATTTGAATGAAGTATTCTAATTATTATTGAAGACAATCCTACAAAACTTAGTATTCGAAAATCGGATATTTCCAAATTTCGCAGCTCCAAACTTAAGAATATCTCCAAATATTTTTAAATTTGTCATGAATTTTCTCAATTTGATTACTGTTCGTAAACCAAAAGAGATTTAAGATTACGATTTAAAAGACTCTTAATAAATCTTAAAATTTGAATTGTGATAATTCAGTCCAAATTTGTAAACATTCGTCCAAAAATTGAAGATTCGGGGCGAATTTAAAAATATTTCTCCAAAATTAGAAAGTGGGAAAAACATTTGAAACGGCCAAATTTGGAAATGTGCTGAAGGTTGTATCTAATGTCATTTTTCAATTATTAGATTAATAATAATAATAATAATAATGTAGTCTTTAATTCCAACAAAAATAAAAATACATAAAATAAAACTTATACTTTATGTAGGAATTGCGTCATAATTATAATTAATTCTCCAAAAGTTACCAATGATTTATGCCAAATTTTCAAATATTTTAGAATTTGAAACAGCTAAATTTAGAAATACGAAGTTAAATAAATGACAATTTTATATAATCAGATTATTTCTCTGAAATTGAAAGGCAAAGTTGAAAATATGTGATAACTTTAAAAATGCTCCTCCAAAAGTAAGAAAGTTTGCTCATAATTTAAAAGGAATTTAAAATTGATATTGGAATTCGGAGAGTGCATCTCAAATTTAAACATATTTCTATAAAATTGGGAAATTGTCTGCTAAATATCAAGTTTGAAAATGCTCTCAGTAGAATTAGTTTCAGGTGTACTATACACGAATCTAATATCAAATATTCAAATAAGAAATTTTCAGAAATTTCAGTAATAGCTAACCCATATTTGTCCATGCAGAAAGTTTAGTGTTTTATTTTCTCCCTTATTTATTACTGAAACTTCGTTAAATTTTCCGGATAATTAGTTTCAGGTGTACTGTTTACGAATCTAGTGGCAAATTTGCCAATAATAAATTTTCAGAAATTTCAGTAATAGCTAACACATACTTGTCAATGCAGAAAGTTACGTGTTTGATATTCTCCCTTATTTAATACTGAAACTTTGTCAAATTCACAGGAGAATTAGTTCCAGGTGTACTGTATACGAATCTAATATCAAATTTGTAAATAATAAACTTTCAGAAATTTCAGTAATAGCTAACCCATACTTGTCAATGCAGAAAGTTAAGTGTTTGATTTTCTCCCATATTTAATACTGAAACTTTGTCAAATTTTAAGGAGAATTAGTTTCAGGTATACTGTATACGAATTTAATATCAAATTTGCAAATATTAAACTTTAAGAAATTTCAGTAATTGCTAACCCATACATGTCAATGGAGAAAGTTAAGTGTTTGCTTTTCTCCCTTATTTAATACTGAAACTTTGTCAAATTTTCAGGAGAATTAGTTCCAGGTGTACTGTATACGAATCTAATATCAAATTTGGAAATAAGAAACTTTCAGAAATTTCAATAATAGCTAACCCTCACTTGTCAATGCAGAAAGTTAAGTGTTTGATTTTCTCCCTTATTTAATACTGAAACTTTGTCAAATTTTCAGGACAATTAGTTTCAGGTGTATTGTAGACAAATCTTATATCAAATTTGCAAATAATAAATTTTCAGAAATTTCAGTAATAGCTAACCCATTCTTGTCAATGCAGAAAGTTAAGTGTTTGATTTTCTCCCATATTTAATACTGAAACTTTGTCAAATTTTAAGGAGAATTAGTTTCAGGTATACTGTATACGAATCTAACATCAAATTTGCAAATATTAAACTTTAAGAAATTTCAGTAATAGCTAACCCATACATGTCAATGCAGAAAGTTAAGTGTTTGATTTTCTCCCTTATTTAATACTGAAACTTTGTCAAATTTTTAGGAGAATTAGTTTCAGGTGTACTGTACACGAATCTAATATCAAATTTGCAAATAACAAATTTTCAGAAATTTCTGTAAAAACTAACCCATACTTGTCAATGCAGAAAGTTAAGTGTATGATTTTCTCCCTTATTTAATACTGAAACATCGTCAAATTTTCAGGAGAATTAGTTTCAGGTGTACTGTAGACAAATCTAATATCAAATTTGCTAATAATAAATTTTCAGAAATTTCAGTAATAGCTAACCCATACATGTCAATGCAGAAAATTAAGTGTTTGATTTTCTCCCTTATTTTATACTGAAACTTTGTCAAATTTTCAGGAGAATTAGTTTCAGGTGTATTGTCGACAAATCTAATATCAAATTTGCAAATAATAAATTTTCAGAAATTTCAGTAATAGCTAACCCATTCTTGTCAATGCAGAAAGTTAAGTGTTTGATTTTCTCCCTTATTTAATACTGAAACTTTGTCAAATTCTCAGGAGAATTATTTCAAGGTGTACTGTATACGAATCTAATATCAAATTTGCAAATAACAAATTTTCAGAAATTTCTGTAAAAACTAACCCATACTTGTCAATGCAGAAAGTTAAGTGTTTGATTTTCTCCCTTATTTAATACTGAAACTTTGTCAAATTCTCAGGAGAATTAGTTCAAGGTGTACTGTATACGAATCTAATATCAAATTTGTAAATAATAAACTTTAAGAAATTTCAGTAATAGCTAACCCATACATGTCAATGCAGAAAATTAAGTGTTTGATTTTCTCCCTTATTTTATACTGAAACTTTGTCAAATTTTCAGGAGAATTAGTTTCAGGTGTACTGTAGACAAATCTAATATCAAATTTGTAAATAATAAACTTTCAGAAATTTCAGTAATAGCTAACCCATACATGTCAATGCAGAAAGTTAAGTGTTTGATTTTCTCCCTTATTTAATACTGAAACTTTGTCAAATATTAAGGAGAATTAGTTTCAGGTGTACTGTATACGAATCTAATATCAAATTTGGAAATAATAAACTTTCAGAAATTTCAGTAATAGCTAACCCATACTTGTCAATGCAGAAAGTTAAGTGTTTGATTTTCTCCCTTGTTTAATACTGAAACTTTGTCAAATTTTAAGGAGAATTAGTTTCAGGTGTACTGTATACGAATGTAATATCAAATTTGGAAATAATAAACTTTCAGAAATTTCAGTAATAGCTAACCCATACTTGTCAATGCAGAAAGTTAAGTGTTTGATTTTCTCCCGTATTTAATACTGAAACTTTGTCAAATTTTAAGGAGAATTAGTTTCAGGTGTACTGTAGACAAATCTAATATCAAATTTGTAAATAATAAAGTTTCAGAAATTTCAGTAATAGGTAACCCATTATTGTCAATGCAGAAAGTTAAGTGTTTGATTTTCTCCCTTATTTAATACTAAAACTTTGTCAAATTTTTAGGAGAATTAGTTTCAGGTGTACTGTACACGAATCTAATATCAAATTTGCAAATAACAAATTTTCAGAAATTTCTGTAAAAGCTAACCCATACTTGTCAATGCAGGAAGTTAAGTGTATGATTTTCTCCCTTATTTAATACTGAAACTTTGTCAAATTTTAAGGAGAATTAGTTTTAGGTGTACTGTATACAAATCTAATATCAAATTTGCAAATAATAAACTTTAAGAAATTTCAGTAATAGCTAACCCATACTTGTCAATGCAGAAAGTTAAGTGTTTGATTTTCTCCCTTATTTAGTACTGAAACTTTGTTAAATTTTCGGGAGAATTACTTCAGGTATACTGAATACAAATCTAATATTAAATATACAAAAAATACATTTTCTAAAATTTCGGTAATAGAGACCTGACCTGACCTAACCTAACCTAACCTAACCTACTTTTGATTTTCTCACTTATTTAATACTGAAAATTTGTCAAATTTCCAGGAGAATTACCTTCAGGTATACTGAACACAAATCAGATAATAAATATATAAAAAAGAAATTTTCAAAAATTTCGGTAATAGAGACCTGACCTAACCTAACCTAACCTACTTTTTAATTTCTCACTTATTTAATACTGAAACTTTGTTAAATTTTCAGGAGAATTGCCTTTAGGTATACTGAACACAAATCTAATATTAAATATACAAAAAATAATAATGGTTTAAATGCCAATTCCGTCATAACAAATCAGCATTTGTTTGACATATTTTTTATTATGACTTGATTTAATAGAAGATGATAAAACCAAATAAATCCTCTGTAACTAGATAACGGTTGGAAATAAGACATAGGTTTATTAACATGTTTTGCTTCGTATAGCATCCCACATCACACCCTTAATTTGGACCATACCTTTTGAAACACCTTGTATAGCCGTAAAATGAGTTATGCAGCGATTATCACTTCACAGTTCTCATCACTTGTATAAATACAAAAGAATTTTGAATTTCACTTTTAAACTGATTCTTCATTTAATGATTCTTTCATTGCAAACAGCCTTAACTCGGCCCAAGAGGACTTATGACAAAAAATTACTCACCAAGTGCCGGTGAAATACGAGAGCGCAAAACATGGAAATAAGAAGTATATTATTTTGTGCTCCTTTTTGGTATTTTTGAAATATTGTTCCGGAATTTCAAAGAATTTTTAAAATATTTTACATAAATATTTTTGTGTCAAAAATGTGTTTTGATTCGTTTTACGTCTTAGGTACTTGTTTGCTTCTTATATTTTGCATTTTATGTATTTTTCTTTCGTTTTACCGTTTTCGTATTTTTTATTTTTCAGAATATTTTGCAATATTTTTGCGTTGAAAATGTAATCTCCTTCTTTGGTGTTTTTGAAATATTGTTCCCGAATTTCAAGGAATTTTCAAAATATTTTACATATTTTTGTGTCGAAAGTGTGCTTTGATTCGTTTTACGTCTTAGGTACTTGTTTGCTTCTTATATTTTGCATTTTATTTGTTTTTCTTTCGTTTTTCGGTTTTGGTTTTTTATTTTTCAGAATATTTTGCAATATTTTTGCGTCGAAAGTGTAATTTAATTGTACACACTATTTCAAATGAAATATTGTAGGTACATACTAGTTTTTGTGTCTCAGGATATAATATGGGGCAAAATTGAGATTTCATGAACTCTGGGATTTACAAACTTTTGTATTATACCCAGCTTCACATTTTAATGTTAAACTTGATAAACTAACTGGAAGTTCCGAATAGAAGATATTCCGATAAAAAATTACTTATAATTATAAAATTACTAAAATCCCTGCCAACCAATTCGTTATATTTACGAAATTCGCAGCATGCACATTTGAAAAATGTATCGCAAAACACGGCCATAAATCACAATATTCACATATTCCTGGGCCGTACTTGCGGTGTATTTGACTCTTATCGGTACGACCATGCGTAGGAATTGTTCGATGATTGCCTGTGAAATTGGAGGGGCTCGTGCCGGTGGGCACACCTGGGAATCCCCGTGCCTGTGAAACAATGACTGAAAGTGAAAGGAGAATCTCGCGAATGCAATGTTTCGAAACGCAAGCGAACTCCAAAGAAGTGCGCCAGAATCGTGCGCAATTAATTATTCGATTTTTCACGGCGAAGTAGAAATGTAGAGTTATAACATTGTGCTAATTTCGATTTTATATAAATAAGTATTATTTGGGAGTTGTTCTTAGTTTTTCCTCAATTTTCATCTGTAGTTAAACTTAATATGATCGGATTTTTGCACTCTCGGGTAAATAAATAATCTTGAAACGATTTAACTTTAAAAGATGCGATTTTCGTACTTTGACTTCCTTACATATCAACAAATTATCAAAAATATTTCCATATATTACAAAATGTTTAAACCCACTCGTAGTTTTTGGATGGTTTTCTTCTATAGCTGAAAAATCAATAAATTTTCTCTTGTGCTTTAAATTTTGGTTGAAATCCAAATTTGTTTTGCTTTTATATAAATAAGTATTATTTGGGGAAGATTTGCTTCTACACGAAACACACGAATTTTATCAATTCATTAACCCGAGACAGATATTTTTGTTATTGGCCTGGTTTTATAGTTAATTTTAATCTACCATTTATATTAATGACTACTACTGTAAAATGCTATTTGAATATCGGATTGATGGGGCTGATACATGATGAAACTCCATGTTAATATATAAATAAAACACAATTGGTGTGAGTTTCTATTTTTCTATGTACGAGGGCTGTTTGACGGGAGAGTGACTTTTCAAAGGTTGGTAACACTTTCGTTATAATGATTATGTTGCTAGCTCCTGAAGTCTTTCGGAGGTCTACTGTCAAAATTTGGCACCAATCTGACAGATAGATTATGTTTTATACTTATTTGAAGGAAACTGTTTTCGTTGTTTTGTAAATATGTAAAAAAAAAAATTCGAGTGTTGATTAAACATTATTTTCTACGTGAAAAAACAATTAAAGAAACCGAGGAAAAGTTACGTAAATATTATCCAGAATCTGCTCCGTCCCATGGAATGATTTGTAAGTGGTTTCTGCTTTTAAAAGTGGCCATATGAGCACGGTTGATGCAGATCGTCCGAAACCATCATTTACTGTGACTACTCCAGAAATGGTTAAAAAACTCTATGGCCTTGTAATTGGCAATCGTCGAATAAAAGTTTGTGAGATAGCTAATGAAGTAAACATCTCAACCGAACGGGTATACAATATTTTGCATGAACATTTCAATAAGAAAAAGCTATCCGCGAGATGGTTGCCGCGTTTGCTTAATGGTGATCAAATGCGCGCTCGCATTAAGAATTCAGAAGAATGTTTTGCCGTTTTCAACGTAACTCAAAGGATTTTTTTCGTCGATATGTCGCAGTAGATGAAACTTGGATACATCATTATACTCCAGAAACAAGAATACAGTCTAAATACTGGATTTCTCCATGCGAATATGCTCCCAAAAAGGCAAACACACTTTTTTCGACCAATAAGGTCATGGCCACAGTTTTTTGGAATTCTAAAGGTGTAATCTTTATTAATTGTTTACAAAAAGGAAAAACCATAACTGGCCAGTATTATGCTGATTATGCAGACATGTATTGATGCCGAACTTGAAAAACAACGACCGCATTTGATGAAGAAAAAAAGTGTTGTTCCATCACGATAATGCGCCCTCTCATTCGTCTGCAATTGCTACAACTAAATTGACTGAATTGCATTACGAATTACTGCTTTATCCGCCATATTCGCCAGATCTGGCTCCCAGTGATTTCTTCTTATTTCCAAATTTAAAAAAATGGCTGTGTGGAAAAAGGTTTCAGGCAAATGAAGAGGAGATAACCGACACAAATGCATATTTTGAAGACTTTCCGAAAGATTACTTTTTGGAAGGTTTAAAAAAATTGTAAACTCGCCGGGCTAAGTGTGTACACTTGAAAGGGTGTTATGTTGACAAATAAAATATATTTTGAACAGAAAAATAACGTTTTCATTAAAAAGTCACTCTTCCGTCAAACAGCCCTCGTATAACAATGTAATTGAAAGTCAGTACATATTAATTATTAGTAATCTCCAATGTGTGTATTTGTTTAGGTATAAGTACATACAATTGTGCCATGTTTGTAAGTTGTTGATTCTGAACGATTTTGTGTTACTCGCATCGCATACAATTGGGTTTTGTGTAAGTGTTTTGTCGCTGTGTGAAAACGTAAGTGGAATTGATCGGCTTCGATTGGAATCGGGGCCAAGGCTGGCCAGCTGGGGCCCTTTCCTCCGCAGCTTTATGCTGCGGGCAACACCTTACCCAACAGCACCTCCAGGTATCATGTGTTAAACTGTATTGATTACACGTTTGGTGGATCAACCCCACACGCAATACGTCTACAATTAATAATCAGTATTAATATTGTTTTTGTTTAGAACTAAATTTTGTCGTTGGTGAAATCTAAAAGTTAGTAAATACACAGCGTTCAATGAAGTGGTGTCAACTTTTATAACTTGCTCGAACGAAAATTAACAAATTTGAAAAAATTGAAAATTGAACGTTATATTTGAACTGCTTCTGCTTTCATGTTTGGCTTTTGGGACGATCCCTGAGAATCATGTGTTATCCTTCAAGGCAATTTTCGAAGAAAAGTGTAAATATGAAAATGAATGAATGTCTCTATAAGAGTATTCACTATTTACAAATGCGCAGAGACGTAATAACTTAATACCCATTTATAGACATCCATTGTATGGAACGGCTTCTTCGTATTCTTCTGCGTTCTGGGAATCTACGTTCAATTTTCGCCGGTGCGCATTTACGACTCGTTATGCAACGTGCCTCGTGCGACGTAGTAAACATGTGAGCACATATTTCGGTGCGTGCCTGGTCGAAAGAGAGAAGAAAAAAAAAACTGGAATCCATTATATTATGCGAGGCATTAATAGATCGGCGTGAATGTTTACGTGAGCGACCTTGGGTCAGCGGCGCTATAAATCACCTGGGCCTGGACAGGCCCGAAACCCGATCCTTTCTTGGGATTGCGAAACCCGCGAGGAAAAACTGCCCGCAAGGAAGCAGAATTGGAAAGGCCGAGGGAGTCGGGTAAAAATCCGGCGTGAAGGGAACCAGGAAGCCGTGTCTTCGCCGGTGCCCGTGGAAGCGGCACCAGTCAGCCGTTTGTTTGTCTTATAGGTTTGTTTTTTGGAAAGGAATCTGGTGTTTAATTAAGAAATTGTGAATGTAGATTAGTTTTCCAACAAATTTCTGCCCTACCTCACGTTAAAAATTGTGTGGAGCCCTTTCGCCAACTGACCAGCGACAGAAGAACCCACTTCCGTCTCCATTGAAGCTAGCCGAAGCCGTGGCTTAAGGGTCGAAAAGAGGGCATACTTAAAGGAGTCGCACTATTTATCTCACGACGCACACTGTGGCGGATGGGGAACTGACTTTACTAAATTAATAACTCAGTAATGTGAATTAAATAATTAATTTTGATTTTCGATTAACCAACTAAAATGTCTATATTTCTGTTTTCAGTACGAAAATATATATTTTTCGCGCAGATGACACTGCGGGAAAGTATTGTTTTCGTGAAAATTTTCAAACCCGATATTTCAACTGATATATCAGTTTTGGGGTCCCACGAGTCCATTAAAACGGTTTTTCAAAAATGTCTGATCGTCTGTGTGTGTGTGGATGTGTGTGTATGTATGTGTGCTAATTTGTGAATGTGTGTGACAACTTATGTGTGTACACGATAAATCAAAAACGGCTCAATATAATTGAATAAATTTTTTAAATTAAGATTTTTAGAACAAAATCTACCTTTGATAAGGTTTTGGAAAAGAATCGACAACCGGAAGTGGGTGTTTAATCTTATTATTTTTATTTATTTTGATCAATAGCTTAGAAAATAGTACAAATATCTTTAAAATATTTCAATAAAAGTTGAAGACTATCTTAAACTGCACATCTTTTGTAGAAAACAAAATTTCTTAAATATATTTCAATAAAAGTTGAAGACTATCTTAAACTGCACATCTTTTGTAGAAAACAAAATTTCTTAAATAACTCAACTCAAAATAGCACACTTGCTTTTCGAAAAAAACTTCGCTGAAATCTAATGTTTTATTTTTGTACATTTTGTACAATTTGTTTATCAATAATTTAGTATTTTGTCTATTATTTATATTTTAACTTTTCATCCCATTAATATGGAGAAAGTTGTGTGTTGCCCACATCAGATTTTTTATTTTGGTTATTCCACTTACAATATGGTTCATCATATTGTATAGATATATTTACAACTATAATAAAAAAATATATAAGTAACTTACAGCTTTTATCGTTAGACAACATGAAATTAGAAATATGTCATTTCTAATTAACAGAAACAAATATGAATTAAAAAAAACGTATATGTAGCAAGCTGGTAAGCATAAAAACAAAACAAAACTTATATTAGTCGCTTTTCGTCTGAATCCACGCTATCTTCTGTCTCACAATCTTTTTTGACCAAAAGATCTATCACGTCCGGATAAAAAGTAGAAGTTTCCTTCATACTTCCACTGTAGTTACTAATTACAAGATCTGACGATATAATCAATATGTTTAATATATCAGTATTAGTATCTTCCCGCAAAGTTTTTCTGCTGAAAAATTGTCGATAGTTTCTATAATCTTTATTTTTAGCCTCTTGAGGCTCTTCATTTTCTTCAAATTACATGTGATTTTCGCCGCTTTCGCGCCCGATTTGGCGCCACCTACCCACGATGACGTTTAAATGTCGCACAAAAATCTAATCAGAATATGATTTTTTGGAATATCCCGGTTTTGAAAATAAAATATATGGGATCCGTATTGATTGTTTTGCCCGGTATTGTGAGCCCTATAGTTGCGGTAATCGTAGTTTGTGGAAATTGAAATTCCCACTCGTAGGTAGGCAGAGCAACTGCGGGCTAGCAAAATTTTTACAAATGCGCATGCCATATAGAGCGAAATTTGTCGCTTCATATCAAACAGGTCGTGGGTTATTATATATTATGTATAGTTATTTATAACACAAATATAAATTAAAGATTTCTTTTTCCAAAATCGAAATATGTAGGGAGTTTTGCCTTGAAAGTTTGCAAATTCTAAACAAATTTCTACATGTACTCACACTGACGTATATACGTACAAACCGACATACACATACATACTTTTATATGTGACAAAAATTTGTTACCAAATACAGAAAATAGGCGCATGAACTTGTATAATAGTAATCAGGTCAAAAACTTGCGAAGGGGAAAAAATTATAACTTTTGAAATTGCAGGCTGACGCACCTAAATTATATCTATTTTTTTAAAGGAATGTTCAACCTTTCATGTTCATAAGTTTAAAAAGGTGTATCGATTTGAACTTTTGAAATAATCTACTTTGAAATTGAATTTCACTCAAATTTGACAATATGCGATAAAATAATATTTTTTTTGCATTTCACAATTCGTAATTGAATTTATAGTTATGGATTGTTAACAACTAATGTTTGATAAATAATGTTTTATATTTACTTTTGCTCGTTTACTTTATATAGGGTTGCAATAAATTAATGAAAATGCAACAAAAACCTGTTAAAATAGCTACTTATTGCAAATTTCAACTATAGAGCCTTATCACAGCCACGAAAGTAAACATATTGACTTTTTTTAAGTGGGATCATAAACTTCAAACATATTGGATCAATAATATATATTTTTTTATAATGAATTGTTTTATTTCATTTTTCGACTAAAGTAAGGTCAGAATGCTCATCCGCCACAGTGTGCGACGGGGAGAGCGGTCACAAGTACTTAAAAAAATTGACACCTCTGAAGATGGTTCACAATAGCCGAAACTAGTCAGGAGAAGTAGAAATAATAAAAATAATTAAAACAACATAAACCAAGAAAGATTATTTATACTTAAATACTACCAGTAAGTACTCCTGATAAAGAACAAATAAA
Source organism: Othius punctulatus (assembly GCA_951805005.1). Classification (NCBI taxonomy): domain Eukaryota; kingdom Metazoa; phylum Arthropoda; class Insecta; order Coleoptera; family Staphylinidae; genus Othius; species Othius punctulatus. The sequence goes on from OX638145.1 coordinate 13,040,779, forward strand.
AAAATATAATATTAATAATGCTTCTCTTACTTCCATTAAATTTCGGTTTTCTTATTTTATGAGTTATTTTCTCTATTCGATTTTCAATTATTATCCAAAGTATGTTAGATAGGTCAAACAGCTGCGAATGCCAGTAATAACACTGCTACCTCTCTCCATCCATAAAATTCTGTTTAAATTATTTTAATTGAGTTACTTTTGTAGTTTAATTTTCAATAATAATCTGGCCTTTGATAAATGACACAGCTTTGAGTGTCACCTAAACTTGCCTAATCTAGACATGGCCCCCATATTCTAGGCCGGGATTTCTGATGGGCCCCCTTTCATTTTATCATTTATTTCTCTTCTCTTGTCTTATTATATCCACTTCAGATTTTCCAATGTTTATCTTTCTTGCCTTTTCTTTACATACGCTGTTAAGCTGATGTGTATTTATTGCAATTCTCATTTCTCTCATATCCAATTTTCATTGAACAGCAACTTGACATGTCGTATCTTATTTTTGTCATATTGTGTCATCTTATGTCTCTTTATTTTCTTTTTCTTGTCTGATTATATCCACTTCAGATTTTCCAATGATTATCTTCCCCGCCTTCCTATTTTGCTGCCATTTTTCTGATTTAATGTTTTGTCTTCAGTTGCTTTGTATTATTTTGTTTGTTTCTCTTGTTTTGTTTTCACAACTATTATCCACAAGAGCACAATCTTCACATGTTTCTTTTTCAGTTATTACAAATTATCTTAAAATTTGCGAAACAGCGACTTGACTCTTGTCTCATTATATCCATTACAGATTTTCCAATATTTATATTCCTTTCCTGTTTTTACATACGCTGTCAAGCTGATGTCTATCTACTGCAATTCTCATTTCTCTCATTTTCTATTTTCAATAAACAGAAACTTGATACTGTTATATCTTTTTTTGTCATATTGTGTTGAATCGTATGTCTCTTTATTTTCTCTTATCTTGTCTTATTATATCCACTTCGGATTTTCCAATGTTTATCTTCCTTCCCGTTTCCTTACATATGTTGTTAAGCTGATGTTTATCTGCTGCAATTCTCATTTATCTCATTTTCTATTTTCTAGTAACAGCAACTTGATACTATTATATCTGTTTTTTTGTCATATTGTGTAATCGTATGTCTCTTTATTTTCTCTTCTCTTGTCTTATTATATCCACTTCAGATTTTCTAATGTTTATCTTCCTTGCCACTTTCTTACATTCGCTGTCAAGCTGATGTGTATCTACTGCAATTCTCATTTCTCTCATTTTCTATTTTCAATAAACAGAAACTTGATACTGTTATATCTTTTTTTTGTCATATTGTGTAAAATCGTATGTCTCTTTATTTTCTCTTCTCTTGTCTTATTATATCCACTTCAGATTTTCTAATGTTTATCTTCCTTGCCACTTTCTTACATTCGCTGTCAAGCTGATGTGTATCTACTGCAATTCTCATTTCTCTCATTTTCTATTTTCAATAAACAGAAACTTGATACTGTTATATCTTTTTTTTGTCATATTGTGTAGAATCGTATGTCTCTTTATTTTCTCTTATCTTGTCTTATTTTATTCACTTCAGATTTCCCAATGTTTATCTTCCTTCCCTTTTCCTTACATATGTTGTTAAGCTGATGTTTATCTCCTTCAATTCTTATTTCTCTCATTTCCTCTTTTCAATTAACAGCAACTTGATACTGTTATATATTGCAGAAGAAAACCGAAAAACTGTCCAAAGAAGCAAACAAGATTGGACTCAGCATAAACACAAAGAAGACAAAAATAATAAAAATAAACACTGAACGAGAGATGGGAATATTTGTTGAGGAAGAAGAAATAGAGAGTGTGCAAAAATGCTGCTACTTGGGGAGTATACTAGACAAAAATGGAAGAATAGAAGAAGTGAATGCAAGAATAAACAAGGCACAGAATGTGTATCTGCTGCAATTCTCATTTATCTCATTTCCTATGTTCAATTACCAGCAACTTGATACTGTTATGTCTTTTTTTTTGTCATATTGTGTAATCGTATGTCTCTTTATTTTCTCTTCTCTTGTCTTATTATATCCACTTCAGATTTTCCAATGTTTATCTTCCTTCCCGTTTCCTTACATATGTTGTTAAGCTGATGTTTATCTACTGCAATTCTCATTTCTCTCATTTCCTATTTTAATTTAACAGCAACTTGATACTGTTATATATTATTTTTGTCATATTGTGTAATCGTATGTCTCTTTATTTTCTCTTCTCTTGTCTTATTTTATTCACTTCAGATTTCCCAATGTTTATCTTCCTTCCCTTTTCCTTGCATATGTTAAGCTGATGTTTATCTCCTTCAATTCTCATTTCTCTCATTTCCTATGTTCAATTAATAGCAACTTAATAATGTTATATTTTTTTCTGTCATATTGTGTAATCGTATGTCTCTTTATTTTCTCTTCTCTTGTCTTATTATGTCCACTTCAGATTTTCCAATGTTTATCTTCCTTCCCTTTTCCTTACATATGTTGTTAAGCTGATGTTTATCTCCTTCAATTCTTATTTCTCTCATTTCCTCTTTTCAATTAACAGCAACTTGATACTGTTATATATTGCAGAAGAAAACCGAAAAACTGTCCAAAGAAGCAAAAAAGATTGGACTCAGCATAAACACAAAGAAGACAAAAATAATAAAAATAAACACTGAACGAGAGATGGGAATATTTGTTGAGGAAGAAGAAATAGAGAGTGTGCAAAAATGCTGCTACTTGGGGAGTATACTAGACAAAAATGGAAGAATAGAAGAAGTGAATGCAAGAATAAACAAGGCACAGAATGCGTTCTACATGTTAAGGAAAATTTGGGTTTCCAATGAACTAACACTAGCAACTAAAGTCAGAATATTCAATACGAATGTGAAAAGCATACTATTGTATGCATCAGAAACATGGAAAACAGAAAAGAGAGTCGTAAAGAAGACACAAACATTTGTAAATAAGTGCTTAAGGAAGATTTTAAAGTATACTGGCCAAACCGTATAACGAACAAAGAACTATGGGAGAAAACTAAACAAGAACCAGTAGCAATAACGATTAATAGAAGAAAGTGGAAGTTTATAGGGCATACTTTGAGGAAAGATGGGAATGACATAACAAAACAAGCCTTAGATTATCAACCAACAGGGAAGAGGAAAGTGGGCAGACCAGCAGAATCATGGAAGAGAAGTACAGCAAAAGAGATAGAGATGAAGGAAATAACATGGGGAGAAGTAAAAGCAGTAGCTAAAAACAGAGAAGAGTGGAGGAAGTTCGTAGAAGCCCTATGCTCCGATCGGAGCCAAGAGGATTAAAGTAAGTGATACTGTTATATATTATTTTTGTCATATTGTGTAATCGTATGTGTCTTTATTTTCTCTTCTCTTGTCTTCTTGTCTCATTATATAAACTTAAGATTTTCCAGTGTTTATCTTCCTTGCCTTTTCCTTGCATACGCTGTCAAGCTGATGTAAATCTACTGTAATTCCTAAGTTTCTGTTATTTTTCTGATATAATGTTTACATTACATTATATTACATTACATTAAAGGTGTTTGCGATTTATGAGTAATTTTTTTGATGAGAGAGTGTTATGAAGTGAAATATGATTCATGAAGCGTTTTTGTCGGACATAATTTTGTAGTTCGTTTGTCTTGTCTTTTAATACATAATTGGACTTCCTCGTTGAGGTCCTTTTGTCCTGTTTTTGTTGAAATTTATTTCGTAGTTTGTCCAGTCTTTGTTGTATGAGTATGATTTTGGTGATCTTGTATAAATTTATGTTTGCTACTCTTCAATCACGATGTTTTTGCGTCAGGAGAGTCTGTGAATATCTAGTAATTTTGTTGGTAGTATTTCGGAAATCACTGAATTCCCCAGTGGAACTTATTTTTTTGCTAAGTTGTTTTCAATTTGAGGTTATATTTTTTAAATAACATTGTTACCAGATGTAAAGTTTAAATTATTAGAGATGAAAATGCAACGGCAAGAAATTATAAATCTGGCAATGTGGTAGGAAACACATGTCTAATAGACATCGACACAAAAAAAAGAATTAACTTCCGTTGCATCGCTGAATCAGTTTGTCCAACATGACAAAAAGAAAACCTAGCCAACTCAGTTGCAAAAAGATCGTGAATGTATAATATGTTACTGTGTTTGTGTTAATTTGTTTGTTTCTCTTGTTTTGTTTTCACTACCGCAAGAGCACATTCTTCGCATGGTTCTTTTTCAGTTATTTCATGTTATCTTATTTTGGCCTTTCTTCTTTAATTGTTTTGTCTTAACTTGTTGTATTTTCAGTAGTATTATCCTTTTTTTTTCTTCCTCTCCTGGGTAGTTTCCCTAAAGCCCCTCAGCACCTTGGCCTCAGTAATTCTTTTGTGCTTTCCCCTGTGGACTCAGCTTTTCATCCATGAGTCCTGTTCCTTTAAAAAAGTCCAGAATGACTTTGGGTGAAAAGCTGCTGACTGTCTTTGGTATCACGAAAGGGTTTACAAAGTACCTCCAAATTATTATCCTTAAAAACACATATTTTATTTATTTCGTATTCTCTTATTGATGACAAGTGCATTTATGCCCACTTTAAGTTACTTAGATTATTTCCAACTTCTCTATTTTCTCTGTTTTTTTCCTATTTCTCAATTTCCTCTTCTCAATTTCCTCTCTTATTTCTTCTATTTTCAATTCTAGTCCACTCTAATTCTGTCACTTTGGGCCTTGTTTAACGACAAATGCTACCATTCACTGGTAAAGTTTTGTGGATAGTTATCTGATGGTTTAGATAGTCATACACTTCTTTAATTATCTAATACACTATCATATGAGAGTATGACTATCTAAGACACTTCTTTAATTATCTTATAGAATGTAGACTTACACTCTCTAGCAAATAGAAATTGTCTGATTTTGTTTTTTCTTCATTTATTTAATTTTTTGTCCTTAGTTTTCGCGTGTTCAGATCTTTATTTGCTTTCAGTTACTTGATTCTTCCTTTCGTTCTTCATTCACTTAATCTGCTTTCCCATTTTACTGTTTTTTTTCTTTTGTTTCTTTTGATTTTCTGGTTGCTCGTTTCATTCCCTCTTGCTTCGGATGTAATGATTTCCTTTTCTCATTGTCTCAATTTTTGCCTTTTGTTTTCGCGTGTTCAGATCTTTATTTGCTTTCAATTACTTGATTTTTCTTTTCGGTCTTCATTCACATAATCTGCTTTCACATTTTACCGTTTTTTCTTTTGTTTGTTTTGATTTTTTTTTGTTGCCCGTTTCATTCCCTCGTGTTTCGGATATGATGCTTTCATTTTCTCGTTTTCCCATGTTTTGGCTTTTCTTCTTGTGTTATATTTTGTCTTCTATTATTTAGTTTTTTAGTTTTTACAACTTTGGAATAACGTTAACTTTATAAGAACTACTTAAACTTCGCAAACTAATAATATTACCTACTCATAAACTACCACTATTTTTATGTTTCTTTGTATGTATTCTATGTATTCCTAGATTTTTGCATTTCTTATTTTTATTATCAGTTAATAAATATGCATCTCTTTAATAATTTATTATTTCGTTTTATTACAAAACGAGACGAGACGAGAATAGAGACGAGACAAAACGAGACAAAACGAGAGGAGAGACGAGATAAAACGAGACGAGACGAGATAAAACGAGACGAGACGAGATAAAACGAGACGAGACGAGAGGAGAGACGAGATAAAATGAGACGAGACGAGAGGAGAGATGAGATAAAACGAGACGAGACGAGAGGAGAGACGAGATAAATCGAGACCAGACGAGAGGAGAGACGAGACAAAACGAGTGGAGAGGAGAGTTTTTAACTTGGAGGAATTGAATTTTTTATAATGATAAGTTACTATTTGTTTTTAATCAAGGAATTGAAAACAATTTTATAAAAATTAAGGTTTCTCATCTCCTTGGGGCATACAAAAAGCACGCCCACTCAATTACGGCCCCGTTTCCGGACGGAATCCGCCTTTCCTCCCCCGCCTTTGTTTATTTTATCACCGGGAGGCGGCGGCTGCCCCAGCAAGCCGCGGAACTGCTACGTGAGTTACGGCCGGAATTAACGTGGCTTAACATGGCGCTTCCGGTGTGCTCTCCTCCGGAGTCCGCAGCCATCGGGGGTGGTATCGATTGCCGCCCTTTGTCGCGCCGGAGAAGCGGTAATTACCACGCGGGAACAAAGAGGCTCTGGAGGCGGCGCGCTTCCTGAAGAGAATTACTGGCGTATAATGAGGCGGTGGAGAAGGAGGCGGCGTTTCTGGGGGACGGCGGGCGCTTTATGCGAAGATTGTTAATTTACGTGCACGACAATTTCGGAAACGAAGGGGCGGAAATGGGGCGGTGGAGTTTTTAATGAACGGATGAAGGGCAAGTGGAGCAAGGGAACCAATACTCCAGATTGTTATCCTTGAGGGCATTTTTCAGATTGTTAAATGAAAAAATATGCTCATGAAATGCTCTGAAAATGTATAAATAAGTAGACAGACGTAAAGTCTTCCATTCTTATGTAATCTCACGTTTCTACTAGTCTTGAAGGGCCATTAAGGGACGAGACTAGACCATACTTTAACGAGACGTGATTTACACGAATTGAGACTGACAGAGCGAGGCTATGAGGAGAAAAAACGAGACGAGAGGAGAGACGAGACGAGAGGAGAGACGAGATAAAAGGAGAGACGAGATAAAACAATATAGGACGACAGGAAAGACCAGTCGAGAGTAGCGACGAGAGAGAACGAGACGAGACGAGAGGAGAAACGAGACTAAACGAGACGAGATGAGACGAGATACGAGACAAAACGAGACGAGACGAGATAAAACGAGACGAGACGAGATAAAACGATACGAGACGAGACGAGACTAGAGACGATAGACGTGCGAGACGAGTCGAGACGAGACGGGACGAGAAGTGAAGAGACAAGACTTTAACTGTTTGTTTATTTGACTCTACTCCACTATGTATGATGACGTGTCCTGTTCCTATCCTCGTGCTTCCATTTCCTTTTTTTTTGTATCTGTGATTGCTATCACATCCGTTTCGAGCTGTTCGAACTCATCCTTTAATTATTTCTCTTTCCCTTTCAGGCTTCTTATATTCCATGTCCCCAGTTTCCGTGCCCATCTATGTAATATCTTATAACAAATATGTATAGCGAATCTTAAGATTTTTGCTGAAGAGTTGCTTCTGCGTAGAGATACTGCTGTTTGAAACTGCCTGTTTCCAATAATAGTTCTCAGGAGAGAGGAACGAAAATAATTGTCAACAAATTATCTAATGTCCCGATCTGGTTTATTAATAGAGGCCGTGTTTTCCGAGCGTTTTGAGCGGCAGCCGCCGGAGGCTCAGACGAAAAAAAAGGCCGCGCCCGAGAGAAAGTTCAAGGCCGCCTGCGACAACCTTGATTTTTCCCATTATTCAAATGGCCACTTATATAACGACGGTGGAATTAAGTCGGGCGCTCATATGAATTGCGACATTTACGAGCCACCGGTTGCTCTCGGGCAATTGCTCCAATAAAATCAAAATTAGAAGGAAAAAAGCTGCGCCCAACGTGGGGCTCGAACCCACGACCCTGAGATTAAGAGTCTCATGCTCTACCGACTGAGCTAGCCGGGCTGGTGGTACAAAATCAATTCTGCCGCCACACAAGCAGATGCAGCGGAATTGTACATTTGGTTGCCTAGCATGCACACCGCTCAATTTTCTTTCGATTTTCGCGTTTTATTTTGCGATTTTCCGCTGACAAAGGCGAGGTTCGGATGCAAATCGCGTTCTTGACCCGCGCGGAATTCATCCTTCCGCCGGTTTCGCAAGCAGTCGGAAGGAGCGTCTCGGAATTCGCCACGACCGCTTACTCACATCTACACGGATTTCTTTGCACAGGAGAACAATTAAATGGTACTATTGTGTGAGATCGTGAGCATAAGTCACACAACTAACATTCTCAGGAGATCAAATGTGCAGGCAAAGGCAAATGGCAATGTCATGCAAATGTATTGCTAATACCAAAGTCAATCAATACAATTTAGTTCAGATTTATATCACAAGATTTGTATAAGATTCTTGATTTGTTTACTCTCCTCTCTACTTTTGTAGAGCAATATCAATTTGTTCTTTTGCATTTATACAAATTGATGAGTACTGCGAAATGATAATCGCTGCATAAGCCCTTTTACGAATATACAAGGTGATTCAAAAGGCATGCCCCAAACTTAAGGGTGTAATGTGGGATGCTATACGAAGTAAAACATGTTAATAAACCTATGTCTTATTTCCAACCGTTATCTAGTTACAGCGGATTTATTTGTATTTATCATGTTCTGTTAAATCAAGTCATAATAAAAATAAGTCAAACAAATGCTAATTTGTTACGACAGAATTGGCATTTTAATATCACCAATTACATCTGAATGTTTGGAACCCACCTTTTGAATCACTCTGTATGTCAAATTTAATTAAAAATTGTCGAAATCTGCAAAATTTTCAAATATAGTGGTCAAAATCTGTTAAATTTTTAACAATTTCTAAATGCGTACAATTCCCGACTGAAACATTCAAAATCTATAAAATTCAAAGCTTCTACTGTGAAAATCTGTCAATTTTTCAATAGATACTGCCCGAATGCGTCAAATTTTGTCAATTTTTGATATCCCAGTTTTAAAATGTGAACATCTATCAGATGTTTAAGTGCACAGTTCGCATACGTCAAATTCTCAATTAAAACCGTCGAAATCTGTCAAATTTTCAATTGCAACTGTCAAAATATGTCAAATTCTGAGCTTCTGCTGTGAAAATCTGTCAATTTTTCAATCTGTCAAATTTTGACAATTTTTAATATCCCAGTTTTAAAATGTAAAAATCTATCAGATTTTTAAGTACCACAGTTCGCATACGTCAAATTCTCAATTAAAACCGTCAAAGTCTGTCAAACTTTCAATTGCAACTGTCAAAATATGTCAAATTCTTAGCTTTAGCTGTGAAAACCTATTGATTTTAAATATATACTGCCAAAATTTGCCCATTTTTGAAATGCTATCAGATCGCACGTTGAAAACAACAGTGGCACTACACAAAAACGAACATTGAAACAACACTAAAACAACAGTGACACTACACAAAAATTAACATTTTTCAGTAGGATTTGGAAGTTTTGCTGAGTTTTTTCTTGTCATAAAAAGATAATCATTAATATATTGCTTATAGCAATTCCTATGCTATTAATAATATGTTTATGATAAGGTTAAAAAAGAAATTATGTAAAGAAAACTTCAGTTCACATACGTCAAATTCTCAATTAAAACCGTCAAAATCTGTTAAATATTCAATTGCAAGTCTGAAAATATGTCAAATTCCTAGCTTAATAATAATAATAATAATTATTATTATGTGTTATAATAATAACTGTTATAACTTGTCAATTTTCTAATAGATACTGCAAAAATTTGTCCATTTTTGATGTCCCAGTGCAAAAATCTAAAATGCTATCAGATGGCACGTTGAAAACAAAATTGACACTACACAAAAATTAACTTTTTTCAGTAGGATTCGGAAGTTTTGCTGATTTTTTTCTTGTCATAAAAAGATTGATATTGCTTATAGCAATTCTTGTGCTATGAATAATATGTTTTATGATTGTTTTAATGTATTTGTTAACAATAAGGTTACAAATGAAATTATATAAATAAACTTCAATTCACATACGTCAAATTCTCAATTGAAACCGTCGAAATCTGTCAAATATTCATTTGCAACTGTCAAAATATGTGAAAAGGCGGAAAGACCCATATGGGGTCGATAGCCCAATAAAGATCGATTATATATATGAAATTCTTAGCTTCAGCTGTGAAAACCTGTAAATTTTTTAATAGATACTGCAAAAATTTGCCTATTTTTAATGTCCCAGTGCAAAAATGTAAAATGCTATAAGATCGCATGTTGAAAACAACTGCACAAAAATCAGCATTTTTCAGTAGGTTTTGTAAAGTTTTGCTGATTTTTTTCTGGGCATAAAAAGATTACCATTAAAATACTGCTTATAGCTATTCTTATGCTATTAGTAATATGTTTTATGATTATTTTAATTTATTTGTTAACAATAAGGTTAAAAATGAAATTATATAAAAACACTTCAGTTCACATACGTCAAATTCTTAATTGAAACCGTCAAAATCTGTCAAATTTTCAATTGCAACTGTCAAAATATGTCAAATTCTTAGCTTCAGCTGCGAAAATCTGTCAATTTTTCAATAGATACTGTCCAAATCTGTCAAATTTTGTCAATTTATGATTTCACAGTTTTAAAATGTAAACATCTATCAGATTTTTAAGTACGACAGTTCTCATACGTCAAATTCTCAATTAAATCCGTCGAAGTCTCAAATATTCAATTGCAACTGTCAAAATATATGAAATTCTTAGCTTCAGCTGTGAAAAGCCGCCAATTTTTTAATAGATACTGCCAAAATTTGTCTATTTTTAATGTCCCAGTGCAAAAATGTAAAATGCTATCATCATCTATAATCTCGTGTTGTGTATTCCACGTTTTCTACTTTTGTGTCTTTTTTATATTACATTTCTTCTGTTGTCACCCATTGCTCTATCTTCTCTAATTTCATCTTGTCTTTTATTACGCATTTTCGTGTTTTTTTTTTTCACAAGATATATTCGTAACAAATATGGCATTGTTGACTAAAATAAAATTTCCAATATTCATGGAAATTGCGTGATAATTGAGCGGATTGCAAGAAAATCTCAAATTTGCGCAGTAAAACTGATTCAAAATTCCACATATTTTGCAAAATTTATAGTTTTGACTATATACTTTAAAAATCGACAGAAAATTGTATTTATGTTCATAAATTTTGTATCAATATACAAATAAAAAGAGCATTGGCTCAGTTTTGTGCCCTTGGAGTCCTTTATTACGCATTTTCGTGTTTTTTTTCACAAGATATATTCGTAACAAATATGGCATTGTTGACTATAATAAAAAAATTCAGTCTTCATGAAAATTGCGTGATATTTGAGCAAGAAAATCTCAAATTTTCGATGTAAAACTCATTCAAAATTCCACATGTTTTGCGAAATTTGCAGCTTTGACTAAATACTTTAAAAATCGACAGAAAATTGTATTTATGTTCATAAATTTTGTATCAATATACAAATAAAAAGAGCAATGGCTCAATTTTGTGCCCTTGGAGTCTTTTATTACGCATTTTCGTGTTTTTTTTTCACAAGATATATTCGTAATAAATATGGCATTGTTGACTGAAATAAAATTTCCAATCTTCATGGAAATTGCGTCATATTTGAACAGATTGCAAGAAAATCTCAAATTTGCGATGTAAAACTCATTCAAAATTCCACATGTTTTGCGAAATTTGCAGCTTTGACTAAATACTTTAAAAATCGACAGAAAATTGTATTTATGTTCATAAATTTTGTATCAATATACAAATAAAAAGAGCAATGGCTCAATTTTGTGCCCTTGGAGTCTTTTATTACGCATTTTCTTTTTTTTTTTTCACAAGATATATTCGTAATAAATATGGCATTGTTGACTAAAATAAAATTTCCAATCTTCATGGAAATTGCGTGATATTTGAACAGATTGCACGAAAATCTCAAATTTGCGCAGTAAAACTGATTTAAAATTCCACATATTTTGCAAAATTTATAATTTTGACTAAATACTTTAAAAATCGACAGAAAATTGTATTTATGTTCATAGATTTTGTATCAATATACAAATAAAAACAGCAATGGCTCAATTTTGTGCCCTTGGTGTCTTTTATTACGCATTTTCGTGTTTTTTTTCACAAGATATATTCGTAATAAATAATAAAATAAATAATAAATAATAAAATTGTTGTCTAAAATAAAATTTCCAAACTTCAGGGAAATTGCGTGATATTTGAGCAGATTGCAAGAAAATCTCAAATTTGCGATGTAACACTGATTCAAAATTTCACATGTTTTGCAAAATTTACAGTTTTGACTAAATACTTTAAAAATCGACAGAAAATTGTATTTATGTTCATAAATTTTGTATCAATATACCAATAAAAAGAGCAATGGCTCAATTTTGTGCCCTTGGAGTCTTTTATTACGCATTTTCGTGGTTTTTTTTCACAAGATATATTAGTAATAAATATGGCATTGTTGACTTAAATAAAATTTCCAATCTTCTTGAAAATTGCGTGATATTTGAGCACATTGCGCGAAAATCTTAAATTTGCGCAGTAAAACAGATTCAAAATTCCATATATTTTGCAAAATTTATAGTTTTGACTAAATACTTTAAAAATCGGCCAAAAATTGTATTTATGTTCATAAATTTTGTATCAATATACAAATAAAAAGAGCAATGGCTCAGTTTTGTGATCTTGGAGTCTTTTATTACGCATTTTTGTGTTTTTTTCACAACATATATTCATAGCAAATTGTTGACATTGTTGATTAAAATGAAATTTCCAATCTTCATGGAAATTGCGTGATATTTGAGCATATTGCAAGAAAATCTCAAATTTGCGATGTAAAACTGATTCAAAATTCCACATATTTTGCAAAATTTACAGCTTTGATTAAATACTTTAAAAATCGACAGAAAATTGTATTTGTGTTCATAAATTTTGTATCAATATACAAATAAAAATAGCAATGGCTCAATTTTGTGCCCTTGGAGTCTTTTATTACGCATTTTCGTGTTTTTTTTCACAAGATATATTCGTAATAAATATGGCATTGTTGACTAAAATAAAATTTCCAATCTACATGGAAATTGCGCGAAAATCTCAAATTTGCGATGTAAAACTGATTAAAAATTCCACATGTTTTGCAAAATTTACAGTTTTGACTAAATACTTTAAAAATCGACAGAAAATTGTATTTATGTGTATAAATTTCGAGTTAATATACAAACAAAAAGACCAACGGCTCAATGTTGTACCCTTGGAAACTTTGTTTTCCCAAAGCTAACCTACTTTTCGAGATATGACGTCAACGACAGTTTTGACCGGATTGCTTATTCGAAATATGACGTCAACGATAGTTGGAGACCGGATTGCTTGTTGGAGATATGACCTCAACGACAGTTTTGACCAGATTGCTCAACGACAGTTTTGATTACAATAAAAGCAGAAGCAGAAGAAGGCATATCATTGATGATGTGGATGATGGTTTAGAGAACCTTGAGCCAAGAGACAAGTTGAGAATCAAAACATTGATACACCTTTATATTAATAAATTTTGTATCAATATACAAATAAAAAGAGCAATGGCTCAATTTTGTGCCTTTCGAGTCTTTTATTACGCATTTTCGTGTTTTTTTTTCACAAAATATATTCGTAATAAATATGGCATTGTTGACTATAATAAAAATTTCCAGCCTTCATGAAAATCGCGTTAAATTTGAACAGATTGCACGAAAATCTCAAATTTGCGCAGTAAAACAGATTCAAAATTACACATGTTTTGCAAAATTTACAGCTTTGATTAAATACTTTAAAAATCGACAGAAAATTGTATTTGTGTTCATAAATTTTGTATCAATATATAAATAAAAAGAGCAATGGCTCAATTTGGTGCCCTTGGAGTCTTTTATTACGCATTTTCGTGTTTTTTTTTCACAAGATATATTCGTAATAAATATGGCATTGTTGACTATAATAAAAATTTCCAGTCTTCATGGAAATTGCGTGATATTTGAGCAGATTGCAAGAAAATCTCAAATTTGCGCAGTAAAACTGATTCAAATTCCACATATTTTGAAAAATTTACAGCATTGACTAAATACTTTAAAAATAGACAGAAAATATCGTATTTATGTTCATACATTTTGTATCAATATACAAATAAAAAGAGCAATGGCTCAATTTTGTGATCTGGCGGTTTTTTATTTCGCATTTTCGTGTTTTTTTTTTCACGAAAAAGAAGATATATTCGTAATAAATAATAAAATAAATAATAAATAATAAAATTGTTGTCTAAAATAAAATTTCCAATCTTCATGGAAATTGCGTGATATTTGAGCACATTGCGCGAAAATCTTAAATTTGCGCAGTAAAACTGATATAAAATTCCACATATTTTGCAAAATTTATAATTTTGACTAAATACTTTAAAAATCGACAGAAAATTGAATTTATGTTCATAAATTTAGTATCAATATACAAATTAAAAGAGCAATGGCTCAATTTTGTGCCCTTGGAGTATTTTATTACGCATTTTAGTGTTTTTTTTTCAGAAGATATATTCGTAATAAATATGGCATTGTTGACTAAACTAAAATTTCCAATCTTCATGGAAATTGCGTGATATTTGAGCAGATTGCACGAAAATCTCAAATTTGCGCAGTAAACAGATTCAAAATTACACATATTTTGCAAAATTTATAGTTTTGACTAAATACTTTAAAAATCAACAGAAAATTGTATTTATGTGTATAAATTTCGTGTTAATATACAAACAAAAAGACCAACGGCTCAATGTTGTACCCTTGGAAACTTTGTTTTCCCAAAGCTAACCTACTTTTCGAGATATGACGTCTACGACAGTTTTGACCGGATTGCTTATTCGAGATATGACGTCAACGATAGTTTTGACCGGATTGCTTTTTGGAGATATGACCTCAACGACAGTTTTGACCAGATTGCTCAACGACAGTTTTGATTACAATAAAAGCAGAAGCAGAAGAAGGCATATCATTGATGATGTGGATGATGGTTTAGAGAACCTTGAGCCAAGAGACAAGTTGAGAATCAAAACATTTATACACCTGTGATGGATACATTAGAGTAAAGTCTGGAACAGAGAGCCTCCATATACAATGATGCTGCAAAAAAGTTTTCATCTTAACAAAATTAGAACCTGCAGAAGAAGGGAGTCGTGAAGGAGTGAGTGCTTTATAGCAAACATATCCTGAAGATGTGGACATGAATCTTGTAGGAGACGTCAAGCATTTTCATCAATATGTAAGACATAGTTAAGCTTATGGTTCAGCGGAACCATAAGGATCTGTATAGGGTAAATAACACATAATGAACAAATTGATTGAGTACTGATATAAGCCAACTTTCATTAGTTGGAGATGTATTAAAAATTGAAACAAATTACGAATTACGTGTTTTTGTTAAGAGGATTGTGTGTTTGTTAAGAGTGCCAATGCATGTCACAACGGTGGTCTTTATATTTATATGCCATTATAAATGTTATTATAATTATAAATTTATAATAGAGTTTCAGCCATAAAATGCATGTAACATATTATTCGCAATCCTTTCTTTTAGGTATCAACTAGAGCCTGATGTATCGCGTCCTTGCCAACGTGAACTTTATAAATTGCATTAAATTTGCGCGCCATTTATAATACACAGCCACATTTCCTATTATACCTTTGGGGCACATCAAAGTTTCCTATTATACTTTTGGGGCACATCACCAGCGAAAGTGTACAAAATTGCCAATGCACAATTTTCAATGCCCACAGTAACTATTACATCTTGCATCACACGCACGCATATCAATATTTGAGAGAGAATGTCTACATTCTAATAACAGATTCCTGGGTGCATTTGAATTCTAAACAACATCGAACTCCGCTCAGTTTCGTCGACTTTCACAATCATTATACAATGACGACGGTGTCGCAGTTGCGAAACGGATTCCTCGGCGAGACTCCTCGCTCTCTGACCACGACAGCCTTCGGGAAACTGGAACGTCGACGGTGATGATGCTCTCCCTAATGCCAAGGGAACGGCCTGACGCTCTCAAGCCCCAGGCTCGAGATGTACACATTCGCCAGGATGCAGCATCACCACTAGAGATTAATTTGAAAGAAGAAAAAAAAAGAACGCTCCGACGATGTTGCGTAAAAGAATCCAAGAATCCGAGCAGAGAGATGTCAGGCCACGAAGCCATGAATGAAATGACCGTGTATGAGAACTGGACGGTTGTCATGGGCCATAGGGGCCCATATGGGCCCACTCGGGCCGTGTGAGTGAGTCAAGTTTTTAAATGCAGGGTCGACGGTGAATCGGTCTACTTTTTATAGAGATTGTTATTACTTATTAGCAATGTTGGTGTGATTTAAATCATGATTCAAATCAACTGATTTTTTAAAAATAAATCATTGATTTAAATCATTTTTTTAAATTTAATTATTCATTGTTTTTGCACTGTCAATTTTTTTTGCACTGACTACAGTACTGACTGCAGTACAAATGTCCACTGAAGATGACCACGTAGTGGTTGAAATGTACATTTAGAGAAATAAATGTTGTGAAAAAGGATAATTTGTTATTTTTCTTTAAGTGTTAATATTTCACAAGCTCCAACCGATTATTTTAAAACTATGTAACATGTTAAAAAACACCTTTTTTAGCAAGAAGGATATATCAAGACACACAAAAACAGAAATAGTCAAAAAAGTAATTAGACCAACGCTAACTTACAGCAACGAAACATGGACGATGGAGATTCCTAAGAAAAATAGAAAAAAAAAAGACAGGATAAGGAACGAGACGCACAGGAAAAACTTAAAAATAAAACCAATACAGGAAAAAATAACAGAAGGCCAAATGAGGTGGTATGGACACATGAGACGAATGAGAGAAACACTAAGAAAATATACGAAACAAGATCAACAGGAAAACAACAGAGAGGAAGACCGAGAAAATAGTGGAACAGCGCAATAAAAGAAGAGGCAACAAGTAAAGGGAACACGTGGGAAGAAATAACGGAAATAACAAAAGATAGGAAGAAGTAGAGAGAATATTATAAAAATTAATAATGTACGGCTTGCACCGAAAGGTAGAACGGCAAAGGAATAAATAAAAAATATATAATTTAATTCGTGATGTAAAACAATTGACATAAATCACATCTACCCTGGCAAAGAAAATATACGAAACAAGATCAACAGGAAAACAACACACAGGATTACCGATAAAATTGTGGAACAGCACAAATAAAAGAAGAGGCAACAAGAAAAGGGAACACGTGAGAAAAAAATAAAGGAATTAAAAAAAGATAGGAGGAAGTAGAGAGAATATTATAAAAATTAATAAAGAACGCCTTACACCGAAAGGTAGATAGACAAAGGAATAAATAAATAAAATATAATTTAAATCGTGATGTAAAATTGATATAAATCACATCTACCTTGGCAAAAACTGATCAGAAATATTTTTAAAAAATCATTGAGTTTTGATTTTTTTAAATCAAGATTTATTCCAACCGTGCTCATTAGTAAAGGCAGATTGTATTTTTTTAAATAGTGCAACCATGATGGTTTGTATATTTACACAAATTTGTCAGTAACTGATTATTTGGTAATTTTTTAAAATAAATTTTGGATTTTTTTTTACTTTTATGTTTATTTCGATTTTAACGTTAATTTTTATCTTTTCTGTTAATGTAGAAGACTCAAATTTAAAACTAAATAAGATGCTGTTTTATTTTAGATTGAATTAAAAACTACTAACTAAACAAATATTTGAGAGCGTCATTATATTACAACTCCTCCTTTTTTCCTTCTATTTTTGAAAAAGTGTAGGTAAAAATATAGAAAAATAGCGGATTTGCATCTTTTTAGCAGTCACTAACAAATTACCCACAATAACGCCAATTGGCCATAAGAGATAAATATAACAAAAAAACGTTTGCAAGCTCAGCTGAAAAACATTTATGCACATCGATTCCTGGAGTAAGTACTTATTTAAGGATTATCAAAGGCATCTATTTTTGCTGTCTTCTAAGGTCATTAACTAATAGCTGTAGGCAGAAACCAAAGAAGTTCATTTCTGTTATTAATCATCGTCTTACTATAAATAAGCTAGAGCTCGTATAGATCTAATTTTATGTGCGTTCTCTAAGTGGGCGACGTTTAGTATTCTTCCAGTGGCGTGTGCAGAAATTCTGCACCCCCTCCTTCGCCAATATGTCCCAAAAACACCAGAATTTGTTAATTGAAAGTACGTAAATAATTAACATGTTTAAGGGTAATTCCATGTGAAGTAGACCAGTTTTTGATGTGAAGTAGACCATCTCCAATTTTGATGAAAATGAATATGGATGTATATATGTATATTTGAAAACAACTTTCGTGAAGTTTTAGCTCCATATATCAAATATCAAATATCAAATATAAATAAAGGTTAGAACAAAGAAGCAAATATGGAAAAAATATCTAGAAAAGAGAACAGCACAAGACTTTGGCAGATACAAAGAACAAAGAAATAGAGTCAAAAAGTTAATAAAACAATCAAAAGAAACATCATGGGAAAAATTCGGAAAAAAAATTGAAAAAAATTGACATAAGAACCAGAAGCTATTCTACAACAGTATCAGAAGAAATAAGAAAGACAAAACGATAAAACTACACCAAATAAAGGATGAGAAGGGAAACATACTTACAAAGAAAGAAGAAATAGGAGAAAGATGGAATCAATATTTTGAAGGTTTACTGGAAAAAGATGACAAAACAAAGATAAACAGAATACAGAAAAAACAATACTAAACAATAACAATAAGAGAGACAAATAACGAGGAAGAACAATAAAATAGGTATAGAAGAAGTTAGAACAGCTATAGGGAAAATAAAACTTGATGAAGCACCAGGAATAGACAAAATGAAAAATGAACAGTAGAAATACATGGGATAAGAAGGTATACACCTTTTTACAAGCATATTAAATAAAATATGGAATTCAGCGCATGATAGCGGTGATACTGCCCATACACAAGTCGATTCACGAGTCGATTTATATTGATTTACTGAATTAAATCTGATGGACGATGGAAGATGTCATCAAATAAAAATTTAAACAACAAAAAGTTATTATTGTAAGTTGCCGAAAATTCTTGCAGATCTACTGTAAATTTGTAAATTGTTGTTAGATTTTGAAGATTCATATAATGTAATGATTGATTGGAAAAAGAATTAGAAATATGTTACAGTAAAATGATTGATCATCACTAGTTGAAAATATATACAGTAAAATGATAATTTCTTATAGAAAGATAAAAATGTTAATTTGTAGTAAAAACTTGACGATTCCCAAAAACTACTCGTCAAAGCATTTCAATGCAAGTTAAATATTCATGTAGTTATATAAAATATTGTCATTATAAGTTGAAGACTATTGTAGCCCAATCATAATTTGTCATCGAATCTCAAAGATTCATATAGGTAGTACAATTATCAGATTTCATTTTAAGTTGAAGATTGTTGGATTTTAATTGTAATTAGTCATTGGAACTTGAAGATTCATATAATTAATTACATGTATACAAGTTAGTTCACGAGTCGATTTATATTGATTCGCTAAGTTAAATCTGATGGAAGATGGAATATTTGGAAGATGGAGCAATTTTGGAGATTACTTGGAGTAGGTAATACAATTACTTATTTTATTAATTATTTATTAGTTATTTAACATCAGTAGTAATCAGTGTTATATATAATATAAATAATATATAAATAATAAGTTATTCGTACGTTAGATTTGCAGATATCTTAATTTAAATATGCCATGTGGCACATGAAATCACCTAAAAATAAATATCTTAATAAACATGCATTTGATAATAAATGGAATACACATGTCGATTACCAACATAACAGTTAATATTTCTAGTATATTGTTTTAATATGCGCTAGTTTTTGAGTAATATTTATTAAAGTATGAGCCAATTTGGACATTTACTTGGAGTAGGTAATACAATTTCTTATTTTATGAATCATTTATTACTTATTTAATATCAGTAATAATAAGTGTTATATATAATATAAATAATATATAAATAATAAGGTATTCGTACGCTATATTTGCAGATTTCATAATTTAAATATGCGATGTGGTACATGAAATCACCTAAAACTAAATATCTTAATAAACATGCATTGGATAATAAATGGAATACACATATGTCTATTACCAACATAACACTTAATATTTCTAATAGATTGCTTTAATAATAAAACAATAGTTTGTGAGATAAACATATTATATACAGAGCGTTCTAGAAAGTTGTGTCAATGCCAATTGCCTTTTTAGTATTTCTTGGAGTTTTGCTGCACTTTTTGTAGATTTTAATTGGAATTATATTTTCATTTCTGATTTTTTTTCTAATAATTTAATTGTCGTTTTAGAATAATCTAGAATTGCATTCCTAATTACTAATCTGGTAGTACTCAAGAATTATAAAAATACTTGGAAATTCAAGCATGAATTTCCGTTGAATAAGTTGCCGAAAATTCTTGCAAACTACTGTAAATTGGTGTTAGATTTTGAATATTCATATAATGTAATGATTATTGGAGTAATACGTGGAAATATTTTATAGTAAAATGATTGATTATCACTAGTTGAACGTGTATGCAGTAAAATGATAATTTCTTATAGTAAGATGAAAAATGATGATTTGTAGTTAAAACTTATTGATTCCCGAAGACTAGTCAGTAAAGTATTACAATGCAAGTTAAAGATTCATGTAGTTATATAAAGTATTGTCATTATAAGTTGAAGACTATTGTAGCCCAATTGTATCTGAAGTTTGAAATCTCCTCAAGATGATTAAATTTATGGTCTGTACGCCACGTCGTTTATTAACTTCGTACGGATTCTGTGCCAAAGTGTCCACATACGAAGTACAACATAGTGAAACTATGAAACTATCAATCGCATCGAGTTTGGAGTGACCTCCTCGGGAAAGGCTGCAGTGACTGAGATATTTGATATCAGGAGCTAAAACTTTGCAGAAGTTTCTTTCAAACATAGGTACACATCCATATTAATTTTGATCAAAATTGAAGGTCTTTCTACCACTGCCCTATTACGCGCCCGATTCATCCATCATCTAGTCAGTAATATCAAACTGAAACTGTAACAAGCACCCAGTCAATCATGATTATTTGCACACGCTTCGCACCAAACTTTGATATAAACATTAATTCCATATTCTTTGTGGTCCCTGACTTCTTGCAGCTCCCACGTCTCCATCAAATCCGGTCTATCTCAAAATTTCATAATCCCCAGGGTGAGGAAAATCGAATTTACCCCGAGGCCATCCCTTTCGGTTACGCATTTATTAAATATAACCAGAGGGCACCGCAAAGGGCCGTCGAGTCTTGACGGATGGGGGCACAAGAGATGGCCGAGGAAGCCATCGATTATCGCGTCAACGCTGGAATTGTGAAACGCGTCGAGAAAAAGTTCCTCCAGGCTTTTTGGTTTGGGAATTATTCGGCTAGATTTATTCATGCTTGTGGGCGAGGTGTGTGCAGAAGGGTAGCAAATTTGCAGAACCTTGGGGTTGTTTATCTAAACATTTACAGAAAAAATGGGGTATCAGAGTAGCTGTTTTTAAGTTGCATTTTGATGAAAATGGGATGAGATTAGCCCTTGAGTAAAATAAGTTGGGCAAAAATCATTATGTCGACACCACACAGTATGGACATACATTTATTTGACAATGAAAGTCACACGATTCTGATTTTCTGGGGAATCGATTTTTTTTTTGCAAATCATAAAGATCGGAAATTATGTTGTCACTTGGTACAGGATAACTCTGATATATTTTTGTTGTATCTTGTGCACAAATTGCTCGAAGAGAATTGGTGTTAACATTAATTTCGTTTAAATTAATGAAGGGAGTCCCACATCTGCCGGCACAGGGGCGCCGATCGATCGCCCATCAATCTCCATTCAGGCATCAAACGTTTCGTCTGCACTGTACTACATTACTATCGGCATGGCTCACAAACGACGGAGCAATTAGCGTGCAGATCGTGAACAGGACATGTCGACGGATTGATGGACACCCGTGCTCAATCAATCCTCAATGGTGGTGTCGAGGAATCCGCCGAGAACGGAAAATTGTTTGTGCCAAGTCTCATGGAATTGATGGTAAAATTGGACACCTGTTGGCGGTACTTCGGATGTGGACACTTTGGGACTGAATCCGTACCAAGTTAATAAACGACGTGGCGTACAGACAATAAATTTAATCATCTTGAGGAGATTTCAAACTTCAGATACAATTGGGCTACAATAGTCTTCAACTTATAACGACAATATTTTCTATATCTGCATGAATCTTTAACTTGCATTGAAATACTTTAATGACTAGTCTTCGGGAATCAACAAGTTTTAACTACAAATCATCATTTCTCATCTTACTATAAAAAATTATCATTTTACTGCATACACCTTCAACTAGTGATGATCAATCATTTTACTGTAAAATATTTCCACTTATTACTCCAATCAATCATTATATTCTATGAATATTCAAAATCTAACACCAAATTACAGCAGATCTGCAAGAACTTTCAGCAACTTATAATGATAACAACTTTTGGTTGTTTCAATTTTTATTTGGAGATATCGTCCATCTTCCATCAGATTAACCTCAGTGAATCAATATAAATCGACTCGTGAATTGACTTGTACACATGTAATTATATAAATCTTCAAGTTTCAATAACAAATTACAATTAAAATACAACAATCTTCAATTGAAAATGAAATCTGATTATGCTATATAAATCTTCGAGATTCGATAACAAATTATGATTGGGCTACACCAGTCTTCAACTTATAACGACAATATTTTATATAACTACATGTATCTTAAACTTGCATTGAAATACTTTCCTTGGGAATCGTCAAGTTTTGACTACAAATTATCATTTTTATCTTGCTATAAGAAATTATCATTTTACTGCATATATTTTCAACTAGTGATGATCAATCATTTTACTTTAAAATATTTCCACTTATTACTCTAATCAATCATTACAATCTATGAATATCCAAAATCTAACACCAAATTACAGTAGTACTGCAAGAATTTTGGGCAACTTATATTGATAACTTTTTGTTGTTTAAATTTTTATTTGGAGACATCGTCCATCTTCCATCTGATTTAACTCAGTGAATCAATATAAATCGACTCGTGAATTGACTTGTACACATGTAATTATATGAATCTTCAAGTTCCAATAACAAATTACAATTAAAATACAGCAATCTTCAATTCAAAATGAAATCTGATTATTATGCTACATGAATCTTCGAGATTCGATAACAAATTATGATTGGGATTGGGGGAAAAGTCTTCAACTTATAATGACAATATTTTATATAACTACATGAATCTTAAACTTGCATTGTAATACTTTCCTTGGGAATCGTCAAGTTTTGACTACAAATTATAATTTTTATCTTGCTATAAGAAATTATCATTTTACTGCATATATTTTCAACTAGTGATGATCAATCATTTTACTTTAAAATATTTCCACTTATTACTCTAATCAATCATTACATTCTATGAATATCCAAAATCTAACACCAAATTACAGTAGTACTGCAAGAATTTTGGGTAACTTATAATGATAAGTTTTTGTTGTTTAAATTTTTATTTGGAGACATCTTCCATCTTGCATCTGATTTAACTCAGTGAATCAATATAAATCGACTCGTGAATCGACGTGTACACATGTAATTATATGAATCTTCAAGTTCCAATAACAAATTACAATTAAAATACAGCAATCTTCAATTCAAAATGAAATCTGATTATTATGCTACATGAATCTTCGAGATTCGATAACAAATTATGATTGGGATTGGGGGAAAAGTCTTCAACTTATAATGACAATATTTTATATAACTACATGAATCTTAAACTTGCATTGAAATACTTTCCTTGGGAATCGTCAAGTTTTGACTACAAATTATCATTTTTATCTTGCTATAAGAAATTATCATTTTACTGCATATATTTTCAACTAGTGATGATCAATCATTTTACTGTAAAATATTTCCACTTATTACTCTAATCAATCATTACATTCTATGAATATTCAAAATCTAACACCAAATTACAGTAGTTCTGCAAGAATTTTGGGCAACTTATAATGATAACTTTTTGTTGTTTAAATTTTTATTTGGAAACATCTTCCATCTTCCATCAGATTTAACTCAGTGAATCAATATAAATCGACTCGTGAATTGACTTGTACACATGTAATTATATAAATCTTCAAGCTCCAATAACAAATTACAATTAAAATACAGCAATCTTCAATTCTAAATGAAATCTGATTATTATGCTACATGAATCTTCGAGATTCGATAACAAATTATGATTGGGATTGGGGGAAAAGTCTTCAACTTATAATGACAATATTTTATATAACTACATGAATCTTAAACTTGCATTGAAATACTTTCCTTGGGACTCGTCAAGTTTTGACTACAAATTATCATTTTTATCTTGCTATAAGAAATTATCATTTTACTGCATATATTTTCAACTAGTGATGATCAATCATTTTACTGTAAAATATTTCCACTTATTACTCCAATCAATCATTACATTATATGAATCTTCAAAATTTAACACCAATTTTCAGTAGTTCTGCAAGAATTTTGGGCAACTTATATTGATAACTTTTTGTTGTTTAAATTTTTATTTGGAGACATCGTCCATCTTCCATCTGATTTAACTCAGTGAATCAATATAAATCGACTCGTGAATTGACTTGTACACGTGTGATCATATAAATCTTCAAGTTCCAATAATAAATTACAAGTAAAATACAACAATCTTCAATTCAAAATGAAATTTGATTATTATGCACATGAATCTTCGAGATTCGATAACAAATTATGATTGGGCTACAAAGTCTTCAACTTATAATGACAATATTTTATATAACTACAAGAATCTTTAATTTGCATTGAAATACTTTCCTTGGGAATCGTCAAGTTTTTACTACAAATTATCATTTTTATCTTGCTATAAGAAATTATCATTTTACTGCATATTCAACTAGTGATGATCAATGATTTTACTGTAAAATATTTGTACTTATTTTCCCCATCAATTATTACATTATATGAATCTTCAAAATCTAACCCCAATTTACAGTAGTTCTGCAAGAATTTTGGGCAGTTATATTGATAACTTTTTGTTGTTTAAATTTTTATTTGGAGACATCGTCCATCTTCCATCTGATTTAACTCAGTGAATCAATATAAATCGACTCGTGAATTGACTTGTACACATGTAATTATATGAATCTTCAAGTTCCAATAACAAATTACAATTAAAATACAGCAATCTTCAATTCAAAATGAAATCTGATTATTATGCTACATGAATCTTCGAGATTCGATAACAAATTATGATTGGGCTGCAATAGTCTTCAACTTATAATGACAATATTTTATATAACTACATGAATCTTTAACTTGCATTGAAATACTTTAATGACTAGTCTTCGGGAATCAACAAGTTTTAACTACAAATCATCATTTTTCATATTACTTTAAGAAATAATCATTTTGCAGCATACATCTTCAACTAGTGATGATCAATCATTTTACTGTAAAATATTTCCACTTATTACTCTAATCAATCATTATATTCTATGAATATTCAAAATCTAACACCAAATTACAGTAGATCTGCAAGAACTTTCGGCAACTTATAATGATAACTTTTGGTTGTTTAAATTTTTATTTGGAGACATCGTCCATCTTCCATCTGATTTAACTCAGTGAATCAATATAAATCGACTCGTGAATTGACTTGTACACGTGTGATCATATAAATCTTCAAGTTCCAATAATAAATTACAATTAAAATACAACAATCTTCAATTCAAAATGAAATTTGATTATTATGCTACATGAATCTTCGAGATTCGATAACAAATTATGATTGGGCTACAAAGTCTTCAACTTATAATGACAATATTTTATATAACTACAAGAATCTTTAATTTGCATTGAAATACTTTCCTTGGGAATCGTCAAGTTTTTACTACAAATTATCATTTTTATCTTGCTATAAGAAATTATCATTTTACTGCATATTCAACTAGTGATGATCAATGATTTTACTGTAAAATATTTGTACTTATTTTCCCAATCAATCATTACATTATATGAATCTTCAAAATCTAACACCAATTTACAGTAGTTCTGCAAGAATTTTGAGCAGTTATAATGATAACTTTTTGTTGTTTAAATTTTTATTTAAAGACATCTTCCATCTTCCATCAGATTTAACTCAGTGAATCAATATAAATCGACTCGTGAATTGACTTGTACACATGTAATTATATAAATCTTCAAGTTTCAATAACAAATTACAATTAAAATACAACAATCTTCAATTGAAAATGAAATCTGATTATGCTATATAAATCTTCGAGATTCGATAACAAATTATGATTGGGCTACAACAGTCTTCAACTTATAACGACAATATTTTATATAACTACATGAATCTTAAACTTGCATTGAAATACTTTCCTTGGGAATCGTCAAGTTTTGACTACAAATTATCATTTTTATCTTGCTATAAGAAATTATCATTTTACTGCATATATTTTCAACTAGTGATGATCAATCATTTTACTTTAAAATATTTCCACTTATTACTCTAATCAATCATTACAATCTATGAATATCCAAAATCTAACACCAAATTACAGTAGTACTGCAAGAATTTTGGGCAACTTATATTGATAACTTTTTGTTGTTTAAATTTTTATTTGGAGACATCGTCCATCTTCCATCTGATTTAACTCAGTGAATCAATATAAATCGACTCGTGAATTGACTTGTACACATGTAATTATATGAATCTTCAAGTTCCAATAACAAATTACAATTAAAATACAGCAATCTTCAATTCAAAATGAAACCTGATTATTATGCTACATGAATCTTCGAGATTCGATAACAAATTATGATTGGGATTGGGGGAAAAGTCTTCAACTAATAATGACAATATTTTATATAACTACATGAATCTTAAACTTGCATTGAAATACTTTCCTTGGGAATCGTCAAGTTTTTACTACAAATTATCATTTTTATCTTGCTATAAGAAATTATCATTTTACTGCATATATTTTCAACTAGTGATGATCAATCATTTTACTTTAAAATATTTCCACTTATTACTCTAATCAATCATTACAATCTATGAATATCCAAAATCTAACACCAAATTACAGTAGTACTGCAAGAATTTTGGGCAACTTATATTGATAACTTTTTGTTGTTTAAATTTTTATTTGGAGACATCGTCCATCTTCCATCTGATTTAACTCAGTGAATCAATATAAATCGACTCGTGAATCGACGTGTACACATGTAATTATATGAATCTTCAAGTTCCAATAACAAATTACAATCAAAATACAGCAATCTTCAATTCAAAATGAAATCTGATTATTATGCTACATGAATCATCGAGATTCGATAACAAATTATGATTGGGATTGGGGGAAAAGTCTTCAACTAATAATGACAATATTTTATATAACTACATGAATCTTAAACTTGCATTGAAATACTTTCCTTGGGAATCGTCAAGTTTTGACTACAAATTATAATTTTTATCTTGCTATAAGAAATTATCATTTTACTGCATATATTTTCAACTAGTGATGATCAATCATTTTACTTTAAAATATTTCCACTTATTACTCTAATCAATCATTACAATCTATGAATATCCAAAATCTAACACCAAATTACAGTAGTACTGCAAGAATTTTGGGCAACTTATATTGATAACTTTTTGTTGTTTAAATTTTTATTTGGAGACATCGTCCATCTTCCATCTGATTTAACTCAGTGAATCAATATAAATCGACTCGTGAATTGACTTGTACACATGTAATTATATGAATCTTCAAGTTCCAATAACAAATTACAATTAAAATACAGCAATCTTCAATTCAAAATGAAACCTGATTATTATGCTACATGAATCTTCGAGATTCGATAACAAATTATGATTGGGATTGGGGGAAAAGTCTTCAACTTATAATGACAATATTTTATATAACTACATGAATCTTAAACTTGCATTGAAATACTTTCCTTGGGAATCGTCAAGTTTTTACTACAAATTATCATTTTTATCTTGCTATAAGAAATTATCATTTTACTGCATATATTTTCAACTAGTGATGATCAATCATTTTACTTTAAAATATTTCCACTTATTACTCTAATCAATCATTACAATCTATGAATATCCAAAATCTAACACCAAATTACAGTAGTACTGCAAGAATTTTGGGCAACTTATATTGATAACTTTTTGTTGTTTAAATTTTTATTTGGAGACATCGTCCATCTTCCATCTGATTTAACTCAGTGAATCAATATAAATCGACTCGTGAATCGACGTGTACACATGTAATTATATGAATCTTCAAGTTCCAATAACAAATTACAATCAAAATACAGCAATCTTCAATTCAAAATGAAATCTGATTATTATGCTACATGAATCATCGAGATTCGATAACAAATTATGATTGGGATTGGGGGAAAAGTCTTCAACTAATAATGACAATATTTTATATAACTACATGAATCTTAAACTTGCATTGAAATACTTTCCTTGGGAATCGTCAAGTTTTGACTACAAATTATAATTTTTATCTTGCTATAAGAAATTATCATTTTACTGCATATATTTTCAACTAGTGATGATCAATCATTTTACTTTAAAATATTTCCACTTATTACTCTAATCAATCATTACAATCTATGAATATCCAAAATCTAACACCAAATTACAGTAGTACTGCAAGAATTTTGGGCAACTTATATTGATAACTTTTTGTTGTTTAAATTTTTATTTGGAGACATCGTCCATCTTCCATCTGATTTAACTCAGTGAATCAATATAAATCGACTCGTGAATTGACTTGTACACATGTAATTATATGAATCTTCAAGTTCCAATAACAAATTACAATTAAAATACAGCAATCTTCAATTCAAAATGAAATCTGATTATTATGCTACATGAATCTTCGAGATTCGATAACAAATTATGATTGGGCTGCAATAGTCTTCAACTTATAATGACAATATTTTATATAACTACATGAATCTTTAACTTGCATTGAAATACTTTAATGACTAGTCTTCGGGAATCAACAAGTTTTAACTACAAATCATCAGTTTTCATCTTACTATAAGAAATAATCATTTTGCAGCATACATCTTCAACTAGTGATGATCAATCATTTTACTGTAAAATATTTCCACTTATTACTCTAATCAATCATTATATTCTATGAATATTCAAAATCTAACACCAAATTACAGTAGATCTGCAAGAACTTTCGGCAACTTATAATGATAACTTTTGGTTGTTTAAATTTTTATTTGGAGACATCGTCCATCTTCCATCTGATTTAACTCAGTGAATCAATATAAATCGACTCGTGAATTGACTTGTACACATGTAATTATATGAATCTTCAAGTTCCAATAACAAATTACAATTAAAATACAGCAATCTTCAATTCAAAATGAAATCTGATTATTATGCTACATGAATCTTCGAGATTCGATAACAAATTATGATTGGGCTGCAATAGTCTTCAACTTATAATGACAATATTTTATATAACTACATGAATCTTTAACTTGCATTGAAATACTTTAATGACTAGTCTTCGGGAATCAACAAGTTTTAACTACAAATCATCATTTTTCATCTTACTATAAGAAATAATCATTTTGCAGCATACATCTTCAACTAGTAATGATCAATCATTTTACTGTAAAATATTTCCACTTATTACTCTAATCAATCATTATATTCTATGAATA
The DNA here is from genome assembly GCA_951805005.1 of Othius punctulatus. Lineage (NCBI taxonomy): Eukaryota > Metazoa > Arthropoda > Insecta > Coleoptera > Staphylinidae > Othius > Othius punctulatus. The sequence continues at coordinate 13,070,486 of OX638145.1, forward strand.
TTCAAAATCTAACACCAAATTACAGTAGATCTGCAAGAACTTTCGGCAACTTATAATGATAACTTTTGGTTGTTTAAATTTTTATTTGGAGACATCGTCCATCTTCCATCTGATTTAACTCAGTGAATCAATATAAATCGACTCGTGAATTGACTTGTACACGTGTGATCATATAAATCTTCAAGTTCCAATAATAAATTACAATTAAAATACAACAATCTTCAATTCAAAATGAAATTTGATTATTATGCTACATGAATCTTCGAGATTCGATAACAAATTATGATTGGGCTACAAAGTCTTCAACTTATAATGACAATATTTTATATAACTACAAGAATCTTTAATTTGCATTGAAATACTTTCCTTGGGAATCGTCAAGTTTTTACTACAAATTATCATTTTTATCTTGCTATAAGAAATTATCATTTGACTGCATATTCAACTAGTGATGATCAATGATTTTACTGTAAAATATTTGTACTTATTTTCCCAATCAATCATTACATTATATGAATCTTCAAAATCTAACACCAATTTACAGTAGTTCTGCAAGAATTTTGAGCAGTTATAATGATAACTTTTTGTTGTTTAAATTTTTATTTAAAGACATCTTCCATCTTCCATCAGATTTAACTCAGTGAATCAATATAAATCGACTCGTGAATTGACTTGTACACATGTAATTATATAAATCTTCAAGTTTCAATAACAAATTACAATTAAAATACAACAATCTTCAATTGAAAATGAAATCTGATTATGCTATATAAATCTTCGAGATTCGATAACAAATTATGATTGGGCTACAACAGTCTTCAACTTATAACGACAATATTTTATATAACTACATGAATCTTAAACTTGCATTGAAATACTTTCCTTGGGAATCGTCAAGTTTTGACTACAAATTATCATTTTTATCTTGCTATAAGAAATTATCATTTTACTGCATATATTTTCAACTAGTGATGATCAATCATTTTACTTTAAAATATTTCCACTTATTACTCTAATCAATCATTACAATCTATGAATATCCAAAATCTAACACCAAATTACAGTAGTTCTGCAAGAATTTTGGGCAACTTATAATGATAACTTTTTGTTGTTTAAATTTTTATTTGGAGACATCGTCCATCTTCCATCAGATTTAACTCAGTGAATCAATATAAATCGACTCGTGAATCGACGTGTACACATGTAATTATATGAATCTTCAAGTTCCAATAACAAATTACAATTAAAATACAACCATCTTCAATTGAAAATGAAATCTGATTATTATGCTATATTAATCTTCGAGATTCGATAACAAATTATGATTGGGCTACAATAGTCTTCAACTTATAACGACAATATTTTATATAACTACATGAATCTTTAACTTGCAATGAAATACTTTAATGACTAGTCTTCGGGAATCAACAAGTTTTAACTACTAATCATCATTTTTCATCTTACTATAAGAAATTATCATTTTAATGCATACATCTTCAATTAGTGATGATCAATCATTTTACTATAAAATATGTCCACGTATTACTCCAATAATCATTACATTATACGAATATTCAAATCTAACACCAATTTACAGTAGTAGATTACAAGAATTTTCGGCAACTTATTCAAGGGAAATTCATGCTTGAATTTCCAAGTATTTTTATAATTCTTGAGTGGTACCAGATTAGTAATTAGGAATTCCTGATTATTCTAAGACGACAATTAAATTATTAGAAAAAAAATCAGAAATGAAAAAAATATTCCAATTAAAATCTACAAAAAGTGCAGCAAAACTCCAAGAAATACTAAAAAGGCAATTGGCATTGACACAACTTTCTAGAACGCTCTGTATATAATATGTTTATCTCACAAACTATTGTTTTATTATTAAAGCAATGTATTGGAAATATTAAGTGCTATGTTGGTAATAGACATGTGTATTCCATTTATTATCCAATGCATGTTTATTACGATATTTATTTTTAGGTGATTTCATGTGCCACATGGCATATTTAAATTATGATATCTGCAAATATAGCGTACGAATACCTTATTATTTATATATTATTTATATTATATATAACACTTATTATTAGTGATATTAAATAAGTAATAAATGATTCATAAAATCAGAAATTGTATTACCTACTCCAAGTAAATGTCCAAATTGGCTCATACTTTAATATTACTAAAAAACTAGCGCATATTAAAACAATATACTAGAAATATTAACTGTTATGTTGGTAATCGACATGTGTATTCAATTTATTATCCAATGCATGTTTATTAAGATATTTGTTTTTAGGTGATTTCATGTACCACATGGCATATTTAAATTATGATATCTGCAAATCTAACGTACAAATATCTTATTATTTATATATTATTTATATTATATATAACACTGATTACTACTGATATTAAATAACTAATAAATGATTAATAAAATAAGTAATTGTATTACCTACTCCAAGTAATCTCCAAAATGGCTCATACTTTAATAAATAGAGAACGGAAAATATGTCATATGCACGAAAAATAGTGAATATATGCACTATAGAATGATAAATATGCACTATATATCGAATTGATTTTTAAGCGAATTGCTTTAAAGACCATGGAATATTTTTTTATTATTAATTTAGTGTAATAATTAGTAGACAAAATATAATTCATTATTTCAATAAATGTTATTTCCCATTATATAAATTACACTTAAACAGCCATAGGTAATTATTATAAATATAATAGGTATTTATGTATTTAGGTCATAAAACGATATCAGCATAAACTGACGAAAATATCAAGATCTATTTATTTTATACTTTGCATTAAATAATAGTTACCACTACTCATATTCTCCATGAGCTTTGGGCCTAATTGGACTTTAATAACAAACTTTAATTAAAAATTACTTGTTTTTACAAACAATACAAATTGAAGTACAATCAGATTTAATGAAGTAAAGGGATCTTTATGTAATTCGAAATTATTTACGAGTTAATAGTATTATGGCTTACTAATTGGGTGGATTTTCCGAAAAACTGAAAAAATATGCACAATAAACGTAAAATAGCAATTATATGCACTATCCTTCCAAAATAGTCAAAATATGCAAATGCATATGTAAATATGCATAACGCATATTTGCCGATCTCTATTAATAAATATTACTCAAAAACCATCGTACAAATTATTATTATATTATCCTATTAATTATATGAATCTTCAAATTCCAATAACAAATTACAATTAAAATAGTCGAGATTCGATGACAAAATATGATTAGGCTATAATAGTCTTCAACTTATAATGACAATATATTATACAACTACATGAATATTTATCTTGCAATGAAACACACTATTCTTCCAAAATGGTCAAAATACGCAAATGCATATGCAAATATGCATAATGCATATTTGCCGATATCTATTAATGAATATTACTCAAAAACCATCGTACAAATATTAATTATTTGTAGCACTGATAATTAGTATTATATTAGTATGATGTGTGTATTATTTAGTTATTATGTAATGTGCGACTCTCAAGATATTTGCTTTGAGAACGTACGATATTCATGAATTTTGAAACTAATATTAAGTAGCATATTAGTATTAAGTGTGCACTATTTAGTTACAATTCAATTCACGTCTCTCAAGTTATTTGCTCTTATGCCCTACCTCAAGTAGTCTCCAAAGTGGCAAAGTAGCCAAAGTGGCTTTAACCACTATTACTAAAAAACTAGCCTATCGATATTAATACAGTAATAAAATGTATAAATATCGACACGCTAGTTCTTTAGTAAAAGTGGTTAAAGCCATATTAAGTATATTATGGCCATATTAAGCCAAATTAAAGCCAATATTAAGTACTATGTAATTATAAAGTGTGTGTTATTTGGTTATTATGCAGTGCACGATTCACGAGATATTCACTGGGAGAGAGAACTGCTCGATTTAAATTTCCAATACCTCAGTCGTTATTACCTCGTTATTACCAGTTATTACCTCAGTCGACATCTGGCATCAAATCTCTGAACTTGCCAGCGCAAATATTACGCTGCAATTAGTTTAATTTCATTGCCCAATTGGGCCAATTGTCCACGAATCAATACATGCAATTGATAGCATCCATCCTTCTGAATCCGAATCTGTATTTTTTTTTCACCTAACTCATAAGAAAACCGAGAAAACTCTCAATAACTGAACACCATTTTTCACCTTATTTTAAAAATTCTGCATAAACTTTTTTTTTCGAAGATATTTTTGGACCCGAAATTTGCATTAACATTACGAATCGAATGCCGCATTTATTTTTCTTAAAACAATCGATGTTTTGATCGAAATCGTAATGTTTCGTAAAGTTTCGCAAAGAATCGAAAAGTTGGTGTTTTTGTGCCAGCATTTGCGATTTTCAGAAATTTTGAGGAAACAATTTTTGAGCTAAGATCAAATAAGCTAAGATCAGATAAGATAAGATTAATAAGCTAAGATCAGATAGAAATTTCTCTCCTGAATCCAATTCTGCAGGAAAACAAAATTGCATATGGGTAATACGTCAAATATAATTATTTTCGAAAACTCATTTTTTTTTTAAATGCCTCTGCACTCATACACAGCATATTTATGTATTTAAAAGTATATTTATTTCATATTTCAGCATGCTTCCCCGTGTCTGCGTGATGCATAAGTTCCAGTTGAAAACAATATTATTTTTTGTGGGCATAATCGAATTATGCGAATACGAATTATTGCAATAATCGAATTATAATTCGATTTATGAATCATTCTATTTAAAATCATTCATAATTCGATTTTCACGAATGATAATCCGAATGATTTTACCGAATGATAATCTGAATGCTTGTTACAAATGATTATCTGAATGATTTTCAAGAATAATAATCCGAATTATTTTACTGAATGATATTACAGAATAATAATCCGAATGATTTTAATAATCGAATTATTAATTGAATTATTCGATTATTATAATTCGAATTAGCCCATCACTAGTTGTTTTTTTAATCAATGGAATTAACATCTATGTACTTTAAGTGTACAACATAAAAGTGGGTTGACATCCTCAAAAATGTCAAGAGAGTGTAAAATTTTGATATCTTGTTCATAATGATTGTTTTGCTTGAAACCAGGGCTTCGTGTATTATAAGGAATCATTTTGAACTGTCTGTCAAAGTGATGATTTCTATATTTTAAAGGATTATTCTCTATGGACGCAGTAACGAGCAGGAATTTTAATTTCCACTTTCTAAAACTAATACGGAAAATGATGTCGAGAAAATTTTAACTGACTATGATATAGATTTGCCTTTATACCGATTCCAGACATATTTCTTCATAAAATAACCGAGAAAACTGTCAATAACAGAACACCTTTTTTCACCATATTTTCAAAATTCTGCAAAATCTATTTTTTTTTTGTGGGTATTTTTGGACCCGAAATTTGCATCTTCTGAATCTTTTGAAATTAAACTTAAATATTGTTTTGAATTTATGGTACTTTATTATAGAATAAATTAAATATTTTCAAATATAACTTTATGTTTTGCCCCCCGCCCCCTTAACCCCCCCGAAAAATATTCTGCGGGCGCCCATGTTTATCTCCAATAGTTCCTAGAATATCTGTGCTATATAATAGTAATATTACTAATATTAATAACTGATTATTCATTTAAGTTGTGCATTTTCAGTATATATTTTAGTATTTGTAACGATAATAGAAAATTAACTCACGAATGCAAACAAATATCGTTTCGATATTAAATTGTAAAGCAGAAAACTCTGAACTCGTACGAAAACCTTAAAAACGAATGTAATACTTAAAACACTCACCATTAGTATTCAAAGTGTAACTAACACTCCAATCTGCCCTGATCTGGTAAATAGATCCATTGAAATTCACTGAGATAATTCAAATTCTTTAACTCTAAAACGTTCTAACTTTAATTTTGACAAGTCGCCATTTTGTGTATATTTTATTGCCTACGTAGTTGATCATACACTTTATAAATAGCTATGTATTATACTTATGATTTAAGCTGTAAAATTTTTACAGACTGATCACCTAGAGATTATGGGACACCCTTTAAGCTACGTATAGCACAATTTGTAGTCAATAATATTGTGCAGATATTGATTTATAACACAATTAAAAGTTTGCATATTTCCAGGCAACCAAGTATACACCATTTAGTTTTTTTGTTATAATTGAAGCATTTGAATTACTTGGTGAACATTTTTTTTATACGTAATATACCTGAATAATTGTATAAGATTTACATTAGGAATAAAGTATTTTAATTAACTCAGAATTTTTTTATTGAACTATTTACTATATGCAAATGGTTGTATGGAGTCTACAAAATTAAAAAAAACATAAAATTTCCATTATTAATACATAACATCACACTGTAATTTATTTATAGTTTTACAAAACTAAATTACATACACTTTAAAACCCATTACTAGTACAAAATAACATCACAATAAAATTTATTTACAAGTAAAATCGTAAAATTATTTTCTAAAACGTCCTTTTGACTAAGAATATTAATTCTTCTTTCCGTTTATCTTACATATCTTATTCCTGGAGATGTTGTCAAAGAATAATAGTCCAGCGGCACGTTCTATGCTCTCAGGAGGTACCTAGAAAGTAGAAGTAACGTAGATTCTCAAATTCTTGCCAGTAATAATCATTCAGTAACCTGGAAATTGGTCAGTGGAGTTTCATTAGGTATTGGTTGATTAGGCATCACGTAGGCCTCCATTTCTAATTCACCACTTGATTTTTCACCGACCAGAATTTTAAAAAAATGTGTAGGTACTGCAACATTATTGGCACCTATTACTTCATATTTCACATAATTCTTTCCATCACCCTCCTTTCTGAAATTAATAAAAGTGAGAATATACGGTAGTATGACTTTGTTTTTCTCCTATAAGTTCACTAAAATGTTACCTGGGAAGATATAAAGGCCCAGTACAACAATACACATTCATGTATAACTTCGTCAATCTCCTCACATGTCTTTCCAACCGATTCCACGAGTCTCTATTGAAGCCTACACCGACTTGAGGTGCCATGTTCGATAAGAAAAATGTTTGATCTATGTGGTGTTGATGCGCCTTATGATTACCAGCAGCTGCTAAATGTCCTCGATCGTACCCCGATCTCTTGTAATCCAAGTTATCCGACCTAAAACATACCGATCCAATAATTACAAACGTGTAATCACCCAGTACTGCGGATTTCTGTACCAGACTAGTACAGGTGTATTCTGTATTTCTGTTATACCTAAAATATGGGTGTATGCTCTCATCAGGTTTAAACTCGGACTGTGCCCTGTCAACGCCCTCGTTCTTCTTCGTATTTGCTTCGGTCAGGTGCTCAAAAACCCAGTGGGCAACCCTTGTTCTACGGTCGTAGCTCAACACGTAGTCGTCGAATGACCTGATGTGGTCCATCCCGGGGAACCCAAACTTCATGATCTGTGACACCCTGCTCGCGTTCGTGTGTGCCATGGGGGCCGGTGCAACCGGTGTGGCTGCCGAGACGGTCCCAAAGAGGGGCAGCGCAGGAAACCTCCTCAACTCTTGCTTGTCTCTCGCCCTCTCTATGAGGGAACCCGCAAAGAAGCTCCCAATGCTCAACCCACTGATCAGGGAGTACTTTATCAACGTTTTGGTAGCCATAAGAAGGTGAAGATAGGACTGACTTATGGAGGTTATGTTACGAAATGGTAATTTTTCGCCAATCTGACGTTTATAGAACAGCCTCATCAGGAATGCTGGATGGGATTCCATTGGACCGGGAGAAGTTGAGGGAAGAGAGGAAACTGAGGAACAAGAAAAAACGGGAAGATAAAAAAATTAGCAAGTCAAAAGACATTGAAAGCAAGACAGACGGAAAAGGTGTAGCGATTGTTTCCCCAGAGTTTTTCGCTGATTTCCAAAGTACCAGCAAAGCACCAGAAAGGGCTAAGAGCAAAAGGAATTGCGAAGTCACCGTAAACATTTTAGAGCTAGTTCGAGCAGATGTTACAATTATTGAGGACTCTGTTGTACGCAATAAAGATTGCAACGTCCCAGTCGGCAACCATTTGGACGGTTCTCAGCCTGTACGATCAAAGGGGAAGCATAGAGAAGAGCCACGTACCAAACGCCAAAGTAAATTTAAACGAAATTTGGTAATTACCATACATGTAGTTTCTTAAACTATTGTACTTAATTTCATTGATTTTTCGATTTATTTACAGGTCTTAGCTCCAAATGAAGTTAATACAGAAAAATTGGCTTACAGCACTAACGTTATAACAGACAATTTAACAACCATTTGTGAAAGCTTTGTTAAAGAAGTTGTGACGTTACAAGAAAAACTGTTTAAACGTGACCCAAGAAAGGGGGACATCAAGAGGCGTTATGTTGTTGGTTTTCATGAAACAAAAAAGTATTTAATGGTAAACAAAGTTAAACTTCTAATAATCCCAACAGACATTAAATTGGTTAATTATAATGGCAAGTAACTTCAGCTAAAAATGATATTTAAAAGCATTAAATGCTCTTTGCACAAAAACTATAATTTTTAATTTTAAAGATCCTCTGCATGAAACGGTAAAGGAACTCTGCAAATTGGCGGAAGGTAATGGGATCCCATATGTTTATGCACTCAAGCGAAGGAAATTGGGGGCTCTGACATTGAAGTTTATTCCTGTAAGCTGCTTTACTGTGCTGAACTATGATGGAGCAAATGTAATTATTTAAGTATAGAATACAATTATAATCAAATGCTAGTACTGATCATTATTGATTGTTTTATATTTAAGGAATGTTTTAAGGAGTTAGTTGAAGAGATATCAAGAGCCAAGCAGTCATTTAAGAAACAGCAATGTGAGGGCAAAATCGACCAAATTCCAGAACTGTTGGAAAAGCTCAAGGTAGCATTGATATAAGAGAACTAAGGCAATTTAGTGTATTTATGATAAATATTAGTATAAAAAACTATATACATCTCATTTAATAAATATATTATTTACAGTCTTATTTTAAATGCATCAGATGTCACCAATGCAATATAAATATATTAAATAGATGGTGTCTTACTTTACAACACGTAACGAAGTATTCAAGTCTCGAAGTCGGGAAACTTAAACACATTTACATAGTAAAAAGGAGTTGGGCAACAGGGAGCACGGAAAAATGTTGTGATTACTTGAGATTCCGAAATCTCATCACACATTCACTACTCGCTGGTTTCCACTTTCACGTACAAGATATAAAAAATATTTCCTCTTAATTACTAATACTAAAGCACCAACGTTTCATTGCAAAACGTATTCATCTCCAAATCCGTGGCACATCATAATTTATCAGCAACTATGGTGATGGAGAGCTTTCTGTCCGGCCAGGAGAACGTTTTTGGAAGAGGTAATGCTTCAGGTGTTGCTAGCACCTGAAATGAAACGGATGTTTACAACAGAATTAACTTACAAACTGGCAATCAAGCAATAGGTTGCGAGAACAAACTTCAATATTCAAGAGATTGTAGGGCATTCGCAAAAACAATTGAACATTTTCAGCAGTAAGGACGGAATTAACAATTTATGATAAATGTATTTTTTTAAATACAATCGAAGTATTTGCAAGAACATAGTTTGATTAAATATACGGTTTGGCAAATCCCTTCTCTACTGTGAAGCGAGTATTACTCCTTTACTCTGCACTGTTGAGGCTGGCAGTAAAAATATCATTTTGTAGCATGAAATTATTGCAAATGATGGATTTTGGATTTATCATGATTTACCTGAAATGTAACAGCCATATCCTGGGCAAGATCGTCTGGTATTAAAACCTGTAGCCAGGATCCTTGAGCAACAAACGGATGCTCTGAATCTACCAATGTTCCAGTCACAGAGTGTGCAACGAGTGTAATCGCCGTTTCACCCAATACTGATTTGAACGTGAAGTGCCTTCCGTGCTTGACACGCCCCCTAAAATAAAATGCTTTAACATCTTTATATATTGCCTTCATGCTACACGTATCTGAGATTATTTAATGCTGTAGTAAACGAGACGATTGCGTGGCTTCATTTTTCAAATCAACAGATCAAAATAAAATTAGATTGTATATTTTCAATATAAAGTCACAAGCAATCTCTGAAAATTGAAAATCACTTGATGATGTATATTTGTATTGCCGTTTAACAAAAGTGACAGTATACAAAAATCATTGTTAAAAGACCATTTTTATACTATTTTTAACCTTATTGTTAACAATACAAATAAATAACGCAATCATTAAAATGATCATTAACAGCAAAATAATTGCTATAAGCAGTATATTATGGTAATCTAGTACGACAAAATAAAATATGAAAGTTTATTTGAATCACATGATACCTTTCATACTATTTAATTCATCTTTGTAGGCTACAACTCCAATAATAATTCTTATCACCTTATGGCCAGAGGTAACAAACTCCCGGCCTCCAGATTGAAGACCAATTGAATGCTATCCAGTTTCTTGATGTGTAGCAGCTCGGCCGACTCCAGCATGCCCGAGTTCTCCCGGATGTCCTCGAGCTTGTTGTAGGAGCTGCTGTTGTCGCTGTTCGTGTTCTGCAGCCCCTTCTGCAGGGTGGTCTTAATCTGCTCCGTCTCCTCCTCGGTCAGGCGGGAGACGCCGTCGCTGTTCTTCTTGTCCCTGGAGTCGCCGTCCGACCACGAGCACCGGGCACTAACACCGCTCAGGTTCGAGCCCTCGAGTTCGAACCCGCGCTCGAGGTCCTCGTGCGCCGTCGGGTCCAGCTCGAATATGCTCTCGCCTCTTCGCATATCTGTTATGTGCCAAGGACCGCCAGAACTGGAAATTTCATTGTATTAAATATTTTTTTTTAGATTGATATTTCGACTTATTCGGCTATCAGTGGTTTTATGCTGCTTGGAGTGGAGCATTATTTTTAAACTTGGCGATGGTATGGGGTGGTTCTGCATATAAACAGATTCCCATAACGATTAGAAAAGAAAATAACTAGTAAGAAAATCATTTGGGGGGACCCCAGCAATTCGGACAACATCACCTTGGCCTAAAACAACAAAACTATACAACATCTTGGCCCAGCTAAACAATTTTTATAGGAAGCCATAATTTGTGGCATCAGGAGTAATTGGCCCAGCTAAACAATTTTTATAGGAAGCCATAATTTGTGGCATCAGGAGTAATTGGCCCAGCTAAACAATTTTTATAGGAAGCCATAATTTGTGGCATCAGGAGTAATTGGCCCAGCTAAACAATTTTTATAGGAAGCCATAATTTGTGGCATCAGGAGTAATGTTGTGAGTATAATCTAGAAAAATGTTGTACAATAAGCTTCCTGTACTTGATTAAAGTACTGTTACTGTTTAAACAACACTACCCATAGTTGCCTAGCAATAATTTTGAAATGTCTTACGTCGGCAAGTTGCTAAGCATATTTAAAACGCCAGCACCGTTCCATTGCTGCGCTGCTCGTAACTCGTCTGCACAAACTCCAACGATCTGCACGAAGTCCACCGAACCAAAAGGAGTTTGCGTGGAATTCAGTTGAACGTCAGTCGTCATTAGCATGTGTTGTATCCTAGACTCGCTGTTGTCCAAGGCGCAGTGCCAAGATACGTGGTCTCCTGTGCAAAGTGTGTTGCCTGCAGACAAATTAAGAGTTAGTTGTAGAAGACATGTTTGGATTCAAATGTCAATGTGTTCGTTTAAGTTGGTTCAAAAACCCAATAATTACCTGAGTGGAAAACGTATTTTGCCAATGATTGCATTAATGTGGCGGGCCACGTTGGGGGAGCCGTTTCCCCAGGCTCCCGCTTGAGCCTGAACGTCAATTCAAAGCCGAATCCAGATATACCATCTGGTCCAGTCACGTCGTGTACTCTGCCATCTCCGTGCAGATCCGATAAACCAAAACTGGAAATGGAATACATACGTGCAGCACTATAAACTATTTCTTTGTATTTAGTAAATTTGGGTGGATCACTTTTTAGCGACGGTAATTGGCCAACCACCAATGGTAATTTTAACATCAATATATAATAAGTACCATAATTAATGCAATTGTGAAATAATAATACTGCATACAGTTTCTTTTATTGGGTAATTGCATTAATAATAATGTGAATAAATTAGCTTCACTTATAATATATATTCAATATATTTTTACCTTATATAATGCCAGTGAGGGGGAATGTTTTCTTGCGGAATGCCAGGATTTGCATACATCGATATATAATCCAGTGGATCAGGGCCACCCAGCCTAATAAAATAGGAATCGAAAATTAATATCAACTGCATCGTCTACAATGTTTTTAATCAAAAATGTTGGGCCTATTAGACACATCGAAACAAATAATTAAATTTTGTCCCATTAAATTTGGCTGGTCAATTTCAATGCAATCAGTAATGATTGCCAAATATTTTCGTAATAGGGTTTCTACTAAATCAGATGTGCTATTTTTAAAGAAAGTTAAATATAACTCCCCTTGTTTCCTTTATAAAAAATAGGAGGAAATGAATGGGGTGACTCTAAAAATAGTACCCATAAAAACACCTACATGCATGCACCAACATCAACGAGTAAAAACCATCGAGCCTCACCAATACTTCAGCAATGCGGTGACTTGCAACGGGTTGACCTGATCCGGGTATATCCTTCGGCAGAGGGTGTACAGGGATTCCAAGCCTGCAGGTGTGGGTGGAAGCATGTTAATGGGGGGTCCCTGGGGCAGAGCACTGGCTTCTTCCATTATCACTACAAAGTCTGCAATTTCGCTCTGCAACTGTCGTTTCTATTACTGGAGCGGTCCCAAACGCCCACGCAGAACCACTAATTTGGGGCTCTTTACCCCAACAAACTTACTGGGACCGCAAACAAGTCTGGTAGCAGTCTAAAAATTCCAGGAATGCCAGGAATGGGCTGTCAAAAACAAAACAACTTGTTTTTGTAGGCTGCACGAAATGCCAACCTAAATATTAATCGCACGTTGTGGTTTCTCCCCGGGCAAGCAAGGACAAGGAATAATTATTGCATTGTGCAATCCAACAGGAAGAACAACCAATTTTCCTCATTAGATAAGCCAAAACTCCGTCCTTCGTTATAATGAAACGAGCTTGCACACTTTCAAAACGTCGAGTTTCGCCAGCAAACATTGGTAACATCCCTAGCTAAACAAATGACTGACTGACTGTCAAAAAACAGTCAAATGTCAATATTATTTGTTTAAAACCATAGTTACATAAAAAACAATGTTCAATAATTGTTTCAGGTGTAGCTTGTGATTGTCCCACTGTTTAGCCTCGCCAGACGAGGACCCCACATTCGTTGTATAATTCATGGTTATTGATTGCTTTAACCCTCAACGTGCCCTTCGCAGAGTCTTCTCAACATGTTGGACTCATCCCCGGAGGACGAGGACTTCCCAGGAAGGCTATTGCACCAGGTAAGCCAACAAGAAGTAACAAGGCCGCCCAAACAATCAATGCTTTTGTTATTTTCCTGATTGCAAAATGTACCGAATTAATGAGCCTAATTAAGTTCGCTAATTATTTGAAAATTACAAACCTGTCATACAACTAACAGTAGGTACAGTATTAAAATAGTTGCTATTTAAATCAACAGGCACTTTCGATGATACAAACCCTCTCTGGAAATTGATTGTGGAAATGTTTTAATTGAGCCATTTTACTTGAGCCAAGAGTGGTGTAAGGCATTGAGGCTATATCTATTATTTGCGCATGATCATTTCCCTTGTTCGTTTGTAAAGGAATGATTTCTTAGGCAGCACTATGGGACAACACAGAGTTGCTGGAAGATCTACTAGCGGGAGGACAGCAGTCATTCGTAAATTGTCAAGACAGCTGGGGTCGGACCCCTATGCATGCCGCTGCTATATCGGAGAATTCCAGATGTCTGCAGATACTGCTGAATTCCGGAGCTGATCCAAACTTGCAATGCGGCACCAGAGGCGAAAATAAGGTGATTACTAATTTGCACTTGCTGGGGGTCCATTTTTCATTTTCGATTAGTTTATGTCGCACACGACATATCTCGAATGGTTATTGTCGCACACTTCAAATATTTTGCATTCTTGATACTGAATAAATTTGTGAAACGAAAGTGTTTCTTGAAAATGTTTTCATTCAAATTTGTCAAGGGATTTGGCCCTTGATAAAATTGTTAACGTTGCTGCAGTCTTTAAAAATGTTCCACAAGGACAAATATTTCTTCATTTATTGCCTTCGCTCATATTATTATGTGTTGATGTTCTAGACACCGCTGCATTTAAGTGCCGAGCACGGACATATAACAAATGTAAAAACTCTACTGCAACATGGGGCAAGTATGCTGGAACGAGACTGCAGTGGTATGACTGCTTCTGACTTGGCAGACAAATCGGGGCACACGGATTGTATAATGGTACTCAAGGAAGCTGCCGGTAAGCATCAATAGAGTGCCCAAACATCCTTCATTAAAATTTTTCCAGTTAAGCGACATCAATGACATATTTGTTACTAGTTTTTTTTTACAAGTACACTGTCAAAATTATTATACAATGTGACATTTTGGCCGACCTCGAATTTGACAATTTATATCTATAATGGATGATCTGTAGTGTGCACACGACATAGCTTTATCCATTGTTTGCGCAACAGTGTATTTAGTAACTTCTAATTCGTTTTTTTAGTATATTTTGATCATAAGGACTTTGAAGCTTACTTTCAGAACCGCTGCTATATTCCACAGTGTTACATTTTAATTCATATAAACCCAACTATTCACAGATTTTGTAATCTCTTGGCAACTACGTTATAAAATGTTTACATTTAACTTTCCACAAATCGTCACACATTAAAATAGATTTTGTGACATACAACACTTCATGATATATAAGCCACATTTCCAAGTGTTTTGCATTTATTTACTCTTCATTGCATAAAACTTTTGTGATTGTACATCATTATTCCTGTGAATAATATCACAATGAGATTTGTTTTCCAACTGAACCTCGCAGTTAATAAATAAGTTTCAAAAACACTGCAATTATAGTCAGAGAGACTGTAATCAAGCTCATGACATATGACATATGGAAATGGGTACATTAAAATGATAAAATAAGTATTAATTTTAATCAGTTATACAATTTATTGACACATTTGCATGCATACATTTGAATGTACGATTTTGTTATGTAAAACATTTAGAAGTTCAGTTAACTCACTTTAAAATTTGTGCATCCTAACGAATTGTAAATTAAATGTGTAAACCCATCAATTCATAATTAATATTTTTTTATACAGGTACTATAATACCACTGCATTCAGAAATGATTGAATTTCATGTTCATTTTTTTTCTTTGTGTCAGTACAAATATTTATTTTACTATGATTTTATATGAATTTTATATGATTATATTTGATTTCGTTCATGAAAGGTTAATTACTTCATAGTGATTCTATTATCAGCGAACCTAAAAAAAAATATTTGCACCTATAGTTTTATTAATATAATATTAAAATTGGTCTGCTTAATTTAGATATCTTTAAAAACATTTAAATATTGTGTTTTAAAACAATTATTAATGAAGTATTTAATGAGTGAAAAAAAATTTGATAACTGAATCTGTGGAAATAAATGTAAATAAACTTCTTATCTAATTTCTGAACCACAGTTAATAGATAATGAGAGTGATCCCATAAACTAAATACCACCAGCTGATAACAGTTATCATCCTCTCCTCTACTGCACAATATCAATATTAATATTCAGTGTGTCTTCATTTGGAGTGCTCTATTGAACTGTTGTGTATGTGAGTGGCTTTGTGTGGAGTTTTCAAGTGCCTCCTTATCCATTAAGGACATGGACATTAACAAGAGTCAATAGCTTAATCACACCTCAATCATAATTTGATGTGGGCACGATGGCAAGATGCATTTTCACCGCGATACTGATGCTGGTGCTGCTGTACTTGATAGCCTTGCTACTTCAGAAGAAGCTTGATTTCATCCGGACGACCACGGGAAATTAATACCACCGCCCATTTCTGAAGTGAGTGGGGCATTAGTAAAGTGATATTGGTTGTATTTTTATGGCTACTTCTTAAAACCACAGAATGTAATTTATATACCCACTTTCCCCCATTTGACATTGGCTCATGCTGTGTTATTGATTTTCTGTGCTACAGCACCCCTGAAGTGAAACACACCCTTATTGCAACCTGTTTAAGGACTCTCACCTCTAGTGCAAACATATTTTAGTAATTTATTTAAAACACGGAGATATACAAAGCTATTTTTATAATTATGTACATTATTTTTAAATCTGCACCAGTTGCTGATAATATTTCAAGCTACTGTACCTAATGAGATTAAAGGTTATTAACAGTTGTAAATATTTACATTCAGTATGAACAAATCAAATTCTCTTAAATCTTTGGAAGTGGCTTTCGATGCGTGCGATTATTTTACTGATGACGTTTATTTTAATGTGACACCAGGTAATTTTACGTTCCATCTCCATGTACGGAAATTTCCGTTTTATTTATTTCCCTTGCTTTAATTTCAGATGCCCGAGAGAAGGCACGGCTCGATATACATGCGGCACTTCGGGATGCTTGCACTCGTGGGGACTCGAACTCAGTGCAGCAGTTATTGCTGTCTCTATCCAAGGATGCCGAGCTT
This sequence comes from Othius punctulatus, assembly GCA_951805005.1. Classification (NCBI taxonomy): domain Eukaryota; kingdom Metazoa; phylum Arthropoda; class Insecta; order Coleoptera; family Staphylinidae; genus Othius; species Othius punctulatus. Next base: position 13,087,229 of record OX638145.1, read on the forward strand.
ATAATTAATATGGCCCCTAGTGGGGCTAATACATTACTTTTCACGTAAGTATTTCCTGCTACTTTGATGCTACTTTCCTGCTAATTTGATTTGTAAATTTTCCAAGCGTAACCAATCACATTGCATGTTTCTGATTAAAACATTTCACTTCATAAATATTAATACCGTGCATTTTCAGAGCTAGCCAGATAGGCAATAGAGATATCGTAAAAATCTTATTGGATAGTGGGGCTGATGGTAGGTATCACCCCGTAACTAAGTATTCTCCGTTGTACATAGCTTCATACCACGGGCACATCGATATTGTAGAATTGTTACTTCATAGATTCCCAGAATTAGTGCAGGTAATAATAATTTTAAAAAAATACCCACATTTTCTAAAATAGTGTTTTGTTTTTGTACAATTGCAGCAAAACACGGTGGAACGATGGCTTCCAATACACGCAAGTTCTATTAATGGGCATCTGCAGGTTCTGGAATTACTGTTTAATTTCCCCTACCCACCTCATTTATTGAAGAAATACCAGTAAGTAAAAAAAATATATATAATAATTTAGCGTTTCTGAAAACAAATGTTCCATATGTGATTGCTGTCAGTGCAATTTTTGTTACACGATCTAAAGATGCTATCTGTATAGTGATGACGAATTTCAAACTACTGTCGTAGAAGAATAGATAGATACTAGATTTGTTTTGTTTACATACACTTGATTAATTTTAGTGACGTGGCCGACCAGTGGGAATATTACATGCCGTTTGATGTGAACCAGAGAGACGCCACGGGTCAGAACATTGTTTACGTGGCATGTTTGCTGGGAAACAAGAAGCTGCTTAATGTGATATTAAAGTTCCGAGTAAAAGCGAATCGAATAAAAGTGGTGGGTAATTAATATTAATTATATAGTAATAGTAAAAGTGTGGCATTCAGGTCACGCACTCTGGTTTTAATGGTGTTTATGGAATTAATTACAGTTCTAATGAGTGCTTGGTGGAATGTGGAGGTTTAGAAAATACATTGCTGTGCTTTTAGGATGATGATATTACACCGAGTTCTGAGAGCAACTGCATCGTGAGCCCCACGAAACGCAGGATATCCAATGGAATACAGACGATACTCTCCAAGTTGAATCTATCGAGGGAAAATTCCATGGAAAACACTCAAAATGTAAGTATTGTTAATAATTCAATCATAAAATTGTCCAACTTATATACTTTTGTAAATTTTGATTTACCAATTAAATTTAATTTTAGTTTTACTTTGTAGCATTGATTATGCTGGGAATTAAATATTAATGAACTAATTGAACAATGCTTTTAGATTGATGCCGATGTGTGTTGCATTTGCCCGATGAAAATTGATATGTACTGCAATAACAATACGGAAACCGCTCTGCACGCTGCCGTAAAAGGAAAACACTATGACATAGTCCTGGCTCTTTTAAATGCTGGAGCTAATCCTAATATGATAATCAAAGCACATTTAGATTACAACGAAGTACGTATAAGTTTTACAATATAGCAGCTCTTCTGTTGTGAATAATTTAAAATTATTGCATTGCAATGTGAAAGTTATGGGTCTTGGACAAACTCCCGATAGCCACTAACCCAAATACTTCTCAATGGCCTTCTTCACCACTAGCATCGTAATAAACCAAAATCCCTACAGCAATTAGGTTATTTTCGTCGGGAAGTTATTTTGTTGGAGTTTTGACAATTAGGTCATTATTAACATGGCTTTTGGGATAACAACCCTAACTAGAAAATTACACTGTTAATAGAGTTAATTAAGAATAATCACTTAAAAATGTAAATCAAATGAGCAGTGTCCTAGCAAAAGCACACATGTCCATAATTTATTCCTAATGAGTTAATGAATGGTTCTGGTAGAATTTCCTGAATTAGATCCGAATTGGATATCAGATTTGCGCAAACAATATCTTGTGCTGTAGTAAATTCATAGGAAAGTACAACAGTCGACACAATGGCATAAAGACTTAAAGTCAAAAGCACAAGCTTTGTTTCAGTGGACATGTATGGTTTTGCGTGAACGCTCATGAAATATTGGAATTGACTGAGTGGACTTTTTTAAATTGTTTGTTTGATTATAGAGTATTAGCTGTTACTCGATAGAAGAAGACTTAAATTCAGGACAATCAACCGCACTAATGGAGGCTTGCAAGAACAGGGATCTGCCGCTTGTTGATTTACTACTCAAATGTGGAGCGAGAGACGATGAATGTAAAGCGCTTTCAGTCGCAGTGCAAAATAAAGACGAAACATTATCAGCGAAACTGTTATCTATTAAGGTACGTTTTTGAAATTATCAATGTTGCGCAAAGTAATGTTTCTAAATTTCATACAACAAATGCACACAAAAAATGCAATAGGACGCAAGATTTAGAGGCAGTTCAGAGAAATTTAGAATAAATGAACAATGCAACATTCGCCAAAAATATTTGACCGTGAATTGTATTTCAAAAGATCATGCAATTGCCTATATGCAGTGTCTTCACTGTAATTTTTAATTCATTAAACTTAAGTAATGGTGCCAATGACTTACCTTATTATTAAAATGTCAATTCAATGCAATAAATTGTATTAACCAATTGGGCTCTGCTAATCATAATAATTATTATTTTAGGCTCACCCTGATCCGGAATACAAAATCAATAAAAAAGCAATGACGGAAAATATCCACTCGTCACAATTCTCCTTATTTTCGAACGTAACGAATTTAACATACAGTACAATATTTCCAAATACGCCAACGATGATCAATTGGCACAATCAACGATGCCATCTGACCCAGATACGTACGCAGTGGCTGACCGATGCTGCCCTGCATTTAAACACGAAACTGAAACAGAACCCCAGGAGTGCTGAAGTGGCTCTGTACGCTATAACCCGCCTGGATATCTCCAACAACTCTCTTACGTCTGTTCCACTGGCAGTGTTCCAACTATACAGTTTAAAATTCCTGAACATCTCACAGAACAAGATAGAGAAGCTTCCGGTGCCGGTGGAGAACACCGAGAAGAAGCTTCACCGGAGTAAGAGGAGCACGAAAGTGGACGTGTTGAATTACACCTGCCCAGTTCTGGAGGAGCTGTATTTGCAGGACAACAGGTTGGATCACGTGCCTGAAGCTATTTTCCGGCTTCCGAGCCTCGTCACATTGGTCGTATCAAACAATAAGCTGCAGCTTTTGCCCTACAATATGTGGTTGGCGCCCAAGCTGAAGGAGCTGAATGCGTCTTTTAATTTGTTGAAGGAGCTGCCTTCGAATCCAAACGAGGTACATAATGCTCGACGGAAACGAATTCAGTAATCATTATCTTGTAATTTTCAGAATGCCAAAGATGATTGTGATAAGATGAGCATTAGTTCTAGTGATAGTCAGCTGTCTATTCATGCGGAAGTTGATTTAGAAACTGAAATTCATTCAGATATTGATATTGAGACCGAGGATGGTAAATTACCAGTTCGGTATAGGAAAAAGGAAAGATCTTTACTGTAAGTACCATCTAAACGTGGATATATTTTGTATATGGATGGGAAACCCTTCGGTAGCGCCCAGTTATTAGATACATACAGTTCCACTGACCCTCATTAACGCTTGCATGGTGACAGCAAATCTTAAATAACACGCCAAAATTTGCTTTATTCAAAGAATCATTTCTGTAGATACAATTATCTACATAATGGAGTTATTTTATTCCTAGTTATATAATCTCTGACTAACTTTAATCAAAGAATACTTTCCATAGATATGATAGTCTACTTAATATAATTCATCAAAAATTAACTGATTGTACTACTGAGCCATAATTCATATGTATTTGTTTTGTAATTGAATTGTCTTACTTGCAGCCAACTTGATGTAATTAAACATCACATCTGGAATAAGAGTGTGGAGGTGACTGAGCAAATCATGCACAATGACGAATCCGTTTCGGAGAAGTCCTCGCAGCTCTCATCGCTGAATTTGGCGCACAATCTGTTCACAAGCATTCCGGTGGTCCTTCCGTGTTTGGCCGTGAATTTGACACGCCTGAACCTGGCGTTCAATTCGCTGCGGTCAATGTCGCACATAACGAGCTACCCCAGTTCGATAAAGCAGCTGGACCTGAGCCACAACCAGATAAGCGTGTGGCCGAGCCTGCCTCAGGTCGAGGCACAGGATGTCATGGAGCTTGCCTACTTGGCTTGCTATTCGAATTCTAGTTGTAGGGATAAATTGCCTGTAATGGCCGGTGAGTGGTTTCTTCATTTATGGGAAAATAATATTTCTGTTTGCCTTTAGTTGTGAAGATGGGGTTGTCTGCATTTGCATTCTCCATCCATATCCTCCCATCCGCTCCTCTCTGGTCCAGAACATATTATCTTACAGTACTGCCGTTAGATGTATAAAGTATGATCTTACTGCCTTGAACTGTCATTTTTACGAACTAGACTGTAAAAGTTGTTTTACCATTAAAGTCATGTGCCGATCAGATGTGACTTCATGGTTGTGCCGATTGATTATTAAAGTTTTTTTTTTGTGTTTCAGGACGCAGGCAATCGGGAAGATCCGTGCGTAATATAGTACTGCATACAGTGTGTTCACACAGAAGGCATTTGCGGCTCGATAATTTGAGAACATTGATATTGACTGATAACCAATTGAACAGAATACAGTTGGCTACCGATGATGATGGAGCTTTTAGTAACATTGAGGATGATGATTCAGATAGAGTAAGTTGGACTGCATTCGGCTTAGAGATGGATAGATTTATGAGATATGAAATGTAAAGTGGTGTAACAAAGCCATTTATTGTGCTTTTGTTAAAGCTGGCAAATAGATAAAAATTTATTGTGGCTAGAATTGATAACTGCCCCCATTTTTAATAAATAAATTGTATGTGCTAATAGAACATAATTATTTTAAGGGTATGTTCTCAGGCAAGCAAAGATTAATGTTCCCAAATCTATCAATGCTGGATATAAGTAATAATAATTTGAAGGAAATACCTCCAAATATTTACGAATTAAATAACTTATCAGTTCTAAATATAAGTGGAAACTTGGGTAAGCATTTATTTTTTTATATTTAAATATTTACATTCACACATATTCAAAATTTGTTATGCTTGGCCGTTTCTCAACATTTGCATAAAACGCCACGTGCAATCATGTTTTATTCATGAAGTAGAATTAGTGCATGCGACCGAGACCTTGGTGCTTATTGTAAATATTTTGAGTGTTGAAGAAAAAATTGGCACAAACATGCTTTAAATTTAGCAATTTATTTTTAGATGTAAATGAACTCCCACCACAGATGGGTTTGCTCTCTAGGTTATGGAACCTAAACACGCGTGGATGTTCTTTGCAAGAGCCCCTGAAATCCATGATTGATAGCAAAAAATACAAGACGATGGACATAATCGGATACTTAAAGTCTGTGCTGGAAGACGCTAGGCCGTACGCTAGGATGAAATTGATGATTGTCGGCATACAAGGCATTGGAAAGACCAGCTTGCTTGAGCAGCTGCGGCAGGAAGGTATTACAAGGCGGAAGCCGGAGGTTCGTCGTTTATCGATGCTTGTTAACCATTAATCAACGCAATGTTATCTGCAGCATTGGGCAAAACGGATGGGAAACAAAAATATAAATGTGAAAACTTCACGGGGCACTAACATGTCAACAGTCGGCGTTGATATCGGCGATTGGGTTTACGAGAAGAAAGTGAGGAACCAGTCTTCTCATGGACCAGTTATTTTCCGAACTTGGGACTTTGGGGGTCAAAAAGAGTAATCCCTAAATTTAATACATTATTTTTTTGCAATAATGAGTTCCTTACACCTTTTTGGCAAAAAGGAGCAAGCCAATAAAATTTGTCTGGTTTTAAACTGTTAAATTTGTCTGGTTTATTTCATTACAATTTTCAGCTTGTGTCACTTCTCTTGTGTACGATATTAATTATATAAAATTGCAGGTATTACGCAACTCATCAATATTTCCTGTCGAAACGTAGTTTGTATTTAGTGGTTTGGAAGATAATCGATGGCTATAAGGGGATTAATGAAATATTACAATGGTTGGTGAACATTCAGGCAAGGGCCCCTAATTCACCGGTACTTATAATTGGTACTCATTATGACATAGTGCAAGAGACGAATCCTAATATATCGGAAGAGTACCAGCAGCTTATAAGGGACAGGTTTATCAATATCGTTGATGCTGAGAAATGTGGTTTGCCCAGAGTATTAGATACAATCGAGATTAGTTGCAAAACTAGGCATAATATAAAGTTACTCTGTAATTTAATATACGACACAGTATTTAGTTTAAGACCTCCAGGTGAGAAAATTGTTATTAATTCCCGTTACATATGTAAATCATTGTATTGCAGGGAGTAAAGAATTATTATTGGAACAAAAAGTACCTGCAACGTATTTAGCCTTGGAAGACGTGGTGAATTATGTAGCTGCGGAACGGAGATTGAGTAATTTGGATCCTGTTCTAAATGCCGAGCAATACCGCGCGATTGTAACTATGGAAATGCAACAAAGATACAATCGTACCTTTAGAGATGCCGGAGAACTACATCAGGCAACACTGTTCCTTCATGACAACGGTGATTATTTGTGAATGCACTTATCAGTACTATACAGACGTACGACCTCAAAAACTTACTCTGGATTAGTAATACAAACATAATCAATAATATGAGAAATATTTAAATCCAGTCACGTTAATGTGATCTATAAAGTTTAGATAGCAATTGTAGATTGTATTAATATTTCTGTACCCCCACACACGCCCCAATTTTGTTAATATACATTAATAACACAAATCATTTTTTAGGAGTATTACTTCATTACGATGACGCTACATTAAAGGATTTATATTTCCTCGACCCGCAATGGCTGTGCGATATGCTGGCCCACGTTGTGACCATCAGAGAAATTAATCCGTTTGCTCGAACCGGCATAATGAAGCTTGACGACCTAAAACATATTTTCAAAGCCAGCAATATCGGCCCGATGGACACCCGTGGCTACATAGTTAACTTATTGAATAAATTTGAAGTGGCTTTGACTTGGGATTCCCGGACTTTGTTAATTCCATCTCTGCTGCCATCTGAGGAGGACATCTACATGGCTCAAATGTATCCCGGCCAGTTTCATCCTATGGTGAAGGTAAAGGTTCCGTTGCGGTCAAGAGGATGGGCAGTTAGGAATAAGAAGATTACGGTTTCTCCAAAGTCGGTGTTGTACAGAGATAGCAGTGCCCCTGGGAGGTTCGAAATGAGCTTGCCTTCAAATTCAAAGGCAACTATTGGTAAGCTGCAAAAATTGTTAATAATTTTCAGGGCTAGCGTTTATGTTCCAGAAGAACCTGCTGAATTAATCAAGTACCAAGTAACTAGTTCACAAAGGAACAAACCAATCACCCGCCTTTTACTGATGTCTTACTTCCCTTCTGGTTTTTGGTCGCGGTTGATGTCGAGGATTTTGGCGGATGATACGATTATAGATATCATCAGGTCATTCTTTATATTCCCGAAGGAGGTGACCCAAGATATGGAGTTAGTGAAACTGCTGGATTTTAAAGCGGAATGGGTGCTATGGCAGACAGGGTTACAGTTAAAATATGGAGATATTACGTTATTTAGATTAAGAGAGGTTTTGAATAACTCTGCGGCTTACTACCGACAGTTAAAGTAAGTCTGTGTAATGTGCTTATGTGTAATGTACTGTACATTTTTTATGTTTAGATTTAAGCTAAAACAAGATGGTATGTGGTGCGACGTAGATTTACAAAACACATCTATTTTAGAGATATACTTCCCGGTAGAATCGTTGGTTATAAAACCAAATATTACTGAACATTGTGATCTTAAAAAGTTTAAAATCAAAGAGAATTTAGTAATTGATTGTATACCAGAATCAACAGCACAACTGTTAGCTTTAGCAGTCGACCATATAGATATATTATTAGAGGACTGGTACCCGACTTTGGGTACCCGATTTGTGCACACATCTGAAGGAAAGTTTCTAATTACACGTTTAGTACCATGTCCAAAGTGTTTGTCAGCATCGTCTGAAGTTGAGCAGCAACTTATAAATTTTCCAGGGGAACCACCAAAGTATTTATTCGACGTATGTCACTCTCTTAATTTAATTTTTCCACATATTTAATTCCATTCATTTACAGGATGATTCCGATTCATCTTATTTAAACAATCAAAGGATAAGAAAGTCGCAAGAATCCTATACGTCAGAATGTGATAGTGGAGTCGGCCCTGATTCGCCAGGTTCAAGCCCGATGCCTACAGTCGAAGGCCATCCTGGATTGAACGTGGACGAGCAACAGAACGGACATGTCTATTATAGTTGGATGGTGGAAGAATGCATTCTGGCTGCTTACACTGGCAAATACGTGACGTGCCCCAATCATGCGGACATACTCTTGAGCCAAATTGCACCAGACACTGTAAGTAATGAACATCCAGATTATTAATCTGAAATTAGCACTAAGCATAATAAATACTACTATTATTAATAACGATAAATCCATGATACTGGAATACTAAATGTATGCAGGATGTACTTGAACTTGGAAGCAGACGTTTGTAAAGAGCAACTGTTCAAAATTACAACCACATAGATTACATAAGTGGCGCACTGAATTTTAATTTAATTGTTTGTTTTAGATATTTTTGGACTTGGGGGATCGTTACTTGATAAGACCGGAGAACATAAAGAAAGGTAGATTACTGGGGAGAGGTGCTTTTGGTTTTGTGTTCAAGGGCACATGTAAAAACAGAGGAACCAACACGATCATAGATGTGGCAATGAAGATGTTACAGCCCGTGCAGCCGGGCCCCAATGCCAGACAATCTGCTGTTATAGCGTACAAAGCGGCCCAAGGAAAATGGGACCGAGACCCTTTGCAATACGCCTGTAAAGCGTATTGTACTGCACGACAGGAGCTAAATATTTTATTATCTCTAAGGCATCCTAATATTGTACCCTTCGTCGGTGTCTGTACCAGTCCGTTAGCACTAGTCCTCGACTTGGCCCCTCAGGGAGCTTTGGATTTGGTGCTAAGGCACTATAGAAGATCGGGGGCTAAAGTGGGGCCTTACACTTTACAAGCTATAATTTTACAGGTATGACATGTTATTTAATGACTAATTACAGTTTCTTAATAGCGGTTATAATTTTTAGGTTGCAAAAGCAATTGAATATTTACACAGACAGCATATAATCTACAGGGATCTAAAATCGGAAAATGTTTTGGTTTGGGAAATGCCCCCGCCATTCATTGATCATCCAGATCACCCGGTGCACATTAAAGTTGCCGATTATGGTGCGTATAATTTCAAGTGGTGATAAATTGGTAATAACGGCGACATTTGTTTAGGTATAAGCAGGTTGACATTACCTTCCGGCACTAAAGGTTTTGGAGGAACCGAAGGTTTTATGGCGCCGGAAATAATGAGGTACAATGGTGAAGAAGAGTACACAGAAAAAGTTGACTGCTTCTCCTTTGGAATGTTCATTTATGAGTTGCTGACATTGCACCAGCCGTTCGAAGGGCACGAATCAGTCAAGGAATGTATCTTAGAGGGTGGAAGGCCTCCGTTGACCTACAGGGTATGATTCATTGCAATTGAAGTGATGATTAATATATCAATGGATGATATATTTGTAGGAAACTCTGTATCCAAGCTACATTTTGGACCTCATGGTGTTATGTTGGTCACAGCAGCCTAAAGATCGACCATCTGCTAGTCAGATTGTTTCTATTGCCAGTGCACCGGAATTCACGCATTTGAGTGATGTCATGTCTTTAAAACATCAGGCACCTGTTATAGCTACTACAAGCGCTCCAATTTCTCATATATCGGGTAAATTTATTATAACATATTTCATTTTAACAATATCTGAAGTATGTACATTGCATTAATTTTGAATCTATTATTTCAGATGATGGTCTATCAGGATCAGAATTATGGTTAATGTGTGCAAATTCCAGAGTCGATTTGTTATTGGCGGCTGATAGAGGATGGTTGCAGTATCATACAATGTCATTACCTATTAAACCTACAGCTGCTTGTACAGTTGGTCCGACGGTTTGGATTGGTGATTATATTGGAAAAATTCATGCTTATTCGTAAGTACAATTAGTTACTAATTAAGTACGATTAAGTACTATTGTCTTTATTAATGCATTTCGTTTTTCATAACGTAACATACCTCCTATAAACATTTTTATTTTAGGGTGACCGATGGCTACAAATTATTTTCTTATACTCTTGAGAATGAAGGAAACGTCACCGTGCAAGCCCTTTTATATTTGCCAAGTTTGAAACGTGTCGCCTGTGCTTTATCCAATGGCCGATTATTTTTATTGAATTCCGAGACAATACCTAAAACTCCGTCGTCTGCTGAAGGCACCTTTGTAATGACAGAACTGGGTGCGAGCACGGTGATTAACTGCTTGTGTGCACTTTATAAGGACAATGGAACGTACGTTGATTAGAAAGCATGTGAGCCGCTCTTTCAATAGTAATGTTTCAGAACCTGCGAGCTGTGGAGTGGCCAATCGATGGGTCAAATATCGATATACACGATAAAGGATCAGGTTGTTGCAGGGCATGAGCTGTTGAACCATTACCAGCCTACGATAGAGAGCGTTGATGTTGTAAATATGGTTGCTGCTGACAATACCGTCTGGTCTTACGTATTTCCTGGATGCATTATTTACCAGTGGGATCAGAAAAGTAGGTCAATTATAAACAAATTGGATAGTTCAAAATTGGTGCCGTGTTCTGAAAGTTTGAAATCGATAGCCATAGAAGAACATTTGAGTCCAACGAATTGTCAGGTACATATCTCTCAAAATTTGTCCAAACGTTTTTTAAATTTAATAAATATTTTAGGTGACAAGTTTAGCAATATTAAATGATGACTTGTATATTGGTACAACATGGGGTTGTATAATAATTGCCGAAAGATCAACGTTGCGTCCAATAACGATATTTAGGCCTTATGAAGAAGAGGTCCGGGCCATTGTACCACTATCAAAGTGCAAAAGTGCCAACGAGAGTCACGACAACACCCCCCTGATAGCAACAATCGGCCGTGGCTACAGGAGCCTGCCATCACGGTACATCGACGTTCCAGTACAGCCCAGTAATGTTCTGATGAGTCCCGTGACCAGTAATTCACCCTCGATAATTAATAAGCAAAACATGTTTGTGCTGTTATGGAGAGCAGAACATTGGAGTACAATGTAGCCGGTCCTTAGTCACGTTTTTAATCTACACGGTTAATACTGTCATGTCTTCATATGTATGTGTATATATTGTTGAGTCTAATTGCATTTTTTTTAACTACTGAAAGTTTTATTTTTACACTATTAATTGGACGATCTGAAATTGAGGATGTGTAAACTTATTTTTATTACAAAACATACTAAAATATTCATTTCCTATGTATGAATAGCAAGCTGTGATTTTTTGTCATTCTTTATTTTTATATTTTCAATTATTATGTTTAATAAATTGTTATTACCTATATATATTATATTTAGCCCAGCAAGTCTAGCTGGAACATGGCTTGTGGGGTTATTGTCCTCCACATCCTCTTATTCTGCGCTTTCTGTTTCCATCCTGTGATGTTCAGTACTCTTCAGATCATTGAACACTTCCTCTTTCCATCTGGTTCTTGATCTGTTTGTTGCTCAACTATTGATATCACCTCTGCTTTCTTTCTACACATATAGAGCAGATTATGTCTATGAAATTCAAACCATTTGTTGATAATTTGAGTAGTTTTCAATTATGTGATATTGTTAGTGTTTGTGCAAAAATATACAAAAATATACAGGGTCCAGAAACTCTCCTGCCAAAAGGAAATCCCACATACTAGACATCATTTTATATCGATTTAACATAAATTACCTTAATCCAAAAATGCTTCCTAAGGGATCTAGAGCTCATTGATAAGTACAATGACTAAGCCCCTAATGACATTTACAAATGTCCAATTATTTTGATTTCATAAAGTTATTGGTATTTGTGTTGTCTTAGAAAGATAAACTAAGTCTAATTCTTATTCAAAGTGGTTAACTTCTCTAATGAATGTTGCCCTTGGGAAGCATTTCTTTTTAAGGATAAGGGTAATAAAAGTATGGGTAAAAAGGTAATTTAAGTTAAATCGACATAAAATGACGTCTAGTATGTGGCATTTCTGTTTGGCAGGATAGTTTCTGGACACCCTGTATACGTGCAAATTTGGTTGCCTATAATTGGTGTATGGTGGCGAAGACAGTGGTGGCGACGACAGTGCAGAAACAGGTAAAGTTTATCCTACTTTTATTTATGATTTCCACTGCAATATTTCGCCAAACCAATTACCTGTGAACGTAAAGGTAAACTTGGTTAAATGTGTTAATGATTCATATAAATTGGCACAACACATCATTGTTCCTATGAAAGCAATCATCATTAATGATATAATTGACAAATATAAGCAGATTTATATTCATTAATAAGTCATTCAATGATTAATCAACAGAGTAAAATGTTGATGAAATGTTACAATGGTTATAATGTGATAAATATATGTGATAAATAAATGTTAAAAGTAATAAGCAATATATTCATGATAACTTTCTATAACTTCGGGGAATCAGAAGTGGAAAGGAGCTGCTCCTATTTTAGTTAAAAGAGCTGAATTAAAAATAACAATATGAGGATTATTAATATTTTTTAATCAAGATTGAATTTCTAGATTCTAGATTAAGATAATAGCAAATAATAAAATTGTTGATGCTAGGGCTTGAGTAATAAAATATTTTAAGGATGCTTTATTATCAAATAGATTTTTTTTAAATAATTTATAGGGATAATAGATAATAGATTAATTTCTAATTCTATTTATATTCCTATGTTAGTATAAGAAGAAATGGAAATTAATGTTCCTAATATTATGGAAAAAAAAATTGATAAAATTTAATAATTAAAAAGAAGAGGATTATAATCTTTATAAATGGGCTATGAACCCATTAGCTTAATTAGGTTTTTTTTTAATGTTTTAGTAAAAGATGTACAAAGCACTAATTTCAAATGAATGTGTTAAAACTAGGTTTAATGAATGTATAATTGATAAATTATTTGTGATAATCCCAATTAAAAAAATCCACACATGTATTACTTACAACCCAAAAACATATATAATGAAGTAAATTTAAAGTCGGAATAATTTGTAATTAAAGTATGAAAATCGCAAAACAAATATATAATTTTAATTGCAAGTTTCGTGTATTACCAAACTATATTGAAATATAATAAACATTGCAGAGCCAAATATTATTTAAAAGTAATTTACGCGTTTACGTGTGAACTTTGTTAAATATGAAAACGTTAATATCTGGAGGGTGTCTCAAATTAAACAATCCAAATCGCCATTTACATTCACCAGATGGCAGTTATATCTCTGCAGAAAAAGTAAATAACAGAAGTTTGGCATTGCATACATTTTCACTTAACTTTCTGGATTGACAAGTATGGGTTAGCTATTACTGAAATTTCTCAAAATTTATTATTTGCAAATTTGATATTAGATTCGTGTACAGTACATCTGAAACTCTTACTCTTGAAAATTTGACAAAGTTTGAGTATTAAATAAAGGAGAAAATCAAACACTTAACTTTCTGGTTTGACAAGTATGGGTTAGCTATTACTGAAATTTCTGAAAATTTATTATTTGAAAATTGTATATTAGATTCGAGTACAGTACACCTGAAACTATTACTCCTGAAAATTTGATAAAGTTTCAGTATTAAATAAAGGAGAAAATCAAACCCTTAACTTTCTGGATTGACAAGTATGGGTTAGCTATTACTGAAATTTCTGAAAATTTATTATTTGCAAATTTGATATCAGATTCGTGTACAGTACACCTAAAACTAATACTCCTGAAAATTTGATAAAGTTTCAGTATTAACTAAAGGAGAAAATGAAACACTTAACTTTCTGGATCGACAAGTATGGGTTAGCTATTACTGAAATTTCTGAAAATTTATTATTTGCAAATTTGATATAAGATTCGTGTACAGTACACCTGAAACTATATCTGCTAAAAATTTGACAAAATTTCAGTATTAAATAAGGGAGAAAATCAATCACTTAACTTTCTGGATTGACAAGTATGTGTTAGCTATTACTGAAATTTCTGAAAATTTATTATTTGCAAATTTGATATTAGATTCGTGTACAGTACACCTAAAACTAATACTCCTGAAAATTTGATAAAGTTTCAGTATTAAATAAAGGAGAAAATCAAAGACTTAACTTTCTGGATTGACAAGTATGGGTTAGCTATTACTGAAATTTCTGAAAATTTATTATTTGCAAATTTGATATTAGATTCGTGTACAGTACACCTAAAACTATTACTCCTGTAAATTTGACAAAGTTTCAGTATTAAATAAACGAGAAAATCAACACTTAACTTTCTGGATTGACAAGTATGGGTTAGCTATTACTGAAATTTCTGAAAATTTATTATTTGCAAATTTGATATTAGATTCGTGTACAGTACACCTAAAACTATTACTCCTGAAAATTTGACAAAGTTTCAGACTTAAATAACGGCGAAAATCAATCACTTAACTTTCTGGATTGACAAGTATGGGTTAGCTATTACTGAAATTTCTGAAAATTTATTATTTGCAAATTTGATATTAGATTCGTGTACAGTACACCTAAAACTATTACTCCTGTAAATTTGACAAAGTTTCAGTATTAAATAAACGAGAAAATCAACACTTAACTTTCTGGATTGACAAGTATGGGTTAGCCATTACTGAAATTTCTGAAAATTTATTATTTGCAAATTTGATATCAGATTCGTGTACAGTACACCTAAAACTATTACTCCTGTAAATTTGACAAAGTTTCAGTGTTAAATAAAGGAGAAAATCCAACACTTAACTTTCTGGATTGACAAGTATGGGTCAGCTATTACTGAAATTTCTGAAAATTTATTATTTGCAAATTTCATATTAGATACGTGTACAGTACACCTAAAACTAATACTCCTGAAAAGTTGATAAAGTTTCAGTATTAAATAACGGAGAAAATCAAACACTAAACTTTCTGGATTGACAAGTATGGGTTAGCTATTACTGAAAATTCTGAAAATTTATTATTTGCAAATTGGATATTAGATTCGAGTACAGTACACCTGAAACTATTACTCCTGAAAATTTGACAAAGTTTCAGTATTAAATAAGGGAGAAAATCAAACACTTAACTTTCTGGATTGACAAGTATAGGATAGCTATTACTGAAATTTCTGAAAATTTATTATTTGCAAATTTCATATTAGATACGTGTACAGTACACCTAAAACTATTACTCCTGAAAATTTGACAAAGTTTCAGTATTAAATAAAGGAGAAAATCACAAATATAACTTTCGGCATTAACAAGTTTATTGGCTGTAACTGAAAATTCTGAAAATTCATTATTTTCAAATTGGATATAAGATTCGAGTACAGTATACCTGAAACTATTACTCCTGAAAATTTGACAAAGTTTCAGTATTAAATAAAGGAGAAAATCAATCACTTAACTTTCTGGATTGACAAGTATGGGTTAGCTATTACTGAAATATCTGAAAATTTATTATTTGCAAATTTACTATTAGATTCGTGTACAGTACCCCTGAAACTATATCTCCTAAAAATTTGATAAAGTTTCAGTATTAAATAAAGGAGAAAATCAACTCTTAACTTTCTGGATTGACAAGTATGGGTTAGCTATTACTGAAATTTCTGAAAATTTATTATTTGCAAATTTGATATAAGATTCGTGTACAGTACACCTGAAACTATATCTGCTAAAAATTTGACAAAGTTTCAGTATAAAATAACGGAGAAAATCAACCACTTAACTTTCTGGATTGACAAGTATGGGTTAGCTATTACTGAAATTTCTGAAAATTTAATATTTGCAAATTTGATAGTAGATTCATGTACAGTACATCTAAAACTATTACTCCTGAAAATTTGATAAAGTTTCAGTATTAAATAAAGGAGAAAATCAAACACTAAACTCTCTGGATTGACAAGTATGGGTTCGCTATTACTGAAATTTCTGAAAATTTATTATTTGCAAATTTGATATCAGATTCGTGTACAGTACACCTAAAACTAATACTCCTGAAAATTTGATAAAGTTTCAGTATTAAATAAAGGAGAAAATCAAACACTTAACTTTCTGGTTTGACAAGTATGGGTTAGCTATTACTGAAATTTCTGAAAATTTATTATTTGAAAATTGTATATTAGATTCGAGTACAGTACACCTGAAACTATTACTCCTGAAAATTTGATAAAGTTTCAGTATTAAATAAAGGAGAAAATCAAACCCTTAACTTTCTGGATTGACAAGTATGGGTTAGCTATTACTGAAATTTCTGAAAATTTATTATTTGCAAATTTGATATCAGATTCGTGTACAGTACACCTAAAACTAATACTCCTGAAAATTTGATAAAGTTTCAGTATTAACTAAAGGAGAAAATGAAACACTTAACTTTCTGGATCGACAAGTATGGGTTAGCTATTACTGAAATTTCTGAAAATTTATTATTTGCAAATTTGATATAAGATTCGTGTACAGTACACCTGAAACTATATCTGCTAAAAATTTGACAAAATTTCAGTATTAAATAAGGGAGAAAATCAATCACTTAACTTTCTGGATTGACAAGTATGTGTTAGCTATTACTGAAATTTCTGAAAATTTATTATTTGCAAATTTGATATTAGATTCGTGTACAGTACACCTAAAACTAATACTCCTGAAAATTTGATAAAGTTTCAGTATTAAATAAAGGAGAAAATCAAAGACTTAACTTTCTGGATTGACAAGTATGGGTTAGCTATTACTGAAATTTCTGAAAATTTATTATTTGCAAATTTGATATTAGATTCGTGTACAGTACACCTAAAACTATTACTCCTGTAAATTTGACAAAGTTTCAGTATTAAATAAACGAGAAAATCAACACTTAACTTTCTGGATTGACAAGTATGGGTTAGCTATTACTGAAATTTCTGAAAATTTATTATTTGCAAATTTGATATTAGATTCGTGTACAGTACACCTAAAACTATTACTCCTGTAAATTTGACAAAGTTTCAGTATTAAATAAACGAGAAAATCAACACTTAACTTTCTGGATTGACAAGTATGGGTTAGCCATTACTGAAATTTCTGAAAATTTATTATTTGCAAATTTGATATCAGATTCGTGTACAGTACACCTAAAACTATTACTCCTGTAAATTTGACAAAGTTTCAGTGTTAAATAAAGGAGAAAATCCAACACTTAACTTTCTGGATTGACAAGTATGGGTCAGCTATTACTGAAATTTCTGAAAATTTATTATTTGCAAATTTCATATTAGATACGTGTACAGTACACCTAAAACTAATACTCCTGAAAAGTTGATAAAGTTTCAGTATTAAATAACGGAGAAAATCAAACACTAAACTTTCTGGATTGACAAGTATGGGTTAGCTATTACTGAAAATTCTGAAAATTTATTATTTGCAAATTGGATATTAGATTCGAGTACAGTACACCTGAAACTATTACTCCTGAAAATTTGACAAAGTTTCAGTATTAAATAAGGGAGAAAATCAAACACTTAACTTTCTGGATTGACAAGTATAGGATAGCTATTACTGAAATTTCTGAAAATTTATTATTTGCAAATTTCATATTAGATACGTGTACAGTACACCTAAAACTATTACTCCTGAAAATTTGACAAAGTTTCAGTATTAAATAAAGGAGACAATCAAACACTTAACTTTCTGGATTGACAAGTATGGGTTAGCTACTACTGAAATTTCTGAAAATTTATTATTTGCAAATTTGATATTATATTCGAGTACAGTACACCTAAAACTATTACTCCTGATAATTTAATAAAGTTTCAGTATTAAATAAAGGAGAAAATCAAACACTTAAATTTCTGGATTGACAAGTATGGGTTAGCTATTACTGAAATATCTGAAAATTTATTATTTGCAAATTTGCCATTAGATTCGTAAACAGTACACCTGAAACTAATTTTCCGGAAAATTTGACAAAGTTTCAGTAGTAAATAAAGGAGAAAATCAAACACTTAACTTTCTGGATTGACAAGTATGGGTTAGCTATTACTGAAATTTCTGAAATTTATTATTTGCAAATTTGATATAAGATTCGTGTACAGTACACCTGAAACTATATATGCTGAAAATTTGACAGAATTTCAGTATTAAATAAGGGAGGAAATCAAACAACTAACTTTCTGCATTGACAAGTATGGGTTAGCTATTACTGAAATATCTGAAAATTTATTATTTGCAAATTTGATAGTAGATTCGTGTACAGTACATCTAAAACTATTACTCCTGAAAATTTGATAAAGTTTCAGTATTAAATAAAGGAGAAAATCAAACACTCAACTTTCTGGATTGACAAGTATGGGTTAGCTATTACTGAAATTTCTGAAAATTTATTATTTGCAAATTTGATATTAGATTCGTGTACAGTACACCTAAAACTAATACTCCTGAAAATTTGATAAAGTTTCAGTATTAAATAAAGGAGAAAATCAAACACTTTACTTTCTGGATTGACAAGTATGGGTTAGCTATTACTGAAATTTCTGAAAATTTATTATTTGCAAATTTGATCACGGTATATAAACAATATTTATTGGGCTATCGACCCCATGTGGGGTCTTTCCGCATTGCCTAAGTTTATAGTTTTATCTGTTACAATATATTATTTTTGATGTGATTTATGAATGAATGGATGAATGATTTGATGAGCGAGTGTTATGAGGTGTAGTGTGATTCATGGAGCGTTTTTGTCGGGTGCATTTTTGTAGTTTATTAAATTAAACATCACTACACATTTAATTTGGGAGGATTGATTAATATGGTCTACCCTGAATAAATAAATGTTGAATATAACGCAAAAATTCTCCAAAGAATAATCACCATTACGTTCAGAACTCGAAAATAAATTAGTTTAGAGAAAATGTCACTATGTAAATGTTTTGAGGCAACAATTATCTACAAGGAGTAATATAAATAAACGCAAATGATTTTTCGAGACGGTGGGTAAGAAATTTGTACGATAAATAGCGACCGTTGAGGGCAAAGTGGATTCCATTAGATGAAATTGCACTGGTATAGCGGGGAATAATTTTTAAGCACGTTGTTTCTCTGCAATTGCTCTCAATTAGTGAGAGGAGGAGAATTGAGAAGCAATGTACAAAGGCAGCGCAAATTTCGCATTTATTAATTTGATAGAAGCCCTAAGAACACATAAATTACAAATTGCTCTGTGAACGTGTTTAAATCACATATTATGTGTACGATGAGTGTGTGTAATGTATGTGTTATACAGGGTGTCCCAGGAGAAAAGTAACACCTTAAATATTTACGATTTTTTTTTTCAAGAATCGTAACTTTTACGTATGAATTGCACAATCTTCATCACAAACGACGAAGTATAAATAAGTGGATGGGTCTTAAAGAAGACTGCGTCTGTTCATGATCGTGTATTCCTGGGATATTGTGTGTAGTGATGCAAATGATGTAATTATCCACGAATAATTGAATCATTTAGAACCATTAAGTTTGCATCCTCCGTGGCAGTGCACTGAATCCGATTTAGATTGCTTGGTGCAGCAATAGCCAGTCTGGTTTTTATTTTTTAATAAAATCGCGATGCTATTGGAGCGAAATTGTGATTTTAATTTCGCAAACGCGAAAGGGCGCATATTGCGCCGGCAAAGCACTCGACTCATCGCGCTAATGGCGCACAAATTACAAATCCCAGTCGTTATTTGTTGTGCGATTAATACATAAAATCATACGAGTAATTAAATTAAGGGTGGACCGCCGGGGGTTCAAAGGGGGTGCCGCGCTATTGTGAGGACCGATAAAAAGCGCCGCGGATCCATTTTCGAATAAATTAATATCATTGTGGCTGCTCATAACACGCACCAGTGCACCGATTTCACGGCATGTCGGCCAGCCGTACATTCGTGCGCGTGCTCATGGAATTAATTAGGGGGATGTTTGATACCGCCTGGTGGTAAGTGGATAACCCGCGGTTAAGACATTTATCCCGTGTCAATTTGGTACGTGACAGATAAACGGTGGCCATCAAATTAGCACCCAGAGCGTGTGAAAATTGAATTCCAGTCGATATTTGTTCACAAATTTGACTCCTTATAAGTATATACAGGGTGTCCTAAACACAGTAGGATTGCATAGGTATCTTTCTTATTTTTAAAACTAGAAATCTGGTTAAATGGGCAGTGTTATGCAGTTCTCTATGCCGGCTCAAATTATGTTGAAATTTTTTCAAAAGTCCGAGCAGTTTAGGAATTATCCTAAAAAAAACCTAAAAATCGTGATTTTCTAAAAACTCCGATATTTCCATAATTATTAAATAATATAGATTTGGCGGATACTTGTTTAAATTCCATTATTATGACTGGGCAAATAACGCACGTTTTGAGTAAAAAAAAAAAAATTACACACAATAAAATATTTTTTTAAACTCAAAACGTGCGTTATTTGCCCAGTCAGAAAATATAGTGTTTTCAGACGTAGCATCATTTGCATTTGATGGTGAAGTAAATTCTCAAAATTATCAGTTAGTCCCTATTGATTTATCATATAATCTTTCCTTATAATTCCTTTCCTTGCAGTTATTGGTCAAGGACTAATGCGCATCTCCAAAATTTAACAAGGACTCAGAGTAGGACTAATGTATGGGCAGGTCTTATTAAAAATACGTTAACAAGCGAATTTTTCATCTATGAAAATTTAAATTCTAATTCCTTCTTAGTGTTACTTCGTACACAAATAATACCACAGATCCAAAACTTGAATGTCAATGTTTTCAAATAGATGGAGTCCCTCATTCCACTGCAATGATAGGACGTTATTTACATGAAATATTTGGGGAGCGTTTTATAGGAAGATTTGGGCCAACGGTTGGGTCACCTAATTTTTCCCAGCTAGTAACTACTGGAGA
Organism: Othius punctulatus; assembly: GCA_951805005.1. NCBI lineage: Eukaryota > Metazoa > Arthropoda > Insecta > Coleoptera > Staphylinidae > Othius > Othius punctulatus. The sequence continues at coordinate 13,108,354 of OX638145.1, forward strand.
CAAAATTAAAAGAACAAATTTTTGTGTAGTGATGTTTAATTTAATAAATAACAATGAAGAAATATTAGAAAAAATAGTATTTACAGACGAAGCCATCATTTACATTTGATGGTGAAGTAAATTCTTAAAATTATCAGTTAGTCCCTATTGATTTATCATATCCTCTTTCCTTATAATTCCTTTCCTTGCAGATAGTGGTCAAGGACTAATGTGCACCTCCAAAATTTAATAAGGACTCACAACAGGACTAATGTATGGGCAGGTGTTTAAAAATACGTTAATTGGCGAAATTTTCATCGACGAAAATTTAAATTCTAATTCCTTCTTAATGTTACTTCGTACACAAATAATATCACAGATCCAAAACTTGAAAGTCAATGTTTTCAAATAGATGGAGCCCCACATTTAACAGCAATGATAGGACGTTATTTACATGAAATTTTTGGGGAGCGTTTTATAGGAAGATTTGGGCCAACAGCTTGGGTCACCAGATTTGTTCCCAATTGATATTTTGCTTCGAGGGCATCTAAAAAATAAAATTTACAATAATATTATGACAAATGATATTGAAGAACTAAAATATCGGATAAGGCATGCTTGTAATGATCAAGAGCCCAATTTCATCAAAACAGCTGTTCAAGGTTTTTACAATAAGCTGGCATATTGTCTGAAACGTGAAGGTGGCCATTTCGTATATTTATATAATGTAATATAACGTAGCATTCCTTAGTAATTAATTAATTAATTATTTGTTCTAATTCGTTTATGGTGTTTATACGCAGCGTATCCGTGGTTGTTAAATTTTGAAATAATGTTAAAAATTGTTCCCATTAATAGAGTTGGCTATCGGGATAAGTGACTGAAAAACGTCACGCACATTAGTTATGCTCTGATTTGCATGGCATAAAATAAATTTCACAAGAATTACTTGACTTTACTTGAATGATCTCAGGTGACAGCTAGCACGATAGAATTTTTGACAGGTTTATGATATTAATTGGTTTCATTGCTCGCAAATACTCGCAAATTGTTGACATGTGTTTTTTAAAATTAAACATAGGGACGTTGTATTGACTATTTCAGAGTTAAAAAAATGTGACGGTATATGACAAATTTATATAAAAAATTGTCACGACATATGCAATAACAGGCAAGTTATGATAAAACAAAATCGAAAATATCAGTTTTTTCGCAGTGTGCTGTAATCCATCAACTTCGTTACGTTTACCTTAGATACCTTTTTGAGGTGCACCCAGCATAACATCAAATGACTACCTAAATAGATTGATTTAAACATCTAAAATATAATTGTGTCCATTTAAACCTCTACCTCTTACCGTGTTTGACTGAAAAAGTCCCGCACATTACTTATGCTCTGGTTTGCATAGTATAAAATAAATTTCACAAAAATTAGTTGACTTTACTTGAATGATCTCAGATGACAGCTAGCACGATAGAATTTTTGACAGGTTTATGGTATAATTAGTTTCATTGCTCGCAAATACTCGCAAATTGTTGACATGTGTTTTTTTTAAATTAAACATAGGGACATTGTATTGACTATGTTCAGAGTTAAAAAAATGTCACGGTATATGACAAAATGATATAAAAATAGTCACGACATATGCAATAACAGGCAAGTTATGATGAAATAAAATCGTAAATATCAGTTTTTTCGCAGTGTACTGTAATCCATCAATTTAATTACGTTTACTTTAGATACCTTTTTGAGGTGCACAAAAAAAAAAATTAGCATCTAAATAGATTGATTTAGATATCTAAAATATAATTTCACTCAGATTTTTACTACAGATTTTTCACAAATTATCCAGATTTCTGGAGATTTATCAACAGTTCTCTACGTTTCGAGAAATCTCTCAACAATTTTGAGGTCATAAAACCAGAAAATGCAAAATTGTTTACCTGCTTATAACATACATTTTTGCTTTTTTTAAATTTTTCGATAATTCTTTAATTATTTATACATTTTTTAATACCTATCAAGATTTCTAGAACTTTCTGAATAATTTCCATGATTTCTTATAAATTTTCGAGATTTTCACATATTTCTCCGTAACTATCAAGATTTCCGCAGATTTCTCGATAATTGTTAAGGTTTTCAGAGATTTTCAAATAATTTCCACGAGTTTTGCTTTTAATTTTTGAGATTCCCACAGATTTCTCAATAAATATTCAGATATCTAGAGATTTATCAACAATTCTCAAGGTTTCAAGAAATTTCTCAATAATTTTGAGGTCATAAAACCAGAAAATGCAAAATTGTTCACCTGATTACAACATACATTTTTGCATTTTCCAAATATCTCGACAATTCTTAAAATATCTATATCCTTTTCAATAACTATCAAGTTTTCCAGAACTTTTAGAATAATTTTCATGATTTCTCAATAATTGTCAACGTTTTTAGAGATTTTCAAATAATTTCCAGGATTTATGCTTTAAATTTTTAAGATTCCCACAAATGTCTCAATAATTGTTCTGATTTCTGGATATTTGTTAATAATTCTCAACGTTTAGAAATATTTGTCAATAATTTTGAGGTCATAAAACCACAAAATTAAATAAAATTTATGTGCTTATAACATAGTTTGCATTTTTCAAGTTTCTCGATAATTTTTAAACTATCTACATATTTTTTTAATAAGTATCAAGATTTCTATAACGTCCAGACAATTTGCCATAATGTCTCATTAATTTACGAGATTTCCCCAGATTTCTCAATAATTGTCAAGGTTTTCAGAGATTTTCAAATAATTTCCACAAGTTATGCTTTTAATTTTTTATATTTCCATAGATTTTTCACTAATTATTCAGATTTCTGGAGATATATCAACAATTCTCTACGTTTCGAGAAATTTGTCAACAATTTTGAAGTTTTCAATACCTCCATGATTTCTCATTAATTTTTGAAATGTTCGCACATTTCTCGGTAATTATCATGATTTCCACAGATTTCTCAATAATTGTCAAAGTTTTTAGAGATTTTTAAATAATTTCCACGATTTGTACTTTTAATTTTTGAGATTCCCGCAGATTTTTCAATAAATATTCAGATTTCTAAAGATTTATCAACAGTGCTCTACGTTTCGAGAAATCTCTCAACAATTTTGAGGTCATAAAACCAGAAAATGCAATATTGTTTACCTGCTTATAACATACATTTTTGCTTTTTTGAAATTTTTCGATAACTCTTAAATTATTTATACATTTTTTATTACCTATCAAGATTTCTAGAACTTTCTGAATAATTTCCATGATTTCTTATAAATTTTCGAGATGTTCACATATTTCTCAGTAATTATCAAGATTTCCGCAGATTTCTCAATAGTTGTTAAGGTTTTCAGAGATTTTCAAATAATTTCCACGAGTTTTGCTTTTAATTTTTTAGATTCCCACAGATTACCTCAATAAATATTCAGATATCTGGAGATTTATCAACCAATCTCAAGCTTTCAAGAAATTTCTCAATAATTTTGAGGTCATAAAACCAGAAAATGGAAAATTGTACACCTGATTACAACATACATTTTTGCATTTTCTAAATATCTCGACAATTCTTAAAATGTCTAGATCCCTTTCAATAACTATCAAGTTTTCTAGAACTTTTAGAATAATTTTCATGATTTCTCAATAATTGTCAATGTTTTTAGATATTTTCAAATAATTTCCAGGGTTTATGCTTTAAATTTTTAAGATTCCCACAAATGTCTCAATAATTATTCTGATTTCTGGACATTTGTTAATAATTCTCAACGTTTAGAAATATTTGTCAACAATTTTGAGGTCATAAAACCACAAAATTAAATAAAATTTATGTGCTTATAACATAGTTTGCATTTTTCAAATTTCTCGATAATTTTTAAACTATCTAGATATTTTTTTAATACCTACCAAGATTTCTATAACTTCCAGACAATTTGCCATAACGTCTCATTAATTTACGAGATTTTCCCAGATTTCTGAATAATTGTCAAGGTTTGCAGAGATTTTCAAATAATTTCCACAAGTTATACTTTTAATTTTTTATATTTCCATAGATTTTTCACTATTTATTCAGATATCTGGAGATTTATCAACAGTTCTCTACGTTTCGAGAAATATTTCAACAATTTTGAGGTCATAAAACCATAAAATGCAAAATTGTTTACCTGCTTATAACATACATTTTTGCTTTTTTGAAATTTTTCGATAACTCTTAAATTATTTATACATTTTTTAATACCTATCAAGATTTCTAGAACTTTCTGAATAATTTCCATGATTTCTTATAAATTTTCGAGATGTTTACATATTTCTCAGTAATTATCAAGATTTCCGCAGATTTCTCAATAATTGTTAAGGTTTTCAGAGATTTTCAAATAATTTCCATGAGTTTTGCTTTTAATTTTTGAGATTCCCACAGATTTCTCAATAAATATTCAGATATCTAGAGATTTATCAACCATTCTCAAGGTTTCAAGAAATTTCTCAATAATTTTGAGGTCATAAAACCATAAAATGGAAAATTGTTCACCTGATTACAACATACATTTTTGCATTTTTCAAATATCTCGACAATTCTTAAAATATCTATATCCTTTTCAATAACTATCACGTTTTCCAGAACTTTTAGAATAATTTTCATGATTTCTCAATAATTGTCAACGTTTTTAGAGATTTTCAAATAATTTCCAGGATTTATGCTTTAAATTTTTAAAATTCCCACAAATGTCTTAATAATTATTCTGATTTCTGGACATTTATTAATAATTGCTAGGATTTTTGCTTTCAATTTTTGAGATTTCCACAAATTTCTCAATAAATATTTAGACATCCAGAGATTTATCAACAATTCTGAAGGTTTCAAGGAGTTGTGATTTAATTTTCTACCTCTTACCGTGTTTAAGATTCCCATGCTTGATCTTCTTCTTCCACTGACTGTACAACCCTGGTTGGGTCTTGGCGTGCTCTACCAGCGCCTCCACTCTTCCCTATCCTCCACAAGTCTTCTCCACCCTGTCGAATTCATGGAGATTCCCATGCATGGGATTCTTATTGCGGACACCCTGTATACTTGGTGATTACAAATAGGGGGTGGATTTAAAGAAATTTGTCTTGACGCAGAATGCATGTGGTAATGACCGCGACACATTTATTTTCATTACAACTTATTGATTACGTGATGGTTGTTCACAAGACTCAGCCCTTTTTTGTATTTACACATTATAAACATTAAACGTTCCACATGTACACTATATGATGTGCATTGTTGGACAAGCGTACAGACGGGGCTGCTACATATGATTACATCGAATTACAGATATGTCTTATATTGTACGTATATAATTTTAATGCCGATTGTGCAATCAATGAATTTGGTAAGCCAAAAAGCATGTCAAGTCAATACTCTCTCTGCTGCAAAACTTCTGGCATCCCAATAACACGTACACAGTCCTTAGAGGTTAACAGCGAAAGCGTCTAGGCCCCCGGCGCATTCACCATAACACGGGCCCCAGTTTTTTTTTTTTTTTTTTTTTTTTAATGATTCGGCTTAAATGTAACAAGGTGGAAGGGCGCAAGAGGCGGTGGCGCTGCGTGATGGTGATTCCGGTATGTCGTCGTCCTCCAGCGACTCCTGCTTGCGACGGTTCAGCTCCAGATTGGCCTCCTGGATGGCCTCCCACAGCTTCGCCTCGGACATGATCTGCCTGGAGAGGTCCTCCACGGCGGGCTCCGCGCTCAGCTCCAGGAGGCTCCCGATGGTCTCCTGAGGGATGTCGTGCTGCAGCAGTGGAGGAAGATTGGACCGCTTCCGGCCGCAACCTGAAACCCAACGAGTGTCACAATTGCCCAAGGCTGACGCGCGGATTTAATCCAGACCTGTGAAGGCGTTGCAGAAGGGACGCTTCTTCGGATCGACGATGCTGTCTCTCCCGGAATACCCGTTCGCCTGAAAAGTATTGGCAGGGTGTCAGTGGTTTACGCGAAAGAGACTGGTGGTAATAAATTCGGATTGCCACTTATTAAACGTCATCCGCATGCCAATCTGCGCGTCAATCACGACGCCTCAGAGGGGCAATTTTAAACGCGATAATTACCGCGGCGCATGAAAAAGTCCCACAGGAAAAAATGCTTCCCTTGAAAAGACAGCGGGATATGCTCGTGATATATTAATTACGTGTAATTAATTCAGTCAAAAATTCAATTTATTAATAAGACACGTTTTAAATAGATTTTCCAACGAACAAACTTTACGCACAGAATATCACAGCGTGGTTAAAAAGAACACGTTTCTTTTAAAAACACTATATCAACTATTTGGAGTATTTATTCCATGCTCAGGTCGACATTATCAATAAAAACGAATAATGATATCAGCAAGTTCAGTAAGCTAATTGCGTACTTAAAACAGACAAGGTGAGGGATATCAAGCTAAGAAATCAAAAGTGTCAAGAGAAGCTCCAGATGAAGAATTTTCAATACTGAAGGTACAAAAATGTATTATTATATTTCATTTTCACTAGTTTTCAAAAAAAATCAGGTTGTATTAGTCTATACCAGGGGTCGGCAAACTGCGGCTCGCGAGCCACATGTGGCTCTTCATGTACGTAAGTGTGGCTTTGAAGAACTACAATTAAAAATGAAATTAAAACTATGTGGTCATGAAAGTTGTGAAAAAAGCAAAAATTGTCTGTGATATTTTTTTGAAAGAATTTTAAGTCAAAATTGGATATTTGGTAAAAAAATACATTTTGTCACAATTAGTTTAGTAACAGAACAAAAAGTATTAAGATGACAATTACAATTTCAAAAATAACTTTAAATTCTAACAAAAATCGAAAACATTTATTGCAAATTCAACTTGCACTCAAAATTCTAAAAGGACTAAAGAAATATGAAAACAATTCAAAAATAAATCAAAACTAGAACAGTAATCCACAAAAAGTTCTTGCGAATTGATGTATTATTCGTATAAATCCTAAAAGAATGATTGAAATATTAAAAATTTCAAAGATATATTTTAACAAATTTCTAACAAAAATTGACATCTAAGTTGTTGTAACTTCCACCGGTACGTCAAAAACTCGTTAAATGATTATTATAATAGAAATTTTTATAAATACCGAAATACACAAAATAACAATTAAAATATTGGAATTCTTTTAGAATTACATAAAAATTCTGAAAAAAATCTGTAGGATCTTCTAGTCAAATTTCAGAAATTAATAAGGAAAAATCAGAAAACTATAAGGATGACTACTAAAATAAAAAATGAAGTTCTTGTAAATTCCATTAATACTACAGAAAATCACAAAATGATTATTATAATTTTTGTAATAGTTTCATCCATTATTTATACAGAGTATCTAAGATAAGGATCAACAGCATGGGGATCTCGGAAACCGTAAAGGTTACAAAGGCGGTTAGAAAAAAAGTGCTGTGCAATTTTTTTACTCGGTAATATTCTATTGAGAAAACCAGAACCAGAACGTAAAAACCATTTTTTGCGGGTCATATAAAAAAATGAAGTTGATGATGGTTTCTTCGAAATGAAACGGTGTACTGAAAATTTGTAAACGCTGTCTTGGTGCCTTTGGTTTTCTTATACTTTGTCAAATAACTTTATAAAAAAATAAAAACGAAATAGCAAGATCTCGGATTTTGTCCAATATCTCCGGAAGTAAGCTAAAATTTCTGGTTTTCTCAAAAAAATATTACCGACCTCTAAATTGAGCAAGTTTTTTTTTATAATTTAACCGCCTTTGTAACTTTTACGGTTTCCGAGATCCCCATGCTGTTGGGGTCCTTATCTTTGACACCCTGTATATACCAGTTATTATATTATATATTTTTTTTTTTTGAGTACTTACTGATAGATGTATTTTATTTTATTATATGAAGATTTTTAGTTTATATAAATTTTATTAGTTTTTTTATCACCCAACTAGTTTCTACTAGCCTATATAGCCTGTAGGCCATCTTCAGAGGTGTTTATTCTACAAAAAAATATATAAAATACAGAATTATATACATATTTCACTAATACTGAGCGAAATTTCACTATTAGCCCTTTCCATTAAATTCCAGTAACAGTCTAGAAAATTCTAACCAGACAAATGAAATTTTAGAAAAATTCCGATATAAACAGAAATTGTAAGAAGGTTTTCGCTAAAAGTGCTGTGATATTTTCTGTAAGTAATTGAGGCCAAAAACTAGAACAATCCACATAAACTTCTTGTGTATGCATGTACCTATTAATCTTAATAATTAAATATTAAATAATTTCAGTTATACATAATGATGTTAACTAAAATCCACAACAAGGTCTTGTGTATTCCACTAAACATGAAAAAAATCAGAATCAGAAATAAAATGTTGGAACATTTTTAGAAACAAAATTTTTAACCAAGATTCACAAAATGTAACAATTCTGGCAAAATTACATAAATTAAAAAGGAAAATTCCTGAAAATTCAAGTGGGTGTTATTGTTAATATTGTTAAATTTTAAGATGTAAACTATGTAATTTCCACACATAATGGATCGTAATCATTTTCAAGAATTTAAATAAATAAATAAATAATCAGATATATTACTAAAAATTAAAAATGTCTAACCAAAATTGACAATTTGCAAATTCCTTGTAAATGCACCTACATTCTAGAAAATCGTAAAAGCATTATCATAATATAAAAAAAATATATAAATACAGAAATGTACTTAAAGAAGAAGACCCTTGTACATTTCAGTTACAGAAATTATAACCAAAATATTAGAAAATTTCGGAAATAAACAAAATTCAAATAAAGTTAAATTTCTAAATTCTAGTAGGATAAAAGGTCAGTAAAAAAAATCAGAAATAACAAAAATTTCAACTAAAAACTGCAAAAAATGATTGCAACTATTTCTGTCAATTAATACCGAAACCTTACAATTATTAATTATTTTTGTCATTTTTTTGTCATTTCAATGATTACTGTGGCATTTTCAATTTTTAAAACATTTAAATAATTCCAATCAATTGAATTTCGCGGCCTGTTTTGCGTACGCGAAATGGGCACTTCGCGTCCGGTTGCACCAAAAGCGCTTTTAATGCCAATAGCGAGGCATTAATATAATTTCCGGTTGAAATTAACTCTGACAACTTTAATTTACAGTTACTTGACTTGACAATCAAAGACTTATATGGGGCTCAAAATTTGTACGTCTTGATGCTCAAGCAAAAGAACTGGAGAAAGAATAATGCAATTTGATATCACACCATAGACAGACTGTTATGGAAGATTTGCATAAGGTAGGCATAAGTGTTATCAATATTAGAAGTAGCTTTTCAGAATCGCATGAGTTGAAAAACAAAACAAATAATATAAATCTCATTAATGATGAAATTGGAAATAAAATTTTTGTCTTTTTTATATTTATTTCAATTAAATTTTGAATAGTTATTTATTTGGGTAAAAATCCAATAAAAGATTAAATAAATTGTTAAAAATTCAATTTTTAACCATGTTCATTGAAGTAAATTTAACCTTCTTCCCCCAACATTTTTTGACTTAAATTAAAAGTTATTAGTAGTATACCGAACATACAGAAACGTTCCAACGAAATGCAATTTACATGCTTAAATTGATTAAAACAAATACGGATCATTTTTTGTGATTTATTTTTAATATTTTTCTCCATTGCACAAAATTATAATTCGTCATTTAAGGTCATTTGGTTACCAATTATACCAAATGACCTTAAATTGTAAAAATATGTTTATGGCTCTCGATTTATTATTAAATCGTTGTAAGGGGCACGTTTAGCTCTTCAGGCTTAAAAGACCCCTGGTCCATACCGATGAGTCGACGAGGGTTATATAGAAGAATAATTAACAAATGAACTGACGACAGCTAATCGAATATAGGACAGCAAAGAGGAAATTAAAGCTGACCTCACGAAAGACGGTGAAGTTGCTACATGTTCAAAATCTGATAGTTCTCATTTGGCAGTTGGTGATGAATGTAACTACAAAGAAAATGAAGTTTCTGTTTGTTCAAATGCGATGATAGTTAACACGAAAAATAATGTTATTATTCGAAATAAGACTTTGTTGCCAATGTAGAAAACTCAACCATAAATATTAATATTCAATAAAACTTCAGAAAATATTGTGTACAGTCATGCTCACATAAATCTAGTACAAACATATTGACATTGCTGTATAAAATTGCTATTGTAACCTAATTTCTTGTACTAGATTTATGTGAGCATGACATGTTTTCGTGACTAGTCAGGAAAATGAAGTTTTCGTAGCTAGTCAGGGAAATGCAATTTTCGTGCCGCACTTGCGGATCAAGATACTACTGATCACAAAGATGAAGAACCCATCGTTCGATGGATTCTTCAGCTCTTCAGGGTTTTAAATGCAACTTATGGGCCATAAGTTGCCATTAGTAACAAACACATTACTAATTGTGGAAGCATCAAAAACCCCTTCTACTTTATAATCAGTTACGTGTTACTACGTGTCTCTATTACTTACCCTTTTTGGTAGGAATATGGCGTGTGTTTCGAGCAGGAGCGCGGTCATCCCCAGGAAGACCATAAGCAGTGCCGGAGCGCTCATATTTCTGCAAGCAGGGAATTATTAGCAGTGATAAATGGGAATAGTTTATCGGAGCAGGGGTCTCGTGCAGTACAATGAAATACTTTCTCTGCCCCACTGTGCGAGCCGCGGGGGTGGGCATGGGCGCGACTGCCACCCCCGCATCTACGTACAGCCCTGTTGGGGCGAAACGGCTAGTTTTACAGTGAACAAATACATGATGGGGATGAAAATGAGTGGGTTTAAATACAAATCAGTAAATATGCTGTTATTAGCTAGAGCTTAGCGGAAAATTGAATTGTACACAAATATATGTACATATATCATATACATAGTCATATTTGTACGGTCGGGGCCAAAAAAAAGTGGGTTCTTTTAGGGTAGAAACAGGGTTCTTCTATGGTTATTGCTACATAAGAACTTTGAGGTTAAGATATATTTTTTAAATCATATACCATTCTACCATAGAAAACATAGAAACGAGAAGCATAGGACTTATAAATAAATAAACACTAAAACCAATTTTAATTACAAAATTCTTGCTTTGAAAAATGTTTGTGAGTTATAAATTTAATACATGTTTACTATATGTGCACAGAAAACTTCGTACAAGTAAAAGCACGTAGTATTTGCTGACATTTTACATAAAAAATATTGAAATTTTGCTAAACAAATCACTAAGCGAAATACTAAAATCAATCTTAATTACGAAATTCTTGTTTCGAAAAATTTTCCTGAGATATGAGTATACATTTTTACTATATGTGCACAGAAAACTTAGTACAAGTAAAAGCACGTAGTATTTGCTGACATTTTACATGAAAAATGTTGAAATTTTGCAAAACAAATCACTAAGCGAGATACTAAAATCAATTTTAATTACAAAATTCTTGTTTCGAAAATTTTTCATGAGTTATGAGTATACATTTTTAATATAGGTGCACACAAAACTTAGTACAAGTAAAAGCACGTAGTATTTGCTGACATTTTACATGAAAAATGTTGAAATTTTGCAAAACATATCACTAAGCGAGACACTAAAATCAATTTTAATAACAAAATTCTTGTTTCGAAAAAACATAACTCATGAAAAACATGAGTTATGAGTATACATGTTTACTATATGTGCACAGAAAACTTAGTAGAAGTAAATGCACGTAATATTTGCTGACATTTTAACTAAATGAGATACTAAAATCAATTTTAATTACCAAATTTAATTACACAATTCGGCTCAATATTCAGCCATCATGTGGGGTTTTCGTAAATTAAATTATATTTTTGAAGATTACATTTGACTTTTTGTGTCGTGTCAGTTTACAATACAAACTTCAAAGCTATTTTGAGTATTTCTTACTTGATTTTTCACCTTTTTTTTTACTAAATCAGCCAAAATTTATTTTACAAACAAAAAATATTACTTATCACTGAATTATAAATTTTGTCTTGGCTAAAAATCTTGAAATTTTGATGTTTTATACACGAAACTCTAGACATTTTGACGCATGAAAAATGTTGAAATTTTGCAAAACAAATCACTAAGCGAGATACTAAAATCAATTTTAATTACAAAATTCTTGTTTCGAAAAATTTTCGTGAGTTATGAGTAGAGACCGGATTCTAAGCTTTATGCTTTTTGTACAGATCTAAAGCATTAACAAATAAATTAAATTTACATCCGATCTGCAAATAAATGGATCATTTAACAATCTTTTTTTTTTTGGTGCTTTTTTCCTTTTTTTGCAATGTTGTGTTTATTTTACACTTTTGCGCTTATTTAGAGCTTTTATGAGCTGATTCTGGATTAAAACGAAATTTAATTATCGTGGTGAATATAATTTGTACATGTATCAACACTTATGCATACTGCACAGTTTTATATTCAGTGCGAGGGGCATTACTAATAATTAAAAAAAAAAATCCAAACCCAGTAAATACATTCATATTATCGTATCGCAGAAGTTTATTATTTTTGCTACTACATTTTCTACGCATTTTTATTGAGTGATTAATTTAAATTATATACAAAATCTTCCCAATGAACAAGCATTCGTTATTCTGAACATTGTGCAGTTAGTTTAGCCTCATTCGTTACTCCGACAACGTCTCGTTAGTATGGTCCATGGTTACATTATTTCTTCCATAATGCCCAAACAAAAAACTATTGTAGACGAGTGGATTAAAGAACACAAAGAATCCAAATTTGAAAATAACAAAATATTTTGCAGAGTTTGTGTAAAGTCGGTTAATTTCGCCTTAAAATATTGTATAATAATAATAATTAATTCACTACTTTGATTTGCAGTTTCAATGCAATAAAAAATAAGATATAATTCAACATGTGAAAACAATAGTACACAAGCAACGCTTAGAAAAATTTAAAAATCAACCAACAAGACAACAAACTATAGTAGAATCCATAGTATCAACTTCCGGCAACAACCAACAACAAAAAAAAAAGATTTATGTAAAACAATGCTTCAATCAAACATCCCCTTGAACAAATTACAAAAAAGAAAAAAGATGAAGAAATATACCGGATGAAAGTACTCTGTGCAAAAATTAAAGTCGGTTAATTTCGCCTTAAAATATTGTATAATAATAATAATTAATTCACTACTTTGATATGCAGTTTCAATGCAATAAAAAATAAGATATAATTCAACATGTGAAAACAATAGTACACAAGCAACGCTTAGAAAAACTTTAAAAATCAACTAACAAGACAACAAACTATAGTAGAATCCATAGTATCAACTTCCGGCAACAACGACAACAACAAAAAAAAAATTATGTAAAACAATGCTCCAATCAAACATCCCCTTGAACAAATTACAAAAAAGAAAAAAAGATGAAGAAATATACCAGATGAAAGTACTCTGTGCAAATATTATGTTGAATCGGTATATAAAATTAAAAAAATATTTAGAGTTTATCAAGGCACACTATAAGTATTGTGAGTCATTAAATTACCTCATTGGAGAAGCAAGGAATGGCCTTAACGGATGCAATTGCGATCATTAACAATTTTAAAGAAGCTGTTTGTGGTGTCCGAGAAAACATTGGAGAAGGTAATAGTAAAATTCAATGAAGTTTTTTTAAATATTGTTTTCTAACGTTAAATAATTTTGGAAAAATTTGTGGTGAAAAATGTAGTTGATTTTAAGTAGCATACCTATAGCTAATTTTAAATATGCGATTATAACAAGTGTGGATGTTGAAAGATGTTTCTCTGTCTATAAATATATTTGGAGCGATAGAAGACATAATTGAATCATGGATAATTTGGAGCAATATTTAATTGTAAATTGTTTTCAAAGAAACTAGTATTTGGAACCTATATTTAGGATATTTTTGTATTTTTTCCATAAACATTTATTTTTAAATTTAAAATTAAATGTACTTTTATATAAAAAAAAATGCCTTAAATTGGATTCATTGTTCTATCTATAACTCGGCGCTCTATTAGTCAATGCTTTTTTCAACTGTCCTGTGTTTTGGACAAAATAATTAAAGGCACATCCATAATCTAGGTTACTTTTATAATCTGAGATAAAAAATAAATTTTAATAAGAAACATTTTTTTAATTATGTTTGTGTTTTTGCAAACTTGTGCTTTTTTTGTGTAAATTAATGCTTTTTTTGCGTATGTTAATGCTTTTTTTCAAAAATATGTGCTTTTTAAGTGCTTTTTTATGTTTTTTTATTGCTTTTTATCCGGTCTTTAGTTATGAGTATACATTTTTACTATATGTGCACAGAAAACTTAGTATGTACAAGTAAAAGCACGTAGAATTTGCTAACATTTTACATGAAAAATGTTGAAAGTTTGCAAAACAATTCACTAAGCGAAATGCCAAAATCAATTTTAATTACCAAATTTAATTACACAATTCGTAAATTAAAATTTACAAATTTTGTAAATTGATTTATATTTTATATATTATTATATTTGACTATTTGTGTCGTGTCAGTTTACAATACAAACTTCAAACTGACCCGACACAAAACTCAAATATAATCTTCAAAAATATGAATTAATTTACAAAAAAAAAACACTGATGAAGGCTGAATGTTAAACCGAAACTAGTAGGGAAAAATAAATAAATAATTACTAGAAGATACCAGAAAGTACTTAAAATGAAACAAATAATAATTGATTATAGACTAGTTGCTAATTCAGCATTAATTATCCTTTTCAATGTATTTGTGTTATGTTGTATATGTTCGATCACCACTTAACAAATTGTACGGAAAAAAATATTTGCACTATTTATTAGCGTTGTATTATTTCTTTGGATGATTTTCGTTTCGTTTGATTTTAATTAACTTGTTATTTGCTAAAAATAGTTCCTGTTATAACTGATTGGGTCTACTAGGTTAGAAGAAGTTGGTTTTGATTTGTGTATCACGTATTGTTTTGAATGATTTAAAATCATATTATTTTGAATGGTTTTATATTTATTGTACTAAAAGATACTAAAATCAATTTTAATTACCAAATTTAAGTACACAATTCGGCTCAATATTCAGCCATTATCTGAGGTCTTTGTAAATTAAATTATATTTTTGAAGATTATATTTGACTTTTTGTGTCGTGTCAGTTTACAATACAAACTTCAAAATGACACGACACAAAAACTCAAATATAATCTTCAAAACTATGAATTTATTTACAAAATAATACTGATGATGGCTGAATGTTAAACAGAAACTAGTTCTAATAATAATGCAGAGTGCTTAGAAACATTCCATAATTGTTTAATAATATTCAGCCATCATCTGGGGTTTTTGTAAATTAAATAATATTTTTGAAGATTATATTTGAATTTTTGTGTCGTGTCAGTTTACAATACAAACTTCAAATTGACACGACACAAAAACTCAAATATAATCTTTAAAAATAGGAATTAATTTACAAAAAAAACACTGATGATGGCTGAATGTGAAACCGAAACTAGTAGGGAAAAATAAATAAATAAATACTAGAAGATACCAGAAAGTACTTAAAATAACAAGTGATTATTGACTAGTTGACAATACAGCATTAATTATGCATTATTATTTATTTGTGTTATGTCTTTGTATGTTCACCACTTTACAAATTTTACGGAAAAAAAAATTTGCACTATTTATTAGCGTTGTATTATTTCTTTGGATGATTTTCGTTTCGTTTGATTTTAATTAACTTGTTTTTTGCTAAAAATAGTTCCTGTCATCACTGATTGGGTCTACTAGGTTAGAACAAGTTGGTTTTTATTTGTGTATCACATATTATTTTGAATGATTTTATATTTATTGTAGGTATAGTCGTGTTCATTAAAGTGTTGTACAGCATTTCTGCTGTGTGAATGTGACTTAATTTTACAAAGTTCAAAAACTGTGTCGTACAGTAATGCTCACATAAATCTAGTAGAAACAAATTGACATTGCTATTATACAATACAATATATTATACAATATATTGCAATAATATTATTGCAATACAAAATTGCTACTGTAACCTAATTTCTTGTGCTACGTTTATGTGAGCACGACTGTCATTAAAAATTTCATAAATTCCGGCAAGAAATTTTCAATTGAAAGCAAAATTTTAATTACTTGATGAGAACATTTAATATTTTAGTGCCATGTTTAATTTCCAATGAAAATTTTGTACTTTCCAATGAATATTGCTAATTACCGATAATTTTCATTGAAAATTTCATCAGTTCCAATAAATAAATTGCAATTGCCAACAAAATTTTAAATTCTTGCTGAAAATTTTATAATTTTCAACGCTATATTTAATTTCTAATCATAATTTTACACTTTCCAATGATTATTGCTAATTTACAATTACAGTTTCTTAATTATCGATGAATATAAGATATCTTTTGTTGAAAATTTCATTAATTCCAGTAACATTTTTGCAATTTCCAGTAAAGTTTGAGATTAATGTTAATTTTTTTATAATTTTAACTGCAATGTTTAATTTTCAATCAGAATTTTGCACGTTCCAATGAATATTGCCAATTTTGAATTACAGTTTCAATACATTTTTACTATATGTGCACAGAAAACTTAGTACAAGTAAAAGCACATAGTATTTGCTGACATTTTACATGAAAACTGTTGAAATTTTGCAAAACAAATCACTAAGCGAGATACTAAAATCAATTTTAATTACCAAATTTAATTACACAATTCGGCTCAATATTCAGCCATCATCAACAATTACTAGAAGATACCAGAAAGTACTTAAGATAAAACAAATAATAATTGATTATAGACTAGTTGCCAATGCAGCATTAATTATGCATTTCAATTGATTTATGTTGTATATCTTCGTTCACCAAATTTTAAATTCTTGCTGAAATTTTTATAATTTTCAACGCTACGTTTAATTTCTTATTAAAATTTTACACTTTCCAGTGATTATTGCTAATTTTTAATTACAGTTTCTTAATTATCGATGAATATTTGATAAATTTTATCGAAAATTTCATCAATTCTAGTAAAATTTTTGCAATTTCCTGTAAAATTTTAGATTCATGTTAATTTTTTTTGATTCATTTCTGCTGTGTGAATGTGACTTAATTTTAAATAAATACTAGAAGATACCAGAAAGTACCTAAAATAACAAATAATAACTGATTATTGACTAGTTGATAATACAGCATTAATTATGCATTATTATTTATTTGTGTTATGTTATTGTATGTTCACCACTTTACAAATTGTACGGAAAAAAAATATTTGCACTATTTATTAGCGTTGTATTATTTCTTTGGATGATTTTCGTTTCGTTTGATTTTATTTAACTTGTTATTTGCTAAAAATAGTTCCTGTTATAACTGATTGGGTCTGATTAGGTTAGAACAAGTTGGTTTTGATTTGTGTATCACATATTATTTTGAATGATTTTATATTTATTGTTGGTTCAGTCGTGTTCATTAAAGTGTTGCATCTACTGTGCGAATGTGGCTTAATTTCTCAAATTTTAATAAAGTGTCGTACAGTAATGCTCACATAAATCTAGTAGAAACAAATTGACATTGCTATTATACAATTCATTGCAATAATATTATTGCAATACAAAATTGCTACTGTAACCTAATTTCTTGTACTACATTTATGTGAGCACGACTGTACATACTAGTATTTTGAAAGGTTTGATCTAGGTCTATTTAATTAACGATACAGTGCGAGCCTTTTTTGAGTAAAAATACAACTACCGATAAACGTTTAATGGTAGCATAAATAATACAGTAAAGATCTAGAGTAATTAATTTTCATATAAAGAATACAATAATTATAATTTTTGTCACTATTAGTTGTTACTTTGACAGTTCCGAAATGTATCTACCATTAACAAAAAATACAGCCAACTACCTATTTCTGTACAACACAATTTTAAACACAACTTACAACAGCTAATTATCGTGTACAACATATTTTTGAAGACTACTGTACATGTAGTAAGGTTTCATATTTTGTTTTGTTTAAGTTAAATGCTTTGTTTCTTAAATAATTACTCAATATCAATAATAATTTTTACGTAGTAATGGCCATTAAAATGTTTGAAACATTTTTAAAATATAGATAATATTTTGTAAGTAATTGATTACTTGCATGATTAATCAAAATCAACATAATTCTAGTATTGCTACGTTCGACTGTAGAATGCAGACTGGTTATCTGGTTGGATTTTTCTTTGATTAAAACGTAATTAACTATGTGTCTATTACTTCGTTTTTATGATATGATTGAGTCTATTGGCAACTTTTTGTGGCTCACCTGTTGAGTAAACCGTCTGGCTCTGTGGTGGGCGGCTTGGTGCGACAGACACTTGTACGGAACTTGAGTGGCGGTTGCGAGAGTGTGAAGTGACTAAGTAAACGGTCCACGAGGGTTTTATATAAATCAACCCCCCAGGCCGTGCGCACTCTGCCACCCCATTATGTAAGTATTATAAATATCGACAAGTCGGGGCTCGCAAAATCGGCTCTACGTCGGACACGATTTCTGGTATTTAATGGATATTCACCGTGAGGCTGGAGGGCGGCGGGGGCTGAATACGGAGCCACCCCCGAACAACAACCCGTTCCTTCCTGCCCTTCCGCACACTCTCGCACGTAATTAATTCATTTTCCTTGTAATCCGTAATTGAGCGTTTCGCCGTGCAATCACGCCAGTGAGTGATGCTATTAGGTGAATTGTAAGGAATTTAATCTAATTTAGTGATTATTAACGCAATTACACACAAATATATTTTTTTAAGGCGGAAAGACCCCGTATGGGGTCGATAGCCCAATAAAGATCGATTATATATATTTTTTATGCACAATTAGTTCAACGTAATACAATACAGTTCGATGTGTAACATAAATTATTTTATTCGCATAAATTACATAAAATTATGCACTGATTCTACGAACTTTAAAAACATTTAAACTCTAGACCAGCGGTTCCCAAAGTCCCATAACAATAGGGGTCCGCGAGACAATAGTGCATTGACTCCTTATCGCGCGGATTAATTTAAAAAAATCTGTACATTATTAGAAGCACGACGCTAGAGCATAATATATAATTGTAGGAGTATATTTTAATTAATTTGATAATCATTCTAAATTTCTGAATAAAAAATATACCATAATATAGTGCAGAGCCAATGCTATTGCTATCTGTGTTTTGGGAAGTAAATATGCAAATAAGTTTTTCATCCAACCTGATCCAACCGCGTTCGTCACAGACGCCAACACGATGGAATCATTACGTGCTTTCCTTTCACAAGTTAACTGAGAACTGTCAAATTCAAATTAGCTCTCTTATGTGAGAATTAGAAACATTTAAACTATCAAACCACCTCACAATGGTTGCAAATTTCACACATAACTTTTTGAGAATATCTCTTGAAACCATTACCCCGCAAACATAAACTAACTTCACATTTTCAATAGGGTGGTGCAAAAAACTTTTTTTAAATTCAATAACGGCTAGTGCGGAAAATATGCTATGGGTGGTAGAAACTGCACAAACAAGTTGAGATTTTTCGGACAACTCCTTAGCCCTGAACTTTTATCATCCAGGTGCACAATCAATCCTCACGAATTGGAGCACATCGTAGAAGATTCAAGATTAGAAGGAAAACGACAAAAGCATTACATCAAAAGCAAAATATCAAAGACCGGCCTATTAGAACCATCTACTTCGATCGGAAGAAAGACAAAGCGATTACTCAGACGAAAGTTTCATAGAAGAGAGGTAGAGGAAGAACATGTCACGATTCTTCTTGAACCTGGGTCAGAATACTTGGGCCATATAACCACTGATTCTGGACACCGAAGAGAGCAATCTAAATCACTCTGAGAATTTTTAAAGGCAAGTGCCTATTACCGGCCGATTAGAACCATCTACTTCGATGGGAAGAAAGACAAAGCGATTACTCAGACGAATGTTTCATAGAAGAGAGGTAGAGGAAGAACATGTCACGATTCTTCTTGAACCTGGGTCAGAATACTTGGGCCATATAACCACTGATTCTGGACACCGAAGAGAGAAATCTAAATCACTTTGAGAATTTTTAAAGGCAAGTGCCTATTACCGGCCGATTAGAACCATCTACTCCGAAGGGAAGAAAGATAAAGCGATTACTCAGACGAAAATAGATGACAAGTTGAATAGAAGAGAGGTAGAGGAAGAACATGTCATGATTCTTCTTGAACCAGGGTCAGAATACTTGGGCCATATAACCACTGAATCTGGACACCGAAGAGAGAAATCTAAATCACTCTGAGAATTTTTAGAGGCAAGTGCCTATTACCGGCCGATTAGAACCATCTACTTCGAAGCGAAAAAAGATAAAGCGATTACTCAGACGAAAGTAGATGACAAGTTTCATAGAAGAGAGGTGGAGGAAGAACATGTCACGATTCTTCTTGAACCAGGGTCAGAATACTTGAGCCATATAACCACTGATTCTGGACACCGAAGAGATAAATCTAAATCACTCTGAGAATTTTTAAAGGCAAGTGCCTATTACCGGCCGATTAGAACCATCTACTTCGAAGGGAAGAAAGATAAAGCGATTACTCAGACGAAAGTAGATGACAAGTTTCATAGAAGAGAGGTAGAGGAAAAACATGTCACGATTCTTCTTGAACCAGGGTCAGAATACTTGGGCCATATAACCACTGATTCTGGACACCGAAGAGAGAAATCTAAATCACTCTGAGAACTTTTAAAGGCAAGTGCCTATTACCGGCCGATTAGAACCATCTACTTCGAAGGGAAGAAAGACAAAGCGATTACTCAGACGAAAGTAGATGACAAGTTTCATAGAAGAGAGGTAGAGGAAGAACATGTCACGATTCTTCTTGAACCAGGGTCAGAATACTTGAGCCATATAACCACTGATTCTGGACACCGAAGAGAGAAATCTAAATCACTCTGAGAATTTTTAAAGGCAAGTGCCTATTACCGGCCGATTAGAACCATCTACTTCGAAGGGAAGAAAGACAAAGCGATTACTCAGACGAAAGTAGATGACAAGTTTCATAGAAGAGAGGTAGAGGAAGATCATGTCACGATTCTTCGTGAACCTGGGTCAGAATACTTGGGCCATATAACCACTGATTCTGGACACCGAAGAGAGAAATCTATATCTCTCTAAGAATTCTTAGAGGCAAGTGCATCTGATACTTCCAAATTAGAAACGATGTAGTGCATCCAGAATCCGGAGTTTCATGGCTCAAGTATTCTGACTCAGGTTCAAGATGAATCATCACATGCTCTTCGTCTACCTCTCTCCTGTGAAACCTTTTACATTACTTTGTCTAAGAAAACGTTTAGTCTTTCTTTGCATCAAAGTAGATGCTTCTAATAGGCCGTTCTTTGATATTTTGCTCTTGTTGTATTGCTTTTCCTATTTATGTCTTTTCTCTTCTAATCTTGAATATATCTACGATGTGCTCATCTCATTTAATTTAATTTAATTTAATTTATTAATTCATGTAGGCCACCCTAAGGCGGATATGTGTGTCACTTACAATAAAATTAACAATTAACAAATACAAAACAAATAATTAAAATACATTACATTAAAAACTCCTCTTCGCAAAATTATTAAATTAGTTTTATTCTACGCTTCAGCATGCATATATCAAATATCTAACTAAAATTCCACCAGTAAAATGAATTACAAGTGCTATTTCGTGATATCTACCTCTATGATGAATTCAGAATAAAACACTACTATGTTTTAACCACACAATTTATTGTTATATACAGGGTGAGTTTTTTCGGATGTTTTTTCGGGAATCTCGGAAACTAGCGGAGATAGAGGGACGATTAAATGTGGAATGAATTGTAGTTTTACAAGCTCTATTTCATGAGCTTTTTGTTTTTTTGGAAAAATTGCAAGGCTAACTAGATATCTCGAATAAATATATTTTTTGTTATTTTGTTCGGTGCATATGGCTATGTTATTATTGACTTTAGAAAAAATGTGTAAAGGAAAAAGTTATAGGTAATTTTGTACTTAATAATACAGTCTAACCGATTATTTTATTTAAGCTATAATTTTTAAGTTCATCCTTACATCGTGAGTCGAAAATAAGTTTTAAATGATACTATTAGACTTTCTATACCACATTGCCTTTGAATGTTATGGCAAAATTTTAATCAATTTTAAAACTGTATCCAACATATAAATAAAACTAATTACAAAACATACAGCATGTATGTACAGCATTTTTAGTATGACTGTTTACTGTATAGTATACAATATAGAATATTGTAAAATAATGTATAATAAACTAGAAAAAATGTGTAAAGGAAAAATTTATAGGTAATTATGTGCTTAATAATACAGTCTAACCGATTATTTTATTTAAGCCATAATTTTTGAGTTCATCCTTACATCGTGAGTCGAAAATAAGTTTTAAATGATACTATTAGACTTTCTATACCACATTGCCTTTGAATTTTATGGCAAAATTTTAATCAATTTTGAAACTGTATCCAACATATAAATAAAACTAATTACAAAACATACAGCATGTATGTACAGCATTTTTAGTATGACTGTATACTGTATAGTATACAATATAGAATATTGTAAAATAATGTATAATAATCTAGAAAAAATGTGCAAAGGAAAAAGTTATAGGTAATTATGTGCTTAATAATTCAGTCTAACCGATTATTTTATTTAAGCCATAATTTTTGAGTTCGTCCTTACATCGTGAGTCGAAAATAAGTTTTTAATGATACTATTAGACTTTCTATACCACATTGACTTTGAATTTGTAAATTGCAATCTGTATCTGTATCTGTAAATTCCTGTTGCTTTTCCCATTTTTAGTTCCTTGATCGCTTCTGTTAGTTCTTCTATATTTATGTTTACTGGATGTGACAACAGAAAACATGAATATAGAAGAACTATCAGAAGCGAACAAGGAACTAAAAATGGGAAATGCACCAGGAATTAACGAAGGCATAGTAAGGCTATTCGTACATTATGGATATTTTTAGTTAAAAAATGTTTATTTACTTTCCATATTCTTCGTCCTCTTCCCGTTCTACGTTGAGCAGTGCTTCGAAGTATGTTCTCCATCTTTCCATTATTTCCTCTCTTTCTTTTAAAATTTTGCCCTCTCCAGATATTACTTTATTTTTTATTGCACTACCATCATTACGATTATTATATTTATTAGATGAAGTAAATAATCCATTAATTACAATCAAATTGATTGATTTAGACTACTAAACTTCAAACGGTGTCTCCCCAGCATAAATCAAATAAACACTTAAATTGCTTGATTTAGACTACTAAACTTCGTCCTCTTCCCGTTCTACGTTGAGCAGTTCTTCGAAGTATTTTCTCTGCCATTCCATTATTTCCTCTCTTTCTTTTAAAATTTTGCCCTCTCCAGATATTATTTTATTTTTTATTGCACTACCATCATTACGATTATTATATTTATTAGATGAAATAAATAATCCATTAATTACAATCAAATTGATTGATTTAGACTACTATACTTCAAACGGTATCTGACCAACATAAATCAAATGAACACCTAAATTGATTGATTTAGACTACTAAACTTCGTCCTCCTCCCGTTCTACGTTGAGCAGTTCTTCGAAGTTTTTTCTCTGGCATTCCATTATTTCCTCTCTTTCTTTTAAAATTTTGCCCTCTCCAGATATTATTTTATTTTTTATTGCACTACCATCATTACGATTATTATATTTATTAGATGAAGTAAGTAATCCATTAATTACAATCAAATTGATTGATTTAGACTACTAAACTTTAAACGGTATCTCCCCAGCATAAATCAAATGAACACCTAAATTGATTGATTTAGATTTTAGACTACTAAACTTCGTCCTCCTCCCGCTCTACGTTGAGCAGTTCTTTGAAGTATTTTCTCCATCTTTCCATTATTTCCTCTCTTTCTTTTAAAATTTTGCCCTCTCCAGATATTAGTTTAATTTTAATTGCACTACCATCATTACGATTATTATATTTATTAGATGAAATAAATAATCCATTAATTACAATCAAATTGATTGATTTAGACTACTATACTTCAAACGGTATCTGACCAACATAAATCAAATGAACACCTAAATTGATTGATTTAGACTACTAAACTTCGTCCTCCTCCTGTTCTACGTTGAGCAGTTCTTCGAAGTATTTTCTCTGGCATTCCATTATTTCCTCTCTTTCTTTTAAAATGTTGCCCTCTGTAGCAATTACTTTAATTTTTATTGCACTACCATCATTACGATTATTATATTTATTAGATGAAGTAAATAATCCATTAATTACAATCAAATTGATTGATTTAGACAACTAAACTTCAAACGGTATCTCCCCAGCATAAATCAAATGAACACCTAAATTGATTGATTTAGATTTTAGACTACTAAACTTCGTCCTCCTCCCGCTCTACGTTGAGCAGTTCTTTGAAGTATTTTCTCCACCTTTCCATTATTTCCTCTCTTTCTTTTAAAATGTTCCCCTCTCTAGCAATTACTTTAATTTTTATTGCACTACCATCATTACGATTATTATATTTATTAGATAAAGTAAATCGTCCATTAATTACAATCAAATTGATTCATTTTGACTACTAAACTTCAAACGGTATCTCCCCAGCATAAATCAAATGAACACCTAAATTGATTGATTTAGACTACTTAACTTCGTCCTCCTCCCGTTCTACGTTGAGCAGTTCTTCGAAGTATTTTCTCTGTCATTCCATTATTTCCTCTCTTTCTTTTAAAATGTTGCCCTCTCTAGCTATTACTTTAAATTTTATTGCACTACCATCATTACGATTATTATATTTATTAGATGAAGTAAATAATCCATTAATTACAATCAAATTGATTGATTTAGAATACTAAACTTAAAACGGTATCTCCCCAGCATAAATCAAATGAACACCTAAATTGATTGATTTAGATTTTAGACTACTAAACTTCGTCCTCCTCCCGCTCTACGTTGAGCAGTTCTTTGAAGTATTTTCTCCATCTTTCCATTATTTCCTCTCTTTCTTTTAAAATTTTGCCCTCTCCAGATATTACTTTAATTTTTATTGCACTACCATCATTACGATTATTATATTTATTAGATGAAATAAATAATCCATTAATTACAATCAAATTGATTGATTTAGACAACTAAACTTCAAACGGTATCTCCCCAGCATAAATCAAATGAACACCTAAATTGATTGATTTAGACTACTAAACTTCGTCCTCCTCCCGTTCTACGTTGAGCAGTTCTTCGAAGTTTTTTCTCTGGCATTCCATTATTTCCTCTCTTTCTTTTAAAATGTTGCCCTCTCTAGCAATTACTTTAATTTTTAATGCACTACCATCATTACGATTATTATATTTATTAGATGAAGTAAATAATCCATTAATTACAATCAAATTGATTGATTTAGAGTTAGACTACCAAATTTGAAACGGTATCTCCCCAGCATAAATCAAATGAACACCTAAATTGATTGATTTAGATTCTAGACTACTAAACTTCGTCCTTCTCCCGCTCTACGTTGAGCAGTTCTTTGAAGTATTTTCTCCACCTTTCCATTATTTCCTCTCTTTCTTTTAAAATGTTGCCCTCTCTAGCTATTACTTCAATTTTTATTGCACTACCATCATTACGATTATTATATTTATTGGATGAAGTAAATAATCCATTAATTACAATCAAATTGATTGATTTAGACTACTAAACTTCAAACGGTATCTCCCCAGCATAAATCAAATGAACACCTAAATTGATTGATTTAGACTACTAAACTTCGTCCTCCTCCCGTTCTACGTTGAGCAGTTCTTCGAAGTTTTTTCTCTGGCATTCCATTATTTCCTCTCTTTCTTTTAAAATTTTGCCCTCTCTAGCAATTACTTTAATTTTTAATGCACTACCATCATTACGATTATTATATTTATTAGATGAAGTAAATAATCCATTAATTACAATCAAATTGATTGATTTAGAGTTAGACTACCAAATTTGAAACGGTATCTCCCCAGCATAAATCAAATGAACACCTAAATTGATTGATTTAGATTCTAGACTACTAAACTTCGTCCTTCTCCCGCTCTACGTTGAGCAGTTCTTTGAAGTATTTTCTCCACCTTTCCATTATTTCCTCTCTTTCTTTTAAAATGTTGCCATCTCTAGCTATTACTTTAATTTTTATTTCACTACCATCATTACGATTATTATATTTATTGGATGAAGTAAATAATCCATTAATTACAATCAAATTGATTGATTTAGACAACTAACCTTCAAACGGTATCTCCCCAGCATAAATCAAATGAACACCTAAATTGATTGATTTAGACTACTTAACTTCGTCCTCCTCCCGTTCTACGTTGAGCAGTTCTTCGAAGTATTTTCTCTGTCATTCCATTATTTCCTCTCTTTCTTTTAAAATGTTGCCCTCTCTAGCTATTACTTTAAATTTTATTGCACTACCATCATTACGATTATTATATTTATTAGATGAAGTAAATAATCCATTAATTACAATCAAATTGATTGATTTAGACAACTAAACTTCAAACGGTATCTCCCCAGCATAAATCAAATGAACACCTAAATTGATTGATTTAGACTACTAAACTTCGTCCTCCTCCCGTTCTACGTTGAGCAGTTCTTCGAAGTTTTTTCTCTGGCATTCCATTATTTCCTCTCTTTCTTTTAAAATTTTGCCCTCTCCAGATATTATTTTATTTTTTATTGCACTACCATCATTACGATTATTATATTTATTAGATGAAGTAAGTAATCCATTAATTACAATCAAATTGATTGATTTAGACTACTAAACTTTAAACGGTATCTCCCCAGCATAAATGAAATGAACACCTAAATTGATTGATTTAGATTTTAGACTACTAAACTTCGTCCTCCTCCCGCTCTACGTTGAGCAATTCTTTGAAGTATTTTCTCCACCTTTCCATTATTTCCTCTCTTTCTTTTAAAATTTTGTCCTCTCCAGATATTACTTTAATTTTTATTGCACTGCCATCATTACGATTATTATATTTATTAGATGAAGTAAATAATCCATTAATTACAATCAAATTGATTGATTTAGACTACTAAACTTCAAACGGTATCTGACCAGCATAAATCAAATGAACACCTAAATTGATTGATTTAGACTACTAAACTTCGTCCTCCTCCTGTTCTACGTTGAGCAGTGCTTCGAAGTATTTTTTCCACCTTTCCGTTATTTCCTCTCTTGCTTTTAAAATGTTGCCCTCTCTAGCAATTACTTTAATTTTTATTGTACTAGCATCATTACGATTATTATATTTATTAGATAAAGTAAATCATCCATTAATTACAATCAAATTGATTCATTTTGACTACTAAACTTCAAACGGTATCTCCCCAGCATAAATCAAATAAACACTTAAATTGCTTGATTTAGACTACTAAACTTCGTCCTCTTCCCGTTCTACGTTGAGCAGTTCTTCGAAGTATTTTCTCTGCCATTCCATTATTTCCTCTCTTTCTTTTAAAATGTTGCCCTCTCTAGCTATTACTTAAATTTTTATTGCACTACCATCATTACGATTATTATATTTATTAGATGAAGTAAATAATCCATTAATTGCAATCAAATTGATTGATTTAGACTACTAAACTTCAAACGGTATCTCCCCAGCATAAATCAAATGAACACCTAAATTGATTGATTTAGACTACTAAACTTCGTCCTCCTCCTGGTCTACGTTGAGCAGTTCTTCGAAGTATTTTCTCTGGCATTCCATTATTTCCTCTCTTTCTTTTAAAATGTTGCCCTCTCTAGCTATTGCTTTAATTTTTATTGCACTACCATCATTACGATTATTATATTTATTAGATGAAGTAAATAATCCATTAATTACAATCAAATTGATTGATTTAGACTACTAAACTTCAAACGGTATCTCCCCAGCATAAATCAAATGAACACCTAAATTGATTGATTTAGACTACTAAAGTTCGTCCTCCTCCCGTTCTACGTTGAGCAGTTCTTCGAAGTATTTTCTCTGTCATTCCATTATTTCCTCTCGTTCTTTTAAAATTTTGCCCTCTCTATCTAATATGTAGTTGGTGTTGTATTTTCGTTCTCTTCTTCTGCTTTTTAGTATGTTATAAAATAGCTTCTGATTTTCTTTGCCGTTTTTCTCCATCTTCTCCCCAAATTCTTCCCATTATTTCCTCTTCACTTGCGTTACTATATCCTTTGCTGCTCTGCGCTTTTTTCGATATTCTTGGTATTCTTAGTTATTGTTGTTGCTGGTGTACTTTTGCCATGCTTTATTTTCTTTTATAGCGCTTTTTACCTCTTCTGTCCACCAGCTGGTTTGCTTATTCGTCCTTGTTTGATAGACTCCGCATGTTTCCTTTGTTGTCATTCCTAGAAGCATTCCTTAGTTAGCATTCCTTCCTTAAGTTGTTACCACTTTACTACTACTGGTCTCTGGTTCATGTTGAACTAGTAGCTTATTGTCAAATGTTTTTGTATATATATATATATATATATATTGTTACGTTTTCGTAGCCCCACGTTCGGGAGCCAAATGTTACATTTTTGTATTGCCCCACGTTCGGCTCCAAATGTTACGTTTTCGTATTGCTCTTCCTATTTTATTAGTGTTGAGTATTTAAGCATTTACTTGTTTTGTAACTTTTTGTTCTTTCTCTTATCTCAGGTTCAATAGTAGGTTCAATCATAACTAAATAGAGTTTTGTTCAAATACTTTAATGAATTGAAAATAACCAAATATTAAAACGTCTAATATAAACTGAACTAAACAAACAAATCAAAAACAATAGAAAACAAAATTATGAAATAAATAATAAACTATGGCCAACATTAACAAACTAAACCCTATATACACAAGCCAACTTATGTGATAATATGACTCTTGCACTTTACGCAAACTTTCTACTTGCAGTTATCTTCTTGTGGTTCCTTGATTACGTCGTCCTCTTGTCCCTGCTTTCCCGTCTGATCCGTTGTTGATTCCCACAAAAGTAAACAGCTACTTTTGTGTGCGAAGTTGAGCGGCTTGAAGTCCTGATTTTTGAATATCTCCGTCACGGCTCCTATCTTGTTGAACTCCTCTCTTGGTTGACTGTCTTCTCCCAGCAATATGCCCAATCGTTGAAACCCCGTTAATATTTTGTAATGTATTCGTATTAGAATCGCAACATCTCCACCCGCGATCCACACGCGTCTTTCCTACTCGTCAAACTCTTTGTTGATTATTTTCGACTTTCTTATTATTCAATTCCCCAAGCGTCTATGCACGAAGTCACCTGTTACCCGTGGTAACCAATCAACAACCTTCATCCGCGGATTGCTTTTTATATTTGTGCATACTTGTTCATATTCACATTTACAATATTTATAATAATTTTTGTTAGCTTGTGCCCTAAAGATTATAATTCTATCTAAAACCTATATGGTAATAACAATAAATCTATTCTAATTAATCTAAATAAATAATACAAATACCATCACAATATATATATATATATATATATATTTGCGATATTTGTGTTTCTTAGTTTATATGTACGCAATTTTACATGGAGTTTTTTGTTTACTGCCTTATACTTCTTATAGTTCTTCTGCCCTGTTTAAATTTTAGCTTCTTTCCTTCTTATGATGTGTTATTTTGTGTTTAAATTTCGTTTCACCGTTCATTCCAAAAATGCAAATTGACCATTCCCCTACTGAAAGAGTGTGCAGAAATTTGGTTTGAAATGGAAACGACCATTATAGAGCAACATTTTCGCGATTTATGTAATTTAACTGTATATCCAGCGTATTGTCGGGGGGGTAATTAATACCCGGTGGCCTCGCGGTTTGCTAACGACCCCGGTGGGACACATGCGAATTTCGAACCAATACACACCCTAATCAATAGCCAAACTGCCATGAAACATTAGCGGATCTGAAATTAACCGATGCAAACTGTACTTAATTTCCAGTCCTGTGTTGTTTGATAATGCGATTTGACATATTTAATTGCCGCGATGAAATATTGCGCACAATGAAAATTACGCCAATTAAAAGTACTGCCAGAAGATTAATTTTCAGAAATTTCAGTGACTAACCCATAGGTACTAATAGCGATTTGAAATAATGAATTTTTCAGGAATATTTATTAGCATTTAAAAATATACTCCTGTTTTATTTTCCTGTTACATCAAGTATGTGGGTACTTGCTACAAATAAAGTTGTATAAAATCGATAACTAATTCCAATTGCTGGAGGAACAGAGAGACGGAGAATCGCAAAATACCCACACTGGTGGACTCTGTGTCGAATGTGGGAGTTGCTGAGCGTGTGAATACGATGTCCCGCCGGAAATCAATATGAGGAGAGGCGGGAAGGTCCGGTACCGGAAGCTTACAAAGTAACGAGCCTAATCCACACAGATGGCGCGATGTCCTTAATCCTCTTAATTTAATCGCGGCCATCAAAGACAAGGGGAGCGCCTACCTGTTAGTTACTGCATCGCAATTAAAACGGGGCGTTTTTCGCTTTGCTATTATATAAACACGATTAACGTCAGCCGGCGGTAATCAGCAACAGGAGGCAGATTTGGGATCAGAGCGATGACTTCAGTCTCAAAAATAATGATTTACTGTTGCGTAATTTCTCTTTGCTAACTACTTAGAAGATGTTATTTTTATTACTTATTATTAATATTAAAAATTTGATATCTATGATGTATGAGGCGCTGTAGTGTTTATTATTGTTTATTATAACGTTTGTTTTGCAAAGTCTAATAAACAGCAGGTACAGTCATGCTCACATAAATCTAGTACAAGAAATTAGATTACAATAGCAATTTTATATAGCAATGTCAAATAGTTTGTACTAAATTTATGTGAGCTTGACTGTACCTATCAGAAAATTAATAAAATGGAATTAGTTGTTAACTAAATTTACCGAAATTTCCAAAGCTGTGGATAAATTATCTGCCGGATAGTCATACCCTACGGAGGCTAGAAACCCAACGAGTATCAATTGTCCTGGGCATCACCAGTTATCGATTAGTACTTTTATTAGTGGCTGGAAAGACCGACCGTTATACACTTTCCATATACAATTATATTATTCATGTTATCCAATTATCATTTCATGTGATTTTATGCAATAACATTTTATTCAAGTACATTTTAAATTGAGTTATTCAAAACAGGAGGTTTTATAAACAGCAGCGATCAGAAAATAAATAATATGGGATTAGTTGCTAACTAAATTTACTGACCTTTTCAAAGTTGTGCATAAATTATCTGCCGGATATACCTTACCCTAAGAAGGCTAGAAACCCAATAGATTTCTAATGTCTCTGTGGGTAATCGTCAGTTATCCATTTGTATCTTTATTAGTGCATGGAAACACAAGCCTTTATTCCATATAAAAATTATGGACTAGACTCATGTTTTAGTTATTTACGTAAACATTTATGAAAAGTGCAATATTTCGTGTAATTTGCAAAACTCGCTTCGCTCGTTTTGGCAAATATTACACTCGTCAAACAATATCGCATATTTCATAACATGTTACGTATAAAACTGTATTTAATTCCGTCAGAATTATTTAATCTACTATTTGAATAAGAACGTTCCTTACTACATCATAGAATCAGATCACTTTATCCCTATTGTTTCTACGGAAACATGATTGCACAGGCATAATTGCAAATTACACGAATCAAACAATGTCGAATATTTCATAACATTTTACGTACAAAACTTTATTTAATTCCGTCAGAATTATTTAGTCTACTATTTGAATAAGAACGTTCCTAACTACATCATAGAATCAGATCACT
Source organism: Othius punctulatus (assembly GCA_951805005.1). Lineage (NCBI taxonomy): Eukaryota > Metazoa > Arthropoda > Insecta > Coleoptera > Staphylinidae > Othius > Othius punctulatus. The sequence continues at coordinate 13,140,316 of OX638145.1, forward strand.
TTAAACCTATTGTTTCTACGGAAACATGATTGCACAGGCATAAACAAATTTGTCAAGAAACTAAAATAATTCACAAATTTAACAATAATGCCAAAAAATGTCCTCAAATAGCGATTCAGAACTAACTTATGATGTTGAAGACACTGCTAATGTTGCCATGGGTAGTTTACTACAGGAAAAATCCAGAAATAAATATGATACCTACCTAAAAGTTTGAAGCTTATTGGGAACTGCAGTTATGTAATGTCTTTACATAACTACATTACATAACTGTGTGCGTGACAGTTGTGAAAAATTTAACTTTTCATAACGACAGAAATTGATGTAAAATTTGACTTTTCAAAACGGAAATAAATAAATGATATTACGTATCAAAAACGTTAGCAGCAACGTGTACGTTACTTGACTGCATCACATTCGAATGTCAGATGCATTTAAGTCATCAATGCATTTGATAATAAAAAAAACGTTAACAGTAACATATACATTATATGACAGCATCACATTCGAATGTCATGCATTTATGTCATCAATGCATTTGACTATAAAAATTTAAAAAAAACAGTAACGTGTACCTTACTTGACAGCATTGCATTCGAATGTTAGATGCATTTATGTCATCAATGCATTTGACAATAAAAAAAATAACAGTAACGTGTACTTGACAGCATTGCATTCGAATGTTAGATGCATTTAAGTCATCAATGCAACTGACAATCAAGAAAACGTTAACAGTAACGTATACGTTATATGACAGTATCACATTCGAATGTCATGCATTTATGTCATCAATGCATTTGATAATTAAAAAAAAATTACAGTAACGTGTACGTTACTTGACAGCATCGCATTCGAATGTGAGATGCATTTAAGTCATCAATGCACCTGACAAAAAAAAAAGGTTAACAGTAACGTATACGTTATATGACAGCATCACATTCGAATGTCATGCATTTATGTCATCAATGCATTTGACAATAAAAAAAATTAACAGTAACGTGTACGTTACTTAACAGCATTGCCTTCGAATGTTAGATGCATGTATGTCATCAATGCATTTGACAATAAAAAGAAACAGTAACGTGTACTTTACTTGACAGCATTGCATACGAATGTCAGATGCATTTAAGTCATCAATGAAACTGACAATCAAGAAAACGTTAACAACAACGTATACATTATATGACAGCATCACATGCGAATGTCATGCATTAATGTCATCAATGCTTTTGACAATTTAAAAAAAATAACAGTAACGTGTACGTTACTTGACACCATCACATTCGAATGTCAGATGCATTTAAGTCATCAATGCACCTGAAAATCAAGAAAACGTTAACAGTAACGTAACGTTATATGACAGCATCCCATTCGAATGTCATGCATATATGCCATCAATGCATTTGACAATAAAAAAATAACAGTAACGTGTACTTTACTTGACAGCATTGCCTTCGAATGTTAGATGCAGGTATGTCATCAATGCATTTGACAATAAAAAAAAAACAGTAACGTGTACTTTACTTGACAGCATTGCATTCGAATGTCAGATGCATTTAAGTCATCAATGCAACTGACAATCAAGAAAACGTTAACAGTAACGTATACGTTATATGACATCATCACATTCGAATGTCATGTATTTATGTCATCAATGCATTTGACAATAAAAAAAATTAACAGTAATGTGTACTTTACTTGACAGCAGGACATTCGAATGTCTGATGCATTTAAGTCATCAATGCAACTGACAATCAAGAAAACGTTAACAGTAACGTATACGTTATATGACAGCATCACATTCGAATGCCATGCATTTATGTCATCAATGCATTTGACAATAAAAAAAAGTAACAGTAACGTGTACTTTACTTGACAGCATTGCATTCGAATGTCAGATGCATTTAAGTCATCAATGCACCTGACAATAAAAAAAAACATTAACTGTACCATATACATTATTTGACAGCATCACATTCGAATGTCATGCATTTATGTCATTAATGCATTTGACAATTTAAAAAAAAACCGTAACGGGTACGTAACTTGATAGCATCGCATTCGAATGTCAGATGCATTTATGTCATCAATGCAGCTGACCATCAAGAAAACGTTAACAGTAACGTATACGTTATATGACATCATCACATTCGAATGTGATGCATTTATGTCATCAATGCATTTGATAATTAAAAAAAAATTACCAGTAACGTGTACGTTACTTGACAGCATCGCATTCGAATGTTACATGCATTTATGTCATCAATGCAACTGACAATCAAGAAAACGTTAACAGTAACGTATACGTTATATGACAGCATCCCATTCGAATGTCATGCATTTATGTCATCAATGCATTTGATAATTAAAAAAAATTAACAGTAACGTGTACGTTACTTGACACCAGGACATTCGAATGTCTGATGCATTTAAGTCATCAATGCACCTGACAATCAGGAAAACGTTAACAGTAACGTATACGTTATATGACAGCATCACAATCGAATGACATGCATTTATGTCATCAATGCACTTGACAATAAAAAAAAAATTACAGTAACGTGTACTTTACTTGACAGCATTGTTTTCGAATGTTAGATGCATTTATGTCATCAATGCACCTGACAATCAAGAAAACGTTAACAGTAACATATACGTTATATGACAGCATCACATTCGAATGTCATGAATTTATGTCATCAATGCATTTGACAATTAAAAACAATTAACAGTAACGTGTACGTTACTTAACACCATCACATTCGAATGTCAGATGCATTTAAGTCATCAATGCACCTGACAATCAAAAAAACGTTAACAGTAACGTATACGTTATATGACAGCATCACATTCGAATGTCATGCATTTATGTCATCAATGCATTTGACAATAAAAAAAATAACAGTAACGTGTACTTTACTTGACAGCATTGCATTCGAATGTTAGATGCATTTAAGCCATCAATGCAACTGACAATCAAGAAAACGTTAACAGTAACGTATACGTTATATGACAGCATCACATTCGAATGTCATGCATTTATGTCATCAATGCATTTGACAATAAAAAAAAATTAACAGTAACGTGTACGTTACTTGACAGCATTCGAATGTCAGATGCATTTATGTCATCAATGCATCTAACAATCAAAAAAACGTTAACTGTAACATATACACTATTTGACAGCATTACTTTCAAATATCACATGTCATCAATGCATTTGACAAAAAAAAAAGTGTACAGTAAAGTATACATTATTTGACAGAATCACATTCAAATATCAAATGCTATTATGTCAGAATTACATTTGGCATTTGAATGAGATGTTGCACAAAACGAATACGTTACTATTAACGTTTTTTTTTGTACGCAATATACCTGAATATTTAAGTACTTTTTAAACAGACTTATTGAAAACAGGAGGTATACAATACTGTGCCACGTTCAGTTATTACTGAATAATATAATACTGAATATATAATAATATAATATATACTGAATAACTGACAATTCAGTTATTCATGGCAGAAGGCAGACACTTCAGTTACTCAAAGCAGGAGGCAAAAAATCTGTACCATATTCAGTTTTTCATAGCTGACAATTCAGTTCCATATGCAGTTGTTCATAGCAGAAAGCAGAAAATTCAGTAGTACAAAATATCAAATAACGTTTTTCCATAAAGGTCTTGTCTCTGAGATATTTGAATTAAAACTGGAAGCAAATAATTGAGAGCAGGAGGGCAGATTGTCATGGTCATGGATTTTTAGATAAACTTGTATCTTAATAAAAAAATTGTATCTAAATGATTCTCATTTAGATACAGGTAGCGAATGTTTAATATATCAATTAAAGTGTAGGAGTAGAAAAGGTAATATGAATCGATTTTGATCTGATGAGATTCATAAAATCGAAGTATCCGTCACATCCACAAAACCCATTAATACAGTGCGAACAGAATGTTATGTTATAAGAGTTATAAGAGATAAACTTGTATCTTAATAAAAAAATTGTATCTAAATGACTCTCATTTAGGTACAGGTAGCGAATGTTTAATATATCAATTAAAGTGTAGGAGTAGAAAAGGTAATATGAATCGATTTGGATCTGATGAGATTCTTAAAATCGAAGAATCCGTCACATCCACAAAACCCATTCACACAATGCGAACAGAATGTTATGTTATAAGACAATTTGATCACTTCTGTTCAGAAAGAAATTATGATATAAAAGAAGAAAAGTGGGATAAAAAATTATGTAAAATTTTTGAAGACTGGGCTTACAACATGCGTTATTGGTGAAGATTATAAAGAAGGAGAAACGGAAAACATTAACGTTTACTTTAAATTTGTATATCGAAGGACACAAGGTGTAACGTTTATGACGTTTGAAGAAAAACTTATATTTTACCTCGTCCTACGGACTCGGCGTATTTCTCAGAACACATATCGCATACGTCAGCTATATTCGATTAGTTTTGACGCTCTTGTTATAATACTTCTGAGTATTTTTTACTTTTTCTCCGCCGGCAGATAAAGTAAACACTTTTTCTCCTAGGGGAATAAGTGTTTACTTTAAATTTGCGTATCCAAGGACACAAGATGTAACGTTTGTGACGTTTGAAGAAACACTTGTATCTTACCTCGTCCTACGGACTCGGCGTATTTGTTAGAACACATTTCACATACGTCAGCTATCTTTGATTATTTTTGACGCTCTTGTTATACTACTTCTGAGTATTTTTTTACTTTTTCTCCGCCGGCAGTCAAAGTAAACACTCTTTTCTCCTAGGAGAATAAGTGTGTACTTTAAATTTGCGTATCCAAGGACACAAGGTGTAACGTTTGTGACGTTTGAAGAAAAACTTGTATCTTAATGAAAAATATTCATCTAAATGACTATCATTTAGGTACAGGTAGCGAATATTTAATATATCAATTAAAATGTGGCGAACACAACGCCCTGAAAGTCCCCGTGAACGAAGTGAGCCATGGGGGCCGAGGAAAATAATTGAGGTGATTGCTGCACTTCTAAGAAGATAACTTAACTCGTGAATGTGAATAATAATATTTATTGACAAGACTTTTTATATATTAATTTATAATTGTCACCTCACTTATTTTTCGTTCACGAGGACTTTCAGGGCGTTGTGTTCGCCAGAAAAGTGTAGGAGTAGAAAAAGCAATACATGCTCTTATTTGTCAAAAATATACAAGTAATGTAAATGTTACTTAATAGTTGTAGATAAATGTAATTATTCCTAGGGTTAGTCGAAACGCTACAAAAACCGTGCAGGTCTAAAATTGTGTAGATACAAAAATGAAGCGAATTAGAATTTAGAGAATGGAGTAAAAATAGAACAAGTCGTGTGCATGCACGGATAATTGTTATATCATGGACTTCAGTTTTCTATGGTGGAAGATGAGTTTCGTCTACTACATCAAAGTTGTATACAGTTAGAAGCTCATGCAGTTGAACGAAGAACGCATCCTTAACTTTGGAATGAGCTGCCCTAAAAGTTTAAGAGGAGTCCTGTGGAGGAGTCCTAGCTGATTTGAAAGTTAGTAATATTAACTACTATGTTTTAACCACACAATTTATTGTTATATATATATATATATATATATATATATATAACAATAAATTGTGTGGTTAAAACATAATAGTGTTTTATTCTAAATTTAATATGGATTGCCACAAAGTAAAAGTCTCAACCATTTTAATGATTAGTAATATTACTTTATGTGCAAGTATTGTGCAATGCGTTTCGATTATTATTGCGTTTTGTTTATAAATTTTGTGTCGTATTCGTTGCTCGTTCCTTGCTTCTATCATCTGCGATTTGTGCTGTAACCGCAACTAATAAATATCCTGCCTCGACGATCAGGCGACGAGCAGGAAAGGAATCCCGCCGTAATCGCCCCCAATTTTTTACTTTAATTAAAACCAGCCGCCCTCGAGCGAACGCGCAAAACGCCGCGAGACACCTAAGTGAGCAAATAAGTAGGTAATTCAGGCGAAGGGGTTGCCATCTCATTGTGCACCGTCGCCCATTAATTACCGCCGGGGCTCTTGCGCGCCTCGCGGCCGCCCCCAGGACGTTATAATTACAAGTGTATATAAACTTAACATTTTCCTTTTCAAACTAATTATCTAATATGGAAGCCGCGGCGGCGGCGGCGGCGGGGGTCGCAGGGTGGGGGGTGGCCGCCACCCCCTCGGCGGGGCCGGGTTTCTTATGCGCGGCCACGGAGGGTTTAATAATCAGGGGCAGCCGCACTCGACCTCATCAGGGGTTATGAAATATGATATCGCGGGGGCGTACCTGCAGGAGCGCCGCGGGGGCTGCGAGGACCTGCGCACACGCCCGGGGATGCGCCCCGGAGGCGGGGCAACCACCCCAAACTGAACTCCAATCACTGCGAACAACCACCCGCCACAAAATTACAAGATAATAAGGTTGTGCGACCGGGCATATGCGGGGGTGTACATATGCTTAACAACCCCGTTTGTACCGGCAGGCATTCAAATTTAATACCAATTACAAATGAATGAAATTGGACAGAGGTTGTTATTTCGGTAAAAATCGCTATAATCTTCGTGCAAATGCCATGAGCGCATTAAAACAATTAATGTTGCACATGTACCCGGCGCATCCACCATAACGGATCTGCGGGTATATAATATTATTATTATTTTTGTAATGTATGGCCTAATTCCCGTGGCGGATTAATGAATTATTGTATCTTACGGGTGGCGTAATTGCCTGGCTCATGATTAATTGTTTAATTAAGGTGCTAGGGATTGATTCGTGGGGATGGTAATTTCGTTTAATACGAGGACGACTATAAATAAAAATGTTACAGTCGGGGAAACGGCGCGTACGTAATAAAAATGCACGAGAGCACGACGCCGAGGGCCGCATTAATCCCCGATTTAGCCGGATTGAAACACAGGTTATGGGGGTGTGTCCGAGCGCGCTGGGATCCAACCCCCCGCTGCGGCTGGAGGGGTCCTCTCTCGTTTACCTTGTGTCAGTTACATCATCGCCTCAGACAACCAGCTTCATTCACTAATACACCTACCTACATGGTAATACCGTGCGAATAAATTAATCCAACCGGCTCCGCGGATAAAGGACCCAATGGTACAATAGCTAGCGCTCGCGGACCACGAACCCATAAACCCCATAAAGTGTGCAAGTGAAAGTTATGTGAAAACCCTACAGACCAGAAGCCCGCCGAAGATGCTCCACCACTACAACTACTCCACCTCGCTGTCCCATTTCCTCAGTTACCACCAGTTCGAGGACCAGGCGAGCAACGAGAACGACCAGACCTCGAGCTCGCTCTGCGAGGACGACGGCGGCCGCTGCGGCAAGGCCGCCTCCGCCGCCGCCAACAAGTCCTTCACCATCGCCGCCATCCTCGGCCTCAAGGGCGACCACCACCCGGACAAGACGCCGACGGACCTGAGCGTGGTGAACCTCAGCGTGCACCCGGGAGGCTCGGACAGGCCCCTGGTCTCCGGTTGCACCAGGCTGCAGATGCCCGTCCGTCACGGTGCCTCCTCGGCTGCGGGGCACCACTACGCCGTCGGACCTGGGTGCGCACCCAGCAGGCATGCCGGTGAGTATCCCCTGGCCGTAACCCTACCCAGTAACCCGATGCCCGCTCTCTTCCAGTGAGGGGCCTCAAGCACCTTTCTTCCTCGGTCATGTCGGCCAAGAAGACCTGCAAGAGCAAACGGGTCCGCACCATATTCACACCTGAGCAACTGGAAAGACTGGAAGCCGAATTCGAGAGGCAGCAGTACATGGTCGGCCCGGAGAGGCTTTATCTAGCACACACTCTGCAGCTCACAGAGGCACAGGTACCCAATTATCATCACAAAGAAACAAAAAAAGACAGAACATATACGCAATAACATTAAAACCCATTTGAAACTTCCTTGAAATGCCCTTGAAGTTATTCATTTACATCAGTAAAAACATTAATAAGCAAATTCATAATTCTAAATACTTCGACAAACATTTTAAGTCCAATCAAAAGTAAAAATGAATTAAAAATTATAATTGAAAATAAATTTTAACGACAATATAATTAGAAACCACTCTCAATTTGCAGTTCAATTATATACATAATAATAAAATTATTACAAAGTATACAAATGCATGAATATAAAAAAATATTAAATTTCTCTCTAAATTTAAATGCACTTAAAAATTTATAAGTATAAGGTAATTTTTAACTATTATTAACAAATTTGTTTTAATCTGCAATATTTTCACCGAAAGCTCGATATAAGTATCTATTTTTAACGACAATATAATTAGAAACCAGTCTCAATTTGCAGTGCAATTATAGACATAATAATAAAATTATTACAAAGTATACAAATGCACGAATATAAAAAAATATTAAATTTCTCTCTAAATCTAAATGCACATAAAAATTTATAACTATTAGGTACTCTTTAACTATTATTAACTAATTTGTTTTAATCTGCAATATTTTCACCGAAAGCTCGATATAAGTATCTAAATTTTGTTTTGCTATTAAAACCCATTTCAAACTTCCGTGAAATGCCCTTGAAGTTTTTCATTTACACCAGTAGAAAAACCAGTAATAAGCGAATTCATAATTCGTCGACTTCGGCTAACATTTTAAGCCCAATCAAAAGTAAAAACTAAAATTTAATTACAAAGAAGATCCTAGACTTCCTCCTTATATTAATATACAGTGTGCGCCTAATGTATGGATTAAATTCATTAAAACTGAAATAAAAAAAAATTACAAAAATCTTGAAACACGTCGATTTTCTTTCAAAAAAACACACATTTTCGCATAATAATAATATAATAATAATAATTTATTTGTATGTTGACTCTCAGTGGAGTATTATTTTGTCAATATTGCATGACTGCATGACAGTCGATCTTCAACCATCATTTGTTTTTGAGTAATGACGTCATCCATTGCTTTTTAAATGACAACCCCCTTTTTTTGTTCTTGATTTTCAGAGATATTTTCATTGTCAAAATGACAGTATAAAAATGTTGCCATGTTACATAAGAAATTTTTAGAGTAAATGACAATTGAAAGTGAAAAACGGCAAATCATGAAAAATTTAGCAAAAACGTCATCATATTATATTATATTACATTAGATACATGTGACTTTTGACATATGATTAATTTATATGAAAAATTATATTTGGAATTAAAATTTAACGGCAATATTATTACAAATCAGGCTGTTTATAGTTGCAGTGCAATTATAAACATAATAATAAAATGATTACAAAGTATACAAATGCACGAATATAAAAAAATATTAAATTTCTCTCTAAATCTAAATGCACATAAAAATTTATAACTATTAGGTAATCTTTAACGATTATTTACAAATTTGTTTTAATCTGCAATATTTTCACCGAAAGCTCGATATAAGTATCTAAATTTTGTTTTGTTATTAAAACCCATTTGAAACTTCCGTGAAATGCCCTTGAAGTTTTTCATTTACACCACTAGAAAAACCAGTAATAAGCGAATTCAAAATTCGTCGACTTCGACAAATATTTTAAGCCAAATCAAAAGTAAAAACTAAAATTTAATATTAATCCTAGACTTCCTCCTTATATTAATATACAGTGTGCGCCTAAAGTATGGAATAAATTCATTAAAACTGAAATTTAAAAAAATTAAAAAATCCCGGAACACGTCGATTTTCTTTGATAAAAATACACATTTTTGCATAATAATAATAATAATATAATAATAATTTATTTGTATGTTGACTTGCAGTGGAGTATTACATTGTCAATATTGCGTGACTGCATGACAGTCGATCTTCAACCATCATTTGTTTTTGAGTAATGACGTTATCCATTGTTTTTTAAATGACAATCCCCTATTTTCATTCTTGATTTTCAGAGATCTTTTCATTGTCAAAGTGACAGTATAAAGATGTTGCCATGTTACATAAGAAATTTTTCGAGTAAATGACAATTGAAAGTGAAAAACGGCAAATCATGAAAAATAAAGCAAAAACGTCATCATATTATATTATATATAATCGATCTTTATTGGGCTATCGACCCCATATGGGGTCCTTCCGCCTATTATATTATATTACATTAGATACATGTGATTTATGACATATGATTAATTTATATGAAAAATTATATTTGGAATTAAAATTTAACGGCAATATTATTAGAAATCAGTCTCAATTTGCATTGCAGTGCAATTATAAACATAATAATAAAATGATTACAAAGTATACAAATGCACGAATATAAAAAAATATTAAATTTCTCTCTAAATCTAAATGCACATAAAAATTTATAACTATAAGGTAATCTTTTACTATTATTAACAAATTTGTTTTAATCTGCAATATTTTCACCGAAAGCTAGATATAAGTATCTAAATGTTGTTTTGTTATTTAAACCCATTTGAAACTTTCTTGAAATGCCCTTGAAGTTTTTCATTTACACCAGTAGAAAAACCAGTAATAAGCGAATTCATAATTCGTCGACTTCGACAAACATTTTAAGCCCAATGAAATGTAAAAACTAAAATTTAATATTTATCCTAGATTCCTCCTTATATTAATATACAGTGTGCGCCTAAAGTATGGAATAAATTCATTAAAACTGAAATGAATAATGAATCTAAATTTCGAGAAACTGGTGATGTTAAAGATACTCCAAAACCTGGATGTTTCCAGGTTTCAAAAAATTTCATTTTTTTGTGTGGCAGTTAAATGTGCTTAATACTTAAATTGTAATAAGAGTTTTGTACCGCTCAGGCTAATAGCAGACGGCCATAATAGCGCGCGGGGTTATTGTTTCCTTCAACCTCAAGCACTTTGAAAATTTAAATCTGATCAGATGACTTGATTGCTTCATTTTTCATGACTTGCCGTTTTTCACTTTCAATCGTAATTTACTCGAAAAATTTCTTATGCAACATAACAACATTTTAATACTGTCACTTTGACAATGAAAATATCTCTGAAAATCAAGAACAAAAATAGGGGGTTATCATTTAAAAAAACAATGGATGACGTCATTACTCAAAAACAAATGATGGTCAAAGATAGACTGTCATGCAAAAATGTGTATTTTTATCAAAGAAAATTGACGTGTTCGAGGATTTTTTTCCAATTTTTTTTTCGATTTTAATGAATGTATTCCATACTTTAGGCGCTCACTGTATACAGGGTGTCTCAAAATTGACGCCCGTCCTCTTGGGATTTGATCAAGTAGGCTAAAACAAATTGAAAATTAAGAGTGGAAAATTTTCCGTTTGTCCTTTGTTATAGAGTTAATGATAAAAATGTAAACAATAACTTTTTTCTACGGCCACTACACTATATATATATATATATATATATATATATATATATATATATATATATATATATACAATGTGGCCGAAAAGTCGCTTTACCGAAAATAGCATAATCTCCAAAATATGTATTCAAATTGTATTATTTTCAGTAAAGCGACTTTTCGGCCACCCGGTATATATATAAACAATCTTTACTGGGCTATCGACTCCATGGAGTCTTTCCGCCTTGTCTAGCATTACATTACACATTGCATTATACATTACATTACATATTATATTATATTACACTGCATACATGTGATTTATGACATATGATTAATTTATATGAAAAATTATATTAGGAATTAAAATTTAACGGCAATATTATTAGAAATTAGTCTCAATTTGTTGTTTATAGTTGCAGTACAATTATAAACATAATAATCAAATTATTACAAAGTATACAAACCCACGAATATCAAACATATCAAAATTCTCTCTAAATCTAAATCTAATTTATAACAATAAGGTAATCTTTAACTTTTATTAACAAATTTGCTTTAATCTGCAATATTTTCACCACTTCCGGTTGATTTTTTTACAAAAGCCCGATAATAAGTGTCTAAATTTAGTTTTGTGAGCATTTTATTCACATTGTACCAGTTAGTTTTGTTACATATATGTATGGTTTACATATGCAAAATATACTCCCAAACCATAGATTTTGATGACCAACCTGACCAACCTTCATGATTGACCAACAATGAAACCTTGACCAGGTTGATTTAATAAGTACTTACTGGTATTTGTTTATTTAATTTATTATTTATTTTTATCGCCTAACTAGTTTCAGTTATAAAAAACCATCTTCAGAGGAATACGTATTTATTGTGTATACAGGGTGATTACTTTTACTATGCCCACCATTAGGATCTATTAAACGGAAATGTGTACGGAGTTTATCAAATGGGACAAAAGTTTCTCATATTTATTCCTTTCATCAATATACTGAAACGAAATTCGGGATATCTTGCACAGTTCCTGAAATATCGCTGAAAAACTGAAAAGTGCCTTTTCCTTTTCCTTTTATTACTTTTTTACTTTTGAAGGAAATTTTACGAAACTTGGCACTCTTATATTTTTCGACGTGAGCTGTCTGATGACAGTACCAAACATTTTCTGCCCCAACTAGATGCCCAATTTTTCATAGTCAACTTTTGATTATCTTATGGCAGCTATAATTATTGCAGTTCCAACTTTTATTTACAGATATTTATGCATTAAGGGAATAAACATTTTTTTAATGCCGTAGCCGCAAGTTATTAGTTCGCTCCCAACGGTCGCTCAGGCATATTCGGCTGTAGGATTATTGATTTTTATTCCTGAATTGCATACAACATATTTCTCCCGACCGTTAAGTTTACATATTAATTTCGATTTTTAATTTGAGAGTTGAAACGCTCGTTGAAAATTCTCACAGCGACACCATAGCTGTCATCTTTACAATTTTATGTTTACTACCAAATAAATGCATATATGTTGTATTCAAAAACTAAGTATCAATTAAATTGAAACTATGTGTGGATACTACTTGGTGAAACATTATGATTAGGTTAAATCAAACACTTGGTTAAAGTTTCACTGTATTGACATTTATTGTATTGACATTTTAGTTTCATTGTATTACAATACAGTGAAACTTTAACCAAGTGTTTGATTTAACCTAACTAAGTATCAACCCACGACTACACACATTCCATGCCTGGCACCCATTAATTGAAGTAACATCGAACATACCAAGATATCAGATGATTGTAAGTAAATATTGCGAATTCATCTAATGTTACTATTATAAAATAATAACAAAATAAACTACATGTAATTCACTTCATTCCCTAGGGAAAGTGGATATTTAATTTCCTCAGGGATTAAAGTAGCGTAGTATGTGTCACTTGTCAAATTCAGGATATCCAATATGAGTCAATATAAAATATTGATGTCATCATTTAAATGAACTACCTGGTATATATACAGGGTGGCCCACCTATGCTCACTCGGACCATTGCTGCTAGACTAATGAAAATTGAAAAATAAAATCTGATTGGAAGTAAATAGCAAAATTGTATCGTACTTTCAGAACACCTTCTGTATTCTACGTGACTCAAATTATTGTGCATGTTTTGGCACATTGCTTGGGTACTTGATGCCGACTTTTTGGCGGTCACTGTATATAACGATGAGGTGGAGCTTGTGAAAGTGTTGTAGAAAATAAAACTCCTTTTTCACAAAAAACATTTATTTACTAAATGCACATTTCGGCCGCAATGCAGCCATCTTCAGTAGCAATACAGTACTGTATATATTTATCTGTGAACACTGGTGCAATTGCAGCACACTTATAAACAATACTTAAATCTTAAGCCCGCCTTACTATTTCAAATCACGTGAGGAGCTGGATATTAATTTTTCAATAGTAGTTGAAAGTTTGGAGATTGAAATTCCAAATTCAATCATCATCAAGTGTACGTGTGCTTGTGTTGTAGGTGAAAGTTTGGTTTCAAAATCGGAGGATAAAGTGGCGCAAGCACCACCTGGAGCTCACCCACCAGAGGCTGGCCGTGCTGAAGCAGCAGCAGATCCTGCTAGACGACAACCATCCCGACGTGCAGGACACCAACAGCTCCAGCATGGACACGTGAGTCGACAGTTGCCCGCCGCAGAAGATTATTATTATTACCTTTGGGCGCACATGTACATAATATTTCCATGGTAGTCATTCAGTTGTAAACGCTACCTTCAGTGTAGATGCACACCGGCTTGGAGAGTCTAAGACCAAAAAAATAATATATAAGAGATAATTGTTCTGTATTAATATGTTTCCGTTTGTATTATACAAGTTTTTCCTAATAAAGTGATATTAATAAGCTGCTGTTATTACGTTATTGCCTCTGCCCTTCGAAGACGTGACAACTAATGACCACGTGACCTTATAATATAAATGTGCAATTTATATTAACCAAGTATTTAAGACCCATAATAGTTTCAAAATTATTATGAAAATTAATTAACCTATTTTCATATAAACGCCAAATGTGCAATTTTATATCTAGAGCAGTTTTTTAATGTATTTATTTATACCTTTAATTAACAGAAACTTATTGTGTTGACTTATTATGTCCACAAAAAGTGATGTAACAAATTGTTATCTGTACGCACAAAAAAAACATAAAATAATGAAAGTCAATATACTGCTTCTTATGCGCATACCCAGTTTCGTCAAATAATTGCATAAGTTATTACTTATCAAGCAATTTTTATTCAATATTTACAAAAAAAAAATGGAGGAAGTCGAAATTAAAATGAAAGGGGAAATTTTAGTTGACAAATAACAGAAACAGTTCATAATTAGAACCATGTAAAAGACTTCTTTAATTTTGTGCCATTTAGAAATTAAAAAATCAAATTTGATTATTTTTTTAAATATTTACTCTCGGCTGTAGGAATAGTATAAGGATTGCATTTTCATACAGATTTTTAACGAGAGAATCCACTTTTCTCGTTGCACTCGCTCGTGAATAACACATTTACACTCACTGGAAAACAGCCACTTTTCTTCAATTAATAAACAATCTACTATTTTTCAAATTTTCATCGTTTGAAGTAAATATAATTGATCAAAAATAATATTATTTATTAATTGACGTATACATCCGCCATTGTTAACTGACATGAATTAGTGGCAAAGTAAAGATATAAATTAAATTGTATTGAATTGAATGAAAGGACCACTTGAAACTGAATTTTGTTTTTGCAGTTTGATGAAATACTAATTAATGGAATTTATCGCTGCACCCTATACCGACTATTATGAATTGAATATTTAATTGCAATTAAATGCGACTCTGTGCCGGGAACTCAAAATTCGACGGTTCTGAAAAACAAATAACGTAATATTCGTTAAAGCATTTCACGAGTTCATCACGGAATGAATTATTCGATTCTAATTTTGATTTAATAAACACAAACGCGTTGTGTAATTATTCGACCTCATACACATCAATTTCAATTTGGAAAAGAACTGCAAACTTGCTGGGCGGTTATAACTCATCGTGTAATTGATTTTATTAAATTAACATCAATCTCTAAATGTCTACATTATTTATTGGCTATCGACCACATAGATATTTGTAATTATTGCTTACTGATGTTTAATAATATTATTATGTTGCAATTAACTGCAACCAACAATTACTTTACTACAATCAAACGTATCATTAAGTTACTTATGGTTAACTACAAATAATATATGTTATAATTTATATTCAATAAAATTGATTTGAAATTTATAGCTTAATAGTGTATTATAAACATTATACAGTGCGTAAGAGAGCCATTTAAAACAACTTTGCCGGGTTTAAAAGCACGACCCGAAGCGGAGTGCGTTCTCAGAGTAAATAGTGCTGGTTTAAAACATACATTTTTTTAAAATAAAACTTTTTCACCTCAGTTATTCGTTTTTATAATTTTGTGGAATGCTAGCGATTCTATTTATTAGTCCGTACTGAGAAGATCTCTGTTCCATAAATGAAAGGAGTGGTCTTTCTAGCTCATTCTTCGCATTGCAAGAAAAGCATATGAATTCTATGTCTAAAAACTAGCGATAAAAGATATTATGTTCCTAACTAGCATGAAAGCTAGTAAAGCTCGTGAAGCAATTAGCTGTAAGCCTAACTTTTCCTCCCAACCACCACACCAAGCATATAGATTACGTAGGAAACACGACAGAAAGAATCTAGCCGAGGTATGATCTGAATGTCAGTAGTCTTTCTGATTCATTCTCGCATTGCAAGAAAAGCATATGCATTCTACGTCAAAAAACTGACGATAAAAGTTATTAATTTTTTATCTAGCATGAAAGCTAATTAAGCTTATAATGCAATTGGTTGTAAGCCTAACTTTTCCTCCCAACCTCCACACCAAGCATATAGATTACGTAGGAATCACGACAGAAAGAATCTAGCCGAGGCATGATCTGAATGTAGGCCTCATCTTCGTAGAAGCCGACCCGCACCAACTCCGACGCTGTGGATAACTACCTCCGTTTCAAGGAGGTTTTACGATTATCAGAAGTTGATACATCACCCACGTATGAGCACGACAGGATGAGTAACCTACATACAGTGCACGGGATGACTAAATGACCTTCGCACGCGCCTTAATTACTCTAGCAATACTAATTATTCTTATTTAATAGTTAACCTACAGATAGTCTGTCCTGAGGAGATATCTGTTCCATGAATGAAAGGAGTGGTCTTTCTGACTCATTCTCGCATTGCAAGAAAAGCATATGCATTCTATGTCAAAAATCTGGCGATAAGAGATATCAATTTCTTATCTAGCATGAAAGCTGGTTAAGCTTATAAAGCAATTGGCTGTAAGCCTAACTTTTCCTCCCAACCACCACACCAAGCATATAGATTACGTAGGAATCACGACAGACAGAATCTAGCCGAGGCATGATCTGAATGTCAGTAGTCTTTCTGATTCATTCCCGCATTGCAAGAAAAGCATATGCATTCTACATCAAAAAACTGACGATAGAAGTTATTAATTTTTTATCTAGCATGAAAGCTAATTAAGCTTATAATGCAATTGGCTGTAAGCCTAACTTTTCCTCCCAACCTCCACACCAAGCATATAGATTACATAGGAATCACGACAGAAAGAATCTAGCCGAGGCATGATCTGAATGTAGGCCTCATCTTCGTAGAAGCCGACCCGCACCAACTCCGACGCTGTGGATAACTACCTCCGTTTCAAGGAGGTTTTATGATTATCAGAAGTTGATACATCACCCACGTATGAGCACGACAGGATGAGTAACCTACATACAGTGCACGGGATGACTAAATTACCTTCGCACGCCCCTTAATTACTCTAGCAATACTAATTATTCTTATTTAATAGTTAACCTACAGATAGTCTGTCCTGAGGAGATATCTGTTCCATGAATGAAAGGAGGGGTCTTTCTGACTCATTCCCGCATTGCAAGAAAAGCATATGCATTCTATGTCAAAAATCTGGCGATAAGAGATATCAATTTCTTATCTAGCATGAAAGCTAGTTAAGCTTATAAAGCAATTGGCTGTAAGCCTTACTTTTCCTCCCAACCACCACACCAAGCATATAGATTACGTGAAATCACGACAGAAAGAATCTAGCCGAGGCATGATCTGAATGTAGGCCTCATCTTCGTAGAAGCCGACCCGCACCAACTTCGACGCTGTGGATAACTACCTCCGTTTCAAGGAGGTTTTACGATTATCAGAAGTTGATACATCACCCACGTATGAGCACGACAGGATGAGTAACCTACATACAGTGCATGGGATGACTAAATGACCTTCGCACGCGTCTTAATTCGTCTAGCGATACTTATTATTCTTATTTAATAGTTAACCTACAGATAGTCTGTCCTGAGGAGATCTCTGTTCCATGAATGAAAGGAGTGGTCTTTCTGACTCATTCTCACATTGCACGAAAAGCATATGCATTCTATGTCAAAAAACTGGCGATAAAAGATATCAATATCTTATCTAGCATGAAAGCTAGTTAAGCTTATAAAGCAATTGGCTGTGAGCCTAACTTTTCCTCCCAACCACCACACCAAGCATATAGATTACGTAGGAATCAGGACAGAAAGAATCTAGCCGAGGCATGATCTGAATGTCAGTGGTCTTTCTGACTCATTCCCGCATTGCAAGAAAAGCATATGCATTCTATGTCAAAAAACTGGCGATAAAAGATATCAATATCTTATCTAGCATGAAAGCTAGTTAAGCTTATAAAGTAATTGGCTGTGAGCCTAACTTTTCCTCCCAACCACCACACCAAGCATATAGATTACGTAGGAATCACGACAGAAAGAATCTAGCCGAGGCATGATCTGAATGTCAGTGGTCTTTCTGACTCATTCCCGCATTGCAAGAAAAGCATATGCATTCTATGTCAAAAATCTGGCGATAAGAGATATCAATTTCTTATCTAGCATGAAAGCTAGTTAAGCTTATAAAGTAATTGGCTGTGAGCCTAACTTTTCCTCCCAACCACCACACCAAGCATATAGATTACGTGAAATCACGACAGAAAGAATCTAGCCGAGGCATGATCTGAATGTAGGCCTCATCTTCGTAGAAGCCGACCCGCACCAACTTCGACGCTGTGGATAACTACCTCCGTTTCAAGGAGGTTTTACGATTATCAGAAATTGATACATCACCCACGTATGAGCACGACAGGATGAGTAACCCACATACAGTGCACGGGATGACTAAATGACCTTCGCACGCGTCTTAATTACTCTGGCGATACTTATTATTCTTATTTAATAGTTAACCTACAGATAGTCTGTCCTGAGGAGATTTCTATTCCATGAATTAAGGGTGTGGTCTTTCTGACTCATTCTCGCATTGCAAGAAAAGCATATGCATTCTATGTCAAAAATCTGGCGATAAAAGATATCAATTTCTTATCTAGCATGAAAGCTAGTTAAGCTTATAAAGCAATTGGCTGTAAGCCTAACTTTTCCTCCCAACCACCACACCAAGCAAATAGATTACGTAGGAATCACGACAGAAAGAATCTAGCCGAGGCATGATCTGAATGTAGGCCTCATCTTCGTAGAAGCCGACCCGCACCAACTCCGACGCTGTGGATAACTACCTCCGTTTCAAGGAGGTTTTACGATTATCAGAAGTTGATACATCACCCACGTATGAGCACGACAGGATGAGTAACCTACATACAGTGCACGGGATGACTAAATGACCTTCGCACGCGCCTTAATTACTCTAGCAATACTAATTATTCTTATTTAATAGTTAACCTACAGATAGTCTGTCCTGAGGAGATATCTGTTCCATGAATGAAAGGAGGGGTCTTTCTGACTCATTCTCGCATTGCAAGAAAAGCATATGCATTCTATGTCAAAAATCTGGCGATAAGAGATATCAATTTCTTATCTAGCATGAAAGCTGGTTAAGCTTATAAAGCAATTGGCTGTAAGCCTAACTTTTCCTCCCAACCACCACACCAAGCATATAGATTACGTGAAATCACGACAGAAAGAATCTAGCCGAGGCATGATCTGAATGTAGGCCTCATCTTCGTAGAAGCCGACCCGCACCAACTTCGACGCTGTGGATAACTACCTCCGTTTCAAGGAGGTTTTACGATTATCAGAAATTGATACATCACCCACGTATGAGCACGACAGGATGAGTAACCCACATACAGTGCACGGGATGACTAAATGACCTTCGCACGCGTCTTAATTACTCTGGCGATACTTATTATTCTTATTTAATAGTTAACCTACAGATAGTCTGTCCTGAGGAGATTTCTATTCCATGAATTAAGGGTGTGGTCTTTCTGACTCATTCTCGCATTGCAAGAAAAGCATATGCATTCTATGTCAAAAATCTGGCGATAAAAGATATCAATTTCTTATCTAGCATGAAAGCTGGTTAAGCTTATAAAGCAATTGGCTGTAAGCCTAACTTTTCCTCCCAACCACCACACCAAGCAAATAGATTACGTAGGAATCACGACAGAAAGAATCTAGCCGAGGCATGATCTGAATGTAGGCCTCATCTTCGTAGAAGCCGACCCGCACCAACTCCGACGCTGTGGATAACTACCTCCGTTTCAAGGAGGTTTTACGATTATCAGAAGTTGATACATCACCCACGTATAAGCACGACAGGATGAGTAACCTACATACAGTGCACGGGATGACTAAATGACCTTCGCACGCGCCTTAATTACTCTAGCAATACTAATTATTCTTATTTAATAGTTAACCTACAGATAGTCTGTCCTGAGGAGATATCTGTTCCATGAATGAAAGGAGGGGTCTTTCTGACTCATTCCCGCATTGCAAGAAAAGCATATGCATTCTATGTCAAAAATCTGGCGATAAGAGATATCAATTTCTTATCTAGCATGAAAGCTGGTTAAGCTTATAAAGCAATTGGCTGTAAGCCTAACTTTTCCTCCCAACCACCACACCAAGCAAATAGATTACGTAGGAATCACGACAGAAAGAATCTAGCCGAGGCATGATCTGAATGTAGGCCTCATCTTCGTAGAAGCCGACCCGCACCAACTCCGACGCTGTGGATAACTACCTCCGTTTCAAGGAGGTTTTACGATTATCAGAAGTTGATACATCACCCACGTATGAGCACGACAGGATGAGTAACCTACATACAGTGCACGGGATGACTAAATGACCTTCGCACGCGCCTTAATTACTCTAGCAATACTAATTATTCTTATTTAATAGTTAACCTACAGATAGTTTGTCCTGAGGAGATATCTGTTCCATGAATGAAAGGAGGGGTCTTTCTGACTCATTCCCGCATTGCAAGAAAAGCATATGCATTCTATGTCAAAAATCTGGCGATAAGAGATATCAATTTCTTATCTAGCATGAAAGCTAGTTAAGCTTATAAAGCAATTGGCTGTAAGCCTTACTTTTCCTCCCAACCACCACACCAAGCATATAGATTACGTAGGAATCACGACAGAAAGAATCTAGCCGAGGCATGATCTGAATGTAGGCCTCATCTTCGTAGAAGCCGACCCGCACCAACTTCGACGCTGTGGATAACTACCTCCGTTTCAAGGAGGTTTTACGATTATCAGAAGTTGATACATCACCCACGTATGAGCACGACAGGATGAGTAACCTACATACAGTGCATGGGATGACTAAATGACCTTCGCACGCGTCTTAATTCGTCTAGCGATACTTATTATTCTTATTTAATAGTTAACCTACAGATAGTCTGTCCTGAGGAGATCTCTGTTCCATGAATGAAAGGAGTGGTCTTTCTGACTCATTCTCACATTGCACGAAAAGCATATGCATTCTATGTCAAAAAACTGGCGATAAAAGATATCAATATCTTATCTAGCATGAAAGCTAGTTAAGCTTATAAAGCAATTGGCTGTGAGCCTAACTTTTCCTCCCAACCACCACACCAAGCATATAGATTACGTAGGAATCAGGACAGAAAGAATCTAGCCGAGGCATGATCTGAATGTCAGTGGTCTTTCTGACTCATTCCCGCATTGCAAGAAAAGCATATGCATTCTATGTCAAAAAACTGGCGATAAAAGATATCAATATCTTATCAAGCATGAAAGCTAGTTAAGCTTATAAAGTAATTGGCTGTGAGCCTAACTTTTCCTCCCAACCACCACACCAAGCATATAGATTACGTAGGAATCAGGACAGAAAGAATCTAGCCGAGGCATGATCTGAATGTCAGTGGTCTTTCTGACTCATTCCCGCATTGCAAGAAAAGCATATGCATTCTATGTCAAAAATCTGGCGATAAGAGATATCAATTTCTTATCTAGCATGAAAGCTAGTTAAGCTTATAAAGCAATTGGCTGTAAGCCTTACTTTTCCTCCCAACCACCACACCAAGCATATAGATTACGTAGGAATCACGACAGAAAGAATCTAGCCGAGGCATGATCTGAATGTAGGCCTCATCTTCGTAGAAGCCGACCCGCACCAACTTCGACGCTGTGGATAACTACCTCCGTTTCAAGGAGGTTTTACGATTATCAGAAATTGATACATCACCCACGTATGAGCACGACAGGATGAGTAACCCACATACAGTGCACGGGATGACTAAATGACCTTCGCACGCGTCTTAATTACTCTGGCGATACTTATTATTCTTATTTAATAGTTAACCTACAGATAGTCTGTCCTGAGGAGATTTCTATTCCATGAATTAAGGGTGTGGTCTTTCTGACTCATTCTCGCATTGCAAGAAAAGCATATGCATTCTATGTCAAAAATCTAGCGATAAAAGATATCAATTTCTTATCTAGCATGAAAGCTAGTTAAGCTTATAAAGCAATTGGCTGTAAGCCTTACTTTTCCTCCCAACCACCACACCAAGCATATAGATTACGTAGGAATCACGACAGAAAGAATCTAGCCGAGGCATGTTCTGAATGTAGGCCTCATCTTCGTAGAAGCCGACCCGCACCAACTCCGACGCTGTGGATAACTACCTCCGTTTCAAGGAGGTTTTACGATTATCAGAAGTTGATACATCACCCACGTATGAGCACGACAGGATGAGTAACCTACATACAGTGCACGGGATGACTAAATGACCTTCGCACGCGCCTTAATTACTCTAGCAAAACTAATTATTCTTATTTAATAGTTAACCTACAGATAGTCTGTCCTGAGGAGATATCAGTTCCATGAATGAAAGGAGGGGTCTTTCTGACTCATTCTCGCATTGCAAGAAAAGCATATGCATTCTATGTCAAAAATCTGGCTATAAAAGATATCAATTTCTTATCTAGCATTAAAGCTAGTTAAGCTTATAAAGCAATTGGCTGTAAGCCTAACTTTTCCTCCCAACCACCACACCAAGCATATAGATTACATAGGAATCACGACAGAAAGAATCTAGCCGAGGCATGTTCTGAATGTAGGCCTCATCTTCGTAGAAGCCGACCCGCACCAACTCCGACGCTGTGGATAACTACCTCCGTTTCAAGGAGGTTTTACGATTATCAGAAGTTGATACATCACCCACGTATGAGCACGACAGGATGAGTAACCTACATACAGTGCACGGGATGACTAAATGACCTTCGCACGCGCCTTAATTACTCTAGCAATACTAATTATTCTTATTTAATAGTTAACCTACAGATAGTCTGTCCTGAGGAGATATCTGTTCCATGAATGAAAGGAGGGGTCTTTCTGACTCATTCTCGCATTGCAAGAAAAGCAGATGCATTCTATGTCAAAAATCTGGCTATAAAAGATATCAATTTCTTATCTAGCATGAAAGCTAGTTAAGCTTATAAAGCAATTGGCTGTAAGCCTAACGTTTCCTCCCAACCACTACACCAAGCATATAGATAACGTAGGAATCACGACAAATAGAATCTAGCCGAGGCATGATCAGAATGTCAGTGGTCTTTCTGACTCATTCCCGCATTGCAATAAAAGCATATGCATTCTATGTCAAAAATCTAGCGATAAAAGATATCAATTTCTTATCTAGCATGAAAGCTAGTTAAGCTTATAAAGCAATTGGCTGTAAGCCTAACTTTTCCTCCCAACCACCACACCAAGCAAATAGATTACGTAGGAATCACGACAGAAAGAATCTAGCCGAGGCATGTTCTGAATGTAGGCCTCATCTTCGTAGAAGCCGACCCGCACCAACTCCGACGCTGTGGATAACTACCTCCGTTTCAAGGAGGTTTTACGATTATCAGAAGTTGATACATCACCCACGTATGAGCACGACAGGATGAGTAACCCACATACAGTGCACGGGATGACTAAATGACCTTCGCACGCGTCTTAATTACTCTGGCGATACTTATTATTCTTATTTAATAGTTAACCTACAGATAGTCTGTCCTGAGGAGATTTCTATTCCATGAATTAAGGGTGTGGTCTTTCTGACTCATTCTCGCATTGCAAGAAAAGCATATGCATTCTATGTCAAAAATCTGGCGATAAAAGATATCAATTTCTTATCTAGCATGAAAGCTAGTTAAGCTTATAAAGCAATTGGCTGTAAGCCTAACTTTTCCTCCCAACCACCACACCAAGCATATAGATTACGTAGGAATCACGACAGAAAGAATCTAGCCGAGGCATGATCTGAATGTAGGCCTCATCTTCGTAGAAGCCGACCCGCACCAACTCCGACGCTGTGGATAACTACCTCCGTTTCAAGGAGGTTTTACGATTATCAGAAGTTGATACATCACCCACGTATGAGCACGACAGGATGAGTAACCTACATACAGTGCACGGGATGACTAAATGACCTTCGCACGCGCCTTAATTACTCTAGCAATACTAATTATTCTTATTTAATAGTTAACCTACAGATAGTCTGTCCTGAGGAGATATCTGTTCCATGAATGAAAGGAGGGGTCTTTCTGACTCATTCCCGCATTGCAAGAAAAGCATATGCATTCTATGTCAAAAATCTGGCGATAAAAGATATCAATTTCTTATCTAGCATGAAAGCTAGTTAAGCTTATAAAGCAATTGGCTGTAAGCCTAACTTTTCCTCCCAACCACCACACCAAGCATATAGATTACGTAGGAATCACGACAGAAAGAATCTAGCCGAGGCATGATCTGAATGTAGGCCTCATCTTCGTAGAAGCCGACCCGCACCAACTTCGACGCTGTGGATAACTACCTCCGTTTCAAGGAGGTTTTACGATTATCAGAAGTTGATACATCACCCACGTATGAGCACGACAGGATGAGTAACCCACATACAGTGCACGGGATGACTAAATGACCTTCGCACGCGTCTTAATTACTCTGGCGATACTTATTATTCTTATTTAATAGTTAACCTACAGATAGTCTGTCCTGAGGAGATTTCTATTCCATGAATTAAGGGTGTGGTCTTTCTGACTCATTCTCGCATTGCAAGAAAAGCATATGCATTCTATGTCAAAAATCTGGCGATAAAAGATATCAATTTCTTATCTAGCATGAAAGCTAGTTAAGCTTATAAAGCAATTGGCTGTAAGCCTAACTTTTCCTCCCAACCACCACACCAAGCATATAGATTACGTGAAATCACGACAGAAAGAATCTAGCCGAGGCATGATCTGAATGTAGGCCTCATCTTCGTAGAAGCCGACCCGCACCAACTTCGACGCTGTGGATAACTACCTCCGTTTCAAGGAGGTTTTACGATTATCAGAAGTTGATACATCACCCACGTATGAGCACGACAGGATGAGTAACCTACATACAGTGCATGGGATGACTAAATGACCTTCGCACGCGTCTTAATTCGTCTAGCGATACTTATTATTCTTATTTAATAGTTAACCTACAGATAGTCTGTCCTGAGGAGATATCTGTTCCATGAATGAAAGGAGGGGTCTTTCTGACTCATTCCCGCATTGCAAGAAAAGCATATGCATTCTATGTCAAAAATCTGGCGATAAAAGATATCAATTTCTTATCTAGCATGAAAGCTAGTTAAGCTTATAAAGCAATTGGCTGTAAGCCTAACTTTTCCTCCCAACCACCACACCAAGCATATAGATTACGTGAAATCACGACAGAAAGAATCTAGCCGAGGCATGATCTGAATGTAGGCCTCATCTTCGTAGAAGCCGACCCGCACCAACTTCGACGCTGTGGATAACTACCTCCGTTTCAAGGAGGTTTTACGATTATCAGAAGTTGATACATCACCCACGTATGAGCACGACAGGATGAGTAACCCACATACAGTGCACGGGATGACTAAATGACCTTCGCACGCGTCTTAATTACTCTGGCGATACTTATTATTCTTATTTAATAGTTAACCTACAGATAGTCTGTCCTGAGGAGATTTCTATTCCATGAATTAAGGGTGTGGTCTTTCTGACTCATTCTCGCATTGCAAGAAAAGCATATGCATTCTATGTCAAAAATCTGGCGATAAAAGATATCAATTTCTTATCTAGCATGAAAGCTAGTTAAGCTTATAAAGCAATTGGCTGTAAGCCTAACTTTTCCTCCCAACCACCACACCAAGCATATAGATTACGTGAAATCACGACAGAAAGAATCTAGCCGAGGCATGATCTGAATGTAGGCCTCATCTTCGTAGAAGCCGACCCGCACCAACTTCGACGCTGTGGATAACTACCTCCGTTTCAAGGAGGTTTTACGATTATCAGAAGTTGATACATCACCCACGTATGAGCACGACAGGATGAGTAACCTACATACAGTGCACGGGATGACTAAATTACCTTCGCACGCCCCTTAATTACTCTAGCAATACTAATTATTCTTATTTAATAGTTAACCTACAGATAGTCTGTCCTGAGGAGATATCTGTTCCATGAATGAAAGGAGGGGTCTTTCTGACTCATTCCCGCATTGCAAGAAAAGCATATGCATTCTATGTCAAAAATCTGGCGATAAGAGATATCAATTTCTTATCTAGCATGAAAGCTAGTTAAGCTTATAAAGCAATTGGCTGTAAGCCTTACTTTTCCTCCCAACCACCACACCAAGCATATAGATTACGTGAAATCACGACAGAAAGAATCTAGCCGAGGCATGATCTGAATGTAGGCCTCATCTTCGTAGAAGCCGACCCGCACCAACTTCGACGCTGTGGATAACTACCTCCGTTTCAAGGAGGTTTTACGATTATCAGAAGTTGATACATCACCCACGTATGAGCACGACAGGATGAGTAACCTACATACAGTGCATGGGATGACTAAATGACCTTCGCACGCGTCTTAATTCGTCTAGCGATACTTATTATTCTTATTTAATAGTTAACCTACAGATAGTCTGTCCTGAGGAGATCTCTGTTCCATGAATGAAAGGAGTGGTCTTTCTGACTCATTCTCACATTGCACGAAAAGCATATGCATTCTATGTCAAAAAACTGGCGATAAAAGATATCAATATCTTATCTAGCATGAAAGCTAGTTAAGCTTATAAAGCAATTGGCTGTGAGCCTAACTTTTCCTCCCAACCACCACACCAAGCATATAGATTACGTAGGAATCAGGACAGAAAGAATCTAGCCGAGGCATGATCTGAATGTCAGTGGTCTTTCTGACTCATTCCCGCATTGCAAGAAAAGCATATGCATTCTATGTCAAAAAACTGGCGATAAAAGATATCAATATCTTATCAAGCATGAAAGCTAGTTAAGCTTATAAAGTAATTGGCTGTGAGCCTAACTTTTCCTCCCAACCACCACACCAAGCATATAGATTACGTAGGAATCACGACAGAAAGAATCTAGCCGAGGCATGATCTGAATGTCAGTGGTCTTTCTGACTCATTCCCGCATTGCAAGAAAAGCATATGCATTCTATGTCAAAAATCTGGCGATAAGAGATATCAATTTCTTATCTAGCATGAAAGCTAGTTAAGCTTATAAAGCAATTGGCTGTAAGCCTTACTTTTCCTCCCAACCACCACACCAAGCATATAGATTACGTGAAATCACGACAGAAAGAATCTAGCCGAGGCATGATCTGAATGTAGGCCTCATCTTCGTAGAAGCCGACCCGCACCAACTCCGACGCTGTGGATAACTACCTCCGTTTCAAGGAGGTTTTACGATTATCAGAAGTTGATACATCACCCACGTATGAGCACGACAGGATGAGTAACCTACATACAGTGCACGGGATGACTAAATGACCTTCGCACGCGTCTTAATTACTCTGGCGATACTTATTATTCTTATTTAATAGTTAACCTACAGATAGTCTGTCCTGAGGAGATTTCTATTCCATGAATTAAGGGTGTGGTCTTTCTGACTCATTCTCGCATTGCAAGAAAAGCATATGCATTCTATGTCAAAAATCTAGCGATAAAAGATATCAATTTCTTATCTAGCATGAAAGCTAGTTAAGCTTATAAAGCAATTGGCTGTAAGCCTAACTTTTCCTCCCAACCACCACACCAAGCATATAGATTACGTAGGAATCACGACAGAAAGAATCTAGCCGAGGCATGTTCTGAATGTAGGCCTCATCTTCGTAGAAGCCGACCCGCACCAACTCCGACGCTGTGGATAACTACCTCCGTTTCAAGGAGGTTTTACGATTATCAGAAGTTGATACATCACCCACGTATGAGCACGACAGGATGAGTAACCTACATACAGTGCACGGGATGACTAAATGACCTTCGCACGCGCCTTAATTACTCTAGCAATACTAATTATTCTTATTTAATAGTTAACCTACAGATAGTCTGTCCTGAGGAGATATCTGTTCCATGAATGAAAGGAGGGGTCTTTCTGACTCATTCTCGCATTGCAAGAAAAGCAGATGCATTCTATGTCAAAAATCTGGCTATAAAAGATATCAATTTCTTATCTAGCATTAAAGCTAGTTAAGCTTATAAAGCAATTGGCTGTAAGCCTAACTTTTCCTCCCAACCACCACACCAAGCATATAGATTACATAGGAATCACGACAGAAAGAATCTAGCCGAGGCATGTTCTGAATGTAGGCCTCATCTTCGTAGAAGCCGACCCGCACCAACTCCGACGCTGTGGATAACTACCTCCGTTTCAAGGAGGTTTTACGATTATCAGAAGTTGATACATCACCCACGTATGAGCACGACAGGATGAGTAACCTACATACAGTGCACGGGATGACTAAATGACCTTCGCACGCGCCTTAATTACTCTAGCAATACTAATTATTCTTATTTAATAGTTAACCTACAGATAGTCTGTCCTGAGGAGATATCTGTTCCATGAATGAAAGGAGGGGTCTTTCTGACTCATTCTCGCATTGCAAGAAAAGCAGATGCATTCTATGTCAAAAATCTGGCTATAAAAGATATCAATTTCTTATCTAGCATGAAAGCTAGTTAAGCTTATAAAGCAATTGGCTGTAAGCCTAACGTTTCCTCCCAACCACTACACCAAGCATATAGATTACGTAGGAATCACGACAAATAGAATCTAGCCGAGGCATGATCAGAATGTCAGTGGTCTTTCTGACTCATTCCCGCATTGCAATAAAAGCATATGCATTCTATGTCAAAAATCTAGCGATAAAAGATATCAATTTCTTATCTAGCATGAAAGCTAGTTAAGCTTATAAAGCAATTGGCTGTAAGCCTAACTTTTCCTCCCAACCACCACACCAAGCATATAGATTACGTAGGAATCACGACAGAAAGAATCTAGCCGAGGCATGTTCTGAATGTAGGCCTCATCTTCGTAGAAGCCGACCCGCACCAACTCCGACGCTGTGGATAACTACCTCCGTTTCAAGGAGGTTTTACGATTATCAGAAGTTGATACATCACCCACGTATGAGCACGACAGGATGAGTAACCTACATACAGTGCACGGGATGACTAAATGACCTTCGCACGCGCCTTAATTACTCTAGCGATACTAATTATTCTTATTTAATAGTTAACCTACAGATAGTCTGTCCTGAGGAGATCTCTGTTCCATGAATGAAAGGAGTGGTCTTTCTGACTCATTCTCGCATTGCAAGAAAAGCATATGCATTCTATGTCAAAAATCTGGCTATAAAAGATATCAATTTCTTATCTAGCATGAAAGCTAGTTTGGTTTATAAAGCAATTGGCTGTAAGCCTAACTTTTCCTCCCAACCACCACACCAAGCATATAGATTACGTAGGAATCACGACAAATAGAATCTAGCCGAGGCATGTTCTGAATGTCAGTGGTCTTTCTGACTCATTCCCGCATTGCAAGAAAAGCATATGCATTCTATGTTAAAACTCTGGCGATAAAAGATATCAATTTCTTATCTAGCATGAAAGCTAGTTAAGCTTATAAAGCAATTGGCTGTAAGCCTAACTTTTCCTCCCAACCACCACACCAAGCATATAGATTACGTAGGAATCACGACAGAAAGAATCTAGCCGAGGCATGTTCTGAATGTAGGCCTCATCTTCGTAGAAGCCGACCCGCACCAACTCCGACGCTGTGGATAACTACCTCTGTTTCAAGGAGGGTTTACAATTATCAGAAGTTGATACATCACCCACGTATGAGCACGACAGGATGAGTAACCTACATACAGTGCACGGGATGACTAAATGACCTTCGCACGCGTCTTAATTAATCTAGCGATACTAATTATTCTTATTTAATAGTTAACCTACAGAGAGTCTGTCCTGAGGATATCTCTGTTCCATGAATGAAAGGAGTGGTCTTTCTGAGTCATTCCCGCATTGCAAGAAAAGCATATGCATTCTATGTTAAAACTCTGGCGATAAAAGATATCAATTTCTTATCTAGCATGAAAGCTAGTTAAGCTTATAAAGCAATTGGCTGTAAGCCTAACGTTTCCTCCCAACCACTACACCAAGCATATAGATTACGTAGGAATCACGACTGAAAGAATCTAGCCGAGGCATGATCTGAATGTCAGTGGTCTTTCTGACTCATTCCCGCATTGCAAGAAAAGCATATGCATTCTATGTCAAAAATCTGGCGATAAAAGATATCAATTTCTTATCTTGCATGAAAGCTAGTTAAGCTTATAAAGCATTTGGCTGTGAGCCTAACTTTTCCTCCCTACCACCACACCAAGCATATAGATTACGTAGGAATCACGACAGAAAGAATCAAGCCGAGGCATGATCTGAATGTAGGCCTCATCTTCGTAGAAGCCGACCCGCACCAACTCCGACGCTGTGGATAACTACCTCCGTTTCAAGGAGGTTTTACGATTATCAGAAGTTGATACATCACCCACGTATGAGCACGACAGGATGAGTAACCTACATACAGTGCACGGGATGACTAAATGACCTTCGCACGCGTCCTAATTACCCTGACGATACTTATTATTTGTATTTAATAGTTAACATACAGACAGTCTGTCCTGAGGAGATCTCTGTTCCATGAATGAAAGGACTCTTTCTGACTCATTCCCGCATTGCAAGAAAAGCATATGCATCCTATGTCAAAAAACTGGCGACAAAAAATATAATTTTTTTATCCAGCATAAAAGCTAGTTGAGCTTATAAATAAAGCACGGTACAATTCAAAAATTGGAGAGACGTAACTAAGAAAAGTTGTTTATTTCAATGAGCTCTAACTGCAACAATAACCGAACACCTCATACAATAATACCTACAACAACAATATGGAGTACCACCTACGTGTACGCAACCCTCGAAGGACGGCCCAAGTATACAAACACATGCGCATTCCTGACCTTTGCAGGAGCAAATGAAACCCGCGCATACTACTCACCAGTGTTGACCCATCGATCCTAATACTTTCCCAACGACAGCACTGTATATACCTGACTCTCTCGTAATAGCTGACTACCTCCGTTTCAGAGAGGGTTTATGATCAGCCAGAGTCTGTACTTAACCCCTCCGCAAGAAGCCCTGGCGCGCTGCCGCCCGGAAAAGTGTTAAAGACCTAAGGGCCTCTTTGAAAGCAGAAAACGCACCTTGCATTAGTTCCCGCATCAGCCAAATTGATGCATCAATAACCGAACACCACACACAATAATACCAACAACAACAGTATGGAGTACCACCTACGTCTACGCAACCCTCAAAATACGGCCCAGGTACATGGACACTTTCGCATTCTTGACCTTGAGCAGAACACGCACCTCGCATTAGTATCCGCATCAGACAGAATGATGCATCAATAATCGAACACCACACACAATAATACTAACAATAATAGTATGAAGTACCACGTATGCATAAACAACCCTCGAAGCACGGCCCAACTAAAGCAATTGGCCATTGGCCTAACTTTTCCTCCCAACCACCACACCAAGCATAAAACTACGCACCTATAGTTAACCTACAGATAGGTCGTACTGAGATGATCTCTGATACACGATTCAACAGAGTGGTCTTACTTACTCATTCTTGCATTGCAAGAAAAACATATGCATTCTATGTCTAAACACTAGCGATAAAAGATATTATGTTTTTAAGTAGCATGAAAGCTACTTAAGCTCATAAAGCAATTGGCCATTGGCCTAACTTTTCTTCCCAACCACCACACCGAGCATAAAACTGCGCACCTATACTTAACCCACAGATAGGCCGTACTGAGAAGATCTCTGTCTTACGGATAAACAGAGATGTCTTACTCGCTCATTCTCGCATTATCTATGTCTAAAGACTAGCGATAAATCCCGCATCAGCAAGAATGATGCTAAAATAATCGAACACCACACACAATAATACCAACAACAACAGTATAGAGTGCCACATACGTCTACGCAACCGTCAAAGGACGGCCCAGGTACATGGACACATTCGCATTCTTGACCTTGAGCAGAACACGCACCTCGCATTACTTCCCGCATCAGGCAGAATGATGCATCAATAATCGAACACCACACACAATAATACCAACAACAACAGTATAGAGTGCCACATACGTCTACGCAACCCTCAAAGGACGGCCCAGGTACATGGACACATTCGCATTCTTGACCTTGAGCAGAACACGCACCTCGCATTACTTCCCGCATCAGGCAGAATGATGCATCAATAATCGAACACCACACACAATAATACCAACAACAACAGTATAGAGTGCCACATACGTCTACGCAACCCTCAAAGGACGGCCCAGGTACATGGACACATTCGCATTCTTGACCTTGAGCAGAACACGCACCTCGCATTACTTCCCGCATCAGGCAGAATGATGCATCAATAATCGAACACCACACACAATAATACCAACAACAACAGTATAGAGTGCCACATACGTCTACGCAACCATCAAAGGACGGCCCAGGTACATGGACACATTCGCATTCTTGACCTTGAGCAGAACACGCACCTCGCATTACTTCCCGCATCAGGCAGAATGATGCATCAATAATCGAACACCACACACAATAATACCAACAACAACAGTATAGAGTGCCACATACGTCTACGCAACCCTCAAAGGACGGCCCAGGTACATGGACACATTCGCATTCTTGACCTTGAGCAGAACACGCACCTCGCATTACTTCCCGCATCAGGCAGAATGATGCATCAATAATCGAACACCACACACAATAATACTAACAATAATAGTATGAAGTACCACGTATGCATAAACAACCCTCGAAGCACGGCCCAACTAAAGCAATTGGCCATTGGCCTAACTTTTCCTCCCAACCACCACACCAAGCATAAAACTACGCACCTATAGTTAACCTACAGATAGGTCGTACTGAGATGATCTCTGATACACGATTCAACAGAGTGGTCTTACTTACTCATTCTTGCATTGCAAGAAAAACATATGCATTCTATGTCTAAACACTAGCGATAAAAGATATTATGTTTTTAAGTAGCATGAAAGCTACTTAAGCTCATAAAGCAATTGGCCATTGGCCTAACTTTTCTTCCCAACCACCACACCGAGCATAAAACTGCGCACCTATACTTAACCCACAGATAGGCCGTACTGAGAAGATCTCTGTCTTACGGATAAACAGAGATGTCTTACTCGCTCATTCTCGCATTATCTATGTCTAAAGACTAGCGATAAATCCCGCATCAGCAAGAATGATGCTAAAATAATCGAACACCACACACAATAATACCAACAACAACAGTATAGAGTGCCACATACGTCTACGCAACCGTCAAAGGACGGCCCAGGTACATGGACACATTCGCATTCTTGACCTTGAGCAGAACACGCACCTCGCATTACTTCCCGCATCAGGCAGAATGATGCATCAATAATCGAACACCACACACAATAATACCAACAACAACAGTATAGAGTGCCACATACGTCTACGCAACCATCAAAGGACGGCCCAGGTACATGGACACATTCGCATTCTTGACCTTGAGCAGAACACGCACCTCGCATTACTTCCCGCATCAGGCAGAATGATGCATCAATAATCGAACACCACACACAATAATACCAACAACAACAGTATAGAGTGCCACATACGTCTACGCAACCCTCAAAGGACGGCCCAGGTACATGGACACATTCGCATTCTTGACCTTGAGCAGAACACGCACCTCGCATTACTTCCCGCATCAGGCAGAATGATGCATCAATAATCGAACACCACACACAATAATACCAACAACAACAGTATAGAGTGCCACATACGTCTACGCAACCGTCAAAGGACGGCCCAGGTACATGGACACATTCGCATTCTTGACCTTGAGCAGAACACGCACCTCGCATTACTTCCCGCATCAGGCAGAATGATGCATCAATAATCGAACACCACACACAATAATACCAACAACAACAGTATAGAGTGCCACATACGTCTACGCAACCCTCAAAGGACGGCCCAGGTACATGGACACATTCGCATTCTTGACCTTGAGCAGAACACGCACCTCGCATTACTTCCCGCATCAGGCAGAATGATGCATCAATAATCGAACACCACACACAATAATACCAACAACAACAGTATAGAGTGCCACATACGTCTACGCAACCATCAAAGGACGGCCCAGGTACATGGACACATTCGCATTCTTGACCTTGAGCAGAACACGCACCTCGCATTACTTCCCGCATCAGGCAGAATGATGCATCAATAATCGAACACCACACACAATAATACCAACAACAACAGTATAGAGTGCCACATACGTCTACGCAACCCTCAAAGGACGGCCCAGGTACATGGACACATTCGCATTCTTGACCTTGAGCAGAACACGCACCTCGCATTACTTCCCGCATCAGGCAGAATGATGCATCAATAATCGAACACCACACACAATAATACCAACAACAACAGTATAGAGTGCCACATACGTCTACGCAACCCTCAAAGGACGGCCCAGGTACATGGACACATTCGCATTCTTGACCTTGAGCAGAACACGCACCTCGCATTACTTCCCGCATCAGGCAGAATGATGCATCAATAATCGAACACCACACACAATAATACCAACAACAACAGTATAGAGTGCCACATACGTCTACGCAACCCTCAAAGGACGGCCCAGGTACATGGACACATTCGCATTCTTGACCTTGAGCAGAACACGCACCTCGCATTACTTCCCGCATCAGGCAGAATGATGCATCAATAATCGAACACCACACACAATAATACCAACAACAACAGTATAGAGTGCCACATACGTCTGCGCAACCATCAAAGGACGGCCCAGGTACATGGACACATTCGCATTCTTGACCTTGAGCAGAACACGCACCTCGCATTACTTCCCGCATCAGGCAGAATGATGCATCAATAATCGAACACCACACACAATAATACCAACAACAACAGTATAGAGTGCCACATACGTGTACGCAACCGTCAAAGGACGGCCCAGGTACATGGACACATTCGCATTCTTGACCTTGAGCAGAACACGCACCTCGCATTACTTCCCGCATCAGGCAGAATGATGCATCAATAATCGAACACCACACACAATAATACCAACAACAACAGTATAGAGTGCCACATACGTGTACGCAACCGTCAAAGGACGGCCCAGGTACATGGACACATTCGCATTCTTGACCTTGAGCAGAACACGCACCTCGCATTACTTCCCGCATCAGGCAGAATGATGCATCAATAATCGAACACCACACACAATAATACCAACAACAACAGTATAGAGTGCCACATACGTGTACGCAACCGTCAAAGGACGGCCCAGGTACATGGACACATTCGCATTCTTGACCTTGAGCAGAACACGCACCTCGCATTACTTCCCGCATCAGGCAGAATGATGCATCAATAATCGAACACCACACACAATAATACCAACAACAACAGTATAGAGTGCCACATACGTGTACGCAACCCTCAAAGGACGGCCCAGGTACATGGACACATTCGCATTCTTGACCTTGAGCAGAACACGCACCTCGCATTACTTCCCGCATCAGGCAGAATGATGCATCAATAATCGAACACCACACACAATAATACCAACAACAACAGTATAGAGTGCCACATACGTCTACGCAACCATCAAAGGACGGCCCAGGTACATGGACACATTCGCATTCTTGACCTTGAGCAGAACACGCACCTCGCATTACTTCCCGCATCAGGCAGAATGATGCATCAATAATCGAACACCACACACAATAATACCAACAACAACAGTATAGAGTGCCACATACGTCTACGCAACCCTCAAAGGACGGCCCAGGTACATGGACACATTCGCATTCTTGACCTTGAGCAGAACACGCACCTCGCATTACTTCCCGCATCAGGCAGAATGATGCATCAATAATCGAACACCACACACAAT
Organism: Othius punctulatus; assembly: GCA_951805005.1. Lineage (NCBI taxonomy): Eukaryota > Metazoa > Arthropoda > Insecta > Coleoptera > Staphylinidae > Othius > Othius punctulatus. The sequence goes on from OX638145.1 coordinate 13,176,507, forward strand.
AATACCAACAACAACAGTATAGAGTGCCACATACGTCTACGCAACCCTCAAAGGACGGCCCAGGTACATGGACACATTCGCATTCTTGACCTTGAGCAGAACACGCACCTCGCATTACTTCCCGCATCAGGCAGAATGATGCATCAATAATCGAACACCACACACAATAATACCAACAACAACAGTATAGAGTGCCACATACGTCTACGCAACCCTCAAAGGACGGCCCAGGTACATGGACACATTCGCATTCTTGACCTTGAGCAGAACACGCACCTCGCATTACTTCCCGCATCAGGCAGAATGATGCATCAATAATCGAACACCACACACAATAATACCAACAACAACAGTATAGAGTGCCACATACGTCTGCGCAACCATCAAAGGACGGCCCAGGTACATGGACACATTCGCATTCTTGACCTTGAGCAGAACACGCACCTCGCATTACTTCCCGCATCAGGCAGAATGATGCATCAATAATCGAACACCACACACAATAATACCAACAACAACAGTATAGAGTGCCACATACGTGTACGCAACCGTCAAAGGACGGCCCAGGTACATGGACACATTCGCATTCTTGACCTTGAGCAGAACACGCACCTCGCATTACTTCCCGCATCAGGCAGAATGATGCATCAATAATCGAACACCACACACAATAATACCAACAACAACAGTATAGAGTGCCACATACGTGTACGCAACCGTCAAAGGACGGCCCAGGTACATGGACACATTCGCATTCTTGACCTTGAGCAGAACACGCACCTCGCATTACTTCCCGCATCAGGCAGAATGATGCATCAATAATCGAACACCACACACAATAATACCAACAACAACAGTATAGAGTGCCACATACGTGTACGCAACCGTCAAAGGACGGCCCAGGTACATGGACACATTCGCATTCTTGACCTTGAGCAGAACACGCACCTCGCATTACTTCCCGCATCAGGCAGAATGATGCATCAATAATCGAACACCACACACAATAATACCAACAACAACAGTATAGAGTGCCACATACGTGTACGCAACCCTCAAAGGACGGCCCAGGTACATGGACACATTCGCATTCTTGACCTTGAGCAGAACACGCACCTCGCATTACTTCCCGCATCAGGCAGAATGATGCATCAATAATCGAACACCACACACAATAATACCAACAACAACAGTATAGAGTGCCACATACGTCTACGCAACCATCAAAGGACGGCCCAGGTACATGGACACATTCGCATTCTTGACCTTGAGCAGAACACGCACCTCGCATTACTTCCCGCATCAGGCAGAATGATGCATCAATAATCGAACACCACACACAATAATACCAACAACAACAGTATAGAGTGCCACATACGTCTACGCAACCCTCAAAGGACGGCCCAGGTACATGGACACATTCGCATTCTTGACCTTGAGCAGAACACGCACCTCGCATTACTTCCCGCATCAGACAGAATGATGCATCAATAACCGATCACCTTGGATTTTTTATTTCAATTAGGAGTCGCCATTTTTGGCCTGGTAATAAAACGTGAATCACCCGGTATATATCTGTAATATAAGTAAAGCATTTTTAATTTTCAAATGTGATTTTAATTAAATATATTTGCATATATTGGCATATATTTGAAATGTTGGTGCATGTTATTTAAATTTTGCGTGCATATATATGCGCATATTTTCGTCTTTTTTCGTGCATATTTGTCCCTGCTTTACTTATAAAGCATTTGGCTGTAAGCCTAACTTTTCCTCCCAACCACCACACCAAGCATATAGATTTCGTAGGAATCACGACAAATAGAATCTAGCCGAGGCATGTTCTGAATGTCAGTAGTATTTCTGACTCATTCTAGCATTGCAAGAAAAGCATATGCATTCTACGTCAAAAAACTGACGATAAAAGTTATTAATTTTTTATCTAGCATGAAAGCTAATTAAGCTTATAATGCAATTGGCTGTAAGCCTAACTTTTCCTCCCAACCTCCACACCAAGCATATAGATTACGTAGGAATCACGACAGAAAGAATCAAGCCGAGGCATGTTCTGAATGTAGGCCTCATCTTCGTAGAAGCCGACCCGCACCAACTCCGACGCTGTGGATAACTACCTCTGTTTCAAGGAGGTTTTACGATTATCAGAAGTTGATACATCACCCACGTATGAGCACGACAGGATGAGTAACCTACATACAGTGCACGGGATGACTAAATGACTTTCGCACGCACCTTAATTACTCTAGCGATACTAATTATTCTTATTTAATAGTTAACCTACAGATAGTCTGTCCTGAGGAGATCTCTGTTCAATGAATGAAAGGAGGGGTCTTTCTGACTCATTCTCGCATTGCAAGAAAAGCATATGCATTCTATGTCAAAAATCTGGCGATAAAAGATATCAATTTCTTATCTAGCATGAAAGCTAGTTAAGCATATAAAGCAATAGGCTGTAAGCCTAACTTTTCCTCCCAACCACCACACCAAGCATATAGATTACTTAGGAATCACGACAGAAAGAATCTAGCCGAAGCATGATCTGAATGTCAGTGGTCTTTCTGATTCATTCTCGCATTGCAAGAAAAGCATATGCATTCTATATCAAAAAACTGATGATAAATGATATTATTTTTTTATCTAGCACAAAAGCTAGTTAAGCATATAAAGCAATAGGCTGTAAGCCTAACTTTTTCTCCCAACCACCACACCAAGCATATAGATTACGTAGGAATCACGACAGAAAGAATCTAGCCGAGGCATGATCTGAGTGTCAGTGGTCTTTCTGACTCATTCCCGCATTGCAAGAAAAGCATATGCATTCTATGTCAAAAATCTAGCGATAAAAGATATCAATTTCTTATCTAGCATGAAAGCTAGTTAAGCTTATAAAGCAATTGGCTGTAAGCCTAACTTTTCCTCCCAACCACCACACCAAGCATATAGATTACTTAGGAATCACGACAGAAAGAATCTAGCCGAAGCATGATCTGAATGTCAGTGTTCTTTCTGACTCATTCCCGCATTGCAAGAAAAGCATATGCATTCTATGTAAAAAATCTAGCGATAAAAGATATCAATTTCTTATCTAGCATGAAAGCTAGTTAAGCATATAAAGCAATAGGCTGTAAGCCTAACTTTTTCTCCCAACCACCACACCAAGCATATAGATTACGTAGGAATCACGACAGAAAGAATCAAGCCGAGGCATGATCTGAGTGTCAGTGGTCTTTCTGACTCATTCCCGCATTGCAAGAAAAGCATATGCATTCTATGTCAAAAATCTAGCGATAAAAGATATCAATTTCTTATCTAGCATGAAAGCTAGTTAAGCTTATAAAGCAATTGGCTGTAAGCCTAACTTTTCCTCCCAACCACCACACCAAGCATATAGATTACGTAGGAATATGTTCTTAACCAGCATGAAATTCTTAGCTAGTATACAGAAAATGATCAAGAAACAGCTTCAAATACAGAGCAATATACTTAAGTTTTATTAAAATTAAGAAATGAAAATGGAATTTTCACTCACTTTCGGCCTGTTATTTGTTTTTATATAGACATTGATTCTATCTTAAGGGGCTTGTAACTTCTTAAGCAAAATGAATCGGACCTATGTTAATATAACTCTATTTTGTTAGAATTACATCACCTTTCATCTGCCCAAAATGTGTCACCGATCACTCATAGATCTGAATAGTCAGATACGGATTCTGCTTAAAGCATTTTAGTTAATTTATTCGTGTGGAAATTGGTTGTAAACAGTTTTCAATCGACCATAGTATAAAAGTATCAGTTTTACGCTGGTAATAAATAACGTTGCGGTGGATATAAAACTCGGGCATTGTAATCGGAATGTGTATGTGTTGTATACGTGTGTATGACGGCCACAGGAGGGGGTGGGGTGCATTCGAAATTGTATAAATCCCGGAAACCGTGAAACGCCCGTAATATTAAAACGCGGACCAATCAAAGACCCCCCGCCCCCGCCGCTACACCGCTGAAAAAAGCGCTCATCCTCCGCAATCCATGCAGAAATATGAAGCGGTATATTACAAACGTGTATTCCGTCGAGAAGCAATAAATAAATACCGGAATCAAATAAAAGCAAAACGCCCCGCTTAAAAAAGTAATTACACATCAAACGAATCGTGGAAAAATGCGGTTGGAATTCATATTGTTTTCATAACATAACAAGCCGTATTATAGCGGTGCGATATAAACTGTCATATATCAAGAGGCGAAGAGAGAGGAACGGCACACATACACACATACACACACATTCATGTTCACACATGTTCACATGTACAGGGCCGACGACACGGATACGGGGACACACACACACGCGCGCTCGCGAAGTTGTAAGGGTGGCCTCCCCTAAACCATCCATGACATGATTGACTATGTTAATATCATTTGCCGGCGGATTTCAAAAGCAAGTCAAGCACCGAAGCTGATCCTCTTCAGATTATATTGTCCGATCTGACGGTGCGCTTCCATCATTAAGCGGCGGATTTAATCCTAATTTCCCATCGGCGAAAATTTTTACTTCCAATGGAGTGCCCAGCGACAAATGATTATTAAATTTCATCAAAGTAGCAAAGAATAAAGCCGGCGGATTAATTATCTACGATCAACGTGAGTAACGGCGAGTGGGAAGATATTGCAATAAGCTGTACCTCCAAGAAGATGGCGACAATAATGAAGATGAGCTAATCACATTCAACACCTGTAAGGTACTGAACATGTTTTAATAGCTACTAGTGAATGTCTGCATTAAAGAACCACCATCAATTCAATAACAATTCAGTTTATTCGTGCTTACGTCTTACAAAGTTGCGATTTTCCGATCAAATCAACTAAAATAAAATCGCGACTTTTGCCAATTTGGCCTATAAATGGCCTACAAAGTCATCATTCTCATTTATTAATAATCATCTGCATCTGAATGTTTTTAAACATTGCAGATGAAGTAATAATCTTTTTTCGCAGAATTGGGCATTCGAGCTATAATCATCCTCTAACAGTTAGAGGATGATCCAAGTTGGAGACCCCGTAGTTAGAGTCTAACTTGATCCCGCAACAAAATTGCCACATTATAGATACGAAATTACCTGATATCATGAACTCTGTATATAATAAAATGGACAAAAAAGAAAAAAGTAGTGGCAGTATCAATTGATCTGAGAAAAGCTTTTGACCGCGTAAATCACAATTTACTTTTAGCACTGGTCTATAAATAAAAATAAAAAATTTGACTGGAAAAGAGGAGGATGTTTTCCAAGTAATTTGGGTGCGTAGAATTCATGTACCCTACACCACTACACCCTACACCAACAATGGTAGAAATGGAAAAGATTAAATAAATAAAGAATTCAAATTTACCACCAGAATTGTTTTAGATGTATGGTTGGAAAAAACGGATATGCAATAACAGAACCGTTTAAATATGCATATTTACATGATTTACTTTGGTTTTGCTGTCAGAAATTTAGACAAAACGTGGACACCGATATTGTTTTGCAATAGTTGCAGAGCTATTTTATACAAGTGGTCGAATGGCGAGAGGAAATATTTCGACTTTTCAGTTCCAGTAATATGGAGAAAGCAAAGTACCTAATCACCAAACCGATGGTTATTTTTGTATATCAAAAGTTGTTGGGATCAATATAATCGAAAAAGTGTCCATTTTTTACGCAAGTGATCCATCTGTTTCAAAAGCAGTTCAACGTTTACCAAATGATCCGTTGCCAGTCGTTCCTGGTACTACAAGCAGTGATTCGGAATCATCTTTCAATGACATTTTCCCCAGCAGTTTGTATGAGTCTAATGAATGCCATTTAGTGACTCAAGCTGAACTTAATGATCTAGTTCGTGAATTACATTTATCAAAGCAAGACGCAGAATTATTGTCTTCACGTATGCAACAATGGAGACATAAGCAGATGGGACAAAAGTAACAGTTTATAGAGCTTAGAATTGGCTGCATATTTTGAGAAGAAAAACACTATTCTCTACTGTAACGACAATCAAGGTTGAAAATGAACCAACCATATGAAACCAAATGAATAGAGATTATTCATTGACGGCTTGTATTTGTTTTAACTTGTAGGTGTTATCTTGGGGACGAATAAAGTCCATTATCAGTTATCTGCCCCACATCAGCATATATGATTGCTATTAGAGCCTTTGCAATTTTTTGACGTATGCAAGTGGCACACGGTCGTGCGGAATGCCGTTAATCGCGTCGAGATCACCCTACTGTAGGCTCAGACTGTAATTAATGTTAGAACTCGAAAGTAATTGACATTTTTCGCCCGTTCTAATTCAGTATAATCTCGCGCCTGCAAGAGGGCTGCACGGTAGCGTCACGATACGTCAGGCCACTTGTTATCGTAAAGATTATTGCTGTACACGTATTAGATCAACAAGAGACAATAAAAAGGAGGGTCGCCAAATAAAATAGTCATTCGCCTCGCTTTTATTAAAAGTCAAGCGTGCGCATATTGCAGGGGGGCCCGCCGAATTCCATCCGCCGCCCCCCTGCAGGGACGCCGGGCGTCCCGACGTCGTCTCTTTATCCACTCTTCTTATTTAAGCAATTTATGTGTCCGATCCGGATTTATCGTTATCATTTCGGGGCGCACTCCGGGCTCCGCATTAAACGTCCATACGTTCCAGTAGGAGGAAGCTGAACGGGTTTCCTGAAGAGGATCCCCCGGAATTATTCAGATGACGCGCTAATTCACTCGCGGTTTTGATGCACAAAGAAATATTTGCGGAATTGGACTTGGAAGGCGCAGACCGCGGACCACGCGGATTCCTCCGGGGCAGCGAGGAAGCCTTCGCAAAGCCTCCCGGAAATCGATGTTCTTCACCTTTACCTACAAAATTTGCTTGAAATTTCACACAATTGTGGATAGTTATAAGCACGAAAACAAATTTGACGATTCGACAAATTTCAAGCTATCCTACTTTAGAATGAATAATTCAGATATTATCAAAAAATAATTAAAACATTTAAAACTAATAATTGGACACGGTTGGAGAAACATCAGAGAACGAGGAAACAACCATACACGAGGAAAAATCAAATGACGAAATAACTATGGAAGAACTAAAAGAGGTAATAATGAAAATGAAAAATAAACAAGCACCCGGATCAGACAAAATCACGGCTGAAATGATAAAGAACATAGGGAGGAAAGGATCAGAACTACTTTTGGAACTGTACAACTCAGTGTGGCAAAAAGAACAAATTCCGAAAGACTGGCAAACTGCACAAATGGTTCCAGTATATAAAAAAGTGGACAGAAAAGAGTGCCAAAACTACGGGGGAATAACATTACTAAACACAACTATGAAAATGTATGAACAAATCCTCGACAAAAAACTAAGAACAAAGATAGAACCAACATTAGATGAATCACAAAGTGGCTTCAGAAAGGGACATAGCCCGCAAGATCACATTTTCACGATTCAGCAAATAATAGAGAAATGAAAAATTCCAAAAAAATACCTCTACTTGCGTTTTATAGATATGGAAAAAGCCGTTGACTTGGTGCACAGAGAGAAGCTATGGGATATACTTAAAAAACGAGGAGTCAACCCCAAACTAATCAGAATAACTAAACAAATCTACAACACAAACACAAACATGATAATACATGGTAATCAGCAATCAGAACCGTTCAAAACGAAAGAAGGATTAAGGCAAGGGGGATGCTTGAGCCCAACATTGTTCATCGTCTACATGGACGAGATGTTAAAAAAATGCACTCAGAAAACCAAAAAAGTACTGATTGGATACAAAAATATGCAGAGAGTGGAAATTTCGAAAGGTACATTCGCGGATGATGTAATAATAATGAAATAGCGAAAGGGGAAGACGATCTACAATACAGCCTAAACATATGGAATAAGGTACTAAAAGAATATGGTATGAAGATGAATATAAACAAAACAAAATTAATGGTAATCGGGGAACCTACAAAAATAAACATAGAATAGACAAATAAAACAAGTAGAATAACCTTTTTCACAATACACATTTATTTATACTAAATGTACATTTCAACTGTAAGGCAGTCATCTTCAGTAGACTTACAAGTAATGAATTCATTCATGACTGCCTTGCAGTAAAAATGTACATTTAGTATAAATAAATGTACATTGTGAAAAAGGTTATTCTCCTTAGATGAGTAACTGTTGACGGCTCTACTTTGTGATACATTGTTAAATAGGTAAAATTAAACGCAGATTACTTTGTTTATATCACTTGAGTTTATTAAAATGATTTAAAATGAAAATGACACGCTAAGTGTCGAAACATAGTCACGATTTAATAAACTCAAGTGATATAAACAAAGTAATCTGCGTTTAATTTTACCTAGTTATTCTCCTTGTTTTATTTAAAAACTTTCACAAGCTCCAATACTTTGATTAGAATAGATAACTCAAACATAGAACAAGTGGAAACCATGAGATATCTGGGAGTAGAAATAAATAAGGATGGCAAGCAAGAAACGGAGATAAACAGCAGAATAGAAAAGACAATGAAAACTTACTACGCGCTGAACAAGATGTTCATAAATTAACACGAAATATCCCGTCAGACAAAAATAAAAGTATTCAAATCGGTTTTTAGACCGATATTAACATATAGCTGCGAATCATGGACACTAACCAAGGAAGAAAAAAGCAAATTACAGGCTACTGAGATGAAATTCTTCAGAAGAGTAAGAGGCGTTACAAGGAGGGACAAAATCAGAAACACACAAATCAGAGAAGAGTTGGAAGTAGAATCGTTACAGGAATTTATGGCAAGAAGAAAACTGAGCTGGTGGGGTCATCTACAAAGAATGAGAAACACAAGGCCAGTTAAGAGAATATGGGAAACCAGACAAGGAAAACGAAGAAGTAGAGGAAGACCAAGACAAACATGGAACAACTCCTAAACGAGATTCTGAAAAACAGAGGAAAATCATGGGCAATGGCAAAAACAAAAAGGAGTGGGTAAAATTTGTACATATGTAAAAAAAAACTGTATTTAACACCCTACACCATTATTTGGTAGAAGGGCTACTGATTATATGTATACAGGGTGTCTCAAAATTGATGCCCGTACGTTTGGGATTTGATTCTGGGGCCTAAAACAAATTGAAAATTAAAAGCGGAATATTTTCCGTTTGTCCCCTCGTTATAGAGTTATTGATAAGAAAAAATAATAATATTTCAACTTTAAACCTTATTAAAAACTTACAGTGTTATTCATACAAATTTAAACCGTGGTTTAGTGGTGTTTTTCAAAAGGTTACCAAGGTAACGAAACTTAAAACTTGTATGAATAACACTGTTGTAATATTGAAGAAAACAATATATTTTCCACATCTGTCAAACTAATTGTCAAATCAGACACTTAAGTCTCTAGATTTGACAAAATGAATCAATAAAAATCGTGTTTTGAGTAGTATTCGAAAGAGTTATTTCTATCAATAACTCTGTAACGAGGGACAAACGGAAAATGTTCTGCTCTTAATTTTCAATTTGTTTTTGCACCCTAAATCTCAAAATCTCATTATCTCAAAAGCTCAAAAGCACGGAGGTCAATTTTGAGACACCCTGTACATATTTGTTTTTTTAATATTTATTCCACTCTTCTTCCTGTTTTTAAACTTGTATGAATAACATGTTATAATATTAAAAAACAATATATTTTCCACATCTGTCAAACTCATTGTCAAATCTGACTGTTAAGTCTCTAGATTTGAAAAGATGAATAAATAAAAATCGTGTTTTGAGCAGTGGTCGAAATAGATATTGTTTATATTGTTATCAATAACTCGATAACGAGAGACAAACGGAAAAATTTCCGTTCTTAATTTTCAATTACTTTTAGCCCCCTGAATCAAAGCCCGAAATTACGGGTGTCAATTTTGAGACACCCTGTATATATAAAAGAAGTCAAGAGCAACAATTAAACAAATGTTTCATAAGAGATCAACTAAACTAGACAATGGTTTGCTTGCATTGTATGAGATATCAAAGTTAATTGCAAAATCTGGTAAGTCTCAAAATTTTGGTGATACACTAATTTTGCCTGCAGTTTCAATTATAATTTCATCAGTTATGGATCAGAGTACACATAAAATTACTCAAGCAATGCCTTTAAGTAACTCGTCGGTATCAAGACGCATTGATGAAATGGCAGAAAATGCTCAAAAACAACTATACCTGTTCAAGTTCAAATTGAGACCACTCAAGTTCAAATTGAGATAAATCAATTTCAAATAGAGGCCAATCAATTTCAAATTGAGGCCAATCTAGTTCAAATTGATACCAATCAATTTCAAATTGAGACTAAACAAAATCAAGTTGACACTAAACAATATCAAGTTGATAGTAAACAAATAAAATTTATTATGACAACTTGATATTGTTTAGTGTCTAATTGATTTTGTTTAGTCTCAATTTGAAATTGATTGGTCTCAATTTGAACTTGATTGGCCTCAATTTGAAATTGATTGGTCTCAATTTGAACTTGATTGGTCTCAATTTGAACTTGAAAAGGTATAGTTGGACGAATCGACTTTACCGGACCATGCAGTCCTTCTGAAGGCATATGTAAGGTATGTCAATAACGATCAGCTCAATGAGGAAATACTCTTTGCCCGAAAGCTTAAGACGGATACCAAAGGTGAAACAATATTTTCCCACTCCCTACATGGTAAGTACACTGTTGTTATATTGATTTGATGGAAGTAAGCCCCACCTACCGATAAAGTTGAGGTTACTATGAACCACGGGAAGTAAGTAAAAAATTACTTCCCTCAGGGAAGTAAGTAAAATAATTTCAATAGCAATAATTTATGATATTTATAATATTCAATAATTTGATAACACCCCTTCGACTTCTCCGGCAGTAGGAAGGAACAGGCAGCATCTGCAGCCTTTTCAATTGCCATTTCTTGTTTATTTTCATTGAAATTCATTGTACAACTGAACGAATGTAATTTCTGACATTCACACTTTGTTTGAAAAATAGTCTTAGCAACCAAAGCCGTACTGACATTTTAATCAAGTTGCGAAAATAAATTAATCAAACATAAACTATTAAACCAACTTCAGGAGTGGAAAAACAGTTATAAGCAATTCGAGAGGTAAGTTTTGACCAGTCTCGACTGGTAAACAATACTTTCCTCCCTTAATGCTTAAATAACTATTAAAGTAGTCGAGAGTTATTTTGAGAAATATAATATTCCTCTAAAAAATGTTATTGCATGTGCAACTGATGGTACTGCCAATGGTGGGTAAATACAGAGGATTCATTGCTCATTTCAAAAATGCCGTGCCTGACGTTCTTTGTATTCACTGCGTAGTTCACCGACAACATTTAGTTTCGAAAAAAAATGGGAGGACGTTTACATGATTCCCTAGCTATTGTAGTAAAAGTTGTCAACTTCATAAAATGAAATGAGTAGTAGTACTGGTGGGCTGACATGACACTTTCCAGATGCCCCCGTATATTTTTGCTGCGAAAGGCATGTCCATCAGGGGAGACCATGATTGCCCTCGTATAATTGAGTTATTCGTGCCCCCCAGAAGGATCTTAAGCTGAAGAAGTGTGCCACCAATGATCAGAAGGTGAAGAAGTTTCTGGGAGGTCAATGACCTTTAAGCTCAAGAAGTGTGTGTCACCAATGACCAAAAGGACTTCAAGCTAAAGAAGTGTGGCACTAATGACCCTAGCTGTTGTAGTAAAAATTGTCAACTTTATAAAATGGAATGAGTAGTAGTACTGATGGGCTGACATGATACTTTCCAGATGCCCCCGTATATGTTTGCTGCGAAAGGCATGTCCATCAGGGGAGACCATGGTTGCTCTCGTATAATTGAGTTCTTCGTGCCCCCCAGAAGGATCTTAAGCTGAAGAAGTGTGCCACCAACGACCAGAAGGTGAAGAAGTTTGGGGGAGGTCAATGACCTTTAAGCTCAAGAAGTGTGTGTCACCAATGACCAATGACCAAAAGGACTTCAAGCTGAAGAAGTGTGGCACCAATGACCCTAGCTGTTGTAGTATAAGTTGTCAACTTCATAAAATGAAATGAGTAGTAGTACTGGTGGGCTGACGTGACACTTTCCAGATGCCCCCGTATATTTTTGCTGCGAAGGGCATGTCCATCAGGGGAGACTATGATTGCCCTCGTATAATTGAGTTCTTCGTGCCCCCCAGAAGGATCTTAAGCTGAAGAAGTGTGCCACCAACGACCAGAAGGTGAAGAAGTTTGGGGGAGGTCAATGACCTTTAAGCTCAAGAAGTGTGTGTCACCAATGACCAATGACCAAAACGACTTCAAGCTGAAGAAGTGTGGCACCAATGACCAGAAGGGGTTCAATGAACTTTAAGCTAAAGAAGTGTGTCACCAATGACCAGAAGCCGAAGAAGTTTCAAGAATGATCAGAAGGTCGTTGTCGTCGTCGAAGAAGAAGTCTACAATGATCAATGAAGGTTGCTTAAGAAGAAGAAGAAGAAGTGTCGCCAATGACCAGAAGCTTTGCGTGGGAAATAAAGGTGAGTTGTTGTTGTCGGTAAAAAAAAATTAGGTCTCTCTCGTTGAGCTTAGGCTTAGGAAAAAATTAAACATTATTTTTATCCCTCTCCTCCCCATAAGCCTTGACTTGCCCAGCCAAGCCCAGTGGAGATGTGTGTTAGTTCGAAGTAGTAAGAAAAGTTGAGAAACACTGCTTTAGAGAAGTAAGTCGATTGATTGTATGTCGAGTTCTTATTGAAATAATGTATTGCTTAAAAGTCGATTACTTTGTATGCGATTAACTTTATTATCCATTTATATGAATGGGTTGTAATTAATAGAAGAATCCTTGGAATCCCAGCGTAGATTAAAAACTGGATCTCATTAAATTAATAAAGATGCGCGACGTCCGTCCGTTGTGCATTTAAAATAACAAAACTTCTCGCCCGGCAGCGAGATGAAAGAAGGCGCATTAAATAAGCCATGCAAAGTGTACACTGGCGTCGACATCAATGTTATTAAGTAGCGCCAAAGTAATTAATTTCTTAGCCTGAAATCCAGCGCCAAGATATTACGAGTAAATTACCAATAAACTTGTAGGATGATGCCGCTAAATTAGCCCACGGATCAATAAGCGCGCCGTCTGCGGAGGAATTAGCCCTTGAACCCTCTCTACGGCGCTGCACAAACTCGCTAATTGATTTTATGATATCATTATTATCCCCGGGACGCCCCGGATCTATACGTATATATTAAACGTTGCATTAACCGTGCCAAGTTGTTACTTCCCGGCAGCCCCCACACAACAGTATTAATTTATCATTTACATTACACGTCGCGATATTAATCACGGATTTTATTAAAAGTCCCCCCATCCCCACAACCCCCACTGCCACTGCCACCCCCGCCGCGGCGCTCATCGCGCTCCTCGTGGACGCAAAAAAACGCCACCCTCGCCTCGACATATTTACGAGATAAATTCTGCGCTCTTTTGACAAAAAAATACGTGTCGCCTTTTTCAAACAATTGACGCACACCAGCACTGTATACAATTTTTGCACAACGAAACAACTCCACAAATTACAACAGCTAGTCTCAAAACTCAACCTCATATCAGTGAATACGACAACAGCATATTTCACAATATTATAGATTCCTTTGTAAAATCTCATAAATCCGGCGGAAAGTATTTTACAAATTATATTAATATCTTTCAGTCTAGAACTTAAAATAATAATAAGAATATTTATTAGCATAAAGCTACATAATATACACACAAATCATAAAAGAAAAACAAAAATATATCAAAAACAAAACAATATCAAAATGAAACACAAGCAATGCAAACATTTTTCAAGAAACTTGTTACTTCATAAAATTGATGGATTTTCTCGAAAACTGCAAAATTATCTCGATTATCACCATACCTTCAAAAGTTTAAACGATAATTCAGAATAAACTAATAAATTAATTCTGTGATCGGTGGGAAAAACAGTATAAGTCAAGAATTGGCATTTTAAGGAAGCGTCGACTTATACCTTTTTTCCCTCCAATAATCGTAGCATTTAAAGTTGTACTAAAACTGACAACCTATTTAAAAGCCTTAACTGAATAATGTGATATATACTATTTCAAACACAATGTACAGCACCACTTTCTGAAATATAATTTGACTTAAACTCATTTTCCCAAATTTTCGACTTATACTGTTTTTCCCACCCATCACAGAATTGTTCTGAAATCTTTTCATTTTCTGCTAGAATTTCCGGAAAAACTAAAGATGGGGTGAATTCAGATTTTCCATTTTCTGATTCTAAAAAGTGTACTAAACATATACAGAACATTTCATTAATATCTTTCAGTCTTGAACTTATAATAATAAGAATATTTATTAGCATAAAGCTACATAATATACACACAAACCATATTAGAAAAACAAAAATATATCAAAAACAAAACAATATCAAAATGGAACACAAGCAATGCAAACATGTTTCAATAAACTTGTTACTTCATAAAATTGATGGATTTTCTCGAAAATTGCAAAATTATCTACAAAATCTCGATTATCACCATACTTACAAAAGTTTAAACGAAAATTCAGAATAAACTAATAAATTAGTTGTTCTGAAATTTTTCCATTTTCTGCTAGAATTTCCGGAAAAACTAAAGATGGGGTGAATTCAGATTTTCCATTTTCTGATTCTAAAAAGTGTACTAAACATATACAGTTACATATTTCGTTTACATTTTGCTTAAACTATTTCATTTTTATTGTACACAAATTATGCCCATTATTTTTTGTTTCGTGCAATTATTTTGGCTTCTTTCCATGTGGTTCCTCTTGCTTTCAGTATTTTTCCTATCTCACTGCTGGTTTGGATCTTCCCCTTTTCTTTTTTACTTTGTGTCTTTGCATCCCATATTTGTTTTACCGTCCTTTTGCTTTCCATCCTAGAATTTCCGGAAAAACTAAAGATTGGGTGAATTCAGATTTTCCATTTTCTGATTCTAAAAAGTGTTCTAAACATGTACAGAACATTTTATTAATATCTTTCAGTCTAGAACTTATAAACTTATAATAATAATAAGAATATTTATTAGCACAAAGCTACAAAATATACACACAAAGCATAATAGAAAAATATATCAAACACAAAACAATATCAGAATGGAATTCAAGCATTTCAAATAATAATAATAAAGAATATTTATTAGCAGAAAAGCTACATAATATACAAAAGGTAAATGTATACATGACAACAAACAACACAACAAACATTTTTCAATTAACTTGACACTTCATAAAATTGATGGATTTTCTCGAAACTTGCAAAATTATCTAAAAAATCTCGATTATCACCATACCTTCAAAAGTTTAATCGAAAATTCAGAATAAACTAATAAATTAGTTGTTCTGGATTTTTTTTCCATTTTCTGCTAGAATATCCGGAAAAACTAAAGATGGGGTGAATTCAGATTTTGCATTTTCTGATTCTAAAAAGTGTACTAAACATATACAGAACATTTTATTAATATCTTTCAGTCTAGAACTTATAATAATAATAAGAATATTTATTAGCATAAAGTTACATAATGTACACAAAGCATAATAAAAAAACAAAAATATATCAAAAACAAAACAATATCAAAATGGATATATATATATAAATGATATATATTATCAAATCCTCATTTACCATTTTAATGGTCTAGGGTGTATAATTTACAAATCATTTTTCGTTTACATTTTGCTTAACCTATTTCATTTTTATTGTACCCAAATTTTGCCCATTATTTTTTGTTTCGTGCAATTCTTTTGGCTTCTTTAGATGTGGTTCCTCTTGCTTTCAGTATTTTTCCTATCTCACTGCTGGTTTGGATCTTCCCCTTTTCTTTTTTACTTTGTGTCTTTGCATCCCATATTTGTTTTACCGTCCTTTTGCTTTCCATCCTAGAATTTCCGGAAAAACTAAAGATGGGGTGAATTCAGATTTTCCATTTTCTGATTCTAAAAAGTGTTCTAAACATGTACAGAACATTTTATTAATATCTTTCAGTCTAGAACTTATAAACTTATAATAATAATAAGAATATTTATTAGCACAAAGCTACAAAATATACACACAAAGCATAATAGAAAAATATATCAAACACAAAACAATATCAGAATGGAATTCAAGCATTTCAAATAATAATAATAAAGAATATTTATTAGCAGAAAAGCTACATAATATACAAAAGGTAAATGTATACATTACAACAAACAACACAACAAACATTTTTCAATAATCTTGACACTTCATAAAATTGAGGGATATTCTCGAAAATTACAAAATTATCTACAAAATCTCGATTATCACCATACCTTCAAAAGTTTAAATGAAAATTCAGAATAAACTAATAAATTAATTGTTCTGAAATGTTTCCATTTTCTGCTAGAATTTCTGGAAAAACTAAAGATGGAGTGAATTCAGATTTTCAATTTTTTTATTCTAAAAAGTGTACTAAACATATACAGAACATTTTATTAATATCTTTCAGTCTAGAACTTATAATAATAATAATAAGAATATTTATTAGCATAAAGCTACATAATATACACACAAAGCATAATAGAAAAAAATATATATCAAAAACCAAACAATATCAAAATGGAACACAAGCGTTTCAAATAATAATAATAATAAAGAATATGGAAATGGAACACAAGCAATACAAACATTTTCCAATAAAATTGATACTTCATAAAATTGATGGATTTTGTCGAAACCTGCTAAATTATCTACAAAATCTCGATTATCACCGCACCTTCAAAAGTTTAAACGAAAATTCAGAATAAACTAATAACTTGTTTGTTCTGAAATTGTATAATTTTCTGCTAGAAAGTTGTGCATTGAATAAGTGTGCAGAATTGGATAATAAATTTATAGGTTGAAACATAACAGAAAATGTGGTTTTTGTAAAAACTGGAAAATACACTTTTGCACCCCGATATCCTCCTGCCTCATGTAAAAATGCTCAGTTATGTAGTCATATTTCTGTAATAATCCTTTCCTAGTAATAATTTTATTTTTAAATATATATTTTAAAATTTTATTTTTATAGACCAGAATTCTCCGATGTTTAAATTATATGTATATTTTGAATTTTCAGAATCAGTTGTGAGATGTATTTATCGTATTTAAAATAAATATTTTAAGAGTAATTGATGAGTTCTCCCTTCGGACAACAAGGAGGCATATATGTGTTGGCATCTTCTCTTTCTGGACTCCAATTATTCACCATTACTGTTTTCTACACAATCTACAGTGGATGTAGGATAGATATCTCAGATATTTAAATTATATGTGTATTTTGAATTTTCTGATCTTTCGTAGATCAGTTGTGAGATGTATTTATCGTATTTATCGTATTTATCGTATAAATATTTTAAGAGTAATTGATGAGATCCTCCTTCGAACTACAAGGAGGCGTATATATGTTGGCATCTTCTCTTTCGGGACTCCAATCATTCACCATTACTGTTTTCTACATAATCTACAGTGGGTGTAGGATAGATTTCTCAGTTATTTAAATTATATGTGTATTTTTGAATTTTCTGATCTTTCGTAGATCAGTTGTGAGATGTATTTATTGTATTTAAAATAAATATTTTAAGAGTAATTGATGAGTTCCTCCTTCGGACTACAAGGACTCATATATATGTTGGCATCTTCTCTTTCTGGACTCCAATTATTCACCATTACTGTTTTCTACACAATCTACAGTGGATGTAGGATAGATTTCTCAGATCTTTAAATTATATGTGTATTTTTGAATTTTCTGATCTTTCGTAGATCAGTTGTGAGACGTATTTATCGTATTTAAAATAAATATTTTAAGAGTAATTGATGATTTCCTCCTTCGAACTACAAGGAGGCATATATATGTTGGCATCTTCTCTTTCTGGACTCCAATTATTCACCATTACTGTTTCTACATAATCTAGAGTGGATGTAGGATAGATTTCTCAGATATTTAAATTATATGTGTATTTTTGAATTTTTTGATCTTTCGTAGATCAGTTGTGAGATGTGTTTATCGTATTTAAAATAATATTTTAAGAGGAATTGGTGAGTTCCTCCTTCGAACTACAAGGAGGCATATATATGTTGGCATATATATGTTGAGTAATTAATGATTTTCTCCTTCTTCGAACTACAAGGAGACATACGAGGGCTGTTTGACGGAAGAGTGACTTTTCAAAGGTTGGTAACACTTTCGCTACAGTGATTATGTTGCTAGATCCTGAGGTCTTTCCGAGGTCTACTGTCAAAATTTGGCACCAATCTGACTGATAGATTATGTTTTATACTTATTTGAAGAAAACTGTTTTCGTTGTTGTGTAAATATGGAGAAAAAATAATTTCGAGTGTTGATTAAACATTATTTTCTACGTGAAAAAACAATTAAATAAACCGAGGAAAAGTTACGTAAATATTATCCAGAATCTGCTCCATCCCATGGAATGATTTGTAAGTGGTTTCTGCTTTTAAAAGTGGCCATATGAGCACGGTTGATGCAGATCGTCCGAAACCATCATTTACTGTGACTACTCCAGAAATGGTTAATAAACTCCATGACCTTGTAATTGACGATCGTCGAATAAAAGTTTTTGAGATAGCTAATGAAGTAAACATCTCAACCGAACGGGTATACAATATTTTGCATGAACATTTCAATAAGAAAAAGCTATCCGCGAGATGGTTGCCGCGTTTGCTTAATGGTGATCAAATGCTCGCTCGCATTAAGAATTCAGAAGAATGTTTGGCCGTCTTCAACGTAATTCAAAGGATTTTTTTCATCTATATGTCACAGTAGATGAAACTTGAATACATCATTATACTCCAGAAACAAAAATACAGTCTAAATAATGGATTTCTCCATGCGAACATCTCCCAAGAAGGCAAAAACACTTTTTTCAGCCAATAAGGTCATGGCCACAGTTTTTTGCGATTCAAAAGGTGTAATCTTTATTAATTGTTTACAAAAAGGAAAAACGATAACTGGTCAGTATTATGCTGATACGTTTTGATGCCGAACATGAAAAACAGCGACCTCATTTGATGAAGAAAAAGTGTTGTTCCATCACGATAATGCGCCCTCTTATTCTTCTGCAATTGCTATCACTAAATTAGCTGAATTGCATTGCAAATTACTGCCTTATCCGCCATATTCGCCAGATCTGGCTCCCAGTGATTTCTTCTTATTTCCAAATTTTAAAAAATGGCTGGTGGAAAAAGATTTCAGACAAATGAAGAGGTGATAACCGAGACAAATCCATATTTTGAAGACTTTCCGAAAGATTACTTTTTGGAAGGTTTAAATAAACTGTACACCCGCTGGGCTAAGTGTGTACAGTTGAAAGGGTGTTATGTTGAAAAATAAAATATATTTTTAACAGAAAAATAACGTTTTCATTAAAAAGTCACTCTTCCGTCAAACCGCCCTCGTATATGTGTTGGCATCTTCTTTTTCTGGACTCTAATTATTCACCATTACTGTTTTCTACACTATCTACAGTGGAGTGGATGTAGATAATTATCAATTTTACACGAATCCAGAGTTTTTGTAGACTGTCTATCTAGATTAGAATGTTTACAGCTAACTATATTTTCCAATATTTTTGTGGACGTTTGAATTCATTAGATGAACCAGTCGTTTTTTTTGCAATTTTATGGAAATTTCGCAAAATTGCTGCAAAATATTCTAGTTCGTCTATACTATATAGGAATGTTTAACATAATTGCTTCATTTGTAGGTTGGCTAAGTCTCTTTGTATTTTTGGTTATTTTCAGTGACCACTGAAAACTTTAATTATCTCTAACATAGGTGTTGATTTGTATATTATGTAAAACATATTTGTTGTATAATTTGTAATCACTTTGTGTATGCTTTGTTATGCACGCACATGAAAAAAGGTATTTAATTAAATCAGGTCCAGGTGTTCCATTATGTCATCAGAAAATAGGGTCCGGAGGCAAGTTCATCCCTTTTATGTACGTGTGTGCATGTGTGTGCGTGTGGTCGTGTGTGTGCGTTTGTGTGTGTATATGTGTGTGTGTGCACTGTTAGTCGTTCTGATAGTGTAGCTCCATCTTCCTTCAATAACCCCCCGCATTTTCCAGGATGCTTTCGCTGCATAGAACCATAGCCGAAGCCGTGGAATGCGAGGTATTTCAATTAATCCGCGAATCAAAAGAGACGAGCGTCGCTTTATACTGCCGACCCGTGAGGGTGAGCAGCGGCGAGAGAGAGCGGAGGCAGCTAATATCCAGGACCGATTATCCTCGCCGAACCATTGTGCCGCCCCCGCCGCCCCCACGAGGGGGCCACGACCCTCTCGCTCGCTCTAGGGCCGCCGCGACGCTAATTAGCTAAAATACAGCAGCTAGGTACGGATTTTCCCCATTTATTTTTTGCCCCCGGAGAGAGCCATGGGGCGGGGAGCGCCCGTCGGCCACGGCGACTGACTTTTTATTGCGTTATTAAGTGGCAATTCGTTGCGTAACTCCGCCGGATTTATTTCTTTATTAAAAAATTTCAGCGAGGAAAATGGCCGAAAGGGGAGGACGTTGAAAATGCGATATTTTTCAGGTTTAACCTCCCCCCGAAATAATTATCCCGCTCTTAAGGGACGACAACCCATAAATTGAAATTTTAAAAAAACTACTGAAAAAACATCCTCTGCAGACGAAAATTCGAACCACCAACATAGTTCTACACAAATCTACACAAATATACAAGCAGCAAAGACAGTAAAAGCAATAATAAGGAAGGAAAGAGACAGAAAATGGGAGGATTTCGGAACCAAATTAGAGGAACATTTTAAGCGAAATCAAAAACTATTCTACAGAACACTGAAAAGCTGCAGAAAGGAAAAAGAAACAAACCTAAAGCTACTCAAAAATAAACATGGTGTACTAATGAAAGAGGATAAAGAAATCATGAGCAGATGGAAAGAGCACTTCCAAGAGCTTCTGTCTGGAAAAGAGACAACCAATGAAGGAAATGAAAACGAAGAGGAACAAGAAAATAGTAACGAAACAGAAGAAGAAGAGGGATCTATAACAGAAGAGGAGTTTGAAAACGCAATAAAGAAGTTAAAGAACGGAAAAGCCCCAGGTCACTACAAAATCAAATCTGAATAGCTGAAATACATAGGAAAGGATGGGAAACAACTACTACTACAGTTAACAAATAGAATATGGTAAACAGGAAAAATACCAACAGGCAAAAAGCAGTGATCTTCCATTACATAAAAAAGGAGACATTAGAAATTGCAATAACTTTAGGGGAATATCCCTGCTGTGCACAGCGGCAAAACTGTATGAATCAATACTAGGGAACAAACTAAGAAAGGAAATTGAAAAAACAATGGAAAAGTTACAAAGTGGATTCATGAAAGGACATTCAACACAAGACCATATCTTCACAAATAAAAAGATGACAGAAAAAATATTAAAACAAAACAACAAACTATACATGATATTCGTGGACTTAGAAAAGCCATTTTATAGAGCCCCAAAGTGTGGGAAATACTTGAAGAAAGGAAGATAAAAGAGCATTTAATAAAAGCAATCAAGAGTATGTGTGAAACCACAGAAAACTACGTAAGGACAAATAATTCAACATCTGAGAATTTCACAACCACACAAGGCCTTCGACAAGGTGGCGCTTTAAGCCCTCTGCTCTTTATTATATACCTAGACAACATAATGAAAAAAATTAAGGATAACACCAAGAAGGTAGAAATAGGATACTATAAAATGAAAAGAATAGTGATAGCAGAATGTGCTTTTCCTGATGACTTAGTCATGCTAGCCAAAAGCGAAGAAAACCTGCAACACTATATAAGCATGTGGGAGGAGGAACTGAAAAACACAACATTCTAATTAATATAAACAAAACAAAAGTAATGGTAGTAGCAAAAGAGGAAACAAAAGCAAAAATACTAGTTTCAAAAGTTGAAACCTTCAAATATTTAGGTACAATAATACATAATAAAGGAACCGTGGAAAACGAAATAAATAACAGAATCATGGCCGCAAATAAAACCTACTATGCAATGAGCAAGTACATTCTAAACAATAGAAGAATCTCCAAAAACACGAAAATGACACTCTTCAAGACAATTTATAGACCAACAATCTTATATGGAAGCAAAACCTGGACAACAAATGAAAATAAAATGAACAAAATACAAGCAACCGAAACGAGATACTTAAGAAAAGTTGAAGGAGTCACGAAATTAGACAGAGTAACAAACGAACAGATCAGGGAAAACCTACAAATACAAAGTGTGCAAAAATTAATACAGAAACGACAACTAGGATGGTTCGGGCACCTGATAAGAATGCCAGAAGACAGACGAACAAAAATAGTATGGACATCAAAAGACGAAAAGAAAAAGAAGGAAAGAGGAAGGCCAAGGAAAAGATGGGACAACAACATAGAAGAGATCCTAAGAAGAAACGACCTCGATCAACAAGAAGCAAGGAAAAAGGCTACAAATAGAAAGGAATGCAATAACTTCGTAGACGACATAAATTAGAGGTGGCGTGAATCTCGACACCCGAAAGGGTATAGGAGGTGTAAATTGATTATATACACAGTATGTCCCAAGATTGACAAGAGCGATTTAAAAAAAAATACTTTAAAGTAAAAATGTTATAGGAATTAAAATTTTTGCTTGGTCTGCAACTACCTTTTCAGTAATTGAAACACTGATTTATTTATACAGGGTGCTGGCTAAATAAAACAAAAATAAATCTAATTTTGACACTTTAGAAAAATAACATCATTTAAACAATCCCCCACCATTTTCATCACACAGTGCAAGCCTGGTGTGGAACTGTTTTGCATTTCTTCAATAGTTATTGATGCAAATGCCTCTCGTAGGCGATTTTTTTTAAATTTTCAATATTATTTTCTGCATTTGGGTGATTGTTTGAATGCTTATATTTTTCTATAATATTGTTAGATGTAATTTTAAATTCTTTTTGCAAATAGTAAATAAATAAGTGTCAAAATAAGATTATAAAATTTTGATTTTGCCAACACCCTGTATAAAAAATCAAAGTTTCAATAACTGAGCTGGTAGTTTCAGACCAAGCAGGAATTGTAATTCCTATAACATTTTTACTTAAAAGTAAAAATTAAGAAGCATTTCCTTTTGTAAACTCAATCTGGGGACATACTGTATATTATTTTTACGGAAAGGTGTTTTCATTCTTTTAATGTAGCTCTAATATCACATTCGTTTACAAAACATATATGTAGAGGGGGATACTTTTTGATATTTTCCCGTGCGAGACTTGAGCCCACAACAATCGATTCAATCAAAGCAAAGTGAAGCATCTAACTACCTCCTTCAACTTCAAAGATTTGAAACGACTGTTTTGTCAATTTTATGCTGAGATACGTTATCTCGATTTAACGTATAAAGTAATAAGCTACAATAGTCTGAGATCGATCTATCAACCGTATCAGTATACAATGTATAAGAACAAAATTTAACATTTATGAAAATTGAGCACTAATGAAAGCGAAAGTAACTTAGTATGAAGATGTAACGAGCAGAAAAAAAATCGCAAAATCAAGTCAGATGAAACCAAAGCAGGATACGTAGAATTGATTGTTAGAGAAAATTTTAGAATCAATCAAGAGTACTAAATTTTTTTAAAAATACAACGTCCAAGAAGCACTTTAACATTGTGTGCTCAGCTTCAGTAGGTACCCTTAGAATATTTTACTTTTTCGGAAAATTTCTAGTTGATATAAAACTTTTAAAGTCATATATACTTTATTTATTATAGTATTTATTATATATTATTTATATTTGAATAAATAACGCACTTTGAACTTTGTTGATATCAGAATTTATTAATTACAAAAGTAGCTACAGTTTCGAACATATATACTTAATTCCATTGTAGCTCCATCATTATCAGAAATGAAATTATTTCAGAACTGGTACAAAACATAATTTTAAATACAATGTGATTTAATGCTGCCAATTATACTGCGAGCAAATATAATAATGAGGCTAAATATTCAAATACATAGTGTTTCAATCACTTGCAAATCCAATCATTGTACAAAATACCATACAAAATATATCATAGACCAGATAAAAACTTGTGCATTTTGTTGTCTAACGCACTTAGACTTAACGCTCTAATTAAAATCAGTATGATAAGTACTTCATCAAGCCCATTCTTAACTAGAAATTGTGATTATGTATTATTATTACAATTTATACTACTAGTCTAAAATTCGAACTTTGTAGCAGAGGTATAAATACGTATTGATGTAAATTCAGAAATATACTTGTTATATAATTACATTAAGTATTTCTATCCTTACTTACTACTTGTATATTATTATACGTTCAACTACCTGCTGTATAAATTAAAATTAAAATTAAATTCAATGCACCACAACGTACTATGTTTAAAAAAAAGATACGTTTACTTCGTGATGTCAACTTTGTAAATATCACTTAGCTATTTATTTTGACTACTTAGCTAGATATTATTAAATAGTTACTTACTATTAACATATACTATATAACTTATAGTATTTTAGTTATATATTTATACAGTTCAACAAGTTATAAAAATGAGTTTTGGGGCAACACAATCTGTATTTATCTGTATTAATCTGTAATTATCAATTAAAATAACCACACCAGACAAACAATCAGTATTTAAATCACAATTCTTACTATTTTTAACAATTTACCTCTGTGGATTTAAATATTATTTACAATTAATAATAATTACTTAGGCAACCAAATGTTCAAATGGCAAACCAAGCTGAGTGCAAGTATTTACGCAATAACGTTACTTGAAAATAACGTAAACATTTAAACACACAGTCAAAATTTAATAATACTTATTTTTTTTAATTTTAATACTGCGACAATTTAGAAGTGGTTTAATATATGTTGTGTATGTTTGGTTGCGTGTACTTCTACTGTAATTTGGAAAATTATAATTTATTTGAAAGGACATACGAAGGCAAGTTAACTCCAAGAAGATTCATTATTTATTAGAGTGCATATAATTTAGACCCTAAATAAGTAACACTCTCGATAAATTTTCTTCTTTACCGTCCATTCAGGCAATGTATTATGTGTCAAAGTTGACATTCCAACACAATAAACAATAATGACAGTTATTCTAACAGTATTTACTTATTTAACAATGCACTGATTATGTATTTATAGCTTACTGGAAACATTCCTAATGATTTTACACGATTCGTAGAGAAGATGGACATTTTCGGGTTCCTCTTCCTGTGCTGTTGCTCCATCCTGATCGGTATCATTTTAACTCTCGTCATCCAGTATTACGTGCTGGTGAGGTACTTCGACAGGGGCCCCGTCGTTGATGTCCCCAAGAAGATAGACAATGAGGCTTACAGCCTGCCGGAGGTACGGTGATGTTGGACGGCCGCAAAACTGGGTCGGCGCTTAAATCTTTCTTGCAAACATATGGCCTCACACACCATTCACATTCACAGGCTCTGAAGAAGAAACTGGATGGTGATGAAGGCAATGAGAACGAGGGGTGTAGCCTGCCCGTCAGCCTCATGCTCCAGTTCCTTTTCCACGAGCTCAGGCACTCGGATGGCATCAAGAGGTGGCTTTATAAGAAGCTTACATTGGAGTTTGACGAGTTATTGACGAAGACAACCATCGGGAAGTTCTTTGAGGCAGTCACGGTGTGTTAAATATTAGATTTCCTCAGTACAGTTCGTGTGTAGTACAGAAAACTGAGTTTTCTTTAAGTTTCATGTTGAATTTTCCCGCAAAGTTCACACATGTTCAGGTAACCAACTATTCATGTCTCAAATTTGCATTTAAAATCGAGGTCTTGCATTTGAACATCCTAATAATACGCTTGAGAATGGTTTTATTGCTATTGATGGATGAATTGTTCAAAGTGTCACCAAACTATAATTATTCTGGTATTACGGTGATTATAAGAAGTGAATGCACTATCTGACCAAATAAATTATAGGGCTAACAACTATTAAATTTTGGTATAACATTTAGTTTTAAACTAAAGTTAACTGTATTTTTTATGTATTATTTTCTTTTCTTACTGCCATTTTCTGATTGTTAAAATTCTAGATTAGAGATATGCACTTGGGGACACAATTTCCTGATATTAAAGACATCAAAATGGACAACATTAAGCTGGACAAAACGGAAGGCCACATAGACACTTTAAACTTGTCAATTAAATTAGATTATACGGGTAACTTTTTATTATCCATTGATGCCAGGATGAAGTTTGGAAAGACAGCTTATTTGTCTATAAAAGGTAACGATTCTTTAAGGAGCGTTATAAGTTTACTATATGTTGGTTGTAGTGAAACGCATTTCTGGAGTGGCACGGCTACAGTTTACGAGGATTCCGTACACACATTGGTCATTTAGTTTTTATACCGAACCTCTTATCGAACTTGCCGTGGAGTCACATTTCCAAGGCAGGCAGTTGCAATCAAATATTACGAACTTGATAGTTAATCAAATTAAAAAGGCAATCAAGAGGAAACATACTTTGCCTAATTACAAAATTAGGTAAATAACAATTTTAATTTGTGTAGATCATTATCAATGTGATGATTGTATACCTGTGTAAAGAAAAATAATTGACACATTTAGGGGCTGGTTTTTTTAATCCCCAATTAACTTTCATGAAAACTGCAGTATATGTTAGAATAACTGGTGAACTTAATCTCTGATTTATATTAACTGGAGATTGAGAACTCTGAGTTTTTTTAAATCGAGTTAGTAATACTTTTTTAATTTTTGTATATTTAGGTATAAGCCGTTCTTTGTTAAAACTGATCCTGGGCAGTTGGATTCTGAAGAAACTGAAATCATACCACAAGGACAATTAGAAGTGTCCTGCTCTGAAGTTTCAAGAATTGCTGTTTCTCCGGAGATTTCCAATGTATATTGTACTTTTACTGTAGGTACGATCTCAAATTTATAATCTGAAATATCTCAAATATTTCAAAACAAAACATCAAATTAATTTGTCATTCATGTTCGCTTCAATTAAATGGTTGTTATATTTAACCAGGAGCTGAAGCTGAAACACAATGCAAGAGAACGGAGATCGTGTCGTAATTTTGCGACTGTGGCAGTGAATGTGTTAATTAGAATTTGAATTATTTGTTGTCCTAGAATTCTATTCATTTTAGAAAAACTAAAACTAACTAATATCGTGTAAAGAATGATTTGTTTTTATTGTTTGTAACTGTTATAGATACTATGCCGTTTATCTGTGTATACCAAAAAGATAATTCGTTGTGGATGATTTTGGAGCTGACGATGGTTAAAGTCCGGCAGCAGCAGCTGGGCGTCATATTCAAGCAAGAGCTGAACTTGGTGGTGATTGACACGGTCACTCCACAAACTGCGGCTGCCTTGGCCGGCCTGAAGTCCGGCGATGTCGTCCTCGCCATAGAAAACAAGAACATCACCAACGTCTCGCAGATCGGCAAGATCATAAAATCGATTTCGTCCTTGAACATAAGCATCAAAGTCGAGCGCAACACCACAAACTACATTATAAGAACTAAAACCTATGATAAGACTGAAGAAAAAACCCCAACGATTAGCCTGAATGATGACGAGGGATCGCTGGAGCCAGACAGCTTCGTTGTGTTGGAGAAGCCCGAAGAGACCTTGGAGAAGAAACCGAAGGCCGCAGAGAGACCAAGGAGCGACAAGGTCCCGAAACTCATATACGCTAGTAACGAGAACATGTCGAAGTTTGCTCAAACCATAGGTAATTTCACGTTACGCAAGCGGAAAACGTCCGCCGAGAGACCATCGACTGACAGCAGCAACAAGAGCACTCCTAATCCCAGCTGCCCGAGCACCCCACAGCATGTATTTAAACAGCACTCTATTAATCTCCCGATTAACTTAATTTTAAATAAGAAGCACTCGTTATCTGAGGTCCCTGAGATAATACAGACTGATCCGGAGAACCAAGAAACTGAACTGCTGAATTTGGTTGACGTGCATAAGGGGAGAGAAGTCTCCCTTAACAATGTAATGACGTTTAATGATGAGTACATTTTCAGTCTTAAAGATTGTTGTAAATATTTAAATGTAAATATTTGGGGGTCTAATGGGGGAGCTGATATTTTACTCGGATACGCCAACATTCCACTCACCGAAATATTAAGTGCTTGTTGCAATTCAATGCTTGGACATTACATTCGCAGCTACTCTTTTCTTCCTCCTAATAATATCTCGCCAAATAGGTAAGCAAATTAAAACTCTTTGAGATACTCGCATAAATTAATTGATGTGTTTGCAGCCAAAGTCACCCGTTAATGTCACACTCTGGATTCGAACATGTTTTCTGTTACGGTGACATTTTACTGTCATTCGTATGGAATCATGACGATACTGTCGAAATCAAGCGGAAGAACTCAATTTCCACATGTGACTTGGACATAAAACCAATTGAGAAGCAATCGACTAATCAACATGATTTCGTGCGTACACAGTTTAATCGCACAATTCACTGCGATTTCTGCTCTAAAAAGGTAACAAAGACAATCAATGATGGATTCTGAAATAGTTCAACTTAAATAAATTTGTAACAATTGCTTAGCTAAGTCCAATCAAGATCAGTATAGAGGTGGCACTGGTAATGATACACCTATAACCAACTGGAAAGAGAACAAATTAAGCGGTTAATGTATTTTCGATGCAGAATTTTA
Source organism: Othius punctulatus (assembly GCA_951805005.1). Taxonomy (NCBI): domain Eukaryota; kingdom Metazoa; phylum Arthropoda; class Insecta; order Coleoptera; family Staphylinidae; genus Othius; species Othius punctulatus. The sequence continues at coordinate 13,205,357 of OX638145.1, forward strand.
TTCACAAAATGACTATTATTATTTTTTCATAATTCTGTGTTGTTGTATTTATAGATATGGTTGAAAGATGCCGTCAAATGTACAGAATGTGGCCTTTGCTGCCACAAGAAATGCATTGCGAAATGCCAGTTAAGCTCGGACTGTGTGCCGATCGACAAGACAAGCTTAAAATCGGAAGGCGGCGAGATCTGCCAGCGGGACATTGCGATGACTGAAATTGACGATAACTCTCAAGAGGACGAACCGCAGGAGGGGAGCTCAATGAAACGTGTAAATAGTGTTAACAACCTAACCATACCAGGTAATCAGACACGAAAACTCACGAGCACCTCACCTACATGCCATCTTTTTTAGGAGCACATGTACAGGCCTCACAATCCCGCAGCTTACCACCATCACCTCAGCGTACCCCCAGCCGCAAGCAGTCCCTGGTGATGACGAACCCGTTCTCTCTTTGTCCCGCAGCCTTGGAAGAGCTGAGCACTCCCGATGTGACGTCCGAGATGATAAACCGTCTGCTGGATCAGGTGATGCTGTTCGCCTCAGACGAGAACCTGATGGAGACCGCCAGGGAGAGTGGGAGACAGTTGTACGCGAGTATGGTACAGGATGAGAAAATTGACAAGATCAATAAGATGGTCAGTTCATGAGACTATTTTGTGTTTATTCCATATAATTATATGTTGGTTTCAGATGGCCGAGTTGAAGTCGATGTTTGATGTTGTAACTAATGAGCATGCCGATTTATGTAAGCAGATTAATAACGAGGATGTGGAGGTTGAGAAGGTGAAGTTGGCTTTCCTCTTGGGGCAAGCGGATGCTAAAATACATGGTCTTTCTGTCTTGATGTTGCATTTCTGTTCAGGTCTTCAACAAATTTAAACAGCTCAGTGTATGTACTTGATCTTCAATGCTATTGTTTATTGGCGCATTTTGTGTTCAATGCGCTTTACGCGTGTCATTGGTTTTATTAATACTTTTGCACTTTGGATGAGTGAGAAATGTGTTGTTCACTCGATAGGGAATAGGGAGTAGTTCATTTTTGTACAAGTTAGTTGTGGGAGGAAACTGTAAGCCTACTTTTGCCTAAGTGTGATATTTTAATTAGTGTAATATCAATTGTTTCTAATATAGTTTGTACGCACCAAAAGTATTTGAGAGCACGGATAAGTGTTGCAGTATTAGCGCTATCAGACTAGTCATGTTGCACTTTAAACATACCCAGAGGTGAAGTTATGTACCTGAACGGATACTATCGATCATGTCATATCAAAATCTTTATAAAACTATATGTACACACTTTAACTAGAGCCACTATTTTGATTACTTTTTCTGAAACTCCGGAAAACACCTTACCTCTGGGTGCGTGCTTGTATGTAAGTAGAACTTCTATATTTTATGTACACATTTATTTATATTGTTGTAATTTTTAGAACTTTTATAGGGGGAATTTTCATTCTTAGTTTTAACCCAAATATTGTTAATATTGGGATTTTATAGTGTCGACTACATTGTGATATAATAAAAAAAATAAGTTGGATACAGGAACATGAGGGTCTTGTTTTGATATAGGGGTGCTTTTGTTGAACTAATACTTTATTTTATTATAATTAAATATAAATTTATTTAAGTGATAGCCTCAGTTGTTGGCTATATGAATATAAATTTAAAATAATAATTACACTTATAGTATATACTGTAATAAATAAAAATTTCAAATTATGACAGGTGGTTGTGGAAGACCCAAACTGCGGCAACATATTCACTACTAATGTTTATGAAAATTACGTGATTAAGTACCTGTAAATGTCATGAAATAAATGCAGCTGCAGAAATTACGATGACTATTAACAGAAATATATTCTACAGGATATTATGTAAAATAACACAGTGTAATTGCCTTTTATGCATTTATAAAAACATTTAATTTTTGTTTGGATGGATTCAATGTGTTGTATTTAACTGAATAATCTCTGCAAGCAATAAAGCCTTCCCAAATATCATTACAATTCAGGCAATAAATAAACATTGGTGTAATTCAAAAGCGTAACAAGTCAATTTTAAACTATTTCGTGAAAAGTTCCAAAGGGTTAACCTTATGGAATTCTCGTGAAAAAAATGGATTTGAAAATTTCCTATGGCAATCGGTAGAGAGAAAATATGTAAGACTTTTCCCAAAACAGTTCGATGCAATTCTTTCTACTGTATGTGTGGGAGTGAAATTAATGTTCAATTTTTAATGTTTTATAATTTTTGAGAACCTCTTGTCTTATCATATATCTATCAATAATCTTTTTCTCAAAACTGATAAGAAAATTAGTAGTAGGCAACTTAAATAACCCCTCTATGTTAATTGAGTTGCCAATCTGGAATAAAACAGGATAAATTGTATATTGGGATGCCTATAGGAAAGTGATTTTTAATTTTGCTTTAAAATGAAAACTAAGGTGTTTGAAGAACTAAAATTAGCATGATTAGTAATAAAACAGGTTGCGATTTCACGTTCTATGTTTGTTTTTGTCGTTCGTTGCTGTTTAATTCATACGTATAAAGTTCACCACTTTCTGCGCTGGCGTCGCCTCGACAGACACTGATTTTCAAACTGTAGGCAACCCAATATGCATATATTTTTTTCAAGTACAAATATAAATTGCGTTTTAAAGCACTTCAACATGAATTTCTTCATGAAATGAACGATTGTACTTGAAAACCTTTAATGAACGCAGTATTTTACAATTTCACACATAAATTATACTGGCAAACTTTGTATCCTTTCGCCAGATAACAAACAACTAAACATTATAAAATTGGGTATATGAAAATAACTGAGTATCCCACAACGTTGCGGTTTGCAGTTTTGCATTCAGCATTCACTGCTCTATCGTGCTGAGTACTCAGTTTAAATCCAAATTTCCAAACTATTTCGTGAAAAGTTCCAAGGGGTAAAACCTTACAGAATTCTCGTGAAAAAAATGGATATGAAAATTCATTATGACAATGGGTCGAGGATAAATATGCAAGACTTTTCCCAAAAGAGTTCGATGAAATTCCTACTAGTTTATGCGTGGGAGTGAAGTTAATGTTCAACTTTTAATTTCTTTTATAATTTTTATCTCAGTACCTAAGCATCGTACAGCACTGCGGTTTGCAGATTTGGATTCAGCATTCGCTGCTCTATCGAGCTGTGGACTCAGTTTAAATCGAAAATTTCCAATTATTTCGTGAAAAGTTCCAAGGAATTACTTATGGAATCTTCGTGAAAAAAATGGATTTGAAAATTGCATATGGCAATGGGTAGAGGGGAAATATGTAAGACTTTTCCCAAAACAGTTCGATGAAATTCCTACTAGTTTATGCGTGGGAGTGAAGTTAATGTTCAACTTTTAATTTCTTTTATAATTTTTATCTCAGTACCTAAGCATCGTACATCACTGCGGTTTGCAGATTTGGATTCAGTATTCGCTGCTCTATCGAACTGTGCACTCAGTTTAAATCGAAAATTTCCAATTATTTCGTGAAAAGTTCCAAAAACCTTATGGAATCTTCGTGAAAAAAATGGATTTGAAAATTGCCTATTGCATTCGGTAGAGGGGAAATATGTAAGACTTTTCCCAAAACAGTTCGATGAAATTCTTACTAGTTTATGCGTGGGAGTGAAGTTAATGTTCAACTTTTAATTTATTTTATAATTTTTATCTCAGTACCTAAGCATCGTACAACACTGCGGTTTGCAGATATGGAATCAGCATGCACCAGTCTATCGTTTACAACATAAAAGTTGACTGATTTTTTGTTAGTTTCTGTATAAGTTTTCATACGGTTTTTATTTTTTTTCTTGGTACCAAAGGACCTCACAGCATTGCGGTTTGCATTTTTGGATTCAGCATACAATTATATATCGTACTGCCCAGTCACTGAGCCCACTCAGTGTAAATAGAAATTTTCCAATTATATTTTGAAATTTTCGGATCTCGTACCAGGAACACAGAAGTTGCGAGAGATCGTTTATTGGTTTTTAATTTTTATCTCAGTAACTAAGCATCGTACAGCACTGCGGTTTGCAGATTTGGATTCAGCATTCGCTGCTCTATCGAGCTGTGGACTCAGTTTAAATCGAAAATTTCCAATTATTTCGTGAAAAGTTCCAAGGAGTTAACCTTATGGAATCTTCGTGAAAAAAATGGATTTGAAAATTGCATATGGCAATGGGTAGAGGGGAAATATGTAAGACTTTTCCCAAAACAGTTCGATGAAATTCCTACTAGTTTATGCGTGGGAGTGAAGTTAATGTTCAACTTTTAATTTCTTTTATAATTTTTATCTCTGAACCTAAGCATTGTACAACACTGCGGTTTGCAGATTTCGATTCAGCATGCACCAGTCTATCGTTTACAACATAAAAGGTGACTGATTTTTTGTTAGTTTGTGTATAAGTTTTCATACTGTTTTTATTTTTTTTCTTGGTAACACCGGACCTCACAGCATTGCGGTTTGCGTATTTGGATTCAGCACACAATTCTCTATCGTACTGCCCAGTCACTGAGCCCACTCAGTGTAAATAGAAAATTTCCAATTATATTTTGAAATTTTCGGATCTAGTACCAGGAACACAGAAGTTGCGAGAGATCGTTTATTGGTTTTTAATTTTTATCTCAGTAACTAAGCATCGTACAGCACTGCGGTTTGCAGATTTGGATTCAGCATTCGCTGCTCTATCGAGCTGTGGACTCAGTTTAAATCGAAAATTTCCAATTATTTCGTGAAAAGTTCCAATCCTTATGGAATCTTCGTGAAAAAAATGGATTTGAAAATTGCATATGGCAATGGGTAGAGGGGAAATATGTAAGACTTTTCCCAAAACAGTTCGATGAAATTCCTACTAGTTTATGCGTGGGAGTGAAGTTAATGTTCAACTTTTAATTTCTTTTTATAATTTTTATCTCAGTACCTAAGCATCGTACATCACTGCGGTTTGCAGATTTGGATTCAGTATTCGCTGCTCTATCGAACTGTGCACTCAGTTTAAATCGAAAATTTCCAATTAGTTCGTGAAAAGTTCCAAGGGGTTAACCTTATGGAATCTTCGTGAAAAAAATGGATTTGAAAATTGCCTATTGCATTCGGTAGAGGGGAAATATGTAAGATTTTTCCCAAAACAGTTCGATGAAATTCCTACTAGTTTATGCGTGGGAGTGAAGTTAATGTTCAACTTTTAATTTCTTTTATAATTTTTATCTCAGTACCTAAGCATTTTACCACACTGCGGTTTGCAGATTTGGATTCAAGAGGTGCCTTTTACTTATTAATGCGCGAACATCTACGGACAGCTTTTGCTAGCAACACTTAACGTGTAATTGAAATGAATGTAACGAATTAAAAAACTCAGCCTTAACAAATTTGACTGCTATTTGTTTTGGTGCACACTCATTAACAATTAGCGCGGTAAGTATACATTGCTTGTATCGCGCTTAAATTTGAAATTGCTGTTACGCTAACAATCATAGAAACTTTACCGGCACGGCAATTTAGCAGTTCTATATTCAGGTGCTAGATGGCGCAAACTTTAGTTTCATGCTTTGCCGCCAGATGACGCTACGCGTAGTTCTATAGTCGGCAGCTAGATGGCGCCACTCGTAGTTCCCCCAGTCAGTCGCTAGATGGCGCCACCTGTAGTTCCATAATTAGTCGCTAGATGGCGCACCTAGTTTCAAATTATTAAACACTTATTTTAATTTAATCTCCGATTTAAATCAGCCCAGAAATAAATATAAATAAGTTTATTTGTATGTCCAGATAACTAGCCTTTATTTACACTCAAATAAATTCAAAATTCAACACGTAGTAAGGTGTGTGATGGGCCGAGGCCAAGGCAAATGAAAACTGAAAAGCTGTGAAATGCTTAGTTACTCAGGTCATTCGTGACCAAAGATAATCGATTTCGTTACTAATGCGGTTTAAGGGACTCATTTAAGATTCATGTACAAATACAGACAGATTTGACGATTTCCTATGGCAATAGGTAGAGGGGAAATATGTAAGACTTTTCCCAAAACAGTTCGATGAAATTCCTACTAGTTTATGCGTGGGAGTGAAGTTAATGTTCAACTTTTAATTTCTTTTATAATTTTAATCTGAGTACCTAAGCATCGTACAGCACTGCGGTTTGCAGATTTGGATTCAGCATGCACCAGTCTATCGTTTACAACATAAAAGTTGACTGATTTTTTGTTAGTTTGTGTATAAGTTTTCATACTGTTTTTATTTTTTTTCTTGGTAACACCGGACCTCACAGCATTGCGGTTTGCATGTTTGGATTCAGCACACAATTCTCTATCGTACTGCCCAGTCACTGAGCCCACTCAGTGTAAATAGTAAATTTCCAATTATATTTTGAAATTTTCGGAACTCGTACCAGGAACACAGAAGTTGCGAGAGATCGTTTATTGGTTTTTAATTTTTATCTCAGTAACTAAGCATCGTACAGCACTGCGGTTTGCAGATTTGGATTCAGCATTCGCTGCTCTATCGAGCTGTGCACTCAGTTTAATTCGAAAATTTCCAATTATTTCGTGAAAAGTTCCAAGGGGTTAACCTTATGGAATCTTCGTGAAAAAAATGGATTTGAAAATTGCATATGGCAATAGGTAGAGGGGAAATATGTAAGACTTTTCCCAAAACAGTTCGATGAAATTCCTACTAGTTTATGCGTGGGAGTGATGTTAATGTTCAACTTTTAATTTCTTTTATTATTTTTATCTCAGTACCTAAGCATCGTACAGCACTGCGGTTTGCAGATTTGGATTCAGCATGCACCAGTCTATCGTTTCCAACATATAAGTTGACTGATTTTTTGTTAGTTTCTGTATAAGTTCTCATACGGTTTTTATTTTTTTTCTTGGTAACAAAGGACCTCACAGCATTGCGGTTTGCATTTTTGGATTCAGCATACAATTCTATATCGTACTGCCTAGTCACTGAGCCCACTCAGTGTAAATAGAAATTTTCCAATTATATTTTGAAATTTTCGGAACTCGTACCAGGAACACAGAAGTTGCGAGAGATCGTTTATTGGTTTTTAATTTTTATCTCAGTAACTAAGCATCGTACAGCACTGCGGTTTGCAGATTTGGATTCAGCATACGCTGCTCTATCGAGCTGTGCACTCAGTTTAATTCGAAAATTTCCAATTATTTCGTGAAAAGTTCCAAGGGGTTAACCTTATGGAATCTTCGTGAAAAAAATGGATTTGAAAATTGCATATGGCAATGGGTAGAGGGGAAATATGTAAGACTTTTCCCAAAACAGTTCGATGAAATTCCTACTAGTTTATGCGTGGGAGTGATGTTAATGTTCAACTTTTAATTTATTTTATAATTTTTATCTCAGTACCTAAGCATCGTACATCACTGCGGTTTGCAGATTTGGATTCAGTATTCGCTGCTCTATCGAACTGTGCACTCAGTTTAAATCGAAAATTTCCAATTAGTTCGTGAAAAGTTCCAAGGGGTTAACCTTATGGAATCTTCGTGAAAAAAATGGATTTGAAAATTGCCTATTGCATTCGGTAGAGGGGAAATATGTAAGATTTTTCCCAAAACAGTTCGATGAAATTCCTACTAGTTTATGCGTGGGAGTGAAGTTAATGTTCAACTTTTAATTTCTTTTATAATTTTTATCTCTGAACCTAAGCATCGTACAACACTGCGGTTTGCAGATTTGGATTCAGCATGCACCAGTCTATCGTTTACAACATAAAAGTTGACTGATTTTTTGTTAGTTTGTGTATAAGTTTTCATACTGTTTTTATTTTTTTTCTTGGTAACACCGGACCTCACAGCATTGCGGTTTGCATGTTTGGATTCAGCACACAATTCTCTATCGTACTGCCCAGTCACTGAGCCCACTCAGTGTAAATAGTAAATTTCCAATTATATTTTGAAATTTTCGGATCTAGTACCAGGAACACAGAAGTTGCGAGAGATCGTTTATTGGTTTTTAATTTTTATCTCAGTAACTAAGCATCGCACAGCACTGCGGTTTGCAGATTTGGATTCAGCATTCGCTGCTCTATCGAGCTGTGCACTCAGTTTAAATCGAAAATTTCCAATTATTTCGTGAAAAGTTCCAAGGGGTTAACCTTATGGAATCTTCGTGAAAAAAATGGATTTGAAAATTGCATATGGCAATGGGTAGAGGGGAAATATGTAAGACTTTTCCCAAAACAGTTCGATGAAATTCCTACTAGTTTATGCGTGGGAGTGATGTTAATGTTCAACTTTTAATTTATTTTATAATTTTTATCTCAGTAACTAAGCATCGTACAGCACTGCGGTTTGCAGATTTGGATTCAGCATTCGCTGCTCTATCGAGCTGTGCACTCAGTTTAATTCGAAAATTTCCAATTATTTCGTGAAAAGTTCCAAGGGGTTAACCTTATGGAATCTTCGTAAAAAAAATGGATTTGAAAATTGCCTATTGCATTCGGTAGAGGGGAAATATGTAAGACTTTTCCCTAAACAGTTCGATGAAATTCCTACTAGTTTATGCGTGGGAGTGAAGTTAATGTTCAACTTTTAATTTCTTTTATAATTTTTATCTCACTACCTAAGCATCGTACATCACTGCGGTTTGCAGATTTGGATTCAGTATTCGCTGCTCTATCGAACTGTGCACTCAGTTTAAATCGAAAATTTCCAATTAGTTCGTGAAAAGTTCCAAGGGGTTAACCTTATGGAATCTTCGTGAAAAAAATGGATTTGAAAATTGCCTATTGCATTCGGTAGAGGGGAAATATGTAAGATTTTTCCCAAAACAGTTCGATGAAATTCCTACTAGTTTATGCGTGGGAGTGAAGTTAATGTTCAACTTTTAATTTCTTTTATAATTTTTATCTCTGAACCTAAGCATCGTACAACACTGCGGTTTGCAGATTTGGATTCAGCATGCACCAGTCTATCGTTTACAACATAAAAGTTGACTGATTTTTTGTTAGTTTGTGTATAAGTTTTCATACTGTTTTTATTTTTTTTCTTGGTAACACCGGACCTCACAGCATTGCGGTTTGCATGTTTGGATTCAGCACACAATTCTCTATCGTACTGCCCAGTCACTGAGCCCACTCAGTGTAAATAGTAAATTTCCAATTATATTTTGAAATTTTCGGAACTCGTACCAGGAACACAGAAGTTGCGAGAGATCGTTTATTGGTTTTTAATTTTTATCTCAGTAACTAAGCATCGTACAGCACTGCGGTTTGCAGATTTGGATTCAGCATTCGCTGCTCTATCGAGCTGTGGACTCAGTTTAAATCGAAAATTTCCAATTATTTCGTGAAAAGTTCCAATCCTTATGGAATCTTCGTGAAAAAAATGGATTTGAAAATTGCATATGGCAATGGGTAGAGGGGAAATATGTAAGACTTTTCCCAAAACAGTTCGATGAAATTCCTACTAGTTTATGCGTGGGAGTGAAGTTAATGTTCAACTTTTAATTTCTTTTTATAATTTTTATCTCAGTACCTAAGCATCGTACATCACTGCGGTTTGCAGATTTGGATTCAGTATTCGCTGCTCTATCGAACTGTGCACTCAGTTTAAATCGAAAATTTCCAATTAGTTCGTGAAAAGTTCCAAGGGGTTAACCTTATGGAATCTTCGTGAAAAAAATGGATTTGAAAATTGCCTATTGCATTCGGTAGAGGGGAAATATGTAAGATTTTTCCCAAAACAGTTCGATGAAATTCCTACTAGTTTATGCGTGGGAGTGAAGTTAATGTTCAACTTTTAATTTCTTTTATAATTTTTATCTCAGTACCTAAGCATTTTACCACACTGCGGTTTGCAGATTTGGATTCAAGAGGTGCCTTTTACTTATTAATGCGCGAACATCTACGGACAGCTTTTGCTAGCAACACTTAACGTGTAATTGAAATGAATGTAACGAATTAAAAAACTCAGCCTTAACAAATTTGACTGCTATTTGTTTTGGTGCACACTCATTAACAATTAGCGCGGTAAGTATACATTGCTTGTATCGCGCTTAAATTTGAAATTGCTGTTACGCTAACAATCATAGAAACTTTACCGGCACGGCAATTTAGCAGTTCTATATTCAGGTGCTAGATGGCGCAAACTTTAGTTTCATGCTTTGCCGCCAGATGACGCTACGCGTAGTTCTATAGTCGGCAGCTAGATGGCGCCACTCGTAGTTCCCCCAGTCAGTCGCTAGATGGCGCCACCTGTAGTTCCATAATTAGTCGCTAGATGGCGCACCTAGTTTCAAATTATTAAACACTTATTTTAATTTAATCTCCGATTTAAATCAGCCCAGAAATAAATATAAATAAGTTTATTTGTATGTCCAGATAACTAGCCTTTATTTACACTCAAATAAATTCAAAATTCAACACGTAGTAAGGTGTGTGATGGGCCGAGGCCAAGGCAAATGAAAACTGAAAAGCTGTGAAATGCTTAGTTACTCAGGTCATTCGTGACCAAAGATAATCGATTTCGTTACTAATGCGGTTTAAGGGACTCATTTAAGATTCATGTACAAATACAGACAGATTTGACGATTTCCTATGGCAATAGGTAGAGGGGAAATATGTAAGACTTTTCCCAAAACAGTTCGATGAAATTCCTACTAGTTTATGCGTGGGAGTGAAGTTAATGTTCAACTTTTAATTTCTTTTATAATTTTTATCTGAGTACCTAAGCATCGTACAGCACTGCGGTTTGCAGATTTGGATTCAGCATGCACCAGTCTATCGTTTACAACATAAAAGTTGACTGATTTTTTGTTAGTTTGTGTATAAGTTTTCATACTGTTTTTATTTTTTTTCTTGGTAACACCGGACCTCACAGCATTGCGGTTTGCATGTTTGGATTCAGCACACAATTCTCTATCGTACTGCCCAGTCACTGAGCCCACTCAGTGTAAATAGTAAATTTCCAATTATATTTTGAAATTTTCGGAACTCGTACCAGGAACACAGAAGTTGCGAGAGATCGTTTATTGGTTTTTAATTTTTATCTCAGTAACTAAGCATCGTACAGCACTGCGGTTTGCAGATTTGGATTCAGCATACGCTGCTCTATCGAGCTGTGCACTCAGTTTAATTCGAAAATTTCCAATTATTTCGTGAAAAGTTCCAAGGGGTTAACCTTATGGAATCTTCGTGAAAAAAATGGATTTGAAAATTGCATATGGCAATAGGTAGAGGGGAAATATGTAAGACTTTTCCCAAAACAGTTCGATGAAATTCCTACTAGTTTATGCGTGGGAGTGATGTTAATGTTCAACTTTTAATTTCTTTTATTATTTTTATCTCAGTACCTAAGCATCGTACAGCACTGCGGTTTGCAGATTTGGATTCAGCATGCACCAGTCTATCGTTTCCAACATATAAGTTGACTGATTTTTTGTTAGTTTCTGTATAAGTTCTCATACGGTTTTTATTTTTTTTCTTGGTAACAAAGGACCTCACAGCATTGCGGTTTGCATTTTTGGATTCAGCATACAATTCTATATCGTACTGCCTAGTCACTGAGCCCACTCAGTGTAAATAGAAATTTTCCAATTATATTTTGAAATTTTCGGAACTCGTACCAGGAACACAGAAGTTGCGAGAGATCGTTTATTGGTTTTTAATTTTTATCTCAGTAACTAAGCATCGTACAGCACTGCGGTTTGCAGATTTGGATTCAGCATACGCTGCTCTATCGAGCTGTGCACTCAGTTTAATTCGAAAATTTCCAATTATTTCGTGAAAAGTTCCAAGGGGTTAACCTTATGGAATCTTCGTGAAAAAAATGGATTTGAAAATTGCATATGGCAATGGGTAGAGGGGAAATATGTAAGACTTTTCCCAAAACAGTTCGATGAAATTCCTACTAGTTTATGCGTGGGAGTGATGTTAATGTTCAACTTTTAATTTATTTTATAATTTTTATCTCAGTACCTAAGCATCGTACATCACTGCGGTTTGCAGATTTGGATTCAGTATTCGCTGCTCTATCGAACTGTGCACTCAGTTTAAATCGAAAATTTCCAATTAGTTCGTGAAAAGTTCCAAGGGGTTAACCTTATGGAATCTTCGTGAAAAAAATGGATTTGAAAATTGCCTATTGCATTCGGTAGAGGGGAAATATGTAAGATTTTTCCCAAAACAGTTCGATGAAATTCCTACTAGTTTATGCGTGGGAGTGAAGTTAATGTTCAACTTTTAATTTCTTTTATAATTTTTATCTCTGAACCTAAGCATCGTACAACACTGCGGTTTGCAGATTTGGATTCAGCATGCACCAGTCTATCGTTTACAACATAAAAGTTGACTGATTTTTTGTTAGTTTGTGTATAAGTTTTCATACTGTTTTTATTTTTTTTCTTGGTAACACCGGACCTCACAGCATTGCGGTTTGCATGTTTGGATTCAGCACACAATTCTCTATCGTACTGCCCAGTCACTGAGCCCACTCAGTGTAAATAGTAAATTTCCAATTATATTTTGAAATTTTCGGATCTAGTACCAGGAACACAGAAGTTGCGAGAGATCGTTTATTGGTTTTTAATTTTTATCTCAGTAACTAAGCATCGCACAGCACTGCGGTTTGCAGATTTGGATTCAGCATTCGCTGCTCTATCGAGCTGTGCACTCAGTTTAAATCGAAAATTTCCAATTATTTCGTGAAAAGTTCCAAGGGGTTAACCTTATGGAATCTTCGTGAAAAAAATGGATTTGAAAATTGCATATGGCAATGGGTAGAGGGGAAATATGTAAGACTTTTCCCAAAACAGTTCGATGAAATTCCTACTAGTTTATGCGTGGGAGTGATGTTAATGTTCAACTTTTAATTTATTTTATAATTTTTATCTCAGTAACTAAGCATCGTACAGCACTGCGGTTTGCAGATTTGGATTCAGCATTCGCTGCTCTATCGAGCTGTGCACTCAGTTTAATTCGAAAATTTCCAATTATTTCGTGAAAAGTTCCAAGGGGTTAACCTTATGGAATCTTCGTAAAAAAAATGGATTTGAAAATTGCCTATTGCATTCGGTAGAGGGGAAATATGTAAGACTTTTCCCTAAACAGTTCGATGAAATTCCTACTAGTTTATGCGTGGGAGTGAAGTTAATGTTCAACTTTTAATTTCTTTTATAATTTTTATCTCACTACCTAAGCATCGTACATCACTGCGGTTTGCAGATTTGGATTCAGTATTCGCTGCTCTATCGAACTGTGCACTCAGTTTAAATCGAAAATTTCCAATTAGTTCGTGAAAAGTTCCAAGGGGTTAACCTTATGGAATCTTCGTGAAAAAAATGGATTTGAAAATTGCATATGGCAATGGGTAGAGGGGAAATATGTAAGACTTTTCCCAAAACAGTTCGATGAAATTCCTACTAGTTTATGCGTGGGAGTGAAGTTAATGTTCAACTTTTAATTTCTTTTATAATTTTTATCTCAGTACCCAAGCATCGTACATCACTGCGGTTTGCAGATTTGGATTCAATATTCGCTGCTCTATCGAGCTGTGCACTCAGTTTAATTCGAAAATTTCCAATTATTTCGTGATAAGTTCCAAGGGGTTAACCTTATGGAATCCTCGTGAAAAAAATGGATTTGAAAATTGCCTATTGCATTCGGTAGAGGGGAAATATGTAAGACTTTTCCCAAAACAGTTCGATGAAATTCCTACTAGTTTATGCGTGGGAGTGAAGTTAATGTTCAACTTTTAATTTCTTTTATAATTTTTATCTCAGTACCTAAGCATCGTACTACACTGCGGTTTGCAGATTTAAATTCAGCATGCACCAGTCTATCGTTTACAACATAAAAGTTGACTGATATTTTGTTAGTTTGTGTATAAGTTTTCATACTGTTTTTATTTTTTTTCTTGGTTACAACGGACCTCACAGCATTGCGGTTTGCATGTTTGGATTCAGCATACAATTCTCTATCGTACTGCCCGGTCACTGAGCCCACTCAGTGTAAATAGAAAATTACCAATTATATTTTGAAATTTTCGGATCTCGTACCAGGAACACAGAAGTTGCGAGAGATCGTTTATTGGTTCTTAATTTTTATCTCAGTAACTAAGCATCGCACAGCACTGCGGTTTGCAGATTTGGATTCAGCATTCGCTGCTCTATCGAGCTGTGCACTCAGTTTAAATCGAAAGTTTTCAATTATTTCGTGAAAAGTTCCAAGGGGTTGTTAACCTTATGGAATCTTCGTGAAAAAAATGGATTTGAAAATTGCCTATGGCAATGGGCAGAGGGGAAATATGTAAGACTTTTCCCAAAACAGTTCGATGAAATTCCTACTAGTTTATGCGTGGGAGTGAAGTTAATGATCAACTTTTAATTTCTTTTATAATTTTTATCTCAGTAAATAAGCATCGTACAATTCTGCAGTTTGCAGATTTGGATTCAGCATTCGTTTGTTTTTGAACTATGTATATAACAATTGTATAATAAATAACCATTATTGAATGGTATGATGATTAACCATTATTGTTGTTTTTCTAGTTTTTACATATTCACTCAGTGAGAAGTTACTTTTACTTAATAAGATTCCTTTAAATTGTATTACTTTACATGCAAATTGCCAATGCAATTTATTCGACATTAAAATCGTTTTACATAAAATTAAGTTTCAATTCAAGAATAAACAGTACTATGTTATTTCAGTTTTCAATCTAGTCGAGGATTATTACCAGAATTCTGATATTGAATTCTATTTTGAATCCTCTAATAAACAATAGTAAGGCAAGTATAATCGTAAAATGGTCTTCAACTATAAGTACTACACAGAAAATATCATTGTTTTTTCTAAAACAAATGTATTCTTATCAAACTTTTAATATCATGTAAAAATGTTAAAGATTTTTAGTTGCTTCTAAGCGCATCACCAGTTGGGGAGTTACTGCCATATATAATGTATGCATTTATTTGTGTTATGATATACTACTATGTGAATATATGAAATGAAAATGAAGCTGCAATTGTGACGAGTGTGTAACTTAATCAACACAGCTACGTAAATGTTGGATCATAGCTAAATAACATAGTTCTGCGTATTATAATTTCGCTGGGCATATATGCACAGCTGTCGGAGTTAAAATGTTGGCACTTTCCAAAAGTTATTAGAGATGCCTACTGGAAACTGTTTCAATCATTTTCAGAGGTTTAATTTTTGGCCCAGTTTTGATTCCATGTGTTTAATATTTCATTGTTGTGAGTAAGTGACAGAGGGAATGATATAATGCGTGTATTAAAATGTTGAAATTGGTGATAAAATAAATGTGTGCGTGTTGTATTATTATAATTTATTTACGATTTTCATTAAAAAATGGGCTTTAAAGCGATGATAATATTATTAACACTAATGCAAAGTCTAACTGATATAGATAAATACATAAATATTTAATAACATAATTACGAAAAAGATGTATAAATTTATTTATACACACTTTAACCAACTTCAAAAATGTTGCTGTCAAGTCTTAATAACTAGAGATAAATTATGCTCCTAATTATATATAACAAGATAATACTTCATTTTTTATTAACAGATTTTTACGCAGCATCATTCTTGAAATGTGGATGGGTCAGCATGTATCAACAGATATTTCTAGATTTAAAATATATGTACAGATGCTGAATTTATAAAATTTGGACTTTGAACTCGTATTGTAATAAAAGAGACGAGCTACAACTAGGGAACACAGCATCTCGGAAATGTCTGCGAATACAGATGGCCGCATGCCTTCTCTGCAAAGCCACACAGACACGAGACAACATGCACACGGTTAATAGACGCACACACTCTCATTTCTAAGCTACGGTAGAGTAAGATGAATACAAGACCCGCATTTTGTTCAATTGGCAGAGATAGTAATTATACAATAATATTATATTTATTGTGATGGATTTTTTTTGTTGGAAGCCTTCAACCACGGTTGAACGTAAGGGCTCCAGTTTACGAGACAATACGCGCTTTCTGTCATTTGGTGATAACCATGTGAATAGAATACTCTAACTAGCTTAAACAGAAATGTCCGTCTTCTATATGCACAATGCTGACTGCAAGAACGATGGCGAGCTTACTTAGACTTAAGAACAATCCTTCCTTATAATATTTATATGTATATGTATATATATTAAATATATGCATATAGAATATCATATTAATAACTTCCGAACGTATATCATAGATAAATATTGGGGTGATGGCATTTAAATATGTACATTAATTAGGTACAACATTTTAAAATGTAATAATATAAATATAATATAATTACACAACAGTCATATGTGCATATGGAACACTATCATTTAGCTACCTTATGATATAGTATGTACAGCCAAGGTAGTCGGTATTAACATTGAAATGGTTTATATAAAAATGTATGTTAATTAGTTTATTATTTAAAGTAAGACCGAAATACACGCTAGATTGTGAATGTCGGAAACGTGAGTGCTTTACTTAAACTAAATGGTTCTCTCTGCGTAGACTTCGGTTTAGAGTTATAAGGCATCTCTTTGTTAATAAACTATACAACACTGCTTACCGGCCGTCATCCATTTCACTACATTTATATATGTTTTAATATGTTTTTCTTCAAGTTTATAGTAATTAATGCAATTTGGTTTTGTTAACACCACAACACCGGATGAGGACCTGGCAAGCAGGGTCAGTAACAACACTTAACTTAAAGTTAAATAGGTCTAGAATAGTTCAATATAAACAAAATGATATTTATACACATGTAATCATTTAAACCGAAAGTAAATAACGGGTCACTAGGTGTGAGATCCTGCTCCACGACTAGACTGCCGTTGCCGTGCTCATATCACAGAAATAACCATAGTACCAACTAATTGTATTAATCATATACCACACAAACGATACAGATAAGAAATTCAACAATCAAGTAAATCATGCTAGTTTTTTTTATATTGATGTAACAAGTATGGTTCGTAAATTTAGTGATTTTTAAAGCACTTTAGGGAAGAATTATAATTATTTATCAGATTAAAACGGTTGGTAAAAATGACATCCATGTAAATTTGAAACCTATTAATCAATTTACATTTATGTACACAGGTATACGAACTGCATCATTTCACCAGATAACTTAATGGCAATAAATTCATAAATTTTTGGTATTGGCAGTAGTTTACAAAATTTGTTTAATGTTCGGGTAGGCTATGTGGCGGCTCTCGACCGATTTTCGAATATAATATATTGTTTTATATACAGTATATTATACGATTAGCAGAGTATGTTACCGCACTAAGAATCAGTTCACATCAAGCACAAATAAACACAGTATTCAATTCCTTAAAGGCCTTATGCGAGTAAGTCATCACTGTGGTACTCAATTAACTGAGTGTTCCCCTAGTGTTAGCACCAGTCGTCATCGTCAGAGTCCGAATGACGTGACCGTGTCGGTTTTGGCTTGTAGCCGTTGGGGACGGGACTGGGGAGCATACGTCCTCCGCGGCCCAGCGCTACAGCCTGCTCGAAGCTGAGTGGGGCCTGAGGAGCGTCCCTCGGAGGTGCGACCATCTCCTGCAGGGGTTCCCTCTCCCGCACCAGGTTCACGTTGTGTGGTATGCTGTGGGGAGTTGTATGCGCTGAATGTGACTGTATCTGCAAACATACAATCTTTCAATCATATCCAATATTCACTAGAAATATGAAATTTGTAGCAATTTATTTAAATTTATTCATTACTTGAAGAGTATAACTAATTCAAACTCTATTTCATTTCACCAAAATCTTCAGAACATTTTAAAGGAATTGTACAGTCGATTTGTTAAATAAATATTTAATCTAGTCATATAAAACTATAGATGATCAACGACTCACTTGCAAGAAGCGATACTTACATGTGTTGGTGATGCGTTGAGCTTAGGGAAATTAATTGGACCGGGACGTAGCTGTAAAGTGGAGGGTTTACACGGGGTCGGGGGTAGCCGTCTGCCCTGCCCCCGTCTTCCGCCCAGCATGGGGTGGCTGTGCTGCACACTTCCCTGGTGAGCGGCCGAGTGATGCATCGGTAACCCTACTACAGCACATGCTAAAATCAAACACAATTTATTCACATTTAACGGATATAATACAACATAGTACCGATTGTGGGAGGACCGTGTTGATGAGGCACAGGATGTGTAGGACTAGGGGATCTAGATCTCTGACAAAGACTTGTAGTACCGTATGCGGCACCTCGGCGTGACGATCTATGCGGTCCGCGCCTCGAACTGTAGTGTCCCCCGTTCGTCGGCGACGGGGATCTGGCTGGGCTCGTTGATGCAGACCATGACCCTAAGAAGTCTCCTGATGATAACGATCACGTCAATACTCACCCGCCAAAAACCCCATCACTAAGCGGACTACGACCTACCTCTAACGAACCGGTGCCTCTGGGATGACCGGTGATGCTCGTGTTTCACTATTTCTACTACATTTGATACAGTGTCCGAGAAGCCTATGTCGTGGTGGAGATGATGGGGATACCTCCTCCTCGGCGACGGGCTCCTCTGCAACGACGGTGAGTTTCCTCGCCTACAAATTTTACAAGCAACACATAACAAAACTCTTACAATAAAATTGCAATGGATTTTTATCAAGTTTATATTGCTGTATAGATAATGCATCGAAAATATTTTCTTTCAACATAATTTTTTAAATGTAAAATATTTCAATAAATCTTATCATTTAAAAACCATTATTGCATGACATGTATTTCATGAATACACTGTTTTGTTACAAATGTTTGGTATCGATTGAAGTACCTTAAACTAGGAGATCTACGATGTGTATTAGGATATGCGGCTGGATGAAGATGTTGGTCAGCTAAACTATCACAGGATGGTCTCTGGGAGCCTAATACATCTTGCAGTTCCATAACCTGTTGTGGATATTTGAATTGTAACGTTAAAGCCGAGACAAATTAAAACTGATTATTTGAGAATAATGAATATATCTAATAAAAGAATAAACTTATATGCATTTAGCAATCCCATTCATACCATGTCCCGTAATATAAGAGAAGAAACATGCAAATATCATGCAAAAAAGGTGCTGTAAATTAAACACAATCACAGTGACTCTAAAGTACCTACCACAAACCTCTCACAAAACAAATGTACTATGAAATACCTCAAAAAGCATCCTAAAAAGCTCGTTACTTAATATTCGAGGTGACGGCTGGCCACACTTAATTCGCAGAATGACTGTAGACATTTACATGCAACCCTTCATCTAAAGTCTAATCAAATCAAACTGGACCACCTTAAAACATCCTATAAGTGATTACTAAGTATACCTTCTATTCCTGATTCTATTAAATTATAAATCTATGGTATTTAAACATCTTATACGTCGATCTGTAAAGATTATACATCCAACAATTATCTCGATTTTATTTTGATTCAGTAACCTAGACCTAAATGTCTGCCCTAACACATCAATATATCACCTAGACGTCTTTTCACCTTTTTGTTCCTGCAACAATAGAAATAACAATAATTAGTCAATCAATAATTTAAACAGTTTAACAGTTTAAGAAAAGGTAAACCAAAATGCCAATCGAAATCACATTTGGTTTTATTAAATTTTTCTCAAATTGTTATGAAATCTCCAATTTTTAGTGGAATATTTAATTCGACCCCAAACATTGTCGATCACTCTGTATAAGTTATTGTTATATTTTCGACTGTTATACTCTTCCGGTTGTCGAGAAAAATTTTAGTTTACAGATTTGGGTTTGGTTTGGTTTGGCTCTGTGTTTATTATATTTATTATAATGCAGAATATCAGTGGCAAATCAAATTGTTCAAGCGGAATGAAAAATGCAAGATATTTTTGTGTCTTATGGTCTATAATGATGATATTAAGTGCTTAATTACCTCTGTGATCTCCTTTTAGTGCTGCGGCGGGCAAGTGATACCAGGGACTTATCCTCAGCATGGACATCAATGGGCTCTTGTCCGCCCATGAGCGGAGCGCCCTCAAGATTAATGGAGCCCGTGCGACTACCCAAGTGTCCGGCCATATCCAATAAGCAGTCAAAAAACGTCGCCTTCTGCCATCCAATACAACTTTAGCTTATATACTATGACTAATATACTAAATATATACCTCAATATACCTATGTTGCAACGTTTTAATGTATTTCATATATGTATAAACGTAACAGCTAAGTTACTTGCACACTAATGTACTAATGTACGCATATAATAAATCTACCTTGTAAAGTTTTAAAGAAATGTGCCCAAATAGTTACCCATAGAAGTCTGTACAGATCATACTCTAAGTAAAGTAGCACAAAGATAATTAGGACATACGTATGCACAAGATCAATTAGTCATGCAAAAAGTCAAACCGGAATAGGTTAAAAAGTTGTATGTTACATGTAGCAGTGAGTTTCGGTTCATACATGGCTGAGGTGGTATTTACAAGTTTCGTATGAGCGTCACTGCTACGGAAAGCAAGGACCATATGAAACAGCTTTCATATGGTCATTGTCGGGTAAGTATGTACAAATGGAAAGACGTAATCAACACCATGCAAAGAATTGCTACGGAATAAGACAGGAAGACAGAGAGACAGAGACAAATATGTAAACACACATAAAAAATGTATACGTAATGACGGTGCAAGAACAGACACAGTAAGATACAGAACGATCTAAAGTAGTTCTAGGTGTCTACTACAGGACTGTACTATGAATGAGAATTCGTACCGCATCGGCTAGATGCATCATCTAAGTAAACTAATGTAAGAAAATTTAATAGGGATAATTAATATACTACCGCGTGATTGGCTGAGGGGCTATTTCCAAAACCCTGAAATAGATATACAATAGTTATAGGGCACTAATTTGTGAGCTAGTCTCTGTGACATTCGTGCGGTCCTTGCAAGGGATTTACTGTTTCTAAGGATCTTTCTCATTGGTAACACGGCACTGACCGGAGAGAACATTAACCGCACGCTCTACGTACACGGAAACTGCACATGTGTACAAGGGGGCCATCAACTAATACATCTGATTTCGACTACAGCACGGAGTAACACTCAACACCCACTATACATTATGTAGGGTCACAGCTAAACTATCCGTTTCTTTAAAACCTTGCCTTATTTACAAAAAACCAATTATTTACATTGACCAGTTGAACCAATTTCAATTAATCAACTTAATTTATAATCAGGTATTATTTAAAGCTTGCGGCTGCGTCGCTTCTGCTCTGTACTCACTTGGTTTCCTCCCGACGCTTCGATTTGACCAAACTTAGTTGTCCTCCAGCTCTCCAGTATCAGCAGGCTGGTGTAAATTTTGCCTACAGACATTTTGCCGTTGTTCAAGTGGTCTGTGGGAGGAACAAGCAAGTCCACTAGGTTGTTCTTCGCCTGCAATGGCCATATGTTCTTGATCGTCTCTTTCAGTTCGAAATCAGCTTGGTCCATTTCATCCGCTACAAAACATCAGATATTAACAACAATGATGAAAATGATTGATATGTTTTGTATAATGATTCAATGGTTTTAAAACCCAAACATTCTAACAGAACACAACCAAAACAGAAATATTTTGTCCCGTGGACATTTTGAATGTTTTCAATCCACATCAGTACAGAACCATATACATCATAAATTTTGATTGTGTGAATTGGGGAGCCATTGAAAGGTATTGCATATCTTAATTTGTTTGGGATGGACTATAGTTTGTAAATAATGTAAAACATACCTGGTCTCATTTTAATGGCTAAATTCTCACGGATAAGTGCGAACAACGTGGTGGTAAAATTAACTTTCCCATCATTATCGACTGGCATATTCATCCTAATTAATTTCTTATAGGCTAATCTATTCGGACACTTGTTACCGAATCCTAACGGCGGATCCATGTTTTTCAGCATATCGTACATTTCTTGATATAATATTTTTCCACTAAAACCAGAAACATTATACACATACACTTGACAATGTCTACAACGTACGTTGCGTTTGGATCATATTCTGCCCATATTCTAACGAACTCATCTAAATGATGGGCACCCAAAATAGACGAGTCTCGGGTTAAATAGTCAAAGTTGTCCATAATGACAGCAACGAATAAATTCAACATCTGCAAGGAGAGTGGGTTAAAAGGGTGCATGGACCTTGCATTTGCATCGCTTACAAGAAACGAGCAGAAGAAAATGAAGGACACGAAGTATCCATATGCTAAATTGGAACCACAGCTGTTCACGTCCTTTTTCGCATCCTCATCACATGGCTGTCCTTTTATACACGATAGCATAATGTTTGGCCAAGATTCACCAGTGGCACATCTGGAATAATAATATTTAAAAAAAAATCTGATGTGGGTAACATATACATTTCTACGCAGTCATTGTTAATAATAATTGTCTACTTTTTGATTTTTGATTTAATGTTGTTGTGAATCTAAGAAATGTCATTAGAAATCAAGAAACTTTAAGGCCATATTTTAGTTAAAAATATAAATATTTATAAAATAATTACCTAAACAATAACATAAGACCCTGGATAAAATTACGGAAGTTATTGTGCCTGTTTATCGATTCGGCAGGATTTTCTGCTATGTTTCCGAACACCTGAAAAATAAATTGGTTTAAATAAAAAGTGTGAAGAGGCTGGTCTAAGCTACGTACTTGCATCCCAATGATGGCGTAAATGAAGAACAGCATTGCGATCAGAAGACAGACATATGGAAGAGCCTTGAAACTTTGGACGAAAGTCCACAACAATATACGAATAGTGTAGCCCTGCCTAAGCAGTTTTATCAGCCTGGCGGCACGAAACAGCCTTAGGAAGCCGACATTGATGAAGTTCTCCTAAAAATGGACACACATTAAGAGATGTGTTGAGCGGGTACCGATGTCTTGGCACATTTATATCACCAAATAAAATCATTAATCCACGTATGACTAACTACAATTAGTCTATAATAGAGAGTTCTACCGTACGAAAGGATTTAATAGTAAAGTGTTTTAATCAGCTACAATGTATTCATTTCTATGTAAATATATATTCCTGATCACTATTGCTAATGTAAACTAAGTACAAGTAATACAGAAAGACAACACGTACATATTCAATTCAATTTACTTACCAGAAATAATAAATTTCAGGTCAGAATTACTTTTAAATCGCAACCCTTTAGTTATCTTTTAGATGTATAATAACACACGTAAATAAATAATATCATTAGTTCTATATTTATTGTACTACCCAAGATAAGTTCAAAAACCATTTTTTTTTAATTATGCCTACACACAAACGTAAAGCTAGGTTTATAAAGTCACTCCTTACATAAATAGTATTTACACTATTGGTAATCGTTAAGCACAAAGTTATATAAGACAAGTAATAGTTTTACTAGGGGCTATTCTAAACTAAACTAGCTTAAGGTTATAAGCAATACTTTAGTTCATAGATGTGATTGCAATCCATGGATTGCAGCCACAAGAGGAAGATAATGGAGGAGTACTCATGTATTTCTTACTACCTTAACTGACCTCTAGTTGATTTTATTTAGTTTATTTTTAAGTTTACATGCTCTACACATTTTTACGCAAGAACGTGTGTAGTTTTAGACGTACCCTCTCTTTGGAAACTTTCGCTGCTCTTTCCTTAAATTTAAATAAAAGCAATTATTTTGTTTTCTCAGTTTCAAATAGCCGATTTGTTTTTGTACTGCCAATCAAGTTTCACCAAATTGCTTTTTTATAGTGTGCTAAATTTATTTACCGCAACACAAATTAATTTTCTCCCCAAATTTATCTCTTTATTACTTATTTAAATGCACAACTACGTTATTTGTGTTGTGGTAGACAAGTTTTAATGTATTTAACGTGTTTATACTTACACCAAATTCAACCACCATGGCATCAACGATACTGCCAATGACAGTTATGAAGTCGAAAGTGTTCCACGGATCCTTGAAGAAGTTCTGTGGGAACAAAAGACGTTTAATTTCTGCGGATATGCTGTGGCTAAGTAATTGAAGTGAGTCGTTTTGTAGAATTTACTTGAATTAATTTCAGTTTCTAAACATCGAATGTAAATTTAGCTCAACTAATCTATTAATGGATTTAACTCGATTGCTCAATAATAAAATATCTCAACTGATATGTTAAATAAATAAAATGGATTTTATGGATTTGTATGGGATTATCACATGCAGACGTTAAACTGTAATCTACTAAGCAGTAGTAACTGAATTTCTGGTCGCAAAGGAAATAGTTACTAGGCCTAATAAATGTCTACTTCTATTGAAAACTACTCGAATTAAATTAACGTCATACACAACAGATTATAGGGTGCAAACTAGTAATGGGCTACGCTTTAATGACATAGTGATGGTGCTAATTCATTGTGGTTAATAAAACAAATTGTTAATCGTCTATGGTTAAAAAAGCATGATCAATTGAAATAAATCACTCGTTAAAATTAGTATTATATTATATGAATTTGTGTTATTTAATGTTACCTTTATTCCGAATGCGATGAGCTTGAGTATGGTTTCACAAAGGAAGAGGAAAGTAAACAGAATATTCATTGCCGCCAAGGTGTCGGAGAGCACGGGTGGAGAATCGTGGTACTACAACAACTTACATATGTAGCTACTGCACTACAAGCAATCTGCCTACCTGAACAATAGTAACACATTTTGGAAAAGTCGGCAGTATCAATATACCTCATTTCCAATCAACAAAGGCTATTAATGTGAAGCAATTAACAGCCATCCACGAAACAATGGTGTTATATAATTACTTTGCATGGGCTGCTGCATGAAAGTAGTTACATAAGTATAGCTCCGATTCATTAACAGTTATTCTATTGGTCTAGGATGA
Source organism: Othius punctulatus (assembly GCA_951805005.1). Classification (NCBI taxonomy): domain Eukaryota; kingdom Metazoa; phylum Arthropoda; class Insecta; order Coleoptera; family Staphylinidae; genus Othius; species Othius punctulatus. The sequence continues at coordinate 13,230,251 of OX638145.1, forward strand.
GAGCGGGTAAAAGGTACATTATTAAGCGGTGTTAACATGAAAGTGGATATATAACAACAATGTTTTATGGAAGAGTCTATAATATACAATGGGTAATAATCGATGTTCGTACATCAACTAATTCTGAGGTACCATGTAACGTTTTGTCATCTCTTGGTGGTAAGTAAGTAGGTGCAGGATTAGAAACGTTACAAATATGTGTTTTGATTGGTGTTAAGAGTGTCTTGTAATGCAGAAAGTCATGCGTCTGCCACTACTACCTGAGCCATGCAACACGCCAGAAGCACAGTGATGAATAACGGAGCAAGGACGATCTGAAGGATGTTCAAAGGTAAAGTAAGAAAATCAAAAATGAAATCATACAGATATGTACTTGAGTAAAATCGAAAAGAAAATGTGTCCCCTAACCTCAGGTCCAAGACCTTTTTCCTTATTCAATGAAAAATGATTAGAGAGCATTTGTCGAAAACGTTTAATGTTTGTAAATACAGGCAAGATGCTACAATGTCTTACCCGAACGCCGAAGGCAAGAATCTTGAGGATGCACTCCACCGTGAACATGCTCGTAAACCCCCAGTTGAGGTACTTAAGTGTATTGGTGTAGATTTCGGTTTGCCCATCATGCTGTTAACACACACAATGTGGCCAATCTCGTAATTTACGCTACACATGTCATCACTCTCGGTATCAAGTGAAATTAGGATTTATCAGCACATCTCAACGCCTCAAAATCCTAATTTGCAAAGTTTGCTCAAATTCGCTCTGAATTTGAGTAAACTCGAGAAAGTCATATTACTAAATTTATACTAAGAAAACATCAGTTAGATGAAGGATCAGACGATTTAGACTAGGGATCTACTAGGTCAGGAAGAGTGTGCACTGCAGCCACAATAGCTTCGCAGATCTGCAGTTGTTTAGAGAAGACCTAAGAGACACCGTCGGATGGTGCAATCACCATCCGTCTCTTTAGATATCCCAACACTTACACATAGAGACATGCTTTTACAATTAATACACTTTCCGATAACAAATATGAATATAGATATGTACGTGATACTCAATCAACTCAAATAGCTATGTACGCACTCGTAACACGATTTATCATATACTCCAACACAAACTACGCCAGATTCATCGGGAGACTCAAAAGTTACAACGGACACATGCTCAATTTTGGTTTCGGACGTCACCATGTCACACATGGTGACGCTGCAGTGCAATTGCGAAGCACATCAATTGAAATTTCAAATCGACAAGGACAGATGATCTATCGACTATTTTCGGTAGGGACTACAATACATAAAACCCAATAACAGTATTCCTTATTTTACCTTCAATACAGGTATTTCCAAAAACTGACGTTCAGAGTTTTAAATTTTTCCAAATCACAAGTATCTAACGATTACATGACGGTTAATTACCAGCATTGCTGCTTGAAAATATAATATTTATTTCTTTTTGCCAACTGATGTTACAACGATATTTAGTTAAAATCCATTTGACAAAATTCACAATACACATAACATTTTTAACTGCACCTTTAACATAAACTTGTAAGTTTAAATTAAATAAAACTTGAGGGGTAATTTGATTTTTTTTGTATATTTAATGAACTAATGAAGTGGACTGCTTTTGAATTTTTTTGAATATTCAATGTACGTTGAATGGATTTTCAGAAAACTTTTAAATTTTGCATTTTAAAATATTGAAATTAAAAAAAAAAAGGATATTATACACTATAATATAATTGTACCGTTATTGGGCTTTATCAGGCCAAATTTCGTGAAGGCATTCTGGTATAGTAATCGGTAGTAAGTATACGTACATTTGGATTATTATAGATAAGTGATATCAATATCAATAAACATATAAATGATTAATGTCACAATAGCTTTGAGGACGAGTGGGAGACACTTAAGATGAGTAAAATGACAAGATGCTTCTCTGCAGACTGAATGATTCAACAAGTGCATTTTGCATTTGGCATTCAGTAGTGGTGTAAACTGAACATTTATAGGTTACGCTTGGCATCGAAACGGAACCGCGAGATCCCGTTTGGATGGCAAGCGTCCAATCTGTAGGTGTGTGTGCCGTCCATATTGTGCTACCGGTGTACCGTAGAGGCTGCCGACTTTTTAATCATTAACATATTTATCCCATATGAGCGGGCAACATAAACTGAACGTACCTTCATCATAAGCAATAACGTATTGAACACGATCAGCATCATAATGAAATACTCGAAGGGCGTCGACACCACCACCCGCCATATCTTATACTTGACGCTGTTCCTCTTATTTGGCATGTACCTCTCCAGCGGGCGCGCCTGTATCGTGAAATCTATGCACGATTTCTGGAATTCAATTTGTGTGCGTTAAATGGGTGTGCAAGCGTGCCGGCAGGCTGTGAGTGCGCACCTGGTTTTTGTCGATCTCACCGCTCTGCAGCTCGGCCTCGCCCTGCTCTTGAAATGTGATGATAATCAAGGCAACGAAAATATTTACAAAGAAAAATGGAAACACTATGAAATACACGATGTAGAAAATGGACATTTCTATGCGAAAATTTTGGATAGGGCCTTGATCCTCGTACGTGGCAGCCATTGAATTTTGAAGAACTCTGCAAATAAGATCGGCAATTAATCGTGGTTTTATCGGAGCCATAAGGCTACGTACTGAGGCCAGCCTTCACCCGTTTGCACGGCAAACAAAGTTAACATCGCCATGGCCACGTCGTCGTAGTGAAAACTCTGGAGTTTCCACTCTCTGTCCTCTATATGTGGCACATCTGCGTCTTCCTCATAAACAAAGTACTGTCCCCTACACAAATAAAATAAATTAATAACAAATTAACCAAAATCAAAGAAAGTATGATACATATAAAACAAAGTTAATTTAAATATCCTTTCATGATTAAATAAGTCATAATATTCAAATAATAACATAGTATTAAAACATGGATGCCCTCAGTAAGCCTCAATAAGTAATGTCCGCAATTATAAGAGATCAATTAATTTCTTTTCGAATAGGCTCTGAACAAAATGGATCTCAGTTGACATATATAACAATATTTATGTGACATCCAAATTGTATCCGTAGTCACTTGCAAACGGAAATATCGCCGGCTTAAAAGTGAAATACACTAAGTCAATTTTTGGCTGTTTTTGGTTAAGTTTTATTTTGATGGTTTACTAAATTGTAACAAATCTCAGGCTCAGTACGGGTATAGTAAAGGGTCCTGTAGCTGAACTTCCACATTAAATGACTGAGTACGAAAGGTAACAGCACAATATAAAACTTTAATTGCACTTTCTCACATTTTATAGTTTTTGACTTAAGTAATTTCACTTGCAAGCCGACGATATATTTGTTCTCTAGATTTGAGAGCGCCATGTCTCCTCCAGAAAGTTTTAGAATTATTGTTACTTACTGACAGGTAGGTTCTGTAAATTTACTAGCATCACTGCAGTGAAAAAATTTTCCGTTAAATAACTGAACGGCAATCACAGCGAATATAAACTGGAATAATATGTACACTATGAGAATGTTTATCACATTTTTTAAGGAGTTCACTAAACAGTCAAACACTGCTTTTAATTTGGGCACTCGTTTAATTGTTTTTAAAGGTCTCAGCACACGAAGCACTCTGAGGGATTTGATTGTCGATAGGTTGTGACTGGCTTCCGCATCCCTGCAGCAGAAACAATGATCAGTTAGTCCTACAATGCAGTGGCCGCTACGGCGTCACTTACAGCAAATCAAATCCCATTGATACAAGTGCACAAATAACGACGAGGGCATCCATCAGGTTCCAGAATTCCCGAAGGTAAGAACCCGGATGCAGGATAATTCCCAGGTCGATTATTTTAAGAAACATTTCGGCTGCAAATACTCCGGTAAATGCATAATCAAAATAATTCAGAAACGTGTTCAACCAGGCATCCTCGTTGACCGGATTCTCGCACGCTAACGCTATCGAACTGAGACAAATTACTATCATGATAAAAAAATCAAAGTACTTCAAATTAACAACCCAATGTGCCCCCTTTCTAACTCTGAAAACAGACAAGTTATTAAGTTATTAGTTACCAACGGCTGCACACATTCATTTGAAAGCCGACTTACGGATTGGTGGGTGAAAGTATAAACATGCTAGAATATGGCAGCATAGGTTTCGGTCCGATTATTTCCTCTTCCTCTTCCGGTGGTTTCTCATCTTTCTTTTTCCTACCTCGCACTGGAGTTGCTCCTGCTATTCCGCCTTCTCCTTAAAAACACACAATAACCTTGATAACATTTTGATAACAGATTGTAAAATGTCGGATAATTTATTAAAAAGTTATGGAAATGTATAACATAGAATTTGTGTCGATTAAAAAACTGCTTGGGACTTTTTATTAATCTTGCGGAAGTAAAATTAAGTGTTATCACATTATTCACCATGTGATAGGTTTCAAAAAGTATATTTTAGGTGTATAAAACAATTTTTTTTCTCCAACCACTCAATTATTTAGGAAAAAAATATGATATTGTTTAAAAATAAACATGTGGATCAATTACTACAATCTTAGGTTAAATTATTCTTGGTGATTTAGTTGATAAGTTGGTTTGGATTATGACTAGATAAGAACGAACCTTCCATCTGCAAGGCTTCCATCTCCTTCTCCAGTTCGAGTGCTTGTTTCATTTTATTTTCTTCAGCCTGTTCCTCTTCGGCAGCTGTTAGTTCCTGGGCGTTGGCTAAATTATCGACGGCGATAGCCAAGAACACATTGAGCAAAGTGTAGTTACCAAACAGCATGAGAATTATAAAATATAAAGAGTAAATCATCCCTGACTTGTGGCCTCCTAAAGCTTCTATACCGTAATACATGACTTCATTCCAGTCCTCACCAGTTAATATCTGCAATGGTTCAGTGTTAGTAGGTAATTGAGGAGCGTTTTGATAATGCGTACCTGAAATACGGTGAGGAGAGCAATTGGGAAGGTGTTGAAGTTGGTGGGCGGCGTGCCTTCCTCGAAATTAAACTGGCCGCCGAAAAGTTGCATTCCAAGCAGCGCGAAAATAAGTATGAACAGAAAGAGCAAGAACAGCAGCGATATGATGGATCTCATGGAATTCAGCAATGAAATGACGAGGTTCCGCAAGGAGGACCAGTACTTGGTCACCTTGAAGATACGCAACAGTCTTAAGGCTCTTAGAACGGACAGACCAAAAGATCCCCCTTTCACCTCCGACCAGACCACCTCGAAAATGGAACCCGTTATGACCACACAGTCAAACCGATTGAAGGCGGACTCGAAATAAATGCGTGGTCCCAGTGCATACATCTTGACGAACATCTCAAACATAAACAGGCCCAGGAATGCGTACTCGGCGAAATCTGCAAGCAAAACGAAGTTAAGTATTTGTGTAGCGGCAGACAAAGCGCAACTTACAAAGGAAATCGGTCAGCCACTTCGGTTGTCCATGATACTCTACGGCTACGCATACTGTATTAAAAAATACCAGTACGATAACAGACCAATAAAAGCACTGTGTTTTCACAGCGTGTCTTATCGCAAATCGGAACCGTTTCTCCGCCCTCCAAAACGACGCTCCTGCCCCATGTCCCTGCGCCCTCGTTTTCATGTAACCTGCGCGGCCGAAACCTGTCAACAAGGCTATCTTCAACATGCGGAAACTTAAATATTACACAAAGCTTGATCTATACGTCTCATATAGATTACAAGTTTTTAGTGTTTCCAGTCATTCCAAACAGGTAAACACAAACAAGTAACAGAGTTTTGTGAATGCATTCGGCTGATTGATGATTTACAAAGTTATTTACTTGTTTGTCTTTGTGATCACACTGTGATATTTACAATACAAATCCACCTGAATTTGATATGTTCAACATTAGTATCACTAAAACAAAACGATTTCAAATTAAGCCGATTAAACTGCGTTTATAGAATGAATGAGGCAAGTTCAAAAAAGTAATAAGACAGTTTATTTTTCTGTAGGTGGCTGCCCTACATTCACATGTCCACTCCTCCTTCAGTGCAATATTAAACTTCTTGCCTTGAACATGTGCCGGCCTAAAAGCATTTAGGGAAACGGTGGATCATGAGATTTATTTTTGGCGTATATGAAGGGTTACATTTTTCAGACTGAAGGTGCGAATGACAGCAAAAGTACTCAATTTGAATCATAATGCTGAACACATGAGAAAAGTGTAAGCTGATATGGTAATGAAAAAAAATTGATGAGCACGACGGAGAGAATAAATGCTTAGGAATTTTAAAAGCGAGACAGATTTTCCCAATATTCCTGAAATTAAAATTGAGGGTTAAAAGTCATAATTTTGAAACTACATATTGACAAGGGAGTTTTGACCCACCATGTACAGAAATTTTAATCAACCCCAAACAATGTAGATTGCATTATATTATGAAGAATGAAATAAAACATCAAGGCGGCTGAATTTTTCGTTTTGAACAATTAAATCAGATTTAAAAAAAATCAGTCTTATTACTTTCCTGTGCACCTCATATAAGCACTCGCCTCATAACTTGGGCAATGAATGAAATTTAACACACATTTTACATTACGATGGGGCTGGACTTATAGGCCACAATTTTCTATAAAACTCTTGAATCAGAAATTTTGATACTTCTACAAGCTTTCAGGAAGAATTCTACTGCAAGTCTATAGATTTAACATACTAGGAGCTATAATAGTAGTCTACGTAAAAAAAAACATTCTAAGTCTATAACTATATCCAGTGATCTATTAGTATCTATAAGATAGTTAAAAAATACATTTCTACTTCTATCTAGAGTTATCTCTCATTGGCTAAGTAACTATTATGATTACGAAATGTTCATTGAAACAAACTAGAGTGTTTCAGCCAAAAGCGGACCTGTGCGACCTGTTAACACACCACCCAATATATTTGATATTAATTTTCCGATTACAAAAATTATAAAATTCTTGATGACCGATAAATTGATGTTATCATTTTCATAAGTTGAATAATGAATGTAAAAGCTCAACAATATATGAACTTTAATAATTGAAGAATATGGTGTGCACAATTTGTCGATATTGTTCCATAACTATTTGGAATTACACCGCCTATAAAAATCAGAAGATATATGGATAGCAACAAATGTAATAATAACACAACAAATGTAATAATAACAGTGTCAATGAATCTGAGCTGACAGAACATAATTCAGATACATATGCGCCACATCCGGGCTTTACAATGGTTTTAATAACATCAATTTTTGTACAGAAAAACTAGGCTGAATTCATGCATTGGCAATAGGTGGATTGGTAAAAGGCGGCACACGCCTTTCAGTGATTGAACTGAGGGGTAAACCACTAGTACAAGTACGCAACAAACGAAAAACACTACAAACGTACAAACGAAACACAACGTAACTCAAGCAATTACACGCTAATATTTATGTACACAACAGAACAGTTTAGTAGAAATTAACGTCATGAAAGTATAATATGAAGTAAGTTGTGCAAGGAGGTAATTAGTTGGGTGGTTTACTCCTCAAAAATTTAAGTATCCGCAGTAGGCGCTACAGAGACTGTAATAGGTTCTAAACAAGTTCTAAATCTTATGTTACATAATAATGTAGTCCACCAGTTCCGCATACCTTTTAGTTTTTTCTTAGACTCTGTAAGAAATACTGTGGATTAAAACATGATATCAGTTAAGTGCACATTGAAAATAAATACAAAAACATAGGAGGGGGGAGTTGCAAAATGAATCGGTGCAAACATATAAATATATAAATGAAACGAACTCTTGATTATCCAGCGAAGAAAATTCCCTTTAGTGACTCGGCAAGGAGTTAAGATCAGATAAAATTCCCAGATTCATGCATTAGTGGCTATTAAACCATCAAGTCGGGCAAATTGAAAGACAAGTTTATTAAGGACCTACTTGTAGTAACGAATTAATCTTAATCTGACTGGTACTCAATTAAGAATTTAAACGAAATCCGTTTTGCTCGGGGGGCAGGGGGCACTGGGTTAAAACTGTACAATCTTACCATCATCGCCGAGGTCCTCCTCCTGCTCTTCCTCCTCGGTGTCCGTGCTTTTGCTTTTACCCATCTTCTTCAGCTTCTTCTTCTTCGCCGCCCTCCTGCGCGCCTCCATAATGTGCATCTTTTCCTCCTCCGTCGTCCTCTCCTCCGCCAGGATCACCTCCTCTGCAAACGCACAGACGAGTCAACAAGAATAGAAACGAGAGTGAACCACTCAAAATGTATGCCGGTAGATAAATATCGAAAGGAGTAAAAGTATGGGACTCACCGGCCTTGCATATCCACTGCACGTAACCGTTCAGTTCTCGCTCTAACTGTGCAGCTCGCCGCAACTTTAAAAACTCCTGCCTATTTTCTACTTTCTCTCTTTCTTTCGCAAACTCGCTACAGGACAAAGCGCAATTTCTACATTAATATACAGTTCTAGCATAAATTAGTATGGCAGATGAGTTAAATTGTGTAAACATGTGTAATCTAGCAAGGGAAATATTAAGTGAAGATTTGGCTGATTCAAGCTTTCACAGAGATTTACAAACAAAAACGATTTTAATCGGGATCAGCTACACTTGGCATATTGTTTTTTTTTATCCTGCCGGCAGGAATCAAAATTTGAATGGACATGTTCAATATGCTGTCAGCATCCATGGTTTTCACCAGACCAGGTGGGTTTTTGACATTATAGAGATAGCGTCTTTCAGCAGCCATATATTTTATGAACTTTTAATGTTACTTGAAATATGTAATCACAGACGATACATGTGAGGAGGGCATAGCTGCCTTCTATTGCATGTGCATTTTCGACTTTACATTTTCAATGGTTTGTCTCAGTGACAGGCATTAATGATGCTTTCTTGAAACATCGTCTACGAAATTCAACCGATCTAATTGCAGTTTTCGCATAAACTAGCGATAAATTTTTGTTTCTTTGGTGCTAGCAGGGTCTGAAGTCACCTGCTTGAGTGATCCATTCTAAGTAACGCTCGAACGTCTCAATGAACTGTCTCTTCGTGCGGGTTTTGTGGAAGTTTTCCCGACGCTCGACACGGAGACGTTCGTTTGAGAACTCTCTGATGATTAAATTAAATAGTTAAAGTGTGGCTGTCAGAACTCGAGAGAGGTCTGCGAGGCTCTTCGATTACTCACCCGCTGAGAACACCGAGAACTAGATTGAGCATGAAAAACGATCCCAACACAATCAGCGGCACGAAGTACATCCAATTGAAGTAAATCCCCACAGCATCGTTCATCTAAAAATTGAGACGGAATTAATATTACATTGAGAAATTTGTGTTAATTGCTTCAAATATGCGATATGTTTTAGCTGTATAATAACCTACCCAGTATAATATGGCGGTCCAGCCTTCCATGGTTATACATTGGAATACTGTAAGCATGGCGAATCCTATGTTATCGAACGATGTGATTCCACTATTGGGACCTTGCCACCGCTCTAAGCACACAGAATTTCCGTCCCTACACCAGTTGCTGCCCTGCTGTTCTGCCTGCTTCTGATTATCGGTGTTGCAAGGCACCGCAAAGCCACCTTCTTTGACTATTTCATCTGGAAACACATGAAAGCGATCACACAAGTAGGAAGGCATATAAAACGGGAAGAGCAACTCATCTCCCACTAAAATGTAGTGTTGTGTATTTGTATATGAATTTGACCGTTATCACGTACCCTCCAAATGAGAATAACCGTTTGACTGGATATGGTAGACACGTAATAATGAAATTGAGATGAACATATGATTGAATGCAGAAAAATGATGGATGTGATAAATACAATCAATGGGGAGGAGTATTGCCAATATATCAATTAATAATTTTATATTTAATATACATACATGTTCGAGGGTTAAAAAAAAGTGAAATTATTTTACATACGTAATTAATAAAAGTAAGGCGATTGATAGCTATGGCTAACTATGAATAGTATACTATGAAATATTATATGAATACAATTATTTTACCAGTGTAGACTTGAAGGGTTAGAATCCTCTTGGTTTTCATGTTACTTCGTAGTAAATGCTTCTAAATAGCACCCTTAAAAACTGCATGGTAATTATCACCTGGATGCCAATTTTAATGAACATTAATGAGAAACGCATCATTTTGTAGGAGAAAATACGAAAGTCAACTCTCATTTAACTTCGCCATTTTCAAAGTGGACAATAAGACAGTATTTCAAAAGTTGACACGTAGATGGCCGAAAATTCTTTAAAAATTATGGGAGGCAACCAAATATACACCATTTTGGGATTACTTAATAATTATTAATAATAAGTGGTCGTAACCAAGACTTTATAATATTAATTGATTAACTAATAATTATCATGAATGTTATGATCCTCTCGTTTTAAAATAATTAATTACTACCAGGTTTTTGGTAGCTAATTAGTCCCAAATTCTACAATTTTTGAATGGTTTTGGAAATTAAGTTGTTCCCAATAATATTTTAATACTCTATTACTAATTGTTAAACTGATCTCTAGTTTTAAAATAATTAATTTACTATCTACCTACGGAGAAAAACTGTATATCATATCTTTTCACATTGAAAACTGATTTAAACTTTACACAATTATATAGTACTGTACGAAAATGGAGAGAATTCACGTATCAAATTCTGCGAGTCAGAAACTTTCAAGAACTATTAAATAAGTTAAACACTTGTAGAAAATTGTACAAATTTTGAGAAAATCATCATATGAATCTGTTTAGTTTTAAATCGTTTGGAAACTTTTCATGCGCTTTTAGAAACTATTCAAGAAGTAATCGTTTTAAAGAAATGTATTCTATAAACTATGTAATAAACTATATAATATACTACTACTTATTACTAAACTTATCTGACATTTTACAGAATTCACGTATTTTTTAACTTATGCTACAAAAAAGTGGACCACAATAATCTCTTCATAAAATTTAGGTTTCAATTCTGTGTGATAAATCGCTCACGAATACTGAAGGAAAGTAGTTTAAGTTATATAGTTATTAAAGCATACTGGAGTTTAAGGAATAATCGATTTATCTCCAGACTTGTTTGGGAATTTTCTAAGAAATTATGCCAAGATTATAGTAATTCTACTGATAATAGTGAAAATAAGTACTAAAATTATCCTAAAAATGTAACTCTTGAATTACTTGGGTTTGGGAGCGAGAATTATCTTTCAAAAGATTGAGACACCATATGTTAGTTTACCGGGAACTTTATTATTGATGATTTAGTAACCTAACATAGACCTAATCTAACCATTACAAGTGGTTGACCACCTTTGACAGCTAAAAATTGAATAACAACACGCATATTATTCAGACTACTTCTAAGCTGAGTTAAGAAATTATATTTCAATATAATAACAGTATAAGATGAATGTTCAAATGTTTCTTTCTATTTTATTTAAGAAGTCGATGGCTCTGGTCATTGGCAAGAATATGCCAATTAAAAAAATCCAGGGTTTATTGCTCTCTAATCGGTTTCAAATAATTAACGAGATTTTTGGCGTATGGAATTAAGAATGATATCCTCAGAACTTGGTTTGTAAACACTTCAACATCTCAGCAGTGCAAACAGCATTTGTAGCAGCACAATGAGGCGCTCAAATGCGCGAAAGTATGAGTCAATAAGCGATGTAACGCCGGCTGTAAGTGTGCTGCTGGGGCATTAGGGCAGGGGGGAAGCCAATGAGATATTTTATTCCAGGCCAATTATACACCCTCAACAAACAGGTTTCATTGATCCATTCTCACCTTTATTGTGTTAAAGTTTCGCCCTCTCCTCTCCGAGGGTGGCAATTTAAAGTCAATGCACTGTTTTCAGGTTGATTCGTGCCGGCTTCCCGACAACAGTTGGCCCAATTAAAATTACAGGAAGCCAAAGTTGGGCTCAGTAATAATGCATAAAGGGGGATGCAATTAATTTTTAACAAAGAATCTATCAATATCCCCCCACAACTATGGACACAAAAATTAGAATCACTTGAACGATTCGGAAGTTTGGGCGCAATAGTGGTAAACTTATTTTAACAGTTTTGAAGGGAATGTAAAACTGTTTGTATTATGACTCAAATGATTTAGAAGTTCTGATAGAATAGTTGAAAATTTATTCGCAGAGTTCTGGAGGCGAATGCTGTTTACATCAGATCTATTTAAGTGCATTTTACAGGAGAAGAGTAGATCGGGGAGGAGTTAACAAATAATCTTCCAATATGCTATAATAAACGATAACCAGGCAAAAACATCAAACAACTTGATTAATTTAGTATTTTAGGTAGGAAAAAGGTATATTTATCGCAATAGCTAACTGTGAGGAATGGACAAGAAAAGCTACAAAAGATGCAAATTAGAATAATTCAATGGATGCCAAAGTTTAGACTATTATTTTTTAGTAATACTATGTATTTTCATAGAGCTAACTATGCGGAGCCTAACAGTGGAAATGGACAAGAAAAGCTACAAAAGATGCTAATTAGAATAATTCAATGGATACCAAATTTAAGACTATTATTTATTAATAATACTTAGTGAAAAACGAGGAAAATTAATTTTAAATTAATTTTCTCCACAAAGGGAGAAATTTTGTTATACTATAATGGGTACATAGAAATACTGTGTGAAAATCGAGAAAAATTTCATTTAAACTTAATTTTCTACATAGACGGACTTGCAAAAAGCAATCACAAAACAATATTTTATACTCCTAATATATTGACACAGTTTAAATTTTGTCTAAAACATAAATTAATGACATATGTGCATTAAAATCATATTTGGCGAAGTAAGTTAAGTATTAGTTATTTCTCGATATTTAGAAACAAAAAGACCACCAATTTTAAACAAATTTGATAGAACTACGGTATAGAACCTGAATAGATGGAAATGTACACATTTTATGCACATTCACATTTTGTGAATATCTATATGCACTTGCATTTTTAAGGATTCCATGATGGAGTTTTGTATTTTTTGAGATCTTTAATGAAATTTTGTATTTTTAAGGGATGTTTTGTGCAATCTTGCATTTATTTTCGTATGTTGGCTGTAGTTCTGCATTGAGGCTTGCTCGAAATTTGCTTGAAATTTTGTCATAGAAGACCTATAATTGTATCCATAAAAAAATGAAAAAAGTGCATATTTCCATCTATTCAGATTCTATACCGTAGTTCTATTAAATTTGTTTAAAATTGGTGGTTTTTGCGTTTCTGAATATCAAGAAATAACAGATACTTTCTTCGCCAAATATGATTTTTATGCACATATTTGCATGTCATTTATTTATGTTTTAGACAAAATTTAAACTATGTGAATATGTATATGCACTTGCATTTTTAAGGATTCCATGATGGAGTTTTGTATTTTTTGAGATCTTTAATGTAATTTTGTATTTTTAAGGGATGTTTTGTGCAATCTTGCATTTATTTTCGTATGTTGGCTGTAGTTCTGCATTGAAGCTTGCTCGAAATTTGCTTGAAATTATGTCATAGAAGACCTATAATTGTATCCATAAAAAAATGAAAAAAGTGCATATTTCCATCTATTCAGATTCTATACCGTAGTTCTATTAAAATTGTTTAAAATTGGTGGTCTTTGCGTTTCTAAATATCGAGAAGTAACAGATACTTTCTTCGCCAAATATAATTTTTATGCACGTATTTGCATGTCATTTATTTATGTTTTAGACAAAATTTAAACTGTGTGAATATGTACATGCACTTGCATTTTTAAGGATTCCATGATGAAGTTTTGTAGTTTTTGAGATCTTTAGTATTTTTAAGGGATGTTTTGTGTAATTTTGCACTTATTTTCGTATATTGGCTGTAATTCTGCATTGAGGTTTGCTGGAAATTTGCTTGAAATTATGTCATTATGACCTATAATTGTATCCATAAAAAAATGTAAAATGTGTACATTACATCGGTTTTCTATACCGTAGATCTATCAAATTTGTTTAAAATTGGTGGTCTTTGCGTTTCTAAATATCGAGAAATTATAAATACATACTTCGCCAAATATGATTTTTATGTATATATTTGCATGTCATTTATTTATGTTTTAGACAAAATTTAAACTGTGGGAATATGTATATGCACTTGCATTTTTTAGGATTCCATGATGGAGTTTTGAATTTTTTTGAGATCTTTAATGTAATTTTGTATGTTTATGGGATTTTTTGGGTAATTTTGCATTTATTTTCGTATATTGGCTGTAATTCTGCATTGAGGCTTGCTCGAAATTTGCTTGAAATTTTGTCATAGAAGACCTATAATTGTATCCATAAAAAAATGAAAAATGTGCATATTTCCATCTATTAAGATTCTATACCGTAGTTCTATCAAATATGTTTAAAATTGGTGGTCTTTGCGTTTCTAAATATCGAGAAGTAACAGATACTTTCTTCGCCAAATATAATTTTTATGCACGTATTTGCATGTCATTTATTAATGTTTTAGACAAAATTTAAACTGTGTGAATATGTATATGCACTTGCATTTTTAAGGATTCCATGATGGAGTTTTGTATTTTTTGACATCTTTAATGTAATTTTGTATTTTTATGGGATGTTTTGCGTAATTTTGCACTTATTTTCGTATATTGGCTGTAATTCTGCATTGAGGCTTGCTCGAAATTTGCTTGAAATTTTGTCTCAGAAGACTTATAATTGTATCCACCAAAAAAAGGAAAATTGTGTATATTTCCATCTATTCAGGTTCTATACCGTAGTTCTATCAAATTTGTTTAAAATTGGCGGTCTTTGCGTTTCTAAATATCGAGAAATAACTAATACTTAACTTACTTCGCCAAATACGATTTTTATGCACATATGTAATTTATTTATGTTTTAGACAAAATTTAAACTTTGTCAATATGTATATTAGGAGTATAAAATATAATTTTGTGATTGCTTTTTGCAAGTCCGTCTACGAAGAAAATTAAGTTGAAATGATTTTTTTTTCGATTTTCACATAGTATTTCTATAGTCCTATCGTAGTATAACAAAATTGCTCCGTTTATGGAGAAACATAAGTTGAAATAAAATTTTCCTCGATTTTCACATTATTTTGTTTGCTTATTAAAATGTACAGCCGTATTTCTATTAATTTGTAGAGAAGCAGTGAAATGTGGGAATTAGGGTGCTGCTTTATCATTTAAATTGCAGTCCATTTGTATTTTCTATTAAAGCCAGCCGCCTCCCTAATCAAAGCGAATGACAGTCCCAGGCCAATTAATTATTAATCTCTGATTTATTAATACAACACGCTAGAAACTTTCAATGAAGGTGTGAATTTAAGCTGCCAATTGACGGTTTTAGCGTTTTAATTGCAATCCATTTGAGTCCGCCGTGGAAACGCGGGCGGCCCTAATCAATGCAAATGACACTTTATGGGCAATTAATTACTGGTCGAGCGAAACGGATGCACGAATTATTATGATTTAAAGTTAAGTAATGGGGGAAAATTGCATGGAAAATGTGTAATAAAGGCGCGAGCATATTAATTTGATTGGACCTGGTTTCGGTTTCATGTGGGAGCCGGCCGCCCCCGTAATCAATGCCAACGACATTCTACGGCCACGTACGGAATTATTCACCTAATCGTTAAACTATCGATCGGAAAAACCGCCTCCCGTTTGATGCCCGAGAGAGTCCGGGCGGAAAAGGCAAAAATAGGCGGGCGCGGGGTCGGGAAAGCGGGGGATGGGGGGCATAAAATTTTCACCGTCCCCGGCGTCGCTCGCAGGAACAGCGAGAATCCGGCGGCGGCGGCGACGCATCGAGCCGTGCACAGCGCCCCCCTGCGGGGGGCCGCGCATGTGTGCTCTCCCTTTCCCACCCCTCCGCCCCCGGCCAGCCAGCCGGCGTATTATATCAACAATATTACTGCTAAATATATTATTTCAAACGCGGAGCACTGCAACGACGTCGGCCCCCATTAGGGGGCGGCTATCTGAAGACACTGCCAACTTAGAGCCGTTGGTTGCAGAATTAATGGACCGAGTGACTTCGAATGCAGCACAATATTGGCGTGAACGTAGTCAATCAACTGTGCGCCGATGTTGGGCTAATGCACAAATCAATAGGCCGCTAAATAATTAATGCACCCCCAAGTTCACACACTTAACCCTTTGTGGACCATGTCATAGTAAGTTATTGATTTTTTTGCAAAACAAACGGAGGCGAATCTACACAGTCTTCCCTCCACAGGAGCACACCGTTAAATAAAACAACCACTAAAATATTCTATAGCTTCCGCATAATGGAAGGACCAAATGATGATTAATAGATGCTAATTAGAACCACGGCTCATCAGATACGAATAATGCACTGTGCCAATTGTATTTATAATTGAATGCTCTGCAAATTTAGTTTTTGGTAGATAATTATAATCCTTTCATTAACTAATTGTTAATTACACTGGTATACAGGGTTTTGGACTGGAGCAACCAATCTGGCCAGGTAATTTGGTGCGCTGAATTCGAATCTGTAATCTATCAGGTCAGGTTTACGAGATATAAAATATCATTGATTTCGTATGTTTTTAATAAAAAAATCGTTAATTTATTCAAAAATAAAAGAAATTTCAAAAGTAAATGGCAGTGTTTGAACATCGTTCACACGATCTACTTGATATATTTAAGCACTATTATTATGAAGATAGAGAATAAATGTGGGATTCTGTCAAATTACTTTACAGTAGCGCCATCCATGCGACATAAAACGAACTGGACCTGATAGCACAATTCTAGTGATAAATTTGAATTCTACGCACCCAAATTACTTGGGAAACATCCTCCTCTTTTCCAGTCAATTTTTTTTATTTTTATTTGTAGAAAAGTGTTATTTATTTGAATAAACTTTTTAATCACATCCATCAAGAAAGAAGCATAACTCAACATTAGGTAAAGTTTTTGAATTATGTAATAAAATACGAATGTAACGAGATTTAGGTGCTCACCAACGCCAGTAAATTCATAATGGCATGATCGTTAGACTTGTTATGGTGAACTGCTGTTGTTTTCGAATAAAATTCGTAAATTTGTGTTCTCATAATTAATCAGTTATAATTGACATGTTCGAAAATTGGTTAGTAGCTGGACGAATACATAAAATTACATAGTAATGTTAAGTAATGTTGGTGGGTGGCATTACACGTGTGTTAATTTGTTGATGTGTTCTTAAATTAGTGACTAATTACTACTAATTAATAAGAATTGCTTACCTATATCGTAGAGACTATAACAGGTCCTGTGTAGCGCACCCGAGTAGAATTCTAAACCGATGATGGCGAATATAACGATAGCAAACAACACTAACAAGCCAATCTGCAGTAAAGGAGCCATGGCTTTGATGATGGACTTCAACACCACCTGCAGACCTAGAATCGGAATCTCATTACCCTGAACACGAATCGCAATAGCGGTAGAGGAAAAGTGAGTAGTATTTAAAAAAATTAAGAGAGAAAATAAACCAAAGTAGAAAAAATATAGAGAGTGAGTGACAGTAGTCAAGTATTTACAAAGTGAAAAAGTAAGAGTATTACTTTATTACGTGTGTGAGAGTATTGCCTCTTTTAAGTTCTCTAATCATATAGAAGCGGAAAGATGTGAAGCGCTAAGGAACTAATTATTGCAATTTGCTACGTTTTTACATCGCTAATTGGTCTACACTTTGTCCAGCATAAGTACTCTCTCCCGTTTGATCGCGCCTTAATTCCTCACGTACAATCAATTATCGGCTAAGCACGGGAAAGTCATGAAAACGCTTTGCAGGAAATAACATTAGAAATCTCCCAGTTGTTACATCGGTACGAAAAATCAGCATAAATTTAATCCGCACAATGGTGGTAAATTCTGTTGTGAAATTTTGCAACCCAACGTAAATTGTGGGTTCACGTGTGTGGGAAACTCGCGCGCTGTCTGGAAATTATCCGTTTGGAAAATGCGCCGCTATGATACGCTTTACGAGGAAAAAGGCGTAATCTTTTTTGATGGCTAATGGGGTAAACCGTGGCGCGTTTCTTTGCGCCCGTTGTGGGTAAAAATTGGGGGATTTCCCGGTTAACATTCGATCCGGGAAATTCCTGAGTTTGTCACGGTGGTAGTTTTGGCATTAGATAATTACACAGCCGGTGCATATACTGCATAACAATACGGATTTGTAAGTTATATAGAGAGTAGTAGTATTGTATACTATTTGCAAACTCTACAAAAATGCAACCAAAAGAGAACAAGCTAAAATTTAAAATAAAGTAAAGTAATATTTCTAGAAATATCAAATAAAGGTGCTAATCGTATATAATTTTTACTTTTTAGGAAGAAATCTGGCGGAGTTTATTATAAATGACGAAATTGATAATTACGAAAAGTTTATTATTATTATTATAAATGACGAAATTGATAATTACGAAAAGTGAATATCGATGTATAATAATCCTCTGTACTAATATAACAGTAATAGAAAATGCGATAATAATGTAGGCACAAATGGTGGATGCGCCGGGTATAAATATATGGTGAATGCGCCGGGCACATAACAAGTAAATAATTAATTATAACATAATTTCAGCCGCATTTAATTTAATATTACACTTTTGTATATGATTATGATCAACTTAATAATTTACAACTTGTAGGTATATTATTTGATTCAATTATTATAACTTTCAACCTCAAATTAAGTTTAATTTTTACCTATTTAATATTTTTAATATTACAATGTTTTTGATATATTTTCATACAAATTATATAATTTACTCATTTTCGATATTTGAATTGCATGAATTTCTAAATTACCTACTATAAAAATATATAATTATAAATAACTAAGTTATTCGTGTTCGATCATGAATAAAATAGCATACTTTTTTACACCACTCTAATTACACTCTAATTTTCTTTGCTCCTTAGCTGGCCTTAGCTGGCCGACATTCGAATGTATGGTACATCTGAATCAGGGCATACAATGATTTGTATAAATACAATTTTTGCTACATAATTTTTAAATGTTTGTAAATCGATAAAGAAAGACACTAATCGGTTCATAACTGAAATATGATTAAAAGAATATTATGTGATGAAAGATCATAGATAACAAATTAATATATTTCTTAATAAAATTGCCATGACATAAATAGTTTGCACAAGTCAATAATCCAAAATGGGAAATGACCAATATACATTTACCTACAGCTTTAAAGACGCAAATTTAAAAAAAATGTTTTTAAAGAAACTTGATGTATTTTTAATCAATTTTTCATCTGTACACAACTTTTATCTGTGGACAAGAGGGTTTATCGACTGGAAAATGGAGAAGCTTTTTTAGAGGTATATTGGAAGGTCTGGTATTTACCTTTGAACAAATGGACATGAGTAATTCTATATTTTTAAATACACTTCTGGACAAAATTAAGGGACAAAATTCAAAATAAATTTAAATCAGATAACGACATTTAATGAACCGTATAAATATATAAATGCAAGTGTTTCCTATCAAATAATAATAGTGTTTAATAAACGTTAATTTATGACATGTAAAATATCTCTGAGTGTCTCTGTACTCTTGAGAATGGTCGTGAGGCCGAAACAATTGTAGAGGTTTATTCCATTAATACAGTGAAACTTTAACCAAGTGTTTGATTTAACCTAATCATAATGTTTCACCAAGTAGTATCCACACATAGTTTCAATTTGATGTAAAATATCTATTGAAAACAACTTATAAATTTGAAAAGTTATTTTACGTATATTTGGTGATCCCTTGATTTTGTCCAGAAGTGTATATTTCTTATTTAAGCTTTTATAACTTAATTATCTTCATGTTGTAGAAAAAATATGCATAGATTTCTCTAAAATAGTGTCTGATTAGGTTTATGTACCTAATTATTATCCATAAATATAATATACATCTCCCTAAATCTTAACAAATCTGCCTCTGATATATATTTATGATTGATAAGTGGCTTAAAATGAACATCAAATAATAGAGATTCTGTAAACAACAAGCGAACAAGTCTAGTTGTATGTCAAGGCCAAACTAATTTGCAAGACAGAAATAGATACAGGTATTATTTATTCTGTAACTCGAGGAAAATATCCTAGTAGATAATGAGGAAAAAACCTTAACATAATTTCAGCTATGATCTATGAACATTAACTAATTACTGTAATAATTTGTAAATCGCCTTGTTTATTTTTTTAATTATTTGGAATTTTGCAAAAGCTTTAACTTAACATGACCTTAACTGAATTTTACTACCTTGACTGAATTTTACAATTTTACCTTAACTGAATTTTGCAAAAGCCTTAACTCAACATAACATTAACTTAATTTTACTACCTTATCTGAATTTTACAATTTTACCTTAACTGAATTTTGCAAAAGCCTGAACTCAACATTACCTTGACTGAATTTTACTACCTTAACTGAATTTGACAAATTTACCTTAACTGAATTTTGCAAAAGCCCTAAATTAACATTAACTTAAGTGCGTTAGTAAGTACTATACAAATTTGTAAATCGCCTTGTTGATTTTTTAAATTATTTTGAACTTTGCTTATAATGGATTCGTTTCTGATTAAACATTACCATTCAATATTAATTATAATTACTTTTTTCAATCAAACAAATAACTTAACATTCACTTAACATTAACTTAAGTACGTTAGTAAGTACTATACAAATTTGTAAATCGCCTTGTTGATTTTTTAAATTATTTTGAACTTTTCTTATGATGGATTCATTTCTGATTAAACATTACCATTCAATATTAATTATAATTACTTATTTCAATCGAACAAATAACTTAACATTAACTTAACATTAACTTAAGTACGTTAGTAAGTACTATACAAATTTGTAAATCGCCTTGTTGATTTTTATAACTATTTTGAACTTTGCTTATGATGGATTCATTTCTGATTAAACATTACCATTCAATATTAATTATAATTACTTTTTTCAATCAAACAAATAACATAACATTAACTTAACATTAACTTAAGTACGTTAGTAAGTACTATACCAATTTGTAAATCGCCTTGTTGATTTTTAAATTATTTTGAATTTTGCTTATGATGGATTCATATCTGATTAAACATTACCGTTCAATATTAATTATAATTACTTTTTTGAATCGAACAAATAACTTAACATTAACTTAACATTAACTTAAGTGCGTTAGTAAGTACTATACAAATTTGTAAATCACATTGTTGATTTTTTAAATTATTTTGAATTTTGCTTGTGATGGATTCATTTCTGATTGAACATTACTATTCAATATTAATTATAATTACTCGTTTCAATCGAACAAAGGTAAATTGACCGATGCTACACGCAGCTAGACACGAACGATTTTTTTACATTTTAAACTACACGAAAGCCAATTAAAAAAGAGACAATAAAAATTAATCAGGTATTATGATGCATAAAGGTTAGGTGGGATATTGGAATTCTAAAAACGGCAGTCTATACATAGGCCAATATTTTTAGATTGTTCCAGGAGGCGGAAGAAATTGCCCTTAAATAAACACAAATATGTAATACTCATATATGTAAAATTCGCACATTTAAAACGTTACAAATATTGAGCTGACTTTGATTAAAATGTTTGTGAAACTCGTATTATCGTTTTAAATCATGAATATGTTATAAGATACATATTTATATATTAATTCAATATCATAATTGCGTTCGTTATTTAAATAAAATATTTTGACATTTCGAACAATTCATGTTTAGGGGGAAATGGGCAAAAACAAAGCGCAGTGATATTTTTGAAATTATCAGCAACAGGTTTTTGTAGTACCTACCAAAAGTACTAATGAAAGAATACAATTTTTGGTAGGAAATTTTGGTACTTTACTTTACCGCTTGAAGAAAATATTTTTTTAAAATTTTGATATTTTTGAAATGTTTTTAAAGTACCCTTGAATAATCAAAATTTCATATTTTTGGGTTAGTATCTCTGAAACTTTCTGTCCTCGAAAATAAATTAATACTGCGCTCAATATCAACATTTTTGGTTTTAATTTTGATATCACTATTTTTGTCTGTTATTCAATCAAAAATTAGTTTAAAAAAAATGAAAATAGTAATAACGCTATTAATTTAAAATTAATGCAAAAGCATCTTGTTTTTACAGATAGTGTCCTCAATGCTTTGACTAAATAATATTATTGTTAATTTGTTAATAAAGTCATCAACATCATGCATAATACTAAACATGCCTAGCATCTCGAGATTATAATTATTTGGTATTTTAATCCTAAAATCGAGAATAGCGCTATTGCTGCTTGGGGGATCTTACATGGGTAAACATGGAGCTGTAATTTTGGGGCATTTTAGGGAGAAATGATATTACAAGGAAGATGTCTGTACTGGTTGTTAAAAACGTGGGTTTCAAATGAAGTGTTAATTAATGTATGTAAACATATTTTTTGTTACCACTTGGAACTTTGTTAGCACTTTGTTAGCACTTTGTTGGGTATTTTGCCATAGATTTTTGAGTTGTGTCCATTTCAGTGTTATAAATAGGTAGGTTATTTTATAAATTTATCTGTACTACTGCAGATATTGATGGTGGGAAGATTAAAATTAGGTAGGTACTGCTTCTATCAACGTAATACAAACCATTAAAAGGTTATTTCATTTAGAAACTAAATGGTGTTATTTTTTTAATTACATTCTATTTCTACTGCTATAGAGTTATCTATCATATTTGAAAATTTTACCTCTAAGGATTTTGCTTAATCTATGAAGTTTTATTTTACATTGATTGGCAACTCAACAGTACCTAGAGTCTCCACTTTTAGTATTAGTAGTACTTTAGTTTAGTAAGTCCAAACTGAGAGTACTGTGATATTAAAGCATTTAATGACCAAATATGAGGTCATTTGGTATAATTCTAGTTTGAGATTGGTAGGTTATATGAAAAAAAATATACATAACATGACTAAAAGTAACATTAAAACATTCCTGAGAAATGAGTACAGTAGATGCTTAACACTCTGGATATCTCTATAGAGATATCCACCTGAGACAGGTGAAAACTTTACAGCAACATCTATGCGTGTTTAATATAACAATATTAGTAACATAAATCAATAAAGTAACATATTAAAATACGTTAAAATACGCAGTAAGTTTTTCGCATCTGAAAAATATTGATACTAGAAGATAGCTTTTTGATTATGTCAATATAGAGATAGCCAGAATGCAGTTAAACTGCAATTTTTGTTGTACAGAGATACCCAGAATGCAGTCAAAGTGTCATAGTAATAAAATTTTCGAATTTGGAGAATTTTGCAGAAATTCAAATTATTACATAGATGTTCCCTGAGTTTTATACCACTATTTCTTGTTTAATAATATCTGCAATTATCCCAAATCAATAAAATATATATCTGATATTTTTTTAAGGTTAACTTACATAATCAAAGGTAATCACTTTTTTGGCCAACTGAGAAAAATGTAAAGCACTGAAGAATGGTAATTAGATATACCAAAAAAATACCAAAATTATTAGTTGACAGATGATGAACTTATATAAACCAGCCAGTCAGCAGAAACTTTTTGTTTAATTTGCACCAAAAGGGTTTATAATCTAAGAACTTATATAAACAAAGGTAATAACTTTTTTTGGCCAACTGAAAAAAAATGTGTAGCACAGAAGCATGGTAATTACATGATGCCAGAAAATACCAAAATAATTAGTTGACAGATGAAAAATGCTCGTCTGTTTTGAAGTTGTATGGATATACTTTAGAACAGACGAGCATTTTTCATCTATCAACTAATTATTTTGGTATTATCTGGCATCATCTAATTACCATGCTTCAGTGCTACACATTTTTTCAGTTGGCCAAAAAAGTTATTAACTTTGTTTATATAAGTTCTGAGATTATAAACCCTTTGGGGCTAATTAAAAAAAGTAATATAATAATAACTGTAAAAAATAGAGATGCCTAGAATTTTGTGAAAGTTTTGAATTCACTTTGTCAAAATTAAAAATGCTCGTAGGTTCTGAAGTTGTATGGATGTACTTCAGAACAGACGAGCATTTTTCATCTATCAACTAATAATTTTGGTATTTTCTGGCATCATCTAATTACCATGCTTCAGTGCTACACATTTTTTCAGTTGGCCAAAAAAGTTATTACTTTTGTTTATATAAGTTCTGAGATTATAAACCCTTTGGGGCCAATTAAAAAAAGTAATATAATAATAACTGTAAAAAATAGAGATGCCCAGAATTTTGTGAAAGTTTTTAATTCACTTTGTCAAAATTATGGACATTATTTTGCTCACATTTTTCAGTGCATTGATATTCATAACAGACATATTTCAGGGAACTGATATGATATAAATAGAGATTTCTTCGATGATGTAATAATAGTTTTTTTTTAATTTGCACCAAAAGGGTTTATAATCTCAGAAATTATATAAACAAAGTTAATAACTTTTTTGGCCAACTGAAAGAATGTGTAGCACTGAAGCATGGTAATTAGATGATGCCAGAAAATACCAAAATAATTAGTTGATAGGTGAAAAATGCTCGCCTGTTCTGAAGTCAGCAAATCAATTTTTCAGTCGTCCATAAAAATGATTAGGTTTGATTTTAGGCTCTGATTTTAGGAGTTCTAAGATGAACTATTTTGATTCACAGACAAACTTTGCTGGTAAATGACGATTGTTACTTTTCTGGACATCTCCATTATGACCGAAATCTCAAAAAGTCTTGGAAAACTGGCAAAAACATAAATCGTGAACAGAATATAGTAATTATAGTTGCAACATAATTACGAAAACCAGATCATCATCATAGAATATAGATCATAGAACTAAATCACTAGGAAAGGCTCATGGCTGATAGCCTAATAAAGATCGACTTATCTCTCTAGATCATCTGCATTTTTAAAAATCGCCTCATTTTTTTGTCTATCTTATGCATAATATGATTACTGGTATGAAATGTTCCTGGAGTCTTTATATAATATTATAATACTATCTTCATCAATAAAAAAAGTTTCTTAAATAATTAATTGGCTCGTTCTCACATGATCTTAGAGTCTTTAAATTATTTCCAACTAACGTTATCAATACATACAAACGTATCTTAAATTATAAATTAGTTCACTCTAATATGATACTAGAGTCTTCAAATATTTTTCAAATAACGTTATCAATAAAAACTAAAGTTGATCTTGGAGTCTTTAAATTATTTCCAAATAACGTTATCAATACATACGAACGTATCTTAAATAATTAATTAGTTCACTCTAATATGATACTAGTCTTCAAATAATTTTCAAATAACGTTATCAATAAAAAAAAAGTTTCTTAAATAATTAATTTGTTCGCTCTAAGATGGTCCCAGAGGCTTCAATAATTTCCATATAAGTTAATTAATAAAAAAAGGTTCTTAAATAATTAATTGATTCGCTCCAATGTGATCATAGTGTTTTCAAATAATTTCGAAATAACTTTATTAATAAAAAAAAGTTTCTTAATTATTTAATTCGTTTGCTCTAATATGGTCTTAGAGCTTTCAAATAATTTGCATATAACTGTATCAAACAATACTGTCACCCTAAGAAAGCCAAGTTAGTTAAAAATAAAAATGGAATATAGTATACAATTGTCGGCTTACAAGTGAAACACACTAAGTCAATTTTTGGCTGTTTTTAGTTAAGTTTTACTTTGATGGTTTACTAAATTGTAACAAATCTCGGGAACAGTAGGGGTATAGTAAAGGGTCCTGTAGCCGAACTTCTAAATTCTTAACTCATTAAATGACTGAGTAGGGAAGGTAAAAGCAGAATACAAAACTTTAATTGCAGTTTCTCACAATTTACAGTTTACAGTCGATAGCCTAATAAAGATTGTTTATATATATATATATATATATATATATATATATATATATATATATATATATATATATACAGTTTTTGACTTAAGTGATTCCACTTGTAAGCCGACGACATACATGTTGTAAAACTCATTACGGCAATTTCCAAGTATAGTAGATTTCCCCTGAGGTAATTAGCCATAGCAGTAGCAACTAGTTATATTTAAATAACGAAACAAACAGCTCTCTACACCCTAAGGGCAGAAGAGAGTCCGATTATATATATAACAAACAGCTAATTAGCCATAGCAGTAAAAACACGTTATCGTTATCAAACAATTAACGCACATAGTCATACACAAGTTTCACTTACAGCGTCTTAACCAACGAGTGCCGGATGCAGAAAACAAAAGATCGAGTGAGGTGGATAACTTCTAAATCAGTTATATTACTTGACATGCGATGGCACTACTAAGCATTGTTGTTGTGCTCGTGCGAATACTACTGAATCTATCTTTGGCCACTAGCACCCTGCTTCATTGGGTCAGCTATGCAGTCAACCCCTATCCGGCCACGATGGTTAAGACGGCGCATCAAACACTGCTTTACAAGCAGTGAAATTGGGTTGATGCATAATTATCCGGTGTTTTTTGAATACATTTTTTATTGAAAAAATAACCTAAATACTTTGGGAACCCAGAAATGGCACCAATGACTCTGGCAATACTCAAATATGTATTTTTAATGGAAACGGAAATTACTTATAATGCAGGAGTGCGATGGCGAGGGATACATAGAAACATGGGAAAAGTGGGTAACACCAGATTTTTAACTCGGCTATATTTTCAAAATTATTAGTTGTAATTGTTATTTTTTAGCATAATTTGCGCGTAATTAGATTTACTTGTTTAGATATTAAGAATTTCGAAACATGATTTGGAATCCAATTAATCTATTAAATTTAATAAGCACGCAGAACACTTAGTACTTTGTTTAATTATTACTTTTGTAATTTGTAATAACTTAGCGCTACAGTTTGGGAATGATTTTGAAATATCTTGGAAATTTTATTTTTAATTACTTAGTATTTTGTTAAATTATTACTTTTGTAATTTGTAATAACTTAGCGCTACAGTTTGGGAATGATTTTGAAATATCTTGGAAATTTTATTTTTAATTACTTAGTATTTTGTTAAATTATTACTCTTGTAATTTGTAATAACTTAGCGCTACAGTTAGGGAATGATTTTGAAATATCTTGAAAATTATACAGTGTGGAAATTAAGTAGCGAATAAATTCGGTAACTCCGTTAATGTGTATGAGAGAAAAAATCTAAAAGGGAGATAAGGATATAAATTACTTCTAAAAAAGTCTAAAAAGTCTAAAAAAATAAAATTTTAAAAGTTATGACGTCATTAACGTTTTTTTTAAACGACAACCTACATTTTTTATTTTTTATTTCGGTAGAGCTTTTTAATCTATTTTCAACCATACAACATTTTGAATTTAAAACATTATTGACATCATAACTTTTACAATTTTGTTTTTTTAAATCTGAAAAAAAATTATCATATGCGCAGTAATTATATCGCTATCTCCCTTTCAGATTTTTTCTCTCTCATACACATGAACAGAGTTACCGAATTTATATGCTTCTTAATTTCCACACTGTACTTTTTATTAGTTAGTACTTTGTTTAATTATTACTTTTGTAATTTGTAATAACTTAGCGCAACAGTTTGGGAATGATTTTTATATCTCTTGAAAATTATAGTTTCTTTTGTCGCGTAAAGCGCGTTTTTGTGAAATGAGATTAGCCCTAGAAAAGTATAAAAACTTGGCTAACTACTAAGTGGCAAAAGTGACTTATTTCTTAAACACACAAAATGAATGATTTAGTAGCACCAATAAAATTTTGCACTTAACGAACTTATCAGTAGGCCTGCAGATACCCGAATATTTCAGGATCCGGATCCACTATTCGACACCTCAGATCCGGATTCACAATCCGATATCTAGGATCCGGATCCGGATCCGGATCCACTATTCGACACCTCAGTTCCGGATACACAATCCGATATCTAGGATTCGGATCCACTATCCGACACCCCGGACCCGGATCCACTATCCGGATCTGGATCAGACACCTAAGGATCCGGATATCCGGATAGTTTAGGATCCGAATCCTAAAATATCTGGATCCGGGTTGCAGGCCTACTTATCAGCACCAATGAAAGTCTTGTGCAGGACGAGTGGACTGGTTCCTATTCCCATGTGAAATTTGTAGCGTTAAGCATGGCAAAGTGATAATTAGTGTAAGTAATAACTGTTCTTTTATGACCATGATTTCGATTGTTTTCTTGGTGAATGTCTCATTCTTCTAGTTTATTTTGTCCAGCACCAATGAAAGTATTGTGCAGGACGAGCTGACAGGTTTCGATTCCCATGTTAAATTTGTAGCGTTAAGTATGGCAAAGTGATAATTAGTGTAAGTAGTAACTGTTCTTTTATGACCATGATTTCGATTGTTTTCTTGGTGAATGTCTCATTCTTCTTGTTTATTTTGTCAAGTATGATTTTTGTTTGTAAAATGATACGAAATAAAAACGTACATAAAGAAATAAAAACACGATGAAAAAAATGTTGTTTAGTTGCTCTTCGATACACGTAACGGCTGGAGAAAGTCATTGCTACTTACGTTTCGTACGGTTGTGAATTGAAAGTGTATTTTTATTTTATTACTTGAAATTGCTACCGGCTCAGTTGGTATCCTAGAAACTCGGATCTAGAGTCTTTTGGAAGAAAAAAACAAGTTTAAAATATTAAAACAAAAGTACAATCAATTATCCACAAACAAGTGCAAATGTTCTCAACGCTCTTAGAGGGGCGGCAAAAACGGGACAATTTCGCCCGCAAAACGGCCCCTTAGCATCGCCGTCACGGACCTCCTTATTGGTCCATTTCCGCATCCGTGCATTAAATCTTGTTTTTGTGCGTGCTGCTGCCCCCGCACGCCCCCGCAAGTTTCGCAGGTTTTTCAGTGCAATCGGCGCGGCTGGTGTTTCGTGGGATGTTTTTTCGGATGGGTTCGGGGATGGGGCGGCGAATTTCGACTCGTGAGTTACGTAATGGGCCGATCGATGTTATAGTTAATTAATTAACTATTCTCATGCAAATTTAATTACTGGGGTTGGGGGTGGGTGGTGGTGGTGGTTGCGGGGTGGCTGGTTCCATTGTCGGGAGAGATGTGCCCCCCACGAATAGCAACCATACGCAGCTTAATATTTACATCTCAACTTCAACTTATATATACCCAACTCAACAAGCAAATCAAAATTTCGTCTACTCTACTACTTCTCTCAAAAAATAAGTAACCAGAAAATATCTAAGTACGAACCATCGGACAGAACATTATTATATAAGGGGGGTGGTGGGGGGGTGGAAGTAAAAAGTAAACAACACTTGTTACGTAATTAACAAGTTCCGTTGGACAGTCGGGAGGTTCACTACAAAAAAGTACATCTGTACATTTACATCTATTTGTATATTGTGCATCTAAGTTCAATCCAACTAAATCATTATGAAGAGTTCATTCTTGGAAAAAGAAACGAAAAAATCGTAAAATAAACAGAGAGAACGAAAAGAAAAAACGTCCACATCGCTGCCTATTTACAACGAACAAAATATAAAACTGTGTGAATTAGAATTTTCGATTCGGATGTGTTGCGCCGTTCACATAATTGATTGTACTTTTCTCTACCCAATCGCTTGGTTATAATAAGTTGTGCGCATTTTTTTTTTTGTCTTTGGTTCATTTATTTCGCCGATCTCGCGTGTATTCGGAGGGGGGAGAGTGTGTTCTTATGCTGTACAAGGAGTTTCTCTCATATATTTTTTTTAATTGGGGGGAGGTTTTCTTTAGTCATCTACTTACTAGGGATGCCAGAGACTAGCTTGAGAGGTCTTAGCACTCGAATAGCGCGTAACGTGCGCAGATCCACAGCTATGATATCCTGAGGGAACATCGTTAGAAACCTGCAAAACACTAGCCTCTAGCTCTACTCCAATCACTAGGTACACTAAACTATAAACAACTAACAGTATATAAGTATTATATACTAAGTAACCTGTAAACAACAGTAATAGCAAATAAATAATACATTTCAGTATATATACTATAGAATAGTATCGGGGAATATATGCGTGCGGACACGCACGAGATCTCAGTTCCGATAAGCCTTGAGGTTGTTACTTTTTTTTAAACTGATTTCGGTTTTGCTTTTCGTTACTGTATACCTAATTTCTCAGGGGGTTTTTTTTAGGGGGGTGGTGGTATATGAGTTGACTGAAAAGACAGAGGGGGACGCACCTAGATTCTGATGATAAACAATGCTCGATGCAACTGTACGATGCGTGATTACAGAAATAAATTTGGTCCGAAGTTCCGGCGCGCTCGCGTACACACACAAAAACTGACATAATTAATTATAATTGCAAAATCGATACAATACTCGCCCTCCGAACAAAAGTACGCGTGTAGGTGTATACACAATACGGTCTTTATTTCTGCCACCATCCACCGCCGTGGCAATCGATTACCCAAAAAAATAATAATAATAGTAATAACAATACTAATACACAGAGCGTTTCGTAACATTTACTTCTGTTCTCATGCACATACATCGTTTTTGAGAGTAGTGTCAACACGTGTGTCAGATCTATCGAGCAAGTTCTTGGCTACCACAATAACTCTTTCGATGTACATAATACACATATACAATACGCAAAATGAATTGACTCCGCATCTCGCGCGAGATACATGGGGGGAAAACGTGAGCAAATGTGTGTGTATGTATGTATGTTCTTGCCTTGGTGGTTCAATAGAGCAATAGGGCGGTGGTCTTCGCTCTAATCCCGCCGCTCAATACGCATGAATAACTGAGGGGTACACATAGATTTCACAGCTGTTGCATTCGTCGATATTGCCTTTTTAAAAATAAACCAAGCGCGCGCCGCACAAATCAACCGCTCCACTTTATTACGGTTATCGAGCATTGCGTTTTTCCCGGCGAACTTAACGCGCAAGATTGTGGCTCTGCAGCGCTACTTCGGCTGACGTGCATGGAAAGCCCAAGTTCATCGGGTGTTTGCCCAAGAAATTTGAGCCCCAGCTTATAACCACACCGCCGATTACTTCCACTCAGCAATAGACTTACTTGCACATTTAACACTACAAACATAAATAAATCCAAAAAACAACTGTCACCAACATTATTTTGAAAAATCGATCATTTCATTTCTTCATCAGTATTTCATCAAGACAACTTGCGGTTTTCTGCATTTATATTTTAAATAAAACACCAATTCATTTGTTTCGTGATACTTGATTGTTATTACATATTATCGGTAATGTGTCCATTGTTGTTATTTAGCATTATGCAGCGCTACTTCGGCTGACGTGCATGGAAAGCCCAAGTTCATCAAGTGTTTGCTCAAGAAATTTGAGCCCCAGCTTATAAGCACACCACCGATTACTTCCACTCAGCAATAGACTAAAGCCTCGTTTACATTTGGAAAGTTTACTGGCGGTAAGTACTTTCCGCCAGTAAACCTTACGATGTGTAAACCAAAAAACCGTCTGTCAAGAAAGAAACTAAATAAGAAAGTAAGACGTTTTTATGGTCTGCCAAGAAAGAAACTAAACAAGAAAGTAAGACGTTTTTCTGGTTTACACATCGTTAGTTTACTGGCGGTAAGTACTTTCCATAAGCAAACTTTCCAAATGTAAACGAGGCTTTACTTGCACATTTAACACTACAACAATAAATAAATTTAAAAAAAAAACTGTCACCAACGCTATTTTCAAAAATCACTCAATTAATTTCTTCATCAGTCTTTCATCAATACAACTTGCGGTTTTCTGCATTTATTTTTTAAATAAAACATCAATTCATTTCTTTCGTGATACTTGATTGTTATTACATATTATCGGTACTGTCTCCATAGTTGTTAATTAACTGATATCAGCCAAGGTCGTTAAAATTTAGCAGCCGTGGACATATATTTATTTTGATGTTCACAAGCGTTACTACACAACCATCACAGCATACTTGAAATATATCATGATTTATGAAAATAATTTCGCATTTTGGTATATTCTTGTAGAGCAGTTTAAGTAATTTTTAACGGTCTAAATTTTTAGCAGGGTTACACTATGAAATATTTGCAAACAATGTAAATAACTGATTTGAGCTAGTAGGCTGCTAAATCCGAAATTCTCTGGAACAAACGATTGGTGATAATAATGAAGCATGCTTAAAATAAGTTTATTCGTCTTGCAGCATCATTCAGTTGTAAATTATGAATTAGGTTGACCCAATGAATTAATAAATGTAAATTAATATCGTAAGTAATAAAGATGTAATGTATCTTGCAATGACGTAATTTATGCTTTCTTAAATCTTGTGAACCGTGTTAACAGATGCGTTAGTGTTACGTCAAATTTCAAGAACCGACGTTTGTGGTCTTTTCTTGATGTATTATTATAATCACCAATTGTTTATTCCAAAGAATTTTGGGTTTAATATCCTGCTAGCTTAGATCAGTATTTCATACTTTTTGCAAAAATTTCATAGTATAAGTTTTAGGTTTTATCCAAAATTACCAGTTATATATAAATATAACTATAGTTATATATAGATAGTCAAAAGTAATTCTAAAACATATTTTATTTCGTCGAGGTTTTAATGATTCAAAATTATCAGGATTCAA
Organism: Othius punctulatus; assembly: GCA_951805005.1. Lineage (NCBI taxonomy): Eukaryota > Metazoa > Arthropoda > Insecta > Coleoptera > Staphylinidae > Othius > Othius punctulatus. Next base: position 13,262,926 of record OX638145.1, read on the forward strand.
ATTTTCCTGAATTATACTATATAATTAAGTTTAAGGTTTTATCCATAATTACCAGTTATATATATTTAAGGTTGTTTTAATAAGTACTTACTTAAGTAGTCAAAAGTAATTCTAAAACATATTTTATTTCGTTGCGGTTTTAATGATTCAAAATTATCAGGATTCATATTTTCCTGAATTATATTATACAATTTAGTTTAAGGTTTTATCCATAATTACCAGTTATATATATATTTAAGGTTGTTTTAATAAGTACTTACTGGTATTTGTTTATTTATTTTATTATTTATTTTTATCGCCGGACTAGTTTCGGTTATAAAAAAACATCTTCAGAGGCATATGTATTCATTATTTATATATCCTGAACTTATTTGAAATGTAATTTGAAGTTTTGTAGACATCAAATTTGAAATTATTTAAATAATAAAATAAATAAACAAATGCCAGTAAGTACTTATTGAAACAACCTTAAATACTTTATAATATTGGAAAATCTGAATATTTGAATGTTCTTCAGTTTTCCACAATTTTCACTTAAGTCTGTCTAATTTTTAGAATTAGACATCTATCAAATTTCAAATTACATTTCAAATAAGTTCTGGAAATTCTAAAAATTAAACATCTATCAAATTTCAAATTACATTTCAAATAAGTTCAGGAAATTCTAAAAATTAGACATCTATCAAATTTCAAATTACATTTCAAATAAGTTCAGGAAATTCTAAAAATTAGACATCTATCAAATTTCAAATCACATTTAAAATAAGTTTAGGATATATAAACATTAAATTCATATGCCTCTGATTTTTTTAATAACCGAAACTAGTCAGGCCATAAAAATAAATAATAAAATAAATAAACAAATGCCAGTAAGTACTTATTAAAATAACCTTATGTACTTTATAATATTGGAAGATCTGAAAATTTGAATGGGATTTTCTTTAGTTTTTCCACAGTTTTCACTAAAGTCTGTAGCAATTTTGTCTTAAAATAATGTTACAATATACAAAAATGAGCACAACAGTAACTGAATCGTTTATTTCAGGAACCCAAGAGTCATTTTTATAGATTTTTCTTTATTTATGGAATCAGTCTTATCACTTTTAATCTCAAAACATTTATGAATATTTTTTTATCTAATATGATATTTATATTGTACTAAAAAATTACATCTCTAACACCGAAACCGGTCGCAAATAAAAAATTTAACAAAACTAAGGAAGTACAGAATTTTTAAATTTAATAAGTAATTACTTATTTTGAATACTGACGTTAATATTCTGATATGCTTAATATCCACTTATACAATATGAATAATTTGCTGGAATATTTAATAATTAATAATTACCAGTGTCAGAGTTCTTTTAAACACGGCCATTTACATTCCGATAGTTTTAATATCTACTTGTAGAATATTAATAATTTCTTTGTGGAAAATTGCTGCTCCAAATACATTTTAGGACAATCCAAAAATAACCGTTTTCACTTTGCTCGGTCCTTGCGTTAAACACTCCTGTTCAGGTAGGTAAGTTACGTCATTGAAAATAGTTTGAAACAACTTTGCGAAGAGTTGATCTTGCGGAAAAGCTCTCCGAAGTTCTGGATCAGAACCGTCTGAAACCTCTGCAAAGTAGCAAAAAAGTATTGAGATAAATGATGAAATATGAAAAGCGTTTATATTGCACATTAAAACATAAAATGCACCAACTGAAAATGCTGAGGGTAGCGATTTAAAAAAGTTTAAGAACCTCTGTTGTCGATAATTTTTGGGCATTCAAAAATAATATGTTGATATCTATTCAGACGTGTTAATGCCAAGCGATGTAGATCTGAATAACAGCAAGCTTACTATTTGGCACTATTTTTATTTGTTTTTTTTTTAAATTTTTGTATAGAAGTTGAAAAATTAAAATAATACATTAATTACCCGGCTAAGTTTACAGTTATTCAAAACTAGTAAACAGATACATTATTGACTGCCGCTGTGAAGGTTATTCGATCAATATTACGATTTTTTTTTACTATTTATTACTTATTTATTAATAATTAATAATTTTATTATTAATTAGTTAGTAGTTATTATTAGTACTTAATATTATTAAGTACGCCCCGTAAGTGTAAAAACTTATTTTTTTATGTCACATGTCACCACACATAAAAATTACATTATATAGAATACTTTTACAGAATATTTTGAATTAAAATTTTACAAATAATACTTTGAGACTTCGCTAGAAATGTCGATTAATTTTGAACTAATAACATCGATATTCTTTTAGATCAATTATTTTTATCGGGGAATTAATGAAGAGTGAATTTTGTTGTAATCGATATTCTTTTAGATCAATAATTTTTATCGGAGAATTAATAAAGAGTGAATTTTTCTAGAAACGTTGGGATAATGGTTGAGAAAATTAAATTGGAAGTGCTGAAATTTACAAATTTTCATGAATTCAATTGAAATATTATTAGTAGTAACAAAAATTATGAAAAATCCATTGACTTTTGTAATTTATGTGAAAATTTTGCAAACTAAATACTATTTTGTAATATACAGTCTGTTCGATGAAAAGCGCCCAAGACTATAGTGACTTCATTTGTTATTTAATCATAAGAAAGCATATACAGGTTGAGGTTTTTTTCTTTTTAAGCATTCGGATCTCGGGAAACTGACCCATAGAGATTCGGTTAAATTAGCATTTATCATTTTAAGAGCTTATGCTTTTGTTTTTTTGAAAAAAGACCACAGTTTTTCAGTTATAATACAAACTTTAATTTTTTTAAATGGCAGTCATTGTTGGCTCTCGACATTTTTAAAAAGGACATATTTTTCTCTTTATAGCCATGCAAGGTTTGCTATACTTACTTTGACAAATAAAGGCCATCTTCGACAATCAACTTTATGAAAATTATTACTTACTTTGACAAATAAACATGATACAGGATTATTTGTATTATTGAAAGTAGCAAAAACACAGTTTGCCATGGATTTTTTTTTTGTTTTTCCTCTTACTACGAGAATTCTATTAATTTTTCTATTCAAATTATAATAAATTCTATTGAAATTAATACGATACAGGATTGAGAGTAGCAAAAACAGAGTTTGCCATGGATTTTGTTTTGTTTTTCCTCTTACTAGGAGAATTCTATTAATTTTTCTATTCTAATTATACTAAATTCTATTCAAATTATACAACGAAAATTCCTGAATCTCATGTATTTATGAAAGTAAGTATAGCAAACCTTATATCGTTTTAAAAAATCTCCTTTAAAAATAACAATGCTAACTATGACTGCCATTAAAAAAAAGTTTGTATTATGACTCAAAAACTATGTTTTTTTTAAACAAAAGCATATTTTGCATAAACTCTCAAAATGACAACTCTTTCCTCATTTAAGAGAATCTCTATGTTTTATGGTTTCCGAGATCCAAATGCTTCAAATTTAAAAAAACTCACGCTGTATATTATTAAATGGCACAGTATTAGCTACAAGTTGATAAAAAAAACTTTTTTAAACACCTTTATTTATTTGTTGTGACGTCACCGACATTTTTTTAAATTGCTTTGTATATATATATATATATATATATTGTGCTTTCTTGTAGAGCAATTTAAGTACTTTTAATCGGCCTGAATTTTTAATATTGTTATTGTTATACTAGGAAATTTATGCAGAAAGTGTGAAAAACTGATTTGAGCTAGTAGGCTATTAAACCCTAAATTCTTTGGAATAAACAATTGGTGATTATAATAATACATCTATATTTATTTGGTGTATTCTTGTAGAGCATTTTGAGTACTTTTAATCGGCCTGAATTTTTAGTATTGTTATACTATGAAATTTTTGCAAAAAGTATGAAATACTGATTTAAGCTAGTAAGCTATTAAACCCTAAATTCTTTGGAATAAACAATTGGTGATTATAATAATATATCTATAATTGTGTTGGTGTATTCTTGTAGAGCAGTTTTGGTGCTTTTAATCGGCCTGAATTTTTAGTATTCTTAATTATAAAGTATAATTCAGGAAAATTTGAATCCTGATAATTTTGAATCATTAAAACCTCGACGAAATAAAATATGTTTTAGAATTACTTTTGACTATACAAGTGGTTTAATTTTTTTATAAAAGTGTAAACAGTTTTTTAGTAGTACATAACGTAGAACATAATTTGCATAAACAAAATATGAACTTTACCGGAAAATTGTGGAAAAACTAAAGATAAAATTTTTCAGATTTTCCAAAATTTAAACTACCTATACTGAAAAAATATCTGAATCCTGATAATTTTCAATCACTAAAAACTCGACGAAATGAAATATATTTTGCACTTTTACTTGTAATAAATTAAATTAAATTCTTATAAAGATACCTATTAACGATTTTCGAATGGTATATTGCTTAGAACAGAATTTGCATATACAAAATTTGAATTTGAAATATAATTATGAATTTTGATGAGAAATTGCAAATGGAAATTAATATTTAATCAATATTGCCTGTAATGACATTCGTGCCTACGATCATTGATCGTAAACTAGATGCACCAAATAACGGTAATCATCACATACACATAATATGATTATAAATGGGCACGAGACTTTATGAAAGTTTCACTTCCATTATTACAGGATATTAATTTCAAATTTTGTTTCATCAAACCAAGATAGTCTATTTAATTACAGAAAAAGTCATATTAAAGTTATTGGCCAAAGAGTAATTGTTGATTTAAAAATTGGGAATAATTTATCGTAAAAAATCAATCACTTAAATTATTACAATTATAAGCAAAGAAGGCTTAATAATTATTAAAGATTTCGAATATGAGGATCTTAACAATTTGGCTTGGAATTAAAAAAAAAGTTTTATAATTATTAGTTTGATAATGATTAACTGATGTCGTGGAAACTATGACCTGGCTTGGAATTTAAAAAAACGTTTTATAATTATTAGTTTGATAATGATCAACTGATGTCGTGGAAACTATGACCTGGCTTGGAATTTTAAAAACGTTTTATAATTAGTAGTCAGATAATGACCAACTGATGTCACGAAACTATGACCATCGCAATTAAATGTGTAATACGAACTAAGTAACAAATTGCATTATTTATACATTATATATCACACAGTAAAAGCCTCAAGTGTTAATCAAATTATTTACTTCCTGTTAAATATAAAAATAAAAATATGTTGCAATTGTAAGCTGTTATTAATCAAATACGTGAAGTTTTAGATTTGTTAAATATAAAAATATAATTTGTGACAAATGGTTAATTGTTATGAGCTATGGATTTTATTAGGCCATTAACTTATTTTGCCATGCGTTAGAAATGTGGTTATCGTTTTGCCCACTTGTACGAATTCATGTGATTACATTTAATCCGGGATTAGGCTGCACACAACCTGGCACAAATTTCATTAGCACTCTTGCCGGGGATTACCCCTTAATTAACAATGGGGCAGGTGAGGCAATCGATTCGCTCGCATTTGGATTCTGAGAGTGTTTTTTTACGTCCACGCTTTATCACTGCGTAAATAACTAACGCAGAAATGGACGTTAATTAATCAACATAATAACCACGGAAAGGGTTCGCAGTATCGGCAGATTTGAGAAAGTAGAGCAAACAATGTTATGGCTCGGAGATTAAAACGTTAAGTATTTTCAAACTATGCATTGGCAATGATTACGTTTTATTGCATTACAACTTTATCACAATATAAAAACGAATGCGTTTATTAGTTTATTAGATGTTAATTATCAATGAAATAAACGTGAAGTAGTAACACAGAAATGGTTGATAAAAATAAACGTAATCCATGAAAATATCTAATTCATAACGGTGTATAGTCGTCCCTTTGAGAGCAGACAATGACTCACAGCTTCATTTTGCCGGAATTTCGACATACGTTCCTTACTTCATTTCACACTATTACAATTACCTTACGCATGTGAACGAGCAACGAAAACACACGAGTCATCGTCGGCTCTCATCGGATGACTAAATACGATGAAATAATTGTTCTGCAATCAATTTCTGACTCACAACGTCAATTTTGATTTTCGACATGATTAATCATGCAGTTGCTAAACCAACGTTTATAAGAATTCCCGAATGTGCGTCAACTTCCCATCGTCATCGTCGTTTCAAACCGGGGAGTTTGAAATCTTTTCACGAAAACTACTCGAGTTCAAAAACTTCTCTGGATGGTAATTTGCACTGTAAGTTGCACTGAAGGGTCCACAGTACAATGCGGGGTATAAAGGGTCTAACGAGGTCTAGGTACAGCGAACTGCTAAGTTCACATCCACTACAGCATTAAAATTATCCTGCACAGTCCATGGATGTGATGTGTATACAATTATTCAATCCGTATAATCCTTAGAACTGACTGATTTGATATTGCAATGAATCAAAACCTAGGCATTTATTTAGATAGCTCCAGGCTTCAAATTCTAAGTGTACAGTTTTACTATTATTTTACGATTCTACTTCTATTATCATTGCTAAATAATTAATAGATGCATCGCTTTATAGAAAATATAAAACATCACGTACAATCATTACTTATATTACTAGTAGAATGGGAGAAGTACATACTATTATGATTAGTTTGAATGGTAAATGAATATGAGCAAATGTTGTAAGGAAGTGCTGCGATTTAGCGAGATCCAAGGAAATTTAAAAATCTAATAATTTTTTCTTAGATTAAAACACTTAAATACATATATTTATTAGATGAAGTTAATAATCCACTAATTCCAATCAAAACTATTGGGCATCAATGTGTTAATATTGTTTTGTTTACGATCGAGGATATTCAGATTTTTTAGGAGATTAATCTTCCTTCCTTGGACATTCGTTAAATTTAATATCATCAAAATATGAGGAGGATTACAATATAATTCATAAATAAATTAATAAAGAAATTGAATCTTAAGTTTCGGCGGTGTTCATGTTGTAAAATACATTTGAACGATCGATAATTAATAACCAAGATGCGCATAAAAAGTTATTTTTGTACAGAATTCCAGAAAAAGATGCAAAATAAGTTTTTTTTGTTACTACATTTCGGAGATTGAGATTTTTTTGAAAGTTTAATATTGCAGATTTAGCATCACCAAAATATTCTGAGGGTTGGACGTTAATCAGATTTTTTGAAAGTGCAATGTTCCTAATTTGTTACAATTAGCATCACCAAAATATTTGCAGGGAAATATTTGCAGAACAATAAATAAATTCGTAATGAAAGTGATTCTCAAGTTTTGGCGGTGTTGATATTGATATGATATTGTAAAATGTATTTGGACGATCAATAATTAATAACTAAGTTACCCATGAATAATTTTCTGCTGCACTATTGCGAAGATTTAGATTACTTTAAGAGTTTAATGTTCCCAAATTGTTAGATTTAGCATCATCAGTTACCCATGAATAATCTTCTGCTGCACTATTGCGAAGATTTAGATTTCTTTAAGAGTTTAATGTTCCCAAATTGTTAGATTTAGCATCATCAGTTACCCATGAATAATTTTCTGCTGCACTATTGCAAAGATTTAGATTTCTTTAAGAGTTTAATGTTCCCAAATTGTTAGATTTAGCATCATCAAAATACGATAAGTCATAAATTGATTAACAAAGAAAGTGATTCCTAAGTTTTGGCAGGGTTTATATTGTAAAATGTTTGGTTTATTAATAATCAAATCTTTATTGAATTTACAATCAACAAAAATGTCTAACGTTTGGCACGAATTCATTTAATTATGAATTTCGAAATATTTTTTTCTGGCTGATAAAACTTTTAGAAAACATTTAGAATGATCCAAATAATCTTTAGAGGATTAGAAGATAATCCATCAATAAGACTATAAAGAAAGTGATTCGCAAGTTTTAGTGGTTCATATTGTAAAATGCATTTGAGCGATCGTTAATTAATAAACAAGATTTAAATAAAGAGTTATTTTGGTACATAATTGCAAAGATTTTTTCAAGAGTTTATTGTTCCCAATTTGTTAGATTTAGCATCAGTAAAATATTCGTTGGAGGACATACAGGGTGAGTAAAAGTAAGGAACCACATCTCCAGACCCCTTATTATTATATTTAGAAAAAAATAGTATGATGGCTAATTATTTGCCACAATTTGGCTGTTTAATTTTTTTTTCTGTGACCTGTCACTTTTTCAAAGTTACGTCATCGATTCTCTTTTTAAATGGTAACCTTTTATTTTATAAACAAACTTGATAGCATTTGTTTTTCTCTTCACGAATATCTAAAAATACTATGAGGTTGCATAAGAAAAATATCCGAGATAATCGAGTTTAATGCCTGATGACAAAAATGTGAAAAATAAAAGACTGCTTTGGAAGACAAGTGGTACAAGTTAAAATAATACGATTATATACGAATACGAATACGAAAAATACGAAAATACGATACAAATCAAAGTTTTGTTGAAAACTTTTTTTCTAAAAATAATAATAAAGGCTCTAGAGAGGTGGTTCCTTACTTTCTACTCACCCTGTATAATAAATTAATTAATAACGAAAGTGATTCCTAAGTTTTGGCAGGGTTCACATTGTAAAATTTTGGGTTATTAATAATAAAATCTTAATTTTATGTGCAACCTATTAAAACTTCTGAGAAGTACGAAGAACAAGAAGAAAACTGTTATTTTGTGAAGCTATGATAATTTTATTTAAAAAAAATGGATTAATATTCTGCCAAATATTTTACAATATCGATGGTTAATCGATTTTTTTTTTGCTTATTGATGAAAATAGTTTACATTTTTTACGTTATGAACTGTTATATAATTTAAAAAAATGTAATTAGATTAAAATTTATTAGTTTACCCCATCGATTTATTAAATAATCATTACTTTATGAAGTATCATATTGTAGAATAATAAGAAATTTACAAAACTTTTTGGTTTTTGAATCAATATCATGAATCACTCCATCGATCCAAAATTTAATAAATAATCTATACATATGAAACATTATGATACAAAATAGTCAATAGCTTTTTGTTAGGTGCTTGATAATAAAACTTTGTTGGATTTACAATCATCTAAATATTTCCCTCTATTGATGTATTACTCTTTCAAGCTATTAATTGCCAATATTATAGGAGAATAAGGCACTTTAAGAAGAAGAACAACAACAAGAAGAAGAAGAAGAATAAGAAGAAGACGACGAAGAAGAAGAAAAACATTTTTGTGAAGCTATGAATTATTTTACAAAAAAAGAGGATTAAGATTCTACCACATATTTTACAATATCGATGGTTAATCGAATTTGTTTTTTGCTTATTGATGAAAATAGTTTTAAGTTTTTTTTAAGTTATGAACTGTTATATACTAAAAACATGATGTAATTAGATTAAAATTGAATAGTTTACCCCATCGATTTATTAAATAACCATTACTTTTGAAGTATCATATTGTAGAATAATAAGAAATTTTCAAAACTTTTTCGTTTTTCACTACATTGATCCAAAATTTTATGAAGAATTTATACATATGAAGCATTATGATACTAAATAGTCAATAGATTTTTGTTAGGTGCTTGATAATAAAACTTTGTTGGATTTACAATCATCTAAATATTTCCCCCTATCGATGTATTACTCTTTCAAGCTATTAATTGCCAATATTATAGGATAATAAGGCACTTGAAGAAGAAGAACAACAACAAGAAGAAGAGTAAAAAGAAGAAGACAAAGAAGAAGGAAAACAGTTATTTTGTGAAGCTATGACCTATTTTACAAAAAAAGAGGATAAAGATTCTACCACATATTTTACAATATCCATGGTTAATCGATTTTTTTTTTGTTGCTTATTGATGAAAATAGTTTTAATTTTTTTTTTTTAAGTAATGGACTGTTATATATTTAAAAAAATGATGTAATTAGATAAAAATTGAATAGTTTACCCTATCACTTTATTAAATAATCATTACTTTTGAAGTACCATGTTGTAAAATAATAAGAAATTTTCAAAACTCTTTGGATTTTGAATCATTATCATATATCACTCCATCGAACCAAAATCTAATAAATAATCTATACATATGAAACATTATGATACAAAATAGTCAATAGCTTTTTGTTAGGTGGCTTGATAACAAAACTCTGTTGGATTTACAATCATCTAAATATTTCCCTCTCTCAATGTATTACTCCTTCAAGCTATTAATTGCCAATATTATAGGAGAATAATGGCACTTGAAGAAGAAAAAGAACAAGAATAATAATAATAAGAAGAAGAAAAAGAAGAAGAATAATAATAAGAAGAAAAACAGTTACTTTGTGAAGCTATGAATTATTTAAAAAAAAAGTGGATTAAGATTCTGCCAACTATTTGACAATATCGATTGGTTAATCGAGATATATATTTTTTTGCTTATTGATGAAAATAGTTTTCATTTTTTTTTGTTTTTCTGTTATTGACTATTTTATAATAAAAAAATGATGTATTTAGATTAAAATTCTATGGTTTACCCTATCGATTTATTAAATAATCATTACCTTTGAAGTATGTTGCAGACATACTTCATGTACTACAACACATACAAGTTGTAGAAAAATAAGAAATTTTCAAAACATTTTGGTGTTTGAATCATCAACATATATCACTCCATCGAACCAAAATTCAATAAATAATCTATACATATGAAACATTATGATACAAAATAGTCAATAGCTGTTTGTTAGGTGCTTGAAAATAAAACTTTGTTGGATTTACAATCACCTAAATATAAACTTTATTTATTATTTGCTTTATGAATATTATTTTGGAAAATTACCACTAAATTCCTTACTGCAAGCAATTTATTTGAAATGTAAATAATTACATAAACTATTAATGTATTGTGAAGATTTCTTCTTAGATCATTTAACTACCTTATCTGTACCTTGAACAAAATCGGCAAACTCAATTAAGTGAGCACTCTAACCATCTGATCAGACAAAACAGATTCTTATACATAAATCCTATAAGGCCTAAAAAATCCCAAATTAGGGCCAAATATTGGGGACTGATATTTTATAACGTTCTGCCAAATCAAGTGAAACAGATGGATCTTAAACGTACTATTAAAGAATTCTTACAAAAAATGGCATTATTCACAATTGATGAAGTAGAATGTTGTAGAGTAATAAGAAATTTTCAAAACTTTTTGGTTTTTGACTACATCATTATCACTACTTATCATTAACTACATCGACCCAAAATTTAATAAAGAATCTATATGAATATGTAAAAAATAATAATAAATCTAATCAATCATTATGATACTAAATAGTCAATAGCTTTTTGTTAGGTGGTTGATAATAAAACTTAGTTGGATTTACAATCATCTAAATATTTCCCTCTAACGATACATTAATTTATTTATTATTTGCTTTATGAATATTATTTTGGAAAATTCTTAGAACTGACTCTCATACATAAATCCTATGAGGCTTAAAAAATCCCAAACTGGGGCCAAATATCGCGGACTAAAAATTTATAACGTTCCGCCAAATTATGTGAAACAAATGGATCTTAAAGAATTTAATCATTTTTTAAAGAATTCTTACATAAAATGGCATTCTTCACAATTGATGAATACTTTCCAACTGGTTTTGGAGACTAGTTTTGTATCACATTAATTTTATGACCACTACAGTTATTATAAAATTTTATATATTATACTTGTAACATTTTACTTGTATTTTATGACCAGTATACCTTTTCAAGTTCAAATTGAGACCAATCGAATTCAAATTGAGACCAATCAATTTCAAATTGAGACTAAACAAAATCAAGTTGACACTAAACAATATCAAACTGGGGCCAAATATTGCGGACTAAAATTTTACAACGTTCCGCCAAATCATGTGAAACAAATGGATCTTAAACAATTTAAACATTTTTTAAAGAATTCTTACAAAAACTGGTATTCTTCACAATTGATGAATACTTTACAACTGGTTTTGGAGACTAGTTTTCTATCACATTTATTTTATGACCACTACAGTTATTATAAAATTTTATGTATTAAACTTGTAACATTTTAGTTGTATTTTATGACCACTATACCTTTTCAAGTTCAAATTGAGACCTATCAAGTTAAAATTGAGACCATTCAATTTCAAATTGAGGCCAATCAAGTTCAAATTGATACCAATCAATTTCAAATTGAGACTAAACAAAATCAAGTTGACACTAAACAAAATCAAGTTGAGAATAAACAAATAAAATTGATATTGTTTAGTGTCAACTTGATTTTGTTTAGTCTCAATTTGAAATTGATTGGTCTCAATTTGGAATTGATTGGTATCAATTTGAACTTGATTGGCCTCAATTTGAACTTGATTGGCCTCAATTTGAAATTGATTGGTCTCAATTTGAACTTGATTGGTCTCAATTTGAACTTGAAAAGGTATATAGTTATTATAAAAATTTTATATATTATATTTGACTTATGTAAGCATCTTGAATGTATGTACTAACATTAATAATTTTTTTATAACCAAAATTATTAAATCTATCTATTTATCTTAGAATGTTGTATAATTTTATATGTTTTGTTAATTTGCCGTTTTGTGAACGGTTCTTTTTTTAATATGTATTCATATATTATATTATGTAATGACAATTGTAAGGCTGCAAAACCATTAAGATGAAATAAATTTAATTGAATTGAATTGGCAGTAAAAGGGTCAAACTCCATTTTGTAAGTTTTGTAGAAATTGTTTTCTTTCTTCTTTATAACAAACATTATTAAATCTATCTATCTATCTATCTATCTATCTATCTATCTATCTATCTATCTATCTATCTATCTATCTATCTATCTATCTATCTTGGCAGTAAAAGGCCAATGTCCATTTTGTAAGTTTAGTAGAAATGGAAAATTTCATCTTACCGATTTATTTGTATTTTGCTTTTAAGGAATATGCCCATAAGTTGTTTAATAATTAATTGAATATTGAATAATTTTATGGATATTGACATTTCATGGGATGGGGTCTTTTTTTCGGATAGTTTTGAGATGAATGGTGGACATAACTTCAAAATCGTAAAATTTGGACATTGGCAGTAAAAGGGCCAATGCCCATTTTGTAAGTTTTGTAGAAATGGCAAATTTCATCTGACCGATTTATTTGTATTTTGCTTAGGAATATGCCCATAAGTTGTTTAAAAATTAATTTAATATTGATTAATTTTATGGATATTGACATTTCACGGGATAGAGTCTATTTTCGGATAGTTTTGAGATGAATGGTGGACATAACTTCAAAATCGTAAAATTTAGACCTTGGCAGTAAAGACCATTAATGTCCATTTTGTAAGTTTTGTAGAAATGGCAAATTTCATCTGAACGATTTATTTTTATTTTGCTTTTTAGGAATATGCCCATAAGTTGTTAAATAATTAATTGAATATTGACTAATTTTATGGATATTGACATTTCACGGGATGGGGTCTTTTTTCGGATAGTTTTGAGATGAATGATGGACATAACTTCAAAATCGTAAAATTTGGATATTGGCAGTAAACGGGCCAATGCCCATTTTGTAAGTTTAGTAGAAATGGCAAATTTGATCTGACCGATTTATTTGTATTTTGCTTAGGAATATGCCCATAAGTTGTTTAAAAATTAATTGAATATTGATTAATTTTATGGATATTGACATTTCACGGGATGGGGTCTTTTTTCTGATACTTTTGAGATGAATGGTGGACATAACTTCAAAATCGTAAAATTTGGATGTTGGCTGTAAAAGGGCTAATGTCCACTTTGTAAGTTTTGTAGAAATGGCAAATTTCATCTGAACGATTTATTTGTATTTTGCTTTTAAGGAATATGCCCATAAGTTGTTTAATAATTAATAGAATATTGATTAATTTTATGGATATTGACATTTCACGAGATGGGATCTTTTTTCGGATAGTTTTGAGATGAATGGTGGACATACCTTTAAAATCGTAAAATTTGGACATTGGCAGTAAAAGAGCCAATGTCCATTTTGTGAGTTTTGTAGAAATGGCAAATTTCATCTGACCGATTTATTTGTATTTTGCTTTTTAGGAATATGCCCATAAGTTGTTTAATAATGAATTGAATATTGATTAATTTGATGGATATTGATATTTCACGGGATGGGGTCTTTTTTCGGATGAATGGTGGACATACCTTTAAAATCGTAAAATTTGGACATTGGCAGTAAAAGGGCCAATGTCCATTTTGTAAGTTTTATAGAAACGGCAAATTTCATCTGAGCGATTTATTATTATTGTGCTTTTTAGGAATTAGCCCATAAGTTGTTTAATTATTAATTGAATTTTGATTAATTTTATGGATATTGACATGCACGGGATGGGGTCTTTTTTCTGATACTTTTGAGATGAATGGTGGACATAACTTCAAAATCGTAAAATTTGGATGTTGGCTGTAAAAGGGCTAATGTCCACTTTGTAAGTTTTGTAGAAATGGCAAATTTCATCTGAACGATTTATTTGTATTTTGCTTTTAAGGAATATGCCCATAAGTTGTTTAATAATTAATTGAATATTGATTAATTTTATGGATATTGACATTTCACGGGATGGGGTCTTTTCTTGGATAGTTTTGAAATGAATGGTGGACATAATTTCAAAATCGTAAAATTTGGACATTGGCCTTTTTAGTTCCAAGGTACAGCTATTGCGGAGTATTTTGGAATACTGGAATGTATGAAATTTTAAAACGTTTAAAAAACTACCTTGTATATATTTTTTGAGAACCTTAAGAATTCTGCAACACCCATTCCTAAGTAATAATCCAATTTGTTGTAACAAGATTGTCCATGCTACTTACAATTTTGATGAGTTTATGATTTATGGTTTATATTTATGATTTATGGTTTATTTATGATGATGATTACGATTGATATATTTTATACTGCCGGTGAAATGTGTGTGGAATGTTCAGATTTTATTTTATACCAACATTTATTTTGATTTTTTGGACTCCCAGAAGTTTTTAATTCTTCCAGGACGATATTAGGGTAGGTTTAATTTTAGGCCAATATTTATCTGTGTACCCAAAATCATGGTATACTCGTATATTTTTGACGATTGCTGATGCAGCTGTGATATCTTTGTGTAAGCGATTATGAACTAGTAACTTAAATTATATGTAGTAATACTGGTTTGGAGGCTAGTGTTAGACAGATATGATGGGAGGATGTTAATATTACTATCTAATGTTAACTCGGCTATATTTATATTGTTGTTAAATAGGATTGCAACAATATTGGAATTGTTAAAGTTGCAAACCTATGTGGCATTTGTTTTTGCGCGGAGGCTGTATAAAAATGACCGTAAGTTGTAGCGACAGCGCTGTGTGATGTAAAAATGTCCACGGCGAAAGTTATAATTAAATAAGTTGTAATGTATCGGGTGCGAGAAATAAAGCTGCGGCCGGAGGGCGGAAAAATCGAGCATCGGAACTGCACCCCCGAGGAGCTCCGGGGCGGAAAGTTTCGTAAGCAAAACGTGCCGCTTTGGGGCGCTCTTATCGTGCGCAGCAACCCCGTGTGTGTGTGTACATGTTAATTGATTCCGTTTCCAGGCCGGCGAAAATTATGCGTATGCTCTGTTTTTATTATTATTTCCCTTGGGCCTAATCAGCCGTCTCGGGGGGGCCTGGGGAGATTAATCTGCGAAGGGCGCCGCTGTTATTTTTTTTTTCCGAATCGCGAAATTAACCTTTAATTCGCTCCGTTTAAATTTTTTATAGGGCGCGATAAATCCACACGGCGTCAAATATCAAGGGTGCGCTGGAAACCGTAATGACCGGGCACAATGAATATAATTAATAATTATAACAGCCCTCGACTGAAAAATAATGTATTCCATGCTTCAGAGTTTGTATAATGAATACGCTTAATTTAGGTATTCATAACTCTTTTTTTTTTTAAGTAACGATAAATCGGGCGATGCTTTTACAGGTGTTTAAAATATTTGGGATACGTTTGGAATGGGGGAGGGGGGATGTTTTTAGTTTTTTTCTTTTTTTGAGAACACAACTTATTATATTCGCAAAAATTTAGTCTTTCGTAGTATGGTGTCGGAAAACAGATTAGAGATTGCACTTGTGTATTATGCCTAGAGTTATACATATTATATTTGGTCATCCAGTAGGATCGATCGTTCTCGATAAGAGTGAAAATTTGGAAATATTCTGAATAAGTAGGAATATAAATTGTGTGTATTTGAAAAGAAGCTGAAATAAACATGAACTATATCTACAAAATAAACTTTAGAAAATTATATATTACACAATTGAAATTCTAAAATTGCGCACCAGTCAGTTCTGGCACAAAACTCACTCATCATAATGATTTTTAATCAACACGTGCTAGATCTTAATCTATGAACTACAAAGAAATGCAATCGAGCACTGTCTATCTACAAAACATGCACTGTTGACCCAATTATTATGGCTGAAACTGACACCGACTAAATAGTAAATATAAACACGTTCAAATCTTCATAATAAAAATATATATAGCCTACGAATAAATAATACGTCCTAAAGAAGTTATTCTAGGACTATGATAATAATAATAATAATAATAATAAATAATCTAAGACGATATCTAGTTCTGCGCTACTGCGGGCCCACTGCAAGAGCTAGACAGAGAAAGATAGAGTGTAGGGAGCGGAACCCTTACTTGGGATCCTGGACACCAGCTTCAATGGTCTCAACACGCGAAAGGACCTCAACATCCGTAGATCAACATCAACGCTCGCTTCGGCAAAAATTGTCATCGACCTGATAATTATAACTTTGTATAAAGGCTTTCACCAACAACACAACTCTAAATCTAAAGTACTCGTATCATCATCATCATCATCATCATCATCATCATCAAAGAATCAACAGACCATGTCCGTACTCCTAGCCCCCGCTTGATTAAGCGAGGACTAATCGCTACTCGAGCAAGGACATAAGTATTGCACAAACACCCCTAGGACACTCACCCACGCACTCATACACAAGCCTACACTTGTGAGAATACTATATACGCATGTATCGGTTCATCAACGGTATTGGTAGTATAAATATGTTTAGACACACTTACCCTGTGAGCACGACAAAGAAATCCATAATGTTCCAAATGTTCCTAAGATATGATCCTCTATGTAAAACAAAACCTAACGCTAGAATCTTCAGCGAAGCTTCAACACAGAATATTCCTAGAAAGTATGCCTCTGTTCTTTCCTACAACACGAGAGAAAAATGCCACGGAGCGAGCGCTTAAAAGCCAAAAGCCCGTAGTGGCATACTTACTAATTTTTGTGCTAGCATAGTCTTATCATGATTGGGCAGGTGCTCCTCCAGCGCCAGCACCACACAGTTTGCTATGATTGTCAAAAGCACGGCATACTCAAATGGAGTGGCTAGCGTTAAGGAAACGTATACAAGTCGCTCAACAATAAAACTACTGCAAAAAAATTATTGAAGCGTGCATTCTGTGCGGATCCGGATGCATCAGTGCTGGCTATCAACAAACCATGGTGGATGCGACCTAAATACGTCTCTTGCCCTCATAATCGCGCGGGGGGTTGGGGGTTGCACGGGGGCGGCGTAAACACACACTCATACACACACACACGTACACACATGCTCGCACAAACATTTACCCTCACACGCGCGCCTTGGCGGATGAATAGGGGTGTTATTTACGGCCGGCCCCGGGCCCCACCTGCGCCCACCCCCCTTCGGACGGGGGCGCTTTGATTTCGATCGCGCGTGAAAAGGATATGGCCACTCAATGATGAAGCGCGTGTATCTACGGATGATGTTCTCCTCGGAGAACAGGAAGAGCGAGCTGGGCCCCTGGCCGCCCGCTTCCCTCGCACCCCCCATTCTATCAGCTGCGCCCACCCCCGCCTGCTGCTGGACCGCCTGAGCCGCCGCCTCCTGCGCTGCGGCCAACCTGAAACAAGGAGAATCAAAAATTAGCAACACAACAAAAAATTGACAAAACATTGAACGTAAAAAAAGGCGACGCAACCACCACATAGAATCGTCATCCTGATCGAGAATGAGAATACACGAATAAAAATGGAATTTAATATTTAGTTATATTTCGTACTTACTGGTAAGTATTAAATATAACAACCTTAAATATATTGTAATGGTATTATTTAATGGTCGTTAGTTTAGTTAAGTTCAATCCCATCGAGAGAAAATTGGGAGGAAGCTTTCTTTTGTCTTTCTATTTGTGCATGAATTGTATCCACCTCCATGTGGGTATGTCCTCTTGAAGGGTACATATGTTCAATGCACTTTATGGAAGGTTTCAGCACAAGAATCGAAATATAGCACATCTATATATAGCACATCTATAGCACATCTGATGACTTCTATTTTGTGATGGACAGTTATCACTCCAGATAACAATTTTCTCTACAGATTCTTTTACATTTAAAATGTATTTCAGAATACATGAAGCCATGTCATTGCCACCACGTCTGGCTATAGATTCATCCCAGATGAAGCAATTTCCTATTTTGTCTGTCGCACCATAAACTGTATAATTAAAAGACCACAGCTTTAGAGAATAGAAACTCTGAGCATTCGTTAATAGAGGGGTGGGTAAGCATTTTTTTAAATCCACCAAAGTATTTTGGTGTTCACCTCGGTTTTATAAGTCTTTTTATCCCGTCGCTTAAGTTTATACCGATTATCTGCATCAAGAAGATGTGCGTCATAGTTAGTTTGTAATTCAAGGCGTTCTTCCAAGGATACAGACTCTTTGAGATTGATAACATATCCATCACACGAGTCACATGTATCATTCCCTAGTTTTTTGAAGGATAAATTAAATTCCGAATTGAAAATTTTACTATAGAACCATTGCTTGGGAATATCTTCTTTAGGAATTTGGTTTTATATACAATCTTTATAAAAGCACAGTGTAGCGCAGTCACTCATATTTTATTTTTTTATGTCGAAACTGTAATAGATATCAAAAACTATAAAGATACAAAAAAACTTAACAATGAATGCCTGCGTCCGATTTGTTTTTTTTTTTAAATTTATTTGCTTTTGTCATTAAAATAATAAGAATGTATTAATGTTGGGTCTCACCTTTTATATACACAACCGGTCTACTGATAATAACAATATTATGTCAAAATATGAGTTATACCCGTATCAAGTGTCTAACCAAACAACATCCAAATCAATGTAAACGTTCTCTTTTTATGCGCATTTTTTTTTTAAATTAACTTTGAAGTTGAACACTGGCTAAACCAAACTCATTTGTATATAGATAAGTTTTATTAAATCGTCTTCTTTTGAACACAGTAATCTGTGGTTAAGCCATGTCCACATAGTTAAGAGATACCCTGTATATAGAAAAGAACTCTACAATTGTTTCGGCCTCTCAGCAATTCTCAAGAGTATAAACTGAGTAGTACTCTTGAGAATGGCTGAGAGGCCGAAATAATTGCAGAGTTCTCTTCTATATATACTGTGAAACCTCAACCAAGTGTTTTATTATTCCTATACTAATATTTTTCACCAAGTGGTAACCACTCACACATCCAATTTAAATACTACAATATATAACTGGTAATTAATGAATAAAACCTTAAGAATGGAATTGTTACAAAACAAACAATATAAAGATAAAGAATATTAACTTATAGACATGATATTAAATATCCATGTAAATTCGGAGAGCTAATACACTGCACAATGTCTATATATTTTTTTTGTTTCGGTGTTTTTTTTTCTTCCTTCTGTCTTCACTTTGGGAGTTGTGGAATTTCTCTCCCCTCCTGGGTTAATGGTATTGAAGGATGTTGTCGGTCTTTTTCATTCCTCTTGTTTAGATCTTATTATTTAAAATTAGGTTATTTTTATTTTTAGTTGTTAGTTGTTGTTCAGGTTGTTATATTTATTTATTGTTTTCGTTGTTAAGTTTTGTGTATGTTTTGTTTTTGTAAATTTTTCTGTTCTCATATCTAACTTTCTTCTTCTATTGTGTTGATGGAATGGTTTATTATTTGTTAGTATCATGCTCCATTTTTCCAGGGGGTTTCTGTTCTTCTTTTGATATTATTTGTTTGTTGGTTTTTTGTTTCTCTATTATTCTTTGCAACGTTTTCAAAGCTTCTCGAAGCTGTTTATAGAGTGTGTGTTCATCGATTTTATTTCTTCTTATATTTTTGGTTGGTTTGTTGTTGTAGTTTTGAAGTATTGATATTTTAGTTTTATTTTCCTTGTTTCTTTTATTTTTGTATTAATGTCCCATTTTGATGTTGTCTATAACTTGTGCGTTTGTGATTATTTCCATTGTTATTTTGCCTTGTGAAGAATTTGAATTTCATCCACTCCATATGCTATCCCATAAGTGGGATCGAGATAATGAGTAAATAAGGACAGAATATACATGCATTAGTACGCTGGAAGCGTCGATTTGAGTAGGGGAGTATTTATACAATTACTGCGTATTCAGCTGATTTTACAAATTGTTTCAGATGATTAAATGATAGGACAGAAAATACAGTTGCCCAATTTCTTCAAATCATTTTTGTTTCCTCCACAACTGATTATTATAATTTGTTTAATATTGCTCCATAAAGATATTAAAATACCTTTATTGAGCAAATGATGCTTTGTGTATGTTTTGTTGTTGTAAATTTTTCTGTTCTCATATCTAACTTTTTTCTTGTATTATGTTGATGGAATTGTTTATTATTTCTTAGTGTCATGTTCGTTCTTGTTAGGATGTTTTTAATTGTATATGTTAGTAGTAGATTACTTAGTTCTATCATATTTCTTACATTGAGCTCCTTTGTTTTCGTATATAATTCTGTTGTATTTGTTCTTCGGTCCAGTTTGTAGAGTATTTTTAATATTTGGTTTTGTTGTGTTTGTAGTTTATTCAGGTTTTTAGCTGTGTTTCCCCATATGTTGCAGAGATAGTTGATTTTTGATGTAAACAGTGCATGATATATATGTTTATTTTTCTCTTTCGGTACGTAGTTTCAGATTTTTTAGAGTTCTCTTTTTTAAGCGTTTCTATGTGTTGATACCATTTCAGGTTGCTTTGTATTTTAAGTCCTAGATAATTGACTTATTTTATTTGTTTTATTTTTGAATTCTTGATCGTGATGTTTATGTCCATCCTATACTTGGCATATTTTCTAACATAGTCATAAACATTCGCTGAAGTCACTACAATATCTTTACCACCAGGCATTAATTCTAAAGTACCACCTCCTTCTTTTGCACACAAATCTAACCTAAAGTTGAGATCCAATGCAGTGAACAAACTATTACTGTCCTTTATTTCGGCATCAACCACCAATTGTCGTAAAGATTCAAAAACTACTAGATCGAAAAAAGCTAAATCATGAAATTTAATTGGCCTACCAAGACACAGCTCATTACGTAGAAGACATAAACCCTATAATCTGGAGACGGCATCAATTATATCTCCATATACATACACTGTGTATCAGCCAAATGGAATAAATTCGATAATAAATAAATGGGGGCGTGTTCAAAAAAACGCTCGGCCACGTCGATTGTTATTTTTAGTTGCGCATTTTTTTCAACAAAAACTTTTTATACAGGGTGTATCATGTGACCGTGGCCAATACCAACTTTCTTATTTTAAATGCAACACCTGGTATATTATTCAATTTTTGGATTCTTCAGAAAATTTTAGACATATTTCATGTACAATGTCCTATACCTATCTTCAACTGCTTCGGAAATTCGGAAACATTAAGTGTTTTCAGATTTATTGCAAAAATTAACATTAAAAAAAGAAAATTATTTGATTACAGAAATTCGTTACAACACACTCAAAAACTAATAAGTAATACTGTTTATTTCTTGATAATGTAAAAAAACAAAAAAAAAACAATAAATTTCAATGGAGGAGATGTTCAAAATGCTCGCCGTGAACGTCTTGGCAACATCCTAATCTTAAATAGAAATTTCTTCTAACGTTACTCAACATCTCAGGCGTGACCGATCTGATCGCAAGCATTATTCGTCTTAATATACACACTTAATATTTCCGAAACAATTGAAGATAGGTATAGGACATTGTACATGAAATATGTCTAGAATTTTCTGAAGAATCCAAAAATTGAATAATATACCAGGTGTTGCATTTAAAATAAGAAAGTTGGTATTGGCCACGGTCATATGACACACCCTGTATAAAAAGTTTTTGTTGAAAAAAATGCGCAACTAAAAATAACAATCGACGTGTCCGAGCGTTTTTTCGAACACGCCCCCATTTATTTATTATTGAATTTATTCCATTTGGCTGATACACCCTGTATGTATGCTTGATTAATCACACCGTCCGACATTTCTAAAAGCATTTAGCCTTTCAAAGGAACCCTTTCCTTGTCGAGGAGCATAAAAACCTCTTTTCCCTGAGCAATAGAATAATGGAGCGTCATCTTCTTCATCCATAGTAACGGTTTCGTCAGTTCCACTTCCTTCAGTGGTCCTTCCATTACTTTTTCTACTGCAACCTCTATCAGCCAACGAAAAAACGTCCAATTCTATGCACACACAAAATTTTGTTGAGGTAAATATGTCCATTGTTGTTTTATTGTTTGAGAATATCATATATTCGGTTTTTGCTTCGTTTATTGTTAGCAAGTTATTGAAAAACCATTGTTGTTATATCGTTTGAGAATATCATATATTATGTTTTTGCTTCGTTTATTGTTAGCAAGTTATTGAAAAACCATTGTTGTTATATCGTTTGAGAATATCATATATTCTGTTTTTGCTTCGTTTATTGTTAGCAAGATATTGAAAAACCAGTCTTCAGCGGTTTTATATCTTCGTTCATATTGTCTTCTATTTCTCTATGGTTTTTTCTCGTGTAAACTATACAGGTGTCACCTGCATAGATATGTGGTTTTCCTTTGAAGTTCATTTCCAGCAGGTCGTTTGTATATATATAATATATCAGATTGGTGGTAGGTTTCCTTGTGGTATTCCATATTCAGCTACCAGTGGTTGGCTTTCTGCATTATTTAATTTCGTTTTTTGTGTTCTTTTTCATATATATGTGTTCAATATGTTTAGCTCCTTTCCTGTTATTCCTATTGCCTTAAGTTTTTCGATTAATTTTGGTTTTGATATAGTGTCGAAGGCTTTTTTCATGTCAATTTATATAGCTAATACCAGTTGTTTCTTGTACATCTTCGATGATATGTGGTGTAAGAGATCTTGTTTGGCCGATGTCGTTCCTGAATGTTGTTGGTAGGCATATTGTTCTTGGTTGATAATTTTGTTTTTAAGCAAGTGATTGGTGATTTTTATTTATATTACACCATGTGCAAGGATATTGAAATATTTGATTCAAATATTTTTTATGCTAAAATCCAAAGATAAATTGTAGTTTTGCAAGCTGGTCTATAAACAAATTTGTGTCTTTATTAACTGAATCTTTTTTATTATGGTTTACAGAAATTGGAAGTCCTGTATTTGTATGTACTGAAATATATTTGCTTCGCTGGTTTTTTTGTATTAATATTAAAGAGGCGACTTTTTAGAAAGGTAATTTCAAAAATAATAAATAATAATAACAAATTTTAACTTGGAGAGGAAAATATAGCAATATATTTAGTTATAGATTAAAATATGCATTTGTTTGAAACATAATCGGTAAAATTTTTTAAATGTTATATTTATTTAAAAAAAAGAATAGCAAGAAGCAATGGTAATTGCCCCCTTTGCCCACTGCTGTATACGCCACTAGTTTGTTATATTGGTTCGATGGTCGTTCAAAATGTACTAGTGAACATAAAAATCAGTATTTCCCTTTACAACTACCCTACAATAGTATAATACATAATTGAACAGTTTTCAAGTATCCCCATTGCAATCGAGTTCAACGTTATAATCGCGTTAAAATGAGGCCACCCCGTACACACGCCCCCGCAATCGCTGACGCTGGATCTTCGTCCTGAATCGGGGGCGGCATGAGAGTGCAAGACCCTTAACATTGGACGGTGGAAAAAAATTGCGCGGTCGTCTGCATTTTTTTTTGTCGCTCGTGGCACGGATGTGTGCCGCTGGAGTCTACGAGTGTTTGTGATTTACGTCCGCCGATCCGCGGCCGTTAATTTTCCTGATTTAGGGCTTCGTGCACAATGCAAATTCAACGCTTCCGTGGTTTATTGCGTTCAATACTGGGGTGCAATCGATATGGGCCGGTCACTTTTTAGCATACGCACAGGATTCTCCTCCGGCTCTGAATATATTACCCAGCCGCTAATGACATTCTTATCTGATCGAATACTCGGGTCATCAAAAATGTACTGAATATTAATCTTGTGATGGAAAAAAAAAACAGTGAAACAATGTGCCTGTGGAGTTCAATCACCTATAAATTATGTTACAAGTTTCGGCAACTGTAAGTAACGTTTCGAACATTAGTAGCCATAATTATACAGCTGGTATGGGGATAATTGGTAAAAATTGAATTGCTATTATAGGCACTGCACTGTAACGTACTAATGTGTAATTTAATTGTTATTGCTCCTGGTTTATGGCCAGTAACTTTATTACCAGACGTAATTAGCGAGAACGACATTCTCATGTAACCATTTAATAAGTTAAAGCAACTGTGAGTCTGTATGTATATCGTACATGCCTCTTGCGCTAAACTGCTTTTTCGTCGATAAAATTCGATTTTATTCACTTATAATACCATAAATAGCTATTATGTTACAAGGGAGAAAAGGGCATAATTTCCTCCCGCGGATAGTTTAATACCAGACGCGAAGCTGAGGTCATCAAAATTTAAGTTGATTTTAAGGAAGCCCTACACGTTCATTATCGCAAAATATTTTGTATTGTGAATCTATCTAGCATATACAGGGTTTTTCAAATTCGATTATCACTATGGGGATATCTGAAAAGGTCAGATATACGAAGTCGGTTAAACTAAGGCAAAGGTGCGTTATTTATACGAAAATTTGTACAAAATGCAAAAAAAAATATGTTGGTAGTAATTTTTTTTTTAGTTTTTTCACATTTACCTACAAAAATTCTTACCTACAATTCTTGTTTAAACTGAAGAATTTATTTAAAAAAATCATATGATTAAAATTGTGATGATAACACAGGCAGACATGATTTTAGATGTTTTGAATTTGATAAGTGTCCTTAGCTAATACAGGTAGGTTGATTCTGAATGTGAATTTGGTTTGAGCCCATCACGTCAAGATTTTTCACAAACATAAAAAAACCTTGTCAGATATTTTGTACTAGAGCGAGGCAGTACCTTTATGATATTTCCTAAATTGCATTAAAATTATTTCTTTAAAATATTTGATACATCAATAGAAAATATTTTCGTATAATATTATGGCCATTTCATTTCAATGACAACACTGTTTCATTTTCGCATCTGTCAAGGTCAACTTGATGGCATCGGCAGTTGTTTACGAAACAGTTAGTTAGCGCCAGTTGCTTGTAGCATCGAGTTGTGTTTCGTTTTCTGAGTGTTTAGTGCGTCATAATGTCATCAAGAAAGTGCAAAAACAGTCCTGATATATTTTTTTACGTGTGTGGTGATTTAACGATAGCAAAGCATCAACGAAACATAACAGAATTTATCAAGAAAGCTTATCACGCTTACTTCGGTGTAAAGCTTGGTGATCAGGACAAACCTTGGGCTCCACACAATTCTTTCAGTATGTCGAGCTACTGAGAAAATGGACAAAAGGTACACGTAGCTCTTTACCCTTTGCCATTCCTATGGTATGGAGGGAACAAAAAAACCATGGAGACGACTGTTACTTTTGCTCCTGCGATGTCAAGGGTTTCAAGTCGAAAAATAAACATATTAATCAGTATCCTGATTTACCGTCTGCTAAACGACCTGTACCTCATCGACCAGGAATTCCCATTCCTCCACCTTTTCTTCACACCATCCAAAGCAATCATCAGATGAAAGTTCAAACGAAAAGACCGATGAAGACGAATTCAATCCTGATATAGACCAACCTCTACAGTTTATTCAAGCTGAACTAAATGACTTAGTGAACTGTTACTTTTGCTCCTGCGATGTCAAGGGTTTCAATTCGAAAATTAAACATACTATTCAGTATCCTGATTTACCGTCTGCTAAACGACCTGTACCTCATGGACCAGGAATTCCCATTCCTCCACCTTTTCTTCACACCATCCAAAGCAATCATCAGATGAAAGTTCAAACGAAAAGACCGATGAAGACGAATTCAATCCTGATATAGACCAACCTCAACAGTTTATCCAAGCTGAACTAAATGACTTAGTGAGAGACTTAAGCCTATCAAAGGATGCTGCACAAATCTTAGGATTACGACTGAAAGACAAAAGTCTGTTGGCTCCAGGAACCACATTTTCGTGGTATAGGCATCGTGAAAAAGAGTTCGCGGAATATTTCTCTCAAGAGGGTTCACTGGTGTATTGTAATAATATTCCTGAAGTAGTCATGAAACTGGGAGCTGATAATTACGATTCCACATCATGGAGGTTAAGTATTGATTCTTCTAAGAGAAGTCTGAAGGGTGTCTTGTTGCACAATGGTAATACTTATGGCTTGGTGCCTGTTGCTCACTCCGTGCATCTCAAAGAAAGGTATGAGAATCTTGAGCTGTTGCTAAATACAATAAAGTATAGCGAATATTGTTGGCAACTCTGTGGAGACCTCAAAATAATATCCATGATTTTGGGTCTGGATTCACAAAGTATCCATGTTTTTGTGCGACTTGGACAGTCGAGCACGAAATTTACATTACGTTAAGAAAGAATCAGAGAAAGACTTGTACCGGGACAAAAAATGTGCTGCGTAATGCATTAGTTGACCCAAAATTAGTTCTTTTGCCTCCCCTTCACATAAAGTTAGGATTGATGAAGCATTTTGTCAAAGCTTTAACTAAACAAAGTGACTGCTTTAAATACCTGTGCGACAAATTTCCTGCACTTTCTGAAGCCAAACTTAAAGAAGGAATTTTTGTAGGCCCCAAATTCGAACCTTAAAATCGGACAGATTGTTCCAGAATACAATGACCCAGGACGAATCTGAAGCATGGAGTTCTTTCGTAGAAGTCATAGACGGTTTCCTTGGAAACGACAAGTCTCCAAACTACAAAGAAATTGTAGCAAACATGGTCAAAAATTATTAAAAAAACTGGGATGCAATACTTCATTTTCTGAATTCCCACGTTGGCTCTTTTCCCGAAAATCTTGGAGCTGTCAGCGAGGAACAGGGAGAGAAGTTCCATCAAGACATAAAGATGGAGAGACGTTACCAAGGAAGATGGGATATTAGACTGATTACTGCTGGACCTTGAAGAGGGACTCGCTCACAAAAATCCACAAAAAGAAAACTACAAAACGCAGTTTTGAGGGAAAAAGAGAACGATTTTATTAATAAAAAAACAACAATTGTCTAACGTAGATTATACTGCATTGTTTTTTTAAATGAAAAAGTCAATTTTGCAGTGTATTTTTCTATTAAATATAGTTTCAATAAATATTTTCTCAATATTTTTGCCTGTTTCTGTGAAAAATTTTAAGCACACTTTTCCTGAAAACCTGACGTGCGGAAAAAAATACGAACGATTGTCTAACGTAGATAATACTGTATTGTTTTTTTAATGAACAACTCAATTTTGCAGTGTAATTTTCTATTAAATATAGTTTCAATAAGTATTTTCTCAATATTTTCGGCAGTTTTTAAACTCACTTTTCCTGAAAACCTGACGTGCGGAAAAAACACGAACGATTGTCTAACGTAGATTATACTGCATTGTTTTTTTAATGAACAACTCAATTTTGCAGTGTTATTTTCTATTAAATGTATAATTTCAATAAATATTTTCTCAAGGCGGAAAGACCCCATATGGGGTCGATAGCCCAATAAAGATCGATTATCTATATATATTTTCTCAATATTTTTGGCAGCTTCTATGAAAAATGTTAAGCACACTTTTCCTGAAAACCTGACGTGCTGGAAAAAAAATTAGGCACAGATTCGTGATCAGCACATCCCATTTACTATAGGACACCTATTAAACTTGAAACAATTGTTCATGAAAATAAAATTAGGTCTGTGTAATCAATTGATATAAATCACATCTACTGTACCATATCTATTAACATAGCTAAATAAATCATGATTTATTTGGTTTAAAAAAATCATTGATTTGTGATTTTTTTTTAATCATGATTTATTAAAACCCTGATTATAAGTATGTGGTTGGCTCGTTTGAATCATTAATGATTAAATATTATTGAGCAGTAATATTACAATATAGAATTAGATAACAATGTTATTGATCTTCTTGAGGTCGATTGACAAGTAATTGTGGGTGGTTATTTATTTGAAAATGAATGAAAGCAATTGGTCGATTCTTATAACGTGGCACTGTTTTTGGATAGTTTGAATCATTAATGATTAAATATTATTGAGCAGTAATATTACAATATAGAATAAGATAACAATGTTATTGATCTTCTTGAGGTCGACCACCCACAATTGACAAGTCATTGTGGGTGGTTATTTATTAGAAAATGAATGAATGCAATTGGTCGATTCGTATAACGTGGCACTGTTTTTGGATAATTATTTGAAAACGACTTGTGCGAATTTAATAAAATTTGGTTGCTAATTTATTCTGTCCAGATTATTATTTTTGAATCCCGATTTTTGTTTTGTTTAAGAATTCACATGGTCGCGAGGAATCCGATGGTCCCTGGAGTTATTGACGGACGAAGGACTGGCTAACCCACATCGAGTTGGGGACGGCGTCGTCTGGAGGCGGCGGGCGCCGTCTGGGCCATCGAGTCTGGCAGACGCGCCTGGGAGCCGGCCCTGGGTTCGCCCCCCCCGGACTCCGGGGGTGACTAACGGCCTCCGCAATCCGGCCACGTCACTGCCGGATCCGGGGGCCGGCCCGCGGAAAATCGCGTCCAGGATCCGTGCCAGAAACTTTAATGGTCATTACGCCCGGGACGTACATACATGCGTTAAAAAGCTGTGCGGGGGCGGCAGGCGCCATACATAATCGCCTCCTGTCCCCGTCCCCGTCCTGTCCTGGAATGTTTGTTTTCTACTTTATTTCAAGTCCACCCACACCCACACACGCACTCGTAGGTGTGTGCGGGGGCGGCGTGTGTCTGCCTATGTGCGGGTGTGTTACGTTTACGACTCAATTGCCCGCAATTTACGACCTAGGGGTGGATTATGGGCGAAATATGTGTTTTATGGTGTACGTGATAAGTGCACTGCAAAACGTTTTTCTAATTTTATCCCCTGCATCCGCGAATTTCTCATTATGCCGTCAGCAAGGGGAGGATGAAGGTCGCACAAGCCAAGAATATTTTCCATAAGGGACGTGATCGGGCAATAAAACCTACAGCCAAGAACCACTCCAGCAGCATTCACCAGGGTTCACCAACCTTCATCGAAAAATAGTCGCCACTCCACAAACCAAATCGTGGAATGAAAAATGTTAGTAAAGGTCAGTCAACTTCAGGACGAGTCTTTACAAATACATATAGAAAAAGAAAATTTATTGGTGCTACTCGTATTATCGAGCTTACATACAGGGTGTCAATTTGAAAAGTTGCCACCGGATTTTTTCATAGAACTAATGATTATTTTAAAATTACTCAAAACCGTTTGGGTGGTTTGGAGGGGGTACCAAAATGGCGATTCAAATTGACACCCTGTATATTGTTCTATTTTAATTTTTAACTAAGAAGGCTGCGATTTCATTTTATATAGTTTTACACATGAACACCAACAAAAATGACCTGATAGTGAAAACCTGATTTCTAACAACGTTGCCTAATTCATATATTAAAATAATTAAATTATTGCTTCAATCATTCAAGTGTGCTGGTTTTCTAATTATTTAAAAAATGCCACAAATCATTGATAAAAATACGATAATAAAATATTTTGTAAAATAAAAATAGCAAATAAATTCTGTACTCAATAGATACTCAATTTGATGGCAACATTGCCCACTGTCATAAAATATAACCTCTTTTTTTTAAATATAACTCTTCAAGCCAAGTTCAAGTCAGTTTAATTTTTTCAAGTCTAGTGAGTTTTTACATTGATCAACAATAATGTCATCCTAACAGAGCCAACTTCGTTAAAAATAAAAGTTTAGGTCATAATACTTTGTTTCTTGGAATATCAGTTTGAATGCTCACGCATTATAAGTCGAGATATCTACGCCTCACGTGTTAACGATTTATATTGCACGTGTTAACGATCTAGGTACAAATATCACGAAATTTTGCTTTAAAAAAAAAAAACAGTTGAGAGACACCATATGACTTTCTCCATATTTACTACTAGTGCTAGAATTTTTGGTTAATTGGAGAATTTGATAGGCGGAATATATGAAATTGACTAAAATGCCAAAAAATGCCTCGAAATGTGTGAAATAAATGCGCAGAACTTTCTACTCGACAGTGTAAACCAGATTTTCCGTGTGACTCTTAAAAGGGCAAGAAATTCCGAGGCGTTGTCACACAAATACAAAAAAAAAACAAGTTTTGTATACAAGGTATCTCAGTTATCGTGCCCAACATGGGGATCTCGTAAACGGCAAGAGATAGAGAGTGTGTAAAATTAGACAAAATAATCCTTGAGCCTTGACGACACACTGCTATTTATACACTGTGTATCAGCCAAATGGAATAAATTCGATAATAAATAAATGGGGGCGTGTTCGAAAAAACGCTCGGACACTTCGATTGTTATTTTTAGTTGCGCATTTTTTTCAACAAAAACTTTTTATACAGGGTGTGTCATGTGACCGTGGCCAATACCAACTTTCTTATTTTAAATGCAACACCTGGTATATTATTCAATTTTTGGATTCTTCAGAAAATTCTAGACATGTTTCATGTACAATGTCCTATACCTATCTTCAACTGTTTCGGAAATATTAAGTGTTTTCAGATTTATTGCAAAAATTAACATTAAAAAAAGAAAATTATTTGATTACAGAAATTCGTTACAACACACTCAAAAACTAATAAGTAATACTGTTTATTTCTTGATAATGTAAAACAACAAAAAAAAAAACAATAAATTTCAATGGAGGAGATGTTCAAAATGCTCGCCGTGAACGTCTTGGCAACATCCTAATCTTAAATAGAAATTTCTTCTAACGTTACTCAACATCTCAGGCGTGACCGATCTAATCGCAAGCATTATTCGTCTTCTTAAGTCAGCTAAGTCGAGGGGTTTAGTTTTGTATACAATACTTTTGACATATCCCCATAAGAAGAAGTCTAATGACGTCAGATCAGGGGATCGTGCTGGCCATTCCATCGATCCTCGCCTCCCTATCCACCGATTTGGAAATATTGCAATAAATCTGTAAACACTTAATATTTCCGAAACAGTTAAAGATAAGTATAGGACATTGTACATGAAATATGTCTAGAATTTTCTGAAGAATCCAAAAATTGAATAATATACCAGGTGTTGCATTTAAAATAAGAAAGTTAGTATTGGCCACGGTCACATGACACACCCTGTATAAAAAGTTTATGTTGAAAAAAATGCGCAACTAAAAATAACAATCGACGTGTCCGAGCGTTTTTTCGAACACGCCCCCATTTATATATTATTGAATTTATTCCATTTGGCTGATACACCCTGTATATATCATGAATTATATGCCAGTTTTAAAAACATATTTGAGTTCTACTGTTAAAAGTGGCTTAATACCGTCAAAATATCATTTCGATTTAAATTCGATTAAACGAGCTCCAGCGAAAGACAAAAAAAACTGCATTTTCAATTTTACTCTGTAGCTCGTTTAATCGAATATAAATCGAAATTATATCTTGGCGGTATTAAGGCACTTTTTTGAGTAGTATCAAATATGTTATTAAAACTGGCGTATCATTCATGAAAAATAAGATAAGATTTACGAGCCACATGGAAATTGAATATGGAGAAAGAATGTATAAATTAGACACTATTTTTCTTATTATAAATGTATATTATGCATAATTACTCTTGTTTTGTTTCATATGTACTACTATATTTTATCAGTTTATACACATATAATCGTTTGAAAATGGTTGAAAAAGCCGAAACACATGTCATGAAACTGATAAAATATACATGTGAAACAAAACAAGAGTAAGCATATACAGGGTGTCCTAAATAGAGTAGGATTGCACGGGTATCTTTCTTATTATTAAAGCTAGAGATCTTATTAAATAGGCAATATGGTCCAGTCTTATATGCTGGTTCAGATTATGTTGAAAATTTTTCAAAAGTGCGAGCAGTTGAGATGTTATTCTAAGAAAACTAAAATTCTTGGATTTGAACAAGAATTGGTAATTAAAACAAATTTCTGTCTATCTGTATGAAATGACCGACCAAAAAAAGGAAGAAAAGAAACATATTTTACTTCCTTACAATTTTGTACTTTAAGGCACATTAACTCTACAGGGTGTCCTAAATAGAGTAGGATTGCATGAGTATCTTTCTTATTCTTAAAGCTAGAGATTTGACTAAAAGATCAATATTGTGCAGTTTTATATGCTGGTTCAGCATATGAACCCAATTTTTGCTCTTTATAACGATATAAGGTTTGCTATACTTACTTTCATAAATACATGATATGCAGGAATTTTCGTTGTATAATTTGAATAGAATTTAGTGTAATTAGAATAGAAAAATGAATAGAATTCCCGTAGTAAGAGAAAAACAAAAATGTTTTCCATGGCAAACTCTATTTTTGCTACTCTCAATGAACCACTCACAATTACTTGTCAATCGACCTCAAGAAAATAACATTGTTCTCTTATTCTATATTGTAATATTACTGCTCAATAATGTTTAATCATTAATGATTCAAATGATCATACTATATACTTATAATCAGGGTTGGAATAAATCATGATTTAAAAAAAATCAAAAATTAATGATTTCTTTTTTAAAATCAAATAAATCATGATTTATTTAGGTAGGTTAATATATGTGGTAGGGTAGATGTAATTTATATCAATTGATTTTCATCACGATTTTAATGATAATTTTTTTTAATAAATTCCTGTATATTGTACTAAAATATTTTCTATCGATATATCAAGTATTTCAAAGAAATTTTAATGCAATTTAGGAAATATCATAAAGGTACTTCTTTGCTCTAGTACAAAATAACTAACAAGGTTTTTTTTTAATTTTGTGAAAAATATTGACGTCATTGGCTCAAACCAAATTCACAATCAGAATCAACGAACCCGTATTAGCTAAGGACACTTATCAAATTCAAAACACCTGTGTTATTATCACGATTTTAATCATATGATTTTTTTTTCAAATTCTTGGATTTAAACAAGAATAGATAATTAAAACAAATTTCTGTCTATCTGTACGATATGACGGACCAAAAAATGGAAGAAAAGAAACATATGTATTTTACTTCCTTACAATTTTTCTGCAATCAATAAATAACATTGAAAAATATATGTTTACAGTAACAAGCATATATCTCAAGAATTTCGTATTGGATATTTATCCAATTCTACACATTATATGCTAACATATTACTAAATATCAGTGATAAATGGCATAAATATTGATAGGCTAGTTTTTGAGATATCACTACTAAAGTTGCAGTAATGGCAAGGTATATCACCTAAAGACGAATATCTAACCGAACCACACATTGGATATTAATTCAATTGAATACATTACAGACAAAAATATCACTTAATATTAGCAATAAATTGTGTTTATATTGATACGCTAGTTTTTGAGATATCACCAAAAAAGGAACAATAATATTTAAGAATATCAATAAATAACACTGAAATATATATGTTTACAGTAACTAGCATATAGCTCAAGAATCTCGTATTGGATATTTATCCAATTCTACACATTAGATGCTAACATATTACTATATATCAGTGATAAATTTCATTAATATTGATACGCTAGTTTTTGAGATATCACCACTAAAGTTGCAGCAATGGCAAGGTATATCACCTAAAGGCGAATATCTAACCGTACCACACATTGGATATTAATTCAATTGAACCCATTAGAGATAAATATATCACTGAATATCAGCAATAAATTGTGTTAATATCTATACGCTAGTTTTTGAGATAACACCAAAATAAGAACTTTAATATTTCAGAATATCAATAAATAACACTGAAAAATATACTAACTACAGGGTGTCCTAAATAGAGTAAGATTGCACAAGTATCTTTCATATTGTTAAAGCTAGAGATCTGACTAAATGGGCAATAATGTGCAGTTTTATATGCTGGTTCATATTATGTTGAAAATTTTTCAAAAGTCCGAGCAGTTTAGAAGTTATTCTAAAAAAACTAAATATGAGCGATTTTCTAAAATCTCTGACAAATTCATAATTATTAAAGATGCGGAAAAAGGTTTAAATTGAACGTTACTTCGTTCGATCGCACAAACTTGAGAATCAAGTCGTAGCAAAAGTCAAGATGGCGGTTTCCGAGATATTAATAGCAACTTTCTTATTTTAAATGGCCAACATATTTGATTCCTCTTTTCTTTCAAGGATGAACAACAACCTATGTCAAAATGAAAAATATGGGAAATCTTAATTTTTATTATTAATTAATGTGAAAGGTAAAAACAATTATTTTGTCACCAAGATGGTTGAGACCTTTACTTTGTGGCTATCCAAATTAAATTCAGAATAAAACACTACTATGTTTTAACCACACAATTTAGTGTTATATTTACGGTTTATACATAAACTGTAAACAACGACACGAGTTTCAACCTGTGACGGTCATTATCAAGTATTCAACCGTCACAGGTTGAAACTCGAGTCGTGGTTTACGGTTTATGTATAAACCGTAAATATAACAATACATTGTGTGGTTAAAACATAGTAGTTGTTAGTTTTATTCTGAATTTAACTTGGATAACCACAAAGTAAAGGTCTCAACCATCTTTATGACAAAATAATTGTTTTTACCTTTCACATTAATAAATAATAAAAATTGGTGTGTGTATGTAGTCCTATGTGTATATATACAATGTATGTATATGCAATATATGTATATACGCTTTTGTTTTTTGAAAACAAAAACATAGGTTTTGAGTTATAATACAAACTTCATTTTATTTAAATGGCAGTGATAGTTGCCTTTGAAAATTTTACAACGAACAATTTTTGCTCTTTATAATGACATATGGTTTGCTATAC
Organism: Othius punctulatus; assembly: GCA_951805005.1. Lineage (NCBI taxonomy): Eukaryota > Metazoa > Arthropoda > Insecta > Coleoptera > Staphylinidae > Othius > Othius punctulatus. The sequence goes on from OX638145.1 coordinate 13,298,214, forward strand.
TTACTTTCATAAATACATGAGATGCATGAATTTTCGTTGTATAATTTGAATAGAATTTAGTGTAATTTGAATAGAAAAATTAATAGAATTCTCGTAGTAAGAGAAAAACAAATATGTTTTCTATGGCAAACTCTATTTTTGCTACTCTCAATAATACAAATAATCCGGTATCGTGCTTAATTGTCAAAGTAAATAATAATTGTCACAAAGTAAATTTTCGAAGATGGCCTGTATTTATCCAAGTATAGCAAACCTTGAATCGCTTAAAGAGAAAAAAAAAGTCCTTTTCAAAAATGTAAATGCCAACTATGACTGCCATTTGAAAACATTAAAGTTTGTACTATAACTGAAACACTGTGGTCTTTTTTCAAAAAACAAAAGCATATCTTGCATAAGCTCTTAAAACGATAACTCTTTCCTCATTTCTCTATGTCTCATGGTTTCCGAGATCCCAATGCTTAAAATGAAAAAAAAAACTCACCCTGTATATATATAACAATAAATTGTGTGATTAAAAGATAGTAGTGTTTTATTCTGAATTTAATTATTTTGTGTTTATAGCTTTACGCGATACAATTTCTGCCGAAGGAGCAAATCAATCGATTTCCGCTGGCATTTTAAAAGTTCAGCATGTCCGAGGAGAACACACCAGAAATTTGATATTTAGGTTGGAAGGAGATAACACACATCGATCGCAGTTTTTCGGCCCGCTTTAAACGCGCGTCCGACCTCTGCGCCTACAAATATTAATTAGAATGCAGGCGAATTAACGGGTTATCTGAAATTAAATCTGATCCCGAAGGGGCGCGCGACTTCAGAGCAATCAGATTTATGCCCGAGTCAGAACAGGTTTAGAACAGTATCCAAAAACAGAAACGATTTTTTTCGAAATATGTTTCTATATTTCGTTATATATTTTTTTGTTTTCGTTCTTCTTTAAAGTTAAATTTTCAATTATCTCGTTCCTACTTTTTTGAGGCATGTTTCAGAATGTTTGGGAATATTTCTGCATCAAGATGATATTTTTTGTACTTCTGAAAACGTATTTGTTTGTATCTTGCATTTGATATTCAAAGTTGTAGTATTAGTATTTTAATTAAATTGTATGAGGAAGTGGTTACTTCTTGGTGAAAATTTTAATTAGGTTAATAAAGAAAACACTTGGCAAAGTTTCACAAATTTTATAGAATTGCTCAACAATTGTTTCGGCACTGCTGCCATTCTCAAGAGAGATACAAGAGAAATATGTTTCTATATTTCGTTATATATTTTCTTGATTTCTTTCTTCCTTAAAGTTAAATTTTCAATTATCTCGTTCCTACTTTTTTGAGGCATGTTTCAGAATATTTGGGAATATTTCTGCATCAAGATGATATTTTTTGTACTTCTGAAAACGTATTTGTTTGTATCTTGCATTTGATATCCAAAGTTGTAGTAATAGTATTTTAATTAAATTGTATGAGGAAGTGGTTACTTCTTGGTGAAAATTTTAATTAGGTTAATAAAGAAAACACTTGGCAAAGTTTCACAAATTTTATAGAATTGCTCAACAATTGTTTCGGCACTGCTGCCATTCTCAAGAGAGATACAAGAGAAATATGTTTCTATATTTCGTTATATATTTTCTTGTTTTCTTTCTTCCTTAAAGTTAAATGTTCAATTATCTCGTTCCTACTTTTTTGAGGCATGTTTCAGAATATTTGGGAATATTTCTGCATCAATGATATTTTTTGTACTTCTGAAAACGTATTTGTTTGTATCTTGCATTTGATATTCAAAGTTGTAGTAATAGTATTTTAATTAAATTGTATGAGGAAGTGGTTACTTCTTGATGAAAATTTTGATTAGGTTAATAAAGAACACACTTGGTGAAGTTTCACAAGTTTTATAGAATTGCTCTACAATTGTTTCGGCACTGCTGCCATTCTTAAGAGAGATGCGAGAGAAATATGTTTCTATATTTCGTTATATATTTCTTGTTTTCTTTTTTTCCTTAAAGTTAAATTTTCAATTACCTCGTTCCTACTTTTTTGAGGCATGTTTCAGAATATTTGGGAATATTTCTGCATCAAGATGATATTTTTTGTACTTCTGAAAACGTATTTGTTTGTATCTTGCATTTTGATATCCAAAGTTGTAGTAATAGTATTTTAATTAAATTGTATGAGGAAGTGGTTACTTCTTGGTGAAACATTTTGATTAGGTTAATAAAGAAAACACTTGGTAAAGTTTCACAAGTTTTATAGAATTGCTCAACAATTGTGCCGAAACACAATGCTGCCATTCTCAAGAGAGACACAAGAGAGATATCCAGTGTATCTCTCTTGAGAATGGCAGCAGTGCCGAAACAATTGTTGAACAATTCTATAAAACTTGTGAAACTTTTCCAAGTGTTTTCTTTATTAACCTGATAGTATTTTACATTATAAACCAGGCAAGAGGGTTTTTACTGGCGATGCAAGGGAATGACTGATGAGCCGAAGGCGAGTCTGTCACCTTGTAGAGCCAGAAAAAAACATTACCCGGCGTATAATGTAGAATATTTTATTTGTTAAACACGAGTAAATAGTTTAATTAAGATAATAACATGACAGTATAAAATATATCATCTGTCAGAGTCAAAATTTTCATAAACACAATAACATCATTTTAATCATTATTGCACTTTTAGATTTAAATCGATCGACAACAAAGTTGAAACAAACATACCAAATAATAATAATTGAAAATTAACTGAGTTAAAATAATATAAACATGACAAGGGAGAGTATAATTTAACACGGGACAAGTAATTTTTTTATTATGTTATGGGAAAAGATTGTTCTTATACTTCCATAATGTTTCATTAATTTTCATTTGCAACCAGTTTCGGTTAAATTATATAACAACCATCTTTAGGCAAAATTGTCGAGAAACTATATCTGGACCTCAGAGCTAAACAGTATTAAGTCACAGTCTTTTAAATTTTACAGTAGAGCAATTTGAAGATTTTGAACAATGGTTTTTTTTCTAACTGATTACTATTGTAAAAAGGAGAACATGGGTTATTATTCTCCCAATTATGATTTTCGAAGCTAACTAAAACCTCCTACATTAATTTATTTAAATAATTTTAAATAAATTGTGGGACATAATACTGTTTGGTTTAAGCAATGGACTTAATATCTTGTGACTTAATACTCTATTTAGTGACTTAATACTATTTACCTCCTAAGAATTTATACATACGTGGCACTTGATACGGAATTATTATTAAGAAACCTATAGTAGAACAATGCAAAATAGAACCAAAATTAATTAATATCAATTATAACTAATTAACAACTAATTAAAGGGTAACAAAAGGCAAGAAGAATTTTTTTTTCTAAAATAAATGAGAGATTACAGCAAAATATTACAAACGAAAAGTATCGATCTTAAAGTTCAAGTACCAAACAAATAATTATAAATTAATAATATCTAACTAAAGAGAAAATTCATAATGAAGATCATTGCATTTTTCAGTCGTCTTCCTTGAGGTTATCATTTTTAAAGTATTCATAGAATCTTTTAGGCACCCATGTTAGTAAGTTCTGCAAATCATTATACTTTTTTGATGAAATAGGTTTTAATGTATCTCTTATTGGTTTCAGTAGCATTAAGTTAGCATTGACAACAACTTCCTTAGAATTAACAGTACGTTTCTCTTTATCGTTTCATGTCAGTTTCATGTTAGTCTTTTACTGGCTCTATTGAAATCAACTTGTTCAAAATTTTCTTGATTAAAATCTGTTTTAAAATACAACACGCTTTAAATATCAAAAAGTTTTGATTCTTTATGGTTTTTTTTTGTTTTTTTTTTGGTTTTTTGGCTTTATGGTTTTTTTATTGTTAAAGTAAGATCCTGATTCTTCAGAGAAAAGGGCAAAATTTTAAAAGTACATGGTTTTCATTTCCACTGTTTCAAATTTATTGCCACAAACTCTAAAAAGCATGTGCCAATCCCATGGAGATTATAATGGGTTTTTCAGATATTTCTTTGCACTTGGCTTTTGTTAGCGTCATTTGTAATATTTTTGGCTTCTTAATGTCATCATGTTGACCCAAATAACTTTTTAAATATTAAAACAATGAAATTATCAAGTATTTTCTGTTAACTTCTGGAACTGTGACTTAATATTATGATAACTGATTAAACAAAACAGTAAGTCCAGTCACCTAACCTCACATTTGGACTTAATACCTAAATATTGAAAATCTTCCAGAGCCAAGCGGTATCGAAAACATTTAATACTATTTGGTTCTATTTAATAGAGGACTTAATATCAATAATATCTACCTATCTCGTAAACAGAAAGAAACTTGACTTAATACGCGTCTCCATTGGAAAGAGCGGGAAAAAATATTAAAGGAACAATCATAACCACAAAAACGAAAAAAGTGGACTTAATCTGTTTGGCTCTGAGGTCCAGATATAGAACTAATTTCAGATTTGTGATGCATATTATTATTAGTTGTTGAAGACTGTGTTTGTTGTGCGTTGCTAAAATCTTTTATTTTCGGTGTCGAAAATTGTTATGCTCGGTAAATTTTTTATAATAATTAAAAAAATATATATATTTTTATAATAAAAAATGTGTAAATTTACATTTTCATATTGTACGATTTATCTTATTAAGCTATAATTAATCCTGAATTAATTTCGTCTGGTTATTTTATTGTTTACATAAAATTAATACTATTATAATTAATGGAATGACTAAAGTTTTTTTACGTTTTATTGATCATTAGTGTTAAAGTGTTTAAACCACATTCTATAAGAGCTTTCACGACACGTGGAACATTTGCATCAGCTGTCGGTCGTGTCGACTGCCTTACTACAGTATGAGAGAACAAGATCCATTTGCCACCTTATTGGCCATATTCTAAAGTGCCCCACTCTAGTTTCTTAAGCGGCAATTTATTGATAAAGAGGCAGGAAGTAGAACATGCCTAAAACCTCTAAAAAATATGTTATCGCTCATGTTTAATAGTAAATGTATGGGAATCTAATTTATTCTCCTGCCTGTTACGTACTAAATCAATTATGTTTTTCAAAATATCAAATAGTTACTAAACAAAATGTCCTGTACAAAAAAAACAAACATACAAAATTATATATCTCTGTGACTCATAAAAATATAAGCAAGAGTTTAAAAAACTGAAAGATTTAGAAGAAAATACAAAAAACAGACAAGAGGAGCATAAAAGAAAAGATAAAGGCTGCAGATTAGGAGAAAAACAAACACAAGAAAAATACAGAGAGATACTACAACATAAATTTAGAGAGAATGAAATCTAATTTATTCACTTGCCTGTTACGTACTAAATCAAATGTTTTTTCATGATATTTTTTTTCAAAATATCAAATAATTACTAAAAAAAATGTCCTGTACAAAAAAACAAACATACAAAATTACATTTCACTGTGACTCATAAAAATACAAGCAAGAGTTAAAAAAAACTTAAAGATTTAGAAGACAATACAAAAAACAGACAAGAGGAGCATAAAAGAAAAGATAAAAGCCTGCAGATTAGGAGAAAAACAAACACAAGAGAAATACAGAGAGATACTACAAAATAAATTTAGAGAGAATGAAATCTAATTTATTCACTTGTCGGTTACGTACTAAATCAAATGTTTTTTCATGATACTTTTTCAAAATATCAAATAATTACTAAAAAAATGTCCTGTACAAAAAAACAAACATACAAAATTACATTTCACTGTGACTCATAAAAATACAAGCAAGAGTTTAAAAAAACTTAAAGATTTTGAAGAAAATACAAAAAACAGGCAAGAGGAGCATAAAAGAAAAGATAAAAGCCTGCAGATTAGGAGAAAAACAAACGCAAGAGAAATACAGAAAGATACTACAAAATAAATTTAGAGAGAATGAAATTTAATTTATTCACTTGCCTGTTACGTACTAAATCAAATGTTTTTTCATGATGTTTTTTCAAAATATCAAATAATTACTAAAAAAAAAAGTCCTGTACAAAAAAACAAACATACAAAATTACATTTCACTGTGACTCATAAAAATACAAGCAAGAGTTTAAAAAAACTTAAAGATTTAGAAGAAAATTCAAAAAAACAGACAAGAGGAGCATAAAAGAAAAGATAAAGCCTGCAGATTAAGAGAAAAACAAACACAAGAGAAATACAAATAGAGAGTACAAAATAAATTCAGGGAGAGCGAAATAAAGCTAAACATAGACGGAAAATGGGAAACATTAAAAAGAAATGAACTAGAAGCGGCAAAGGAGAGAAGAAGGAAACAACAAAAATTGGAAACAGGGAAATGAAAAAGACATACTGGTGGACAGAGGAAGTCAACAAGGAGATAAAAAGAAAATAAAAGGAGAACTGGAAAAGATACCTACATACAAAAAAAATAGAAGATTATAAAAAATACAAAGAAAAGAGAGACAAAACAAATTTGATAATAAAAGAAGCAAAACAAAAATCTTGGACGAAATTTGGTGAAAGAATGAATGAGAATTTTGGGCAGAACCAAAAACTATTCTACGAAACATTAAAGCCAATCGGCAGCTTTACATCCAAAGTGATTCTGGACTTTTTTTTTAAAGGAACAGGACTCATGGATGAAAGCTCAGCTGAGCTAAATTTGCACTATCATTGATATTTTTTTTGTCACCTGACAATGTGACATTCTTAAATTCTGATAACAATTGGAAAACATCTTGTATGATACACGTGAATAAAGCAGTTTTATCCACACTAAAACATTATCGCACATTCGCCTCTGGCACAAGACTGTTTTTCGTGGATAAAATTCGACTTTATTCACTTATACCATAAATAGCTATTTTGCCACTATCTTGTAAATTAATTAAAAATTACCTCCTTGGAGGAGAGAATTTTTTTTCTATGGTAGAAAAAACTACCTCTTCTATTTTAAACTTTTAAGGTGTGGCTGATCGCTTCTCGATGATGATAATTAGCCATGAGAGCAGAAATAGGGTAGCGTTAAATGCACAGAAACAGACTTAGTGGGTAATTGATATACCTGATTTGATTGTTTGGGTTTGGTGATGTTAGTAAGTAGGTATTTGATTTCTGTCATAGTGAAGATTACATTGAACCCATGTGTAATTATTTATAGAACTATCGATCGGCAACATAAATTTCTATAAACAATTTGTTGTTCGAGTGAATTGACCCGCGATGAATAGCCGTACTCGTCCACCCCTACGTGTGTGCGCGTGGCGGCGTGCGGGTTGGCCGAGGGGGTGCGCGCCCCTCCGGCACCTCCGCCGCCGGGGGCCCCGCCGCCGGGGGCCTCTCCGACTCGGGGGCCTCGGCCGCCTCCGGGCGTCCTCTCGCGCAATTAGACCATCTCCTCTCGCTCCCAGCACTGCAGTTATGCCGTATCGATCGTGGCCCTACGTCACGCGATAATATGGCCGCTGTGACGTCACTTTGCAGCCCTCTGCGTCACCCCGGCGAGCACGTGCTCGCACGTCTTCGCGGCCGAGGGGCGGCCCGGCCGCCCCCGCTGGTTTCGCTTTCCGGGAAAACCGGGGGCGGCCGGGCTTAATTGCGAATTAAATGATCTCGGTGCGAGCCCCGAATTAGCGATGCCGCCCCTCGAGACACAAGGGAATTGATCAGAAAACACCTCTATTAGCACGAAACTGAATCCATCCAACATACAAGCTCAAGAATACCAATCCAATTACATGAATAATTTAAATACTTTCAATACAACAAACGCAAAATTTTGTTTTCAAAAGAAAATTGTCTTTAAATTGAACCATAATTTTGGACTACATTTCATACAATTAACAATATAATAATAATAACAATAATAATCATAATGTTTAATAAATACATTATATAAATAATCTGGTATATACAGGGTGAATTTGAAATAAAAATAACTCAGATGGATTTTTAACTTAAAAAAAATAAATTCCAAAAAAATTGAACCTTAGATGTTACCATTAAATACTCCAAAAGCGGAATTTATTGACAACCATCATGTTCTGAAGTTTATCACATACTACAAAAATTCACAAGCAGAGAGGTCAAGGGAACAATGAAACTGTACATCACTTTCAGAACATGATTTGTTTCAATAAATTCCACTTTTAGATTGTTTAATGGTAACATCTAAGCTTTCATTTTTCGTATTTTTTTTTTAAAGTGAAAATCAATACTGATCATAATACAAATTTCTAGAAATACCTGAAGTGACAACTTTTGATGATTTAAAAAAAAATATTTGTTGTTTGCCACAAACTCAAATTTCAATAAAGCACAGAAATATTGACAAATATCTTACGAGCTCAATTTTCGTTGGCATGCAGACATATTTATCACTTTATGTGATTTCGACATAAAAACTATAATTCCTCTCATCGATTCATCATTAATTTGTTAGAAAACAGTTGATATTTGCGTAATTGTTGCCATATATTTTAAAAGTTGTAAGATTCAGTGGATTTCACTCACATACATATAAATTTAATCATTTTATGTTAAATATGCTGGCATACAAAGAGGGAAACATACAAATTAGTAATAAATCCTGTGACAGACATGTCAAATGTAACACACAGAATAGACAAAACAGACAACATTGACTGGAAAAAGCGCACACAGGCATACAGTGAGACCCACAATGTATACATATAAATTACCACGAATTTTGCGACATACGACAAAATAATAGAATGACAGATAATACAAATAAGACAAAAATATGAAAACAGTCAAATAAATAAATAAAACCAACAGGTACATTGATATGTTATTAGGTTTGTTTGAGCTTGTGAAAGGTGAAAAATAATTAAAATACGAATTAACCCATTTTCACAAAAATATTTAATACAATTTATTAAAAAAAATAATAAAAACAATAAATGTTTTTGTGAAAAAGGGTTAATTCGTCTTTTAATTACATAGATATATTGATATACATACGATATATACAGTCGTACAGGGTGAGTTTTTTTTTTCAATTTAAGCATTGGGATCTCGGAAACCATAAAACATAGAGTTTCGGCTAAATCTGGAAAGAGTTGTCATTGTAAGAGTTTATGCATGATATGCTTTTGTTTTTTGAAAAAAAGACCACAGATTTTCAGTTAGAATACAAACTTTGTTTTCTTTAAATGTCAGTTATAGTAGGCTTACACATTTTCAAAAAGGAAATTGTTTTCTCTTTATAACGATACAAGGTTTGCAAGGTTTATTTTGGGAAAGAGTTGTCATTTGAAAAGCTTGTGCAAGATAAGCTTTTGTTTTTTGAAAGTTTTTGAGTTATAATACAAACTTTTTTAAATAGCAGTCATAGTTGGCGTTGTTATTTTTAAAATGGACATTTTTTTCTCATTAAAACGATTTAAAGATTGCTATACTTACTTTCATAAATAAATGAGGTGCAGGAATTTTCGCTGTATAATTTGTATAGAATTTAGTATAATTAGAATAGAAAAGTTAATAGAATTTTCGTATTAAGAGGAAATAAAAAAGTTTTCCATGGAAAACTATGTTTTAGATACTCTCAATAATGCAAATATTCCTGTAAAGTGTTTATTTATCAAAGTAAGTAATAATTTTCATAAAGTTAATTTTCGATAAAGAAATAAATTTTCGATAATAAAGATTGCCTTTATTTATCAAAGTAAGTATAACAAACCTTGTATCGCTATAAAGAGAAAAAAATGTCCTTTTAAAAAATGCCTAAGAAAACTATGACTGCCATTTAAAAAAAGTGTGCATTATAACTGGAAAAGTGTGTTTTTTTTCAAAAAACAAAAGCACATCTTGCATAACCTCTTAAAACAAACAACTCTTTCCTCATATAACAGAATCTCAATGTCTTATAGTTTCAGAGATCCCAATGCTTAAAATGAAGAAAAAAAAACTCACCCAGTATATTCAGACACTCAGTCATAGAATGCAAACAAAACAACAAATAAATAGACATGGACACATAGGCAGACAAATGTACAGATATACAAATACAGGCAGACAATTGATCAAAAGGCACCCTATTTTTAATAAGCGTCAGATTTCGAAGATTTGATCTGCATACAGATACCCAAAGTAATTTTATTTCAAATGTGCCAGCATAAAAACAGCCATATAGAAATGTAGCCAAACAGACAAATTAGTCATAAATATTGAGATAGACATGACAGTTATGTCAGATGTGACATAGAAAATAGACTAAACAGACAAGGCTCACGAAGATATTAAGTCACACTAACAATTAGTACGAATTAATACGAAATTAGTACGAAATAAATTAATACGAATCCTCAGACAGGCTTGTTAGATATGAACAAAATAAACAAAACAAGCAAACCAGACAATAGAAAAAAACAAAAAACAAACAATCAAACAAGTACTATACGTGACAAAAAAAAAACTGGGATAGTTAATATGTTTAACGTGAATTATGATATTACAATGGATACCATATAAATTAATTTGAAAACGTTATCTCGAATTTATCTGATTTACCTAGAAAAAATGTTGAAAGCCTCGTCCAATCTAACAAAATAAAGCTAAAATCTCTATTAAGACTTGTGACAGTTTTTTGGTGGCGCATAGTACTTAGACAGATATATATATATATATATATATATATATATATATATATATATATATATATATATATATATATATATACCGAAGAAAATTCAGACAAAGAGACAGACAATACAAAAACAAAACAGGCACATTGATAGCCATTTGTACCCACAAACATTCAATACAAACAAATACAAAAAGAAACAGGCATTGCAGACAAACAGACAATAACTATGAAAGAAAAACAAATAAGCACTTGACATATAGATATACAGACATATACATTGATAGAAATAAGAAAAACAAAACACATTTTTCACAAAACACATTTTCAAAAGGTGTTTGGTTTTCTTATTTGTACCAACCTTTCACAAGCTCCAACTACTACTTAGGAACATTGATAGACAGGTATACAGATGTAGAGGTAGTCATTCAGACAAACAGACAGACACTAGAAACAAATAAGCAAACAAATAGGTATATGGACAGACCGATACACAGATAGACTTTCAGGCAAATAATGAAATTCATAAACTGCTAGCTATACAAACAAATATGCAGACAATACAAACAAATATACAAAGAAACATACACATTGACAGACATAAATACATATATGTAGACAAACAGACAAGAAATATCAAAGAAAAAACAAATGAGCACTTGACTTACAGATATACAGACAAACAGATACATTGATAGACAGGTATACATATGTAGAGGTAGACATTCAGACATACAGACAGGCAATAGAAACAAATACGCGAACAAATAGGTATACAGACATACAGATATACAGGTAGACATTCAGACAAATACTGAAATTCATAAACTGTTACCTATACAGACATACATACAGACAATACAAAACAAATATACAAAGAAACATGCATATCGACAGATATAAATGCAGACATCCAGACACACAGGTAAGAGATCAAAAAGAGAAACAAATAAGCACTTAACAGACAGATATACCGACAAACGGATATATTGACAGACATATATACAGATGTAGAGGTAGACATTCATACAAACAGACAGACAATAGAAACATATAGGTATTCAGACAGACAGGTATACAGATAGACTTTCAGACAAATACTGAAATTCATAAACTGATAGCTATACAGACAAACATGCAGACAATACAAACAAATATACAAAGAAACATACACATTGACAGACATAAATACATATATGTAGACAAACAGATAAGAAATATTAAAAAAAAACAAATAAGCACTTGACATACAGATATACAGACAAACAGATACATTGTATCTGACATAGACATAGACATAGACAAATATACAGATGAAGAGGTAGACATTCTGACAAACAGACAGACAATAAAAATAAATAGATATACAGATAGATAATCTGTACAGATAGACTTTCAGACAAATACTGAAATTAATAAATTGCTATACAGACAAAAATACAGACAATACAAACAAATATACCAAGAAACATGTATGTTGGCAGACATAAATGCAGATATGCAGGCAAACAGATAAGACGACAAAACAAATAAGCACTTTACAGACAGGTATACAGACAAACAGATACATTGACAGACAAATATACAGATGAAGAGGTAGACATTCTGACAAACAGACAGACAATAAAAATAAATAGATATACAGATAGATAATCAGACAAATACTGAAATGCATAAACTCAGACCCATAGAGACAAACATACAGACAATACCAACAAAAAATAAAACATTTAGAGAAATAAACAGGTATGTAAACAGACACATTGCATATATACAGACATGCATTTAGAAAAATAGATAGCTAGATATAAGGCATAATATTCAGGCATTCAAACAAATATACATATACATAAAGTCTCTTAAGAATCTTATAGGCTCTATATTATAGACAAACAGACATATAATTAATAATAATAATAATGTTAATAATTTGTTGTAATGCAAATTGAGCATTTATAAAAGGATCTACTTAAACAAATTGCTTCAATGAGAATACATATCTCAACATACGTGAGAATACACAATGAGAATACTAATCGCAGCGATGAATACATCTCATGAGCCTACATGACAGCCTCATGAGGCTCTCATGAGGCCATGAGAGCCTCATCAGGCTCTCATGAGGCCATGAGAGCCTCATGGCTCCATCCTGGAGCAGGATGGAGGTCCTAGAAGATTGGCGATAATCACGGAATAAATAAAACAAACACGCTGCGATTTACTTTATAATCACAGAATAATCAGAACAAACATGCTGAGATTTTTTTTTATAAGGCAATGGAAAGTCCATTGACCGCAGCTTTGCAGCTCATTTACTAGACTGCGATTCGTGAGACGTTAATACTCGCGAATTAACTCAATTAACGTTTTTCCCCATCAAATGGGGGAGGCTAATGACCGAGGCAACGAACTTGTACTTAATAAAGCTTAAATTAGTAACCCTGATTAATGATGCTGTAGCGATAATTTTCTTGTCCGAGTTATTAATTGAGGCGATATTGATTGATTTGTGCGTCCGCGAAATTTGAGAAGAAAGCCCGGATGCAATATGACCCTGAAGGAGTAGATTTTCGACGACAAAATAGCATTTCATTATAAGTAAATTAACGGTTTAGTTAATTTAAGTTTAAGTTTTTTTAAGTTTCCGTCATATAGAAATAATAGTTATTTGCGCAACAACACTCTAAGTTTAGGTTAGGAAATAGCATATTATTGTACGGAAATTACCGTAATTCTAGTTTTATTAAAAAATAAGTAATAGTTGTTTGTGTAAAAACATTCCAAGGTTATGTTAGGTTAAGTTAGGAAATAACATTTTATTGTAAGTACCAAACGATGTACCCCAATTCTTGTTTCTTATATTGTCAATATTACGGAATTCTACAATAAATCGGATTTCAGGAAAAAAATGTCCTCTAATGGTCGCTGTAATATACATTATCGTATCTAGCTTTAAATCAATTTTTTTAATTTTTTTTTTGCCTAAAATTGAATTTCCTAAGCGACTTTTTATTATAGAACACACTGTATTATTAAATTTAAGAATAATGTAGGAACTCTTATATTGTTTTGCTCGACGACGTTTTACGAAAATCTGTACTTTTACATTTCTTGCCACAAGAAATATAATAATTTCCACTCTAAGTTTAGGTTAGGAAATAGCATATTATTGTACGGAAATTACCGTAATTCTAGTTTTATTAAAAAAGAAGTAATAGTTGTTTGTGTAAAAACACTCCAAGGTTATGTTAGGTTAAGTTAGGAAATTACATTTTATTGTATGTACCAAATGATGTACCAATTATTGTTTCATATATTGTCAATATTACAGAATTCTACAATAAATCGGACTTCAGGAAACATTTTCCTCTAATGGTCACTGTAATATACATTATCGTATCAAGCTGAAAATCTTTTTTTTTTAAATTTTGTGCCAAACAGTGAATTTCCTATGCGACTTTTTATTATAGAACACACTGTATTATTAAGTTTAAGAATAATGTAGGAGGTCTTATATTGTTTTGTTTGACGACGTTTAAGGAAAATCTGTACTTTTACATTTCTTGCCACAAGAAATATAATAATTTCCCCGGCACGAAAGTATTCCCAATTCTCGATTTTCACGAGCTCCGGGAAACTTCGGCGCGTTCGTGGCGCTCTGCGGGGCCCCGGGCCTCCGTCCTCCGCGCCGGAAAACTCGGAAAATTTCCCCGCTCTTATCGCTGTGCCCGCGGCCAGCGATGAAAAATTCACGGCCAATTAAAACCGCTTTTCACGGAGCGAGAGCGGGAAAACGCATGGCCCAAGGCGCGCGCGTGGAAAACCGCGCAATGGCGCCTCATCAAAGAGTAAAATCCCATCAATGATTGACGGCGGCGATTGATTAAACGGTTTTTAACGGATCCAGGGGGGCGGCGATCGATGCGCCGCCAAATAATTGGCGGGGGCGGCAGTCGCGGATTTTTTTTGCCCAGAAAATGGAGTTGGGTTAGAGGAAAATTGTGCCGTGCGCTGGAGATGAATTTATGGTTATTTTATTTTTAATTTACTTGCACGTTGCGGCAGACAATTGTACTTCATAATGGGTTACAGCTTCGCGGAATTTCATCAAGTTTTTAAAATGTCATGAAATTAGATGTGGAAAACAACGGTGTCGAGTTTAAATATGAATTGAAGAAGATGAAAATTGCAGAGGCGAGAATAAAGGACGTAGCAATTACATGTGTGGAAAACTGGTTTTAAGTCTGGATTTGCATTAAGAATGTAACCATAATTTATAGCAGTCAGCATGAATTATATATAAATTAGTTGTGCCGATCACATTAAAACAAAAAAGAAAAATTACGGAATTAAACGTACAGGGTGGCCCAATTTGGATGTTCCTATGGGAGATCTCGGTAACTAGAAGAGATAGAGACAATCGGATGGCGAATCCTAGATTTCTTTTTTAAAGACGTGACATACATGAAATATTGATAAAAAACGAAAATTGAAATTAATGAGTTTTTGGCCATAACTCGAAAACAAAAGAAGATAACCAAATTTTATTTTGGCCATTGAGTTTGTCTTGAAAAAAGAGATTGGCGATACGTCATCCGATTTTTTCTATCTCTTTTAGTTATCGAGATACCCTGTAGAAATATCCAAATTGGGCCACCTTGTACAGACCGTTCAAGAATGCAAGAGGTTTTTAGATTATATATACAATAAGGATAATGGTTTTCTTTTAAAATGGACTAAATTTTCATAATTTTCTTTGTCATGAATAATTTGGTGACTAAATAAATCAAATTGTTCCTATTGAATTATCCTATTGCAACTATTGTAACTATTGAATAAGGAATCGAGTTTAAGAAACTAAGTTTTCTGGTTAGATTGCACTTACATGTCTATTGAGGTAAATTATCCTTCAAAATGAGCTAAACCATCACGAATTCCCACAATATACTTCCCAGGCTTAGAACATATCGCGATATTTGGGACGTGGCCGAGACCTGGGGGGCAGCAGGAGGAAAGCCCTGCAAGCGATCCCGAGGAGGATTGACGCCGCCGACATGATCTGCACGCCGAAGAGTTTGTGTTTCGCGTATGTGCGTGGGCGGCATTAGCCTGATCCCCAGGACCTGGCCGGCACCAAACCAAGGCTGGCAGAGCCCAAAAAAAACCCCCACAAGATAAAGACGTTGGCATGCATCCAGTGGCCCCCCACTATTTGAACACATCTCGAATATCGGCGAGGACTACATCCGGACGGGGAGAACATTATCCCGACCGGATCGTAAATATCATTGCCCCCCGTTTGGTGGGGCAGGGGGCGGCGGAAAATCCGGGGGGCGGGCGGAAAATCCGGGGGCGGCTGCGAAAATTTTTCGGCAATAAATCACTGCGGAATCTGCAAGCCTGCGAGAGCCGCGTCGAAATCGGAGCCCCGATTGTCTCCAAATTGAGGATGAAATTGTTTTTGTTGCTGCACGATAAATAACGATGGATATAGGAAAAAGTATGGCTGGATTAACTTAATCGCTACGTCGATAATTCGCGTGATTAGCTCAATAAATATATATTTTACCATGTCACGTACATATTTACAGGCGAAATATAAATGGGCACACCTTTAAAACATACTGTCACCATAACTTGAACAGAAATTAACAACATAAAGAATAATGAGAATAATTACTGACAACTGACTCCCAAACAAATATAATATAAGGCAACTAACATTTATAATTATATTTCACATCATACAATGTACTAGAATTGGCAAATCATTACATACAAAGTGTTCTCGAACAACAGAAATGATGAAGATTTTATCCTTCATTCATAAAGGATAACAATTTTATACAAATCTGTCCTGTCTGTGTTAATCAATTTTCCACAACGAAACTGAAGTTTCAGTTCATTTTACATTGCTGTGAAACGTGGATACTCAACAAGAGACATACAAGCAAAATCCAAGCCCTTGAAATGAAATAGCCGAGGAAAGTATACGGAGTAACAACACTAGACAGAGTGAGAAATGTGGACATCAGAAATGAACTAGAAATTGTAGAACTCAATAAACAGATAGAAAATAGACAATTACAATGGCTGGGACACCTAATTAGGAGAGAAAACGACAACCAAACAAAGAAGATATGGGGAATAACAACATCCAAAATCAATGTAAACGTTCTCTTTTTATAAGCAAATTGTGTTTTTTTTAAATTAATTTGAAGTTGAATACTGGCTAAACCAAACGCATTTGTATATAGATAAGTTTTGTTAAGTCGTCTTCTTTTGTTCCCAGTATTCTGTGGTTAAGCCATGTCCACATAATTTAGAGACACCCTCTATATGCTTTTTATAAAGCACTAATGGTTTATTTTAATGCAATTAATCGCCAATTACCGTAACGTTGTATTGATTCATTAATTATTAGTGATAATTATATAATAATGCGTAGATAATTACATTAGTGAATATGCATTATGCTCAGAGATTCATACTAAAGATGGTTTTGGTTATAGGACAGGTAGAGAAACCAAATTACTACTTGTTTGCACGAAACCGAATAGCCTGAAAAAATGCGACAATTGAATAATTGCGAGGGCTTAGGTCGCCTTACCCTGACCAAATTTACATCTCTGTCAATCACTTGTACTCGGTGCAAAGATATATTATTATAATTATGGTAGCAATGAAAATAGATATGAAAATATAATATATTACTGTTAAAAATTACAATATAAAAATAAAAATCGACCTGTCCGAGTAAGTATTATGTCATTTTCATGAAATTTTATTAACAGTGATAAGACTGATCAGTGTTAATAAAATTTCATGAAAATGACATAATACTTACTCGCACTGATAAGAAAACACTGATAAGTCTTAAATAATTGAATGTTTGATAGTAATCATATAAATCATTAATCATCATAATATTGAATGAAAATCGAAACATTTTTATACAATCAATTGATTATTTGACAAAAGTTATAAAAATTTTGATGGTTATTATTGAAATTTAGACAATTAATTTATAGTTTTGTTAAATCATTGAAATTTGTATAGTAATATTGTAGTTTTGATATTCATTGAGCATCCTAGATATGAAAGCAATCATTAAAATTTTGAAACCATCGTTGAAATTTTGACGAATAATGATTTTGTCAGAAAATAGGAATATCTACAATTATCATTGGCATATTGACTGTCATTAAACTTATAAAAGAATAATTAAAATATTGGTGTAAATATTTAAAATTTTGACACAAATAATTGAATGTTTGGCAGTAATCATTGAAATTTGAACCAAACTTTATAAATTTTGTTAGAAATCACTGAAAGTTTGGGGGAAGCAATTAAAATTTTGATACACTTAGTATTCATTGAAATTTTGAAATATTTATATTAATTATTCACAAGAAACAATTAAAATGATAATCGTTGAAAATCATCTTCGATTTGACAGTAACGATTAAAGTTTTAAAACAATATTTTATAATTACTAATTGAATGTAATTCAAATTATAAGTTACATCCTAGATGTGACAGCAATCATTAAAATTTTGACAACCATCGTTGAAATTTTGACAGAATTAATTATAAATTTTACAGGAATCAATACCAATTTGAGGATAATGTTTTAGTCAGAAAATAGGAATTTCTACAGAAATCATTGATATACATATATACTGTCATTAAACTTATAACAGAATAATTAAAATATTGGTGCAAATAATTAAAATTTGGACAGAAATGATCGAATGTTTGACAGTAATCGTTGAAATTTTAACCAGACTTTCTAAATTTTGTTAGAAATCACTGAAAGTTTGGGGGAAGCAATTAAACATTTGATACACTTAGTATTCATTGAAAATTTGAAATATTTATATTAAATATTCACAAGAAATAATAAAAATGATAATCGTTGAAAATCATCTTCGATTTGACAGTAACGATTAAAGTTTTAAAACAATATTTTCTAAATTTTCTCAATTTTAGTAGATACAATTGAAATTACAAGTTATTAGATCCCTAAATTATCATTAGCTTTAGACAGCAAATTATCATTAGACAGCAATCATTAAAATTTAGACAACCATCGTTGAAATTTTGACAAGTAATTATAAATTTTACAGGAATCAATACCAATTTCACAATAATGCTTTTGTCAGAAAATATGAATATCTACAGAAATCATTGAATACATATAGACTGTCATTAAACTTATAACAAATTAATTAAATTTTTGTGCAAATAATAAAAATTTGGACCGAAATAATTGAATGTTTGACAGTAATCATTAAAAATTTTACCGAATATTCTGCATTAAAAGCAATTAAAGACATTGTAAAAAGAAAATGGCAAATAATTAAAATTTGACATAAATAATTGAATGTTTGACAGTAATCATTGAAATTTTTACCGAATATTCAGCATTAAAAGCAATTAACGGCATTATAATAGCATTTTTTTATTTAAAAATTATTTAAAACCACAATTTAAACTCGATTTTGTAAATTAATTCTAGACATATTTAGTAGAAACCTGAAATTGTTTTAAATTGATATTGTAAACCAATTTTGGTATCTATTAAATATGCTTAAAATAGATTTACAAAAACGAGATTCAATTGGTCTTATTCAAATATGTGATATGTAAAAAAAACCTTATGATTAAAAGTGCTTTTAATTCAAACAACTTAATTCATTTATTTTTGTTATAGTTGTATCCATTAGTTATACCAGTTATTATTATATTTTTCGTTATTTTCTTTCTTCTATATTAAAAGTGTTTACTGGTAGTATATTTAGGATATAGAGAGGTGTCTTAGTTTATGTTATTTTAAAGTAAAATGAATTAAGAAACAGATCAAATTTCTTGAAAATTTCAGAGAAACATTAAAGTTTGATATGCACTGAGTATGTTGTAAAAATAATTTTTATTTTGGATATCAGCACACTTAATGATTTATCATCCTAATATTGAATGAAAATCGAAAAGTTTTGATACAATTAATTGATCATTTGGCCAAAATGATTAAAATTTTGTTGGTTATTATTGAAATTTAGACAATTAATTTATATTTTTGCTAAATCATTGAAATTTGTACAGTAATATTGTAGTTTTGATATGCGTACAGTATCACTTATAAAAGTAATCTTTAATTTTTGATATTAGCACACGGAATCATTTATCATCCTAATATTGAATGTAATTCGAAAAGTTTTGATACAATAAATTGATTATTTGGCAAAAGTTATTAAAATTTTGATGGTTAGTATTGGAATTTAGACAATTAGTTGATATTTTTGCAACTTCATTGAAATTTTTACAGAAATATTAGAGATATAGTAAAATTAATTAACAAATAGATAAACTTCTTCAAATTTGACAGTGATATTGAAGTTTTGATATGCATTGAGTATGTTATAAAATTAATCTTTAATTATCGATATTAGCATACTTAATCATTTATCATCCTAATATTGAATGAAAATCAAAAAGTTTTGATACAATTAATTGATCATTTGGCAAAAATCATTATAATATTGATGGTAATTATTGAAATTTAGACAATTACTTTATATTTTTGCTAAATCATTGAAATTTGTACAGTAAAATTGTAGTTTTGGTATGCATTGAGTATCAGTTATAAAAGTAATCTTTAATTTTCGATATTAGCACACGAAATCATTTATCGTCCTAATATTGAATGTAATTCGAAAAGTTTTGATACAATAAATTGACTATTTGGCAAAAGTTATTAAAATTTTGATAGTTAGTATTGGAAATTAGACAATTAATTGATATGTTTGCTACTTCATTGAAATTTGTACAGCAATATTGTAGTTTTGAAATAAAGTAATATTTCATTTGCTTTTAATTCAAACAACTTAGGGCATTTATTTTTGTTATAGTTTCATCCATTAGTTATACCAGTTATTATTATATTTTTTGTTATTTTCTTTCTTCTTTATTAAAAGTACTTACTGGTAGTATATTTAGGATATAAAGATGTTTCTTAGTTTATGGTTTTAAAGTAAAATTAATTAAGAAACAGATCAAATTTCTTGAAAATTTCAGAGAAACGTTAAAGTTTGATGTGCATTGAGTATGTTATAAAATAAATATTTAATTTTGGATATTTGCATACTTAATCATTTATCATCCTAAAATTGAATGAAAATCGAAAAGTTTTGATACAATTAATTGATCATTTGGCAAACATCATTAAAATTTTATTGGTTACTATTGAAATTTAGACAATTAATTTATATTTTTGCTAAATCATTGAAATTTGTACAGAAATATTGTAGTTTTGATATGCATTGAGTATCAGTTATAAAAGTAATCTTTAATTTTCGATATTAGCACACGTAATCATTTATCATCCTAATACTGAATATAATTCGAAAAGTTTTGATACAATACATTGACTATTTGGCAAAAGTTATAAAAATTTTGATGGTTAGTATTGGAATTTAGACAATTAGTTGATATTTTTGCTACTTCATTGAAATTTTTACAGAAATATTAGAGATATAGTTAAATTAAATAACAAATAGATGAACTTCTTCAAATTTGACAGTGATATTGAAGTTTTGATATGCATTGAGTATGTTATAAAATTAATCTTTAATTTTCGATATTAGCATACTTGATCATTTATCATCCTAATATTGAATGAAAATCGAAAAGTTTTGATACAATTAATTGATCATTTGGCCAAAATGATTAAAATTTTGTTGGTTATTATTGAAATTTAGACAATTAATTTATATTTTTGCTAAATCATTGAAATTTGTACAGTAATATTGTAGTTTTGAAATAATATAATATTTCATTTGCTTTTAATTGAAACAACTTAAGGCATTTATTTTTGTTATAGTTTCATCCATCAGTTATACCAGTTATTATTATTTTTTTTGTTATTTTATTTCTTCTATATTAAAAGTGTTTACTGGTAGTATATTTAGGATATAGAGAGGTTTCGTAGTTTATGTAGTTTTAAAGTAAAATTAATTAAGGAACAGGTCAAATTTCTTGAAAATTTCAGAGAAACATTAAAGTTTGATATGCATTGAGTATGTCATAAATTTTTTTTTTAATTTTCGATATTAGCACACTTAATTTTTGTCATCCTAATAATGAATGAAAATCGAAAAGTTTTAAAAAATTGTTTTAATACAATTAATTGATCATTTGGCAAAAATCATTAAAATTATGTTGGTGATTATTGAAATTTAGACATTTAATTGATATTTCTGCTAAATCACTGAAATTTGTACAGTAATATTGTAGTTTTGATATGCATTGAGGCTAAGTTATAAAATTACTCTTTTCGATATTGGCACACGTAATTATATCTCGAAAACAAAAGACGATAGCCAATTTTTATTTTCACCATTGAGTGTGTTTTGAAAAAAGAGATCGAGAATACGCCTAAATTTTCGCTATCTTTTCTAGTTACCGAGATCCCCTGTAAACATCCAAATTGGGCCACCCTGTACACTAAGTATCTGTATACTTAGACGGGAATCGCAAACTTTATAGCCATACTTTGAAAAAATATATATTAAAAAAACGGTAACTTTTTTTGAAAAAAAAATCTGATGTAGGTAATACGGACTACAGATATAGGTAATGTAGTCTTGCAAGAGTTATAAATTTGAGGATTTTATGCGGCACTTCACCGGTCTGGGTAAATGGAGGTCGACGTTAAGATTTTATTGTACACACGCCGTGAATGGCAAATTCGTGGGGAATTTCCGCATTGTCCTGCGTTTTCGTGTGCAAACGGGCAAAAACCCTGCACAATGCACCTCGGTTTTTGCGGTTCTAATTGAGTCGGCTCCGATGTCATTGCGATCACCTTCGCCAATATAATCAGAGCGTGCACACACATGCGGCCGATAAAATAAACAGCGCAAGCAAATTGGAGAAGAACCGGAGGGCTCGATTCTCCTCGCGGGGTGAACGTATCGTTTTCCCGGATTGCGCCGCGCTCCCTCTAAATTTTTAATCGCGCCCGGAAGTGGGTCACGAGCCAGAGGGAGAGGGTTCACGGGCGTCGCGACGCTCTGGCAGGAGAAGGACGAAAGGCGCCGAAAAACTCACCTGGCTGCGAAACGAACGGGCAAAAGGCACGCACCGCGCACAAACGACGAACGATCACCTTGTGCATTTATGCGTGCGTGGCTCGGGCCCGATGGCTCGGGATAATGGAGAGAAAGAAGAAGTGGAGGAAATACTGGAAAATGATTATTGCGAGCCGTGCGGACGGATTAATCTGAAGTGTGCGCCACTGTGGTCGTTGGAGAGCGTCGCCTGGGCTTTCAAGGGCCAGAAGGACCGGACTGGAAGACGGTGTCGGTGCCACGGTGTAATTGGAGCTGAATAAGCCCCAATTGATCTGGTCCACTTAAGAGATGCGCGTGATAACGACTGCCGTCTTGCGGATGCTGTGTGGAGATAAACAAGGGGGAACAGTCATGGTCTGTGGGAGCAGTGACTAAGTCTTCTTCGATTTTTCCAGATGACTTACATCAATATCTAATCTAACGGACCTTGAAAAGGGCACTAAAGTCTATGGCATATGGGTTAACAACATTCGCCATGCAGATGACACAGTGCCGAGAATATAGAAGATCTCCAAGAACTGATTAACAGAATAGGGACTCACAGCAAACTCATGGGGCTAAACATGAATATTGCAAAAACAAAATTTATGATTATTTCCCGAGACCTGAATATCAGGAGGCAGACATTCAACGACTTACCAATTGAAAGAGTACAAACATTCAAATACCTAGGAACATGGCTCACAGAAAACTAGACATCGGACACCGAAATTAGATGTCGAATCGAAAATGCATTCATAAAGTTTAAAAAAGTTTTTACCAATACTGAATTTGATTTCAATCTTAAGGTACGGCTTATTAAAGGTTATGTAATGTCCATACTCCTCTATGGCATGGAAGGTTGGACGCTTAAAACAACAGCTATGAATAAAATTGAAGCGTTTGAAATGTGGCTTTACCGAAGAATACTGAAGATCCCTTCCTTGGACAGCACGAACTACCAATGAAGAAGTGCTGCGGCGAGTAGGTAAAAATTGCGAACTTTTGACCACAATAAAAAGAAGAAAAGTTGAAGATCCCTTGGACAGCACGAATTACTAATGAAGAAGTGCTGCGGCGAGTAAGTAAAGATCGCGAACTTTTGACCACAATAAAAATAAGAAAAGTTGCATACCTAAGACATATCATGCGAAACCAGAAGTAAGATATCCTTCAACCCATCATAGAAGGTAAAATTGAACGAAAACTAGAAAAGGCAAGGAAGAAGATGTCGTGGCTCAGAAACATAAGGCAATGGACTGGACTAAATACTATCGGTAGTTTGGTTTATACCCTCAGAAACCGTCAAGAAATGCACCACATTGTCGCAAACATCCATTAATGGATAAATGCACCAAAAGAAGAAGATGCCTTAAATAAGTGCGAAGATCGAATGTATAACTTTCCGAGTTAACGAGTCACTGAAATTTCTGAAAATTTATCTAAAGGATATTTGAAAATTTTATGCCAAATTTGTATACAGTATGCCTGAAGGTAATTCCTCTGAAAATTTGACGATGAGTATGTCTGAAATAAGTGAGAAAATCGAATGTATAACTTTCCGAGTTGACCAATACCTATCTGTTAGTCACTGAAATTTCTGAAAATGTATCTAATGGATTTTTGAAAATTTTATGCCATATTTGTATATAGTATGCTTGAAGATAATTCCTTTGAAAATTTCATGACGAGTATTAAATAAGTGAGAAAATCGAATGTATAACTTTCCGGGTAGACCAATACCTATCTGTTAGTCACTGAAATTTCTGAAAATTTATCTAACGAATATTTTGAAAATTTCATGTCAGATTTGCATACAGTATGCCTGAAGATATATCCTCTGAAAATTTGACAAAGATTATGAAGTAAATAAGTGAGAAAATCGAACATTTAACTTTCCCAGTTGACAGGTATCGCTATATCTGTCACTGAAATTTCTGAACATTTGTCTACTGAATATTTTGAAAATTTTATGCTAGATTTGGATACAGTATGCCTAAATTTAAATCCTCTGAAAATTTGACAAACCTTATGAAGTAAGTAAGTGAGAAAATCGAACATATAACTTTCCCAGTTGATAGGTATCGCTATAACTGTCTCTGAAATATCTGAAAATTTGTCTATTGAAATAAAAATATAATAATAAAAGGCCAGTAAATCAACGCTAAATATATGAAAAAACCTTAAGAAGTGTGCATTGAACAGGAATATTTAAAAACATTATAAAAAGTGTGCATTAAATTGTCACTCAATGAAACTTGAGTATGTTGGTCCTGAAGGGTACTTTCCAATTTGTCGTAGAAGGGTAGTAAATAATCCCTAAATATCTGAAAAAATCATAAAAAGTGTGCATTCAAATGGAATTTATAATAATATCGTCGCTGAAATTTCTGAAAATTTATGTAATAGACATTTTGAAAATTTTACGCCAGATTTCCATACAGTATGCCTGAAGGTAATTCGTCTAGAAATTTGACGACGAGTATGGCTCTAATAAGTGAGAAAATCAAATGTATAACTTTCCGAGTTGACCAATACCTATCTGTTAGTCACTAAAATTTCTGAAAATTTATCTAATGGATATTTTGAAAATTGCATGCCAGATATGCATACATTATGTCTACAATAATAATATAATAATAGAAGGGCAGTAAATCAACCCTAAATATTTGAAAAAATCATAAAAAGTGTGCATTAAAATGGAAATTTAAAAATATCGTCACTTCTGAAAATTTATCTAATTGATATTTTGAAAATCTTACGTCAGATTTGCATACAGTATGCCTGATGATAATTCCTCTGAAAATTTGACGAGGAATATGGCCTTAATAAGTGAGAACATCAAATATTTAACTTTCCGAGTTGACAATTACCTTTCTGTTAGTCACCGAAATTTCTGAAAATCTATGTAATCGATAGTTTGAAAATTTTACGCCTGATTTGTATGCAGTATACCTGAAGATAATTACTCTGAAAATTTCACGACGAGTATGCCGTAAATAAGAAAGAAAATCGAATGTATAACTTTCCGAGTAGACCAATACCTATCTGTTAGTCACTGAAATTTATGAAAATTTATTTGATGGATATTTTCAAAATTTCATGCCAGATTTGCATACAGTATGTCTGAAATAATAATATAATAATAGAAGGGTAATAAATCAACCCTAAATATTTGAAAATATCATAAAAAGTGTGCATTAAAATGGAAATTTAAAAATATCTTTCTTCTGAAATATTATCTAATGGATATTTAGAAAATATTACGCCAGATTTGTATACAGTATGCCTGAAGATAATTCCTCTGCAAATTTGACGAGGAATATGGCCTCAATAAGTGAGAAAATCAAATGTTTAACTTTCCGAGTTGACAAGTTAGTTCTGTTAGTCACTGAAATTTCTGAAAATTTATCTAAAGAATATTTTGAAAATTTTATGCCCAATTTGTATATAGTATACTTGAAGATAATTCTTCTGAAAATTTCACGACGAGTATGCCTTAAATAAGTGAGAAAATCGTATGTATAACTTTCAGAGTTGACCAATACCTATCTGTTAGACACTAAAGTTTCTTAAAATTTATCTAATGGATATTTTGAAAATTTTATGCCACATTTGTATACAGTATGCCTGAAGAAAATTTGACGTTGAGTAGTAGCCTTAAATAAGTGAGAAAATCGTATGTATAACATTCAGAGTTGACCAATACCTATCGGTTGTCACTGAAATTTCTGAATATTTTTCGCTTTAATTTAAAGCAATAGAAATCTCCTCTATAGTAGTCTGTTCTTGTACAATGTTTTAGTCAGTCAATGGTTAAAATGGCATTTAAATCATTCGAGAAATATAAGAATGAAGTTTTTCTGAAATTGTCTTAAGAGTCTTAAGAGTCTTAAGAGTAAAAAACGTAAAAGTAAAGTGTTTGTTATGGCTTCAAAATATTTTTTTTCTCGATCTGTTATGACACACTTACTGATGTAATATCATAATATTCGACAAAAAGCTTGTACTGCTCAGTTTTAATTTTATAAATATGTATTTATTTAATTCCGTTATGAAAACCCAACCCTTACGTCAATTTCTGACGTTATAAAACGTAAAAATTTTCATAACTGTCATGCACTCAGTTATGTAAAGTAGTTACGGAAAAACACTACATGTTTAGTGGCCATGTTTAAAGTGAAAAAGGAAATATGGTAAGATATGACCATTTATAAACATTAAACACAAAATTATTACAAACACAATTTGTTAAGTTGATTCCCGATTCTGCAGAAATATTTTCTTGCATTTCTTGCCTCATGTTAATTTCTTGTCTCAAAATATGCCAACATTACCTTTTCATTGATGGTTTTGTGGCTTTTACTTTATTAAGTTCGCACCAGGCTTCAAACCTTTTGTAGCCTACGGCGTATCTATTTCTAGATTTCTCTAGATTTCTCGTGTAATTTGCAAAACTCGCTTCGCTAGTTTTGGCAAATATTACACTCGTCAAACAATATCGCACTTTTCATAACTGGTTACGTAAATAACCATTCAAATATATTTGCCTAACCTAAGCTAAAATGTTCGTGAACAATATATTCAGACTATTTTACAGTAGAACATCTTCAAAATGTAAGCTAGGCCTGAATTAGATCTATATATTTACCAATTAAAAATTGGTAACCGAAAAAACTAATGTACTAATTTAATTGATGCGTTTGTTATGGCTTTAGGTGGAGACGATTTTGCCCCCTGAGAGGTCAACTGTTCTGGTTAAACAGACGTCAGCAATTCATGACACCAAAACACGCAAAAACCCGAGAATAAACCCAATAATCGATAGTAAGCAGGCACGTCTCTCTTTCATACTATCCAGCAACATGATAGTTTCTGTAACGAATCCAGAACGTGTGTACACGTAAGTATTTCTTTATTGCATGTTTTCAGATTTTATAGGTAAACATAAATATGTACAATAACAATAATGATAATAATTCTAAGAACCTGCCCCATAACAAGAAAACATCTAATCTCATCAATACTAATAATCATAAAAATGGTGTTTAAAGTTAGTTCGTTAGTTCTTGTATAGAAGTGGTTATTAAGGGAATTTTTTAATTTTTAATTTGCATGAAAATTTAAGGATTTATAATTTCTTGAAAAATCCAGTGTATCCTGGAAATTATCCAGGGTGCACCACGAGGAGACCCTGGATAATTTCCAGGATACCGTGGATTTTTTAATAAATTATAAATCCTTAAAGTTTCATGAATATGAAAAATTAAAAATTTCCCTTAATAACCACTTCTTTACAATAAAAATTAAATTAGATTCTGGTAAAAATGGTATAGATTTTTTAATAAATTATAAATCCTAAAATCCAGGGTATCCTGGAAATTATCAGGGGGCACCACGAGGAGACCCTTGATAATTTCCAGGATACCCTGGATTTTTTAATAAATTATAAATCCTTAAAGTTTCATGAATATGAAAAATTAAAAATTTCCCTTAATAACCACTTCTTTACAATAAAAATTAAATTAGATTCTGATAAAAATGGTATAGTTTCATAAAAACAGTCTGCTTAAAAATTAACCGCAATTCTATTTCCGTCCACAATAGCTATTCCTTAACAATAAAAATTAAACCAAGTTCTGGTAAAAATAGAAAAGTTTCATGAAAATATTGCTCTTACAAATAAATTGCATTTCCAAAATTGCATTTAAACTTAGATAATTGCATAAAATTGCGAAACGTCCATAAAAATTAAACCAAATTCTGGTAAAAGTAGAAAAGTTTCATCAACAGATTCCTCTTACAAATAAATTGAAATTCCAAAATTGCATTTAAACTTATATAATTGTATAAAATTGCGAAACGTCCATAAAATTTAATATAAAAGAGGTTAATTATGATGAAAAATATCGAAAAATTTATAGCACATTGCTAAAAATTGAAATTATACTAAAGTCAGGCAAAACAGATAATTTGGATCAAAAGTTTCTTGAAAATTAACCTTGATTCGTTGATGTCATGATTGCCCTTATTTATATTAAATTTTATGGAAATTTCTCACTGTTAAGCAATTAGCTAAGTCTAAATGCAATTTTGGAATTGCAACTAATTTTTAAACTACAGGAATTCCGTCAAATTGGAAAATTTATGAAAACTATCAAGAATGTGTCCTAAAATTCATTCGTTTAAAACATAACAAACAAAATGTGATGTTATTTTATCAATAAATTATAAATCTTTAAAGTTTCATGAAAATGAAAAATGAAAAATGTCTTTTAATAACAACTTCTTTTCAATAAAAATTAAATAAAATCCTGGTAAAAATGGTATAGTTTCATAAAAATAGTCTACTAAAAAATTAACAGCAATTCTATTTCGATCCACAATAGCCATTCCTTAACAATAAAAATTAAACCAAGTTCTGGTAAAAGTAGAAAAGTTTCATCAAAAGATTCCTCTTACAAATAAATTACAATTCCAAAATTGCATTTAAACTTAGATAATTGCATAAAATTGCGAAACGTCCATAAAAATTAAACCAAATTCTGGTAAAAGTAGAAAAGTTTCATCATAAGATTCCTCTTACAAATAAATTGCAATTCCAAAATTGCATTTAAACTTAGATAATTGCATAAAATTGCGAAACGTCCATAAAATTTAATATAAAAGAGGTTAATCATGATGAAAAATATCGAAAAACTTATAGCAATTTGCTTAAAATTGCAATTATACTAAAGTCAGGTAAAACAGATAATTTGGATGAAAAGTTTCTTGAAAATTAACCTTGATTCATCAATATCGTGATTGCCTTATTTATATTAAATTTTATGGAAATTTCTCACTGTTATGCAATTATCTAAGTTTAAATGCAATTTTGGAATTGCAATTAATTTTTAAACTTCAGGAATTGTGTCAAATTTTAAAATTTATGAAAACTATCAAGAATGTGTTTAAAAAATAACAAAAAAATGTGATGTTATTTTATCAATAAATTATAAATCTTTAAAGTTTCATGAACATGAAAAATGAAAAATGTCTTTTAATAACAACTTCTTTTCAATAAAAATTAAATAAAATCCTGGTAAAAATGGTATAGTTTCATAAAAATAGTCTACTAAAAAATTAACAGCAATTCTATTTCGATCCACAATAGCCATTCCTTAACAATAAAAATTAAACCAAGTTCTGGTAAAAGTAGAAAAGTTTCATCAAAAGATTCCTTTTACAAATAAATTACAATTCCAAATTTGCATTTAAACTTAGATAATTGCACAAAATTGCGAAACGTCCATAAAAATTAAACCAAATTCTGGTAAAACTAGAAAAGTTTCATCAAAAGATTTCTCTTACAAATACATTGCAATTCCAAAATTGCATTTAAACTTAGATAATTGCATAAAATTGCGAAACGTCCATAAAATTTAATATAAAAGAGGTTAATCATGATGAAAAATATCGAAAAACTTAAAGCAAATTACTAAAAATTGAAATTATTCTGAAGTCAGGTAAAACAGATAATTTGGATCAAAAGTTTCTTGAAAGTTAACCTTGATGCATTGATATCATGATAGCCTTATTTATATTAAATTTTATGGAAATTTCTCACTGTTATGCAATTATCTAAGTTTAAATGCAATTTTGGAATTGCAACTAATTTTTAAACTTCAGGAATTGTGTCAAATTGGAAAATTTATGAAAACTATCAAGAATGTGTCCCAAAATTCATTCGTTTAAAAAATAACAAAAAAATGTGATGTTATTTTATCAATAAATTATAAATCTTTAAAGTTTCATGAAAATGAAAAATGAAAAAATTCTTTTAATAACCACTTCTTTACAATAAAAATTAAATAAAATCCTGTTAAAAATGGTATAGTTTCATAAAAATAGTCTACTAAAAAATTAACAGCAATTCTATTTCGATCCACAATAGCCATTCCTTAACAATAAAAATTAAACCAAGTTCTGGCAAAAGTAGAAAAGTTTCATCAAAAGATTCCTCTTACAAATAAATTGTAATTCCAAAATTGCATTTAAACTTAGATATATGCATAAAATTGCGAAACGTTCATAAAAATTAAACCAAATTCTGGTAAAAGTAGAAAAGTTTCATCAAAAGATTCCTCTTACAAATAAATTGCAATTCCAAAATTGCATTTAAACTTAGATAATTGCATAAAATTGCAAAACGTCCATAAAATTTAATATAAAAGAGGTTAATCATGATGAAAAATATCGAAAAACTTAAAGCAAATTACTAAAAATTGAAATTATTCTGAAGTCAGGTAAAACAGATAATTTGGATCAAAAGTTTCTTGAAAGTTAACCTTGATGCATTGATATCATGATAGCCTTATTTATATTAAATTTTATGGAAATTTCTCACTGTTATGCAATTATCTAAGTTTAAATGCAATTTTGGAATTGCAACTAATTTTTAAACTTCAGGAATTGTGTCAAATTGGAAAATTTATGAAAACTATCAAGAATGTGTCCCAAAATTCATTCGTTTAAAAAATAACAAAAAAATGTGATGTTATTTTATCAATAAATTATAAATCTTTAAAGTTTCATGAAAATGAAAAATGAAAAAATTCTTTTAATAACCACTT
The DNA here is from genome assembly GCA_951805005.1 of Othius punctulatus. Lineage (NCBI taxonomy): Eukaryota > Metazoa > Arthropoda > Insecta > Coleoptera > Staphylinidae > Othius > Othius punctulatus. The sequence goes on from OX638145.1 coordinate 13,329,531, forward strand.
CTTTACAATAAAAATTAAATAAAATCCTGTTAAAAATGGTATAGTTTCATAAAAATAGTCTACTAAAAAATTAACAGCAATTCTATTTCGATCCACAATAGCCATTCCTTAACAATAAAAATTAAACCAAGTTCTGGCAAAAGTAGAAAAGTTTCATCAAAAGATTCCTCTTACAAATAAATTGTAATTCCAAAATTGCATTTAAACTTAGATATATGCATAAAATTGCGAAACGTTCATAAAAATTAAACCAAATTCTGGTAAAAGTAGAAAAGTTTCATCAAAAGATTCCTCTTACAAATAAATTGCAATTCCAAAATTGCATTTAAACTTAGATAATTGCATAAAATTGCAAAACGTCCATAAAATTTAATATAAAAGAGGTTAATCATGATGAAAAATATCGAAAAACTTAAAGCAAATTACTAAAAATTGAAATTATTCTGAAGTCAGGTAAAACAGATAATTTGGATCAAAAGTTTCTTGAAAATTAACCTCCATTCTTGATATCATGATTGCCCTTATTTATATTAAATGTTATGGAAATTTCCCAATGTTATGCAATTATCTAAGTTTAAATGCAATTTTGGAATTGCAATTAATTTTTAAACTACAGGAATTCCGTCAAATTGGAAAATTTATGAAAACTATCAAGAATGTGTCCCAAAATTCATTCGTTTAAAAAATAACAAAGAAAATGTGATGTTATTTTATCAATAAATTATAAATCTTTAAAGTTTCATGAAAATGAAATATTAAAAATTTCTTTTAATAACCACTTCTTTACAATAAAAATTAAATAAAATCCTGGTAAAAATGGTATAGTTTCATAAAAATGGTCTACTTAAAAATTAACCGCAATTCTATTTCGATCCACAATAGCCATTCCTTGACAATAAAAATTAGACCAAGTTCTGGAAAAAGTAGAAAAGTTTCATCAAAAGATGCCTCTTACAAATACATTGCAATTACAAAATTATATTTAAACTTAGATAATTGCATAAAATTGCGAAACGTCCATAAAAATTAAACCAAATTCTGGTAAAAGTAGAAAAGTTTTATCGAAAGATTCCTCTTACAAATAAATTACATAAAATCATAATCTCTTACATAAAATTGCGAAACGTCCATAAAATTTAATATAAAAGAGGTTAATCATGATGAAAAATATCGAAAAACTTAAAGCAAATTGCTTAAAATTGAAATTATACTAAAGTCAGGTAAAACAGATAATTTGGATCAAAAGTTTCTTGAAAATAAACCTCGATTCATTGATATCCCGATTGCCCTTATTTATATTAAATTTTATGGAAATTTCCCAATGTTATGCAATTATCTAAGTTTAAATGCAATTTTGGAATTGCAACTAATTTTTAAACTTCGGGAATTGCGTCAAATTGGAAAATTTATGAAAACTATCAAGAATGTGTCCCAACATTCATTCGTTTGAAAAACGACAAAAAAAATGGGATGTTATTTTATCAATAAATTATAAATCTTTAAAGTTTCATGAAAATGAAAAATGAAAAATTTCTTTTAATAACCACTTCTTTACAATAAAAATTTAATAAAATCCTGGCAAAAATGGTATAGTTTCATAAAAATAGTCTACTTAAAAATTAACAGCAATTCTATTTCCATCCACAATAGCCATTCCTTAACAATAAAAAATCACATATAAAATTATATATAATGATGAAATTCTTTTCTCGTCAACAACAATAATAATAATAATCATAATAATTATAATAATAATAATTCGAAGAATCTGCCCTTAACAAAGAAATTCTAAATTCATCAATAATAATAATATGTAATAATAATGATACTAATTCTTGTAACCTGCTGTCTATCACGAAAATTCTATTCCCAGCAATAATAATGTTAACTAAGTTATCGTATGTATGCTGAAGAAAAAAACAGCTATACAGCTATAACTATAGTAAATTAATAATAATTATAATAATTGTAAATCATAATACTCTATAAATGCCTGATGATGAAGTGTATTAAATAGTACTACTATATTATTTCAGTAGTTGTACAACTAAATGTCTTTACATTTTTCTGTGAAACTATAGTGAAATAATAACAGTAGTAATAATTGTAAACCATAATATTATACAGGGTGTTAGGGAAGTCGACCGGAAAACTTTCTGGGGTGAATCAGGGGCAAAATGAAGTCGAATATTCTATTGCCACTTTTGGTCCAGATGCATAGTTTCCCCCTTTTAACTTCAAATGGGCCAAATTGAACGTCTAAAATTTTACTAAACAAAATTTGATCTAAACAAATAATGGAAAAGGAATATTCGACTGAATTTTGCTCCAAAATTAACCCCTAGAAATGTTTCTGTCGACTTCCCTAACACGTGTATAAGTAAATGATAATGAACTCTATATAAATATGTTATTGTAACTATGCAATTTGGTAATAATGAAAAGCTAATAATAATGTGACATTAGACCACAAATAAAATTGAGTTTTACCTGATAATGAACTCTATTTAAATATGTTATTGTAACTATGCAATTTGGTAATAATGAAAAGCTAATAATAATGTGACATTAGACCACAAATAAAATTGAGTATTACCTGATAATGAACTCTATTTAAATATGTTATTGTAACTTTGCAATTTGGTAATAATGAAAAGCTAATAATAATGTGACATTAGACCACAAATAAAATTGAGTTTTACCAGATAATGAACTCTATTTAAATATGTAATTGTAACTATGCAATTTGGTAATAATGAAAAGGTAATAATAATGTCAAATTAGGCTACAAATAAAATTTAAACATCATTTGTATACGGAGATTGTGAATTGTAGTTTAAATTATGTCAAATTATGATTATGCTTCGGCTACTGCCTTTGATCCTATTAAATATTTTAATGTGCCTCTTGCAGTGTAAATAGCATAATTGGAATGTTTACTCTGTGCGTATGTTATGCATTACAACTCTCACTAGTTGGAAACCAAATGGCACATCCTATAAAACTACCTAACTACCAAGTCAGGTAAAACTACCACTTATTTGAAAGGTAGATGATCATTTTAGCAACATAAAAATCAAGATGACTCAAATATGTCCATTGCATTCTGCATGAGCTGTCAAAATCCAATTTTCCTGCGAAATAATATGTCAACTTCGGCGGCTCATGCAAGACGAATTGGATAATTCAGTAATTTTATGTTTTTTTTTTAATCCAATAGTAACATAAATTGGTTTTCATACGAATGATTGTAACTGTGAAATTTGGCAATAAAAGGTAATGATGATGTGAAATTAGAATACAAATAAAGTTAAAATTTGGTAATAAAACGTAATGATGATGTGAAATTAGAATACAAATAAAATTGAAACATTGTTTGTATTGCGTTTTTAAATCCATCTTCAGGTAGCCCAGTATTTTTTTTTTAAGACAATCCAAGCGAGTACCATTGGTTTAAAAGTAGCCCAGCATAAGGCTTGGCTTAGCAGGTGCTAGACATCTTTAAAAAATCATCAAGGGAACCTGAAGCCAGATCCTAATGAGCATTCAGTTTAATGATAGGTTTTTGCCAAATTAATGATACAAGTTATCTGAGTAAGTTATGCCATTTCATATAGCTTCAAATCCAGGTTTAGGATTCCTTCGATATCACGTTTTGGCCTACGTTTATTTTTTAATTTTATTATCATGATTTTAAATTTGTAGAAGACATCAGTGCAAATGGACTTGTATGTACAGCCATGCGCACATAAATCAAGTACAAGAAATTAGGTTACAATAGCAATTTTATATAGCAATGTCAAATTGTTTGTACTAGATTTATGTGAGCATGACTGTACAAATGTATAATGGAGAAAAATGTACTGTACAAAGGAGAAAATCTCCTTAAACACTTAAAGTAAAACCAGAAGAGCAATTTTCAAGTTAGTCTTGAAACAGTAATCAATTTTCAGGATTTTAAACTAGAACTAGAAGAAAATACTAGAATCTAGTGCAACCACAAGATCAATGAATGCAGCATTTTCTTTTTACGATAACCCAAGTATTACGAGAACAATTTTCAAGTAAGCCATTACTCTTTCAATATATGTGTATATTAAACATTTTCTCAACTTAAAATAACCTCAGAATTAGAATCTGCAAAAACATATTCCAACAGCAAAACTAGAGATTTTAAATTTTGATTTTCATGGTTTCAAACGTTCACAATTATAAGACCAATGGAAATTGGCTTGTATATTAAACATCTTCTAAAATTAATATAAACCCAGATATACAATCTTCGAGAAAATCTTCTAATAGCAATAATAGAGATTTCATCTTTCAATTTTTGTGATTTTGAAGTTGTGCGACTAAATGATTTTTTGATGATTTGACCAAAGACCAATGATTTTGTTCTTTAAATAACTCCAGAATTTAAATGTTCAATTAAATTTTTCAATTTCAATATCATGATTTTAAATTTGTATAAGACCAATGCAAATGTATGTGTACGTATATTTTCTCCTTAAACACTTAAAGCAAAACCAGAAGAGCAATTTTCAAGTTAGTCTTGAAACAGTAATCGATTTTCAGGATTTTAAACTAGAACTAGAAGAACAACTAGAATCTAGTGCAACCACAAGACCAATGAATGCAGCATTTTCTTTTTACGATAACCCAAGTATTACGAGAACAATCTTCAAATAAACCATATATTAAACATTTTCTAAACTTAAATTAACCTCAGAATTAGAATCTGCAAAGACATTTTCTAACAGCAAAACTAGAGATTTTATATTTTGATTTTCATGCTTTCAAACTTGCCAAATTATGGGCTTGTATATAACCTGAAGCCAGTTCCTAATGACCATTCACTTTAATGATAGCTTTTTGCCAAATTAATGATACAAGTTATCTGAGTAAGTTTTGCCATTACATATAGCTTCAAATCCAGGTTTAGAATCCCTTCGATATCACATTTTGGCTTACTTTCATTTTTCAATTTTATTATCATGATTTTTAATTTGTAGAAGACATCAGTGCAAATGGACTTGTATGTACAGCCATGCTCACATAAATCTAGTACAAGAAATTACGTTACAATAGCAATTTTATATAGCAATGTCAAATTGTTTGTACTAGATTTATGTGAGCATGACTGTACAAATGTACAAAGGAGAAAAATGTACTGTACAAAGGAGAAAATCTCCTTAAACACTTAAAGTAAAACCAGAAGAGCAATTTTCAAGTGAGTCTTCAAACAGTAATTGATTTTCAGGATTTTAAACTAGAACTAGAAGAAAAACCAGAATCTAGTGCAACCAGAAGACCAATTAATTCAGCATTTTCTTTTTACGATACCCCAAGTATTACTAGAACAATCTTTAAGTAAGCCTTTACTCTTCCAACATATGTGTATATTAAACATTTCCTCAACTTAAAATAACCTCAGAATTAGAACCTGCAAAAACATCTTCTAACAGCAAAACTAGAGATTTTATATTTTGATTTTCATGGTTTCAAACTTGCCCAATTATAAGACCAATGAAAATTGGCTTGTATATTAAACATCTTCTAAAATTAAGATAAACCCAGATTTACAATCTTCGAGAAAATGTTCTAATAGCAATAATATTCATCTTTTAATTTTTGTGATTTTGAAGTTGTGCGACTAAATGATTTTTTGATGATTTGACCAAAGACCAATGATTTTTTTCTTAAAATAACTCCAGAATTTCTATTTTCAAGTATATTTTACAATTTTATTATCATGATTTTAAATTTGTACAAGACCAATGCAAATGGATGTGTACGTACATTTTCTCCTTAAATACTTAAAGTAAAACCAGAAAAGCAATTTTCAAGTGAGTTTTCAAACAGTAATAAATTTTCAGGATTTTATACTAGAACTAGAAGAAAAACTAGAATCTAGTGCAACCACAAGACCAATGAATGCAGGATTTTCTTTTTACGATAACCCAAGTATTACGAGAAGAATCTTCAAATAAGCCATTACTCTTCCAACATATGAGTATATTAAACATTTTCTCAACTTAAAATAACCTCAGAATTAGAATCTGCAAAAACATATTCCAACAGCAAAACTAGAGATTTTAAATTTTGATTTTCATGGTTTCAAACGTTCACAATTATAAGACCAATGGAAATTGGCTTGTATAATAAACATCTTCTAAAAATAAGATAAACCCAGATTTACAATCTTCGAGAAAATCTTCTAGTAGCAATAATACAGATTTCATCTTTCAATTTTTGTGATTTTGAAGTTGTGCGACTAAATGATTTTTTGATGATTTGATCATAGACCAATGATTTTTTCCTTAAAATAACTCCAGAATTTCTATTTTCAAGTAAATTTTACAATTTTATTATCAAGATTTTAAATTTGTACAAGACCAATGCAAATGGATGTGTACATACATTTTCTGCTTAAACACTTAAAGTCAAACCAGAAGAGCATTTTTCAAGTGAGTCTTCAAACAGTAATCGACTTTCAGGATTTTAAACTAGAACTAGAAGAAAATCTAGAATCTAGTGCAACCAGGAGACCAATTAATTCAGCATTTTCTTATTACGATAACCCAAGTATTTCGAGAACATTGTTCAAGTAAGCCTTTACTCTTCCAACATATTTGTTGTATATTAAACATTTTCTCAACTTAAAATAACCTCAGAATTGGAATCTGCAAAAACATCTTCTGACAGCAAAACTAGAGATTTTATATTTTGATTTTCATGGTTTCAAACTAGCCCAATTATAAGATGAATGAGAATTGGCTTGTATCTTAAACATCTTCGAATTTTAAGATATACCTAGATTTACAATCTTCGAGAAAATCTTCTAATAGCAATAATACAGATTTCATCTTTCAATTTTTGTGATTTTGAAGTTGTGCGATAAAATTATTTTTTGATGATTTGACCAAAGACCAATGATTTTTTTCTTAAAATAACTCCAGAATTTCTATGTTCAAGTAAGCCATGGCTCTTCCAACACAATTTTCGAATATTAAATCCTCATTTCCCGACTGCAAATGCACTGTGCTAAAGCCGTGCAAAACAGACCAACAATCTGACTCGCTCCCGTTCCTGGATGCTTCCCTTTTTTGTTGTTAGTGTGTTTGTCGTGTTCATAACACACGATGAGCACAACGGGCTAACCGACGCTCTCGGCGACATTAATTACATGCGCCAACTAGGAAATTAGGCCGTTGGATGGAGAAGGGGGCGACTTCCCGACAACAACCGGCGCTCGTGCAGAAGAGCACAATAAACAAGGCCCCCTGCGCGCCCCCTCAGTGGCCCCACGACCTCAGGCAATCGATGAGGCGCGGACAAAAACCGGGGCTGCAGCGGCCCTGAAGAAGTTGGGTGGTGTTAAGATTGCGGCGGTTCAAGTTGTTGCCATGTTTATGCTAATGCCGGGGCGCAAGAGGTCTTCGGAGAGGTAAATCAAAAACATCTTAAGAGTGCCAAGATGAAAAAGAGTGCACACAACTTAAGATATATAAATCTTGAGAAAACAAAATGAAAAAGAGTGCAAACGCGTTAAGATATATTAAAAATCTTGAAATCGCCAAAGATTAAAAAGAGTGCAGAAAAATTCCACATATCTGTATTGTTCTTACATGTTCTATATTTATACAATATATGGACTCCTAAAGGTATTAAATGAGAAACGTTTTAGAAGTGGAAGTCACTATTATATCTAAAATAATTATCAAGATATTCGGTATATGAGAAGTATAAACAATCTATGGTGACAAAAGTCTTAAGGGTCAAACTTTCAAAAGATGAAAACAGGTGTAGAGTATAAAGTCAATGAAGTATTTTGTTGTAAGTTTGAATATGCTATTTTTACGACTGAGAAAGGAAACAGTCTTACTAGTGGCAACTTACTACAACATAATGGTGAAATTAGAAGCATTCATTTCGCCATATTTTCAAATTTAGAAGATGCATCTAAGTCACCTAATCTTTACCCATTATTTTACCCATGAAATGCCCTTCTCAGAAAGGTTTATTCTGAATCCAAAAAGTCCACTCTCAAGTCCTTTACCTCGGCGGTTCTCAAAATATCTTCATTATCTTCGATTCAATGTTGAATCGATAACACACCCCATTTTCTAAATTATTCTTCTCAAGATATCTGCACTCAAAGTTAGAAATTAACAAAAAAATGTAAAAATCGATTCAAATTCAATTTTGAGAAACCTGGCTGCCATTAGTCTCATTCAACTCAATAGTACGATTCAAGGTTGATAACCTTACGATGATTTGAAATTCGCAAAATTTCTAATTGCCCTTTTGGTTGTACTTGTTGACCTCCTGACTGAACAGTTTGTTTCTCTATAGATTCATTGTTGAATGGATTCAACATTGAATTCATTGTTGAATCGAAAACAGACCACATTTTCTAAATTATTCTTCTCAAGATATCTGCACTCAAAGTTAGAAATTAACAAAAAATAGTAAAAATCGATTCAAATTTCAATTTTGAAAAACCTTGCTGCCAATAGTCTCATTCAACTCAAGAGTACCTTACGATTCAAGGTTGATAAACTGACAATCATTTGAAATTTCGCAAAATTTTCAATTTTTATTTGCGTTTTTTGTTCTACTTGTACAACTCATGACTGCACTGTTGGTTTCTCTGTAGATTGTTTGTTGGACCGATTTAACATTGGATTCAATGTTGAATCGAAAACACACCTCATTTTTTAAATTATTCTTCTCAAGATATCTGCACTCAAAGTTAGATATTAACAAAAAACTGTAAAAATCGAATAAAATTTCAGTTTTGAAAAATCAGGCTGCCATTAGTCTCATTCGACACAAGAGTACGATTCAAGGTTGATAAACTGACGATGATTTGAAATTCGCAAAAATTTTAATGGCCCTTTTGGTTGTACTTGTTGACCTCCTGACTGAACTGTTTGTTTCTCTATAGATTGTTTGTTGAATCGATTCAACATTGGATTCGATGTTGAAGCGAAAACACACCTCTTTTTCTAAATTATTCATCTCAAGATATCTGCACTCAAAGTTAGAAATTAACAAGAAACTGTAAAAATCGTATAAAATTTCAGTTTTGAAAAATCAGGCTGCCATTAGTCTCATTCAACACAAGAGTACGTTTCAAGGTTGATAAACTGACGATGATTTGAAATTCGCAAAAATTTTAATGGCCCTTTTGGTTGTACTTGTTGACCTCCTGACTGAACTGTTTGTTTCTCTATAGATTGTTTGTTGAATCGATTCAACATTGGATTCGATGTTGAGTCGAAAACACACCTCTTTTTCTAAATTATTCATCTCAAGATATCTGCACTCAAAGTTAGAAATTAACAAAAAATAGTAAAAATCGATTCAAATTTCAATTTTGAGAAACCTTGCTGCCATAAGTCTCATTCAACTCAAGAGTACCTTACGATTCAAGGTTGATAAACTGACGTTCATTTGAAATTTCGCAAAATTTTCAATTTTTATTGGCGTTTTTTGTTGTACTTGTTTACCTCGTGACTGAACTGTTTGTTTATGTATAGATTGATTGTTGAAACGATTCAACATTCGATTCAATGTTGAATTGAAAACACACCTCATTTTATAAATTATTCATCTCAAGATATCTGCACTAAAAGTTAGAAATTAAGAAAAAAACTGTAAAAATCTAATAAAATTTCTATTTTGAGAACCTTCGTTGCCATTAGTGTCATTCAACTCAAGAGTACCTTACGATTCAAGATTAATAAACTTACGATCATTTGAAATTTGGCAAAATTTTCAATTCTTATTTGCGTTTTTTGTTCTACTTGTTCAACTCATGACTGAACTGTTGGTTTCTCTGTAGATTGTTTGTTGAATCGATTTAACATTGGATTCAATGTTGAATCGAAAACACACCTCATTTTTTAATAATTCTTCTAAAGTTATCTGCACTCAAAGTTAGAAATTAACAAAAAATAGTAAAAATCGATTCAAATTTCAATTTTGAGAAACCTGGCTGCCATTAGTCTCATTCAACTCAATAGTACGATTCAAGGTTGATAAACTTACGATGATTTGAAATTCGCAAAATTTCGAATTGCCCTTTTGGTTGTACTTGTTGACCTCCTGACTGAACTGTTTGTTTCTCTATAGAATCATTGTTGAATGGATTCAACATTGAATTCATTGTTGAATCGAAAACACACCTCATTTTTTAAATTATTCTTCTCAAGATATCTGCACTCAAAGTTAGATATTAACAAAAAACTGTAAAAATCGAATAAAATTTCAGTTTTGAAAAATCAGGCTGCCATTAGTCTCATTCGACACAAGAGTACGATTCAAGGTTGATAAACTGACGATGATTTGAAATTCGCAAAAATTTTAATGGCCCTTTTGGTTGTACTTGTTGACCTCCTGACTGAACTGTTTGTTTCTCTATAGATTGTTTGTTGAATCGATTCAACATTGGATTCGATGTTGAGTCGAAAACACACCTCTTTTTCTAAATTATTCATCTCAAGATATCTGCACTCAAAGTTAGAAATTAACAAGAAACTGTAAAAATCGTATAAAATTTCAGTTTTGAAAAATCAGGCTGCCATTAGTCTCATTCAACACAAGAGTACGTTTCAAGGTTAATGAACTTACGATGATTTGAAATTCGCAAAATTTCGAATTGCCCTTTTGGTTGTACTTGTTGACCTCCTGACTGAATTGTTTGTTTCTCTACAGATTGATTGTTGAAACTATTCAACATTGGATTCAATGTTGAATCGAAAACACACCTCATTTTATAAATTATTCTTCTTAAGATATCTGCATTCTAAGTTAGAAATTAACAAAAAATCGTAAAAATCGATTCAAATTTCAATTTTGAGAAACCTTGCTGCCATAAGTCTCATTCAACTCGAGAGTACCTTACGATTCAAGGTTGATAAACTGACGTTCATTTGAAATTTCGCAAAATTTTCAATTTTTATTGGCGTTTTTTGTTGTACTTGTTTACCTCGTGACTGAACTGTTTGTTTATGTATAGATTGATTGTTGAAACGATTCAACATTCGATTCAATGTTGAATTGAAAACACACCTCATTTTATAAATTATTCATCTCAAGATATCTGCACTAAAAGTTAGAAATTAAGAAAAAAACTGTAAAAATCTAATAAAATTTCTATTTTGAGAAACTTCGTTGCCATTAGTGTCATTCAACTCAAGAGTACCTTACGATTCAAGATTAATAAACTTACGATCATTTGAAATTTGGCAAAATTTTCAATTCTTATTTGCGTTTTTTGTTCTACTTGTTCAACTCATGACTGAACTGTTGGTTTCTCTGTAGATTGTTTGTTGAATCGATTTAACATTGGATTCAATGTTGAATCGAAAACACACCTCATTTTTTAATAATTCTTCTAAAGTTATCTGCACTCAAAGTTAGAAATTAACAAAAAATAGTAAAAATCGATTCAAATTTCAATTTTGAGAAACCTGGCTGCCATTAGTCTCATTCAACTCAATAGTACGATTCAAGGTTGATAAACTTACGATGATTTGAAATTCGCAAAATTTCGAATTGCCCTTTTGGTTGTACTTGTTGACCTCCTGACTGAACTGTTTGTTTCTCTATAGAATCATTGTTGAATGGATTTAACATTGAATTCATTGTTGAATCGAAAACACACCTCATTTTTTAAATTATTCTTCTCAAGATATCTGCACTCAAAGTTAGATATTAACAAAAAACTGTAAAAATCGAATAAAATTTCAGTTTTGAAAAATCAGGCTGCCATTAGTCTCATTCGACACAAGAGTACGATTCAAGGTTGATAAACTGACGATGATTTGAAATTCGCAAAAATTTTAATGGCCCTTTTGGTTGTACTTGTTGACCTCCTGACTGAACTGTTTGTTTCTCTATAGATTGTTTGTTGAATCGATTCAACATTGGATTCGATGTTGAGTCGAAAACACACCTCTTTTTCTAAATTATTCATCTCAAGATATCTGCACTCAAAGTTAGAAATTAACAAAAAATAGTAAAAATCGATTCAAATTTCAATTTTGAGAAACCTGGCTGCCATTAGTCTCATTCAACTCAATAGTACGATTCAAGGTTGATAAACTTACGATGATTTGAAATTCGCAAAATTTCTAATTGCCCTTCTGGTTGTACTGGCTGACCTCCTCACTGAACTGTTTGTTTCTCTATAGATTGATTGTTGAATCGATTCAACATTGGATTCAATGTTGAATCGAAAACACACCTCATTTTCTAAATCATTCTTCTCAAGATATCTGCACTCAAAGTTAGAAATTAACAAAAAATAGTAAAAATCGATTCAAATTTCAATTTTGAGAAACCTTGCTGCCATTAGTCTCATTCAACTCGAAAGTACCTTACGATTCAAGGTTGATAAACTTACGATCATTTGAAATTTCGTGACTTTCAATTTTAATTTGCGTTTTTTGTTGTACTTGTTCAAGTCATGACTGAACTGTTGGTTTCTCTGTAGATTGTTTGTTGAACCGATTTAAGATTGGATTCAATGTTGAATCGAAAACACACCTCATTTTCTAAATTATTCTTCTCAAGATATCTGCACTCAAAATTAGAAATTAACAAAAAATAGTAAAAATCGAATAAAATTTCTATTTTGAGAAAACATGCTGCCATTAGTCTCATTCAACTCGCGAGTACCTTACGATTCAAGGTTGCGAAACTTATGATGATTTGAAATTTCGCAAAATTTGTATTTGCGTTTTTTTTGTACTTGTTCACCTCCTGACTGAACTGTTTGTTTCTCTGTAGATTGATTGTTAAAACGATTCAACATTCGATTCAATGTTGAATCGAAAACACACCTTATTTTCTAAATTATATTTCAGGAGATACATCTTTGGATAGAATTTGTAGCCCATTTTGTATCAATAAAGATTTCTTATATGGGTATTGAATTGGTTTGGTATACACAGGAATTCAAAATATAAAACCACATTTGTGAACGTTTCTGCTTCCCCGATTATTTTAGAGAAAAATAATAAGATGGAAGAAAAAATATGGAGAGAGAGATATTAATTGCCTTCATGACTTGTTATATCACCCGTTTTTCACAATTTTATTTTGTTTCGATATTTTAATGCCGTTTCTATTTTTAGCAATTTCCCGAGGGTAAATAGTTTCCTGCGATGATTGCAAGGTTTTTGCCGCTAATACCATTGTTTTAACGCGTTTTTTATATTGCTTCTCTGCACATTATGAATTTTATGATTTATGTTCAAGGTGGAAGGTGCAAGACACGCAGTCTTCGTAGCGGAATAGTTATATTAATTCAAGGATACAAAGTATGTATTTTATGCGTTTTAGTTGCACTGAAATATTCAATTTTATTAGTAAATATGAATTCAAGGATACAAAGTATATATTTAATGCCTTTAAGTTGAAATATTTATTTTATTAATAATAAAATAAGTTATGTGATCAGTAAATATGTACGATAATTTTATCACAAAGTTTAGTTCAGTATAAAATAAAGGAGAAAATCAAATACTTAACTTTCTGGATTATAGGTTAGCTATTACTGAAATTTCTGAAAATTTATTATTTGCAAATTTAATATTAGATTCATGTACAGTACACCTAAAACTATTACTCCTGAAAATTTAACAAAGTTTCAGTATTAAATAAAGGAGAAAATCAAACATATAACTTTCAGCATTGACAAGTAATGGTTAGCTGTTACTAAAATTTCCGAAAAATCATTATTTGCAAATTTGATATTAGATTCGTGTACAGTACACCTAAAACCATCCCTGCTGAAAATTTGACAAAGTTTCAGTATTAAACAAAAGAGAAAATCAAACACTTAACTTTCTGGATTGACAAGTATGGGTTAGCTATTACTGAAATTTCAGAAAATTTATTATTTGCAAATTTAATATTAGATTCATGTACAGTACACCTAAAACTATTACTCCTGAAAATTTAACAAAGTTTCAGTATTAAATAAAGGAGAAAATCAAACATATAACTTTCAGCATTGACAAGTAATGGTTAGCTGTTACTGAAATTTCCGAAAAATCATTATTTGCAAATTTGATATTATATTCATGTACAGTACACATAAAACTATCACTCTTGAAAATTTGACAAAGTTTCAGTATTAAATAAAGGAGAAAATCAAACACTTAACTTTCTGGATTGACAAGTATGGGTTAGCTATTACTGAAATTTCTGAATATTTATTATTTGCAAATTTGATATTAGATTAGTGTACAGTACACCTGAAACTATATCTCCTTAAAATTTGACAAAGTTTCAGTATTAAATAAAGGAAAAAATAAAACACTTAACTTTCTGGACTGACAAGTATGTGTTAGCTATTACTGAAATTTCTAAAAAAATATTATTATTTGCAAATTTGATATTAGATTCGTGCACAGTACACCTAAAACTATTACTCCTGAAAATTTTACAAACATTCAGTATTAAATAAATGAGAAAATCACAAATATAACTTTCAGCATTGACAAGTTCATTGGCTATTACTAAAAATTCTGAAAATTTATTATTTGCAAATTGGATATTAGATTGGAGTACAGTACACCTGAAACTATTACTCCTTACAAATTTCTGCTTCAAGAAAATTCCAATAAAGCATATTTATTACGACATTGAGAGTGATAAGTACCATATAACATTAAGTTCATGGCGATACTTTACGTAGAATTGTAATGGTTTCTTTTATCTATTCGCAGTAAATGGAAGGCAACAGCAAATAGATCATAAACTGGTTAAATAGCTTCATAGAACAACTTTACAGTATCAAATTGATAGATAAAATAGTATTACTGTAGCTTTGCGTCCCCGAGATTTGGCAGGATATTTGCTATTGATTCAATATAGAAATTATATTACGAAAAATCGATACTCTGAGTCTAGACAGAGTACTTCTTGTATCAAATAATAATTTGTTTGTACAAGCTCCCAAAAAATGAGTCTTTTCCGGACTCGATCCCCAAAAGTTTCCATGGTTAAAACCGTCTGGTTAGCAATGGTTATCAATGGTGAAATGGTTATTAAAATCCGAAGCTCACATCACATTAATCATACATAATCCATTATATTTATGGTGTAGTACCAATAAAGAATGATATTATTATTAATACAACGTTTTAATGTGTTTTTGGGAGCATATACAAAAACTGTTGTTTGATACCTAAAGTAGCTATTCTGCTAATAGCAACGATTCGTCCGAAAAAACTTCATATTAGGTACTTGTAACAAAAATTATTGTTGTAGTACACAACATATATGTACATTATCTTTCAATTTACCATTTTTATAGAGATGCCGAAATCATACGTCAAATGATTAGGTGAATGCTGAGAGCCATGTTTTTCAATTTCTTTTTGAACGAAATTTTTCTAATGTAAGATATAAAACAATAAATACCATTATGTTCAGAAAAAAGGGTCTATCAAATAAAACTATAAAATATTGGGGGTGCCAATTTACCATTTCATCTTTCAAGTTACCATTTTTATAAAGATGCCGAAATCATACGTCAAATGATTAGGTGAATACTGATAGCTATGTTTTTCAATTTCTTTTTGAACGAAATTTTTCTAATGTAAGATATAAAACAATATATACCACTATATTCAGAAAAAAGGGTCAATCAAATAAAACTATAAAATATTGGAGGAACCATTTAAAAAACAAGCCGATGACATCATAACTTGAAAACAAATTTTAGATTTATATTAAAATGTGTATTTTCAATATTAGAAAACGACGTGTCCTAGGATTTTTCCAAATATTTTCAATTTCAGAAATAATGAATTATATCATATTTTACGAACACCCTCTTTGCATATGTTTCATACGTACAAAACATAAATCGTTGTTACTAAAAATCTGTGGGTGCTAGGCAAATTGTTGGTATTTTAGGCAACTTTTTTTAAATTCGTCTTAAGGGTGGCGAAATACTTACATCAGAAACACCTAAAAATGTCCAAGTCACAAAATGTGTTATTGTGTATGATTATAGCCATTGCAGTATTTAGACTTTGTGTAGGCAGTTCTAATGCAAATCAAATTTATAAAGACGTTTCAGTTTGTGTTTTAGGCAGTTCTAATGCAAAGGACAGTTAATATTAAGTAGGCAATACGAAAGGGTGCAATGATAGGATGGTGGAATAATAGAAGTTTGCGGAGTAAGTATTCGTAGTATTTCCGAAATACTACCAACACAGTTACCAGATATTCATAGACTCCCTTGACGCAAAATTATCGTGAATGAAGAGTAGTATTGCAGATTTAGTATGGGCATCACAAAAATTTGTCGATTTTCATTTGGACACCCTGTATGTTTATGAATACGTTTTAATTAGTGCTCAGGGCAGTTCCAATGTAAAACAAATTTCTTAAGAAATTTCAGTTTGTGCCTTGGGCAGTTCTAATGTATAGGGGAAAAATAAAGCCAGGTCTTAATACTTTATGCGCTCTCTGTATATAATCAATTTACATCTCCTATACTCTTTCGGGTGTCGAGATTCATGCCACCACTAAATTATGTTGTCTACGAAGTTTTTCCATTCCTTTCTATTTGTAGCCTTTTTCTTTGTTTCTTGTTGATGGAGGTAGTTTCTTCTTAGGATGTCTTCTATGTTGTTTTCCCATCTTTTCCTAGGTCTTCCTCTTTCCTTCTTTTTCTTTTCGTCTTTTGATATCCCCACTATTTTTGTTTGTCTGTTTTCTGGCATTCTTATCAGGTGCCTGAACCATCCAAGTTGTCGTAATTTTTGCATACTTTGGGTTTGTAGGTTTTCCCTGATCTGTTCGTTTCTTACTCTGTCCTCTTCTTCTTACTCTTTCTTTCTTTTTCTTTTCATCATTTAATGTCCATACTATTTTTGTTTGTCTGTCTTCTGGCATTCTTATTAGGAGCCTGAACCAACCTAGTTGTCGTTTCTGTATTAATTTTTGCACACATTTTTGCATTTGTAGGTTTTCCCTGATTTGTTCGTTTCTTACTCTGTTTAATCGTGACTCCTTCAACTTTTCTTAAGTATCTCATTTCGGTTGCTTGTATTTTGTCCATTGTCTTTTCATTTGTTGTCCAGGTTTCGCTTCCATATAAGAGTGTTGGTCTATAAATTGTCTTGAATAGTGTCATTTTCATGTTTTAGGAGATTCTTCTATTGTTTAGAATGTACTTGTTCATTGCATAGTAGGTTTTTTTTGCGGCTTTGATTCTGTTATTTATTTCGTTTTCCATGGTTCCTTTATTATGTATTATTGTACCAAAATATTTGAAGGTTTCTACTTGTTCTATTATTTTCAAATTTATTAGTATTTTTGCTTTTGTTTCCTCTTTTGCTACTACCATTACTTTCGTTTTGTTTATATTAATTGCTATGTTGTGTTTTTCAGTTCCTCCTCCCATGTGCTTACATTGTGTTGCAGGTCTTCTTCGCTTTTGGCTAGCATGACTAAGTCATCAGCAAAAGCACATTCTGCTATCACTATTCTTTTCATTTCATAGTATCCTATTTCTATCTTCTTGGTGTTATCCTTAATTTTTTTCATTATGTTGTCTAGGAATATAATAAAGAGCAGAGGGCTTAAAGCGCCTCCTTGTCGAAGGCCTTGTGTGGTTGTGAAATTCTCACATGTTGAAATTATTTGTCTTTACGTAGTTTTCTGTGGGTTCATACATACATTTGATTGCTTTTATTAAATGCACTTTTATCTTCATTTCTTTAAGTATTTCCCACACTTTGGCTCTTGGGATTCTATCAAATGCCTTTTCTAAGTCCACGAATATGATGTATAGTTTGTTGCTTTGTCTTCCTTTCTTCAAGTATTTCCCACACTTTGGGAAGCTGCAGGTCTTCTTCGCTTTTGGCTAGCATGACAAAGTCATCAGCAAAAGTTCATTCTGCTATCAATATTCTTTTCATTTTATAGTTTCCTATTTCTACCTTCTTGGTGTTATCCTTAATTTTTTTCATTATGTTGTCTAGGAATATAATAAAGAGCAGAGGGCTTAAAGCACCCTCTTGATGAAGGTGTTGTGTGGTTATAAAATTCTCAGATTTTGAGTTATTTGTCCTTACGTAGTTTTCTGTGGTTTCATACATACTCTTGATTGCTTTTATTAAATGCACTTTTATCTTCCTTTCTTCAAGTATTTCGCACACTTTGGTTCTTGGGACTCTATCAAATGACATTTCAAGTCCACGAATATCATGTATAGTTTGTTGTTTTGTCTAATGTAAATGACAGTTAATATTAAGTAGGTCATACGAAAGGGTGCAATGATAGAAGTTTGCGGAGTAAGTAAATAGTGACGGATCCGGCTTAAAATAGTATCGTCCGAATTGATTTAAGGGCTGCAATGTGTGCCGTGGTTCGAGCATGTTGCAAAAATAGCGCTTCATTTTTACTCTCATTCAATTATCGCTGCAGATATAAATAACGCCGGACATTCATTCGAAATCAATAAAACCATACACCCTAATTGACACTAACGAACTCTGACGCATTGTTTTGTAGTGCGGGGGGGCAACATTTGTAATTAATATTTATTACGGCGGCACTTCGATGTTTTCCAATTTGCCTAACGTGATTCAATAGAAAGGGGCAGTTTCTCCGCAAATTATTATGTAATTCCCCGCGGCCCCCGGAGGCCGGAGGAATTGGCAGTGAATTATGTCGGGGCGGTGGGGGGCGATATTAACCCCGCCGACGTGCTTGCGGTTATCTGAAAATTTCGGGCCGCCCCCGCCGCCCCCGGAACGCACCGTGTGGAAGGAAACAAAATCAATGCAACAATCCCCGACGACTTGGCCTCCTGGTCATGTACCTGTGTGTGTTATTGCCACAATCCGAGGCGGACAATGGCACTGGGAAGCCCCGGGGTGCATGCATGCCCCACTGGCATTAAATCCCATTACGGCGGGCATTTAATATGCATTCGGCCGAATATTGTGTAACTGATGTTGTCGTAATTACTTCATTACGCACGAACGTACGCCGAGGGGGTGGTTAATTCATACAAGTTGAACGGTAACTGTTTGGGGGGTTTTATTAATAATAATGGCTGATTATTGCCCCGGGGGTGGGCCGTTTTTCGCGGGGGCAAGGAGGCGGCAGGCTTAAGAGGGTGTAATGCCGAGAGCAAAAGGTCATTGCTTTCTATCGGCGGGCCAAATGATCCGTGGAATCTGGGGGGACGGGGAATGCGCCGAGGGGATGATGATGCCGCCTCCAAGCCCCCGCGCTAAAAAAACGCGCGATGATACGCTCTCGAGGGCTTCCTGGCGAGTGCGGCTCAAGTGCGAACCGTAAAACGGAATCAGGTGAGTCATTGAATCAATGGAACGGGACTCCTGCATCGCCCAGGACGTGCCACCGCCGGGGGTGTATGCGGGCATCCCTGCCCGGGGGGCGCCCCGCCGCATGCACCTTGGGGGCGCCCGGGGGCCCGCCGCCGCGGGGGCACACAGCCGCCCCCCCCGAGGGCGCCCGCTATGTGGGTCACGGAGATCAATGTGCGGCCGGAGCCCCCGGCGGATCCGGTGGAGGCGCCGGGCCCCTCGCCGCCCGCTGCGGCGGCGGCGGCCCTCGGGGGCGCCGCAACTGCAGTGATCGATGTGGAAACTAACCTGATTTGTCAGAGTGGGCTTACAGCAGCATGCCTCCATTTTGTGTTACTGAGTTAGGGTGCAGAGGTGTTCTTTAAGCTGTCGCTGGTGTGTCCGGGCGTCATCCTGTGGCGGCCAACACCTCTCTCAACACATTTAGCACACCGATTACCGTACACAGCACTTCATTTTTGCGATATTTTGCCTTTTGCACGACGTCACTTGTGTCGGTCCGCACCCGTACTCTCAGGGTTGAAACACTTTCGGTTCGGCTCGGACTTCTTCGCACGCGGTATTGCGTGTGCCTCAGCGTGCGCGCTTCAGGAGACTCCCGGACTTGCGCCTTTTTCAGCTACGCTATATATCTATAGCTTCGCCTATTCCGGGTGGAATCCGGACGGGCGGACTCATTCATGCCCTCGCTGCTCCTCACGTGCTCGCCGCCCCACAGACACAATGAACGCGGAAAATCCTCAAGACCGCCCCAAGACACACCGCATGGACGAAACCACGGCCCTCGTATCGATGTCCCTTCGAGTCCTCGCAGTTCTCATCAACTTCTCACCACGGCAGGACACGATTACGGAAGGCGGCATTTATCACACGGCGGCCACATCCACGTGCCACCTCTTGGTAACCCACACAACTACGTTTCGCGTTTCTCGCTTCGATTAAATTTCAAGCGTTCCCGCAATGAAACTTTAAATTCATGCATTGTTGTTCAACAATGATCCGGAGCTTAATTTAATTAGCCATTAGTTCACGCCACACCATAAAACATTCGAGCGTACGCAATTGAACGCTCCAATTCACCACACAAAATTCAACAAACCACAATCATAGGCATAATCATAGGCGTTTCTTTAGGGAACGCCACAACTCTTGGAGTAGGTAGAAAATAGATAACCATACCATTTTTTTAAACAGAAACTTCACTTGATATAAGACATACACTTATCAGGACAATATTTTTGTAAACAAGTACATTACCATCCACGTATTATTTTTAGAATCTCATTCTTCGTATACCCGATGGTAGTGTTGTAGACTGCTCTATAACTAAATTATAATCCACAGTTTTTGTTTTATATTGCTCAATAAATAAAAAAAAGCAATCGCTCCTGTGCCATGCTGTTTCTTCATTTACATTTAACTTGAACCATTATAGAACATGAAAGCTCACAGGAGCAGCTTGTGACAGGGATAACAAAAAAATGCACTAAAGTTGCAATTAATTTATTGTGCATTCTAAATCTGTCAGAATCAATTAGCCATATAATCCACTCTTTTATATTACCCAAATTACTTAGTTTAGGTATGGATGCAAACATGTTTAATAAGTGTGCAATCTGCGATTAGTTAATCTTTATTTATTCCAAACTGTTTTTCAAGTAAAATTAGATCAACGTCACAATTTAAATTCAGTAGTTCAATTACACGCTCAATTATCTGAGTCGTTTCTTGACTGAAACGTTCATCAATTCTAGAAATAAGAGAGTCTAGAAATTGGTACAAGGATTTAATTTTCTTTTCGAAACCTCTTTTTTGTTTCGGATTTCATGTTGATTTTTCTAGTCTTCGTCTATTGTACGGGAAACTTTTCGGCGTCTTATTTTCGGAATTGTGATATTGGGTTTGACGCACATTTCGTCGACTTCATTGTAAATTTTGTCAAAAAAACTCGTCTCACTGATTGCAAACTTGATTTTAAATTTCAGAAACAATTTAAAGCAAGTAATAGGTTTATATTTTCAATTTGTAATGCTTTGATTACTTTAAGGATCATTGTTAAAATAGGAGTGAGGTTGTATGATCGTGGATTATCCTTGACCATGGTTCAGTTGCCTAGGATACCATTGTATTAACAATTGTACCCTGGGTAACTGAACCAAGGTCAAGTATGATCCACGATCGTACAACTGGGCCTTAGGCCCAGTTGTATAATCGTGGATTATCTCTGACCATGGTTCAGTTACCTTGGATACAATTGTTGATACAATGGTATCCACAGGAACTGAACCACGATCAAAGATAATCCGAGATGGCACAACTGGTCCTTATAGGTTCAAATTTTCCATTTGTAATGCTTTGCTTACTTTAAGGATCATTGTAAAAATAGGAGTGTTGCCGATGTAATAAACCTTTGCCTTTTATTTTAACATCTGAGTGTTTGGTGGTCTCAATTATTTCTTTAGGTGCTTTAACTCGAATTTCATAATATTCTTTGACTGCAGTAACAGCCTCGGCCCTAGAAGCCCATCTCGTTGTTGATAAGTACTTTAATGTTTTAAGTGAACTATTAATGCTTTTACCTATTTTTTTCCTAAAACTGCATGTCTGCACAACTACCATCAAGAAAAAAATATACAAACTGAACAATTCCAATGAAATAAAAAATCAATTTGTTGCCTGAGTGAGAGTTACAACAATTAACCAGGGTTAAGTTTAAATAAATGTTAAAAAATAAATGTTTAAATGAACATACATTATATTACGATTTTTTTGCTTAGATCTAGACTGTACGCTAGAAATAGTTGTGGCTATTGCGAAAGCCCCATCAAAGCAGATGACGATTACTTGCTTTCAAAGAAATTTAAAAGACTGAACGATCTCATTTAAAGCATTACAAATAGCTTCTGCATTAACAGACATAAGTCTGTACAAACCTACAAGAATTTCTACTGGGGCATTAACGAAGGCGTCAATTTTTTTTATAACAACATACATTTGCTCATGATACCCCAATCTGATGTCTTGTCTGCTATTAAAGAAATATATTTTCCATTCAACGAGATATAATATTATATATTAATATTTTTAACTATTACATTATGAATTTATGAAATAATATAGTTTTGAATTCTGTTACTAGTATATAACGCATTTTTGGGAACCAGAATCGATTTTTAGTAAAGTGTTTTAGTATTTAGTGTCATAACCTGAAAGAAGATTTACGAGTTAAAAAAAGGCCCATGCTCAGAAATTTCTATTGTTTATATTGTGCTTTCGTCCTATAATTGTGTCCGTACCTAGCTTATTAATTTCTTTAGTTATTAAGTTCTTTAGGAAATTTATTGTGGAAAATATTCTTACAACATTGGCACTTGAGTGAGTATACATTAGACGGGACCATGCCTGCATAGAAGAAGACAGACAGCGTGGTGGGGCGATGAAATAGATCATGAATAGATTCACCAACAAAGCAACTGACCTTCCTTCTATAACACCCACCCGAAACATCAACCAAACTCCTAAATTCAAATATCCCTCCCAACAAACAATGACGCTGAAGAGGATTATACTGAAAAAAAATCCAACGCCTGATTTCTCGAAATTTTATTTCGAGTTGTATTCGAAGCGAGATATAGCAATTTACTGCGAAACATTCTAAAAGTAACGAAAGATGTAATTCAAACAATAGAAGAAGACAGACAACGTATGGAGCGATGAAATCAAAGAAAAAGTCAGAAGCAAAAATTAGAATGAAAAAAATACTTACAACTGAACACACCTGATCAATACGAAGTATATAAAGAGAAAAGAAATATAATAAATGAAATGATAAGAAGACCCAAAGAAAAATAATGGATGGAATTTAGAAACATAATGGCAACAAACAGTAAAAACAAACCAAAAACTATTTTATGAGATACTAAAATCATTTAGATCAGAAAAACCAGCCAAAACAACATATATCGAAGATTAGGAAAAGGAAATAATAACTAACCAAGAAGAGATAATGAAAAGATGGGGAGAATATTTCCAAGAACTATTAGGCACGGAAAAACCAAGCAGAGAAGAAACATAACAGAAAAAAGAAAACAAATCAGAAAACTTCGCACAGAAAGTCACTGAAGAAGCATCAGAAATGACAATGAATGAACTCGAAGAAGTAATCAGAGATTTATAATACGGAAAGACACCTGGAAATGACAAAATAACATCGGAGATGACAAAATATATGGGCAAAGGGCAAATAAAAAGGGGGATCACAAAGATTGCACTAACTATAGAGGAATTACGATACTTAATAGTCGAAATATGTGAACAAATCTTGATAAACAGAATAACAATAATCACAGAGCCACAATTAAGAGAGGCCAAAGTGGATTTAGACCCGGTCGAAGCACACAAGACCCCATAGTACCATTAGAAGCTAGTTACCACAGAAAAAGAAAACCACATAACAAAAAGTTACACCTAGTCTTCTTAGACATGGAAAAGGCTGTTGATAGAAGGAGAATGAAGAAGAACAAAAGTATGGAAAAGTATGGAAAAGAAGGGTATTAGCAAGAAAATAAAAAGAATAATACAGAGTATGTACAATAACAATATAAAATATGTCATCAAAAACATTACGATATCAGAAGAGTTGTTTTGTAATTTGTTCTCTTTTTTAGTAGAGAACCGGGTATTCGGCCAGGGTCAATGAAAACACAATATTTGTTTAAACTTCCAAGCTTTCGGACATATGGCTGTGTCCTTCGTCAGGGATGTTACTAAAAACATTTATTAATTATGTTAGCAACCAAAGAAAACAATATATACCATGCCACCATTCGTTTCGAAGAATTAGGACAGAGAACCAAAATTTAGAATCAATCTTCAGAATCAATCTTCAGAATCAATCTTCAGAATCAATCATCAGAATCAATCAGTATAAACTAAAATACTATACTGATGTGAAATAAAAAAGGTTCGTGAAATCACAAAAAGGCTATAGATATTTTGCAACTGAAGTATATAATTATCTACTACATAATATAAGAAAATTTCCTATAGATTTTTTCAAACGCAGACTTAAAGATTATCTTGTTAAATGCGCATTCTATTCGACAGATGAATTCTGTATCCAGAAACTACCACTGCATATTTGAATGTTTTGTCCAATATACAAATTGTTGAATTATCCCAGACATATGTAAAAAGATGTAAAATATTTTTCTTTATCATGCAATGATTTATTATTATTATTATTAATTAAAAAACAAAGTTGACTAACGTCTATAAAAAAAACGAAACTGGTCATATTGAAGTAACCGAATAATCGAATATTTTCCCATAAAACGACTTTATTTGATGTATATTGAAATCGGACAAAAAATTGGTATGTTGCAGCATCAAACGTTTTTCGTCATTCACCCAGTATAACTATGGTTTAAAAGAGTTCATTTATTAAATAAAACAAGTTATAAAGTTTTATGTTCATTCACTATGTGAGGAAAGTAAGTTATAATGCAATCATTTATGATGCTATATCATTATATAGTATTATATCATTTAAAATACTATGCAGGGTATCCCAGTTATAGTGCTCAACATGGGGATCTCGTAAACGGTAAGAGATAGACAGTTGGTTAAATTAGACTAAATAACCACGAGATCAACATACTTAGCAGGGAAAATAAATCACTCAAAAATTTAATGGTTTGGCTGCCATTATTGAAAATACAAAAAAAAAAGATTTTTCAACACTTTAGCTTGTTATATTATCGAATTTATATTGAAATGACATTTTGACATTATTGAGGCCATTTTTTGCGTACAATTCAAATATGTTATTTAAACAAATTTGAATTCTACTAAAAAAGTACTTTATTAATGTTAAAATATCATATTTATATTCGATTGAACGATGTAGACCGTAAAATTGAAAATTATTTTATTATCATTTGTTATTAATTAAAGTACTTTCTGGTATCTTCTAGTATTTATTTATTTATATTTCCCTACTAGTTTCGCCTTAATATTAAGCCATCATCAGAGTTCTACAAAGAATGCGCACACATATACAAGGTGCCCAAGATAAGAATGAACAACATGGGAATCTCGGAAACCGTAAAAGTTACAAAGGCTGTTAAATTACAAAAAAGTTGCACAATTCAGTGGTCAGTAATATTCTTTTGGGAAAACTAGAAAATTCCGCTCCGAAACTTCCGGAGATATTCGACAAAATCAGAAATATTGCGATATCGATTTTATGTTTTTCTGAAGTTATGTGAAAAAGTATAAAAAACAAAAGGCACTTTCTCATTGACACTTTTCAGCTCTACAAGACAGCATTTATAAATTGTCAGTTCGACGTTTCGTTTCGAAGAAACCATCATCAATTTTATATTTTTATATGGCCCTTAAATAAAGTTCACCCTGTATTAAATAGCATTTCCTATTATGAATTCAACCAGTTATATCACAGTACAATTTTTCATGTTTTTATTCAGAAAGAGGCTTGTTAATACATTTCGAATATGTTCTTGTAGTAGGCGTCGAAATGATGACAAAGAAAAAAATATTATCTAATTATTTTTATCTATATATTATATTAGGATTAGGTGATGTGTTGTTTTTATTTTATTTTATTTTATGTAGATTATAAATTTTATTTAAAAATAATTAAAACTTTATATATATTTATAAATATATTGTAATTTCTACTTACTTTGTATATTAATATATAGTTTTGAAGATTATATTTGACTTTTTGTGTCGTGTCAGTTTGAAGTTGGTTTGATATTATATGAGGTGTTTAGAAATTTGTACAGAGGTTTTAAAGTTAATTGTGTTTGATCGTTTAGGTATGTTATGTCATTTTCTTTGTTAATAACTTTATCAATTTCATAATTTTCTAATAAAATTTGTTTTAAGCCTTTATTTGTGTAGTGTAAAAGTTTTGTATTTGTGTTTATGTTGAATGTATGATTATTGAAGTGTAATGGCCGAAATTGGAAATTGTTATATCTCTAAGGTGTTCTTTGATTATTAATTTTTTGGCTCTTAGTGTTTCCCCAATATATTTTGCGCAGTTATTACAACTTAATGCATAAACTCCGTTTTTATCTGTGAAGTTTGTTTTGTCTTTAGTGTTGAAAAGTTCTTTTAAAATATGCTATAATGTTATATTGTTTGAGTATTTAATTAACTTTGTCCCTTATATTTCCCTGGTATGAAAATGATCAGCATTTTAATGAGTTTGAGTTGTTGTTTTGTTGTATGTTGATATTTGTGTTGTTTATTATGTTATGTTTTTGTTTGAAATGTTTATATAAAGATTTTTTGATAAGTTTCTCTTTTGGATTTTATTTAAAACCGTTGTCAATTGCAATTTGTTTTATCATATTTATTTAATTTCCTTTGTGATAGTTATTAAGTATTAAGTGGTATATTATTGTTAAAATTCTGTTGATGTTTGAATGTATAAGCAGCGTATTTATGTGTCCTATGGCGGAAAGAGTCTTATGGAATTATTATATTTTTGTGTGTTTGTTTTCTGAACATTTTGAAATTTAGTTAAAATATTATAATTATGGAGGCACTTCAGTGGTAGTTTCTAACAACAATGTGGATTGTGGATTGTTCACATTATAGGTAAAATAGTAGATATTAATTAATATTGTAATATTAATAATTAATAAATATGAATGAAAACACTTTATGTTTTACTTTTTAAAGTTTTTAGGTTTGTCATATAATTCGTCAAAAAGACACCGAAACACTAGTAGATAATTTTCTGTAAAAGAGTGTTTTCATTTATATTAGTTAGATGTGTTTCATCAAGTTTTAATCACACCTAGACTTAATTTAATCAATAATTAGTACTCATATAAAGAATTCATTTTTTTGTAACTAGGACACTGTAAAGCACGTGCAGCCTACATTCATGCCACGTGAAAATCCTCAATGAATGGACACAAGCTCTATCTGGCGGCTGGCAGTGGCAGCCCTCGGGTTTTCCCGCAATGGAAACTCCACGAACCGTACACGACGTGCCACTGCCACCCCCGGCGGCGTCGGCGTCGGCGTCGCGACGCTCCGACAGGTGGCGGCGTTTGCACCCGGCGCCTCCACCATTCGCAAGGTCGTCTCTGCGCGTTGCTCCGACAGGTGGCAGCATATCCGGTTTTTAAGTCCCCTGCTGCATTTCCGGCCCCAGGATAATAATTAACAGCTTTAGAGGACGCTCCTGACGATTAACCGAGGCACGGATTGCGATCCTGGCGGGGGTTCGCATTTAATTACTGCCCCCCAAAGGCTAAAAATAGTAGGGATCGGGAGCGGGAGCGCGTCGGTTTCCGGATTAATTAGCCGCCCCCGGAGACGGGGGGAATCGCTGAAAAATTCCCGAAACGCCACGACGGTGGAGATTAATTAAAATCGTTTTTGTACCTGGAAGTATTTCGCGAGGGAAGTTATTTGATATTTTGTTCTTAAGACATTATTACGAAATATAATACTACTTAAATATTTTAATGTGAGATTTTATGAGATTTATGTTTATTTGTATGTTTTTCCATTGCTTAGTTATGTTAATATTGCATATTTCTACTTCTATGGCTAATTAAGTATAAGACACATAATTTCTAATGAATTTTAGGGAATAAGCTGTATAAATTTAATTTAATTTATAATGCCACAAAAATGATCAAAAATCATACATTATCCTAATATAATTATCCATAGTATGATTATCTTCACCATAGTTCCAAGTAACAACTTTTGCAATTATATCACTTTTATGTCATAATTGTATATAAAATTAAGTAGTTAATAATTTTTTTTTGAATAAACATTTACAATTATATTTATAATACCGCGGAGTAATAAAAAGTAGTAAAAATTGTAGTATAAAAAACGTAGTTAATGTCGATAACTCTAGACATATTTTCGTATTAGCTCATGCTTTATCTAAGGCAACTTAATTTTCAGTACAATATGACTTCAATAATTTCCTGTAAATAATGAAACGACTGAAACACTTCTGTTTCATTTATTTATTTTATTTTTGCAATAAAAGTCTTTCAAGAAAATCAAATTTAAAATATATGAATAATAAAAATATATAATAATATTTATTTTACTTTTTATTTTTGCTTTAGCTCATGCTTTATCTAAGTCAACTTTAATTTCAGTACAACATGACTTCAATAATTTCCTGTAAACAATGTAACGACTGAAACACTTCTGTTTTATTAATTTATTTTATTTTTGCAATAAAAGTCTTTCCAGAAAAATCAAATTTAAAATATATGCATGATAATAATATATAATAATATTTATTTCACTTTTGACTTTTGCATTAGCTCATGCTTTATCTAAGGCAACTTTAATTTCAGTACAATATGACTTCAAAAATTTCCTGCTAATAATGAAATGACTGAAACACTTCTGTTTCATTTATTTATTTTATTTTTGCAATAAACGTCTTTCCAAAAAATCAAATTTAAAATATATGCATTATAATAAGATATAATAATATTTATTTTACTTTTGATTTTTGTATTAGCTCTTGCTTTATCTAAGGCAACTTTAATTTCAGTACAATATGACTTCAAAAATTTCGTGCAAATAATGAAATGACTGAAACACTTCTGTTTCATTTATTTATTTTATTTTTGCATTAATAACTCTTTCCAGAAAAATCAAATTTAAAATATATGCATTATAATAATACTCCTTTGTGGCAGCCTTATAGTTTAGCTAAATATTAGATACTTAACTATTAAAATGTTGTATTCAGCACCATAATTTAATTCCAAGTATACCCTGAGACTACATTTAATCGGACGATTTAATTGTTGCGTCGTGTAAATTACGATTTGTATATTTGAATTAATTAATTCGTGAATAATTTGAAATGTTTCCGTTTGACATGTCAAATTGCCAATTAGTTAAAACTGAAACGCTCCCAGTACGGAAATTAATTATATTTATTCATCCCAAATATTTACTCCGCACCGTTATAATATATATTTTAAATTTAATTTATTGCATCGCTAAAGGTTAGTTAGTAGAAGACCTGATTTAAAAAAAAAACGTATTATATTCTAATAGTGATAGGTATATATTTACTACTATTATTACTAGACAGGCATATTTATATTGTCATAGATAAATAAGATACATTATCACTGCTGATGTATGTGATAAATGGTGATGTATGTGATAAATGGTGATGTATGTGATGCTGTGATAAATGTGATATCTTATCAGATATCCAAGATAAATAAGACACAAAGAGCCGAAAGACGCAAGTAGATAGCCCATTACATATATCATGTATCACATCATCTATAAATGTAGTTATGTCAATAACTACATTTCATATATACATTTATATACATATACTTGCTTAATATACATTTTAATGTATATTTAGCATGTTGTAAATTATATATATATATACAGTATATCCCCGGATTGAGTTTACAAGATAGTTTTTTTTTTAATTTTCGTTTTAAGTAAAAATGTTATAGGTATGAAAATTCCTGCTTGGTCTGAAACTACCATTTCAGTAATTAAAACATTGATTTATTTGTACAGGGTGTTGGCTAAATAAAAATAAATTGAATCTAATTTTGACACTTTAGAAAAATAACATCATTTAAACAATGCCCCAACATTTTCTTCACACAGTTAAAGTTTTAGTGTCTCCTGAAAACTGTTTTGTATTTTTTCAATAGTTATCGATGCAAATGCCTCTAGTAGGCGATTTTTTTTAAAATTTCAGTATTATTTTCTGTATTTGGGGAATTGTTTCAATGATTATATTTTTTTATAATATTGTTAGATGTAATTTTAAATTCTTTTTGCTAATAGTAAATAAATAAGTGTCAAATAAGATTTATAAATTTTGATTTTGCCAACATCCTGAATAAATAAATCAAAGTTTCAATAACTGAACTGGTAGTTTTAGACCAAGCAGGAATTATAATTCCTATAACATTTTTACTTAAAACTAAAAATTAAGAAAAATTTTTTCTTGTAAACTCAATCCGGGCACATCATTTTTACTTAAAAGTAAAAATTAAAAGAAAAACTCTCTTGTAAACTCAATCCGGGGACATACTGTAGATGGAATTAATGTTCATACTACTAAGACACAAAATAATGAACACAAGATAAATTTTGGCGTACAAGCAGCTAAATAGTAAAGGCATAATTATATATCTTGTGGCAGGTAAACTATAGGTTCATAGAAAAAACAGACAGAATAAGACATATAAAATGACACACACGAGAAGATAAATGATATATGTATCTTGTCACAAAGGCATAATGTATACAAGATAAATACACTAATTAAAACATAAAGATAAATAATGACATGCTAAATAATCTAGACATATTTATGTGCACATGATAAATATGTATAGATCATTTAGCATGTCATTATTTATCTTGATGTTTTAATTAGTTTATCACAAGATACATATATTATTTACCTTTTCTTGTGCGTCTGTATCATTTTATATGTCTTATTGTGTTTGTTTTTTCTATGAACATATAGATCTAGACATATTTATCATGTGCACTTCTTATATGCTAATTTTTCAAGATACACAATCACTAGGACACAGGAGTGATGAATCTTGTAAGATAAATAAGACAAACATGCTAATTGAAGTAAGTATATCTATGCATATATACAGGGTGTCTCCTAAAAACGCCCCTGGCCGTAACTCCTTCATTTATTGGCCGATTTCAATAAAACAAAAACAAAATGAAATGGCTTGACATGTTCTACAAAAGGGTCATAATTTTCTTTTTTTTGCAAAATCAACTTTCATTTCAGCGATTGTCAACTTTTTTTATTTCAAATGGTTACATATATTTACTATGGTAGAGATTATTTTTCTGAATAAAAAGATGTATAACAAGTTGGCTTTGATGGAATATTCGTTACAGAAAACTTATGTTTGTTAAGGTAAGGTTGTTTTTTTGTAATTTTATCAAGTGTGCCATGGAAAGCAAAGTGAACACAAAAAACAGTAAAGGGGGCTTTTTTAGGAGACGCCCTGTATATAATACAATGTCTGCATACGTTATCAATGTCATTTATCTTATGATCAAGAGTCAAGACACTACATGTACATGAGATGTACAGTCATGGTCACATAAATCTAGTTCAAGAAATTAGGTTACAATAGCAATGTCAGTATGTTTGTACTAGATTTATGTGAGCATGACTCTACAATAGCTATTTGTGCAATAAGTTAGGAAATGTAATTTTTCAAATTCGCATTATTAAAATGCTCATTATGTATATTGGATCTCATCATTAAAACAACACTTTAATCTAATGGGTGAATAAAATGAATCACTTTATTCACTATAACCATTAACAACGTGAATAAAATAAAAACATACGTAAATACGCACTATACTTGAAATTTTCGTTGTCACCTGATAATGCGACACTTCACGCAAATTCTACAATTCTGATAACGAATTTAAAAAAATCTTGTATGATTCACGTGAATAAAGCAATTTTATCCACTCGAAAATATTATCGCACTCGCTTTCTTGCGCTAAACTGTTTTTTCGTGGATAAAATTCGACTTCATTCACTTATACCATAAATAGCTATTAGACTGACATTAATATCTTATGACTGCAAACCATTTCTTACAATAAATATTCTATTTTTCGTAACCAAAATTAGTATTTAAATGTTAAAGTTTTCCAAACTCTAGTAGAAAAAATAATTAACACACCGATGTTTTTTAATTTTTTACAATAATACATCGTTTCTACTTTACTTTACTTTACTGACGATTTCAGAGAAACATAATTTTTAACAATTTAGTAAACCTATAAAATGCGTTTTTACAATTCGCATTATAAAAATGCTTATTATATATAGTATATCTCCGGATTGAGTTTACAAGAGAGTTTTTTTTTAATTTTTACTTTTAAGTAAAAATGTTATAGGAATTAAAATTCCTGCTTGATCTGAATTTACCATTTCAGTAATTAAAAGTCAAAATTAAGAAAAATTTCCTCTTGTAAACTCAATCCGGGGACATAGTGTATATTGAATCTCATCGTTAAAACTATATTTTAATCGAATGGGTGAATAAAATATTTACATTTTCACTTTATTCACTACATCCATTGACAAAGTGAATATAGTAAAAAAAAAAGGTAAATTTGCACTATCCTTGAAATTTTCGTTGTCACCGGACAATGTGATAGCAAATTCTACAATTCTGATAACGAATTTAAAAAAATCTTGTATGATGCACGTGAATAGAGCAATTTCGTCCACTCGAAAATATTATCGCACTCGCCTTCTTGTGCTAAACTGGTTTTTCGTGGATAAAATTCTACTTTATTCACTTATACCATAAATAGCTATTAGACTCACACTATTATCTTATGACTGCAAACCATTTTTTACAATAATATGCCGATTTCTCCTACTTTACTGACGATTTCAGAACAATTTATTATAGTCGATTTTCCAAATAATTCATTTCAATGTATTAACAAAACTGTTTATAAAACAATTTACTCGTGTAAAAATAATAATTTAAAGTAAGCAAATAATCTTCATCGATTTAGTACACCCATTAAATGTCACCACAATCATACTCCAACATGACTGTTGACAAAACGGTTTGTAAACGTTAAAATAAAAATTGAGAACCAATATTTGATTACAAATAAATACACTACCAACCCATACACATACACATAAAGCAACCGACATATTTCGATGAACATTTGATTACCTGTACGTTAAGCTTTGCAAAGCTCTGCTGTTTGTTTAAATAATTAATTGCACTGCCACCAGCCATTCGCGTTGTTTTGTGCACTTGTAATTAATTTACGCAATTGTAATAGCCTGCGCTAAGCGCATTTTCATAATCACCAAAGTACTCAAACATAATTCCCACTAATCCCATCGCTGAAATATTTATTCACTCGTTTTAATCAACGGAGGAGTGTCTGAAGTATTCATGTTTGAATTAAATTCTGTTCTGTCTACTCTCAATAAGCTGACAGCTCTTGAAATTGTGCCTTACAATGGCGCAGATCATTCATTGTAATAATGATAATAATAATAATAATAATATTAATAATAATAATAATATTAATAATAATAATATTAATAATAATAATAATAATAATAATAATAATAATAATATTAAGTTTAAGAATGTATCCATAATTACCAGATATATACAGGGTGGTCACTTTTACGACGCCCACCATTAGGATATACTCAAACATAATTCCCACTAATCCCATCGCTGAAATATTTATTCACTCGTTTTAATCAACGGAGCGCGTCTTAAGTATTCATGTTTGAATTAAATTTGTTCTGTCTACTCTCAATAAGCTCAAAGCTCTTGATTGTGCCTTACAATGGCGCAGATCATTCATTGTAATAATGATAATAATAATAATAATAATAATATTAAGTTTAAGGTTTTATCCATAATTACCAGTTATATATAGGGTGGTCACTTTTACGACGCCTAGTCGACGATCTATTAAACGAACATATACAGGGTCCGTCATTTCACCTCCCGTCTTCTATAGCTCAGTTACTTATTGAGTTAAGAATTTGATATTTTGCAGACTTTACTTGCATTCTGGGGGTGTATTTCAGGAAAATATTTTTGATTATACAGGGTGTCCCAAAAAAGTGTGACGTCATCATGATTTATATTTTTAGATTGCATAGTATATTTTTTGTTGCTTATTTGGGTGCCTTTTATGGGTGCCTACATACCCATAAAATTTTATTGAAATCAGTTTAGTGATATTAACACAAAAAAATAAAAACTGAAAAAAATCTGTTTTGCACTATTGGTTAAGAAAATTAATAATGGATAAAAATAGTGCCTCGTTATTAAAACCATACAAGATACTCATTAAATAAGGTCTGACAGTTGTGTTAACCAAGTTTTATTGATATACATTATACAGAGTGTCCAAAAATTAGTGTCAAACTTTTCAAACTTTACAGCACTTTATTTTTCTTATTTTAAACTGAAGCCCCTGTATATTTTTATGTCAATCTATGTGGAATTAAAAGACAAACATATTTCCTAATTACAACTGTATCGCAATTCCTAACACATTGAAAGTTATGTGCAGAAAACTCGATTTATCGAGTTATTTAACTATTCCAATAGCCATTTTAATGAATAAAACTCGAAGGTGACTTTGAAAAACAATTTATTGACATAACATGTTTTGTAGTTACGACTAATATCTCGAAAGTATTAAAGGTTTCACAGATCTTCGTCTAAACCTATTACACATCGTAAAAGTATTAAGTATTGTATAAAAAATAGTTTTAGTAATAAAATTTCATAAAAACATAACATAACTGTGCATTTCTAAAATTAATTAATTGCTAGAACTTATGTTCTATATGCCTTCCGCCCTCTTGAAGGCATAAACGAAGACGAGTATGAAATGACATTGCCACTCTTCATAACAGGTTGACTGTAATATTTTGAAATGCGAATATGAAAGTCATATCCACATTTGTTAATATAGGTCATAATATTTGTCATATTATGAAAATCATATTTTCTATGACAAAAGGTAATTTTGGTATCTTGGGTATAAAGACCTTAACTAAAAAAGTTTTAAACTTTTATATTACTACAGTCAACAATGGCTCTGGTCACTTTGTTAAACTTTAATGTCAATAAATTGTTTTTCAAACCCACTTTCGATTTTGATTGATTAAAATGGCCATTGGAATTGTTGATAAAACGAGTTTTCTGCAAATATCTTTGAATGTGTTAGGAATTGAGATAGGGTTGTAATTAGGAAAAATGTGTGTCTTTTAATTCCGCATGGAATTACATAAAAATATACTGGGGTTCCAATTTAAAATAAGAAAAATAAAGTGCTTTAAAGTTTGAAAAGTTTGACACTAAATTTTGGACACTCTGTATAATGCATATCAATAAAACTTGGTTAACGCAACTGTCAGACATTATTTAATGAGTACCTTGTATGGTTTTATTAACGAGGCACTATTTTATCCCTTATTAATTTTCTTAACCAATGGTGCAAAACTGATTTTTTTCAATTTTTATTTTTTTGTGCTAATGTCACTAAACAGATTTCAATAAAATTTTATGGGTATGTAGGCATCTATAAACGGCACCCGAATAAACAACAAAATATATAACATGCAATTTAAAAATATACATCATCATCACACTTTTTTAGGACACCCTGTATAATCAAACATATTTTCCTGAAATACGCCCCAGAATGTAACTAAGGCCTGCAAAATATCAAAATCCTAGCTCAATTAGTAAGTGAGCTATAGAAAACGGGAGGTGAAACGACGGACCCTGTATATGGAGTTGGTCAAATGGGATAAAAGTTTCTCATTTTTGTGCCTTTCAATATATTATAACGAAATCCTGGATATCTTGCACTGTTCTTGAAATGTCGCTGAAAAACTGAAAAAGTATATATTATACTTTTATAACTTTTTTAGCTTTTATTTTATTTTATGAAACTTGGCACTCTTACGTTTTTCGGTGTGAGCTTTCAGATGACAGTGCGAAACATTTTCTGCGCCTACTAGATGCCCAAATTTTCTAGTCAACTTTAGATTTTCTTATGGCCGCAATATTTTTAATTGGGATAAGGTACAAGTTTTGTTTAAATAAACGTAAAACGTACATAAAAGTAAAAATTTTAAAAAAGAATTGTGAATTGGGATAAGTTACAAGTTTTGTTTAGAAACCAGTCATACCCTCAAATCGCGAGCATATTGATCCTCAAAAGCAACGCACTTTAATCTCACTAATTGCATCTATACTCGCAAAAATAAGGCTCTTTGTGCCCGTTTCTGCTCACGTCGTCCACCATCAATGGATCTCTGTGTGTGCGCCTCCACTCTTGATGGGGGCGAACAATAAGGCGAAGAAGACATTTGAATGGCGAAGGGCCGTTTCTAGGGGTTGTTCGTTCGATTTCGATCGCAGCCCTTAAAAGCGCGGGAACAATTTGGCAAACACGGCTCCAAATTAATCCCCGTCGGTAATGCCGTGAGCGATTAGTGCACCGGGGATTACCACGGGCATGGGATTATTATTATTATTATTATCTTTTATTGCCGGGGGCGGCTATTTTTAGTTGGACCGGAAGTGGTCCGTGGGGGTTGCTACTTTTTAATTTTCCCCGGATTTGCAGCCTGCGGCTGGTAGGAATTAAATTAGCGCGATGCTCGAGTAATTTTTATTGGTTAAAATCCCTGAGTTGAAGCTCGTTACAAAATTAGTGCCCGTCCGCGTTCATTAACGAGCTCCATAATCGCTTACAGGATTATCTGCGCGAAACAAACTTCTACTCACGTTTCAACATAGTTACGACTAGTTTTGGGTTGTTGCAAAATATTCATTTATAGTAGGGAATGAGAGCAGCAAATGTCGCCTCCATGCAAATTAAATGCAGCAAAAATTCAACTGGGAAGGTTTCGGAATTTGTCAAAAACTACTGGTTTTAGTAACAGGGTTGTATAATTCATATTCATGATGTATGTAAATTAGTCTTCTAAGTAGTGGAGTTTGCTTGCAAATAGGTAATATTTTTGTCAAGTATGTCAAGTTAACCAACACCCAAGTTAATCTGGTGTCGATTATATATGACATTCATGTACTACCCACATCAGACCTATGAATACTCATACTCATACTATCACATACTATGGATTTTAGATTATACTTATATCATGGTAATTTGTTTCATTTCAAGTCTAGATATTTAAGCACACAAGTAGTAGCACACAAACTTCCTCTGTTGGAAGCTGTCCATAACAGCAACAAAGGAAGAATATTAGATCTAGTTGAAATCCTCGAAATCAAGAAAGCTGCAAGGAACATCGTTAACCAGGTGTGCTTTGAAAACACGCCAAAATTTAACGGCATCCTGGAAAGCCGTGTAATGAATGAACGAGCATTCCCACCACCATTATCAATTAAGCGCGTTTAGTATTTAACTTACACAATATGAATTTGTATTCAGTTTATCTCTTTTGAGAATGGCAGCAGTGCCAAAACAATTGTAGAGCAATTCTATAAAACTTGTGAAACTTTACCAAGTGTTTTCTTTTTTAACCTAATAAAGTATTGTAAATATTGGGTTTGTGAAAATATTCAGGAATTACCCCAACAAATCACCTCCTCTCACTACCAACATTCGCAACTCGTGCAACTAACCAGATAAGCAATTGTTCGGCATCTCAGCTTGCGCGTTTCCTGTAAAACTCTCCACCCGAACACTGCGAGCTAACATTGTTTCCTGCTCTTCCGCCCGATTGATATCCAATATGTGTTCCGCTGCCGTTGATTCTATTTACTTCCGGGGTCTCCCGGAATATTGCGTCTTTGTTTCGTTGCTTCAATACGGCATAAAGCTTGCACTCCGGAGGCTCGGGAGGGGAGAATATAAGGCTGCAAGCGTTTATTGTGAGAAACGACAAGAGTTACGTGCACAAACGCGTCACTCCGGTTGATTAGCTAATGAGAAGTTGCATGATGTTTATGCGATATGTACTATGCGCGACAAAAAAAAAACTAGGACAGTTTATATGTTCTAATGACGATGTTTCAAATATTATTATGGATGTTTCATATGGATGTAATATGGATGTTTCGTCGAAAATCAACAGAACAGAAGAGAACAGTAGTTTTTTACAGAATTTTGACAATGCCACACTTGGCAATTCTTTTATAGAACTTTGTAGAATTTATTTTAAAATATGTAGAAATTTAGAATGAAATTCAAGTTTTAGATTTCAAGTTTTTGTCACTCATACTTTATGTATCAAGTTTTGTAGAAATTAAATTCAAATTGGTAGAAATGCAGCCTGAAATTCTGATTAGATACAATGATATATTTTGTGTTTCACTGAATTTTGTCAATGCCTTACTTTTTATGCAATTTGTAAATTTTATTTTAAAATTTGTACGAATTTAGATTGAAAATCAAGCTTTAGATACGATAACATGAGAATTTTTTTCATACGATTTATCATGTTGTAATTTTTATGAAATTTTGTAGAATTTATTTTGAAATTCGTTAAAGTTCAGCATGAAATTCAGATAAGATACAATATATTATGTGTTTCACTGATGTTGCCACTTTTTGGTCACTTTGACGCCCAATTCGTCAACGCCATAGTTTTTATGCAATTCTGTAGAATTTATTTTGAAATTTGTAGGAATTTAGAATAAAATTCAAGTCTTAGATGCCTTAACATGTGAAGTTTTTTGCAGGATTTTGTCAATGAAATGAAATTTTGTAGAATTATTTAGAAATTAGAAGAAATTCAGCATGAAATTCTGTTTAGATACAATGACATATTATGTTTTTACAGGGTTTGGCAATGCCATAATATTTATGCAATTTCGTAAAATTTATTTTAAAATTTGTAGGAATTTGGAATAAACTTTAAGTTATAGTTACAATAACATATAATGCTTTATCAGGATTTTGTCAATATCGTAACTTTTATGACATTTTGTAGAATTAATTTTGAAATTGGTAGAATATTACCATGAAATTCAGATTACATACGATAACATGTTTTTTACAGGATGTTGTAACTTTTGTAAGTGCCATAGTTTTTATGCAATTTATTTAATACAATTTATTTTAAAATTTGCAGGAATTTAGAATAAAATTCAAGTCTTAGATGCCGTAACATGTGAAGTTTTTTTCAGGATTTTATTAAATGAAATGTTGAAGAATTTATATTTAAATTAGTAGAAATTCAGGACGAAATTCTGTTTAGATACAATGACATATTATGTATTTTACAGGATTTTGTCAATGCCTTACTTTTTATGCAATTTTCTAGAATTGATTTTAAAATTTATAGAAATTTAGAATGAGATTCAAGTTTTAGATACAATGACATATGATGCTTTATCAGGATTTTGTCAATATGGTAATTTTTATGAAATTTTGTAGAATTTATTTTGAAATTGGTAGAATATTATTATGAAATTCAGATTACATACGATAACATGTTTTTTACAGGATGTTGTAACTTTTGTAAGTGCCATAGTTTTTATGCAATTTATTTAATACAATTTATTTTAAAATTTGCAGGAATTTAGAATAAAATTCAAGTCTTAGATGCCTTAACATATGAAGTTTTTATTCAGGTTTTTATGAAATGAAATTTTGTAGAATTTATTTTGAAATTAGTAGAAATTCAGCATGAAATTCTGATTTGATACAATGACATATTATGTATTTTACAGGATTTTGTCAATGCCTTACTTTTTATGCAATTTTCTAGAATTGATTTTAAAATTTATAGAAATTTAGAATGAGATTCAAGTTTTAGATACAATGACATATGGATGCTTTATCAGCATTTTGTCAATATGGAAATTTTTATGAAATTTTGTAAAATTTATTTTGAAATTGGTAGAATATTAGCATGAAATTCAGATTACATACGATAACATGTTTTTTACAGGATGTTGTAACTTTTGTAAGTGCCATAGTTTTTATGCAATTTATTTAATACAATTTATTTTAAAATTTGCAGGAATTTAGAATAAAATTCAAGTCTTAGATGCTTTAACATATGAAGTTTTTATTCAGGTTTTTATGAAATGAAATTTTGTAGATTTTTTTTGAAATTAGTAGAAATTCAGCATGAAATTCTGATTAGATACAATGACATATTATGTATTTTACAGGATTTTGCCAAAGCCTTAATTTTTATGCAATTTTGTGGAATTGATTTTAAAATTTGCAGGAATTTAGAATGAAATTCAAGATTTAGATACAATAACATGTGATGCTTTTTCAGGATTTGTCAATGTCGTAATGATTATGAAATTTTGTAGAATTTAATTTGAAATTGGTAGAATATCAGCATGAAATTCAGATTACATACAATGACATGTTTTTTACAGGATGTTGTAACTTTTGTAAGTGCCATAGTTTATATGCAATTTAATACAATTTATTTTAAATTTTTTAGGAATTTAGAATTACATTCAAAATTTATACAAATACAATGCCATGTGACGTTTTTTCAGGATTTTGTCAATGTCGAACATAATTGTTGTAGTTTTTATGAAATTTTGCAATATTATTTTTGTAAGAGTTTACCGACGAAAAAAAAATAGGCTGGTGTAACTTAACTTAATTTGATTTGAATTTAAATTAGAATTAGAATCCTTCTATTTATCCCACAATAGATTTTTTGTAATAAAACGTGTATTTTACAAAATTTGGTTCATGTCTTATAGAATTTTTAAGAAGGTATACAGGGTGTCCTAAGTAGAGTGGGTTTGCATGGGCATCTTTCTTATTTACAAAGCTACAGATCTGGTTAAAAGGGCAATGTTGTGCAGTTTTCTATGCTGGTTCTGATTACATTGAAATAAATGAGAGTGATTTTGAAAGTGGGGCAAGTAATTTTTTTTTAATTGAGAAGAGTCCAGAAATATGCAAGGGACAGCATGTCTTGTGTATTTCTGGACTTATCTGAATCAAAAAATAAAATGGACTTGCCCCATTTTCAAAATTAACGGCTCATATTATGTTTTTTATAGGATTTTGCCATTGTCATACCTTTTATGAAACTTTATAGAATTTATTTTGCAATTTCTAGAAGTCAAGAATGATTTAAGTTGTAGATACAATGAAATATTACGGTTATTTTCAGGATTCTGAAATGAGAGAGATTTTGAAAGTTGGGCAAGTATTTTTTTTTAATTGGGAAAAGTCCACAAATATACAAGGGACAACATTTCTTGTGTATTTCAAAATTTATCTAAATTTTTTTGACTTTTAAAACCAACTGCTCATATTATGATTTTTACAGGATTTTGTCATTGTCATACCTATTAAGAAATTTTATAGAATTTATTTTGCAATTTGTAGGAGTCAAGAATGATTTAAGTTTTAGATACAATGAATATTACGGTTTCTGTCAGGATTTTGTAAATGAGAGTGATTTTGAAAGTGGGGCAAGTTTATTTTTAAATTGAGGAAAGTCCAGAAATATACAATGGACAACATGTCTTGTGTATTTCAAGACTTATCTGATTTTTTTTCAGTTTCAAAATCAACGGCTTATATTATGTTTTTTACAGGATTTTGTCATTGTCATACCTATTAAGAAATTTTATAGAATTTATTTTGCAATTTGTAGGAGTCAAGATTGATTTAAGTTTTAGATACAATGAAATATTACGGTTATTTTCGGGATTT
This sequence comes from Othius punctulatus, assembly GCA_951805005.1. Classification (NCBI taxonomy): domain Eukaryota; kingdom Metazoa; phylum Arthropoda; class Insecta; order Coleoptera; family Staphylinidae; genus Othius; species Othius punctulatus. The sequence goes on from OX638145.1 coordinate 13,371,182, forward strand.
TGTAAATGAGAGTGATTTTGAAAGTGGGGTAAGTAATTTTTTTTTTAAATTGAGAAAAGACCGGAAATATACAAGGGACAACATGTCTTGTGTATTTCTGGACTAATCTGAATATAAGAATAAAATAGACTTGCCATACCTTCAAAATCAACGGTTCATATTATGTTATTTACAGGATTTTGTCATTGTCATACTTTTTAAGAAATTTTATAGAATTTATTTTGCAATTTGTAGGTATTAAGAATAAATTAAGTTTTAGATGCAATGCAATATTACGGTTTTTTCAGGATTTTATCAATGCTGTAATTTTGATGAAATTTTATAGAATTTATTTTGAAATTTGTAGTAATTCAGAATGAATTAGGATACTAATTAAGTTATTTTATTGCCGGTATTACGGTGCACTTATATACTGTGATGGGATTTATTTCATAAAACGAAATCCAGAAACATAAGTTTATGTAAATATTGTTACGCCCAGTTTCGCCAACGATACTTAACTAGTTAAAATCGATCATATAAATAAGACGTTCTTAAAGTGTTGCACCAACCATTAATCGCTTCCTAAAATCGTAAGAATGTCTTACATTTATAGACGTCAAAAATGGCGCTTAAGATTCGGATTCTAACTAATGATATGGCTAATGATTTGTTAGCAATCATGGCTATAAATGCATTTGATGTAGATGCTGCAGATATTGCAGATGATTATCATATGCCAGCAATGTCATCAAATATTATGGCCAGTTTGATAGACGATATGTCAAAATTCCTAGAAATCGCAACGTTGCCAAACGTAATTAAACTATTTGTTTGGTGCAAAGGAACATAAGATTAAGACCTACTTATAAATAAGACGTACTTCAATAATAAGACGCATCTTAAGATTCATTGGAGAAACCGGGCGTTAGTAATTAAGTTTAGAATAGGGATTCATGTAAATATTGTTAGTAATTAAGTTTAGAATAGGGATTCATGTAAATATTGCTAGTGATCAAGTTTAATATGTAAAAGTGGGAGAACGTATTATTGCGAAATATGTTGCAATAATAGAACAAAATGCAACATAGATAAAAACGCAACGGGAGTGTTCATGGCGTGGCAACATCGCTCTGTTAGAGAGTTACCATGGATACAACATGCCAGCGCATCGAAAAATACGAAATACGCTGAGGAATGAGTGCGGTATAAACAAACAAAAATTAGACGAACGCAACGAGTTTATAAAAGGGCATGAGAGAACTTCCCTCGAGGAGGTGGTCAATAAACAGTACAGAGTGCGTATACACGACGTAATCTAGTGAGAGTCACTGCGGCTCAACCTACCGAGCGACACGAACGCAGGACGTTTGGAAGCGTCAATAATAATTAGTTTGAGTGAGTGCATCAACATCACGATTAAAAACCAATGTGCTAAAGCATAAGCGCACTCTACCATCTCAATTGGCTCACAACAACGTGGGGCTTTAACATATTAATACGTATCCAATGTACAGCATGTTCGAAAAGTCGCTGTGTACTAACTCTAGTGTGAGACCACATCAACTATCCGATTACTCTGTTGTTTCGGCGCTATTCCACAGCGTCGAACCCCAAATCTGTTTTAAAGTGTATTCTCGGTATTTGGCTTTTATTGCAGACACATTTGTATTAAGATTGAAAATAAGAGTTATTGGAGTGGCTATTAGCTGCCCATTATGTTCACCGAGAAGTGCTTGAGTAAATTACGGTGCGCATAAAGATCAATAGGCACCTTAAGCTGTTTATTGAGCAAGGATTGCCATTTCGGCAAATATAATTAGCGACCGGGAAATCCAAAACATATTTATTGCACCGCATTCGGAATCCTCAGAAATTCGAGATAGAGGAATTACCCAAGGATTGTAAGAACCAAGGGTGGCAAAATGGTTTACCAAAACGAAATGCCGCACCAATCAGGGACCATCTTCAAGCCACCCCTCGCGGTGCATAATTCAAATTGCGCCCCACCCCAGTAACTCAAAAATTAGTTATAAGAGTGCAGAGTAGACAATACTTCAATTCGTTACCTTCACCGGTATACATCGTTTTGTATTTATTATTGTTACATATCAATTATAGTCCACGTTATTTCCAAACCTACGAATTTTAATTACCTTTTCATTTACATTGGCGATACAACTCGCCTGGTCCTTCGATTACGTAACACCTGTACTTTATGATGGTTATCAAAGAAGCTGTCGTATAACTTGCCAATAATTCTATTTTAATGCTAAGCATTTTCTCTTAAGACCATCCCCATAATGGTATTTTAACTGCTGTTTAATAGCTACTAGAAATTACCTGTTTCAGATTTATGTACGAGCGCATGAGGCAGTAAACCATAAAATGGTACTTACATGATATCTCCGAGCTTGAGTCGAGTCTGTATAAGTGCACATGATTTATGGTCCGAAGTTGTGACTGCACGCCGTCGGCGGGCATATCGAAGGGGCGGCAGGTCATCGGCGACGCGAACCGCCGGCGACGAGCCGCGTCGCCGATTCGACATGTGCCTTCCGGCAACGCCACCCAGCATCCTGAAACAAAGAGAAAAATCACAAAAATTAACACCAATCATAATCAGAAACCAGGTATATGTTGTTATTAATAGGCACAAATGTAAACTTCAAATCGTTCAAAATTTGCACGATGATCATTTTTGGATGACCCTGTATTCGGTTGTAGAATATAAAAATAACAGTTTCCGAGTAATTTGGTTCCGAGTGGTTTCCGAAGTGGATTATCATAGGAGAACTATTGATATGGCTAAGAGTGCGCGACGAAATCATTGAAACGCGCACAAAATTCAGTAACACAACGAACTTATCACGCATACAATTACAAATTTGCCATCCTACAAATATGGTGCTGTTATGGACAACATGAAACTTACATCTCTCCACCGTTACAACCAGACCTTGCATGCTACGTTATTTATTCCAGTTTCCTTTTGAAACATTTAAATTGGCTTATCAAGACGTTTTAATAACCCGGGCAAAGTTCGCCGTTACTTTGACGTACTTTTCGAGTACATCGCGTATTGTGCGACGTCCAGGTAAACGTCTTGACAAGCCTGCCTCGAGCTTATCACGAACTTCGTCGCCTCTTAACGGGCAAAGTTTTCCGTGCGGAAAACTTAATACCGGCCCGGATTAACGGAACGAGGGCGAATTCGTGGAGCCGCACGCGACCCAGACGCCTCGTTAATTCGCGAATCGCACAATTCCGCTCCTGCGGAAAATTCGTGGTAAAAATTGGGGATAAACGCGAGAATTCAACAATAAATATTTATATACTTATAATAAAATTATAAGAAGAAAATGAAGAAAAATTATGGAGTCGTCTGTTGCTTGTATTCTGTAGTGACTTGATTCAGATGCATAACGTGCACCTGGTGCAGCATCCTCGTAAGTCATCTTCGTCTTCTGTTGCAGTTCGGCTGCAACCTCTACAAGACGTGTTGAAGCATGATGATAACCATCTTCACATACTAACACGCACTTATGTCCACACACTGGGGACACGATACAAAGGCCTTGGCTACAATACGAGCAGTGAGCGTCAAAATCAACGTTTTGTTCACGTTTTGGATGCAGCGTGCTGTGAAGATTTGGTCACTTGGTCACTACAGGGTACAAGTAGCAGAGGACCTATGGACGCACGGTGATTTGTATGGTTGCTGAACTATGGTCCATGGGACACCTGCAGGTGATATCTAGGTAGATGCAGATACAACAATGGCAACACAAGTAATATCGAGCGCGAATTGTGCCATAAAATTCTAACCGCTGGAAAATGGCATGGGCAATATTCGGACGTTCTTCCAATACAATTGTGGTCTAGGTTTAGGAAAGTATTCAAAACGTATGGAGGACTAAGACATGGAGGATGGCTGAGTCTATTACTGTTAATAACCTATATGGACGAAATACTAAAAGAGTGCACCAAAAAGACAAAGAAACTAGTAGTCGGACATAGAAACATGAACAAAGTGACAATATCAGGTTGAGCTTTTGCAGACGATGTGGCATTAATAACAGAAAGAGAGGTAGACCTACAGGAAAGCCTAGGTATATGGAGCGAAACTCTAAAGGACTATGGGAACTATGGAATGAGGATAAACAAAGACAAAACAAAAGTATTAATGATAGGGGAACAATCAACGATGGATATAACGATCGATGACATAAAAATGAAGTTGAAGCTTACAAATATCTAGGAGTAGAAATTGAAAGGGAAGGTAAACAAGAAAAGGAAATAAACAGTAGAATCGAGAAAACACACAAAGTATACCATGCAATGAACAAAATACTAATAAGTAAGAAGGGAGTGTCAAGAAAAACTAAAATTGACGTATTTAAAGCTATATACAGAGCTATCCTAACGTACGGTTGTGAAACGTGAGTCCTATCAAGAAATGAGAAAAGCAAACTACAGGCAATGGAAATGAAGTTTTTGAGAAGAGCAAAGGGAGTAACAAAGATGTACAAGATAAGAAATACTGACATTAGGGAAGAACTACAAATATAATCTGTGAAACCTTTTATAGAGAGAAGATAAATGAGTTGGTGCAGTCTTCAGAAAACACACAAAGTATACCATGCAATGAAAAAAATACTAATAAGTAAAAAGGCAGTGTCAAGAAAAACTAAAATTGACGTATTTAAAGCTATATACAGAGCTATCCTAACGTTCGGTTGTGAAATCTGGGCTGTATCAAAAAATGAAAAAAAGCAAACTACAGGCAATGGAAATGAAGTTTTTGAGAAGAGCAAAGGGAGTAACAAAGATGTACAAGATAAGAAATACTGACATTAGGGAAGAACTACAAATAGAATATGTGGAACCTTTTATAGAGAGAAGACAAATGAGCCATCTACAAAGGTTAGAAAATAAAAGACTAGTCAAGAAAGTATGAGAAGCAAGAGGCGGAAGACAAAAAGGGAGAGGAAGACCGAGGAAAACATGATTGAGGTACTGAAGAAAAGAGAAAAAACCTGGACGGAAGCTAGAGTACTAGCAATAAACTAGAAAGAATGGACTAATGGACTAATGGATTATTAGCACAATTAGCAATCCAAAAATGGATTTTAATAAAAATGCAATTACATATAACGTCATTGAAAAGATAAAAATAACCCTTTTATTAAGGCCAAAGCTTATAAAACTATTTATACAACTATATTTTTTAGAAGATATTATAGATATTAGAAGATACAAAAATTCTGCAAATTTCATTCAATTTTCCTTAAAAAAAGTACCATAAGAATAAGCAATTCTCGAAACAATACATCAAGAATACATCGAAAACAAATGACGGTAGCCGATTTTTGTTGTGACCATTCAGTTTGTTAGAAAAAAGAGATCAAGGATGCGCCATTCATTTTTTTCTAGATACCGAGATTCTCTATAGAAACATCCAAATTTGGCCAACCTCTACTGGCCAATCAATTTTCCTTAAAGAAGTACCCTAAGAATAAGCAACTCTCGAAACAATATATCTCGAATATATCGAAAACAAATGACGGTAGCCGATTTTTGTTTTGACCATTCAGTTTGTTAGAAAAAAGAGATCAAGGATGCGCCATTAATTTTTTTCTAGATACCGAGATTCTCTATAGAAACATCCAAATTTGACCAACCTGTACTGGCCAATCAAATTTATTTTGGTATAAAATAGTATGTTTGTTTGTTTAGTTTTTATACAAAACGCAGGCTAGCACTAATTTCGAAATACCTGGACGGAAACAAGAGTACTAGCAATAAACAAGAAAGAATGGACTAATGGATTATTAGCACAATTAGCAATCCAAAAATGGATTTTAATAAAAATGCAATTACATATAACGTCATTGAAAAGATAAAAATAACCCTTTTATTAAGGCCAAAGCTTATAAAACTATTTATACAACTATATTTTTTAGAAGATATTATAGATATTAGAAGATACAAAAATTCTGCAAATTTCATTCAATTTTCCTTAAAAAAAGTACCATAAGAATAAGCAATTCTCGAAACAATACATCAAGAATACATCGACAACAAATGACGGTAGCCGATTTTTGTTTTGGCCATTCAGTTTGTTAGAAAAAAGAGATCAAGGATGCGCCATTCATTTTTTTCTAGATACCGAGATTCTCTATAGAAACATCCAAATTTGGCCAACCTGTACTGGCCAATCAAATTTTTTTTGGTATAAAACAGTATGTTTGTTTTTTTAGTTTTTGTACAAAACGCAGGCTAGCAGTAATTTCGAAATACCTGGACGGAAGCAAGAGTACTAGCAATAAACAAGAAAGAATGGACTAATGGATTATTAGCACAATTAACAATCCAAAACTGGATTTTAATAAAAATGCAATTACATATAACGTCATTGAAAAGATAAAAATAACCTTTTTATTAAGGCCAAAGCTTATACAACTATTTATACAACTATATTTTTTAGAAGATATTATAGACATTAGAAGATATAAAAATTCTGCAAATTTCATTCAATTTTCCTTAAAAAAGTACCCTAAGAATAAGCAACTCTCGAAACAATATATCTCGAATATATCGAAAACAAATGACGGTAGCCGATTTTTGTTTTGACCATTCAGTTTGTTAGAAAAAAGAGATCAAGGATGCGCCATTCATTTTTTTCTAGATACCGAGATTCTCTATAGAAACATCGAAATTTGGCCAACCTGTACTGGCCAATCAAATTTTTTTTGGTATAAAATAGTATGTTTGTTTTTTTAGTTTTTGTACAAAACTCAGGCTAGCAGTAATTTCGAAATACCTGGACGGAAACTAGAGTACTAGCAATAAACAAGAAATAATGGATTATTAGCACAATTAGGAATCCAAAAATGGATTTTAATAAAAATGCAATTACAAATAACGTCATTGAACAGATAAAAATAACCTTTTTATTAAGGCCAAAGCTTATATAACTATTTATACAACTATATTTTTTAGAAGATATTATAGATATTAGAAGATAAAAAATTCTGCAAATTTCATTCAATTTTCCTTAAAAAAGTACCATAAGAATAAGCAACTCTCTAAATAATATATCTCGAATATATCCAAAACAAATTACGGTAGCCGATATTTGTTTTGACCATTCAGTTTGTTAGAAAAAAGAGATCAAGGATGCGCCATTCATTTTTTTCTAGATACCGAGATTCTCTATAGAAACATCCAAATTTGGCCAACCTATACTGGCCAATCAAATTTATTTTGGTATAAAATAGTATGTTGGTTTGTTTAGTTTTTGTACAAAACGCAGGCTAGCAGTAATTTCGAAATACCTGGACGGAAGCAAGAGTACTAGCAATAAACAAGAAAGAATGGACTAATGGATTATTAGCACAATTAGCAATCCAAAAATGGATTTTAATAAAAATGCAATTACATATAACGTCATTGAAAAGATAAAAATAACCCTTTTATTAAGGCCAAAGCTTATAAAACTATTTATACAACTATATTTTTTAGAAGATATTATAGATATTAGAAGATACAAAAATTCTGCAAATTTCATTCAATTTTCCTTAAAAAAAGTACCATAAGAATAAGCAATTCTCGAAACAATACATCAAGAATACATCGAAAACAAATGACGGTAGCCGATTTTTGTTGTGACCATTCAGTTTGTTAGAAAAAAGAGATCAAGGATGCGCCATTCATTTTTTTCTAGATACCGAGATTCTCTATAGAAACATCCAAATTTGGCCAACCTGTACTGGCCAATCAAATTTTTTTTGGTATAAAACAGTATGTTTGTTTTTTTAGTTTTTGTACAAAACGCAGGCTAGCAGTAATTTCGAAATACCTGGACGGAAGCAAGAGTACTAGCAATAAACAAGAAAGAATGGACTAATGGATTATTAGCACAATTAGGAATCCAAAAATGGATTTTAATAAAAATGCAATTACATATAACGTTATTGAAAAGATAAAAATAACCTTTTTATTAAGGCCAAAGCTTATACAAGTATTTATACAACTATATTTTTTAGAAGATATTATAGATATTAGCAGATACAAAAATTCTGCAAATTTCATTCAATTTTCCTTAAAAAAAGTACCATAAGAATAAGCAATTCTCGAAACAATACATCAAGAATACATCGAAAACAAATGACGGTAGCCGATTTTTGTTGTGACCATTCAGTTTGTTAGAAAAAAGAGATCAAGGATGCGCCATTAATTTTTTTCTAGATACCGAGATTCTCTATAGAAACATCCAAATTTGGCCAACCTCTACTGGCCAATCAATTTTCCTTAAAGAAGTACCCTAAGAATAAGCAACTCTCGAAACAATATATCTCGAATATATCGAAAACAAATTACGGTAGCCGATTTTTGTTTTGACCATTCAGTTTGTTAGAAAAAAGAGATCATGGATGCGTCATTCAATTTTTTCTAGATACCGAGATTCTCTATAGAAACATCAAAATTTGGCCGACCTGTACTGGCCAATCAAATTTATTTTGGTATAAAATAGTATGTTTGTTTGTTTAGTTTTTATACAAAACGCAGGCTAGCACTAATTTCGAAATACCTGGACGGAAACAAGAGTACTAGCAATAAACAAGAAAGAATGGACTAATGGATTATTAGCACAATTAGGAATCCAAAAATGGATTTTAATAAAAATGCAATTACATATAACGTTATTGAAAAGATAAAAATAACCTTTTTATTAAGGCCAAAGCTTATACAAGTATTTATACAACTATATTTTTTAGAAGATATTATAGATATTAGCAGATACAAAAATTCTGCAAATTTCATTCAATTTTCCTTAAAAAAAGTACCATAAGAATAATCAATTCTCGAAACAATACATCAAGAATACATCGAAAACAAATGACGGTAGCCGATTTTTGTTTTGACCATTCAGTTTGTTAGAAAACAGAGGCCAAGAATGCACCATTCAATTTTTTCTAGATACCGAGATTCTCTATAGAAACATCCAAATTTGGCCAACCTGTACTGGCCAATCAAATTTATTTTGGTATAAAATAGTATGTTGTTTGTTTAGTTTTTGTACAAAACGCAGGCTAGCAGTAATTTCGAAATACCTGGACGGAAACAAGAGTACTAGCAATAAACAAGAAAGAATGGACTAATGGATTATTAGCACAATTAGCAATCCAAAAATGGATTTTAATAAAAATGCAATTACATATAACGTCATTAAAAAGATAAAAATAACCTTTTTATTAAGGCCAATGCTTATACAACTATTTATATAACTATATTTGTTAGAAGATATTATAGATAGTAGAAGATATAAAAATTCTGCATATTTCATTCAATTTTCCTTAAAGGAGTATCTTAAGAATAAGCAACTCTCGAAACAATATAACTCGAATATATCGAAAACAATTGACGGTAGCCGATTTTTGTTTTGACTATTCAGTTTGTTAGAAAAAAGAGATCAAGGATGCGCCATTCATTTTTTTCTAGATACCGAGATTATCTATAGAAACATCCAAATTTGGCCAACCTGTACTGGCCAATCAATTTTCCTTAAAGAAGTACCCTAAGAATAAGCAACTCTCGAAACAATATATCTCGAATATATCGAAAACAAATTACGGTAGCTGATTTTTGTTATGACCATTCAGTTTGTTGGAAAAAAGAGATCAAGGATGCGCCATTCAATTTTTTCTAGATACCGAGATTCTCTATAGAAACATCCAAATTAGGCCAACCTGTACTGGCCAATCAAATTTCCTTAAAGAAGTACCCTAAGAATAAGCAACTCTCGAAACAATATATCTCGAATATATCGAAAACAAATGACGCTAGCCAATTTTTGTTTTGAACATTCAGTGTGTTAGAAAAAAGAGATCAAGGATGCGCCATTCAATTTTTTCTAGATACCGAGATTCTCTATAGAAACATCCAAATTTGGCCAACCTGTACTGGCCAATCAATTTTCCTTAAAGAAGTACCCTAAGAATAAGCAACTCTCGAAACAATATATCTCGAATATATCGACAACAAATGACGGTAGCCGATTTTTGTCTTGGCTATTCAGTTTGCTAGAAAAAATAGATCAAGGATGCGCCATTCATTTTTTTCTAGATACCGAGATTCTCTATAGAAACATCCAAATTTGGCCAACCTGTAGTGGCCAATCAATTTTCCTTAAAGAAGTACCCTAAGAATAAGCAACTCTCGAAACAATATATCTCGAATATATCGAAAACAAATGACGCTAGCCAATTTTTGTTTTGAACATTCAGTGTGTTAGAAAAAAGAGATCAAGGATGCGCCATTCAATTTTTTCTAGATACCGAGATTCTCTATAGAAACATCCAAATTTGGCCAACCTGTACTGGCCAATCAATTTTCCTTAAAGAAGTACCCTAAGAATAAGCAACTCTCGAAACAATATATCTCGAATATATCGACAACAAATGACGGTAGCCGATTTTTGTCTTGACTATTCAGTTTGCTAGAAAAAATAGATCAAGGATGCGCCATTCATTTTTTTCTAGATACCGAGATTCTCTATAGAAACATCCAAATTTGGCCAACCTGTAGTGGCCAATCAATTTTCCTTAAAGAAGTACCCTAAGAATAAGCAACTCTCGAAACAATATATCTCGAATTTATCGAAAATAAATGACGATAGCCTATTTTTGTTTTGACCATTCTGTTTGTTAGAAAAAAGAGATCAAGGATGCGCCATTCAATTTTTTCTAGATACCGAGATTCTCTATAGAAACATCAAAATTTGGCCAACCTGTACTGGCCAATCAAATTTTTTTTTGGTATAAAATAGTATGTTTGTTTGTTTAGCTTTTGTACAAAACGCAGGCTAGCAGTAATTTCGAAATATGTAATCTTATAGTGACGCCCTTTAGTAGAATCAATCTGGGCAAAAACAGGTAATTTTTGATAAAAGCACCAAAACCTGGTGGAACTTGTTTGTTATAGCAAAAGTACGAAAACCCTGAGTATTTGAACTTAGAGAAATTTTAGCAAAATTTTAACTGAAGGTTCATTTAACATTGACACTATAAACATACCATTTTTATACCTTAACCACTAATTTAAGTGGCCGAAAAAAAAAACATAAAACCAAAATCAATTGCCAAACCGGGTCAATTTACCCCTTTTTGTCAAAATAAGAGGTTTCAGGGAAGATTTTTGTCCCAAAACTCAGGGTTTTCTTACTTTTATTATAACGAGCAAGTTCCACTGTATCTCGTTGCTTTTACAAAAATTTCCCAACCTAGCCTAAAATTTTACCAGATTGACTCATAATTATATATTATTAGTATACAGGGTGGGCCACGAATATCGGCCATTAAAAGTTTACGGGGTTCCTGATGGAGAAAAAATTTGAAAAAAAATCAGCATTGCATGGTTGAATGAAAAAAACATATAACCAAAACCAATTGCCAAAACAGATCCATTTACCCCTTTTTGACAAAGAAAGAGGTTTCAGGGAAGATTTTTGTCCCAGAATTCAGGGTTTTCTTACTTTTACTATAACGAGCAAGTTCCACTATATCTCGTTGCTTTTACCAAAATTTCCCAACCCAGCCTAAAATTTTCCCAGATTGACTCATAATTATATATTATTAGTATACAGGGTGGGCTACGAATATCGGCCATTAAAAGTTTACGTGGTTCCTGATATAGAAAAAAATTGAAAAAAATCAGCATAGCATGGTTGAATGAAAAAAACCTAAAACCAAAACCAATTGCCAAACCGGATCCATTTACTCCTTTTTGACAAAAAAAAAGTTTAAGGGAAGATTTTTGTCCCAAAACTCAGGGTTTTCTTACTTTTACTATAACGAGCAAGTTCCACTATATCTCGTTGCTTTTACCAAAATTTCCCAACCTAGCCTAAAAGTTTCCCGGATTAACTCATAATTATACATTATTAGTATACAGGGTGGGCCACGAATATCGGCCATTAAAAGTTTACGGGGTTCCTGATGGAGGAAAAGTTTGAAAAAAAATCTGCATTGCATAGTTGTATGCGATCTCCTCACGGAAAATATTTTCGACTTTCTATCACTTCCGGTTCTACCGGAAATGGCCACCAACTTTGTTATTTTAACAAAAAAATTACAAAATGTAAAAGATCCCTACACCATTCTGTGGTAAAAGGGAAATTATTATACAGGGTGATTCATTGGGAAATGCGCATACAGTAATGGTAGGTACGGCACACCAAGGTGATTCAAAATACTCTATATTTTATGGGTCTATCGTTCTTTATAACCAATGTACAGGGTGATTCATTAATATTGCCCATTTTTTCAATTAATCATAACTTACGATCCACCCTACAAATTTTTGTATGTATGTATGTAATGTATGTATGTATGTGAATTTGGTACGTGTGTTCTTTGTCCACTGTAGTATCGATTAACATAATAAATGAAAATCTTATTCTGGGTCCAGCCTTAAAAAAAATTAATAAGTAGGTTTCGACTCGAAACAACACCCTGTATGTCAATATTTTCAAATTTTGTTTGCATTTTTGGAAAAAGCAGAAAAAAATATGTAACACTGAATGTATTTGGTACTTCCGCATACAACTTCGTTACTTATTAACTTGAGTCAAACTAGATGATTCGATAATAAGATGGCACAAAATTAAAAATAAATAACTTTCCTTTCTTAAATGATCATTTTCCAGCTTTAATCAATAAAATCAACAACTATTTCACGTTTTCTTAATTTCTGAATCCTAACCTTAATGTAAAACGAGAAGTCGGGTCCCTATTTGGGACAAAATATTATTATCAATGACTAACTTTCAAACACCCTGTATGTGCAAAATAATTATAACATTTGTCCATTGCGCTACATTTAAAAAAAATACTGAAATGAAAAAAATGCCCATTCCGAGAAAAGCATCACTTTATTTTAAGTAACAATAACGTTGCAAAAAATCTACATTATATAGGTTGAACTTAGCAGAAATTAAAAACAATAATTTTGTTATACTATATATTATATAGTTTACTATATAATAAATTTAATAAAGTCAAAACTTTACAAGTCTTCTTCGTTATGAAGTATGTTCTCGAAGTTAAAATGCATGCTACGAATAAAAGACAACGTAATCTTTGACTGTGCCTATTTTGTTGTTATGGCTACTTTATGGCACACTTTACGGCACAATGCCATAAGGTAGGTGCTTATGCATGATTTTCTCTATAACGAATATAGCATTATGAAGCTAGTCGACTACAAAATTCTTTACGTATAGAATTTCTGAAATGATTACCATTAAATCTATTTTTTTCTGATTTTCAGATACGTGCCAAAGCAAGTGAAGCGAGGAAAAGATGGAAAATTCCGGGAAAAAATTGGATATGAAAATTGAACCGTCACGTTTTCCCGGAGCACTTGACCTGGTGATCCTGCGCCGAACCTACGCTCCTCGATTTTTGCATTAATTGGATCCCCCGACTTAATTTATTCCCTTTAATGGCCTAATTTTAATTAGAAGCGCCAGTAAAGGGGGATCGTTTATTCACCGGCACAAACTATATTAATTTCACTCGATCCCGATTTGCATTTTACGTGGAATTTAAAATCGAGTCGGGAAAAAGTCCGGACCTGTGCCCACACAAGATAGGATTCAATATTCCCGAATTAAGTTCTGGATTCTAATAGTTATTCATACAGCAAGGTACTAAAGTTTAATTTTGCGTTTTATATACTTGTGATACGAAGCATATAAACTGGTATATAATGCCCGCATCTTTAACAGAGGGCGATATAAGTTATAATGCCCTCCGTATCTCCCTAACGAAAATCAAATGAACACCTAAATATATTGATTTAGTTTCCTAATCTACAAACGGTATCTTCCAAATATAAATCAAAAGAACAAATAATAAAAAAAAACGAAGTTAAAGATATATGCTTAATTAAACGTCATATAAAACGATAAAATTCCGTTTTTCCAATTGGCATTATTAAAATGCTAATTGTGTATATTGAATCTCATCGTTAAAACTACACTTTAATCGAATGGATGAATAAAATATTTAGTGTTTACACTATCACTTCATTCACTATAACCATTGACAACGTGAATAAAGTAAAAAAATGGGTAAATTCGCACTATCCTTGAAATTTTCGTTGTCATATGACAATGTGACACTTCACGCAAATTCTTCAATTCTGATAACGAATTGGAAACAATCTTGTATGATACACGTGAATAAAGCAATTTTATTCACTTATACCATAAATAGCGATTCATCCATAGTTTTCTTTTAAAGACAACAACACAATCAACATCTTCATAACTCTCTTGGTGCATAAATAACAATTAAATATTAGCACGTGAATTAATTATCAACAACACACAGAAAATAATTATGTTGTACTCGACAAAATATTAATTCCATCGATTTCTGTTTTAATATTTAATTTTCAACATGTGCGCATGAATGTTAGCCATTCAACCAAAATTAAATTTGCTGGCGATTTTCCACAATTTGCGGCATCAATAATAGACTTGGTGAAAACCTTCAGCGCGAAAATTAAATTTGAAAGCGATTTTCCACTATTTTGCGATATCATTAGTTTACCTCTATAACAAAACTTTTAATCCAATTATTAATTACTGTCCGGAGCGAAGTGTCCACGGGAATTACAATCGATCCATAGTCGTATAACGAAGCTAATCCAGTGATTTGTAATTACCCACGTCACGTCAGTTTTGCAGCTTAAAGCTTCAAAAATCAATACGTTCGTTCCCCATGTGCAATCAGGAGATTCTGTTTACTTTTTTGTATATACAAGAAAACAATTTTCTCACACGCTTCGACACTTTTTTTTACTTCCATCATCGGAAAATATTAAATGGACGAGAAAACGATAAGCTGGGCATATTGAAAAGTGAATGAGTTATTGATCGACAGTTTCGACTATTAAAACGTATTATGGGCTTTAATATTGAAATTGTCTATTCCATGGAAATGGCCTATGCATATTTTGAACAGAACACAATTTATGATATGCTCAAAACATTAATATTCACGTTAGGTTTTGAAATTTTTACACCTAAACAATATACCATGACATTTTTTAATGTCATGAACATCCTAAACCTAAAATTAAGTGGGCAATATTGTGCAGTTTTATATGCTGGTTCAGATTATGACGAAAATTTTTCAAAAGTCGAAGCAGTTTAGAAGTTATTCTAAAGAAACTAAAATAGCAATTTTCTAAAAACTTATGTTCATAATTATTAAAGATGCGGAAAAAAGTTTAAAATGAAGGATACTTGGTTCGATCGCACAAACTTGAGAATCAAGGCCATTTAAGATAAGAAAGTTGCTATTTATATCTCGGAAACCGCCATCTTGACTTTTTTCGACTTGATTCTCAAGTTTGTGCGATCGAAGAAGTAAATTTTATTTTGAACTTATTTCCACATCTTTAATAATTATGGAAATATCGTAGTTTTTAGAAAATCGCAATTTTTAGTTTCTTTAGAATAACTTCTAAACTGCTTCGACTTTTGAAAATTTTTCATCATAATCTGAACCAGCATATAAAACTGCACAATATTGCCCATTTAACTATATCTCTAGCTTTAAGAATAAGAAAGATAGCCATAAAATCCCACTCTATTTAGGACACCCTGTATAATGCTTGAGTTTACAGGACTAGCACTTGAAGTTTAAAGTTTTTTTAGAATAATTTCTAAACTGCTCGGATGAAAGTTTTTCAACATATTCTGAACCAGTATACAAAACTGCATGACATTGCCCATTTAATCAGATCTCTAGCTTTCAAAATAACAAATATACTCATGCAATTCTACTTTATTTAGGACACCCTGTATAGTAGTAACAGAAATAGCCGTTATATTTTAAGTTTTTATTAATGGAATGTTTAATTGTTGTTTAATTTTATGTGATATGTGTATTCGTGTTTGCTCTAAAAAAGCTGGAAATTCCTTAAAAATTCTCAAACAAAAAAAAACATTTTTTAATAATATAAATGTAGGAGAAACACTGTTATGTCATGTTAAAATACATTAAAGATTGTATTCTAATGATATGTGTATATGTATCATATTTTTATAATCTCTTTAAATTTGATATTTCCTAGCAAATTTCTTAACAAAATTTTGAAAATACATGATTGTTGTACACTTATTTAAATTTTCGAAATTCTTTCAAATTCTTCATTCGATTTCGAATTCTTCACATTCCGTCATATTTTCGAAATATTTGAGAAATATATATTAATAAATATTTGAGAATCACTGTTATGTCATGTGAGAATACATTAAAGATTATATTCTAATGATATGTGTATATGTATCATATTTTATAATCTCTGTAAATTTTAAATTTCTTAGCAAATTACTTACCAAAATTTTGAAAACCATGAATATTATTTAAATTAATAAACTTATTTAAATTTTCGAAAAATTTTCTTCATATTCCGTCATATTTTCGAAATATTTTCGAAGTATAAATATTTGAGAAACACTTTTATGTCAACGGAAAATTTATCTCGAATTGTACCTTTAGTACAAATGAAAAATGGCTTCAATTTCTCTTACTAATGAGATATAAACTTAAAATTTATCTCGAATTGTACCTTTATTACAATTCTTTCTTTAATTTTCTACATATTTGCGAAATATTTGAGAATTTTTATGAAATATCCTATCAAACCTTCATACATGCGCTTCTTTCGCGCTTCGTTACTCAAAATATTGTAATTTACAAAAATCTAATCAAAATGATTAGAAGGTTCGCAAATGTTGTAGTAAATACATCAATGATTATAAAAATCTAGCCAATTTCTACACATGCAATGTTTTTTTGCGAAGTAGAGTTCAGTGGCATTAAGAAGAATCGGTAAACTGCAAGTAAAAAGGAATATTATTTAAATTAATAAACTTATTTAGATTTTCGAAAAATTTTCTTCATATTCCGTCATATTTTCGAAATATTTCAGAAATATATATTAATAAATATTTGAGAAACACTGTTATGTCATGTTAAAATACATTAAAGATTATATTCTAATGATATGTGTATATGTATCATATTTTTATAATCTCTTTAATTTTTTTTGGATTCCTAGCAAATTTCTTAGCCAAATTTTGAAAACAATGAATGTTGTACACTTATTTAAATTTTCGAGAAAATTTCTTCATATTCCGACATATTTTCGAAATATTTGAGGATTTTCATAAATCTTTCTATGACTTTTGTAGAATAGTTCCGGATATTTATGAAACTTTAAAAATCATAACAGAATGAAGATGAGTTTTTCAAAATTTTATTACAGAAATTCTGGTTCGGAACTGTCCGAAATATTTATGAAACTTTAAAAAAATCGTGACAGATGAAGATTAGTTTTTCAAAATTTTATTACAGAAATTCTGGTTTTTCATATGTTCTGGAATATGTACGGATTTTTTTTTAATACTATTGAACGAATATCCTGAAAATTTTACAGAGATTATAAAGAAGATAGAAATTTCCAAGAAGATTTTTTGATTTTTCAGAATATTTTCTTAATAGTTAGGTTTATATGTTCTTTTTTTCCATAAAATTTATAATAACTTGCTCATAATCTCTTTAAATTTTAAATTTTATAGCAGTTTTCTTAGCAAAATTTTGAAAACCATGAATGTTGTACACTTATTTAAATTTTCGAGAAATTTTCTTCATACTCCGAGATATTTTAGAAATATTTGAGAATTTTCATAAATCTTTCTATGACTTTTGCGGAACTGTCCCGGATATTTATGAAAATCATGACATAATGAAGATGAGTTTTTCAAAATTTTATTACAGAAATTCTGGTATTGTTTCCATATGTTCTGGAATATATACGAATTTTGTTAATACTATTGAACGAATTTCCCGAAAATTTTACAGAGGTTATAAACAAGATAGAAATTACTAAGAAGATTTCTTGATTTTTTGGAATATTTTCTTAATAGTTAGGCTTATATGTTCTTTTTTTCTATAAAATTTATAATAACTTTCTAATAATTTTGTTGTTTTTTCTACAATATTAAAGCATCTTAAAAGTCGGAAATTATGTTTAGGAATTTTCTGGAATATTTGTCGAATTTCCGAATATCTATGAAACTTTCAAAATCTATGAACATTTCCTCAATTCATTGTTTTCAGAATATTGTAGCACTTGTTTGGTATACAGGGTGTCCCACGCTTATGGACCATTAAAAGTTTATGGGGTTCCCGATAAGGTACAAATTTGAAAAAAATCATCCTAACATGGCTGTTTCTGTTCTCCGCAGGTGAACTACTTCCAACGTTCTATCACTTCCGGTTCTACCGGAAGTAGCCATCAACTTTTGTTTTTTAAATGGAATACCCTATACATTATTATGTTTTTTGGATTCCCCGTTGAATTTGAAATATCATTTGTAGAAATATGTGTATACATATCTTTTTTAACTTTCTGAGATAAAAATTCAAATCCAATCAAGATTTTGACTTCAAAAAGACGTTCTGAAAATGGCTTCAATTTCTCTTACAAATGAGATATAAACGGAAAATTTATCTCGAATTGTACCTTTATTACAAATGAAAAATGGCTTCAATTTCTCTTACTAATGAGATATAAACTTAAAATTTATCTCGAATTGTACCTTTATTACAATTCTTTCTTTAATTTTCTACATATTTGCGAAATATTTGAGAATTTTTATGAAATATCCTATCAAACCTTCATACATGCGCTTCTTTCGCGCTTCGTTACTCAAAATATTGTAATTTACAAAAATCTAATCAAAATGATTAGAAGCTTCGCAAATGTTGTAGTAAATACATCAATGATTATAAAAATCTAGCCAATTTCTACACATGCAATGTTTTTTTTTGCGAAGTAGAGTTCAGTGGCGTTAAGAAGAATCGGTAAACTGCAAGTAAGAAGGAATATTATTTAAATTAATAAACTTATTTAAATTTTCGAAAAATTTTCTTCATATTCCGTCATATTTTCGAAATATTTTCGAAATATATATTAATAAATATTTGAGATACACTGTTATGTCATGTTAAAATACATTAAAGATTATATTCTAATGATATGTGTATATGTATCATTTTTTATAATCTCTTTAAATTTTAAATTTCTTAGCAAATTTCTTAGCATAATTTTGAAAACCATGAATATTGTACACTTATTTAAATTTTCGAGAAATTTTCTTCATATTCCGACATATTTTCGGAGTATTTCAGAATTTTAATAAATATTTCTATGACTTTTGTGGAATAGTCCCGGATATTTATGAAACTTTAAAAATCATGATAGAATGAAGATGAGTTTTTCAAAAATTTATTACAGAAAACAGGTTTACCATATGTTCTGGAATATGTACGGATTTTTTTTAATACTATTGAACAAATTTCCTGAAATTTTACACAGATTATAAAGAAGATATAAATTACTAAGAAGATTTTTCAGAATATATTCTTAATAGTTAGGCTTATATGTTCTTTTTTTCTATAAAATTTATAATAACTTGCCTATAATTTTGTTTTATTTTCTACAATATTAAAGCATCTTAAAAGTCGGAAATTATGTTTATATTTTCTGACATATTTGTCGAATTTCCGAATATCTATGAAACTTTCAAAATCTATGAACATTTCCTCAATTCATTGTTTTCAGAATATTGTAGCACTTGTTTGGTATACAGGGTGTCCCACGCTTATGGACCATTAAAAGTTTATGGGGTTCCCGATAAGATACAAATTTGAAAAAAATCATCCTAATATGGCTGTTTCTGTTCTCCGCAGGTGAACTACTTCCAACGTTCTATCACTTCCGGTTCTACCGGAAGTAGCCATCAACTTTTGTTTTTTAAATGGAATACCCTATATATTATTATGTTTTTTGGATTCCCCGTTTAATTTGAAATATCATTTGTAGAAATATGTGTGTACATATCTTTTCTTACTTTCTAAGAGAAAAATTCAAATCTTATCAAGATTTTGACTTCAAAAAGACGTTATGAAAAATGGCTTAAATTTCTCTAACAAATGAGATATAAACGGAAGATTTATCTCGAGTTGTACCTTTTTAACAATTCTTTCTTTAATTTCCTACATATTTGCGAAATATTTGAGAATTTTTATGAAATATCCTATCAAACCTTCATACATGCGCTTCTCTCGCGCTTCGTTACTCAAAATATTGTAATTTACAAAAATCCAATCAAAATAATTAGCTAAGCTTCGAAAATTTGGTAAGTCCAATTTTTTTCTTCAACTTGTAATTGTTATTATTGTTATCGTCTAATTTTTATCAAATTGTTATTAACAGTATTATAAAAATATTCGAAATAACATCAAATTGGCATATATTTTGTTAAAGTAAATTTGAACTCAACATTTATAAACAAATTCAATTTTTGCAATTTTTGTTATACACAACTTGTTATTAAGAGTATTATAAAAATATTCTAAATGACATCAAATTTGCCTAAATTTGAGCTTAATATTTTATAAACAAATTGTAAGTCACGTTATATTCAAAGTTTTGCTGCAAGGGGCGGATTCTTAGTGTCGCCTTGAATTTCAGGACTTCGGCACATAAATGCTCCTGAAAGTGGACCTTTCAGGAGTTCCGGCTGACGATCATCCCCTGCGATGGGGCCCCGCTTACGTGCCCGCACCCCCTCCTGCGGGCGATCCTGCGAGGCGTCGCGGGCTTTTATTATTCCTGCCGGGTTCGCGAGCAACAGGTCCCCCTCACCCCCTCGCGCTCAACAAGTGCCGGAAGGATTATTGCACTGTGTAATCTAAATATGTCGAGGGCGCTCCCATTAACACAAAACCCCAATTTGTAGCGATGAACGGGAACAGATGGAACGCCGAATGGGAGGTTTCGAATTAATTTCATTCCGGCGATGAAATAGGGGCTCAACAGTTTATCAAAACGAAAGGATTTTCGTTGGATGCTTCTGATATTTGTAGATTTGATGCTTAGCAAACACTAAATAAATGAATTCGGGCAGATCAAAACTACAACTCCATTTTTATTTTTAACTAAGTTGGCACTGTTGGGGTGACTGTTGGACAAAGTAAAAAGTCACTAGACTTAAAAATATTGGTTATATTTAAAAAAAAAAGGTTATATTTTATGACAGTAGGCAATGTTGCCATCAAATCGAGTATCTATTGAGTACCGAATTTATTTGCTATTTTTATTTTACGAAAGCAAATCAGTCAAATTATAATATAAAATATAGTTGATGATTGGTTTACATTAAACTAGCACAATTGAACGATTGAAGCAATAATTTAATTATTTTAATATATGAATTAGGCAACGTTGTTAGAAATCTGACATTTAATAATTGTTTCACTGTCAGATCATTTTTGTTGGCATTCATGTGTAAAACTTTATAAATGAAACCACAGCCTCCTTTAAAATTAAAAATTGAACAACGTATATGTTGGTCATTTTTCGCTATGCAATATACAGTCATGCTCACATAAATCTAGTACAAGAAATTTGACATTGCTATATAAAATTGCTATTGTAACCTAATTTCTTGTACTAGATTTATGTGAGCATGAGTGTACCTTTCGAGTGATTTGCGTGGATTGATTTAAATGGCCCACCCTGTATATAACAAGGGACATGAGAATTCATGAAAATGTCATAAATTTGGTGAGAATTCACCTAATAATTGTAAATATTAAGTTTAAGGTTTCATCCATAAATTACCAGTTATGTATTTAAGGTATTATTATTGGATACTTACTGGTAGAATTATTTTTATTTTATTTTATTATTTATTTGTTTTGTTTTGTCTGACTAGTTTCAGTTTCTAAAAAACAAAATAAATAAATAATAAAATTTAAAAAAAAATTCTATAAGTACCCAATAATAATACCTTAAATTATAAATATGTATATAATTCATCAAAATATCACCAATGTGCAGATAATTCAACAAATCATCATAAATTTCATCCAGTTCATCGAATTCTTATAAATTTATGAAGAATTGATGAAATCATTACGAGTTTTTAAACACTTCATAAAATTAATTTGTGAAGGATTCATGAAATAACCATAATTTTTTTAAAACTTTGAGAAGATTTGCATCAAAACATCATTAATTTATAATCAATTAATTAACTCATGGATAATTCATAAAAATCCTATCAATTTATGGCAACTTCGTGGTTTGAATATCAGCTAAAATTTATAATGAATTCAGCAATATATAGGATGTTCGTAAAGTATGGAATAAATTCATTATTTGGGAAATTGAAAATACTCGTTTCAGTCAACTTGTTCAAATTTGCCCGATTCTATTTATTTCGGGCAAATACTCTATAGAAGTGAGTACAATACAGTGAGTAGAAAAACTACTCACTGTAGGTGAGTAGTTTTCCTCAAAACTACTCACCTACAGTTTATTTAACTATGTTAAATACATCATATTGTGGCTACTCAACTGTACCCGACTCTATGATAAAATTAATCTCTATAGCCTTTATACCTACATTTTTCTCAACACAATATTTGACTTGGCAAAGTTTCTGCAATGAATAAGTGAGAAAATCGAGGATATAACTTTCAGCATTTACATGTGAGGATTAGCTATTACTGAAATTTCTGAAAATTTCTAAATTGCATATTTGATATTAGATTTGTATTTAATACACCTAAAGACATTATTCCTGAACATTTGGTAAAGTTTCTGTCATGAATAAGTGAGAAAATCGAGGATATAACTTTCAGCATTTACATGTATGGGTTAGCTTTTACTGAAATTTCTGAAAATTTCTGAACTTTATATTTGATATTTGATTTGTATTTACTACAACTAAAGACATTATTGCTGAAAATTTGGCAAAGTTTCTGTAATGAATAAGTGAGAAAATTGAGGATATAACTTTCAGCATTTGCAGGTATGAGAAAGCTTTTACTGAAATTTCAGAAAATTTCTGAATTGCATATTTGATATTTGATTTGTATTTACTACACCTAAAGACATTATTGCTGAAAATTTGGCAAAGTTTCTGTAATGAATAAGTGAGAAAATCGAAGATATAACTTTCAGAGTTTGCAGGTATGGCTTAGCTTTTACTGAAATTTCTGAAAACTTATGAACTTCATATTTGATATTTGATTTGTATTTACTACACATAAAGACATTATTTCTAAAAATTTAGCAAAGTTTCTGTCATGAATAAGTGAGAAAATCGAGGATATAACTTTCAGCATTTACAGGTATGGGTTAGTTTTTACTGAAATTTCTGAAAATTTCTGAACTTCATATTTGATATTTGATTTGTATTTACTACACCTAAAGACATTATTGCTGAAAATTTGGCAAAGTTGCTGTAATAAATAAGTGAGAAAATTGAGGATATAACGTTCAGCATTTGCAGGTATGAGAAAGCTTTTACTGAAATTTCTGAAAATTTCTGAATTGCATATTTGATATTTGATTTGTATTTACTACACCTAAAGATGTTAAATTTGTATTCATGTTGATTAACTGCTCTCGATTTTATTGAAATCGATAAAACTAGTCACTAACTGCTTTCACACCTACATTTTTTGTAACTATAATCGACTATGTTATTGTATTTACTAAACTTTACTCAACTCTACGAGATCATTTATCTCTAACATTCTGTATACCTAGATTTTTCTCAACTTGATTCGCCTTTGTTAAAGTTGTCTTAACTTTGATTGACTTCTCCCAACTTTATTCAAATCGGAAAAACTAGTCACTAATAGTCTTCACACTTGCATATTTTGTAACTCTAATCCACTATAAATACACTTTATTTTTGATTGTCTGCACTTAACTTTACTTAACTCTACGAGAAAATTTATCTCGAACATTCTGTATACCTAGATTTTTCTCAACTCGATTCGCCTTTGTTAAAAGTTTTCTTAACTTTGATTGACTTCTCCCAACTTTATTCAAATCGACAAAACTAGTGAATAATAGTCTTCACACCTACATTTTTTGTAACTCTAATGGACTATAAATACACATTTTTTTTATTGTTTGCACTTCACTTTACTCAACTCTACGAGAAAATTTATCTCTAATATTCTATATACTTAAATTTTTCTCATCTCGATTCGCCTTTGTTAAAGTTGTCTTAACTTTGATTGACTTCTCCTAACTTTATTCAAATCGGCAAAACTAGTCACTAATAGTCTACACACATGATTTTTTTGTAACTCTAATCGACTATAAATGCGCCTTGTTTTTGATTGTCTGTACTCAACTTTACTCAACTCTACGAGAAAATTTATCTCTAACATTCTGTATACCTAGATTTTTCTCAACTTGATTCGCCTTTGTTAAAGTTTTCTTAACTTTGATTGACTTCTCCCAACTTTATTCAAATTGACAAAACTAATCTTTAATTGTCTACATACTTACATTTTTTGTAACTCTAATCGACTATAAATACACATTATTTTTTATTGTTTGGACTCAACTTTACTAAACTGTACGAGAAAATTTATCTCTAATATTCTGTATACTTAGATTTTTCTCATCTCGATTCGTCTTTGTTAAAGTTTTCTTAACTTTGCTTGACTTCTCCCAACTTTAATTAAATCAAGAAAACTAGTCGAATAGTCTTCAGACTTAAATTTTTTGTAACTCTAATCGACAAGAAATACACCGTATTTTTGATTGTCTGGACTCAACTTTACTCAACGCTACGAGAAAATTTATCTCTAACATTCTGTAGATCTAGATTTTTCTCAACTTGATTTACCTTGGTTCAAGTTATCTTAACTTTGATTGACTTCTCCCAACATTATTCAAATCGGCAAAACTAGTCACTAACAGTCTTCACACTTGCATTGTTTGTAACTCTAATCGACTATAAATACACATTATTTTTGATTGTCTGGACTCAACTTTACTCAAGTCTACGAGAAAATTTATCTCTAACATTCTGTATACCTTGATTTTTCACAACTCGAGTAGCCTTTGTTGACGTTGATTGACTTCTACCAACTTTATTCAAATCGACAAAACTAGTCACTAATAGTCTTCACACTTACATATTTTGTAACTCTAATCGACTATAAATACACTTTATTTTTGATTGTCTATACTCACCTTCACTCAACTCTATGAGAAAATTTAACTCTAACATTCTGTATACCTAGATTTTTCACAACTCGATTCATCTTGGTTGAAGTTTTTTTAACTTTGATTGACTTCACTTCTCCCAACTTAATTCAAATCGACAAAACTAATCTTTAATTGTCTTCATACTTACATTTTTTGTAACTGTAATCGACTATAAATGTACATTATTTTTGATTGTTTGGACTCAACTTTACTCAACTCTACGAGAAAATGTATCTCTAACAATCTGTATACCTAGATTTTTCACAACTCGATTAGCCTTTGTTAAAGTTTTCTTAACTTTGATCGAGTTCCCTTCTCCCAACTTTATTTAAATCGACAAAACTAGTCAAGAATAGTCTTCACACCTACATTTTTTGTAACTCTAATCGACAATAAATACACCTTGTTTTTGATTGTTTGGACTCAACTTTACTCAACTGTACGAGACAATGTATCTCTAATATTCTGTATACTTAGATTTTTCTCATCTCAATACGCCTTTGTAAAAGTTATCTTAACTTTTATTGACTTCTCCCAACTTTATTCAAATCGATTCTAAAAGAGTTAATTAACGAGGAAATTCATCTCTACCAATCTCTATAACTAATTTTTACTGAACTCGATTCAACTCTGTTAAAATCGTCTTAACTTTGATTTACTCTTCTCAGCATTACTAGCATCTTAATAATTCTAAGTGATTTTTGTACATAGCTCCATATGGTTCGGCTGATATTTGCTTATTCTGCTGTATTATACTTGTCTACTCTCTACAGTCATCAGCTAGTAAATATTTCAACTTTCTATTCGAGAATACCAATAATATCTAACTTTGGTAAGAAAATTTTATTACCAACTTTTTTAAGTTTTGTAGCCTTGATTAGTTTATTCATAATTATCTCTACTCTATTGTACTTGACTACTCTCTAACAGCCTATGCAGTTGATGTTGGTAGATATAAGGCAGAAATACCTGATGGTTTTGCAAGTGAACTAACTTTTTATTTAAAACAAAATTATATTGTTTATGTTTTTTCATTAGATTCATCAAATTTTGCTATTGCTATTGTAGGTATGGAAAATAATGTCTAGCAAATATCCTCCAATTTTATTCATAGATTGCTGTAGTCTTGCTCTGAAATTAGTCATCAGATGACATTCGATAGCAACCTTTAGTACTTCTAAAGTTCGTGGTTTATCAATGAAAATTTTTGACTCCTCTCAACTTTACTAGCGTCTACATGATTCTAAGACCCAGTTGTACGATTTTGTATTTTCTTTGATCGTTTTTCTAAGGATACCATAGTATTAATTATATCCTAGGTAAGTGAACCATGGCCAAGGATGATCCACGATCGTACAACTGCGCCTAAGGTCCAGTTGTACAATCGTGGATCATCCTTGACTATGATTCAGTTACCTAGGATACAATTGTTAATACAATGGTATCCTTGGAAACTGAACCTCGATCAAAGATAACCCACGATCGTACAACTGGGCCTAAGAGTTTTTTGTAACTACGTACATATGGTTCAGCTGATAATTGCTTGATCTGCTCTATAATACTTGTCTCCTTTGTACAGTCATCAACTAGTCAATATTTCAACTTTCTATTCGAGAATACCAATAATATCTAATTTTGGTAAGTAAATTTTATCACAAAATTTCTCAACTTTTCTTGCCTCGATTAATTACTTCGGCACGCAATCTTCTTGTTGCTTACCACAAACTCCATTCAACTGGCGAACAAAAAACGCCTCTCTTACGCGAAATGAATGTAATTCCCCTGTTCCCATTTAAATTCGTTTCCCTTAATGCTTCTCTTCCCGCTTTCAGTGTTTGATCTTTCATCCCGAGACTGTCATTTGTAAACGGCTGCACGAAAGTAAGAGACTAGTTAGGCCGAGAACAACGGCCTTTGACGTCTTGCCGAAGAACCGTGGGGTTCGTTTTAATAATTCAGGCGGCAATTTCAGCGCGTGAAACGACCGAAACACGAGACACGGAGTTAACTAACACAACATTAAAGATGCACGAGTCGTATCGCTCCATCATGAGAATGATTTTAAAACGTAAACGGCAATTTGCCGGCAGAGATTCTTACGGAAATATAAAAAGAAAAATAATAATAATAATCATAATAAAAACTGTAACAATAACAATAATAACGTTACTAATAAGTAATACTAGTAGTAGAAGTTATAACAGTAAAATGATTCCGTAAACTGTTAATTGTGAGTGCGAATTGCAGAAGCCGATATATAAATAAATAATAATAATAAAAATAATAATAAATCCAGATAGATAAACTGTAGACAACATCTGGATTCAACTATTTTGGATGATTGGAATAACTATTTTTAATATTGTTGGGTCACAAATAATAATAGCTTGAGATATTATGTTGTTCAAATACATTTACTTTTGAAATTTCATTTATTTTTGAATAAATTAACGATTTTTTATTAAAAACATACGAAAACAATGATATTTTATATCTCGCAAACCCTAGCTGATAAAAAAAAACAGTTACAGATTCGAATTCAGCGCACCAAATTACCTTTGAAACACTATTTGGTTGCTCTAGTCCAAAACCTTGTATACCAGTGTAATTATGATTATTATTACTTTAATAATAATTATTACTATTATTTTACTAATAAATACGATTATTATTTTTTATAATAATTATGACTATTATTACCAATATTATCATTATAACCAGCGCAGTTACATCTAGCAAATTTTCATTTAAGCCAAATTGAAAGCAGTGCAATTGTCCTTAATCCTCACATTCTCAATTCTCATCATTGGAGCTTTCGAACAGCAGAACTGCACTCGTGCAACTTCCTCAATTACCACTTACTTTTCATCAGGAGGAAATTTAATATACTTTGGGAATCACAACTGGGACTTCCTGGAAGTTAATTGTCCTACTTCGCGTGCACGGAAAAGTTACTGAATCGACGTCGCCTCCGGATAAACGGGGCCTGCTTCAGCTTCTGCTTGCCCGGCCACAAATACGGTCCAGCGGCAAGCAGCCAAGCATTGATTCGCAATCTCCTATGGACTCAGAAACGCGCATCCGACGATGCATAACAAGTAGGATTTGATATTCACCCTCGACAAGTTTGGAGCGCCAGTTTATATTGAAAATGGCACAGTTAAGGCCCATATTAATATTTGTACATATCGCTAATTACTGTATTAGTTTTTGGACTCCTACACCGACAAGTAAGTAATTTATGTACTTAATGAGTTACGTATGGCGAGCTTATTAGTACAAAGCAAATTTCAGGACTCAGGATAATTAAGTAATGCATTTATGCGAAACTAGTTTTTTAAAATCTGAAAATGGTGAGCTTGTCAGTATAAAGTAAATTTCAGGACTCAGGATAAGTAAGTAATGCATTTATGCGAAACTCCTCTTCTAAAATCCTAAAAATGGCGAGCTTGTTAGTATAAAGCAAATTTCAGGACTTTCAGGATAGGAATGCAATGCATTTATGTGAAAATCCTCCTCAAAAACCTACGATGAAAACTGTTATTTCAGAGTCTATTCTAAGAAAATCTGCGTCAAAAGTGAAAATGCTTCTTTACGAGACAAGAAAATCATCTTCTAAAACCTATAAAGACAACTGTTTCTTCGATTATATTATATCTTTGTTATTCAGAGTTAATTCTAAGAAAATCTGCGTCAAAAGTGAAAATACTTTTTTATGAGACATAAGAAAATCATCTTCTAAAACCTATAATGAAAACGGTTTCTTCGATTATGTTATTTTAGAATCAATCCAAGAAAATCTGCGTCAAAAGTGAAATGCTTGTTTACGAGACATAAGAAAATCATCTAAAACCTATAAGGACAACTGTTTCTTCGATTATGTTATATCTCCGTTATTTCAGAGTCTATTCTAAGAAAATCAGCGTCAAAAGTGAAAATGCTTCTTTACGAGACATAAGAAAATCACCTTCTAAAACCTATGAGGAAAACTGTTTCCTCGATTATGTTATTTCTCTGTTATTTCAGAGTCAATTCTAAGAAAATCTGCGTCAAAAGTCAAAATGCTTCTTTACGAGACATAAGAATCTACTAAAACCTATGAGCACAACTGTTTCTTCGATTATGTTATATATCTGTTATTTCAGAGTCTATTCTAAGAAAATCTGCGTCAAAAGTGTAAATGCTTCTTTACGAGACATAAGAAAATCAACCTCTAAAACCTATAATGAAAACTGTTTCTTCGATTATGATATTTTAGGGTCGATTCTAAGAAAATCTGCGTCAAAAGTGAAAATGCTTTTTTACGAGAGATAAGAAAATCATCTTCTAAAACCTATATGGACAACTGTTTCTTCGATTATGTTATATTTCTGTTATTTCAGTCTATTCTAAGAAAATCTGCGTCAAAAGTCAAAATGCTTCTTTACGAGACATAAGAATCTACTAAAACCTATGAGGACAACTGTTTCTTCGATTATGTTATATTTCTGTTATTTCAGTCTATTCTAAGAAAATCTGCGTCAAAAGTGAAACTACTTTTTTACGAGACATAAGAAAATCATCATCTAAAACCTATAAGGACAACTGTTTTTTAGATTATGTTATATCTCTGTTATTTTAGAGTCTATTATAAGAAAATCTGCATCAAAAGTGAAAATGCTTCTTTACGAGACATAAGAAAATCATCTTCTAAAACCTATGAGGACAACTGTTTCTTCGATTATGTTATATCTCTGTTATTTTAGAGTCAATTCTAAGAAAATCTGCGTCAAAAGTGAAAATGCTTCTTTAGGAGACATAAGAAAATCATATTCTAAAACCTATAAGAAAAACTGTTTCTTAGATTATGTTATATCTCTGTTATTTCAGAGTCTATTATAAGAAAATCTGCGTCAAAAGTGAAAATGCTTCTTTACGAGACATAAGAAAATCATCTTCTAAAACCTATGAGGACAACTGTTTCTTCGATTATGTTATATCTCTGCTATTTTAGAGTCAATTCTAAGATAATCTGCGTCAAAAGTGAAAATGCTTCTTTAGGAGACATAAGAAAATCATATTCTAAAACCTATAAGAAAAACTGTTTCTTAGATTATGTTATATCTCTGTTATTTCAGAGTCTATTGTAAGAAAATCTGCGTCAAAAGTGAAAATGCTTCTTTACGAGACATAAGAAAATCATCTTCTAAAACCTATGAGGACAACTGTTTCTTCGATTATGTTATATCTCTGCTATTTTAGAGTCAATTCTAAGAAAATCTGCGTCAAAAGTGAAAATGCTTCTTTAGGAGACATAAGAAAATCATCTTCTAAAACCTATAAGAAAAACTGTTTCTTCGATTATGTTATTTTAGAGTCTATTCTAAGAAAATCTGCATCAAAAATGAAAATGCTTTTTTACGAGACATAAGAAATCCATCTTCTAAAACCTATAAGGACAACTGTTTCTTCGATTATGTTATATCTTTGTTATTTCACTCTATTCTAAGAAAATCTGCGTCAAAAGTAAAAATGTTTCTTTACGAGACATAAGAAAATCTTCATCTAAAACCTCTAAGGACAACTGTTACTTCGATGATGTTATTTATCTGTTATTTTAGAGTCTATTCTCAGAAAATCTGCCTCAAAAGTGAAAATGCTTCTTTACGAGAAATAAGAAAATCATCTTCTAAAACCTATAAGGACAACTGTTTCTTCGATTATGTTCTTAGTTATTTCAGAGTCTATTCTAAGAAAATCTGCGTCAAAAGTGAAAATACTTCTTTAAGAGACATAAAAAAATCATCTTCTGAAACCTATAATGAAAACTGTTTCTTCGATTATGTTATTTTAGAGTCTATTCTAAGAAAATCTGCGTCAAAAGTGAAAATGTTTCTTTACGAGACATAAGAAAATCATCTTCTAAAACCTATAAGGACAACTGTTTCTTCCATTATGTTATATCTCTGTTATTTCACTCTATTCTAAGAAAATCTGCGTCAAAAGTAAAAATGTTTCTTTACGAGACATAAGAAAATCTTCATCTAAAAACTCTAAGGACAACTGTTACTTCGATGATGTTATTTATCTGTTATTTTAGAGTCTATTCTCAGAAAATCTGCCTGAAAAGTGAAAATGCTTCTTTACGAGAAATAAGAAAATTATCTTCTAAAACCTATAAGGACAACTGTTTCTTCGATTATGTTCTTAGTTATTTCAGAGTCTATTCTAAGAAAATCTGCGTCAAAAGTGAAAATACTTCTTTAAGAGACATAAAAAAATCATCTTCTAAAACCTATGAGGAAAACTGTTTCTTCGATAATGTTATTTCTCTGTAATTTCACAGTCTATTCTAAGAAAATCTGCGTCAAAAGTGAAAATGCTTCTTTACGAGAGATAAGAAAATCATCTTCTAAAACCTATAAAGAAACTGTTTCTTCGATAGTAGATTCTAAGAAAATCCGCGTGAAAAGGGAAATATGCGACTTTATGAGTTACATGAGTCATTTTCTTCATATATCTACGATAAAAAATATTCAAAAATTGACACTTATTTTGTTGTACATTTTTCTGAAAAAATATGAATTTTTTCGTCGTTAATTTCCATTACAAATTTATTTATTAAATGTAATAATAAAATATGAGGCAGAAATCATTAATAATAATATTCAAAATCCTGTAAGAAAAATTTAGTTTAGAAACATAAATCTCTTAACATAAGATAAATATTACTTGATTATATCTACAAATCCAAATAATATTCAAAATCATGTAAGAATAATTTTGTTTGGAAACATAAGTCTCTTATCATAAGATGAAATATTACTATTACTTATGTGAATATTAATGAATAGTGAATGAATAGTGAATTTGTGAATGGAGATGAATATTAAATTAATACAACAATTGAATTATTGCTTTTCTGAAAGAAATTTAACAATGTTATTCATAAAATTTTAGGCCGCGTTTTAACGGTGGTTTAATCTTAGTAACCTTGTTAACCGCTAAACCACCGCTAAAACGCGGTTTCAATTTTTATAAATAATACTGGAAATGTTCTTATCATTAATTTCGCCAAATGACGCCAAATTTAGTAATTTAATTAACTATCAAATTTAAAGTCGCAATTAACAAAAAAAAAACAAGATTCCCTTAAAAGAATCCGAAAGAAAATTTAGTACAGAAATCAATACTGAAAGGTATTGATTATTATTAAATTATTATTACAAGTAATGAATATGTAATAACTACATAATTAATTTATATTGATATATAACAAGTAATATTAAATTCGTAAGATATATATATATTACTTGATTCTACACATCTAAACAAAATAGTTGTCAGAGGAGAGCCGAGAAATCAAACAGATAGGCTTATTATTTATTATAAGGTGGAATTTTTTGCAGTCTCAGGTAAACTAAATAAATAATTTAAGGTTGTTTTAATAAGTACTTACTGGTATTTGTTTATTTATTTTAATATTTATTTTTATTGCCTGATTAGTTTAGGTTATAAAAAACCATCTTCAAAACGTAACAAACTTTACTCTAATTTTATATTTAACCTAATTTATTGTATTCTTCGTAGATATAAGATGTTTTTTTTATAACCGAAACTAGTCAGGCGATAAAAATGAATAATTAAATAAATAATCAAATACCAGTAAGTATTTACTATAACAACATTAAATTTATATATTTTTTATATATATATATATATATATATATATATATATATATATATATATATATATATATATATATATATATCTGATAATTATGGATAAAACCTTAAACCTAAATAAATAATCTTTAGAAGATTTTAGTTATTACATGGAGACATGTCCGTTTATTGTTAGCCATCTTCAGCCAGTACCATATCTATTTACTAGAAGATAATTGCGTGAATACACTTATTAATAGCTGAAGATGGCTAACAAGCCGAAACATGTTCCCATGTAACAACTAAAATCTTCTAAAGATTATTTTTTTACCAGAGAGTGCAAAAAATCCCATTTTATAAAAATCATTACTCAGAAATGGATTTCC
This sequence comes from Othius punctulatus, assembly GCA_951805005.1. Lineage (NCBI taxonomy): Eukaryota > Metazoa > Arthropoda > Insecta > Coleoptera > Staphylinidae > Othius > Othius punctulatus. The sequence continues at coordinate 13,404,370 of OX638145.1, forward strand.
ACACCTTCCAAGCCAATTGTATTTTTGTCTTTGATTCCACATTTTGTTTTTACAATTTGCTTCTAAAGAAACATTCAACATCCAAGATTTTACTTACATATATATTTCTGTTCGTCGCTGATTTCAGAAGGATTTTTTATCATTCATTTCTGTAATAAAAAAAATATTGTAGCTTTCGGAAGAAAATATTCTTGTGGTTGGCTGTAGTTGTGAAGAATATTTATCAACACCAAATTTGATTTTAGATCATGCCTGCGCCAAATTTTCTCTATCGACGGTAATATATATATTTCTGTTCGTCGCTGATTTCAGAAAATTTTTATATCATTCATTTCTGTAATAAAAAATATTGCAGCTTTCGGAAGAAAATATTCCTGTGGTTGGCTGTAGTTGTGAAGAACATTTATCAACACCAAATTAGGTTTTAGATCATGTCTGTGCCAAATTTTCTCTATCGATGATAATAAAGCTAATATTTGATTATATCATTACGTATTTGCAGAATAGTGATATTCAGGTGTATTGCGTATCAAAAAATGTTAGCAGAAACATGTACGTTACCTATCAGCATCACATTCGAATGTCAGATGCATCTATGTCATAAATGCATCTGACATTCGAATGTGATGCTGTTAGGTAACGTACACATTACTATGAACATTTTGTGTTACGTAATACACCTGATTATTTCATTAGGTAATTATTTATTTACGTTTATCTATGATAAGAAAACTAATATTTGATTATTTCGTTACATATTTTCAGAATAATGACATTATATAATCTTTCGATTAGGTAATTATTGATTTACGTTTATTAATCGTTTCAGAATGGCAACTGTAGTAGCCTTGCAAGTTTCAACACATATGTATATATGTATATATGAGCATTTCCATTACTTTTCGACAACTTTATTTGGGTAAAAAATTTCCCAAGCATGAAAATTTCAGGCTTTTTAGAGCGAATTAAATGCAGACCTTTACCGCCTTCAAAAAAAAAAATTCTTATACTAGGGTGGAAAAATTGTTTATTCAGATTTAAATTGACTTTAACTTCTGAGGAAACATTTTTAGGATGGTTTTAGATTATTTCTGTACTAAATTTGCGCTATCGATGATAAGAAGACACTATTAGATAATTTTATAATATATTTGCAGAATTATAATATTATTTGATTAGGTAATTATTTATTTCCGTTTATCGATGATAAGAAAACTAATATTTGATTATTTTGTTACATATTTTTAGAATAATAATATTATTTAATCATTCGATTAGGCAAATATTAATTTATGTTTATTAGTCGTTTCAGAATGGCAACTGAAGTAGCTTAGAAAGTTTCAACACATATATGTTAATATGATTATATGATATGACTATAAATATTTTAGTGTCTCGTTAACACTAAAATTTGCTTCATTGTAAACATATAGACAAAGAATCTAGCGTTTGTAGAAGAATTTTAATATACTAGGGTTGAAAAAACATTTATTCAGAATTTTTATTGACTTTAACTTCTGAGGAAACATTTTTAGGGTGGTTTTAGATCATTTCTGTAATACATTTTTTATATCGATGAAAGAAGATACTATTTGATTATTTCATTACATATTTGCAGAATTATGATATTATTTGATTAGGTGATTATTTATTTCCGTTAATCGATGATAAGAATTATCAATTACATAATCAATTACACAATTATTTATTACATATTTTTTGGAATAATTATTTAATCATTCTATTAGGTAATTATTAATTTATGTTTATTAAACGTTTCTGGGTTTCAGAATTTCAACTGTAGTAGTCTTGAAAGTTTCAACACATATTAATATTTTAGTTTATCATTACATTTCTTCATTGTACATATATAGACAACAAAAAAACTATCGTTTATAGAAGAATTTTCTTATAATAGGTAGGAAAAATCGTTAATTTAGATTTCAATTAACTTTAACATCCGAGGAAACGCTTTTAAGATGGTTTTAGGTCATTTCTGTACTAAATTTTCTCTATCAATGATAAGGAAGATACTATTTGATTGTTTCATTGCGTATTTTCAGACTAATGATATTATTTGATTAGGTAATTATTTGGTTATGTTTATTGGTCGTTTCAGAATGTAAACTAGTTTTGTTGATGACTGATTGAAAGAACCCTGAAGCTCTCATCAAGTTCTCATAGTTCATGTTAGATTTTATTACTTATCTTTAACTTTGGCAGATTGTCTTACTTATCTTTAACTATGGCTTCTAAAGAAACATTTTTAAGCAAAAATTTCGGCATTTAATACCAACAGTTATGCAAATGCACAATCAAATACTATTTTTCTTATCACCAACAAGTCAATTTTGTTTAGAAATTAAGTAATACCGTTATTCTTCACGAACAAAACAAAAATAAGCACTTCTCTTCCGAAAACTAGGATTTTTGTTTAAATTCAGAAATATAGTATGTTGAAACTCTTAGCTTTTGCAAGTACAAAGAATGTTCTTGTACTTGCACAAGCTAAGAGTTTCAATATACTACATTTTGAATTAACTATTTGATTGTTTCATTACGTATTTTTAGAATAATGATATTATTTGATTAGGTAATTATTTGGTTATGTTCATTGATCATTTCAGAATGGAAACTGGTTTTGTTGATAACTGATTGAAAGAACGCTGAAGCTCTTATCAAGTTCTCATCGTTTATTTCAGATTTTCTTACTTATTTTAAAATTTGGCTTCTAAAGAAACATTTTTAAGCAAAAATTTCGGCATTTAATACCAACAGTTATGGAAATGCACAATCAAATATTATTTTTCTTATCACCGATAAGAAAATTTTGTGTAGAAATTAAGTAATACCGAATTTCTTCACGAACAAAACAAAAATAAGCACTTCTCTTCCGAAAGATAGGATTTTTGTTTATTTGGATTTTTCAGAGATGTAGTATGTTGAAACTCTTAGCTTTTGCAAGTACAGAGAATGTTTTTATACTTGCACAAGCTAAGAGTTTCAATAAACTACATTTATGAATTAACTATTTGTTTTTTTCATTACGTATTTTCAGAATAATGATATTATTTGATTAGGTAATTATTTGGTTAAGTTTATTGGTCGTTTCAGAATGGAAACTAGTTTTCTTGATAACTGATTGAAAAAACGCTGAAGCTCTTATCAAGTTCTCATCGTTCATTTCAGATTTTCTTATTTATCTCTAACTTTGGCTTCTGAAGAAACATTTTTAGGCAAAAATTTCGACATTTAATACCAACAGTTATGCAAAAGCACAATCAAATACTATTTTTCTTATCACCTACAAGAAAATTTTGTTTAGAAATTAAGTAATACCGAATTTCTTCACGAACAAAGCGAAATCAAGCAATTTTCTTCCGAAAGCTAGGATTTTTGTTTAAATTCATAAATGTAGTATGTTGAAACTCTTAGCGTTTGCAAGTACAAGAACATTATTTAGAAATTATTTCGAATTTCTTCACGAACAAAGCGAAAACAAGCAATTTTCTTCCGAAAGTTAGGATTTTTGTTTAAGTACATAAATGTAGTATATTTAAACTCTTAGTTTTTGCAAGTACAAATGTTCTTGTACTTGCACAAGCTAAGTCAACTCTTAGCTTGTGCAAGTACAAGAACATTTGTTTCAACATACTACATTTCTGAATTTAAACAGAAATCCTATTTTTCGGAAGAGAAGTGCTTGTTTTTGTTTTGTTCGTGAAGAAATTCGGCATTACTTAATTTCTAAATAATGTTATTGTACTTACAAAAGCTAAGAGTTTCAATATACTAAAATTATGAATTTAAACAAAAATCCTAGCTTTCGGAAGAGAATTGCTTCTTTTCGCTTTGTTCGTGAAGAAATTCTGTATTACTTACTTTCGAAATAGTGTTCTTGCACTTGCAAAATCTAAGAGTTTCAACATACTACATTTCAGAATTTGAATAAAAATCCTAGCTTTCGTAAGAGAATTGCTTGTTGTCGCTTTGTTCGTGAAGAAATTCGGTATTACTTAATATTTGAAAAAAACATTTTCGTCGGTGATTAGAAAAATAATATTTGATTGTGCATTTGCGTAACTATTGGCATTAAATAGCTAAGAGTTTCTGCAGGCATGTTAAATTTATGTTACCACCAACCGCCAAGTGCTCTTGTACGTTTTCCACGGCGAATTTTCTTGCACTCCCGGAAAATTCTCGAAAATAGCAAAAAAACGCGCAATCACAGTCGTGTAGTGTGGGACAAGACCGGATTAAATTAAAATTCACGTCTTAGAGCAGTCCCGTGGCGACGCCCTGCCTCTAATTAGATTTGAATATTAAGCGGCATTTGTATTGATTCGCTGATTGCGTTAGTGTCCCCACGCCTTTGATTAGTCTTCAATCTGGATCGGTTAGTCAGTGGGGAAATTGCGGTATGAATTGGAAGCGAGCATATGTAATCGCATTTGCAGTTCCGCTGATACGAGGTAATATGTATATATTATCGAATAATTACAAAGTTATTGCAAGAAATTTTATGTGGGTCCGAAAATGCGTATGATGGAAACAACGGTTCGAATGGAGCCCCATTTAGTAGTTGTAATTGGAAAGCTTTAATGGAATTAATTCCTGAACACTCCAATAACTTTGGGCGCACGTTTCCTGTTATATAGTTAAACCGAATGCTGTTGCAAAGAATATGAATGTTGAATATATTTCGCTGAAATTTTTCAGGATGTCTTATGAATTTAACTCAAGTCGCTTGTTATGCAGACGCAAATAATACAAGAACCATTTTTATTAAAGTTTTGCAGCAGTCTTGAATGCAGTTCTAGTGGCTTATTAAAAAGCAAATAATGGATTACGTAGCACGAATAACTATATTAATTTCGTCGAGTATAATACCATTATTATAGTCTCGTTTGCAATCCTTAAAACGAGACCGAATTCTCGAGAGCAGCCACAGATGAAAGGGGCATAGGATAAATGCATACGGCGGAATTAAATTTGCCATCGAAAAATACTCATGTTTTCCTTCCACCCATCCACCAGCGTTCCGTTTGATAATTTGGTAAATCGATACTCTCCTCTTCCGCGATCCCCACAAAGAGCCCCTTTACGATACGCAAGTTTGCTCCCAACTCATTAACCGAGCACCGCAAATAAAAACCGCGTTATTTTTCGTGCCGCCCCCGCACTTGTCAGATTTTAATTATGCCGCAGATTGAATCGAAAAGCTTCTCAGTTTACTCAAGAATCCGTTCAGAGTTTTGGTTTGACACCCCGAAGGGGTGTCATTAAATGTGTGCGGTCTATGAATGGATTAAAAATCTATTTCAATATTACACTAAATCTGAGATTTTAATGTTGAAAGAAGGAGAAAAATTAATAGATATATCAACGGTTCAATTTTAAAATCGGCCGGGAATATCACTTCCTGTTTCAACTACACAATATACTATTAATGACATTTTTGTAATACCTCTGTGTTATTGACATTTATCAGTACTGTCTGCTTGATCGATATGACAGGCGTAAAGGCCTTGGCCGTTATAATAACGGCCGTGGACGTTATTTAAATGACAACGCAAATTTATGAGCAAAAAAGTCTTCATATTCTTTCTCATACCTGCTGCTGCTTTTTTGGGGAAGTAAATCGATTGTGGCAGCATTTGCTTCATTTAGTACATCTTCGGGGATACCACAAAACGAAGAACTTTGCACATCTGACATTATTTTTCTAATTTCACTTTGATTTGTTTGTTTGTATTTGAACCGTTGATGTTGCTATGGTATCAAATTGCACCTGGATAACTAGTTTATTAATTTTGAAATTTAAAATGGATAAATTGACCAGTTTTTGTAATTTAGGTATTACAAAAAGTATCGAACAACATACGGCCGATATGCAAATAACGGGCTTGGTTGAATATAAACCTCGGCTGCGCTCCGCTTCGCCTCGGTTTACAAACTTCACCCGCGCCTGTTATTTGCTACATATCGGCCTAATGGCGTTATATACTATTATATTTGATTGTAATATTAGGCTTGCTTTATTGGCTTGGAATCTGGACGAATACAATTTTAAAAACCGATGGCATCCTGTAATCCACAGATTTAAGGCAAATTCTGGATCTACCACCTCATTTTTCTCAATCATCCCTCCCGGCCGTGCGGAATTAATTTTCCGGTGCACTCAGCGTTCCTGCACGCCTTGCTTGTACCCCGCGGCGAGGCAATAAAACCACCCCCGATCGATCGGCTCGGAGGCGGCAGAAGTAATTCCGCGTATTCCACCCCCTGGAGGTGGGACAGGGAGGATGCCAGGAGAAGAATCAAACGCTCTCGGGATACACGGGATAACGCATCGCTCAGGCTGCATGAAATTTATATAGACAGCACACAATGCGCCGAGGAAATATTAATTCCAGCCTGTATAACCGGATCCAGGTAGATACCGGGCTTATCCACATTAGGGATGAAAACGTGAACTGCTCCCTGAATACGTACGGGATGACTGGAGAACCAGGAAGATAAAACAAACCCATGAGGCAACATTAAAAATGATGAAAAACAATCATTACCACGACAAAAACTAAAGAAAACGATAAAAATAGAGAAAAATTATATTTGAAATAATAATTATCCATTAATTAGACTAATTAGAAAAAATATCCAAATGGAGAAATGACACTTCTTTTGTAAAAAAGAATGACAAAGAGAATGAGAAATGTATATGTACATTTCAGGTACAATTCGAGATAAATTTTCCGTTTCTATCTAATTTGTATGAGAAGTTGATGCCATTTTTCATAACGCCTTTTTGAGGTAAATATCTTGGAATATAATATTTATCTCAGAAAGTAAAAAAGATAGAAAAAACAGAGAAACTTAAGACAGAAAGCTTACTATGTTTTTACCACAAAATGTTTATTAATATATTGACATTGAGTGCAATCATGTTTCCGTAGAAACAATAGGTATAAGGTGATCTGATTCTGGTGAAGGTGAAAACATTAAAATCTGAACATTGGATTAAAAATTGTTTTTTTTTTCAATTTATAGCCGTGTTGAAATGACATGGAAAATTTTAAACCCCCAATTGGTAGATTAATAAAGTGTCTAATTTATTAATTTAATCACAACCGTAAATAAGTTTAATTTGCTTGGGCAGTGAACATGAATCACTCGGTATTAACTGTCCTAGTTTTTTGAGTCGCGCATAGCTTATAAATTTTCTAATAATTAAACTATACAAATATAAACACTGTATACTGGTAGCCGTTACTTTGTGGAACATGGTAAATGAATGAAATAAAACAATTTTACTTTGTTGCTTCCACTAACACTACTTTTTGTAAAATAAATGTGTTAGTGGAAGCAACAAAGTAAAATTGTTTTATTTCATACTATACAAATATCTATAGCTAAACTATCTATACTACAGGAATATTGTGAATGACCAGATCTATTTTGAAAATTATCCGATGTTCAATGGAATTTTTGAGAGCACCTCATTTCGCAAATCTAGGATACGTTAATGGGATAATAATGTTAGACTAGTATTTAGATTATATATAGCGCCTTTCATAAATTTGTATTCAGTCTAATTTGTCTCTTGATAATGGTTATGAGACCTAAACAATTGTATAGTTTAGTATTAAAAATTTGTGAAAATTTATGAAGTGCTTTATCATAATTTATACTAATCTATCGCATATTAATGCTAATCATCATCGTCAATGAAATTATAATTATATTATTGCATTATATATTTCTTCGTCTGTGCTCATCGAGCACTTAAATTTAAATTCGTTTGTTTTAAAACAGAAACTGCAAGAAAAAAACTTTTATTTTGATAAATACTTTTGCACTCGCAAGATTCCTATCCGGCCTCTCTAACTCCGCTAATATTTCATATTCTCTCGCTATACAAAAACGATTCCGCCCATTTATTCTTGAAGCACCCAACAAACGGCCGTACTTCAACAACTCAACTTCAGTCCCTGTGTTTACAGGTGCTGAAGCTCGCTGAAAACTTCGGGCGATGAGTCCTTCGCCTGGAACGCAATTTGCCGCGTTAAATTGCACTTCCGGTCGGATTAATCCGGGCTATTAATCATCGCGAATGGCCACAGTAAAAGTGTGCAATAAGTCTCCAATAAAGATTCGCCGACGAGGTCGTAAATAATCCGCGTTCGATCTGCGGACGCAATCAGATTGAGTGTGGCTAATTGCTTTTACTGTTGTACGATTTCTGATGAAATTGCATTTTGCGGATACTTTGGGAGTGAAGGTAAGGTACTAATGCACTGAATGCATTGCGGAAAATGTAGATAGTGCAAGTCAGTAATTTCTGAAGGTCATGAAAATATAAGGCACTGTCTCTGAAATTTAACTTCTGAAAATGCAATTCACAAATGCTGCTTGCAATGAAATTGCAAGTTATAATTTTTCGTATACTCCACTCACATATCCTTACATTACAATCCATACATCCTTACATATCCTCACAATCTTCAATCAGATTTTTTTAATAGTTATTTTATGAATGCTCCCTTTTGGTTTCTTGTGCTTATACCTACATCTCATTCCCTTATAATTACTATTTGAAATATTTGAGTCGTTAATTTTGAAAGTAGTGCAAGTCATTTAAAAAAAAAAATCGAGATAATTCATGAACGTTTTACGTGCAAACATGTTTTTACATCTTACGATAAAATAATCATCGTGGTCAAAAAAAAATCATTAGCAACGTTGGAGTTGGAATTTCTCTAGTTACGTGAACAAGCAAATATTTATTTGTCCATTTTTACTTTCTCCATATATTATATGAGACAGTATTGTGTCCATTAAGCCCACTTTTGAAAATAATTTGTCCTGTGTGTGGATACGTGAGTGGATGTGATAACTTGTTTGTAGACACGATAACTCAAAAACTGTTCAAGATCATTGGATAACATTTGAAAGTTAGGATTTTTGAAATAAAATCTAGATTTGAAAAGGATTTGGAAAACATTCGACAACCGGAAGTGGATGGTTACTTTAATCGTATTTTTTTATGTCAATAATTTCAAAACTATTACAAATATATGAAAAATATTTTAATTAAAGTAAAGGGCAACCATAAAATCCACATATTTTGTAAGAAAAATTATTACTAAATTTCATAGCAATCTTGCTTTGCGGGAATAATTACTTTAAAATTTAATTTTTATCGTGAAATTTGTGAAAAGTTCCAAAAACGGATTTTCAGGTTTTTTGGGGGTATCATTAAGGGGGTGGAACTTTCACACCAGATTTTATAATTTACGAGTAGATGGAAGCTTTAGATAAATTATATAAAGCAATATATATACAGGGTGTACAGCCAAATGGAATAAATTCAATAATAAATAAATGGAGGCGTGTTCGAAAAAACGCTCGTTGTTTAAAAACGATTTAAAAACGCAAAAATGTTAATTTTTGCAATAAATCTGAAAACACTTAATATTTCCGAAACAGTTGAAGATAGGTATAGGACATTGTACATAAAATATGTCTAGAATTTTCTGAAGAATCCAAAAATTGAATAATATACCAGGTGTTGCATTTAAAATAAAAAAGTTGGTATTGGCCACGGTCACATGACACACCCTGTATAAAAAGTTTTTATTGAAAAAAATGCGCAACTAAAAATAACAATCGACGTGTCCGAGCGTTTTTTCGAACACGCCCCCATTTATTTATTATTGAATTTATACTGATACACAGCTGATACACAGTGTATATATATATAAGAATCTAGTTGCGGTTGCTATTCTAATTATAATAAATATGTAATTAATTTTTATACCAATATCTATAAAAAATAATTATTAATCGTATTATCCCATACCCCCCTAATTTTAATATAACTCCTACAGTTTTGTTCTATTTGTATAACCTCAAATTGTAATTGTTATTACAGCTTCTGCTATTTTGATAATAATATGTGATTTTATAATAATAGTATTATACGCATACATGGGTGACAATAACAACATATCGGAAAACGAAGCTGGTAAGTTATATAATTATTTTGTTGGATTATAGAATATCGAAGTTTGATATTTTTATAGAAATACGGCCAGTAAGTCTCATGAAAAATGAAAGAATTGTGGACTCAGATGAAAGAAACTCCGAAATCTCCGTTTTTAAACTCCGAAATCTCCGAAAGAAACTCGGTTTTGACTTTGATCGTGGGGTACTAGAAGACGACGAATAGTTTTAATTTAGTAATTTCGTCAAGCTCTGAATCTAATGACGATAGTGTAGTGGAAAATCAAAAAGTAAGAAACCAAAATTGGAAAGATTATTCCACCAAGAGAGTATGAGAATAGCGACTGTAAGTGTTCAAAACATTGCATTCTAAGCAATTAAAAATTATTAAAATTTAACAATTAATTTTGATAGTGGTATAAGTCCACTTACGTTCACAAAGTACCCACTTTTCTTCAAGCAATTCTGATATACTTATCTTATACAGTTCAATAGTTAAACTGTTTGACACCACAAGAAACATAATGCGAGACCTCTAGTGATCATCAATACTTTTGAGTCGATTAAAACGTGAACCCTTATCTAACTACATTTCCAAGAAAATGGATATCAAAATAAGCTGCTTATTTATGTATTGGTAGTCGATTTATTGAAAATAGATCGAGCTCGGCCTGTTTGTAAACATGCAGAGTTTCCTTGTGCAAAATTGTTCCCGAGAAATTCATTGAAAATCAATCAATTGTGGCCGTTTCATGTTCGAAGCTTATCAAGTGCCCGGGTGTCACAAAGGGTTCGTGCAGTGAAATATTTATAAAGTTCGCCGCACCGGAGGGCAAAACACGGCCACAAATCAACACGACAAACGCCCCCGGGGAGCAAAAAACACATTGCCGTGTTTACAAGCCGTGGAGTGATTAAATTTCGGCAATTTCCCCGTTTTGTTTCCATCATATGCCTGTATATCTGGGCAGATTGCGATTTATTTAAGTTTTGCGGCGTAATCCGTGAGAGGATTATGCGAACTCAATTAAGATTAGCGGTGATTGCATGTTATCCCGCAAAGCTTCCGTCTCGTGTTAACCATTCTTGGGGCGGTTTTAATTAAACTTATAATATCACGGTGCTTCACTTACACAAACATATAACTTTCAATTATTCTGGGCAGCATTAATTTTTTAATGCGTTTCAGTAATCATATTTTAATAACGAAACGACTCAGACACCTTCGTCGACGTCGACGTCTTCTAAATATAATTCGCAATTTCAGTGTGCAGTGTAACATTAATTATTCTGTATATCATACTGATTAATTCGCAATTTGTCATTGTTTCTGTCATTTAAATGAGATAACCGCAGACGCAATCGCTGAATTAACTCCGCGTCCGCGGATCCTGCTCGCTCATCTGCAGCAAACGTAATTAACTACAATTTCACGGTTGATGCAGACACGCTGTAATTGAATAAACACGTTGCAGGTATTGTACGTGTTCGTTAATACACTCGGCAGGCGTTATTGACAAAACGCGTTTGTAACTGACGCCCCAGCTAGCGCCAGCGGCGCATTATTTACGCCTATGAAAACACCGGCGAATGCACGCTGATGTGACAATGATGGAAAAATCAAATCAATACCGGAAATAGATGCGTTATCAATTCACACGTTGGGCACCGCTGTGAGGCCCGATTTTGTAATATAGATGCGAAATATTTCAGTAAAAAAATCATTTTGGATGGATATAGATGGATAGAGTTCAGTTTAGTCCCTAAAAATACATGGTGCATATATCCTGCACCAAGATTTTCCGGGAAAAAATAACTGCAAAAACAGCGCCCAGTTTGCAAAACCATCAGCACCATTCGAATAGTGAGATTCTAAAGAGGTAGTAGTGCTCTTGAGCACCGGAAATCACGTGTGTTTAGTTACCTAACATATTTCAATTTAGGTGTTGCAAGAAGAATATGAAATAAGAGAGTATTGGTAGAGGGACATTTTGACGAAGAATATATATATATATATAATTACTATAGAGTAACGAGAAGGAGGATAAGGATTAGACTCTATTTTTGTTCTTAAGAAGAAGGATAGTCTTCGGAAGGCTGGCAGCTAAAAGTTGAAAAATTGTAATCCCAAGACCGACATTTCCAAGAAGAATGGTCTTCGAAAGACGAATATTTAGCTTTTCGGAGAGGACCTCTTCTAAAAATTTATCTAACAAACTAACTTTATCTCAGATTTGCATACAGTATGCCTGAAGATACTCCCTCTGAAAATTTGACAAAGAGGGTGTCCTAAATTAGTGAGAAAATCGAGTAATTAACTTTTCGAATTGCCAAGTTCCGGTTCTCTGTCACTAAAATTCCTGAAAATTTATCGAAGGGATATTTTGAAAATATTATGCCAGATTTGCATACAGTATGCCTGAAGGTACTTCCTTTGAAAATTGTACAAAGAGCATGCCATAAATAAGTAAGAAAATCGAGTTATTAACTTTCCAAATTGGCAAGTTTCGATTATCTGTCACTGAAATTCCTGAAAATTGATCTAGCGGATATTTTAAAAAAATTATGGCAGATTTGTATACAGCATGCCTGAATATAATTCCTATAAAAATTTGCCGATAAGCATGTCTTAAATAAGTGAGAAAATCGAATGTTTAACTTTCCGAGTTGATCGGATTTTTATAAATATTCAGGGTTGATTTACTACCCTCAGACAACCAGTTGGAAAGTGTCACTTCTAGGGTATATTTGCCGACCTTTCAGGATTTTGATACATAAGTTTCATTAACCGACAGTTTGATGCAAACTTTTCTTGACTTTTTTCATAATCCTGAATGTTTAAGTTTCTGAATTGACCTGTATCTGTCACTGAAATTCCTTAAAATTTATCTAACGGATATTTTGAAAATTTTATGCCAGATTTCCATACAGTATGCCTGAAGATACTTCCTCTAAAAATTTGACAAAGAGCACATCCTAAATAAGTGAGAAAATCAAGTTATTAACTTTCCAAATAGGCAATATTTCAGCTATCTGTCACTGAAATTCCTGAAAATTTATCTAGCAGATATTTTGAAAATTTTATGCCATATTTGCATACAGTATGCCTGAAGGTACTTCCTTTGAAAATTGTACCAAGAGCATGTCATAAATAAGTGAGAAAATCGAGTTATTAACTTTCCAAATTGGCAAGTTTCGGTTATCTGTCACTGAAATTCCTAAAAATTCATCTAGCGGATATTTTGAAAATTTTATGCCAGATTTTCATACAGTATGCCTGAAGATATTTCCTACGAGAATTTGACTACGAGCATTGCTTAAATAAGTAAGAAAATAGAATGTTTAACATTCCGAGTTGATCGGATTTTTATAAATATTCAGGGTTGATTTACTACCCTCCAACAGTAAACTAGAAAGTGTCACTTATAGGGTATATTCACCTACCCTTCAGGACTTACAAATATAAGTTTCATTGGGCGACAGTTGATGTACACTTTATATAATATTTTTCATAATTGTGAATGTTTAACTCTCCGAGTTGACCGGTATATGCCACTGAAATTCCTGAAAATTTATCTAACGGATATTTTGAAAATTTATGCCAGATTTGCTTACAGTATGCCTGAAGATACTAGCTCGGAAAATTTGACAAAGCGCATGTCCTAAATAAGTGAAAAAATCTGGTTATTAACTTTCCAAATTAGCAAGTTTCAGCTATCTTTCATTGAAATTCCTGAAAATGTATCTTACTGATATTTTGAAAATTTTATGCCACATTTGCACACAATATGCCTGAAGATAATTCCTATGAAAATTTGATGACGAGCATGTCTTAAATAAGTGAGAAAATCGAACGTTTAACTTTCAGAATTGATCGGATTTTTATAAATATTCAGGGTTGATTTACTACCCTCTGACGCTAAATTGGAAAGTATCAGTTTTAGGGTATATTCACTGACCCTTCAGGACTTACACACATACGTTTCATTGGGCGACATTTGATGCACATTTTTAGGACATTTTAAATAATTCTGAATTCTAATTTTAACAAATATTCAAGGTTGATTTACTACACTCCGAAGGTAAACTGGAAAGTATCACTTATAGAGTATATTCACCGACCCTTCAGTACTTACGTACAAAAGTTTCATTGAGCGACAAATTGATGCACACTTTTTATGATATTTTTTAATAATTCTGAATGTTTAACTTTCCGAGCTGACCGGTATCTGTCATTGCTGAAAATTTATTTAACAGTTAATTGGAAAATTTTATGCCGGATTTGCATACAGTATGCCTAAACATTCTAGGTTTTCCTCTGTTTCTGCAATTATTGCCATGTCATCCGCGAAATGTGGCTATTGTTATCTCCATTTTCCAAAATCCAATTTTTACTTCTTCATTTTTTGCTTTGCCTTCTTCATCGCTTTAGCCAATACAATTGTGAAAATCATAGCCCTTAGCATGCATCCTTGTTTTACTCCTTGCTTCGTTTCGAGTTCTTTTGATTCCTCATTGTTTGTTCTTGCAATATTTCTGTTTTCTCTGTACATGTTACATTTATTATTTCCTCCTCTAATCCTCTTTTTGTTAATTCGTTCCATATGTCCTCTCTCCTTATCCTGTCGTTTTTTATTACATTTATTATTTCCTTCTCTAATACTCTTTCTGTTAGTTCGTTCCATAGGTCCTCTCTCCCTATCCTGTCAATTGCCTTTTCGAGATCTACGAAGTATATGTGCATTTCTCTGTTCTTCTTAATTAGTTTCTCGCTTTGTTGTCTTGTTGTTGCTTTGGAGTATGAAGATTTGGTCTTGCGTACTTCTGCCTCTTCTGAATCCGCACTGGCGGTCCTCTATTGTAGTTTCTAGTTTGTCTCGCATTCTTTTTTCTAGTACCCCTGTCATTATCTAACTTGGTACACTTGTTAGTGTGATTCCTTTGTAATTTTCGCATATTCTTTTATCCGCTTTCTTATGTATTGGTTGAATTATTCCTTTATTCCATTCTCTTGGTGTTTCCCCGCTACTTATTATGTCATTTATTGGTTTCGTTATTCGGTTATTTGTGTGATTCCTTCTTCTCCCATGTGTTTCATCATCTCAGGGGTCATATAGTCTGTTCCTGGTGCTTTCCTGTTTCTTTTTTTTTAATTTTTTTTGTTGCTTCTTGTACTTTTGTAGTAGGCTTAATTTTTTTCTCCTGCATTTCTGGTGCTTTCTCGTTTCTTTTTTAGTTTTCTTATTGCTTCTTGTACTTTTCTACTAGGCTTAATTTTTTTCTCCTGCCTTTCTTGCCACTTTTCCTCCCATTCTTGTGTTACGTTATCTTCTTTCTCTTGTTCGGTTAGTTCTTTGAAATATTGTCCCCATCTTTCCATTATCTTGTCTTCATTCATGATTATTGTTCCATCTTTATCTTTTATGTTCATCATGTTGTTGTCGTTTTTTTTTGTTTTAGTTACTTTAGTGTTCCGTAGAATAGTCTTTTGTTCTGCCCAAAATCATTTCGTCTAATAAGGTTTTTTAAACCTGAGGGTAGATGTGTACCTGAAGTGCTTGCGATTTTTTTTTAATGGAGTCTATTAGATTCGTTCATATCAGAAGTTCTATTGCTTATGTTTGATTTGTTACTGAAGAAATGTTTTTTTTTCTGTTATTCTGTTTCTAGTGCTTATGAATATTTCCCCTAATTACATTACATATCAAGTTATTATTAATATATTTCCCATTGTTTCCACTAAAATTGCTCCTTCTTGTCATATACGCTTAACTCGCAGTTGTGGGTCAATGCGGGTACTTCGTTCAAAACTGGTGTGTCTATCGTAGACGTATTTATCAAGCTTCAGACGTTTAGGCGTTTAGAGGATGCAAATATTGCTGACAGCAATGTAGCAACCACTTGTAGCTGAAATCAGTGGCGGAATTTATGCCACAGCTTCCGGGCTGGAGCACAATCAAAAATCAGGCCCTCGTTGCATCTGCACCATTTGCACCGTACATTGTACCAGATTAATGCTGCAGCAGCTTCATGAAGGCATTTTATTGCCGCACGGTTGGGTTTCAGTGATTAATTTACGGTCAAACTGCAGCGTTTTTGTGAGTAACTGTTAATCTACATTGTGCACTCGCACATTGTCCGCTTTTATGACTTTTATCTTCCCTCACAATCATGTTCACGTACTACTAACAATTGCAATTTGAACGCAACTACACCAGATGTTACTACCTTGTAAGAACTTAACGAAAAATTAATTACTCGTGCAATTGTCATTGGTGACTAAATCCATTATTATTAGTATTATAGTTTGTTTACTACGATTATGTTATATGTTTCCGAAAAATTAATTACTCGTGCAAATGTCATTGGTTACAAAATCCATTATTATTAGTATTATAGTTTGTTTACTACGATTATGCTAAACTTCAGCCATACATAATTATCAGGCACTAATAAGTGGTAATATGCAAAATTGTCGCAACGTGTTACACTACAAACCACTCTCCTCTAAAATTACCATATTGCCTATTAATGCTAATCTGTTTTAGACCAAGTGAATGTACATTATGTGGACATATATCTAATCCGATTCGTACTTAGCGCCGACCGATTCCCTCACACCTGATTAACATTAGCGCGGAATAATTCAATTTATAAATTAACGCCCGCCCCAAACTCGGTCTCTTGGCGTTAGCCTCGGTAATTTGAATCTCGCCCTTGTTATTATCAGGGAATATATAACCATGATTCGGCTGGGGACTGTAGTTGAGCGTGATGGCGCGTGAATACGTTATCCACACTGTGCGAATTTATCGTGACTACGCACGTCCAAGTGAATCGGCTTTAATTGCCGCCATTTAGTCGAGTTAATTAAACTCGCACTGGAGATTATCGTTAGCTACATTCATGATACAATGTTATTAAAATTGATTTGCACTGCGGGCGTTAATGCAAAACCAGTTAGCGGATGGTCTGTATTTTTTAATCAATTACCGACACAATGCTTCGTGTAACGACACGCTGTTGCCCCGAATGCTTAATTTACTTCCCTGGTTGTGGTCTGCAGTGCAAGTTGCCAGAACTACAGACGGGGGAAGTGTCCGGAATAACAAATGGGCCAGGGGACAAAAGAGGCCGAAAATGTACAGAACCTATATGAAACTGCAGAGCTTTGAAAATTTTATGCCAGATTTGCATACAATATGCCTAAAGATACTTCCTCCCCTGAAAACATGTCCTAAATAAGTGAGAAAATCGAGTTTTTAATTTTCCAAATTGGCAAGTTTCGGTTATCTGTCAGTGGAATTCCTGAAAATTTATCTAACGGATATTTTGAAAATCTTATGCCAGATTTGCATAGAGTATGTCTGAAGATACTTCCTCTAAAAATTTGACAAAGAGCATGTCCTAAATAGGTGAGAAAATCGCAAGTTGGCACTAATCACAGTCAAGTTGGCATTAATCATTATCAATGTTGCATTAATCAAAACCATGTTGGCATAGTTGTTCCTAGAACATGAATTTGTTTAATGTCAATGTGGTTTTGATTAATGCCAAATTGATATTGATTAATGCCAAGTTCACTGTGATTAGTGCCAAGTTGAAGATAGAAAGGTACAGTGAACAAAAAACTTGTTGTCACTTTGATAACTGATGTCATGTCAAATGTAATGTACATTCAGGTGCAAAAAAACGGGTCATTGGGTCATTGTTTGCAAAAGAACCATTTTTTTGTTAATTTTGATGTTGGTATAGTCCTTAGAATAAAATTTTTAGTGTTTTACAATCAAAGAGACCGTCAGGAAGTAGAAAGAAGCAACATATGGTACTTATTATATATTTAATGAACATTAATAAGCGAAAACGATAATGTACGTATACACGAAAGAAAATGCATTTCTGCAAAATAAACTTAACAGAGATTATTAATGAAAATGACAGTTAATCGAAAACGAACAAGTCAAAACACAGTAGCCACCTTGATCCTCTATGCATAATGCCGAATGAGTAATAGGTAGTGAAGAACGCATACCTTTAATGTTATTTTCGCTTAGTAAATAAACTGATAAGTATCATATGTTGTTTTTTTCTACATCCTGATGGTCCATTTGATTGTAAAGCACTAAAACTTTCATTCTAAATTTAAAATAAATGGGTTTTTTGCAAACAACGACCCAATGACCCAGTTTTTTTTGCATCTGAGTATAGATAAGTTTTGTTCTTTTGTCAATCGTTTTTTGTCAACGTTTTGTTGTTTGTCAATCGTTGTCAATCTTTTGTCAAATCGTCTTCTTTTGATCCCAGTAATCTGTGGTAAGACATGTCCATATAATTTAGAGACAACCTGTATTTAAAAAAAAAACATTTGAATGCTAATTTGAGTTAGGAAAAGTTAAATATTTCCTAATAAGTCCGGAATAGCTATTTGTGCAATAAGTTAGGAAATGTAACTTTTTTTCCTACTAGCCATGGGATTAGTAGAATATTTTCGGTGATATCCGAGATTAAAAACATGCCGTGTACGGAAAAAAATGAATTTCTTTTTTTTTTCTACTAGAGTTAGGAAAATAAATTAAATTTGGATAATTTTAATATTTTAAAATTATTTCTATATTAGATAGCGGAGTCAAGATTGTTCTGTTTTCGATAACGAAGGGGTTAACGTAAATTATAACCCTATTTCTACTTCTACCACAAAGACCTGTTCTG
This sequence comes from Othius punctulatus, assembly GCA_951805005.1. Lineage (NCBI taxonomy): Eukaryota > Metazoa > Arthropoda > Insecta > Coleoptera > Staphylinidae > Othius > Othius punctulatus. The sequence goes on from OX638145.1 coordinate 13,423,084, forward strand.
GAATTTCATTCACAAATTGTGAACAAGTTTCTGTTAAGATTTATAATAATGATGAAAAATAACATGTACAATTTCAATAAATTGACTTTTAATGTTGAAATATTATTTCCGCACTTATTATTAAATATTCCACTTTTCCTAACTCAAATTAGTATTCAAATGTTAAGGTTTTCCAAACACTAGCAGAAAAAATCATTGACAAAACTGTTTTTCATGAATATATTGAAACAATTACTTTCTTCTTTTCTTCGTCAAGTAGCAACGAAAATATTTGGTCATAATGAAGAGTTTAAAGTTTTCCAAACTCTAGTAGAAAAAAGTGTTTTAAATTAAATTTGCATTACATTTCGTTATAATTCTTTCAGAATTAACTTCTTAGGAACCCGTTATTTATTTTTTGTTGCTATGCAACGTTGCTAGTGTTTCAGCGAAGAGAAGTGGCAGAGGCATCATCGTTCTGATCAGCTGACGATTTTTCCATATTTCCACCGCAATTTTTTCTGCAAGTTTTGCATCTCGTTATTTTAGGTACAACATTATAAGTAGTTGTTTTCGACTTTTATAATAACGATCAAAAATAACATGTACAATTTCAATAAATTGACTTATAACTTTTAATGTTGAAATATTATTTCCGCACTTATTAAGAAAAATTCAACTTTTCCTAACTTAAATTAGTATTCAAATGTTGAAGTTTTCCAAACTGTAGTAGAAAAAAGTGTTTTATATTAAATTTGCATTACATTTCGTTATAATTCTTTCAGAATTAACTTCTTAGGAACCCGTTATTTATTTTTTGTTTCTATGCAACGTTGCTAGTGTTTCAGCGAAGAGAAGTGGCAGAGGCATCATCGTTCTGATCAGCTGACGATTTTTCCATATTTCCACCCCAATTTTTTCTGCAAGTTTTGTATCTCGTTATTGTAGGTACAACATTATAAGTAGTTTTTCGACTTTTGTTGTAACAAATTAAAATTATAGAACTTTTTCGGATCAGGCACATGTTCTTTGTTATGTGTGTTTTTTTTTGGTAAACATTATTTAAGGATATTTGGTTCCTTTGAAGAGATCTAAGAAATTTGTGCCTCAAGTTAGGCAAATTTCTCCCTTAAGTGTGATCTATGATAGTTCTATTGAAAGTGTCTCCGCTATTATAATAATTTTTTGAAATTAAAATTCCGCCCATTTGTATATCTAAAAGTGTTAAGGTCTATGAATAGTTGTTTTTTCGAAAACTGTCGTCAAAAGTTGACATTTACGTTGAATTTTCAGTTGACAAAGTGAGTCTTTTTTGTTACCTAGCTGCGAAGTACTTTTAAGTTCTAGAACGCCAAAGTCTTTTTCATTCTAGAACATAACACACATGTCAAAATAATTCGTCAATTATTCAACTTACGTTTATAATTTTATTAATTAAATACTTAACATACGAAAACTATTTTGTATCTACTACATGTAAATTGAAAGTGCCGATATTGCAGTGAGTCAAATTTACGCCAGATCCAATGCTGTCCGTTATCGTAGCGTTCAGTTCTGGATGTTCAATGCTGTAATTGTTCAAATTTACTGCACACGTTGTATTATTGGCAACTTCCGAAGGGTCTGCTGAAGACGGTAACAATATATTTGCAATTAAAATTTTATTTTGTATAGAATCTTCTATATACGTTTCCGCGAGCATACTCAATATTTTATGGTTCAAACAATTTCAAATATAAACGAATTATTGTGCATAACAAAATTGTCTTCATGTATTGCAGTTTTCTGCAGTTTTCGAAAAAATCTGGTTTGTATCTGGAACGCGAAGTACTTTAATGCTTTTGCGTTCTCGAATGCATATTTTGCCTCGGTAAACCTCGGCAAAATAACTTCCATTCTTGAACGCAAAAGTAGCATTTCGCGTTTTAGATACAAAAATAATTCCTTGTATCTAGAACGCGAAATGCCACTTTTGCGTTCAAGAATGGAAGTTATTTTGCCGAGGTTTGCCGAGGCAAAATATCCATTCGAGAACGCAAACGCATTTCGCGTTCGAGATACAAACAAGATTTTTTCGAAAACTGCAGAAAACTGCAATACAACAAGACAACTTTGTTATGCACAACATTTCGCTTATCGAAAGTACTTCGCAGCTAGGTAACAAAAAAGATTCACTTTGTCAACTGAAAATTCAACGTAAATGTCAACTTTTGATGATAGTTATCGAAAAAAATTATTATTGTGTTGTAAAAATCTTTAGAAATTCAAATTTACGTATCCAAAAGTGTTAGGATTTGCTTTAAAGATTATTTCTGAAGATTTAATGGATATCCGGATTCGGCTGTGCACACAATTTGGTTCGGCGAGGATTTGTCGGAATCGGTACGATTCGAACAGGTGTCAGCGGGGGCTGCAGCCGCCGCCGTGAGTCTGGCAGTTGCAGTCTATAAATACGGTGGAGCCGGTCCGGGCCTAGATCGATGAGGCCGCGGGGGAATCGAGGTCCGGGCCTCCGGGAGCGTTCCGGGCCCCCCTCTGCGATCGCATCATTACGGATTGACACGGGCTGATGTGGGGAGGCGGCCGACTGCCGCCCGGAGCGCGCCACCCCCCGGAGCGTCGGACGGGCCCCGGGCTCCGGGCGCCCCTTCCTCCGCCGCCGCCCCCGGAGCCGCCACCAGTTGATCTAATAAGCCCGGACCTCTTTGTTTCCCGGAGCGCGCGGGTTAGCTGGCGGCGGCCTCTTCCTCTGCTCGCCGCCGCCCCCGGCGCATATTGAGATGCTATTTTTGGGATTTTACTACTCCAGCGGCGAGGATCGATCGGGGGGCGGCGAGCAACAGGCGGCGGACCGACGACAAATCGAATTCCCATCGGCGCACCGGCACGGGATTTACCTCGTTACCGTTAATGCCCAAATTAAATCACTTAAGCGGCTCGAGCAAAGCGGGCGCTGTTTGACAGTGGTTGTGGGTGGAGGGCGCTTGTCATATGACAACCAGGGAATTTCAACGAGGACGGCGCTTTTAAAAATTCAAATTGTGTACTGAATTTAATAAACCGAGCGTCATTTTTACTTCCGAAATAAGGCTGGCAGGAAATTTACTATATTTACAAAGATAAATGTGGCAGTAGCAACCCATATTTATGCAGGTAACCATTGTAGCCCAAATGGTTACCTGCATTAATGCATCATAATAAATTTCTAGCATTAATGACAATTAAAATTAGTGACCGGACAAGGTTAAAAAAGGCAGAAAGACATGAAAATGATTACCAATTTTTGTTCAATTCGTACAAAAATTCTGTACTATTTAAAACTGGAATCATGCTTACAATACGGTTTCTAATGATAACGTGCAATAAATGACACAAATACAAACATATTTTAATTAGAAAGGACTAAATATAAATAAGATTTATATTATCAGAATATTAGCCAGTTAAGACAGTAAAACTGATTATTCACTTTGGAAAGCTACTAACAGACTTAAGAGACCAATCTTGCAGAATTCTCCAATTAGAAGTGCTGATGGGACATATGCAAAAAGCAATACTCAAAAGGCTAATAGATTTGCCAAATATCTTGAAAGGGCTTTAAAACCAAATGAGGGTGAAGCCATTCTAGACTGGGAAAATATTACCCAGGAAGGGGGTGAAATCAGGCCCTCTACCCCTAAAGAAATTGCAATGGAAATTAAAAAAAAACGTCAACACTAAGAAACCTCCAGGATTTGACTTAATTACTGACAAAACTCTCAAACAACTTCCTCGTAAAGCAATCTTAAAACTTACATATCTCATTAATGCATCTTTAAGATTAAAATATGTCCCTAAGATATGGAAAGTAGCAGAAGTTATAATGATACCTAAACCTGGAAAACCACCAAATGAAGTTACTTCTTACAGACCAATCTCGTTATTACCTGTAATCTCAAAACTGTTAGAAAACATACGTCTTAAAAGAATAACACACTAAGAAACCTCCAGGACATGACTTAATTACTGGCGAAATTCTCAAACAACTTCCTTGCAAAGCAATCGTAAACCGTACATATCTCATTAATGCATCTTTAAGATTAAAATATGTCCCTAAGATATGGAAAGTAGCAGAAGTGATAATGATACCTAAACCTGGGAAACCACCAAATGAAGTTTCTTCTTACAGACCAATCTCGTTATTACCTGCAATCTCAAAACTGTTCGAAAAAATACTTCTTAAAAGAATCAAACCAATCATCGAAGGCAAAAACATAATACCAGAACATCAGTTTGGTTTCAGAGAATCTCATTCAACTGTAGATCAAGTCCGTAGAATAACAGACGTAATTGAAAAATCATTGGAAGAAAGAAAGGTTTCTTCTACTATCTTTCTTGATGCAGCGCAAGCTTTTGACAAAGTGTGGCACGAGGGACTTGAATACAAATTAAGAAAACTTCTGCCCAGACCATATACACAATTACTAGAATAATATATGCCAGATAAAGTTTTTAGAATTAAGCAGGAAGATGCTTACTCTGAACTATAAGAAGTAAAGGCAGGTGTGCTACAGGGCATTGTGTTAGGGCCAGTCCCCTACCTATCATACATCAGCAATATACCTGCATTAGACCATAATATGATAGCATCTTTTGCCGACGGCACTGCTATATTGGCTGCCGGCAAAGATCACGAAGAAGCAGCACTAAATATGCAAACCTCAATTAATAAAATTAACAACTGTACTAAGCAATGGCGAATCAAATTGAATGAGACTAAATTGGTTCATGTCAATTTCACAAATAAAAGAAATCAACATATCGCTGTTAGTATGAATGATATTCAGGTACCCTACGCTGATACAGCTAAATATTTGTGTATTACAGTGGATGCTGGAGAGCCCATGTCGAAAAGAAAAGAGTAGAATTGGACATAACATTTCGAAAAATGTATTGGCTGCTTGGTCGGAATTCTACCCTGTCACCCTATAACAAAATACTTCTCCATCTTTGATCAGATTGTAATAATTATAGTAAAATACAATTAAGGACAACATCCTTCAATGCCATTAGCCCAGAAGGGGGGAGAAATCCCACAACTCCCGAGGTGAAGACAGTAGGAAGAAAACATGCAATATTTGAAGCAGTATTATTAATGATATTATATAGAATGTTATTTATATGAGCTATTTATTATACTGGTATAAATTTAAAATAAACTATTATTAAAAGTGTTTTGCATAATAAAAAATTTAAAAAAAAAAGAATATTAGCCGGAAATGCTAATATTCGTGTACAAAATGGGTTTCTCACAAAAAAAAACCTGCACACGTTTATGATTGTAGCCATATTCAAGTCATATACACCGACGAAGCGTATAAAGGAAGATGGATTGGCAACTACTAAAAGCGGTCTCGCAACGTGTACAAGATAATTCCGGGGGAGTATTATATAAGAACATTAAATCCTGCGGCCTCGTGTGCGGCTCGAACGGGAACGAGAGGAAAACGGTCCCTCGTAATTTCGTTGTGTAACGCTTTATAATTTAATTTGGCCAATTCAGGGAATATTGGTTTGCGGATCCATAAACAAACCGGAGATGATGCTTAATGTTTCACTTCAATGCACCGCAACGTAATTGCTGTTTCGAAATGTTTGATCAACTAAGAGTTCCTTAGTCAATTCCGAGAGCACAACTCTCGCACGTCCATGTAACTCTATAAAGTTGGCAAACTAACTCATTTGATTCACAATGAGAAGGCACGAAAAATTGAAGGGTTGATGTGTAAATGAAAAGCACTTTTTCAATAGATACAATAATTAAAACTACTAAAAGTAGTTTAGTTAGGTTTACTAAAGTTAGGTTTACTAAAGCTACTAAACTGAAACCCAACTGTGTACATTATCACATATCATTATATTTTAGTATATACTCATGTATTAAGAGAAAACGGCAGCAAAGTAATAAAAAATCGGCACTAAAGTAATCCATTATTTTGCAATTTAGTGTAAATTGAGTTGGCTACATAACATGCATGTAAAATAGAGTCCATAATTTAATTCCAGTTAATATTATTTTTCTGCGTGAAACATACAGGGTGTCCAAGATAAGGATCAACAGTATAGGGATCTCAGAAACCGAAAAAGTTATAAAGGCGGTTAAATTACAAAACAGTTGCGCAATTTAGTGGTCAGTAATATTCTATTGAGGAAACTAGAAACTAGAACTAGAAAACTAGAAACTAGAAACTAGAAAATCGCGCTTACTTCCGGAGATATTCAACAAAATCAGAAATTTTGCGATATCGTTTTTATGTTTTTCTGTAGTTATTTGATAAAAAACCTAAGCCACTTTCTCGTCGCCACTTTTTTAGCTCTATAAGACACGCTGTCTTATAGAGCTAAAAAAGTAAACGCTTTACAAATTTTCAGTATAACGTTTCGTTTCAAAGAAACCATCATCAACTTTATGTAAATGATGACGACGAAAAGAATTATTATCTAATTTTAACCCAGAATTAACCATTTTTTCACCTCAACTTTTTCAACAAGTTTTGCATCTCGTTATTTTAGGTACAACATGAAAAGATATAAGAAAACCAAAGGCACTTTCTCATTGCCATTTTTTTTAGCTCTATAAGACAGCGATTACAAATTTTCAGTATAACGTTTCATTTCGAAGAAAATATCATCAACTTTATGTAAATGATGACGACGAAAAGAATTATTATCTTATTTTAACCCAGAATTTATCACCTCAATTTTTTCAAACAGTTTTGCATCTCGTTATTTTAGGTACAACATGAAAAGATATAAGAAAACCAAAGGCACTTTCTCATTGCCACTTTTTTAGCTTTATAAGACAGCGTTTACAAATTTTCAGTATAACGTTTCGTTTCGAAGAAACCATCATCAACTTTATGTAAATGATAACGACGAAATGAATTATTATCTAATTTTAACCCAGAATTTACCATTTTTTCACCTCAACTTTTTCAACAAGTTTTGCATCTCGTCATTTTAGGTACAACATAAAAATATATAAGAAAACCAAAGGCACTTTCTCATTGCCATTTTTTTAACTCTATAAGACAGCGTTTACAAATATTCAGTATAACGTTTCGTTTCGAAGAAACCATCATCAACTTTATGTAAATGATGACGACGAAAAGAATTATTATCTTATTTTAACCCAGAATTTACCATTTTTTCACCTCAACTTTTTCAACAATTTTGCATCTCGTTATTTTCGGTACAACATGAAAAGATATAAGAAAACCAAAGGCACCTTCTCATTGCCACTTTTTTAGCTTTATAAGACAGCGTTTACAAATTTTCAGTATAACGTTTCGTTTCGAAGAAACCATCATCAACTTTATGTAAATGATGACGACGAAAAGAATTATTATCTAATTTTAACCCAGAATTTACCATTTTTTCACCTCAACTTTTTCAACAAGTTTTGCATCTCGTCATTTTAGGTACAACATGAAAATATATAAGAAAACCAAAGGCACTTTCTCATTGCCATTTTTTTAACTCTATAAGACAGCGTTTACAATTTTTCAGTATAACGTTTCGTTTCGAAGAAACCATCATCAACTTTATGTAAATGATGACGACGAAAAGAATTTTTACCTTATTTTAACCCAGAATTTACCATTTTTTCACCTCAACTTTTTCAACAAGTTTTGCATCTCGTTATTTTAGGTACAACATGAAAATATATAAGAAAACCAAAGGCACTTTCTCATTGCTATTTTTTTAACTCTATAAGACAGCGTTTACAAATATTCAGTATAACGTTTCGTTTCGAAGAAACCATCATCAACTTTATGTAAATGATGACGACGAAAAGAATTATTATCTAATTTTAACCCAGAATTTACCATTTTTCCACCTCAATTTTTTCAACAAGTTTTGCATCTCATTATTTTAGGTACAACATGAAAAGATATAAGAAAACCAAGGCACTTTCTCACTGCCATTTTTTAGCTCTATAAGGCAGCGTTTACAAATTTTCAGTATAACGTTTCGTTTCGAAGAAACCATAATCAACTATATGTAAATGATGACGACGAAGAAAATAACCAGAATAGGTACCAAAATAGTAACTAAAAATTATTTAGCAAGAATAGTTGTTAAACATCGAAACATTATAGCTATTTAAAACCACACTTATCTTTCTATGTATTTTTAATTAAATTATTAATTTTATTTACACATAATCATGTTTACGATTCCTTTACTATTATAATGTGAGCATAATTTATGCATAAGCATTTTTTCGTAGAAATTGTTTAACTCATGCATAGAATTATTGTTCGTCATCGCTTTTTTTTGTGTGCACATTCGATGGATTTTCATCTTTTTGTATTTGTAATCTGCAAACAGGCAACATCTCTCCTGTTCGACCTGTTTTCATTATTTTCGGTGGTATTTTCTGTAGGGGAAAAAATGGGGCACGGCTTGTTGCCTTCGCTCGCTAATTAGGTGTCTGCGAAAGTGACAATTACATCCCGGTAACGCAGTTACACGGCAGAGTGCTTTTAACGAGTTTCGCATGCAATTAAAAACGACACCTGATCAAACAAAGGGCCGTGGGGCTCCACCAGGGGGGCGAAATTATCGGCTGACGCAAATATTTATGACGCTGCGCGGTTTATCGGAAAGGGAATTACAGAAAGCTGTTATTGACGGGCCTCTGCATTAATTCCATTAATATTTAGTTACCCCACAGAGTTTCCGGATACTTCTATTCCGTTCGGCGTGGCCATGGAAGCGATTTTTGTGTGCACAACTGCGTTTTCACACAAAGTAATAAAGTAACTGTTTATTTTTATCCGGATTTGAGAATTGCTTCTAGTCAATTATTTAGAAGCTTAAGAAGCACTGACGTAGAAAATAAAATTGCAGAAAGACTAAAAACGTAAAATTTTCCCATTTTCCCATTTTGTAATAGCAACTTGTATATTGGATAGATACATTTTGAGGAATTTCAGTGACAGATACCGGTCCACTCGGAAAAAAATTCAACTCGATTAAACATTCAGAATTATTAAAAATATCATAAAAAGTTTGCATTAATCTGTCGCTCAATGAAACTTATGTAAATCCTGAAGGGTCGGTGAATATACCCTAATAGTGACACTTTTAAATTTACTGTCAGAGGGAAGTAAAACAACCCTCAATATTTATAAAAATCGGAAAGTTAAATATTCTATTTTCTCACTTATTTAAGACATGCTCTCTGTCAAATTTTCAGAGGAAGTATCTTCAGGCATACTGTATGCAAATATGGCATAAAATTGTCAAAATATCAATTTGGTAAATTTTCAGAAATTTCAGTGACAGATAACAGAAACTTGCCAATTTGGAAAGTTAATAACTCGATATTCTCACATATTTATAACATGCTCTCTGTTAAATGTTCAGAGGAAGTATCTTCAGGCATACTGTATGCAAATCTGGTATAACAAATTTCAAAATATCAATTGGTTAAATTTCCCGAAATTTCAGTGATAAATAATAGAAACTTGCCAATTTGGAAAGTTAATAACTCGATTGTCTCACTTATTTAAGACATACTCTCTGTCAAATTTTCAGAGGATACAGAAAAATAACAGAAAGCCAAATGAGGTGGTGTGGACACATGAGACCCATGAGAGAAGATAGAAACACTAACAAAATATACGAGACAATAGCAATAGGAAAACAACAGAGAGGAAGACTGATAAAAGAGTACAAATAAAGAAGAGGCAACAAAAAAGGGAACACATGGGAAGAAATAAAGGAATTAACAAAAGATAGGAGGAAGTGGGGAGAATACTATAAAAATTAATAGTCTAGACCTTACACCGAAAGGTAGATAGGCAAAGAAATAAATAAATAAATATATTAAATGAAACCAAATCAAAACCACTTTTAGCGGAATTAAATCCAATTGAATCCTCAGGAGATTAAGTTCCTTCTGACGGAATGAAAATCATTACGAAACTTGACCGACTCTATTGTGCAACTTACAGAAAAAAAAACAGTAAGTCCTAGCACGTGCGTCTCGAACGGACGTAATCAAATTACATGCGTGCCTTTACGTGTTTACCGGAAAGGGGGCCAACATTACGACGACCAGTGGCCCCCCAAAACCTCTCATTAGAAGCGATAAATAACATCGATGGCTTATACGATAAATCAAACCTCAAATTCATTACCTCCGCTGCATATTAATCTCCGCATGATACGAGCGGAGATATGCAAATAAAGTTGTTCTGCGGGAACTTAGATTTGAACCAGCGTTAAGTTTAACAACACACATGGCGAAAATAGAAAATCGATCTGCACTCTTAGCGCTTGGCTGATTTATAAATAGATTTAACAGATATTACAAAAATAGACTGTGATCAAATATTTGTGGATCAAGTTTTCTTTAAATATCTACGCATTTTTTTAATAAATTTAATGGGTCAGAAAAAAATAATAATTAAGATTTGTGGCAGTAATTGCCATACTTTATAATTTGATATACAATCTAAAAATAATCACCAACGCAAATTTAAATTTATTCACTTCTAAAGAGTAATAAATTGTTAGAAACAATTGCACTTGAAACGACGATATAAAATAAAATCAGTATACCTACATCAACTGAGCAGATAACATTCTCAGGTACTTATTTTACGTGATTTGGTATCGATCCGACGTGAAATGAAATTGGGATGAATTGGGCGACTTTAACTTAATTCCAAGGGGATCATTCGGATTATCTGAGCACGTATTCTGCAATTCCTCCCGAGCTCCGGGTTTTAATTAAAAGATCTGCCCGTTAGATATATATTAAAAGGCGCATTGGTGAACAAAAATATCAACAAGTTGCATGTCTGTGAGGAATGCTCCCATGAGGAATACAGGCGAAGCCTCTGAAGCTTATTAAATGGTAAGGTAATATTTATTTTGTAATATGTAGAGTGTCTGTCCTTATTCCTTATTCAAGAGGATCTTCGTTAAATAGTAAGGTGTATAATATTAGTTCTATAATGTGTAGTGTTGGCCCTTCAAGAGGCGCACCATTGGAATTGCTCCCAGTGAATTAAATTAGATGGTCAAAATTATTTTTTACATCGGGCCTCAGTTACAATTTTTTTCTAAAATCTCGATACCCAAAAATATTTTAAAATATGGAAAATGTAAAATACTACCACAGTATGTGTTCTTTTTTTCAAACAAACATACATTTTTTTTTCTAAAATCTCGATATTCAAAAATATTTTAAAATATGGAAAATGTACAATACTACCACAGCATGTGTTTTTTTTTCAAACAAACAAACAATTTTTTTTCCAAAATCTCGATACCCAAAAATATTTTAAAATATGGAAAATGTAAAATACTACCACAGCATATGTTTTTTTTCAAACAAACAATTTTTTTTTCAAAATCTCGATACCCAAAAATATTTTAAAATATGGAAAATGTAAAATACTACCACAGCATGTGTTTTTTTTAAATTTGACTAAACTGTAAAATAAGCTGCCTCTTGATATACATACATACATACATGCATGCATGCATGCATCCATACATACATACATACATACATACATACATACATACATACATACATACATACATACATACATACATACATACATACATACATACATACATACATACATACATACATACATACATACATACATACATACATACAAACATACATACATACATACATACATACATACATACATACATACATACATACATACATACATACATACATACATACATACATATAATAAATATATTTAATTAGGATGTGATTTTATGGAATTAAAGAAAATCGCTGAAAATATTTTTGGTATATACCACATTTAAAAAAAAAATACAAAATTGATAAAAAAATTGTACTTGACCAACTAATTCATCAATGTATAGCACGGTATTTACTATTACTATTATATACTGTTATATACTATTATACTATACCATATTATATACTATTATACTATATATTATATGCTAATAAATACTGTTACTATTTATATCATCAATTTATATCTGTATTTGCCAGAGATAAATATCTGCATTAATATTCGATTCCTGCTCATTTTGCAAATCCGCAAGGCGAAGCTTTATTCCTGTAAAGCAATTAAAAGTTTCTATAGTTTTTACTGAAATCGGGAAATTTCTCGGTCTAGATTTTCGCGTGACGTGGCGTAAATAGCGAACTTCTGGCGTATTAATTAATAGATTGATGTATTTCGTCGTAAATACTGGAAAACTTAATAAAGCGGTTTCCCCTCGTTTTCTACTTGGAAAATATGGAATCACTGGAGCAGTCGATTTGCCTTTCAAGTGGAAACGTCGCAGACGAATTCGAATGTCAACAACAATGCACATAAATTTGCGATTGCATCCAGAAATTTGAAATTTATGTGCTTTTGTCAACTGAATATTTTACCCTCGAGAAATATGTGGTAAGACTTATTACACAAAAATTGCGACTCCCAAGCAAAATTTTACAAAAATAATTTTATGGCATATACGAGTATTATAATAGTTATACAAGGTGTCTCAAAAGTGGTGACTATCCTTCATACGTCACATAATACTAACCAATGTGACACTAAATCCACAAATCATTTTTTTCTGTAATGGTTACTTTTGATGTTATATACAGGGTGAGTTTATTTTTCATTTTAAGCATTGGGATCTCAGAAACCATAAAACGTAGAGATTCGGTTAAATGAGGAAATAGTTGTTATTTTAAGAGCTTATGCAAGATATGCATTTGTTTTTTGAATAGAAAAAATATAGTTTTTGAGTTAGAATAGATACTTCATTTTTTTTAAATGGCTGTCATAAGTGGAGAGCACCTCCATAGGTGGAGAGCACCTCCACCTATGACAGCCATTTAAAAAAAATGAAGTATCTATTCTAACTCAAAAACTATATTTTTCTATTCAAAAAACAAAAGCATATCTTGCATAAGCTCTTAAAATAACAACTATTTCCTCATTTAACCGAATCTCTACGTTTTACGTTAAGCACTAACGCATTCTTCTCTCAATGAAAAAAAGGTTAGGTTAGATAGTATAGAAGTAATAGTATATTACAGTATATAATAGTAATATTGAATATCGTGCTATACATTCACGATTTAGTTGGTCAAGTACAAAAACTTTATCAGTTTTGTATACTTTTTTTAAGAAATGTGGTATATATGAAAAATATTTTCAGGTTAGGTAAATGTAGTTTAGTTTATTTCAGGTTAGGTTGAGTTATATATTTTGATCAATTTACATTGGAGTAATTGTTTGTGTTTTCGAGGACATGAAACGCTTTCTATGTTATTTAAAATGTACAAATGTACAAAAGTATTGATCCATCCTGAATCAATTGTATTGAAAAGATTTGTGCACTCTCAGGTTATAACAATTATAGTATTGCGAAAACTTATGAATGTGGATTTGGGAATAATTTCCATCGGATAGCTGAAGACCGGTTTCGACCTATCGGGTCTCATCATTCAAGCGTGTGTGCGATTTCCATAATTCCCAATTATCCTCAATGCGACAATGTGCATTTGGGAATTATGGAAATCGGACACACGCTAGAACTGATGAGACCCGATAGGTCGAAACCGGTCTTCAGCTGTCCGATGGAAATGATTCCCAAATGCACATTTATAAGTTTTCAAAATAGTTGTTATAACCTGAGAGTGCACAAATCTTGTCTATGTTGTTACACTATGGTCTCAACTAGTTACAGTCATTTGCAAGTATTCTAAAGTAATTCATATATAATAACATAGAAAGTGTCGCATTGACGTTATTTTTTTTTATTACAACTGTAGCAATTTATTAAATTGTGGCACGTATAGATTACGTCCAAAGGACGCATTGAACAATGCTTGAGATAGTATCCAATGCATTTTTGGTATCCACTGTACGATTTGCAAATATCTATGCCGCATTGGAGCGCCAATACTCTTCAACTCGCTCCGTTGTTAATCCCCAGCGCAATTGCCAGTCTGGTCGTAATAAATGCGCGCTCCGCTTTTGCAATTATTCCCTCTTTCGATTAATGTTTGCACTAAAAATTGGAAACTAAACACGCCTGGGCTCGCTGCAATATCGATTATTGCAACCGTGCACATTGCACAGATGCATTTTAATTATTGCTACTTCAAATCTTCAATGCGAGTGGTTTTATTGCATGTTTTGTACACTTTGATACTTCAATGGTTGATTACTCAAATCTTCATGGTGAATACTTTTGTACACATATTTCTAGTGTGAGCAGATACTTTGTAATCGTAAATTCTGATTTGATGGAAATACTTTTTTTTCAAATAGAATACTATTCATTGTTCAAGCCCACACCGAAAGGTAAAGGGCCTTTTGATAATAATAAATAACTATACATTGTTTTATTTTTGCAAATAGTTTGATATTTAAGTATTTAAATAGTTAGGTTAAATAGTTTAAGTATTTTCCTTCTGAATATAGCAAAATAAAGCATATGGTATCTACGATTGAAACAGTAAGTTTCTGAATGGAGCAAAACCGTATAGAGACAAGAAAGTAAGAAATATATATATTAGGTGATGTTATTTCACAAGTAACAAATGTCATTCAAATTAAATTGTTTTATTTTTGCAATTAGTTTGATATACACTAAGATCGTAGAATGCTTTGAACATAATTGATGAATCGTTTATGACGTATTGAATTTTATCAATTTATGCAATAACTACTACTTTTACGTTTTGGTTTTTCAATCAAAATTTCATGCATAATTGAAATTCTTGTTATTTAACGACTGCCTAATTCTACTGCTATGGCTAATAACACTGTTCGACAAATTTTGATGAATGTATTGTCCCTTCTATATAAATGCATTTTTCGGAAAGTATTTACTATACATATGTTCGAAATGCAAAAAAAAATGATGGAGGTCATTTTTTTTAATTTTTTGCATTGTTTTTCCACTATTTACTTACAAAACCACGTTCTCAGTTAAAGATAGGTTAGAAAAGTGACACGAGTCAACACACTACATTCAATGAACTAACTAAGATCGTAGAATGCTTAGAACATAAGAAATTGCTATAGTTGAATATTGATGAATCATTTATGACGTATTGAATTTTATCAATTTATGCAATGACTACTACTTTTGCGTCTTGGTTTTTCAATCAAAACTTCATACATGATTGCAATTCTTGTTATTTAACGACGGTCTATTTCTACTGCTATGGCTAATAACACTGACGAATCTGTTTTCAATTCAAATGCATTTTTGGGAAACTATTTACTATGCATATGTACGAAGTGCAAAAATAAATTGTTATTTTTGTTATTATGTATTAGTTTATTATTGTTGAGGTCATTTTTATTTAATTTTTGGGTAGTTATTTCACTATTTACTTACAAAAACACGTTCTCAGTTAACGATAGGTTAGAAAAGTGATACAAGTAACTGTCAAATTGCAATTTGAATCAGTATTGCCATAAAAAATATCGGAATCTGTGTTGCATCCCGAAAAAGATTAAATTAGGTACATATTTTGCATAAATTGAAATATCTCAAAAATTTGTATTTGAATTTTTTTTACGTTTCAAAATTTTCATCGAAATCACCTATCTATGTGCCAATGAACAATTCAAATAACGTTTGTCTTTATGGATTTCGCTTCATCCATATCGGTTATCGCTAATTGCATAATTATTGCATTTATTGTTAAATTATTATTAAATTTCGGCAATCATTTATAATTAACAAAGTGCATTGTCCTTTCAATTTAAATGCATTTTTCAGAAAGTATTTACCATGCATATGTTCGAAATGCAAGCAAAAAAATTGTTGGAGGTCATTTAAAAAAAAAATTATAGTTTTTCCACTATGTACTTACATAAACACTTATATTTAAAAAAGTGCATTGTCCTTTTTTATTTAAATGCATTTTTCAGGAAGTATTTACTATGCATATGTACGAAATGCAGCAAAAAAAATGTTGGAGGTAATTTAAAAAAAAAATTTAATAGTTTTTCCACTATTTACTTACAAAAACACGTTCTCAGTTAAAGATAAGTTAGAAAAGTTATACCAGTAACTGTAAAATTGCAATTTGAATCAGTATTGCCATAAAAAAATATCGGAATCTGTCTTGCATCCCGAAAAAGATTAAATTACACATTTTGCAAAAATTTAAATACCTCAAATACCTTATTTTTTTTACGTCTCTGAAATCAGCAAAGAAATTTCTATCGGAATCAGCTATTTATGTATAAGGGACAAAAATTGTGTTGAGCAGAGCAATGAATAGTGCAAATAACGTTTGTCTTTATAGATTTCGCTTCATCTATATCGGTTATCGCTAATCGCATAATTATAATTTAATTATAATTAATATAATTATAATTATTTATTGTTAAATTATTATTAAATTTCGGCAATCATTTGTATTTAAAAAAGAGCGTTGTCCTTTCAATTTAAATGCATTTTTTAGAAAGTATTTACTATGCATATGTACGAAATGCAGCAAAAAAATTGTTGGAGGTCATTTTTTTAAATTTTTGTATAGTTGTTCCACCATTTACTTACAAAAACACGTTCTTAGTTAAAGATAGGTTAGAAAAGTGATACCAGTAACTGTCAAATTGCAATTTGAATCAGTATTGCCTTAAAAATATTATCGGAATCTGTCTTGCATCCCGAAAACGATAAAACTACACATTTTGCAAAAATTGAAATATCTCGAAAACCTGATGACCTAGAAAATTTTATTTTTGATGTTTCTAAAATTAGGAATCTGTCTTGCATCCCGAAAAAGATTAAATTTCACATTTTGCAAAAAGTGAAATATCTCAAAAACCTTTTTTGACGTTTCTGAAGTCAGCAAATACATTTCTATAGGAATCAGCTATTTATTTGCCAATGAACAATTCAAATAACGTTTGTCTTTATGGATTTCGCTTCATCCATATCGGTTATCGCTAATCGCATAATTATTGCATTTATTGTTAAATTATTATTAAATTTCGGCGATCATTTATATTTAAAAATGTGCGTTTTCCGTTCAATTGAAATGCATTTTTCAGAAAGTATTTACTAAGAATATGTACGAAATGCAAGCAAAAAAATTGTTGGAGGTAAATTTATTTTAAATTTTTGTATAGTTTTTCCACGATTTACTTACAAAACACGTTCTTAGTTAAAGATAAGTTAGAAAAGTGATGAGTTTTTCCACTATTTACTTACAAAAGCAGGTTCTCAGGTTAAGATAAGTTAGAAAAGTGATGACCAGTAACTGTCAAATTGCAATTGTTGCAAAAATTATCGGAATCTGTCTTGCATCCCGAAAACGATAAAACTACAGATTTTGCAAAAATTGAAATATCTCAAAAACCTTAATTTTTTTACGTTTCTGAAATCAGCAAAGAAATTTCTATCGGAATCAGCTATTTATGTCTAAGGGACAAAAATTGTGTTGAGCAGAGTAATTGGCGCCAATGAATAATGCAAATAACGTTTGTCTTTATGGATTTCGCTTAATCCATATCGGTTATCGCTAATCGCATAATTATTGCATTTATTGTTAAAATATTATTAAATTACGGCGATCATTTATATTTAAAAATGTTCGTTGTCCTTTTTTATTTAAATGCATTTTTCAGAAAGTATTTACTATGCATATGTACGAAATGCAAGCAAAAAAATTGTTGGAGGATTTTTTTTTAAATTTTTGAATAGTTTTTCTATTATTTACTTACAAAAACACGTTCTTAGTTAAAGATAAGTTAGAAAAGTGATACCAGTAACTGTAAAATTGCAATTTGAATCAGTATTGCCTTAAAAAAGTCTCGAAATCTGTCTTGCATCCCGAAAACGATAAAATTACACATTTTGCAAGAATTGAAATATCTCAAAAACCTGTTTTTTACGTTTCTGAAGTCAGCAAAGAAATTTCTATCGGAATCAGCTATTTATGTTTAAGGGACAAAATTTGTGTTAAGCAGAGTAATTGTCGCCAATAAAAATATCGGAATCTGTTTTGCATCCCGAAAAAGATTAAATTTCACATTTTGCAAAAAGTGAAATATCTCAAAAACCTTTTTTGACGTTTCTGAAGTCAGCAAATACATTTCTATCGGAATCAGCTATTTATTTGCCAATGATAAATTCAAATAACGTTTTTCTTCATGGATTTCGCTTCATCCATATCAGTTATCGCTAATCGCATAATTATTGCATTTATTGTTAAATTATTACTAAATTTCGGCAATCATTTATATTTCATAAAGTGCGTTGTCCTGTCAATTTAAATGCATTTTTCAGAAAGTATTTACTATGCATATGTACGAAATGCAAGCAAAAACATTGTTGGAAGTAATTTTTTTTTTAATTTTTGAATAGTTTTTCCACTATTTAGTTACAAAAACACGTTCTCAGTTAAAGATAGGTTAGAAAAGTGATACCAGTAACTGTAAAATTGCAATTTGAATCAGTATTGCCATAAAAAAGTATCGGAATCTGTTTTGCATCCCGAAAAAGATTAAATTACACATTTTGCTAAAATTGAAATATTTCAAAAACCTGATTTTTCTTTACGTTTCTGAAATAAGCAAAGAAATTTCTATCGGAATCAGCTATTTATGTCTAAGGGACAAAAATTGTGTTGAGCAGAGTAATTGTAACCAATAAAAATATCGGAATCTGTTTTGCATCCCGAAAAAGATTAAATTACACATTTTGCAAAAATTGAAATATCTCAAAAACATTTTGTGACGTTTCTGAAGTCAATAAATAAATTTCTATCAGAATCAGCTATCTATGTGCCAATGAACAATTCAAATAACGTTTGTCTTTATGGATTTCGCTTCATCCATATCGGTTATCACTAATCGCATAATTATTGCATTTAATGTTTTATTATTAAATTTCGGCTATCATTTATATTTACAAAAAGTGCATTAATTAAATTAGTATGTGGTTACGTGTCATGCCTCTGTGCATTAATTGTAAAATGTATATTGTATTGCGGTCATTGAATTGCATTTATTTTCTATAAAAATATAATCTGATAAAACGTGACGCATATGCAATATACATATTATACATTTTAATATATTTCAACGGGGATAAACAAGTGGAATTTCATTACTGCATAAGTTACAAGGACCCATACATGGATAATTCCCAGGAATTTGATATTAAAAATGCTATATCAGTTTGCACCAGAAGTTCTCGCATGACATCTGACATGTAATAAGCATTAATTAATATCTTCGTTTCTTAATTGATCTATTTGATTTTTCTTCTCTTAATAATAACGAAAATGGCTAAATACGTATACAGGGTGTCAAAGATAAGGATCAACAGCATGGGGATCTTGGAAACCGTAAAAGTTACAAGTTACAAAGTTGCAAAGGTAAAAATAATCTTGATAACTTTATACGTTGGTCTACAGATTTAACAAAATAATACAAACATAAATACAGGGTGTCCAAGATAAAGATCAACAGCATGGGGATATCGGAAACCGTAAAAGATACAAAGGCGATTAGATTACAAAAAAGTTAGGCAATTTGGTAGTCAGTAATATTCTGTTAGTCAGAAATTTCCGCTAACTTCCGGATATATTCGACAAAATCCGAAATCTTACGATTTCGTTTTTATGTTTTTCTGAAGTAATTTGAAAAGGTATTAAAAAACAAAAGGCGATTAAATTACAAAAAAAAAAGCGCAGTAATGTGCTCCGGAATTTTCTGGGTTTCTCAACAGAATATTACTGGCCACTAAATTGCGCAACTTTTTATAATTTAACCGCTTTTGTAACTTTTACGTTTCGAGATCCTAATGCTGTTGATTCTTATCTTGGACACCCTGTAGATGACATAAAGATGCCAAATATTATGTTCGTTGCAAAAAGTCTAGATCACTTAAGTTCTAATTTAACTTTACGACACACGACAACCTACACAACTGGTAGGGGAGCAACTGCAATAATTATTATTATTATTGTTATTATCATTATATTTATATCATATAAATGATTACATAACACGTAATTTAATAAATCATTATTTTGTTACAAAGAAATTAATTTGAGTATTTAGATAATACGTCGTCACATTTTTCGATGCACTTTGTTAACGTGGTTTTAAACACTTTAATCGACTCCTCCTTATTTCCGGGCTCCATTTTAACGAGGGCTGATGCAGAGGATTCCTGAATTTCCCTCATCAACTCGTTGTACCAATTATTCAGCTTTTCGTTGGGCTGGAAGCCTTCGACGGCCAGCAAATTGATTCTCGCAACGTTTTTTATCTGCCTGATTCCGTTCTTGAGCACGTCAGATAATTGGTCTGTCCCGTGGAATTCCGCGGTTACATTGTTGACCAACTCGAGGTAGTCTTTGAAGTGCCTGATTCTTATGATGAGCATAAGTTTCGCGGTATCCCCATTGATTAGGTCGAAGAGGAATACGGTAGGGTTTCTTTCCGCGGTGTTGTTAACTTTATCTGGGAATAAGTTAATGGGTCTTTCTTGTTTGTTAAAGTTTGTCAGCCTTTCGCGGCTTTCCACCCAAAGCTGCGAAATTTTGTTGGTGCTGACTTTATCGTTCAAAGTAATTGACGATTTTAGGGTGTCCTTATTTATCACCGCGAATTTCTTTATGGCCTCCTTCAGTTTTTCCCTCCTGGTTTTGGTGTATATATTTTCGGATGATTCGTATAAACCTTCTAATATGGTCGTGGCTTGGTTTGTCATCAAGCTGATTGCTAGAATGACATTTTCTAAGTACGTGGCATCACGGTAATTATTGATGAATATTTCACTGTTCGAGCACAATATTAGCATACGCACCGCTATGCCAATTTGGGCTTTTTTGTCGAAATCGGTGTGTTTCATTATCATGATTAATAACTCCTTTACGCCTTCCTTAATCTTCAGGACGCCATTTTTCGTGTCTGTATCGAGCAAATTCTGCTCCTCTTCCTTGAGGTTGGAGATACTCACATTTCTACCGTACAATTCCGCCAAATCTTCATGATACTTGATTATATCCGATTGAGCAGATACTGTGATGATTAAAGTTATTACCGTTATTATTACAGCTGCCAATCTCAGATTTTGACCAGCCATTGTGCAGAACTGCCCAAGTTTTGTGATGAAGACGATTATATATGCGGCCATAAAAATACAGCTCATTGTTGAAATACTTGGAAGTGGGCGCCCAAGGTTATCGTGTGGTATTTGATCGAAGCATATATTAGCATATTATTATAGTAAACAAATATTCTAATTAAAGCATTCAACTTATTGTTGGTCATCTGATTGTCGCTCGCCACAATACGAAAATTATTCAATTTAATTTCGAAACTTATTCACATGAGTTAACACGAAATAGACTGTATTAGGGATCAAATAATAATAGCAATCAACATCCACAATAAAACGTAAATAACGTTTGAACCATGATTGGTGGTTAAACTTATAAAAATGATTAGGCCGATACTTGATAAACCCCCATGTAATACGTCAACCTCCATGTAATACTTTATGATTAGGCCGATACTTGATAAACCTCCTTGTAATACGTCAACCTCCATGTAATACTTTATACGTTTACCTCCACGTAAAACATAATTTGGCCTTCGCCAATTTAGTGAAAAACGTTAAAACATGGTTCACCACACATTCGCTGAAGGCAATTGAATGCAGAATGGAACTCCTTGTTTTTATTTTTACGTATATAAAAGTTGTTGGTTCATTAGTGTTACTATAAATCTCTTGCTAATTAATTTAACAATGCTAATTAGATTATAACTAGGACCTGTTAGCAGGTCCTTAAAGCAATTATTTTCATAATTGGATTTTTATTCATCTGAATAACATTCTTATAAGTAAATTTATCAATTCTTCTTTATAACTTAATTTATTTATAACTTAAAATGTATGCAACAATCAGAGGGTTAAATAAGATTATTATTATTTGGAGTGTTATTGGCATTATTATTATAAAATTTGTGTTAATTATATTAGCAATGAAGCCGTTTGTTATTAAAAAATATTATGTAAATACGATATCGCAATCTACTGCAGAACGAGAATGTCAAAGTGTATCGTCTTGGTATTTGTAAAAACTGAAAGAATGAAGAGATATATGTGTGTCTGTTAATTAAAAACAAACTTATTGATTGCCAAATGACAGCAATAAATAAAGTAAATAACAATTATTATAGTTTTTTATTAACCAAGAACGTTATTCCGATTATAATGATAAAAAATGGAGAATTTCATGAAGTTGTCCTAGGAAGAGATATATGTGTCTCTGTTGATGAAAATAAACTTATTGGTTGCCAAATGAAAACAATAAATAAAGTAAATAACAATTATTATAGTTATTTATGAACCAAGAACGTTATTCCGATTATAATGATAAAAAATGTAGAATTTCATGAAGTTGTCCTAGGAAGAGATACATGTGTCTCTGTTGATAAAAATAAACTTATTGATTGCCAAATGACAGCAATAAATAAAGTAAATAACAATTATTATAGTTATATATGAACAAAGAACGTTATTCCGATTATAATGATAAAAAATGGAGAATTTCATGAAGTTGTCCTATCACGACAATGACTGCAATTAAGAAAAGATGCAAAGAAAGAGCAAACCTTTTTGGATCAAATCTAAAATTTCGGCAATATACTAATTGATTCAACAGGAAAAATCTAAAATTCTGTTCAAATTAGGAAACTTTCATGAAGTTGCCTATCAAGAAAATTATTTCATTTAAATAAAGTTGCGAAGAAAAACGAGTGGATCTTTTTGGATCAAATCTACACCCCAAGTTTTTTTTTACAATATATAAGTTGTTTATGAAAACGTTGGAGCAAGTATAATATCAAATATATTGCAATAGCTACAAATATTTGCCCAAATTTCTTATATCAGTTATTTGAATTGGGTACTTTCATGTTACTTTATAATAAGGAAGCAAACACTTTTCTTTTAAGTTACTGGAAATTACTGCAATTAAAAAAAAAGTCAAGTACAGCTTGGATTAGGCTATGGTAGGTTAATTTTATGTGAAAATATTCTACATTTTAGAAAACCTGTGAAATTTTCTTGTATTCCATAGACTTTCGACCAACATACTAATAAGAATTGATTTCATGCGAAATAATCTAAAATTCTGTTAAAATTAGGAAAATACCGTGAAAAATTGGAAAATTTCATGATATATCCTTCAAAATACTGGAAGTATCGTAAGTAAGGATACCAAATTGATTTCATGAGAAATAATCTAAAATTATATTGAAATTAGGCATCCCAAAGGTTTTTTTTTTCTTTTCTTGGGTGTCCAAGATAATGATCAACATCATGGGGATCTTTGAAACCGTAATAGTTACAAAGGAATTTAAATTACAACAAAGTTGGGCAATTTAGTAATATTCTGTTGAAAAAAACAGAAAAATCCGCTTACTTCCGGTGATATTTGACAAAATCAGAAAACTTGCGATATCGTTTTTATTTTTTGCATTATTAGAAAAGTTATAAGAAAGCCAATGGCACTTTTCATTGCCACATTTTTAGCTCTACAAGACAGCGTTACAAATTTTCAGTACAACGTTTCGTTTCGAAGAAACCATCATCAACTTTTCATTATCAAGAAAATGACTGCAATTAAGAAAAGATGCAAAGAAAGAGCAGATCTTTTTGGATCAAATCTAAAATTTTGGCAATATACTAATTGATTCAACAGGAAAAATCTAAAATTCTGTTCAAATGGGGAAATTTTCATGAAGTAGTCCTATCAAGAAAATTATTGCATATAGAAAAAAGTTGCGAAGAAAAACGAGTAGATCGATTTGGATGAAATCGGCATCCCAAAGGTTTTTTCCTTTTCTAGGGTGTCCAAGATAATGATCATCATCATGGGGATCTCGGAAACCGTAAAAGTTACAAAGGCATTCAAATTACAACAAAGTTGCGCAATTTAGTAATATTCTGTTGAAAAAAACAGAAAAATCCGCTCACTTCCGGTGATATTGGACAAAATCAGAAAACTTGCGATATCTTTTTTATTTTTTTTGCGTTATTAAAAAGGTTATAAGTTAATGGCACTTTTCATTGCCAAATTTTTAGCTCTACAAGACAACGTTACGAATTTTCAGTACAACGTTTCGTTTCGAAGAAACCATCATCAACTTTAATTTGTTATATGGCTCGTAAAGGGGCCTAGGATAAAAGGGATAAGTAGTCCTATCAAGAAAATTATTGCATTTAAAAAAGTTGCGAAGAAAAATGAGTAGATCTTTTTGGATCAAATCGGCATCCCAAAGGTTTTTTTTCTTTTCACAATATATAAGTTGTTTTTGAAAAAGATGGTGCAACTATAATATCAAATATATTGCAATAGCTGCAAATATATACCCAAATTTCTTATATCAAGTATTTAAATTGGGTACTTTCATGTTAGCTTATAATAAGGAAGCAAACATTTTTTGTTTAAGTTGTAATTAAGAAAATTGTCAATAGCAGCTTGGATTATTCTATGTTAGGTTAATTTTATGTGAAAATATTCTACATTTTAGAAAACCTGTGAAATATTCTTGTATTTTATAGATTTTCGACAAATATATTAATAAGAATTGATGCCATGAGAAATAATCTAAAATTCTGTTAAAATTAGGAAAAATCTGTGAAAAATTGGAAAATTCCATGATATATCCTCCAAAATACTGGAAGTATCGTAAGTAAGGATACCAATTTTCCAAAGTGTCACTACTTTTTTAGCAACGATGTGTGATATGTTTATTATATTCGCGGATTTACAATTTTTTTCCAAATTTTTTTAATTGAGATATTTGAATTACTTTCATGTTAGCTTATAATGAGGAAGCACATGTTTCGTTTAAGTTACTGGAAATTACTGTAATTAAGAAAAAATGTCAATGGAAGCTTGGATTAGGCTAGGTTAGGTTAATTTTATGTGAAAATATTCTACATCTTAGAAAAAAAAATTGAAAAACCTGTAAAATATTCTTGTATTCCATAGACTTTCGACAAACATACTAAAAAGAATTGATTTCATGATGAATATTCTAACTTTTTTGTTTAAAACAAAAGCATATCTTTTATCAAATTTCTTCTATCAAATATTTGAATTGGGTACTTTCATGTTAGCTTATAATAAGGAATCAAGCATTTTTCATTTAAGTTACTGGAAATTACTGTAATTAAGAAAAATTGTCAATGGCAGCTTAGATTAGGCTAGGTTAGGTTAATTTTATGTGAACATATTCTACATCTTAAAAAAAATTGAAAAACCTATAAAATATTCTTGTATTCCATAGACTTTCGACGAACATACTAATAAGAGTTGATTTCATGATGAATAATCTAATATTCTGTTGAAATTAGAAAAATTGAGTGAAAATTTTAATTATATTACCAATGAATCCGTTTGTTGTAAAAAAATAATATGTATATACGATATCGAAATCTACCACATAACGAGAATGTCTTTTTACAAAAATTAACACCCAACTGTGACTGCCAATTAAAAAAAAAGTTTGTATTATAGTCTTTTTTCAAAAAACAAAAGCATATCTTGCATAAGCTCTTAAAACGACAACTCTTTCCTCATTTAACCGAATCTTTATGTCTTATGGTTTCCATAAGACCGAATCTCTATCTTATGTATTTCATAAATAAATATGCCTCCGAAGATGTTTTTTTTTATAAACTAAAACTAGTTGGGCGATAAAAATAATAATAAAACACATAAAAACAAATACCTGTAAGTACTTATTAAAAGAACCATAAATATAAAATATGTAAGGAAAACGAAAAACTTTCTTTTAACTTCCAGCAAGTACTTCAATAAATCAATAAATAAATAATAAAATATATTATTAACTATTATTATTATATTAAACTAGTATTATTCAATACATTGATTTTAAAATTTACATATTCGAGCAGTAATCAAAATTTTCATTTGTAAATTTAGCAATGCTTATACATCATTATGCTTACATCATTGTTAATAATATGATGATTAATCGCCTTTAATAGTAAACAAATATTGATATTACAGTTCATTAATGCACATCAAAACTATGATTTGCAGCTGAAATAAATCAATTGCATCATGCATCTCGATGATTTACAGAAAATCTGGCAAATGTATCCAAAATGATGTGATACGACTCGATAAATTTAGGGACTATGGAAAACATATATTTAATGAAGACTGAAATTCAAATGCAATGACTGCATCACTGCTACTGACTACTAATAACTACTAAAAACACTACGATTGTATAAAAATTCGCTAATGAGGTAATTTAAAATCATGAATTATTGCGAAAAATGAAATGTTATTATTAAACTTCGCGAATAGCAGTGAAACCGGTTAAAAGTAGATCGTTGAAATTATTGCTTGTTATGCTCATTGAAGTTATCAATGTAAGTGAACTTTAACCCTTTTATGTAACGATTATACATTTATTGGCCACAAAATATTAATTTAATAATATTATGACTAATTTACGTAAAAATAACCTTGATAACTTTATACGTTGGTCAACATATTTAATAACATAATACAAACATTAATACAGGGTGTCCAATATAGAGATCAACAGCATACTGCTGCTTAACCAAACTTGATATTTGGCATAAATTTTGCCAATTATACAGATTTCTTCCACATTTGTGCATTAGCATACAGCTTTTGCATAACAGCTCCAGATTTTGAAATATTTTGAAAATCTGCTGCTTAACCAAACTTGATATTTGGCATAAATTTTGCCAATTATACAGATTTCTTCCACATTTGTGCATTAGCATACAGCTTTTGCATAACAGCTCCAGATTTTGAAATATTTTGAAAATACTGCTGCTTAACCAAACTTGATATTTGGCATAAATTTTGCCAATTATACAGATGTCTTCCACATTTGTGCATTAGCATACAGCTTTTGCATAACAGCTCCAGATTTTGAAATATTTTGAAAACACTGCTGCTTAACCAAACTTGATATTTGGCATAAATTTTGCCAATTATACAGATTTCTTCCACATTTGTGCATTAGCATACAGCTTTTGCATAACAGCTCCAGATTTTGAAATATTTTGAAAATACTGCTGCTTAACCAAACTTGATATTTGGCATAAATTTTGCCAATTATACAGATTTCTTCCACATTTGTGCATTAGCATACAGCTTTTGCATAACAGCTCCAGATTTTGAAATATTTTGAAAATACTGCTGCTTAACCAAACTTGATATTTGGCATAAACTTTGCCGATTATACAAATTTCTTCCACATTTGTGCATTAGCATACAGCTTTTGCATAACAGCTCCAGATTTTGAAATATTTTGAAAATACTGCTGCTTAACCAAACTTGATATTTGGCATAAATTTGGCCAATTATACAGATTTCTTCCACATTTGTGCATTAGCATACAGCTTTTGCATAACAGCTCCAGATTTTGAAATATTTTGAAAATACTGCTGCTTAACCAAACTTGATATTTGGCATAAATTTTGTCAATTATACAGATGTCTTCCACATTTGTGCATTAGCATACAGCTTTTGCATAACAGCTCCAGATTTTGAAATATTTTGAAAATACTTCTGCTTAACCAAACTCGATATTTGGCATAAATTTTGCCAATTATACAGATTTCTTCCACATTTGTGCATTAGCATACAGCTTTTGCATAACAGCTCCAGATTTTGAAATATTTTGAAAATACTGCTGCTTAACCAAACTTGATATTTGGCATACATTCTGCCAATTATACAGATTTCTTGAACATTTGTGCATTCTCTGAATTCCAATAACAATACTCTCAAATCTTTAGTAAATGTTCTTAATTGTGGAGGAACAATTTAAAATGTGTTACAAATAAAATTAGTGAAACTTTTATTTTGGTAATTCAAAATTTTCTTTGAAAGCCTAAGTCGGACGACTATTTTCAGTTAGTTGAGAGTATGCTCTCCAATTTGAAAAACGTAGTATTTAACTTCATTATTTGCACACACATATACGGGGTGTACAACATAAGGATCAAAAGCATGGGGATCTCGGAAACCGTAAAAGTTACAAAGGCGATTAAATTACAAAAAAGTTGGGCAATTTAATGGTCAGTAATATTCAGTTGAGAAAATCAGAAATTTCAGCTTACTTCCTGATATATTTGATAAAATCCGAAATCTTGCGATTTCGTTTTTACGTTTTTCTGAAGTTATTTGAAAAGGTATAAAAAAACAAAAGGCGATTAAATTACACAAAAGTTGGGCAATTTAGTGGTCAGTAATATTCTGTTGAGAAAATCAGAAATGTCTGTTTACTTCTGTAGATATTCGACAAAATCCGAAATCTTGTGATTTCGTTTTTACGTTTTTCTGAAGTTATTTGAAAAGGTATAAAAAAACAAAAGGCGATTAAATTACACAAAAGTTGGGCAATTTAGTGGTCAGTAATATTCAGTTGAGAAAATCAGAAATTTCCGCTTACTTCCTGATATATTTGATAAAATCCGAAATCTTGCGATTTCGTTTTTACGTTTTTCTGAAGTTATTTGAAAAGGTATAAAAAAACAAAAGGCGATCAAATTACACAAAAGTTGGGCAATTTAGTGCTCAATAATATTCTGTTGGGAAAACCAAAAATGTCCGCTTACTTCCGGAGATATTCGACAAAATCCGAAATCTTGCGATTTCGTTTTTACGTTTTTCTGAAGTTATTTGAAAAGGTATAAAAAAACAAAAGGCGATTAAATTACACAAAAGTTGGGCAATTTAGTGGTCAGTAATATTCTGTTGAGAAAATCAGAAATTTCCGCTTCCTTCCGTAGATATTCGACAAAATCTGAAATCTTGCGATTTCGTTTTTATTGTTTTCTGAAGTAATTTGAAAAGGTATAAAAAAAGGCGATTAAATTACACAAAAGTTGGGTATTTTAGTGGTCAGTAATATTCAGTTGAGAAAACCAGTAATTTCCGCTTACTTCCGGAGATATTCGACAAAATCCTAAATCTTGAGATTTCGTTTTTATTTTTTTCTGAAGTAATTTGAAAAGGTATAAAAAAAGGCGATTAAATTACACAAAAGGTGGGTAATTTAGTGGTCAGTAATATGCTGTTGAGAAAACCAGAAATGTCTGTTTACTTCTGTAGATATTCGACAAAATCCGAAATCTTGCGATTTCGTTTTTATTGTTTTCTGAAGTAATTTGAAAAGGTATAAAAAAAGGCGATTAAATTACACAAAAGGTTGGTAATTTAGTGGTCAGTATTATATTATATTCTGTTGAGAAAACCAGAAATGTCTGTTTACTTCCGGATATATTCGACAAAATCCGAAATCTTGCGATTTCGTTTTTACGTTTTTCTGAAGTTATTTGAAGAGGTATAAAAAAACAAAAGGCGATTAAATTACACAAAAGTTGGGCAATTTAGTTGTCAGTAATATTCTGTTGAGAAAACCAGTAATTTCCGCTTACTTCCGGAGATATTCGACAAAATCCTAAATCTTGAGATTTCGTTTTTATTTTTTTCTGAAGTAATTTGAAAAGGTATAAAAAAAGGCGATTAAATTACACAAAAGGTGGGTAATTTAGTGGTCAGTAATATGCTGTTGAGAAAACCAGAAATGTCTGTTTACTTCTGTAGATATTCGACAAAATCCGAAATCTTGCGATTTCGTTTTTATTGTTTTCTGAAGTAATTTGAAAAGGTATAAAAAAAGGCGATTAAATTACACAAAAGGTGGGTAATTTAGTGGTCAGTAATATTCTGTTGAGAAAACTTGAAATTTCCGCTTACTTCCGGAGATATTCGACAAAATCCGAAATCTTGCGATTTCGTTTTTATTTTTTTCTGAAGTAATTTGAAAAGGTATAAAAAACAAAAGGCGATTAAATTACACAAAAGTTGGGCAATTTAGTGGTCAGTAATATTCAGTTGAGAAAATCATAAATTTCCGCTTACTTCCGGATATATTCGACAAAATTCCAAATCTTGCGATTTCGTTTTTATTTTTTTCTGAAGTTATTTGAAAAGGTATAAAAATAACAAATGGCACTTTTCACGTATAATCAAAATAATACATTAAATTATTTCGTAAAAGCATTGGATTTATATTCGCAAATATATGTATTAAAATAACAATAACTGACACTACAACAAATGTTGTTCCTCTAATACTATTATTCATTCAAAGTAATGAAATATGTTATACAAAATGTATAATGGGATGTTATACAAAACATCACAGGATATATCAAGATATCATCACAGGATGATAACAATGATTTATTCAATGTATTTGGATAAAGCTTCTGAGCACTTTTCGCGGCTGAATTTTATAGCATTCATATATGTTTTGAATAGTTCTTCGTGGTTTGTTTTGTCGATTTGTGCAAGAGCTGCTGCAGTATTCTTGCCGGTCCTCTTGATGTGGCGCATTGCATCATTGTACCAGCGCGTTTGCTTTGCTTTGGGATGGAAGACTTCCACGGAATTCAGATTGACTTTTGCAACATTTTTCAAATGGGTCATTCCGTTTTTAAGTATCGTAGACAATTTGTCGGTGCCCCTGAACTCACTGGCTAGATATCCAAGTACTTTTATGTAGTCGTCGAACTCCTTGATTCTCTGCACCAGCATCATTTTCGTTACATCGTCGTTAATGATTTCGTACATAAATACAATAAAATTTCTTTTCGGTTTTTCTTCAGGATGATGTAGGTCTGGGTGTATGTTGTATGTTCGCAGTAGCTTGGTAAATTCCGAAAGACGCGTATGCAATACTTTCCACAAGTTTCCAAGGTCATCCGCAGTGACTGAATCATCGAAAGCCATGGTCGTTTCAAGGGCCTCTTTGTGTATCTCTTCGAATTTACTGGTAGCGTTCTTCAGTTTCATCTGGACACCTGCCGAATAGTTATCATCAGCGCTATCAGTCAAGACACCCAACAAGCTTCCTGCATCGTTCAACATGATGCGAATTCGCATGTTAAAATTCTCCGCAAACGTGGATTCATTGTAGTTTTTTATGTACACATCACTATCTGCATAAGATATTAACAGACGTACGAGAAACCGCATTTGACCATGTTTCTCCATTGATGCATCCTTCATCACCGCCAACAAATAAAGTTGCGATTCCTCCTTAATTATCTCCGCTCCATTTTTGGCATCAGTGTTGAGAATATTTAGCTGATCGGCTGTAAAGTCAGAGACCTTTGTAAGTTCGCGGTATAATTTCACCGAGTCACTGTAGTTTTTAAGTCGATTCAAAAACAAATCGGAACTCACAGTGACAGCAAAAGCTGCCACAATCAGCACTACTAGTGACTTCATTTTCGAAAACTAGATGTGTTTACTGGCAGCTACATTTATATACGCGCTGATAATCTACTTTTTTCCATAAATGCTTGAAAGTCAATGCCAGAGGTTATCCCAGGCCAATTGAAATGAGTTGATAACTTATATAAATTGTCCGACCAAATGTTCAATTAATTCTGTTTGTATGTTTATTTCATCATGGAGAAAATTCCAGTACTTTACTTTAACAGTTTCGCAAAGTAACAGTTAACAGTTTGCGTTAACAGTTCTCGGAAAACGCAAAAAACGACCTAGTCCGTTAAAGTGTTGCTAACAATTGCCAAACAGCTGTTGCTAATCATGTTCAGAAAATTCCCATGCATGCTAGCAGAACTCTGTACAATCAACTTCCCAAAGCACTGAAGTTTACTTTAACAGTTTCGCAAAATAACAGTTAACAGTATTTCGAATTTATAATTCCGAAAGACGCGTATGCAATACTTTCCACAAGTTTCCAAGGTCATTCGCAGTAACTGAATCATTGAAACCCATTTCAAGGGCCTCTTTGTGTATCTCTTCGAATTTAATGGTAGCGTTCTTTAGTTTCATCTGGACACCTGCCGAACTGCTATCATCAGAGCTATGAGTCAAGACACCCAATAAGCTTCCTGCATCGTTCAACATAATGCGAATTCGCATGTTAGTATTCCTCGCAAACGTGGATTTATTGTAGTTTTTCATGTACACATCACTATCTGCATAAGATGTTATCAGACGTACGAGAAACCGCATTTGGCCATTTTTCTCAATTGACGCATCCTGCATCATCCTGCTAGTTTGCGATTCCTCCTCAATTATCTCCGCTCCATTTTTGGCATCAGTGTTGAGAATATTAAGTTGATCGGCTGTTAAGTCAAAGACCTTTGCAAGTTCACCGTATAATTTCACCGAGTCACTAGAGTTTTTAAGTCGATTCAAAAACAAATCGGAACTCACAGTGACAGCAAAAGCTGCCACAATCAGCACAACTAGTGATTTCATTTTCGAAAACTAGATGTGTTTACTGGCAGCTACATTTATATACGCGCTGATAATCTTCACCAGTTCCATAAACGCTTGAAAGTCAATATCAGAGGTTATCCCAGGCCAATTGAAATGAGTTGATAACTTATATAAATGTTCAATTAATTCTGTTTGTTAGTTTATTTCATCATGGGGCAAATTCCAGTACTTTACTTTAACAGTTTCGCAAAGTAACAGTGAACAGTTTGCGTTAACAGTTTTCGGAAAACGCAAAAAACGACCTAGTCCGTTAAAGTGTTGCCTACAATTGCCAAACAGCTGTTGCTAATCATGTTCCGAAAATTCCCATGCATGCTAGCATAACTCTGTACAATCAACTTCCTAAAGCACTGAAGTCACAAAATATGGGAAATTTTAAGGCGTTTAAGGCCTTTAAATTTTAAGGCGTATTTAAATAATAAGGCGTTAATGTCCCTGCTAATTTTAAATAGCCTTTACTCCGTCGCGAAATTTGCCATGGCGCTGTAGATGTTTTATGTTATGTGCTGTTCTTTATGTTATTTGTTGTTATTATTATTGTACCTTTATATTTTTAATATTATTATTATTTAAGGTTGTTATATTATTATATTTATAAAAGTATTTACTGGTAAATAATTATTTTGATTTAATTTTATTATTTATTTATTTTATTGCGCCTGACTAGTTTCACCATTATCAGGGGCATGATATGTATTTTAATATTTATACAGGGTTGAGTCTAATAAAAACTCTACCCGTGT
Source organism: Othius punctulatus (assembly GCA_951805005.1). Taxonomy (NCBI): domain Eukaryota; kingdom Metazoa; phylum Arthropoda; class Insecta; order Coleoptera; family Staphylinidae; genus Othius; species Othius punctulatus. Next base: position 13,456,210 of record OX638145.1, read on the forward strand.
AAATCAGCCTTAAGTTTGAGAAAATTGTGCTTTTTTCGAAAACATCTGTAACTTTCAAGTATCAAAATTCAAATTAATAACAAATATTTATCATAAAAATTAAATCAGGATATACAGGGTGAGTCAGGAGGAACGTACCAAACTCCAGGAGTGTATTGTATACGTGAAAATAAATTTAAAGAACTGAAATGTTGTTATCCGATTTTCATTTGATTTCAAGTTATAGTTTTGAACAGTTTGTTGAAAAGTCAGATAAATACGTTTTTATCCGGAGGTGGAAACCATTGGCGATATCCTTCAACAGCAGCTGTATCACAACCATTACAAAAACCATAGACAAACACCATATTTGCATATTCAAGAATTGAAACTTCAACTTGAAAACAAATGAAAAACGGATAACAAGTTTATTTTTTTTAAAGTTATTTTCACGTGTACAATACACTCCTGCAGTTTGGGCTATTCCTTCCGACTCACCCTGTATATCCTGATTTAATTTTTGTCATAATGCTATGATAAATATTTGTTATTAATTTGAATTTTGGGGCCATTCCATCCGACTCACCCTGTATATCCTGATTTAATTTTTATGATAACTATTTGTTATTAATTTGAATTTTGATATTTGAAAGTTACAGATGTTTTCGAAAAAAAACATTTTTTTCTCAAACTTAAGGCTGATTTACACGGATATAGTTTTTAGTAGAGTAGTAAGGAGAGTAGATTCAAATCTGCATCAGTTCCAAAAATGCTTGGATGGCAATATCAAAAATGATCCCAGGGCAATTCAAACCAAATGATAACTTACATTATTGACAGAAATCGATAAATTATTGCTTGAGGTTTTCGAAAAAAAACATTTTTTCTCAAACTTCAGGCTGATTTACACGGGTAGAGTATTTAGTAGAGTAGAGTAGCGAGGAGAGTAGACTCAAATCTGCATCAGTTCCAAAAATGCTTGAGTGACAATGTCAAAAATGATCCCAGGGCAATTCAAATCAATTGATAACTTACATTATTGACAGAAATCGATAAATTATTGCTTGAGGTTTTCGAAAAAAAAACATTTTTTCTCAAACTTAAGGCTGATTTACACGGGTAGAGTTTTTAGTAGAGTAGTGTAGCGAGGAGAGTAGACTCAAATCTGCATCAGTTCCAAAAATGTTTGAGTGGCAATGTCACATTAGAGTAGACTCTAATCTGCATCAGTTCCAAAAAATGCTTAAGTGGCAATGTCAAAAATGATCCCTGGGCAATTCAAATCAATTGATAACTTACATTATTGATAGAAATCGATATATTATTGCTTGAGGTTTTCGAAAAAAAAACATTTTTTCTCAAACTTAAGGCTGATTTACACGGGTAGAGTTTTTAGTAGAGTAGTGTAGCGAGGAGAGTAGACTCAAATCTGCATCAGTTCCAAAAATGTTTGAGTGGCAATGTCAAATTAGAGTAGACTCTAATCTGCATCAGTTCCAAAAAATGCTTAAGTGGCAATGTCAAAAATGATCCCAGGGCAATTCAAATCAATTGATAACTTACATTATTGACAGAAATCGATATATTATTGCTTGAGGTTTTCGAAAAAAAACATTTTTTCTCAAACTTAAGGCTGATTTACACGGGTAGAGTTTTTAGTAGAGTAGTGTAGCGAGGAGAGTAGACTTAAATCTGCATCAGTTCCAAAAATGCTTGAGTGGCAATGTCAAAAATGATCCCAGGGCAATTCAAATCAATTAATTACTTACATTATTGACAGATATCGATATGTTATTGCTTGAGGTTTTCGAAAACAAAACATTTTTTCTTAAACTTAAGGCTGATTTACACGAGTAGAGTTTTTAGTAGAGTACAGTAGCGAGGAGAGTAGACTCAAATCTGCATCAATTCCAAAAATGGTTGAGTGGCAATGTCAAAAATGATCCCAGGGCAATTCAAATCAATTGATGACTTACATTATTGACAGAAATCGATATATTATTGCTTGAGGTTTTCGAAAAAAAAACATTTTTTCTTAAACTTAAGGCTGATTTACACGGGTAGAGTTTTTAGTAGAGTAGAGTAGCGAGGAGAGTAGACTTAAATCTGCATCAGTTCCAAAAATGCTTGAGTGGCAATATCAAAAATGATCCCAGGGCAATTCAAATCAATTGATAACTTACATTATTGACAGAAATCGATATATTATTGCTTGAGGTTTTCGAAAAAAAAACATTTTTTCTCAAACTTAAGGCTGATTTACACGGGTAGAGTTTTTAGTAGAGTATAATAGCGAGGAGAGTTGACTCTAATCTACATCAGTTCCTAAAATGCTTGAGTGACAATGTCAAAAATTATCCCAGGGCAATTCAAATCAATTGATAACTTACATTATTGACAGAAATCGATATATTATTGCTTGAGATTTTCGAAAATAAAAAATCTCAAACTTCAGGCTGATTTACACGGGTAGAGTTTTTAGTAGAGTAGAGTAGCGAGGAGAGTCGACTCAAATCTGCGTCAGTTCCAAAAATGCTTGGATGGCAATGTCCAAAATTATCCCAGGGCAATTAAAATCAATTGATAACTTACATTATTGACAGAAATCGATATATTATTGCTTGAGGTTTTCGAAAATAAACATTTTTTCTCAAACTTAAGGCTGATTTACACGGGTAGCGTTTTTAGTAGAGTAGTGTAGCGAGGAAAGTAGACTCAAATCTGCATCAGTACCAAAAATGTTTGAGTGGCAATGTCACATTAGAGTAGACTCTAATCTGCATCAGTTCCAAAAAATGCTTAAGTGGCAATGTCAAAAATGATCCCTGGGCAATTCAAATCAATTGATAACTTACATTATTGACAGAAATCGATATATTATTGCTTGAGGTTTTCGAAAAAAAAACATTTTTTCTCAAACTTAAGGCTGATTTACACGGGTAGAGTTTTTAGTAGAGTAGTGTAGCGAGGAGAGTAGACTCAAATCTGCATCAGTTCCAAAACTGTTTGAGTGGCAATGTCACATTAGAGTAGACTCTAATCTGCATCAGTTCCAAAAAATGCTTAAGTGGCAATGTCAAAAATGATCCCTGGGCAATTCAAATCAATTGATAACTTACATTATTGACAGAAATCGATATATTATTGCTTGAGGTTTTCGAAAAAAAAACATTTTTTCTCAAACTTAAGGCTGATTTACACGGGTAGAGTTTTTAGTAGAGTAGTGTAGCGAGGAGAGTAGACTCAAATCTGCATCAGTTCCAAAAATGTTTGAGTGGCAATGTCAAATTAGAGTAGACTCTAATCTGCATCAGTTCCAAAAAATGCTTGAGTGGCAATGTCAAAAATGATCCCAGGGCAATTCAAACCAAATGATAACTTACATTATTGACAGAAATCGATAAATTATTGCTTGAGGTTTTCGAAAAAAAACATTTTTTCTCAAACTTCAGGCTGATTTACACGGGTAGAGTATTTAGTAGAGTAGAGTAGCGAGGAGAGTAGACTCAAATCTGCATCAGTTCCAAAAATGCTTGAGTGACAATGTCAAAAATGATCCCAGGGCAATTCAAATCAATTGATAACTTACATTATTGACAGAAATCGATAAATTATTGCTTGAGGTTTTCGAAAAAAAAACATTTTTTCTCAAACTTAAGGCTGATTTACACGGGTAGAGTTTTTAGTAGAGTAGTGTAGCGAGGAGAGTAGACTCAAATCTGCATCAGTTCCAAAAATGTTTGAGTGGCAATGTCACATTAGAGTAGACTCTAATCTGCATCAGTTCCAAAAAATGCTTAAGTGGCAATGTCAAAAATGATCCCTGGGCAATTCAAATCAATTGATAACTTACATTATTGACAGAAATCGATATATTATTGCTTGAGGTTTTCGAAAAAAAACATTTTTTCTCAAACTTAAGGCTGATTTACACTGGTAGAGTTTTTAGTAGAGTAGAGTAGCAAGGAGAGTAGACTCAAATCTGCGTCAGTTCCAAAAATGGTTGAGTGGCAATGTCAAAAATGATCCCAGGGCAATTCAAATTAATTGATAACTTACATTATTGACAGAAATCGATAAATTATTGCTTGAGGTTTTCGAAAAAAAACATTTTTTCTCAAACTTCAGGCTGATTTACACGGGTAGAGTATTTAGTAGAGTAGAGTAGCGAGGAGAGTAGACTCTAATCTGCATCAGTTCCAAAAATGGTTGAGTGGCAATATCAAAAATTATCCCAGGGCAATTCAAATCAATTAATAACTTACATTATTGACAGATATCGATATATTATTGCTTGAGGTTTTCGAAAACAAAACATTTTTTCTTAAACTTAAGGCTGATTTACACGAGTAGAGTTTTTAGTAGAGTACAGTAGCGAGGAGAGTAGACTCAAATCTGCATCAATTCCAAAAATGGTTGAGTGGCAATGTCAAAAATGATCCCAGGGCAATTCAAATCAAATGAGAACTTACATTATTGACAGAAATCGATATATTATTGCTTGAGGTTTTCGAAAAAAACCACATTTTTTTCTCAAACTTAAGGCTGATTTATACCGGTAGAGTTTTTAGTAGAGTAGAGTAGCGAGGAGAGTAGACTCAAATCTGCATCAGTTCCAAAAATGCTTGAGTGGCAATGTTAAAAATGATCCCAGGGCAATTCAAATCAATTGATAACTTACATTATTGACAGAAATCGATAAATTATTGCTTGAGGTTTTCGAAAAAAAAATATTTTTTCTCAAACTTAAGGCTGATTTACACGGGTAGAGTTTTTAGTAGAGTAGTGTAGCGAGGAGAGTAGACTCAAATCTGCATCAGTTCCAAAAATGTTTGAGTGGCAATGTCACATTAGAGTAGACTCTAATCTGCATCAGTTCCAAAAAATGCTTAAGTGGCAATGTCAAAAATGATCCCTGGGCAATTCAAATCAATTGATAACTTACATTATTGACAGAAATCGATAAATTATTGCTTGAGGTTTTCGAAAAAAAAACATTTTTTCTCAAACTTAAGGCTGATTTACACGGGTAGAGTTTTTAGTAGAGTAGTGTAGCGAGGAGAGTAGACTCAAATCTGCATCAGTTCCAAAAATGTTTGAGTGGCAATGTCAAATTAGAGTAGACTCTAATCTGGATCAGTTCCAAAAAATGCTTGAGTGGCAATGTCAAAAATTATCCCAGGGCAATTCAAATCAATTGATAACTTACATTATTGACAGAAATCGATATATTATTGCTTGAGATTTCCGAAAAAAAAAAACATTTTTTCTCAAACTTAAGGCTGATTTACACGGGTAGATTTTTTAGTAGAGTAGAGTAGCGAGGAGAGTAGACTCTAATCTGCATCAGTTCCAAAAATGTTTGAGTGGCAATGTCACATTAGAGTAGACTCTAATCTGCATCAGTTCCAAAAAATGCTTAAGTGGCAATGTCAAAAATGATCCCTGGGCAATTCAAATCAATTGATAACTTACATTATTGACAGAAATCGATATATTATTGCTTGAGGTTTTCGAAAAAAAAACATTTTTTCTCAAACTTAAGGCTGATTTACACGGGTAGAGTTTTTAGTAGAGTAGTGTAGCGAGGAGAGTAGACTCAAATCTGCATCAGTTCCAAAAATGTTTGAGTGGCAATGTCAAATTAGAGTAGACTCTAATCTGCATCAGTTCCAAAAAATGCTTAAGTGGCAATGTCAAAAATGATCCCAGGGCAACTCAAATCAATTGATAACTAACATTATTGACAGAAATCGATATATTATTGCTTGAGGTTTTCGAAAAAAAACATTTTTTCTCAAACTTAAGGCTGATTTACACGGGTAGAGTTTTTAGTAGAGTAGTGTAGCGAGGAGAGTAGACTTAAATCTGCATCAGTTCCAAAAATGCTTGAGTGGCAATGTCAAAAATGATCCCAGGGCAATTCAAATCAATTGATAACTTACATTATTGACAGAAATCGATATATTATTGCTTGAGATTTTCGAAAAAAAAAATCTCAAACTTCAGGCTGATTTACACGGGTAGAGTTTTTAGTAGAGTAGAGTAGCGAGGAGAGTAGACTCAAATCTGCATCAGTTCCAAAAATGCTTGAGTGGCAATGTCAAAAATGATCCCAGGGCAATTCAAATCAATTGATAACTTACATTATTGACAGAAATCGATATATTATTGCTTGAGGTTATTGTAAAATAATAAAAGTACCTATAAGCAGCCTATTTACGAATATTATCTAGACCGAGGAATTCTAAGTTGATAATACAGAGTGTTTCAGGAGGAAGTGCAAATATTTTGGGAAGTTGTAGTATGGATGGTTCTAAGTAGAAACTATCATACGAGCATGTGTTCCGTCGATAATAGATATTGAAATAGGGTCATTATAAGATTTATTAAAGTACAAAACCTAACATTGTTGATTTTTAATAATATCAATTTAAGTTATTAAACAAATTTACTTTGGTAGAGCAATGAGAGCAACGTGCAGCATTACTAATAGAATTACTAAATGTATTGAAGTTGGCGTAGGAATTTTTGACCCAACAAAATAAATTTATTTAATTTTAATTGATATTATTAAAAATCAACAATGTTATTGCTCGTACTTTAATAAATCTTATAACGACCATAACTCAGTATCTATTAACGATGGGACACAAGCTCTTATGACATTTTTTACTTAGAATCATCCATACTACAACTTCCCAAAATATTTGCACTTCATCCTAAAATACCCTGTATATTGATACAACACAAACAAGTTTATTCGCAACAATTTTTATAAAGTGCATTTCAAAACTATGTATAATAAAATTAATCATCTTTAAAAAGAGCGATCAATGCTCACAGTTCAAGGCCATGCATTTTAGTCCCACAGGTGAGGAATGAGGAGGAAGAGGAATTTTAATTTAACACGTGCGGGTTTCGAACCTTTGACTTATGAATTTTGTAAAATTAAAGTTATCACATTATATCGTAAAAACATCATTTATTGGAATAAAAATGCGCAAATATTACATACATTATAACAGCAATTATTGATACTACATCGAATGGTGTTCCTTAAATATTGTTTACAAAGCAGTGTAAATGTGGATGTTATATAATACTTGAAAACGATGTTTTATTTCATGTATTTGGACAGAGCTTCTACGCACTTTTCGCGACTGTATTTTATAGCATTCATGTACGTTCTGACCAATTCTTGGGTGTTTGTGTTGTCGATTTGGTAGACTTGTTCAAGGGTTGCAGCGGTGTTCTTGCCGGTCTTCTTGATGTGGCGCATGGCATCATTGTACCAATGCGTTTGCTTCGCTTTGGGATGGAAGACTTCCACGGAATTGAGGTTGACTTTGGCGACATTTTTCAGTTGGAGCATTCCATTTTTAAGAACCGTGGGTAACTCTTTTTCACCTTTGAACTCATCGGCAAGGTCGCCGAGTTCGCTAATGTAGTTGTTGAACTGCTTGATTCTCTGTACCAGCATCATTTTCGTTACATCGTCGTTGATGATTTCGTACATCAATACGATCAAATTTCTTTCCGGCATATCTTCTGGATGGTACTTATCTGGGTGTATATTGTACGACAAAAATTCCTTGTTCCATGCCAAAAGACGCGTTTGCAAGAGTTTCCATAATTTTCCAATGTCATTCACAGTAACTGAATCATCGAAACCCATTGTGGTTTCAAGACCCTCTTTGTTAATCTCTTCAAATTTGCTGGTAGCGTTCTTCAATTTCATCTGGAGAACTGGCGAATAGACATCACCAGCGCTGTCATTCAAGACACCCAACATGCTCCATGCATGGTTCAACATAATACGAATTGCCAGGTTGACGTTCTCTATGTACGTGGAATCATTGTAGTTCTTTATGTACACATCACTATCTGCGTACGATATTAACAAGCGTACAAGGAGCTGCATTTGCGCATGTTTCTCGACTGATGGATCCTTCATCACCACCAACAAATTAGTTTGCGAGCCCTCCTTAATTTTTTCCACTCCATTTTTGGCATCGGTGTTGAGCAAATTGAATTGCTCCGCCGTTAAGTCGGAGACTTTTGTATTTTGGCTGTACAATTGCACCAGATCACTGTAGCTTTTAATTTGATTCCACAACGAATCGGCACTTACAGTGACAGCCAAAGCTACCACAATTAGCAGAACTGGTGACTTCATTTTCGGATACTGAATGTGTTTACTGGCTGCTCCGCTTATATATGCTCCGATGTCCTAATCTGCATCAGTTCCAGGAATCCTCGAGAGTGAGTGTCAAAGGTTATCCCTGGGCAATTCAAAGGAGTTGATAACTTACGACATTGGGAAATTCGGTGTGTTTTTGCTTGAGATTATTGTAAAGTAAGCAACGTATAAGCATCCTATTTACAAAAATTATCTAGTCCCGGGAATTCCAAGTTCATAGTTTTATTGATAAGTGATTCGCAAACAAGTTTTTTCGCTTGAATATTGATGCAACTCATTTCAAACTTTTTCTTAGATCAAAGGTGATCTAGAGGTTAGCGCACTTGTCTGTAATGCCAAGAGTCGCAGGTTCGAGCCTTTTTGAACGATTTAAATTCTCTAACATCAAAGTACCAATCCTTTGGAGGGGAACTGAAGGGTGCGATCCCGTGCACTGTTAAGTTGTATGCGCACATTAAAGAACCCGAAATGGATAAAGCGAAATTCATAAACCCAAAATTTCCAAGTGTGGTGGATTGCTCTTTGGCGACGGTGTTCAGCCATAGCTGCAGAAATAGGTCGTCGTAAAATAATACAAACAAAAATTGTTTTTTTCTTATTATAATTAATTTCTTTATAAAAGCACACAAGCAAGAGAATTTTTGAGCAATTAAAATTCTCTAACATCAAAGTGCAAAATTTCCAAGTGTGGTGCGTCGTTCTTTGGCGACGGTGTTTAGTCATAGCTGTAGAAATTGGTCGTTGTAAAAAAAAACAAATTTTGTTTTTTCTTATTATAGTTAATCTCTTAATAAAGAATTATTTAAGGCAGTTTTACCATTTACCATTACCATTTACCATTAACTGTTTTCAAACATTAATTTCTATGAAATCCAGAGGGTAAATAGTTTAGAATTTAGGTTTAGGTATTCACCATTAACATACAAACAAAAGTTATTAATAAAAAAATAATGTCATTTAATTAATTAAATAACAAAATATGCAATTTTTACTTTGTTGGTATCAGACTTTTTTTAAATTATGGTACCATCACATACAAACAAAAGTTATTAATAAAAAATTAATAATGCAATTTTTACTTTGTTGGTGTCACACTTTTTTTAAATTATGGTACCATCACATACAAACAAATGTTATTAATAATAAAAAATTATTCAATTTTTACTTTGTTGGTATCACACTTTTTTTTAAATTATGGTACCATAACATACAAACATAAGTTATTAATAAAAAAATAATAATGCAATTTTTACTTTGTTGGTATCACACTTTCTTAAATTAAGGTACCATAATTTAATAAAGTGTGATAGCAACAGAGTAAAAATTGCATGATTTATTTATATATATATATATATATATATATATATATATATATATATATATATATATATATATATATATATATATATTGTATCAGGAAGTAATAGCATCATCAGCGTAGCTCCAAAATTTGGTGCTTTTGTTGTAGCATTGTAATTTGTAACTTTTTGTCTGTAACGATGGTTAAGAAATAAAGATATTTACAATTGTAATTTGGAATAGCATTACAAAACGGAAGTTACTATCTAACTTTTCAACCTTTCATATACAGGGTGAGTCGGGATGAACGGACCAAACTCCAGGAGTGTATTGTACACGTGAAAATAATTTAAAAAAATCAAATGTTATCCGATTTTCATTTGTTTTCAAGTTATAGTTTCGAATCTTGAATATGCAAATATGGTGTTTGTCTATGGATTTTGTAATGAGAGAGCTACAGCTGCTGCTGAAGAGTATCGTCAACGGTTTTCTCATCAGAAAACTCTGGATAAAATCGTATTTATCTGACATTTAAACAAAATGTTCGAAACTATAACTTGAAAACAATGAAAATCGGATAACAACATTTGAGTTTTTTTATTATTTTCACGTGTACAATACACTCCTGAGGTTTGGTCGGTTCCTTCCGACTCACCCTGTATAATAAGCGATCACTCAATGGTGAGGGTTGAATAATTACACCCAATATTTTCGGATATTACCAGGTAATACTAACAATATAGAAATACTCAATAATTCATTTGATTAGCAATTACAACATAAATATATATCTTATCTAATTTTAGCTATAAGTTGTGCTACAAGAGATATAAGTAGAATTTTATACAGTGTGTAATAAAATACAGGGGGTTTCATTTAAAATAAGGAAAATGATAACCAATATCCGGTCTAAATGAAAATTCGAGTCAAAACCACTTTAGCAATTCATCCATTATTAATTTTCTTTTCTTAAATAGAGGCAAATAGATTTTTTTTTATGTACACCCTATATTTTCGGATATTGCCAGATAATGCTAACAATATAGAAATACTCAATAATTCACTTGATTAGCAATTTCAAAAGAAAGATAATATCTCTTATCTAATTATAGCTATAAGTTGTGCTACAAGAAATATAAGTAGACTTTTATGCAATGTGTAATAAAATACAGGGGGTTCCATTTAAAATAAGGAAAATGATAACCAATATCCGGTCTAAATGAAAATTCGAGTCAAAACCACTTTAGCAATTCATCCATTATAAATTTTCTTTTCTTAAATAGAGGCAAATAGAAAAGAAATAAGCCACTTCAATAGAACGTCATGAAAAGCCTCAAATACGTGATTTTGAAAAATGTGTCCGTAAACTTTTAACGAACGGATCAGTCGAAGCACATATATGGGCGAATAATCTTATCGACGCATGTTCACAACAGTCTGTAAAGCCAAAGGTTATGCTACATAAATTCAAGGAAACTGATTATTTCAATATAAAATAATTTGATTTGTTATTGCTGAAGACGATTGCTAATTATTAAATAAGAAAAAAATAAACCCGGTTTGTATATCGCAGTTATTTGGCACAGGAATGTACCCCTATAAGATTAACTGTACAAAAGTTCTACTAGTTATCCGTATTACTGCGTTGCACTAATTTGCTGTATCTATTCAGCAAAATATTTTGTTTTTTGAAGGGAAAAATAATAAAATTGGACTTTATTAAAAAAAAATGCAATTATATTGCTTGGAATTTGCATGTTTAAATATTATACCAAAATTTAAATAATAACAATAATAAAAAAACAAAAATATCAAATATATTCAAAATATGTGATAAAAAAATCTTAAATGAGATTATGTTTATCAGTTTTTGGCGATATTAATATTATTGCTATGGGAGAAGTTACGAGATTTTTTGTTCAACACCAGCAATGGACAATTTTCTTTACAGGCCTTTACAGGCCTAACTTAACCTTATATAACCTAACCTAACCTAGTGCAGTAATTTGTAGTATACATTCAGCAAAATACTTTGGTTTTTGAAGGAAAAAATAATATTAAAGGTCTTTATTCAAGTAATGCAGTTGTTATGCTTGGAATTTATACTTATATTTAAATAAACTGATGAAAACATTATGAAACAACTAAAAATATCAGATGTACTCAAAATAATATGATGATTTTTTGAACAAAATCTATGTCAACAAAAGTATTATCACTAACATAACAAGAACAAATTCGAGACAATTACAAATAAATCCCCAATAATTGCATTTGCCCCTAGAATCACTTCACAATTTCAGTATTTCTTTGAGAACTAAAATCAAATTTGAGGACACTAGAAAAATTAAACATTCATTCGATTTGCTCCTAAACAGATTTCAGAATTTCAGTATTACTTTCAGACGTAAAATTAAGTATGAGACCATTGTCAAAACATCTGGAATAATTCCATATTTACCTAGAAAGTGTTGGCAATAGATTTTATTTTATTGTTAATTTAAATTTGAAATTTGAAAAGTATATCTAATTTGATTCAATTTTATTATATGCAATACATTATGACATAATCTTTTATTTCCCAGATTGATAAACTATTCTGGAATAAAATATTTCAAAAACAACAAAAATGATTCCATTATATCCTAATGCATAGGAAAAGATTTTATGAAAAAATAATATTATTGGCCTGTATTCAAATAATGTACTTGTGCTTGAAATTTACTGATTTAAATATTATACTGAAATTAAATAATAACAATGATGAAAAATCAGAATTATTCAAAATTGTATCAATGATTCTTTGAACAAAATCAAAGTCTGCAAAAAATTATAATTTATACTAGATCCAATTTTCAAGTATTTTATCAAAAGTAGAAATGTTTTGATTTCTTATGATGGGGAAAAGTGTATAAATAATAAGTGCAGCGGCGTCCATTCAAAAATTATCAAAAAAAAAGTTCAGGGACTAAGATATTGAAACTACATTATATACAGGGTGAGAAATAGGATAAGATATGAATAAGGCATATGGATAAATGACATTGCTCGATATATTGCTCGCTATCGATCGAAAAGGACACTACATACGGAGTACCTCAGGGAACAGTACTAGGCCCTCTCTTATTTATAATATATATTAATGACATTTTAAAAACAATCAAGTTTTGCCAAGTACATCTCTTTGCTGATGACATTATGCTTTTTATGACAGGGCCGAAAAATGAAATAGGAATGATGTGCAGAAAAATTAATGAGGACCTTGGGAGAATATATGAGTGGTTATGTGTAAATAGTCTTTGTATAAATATTAGTAAATCTAAATGTATGATTTTATCAAGTAATCAAATCGATGAAAGTGTTGAAATAAAAATTAATGACATTGCTATTGAGGTTGTCACAGAGATAAAATTCCTGGGCGTGATATTAGATAATAAGTTAAATTTTAAGAGCCACTGCGGATATATATTGAATAAAATGTCAAAAAAAACCTATCTTCTCGGTCGTCTGAGAAAGGATTTAAACATGAATGTGTGCGTTTTATTATACAAACAACTAATAGCACCCCACTTCGAGTTCTGTTCAAATGTGATTTTTCACTTACAAAAAGGTGACATAGGGGATATTCAACTTATTCAGAACAAAGCAATGCGTATAATTTTGAAAGTCAATAAATTTACACATATAAAGGATATGCTCAAGATTTTAAATTTTATGAATGTAAAACAGAGAGTCACGTACAAGGCTCTTATTTTCATACACAATATGAAAATGGGAAATATGCCTGAAAATTTAGTAGTAAAACTTAAATATGTATACGATGTTCATGGCCATGAGACGAGGCAGAAGTCCCATTTTTATGTCGATAGGTACAGGACAGATAAAGCGGAAAAATCGTGTTTCTCGAGAGGACTAAAGCTGTATAACAACATGCCCTGTCACATAAAAAATGAGATACATTTTCATAGGTTTAAGTCTCAGGTGAGGGACTATGTGTTTGAATTGATTGACTGTAAATAGAAAATAGTAGATGTAGTAAATAGAATTAAAGTTATGTTAATATGAAGATTGTAGTTGCTATTTGTGTGTTTTCTTTTGTTGTTTTTTGTTGAAATTTTGTATATTATGTAGCGTTATTTGCTAATAAATATTCTTTATTATTTATTATTATTTTTAGATTGTTGAAGTTGAGTATAAGTAAATAAATTGCTACAAATTTTATTAATCTTCTTATTAAATTCACTTAAAATTTATCATTGCGTATTGATATTACTAGCGTTCCTAATCTGTACAAATATTTTTATTACATATAAACATATACAGTGTTATTCATAAAATTTAAACCGCGGTTTAGCGGTGGTTTAGCGGTGTTTTACAAAGGGTTACCAAGGTTACTAAGATTAAAGCATCGTCAGACAGTGGCCTCAATTTTTATGTATAACACTGATAGTAATTACGATATATACAGGGTATCCCACGGGTTAGTAGACAGGTGATATTTCTTGTACGGTTAGAAGTGCGAAAATGAAATTTGATGGATTTAAATGGTTCAAAATTATGCCCCTTTCTGAATACTTAGATTTCATTTCTGGTTCTTCTTTTCCGGAAAAATTACACCAACTTTAGTGTTTCACATGGGACACCGTATATATTTATGGATTTTGGTAAAGGTAATTCGAAGACCAATGCACATTTATAGCACGTCATTTACATTTATGCACGCAGTATTTGTCTAAAGTTTTATTGCACTTGAACTGGCTGGAATCTATCGCGTCCGTAAAAACTTTAAGAATTTCTTCGGTGTTAGTGGCGCCAATTTGATCGAGAACTGCTGCAGCGTTATTTCCATGCTTCCGTATGTAAAGCATGGCACCATAAAACCGGTGCGTTTCTTTTGCTTTGCGATGGAACATTTTTACGGAATTTAATTCCATTTCTGCAACATTTTTTATTTGCATTAGCCCGTTTCTCAGAATCGCAGGTAATTTGTCGCTACCCCTGAAATCATCAGCAAGTTCTCCAATCTCGCTTATGTAGTTATGTAACCGTTTGATTCTTTGTACGAGTATCATTTTCGTTACTTTCTCGTCGATAATATCGTACATGAACGTCGCTAAATTTATTTCCGGCATAGAGCTATCATCAAATTTGTCTGGGTGTATGACGTAAGTACGAAATTTCTTAAGCCAATGCGACAGGCGGTCTCCCAATACTCCCCACATGTCGCGAATTTTTCCCACACCGACTTCTTTATCGAGAGCCATTGTCATATGAAGAGCCTCTTTGTTTAGTGCTTCAAATCCCTGAGTGGAGATCTCCAAATGCCTCCACAAACCCTCCGAATAGTAAGAGTCTCCAATGTCATTCATCATACACAACATACTCCATACCTGATTCAAATTTATGTGAACGGCTAGGTTGATGTTCTCAATGCAAGTGTACTGATTGTAATTCTTTAAGTAAACTCTACAATCTTCGTATAACACCAATGAACGCACGAGGTCCATCATTTGGTGGTTTTGGTCGACATCTGAACCGTCGATGATTCCCAGCAAATTGGATTTTAATATCTTCCTGTTCTTGATTACTCCAAATTTTGTGACATTATTAAGGTACTCTAATTGATAGGATGTTAATTGGGAGATTTTTAAGTCTGCGCTGTATAATTGCCGCAACTCGCTGTTGATTCTCATTTGATCCAGTGATGACTTGGAATTGATAGGGATAGCCAAAGCTACTACAATTATTTGAACAGTCGATAACATGCTTAACGTAGTCATTTTTCATTACTGAATATATATGCCGGCCACACTTTATGCACGATTTTCTTATCTATAATGTTTCGGATTCAGTGCCAAAGATTATCATGGAGCAAGTAAACACGACAGATAAATATTCAATAATTGACAATTTGGTGTGTTAATAGTTTTGGTGATTGTTACCTACAAAAAATGCAAAAACCCTATGGGTCTCCAAACTATGGATCCGGCCCGCCCCCGAAAGGATTTGACCCGGCCCGCAGATGTATCTTGTTCAGATCAGGTTAAAAAAATCTGAATTAGTTCCATGAATAAACATTTTTTTATAGCCCACAAAAAAAATTAATACTAATTTTAAAATCAATTCAAAGTGCAGTTGATGCAAACCACGAAATTAGAATCTTTTTTTACAGTGTGCACCAACATTATAATAGTTATTTAAACAACAACTACAAGTATTCGACAAGGTGTCCAAAAAGTAAATGTTTTTTAACGGTTGTAGAAAACATATATAATTGGATTCTTAAAATCAAATATTTTGAGCACCTTTTTTTAAATTGATAAAATCTAAAAAAGTTTCAGGATTAGTTATGTTTACATTCAGTTATAAATAATTTGTTTTTGTCTGGACAACATGGAATATTTTCTGGAAATTGTCGTTAAATTATCTGAAAATTATCTGGGTAGATTTCCGGCATCTTTATAAAAATGTTGTGTAATTTATTTGAAACTTCAAATTCTATCGAAATTGCTAAAAGTTCAGGGTATTTATTTCTATATTTTGAAAATTACTTTGATATGATAATATGATGCATAGATTTTATGAAATTCATTAAAATTTTCTTGTTTTTCACTCTCTTCAGTTTCAAAACATATTTTGAAAATTTACTGTAATGCGAACATTACAGTAAATTTTCAAAATATGTTCTGAAACTGAAGAGAGTGAAAAACTAGAAATTTTTAATGAATTGCATAAAATCTATGCATCATATTATCATATCAAAGTAATTATCAAAATATACAAAGAATTACCCTAAACTTTTAGCAATTTCCATCATATTATCAAATCAAATTAATTATCCCAATATAAAATTTAATATCCTAAACTTTCAGGTTTAGAAATTGCGAACATTACAGTAAATTTTCAAAATATGTTTTGAAAATTTCTAAACCTGAAAGTTTAGGATATTAAATTTTATATTGGGATAATTAATTTGATTTGATAATATGATGGAAATTGCTAAAAGTTTAGGGTAATTCTTTGTATATTTTGATAATTACTTTGATATGATAATATGATGCATAGATTTTATGCAATTCATTAAAAATTTCTAGTTTTTCACTCTCTTCAGTTTCAGAACATATTTTGAAAATTTACTGTAATGTTCGCAACTTCTAAACCTGAAAGTTTAGGATATTAAATTTTATATTGTGATAATTAATTTGCTTTGATAATATGATGGAAAGGTTTTATGCAACAGTATTATCTTTTTTAGTTTTCACTTTCTTCACTTACATAACCCCTTTCTGAAATTTACTACAATGTTTGCAGTTTCTAAACATTCCTCTAAATTTACGTTTGATATTTTGATTGAAATTCTGGACTCTTTTGACGGCACATTCTAGAAATTTTCATTAAAATACCATATAATTTTTTGGAAATTTCCGAAATCTTTATGAAATTTGGTGAACTATATATTAATTATTTGCAAATTTTGATAGTATAATTCAATTTTATCATTGTTTGCTTTTTTCAGGTTCAATACATTTTCTGCAATGTACCAGTAAATATAGAAAAACGAATTTTTCTATATTTACTGGTACATTGCAGAAAATTAAGAAACAATTCTGAAACAACTATTTTTATTTGTAGTGTTTTTATTTGAAACTTCTGATGTTTTTTTCAATTTGAAATGTATGCAAACTGATTTTTTGATTTCTATTGAACTTTCATTAAGTTAGAAAAATTATAAATATAAATTTTAGGAAATTGGACAACTTTTTTAAACCCTGTAATAGTCTGGCAATTTTCGTTTATTTTTGTACCAATGGTTGATGTATTGTTCGCATTTTCTGAACCTTTTAATCTTTTTGATATTAATATTTTGTATGTTTAAATGTTTAAAATCTTTATAAATCTTGTGTAATTTCAATTAATCTCATCAAATTCTGGTGAAATTGCAGAGCGTTAACGATATACATTTTGACAATGGTTTTGATAATATGATTAAGTTTTATGCAACGTCAATAAAATTTTCTAGTTTTTCGCATTCTCTAGAATTTGACTAGAATGTTCGCAGTTTCTAAACCATCTTCTAAATTTACTTTTGATTCGATTTTGATTTTATTTTTGAACTCATTTGACGGCATATTCTAGAAATTTTCATTAAATTACGATATAATTTTTTGAAAATTTCCAAAGTCTTTGTGAAATTTGGTGAACAATATATTAATTGATGTAATATGATATATGCAACTATCTCAGGTAAGCAATTTAGATTCACTAACGTGAAATCATAAACTGCAACGTTATTTGAAATGTACATCTGGGAATTATATCCTCGGGCAATCGGAGACCGGTTTCGTTTTTATTAGAACTCATCAGACCGATGTAGCCAGATTTATAATTCCCAGATGTACATTTCGGTATTTAAAGAGGAGATTCAATACTAATATCTGAGAGAGGACGTCCTCTCAATATCATATATCATTTTACATCAATTCAAATTGACTCAGGTTAGGATCCATATAATTATTAAATATATTAATTATTTGCAAATTTTGATATTATAATTCAATTTTGTCGTTGTTTGCTTTCTTCAGTTTCAACACACTTTCGTTAAGTTTTTCCATATTTACTGGCACATTTCAGAAAATGAATAAACAATTCTAAAACTACAATTTTTGTTAGTAATTTGAAACTTCTGATGATTTTATTGAATTTTCTTCAGTTTGAAATGTATGCAAACTGATTTTTTGCTTTCTATTAAACTTTGAGTTAATAGAAGAGTGTGAGTTTACATTTCAAATTCTTGATGGTTATATTAAATATTTTTCAGTTTGCATCCATTTTTTTGCTATTTATTCTTATATTGAGTTAAAAATATTATAAATAAAAACTTAGACAAACACACTTTCGTTAAGTTTTTCCATATTTACTGGCACATTTCAGAAAATGAATAAACAATTCTAAAACTACAATTTTTCTTTGTAATGTTATTATTTGAAACTTCTGATGATTTTATTGAATTTTCTTCAGTTTGAAATGTATGCTAACTGATTTTTTGCTTTCTATTAAACTTTGAGTTAATAGAAAAGTGTGAGTTAATATTTCAAACTTTTGATGGTTTTATTTAATTTTCTTCAGTTTGCATCAATTTTGTTTGCTATTTATTCTTATATTAAGTTAAAAATATTATAAATAAAAACTTGGACAAATTTTCAGAGAAGCTTCTGGAAGAAAATTATCATAGACTTTCAACGTGCAAAACTTGATAATTTTATTTTTAATGAATATTTTTCAATTTGAATAAATATTATTATTAATTACAGTTATAAAATTCTAGAATTAATATCATGAATAGGTACATGTAAAATGAGATCAGGCCAGCATAGAATTTACAAAATTCCAATGTGGCCCTTCTGCCAAAAAGTACGGGGTCTTAAGGTTAAGCCTAGGTTTAAGAATTTTTGTTAACAATTGCTTGTTTCTGATGCTACGGCTGATAACCGTAGTCAAGGAGGCCTTTACTGAAAAAAAAATCGTATCACAATAAATTTTTCTTCGAGTATTTTTTAAAGGAATGTAAAGTATGTAATTTCTGTATCTTGTGCTTTTGCTACTTCGCTTTTTATGTTTGCTGTTGTATTTTTTTTTCTTTTATCTCTCTTTCTGTTTTTTGTTTTATTGGGCATGGTCGCGTAAATAAATAAATAAATAAAAAGCTACCAAGTCCGTACTTGAGCATGTGTACGACTCAAGTCGTATATTTGCGTATATTTGGTTGCATTTGATGCATAAACGTTTATAGAGAATACGCATCCAAATAAACGATTTGAGTCGGACTCATGCTCAAGTACGGACTATAGATACGGGCCTAAGTATAATATATACAAGTGTACGAAGTACTTGATTATATTTCGCATGTGAGTACAGTTGATTCTTATTTCAAAGGTTCCAGGTTCGTACCCCGTGGACTCGAAAGTTTTCTATGAGGTATTGATGGAGGCAATCGTTACATAAATTGCTCGTGACCAAATTTTTTTTTTTTCTAGTGTTAGGAAAAATAGTTTGGCAAAGTAACATTTTAGCAGCTGGCGATTCCGTGTACAGTTAATTAATGCGTTTGGCTAACGTTTTAGCAAATATTTAGATAGTCTCACTCAGGCTTGCTCGTACATTCGCCAACATTATTCCCAACAATGTTGACGGTTTACGTTAGTGGCGTTCAAACAATTACAAGTTCTCCACAATTCGCGCGTTAATATACAGGTAGACCGCGAGTTTGGCGGATAATTACGTGCGGGGGTGGTCGCATAGTTTGCAGCCTGGACGCGAAGATACAATTCACTGGGGCGGCGCCCCATTGTGGCCGAGGGTGTATGCATCTCGGCGGCTCAGACAAAGGGGGCCGTAATGACTGCCGCCGCGATGCAGCCCCCGGGGGCGGCCGCTGAAACACCGGCTCAAAACCGCCCCCGTCCTGATTTGAATGCCGCCCGGCCGTGAATGCCCTGCCGCGGGGAAAACGGAGGGTGCGAGCGGGAAATTTCCGATTTTCCCGCCGACCAGGGAGCTGCGGGGCGGCTGAGAAATTGCCAGCCCCCGCTTCCCCCATGCGTGTGTTTGTTTTAGGCGGAAATGGAAATGAAATAGGTAAGCCGCGCTCAACTGGGGGATGTGCAGAGCGGCGGCTTTTAAGGTCTTAAAAATCGCGGATTTGGCGGCGGGATTAAGGGACAAGCTTTTTCGGCATGGGAGAAATGCCGGTGAAATATTAACGAACGCAGATTTACTTTTTACCTGTAAATGGCTTGGAATAATAAGTTAACGCAAAAAAAAATCACAGAGTGTTTCACTTCTCACATTTACAACCCTGAATCTTCTATCAACTTGTCATCCACAATAAGAAACGATGACCAGCTAGACAATGAAGCGGAAAAAATTATTGATAATATCCAACAAAGTACATGGGATAACACCCCTATTATTACCCCACGAACAAAACGTTACAATTACCCCAAAGAAAATCGCACCCTTATTTCCGAAAAGACAAGACTCAGAAGAATCTGGCATCAATCTAGATGCCCAGCAGATAAAGCTACAGTAAATAACGCAACACAACAACTCAAAAGAGAGATTCAAAAAATTAAAAATGACTCCATTAGTGACTATTTAATTGGACTATCAAATGACAGTAAAACTAATTATTTACTTTGGAAAGCTACTAAGAGAATTAAGAGACCAATCTTAATTTGAAAACATCATTTACTTATTTCTACTGCTATGGCTAATAACCGTCATCAAGGAGCGTTTTACTAAAAAAAATCAGTTCAATACTAACGGAAACGTCTAAAACATATTCGTTTGACCAAATATCTGCAAGCTTTTGCCCGTCTAATTAAAATATGTACTTATGAGTAGCAGAAGCTACCGTTATCAAATTGAATCGACTTCTTTGAGCGGCGGTGAAAGGACGAATAATGAACCTTTCATCGGCAGCAAAAACGTACTCGCCTCGGCGAGTTAACATTATAAAATTACTGTCTGACAGTGATCGGCAGGGGGGAGCTTTTCATTACAACAAATTTATTTACCTACGATGAAATATTTACGCGGCGCACTCAATTTAATGACTGCTGTTAAAACGCCGAAGTCGCACTGAAAAGTAATCAATAAATCGATTGGGCGGCTTTATTACTCTTCAAAGTGCAATTAAAATTCGTAAAACTTTCGCGTCCCACAGCTTATAACTTTATTTAAACTGCTTTACGTAGCACCTCTAACCTGGAGTCAATGCATGGGCCAAAGAGTTATACATTGATAGGACGTTTATCAGACTTCCTCACAAACGTTGAACTTCCACCTCATGTAAGCAGTATCAAAGAGTATCCGGTGGAAGAGAATTGTGCATCGACATGCAGAATACGCAAGTTTGCGTGAAGTTAGTAGAGAAGCTATGACAGTTCTGCGGCAAATTATCATTGCTTCATCTTCTGGAAACTGCAGAAATACGTCTGCACGTTTTTCTACATTAAAATAGACGAACAGACTGCGTACAGGTGATGAAGTGCTGCTTTATGCAGACAAGTCATACAAATCATGTTTGCTCTGGGACTTCAAAATGTAGTATATACTACTATGATAAGTATTGTGGTAAGCACTTTAGGACTGTGGTGGACTTTTACAATTTCAAATTTTGCTGTTATATCTATTACACTGGTCAACACAATGTTTGTCCCTTGGGCCCAGTTGTACGATCGTGGAGCATCCTTGCCCATGGTTCAGTAGCCTAGGATACCATTGTATTAACAATTGCATCCTAGGTAACTGAACCATGGTCAAGGTGATCTACGTTCATATAACTGGGCCTTAGAGGTAAATATTCGATTCTGACAGAAAATTTTGCGCTGATTTCAGAAACGTTAGAAAATTGTTTTTAACACGTCAGGTTTTTGTGATATTTCATTTTTTACAAAATGTGTAACTTCATTTTTTTCGGGATGCAAGACCGATTCTGACGATTTTTTTATGGCAATACTGGATTCAAATTTCAGGTTTACAGTTACCGGTATCAATTTTTTAACCTTTCTTTAACTGAGAACGTATTTTTGTAGGTAAATACTGAAAAAACTATGTAAAAAATTTAAAAAAAAACGAATGACCTGCAACACAAAACTTTTTGCATTTTTCGAGATGCAACACCGATGACTTTTTATGGCAATACTGGATTCAAATTTCAGGTTTACAGTTACCGGTATCAATTTTGTAACCATTCTTTAACTGAGAACGTATTTTTGTAGGTAAATACTGAAAAAACTATATAAAAAATTTAAAAAAAAAATGACCTGCAACACAAAACTTTTTGCATTTTTCGAGATGCAACACCGATTCCGATGACTTTTTATGGCAATACTGGATTCAAATTTCAGGATTACAGTTACCGGTATCAAATTTCTAACCTTTCTTTAACTGAGAACGTATTTTTGTAGGTAAATACTGAAAAAACTATGTAAAAAATTTAAAAAAAAACGAATGACCTGCAACACAAAACTTTTTGCATTTTTCGAGATGCAACACCGATTCCGATGACTTTTTATGGCAATACTGGATTCAAATTTCAGGTTTACAGTTACCGGTATCAAATTTCTAACCTTTCTTTAACTGAGAACGTATTTTTGTAGGTAAATAGTGAAAAAAACTATGTAAAAAATAAAAAAATAAACAAATGACCTGCAACACAAAACATTTTTGCATTTCGTACATATGCATAGTAAATACTTTCCGAAAAATGCATTTAAATTGAAGGAACAACGAATTCGTCAAAATTTGTCGCCCATTGTTATTATTTTTCAGGTATTGTAATTTATGCAATGTCTGAGTTAAGCTCAAAACTTCGATTCCCTGCACACTTTGCATACTCTCTTTGCTCTGTGGTGGATGGAAATTCAAACCATTCATGGATGGAAATTCATACAAAACATTTTTGCATTTCGTACATAAACATAGTAAATACTTTCCAAAAAATGCATTTACATTGATGGAACAACGAATTCGTCAAAATTTGTCGACCAGTGTTATTAATTTTCAGGTATTGTAAATTATGCAATGTCTGAGTTTAGCTCAAAACTTCGATTCCCTGCACGCTTTGCATACTCTCTTTGCTCTGTGGTGGATGGAAATTCAAACCATTCATGGATGGAAATTCATACAAAACATTTTTGCATTTCGTACATAAACATAGTAAATACTTTCCAAAAAATGCATTTACATTGATGGAACAACGAATTCGTCAAAATTTGTCGCCCATTGTTATTATTTTTCAGGTATTGTAATTTATGCAATGTCTGAGTTAAGCTCAAAACTTCGATTCCCTGCACAGTTTGCATACTCTCTTTGCTCTGTGGTGGATGGAAATTCAAACCATTCATGGATGGAAATTCATACAAAACATTTTTGCATTTCGTACATATGCATAGTAAATACTTTCCGAAAAATGCATTTACATTGATGGAACAACGAATTCGTCAAAATTTGTCGCCCATTGTTATTATTTTTCAGGTATTGTAATTTATGCAATGTCTGAGTTAAGCTCAAAACTTCGATTCCCTGCACAGTTTGCATACTCTCTTTGCTCTGTGGTGGATGGAAATTCAAACCATTCATGGATGGAAATTCATACAAAACATTTTTGCATTTCGTACATATGCATAGTAAATACTTTCCGAAAAATGCATTTAAATTGATGGAACACATTCGTCAAAATTTGTCGACCAGTGTTATTAATTTTCAGGTATTGTAATTTATGCAATGTCTGAGTAAAGCACAAAACTTCGATTCCCTGCACACTTTGCATACTCTCTTTGCTCTGTGGTGGATGGAAATTCAAAACATTCATGGATGGAAATTCATACAAAACATTTTTGCATTTCGTACATATGCATAGTAAATACTTTCCAAAAAATGCATTTACATTAAAGGAACAACAAATTCGTCAAAATTTGTCGACCAGTGTTATTAATTTTCAGGTATTGTAATTTATGCAATGTCTGAGTTAAGCTCAAAACTTCGATTCCCTGCACACTTTGCATACTCTCTTTGTTCTGTGCTGGATGGAAATTCAAGCCCCGACACCTTTTCGGCAAGACGCAGCCTTGTAAAAACCTAATCGGAAAATTTTAATGCGAATGCATAATTCATAGCCATTTGCATCGCATAACCACATTATATGCCAATGATGGAGCGGGAAAGACTGTAAAAGTGTTTTTACGTTGATGAAAAAGTGTGACAAACTATAACTATGGTCTGTAAAACATACACAGACTTTGAGGGACTTTTCTGCTACTGTAATTTTCGACGCATATCTCTTTCATGTATGTAGGCATATGTTGCTGAAATAAAGTTTGTTAATTATTATTATTATTAAAATTGACATTAAATTATACTTTATAACACTTTTTTTATACAACATTTACTTGAATGTTATAATAATAATAATAATAATAATAATAATAATAATAATAATAATAATAATAATAATAATAATAATAAACAAACTTTATTTCGGCAATTTCAGCGAAAGACTGTAAAAGTGTTTTTACGTTGATGAAAAACTATGACAAACTAAAACTATGGTCTGTAAAACCTACCCAGACTTTGATGAACTTCGTCTGCTACTTGTAATTTTCGACGCATATTTCTTTCATGTATGTATGCATACATTGCTGAAATAAAGTTTGTTATTTATTATAATTATTATTATTAAAATTGACATTAAATTATACGTTATAACACTTATTTCTTCATACAACATTTACTTGAATGTAATAATAATAATAATAATAAACAAACTTTATTTCGGCAATTATGTATACAAACATGAAAGAAATTTACGTCGAAAATTACAAGTATCAGAAAAGCCCATCAAAGTCTAGCTAGGTTTTACAGACTGCCATAGAAATACTCATGCAAGCTATATGGCTCTAATGCACATAAAAGGGTTTACTCCTTCCTATTTATATATATTTTAAACTATTTTTTACAAATAAAAGATATAACTTGTAAAAAAAACAATTGGGTTTGTTCAATTGTAAGTTTAAAAATAGCTTTGATCACGTACGATTTAAAAAAAATCTTAATATTTCCAGCATATTTTAAAACTCTTAATGAAAATAATAATAAAGATACTTTATTTCAGCAATTATGTATACAAACGTGAAAGACATTTACGTCGAAAATTACAAGTAGCAGAAAAGCCCATCAAAGTCTAGCTAGGTTTTACAGACCTGCCATAGAAATACTCGTGCAAGCTATATAGCTCTAATGCCCATAAAAGGGTTTACTTATTCCTATTTATATATATTTTAAACATAGTTTTACAAATAAAGTATATAAATTGTAAAAAAAAGTTAAATAAAATCAATTGGGTTTGTTCAAATATAAGTTTAGCTTTGATCACGTACGATTTAAAAAAAATCTTAATATTTTAGCATATTTTAAAACTCTTGCAGCGTTATTAATAAAATTTAATATTTCAATAATAACAATTTAAAATTAAGTTTTAAGGTTTTATCCATAAATCACCGGTTATGTATTTAAGGTATTATTATTAGGTACTTATTGGTTGAATTATTTTTATTTAATTTTATTATTTATTTATCTTATTTCGCCTGACTAGTTTCGGTTTCTAAAAAACCATCATCACAGGCATGACATATCTACGAAGAATACAATAATTAGGTTAAATATAAATTAGAGTTAAGTTTGTTATAAAACTATTTAAATATAAATTATAATAATATTTGCTATGTGTTTATAGTTATAGTAGGTATAAAGTATTTAGAATTTATGTAATTTGTTAGTGTTGAGATAAATTAAAATATGTGAAACTATCTTTCTTGGGGGTATTAATTTTGGTAATAGAATGTAATTTACTTTTTTACTTTCTTTAAACTTTAAACATTTGTATAACAAACTTAACTCTAATTTATATTTAACTTAATTATTGTATTCTTCGTAGATATATCATGCCTCTGATGATGGTCTATTTAGAAACCAAAATTAATCAGGCGAAATAAAATAAATAAATAATAAAATAACATAAAAATAATTCTACCAGTAAGTACCTAATATTATTAACCTTAAATAATTTAAAATACTCAATTTCATAAATTGAGTCAAATATTTCGAATAATCTACAAAATTACACAAAACCTCTACAAAGGTTAATGCTTTATTATGTATGCCAATACATAATAACTTCAATAGATTAAGAAATCGAAAGGGATTTTTAAATACAATATCAGAATATTTAAAAAATGCAATATTTTCAAGATAAAATGAAAAAAAAATGCAGCTCTGGAAAGTCAATATTTAGGGCAAATTTTCTTAATTTTTTAAGACATTTGACAGAATAACAGCAAATCCTAAAATTACATAAAAACCCTATAAAGGTTAATGCTTTATTATGTATGGCATTCAAACCACATAATATAAAATAAAGTAATATGGTATGATATGCTTTACATTTAGAATTACTTCAATATATTAAGAAATCGAAAGGGATTTTTAAATACAATATCAGAATATTTAAAAAATGCAATATTTTCAAGATAAAATTAAAAAAAATGCAGCTCTGGAAAGTCAAAATTTGGGGCAAATTTACTTAAATTTTTAAGACAAAACAACAGCAAATCCTAAAATTACATAAGCCCCCCTACAAAGGTTAATACTTTATTATGTATGGCATTCAAACCACATAATATAAAACAAAGTAATATGCTATGATATGCTTTACAATTAGAATAACTTCAATAGATTAAGAAGTCGAAAGGGATTTTTAAATATAATGTCAGAATATTTTTAAAATGCGATATTTTTAAGTAAAATGAAAAAAAATATTGCAGCTCTGGAAAGCCAATATTTGGGACAAATTTACTTAAATTTTTAAGACATTTGATAAAATAACAGCAAATCCTAAAATTACATAAAACCCCTACAAAGGTTAATACTTTATTATGTATGGCATTCAAACCACATAATATAAAACAAAGTAATATGGTATGATATGCTTTACAATTAGAATAACTTCAATAGATTAAGAAATCGAAAGGGATTTTTAAATACAATGTCAGAATATTTAAAACATGCGATATTCTCAAGTGAAATGAAAAAAATATATTGCAGCTCTGGAAAGTCAATATTTGGGGTAACATTTATTTGAATTTTTAAGACATTTGACAAAATAACAGCAAATCCTAAAGTTGTTTTAATAAAAATATCAAATTATTTAAAGATATATTCACGAAAACAGTCGAAATTTTATTTGTTTTGAAAAAAATTTGGACAATTTTCTGTATGACAAAGTAATAGAAAATCGTAACTTTTTTTTTTATATCAATAGTCAAATCAATAGTTATTACAATATCAAAATAGTTATAAATATCGATATATTCACGAAAAATGTTTAAAAAAAATATTGCAACTTTGGAAAAAAAATCAACAATTTAATGCAAATTTACTAAAATGTTCAGAGCTTTGATAAAATCATAACAAATCCTAATGTTTTTTATTCATGATAGAATATTTACAAAATGCAATATTTTCACAATGAAATGAAAAAAATATATATTGCAGCTCTGGAAATTGAGTACAATTTCTTGTAAATATACTTATTTTGCAGTTTTGGAAAATGTTGAACAATTTCCTATAGGTATATGTACTTAAATATTATAGAAGTTTGACAACATATGTAATAGTAAATCCTAAAGATTTTTAATCATAATAACAAAATATTGCAAAAATATAAAAATTTAGGCGGAAAGACCCCATATGGGGTCGATAGCCCAATAAAGATCGATTATATATATAAAAATATTTAAAATTTAAAAAAAATATTGCGATTTTGGCAACTTTTGTACAATTTCCTGTAATTTTACTTGTATTTTAAAGACGTTGGCAAAATAATAGCATATACGAGATTTTTAAATCACAATATTAAAACAAAATATATACGAATTAACAAAAATAAATTTGCAGCTAAAATCAACACATTTTTCTGTAAATATTAATAGTAAATTTTAACAGTGTTATTAATTAAAAAAATAGACCGTGGTTTAACGGTGGTTTAGTGGTGTTTAGTAGTGGTTTATTAACCCCTTTCCAAAGGGTTACCAAGGTTACTAAGATTAAACCACCGTTAAACCGCGGCTTAAATTTTTATGAATAACACTGTAAATATTTTCAGGCAATAGAATCCTTACATACTCTTGTAATAAAGACTATCATTTGTATGAAACTCGCGCCAAAAATGATATTCGTACTGAAAAATTTCGCCTATCAAAGGCAAAAACAGGCACTAGATACTACAGTATCAATTTTTTTTATTGTATTGCCACGTGATATACAGCAATTGCTTATTAATCAGGTTTAAATACTGGTGTAAGAAGTATGTAACTAATTCTGCTTTTTATTCATTTGATGAATACTTTATGAACGGCGCTGCTTTGTAAATTTTAGTTTCTAGGTGTAACTATTTATAATGTATTATATCACTGTCGTTGTGTATTATCATTTATTCTCTAGGGTTCGTATTTTATATTTTATATTTCTTACAATTTTTAAGATGATTATTTTATATATGTGCAGTGGATTTTATACTTTTACTTTTATGTACTGATTTTAAAATTGTATTCAATCCGAAATATGTATGACCTGTGTAAAACTT
Source organism: Othius punctulatus (assembly GCA_951805005.1). Taxonomy (NCBI): domain Eukaryota; kingdom Metazoa; phylum Arthropoda; class Insecta; order Coleoptera; family Staphylinidae; genus Othius; species Othius punctulatus. The sequence goes on from OX638145.1 coordinate 13,484,895, forward strand.
ATTGTTGATAGCACCAATAAAGATATTATTATGCATGATTAAATTAAGATATATAATTTGGGGATTGCAATTTCTAGTTGAAATCTAGATACATTTTTTTTCTGATTGATAGTTGGTTTGAATCTGTAGAATAATCCGCACATGGGAGAAGTTGAAACTTCAGGAAGCAATTTATTAGTGGCTCAGATGCCGGTGTATTAGATTACTGCAGCCTTTAATTTCCCTAGGTGCGGCATCTAGTCTCTCATGAAGCCAATTAGGCGCTCCGATGTTGCGTCACTTTTTATATACCCCATCCTCAATTTGCGGTCCTTCGTATCCAATGAACGAATTTTGGCCATAACGTAATAATACATTATTATTTGAATAATAATGCTGAAACACTAAAACACTAAAAAATAGAAATAAACTTTCCATTTTCCTAAATTTCGTCATTTTCAGTTTATACTATATTTACAAATCTTTTAGGTTTACTATGATTTATCTGCTACATTAAGAAAATCTACACTTTTATGTGTTTAGCGAACGCAACTGTCGAATCCTCAAATATCTCAGAAACGCTTGATTTGTTGGAAGTTCAAGAAGTATATCTTTTATATGACAGCAAAGCTAATTCATCAAAAAATGGTATATGATTTGCAATTATAGAAGAACCCCCGTTTCTACGGCACTGTGTTTACTCTACAAACAAAGCTAATTCACCGAAAAATGGTATATGATTTGCAATTATAGAAGAACTCCTGTTTCTACGGCACTGTGTTTACTCTACAAACAAAGCTAATTCACCGAAAAATGGTATATGATTTGCAATTATAGAAGTACCCCTGTTTCTACGGCACTGTGTTTACTCAGATGTTAGTAATTTTTTGTAAATATGTGTATTGATAGTGGGTGACTCGTCGCAAAATATCAGACTTCCAAGTCTACTCTAGTAGGAGATAATGTTAATAATAAAACTGATTTGCTAAGTAACACTTTAAGGTCCTATATTTTGGAAACAAAAGCTACCGGAAAAAATATTTACATTTTTACTTAATTTTGCCTTAGCATGCTCCTAAATTTATGCCACGTAGTTGTGGGACACCTTGTATATTTCCCTGCCCTCTACAAAAATAAAACTGCATGCGCCTAGATAGGTTTAATTACCTATAAATGGTTTAACTCTTGAGTGAAGCCCACAGCAGGGCCATAATCAAATTGGGGAGTCAGTAATAGGGGATTTTTTAAATCGAATTTAGAAGCATTCCTATATATCTAGAATTATATTTCGATGTTTAGTACACATGTGTGGTAAGTAAATTTCTTCAAAAAATAGTATAATTAGGAAGCTGTTCATTGATTTTTGCAACAGTATCGATACCATCATGTGTATAATTGTCATAAGATAACTAAATAAATAACATTGTGATGAATTGATTTAACAAAATATTATGAAATTAGTTTATAAAGCTGCATTATAAACGAATTTCATACATTATTTTATCGTCGAACAAGCTTTTTATCAAACAATTCCATTTTTAAAAGTTATTCAAGTTCGTTGCAAGTGTTAAATATAGGTATTTATTTTGTCGATAAGACTACTTTATGGCACAACATTGTCACTTTATGGCACAATATTGTCACGTTATGGCACAATATTGTCACGTTATATTCCAACATTGTCACTTTAAGGCAAAACATTGTCACTTTATAGCACAATATTATCAGTTTATGGAAAAATATTGTCAGTTTATGACACAATATTGTTAGTTTATGGCACAATATCTTAACTATGGTATAAAGTGATAGATTATTATCGAATTTAGATTATATTATTTATCCATTAATTCATCGTACTTTGTTTTATTAGTCAAAACTTTACAAGTCTTCTTCGTTATGGTGTATGTTCGTGAAGTAGAAATGCATACTACGAATAAAAGACAACTTAATCTTTGACTGTTGTTATTTTGTTGTTATGGCTACTTTATGGCACACTTTACGGCACAATGCCATAAAGTAGGTGTTTATGCATGATTTTGTCTATAACGCACATAGCATTATGAAGCTAGTCGATTAGAATATTATTTACGCATATAATTACTGAAATGATAAATGCCTTGTGTTTGTATTTACAGAATTACAGAAATAATTACAAATAAATGCTTTGTGTATCATTTTGGGAATAATTTGATCCACGTGCCGCAAGATTCTTCCAGCTACGGAGATAATCTTGTGTAAGTGATGAGGCTTAATTAGATGTCGGGCGAGCCGGACAGGGCAGATTCTTATTTGATTTGATCCTCGCTGTTTACTCCGAATTCCTCGCAGTTTTCCTTTTTCTTTGCGCACAATATTGCAAATTATTTTGCCAGTTGTGGCAAATTTTGGTAATATTAAGATGATTGATTGTCAAATTTTGATAGTTTTAGAAGAAAATGTTATAGATGTGTTTAATTGCATTTGAAAAGTTGCCAAGTTTGGGTAGTTTCAATAAAATTTGCATTAAGATAAGATAAGATAAGTATAGATTTTAAACGTCACTTGAATTCCACTGCTGAAGCTTAGTATTTGGTAGATTTCAATTGTGCACATTTCAACTGTTTTAATAAGAAAAAAATATACAAATTATTTCAAAAAATGTGCAAATTTTGGTAATTGTACTTGAATATGTTAGAGATTTGGTAAGAAATTTCAGAAATAAGGCAAATGTTGACAGTTGAAGTTGAAAATTAGGTTATTTCGACACTTCTCATTGAAAATTTATAATATTTGTACAGTTGCAAATGAAAATTTTACTTACAGTTTTTTACATTTTCCCACTTCGATCCATAAAATTGACAGATATTGACAGATTCGTGTGCCCTGTTCAAAATTTTAATAAATTTCAGACAGTTTGAATGGAAAAATCAACAAATTTGAAGTATTATGGTGGAAATTTGGGCATATTTTGACATCTAGTGAGTGTTGAAAGATCAACACACTTTCACAGCAAAAGCTAAAATGTTCACAGATTCTAATATTTCGATATATGACAAATTGTTGGACCTGAAAACTGCTGAAGGTTAAAATTTGATAAATTTGAATAATTTCAGTTGACAATATGACATGTTTGATTGTATTAGTCGATAAATCAATAAATTTGGACATTTGCAATTAATAATTTACAAGATTTTAATAGTTTCAATTCTAAATTTGATAAATTTGTAGAGTTAAGTTAGTTAATATTTGATATATTTTAATAATTGCAGTTAATATGACAGATTTTGACTGTATTAGTCAAAAATTCAATGAATTTGGACCTTTGCAATTGAAAATTTACATTATATTAATAGATTTAATTGTAAATTTAACAAATTTGGAGACTAAAGTTGGAAAATTTCCCTCACAACTTCTTCGCAGATATTAACAGCAGGAATTATGATAATCTGATAGTGGAAAATTAGACACACTAATAATCAGATTTTGATGGCTTTAGAGGAAAATATAATAGATTTGTATAGTTGCATTTGAAAAGTTGCCTAATTTGGGTAGTTTCAATAAAATGTGCGTTACAATTTCACTGCTGAAGCTTAGAATTTAATAGATTTGAATAGTGCACATTTGAATCGTTTCAATAAGAAAAATATATACAATTTTAAAGAGTTACTTGAAAAATTTGAAGCTTAGTATTTGATTGATTTGGATGGTGAATTTACATTACAATTTGCAATTGAAAATTTACATTATATTGATAGTTTTAATTGTAAATTTGACAAATTTGGAGACTAAAGTTGGAAAATTTCTCAGATTTCTACAGTTGGTGTTGAAATTTTTATGGAGTCTCACAACTTCTTCGCAGATATTAACAGTAGGAATTATGGTAATCTGATAGTGGAAAATTAGACACACTAATAATCAGATTTTGATGGCTTTAGAGGAAAATGTAATAGATTTGTATAGTTGCATTTGAAAAGTTGCCAAATTTGGGTAGTTTCAATAAAATGTGCGTTACAATTTCACTGCTGAAGCTTAGAATTTTATAGATTTGAATAGTGCACATTTCAATCGTTTCATTAAGAAAAACATATACAATTTTAAAGAGTTATTTGATAAATTTGAAGCTTAGTATTTGATTGATTTGATTGGTGAATTTACATTACAATTTGCAATTGAAAATTTACATTATATTAATAGTTTTAATTGTAAATTTGACAAATATGGTGACTAAAGTTGGAAAATTTCCCAGATTTCTACAGTTGGTGCTGAAATTTTTATGGAGTCTCACAACTTCTTCGCAGATATTACAAGCAGGAATTATGGTAATGTGATAGTGGAAAATTTGACAGACAAATATTCAGATTTTGATGGCTTTAGAGGAAAATGTGATAGATTTGTATAGTTGCATTTGAAAAGTTGCCAAATTTGGGTAGTTTCAATAAAATTTGCGTTACAATTTCACTGCTGAAGCTTAGAATTTAATAGATTTGAATAGTGCACATTTCAATCGTTTCAATAAGAAAAACATATACAATTTTAAAGAGTTATTTGAAAAATTTGAAGCTTAGTATTTGATTGATTTGAATGGTGAATTTACATTACCATTTTCAATTGAAAATTTACATTATATTAATAGTTTTAATTGTAAATTTGACAAATTTGGAGACTAAAGTTGGAAAATTTCCCAGATTTCTACAGTTGGTGTTGAAATTTTTATGGAGTCTCACAACTTCTTCGCAGATATTAACAGTAGGAATTATGGTAATGTGATAGTGGAAAATCTATACAAATATTCAGATTTTGATGGCTTTAGAAGAAAATATGATAGATTTGTATAGTTGCATTTGAAAAGTTGCCAAATTTGAGTAGTTTCAATAAAATTTGCGTTACAATTTCACTGCTGAAGCTTAGAATTTAATAGATTTGAATAGTGCACATTTCAATCGTTTCAATAAGAAAAACATATACAATTTTAAAGAGTTATTTGAAAAATTTGAAGCTTAGTATTTGATTGATTTGAATGGTGAATTTACATTACCATTTTCAATTGAAAATTTACATTATATTAATAGTTTTAATTGTAAATTTAACAAATTTGGAGACTCAAGTTGGAAAATTTCCCAGATTTCTACAGTTGGTGTTGAAATTTTTATGGAGTCTCACAACTTCTTCGCAGATATTAACAGCAGGAATTATGGTAATCTGATAGTGGAAATTTTGACAGACAAATATTCAGATTTTGATGGCTTTAGAGGAAAATATGATAGATTTGTATAGTTGCATTTGAAAAGTTGCCAAATTTAGGTGGTTTCAATAAAATTTGCGTTACAATTTCACTGCTGAAGCTTAGAATTTGATAGATTTGAATAATGCACATTTCAATCGTTTCAATAAGAAAAACATATACAATTTTAAAGAGTTATTTGAAAAATTTGAAGCTTAGTATTTGATTGATTTGAATGGTGAATTTACATTACCATTTTCAATTGAAAATTTACATTATATTAATAGTTTTAATTGTAAATTTGACAAATTTGGAGACTAAAGTTGGAAGATTTCCCAGATTTCTACAGTTGGTGTTGAAATTTTTATGGAGTCTCACAACTTCTTCGCAGATATTAACAGCAGGAATTATGGTAATCTGATAGTGGAAATTTTGACAGACAAATATTCAGATTTTGATGGCTTTAGAGGAAAATATGATAGATTTGTATAGTTGCATTTGAAAAGTTGCCAAATTTAGGTGGTTTCAATAAAATTTGCATTACAATTTCACTGCTGAAGCTTAGAATTTGATAGATTTGAATAATGCACATTTCAATCGTTTCAATAAGAAAAACATATACAATTTTAAAGAGTTATTTGAAAAATTTGAAGCTTAGTAGTTGATTGATTTGAATGGTGAATTTACATTACAATTTGCAATTGAAAATTTACATTATATTAATAGTTTTAATTGTAAATTTGACAAATTTGGAGACTAAAGTTGGAAGATTTCCCAGATTTCTACAGTTGGTGTTGAAATTTTTATGGAGTCTCACAACTTCTTCGCAGATATTAACAGTAGGAATTATGGTAATCTGATAGTGGAAAATTACACAGACAAATAATCAGATTTTGATGGCTTTAGAGGAAAATATGATATATTTGTATAGTTGCATTTGAAAAGTTGCCAAATTTGGGTAGTTTCAATAAAATTTGCGTTACACTTTCACTGCTGAAGCTTAGAATTTGATAGATTTGAATAGTGCACATTTCAATCTTTTCAATAAGAAAAACATATACAATTTTAAAGAGTTATTTGAAAAATTTGAAGCTTAGTAGTTGATTGATTTGAATGGTGAATTTACATTACAATTTGCAATTGAAAATTTACATTATATTAATAGTTTTAATTGTAAATTTGACAAATTTGGAGACTAAAGTTGGAAAATTTCCCAGATTTCTATAGTTGGTGTTGAAATTTTTATGGAGTCTCACAACTTCTTCGCAGATATTAACAGCAGGAATTATGGTAATCTGATAGTGGAAAATTTGACAGACAAATATTCAGATTTTGATAGCTTTAGAGGAAAATATGATAGATTTGTATAGTTGCATTTGAAAAGTTGCCAAATTTGGGTAGTTTCAATAAAATGTGCGTTACAATTTCATTGCTGAAGCTTAGAATTTGATAGATTTGAATAGTGCACATTTCAATCGTTTCAATAACAAAAACATATACAATTTTAAAGAGTTATTTGAATAATTTGAAGCTTAGGATTTGATTGATTTGAATGGTGAATTTGCATTACAATTTGCAATTGAAAATTTACATTATATTAATAGTTTTAATTGTAAATTTGACAAATTTGGAGACTAAAGTTGCAAAATTTCTCAGATTTCTACAGTTGGTGTTGAAATTTTTATGGAGTCTCACAACTTCTTCGCAGATATTAACAGCAGGAATTATGGTAATCTGATAGTGGAAAATTAGACAGACAAATATTCAGATTTTGATGGCTTTAGAGGAACGTGTGATAGATTTGTATAGTTGCATTTGAAAAGTTGCCAAATTTGGGTAGTTTCAATAAAATTTGCGTTACAGTTTCACCGCTGTAGCTTAGAATTTAATAGATTTGAATAGTGCACATTTCAATCGTTTCAATAAGAAAAACATATACAATTTTAAAGAGTTATTTGAAAAATTTAAAGCTCAGTTTTTGATTGATTTGAATGGTGCAGTTGATAAGTTAACCGAATTTGACTATTTTAGTAAATAATTATGAATCTGGAGAAAGTATTATTTAAAAATTTTACAAATACGGCGAATTTGGACAGCTGAACTTGAAAATCAGACAGATTTCGAGGTTTCAATTGAAAATTTGACAAATTTAAAGTAATAAGTCCAAAAATTTCGATATCTGAATAAGTGAATAAGTCCAATGTCCAATAGAAAAGTTACGAGAAGAGATACATATGAAACCGGAAAATTCATTCGACCCAACCTGCCTATACTATACGAGCGGTGAGCAGCTGCGACGAGCGGCAGAGCGACGAAACAAACTACTGGCGCATAATTATGGGTACTCTTGTCCATTTAAAAACTTATGCTCAATTGTGGAAAGACCAGCAGGAATATTGGTGAACATTTTGATTAAAATTGTGTGTCAGTCTGATTCGGGTATGAGACTGATAGATAACCTTTGTACGACTGCTTCAGTTACTTTTGAGAGGCTTATTTTGGGCAAAAAAAAGTATCCTCCCCGCGCTTTTGTGAGTAATTCGTGAAAGGTAATTGAAAGAGTCATACGCTGCCCACATCAGATTTCTATGGAGCAACGGATTGCATTCAAGTGAGCCCTCTAATAATTTCATGCATTCGGGCTGAGCGAAGCCCTATGCAGCAGGGGGTGTCTTTGTGAGCGGAATTAATCCGGCCAGGAGTACGGGCAACAAAGCGGAGCTGAATAAAATTTTCGCTCCGAAAATTCGCTCATTGTCGACGATCGATGGGGAATTGATAGAAAATCGCTGCTGCAAATGGCCATGGCACAGGACGTCGCCGTTCGCAACGGCTATGGCTTCTGCCGGCATTGTGCCAGCAACAATGTGGACGGTGGATTCGCGGTGGCGTCGCGGCGCACGGCGTCGCTAATTAATTCACGGCAGCGTCCGAGCACGTAACTTTCAGAATTTTGGCGTTAATTAATTAACGCGCAGCACAGCGCTCCGTGGAGTGGAATGTCGGAGTTAATTAGTGAGGCTGCCAATTATTTTTCTACGGATGATCTCTATACAAGCCAGGATACACGCTGAGCTTTTCGACCACTACCTGTTTGAGCTACAGGAATTACAAAATCTGTATGATCTGTAATCTGATATCATAATCTATTCTGCAGTCGACCAGCTTCATAATTCTATGTTTGTTATAGAGAAAATCATGCATAAGCACCTACTTTATGACATTGTGCTGTAAAGCGTGCCATATAGTAGCCATAACAAAAAATAAGCACAGTCAAAGATTACGTCGTCTTGTATTCAAAGTTAGTTTAAAAAAAACAAAATTTGCTTATAAAAAGAGAACGTTTACATTGATTTGGATGTTGTTTGATATGACACTTTATACGGGTATAACTCATACTTTGACATAATATTGTTATTATCTGTAGACCGATTCTGTATAAAACAAGTGAGGCCCAACATTGATACATTCATATTTTTTAATGACAAAACAAATAAATTTAAAAAAAAATCAAACATATAATTGTCTGCATTGGTTAGCTATTACTGAAACTTCTGAAAATTTATTACTTGCAAATTTGATATTAGATTCTTCCACAGTACATCTGAAACTAATTCTTCTGAAAATTTGACATAGTGTTAGTATTAAATAAGGGAGAATATCAAACACTTAACTTTCTGCATTGACAAGTATGGGTTAGCAATTACTGAAATATCTGAAAATTTATTATTTGCAAATTTGAAATTAGATTCGTGTACAGTACATCTGAAACTAATTCTTCTCAAAATTTGACAAAGTGTTAGTATTAAATAAGGGAGAATATCAAACACTTAACTTTCTGCATTGACAAGTATGGGTTAGCTATTACTAAATTTTTTGAAAATGTATTAATTGCATATTTAATATTAAATCTGTGTTTAGTACACCTTAGGCTAACACTCCTGAAAATTTGACAAACTTTCAGTATTAAATAAAGGACAAAATCAAACATATAAATTTCTGCATTGACAAGTGTGGGTTAGCTATTACTGAAATTTCTGAAAATTTAGTATTTGCAAATTTGATACTAGATTCTTGTACAGTACACCTAAATATAATTCTCCCGAAAATTTGACAAAGTTTCAGTAATAAATAAGGGAGAAAATCAAACACTTAACTTCGTGCATTGACAAGTATGGGTTAGCTCTTACTAAAATTTCTGAAAATTTATTATTTGCAAATTTGAAATTAGATTCGTGTACAGTAGATCTGAAACTAATTCTTCTAAAAATTTGACAAAGTGTTACTATTAAATAAGGGAGAATATCAAACACTTAACTTTCTGCATTGACAAGTATGGGTTAGCTATTACTAAATTTTTTGAAAATGTATTAATTGCATATTTAATATTAAATCTGTGTTTAGTACACCTTAGGCTAACACTCCTGAAAATTTGACAAACTTTCAGTATTAAATAAAGGACAAAATCAAACATATAAATTTCTGCATTGACAAGTGTGGGTTAGCTATTACTGAAATTTCTGAAAATTTAGTATTTGCAAATTTGATACTAGATTCTTGTACAGTACACCTAAATATAATTCTCCCGAAAATTTGACAAAGTTTCAGTAATAAATAAGGGAGAAAATCAAACACTTAACTTCGTGCATTGACAAGTATGGGTTAGCTCTTACTAAAATTTCTGAAAATTTATTATTTGCAAATTTGAAATTAGATTCGTGTACAGTAGATCTGAAACTAATTCTTCTAAAAATTTGACAAAGTGTTACTATTAAATAAGGGAGAATATCAAACACTTAACTTTCTGCATTGACAAGTATGGGTTAGCTATTACTAAATTTTTTGAAAATGTATTAATTGCATATTTAATATTAAATCTGTGTTTAGTACACCTTAAGCTAACACTCCTGAAAATTTGACAAATTTTCAGTATTAAATAAGGGAGAAAATCAAACAAATAAATTTCTGCATTGACAAGTGTGGGTTAGCTATTACTGAAATTTCTGAAAATTTAGTATTTGCAAATTTGATATTAGATTCGTGTACAGTATACCTTAAACTAATTCTCCTGAAAATTTGACAATTTTTCAGTATTAAATAAGGGAAAAAATCAAACATATAACTATCTGCATTGAGAAGTATGGGTTAGCAATTACTGAAATTTCTGAAAAAAATGTATTTGCAAATGTGATATTAGATTCGTGTACAGTACACCTGAATCTAATTCTTCTGAAAATTTGACAAAGTTTCAGTATTAAATAAGGGAGAAAATCAAACACTTAACTTTCTGCAATGACAAATATGGGTTAGCTATTACTGAAATTTCTGAAAATTTATTATTTGCAAATATGATATTATATTCGTGTACAGTACACCTGAAACTAATTCTCCTGAAAATTTAACAAAGTTTCAATATTAAATATGGGAGAAAATTAAACACTTAACTTTCTGCATTGACAAGTATGGGTTAGCAATTACTAAAATTTCTGAAAATTTATTATTTGCAAATTTGAAATTATATTCGTGTACAGTACATCTGAAACTAATTCTCCTGAAAATTTAACAGAGTTTCAATATTAAATATGGGAGAAAATTAAACCCTTAACTTTCTGCATTGATAAGTATGTGTTAGCTATTATTGAAATTTCTGAAAATATATTACTTGCAATTTTTATATAAGATTTGTGTACAGTATACCTGAAACTAATTCTCCTTTAAATTTGACAAAGTTTCAGTGTTAAATAAGGGAGAAAATCAAACATATAAATTTCTGCATTGACAAGTATGGGTTAGCTATTACTGAAATTTCTGAAAATTTAATATTTGCAAATTTGATATTAGATTCATGTACAGTACACCTGAAACTAATTCTCCTAAAAATTTAACAGAGTTTCAATATTAAATATGGGAGAAAATTAAACACTTGACTTTCTGAATTAAGAAGTATGGGTTAGCAATTACTGAAACTTTTGAAAATTTATTATTTGCAAATATGATATTATATTCGTGTACAGTACACCTAACACTAATTCTCCTGAAAATTTGACAATGTTTCAGTATTAAATAAGGGAGAAAACCAAACACTAAACTTTCTGCATTGACAAGTATGAGTTAGCTATTACTGAAATTTCTGAAAATTTATTATTTGCAAATATGATATTATATTCATGTACAGTACACATAAAACTAATTCTTCTGAAAATTTGACAATGTTTCAGTATTAAATAAGGGAGAAAATCAGACACTTAACTTCGTGCATTGACAAGTATGGGTTAGCTATTACTAAATTTTTTGAAAATGTATTAATTGCATATTTAATATTAAATATGTATTTAGTACACCTTAAGCTAATACTCCTGAAAATTTGACAAACTTTCAGTATTAAATAAGTGAGAAAATCAAAGATATAAATTTCTGCATTGACAAGTATAAGTTAGCAATTACTGAAATTTCTGAAAATTTATTATTTGCAAATTTGAAATTAGATTCGTGTACAGTACATCTGAAACTAATTCTTCTGAAAATTTGACAAAGTGTTAGTATTAAATAAAGGAGAATATCAAACACTTTACTTTCTTCATTGGCAAGTATGCGTTAGCTATTACTGAAATTTATGAAAATTTAGTATTTACAAATTTGATATAAGATTCGTGTACAGTACACTTGAAACTAATTCTCCTGAATATTTAACAAAGTTTCAGTATAAAATAAGGGAGAAAATCAAACACTTAACTTCGTGCATTGACGAGTATGAGTTAACCATTACTGAAATTTATGAAAATTTAGTATTTATAAATTTTATATTAGGTTCGTGTACAGTATACCTGAAACTAATTCTCCTGAAAATTTAACAAAGTTTCAATATTAAATATGGGAGAAAATTAAACACTTAACTTTCTGCATTGATAAGTATGGGTAAGCTATTATTGAAATTTCTGAAAATTTATTACTTGCAAATTTAATATAAGATTCGTGTACAGTATACCTGAAACTAATTCTCCTTAAAATTTGACAAAGTTTCAGTATTAAATAAGGGAGAAAATCAAACATATAAATTTCTGCATTGACAAGTATGGGTTAGCAATTACTGAAATTTCTGAAAATTTAGTATTTGCAAATTTGATATTAGATTCGTGTACAGTATACCTGAAACTAATTCTCCTTAAAATTTTACAAAGTTTCAGTATTAAATAAGGGAAAAAATCAAACATATAACTATCTGCATTAAGAAGTATGTGTTAGCAATTACTGAAACTTTTGAAAATTTAGTATTTGCAAATATGATATTATATTCGTGTACAGTACACCTAAAACTAAATCTCCTAAAAATTTGACAATGTTTTAGTATTATATAAGGGAGAATATCAAACACTTAACTTTTTGCATTGACAAGTATGAGTTAGCTATTACTGAAATTTATGAAAATTTAGTATTTGAAAATTTGATATTAGATTCGTGTACAGTACACCTGAAACTGATTCTCCTGAAAATTTAACAAAGTTTCAATATTAAATATGGGAGAAAATTAAACACTTAACTTCGTGCATTGACAAGTATGGGTTAGCCATTACTAAAATTTCTGGAAATGTATTAATTGCATATTTAATATTAAATCTGTGTTTAGTTGTTATTGTGTTATTCTGTTTGGCGTACATTTCGTCGACAGTAAATTTTGTCAAAAAAACTCGTATCAGTTTGGCACTGAGTGAGTACACATTAGAAGAGGCCATGTCCCCCACCCCCCGGCCCGTCCCGTGTGCACGCCAATGGCTTAAGTTAAAAAAATTAAATATTTGTGTATAATCGTAGGATTTCAGATATCTGAATGATTATCTCATGTTTTCAGATAATAAGTGAAAAATTCGAAAATGCTAATATTACCTTGATAGGCAAATCTAATACCAGAGGGAAAGATTGAGTGCACATGATTATATATTGGATGATTGTCATCTCAACTCACAAATAATACAGAAATCGTCGGTATTAACATGCGGACGACATTCGCCAGCAGCCTCCATTCAATTATGTATGCTACCTGTATACTCCGGAGGAAGGAAAGAGTTATGATCTGTGGGCAACCACTTCGTCGTCGCTAGGAGACCGTACGGGTGGCAAATCCGTGCATTTTCGATCGCCACCGTCGTAATTAAGATGTCTGGAGTTGGAATTATTGATGTGACACCTGTTGGCAACAACACGGCGGGCGCAGCTTTGCCCCCAAGCGGGGGGGATCAATATCGCGCGCCGCCCCCCAATCGGGGCCCCTGTCATCGCCTAAGGAGCGTATCTATGCCGCCCCCAATCGGGGCCTGTACAGTCGCCAACTGAATACATCTCTCGCTTCCTCAATCGCAGCCTTTATAATAACCATCTGAGGCTATTTCAGTCGCTGAATTGTGCCATCAGGTAAATTTAATCAATTATTTTCATCACGTATTAACAATTCTTATGCACCGACAATTTCCGTCATTTTAACCTTATCATGCGCAATATAAAGAGTCTTATGCAGCGTTTACACAAATGTTTTTTTTTCCCTGGGTAGGTTCCCTAACGCCCCTCAGCACTTTGGACTATGTAGTCCTTTTGTGCTTTACACGAATGTTAGTAGCATGTGTAGCTGCTCAATGCTGCTGCGAGATCACCAGACTGGTGACTCACCAACATTTTAATTATATTAAAATTTCCAAATGCTGTGAATTTTTTTGAAAAATACGAATAAACGCGAAACAGAAAATAGTATAAAAAACTCGTTACAGAAGCTCGTACTTGAATTGAACGTACTTGGTGTTAATGTACGTTCTGTAATTTGTATTTGAATACATTATTAATTATACAGTCAGGCTCACATAAATCTGGTACAGACATATTGACATTGCTATATAAAAGTGCCATTGTAACCTAATTTCTTGTATTAGATTTATGTGAGCATGATGTACATACCAAAGCAAATGAACAATAACTTATATATTCCATTTTTTAGCTTAATTACACCCAACTAACCAAATACAATGCAAGTTCAAAATTAATTATGCTGTATTAATTATTTCATGGTGAGTGGGACTTTTATTATATTTTGCTAAGTACTGTTGAGCACCCTCTGGGACTTTGACAAATTCCGTCCTTTATGAAAGCCGGTTATTATGGAGGACCTGCGCTGATCCATGAATAACATGATAAAAGGAGATATAAATTTCTGCAATAAGCCTGGAAATTCGCGTGTATTTCATTATTTCATGATGAGTGGAAAGCCACGTGAATTCTAAATTAGCGACTTCGTCGGCACTTCTTCGACATTAAGACTAATAATAATTAGTGCTGCACTGTACAAGTTAATGCTTTAAAAATTAAGTTATTAAGCGGAACAATTGTCAAATTATTGATAAATTAATCATTATTAGATCCATAATGTTAGTAATTTTTTCGTTTTATCGAAATCAGGGAATCCGAAATGTATTAACAAGCCTTTTTTCTGAATAAAAGCATGAGATACCATTCTGTGATATAAATCGTTGAATTTGTAATAGGAAATGCTATTTAATACAGGGTGTACTTTATTTGCGGGCCATATAAAAATATAAAATTGATGATGGTTTCTTCGAAATGAAACGTTGTACTGAAAATTTATAAACACTGGCTTGTACAGCTACAAAAGTGTCAATTTTTTCGTTTTATCGAAATCAGGGAATCTGAAATTGCCACCGAATATTATAGAATCTCAGTTGAATCCTTTGTTTCAAATGGTAAATTGCTGAAAATCAATTGCTCGAGTTCCTCGAAAACACAATTAGATACTCGAAAGCACATTGCTCGAAATATCGTGGGTTCACAATTATAATTAGGTAACTCAAAAAGTAGAGTTTTGCGTAATACACAAATTAGTTTTCGTACTTCAAATATTTTCGAAAGCACATTGCTCGAAATATCGTGGGTTCACAATTATAATTAGGTAACTCAAAAAGTAGAGTTTTGAGTAATACACAAATTAGTTTTCACACTTCAATTATTTACAATTACCGACACATTTAGTGAATCCAACTCTTAAGATATCTAGTTTTAGCACTGATTAAAACAGATTTTTGTAAATTGTACTGTACTTAGCACTTAAAATTCTGTTATTTTTGGACAGTAATATACAAGTATTAACAAGTATTAACAAATATTAATAAGTATTAAAATAATTTCCTTAAAAAAAATGACAAAGGACGAAAAAAATCGTGAAACAGTATTATAACTGAAATGTATGATTCTAAATCAACTCCCATTAAAAAATGAAACTAAATAGATTCTTGGAAGCAATAGTTACTTTTCACTCCTCTTCAGCTGCACTCGAAGACGACGATAGATTTACGATTAAATGAATTCGGGATTTTAATCGGAGGTTTTAATCGGCGGATAACTCTAGTTGAAGAGTATTAACAAGTATTAACAAATATTAATAAGTATTAAAATAATTTCCTTAAAAAAATTGACAAAAGACGAAAAAAATCGTGAAACATAATTATAACTGAAATGTATGATTCTAAATCAACTGCCATTAAACAATGAAACTAAATAGATTCTTGGAAGCAATAGTTACTTTTCACTCCTCTTCAGCTGCACTCGAAGACGACGATAGATTTACGATTAAATGACGGTTTTAATCGGAGGTTTTAATCGGCGGATAACTCTAGTTATCCTTTTTTTTCATTGAGAAAATTCGGACTTCCAACTGCAAAAACTAGATATCTTCAGTTACCTAAATGCTGCATTGAAAATATACTTCATTTTCTACTTGTCTAGTTTGGAAATTGCCCACCAGGAGTATCTAGATTCGATTCCTAGTTATCCTTATATCCTTAGTATCCTTATCCTTATATCCTTAGTTATCCTTAGAGTATTCGAAAGTTATATACTAAAACAGTATACTGTGGTAGATAAGTAAAATTTGATACATTTTGAGTTACCTAATTAAAATTCTGAACCCACGATATATAACCTAACCTAACCTAAACGACTAAACTAAACTAAACTAACCAACGAACTAAAAAAGTTTTAGGCAAACGTTGGGTTAGGTTAGGTTATATAATAAGTTAGGATAGGTTAGGTTATATCATAGGTTAGGATAGGTTAGGTTATATAATCTAACCCAACGTTGGGTTAGGTTAAGTTATATAACCTAACCTTATATAACAACGTGTTCTATAAACTTCTTTAATTTCCAGCCACATTAAATTCAACAAATTATAATTTTCAATCAACTGTTGCAACTGAGCAATTGCATTCGAGAAAATTTTGAAATGAGAGACTCAATTCTGCCCCAGTCTGCATTAATAGATAAAATATTAATCAAAGTTTTGTATGTTCCATTTAAGGAGATCGGCTCAACCAAATATTGTTTCAATTTATATATTAAGTGTGCAGCGCTCTTAGGCATTAAGCTTTTTTTTCTGAAAGCTCTCGCTACTGAAAAGCCTTGAAACATCTGTTGCCCACTTCGGTGAACTGCGACGCGCTTTGGCGTGGATACTTTGAAGCTCTTGCAATCGTTTGCACCCGATTTTCTTGTTTGGTGCATTCTCCGCTCTTTGCGAAATATCGAAGCTCAATTCACGTTTCGCAGCACTTGTAAGCCCAGGATGAAAAAAGTATTACAGAATTACGAGAGTTTACACGAGTCGTTATTAAAAAACATTGCACGAAACCGTGAGATTTTATACTAAAAAAATGCTAATGCTGATGTAAGCTTGAAACAATTTAAGCGAAACAAGAAGTGCCTATTATAAAACGATCGATGTAAGTTTACATAATTCTTTATTCAAAATTGTTGCACGAGACACTTTGAGATGTAATACTAAAATAAAAAAAACTAAGATGGTGTATGCCTAATATATGCTATGAGTGGATGAAGAAGTGACATGAAGAAGACATGATTCGTTTTTAAACAAGTTATGAAACATTTTGTCATTTTATATTAAAAATATCAAATGATAATGTATGCTTAAAACGACATGAGTCGATAAAGACACGAGCTGATAAAGTTGAAACTGATTTAGAAGTGAGTTATAGTTTAGTGCATTGTACGATTTTTATATGAAAAATAATAAAACGCAGTAATTTAGATTCAAATCATGCCCCGGTTTTCGATATGTCTATCGAAGGTGTAATGATAAATATAATATGTATTTGAAAAGGTATAAGAAAACCAAAGGCACTTTCTTATTGCCACTTTTCTTAGCTCTATAAGACAGCGTTATCAAATTTTCAGTACAACGTTTCGTTTCGAAGAAACCATTTGTTGAAATTTAAATTTTATGTAGCGTTTTTTACTAATAAATATTCTTTATTTGTTGAAATTTTGTTGAAATTTTGTATTTTATATAGCGTTTTTTGCTAATAAATATTCTTTGCTTGTTGAAATTTTGTTGAAATTTTGTATTTTATATAGCGTTTTTTTGCTAATAAATATTCTTTATTATTATTATTATTATCATCAACTTCAGTTTTTTTTTATATGGCCAGTAAAAAATGTGCACCCTGTATTAAATAGCATTTCCTACTACGAATTCAACGATTTATATCACAGAATGGTTTCTCATGCTTTTATTCAGAAATAAAGGCTTGTTAATTTTGTAGCTGCAGATATTACAATGAGTTGTGGAAATGGTCGATTTTCGCATGTTTATCGAAAACTGGACTAAATGAGTGCTGATAATTATCGCTGTTTTCCCAGTACAACCGCTATCATGGATTAATGTTATCTAGATTAAACATTAGCCATATGGAGCGATTACAATAAAAAATCATTGTACTCGGCTAATCTCAGAGTAACAGCAATAATAATTATATGATACTCAATTAACTTGTTAGGATACATACACAAATATTTAATAACGTTATTATTTTCGTTATTATTTTATGTGCAATTGTAATATTTTGGCACAAATTTAATTTCATTTCTTTTAAATAAAATGCATTTTTTGTTTCAATTTTTATTATGCAAAACACTTTATTGGAATTTTTGGTATAATACTCTGAAATGCAAAATTGGCCATTTTTTATGTTTATGAATAATTTCTTAAATGTTATAGGCATTTAAAAATATTTTAACAAAATATAAAGATAATAATTAAAAGTAAAAAAGTAAACAGATAAATAACTTGAAGTGTATATTTTTGTAGGAAGCACGTTAAAATTTAGTAGTAAGAACATTTATTTGATATAGCTTTGTACATTGTTTGTTACATCACAGATATGGTGATAATGAAGTATATGATATACTATATGGAATGGGCTATCGACTTTCGTCTTTTAGCCCAATTTTATAATTAAAAAAATATTAATTATATCTTTATATTTTGTTAAAATTTATTTTTTATCGTTTGTACATTATTATGATTGTTAATACGTAATAGCTGATAATACACAGTTCGCCAAACCATGACTTATCTATAAATAAAAATGTCCGAATCCAATTTTGAATTTAAATTATTTCTTGCAAGTTTTTTTCTAAATAAATGTAATATTTGAAAATCTTTACCGATGGGGTTTCAAACAAATGCAAATTTTGATCTATAGTTAAATTCATTGTCATATTGTCCAATTTTGAGTTAAAATTATTTATTGCTTTTATTTTTTTTAATAAATTTAATTTTTGAAAATCTTTACCGATGGGGTTTCAAACAAATGCAAATTTTGATCTATAGTTAAATTCATTGCTATATTTTCCTCTCAAAGTTAAAATTTGTTATTATTAATTATTATTTGTAAAATTATAAACAATTATGAGTGCTATTATATTTCCTTAGTTACCGTAGTGTGCTATGGGAACATATGCACATTCAGTTTAAATTGTAATTTTTATTTATGATATTTTATCATTGTCCGAGTTGACTCCTCGTCATTGTTGTACTAAGTGTTTATTTTAATTATTATTACCACAAATAATGAAAAATCATGTGGAAAACAGAAGAATGGTTTTTGCTATGTGTTTTGAAGAAGTGAAGAAATTGCGACACATTAAGGAAATGCAGCTCTATACAATGACCAAGTATTTTCTAAAAGATTTTCAAATTGAAGAAACCCAGAAGAATGGTTTTTGCTATGTGTTTTGAAGAAATGAAGAAATTGCGACACATTAAGGAAATGCAGCTCTATACAATGACTAAGTATTTTCTAAAAGATATTCAAATTGAAGAAGCCCAGAAGAATGGTTTTTGCTATGTGTTTTGATGAAATGAAGAAATTGCGACACATTAAGGAAATGCAGCTCCATACAATGACCAAGTATTTTCTAAAAGATTTTCAAATTGAAGAAACCTAGAAGAATGGTGTTAGCTATGTGTTTTCAAAAAATTAAGAAATTGCGACACATTAAGGAAATGCAGCTCCATACAATGACTAAGTATTTTCTAAAAGATTTTCAAATTGAAGAAACCCAGAAGAATGGTTTATGCTATGTGTTTTGAAAAAGTGAAGAAATTGCGACACATTAAGGAAATGCAGCTCTATACAATGACCAAGTATTTTCTAAAAGATTTTCAAATTGAAGAAACCTAGAAGAATGGTGTTTGCTATGTGTTTTCAAAAAAATAAGAAATTGCGACACATTAAGGAAATGCAGCTCCATACAATGACTAAGTATTTTCTAAAAGATTTTCAAATTGAAGAAACCCAGAAGAATGGTTTATGCTATGTGTTTTGAAAAAGTGAAGAAATTGCGACACATTAAGGAAATGCAGCTCTATACAATGACCAAGTATTTTCTAAAAGATTTTCAAATTGAAGAAACCTAGAAGAATGGTGTTTGCTATGTGTTTTCAAAAAAATAAGAAATTGCGACACATTAAGGAAATGCAGCTCCATACAATGACTAAGTATTTTCTAAAAGATTTTCAAATTGAAGAAACCCAGAAGAATGGTTTATGCTATGTGTTTTGAAAAAGTGAAGAAATTGCGACACATTAAGGAAATGCAGCTCCATACAATGACTAAGTATTTTCTAAAAGATTTTCAAATTGAAGAAACCCAGAAGAATGGTTTATGCTATGTGTTTTGAAAAAGTGAAGAAATTGCGACACATTAAGGAAATGCAGCTCCATACAATGACTAAGTATTTTCTAAAAGATTTTCAAATTGAAGAAACCCAGAAGAATGGTTTATGCTATGTGTTTTGAAAAAGTGAAGAAATTGCGACACATTAAGGAAATGCAGCTCCATACAATGACCAAGTATTTTCTAAAAGATTTTCAATGCGGAGAAATGCGGAAATAATGAAATAATATGTAAAAAATATATACAAAAATATATGTAGCTCCAAGAAAATGCAGTTCCAAATAATGACTCTACTTTGTGATACATTGTGAAATAGGTAAAAAAAACACACCAAGGTTACTTTGTTAGTATCACTTAGATTCATTAGGTAGTGACTATAGTTTCGATACCTTAACGGGTCATTATCAAACGTACAATACAAACTTACTATTGTGAGTTTGATAATGACCCATTAAGGTGTTGAAACTATAGTCACTACTTAATAACTCTAAGTGATACTAATAAAGTATGTTGTTTAACCTACTAAGTATTTTATGAAAGATTTTCAAATTGAAGATTCAAAATTGACCATTGTAATGTGGAACTAATAAAATAATATTTTAAAAAAATACAAAAATGTATAATTAATGATTATCAATTGTGAATTGAAATGCGGAAAAAATAAAATAATATTTAAAAAAAATACAGAAATGTATAATCAATGAATGCATATTGCTTCAAAAAAAAAAGCATCACCTACAAAAAAATGTGGATCTTATTGAAATTAAATGATATTTATAGATTCTATACAGGGTGTTCTAAATAGGATTGCATGGGTATCTTTGTTATTTTGAAAGCTAGAGATCTAGAGATCGTTAAATAGGCAATGTATCCTGGTTCAGATTATGTTACAAAAAATTGAAAAGTCCGAGCAGTTTAGAAATGATTCTAAAAAACTAAAAATTGCGATTTTCTAAAAACTACGATATTTCCATAATTATTAACGATGCCGAAATAAGTTTAAAATATAAGTTACTTGGTTCGATCGCAAAAACTTAAGAATCAAGTCAAAACAAAAGTCAAGATGGCGGTTTTCGAGATATAAATACTAACATTCTTATTATAAACGGCTGCCATATTTGATTTTTACATGGCTAAATCGACTTTTTTCTCTCTTTTCAACGATGTATAACAACCAATGTCAAAATGAAAAATATGGGAAGTATTAATTATTCCAATTTTAATTTTTTTAATTATTTTTAAAACAATTGTAAAAAATTCAAGAAAAAACGTAATACAACTGAGTAGTAAAATTTTTAAAACAAATGTAAAAAATTCAGGAAAAAACGTAATACAACTGAGTAGTAAAATTTCAATAATTATATAAAAAATGTTAAAAATTCTGACAGTTATTGGCCAAAAACAATTGACAACGTTGACGTTGCTACCGAGTTGAATCTTGCGAATATTCTTACGTAAATAATGTTATATAGTGGCATGTGGTGTAATATTGATAAATATTACTTGCTCAATAACGGTATTTTAAGATCTTTAGGGAGAAATAGAAAACAATAATTATATTATTATTATTAAATTATTAAATTAAATATTAATTTAATTAATATTAAATTATTAAATTGGTCAATTTGTGGAGGAAGCTGTAATTTGGCAACTGTATTTTTCACTTGAATTAGTTGTTAAGTGATGTTTTGGTAACAGTTTGCTCAGTAATTTTGAAAATGTTATCCAACAATTTAAGATTTTTTTTTTCAGCTGGGTATAAGTGTAACCCCAAAAATTACTGCTATATTTTACCATATAGGACAATTTTGTAAATATGAGGGAAATGAGTATTTTTTCAGCTGGGTATAAGTGTAACCCCAAAAATTACTGCTATATTTTACCATATAGGACAATTTTGTAAATATGAGGGAAATGAAATAGGGGGTTCAGCGAACAAGCTTCATAAGCCAGACAATCTGAAATAAATAAATATACACGGTGGTCACTTTTACGACGCCCACCATCAGGATTTATTAAACGGAAATATATACAGCGTTGGTCAAATGGGATAAAAGTTTCTCATTTTTGTGCCTTTCAAAATACTGAAGCGAAATCGGGGATATCTTGCATAGTTCCTGAAATATCGCTGAAAAACTGAAAAGTGCACTTTCTTTTTCCTCTTATAACTTTTTTACTTTTGAAGGAAATTTTACGAAACTTGGCACTCTTATATTTTTCGACGTCAGTTTTCTGATCACAGTGCCAAACATTTTCTGCACCAACTAGATGCCCAAATTTTCATAGTGAACTTTTGATTTTCTTATGGCCGCAATATTGGATTTAAATGGCATTCAAAAGAGCGAAAAATTCCAATTTCAACTATCTATAACACAAGGGTGTTATAAATCAAAAATAATAAAGTTATAAGAGGAAAATGAAAGTTCTCTTTTTGAGTTTTTCAGCGATATTTCAGGAACTGTGCAAGATATCCCGGATTTCGTTTCAGTATATTGAAAGGCACAAAAATAATAAACTTTTATCCCATTTGGCCAACTCTGTATGTATTTCCGTTTAATTGATCCTAATGGTGGGCTTCGTAAAAGTGACCACCCTGTATAGGCAGGATTCAACATAGCATACATTCATCCAGAATTTACATCTAAATTCCTAAAATCTGTAAAATTTTATAATAGTATTCATTTATGAAATAGTTTCTCTAATTGTAAATTAGAAATGTTTGATACAATTATATTGTTTAACTATCGATATTAAAAATTTTCTAACGTCATTTAAATGAATTAAAATCATTCCAGATTAAAATATGTAACTATTTTTAAAAAAAGTCGGTGAAAAATTTTCTGCAGCATACTTTTTAGAAGCTGAAGTTACAAGGAGTATCTTGAAAGCAATATTATATTTGGACATTTATTTTAAAGGTGAGTCATATTTAAACCAACTGTGAATTGTTACATAAATGGTAGGTTTTCTAGACTCGAAATTGTGAAAATGGCCTAGTTTGCTTGACACCATGTAAGCAATTTCCGTCTGCATAAAAAAATTGCAAATATAATTAGAAATAATCAAGCAAATCAGGATTTTAATTTGTCTGCTAAAATAATTAAAAATAGAACACCAAGGGTTCAAAAACTAAATTTTAATTCCCTGCACGTTGTAACTCAATTATTTTTTTAATTGAACACCGCCGCGGAAGCAATTAAGGCATCCACTTTTTTTTTCTCCGGCGGGCGATTAATTAATTAGCGTGGGAAAAACAAATATTAATTCTGACGTTCGACAACCCCCCAGCTTTGATGCGTAATTGACGAGGCGCTCGCCGCCCCCGAAATGAACGTACGACTGATTCGGCACGCATCGCAGCGGCAAATTTTTGTGCCCCCCGACTCAATACTGTGCCGACTCAATTAGGCGAACTCAATTAGCGTCCGGGGCGATAGTTCGCCGCTGCGCTCAAAACTCAAAGCGAAACGGGGCGCCCTCCGGAGCCCCGGAGTTCCGGAGTGCCGGTTTTCCGCGTTGGCTCCGCAGTGAGGCCTGAGAAGTTTGTTACGTAATTAATGCAGGAATTTCGGCCGTTTTTGATGTTTCCGGATACTTTGATTTTGCCGCATACGTGAGCGAGCGTGTCGTCGTAATTGCTACTTCACCCTGTCGATATTGAGTTAATAAAAGCAGAGGTGCGGTCTGGAATGAAATAGGGCCTGGGCTGGGCTGAGGCAGTGGCGTGTCTTGTCTGCCCTAAGAAAAGAGCAGGTAAAGCTTCTGGACCCGACTGCAGGAATTGAAGACAGAAAAGTTTTGTGCCATCATGCCAATTGGTTAATTAACTAAGGCGGAAAATGTGAAAATGAGGATTTTCCGATCAAATCAAGTAAAAATCTAATATCGCAATATTTGCTTATAACAGACATAAGAAACATAACAGACATAAGAGACATTATGATATGCCTAAGAGACATAAGAGTAATTGGATTCTGGTGAATCATGAACGGCAACTCTTAAGTACGTAGCCCCAGCGCTTTCTAAGATATCTGCTCTCAAAGTTTGAAATCAAAAACAAATCGAATGAAATTACTATTTTGAAAACCGTCGGTCCAATGTTGTTGGCGTTAGTCTCATTCGACTCAGGAGACTTCTACGAGTTAAACGAGACCAAGGTTGATATATTTACAATAATTAAAAATTTGCAAAATTTTCAGTTTTTTTCGTATTTTTTTGCCATTTCAATTAATTTACAGATCGAGCACGCCTTTACCGATATCGCTGTAATTGGCCTGTGAATAGTTGGTTCCTCGACAGTTAAAATATTACTTCACGTTTGCATTTTTTGGACAAGCCTTGGAAAGAGAAAAAAAAAACTTAAATACGTATCGCAATTATTTATCGCAAGCTAAACCATTACTTCACCTTTGCGTTTTTTCGACAAGCCTTGGAAAGAGTAAAAAAAACATAAATGAGGATTGCAATTATATATGAAAAGGCCTAAAATAATATCCCAACCAAAGGCCTTAAAATACCGCAACGCGAAATAAATGAACTCTACATTCCGTATATGTGACTCTATATTCATCATAGAAATAATGATGAAATGCAATGTTGATTGCTGCACAAATCACCACAAACCAGGAGCTGCTCCAGTTTGCTGAATTCAAAGGAATAGTCCTTTCAGAATTACCACCAATTATGCTCGTTAAAGCTTGGATGCGAAAATGCAAATGCCATTTGTCTAATTGCCGGCTTAAAAATAGTATGATTATTTCGTGCACGGAATGGTCATAAAAGACGCTGGTGGTGGTGTGGAGATGGAAATCGCATGGGTTATGCCCGAAGGCGCCCCCAGATCGATCTAATTCATTTCTATACCGCCGGGAGAGTGAGAAAACTCGTGATTTATTCCCCCCATTTAATGGCGGCTTTGATGTGTAATTGGCTTAATTAATTTCGCTCGCTTTATTTCTCCAAGAAGAATAATTAATAATTAATCGCGAATAGTCGATACCGATTTTGTTTTATATGTCTAACAGCTTTGATATTTCATTTCGCATTGATACTGGCATTTATAAATAATTACATTAGGTCCGTATCATAGAATATAATGCTATATTCTCTATCAAAATTGAAAATTGGACAGAAGTACAACAGGAGTACACGAAAAATATAACAACTTCATCAATATAGTGAAATACTACTACAACCTAGCTTTCCCAGAAAAAAAATTGTAAATAACAATAAGAACTCAAACAACCACAATAAGTGGATTACACCGGAAATCTTAATCAGAAGGACCAAACTGAAAAACTTGCATTGGCTTCTAAGAAATTATCAAGAAAAAATAGTCAGTACTAGTTTTCCTTTATATGTCTAACAGCTTTGATATTTCATTTCGCATTGATACTGGCATTTATAAGTAATTACATTAGGTTCGTATCATAAAATATAATGCTATATTCTCTATCATATTATACTAAACAAAAAAGTAAAATAAGTTTAAGGTTTTATCCATAAATTACCAGCTATATATATTTAATGGTGATATATTTACTTACTGGTAAGTAATATTTATTTTTATGTTATTTTATGATTTATTTCTTTCGCCTGACTAGTTTATGAACAAACGATCATCAGAGACATATGTATTTAAGGTTTTATATCCTGAATTTATTTGAAATGTAATGTTTAAAATTGATAGATGCCTAATTTTGAAAACTAGACATCTATCTGATGATGGTTATCTGATGATGGTTATCTGATTATGATGCTTTTTCATAACCGAAACTAGTCAGGCGAAAGAAATAAATCCTAAAATAAAAATCAATATTATTTACCAGTGAGTATTAAATATAACAACCTTAAAAAAAGGAAATATTTGTACAGGGTGGCCCATGGTTTCTATAGAGGACTATATAGTAACTAGAAGAGATAGAGAAAATCGAATACAGCATCCTCACTCTCTTTTTTCAAGACAAACAATTTTCAATGGTGAAAATAAATGGTGGCCACCCTGTACTCAGTAGTACAGGGTGGCCCAATTTGGATGTTTCTAGAGGGCACTATATAGTAACTAGAATAGATAGAGAAAATCGAATAGAATATCCTCACTCAAGACAAACAATTTTCAATGGTGAAAATAAAAATTGGCTATCGTCTTTTGTTTTTGAGTTATGGCCAAAAACTCATTCATTTCCATTGTCGATTTTTATCAATATTTCATTTATGTATCATTTTATTAAGATAAGAGTTGCATATTCTTGAGGCACTTTTTTGCGGTGAATTGAATGAGTTTTGTAGAATTTTGATATCTTCGTTAATAAATAAGATACAATACAAAGTTGTGTTTTTCTTAAACAGAAGTCATAGTTGGCTTTGGCCTTAATAAATAGGTTATTTTTTTCTCTTTTCAATGATTTATCACATGTGGATATTGTAATTGCATTTTTATCGAAATCTATTAAAATTCTAGCAATACGTCATAAGGTTCTTTATTAATATTTCATTTATTTATCATTTTATTAAGATTAAGAAGTTGCATATTCTTCAGGCAATTTTTTAAGGTGAATTGAATGAGTTTTATATAATTTTGATATATTCGTTAATAAACAAGATACAATACAAAGCTGTGTTTTTTTTAAATAGAAGTCATAGTTGGCTTTGGCCTTAATAAATAGGTTATTATTTTCTCTTTTCAATGATGTATCACATGTGGACGTTGTAATTGCATTTTTGTCGAAATCTATTAAAATTCTATCAATACGTCATAAGGTTCATTGCCTTAAATATGGGTAAAAATCGAAAATGGAAGGTAATGAGTTTTTTGCCATAACTCGAAAACATATACTGGCATTTATTAGTAATTACATTAGGTTCGTCTCATAAAATATAATGCTATATTCTCTATCAAATTATACTAAATAAAAAAGTAAATTAAGTTTAAGGTTTTCGAAAACAAAAGACGATAACCCATTTTTTATTTTCACCATTGAGTTTCTCTTGAAAATAGAGATCGGGGATACGAAAATGGAACAGAATGAGTTTTTAGTCATAACACAAAAACAAAAGACGGCAGGCAATTTTATTTCCGCCATTGAGTTTGTCTTGAAAAAAGAGATGAAAGATACGCCAACCGATTGTCTCAAACAATTTTCAATGGTGAAAATAAAAATTGGCTATCGTCTTTTGATTTTGAGTTATGGCCAAAAACTTATTCATATCCATTTTCGATTTTTATCAATATTTCATTTATTTATCATTTTATTAAGATAAGAGTTGCATATTCTTGAGGCACTTTTTTGCCTGTTTGTTTTTGAGTTATGGCCAAAGACTCGTTCATTTCCATTTTCGATTTTTATCAATATTTCATTTATTTATCATTTTCATTTTTTTACGGTGACTTGAATGCGTTTTATAGAATTTTGATATATTCGTTAATAAACAAGATACAACACAAACTTGCGTTTTTTTTTTTTAAATAGAAGTCATAGTTGGCTTCGGCCTTAATAAATAGGTTATTTTTTTCTCTTTTCAATGAATTATCACATGTGGATGTTGTAATTGCATTTTTGTCGAAATCTATTTAAATTCTATCAATGCGTCATAAGGTTCATTGCCTTAAATATGGGTAATAACGAAAATGGAAAGTAAAGAGTTTTTACCATAACTCGAAAACAAAAGACGATAACCCATTTTTTATTTTCACCATTGAGTTTCTCTTGAAAATAGTGATCGGGGATACGAAAATGGAACAGAATGAGTTTTTGGCCATAACACAAAAACAAAAGACGACAGGCAATTTTATTTCCACCATTGA
Organism: Othius punctulatus; assembly: GCA_951805005.1. NCBI lineage: Eukaryota > Metazoa > Arthropoda > Insecta > Coleoptera > Staphylinidae > Othius > Othius punctulatus. The sequence goes on from OX638145.1 coordinate 13,512,908, forward strand.
GTTTGTCTTGAAAAAAAAATGAAGGATACGCCAACCGATTGTCTCTATCTCATCTAGTTACCGAGATCCCCTATAGAAACGTCCAAATTGGGCCACCCTGTACATTGAACCATCTGTTCTTGAAAATTATTTAAAAGCTAAGAGAAATTTATTAACCTAATGCATTTGTTTTCAATTATCTTCGTAAGACAGGACATAGAAGCCACTCCAGTCCAACTACCGATAGAATGCGAAGAAGCAGCTTTCGAGTTTCGAGTTAACAATGTAAAAAGTATTCTGCTATCTATCTACAAAATGTCAGGAAATACAAATGTTCATTAATTTTTGAAAAAACTGGCTGTGACACTTATAGCAATATTCGATAAATTTACATAGCTAATTGTTGCAGGCGATTTCAATTTGGATCTAATGGCTACAGTACAAAAAATCTACAAAATGCCAGGAAATACAAATGTTCATTCATTTTTGAAAAAAACTGGCTGTGACACTTATAGCAATGTTCGATAAATTTACATAGCTAATTTTTGCAGGTGATTTCAATTTAGATCTAATGGCTACAGTACAAAAAATCTACAAAATGCCAGGAAATATAAATGTTCATTCATTTTTGAAAAAACTGACTGACACTTATGGCAATGTTCGATAACTTTACATAGCTAATTATTGCAGGCGATTTCAATTTGGATCTAATAGCTACAGCAACATGTGTGAAAGAAAATATGATATTTTTAAACCTAATGAACTCATTTGGACTAATGCAAACAATCCACAAACCCACCAGACAAAACTGGAACTACTGGAAAACATCTTCTCCAATATCTCCGATACTATGAATCCAGAAAACGTTTACACAAAATTCTAGGACCATGATGCAGTCAAATAGACATCCCAATTACTCGCTCAAATAAAAAAATGGAAAAACTGATAAGTAAACGTCGCAGCTATACGAAAAATAATCAGAACTACTTTGAACACCTACTCAAAATTGAAAATTGGACAGAAGTACAACAGGCAATAGGGGTAAACGAAAAATATAACAACTTCATCAACATAGTGAAATACTACTACAGCCTAGCTTTCTCAGAAAAAATGGTAATTAATAATAAGGACTCAAACAACCACAATTAGTAGATTACACCGGAAATCTTAATCAGAAGGACCAAACTAGTAGAAACTAAACATTTGCACAAATCCATCGAATTTCCATCTGCCCTCGCAAATTTATTGCATTTGTTTTCAATTATCAAGCAAAAATAGTCAATACTAATTTTGCTTTATATGTTGAACAGCTTTGATATTTCATTTCGCATTGATACTGGTATTTATAGGTAATTAAATTAGGCTCACATCATAAAAAAAGTTGCTACAATCGTCATCTTATTATATTAAATGAAATACTAGTGGAAAGTAAATATTTGCACAAATCCATCGAATTTCCGTCTGCCCTTGCAAATTTATTGCATTTGTTTTCAATTATCGAGCAAAAATAGTCAATACTATATTTGCTTTATATGTTGAACAGGTTTGATATTTCATTTCGCATTGATACTGATATTTATAGGTAATTAAATTTGGCTCATATCATAAAATAAGTTGCTACAATCTTCATCATATTATAATTAAATGAAATACTAGTAGAAAGTAAACATTTGCACAAATCCATCGAATTTTCGTCTGCCCTCGCAAATTTATTGCATTTGTTTTCAATTATCAAGCAAAAATAGTCAATACTAATTTTGCTTTATATGTTGAACAGCTTTGATATTTCATTTCGCACAAATCGCACTTTATATGTTGAACAGCTTTGATATTTCATTTCGCATTGATACTGGTATTTATAGGTAATTAAATTAGGCTCATATCATAAAAAAAGTTGCTACAATCGTCATCTTATTATATTAAATGAAATACTAGTGGAAAATAAACATTTGCACAAATGCATCGAATTTCCGTCTGCCCTTGCAAATTTATTGCATTTGTTTTCAATTATCGAGCAAAAATAGTCAATACTATATTTGCTTCATATGTTGAACAGGTTTGATATTTCATTTCGCATTGATACTGATATTTACAGGTAATTAAATTAGGCTCACATCATAAAAAAAGTTGCTACAATCGTCATCTTATTATATTAAATGAAATACTAGTGGAAAGTAAACATTTGCACAAATCCATCGAAATTCCGTCTGCCCTCGCAAATTTATTGCATTTGTTTTCAATTATCAAGCAAAAATAGTCAATACTATATTTGCTTTATATGTTGAACAGGTTTGATATTTCATTTCGCATTGATACTGGTATTTATAGGTAATTAAATTTGGCTCATATCATAAAATAAGTTGCTACAATCTTCATCATATTATAATTAAATGAAATACTAGTAGAAAGTAAATATTTGCACAAATCCATCGAATTTCCGTCTGTCCTCGCAAATTTATTAAAAGCCGAGAGAAATTGATTAAGCTAATGAGTTTGTTTTCAATTATCAGGAAAAATAAGCTGGCAAATTTACACAAGCTGAAAGGCGAAAGGGTCGATATCCTAAATAAATATTGATTTTTTTTTTACTTTAATCGAATTCATTTCAAAAACACGTGTATTTGTTGAAATATTTACTACAAATACTAACTGATGTCGTTCTACAAAACTGAACTGGGCTAATTGGATTTTTTTTTTAAAGTTCATGTAAGTTAAGTTATTACAAGTTAAATTATTTATACTTTATTTAATTATTCTTCTTTATCATTTAATTATAATATGATGAAGATTGTAGCAACTTATTTTATGTATCAAGGCGAAGTATCAATGCGAAATGAAATATCAAAGCTGTTCAACATACAGGGTGTCCAAGATAAAACATATGTGTTACTTTGAAAAATGTAACATTCCTTTCCGAGTTGAATGGTTTTAATTAATGAATTTATACACTCTCGGATATGTGCGATTTAAATTTTCACAAACGTGAAGTAAATATCGCACTTTTTTTACACAAATGTGCGATTTTTGGTTCACGTTTGTGAAAATTTGAATGGCACAAATCCGAGAGTGTACATTTGTACAATCGAAGTTATTTCATGTTTTTGGCCTTTTTTTTAGAAATTAGACCACCATAAGGCCGAAAACATGCTCCATTTAAACTTAATGGAACTTAAACGAGATAATAAAAAAAAAAAAATTACATAAATTCAAAACAAGAACTTCTTCTCTTCTTCTCTGGGTGCCTTCTCTGTTCTGGATTTTGGCAATCGTAATCGCTATGCAGACTTTTGACACAGCTGCTCAAATAATTGGTTTGTAGTGCAACTAAACCACACTCTTAGGTTTTTCAGCCATGAGTGGCATCTATTTACACCTTGCCTCTATTTACATCTATTACACCTTTACACCTATTTTTCCTTGTATTTTTCTTTGTATTATTACTTGGAGAAGATGGTACTTTTCTCCTGTCATTATGTGTTCTAGATATTGTTTTTTTCGTGTTTTGATGGTGTCTATAATTTGTTTATCGTTCTTCATCCTTCGAATTACTTCCACATTGGATATCTTATATGTCCATGGTATCCGTAATACCCTTTTTGAACACAAGACAAGAAACAAAACAAGGAACACAAATTATTTTTAATTAATGAATTTACACACTCTTGGATTTGTGCGATTTAAATTTTTACAAACGTGAACTAAAAATCGCACTTTTATTTCGCACAAATGTGCGATTTTTAGTTCACGTTTGTGAAAATTTAAATCGCACAAATCCAGAGTGTGTAAATTCATTAATTAAAACAATATGTGTTCTTGTTTAGTTTCTTGTCTTGTGTTCAAGAAGGATATTAAGGATACCATGGACAGATCAGGTAACCAATATGGAAGTAATTCGAAGGATGAAGAAAGATAAACAAATTATAGAAACCACCAAAACAAGAAAAATACAATACCTAGGACACATAATGAGAGGAGAAAAGTACCATCTTCTCCAAGTAATAATACAAGGAAAAATACAAGGAAAAATAGGTGTTAGAAGAAGACGCCACTCATGGCTGAAAAACCTAAGATTGTGGTTTAGTTGCACTACAAAGCAATTATTTGAGCAGCTGTGTCAAAAGTCTGCATAGCAATTATGATTGCCAACTTCCAGAACGGAGAAGGCACCTAGAGAAGAAGAGATGAAGTTCTTGTTTTGTATTTTTGTAGTTTTTTTTTAAATTATTATCTCGTTTAAGTTCCATTAAGTTTAAATGGAGCATCATGTTTTCGGCCTTATGGTGGTCCAATTTCTAAAAAAAAGGCCAAAAACATGAAATAACTTCGTTTGTACAAATGTACAAAAGCCCAACAGAAAAGCTCAGCACAAGCCCGCACTTTTATTTTTTTTTTTTTAGAAATTGGACCGCCATAAGTTCGAAAACATGCTCCATTTAAACTTTATGGAACTTAATAATAGATAATAAAAGATAATAAGAGATAATAAATTTTTTTTTTAAAAACTTCAAAAATTCAAAACAAGAACTTCTTCTTCTCTTCTTTAGACAGAATACTGTAGTGGACCAAACCATTCGAGTTAGTTAAATATTGCGTTAGGGCAAAAGCAGAGCATTGTGCTAGTACACATAAATATTAGTGTAATTATGTAATTAGAATCTAAGGGATACTAATGAGTAGGCCCTTAGCATCAAACCTTCATTTAGTAATTTAAGTTGGCATAACATTACTCATTGATCCATCTTTGATCAGATTGCAATAATTATAGTAAAATACCATTAAGTATTTTGCATAATAAAAAAAATGTGTTCTACCTTATGGTGATCTAGTTCTGGCCAAATATTTAGCAAATCAGTCACTGAAGTCCGTTATAGTATTTTTACTTGGAATTGAAAATCTACCTACGAAGGGTGTTTATTGCGCTCCATTGTGCGAACGGAATTTTATGACTGGTAATGCGAAGAGTCCAGAGCATTTTATATTATGATCATAGTGATATAATTGTGTATATATCGAAGAGAAAACAATTAAGTGGCATCTTCGTCGAAAGTAAATTATTTGGTTACGTTCCTGGACGCTCGCCTCTTCGCAGCACGCCATACAATGGAGAACCCTTGACCGTAATAAACCCTCATTGCAGGTACATTTTCAATTTCAAGTGAAAACACTATACCTAGCAACGGTCAAAATGTAGCTAACATCACTGTGACGAATTTTACAGAATGAAGCCCTTAAATTCGATTTTGCGCGTGACATTTAATTACAAATCGCTCTGTAAACCTGTATATAATTTGTCCATTATTCTCGATTTCATTGGAAAACCGTGTTACGTCCATTATCGAAATTGCGTTCGGCGAGGATGGATCGCCCCCCTATAAAGTTTGTGTTTGCACGCGATGAGCTAAACAGTGCAAATATGGTGTTATTTGCTCTCAGAAATTGTCGTGTTGACGATGAGCGTATAAATGACAGGATATTGAATGGGGGCCCCAGCGGCCACCGCCCCCAACCCCCCGTCATCCCAAGAACCTTCTTCGAATGCAAATAGCCGCCGCCCCCGCCGATATCCGCCCGATTCGTGGGTCCAGATCGATCGGCTTTGACCAAACACAGGTAAGGGCTTTTAGGGACCAACCCACGGAAACATGGGTGCATGGGCGAAAATGTGAGGGCCGTTCGAATGGGGCCCGCACAATGAAGGGCGCGAGTGGAGAAGAGGGATTCGCATGCGATGGCCCGTGTCTGCCCGAGAGGGGAGATGAATTATTTATGTGTTTTCCACGTTATGAAAATGTTATTTCGAGGCTTTTTCAGTCGCACGCCTGCGAATATATAAGGAACTGCAGGATCCGGATTGAATTTCGCCCAAGGCGGTGGGTTTTACGTTTTTGTGTGCGAGTTTATCGCGTAAAGCTGCAATTTAAATTTATCTTTGATCACTTGTGCACAACAGCAACAAGTTCTTGTTACAAAGAAAATGTTACAAACAAAAAAATAAGAACATGCCACAAAGGAAAGTTCATTAAAATAATCCTGTGCAAGGATATTTTCTAAGACGGACAAGTAAGAACACTGATATAAGCAGTATCGCCATTCGATTTTATTAAGAATAGATAGAATTGGATTAGGGTTAGGATTAGATAGAATATGATTAGGGTTAGGATTAGATAGAATAAGGAATAGGGAAAGAATAAGGGAAGAAATAAGAGTGCGCAAAGCGTCTATAACTAAGAAATAGAGAATGATAAATGACATTTGGTAAATTGTCACGTTTCAAAATGGACGGTTCTCCTCGCGAATAATTTAATTCAGCGAATTGCAGTTGAGCGAAAACGCAGCCAAAACCTCCAAAAACACATAGTTAAACAACGTTATTTAATAAAAGAAATATTAGAATTCAATTACATATACCCCAGAACATGCACACAAGCTTTTATGTTAAGTTATAGTCTTGGGTTATGTAGTTATTAAGCCATAAAGTTGACCATTTTTGGCGAAATTATGAGAAAAAAGAACCCACTTAAATGGCCTGGACATATGTTATTAATTTATAGTATATAACGCCATTAGGCCGATATGTAGCAAATAACAGGCGCGGGTTGAAGTTTGTAAACCGAGGCGAAGCGAAGCGGAGCGGAGCGCAGCCGAGGTTTATATTCAACCAAGCCTGTTATTTGCATATCGGCCGTATGTTGTTCGATACTTTTTGTAATACCTAAATTACAAAAACTGGTCAATTTATCAATATTAAATTTCAAAATTAATAAACTAGTAATCCAGGCGCAATTTGATACCATAGCAACATCAACGGTTCAAATACAAACAAACAAATCAAAGTGAAATTAGAAAAATAATGTCAGATGTGCAAAGTTCTTCGTTTCGTTGTATCCCCGAAGATGTACTAAATGAAGCAAATGCTGCCACAATCGATTTACTTCCCCAAAAAAGCAGCAGCAGGTATGAAAAAGAATATGAAGACTTTATTACTCATAAATTTGCGTTGTCATTTAAATAACGTCCACGGCCGTTATTATAACGGCCAAGGCCTTTACGCCTGTCATATCGATCAAGCAGACAGTACTGATAAATGTCAATAACACAGAAGTATTACAAAAAATAATTAACGTGATTTTTTCCCTGGATAGAGGGACATATTTGCTTGGTTACATTGTTAAATTAAACGAATGTTATTTGTTTACTAAAGTTTGAGAAATAAAGCAACTTTATTTTTTTATAGGAAGAGAAAATTTTGATGGAGCCGCAATTAATTACATGCAAAATTAGAGGTTTGAATCATTATTCAGTCTAAAGCTACATATACAGTTTACTTGCATACCAAAAATAATTTATATAATATATAATATAATAATATATATATATATATATATATATATATATATAATTTATATAATAATCTAATTTTGTCTGTTCGACAACTATCGATTTTTTTATACTTTTGTCTGCTAAATCGAGCCAGCTACACTATTTAATTAAATTTACTTAATACATAGCAAGTTTTTAGTTTTACAAATATACCATGCATACTTTGTGTTTTTTTTTTACAAATCCAATGAAGATTTCATCATTTCATCAGTAAATACCAATATACATGGTGGTTCGTAAGAAGGCAAAATGTAAAAAATGGTCGGAATTTCATCAAATTCGGAATACACGTTCATTATAGAATAATTTAAAACATAAGCTATATAACCAGTGTAGTAACAGATACTTTTTTTGTATCTAGATACAGATACAGATACTTTAGAAAAAATGTATCTAGATACATATATAGATACAAATTTGAAAATGTATCTAGCTACAGATACATATACATTTGAAAAGTATCTAGATACTTCTAGATACATTTCAGATACATTTCATTAATGCAGACTGGGGCAGAATTAAGTCCATCATTTCAAAATTTCCTCGAATGAAATTGCTCAGTTGCAACAGTTGATTGAAAATTATAATTCGTTGTATTTAATTTGGCTCGAAATTAAAGACGTTTATGGTAAACGTTGGGTTAGGTTATATTACCTAACCTATCCCAACGTTTAGGTTATATAACCTAACCTAACCCAACGTTTAGGTTATATAACCTAACCTAACCCAACGTTTACCATAAACGTTTTTACTAATTTGGTTAGTTTAGTTTAGTCGTTTAGGTTAGGCAAGGTTATATATTTCGAGCAATTTTCTTTCGAGCAGTGTTGTAAGAGATACATTTTTTTTTTATCTAGATACATATCTAGATACAAATTTGATAATGTATCTAGCTACAGATACAAATACATTTGAAAAGTATCTGGATACTTCTAGATACATTTCAGATACATGGAAAACCAAACGAAAAATTGTTTTCTTTTTACAAACGCATTTTACATGCAAAAGAAAATGCTCATAAATATTTAATAACATGTGCAAAACTAAATTTATTTTTTATCGTCTGCTTATAGTTATTGGTATACTCGGCCCGACCTGACAATGACTCATCGATCCATATTGCATGAATTCGACATACGTTTCCCATTTCATTTCATTCTATTACATTTAGCTTAGGCGCACGAACCAGCATTAAAAACGCGATTGTTTATTCGAAAAAGCATGCGTCATTGTCAGCTTTCGACGGGCGTAATACATGCAAGAATAATACACAATGAAATAGCAAATTTCTGACTCAAACTTAAATTAAATACGAGCATTTAAGCATTTATCAATCGAGCATTTATTAATCAAAGTCCCAAGGTAAATATTTAAATAAAATAATGCTCTCAATAATGAATCAGTAGCTAATTGTATGAAATTAACGTAAAATGCAGTGTTGCAACAGATACATGTTTTTTGTATCTACATACAAATACAGATACTTCAGAAAAAATATATCTAGATACAACTTTAGGTACTCAAGCAAGAATGTATCTAGATACGTATCTAGATACTGTATCTAGATACATGTATCTAAATACATTATAACACTGTATATAACATATAAATATGGCTATTATACAGGGCGACCAACCTTAGATATGAAATTTAAACGCTCGAATAACTTCACTTTTTCATTATTATTTTCACAAAGAAGTAAATCTACATCTATTATGAAAAAAAAAATGCATTTTGTTTTAGCAATATACGGGTGATTCGTATGAAATCGTAAGTTATTATCTGAAAGGAATTTTATTTCCGAAACAGTTGAAGATAGGTATAGGACATTGTACATGAAATATGTCTAGAATTTTCTGAAGAATCCAAAAATTGAATAATATACCAGGTGTTGCATTTAAAATAAGAAAGTTGGTATTGGCCACGGTCACATGACATACCCTGTATAAAAAGTTTTTGTTGAAAAAAATGCGCAACTAAAAATAACAATCGACGTGTCCGAGCGTTTTTTCGAACACGCCCCCATTTATTTATTATTGAATTTATTCCATTTGGCTGATACACCCTGTATAACACTTCTTCGGAATTTTCATCATTCTTTAGTTTTGGAATGTTGAGACATGCAGATCGGAATTAACGAGTAGTCTCTTAAGCAGGTTAATTGTTGTATGAACTCTGGAAGTTTTTCTAGAGTGGTGCGTACGATACCACCCACACAATTTATTGCAGGTTTTGTGGTCTTCTTCAGTACATCAATTTATAAACGCAAAATATTACAGCTGGATCAATTTAACAATATCCCTGTATCTTATCAATAATGTTATAAATTGCCCCATGTTGTGTCTAAATTCCCAATAACGCAAAATTCAAGCAGTTTTAGTAAGACATTTCAGATTGATCACCCTGTATAATAGTTATTTTAAAATTCAAATGATATATGTTATAAATTGACACAATTTCTCCATAGATACAAAATATCATGGAAATCTGCGTGTTTTTAATTCGTCATTTGAGGTTAGTCGCCCTGTATACTAGCCATATTTGTATGTTGTTTACTTTATGTGTTAAATGATCCCAAAAAGAACGTGCATTCCAAATTTGATGAAATTCCGACATTTTTTTTACATTTTGGCTTCTTAGGAACCCCGCTGTATATGAAAAATTCATTGGATTTGTAAAAACAAAGAAAAACTGAATATACATGGCATATTTGTAAAACTAAAAATCTGCTATATATTAAGTAATAGCTATTTGTATTACAAGGGAGCAAAGTGCATCATTTCCTCCCGCGGATATTTGATGCCCAACACGAAGTAGAGGACATCAAAATCTAAGGGAGGAAATGGCACTTTGCTCCCGAGTAATACATATGATTTTTTCTACGACGTTTCACAGTGTTTTGCATAAATATCATATTTAAATAGTCTTGCTAGGTTGATTTAGGAGACACACAGGTACAAAAAAAGTCTATAGCTGTCGAACGGGCAGAGTTAGAGTAGTAGAGTACCTAGGGGAGTTCGGGACCATTTTCCCATAAGGATTTACACAGGGGTCTAAATTCACTTTTCAGCCATTTTGTTTTTTCAGTCTGAGAGATAATTCAAAATTGGCGTGCCGCCAAAACTAGACAACCCAACATACATGCCGACAAGGTCCATAGACAACCCGTTGTACAAATAAGGCTCGCCCATCTCGCAGACTGAAAAAACAAAATGGCTGAAAAGTGAATTTAGACCCCTGTGTAAATCCTTATGGGAAAATGGTCCCGAACTCCCCTAGGTACTCTACTTAGAGTAATGATTTTTGGTATGCAAGTATACTATATATGTAGCTTTAAACAGAATATAAGTGCAACGCTCTAATTTGCCGTTTGCAAAGTGCTGCTCTATTAAAAATAAATTATTATTTAAAAAATCAACAAATTTTATTAAAGTCATAAAACATTTTCTAAACGTGTTGATCCTGATTTTGTATGGTAGAAGATTTGTAGTACATACATATAGTGGGATTGATAATCGACCCCACTGGAGTCATAGAACATTTTCTAAACCCTTTTCTCCCTATTTTATATGGTAGAAGATTTGTAGTACATACATACTTACATACATACATACATATATACATACATACATACATACATACATACATACATAAATACATACATACATACATACATACATACATACATACATACATACATACATACATACATACATACATACATACATACATACATACAGTGGGACTGAAAGTGCGTGATGTATAACCATTACGCACTAAGAGTAAAAACGACAACGCAGTACTTGCACCACTTCCGTAGCTAAATAAATTAAAATACTACATCAATAAACTATGCACTTAATTGCGCCTACATAAATTTCCTGCAGCATACAATCCTTTGATAACTTCGCAAGGATAATTAGTTGCAGCATATTTGTGACGAGCTGCAGATGTTTTTTTTTTTGCTTGGAATTGAGGGAGAACTTTGCCTACAAATTGCATAAAATGCATATTTTCGTACTCTGTTAATATTAATTACTGCGGTCCGTCGCGTTTATGCAAATCTGCGACGACTTCATAAAGAGTAAACTTACAACGTTGCGATGACTCGGAGGAGTGTTGAGCCCCTGCTCCCGCATACCCGGTAATCCAATTAACTTATAAAACTCGATTACAGTAGATAAAACAGTGGACACAATTCGAAATTCGTTTCTTGCAGAAAATGTAATACAATAGATTTCAACGAACTAATTTCAATGTTCATTACTCTTTAGGAAACCAGTTTTTTTAATAATATTTAATAGTACCTAACAGTTAAAAGATCAATATTATAAAAACCTACCAAAAAAAACCAAGTCAAAAATTCAATTGATAGTATTAAACAACAAAATGATACACATAGCATTTAATTGCAATTATTTCTGTAATTCTATAATTATAAACATAAGGCATTTATTAGTAATCACTTCAGTAATTCTATACATAAAGAATTTTGTAGTCGAATAGCTTCATAATGCTATGTTTTTTATAGAGAAAATCATGCATAAGCATGATAAGCATATGCAATAACGTAACCATAACAACAAAATAAGCACAGTCAAAGACTACGTTGTCTATTATTCGTAGAATGCACTTCCAGAACATGCACCATAACGAAGAAGAATTGTAAAGTTTTGACTAATAAAAAAAACTACGATGAATTAATAGATGAATAATATAATCTAAATTCGAACAATTTACCTGATCTAAAAAGTACGCAAGCATAACGTTTTCTGTAGCTGTCTCCGTATTTTTGATCCTTAGCCATTACCAAAACTTTTCATAGTCTGTCTTACAAACATTTTCCGACTTTTTAGGAATCAGACTCAGCTCAGCTTCTGCAGCTTTTTCCAAAATTTCATCACTTGATGCGGTTACCAAGCTGTTGTTTATGGTAACCATTTTTCTCAAATTCTGCCAAAATGAATAGTTGTGACGAAGATTTAATATAGTCAAAACTATTCATTTTCGCAGAATTTGAGAAAAATGGTTACCATAAACAAGAGCTTGATAACCGCACCAATCAGATCATCATAGAAAAACATTCTATATTTTTTAATATCTGTATTCAATTTTGAGTTTTAAAATTGCATGTCGTAATCGTAATTTCGTTTCCAGTCATTACAATAAAAACTGGTAATAACTCAAGCGAAATTTGTTTATTTGGTTATTTATGTACAGTGTATTTCAGTTGCTATGGCTAATCATCGTTACTCTATTATTATTGTTATAGCGATTATAGCCTTGTCTGTATTAATAGTTGTAATTAATTTAGAATTAACGCCCCAATGAAGCGTGTAAGATGTAATCCTAACCAGATTATCGCGAGTTTTAAACATTTAGAAGGCACGAAGTTATCTAAAATCGCGTTATTGCGTGCAGGCCTCAAGCTGGCCAGCTCTTTATTGCCGTAATATACGCGTTGTCCTCATAACTGTTTATGTCCCTATTAAGAAGTGAACGGACGTAAAGCCGCTGAGGTGACTATAACTAAGCAATTTTTCCATAGTGCAAGAGTATCTGGTTGATAATTGAAAGATTAGAAAATATTATAGCTGCCGTTATTACATTCTTTCTTTAAATAGTTATAGTGCACTATTGTTATGACTGCTTTTCCAGGACTATGAGTTTATTGCTGCTTTACTGTAATTATATTTTTTTTTAGCTTCCTTGTGCTATAACCTTTATCAGTGTACCTATTCTACTGCCACAGTTTTTGTTTATTAGAATTACACTTTGCTCATACGTATCCTGATTTCAGTGGTCAACACAATTTTTGTCCCTTAGACGTGAATATCCGATTCTGATAGAAAATTTTGATTCCATTTCTATGAGATGCACGATTTTCGTGGTATAATTTGAATAGAATTTAGTATAATTTGAATAGAAAAAATAATAGAATTCTCGTAGTAAGAAAAAAATGTTTTCCGTTTTGCTACTCTCAATAATACAAATAGTGTTGATTTATCAAGGTAAGTAATAATTTTCATAAAGTTAATTTTTCGTTGTATACTTTGAATATAATTTAGTATAATTAGAATAGAAAAATTAATAGAATTCTCGTAGTAATAAAAAAAATGTTTTCCATTTTGCTACTCTCAATAATACAAATAGTGTTTATTTGTCAAGGTAAGTAATAATTTTCATAAAGTTAATTTTTCGTTGTATAATTTAAATATAATTTAGTATAATTAGACTAGAAAAATTAATAGAATGCTCGTAGTAAGAAAAAAAAATGTTTTCCATTTTGCTACTCTCAATAATACAAATAGTGTTTATTTGTCAAGGTAAGTAATAATTTTCATAAAGTTAATTTTAGAAGATGGCCGTTATTTATCAAAGTAAGTAGAGCAAACCTTGTATCGCTATAAAGAGAAAATTTCGTTCTTTTTAAAAATGTCTAAGCCAACTATGACTACCAAAAAAATTAAGTTTGCATTTTAACTGAGAAGCTGTTTTTCAAAAAACAAAAGCATATGTTTCAAAAGATCTTAAAACGACAACTCTTTCCTCATTTAACAGAATTATATAAACAGAATCTCTATGTCTTATGGTTTCCGAGATCTCAATGCTTAAAATGAAAAAAAAAACTCACCCTATATAATCTTAATTTCTCATATACCTCAATATGCCAGTAAATAAATTGTTCTTTTAAATACATTCTACACCTTGTAATAAAAAAAGAATGTCTTCTATTTAACTCTTATTAAGGTATTTAGATTATTTAGTGTAAAAAAGTGTAGTTCCTTAATTAATTAAGGAATTGTTTTTCTCTGTTTTTTTAATTGAGAAGATTTCAGGTGATTCTACATACCTCAGATAATAATAATACTAATAATAAGTTTATTAGTGTTAATACACATAGGTACTTACACAACTCTTTTACTCTTTCCTCATTTAACAGAATCTCAATGTCTTATGGTTTCCGAGATCTCAATGCTTAAAATGAAAAAAAAACTCACCCTGTATAATCGTAATTTCTAATATACCTCAATATGCCATTAAAATAAATTGTGCTTATAAATACATTCTACATCACGCTTGTAATAAAAACATAATGTCTTCTATTTTACTTTTATTAAGGTATTTAGATTAATTAGTATAAAAAAGTGTACTTCCTTAATTAATTAAGGAATTGTTTTTCTCAGTTTTTATAATTGAGAAGATTTTAGGTGATTCTACATACCTCAGATAATAATAATACTAATAATAATTTTATTAGTGTTAATACACATAGGTACTTACACAAGTCAGAAAAGAAAAGTCAATTTTCACAGCGAGAAAGACATATTACTATTTGCAAACTGTTTACAACTATAGAAAGCATTATCCTGCAGAAACTGTTTTACTCGTTGTTTAAATTTTATTAAGGGCAGATCTCTTATGCTTAGAGGAAGAAAATTAAAACAATGTTTGAGCACAATAGACTGGACCATTTTGAGATTTTGTTAATCTACAGAAATCAACACGAATATGTTTTTTTGTCTTGTATCGTGGTCGTGGGTAGTATCCTGATGACGAAAAGAAAGCTTTTTTTGCGTATAAAACATTAATAGATTACACATCAAGATGCAAATCAAATATGTTTTGCAACGTTGCTGAAATGTTTCCTAGCATGCAAGCAAATAATTTAACTACATTATTTCAATTGCCTTAAAACCACTGTATCGAGATATTAAAAAAATATATTACTCCGATCACATGTTTTGTTAGTTAAAGCGATAGTTAAACATTTGCGGCTGTATTTTGTAATAATGAAATAAATAACCATTGAATTAAAAAGCGCATTTAAATCAGTGCTAACCCAGTTTACGATTGATAATTTTCACTATTTTGAAAATTAATTTCCAAAATTTTAATCCTTAGCCATTACCAAAACTTGTCGTGTGACAAGTTTTGGTAATGGCTAAGGATCAAAATTTTGTAAGAGTATTCTTACAAACATCTTCCGACTTTTTAGGAATCAGACTCAGCTCAGCTTCTGCAGCTTTTTCCAAAATTTCATCACTTATTAAATCTTCGTCACAACTATTCATTTTGGCAGAATTTGAGAATAATGGTTACCATAAACAACAGCTTGATAACCGCATCAATCAGATCATCATTGAAAAACATTCTATATTTTTTAATATCTGTATTCAATTTTGAGTTTTAAAATTGCATGTTGTAATCCTTTAATTGCGTTTCCAGCCATTACAATAAAAACTGGTAATAACTGAAGCGAAATTTGTTTATTTGGTTATTTGGTTCAGATCACATGTTTTGTTAGTTAAAGCGATAGTTAAACATTTGCGGCTGTTATTTGTAATAATGAAATAAATAATCATTGAATATTCAGGAGCATTAAAATTAGCGCTAACGCAGTTTACGATTGATAATTTTCACTATTTTGAACTTTAATTTCCAAAATTTTGATCCTTAGCCATTACCGAAACTTGTCATATGACAAAGTTTTGGTAATGGCTAAGGATCAAAATTTTGTAAGAGTATTCTTACAAACATCTTCCGACTTCTTAGGAATCAAACTCAGCTCAGCTTCTGCAGCTTTTTCCAAAATTTCATAACTTATTAAATCTTCCTCACAACTATTCATTTTGGCAGAATTTGAGAATAATAGTTACCATAAACAACAGCTTGATAACCGCATCAATCAGATCATCATAGAAAAACATTCTATATTTTTTAATATCTGTATTCAATTTTGAGTTTTGTAAATTGCACGTTATAATCCTATAAATGCGTTTCCAGCCATTACAATAAAAACTGGTAATAACTGAAGCGAAATTTGTTTATTTGGTTATTTGGTTCAGATCACATGTTTTGTTAGTTAAAGCGATAGTTAAACATTTGCGGCTGTTTTTTGTAATAATGAAATGAATAACCACTTAATTAAAAGGCGCATTAAAATTAGCGCTAAGCCAGTATAATATTAAAAGTCAATAAATTTACACATATAAAGGATATGGTCAAACTTTTAAATTTTATGAATGTAAAACATAGAGTCACGTATAAGGCTCTTATTTTCATACACAATATGAAAATAGGAAATATTCCTGAAAATT
Organism: Othius punctulatus; assembly: GCA_951805005.1. Classification (NCBI taxonomy): domain Eukaryota; kingdom Metazoa; phylum Arthropoda; class Insecta; order Coleoptera; family Staphylinidae; genus Othius; species Othius punctulatus. The sequence goes on from OX638145.1 coordinate 13,529,368, forward strand.
TAGTAGTAAAACTTAAATATGTATACGATGTTGATGCCATGAGACAGGGCAGAAGGGCCCATTTTTATGTCGATAGGTACAGGACAGATAAAGCGGAAAAATCGTTTTTCTCGAGAGGACTTAAGCTGTATAACAACATGCCCTGTCACATAAAAAATGAGATAAATTTTCATAAGTTTAAATCTCAGGTGAGGGAATATGTGTTCAAATTGATTGACTGTAAATATAAAATAGCAGATGCAGTTTTTATAAAATATAAAAAAAAAATGTTAATATGAAAATTGTAGTTGCTATTTGTGTGTTTTCTTTTGTTGTTTTGTTTTTTATTATATTATATATACAATTTTTTATATTATGTAGCGTTTTTTGCTAATAAATATTCTTTATTATTATATTATTATAGTTTACGATTGATAATTTTCACTATTTTAAAATTTAATTTCCAAAAATTTCCAAAAAAAAATTGATTTACTTTCGATATTATTTCATTTTCAGATTATTTTAAATATTTATTTATACCTGTCCAAATAACTACCTGTACCTTTGATTTTGTCGTTGCCTTTTGTTGTTATTTTCAACTTGTTATTATTACAAATTTGGCATTAAAGTTATTCTTTTATCAATAATTAAGTAAAAAATTGTACATCCTTATATTTATATCGTTGGATACTGTGATCCATATGTATCTGTATATTTAAATAAACAATATCTATCTACTCCCTTATCTTGATAAATTCCTTTATTTTGCATAGGTATTAACACGACCGGTTTCGATAGAAAATACCGCCTATGTAAAATAAAGAAATTTATCAATATGAGGACGTACATTTTTTTTTTGTTGTGGTTTCATCCATTTATAATTTTTTTCATCCAGTACATTTTTTTACTTAAATTATAGAAATAATGAACCTTGATATGAGAAATATTACAGAATTATTGTTTTATAGTTTTAGAATTGTGTTCTAATTGTTATTTGTCTATTTATAATGCTGCAAATATTCTTATATCTATTGTCTTTGAGCCTGAAAATATTTTTTCGGATGCATGCATTTTTTTAAGCTACCATATTTTCTACTTTTATATAAATAATAATCATTAATTCTTTCATTATTTATTATTGCATAACGTTACAATCATTAGAACCTTAATATGAGAAACATTACAGAATTATTGTTTTATATTTTTAGAATTGTGTTCTAATTGTTATTTGTCTATTTACATTGCTGCAAATATTGTTATATCTATTGTCTTTGAGCCAGAAAATATTACTTCGGATGGATGCATCCATTTTATTTTCAAGCTATCAAATTTTCTACTCCTTAATCTTGATAAATTTCTTTATTTTGCATAGGTATTAACACGACCGGTTTCGATATAAAATACCACTTATCTAAGATAAAGAAATTTATCAATATAAGGACGAACTTTTTTTTTGTTGTGGTTTCATCCATTTATATATTTTTTCATTAAGTACAATTTTTTTAACTTAAATTATTGAAATAATGAACCTTAATATGAGAAATATTACAGAATTATTCTTTTATATATTTAGAATTGTATTCTAATTGTTATTTGTCTATTTACATTGCTGAAAATATTCTTATATCTATTGTCTTTGAGCCTGAAAATATTATTTCGAATGCATCCATTTTTTTAAGCTATCATATTTTCAACTGTTATATAAATAATAATCATTAATTATTTCATTATTTATTACCTCTTAACGTAACATTCCGCATAACGTTACAATCATTAGAACCTTAATATGAGAAACATTACAGAATTAGTACTAAATTTTTTAGAATTGTGTTCTAATTGTTATTTGTCTATTTACATTGCTGCAAATATTGTTATATCTATTGTCTTTGAGCCTGAAAATATTACTTCGGATGCATCCATTTTTTTTTACGTTACGTCCGCATAACGTTACAATCATTAGAACCTTAATATGAGAAACATTACAGAATTATTGTTTTATATTTTTAGAATTGTGTTCTAATTGTTATTTGTCAATTTACATTGCTGAAAATATTGTTATATCTATTATCTTTGAGCCTGAAAATATTAGGATGCATCCATTTTTTTTACGTTACGTCCACATAACGTTACAATCGTTAAAACCTTAATATGAGAAACATTACAGAATTATTGTTTTATATTTTTAGAATTGTGTTCTAATTGTTATTTGTCTATTTACATTGCTGAAAATATTGTTATATCTATTATCTTTGAGCCTGAAAATATTAGGATGCATCCATTTTTTTTACGTTACGTCCACATAACGTTACAATCGTTAAAACCTTAATATGAGAAACATTACAGAATTATTGTTTTATATTTTTAGAATTGTGTTCTAACTGTTATTTGTCTATTTACATTGCTGCAAATATTGTTACATCTATTGTCTTTGAGCCTGAAAATAGTACTTCGGATGCATCCATTTTTTTTTCAAACTATGAAGTTTTCTACTTTTGTTAAATAAAAATCACTAATTGTTTCATTATTTCATTATTTATTATTACATAACATATGATAATTTTTAATGTGTTGTTGATTTTATTTACATGTTTTTCTATTTGATAAGTTTTTAACTTTCTTTGGACCTTAATTTTTGCAAGTAACTTGTTTTTAAAACATATTTCTGTCAACAAGCATACAAACATAAAGAATATGTAATACGAAAGAGGATGTAATAATACTAATAATACGTAATACGTATTTTTTGCCTTTCTTTTTAACTAAAAATATTATTGCTGATACTTTTTTTTATAATTTTCCCAAACAACTTGCTATTAAAATTTACTTCTACAGATTTAGTAACATGACTTTTAACATATATATATATATATATATATATATATATATATATATATATATATATATATATATATATATATATATTATATATTAAACGAAAATATATACAGAGTTGGTCAAATGGGAGAAAAGTTTCTTATTTTCGTGCCTTTTAATATTCTGAAAAGAAATCTGAAAAGGATACCTTGCATAGTTTTTGAAATATAGCTGAAAAACCGGCAAACTGCACTTTCCTTTTCCTTTTATAACTTTTTTACTTTTGAAGGAAATTTTGTGATTTTTTTTTTAAATTATCAATTAATGGTGGTAAATAATGTCAGAGTACCCATTAGAATCTCTATGTTTTATGGTTTACGGGATTCCAATGCTTAAAATGAAGACAAAAAACTCACCCTGTATGTGTCAGTAAATATTTTACTTCACTTGCTTTAGAAATAACAGCTTTTTTTTAAATTTAGTGCTACTAATTTCTTTCGGTTCTTTTAATATTGTTTCAGATACTTACTTCGAATGTGTTCTATTTGTTTTTTTTTTTCATGCAGTTCAGATAAACATACATCAGCAAATATACCTATACCTTTTGACTGACTTCTTTAAACATAAATATATTATTTCTGGTGCATTTTATTGTTATCTTCAAATAACGAGCAAAATTGCTGAGATTATCTATATGTTTCGTATTTAATTTTTGACATTTACAAACACATTTACAAATAATCATTAAATGCAAATAATACGTTTATTATTTGGTATTTGATTTTCTGTTTACATTGCAGTTTATGCATAAACGCATTATTTCCGATACTTTTATTTCAATTTTGATGAGTGTATCAATACAAAACTGTTTCATTAAAATTTAGTACTTACATATTTTTTTGTTACTATCAATGCATGCTTGCGGTACTTTTAATATTGTTTCTTATTAAAGTTTGATGGTGTTTCATTTGGTACATGTAAACATTTACACACATATATTTCGACTTACTTTGAGCGATGGATTCGAGTAGTAGACTAAAGAAGAAAAACATCATAGCACCAATGCATTTCACTAAAAGTGCCCGTTTGGTACGGAGCGCAACACTACGTATAGTCCAGTGTCCAGGATCCGCACAGGAGCGGCATGTTCTCGTGTACGCGGCCGTCAGCCGACTGGATCCTTCTTCCTCTTCGGAGCGCTCGGCGTCGCGACGCTCCTCCTGCGGAACCGACGCTCCCCCGTTTAAGCATTAATGAGAAACAAATATGGCACCCCCAGCCCCTGAATCCATTAACGCCGCATTCTAATCGGCCGTAGCCACCCTCCTCACGATTCAATTATTCATTTCGACTTTCAATTACTTCCCCTGATCGATCCGGACGCCGGACGTCTTCAGTTCGCACCTCCCGTGGGGTGGCTGGGGTCATCGCAGGTGAATCTCGGGCTTGGGGGCGCACAAACGGCAGGGAGGAAACGGACGAGATGAAAGAGATTCAGGTGAACAAAGAATGAGATGTCCTGGGACATCTATAAACACGTGATTTTTAAGGAAATAGAATGATAAGAACCGATAAGTCATAGATACTATAATATGTCTTACTAAAATCAAACTCAATTAAGAAAATTTGCGGAAATTCGTTAATAACAATGTGTCAAAAGAAATTTGCAAAAATGACTTAGGCTTTTAGAAAGCTTTCGACAGGATAAGAAGAGAAGGAGTAAAGAAAGAGGAGAAAAAAGAAGATTTTCGAAATCATAAAAAGAATGTACAAGAACAACAAGAATATAGTGAGGACCAATAACGGAATTTGATACAAAAATAAGAGAAAAACAGGGGTGCACACTCAGCGAAATCGAAATGCTCTGTAAAACGAAAACGGAAAAAGTCATCATTTTCCGCATTTTTTTTTTCCGACTATGATATCGAATTACCTGTAGGATTCCCAACATATTTCTCCTGAACTTAGATTTAAATATTGATCTGAATTTATGAAACTTAATTATTGAATAAATTAAATATTTTCAAAAATACACCTCCATGTTTCTAAATTTTCGCAAACATGCCAGTATATCTATAAAAACTGAACAAATGTGCCGTGAAACTAAAACATTTACGAGAAAACTGCAGAAAATTTAATTATAAGTAAATCCAAATATACAAATTACACCAAATTTAAGATATCTAAAACTGCCACAAAGTTTTTTAGAAATTTGTACAGCGTGGAACCGAAATATATTTTTTTTTAAAAGTCCATAAGCTTAATCAAGGACTTAAGGCCTGTTTCTAAATTTTCTGAAACATGCCAGTATAGCTATAAAAACTGAACAAATGTGCAGTGAAACTAAATAATTTACGAGAAAAATGCAGAAAATTTAATTATAAGTAAATTAAAATATACAAATTACACCGAATTTAAGATTTCTAAAATTGCCACAAAGTTTTTTAAATATTTCTACAACGTGGAACCGAAATATCAAAAACATTGAAAAGTCCATACGTTTAATCAAGGACTCAAGGTCTGTACCTAAATTTTCTGAAACATGCCAGTATATCTATAAAAACTGAAGAAATGTGCAGTGAAACTAAAAAATTTACCAGAAAACTGCAGAAAATTTAATTATAAGTATATCAAAATATACAAATCACACCAAATTTAAGATTTCTAAAATTGCCACAAAGTTTTGTAGAAATTTCTACAACGTGGAACCAATATATCAAAAAACTTGAAACGTCCATAAGTTTAATCAAGGACTCAAGGTCTGTACCTAAATTTTCTGAAACATGCCAGTATAGCTATAAAATATGAACAAATGTGCAGTGAAACTAAATAATTTACGAGAAAACTGCAGAAAATTTAATTATAAGTAAATTAAAATATACAAATTACACCGAATTTAAGATTTCTAAAATTGCCACAAAGTTTTGTAGAAATTTCTACGAAATTTTCAAAAAACTTGAAACGTCCATAAGTTTAATCAAGGACTCAAGGTCTGTACCTAAATTTTCTGAAACATACCGGTATATCTATAAAAACTGAACAAATGTGCAGCGAAACTAAAAAATTTACGAGAAAACTGCAGAAAATTTAATTATAAGTAAATCAATATATATACAAATTACACCAAATTTAAGATTTCAAAAATTGCCACAAAGTTTTGTAGAAATTTCTACAACGTGGAACCAAAATATGAAAAAACTTGACACGTCCATAAGTTTAATCAAGGACTTAAGGTCTGTTTCTAAATTTTCTGAAACATGCCAGTATATCTATAAAAACTGAGCAAATGTGCAGTGAATCGATAAAATTTACGAGAAAACTGCAAAAATTTGATTATAAGTAAATCAAAATATACAAATTACACCAAATTTAACATTTCTATAATTGCCACAAAGTTTTGTAAAAATTTCTACAACGTGGAACCGAAATATAAAAAAACTTGAAACGTCCATAAGTTTAATCAAGGACTCAAGGTATGTTTCTAAATTTTCTGAAACATGCCAGTATATCTATAAAAACCTAACAAATGTGCAGTGAAACTAAAAAAATTACGAGAAAACTGCAGAAAATTTAATTATAAGTAAATTAAAATATACAAATTACACCAACTTTAAGATTTCTAAAATTGCCACTAAGTTTTTAGAAATTTCAACAACGTGGAACCGAAATATAAAAAAACTTGAAACGTCCATAAGTTTAATCAAGGACTCAAGGTATGTTTCTAAATTTTCTGAAACATGCCAGTATATCTATAAAAACCTAACAAATGTGCAGTGAAACTAAAAAAATTACGAGAAAACTGCAGAAAATTTAATTATAAGTAAATTAAAATATACAAATTACACCAACTTTAAGATTTCTAAAATTGCCACTAAGTTTTTAGAAATTTCAACAACGTGGAACCGAAATATAAAAAAACTTGAAACGTCCATAAGTTTAATCAAGGACTCAAGGTATGTTTCTAAATTTTCTGAAACATGCCAGTATATCTATAAAAACCTAACAAATGTGCAGTGAAACTAAAAAAATTACGAGAAAACTGCAGAAAATTTAATTATAAGTAAATCAAAATATACAAATTACACCAAATTTAAGACTTCTAAAATTGCCTCAAAATTTTGTAGAAATTTCTACAACGTGGAACAGAAATATCAAAAAACTTGAAAAGTCCATAAGTGTAATCAAGGACTTAAGATCTGTTTCTAAATTTTCTGAAACATGCCAGTATATCTATAAAAACTGAACAAATGTGCAGTGAAACTAAAATATTTACGAGAAAACTTCAGAAAATTTAATTATAATTAAATCCAAATATACAAATTACATCAAATTTAAGATTTCTAAAATTGCCACAAAGTTTTTTAAAATTTCTACAACGTGAACCGAAATATCAAAAAAATTGAAAAGTCCATAAGTTTAATCAAGGACTTAATGTCTGTTTCTAAATTTTCTGAAACATGCCAGTATATCTATAAAAACTGAACAAATGTACAGTGAAACTAAAAAAATTACGAGAAAACTGCAGAAAATTTCATTATAAGTAAATAAAAATATACAAATCACACCAAATTTAAGATTTCTTAAATTGCCACAAAGTTTTGTACAAATTTCTACAACGTGGAACCAAAGTATCAAAAAAGTTGGAATGTCCATAAGTTATACCATATACATATCTAACATACAAGTATAATCATCCCCTCAAATTTGATCATCAGTAATAATTATACAGTTTTTTTAACACCGATTCCAAATGTTCCAGTTAATTCATAATTTATAGTCAATATAGTGATGATAATGATAAAGTGATGTGATGTATTCATAGTGCTATCAGATTATATTAGTGGATGATTATTGTATGATGATCAGCCCTTCATCCTATCAAAATTTCATGTAAATTGAAGAATTTAACGTCCAATTTCTTGCAATGACTACACCTTTACAAACCAGCTTTGAAGCTTAATTATAGAAATAGTGTTAATCATTATTCGCATAAAATTGGAGGGTGGGTGGGCACAAGTATAATCATCCCCTCAAATATGGTCATCAATAATAATTATTGAGTTTTTTTAACACAGACTTCAAATGTTCCAGTTAATTCATAATTTATCATCAATATAGTGATTATAATGATAAAGTGATGTGTTGTATTCGTAGTGCTATCAGATTAAGTTAGTGGATGATTATTGTATGATGATCCGCCCTTCATCCTATCAAAATTTCATGTAAATTGAAGAATTGAACGTCCAATTTCTTACAATGACTACACCTTTACAAACCTGCTTTGAAGCTTAATTATAGAAATAGTTTCAATCTTCATTAGCATAAAATTGGAGGGTGGGTGGGCACAAGTATAATCATCCCCTCAAATATGGTCATCAATAATAATTATTGAGTTTTTTTAACACAGATTTCAAATGTTCCAGTTAATTCATAATTTATCATCAATATAGTGATTATAATGATAAAGTGATGTGTTGTATTCGTAGTGCTATCAGATTAAGTTAGTGGATGATTATTGTATGATGATCCGCCCTTCATCCTATCAAAATTTCATGTAAATTGCAATATAAGTTGCCAGCAATATAACTTTATAAGCAACTTTTAAAAATGAGGGGCGCCCATGACCATACACATTGAAGTATTGGTTTTATCCGTAAAACAGATCCCCCATAAACCCTCAATCCTAATTAATATTTCGTGTGGGTGTTAAAAATTGCCACCATTCCTTCACTCGAGCCTGCCGATAAACGGGAATCGGTAATCCTGGGGCCTCCGACGTAGATGGAAATGGCACATAAAGATTAGATATATCGCGGCGCCGCGACGCACGTAACCCCCCTCCACCCTCCTGATGGAACAAAAAGTCCTGGCCCCTCTTCGTCCGAGCGATCATCCCCTGATAAGGCATGATGTTCGTCCAACATGAAAAATGAATTTACACGCTTTTTGCGGCCTCTCGTCAGTTACGTGACTATCGCTCCTCGCTTTGCCAGAGATATCCGATCTGCGCTGCATTTTATATCAGGAATTAATGCAGGAATAATTGAGCAGGATGGATGGCTGCATTGATAAATGCACTCGATAATTTATTCGCGTTTTTTTTTACAGCGGGAATATTTCAAAACGTTGGGCATTCTTTATGCAGATAACTGTCCATTACAATAATACTAGCAGTAAGAGGGGTACTGTTTTTTGTACCTTAATTGTATCTATGAATATTTAGAAGAGAGGAAGCAATTACCTGTATATAAACAGCTTTAACAAAAACTTATATTTTGTCTTAGCGTATTCATGATTTTCAAATTAGCACCGTAAAAATAAATCGCCTTGGGTCTTTACAAATGTGGAAATTTTTACGTTTCAACACATAGATTTCACAAATCACCTCCCATCGTTTCAGCAGCGATTGTTATCGGCATTTTCGTCATATCCGCCGTTCGGAATCCGCAGGAGCTGCTGCATGCAATGCAAATCAAGCAGCGATCACAAAAAGCTCTCTCCGTCTCGCTCGCAAAGCTCGGTGCAATTGCGACAAATGTATGAAACTAGTTACCGCACGTATTCGGATTTTACTGTCGCGTCAGAGACGCAAATCCCCAGGATGCAATATTGCTTTTTTTCCAGCAGGATTAACAAGTCTGGCGGAACATTGTGTGCTCGTAATGACGAAAACTTGCACAGAAATTCGTTTCCAAGTGAACGCAAATGCGGAATTAAGCTGCTTTGAGCTGCGCGATTGTATTATTATGTGCGGAGTGGACCAATTAGTCGATTGTGGTTTCTGCAAACAGGACGTGACATCGGGTTTAAATTGCTTGACGGGTGTTTGAGTACTTGCTGGCCATATGCACGACATTGATTGATTATGCTTTCTAGAATTAGTGCTGTATATATATATACATAAATTCAGCCCATTAAATTTCATAGATATAAAAGACATTCAAATTTTTCATTAATGCTATGTAAATTACACTAGTAATATTTTGGACGTCATACACTTACAGAGATTTTTTTTTTGTGTAACAGGGTTTTTCATTTCTACTGTTACACACTTCTATCACAATGACAGTGGTGTATCAAAGGGTCTTTTTTAAAATGGAAGATACAAGTAAAATTAATTTTCAGAGAGGCAAATATTACATTTACAAAGTAAACAATATTTACAGCATTTGAATGACTGAGTTGTGGTTCTATACATTGTTCACTTCGTAAACTGTAATATTTGCTTCACAGAAATTTATTTTTACTTGTATGTTGCATTTTAAAAAAGACACTTTGGCACGTAGCTGTCATTGTGCCACAAGTGTGAAACTATACAAATGATTAACCCTTTGTTGCTCGATAAAAAAACCTCTGCATTTACGATATTAGTATATCAATAGTCAATATAATCAATAGATTATTACGAAATTTATAGAGATCTCAAATATAATTGAGAAATCAGGGAAATGATTGAAAAATCTCTCGAAATTTGACAATACAAATTCAGAAATGTCTGGTTATTTTTTTTAAATTATCGACAAACTTGGAGAATGAAAAATTCATAACAGAATATGAATAATTCATAAGAAAGATGTAGCATAATGAATACTGAAAGAATAAGAGTAATTATCATGTCAATCATTTTTTATTCTTATGGTCTTGAAATTATCTGTCAAAATCTTTAGAAGTATTGAGATATCTGTAGAAATCTCGAAAATTATTAGGAAAAATTGGATGTCATTAAAAAATCTCTGGAATTATTGATATTTATTAGGAAATCTGTGGAAATTATTCAAAAATCTTTCAAAATCAAAAAACACTCATTCTTTAAAGAGATTTTAAAAAAACACTTGGTACAAGTTTCACAATTTTTTATAGAAATAACTCTACAATTGTTTCGGTAGTTAAACCATTTTCTTGAGCAAATGAGGACTAAATTACAAATTACAAATTGTGCACTATATATTACAATCCCTCTTAATATTAACAATAGCCACATTAAAAGACAAGCTTTTGTCTATTGTTAATATTAAGAGGGACTGTAATATATAGTGCACAATTTGTAATTTTAATTTAGTATTCATTTGCTCTTGAAAATGGTTTAATTGCCGACACAATTTCGTTTTATTTCTATAAAAAAATTGTGATACTTGTACCAAGTGTTTTTTATTTAAATCTCATTAAAGAATGAGTGTTTTTTGGTTTTGAAACTTATACCAAGTGTTTTTTTTTTAAATCTCCTTAATCAATATATTTCGCCAAGTGATTACCACACAAACATTCAATTTACTCATTCTTTAGTTTATCCTGAATTTTCGATTTTGTAGAAAATGTTGCTGGTTTCGAAAAAATCGATATTTTTTGTGGTTCTTGACTAAACATATTAACAACATTTTCTGTATTTATTAAATGCACCTTTTTAGAATCAGAAAATGGAAAATCTGAATACTCCCCATTGTTAAGTTTTTCCGGAAGTTGGATGAAAAGTTGCCACATTAATGCCATATTGGTGTGCCAAATTGTTTCGGCAAGTTTTTACTGAAACAAATTAAGGGACAAGCTTTTGTCTATTGTTAATATTAAGAGATATTGTAATATATAGTACACAATTTGTAATTTTAATTTATTATTCATTTGCTCTTGAAAATGGTTTAATAGCCGAAACAATTGTAGAGTTATTTCTATTAAAAAAAATTGGGAAACTTGTACCAAGTGTTTTTTTTAAATCTCATAAAAGAATTAGTGTTTTTTGATTTTGAAACTTATACCAAGTGTTTTTTTTTTTAATCTCCTTAATCAATATGTTTCGCCAAGTGATTACCACACAAACATTCAATTTACTCATTCTTTAGTTTATCCTGAATTTTCGTTTTTGTGGATAATGTTGCAGGTTTCGAAAACATCGATATTTTATGTGGTTCTAGACTAAACATATTAACAACATTTTCTGTATTTATTAAATGCACCTTTTAGAATCAGAAAATGGAAAATCTGAATACTCCCCATTGTTAGGTTTTTCCGGAAGTTGGATGAAAAGTTACCACATTAATGCCATATTGGTGTGCCAAATTGTTTCGGCAAGTTTTTACTGAAACTGAATTTCAGCCTATAAATTATTATCAAATTTCGTACACTTATTTAATACCCATTTTTTATCAGAAAATGGAAAAACTTGAGAAGACCACATCTTCAAGTTTTTCCTCAATTTTTGTTTAAACCCACGAATACGTAATAATCGCCATTATTCAGTACCTTTCTGTAATGGTTATTTTACAAATTTTACACTAGTTTTGTATACAGTATGCCTGAAAAAAATTCTCTAAGAATTTGACGACGAGTATGTCCTTAATAAGTGAAAAAATCGAATGTTCAACTTTCCGAATTGTACCTATCAAAATCTGTATCAAACAACACTCATTCTTTAATGAGATTTAAAAAAAACACTTGGTACAAGTTTCACATTTTTTTTATAGAAATAACTTTACAATTGTTTCGGTAGTTAAACCATTTTCTTGAGCAAATGAAGACTAAATAAAAATTACAAATTGTGCACTATATATTACAATCCCTCTTAATATTAACAATAGACAAATTAAGAGACAAGCTTTTGTTTATTGTTAATATTAAGAGAGATTGTAATATATAGTGCACAATTTGTAATTTTAATTTAGTATTCATTTGCTCTTGAAAATGGTTTAATTGCCGACACAATTGTAGAGTTATTTCTATAAAAAACTTATGATACTTGTACCAAGTGTTTTTTTTTAAATCTCATTAAAGAATGAGTGTTTTTTGATTTTGAAACTTATACCAAGTGTTTTTTTTTTAATCTCCTTAATCAATATGTTTCGCCAAGTGATTACCACACAAACATTCAATTTACTCATTCTTTAGTTTATCCTGAATTTTCGATTTTGTAGAAAATGTTGCTGGTTTCGAAAAAATCGATATTTTTTGTGGTTCTAGACTAAACATATTAACAACATTTTCTGTATTTATTAAATGCACCTTTTTAGAATCAGAAAATGGAAAATCTGAATACTCCCCATTGTTAAGTTTTTCCGGAAGTTGGATGAAAAGTTGCCACATTAATGCCATATTGGTGTGCCAAATTGTTTCGGCAAGTTTTTACTGGAACTCAATTTCAGCCTATAAATTGTTATCAAATTTCGTACACTTATTTAATACCCATTTTTTTAGCAGAAAATGGAAAAACTTGAGAAGACCACAACTTCAAGTTTTTCCTCAATTTTTGTTTAAACTCACGAATACGTAATAATCGCCATTATTCAGTACCTATCTCTAATGGTTATTTTACAAATTTTACACTAGTTTTGTATACATTATGCCTGAAGAAAACTTCTCTAAGAATTTGACGAGGAGTATGTCCTTAAAAAGTGAAAAAATCGAATGTTTAACTTTCCGAGTTGAACTGTACCTTTCTGTCAGTCACTGAAATTTCTAAAAATTTATCAAATGGATATTTTGAAAATTTTATGCCAGATTTGTTTACAGTATGTCTGAAATAATAATATAATAATAATAAGAGGGTAGCAAATCGTCCGTAAATATTTAAAAAAATGATTAAAAGTGTGCATTAAACTGGAATATTTAAAAATATCATAAAAAGTGTGCATTAAATTGTCGTTCAATGAAATTTAGGTATGTTAGTCCTGAAGGGTCTGTAAATATACCCTGTAAGTGGTACTTTGTTATTTGCCGTAGGAGGGTAGTAAATCAACCCTAAATATTTATAAACATCATAAAAAGTGTGTATAATCAATCGTAAGCGAAATATGTAAAAATGTATCTAATGGTTATTTTACAAATTTTACACCAGTTTTGTATGCCTGAAGAAAACTTCTCTAAGAATTTGAAGAAGAGTATGTCCTTAATAAGTGAAAAAATCGAATGTTTAACTTTCCCAGTTGAACTGTACCTTTCTGTCAGTCACTGAAATTTCTGAAAATTTATCTAATGGATACTTTGAAAATTTTATGCCAGATTTGTATACAGTATGTCTGATGATAATTCCTCTGAAAATTTAACGAAAGGTATGTCCTTAATAAGTGAGAAAATCGTTTTAATGTTTAACTTTCCGAGTTGATTCACTACTATTATGAAAAATTATAAAACACATCATAAATATCCAAAAATTATAGTGATATGAAGCAATGCTGTGTCCTCGTGGAATATTTCCCTTTATCTATTTCGTCGTCTACAATATTTCGCGTCCCCTGCCACGTCGAAACCCTGTAATCAGAGCATTCGGCGCACTAATTAGAATAATTAGCGAAAGGAGTATTAATTAAGGTGTGCCAGGTAAGGGTGTTAATTAGATTGAATGTTTATTAATCCGGAACGATCGCTCGTATCGCTTAAAACGCGCTTCTAATTAATAATCGCTCAGTCTTGAAACTCTGCCTTCGGAAAGGAGCCCAGATCCTAGTTATCACGATTTAAGTCGCCGGATTATGTTATAAAACTTAAATTCAATACAATTACTAGATGCATGTATTAGAAGTACATACTTCTAATTCATATTTGAAGGATTATAATACGTAGAAAGTCATTAGTATGTAGTTATAATTTTAACATCTGCTCGTCATGGAATTTGTGTTTATTGGATAACGAGAATTTCTAGTTTTTTTTTCACAAATTTTTTTATCATTGCACGATAAATAATTATGATTGTCATGAAGATTTGTATTCATATAAAATTAATTTTCCAACATTTTAGATTTTAATTTGTATAAAACCACATTTAAGGTTTTTATTGTTACAAGAGTACTTTTCCATACTGAACATGCTTGTTTTCTATAACAAAGGCAATACTTGTTATTTCGAAAACTGCACCTAGGTAATCTAAGCTGGACATGGGTGTGCTCCAAATTCACTTCCCTTGCCAGAAAATGTCCAATTAGAGCAATCAAAGAGGCAATTTAACGTATGTTAAAATGGTCCTTTGTGTCTCACTAATGATGTTATTTTAGGTTTTCAGTGTGAATTGTTGGCAAAGGGTCGGGCAACGTACCGAACCTGCGAATTACGGTGTGGAGTAACAAATGTTGGCCTCGTCGGACTTTGCGTCCTGAAAATAATGCTGCCTTTGATCAGGCTGTTTTCAAACATCAATCTGATTAATTTTACACGAGAATTGGTATTATTAATTATCGCCACCTTGTAACTTGTAGATTATTCAATTAAACATCCAACGTTATTTGACGAATATTGAATTCAGGGAAGTCTTTTAATTGCAATCAAATTGATCTTATGTATATTCAGGTTTTTAACTATTGATTTTAATTCGTACATAATTCATTCTTATGAAGATAATATATACAGGGTGTTTCTTAAGTTATCTGAAATATTGTGCTGAGTGATTCGTTATTCAATTTTATGAGGAAACGTTCCTATGGACATTCGTGATAAGTTCAGTTATTTATATTATAGGATAGAGGAATCAGGTCAACTTTTATCCTGGAAATTTCATGTAGGTACTCCTCTACAGTACAGCAGCTTCCCAGCATTATTAAAAATAACAAAACATATATAAATTAATCCTCCCACTAATCAATAGTAATAGCATTGATTATAATGCTATTTATTATAACACCCTTATTATAATAAGGGTATTATAATTATTATAAATGTACATTGTCTATAATTACTCTTCTTTTGTTTCATATATTTATCAGTTTCCTGACACGTATTTCGGCTTATTCGGCCATTTTCAAAGGAAAATGAAAATTTTCTTTGAAAATGGCTGAATAAACTGATAAAATATGTGAAACAAAACAAGAGTAATTATATATAATATACATTTATAACAATAATACAATGTTTCATCAAGATATTAGCAAGGAAAGTATTAATTTTATAAAAAAGGTTATTATAATATTAGCATTGATTATAACACGCTTATAATAATAAGGGTATTATAATCAATGGTAATAAGTTCGATTCTCGCCCAGGGCAACATTACAAGTATTCAATAAATTATTTTGTCAAACACCAGTGTATAAATGTGATAGCATTTTATTGCATACATTGAATATGATATTCAATATCAATATTCAATGATATTGAATATGATATGTTAATAATAATTGCATGTAATTTATTTACTACTTAACTACTTATTTATTTTTGTGTATAAAATATCTGCATGTTAAGGAAATATTTTGTGAGCTGTGATATGTGATTCTATTGTGTACTGCACGTCTCATACCTATAATTACACACATTTTCAATGAATGTATTGCAGCGAATGTATTTCCAAGTATATGGAAAGAATCTGTGGTAGTGCCCTACCAAAAGTAAGTAATGTAAAGTCCTACAATGATATTAGACCCATTAGTTTGCTACCTGTTTTCTCAAAACTGTTCGAAAACATATTGCTTAATAGCTATTTATGGTATAAGTGAATAAAATTGCTTTATTCACGTGTATTATACAAGATTTTTTCCAATTCGTTATCAGAATTGAAGAATTTGCAAGAAGTGTCACATTATCAGGTGACAACGAAGATTTCAAGGATAGTGCGAAGTTACGTATTTTTTTTACTTTATTCACGTTGTCAATGGTTACAGTGAATAAAGAGAAAACATAAACATTTTATTCAGGTAAATCAAACACTTGGTTGAAGTTTCACTATATTAATAGAATTTACTCTACAATCGTTTCGGTCTCACGACCATTGTCAAGAGTAACAGAGATACTGATCTCTGTCATCAGAGATAGTATCTCTGTTACTCTTGACAATGGTCGTGAGACCGAAACAATTCTAGAGTAAATTCTATTAATATAGTGAAACTTCTCTGATCTCTGATAACAGAGATCAGTATCTCTGTTACTCTTGACAATGGTCGTGAGACCGAAACGATTGTAGAGTAAATTCTATTAATATAGTGAAACTTCAACCAAGTGTTTGATTTACCTTAATTATCATGTTTCACCAAGTGGTATCCACACATACTTTCAACTTAACATTTTATTCACCCATTCGATTTAAGTGTTGTTTTAAACATGATATTCAATATACATAATGAGGGTTTTATTAATGCGAATAGGAAAATAGTACATTGTGCCCCAAGGGGGGAAAATAGGACTTAATAAACTAGGGGCTGCTAAAGCCTTTCGGCTTGCGGGACATACGCTATTTTTTCGCCTAACCTACAATATTTGACTTATTTGCTCTATAATCAACCGAATTTCGGTTCAGGCATATCAAATATTCAGCACTTTGCTGAATATTTGTATGTCAATATTTGCTATAATTTTAAGAATTCGCTTCAACGTTAAATGTTCAGACCACAATGTAGCGCAATTGAGGGTCTTGCTTGTTTTTACTACATTAGCAAGTACAGTATATTACTAACTACAAAACTTATTATATTTGCATTCTTACCGAGTCCAAGATTATTTCGGAAGTTGTGTAAGCAGTCATCATATCGCAGCTAAGATCCATTGCACTTAATACACTTTTCATTTTCAAAGAACCTATACAAGAAGATTTAATTAGAAGAAGAATTAAAATTAATCAAAATAGCATCCATTTTGAAAAGTATTGCGAGTCTTGCGCCATCTATTGGAATATTTCTGAAATATCTTAGCATCCCTAGTGTCTCTAAAATGCGGAAAATGGGGTTTTCCCGCATTTTTGGGCCGAAAATTGAACATTTAGCAGAGGCAGGCGGAAAATATATAACCGTCTGAACCTCGCTAGCCCCTTAAATATAACCCCTTATCTGTAGCTTTGGCCAAGTCACATCTCAAACATCAGATTTAGTGCTATTATGAATTTATATTTGATCGTTTTTCCTTCTTTCCTGTTTATATGTCCCTTTTATTTTTATTTTTGTTATTGTAAATATAATGTAACTTGCCTTGTAATGTAATTTTCATGTAATCCTCGATTGAGTTAATCAGTGACTCCGACGAGGTTAAAATTATTTGTGCATGGTGACCATCTATCGGAGGTAAGAGAAAGTTGATAGGTGAATACTTGGTTGCCTACGTCGTCGATAATTATAAGTACTTGAATTGGCTGAATATATTTTATATGTTCGGTTTATTAGATTTGATGGAGTGTAGTATCAGTAATTGATATTAAATGTATACTTTGTTCTTTCTTTAATCCGAATCTACCGAAATTAGAGGGAATGGTGTTAAATAAGACTGAAAAATATATCAAAACCATATCTATATTTCTCACATCAACCATACACTAAAAATAATAATTCACTATTCTTCCTTGATAATCAACAATATTACATCCACGCAATAGTTTCTATATAATAAGTTTACAATGACAGATTAACCATTGTAAAGTAAATTCAACCCTCCAAAAAATTATGCCCCATCAGCCGATTAATACTGCAGGCCTAAGATTTTATAGACAGATACATCTTGCCTTTCAGCATTTGCTTGACGGGGTTAATCTTTTTCAAGATCTGCGTCATGATGTTCACCAGCTGCTCGCTGGAGAGCCCCGTCTTCTTCGACTTAAATTTCTGGAGCAGCTCAGTAGTCGTCATCGGTTTTCTCATCAAGTACTTTCTCACCGCATCCTCTGTTATACCAGATTCTCTGCAAAACCAGAAACCACCATTCGCATAAACAAAACATTTATTGCGACACCAAAGCACTTACATGGACCCGGGTATGTAGTTGATGGGAACCTCCAGTTTAGATTTCTTCTGTGAGGGCCCTGCGCCTGCATCCTGCATCTTTCTTTTGTGCTCCGTAGGAGTACCTGCCCTCGAGCTGTTGGCACTTCAAATAAGAATTAGTTCAAAACAGTAACGGATAAATTATTCGAATCGCCAACGTTTATGTTGTATTGTAAATGTTAATGACTATAATGGATAAAAAAATATGGTTTTGAACACACCTGCTCGGTTCGTGGTCCGGCTTGCACTTTTCTTCCTTGTCTTTCTTCGCCTTCTTTTGTGCCTTCTTCTTCTTCACGTCCTCGTCTGTGCTACTGTCTGAACTGAAATCGCTGTCCGTACCTAAAAATATATTGTCGTTCGAGTAAATCTGTACCTGCAATTTATTGATAAAACCCTTACCCTTTTTATCCTTACTCTCCTTCTTTACTTCCTTCTTGGAGTTCTTTTTCTTCTTATTCTTGCTCTTATCCTTGGAGGTACTTTCCTCGTTATGCTCCTCCTCCTTGTCCTTGTTCTCCTCCTCGTCCTTTTCCATCTCCTTATCAGATTTGTCAGAGTCATTCTCGGACTCCTCATCAGAGTTCAGTAGCTTCCTGAATAACAACACATTACATTACTGACCTGAAATCGGAACAGAACACATTTAACAATCGTGAAGCATAAAAAAATGCAAATACATCAAAAAGTGATTGCTTCAGAAAGCGCAGCGATATTAATTCCCACATATCAGGTTTGATTTAAACGATGTCAGAAAACGCTTATTCTTCTTAAGTGGGATCATATGCAATAATGTTATTACCAGTACGCAATTCATGTTAAGTCAATAAGTTTCAGTCAATATTTTAATGGTTTTTAGTATTTTTTTAATTACTTTGACCAAATTTTAAAAATAACTATCTTATTTCAATTAAATTTATCAAATTTTCAATTAATTGGGTCAAATGTTTGATTTTTCAGACAATATTTCATGATTAATGAACAAGTTTGCAAATATCAAAAGTAAAAGTTTGATTTTTCAGACAATATTTCATGATTAATGAACAAGTTTGCAAATATCAAAACTTAAAGTTCGATTTTTCAGACAATATTTCATGATTAATGAACAAGTTTGCAAATATCAAAATTTACAATTTAATTTTATCACTAGTAATAACACAATTGAGATTATGCAAAAAGTTTACCCACCTGAGAGCCTTTTCCTCAGATACGCCCTCAAGCTTAGTGTTCTCGGGTTCACTATCACTGCTGTCGGTGATGTAGTCCAATTCACGTCCTTCACCGTCACCATCGTCGGAGTCCTCAAAGGCCTCGACGTCAGTATCACGTTTCTTCTTTTTCTTTTTATCAGCAGCTAAGAAATTGACCGCAGTAAGTAATAATATGTACTGATATTAAGTACATTATAATTACTCAAAAATTAGAATTAACGAAGTACACATTTTTTTACTGAATAGTTTAAATTACCTTAATATGAGTAAAATACAAGATAATAATATGTACATTTGCATTCCAGAGGCAACGTAAATCCTAAAACTCATAATATGATATACTGAACAAAAAAAAATAATTCCTGATCAAAATGCTGACGATCCATATTTATTTTTGTTCGATGTAAGATCATCGAAATTCGAAATTTGATAGTAACAAACCATTTAACTAACACTCAGTGATGAAATCAATGCTTACTTGTCTTCTTGGCCTTTTTCTTCTTGTCTTTCTTTTCCTCATCCTCCTCCTTTTCAGGAGCTTCCTCGTCTGAATCATCGTCAGATGTGTCCATCCACTCATCCATCTCAGATATCTTCAAATCTACGAAAAATTGTAAAGTAAACGTTCTAGGAAGTTTCAAAATATCCGCCAAAAATGTTATACGATTAATAGCAGAGAAAATGTACTAAACAAGTTCATACATTAGGCTATTGCCCAGTATTATCCCTTTTTTACAAGCATTTAGTCAAATGATGTTTAAGTTGAAGGTAATCACAGAAAGTTCGAGAGGCATAATTTATACCAGTTTCGGCTTATACCTTTGGTTTTGCTGGACTTCTTTAACTTCTCCTCGCCCTCGCCGTCCAGCTCAGCCTCATCGTCTCCTTTCAAGCGTTTCCGCAACATCAAGGAGAAGAAATTCAAGTGCTTGTTCCTCTTGCTGAACTCCTGCTCGGCTTCCTCGGCTGAAAGCGCCTTGTACCTCTGTATAGGTTGGAACTTGTACCTGGCAAGGCGGAAAATAATTAAAATTTGAAAGCGCACTAGAGAAACAAATAAGTTGAACTGGGGTCTAGACTACTAATAGTTGTAAAATAATAAATGAATAAATGTGGGCCCGGAAAGTCGGGCGGTGAAGCAGTATATAGCAGAGCCCCCAAGAACGGATAAGTGTGACATTGCGGTGTCCTAATATTGAACATAATTGACATGTCTTTACCATTCATGCAGTGGAAATGCTTCAATCACTTGGTTGGCAGCATGAGTGAATACATAATAAGCAGCATTCTCAGACACACCTCCTTCTCGAATACCTAAAAAAAATGGTGACAGCTTAAATATATTTCCTGAGTAAATTCTGTAATATATAAGTCTAGATAATAATCTTATTTAAATCGGAACAAGCTTTGAGAAACTGGGTGAAAATCAAGAAAAATTAATACCTTTAAATTTCTTCACCGTGCTGCCAGACGACTTTAAAATCCATGGTTGATCATCCGGCTTGTACTTCCTGGATACGATGCCTAGTTTTTTCCGTCTCGCCTCTTCCTTAGCTTCTCTCCCGAACTCAGATCCAGCTCCAAATCTGTAAGGAAATGGACTTTGCTTATTGCTTCTTTGGAAATTCCATTACATCACAAATGAATATTTGTTGTGAATAAATAAAATCCATTATATCCGCGTTATAACACAAAGTGCATTTCCATGCAAGCACAATTGATAGTATATGTATAGTGTATGTCTTACTTAGGTTGATCCTCGTCAATTCCTTTAAACTCCTTCATGTTATTCTCGCGTTCCATCTTGACCTGCGTCCATTTCTGGATGTCGACGTCCAACGTGGCGTTGAACCGCATGACATGGTACCGCTTCTGTATGTTTTTCGGCACCTTGATGGTGTACTCTTTAACGTTCGTTCGCTGCAAAGACAGGTCCCTCTTTATTGTGGGGGCACAAATGCATTGTTTATGTTAAAAATTAAGTATTTCCAGTAGACAAGTTGCAACAATCTTGGGCAAGAGCGAATGCTTACAGAACTGGATGACATTGTTGATTTCATGTCCAAGAATCTGCCCAAGAAACGAAAACCTGCTGGTTAGTTTGGGTCAAAGAATATACTAAAGGTTTGGGTGCAATGAGTGAGGTTATGTTGTTATAGCCCTCTCTGTTGCATTTCACAATCTAGTTAGAAAACTGTCATCCTTCATCAGTAATGGATTAAGGGTGGAAAGGAGGTTAACATCAATATATTTGGTGAAGTCGTTCCTCCCAGGGTGATCACCTGGGCTGGCCTAAATCAGGAGTAAGTGCCCCCTTAGATACAAGTAAAGCAAGTGGCTACATAAACATCTCTCTTTAGGTAGCATAATTATGCTACAGGCCTGCCGAACCTACCCGAAACTTGTAAATGCAGCCAACACGCCGTATGTTCTGATAGAAGGGGCCGTCATTCAACTTGCAGCAGCAATAAACCGTTTAAAAACACTCAACGTCATCTTAGAATTGGTAAGTTCAATTATTTCAAAAACAATATCGCACTGAAAAAACAGCACGTGTCTTACAACAAACATTCCAAAAATAGTACCAATATTGAATACAATTATTATAATTTATCGTAATACTTCATGTAAGTTTCAGGCATTGAATACATTAAACCAGTACCCGATCTGCAGTTGGTGCCTGGATAGTGTGGAAGTAGTTAGTAAGTTCAAAATCAAGTGCTCAGAAACAGAGCACAACATTATGCGCTACATACACTCGCAGCCGGATGTAAATAACTTGGGCCTGAAAAACATCACCAGCAGCTATGTGACTAAGAATTCCCAGAATAACGAGATAGATATGTGCACTGAGAGGATGACTGTGAAGCGAGAGTATATTGACGACTGTGATGAGCACACGATCGATGAGATTACCGTTGTGAAACATGAGGTTACAGATTATTCAACGGAAACTGACGAAGTGGTAAAATCCGAGAAGTCAGATGTTGATACCAAGTTCCCATTTAATGCCAATAGAGTACAGAATGAACCATTAAAAATTCAACCAAAATATCAAATCAATGATGGCACGTTTAAATGCTTATATTGTTCGCAAGTTTTTGATGACAAGAACGGCCTCGGCAAGCACGTAAAGATACATATTGACGTTAAGGAGTTTGCATGCAGCTTCTGCCCACGTGAATTTTATACACGAATGCACTTCAAAAAGCATGTTGCTACACATTATGGTGAATGTAGTGTAAAAACTACTCCCCCAGAGATTACTGCAGTGAAGCACGAGGTCACAGATTACACATCAGATGAGGGAATGAAATCGGAGGATGTTGACGGGAGCCTCAAACCACTTGCAAAATCTCCGGTCAATTCCGATGAAGTTGACATTGAAAGCGAAAGCAAAGAATTGGAAGCCATGACAGACGAGGGTTTAAAGTGCCCCATGTGCAGTAAAACATTCACAATTAAATCACGATTGAAAAACCACATGACGTGCCACACGAACGAACGACCCTTCAAGTGCACACACTGCCCGAAAGGCTTCAATGACCGGAGCACCCTCACCAAGCATACCAAGATCCACATAGGTATTAAGGAGTTTGGGTGCGATGTGTGCCAGCGCAAGTTCTACTCGCGCGGCAACCTCAAAAAACACGTGTCGACCCACTACGGCGAGCGCCCATATAAATGCGACATCTGCCACCGGGGGTACAGCCGCAACGAGCACCTCAAGCAGCACCGGCTGACGCACACCGGGGAGAAGTCGTTCGAGTGCGACATCTGCAGCAAGAAGTTTGCCCGCCGCGACTCCCTCATCATCCACATGATGGTGCACACGGGCGAGCGCAAGTACTCCTGCGAGTACTGTTCGAAGAGGTTCATCGACAGCAGCACGATGAAGAAGCATGTCCGCAGCCACACCGGCGACAAGCCGTACGAATGTGCCGTATGCAAGCACAGGTTCACCCAGAAGACGCACCTGAAGGTGCACATGAGGTCGCACACCGGCGAGCGTCCGTTCACCTGCAGCCTCTGCGGCAAGGCGTTCTACTCGAATCACTACCTGAAGATACACGTGCGCACGCACACGCAGGAGCGGCCGTACGAGTGCGCCGAGTGCAAGAAGCGCTTCTCCACGCTGAGCAACCTCTCGATGCACAGGAAGATCCACACCGGCGTCAGGGACTTCGAGTGTGGCAACTGCCAGAAGTGCTTCCTGCACAAGCAGGACCTCAAGAAGCACATGTTGGTGCACACGCAGGAGCGCCCGTTCTGCTGCCACCTGTGCAGCAAGGCGTTCAAGAAGAAGATCCGTGCCAAGCACCACATCATGAAGATGCACAAGGAGGTCGACATCAGCACCGTCACGATCGACAAGTACTGCACCAAGGTCGTCCTTTTCGACGCCAAGGTCAAGGAGGAGCCCCTCGGGGAGTAAGTTGAAATAGCACTGGTATGATCAGTAAGTTCCTACGCATCTGCAAATCGCTGGGTTTCGTTTCGTTTCACAGTTCCTATTTATTTTTCAGATAATTTATTATATATTAATTTATTAGAGTATTTATGTTATTTTCCCTAGTGGCCATAATTTATTTATTTCTTTTCCTGCAATTAATTAATGCAATATATTTATTTGATTATCATTTCGTACTGAAAAGCATAATAATTGTGACATTTTCTAATGCATTGTAAGCATAATAACTTTAAGTTATCATGTTCATTTTACATGTTAATTGAATTTTACGCTGTGTTGATATTTGTCATTAATTTATTAATAGAGAATTCCAGTAAGATGTCGCAGTACATTTGCAGTACACCTTTAAAACAGCCACACATTCTGGAATTCTCTTGACCCCAGTTCCTTAGCCTGTTGCCAAGAAAAAATTCTTCAATAATAATTTTCTAGTCTAGTCCTGTTTAATCGTAGCTTAGCTTGTAAGTTCCGTAGGACTAAGTAAGAGTATGTAAATGAATGTAATTCTGTACAAGTAAAAAGTACAAGATGATAGATTTTATATTGTATAATTATAGTATTTATTGAGTATGTTGTGTGTTTTTAAATGTGAATGTGTTGATATAATTATACATATAAGTGTCCGAAATATAGAGTAATTATTAAGTTGATTTCATTTCATCTTAAAACATTTCAAATAAACAAATAATTTCCCTCATTAGCTTAAAATTTCTAGTACATTTCAAATGTTTTTGTATGGCAATATTATGGAATTGTTGTAGTGACTAAACCATGCCAATAAACTATAATTATTGCTGCTTAAAGTTAATAGCCATGACAAACCTGCTAATTATTGTTTTCAATGAAAATAAGCGCATACTGTGCAACGGTAGTTGGTTTATTATTGCCATTAATTATTGAAAGATAAGGTAAATATCTTATGTGTACCCTAGATTCCATTACAAAAAACCGGAACAGTTGAGGATATAAAGAGCAGCGAATCATTGCGTTAACAGTGACAAACGTACTGCTGCTGGTGTATCTAAGGCAAGCTAGGTAAGCTAAATGTATGCTTTAACAGCAATTATTCAAACATGATGACCGATTATTGGAGTGAACACAGTAATGGGGCACCGAGCAAGCTATTTGGGGCAACTTTTTGAGAGATATCGTTGAACTTCATTCTAGACTTTCATATCCGTACCCTGCTTGTGCATATACTTACAGTACTAGCCGACATGGTAGGTTTAGCGTTTAACTGTAATTCCTCAATTTTGACTGCGTTATTAACAAATCTTAGAGGTGATGAAAGCTGCTGGACGAACAGCACAGTAACCCAAAAAATTAGGTTATGGTTTGCAAGCTTTCTCTGTTGCACCCACTCGTTGCCCAGTCTTGGAAAAGGAAGGAAACTCCAAAAACTGTGAAATTGATGATTCACATAAAAAGATTCAGGGAAATAATAAGTATATTTGGCTATGGTTTCAATAGAATATCGTTTTTTTATCACTACTTCTTATGTATAATGAACACTGTGAGAAGCACAATCCATCGGTAGGTACACCCGAAGCACTACGATTCAACCACTTATCGGTGCTGCCATTAATATATTTTCTAGGTACCAGATTTTTACCGTAGGCAGAGAGTATTGGTATTCAAACAGAGGATGTTCTTTTGAAGGCCCCAGAACTCACCGGAAATTTAACAATTCAACTGATTTCTTGCATGTTTCTGGACAGACCTTGGATACTAATGAGATCTATTAAACACAGTACGACATAGCTCTTAGACGTAGCAACTTATGAAACCGATGCTACAAATATTTAAACAGTATATCTACATGTTCGAAGCAAATTAACAAATCTGATTCAATGAACGCCACTTTATTGGGTCATTTCTAACTTTAATAACAGAATACGCAGATTGCAGAAACCGTAGTGAACCATAGAAATGGTATGATTATAATTCACATGAAAAATACGATGCTTTAAACTACTAAAATACTTGCCTTATAACAATCAAACAAGAATTAATTCTTAATATTTCAAATTCAATAATTAAACTTACTTTTTGCCTACAATAATGATTATAACTATAAAACAGCATCGGTTTTAAGAATGCAACTATAATACATGATGATTGTATGGATAACTAAAAAAATTCCCTTTTAAGAGAAAAAAATGTGGTGAAGCTGAATTATATTTCAGAAGAAGAGGAAACCACCAACGTTAATGAGAAGACAGAAATCGGTTCAGATGAAGATATGGCCTTAAAAACATTACTTCAATTAATATTAGTGGATATGCCAATTTTTGCTAAAATGAAACCTGTAGTTTCTCTTTAACTCGAGTATTTTATTCCCCCTAAATATGAGTATTTGATTCCTCCTGAAAGAGGCTCTGTGATCATTTTCTTAAGAGGATTCTTCTTCTATTATCCATTTAATGAGCAGTCTGAAACAGAACGTTAGATTTGGTTTCCCAAATGGGAAAACATGTAAGTTGAAAAAGCACTGGTATGATCAGTAAGTTCCTAAATATTTCCAATGTCTATGTATGTACCTATTTATTAGTTATAATTTTTATGTCATACATAATTTATTACTGTGAGAATTCTGCCTCATTGATTTGTGTAAAATGATTTACTTATTAGTTACATGGCCACCAATCCTTATTAATTACACAAAATATTTAATTCTCCCTAATTATAAATAAGTAATACCCTTATTATAAGGGTATTATAATCAATGGTAATACATAGTTGGAGTTACTGTTTTTATTATTTAAGTTTGTCAGATGAACTAAAGTAGTAATTATTGTTTTGAGAGTACTACCAGATGATTACAAAGCGCTTGTGACTATTAAATCATCTCAATAAACAGAAATATTGCCCAGACATCCATTTTGTACATAACTTACTTAAAATAAAATTTTCTATATGTAAATGTATGAGTTTATTATTATACCTCTAAAAATTAATGTAAAACTCATATTTTAAACTTGTTATTTCCTCTCCAAAGTATCCATATGTGGAGTAATGACATAATGAACATACTAATGTAGGTTTAATAGCTCTTCAATCGGTTATTTTAAAAGATTTTCAAAAAGTATTAACTATAGGCAACCAAATTTGCTTACAAAGCTACACAAAGAAAGACAAGATGGCGTCAATAAAATGGACAGAGGGCACCACGAAGCTTTATTAATTCTATGCAAATATTTCGCAAATTACTCATTACCCGATTAATTAGATACGTGCAGTGCGTAATAAACTCATCAACGCTGAATTTGACTCCTTCGATCATTAAAACAAATGTCTGGTTTGTCTTAAAATTCAATATGAAAATCAAATTGTCCATTTAGTAGTTCAGCGGTTTTCCGCTATATTAAAAACTGCAAAAATTGAACGCCCAGCAAATGTATCTTAGCCAACCCAGGTTAAGTTTAATTAATTGAAATACATGTAGAAATATCAACGTAAGTGCCTTAAAAATAATAATTGTTTAATGATGCATAACTGTTAATTTTCCACAGGTTTAAAAATGATCTCTGTGAAGTTCCAACATAGCAGTGGTACTTTGCAGACGATTGTCATAGGAGTAGGAAGTGTGATCCACTAGGTAAGTTCTAACGCAACATTTAAATTTCTTAAACCTACTTTAAGCACATTATCTGGAAGTGCGTTGTAAACTTAAATATTATAATAGTGGGTGTACATTTCGTTGTGCATCTCTAGCCTGAAGTTAGTTGGATATATGTTGCATTTTAGTCTGGCGTCATATTTGTACACGTAGAGGTTTATTAACATGAATAAGCATTCTAATATATACAAGCACGGCTTTGTTAGTATCCCAGGGTCTACTGTGCTCTCTGTGGGCTTTCTCCACTATATGTATTACGTTGTCATATTGTTATAGAGATAGAGCAAATTGATATAGACTGATAATTGATATATACGTTATAGACGTATAGAGATATACGTCTATAAGAGAGATAGAGCTTAAGACATAAATCAAATTGCTAGTATTTTATACTGATGGGCGCTTGGCAAACCAACACAAGTAATATTTTGTAAAATAACTAATTACAGCTGCATAAGCAGCTCTTAGTATAAATCATAATAAGAATTGAAATAAAATAAATACACAAATAGGAACAAGAACATGTGTGTTTATTGATTTTTAAAAAATAAGTCTTATGTACAAAATGAAGTCGGCCTTTGCGCAACAATCACGACCACCACGCATAGATCACAATACCACGGTAACAACAGTTGGCACCCTTACATTTTGTTATTGCTTCGATTCTCGGGCACGAGAGAGATTACTTCCGGAACAATTTAAGAAAACAAAATTGGCATTTGAACGACAAGTTTACGGGCCGGCCGGCCCCTAGTGGAACAGCGACAGCTTGCGGCCTTTGACCTTGCCCTCGGTGTTCAGGAAGGCCGCCTGGATGTTCTCCAGCGACGGCATCTTGTGCAGGTTTCCCCTGGAAGCCACTGACGGCTGCGAACTCAGCAGCCTCTTTGCCACGGCGATTATGTCGTCATCGGTTACTTTCTCTACAAAATAATTAATATATACAATCATAAACTAGACTGATATTATACTACATGATACTATAATTTCATTATGCCATTTATAAACAATATGATATTCATGTACTTGAACTGACAATGTGTTGGCACCTCTATTATTTTGTCTTTATTGTAGAAGCAAAAATTGTACGAATCCAACCAAATATACTTGCAGATAAATAAATATCTATCACATGAGTAAAATGTTAAAAACGGTTCACAAGGGGAAAAAAGTGGTTCTTCGAAATATGAAATCCTCACCTATTTCATCTATAAAGTAGCTAGGTTTCTTTCGATGGTTAGTGGCCAACACTTGCCGGCCGATATCTTCAAAAACAACAGACCTTGACTCTAGATTCATGAGGAGCATACTTTGCAATTGCGTCTTTGCTCGCTGAAACAAATAAATTATTTAAATCTCATTTCATTCCATGATATAAAAGTGGTGAGCCAAATTTTGTGGTTTACTATACAGGGTGTCTCGCAATAGGATGTACATAGCTTAAGTACGTGTTCCTGACCTCATTTTAAGATGAAAACTTCCAGGAAACATATGGCTTAAAATCAATCTCTGCAAAGTTAGTGACATTTGAATGTTACCGCTACTCTCATGTAATGCATATCGCCATTTCTCATTAGAAAATATTGCAATACCTTATGTTTATGATCATTGAGAGTAGCAGCAAAATTTAAACGTCGATAACTTTGTAACGATTGATTTTAGGCCATATGTTTATTGGAAGTTTTTGTCTTAAAATGAGGTCAGGAACACGTACTTAAGCTACGTAAATCTCATTTTTGGACACCCTGTATATAAAATTGGAATTCATTTAATAAAGTTTTACAATGAGAACCATAGTAACTTTTAACATTATGATTCTATGAATCTGAATTATACACATGCAAATTAACATATAACAATAAAATTAATGAATAATTAATTCATTAATCAACCACTAATTAATGAGTGGTTGAATGATCTTTTAAATGTTACAAAAAAGCCAATACCCTAAGTTCTTGTCTTGAAACTGATCCGGTCATAGCGACCATCTCCTTCACGATAACCTCCACCATATCCCGTAACTGCGGCGGTGGGGCACTGGCATGTATGCAGAACAGCCCACTATCCCCATAGGCATGATTGTACGCGGTCGCACTGTACATCCAGTGGTACCTGAAAAACCCACAGTTGAGATGCCGTCTAATGCCCCATGGCCCGCTACTGACCTATTTAAAACATTTGTGTATAATCTGGTGTACATCCCTTTGCCTGGCCCCCCTGCACTAAACGATCCCCCACCGCCCATCATCATGTTCAGGACGCACATGGGTATGAAGTCCTTGTCTTGGTGTGAGCAGCCCTCCAGGCCAATCATCACGTGCGATAACACTGGCAAACCGGCCGATGCAAACTGCGGGATATCACACTCTTCCTGCAAGAAATTGCAATGCCATAGTTATTTAGTCAACACTTCTCTACTTAATCGTTAACAACATTGAGACTGACGTGATTAAATTCATTATCACAAATAATGTTTAATATGTGGTTAATCTGATCAGCAGCCTAATAGAAATTGATTTATAGATTTAAAATGCAAACTCAATCCTCCTACATGGAGGTTACGATATTAATTTATTACCTGTACTAAACCTCCGGTATATTGTGAGACACTTTCGTCTATCGTGGTTAATTTGTGGGGGCCATAGCAGCTTTTGTCCGATTCCCAAACGGCGGGTGTATTCAAGAAGTACTTTTCTGTGGCTTCAACTAGTTTATCATGATCCACACCCACACCGGCAATAACCATCCTGTCGGGTGTGTAATGTTGCCTTAGGTAATTAAATATCATCGGCCTGTCGATCTTCAATATGTTAGCTGGTGGGCAAAACTTTGGTAGTCCTAGCGTGTTGTCTCTATATGCAGCCTAACAATAATCACACATTAAATTTACTTGCATTGATAACCAAATCGAGAAGATTAGTAATTTTGGAAACGGAAAAACGTACAGAATATATCGTCGTGGTAACTGCAATAACCGTATGTACAAAAAAAAACAAACTTTTATGTTTGGAAAACGTTTGTTTAGTTGAACAAATTGATCATGAATGTGCAATAAACCTAAAGGTGATTGTTTGGACATATGACCTATTGCAGCTAGCAAGATGGTACATAGATTCACAATTATGCCTCTCGACACTATTAGGGTACAAGAGATTAAAGACAATAAAAAAATAAACTATGTCTCACCGCATGGATCATATCTACTAAAAGCATATCCTGTTCGGGTCTCATCGCCAATGTCTCCAATTCGAACTGTATGGCCTGCCTGGCATACTCGATTTCCTCGTTTGTCAGCCTCGGTCGGAGCACGACCTCCCCGAGCAATTGGAGGACCTCGTCTAACCCGTTCGTGTACGCCGAGGCCGCATAAATGAACGTATCCCGAGATGCCTGGCTGTCACAGATACCCCCGTGACCCTCCAGTTTATTCATCATATCGTCCTTGTCCGGGTAATCGGATGTAGACTGCAATTTCGGATTACATTTTTATTCGAAACAACTTTGGAACCAAATTAATTTGGGAGTATTGATAAAATATTTATGTTCATTGAACTATGCGATGGGTCACACCCAATTTAAACTGGTCCCGACTATAATATATCTGCTACTACATTAGTTGCTTTCTGGTAGCTTCAAATATCAAATCGGATTCACTCTCGGCATTCCCTAATAACTTACATGGAAAGCCAGTTTTTCGAGGAAATGTGAAATCCCACTTGGATAAGCGACCTCGTACCGCGACCCGGAATTGATGACGACTGAAAAGACAGAACTTATAGCGAACCCGTTAAAACGCCTGCTGGTCGGGGTCACCTCCGACGGTGCAGAACTCCCCGAACCGGTTCTCCGACGCCACTTTGAGCCCGTTCGAGAGCTCGGTGACCCTCGTCATCTCGGAGGACTCCTTGAAGGAGGCGTAGACAGGCTTGGGGAGCCCCTCGACAGGCACGTCCATGGGGGGCATGCTGGAGACCAGCGCGCTGACGGGGTCCTCGTGCCCGTTCCATTCCGAGTGGTCTTTGCTGATGGACCGAGCTGCCTTCCATAACCTGCAAATAGGCTGATGTAATGGGTGAAGCTGAGGGCCCCGTGGGGTTTACCTGTCCTCGCGTTTCAGCAGGTGGTCACAGGAGCTCCTGAACACCCTCAGCAACATAATTTACGTGGGTTTTGATGTTGTATTGTGAATTTCAAGTAAATTGTGACATTTCCTACTAAACTTGCGATGTTGCCTTATACAAAGCCTTATTCAGATGATAGTAAAAGATATTTGGCAACAGTAGGGATGTTAGAGGTTTGTCTGTAAGGTGGCGCCACATTAGTCATCTTCGCCATATTGATTTCAAATCTAGAGAAGGCACGGATAATTTGAAATGGAGACTAATTAATCAGTAGTAGATGTATTTATTAGAGATAATGTATTCGTTACTCCCAAGTCTTTCAGTCATTCATTTTTGGTAAGTGTATATGTTGAATTCTGCGCATTCCTCAAAAAATTGTGCGCTGCTACGATCTCGATCACGATTTTGGACATATTCATTATATTATGGTTAATTAGTACAAAATAATCTTTCCAAAGTTGACTGTTAATTATATTGAAGCAGTAATTTGGCAGTATACCAGCATTTAATGGTGAATCTGTAGCATTGGATAATTTCGAAACGTACATGTACATTCCTATAATGTGGCAACAATATTTAAGACAATTTTACAAATTATAACTCAATATACAATATGTCCCCGGATTGAGTTTACAAGAGGGATTTTTTTTAAATTTTTACTTTTAAGTAAAAATGTTATAGGAATTAAAATTCCTGCTTGGTCTGAAACTACCATTTCAGTTTTTAAAACATTGATTTATTTATACAGGGTATTGGCTAATTAAAAAAAATTAAATCTAATTTTGAAACTTTTTGTCAAATAATTATGAAAAATAACATCATTTAAACAATCCCCCACCATTTTCTTCAGACAGTTCAAACCAGGTATGAAACTCCTGAAGACTGCTTTAGATTTCATCAATAGTTATTGATGCAAATGCCTCTCGTAGGCGACTTTTTAAATTTTCAGTATCATTTTCTGCTTTTGGGGGGATTGTTCGAATGATTTTCTTTTTCTTTGATGCAGTTAAATATAATTTTAAATACCTTTGGCAAATAGTAAATAAATAAGTGTCAAAATAGGAATTAAACATTTGGATTTTGCCAACACCCTCTATAAATAAATCAAAGTTTCAATAACTGAACTGGTAGTTTCAGACCAAGCAGGAATTATAATTCCTATAACATTTTTTACTTAAAACTAAAAATGAAAAACATATCCCTCTTGTAAACTCAATCCGGGGACATACTGTATATGAAATGTTTGAATGTTTGTTGAATTCAGCCGTTATTATCTACATCATCAGTGGATAGAAAGACCAGCCTATATTAATAGATACTAAATAAATATAATTATAATAATAATTTATAATATAATAATTTAATAATAGATTAAAATGGTTAATCTCATTTGCTACATTTTGATTAATTGATGCTTGAACGATCATATATCCTCTGAAAATTTGAATAAGGTTGTGAAGTAAATAAGTCAGAAAATCGAACATTTAACTTTCCCAGTTGACAGGTGTCGTTATATCTCTCACTGAAATTTCTGAAAATTGATCTATTATATATTTTGAAAAATTTATGCCAGATTTAGATACAGTATGCATGCAGATATATACTCTCAAAATTTGAGGGAGTTTATGACGTAAGAAAGTGAGAAAATCGAACACATAACTTTCGCTAGATCTGTCACTGAAACTTCTGAAAATTTGTCAAGAGAATATTTTAAAAAAATATGCCAGATTTTGATACAGTATGCCTAAAAATATATCCTCTGAAAATTTGACGACGGTTATGAACTAAATAAGTAAGAAAATCGAACATATAACTTTCCCAATTAACAGGTTTCGCTATATCTGTCACTGAAATTTCTGAAAATTTGTCTATTGAATATTTAAAAAAATATTATGCTACATTTGGATACAGTATGCCTGAAGATATATCCTCTGACAATTTGACGAAGGTTATGAAGTAAATAAGTGAGAAAATCGAACATATAACTTTCCCAGTTAACAGGTGAAATTTTCTTACTTATTTACTTCATAACTTTTGTCAAATTTTCAGAGGATATATATTTAGGCATACTGTATCCAAATCAGGCATAAAATTTCCAACCAATCATTAAACAACTTTTCAGAAATTTCGGTGACAGATATAACGATGCCTGTCAACTGGGAAAGTTATACGTTCGATTTTATCAGTTATTTGCTTCATAAATTTCGTCAAATTTTTAGAGGATATATCTTCAGGCATCCTGTTTCTAAATCTGGCATAAAATTTTCAAAATATTCAATAGACAAATATTCAGAAATATCATTGACAGATATAACGATACCTGTCAACTGGGAAAGTTATATGTTCGATTTTCTCACTTATTTAGTTCATAACCTTCGTCAAATTTTTAGAGAATATATCTCCAGGCATACTGTATCCAAATCTGGCATAAAATTTCCAAAATATTCATTAGACATATGTTCAAAAATTTCAGTGACATATGTAACGATACCTATCAACTGGGAAAGTTATATGTTCGATTTTCTCAGTTATTTACTTAATAATCTTCATCAAATTTTCAGAGGATATATTTTCAGGCATACTGTATCTAAATCTAGAATAAAATTTAAAAAATATTTAATAGAAATTTTCAGATATTACACCTGTCAACTGGGAAAGTTATATGTTCGATTTTCTCAATTATTTACTTTATAATCTTCGTCAAATTTTCAGAGGATATATCTCCAGGCATACTGTATCTAAATCCGTCATAAAATTTTTAAAATATTCAATAGACAAATTTTCAGAAATTTCAGAGACAGATATAGCGATACCTGTCAACTGGGAAAGTTATACGATAGATTTTCTCACTTATTTACTTAATAACCTTCGTCAAATTTTCAAAGCATATTTCGTAAGGCATACTGTATCCAAATCTGGCATAACATTTAAAAAATATTTAATAGAAATTTTCAGAAATTTTAGAGACAGATATTACACCTGTCGACTGGGAAAGTTATATGTTCGATTTTCTCAGTTATTTACTTCATAATCTTCGTCAAATTTTCAGAGGATATATCTCCAGGCATACTGTATCTAAATCCGTCATAAAATTTTCAAAATATTCAATAGACAAATTTTCAGAAATTTCAGAGACAGATATAGCGATACCTGTCAACTGGGAAAGTTATACGATAGATTTTCTCACTTATTTACTTAATAACCTTCGTCAAATTTTCAAAGCATATTTCTTAAGGCATACTGTATCCAAATCTGGTATAAAATTTTCAAAATATTCAATAGACAAATGTTCAGAAATTTCAGTGACAGATATAGCGATACCTGTCAACTGGGAAAGTTATATGTTCAATTTTCTCAGTTATTTCCTACATAATGTTCATCAAATTTTCAGATCGAGTGACTATTGCCAAATGGCAACAAGTTTGAGACATAATCTGTCAAATTATTTTCTAATTTATCGAACTCTCGAGTTATATTTGATTAGATTATTTTTTGACGTTTTTTGCTTTCTAGTATTTCTTTATCAATTTCAGTATGCGAAACGCAGCTAAAGCGACTTTTATTCATTTTGTATGACACTTTAATATGATTGATAAATTAATAATTTGACAAATATTTTGATTGACAAGAGTGAACCTAGCTACCGAGATTATTCCCACTATAATAATCTCTAGAGAATATTCCCAGTATAATAATGACGGGATTGGTCCAGAAGTATCAATATGACAAAAATCGAAATATATCATTGGTTTTGAGAAACGTCAAAAAATAATCTATTGAATATTTTGAAAATGTTATGCCAGATTTGGTCACAGTATGTCCGAAGATATATCCTCTGAAAATGTGACGAAATATAATGAAACTTGAACTTTAAATTATTTTAGAATTTATCCATCTACAAACCTGTAAACATTGAATCCATTTTGAGCAATCAATAATCATAAAGTTTTTAACACTGTAATCGTGTACATTTCGGTTCATTAATAGGCGGAAATGTAAAAACTTCGATTAAAGAACTATTGTATTGGTTCATTTTGGTATTGTTGCAGTTGATTAATTTCTATGCGGACCTAAATATAGAATTGAAATCACTAATAACAAAAAAAGCGCCAACATTATTATTCCTAGCCAAGATCGATTACCTTTTGTCGGGGAATGATGCAAAAATCAATTTTCCCTTCGGCAGCCCTCCTGTCCATCGGTAGCTCACAAACGCAGACCCCCCGATGGTCATTATTTGTCCATCTGCGGTCAGTGGCTGCGGCCAGCCGGTCCGAGGCGTAGGTGTGCCAACAGGCGCCTGCCCCGAAATGCGACTTTGATTAGATAACATAGAGAAGTCATGTCGAGAATTGGATGATTGCCAGGAGCTATTCTTCCTGTCAGTTAATAGCCGGTCACATTTTGCGTAATTCCTGGGCAGACACGAGCCGATGAATCGATTCTCGATGGGGCGGCGTATTATTACGAGCGCGACCCTTGAGGAACCGGTAATTTACATTACCGAATATCTACTTATAATCGGGGGAAACTTCCTGTGGGACTCGTCTCGGAGGTCCTTGCAAATCGCTAAAAAATTACACATTGCCAAAGTGGGGGCGAATGTTTTGACGTCCCACAGTGCGCATCTTTAATTATTTTTGCCGATAGTTCACCCTCAAGATTATGTTAAAGAAATTACAATTTAGAATTTAAAAAGTTGCTATCCATAAAGGTATTTTTATCATGTGTATCTAAATGGAATAGTAGACAGTACCGCTAATTGCTTATAGAATATGTTTGTAAATAAACTATTGATGCATATTATTTTGCTATTATGGCCGATAGTAGAACAGAAGATAAATTAAGAATGATGGAAAATCATATTAATGCCATTAAGGCAGTTAAATTAACATATCCGACAATTTTAGAATATTTTAAAGAATATCTGATGCAGCAGCAAAATGGCCAGACGCTCATTAAAAAATGTACCATTTTGTGTTTGTTCTTACATTTGAATAAATTCTTGAAGTCGCTTCAGGAGTTCATCAATTATTTTAGAGTAAAAAGTTTGATTCATCTAAAGCTTCTCGTGGTATTAAAACTTTAATTGTAACCTTTGAAACTCTGGGGGAAAATGAACAACACTCTGATAAATTATATAAAAATTATTAAATTTTATAGTTTAAGTAATAATTGTACGTCATTAATATTATTACTTAAATCATAGAATTAATTAACCTTAATATGAGAAATAGCACAGAAATAAATTTTAGTTCGAACTGCAGTTAAATTAAATTGATAAAACAGAGAAAAGAAAGCGAAAACATCAAAAAGCATTACAATCATTCTTGTAGTATAATGATACTAGTTCAATTGACAAAGTTAATTTTCGAAGTAATATTTACGACTAAATACGAGATAAATTTTCATAGAATTTAAAGTGAAATTTTTCGAAAAAGTAAAATATTCTAAGGGTACCTACTGAAGCTTTGCACACAATGTCAAAGGCCTTCTTGAACGTTGAATTTAAAGAATATTAGTACTCTTGATTGATTCTGAAATTTTCTCTGCCAATCAATTCTACATCTCCTGCTCTGGTTTCATTTGACTGGATTTTTTATTTTTTTCTGTTCGTTTCATCTTCATACTAAGTTACTTTCGCTTTCATTAGTGCTCAATTTTTATAAATGTTAAATTTTGTTCTTATACACTGTATACAGATACGGTTGATAGATCGATCTCAGACTATTGTAGCTTATTACTTTATACGTTAAATAGAGATAACATATCTCAGCATAAAATTGACAAAAAAGTCGTTTCTAATCTTGTACGTGAAAGGAGGTAGTTAGATGCTTCGCTTCTTGTATTTGCCTTTTTTCGTTCGTCATTTATTTATTTATTTGTATATTTATTTTTCATTGTGACTAGTGCCTTTGGTATTTTTCCAAAAATTTGCCGCCCCTGGATTTTTCCGCCCTGTGCTATAGCCCTCATAGCCCCCCACTAAATCCGTCATTGAACAAAACAGTACTGTTTAGTACCAGTACTTTGCCAAAAATATTTCCGTGAAAATGTAAAATTCCCAAAATAATAGCATCTTCACACTAAGTTACTTTATACGTTAAAACGAGATAACATATCTCGGCATAAAATTGACAAAAAAGTCGTTTCTAATCTTTGAAGTTGAAGGAGGTAGTTAACTGCTTCACTTCTTGTAATTTCTTGTTTTCCTTCGTCATTTATTTATTTATTTGTATATTTATTTTTAACTGTGTCTTGTGCCTTTGGTATTTTTCCAAAAATTTGCCGCCCCTGGGTTTGTCCGCCCTGTGCTATAATCCTCATAGCCCCCCACTAAATCCGTCACTGAACATTGAACAAATTAGTACTGTTTAGTACCAGTACTTTGCCAAAAATATTTCCGTGAAAATGTAAAATGCCCAAAATAATAACATCTTCATATTAAGTTACTGCTTTCATTAGTGCTCAATTTTCATGAATGTTAAATTTTGTTCTTATACATTGTATACTGATACGGTTGATAAATCGATCTCAGACTATTGTAGCTTATTACTTTATACGTAAAATCGAGATAACATATCTCAGCATAAAATTGACAAAAAAGTCGTTTCTAATCTTTGAAGTTGAAGGAGGTAGTTAGATGCTTCGCTTCTTGTATTTGCCTTTCTTCGTTCGTCATTTATTTATTTATTTGTATATTTATTTTTCATTGTGACTATTGTCTGTGTTAGTACGAACATTTTACAGATTTTGTCTATGTCAGTGGAAAATTTAATAGTTTTTGTCTGTGAGTCAAAAACTTGTCTGTTAGTTAAAAATTTAACAGGTTTCGTCTGTGTTTTGTCTCAGATTTTGTCGGTATCAGCGGAAAATTTGACAAATTTGGCCTCTATCAGTCGAAAATTTGGCAAATTTTATGTGTCAGTCGAAAATTTTACAGATTTTGTCTATGTCAGTTGAAAATTTGACAGATTTTGTTTATATAAGTGGAATATTTGCCAGATTTTGTCACTATCAGTCGAAAATTTAACATTTTTTGTCTATTAGTAAAAATTTTATAGATTTTGTCTATGTCAGTAGAAAATTTGACAGATATTATCTCCATCAGTCGAAAATTCAACAGTTTTTCTCTATGAGTCAAAAAATGTAACAGATTTTGTCTATATTAGTGGAAAATTTGGCAGATATTAACTTTATTAGTTGAAAATTTGGCAGATTTTGTCTTTCAGTCAAAAATTTAACAGATTTTGTCTGTCTTAGTCAAAATTTTTACAGATTTTGTCGCTATAAGCGGAAAATTTGACAAATTCTTAAATTTAATAGTTTTTGTCTGTGAGTCAAAAACTTGTCTGTTAAAAATTTAACAGGTTTTCTCTGTGTTTTGTCTCAGATTTTGTCGGTATCAGCGGAAAATTTGACAAATTTGGTCTCTACCAGTCGAAAATTTGGCAAATTTTATGTGTCAGTCCAAAATTTTACAGATTTCGTCTATGTGAGTGGAAAATATGACAGATTTTGTCTTTCCCAGTAGAATTT
Source organism: Othius punctulatus (assembly GCA_951805005.1). Lineage (NCBI taxonomy): Eukaryota > Metazoa > Arthropoda > Insecta > Coleoptera > Staphylinidae > Othius > Othius punctulatus. The sequence goes on from OX638145.1 coordinate 13,568,778, forward strand.
TTTTACAGATTTTGTGTCTATCAGTCGAATATTTAACAGTTTTTGTCTGGGAGTAAGAAATTAAACAGATTTTGTACATATCAGTAGAAAATTTGGCAAATTTTATGTGTCAGTCCAAAATGTTACAGATTTCGTCTATGTTAGTGGAAAATTTGACAGATTTTGTCTATCCCAGTAGAAAATTTTACAGATTTTGTGTCTATCAGTCAAATATTTAACTGTTTTTGTCTGGGAGTAAAAAATTAAACAGATTTTGTATATGTCAGTAGAAAATTTGGCAAATATGTGTGTTTTTGTCTGTGAGTCAAAAAATGTAATATATTTTGTCTGTGTTAGTCAAAAATTTGGCAGATTTTGTCTGTATCAGTGGAAAGTTTAACGGTTTTTCTCTTTGAGTCAAAAACTTAACATATTTGATCTGTATCAGTGAAAAATTTGACAGATATTATCTCTATTAGTTCAAAATTTGGCAGATTTTATCTTTCAGTCAAATATTTAACAGAATTTGTCTGTGTTAGTCGAAAATTTGACAGTTTTTGTCTGTATCAGTAGAAAAATTAACAGTTTTTGTCTGTGGGTCAAAAACTTAACAGATTTTGTCTGTATCAGTGAAAAAATTGACAGATATTATCTCTATTAGTTGAAAATTTGGCGGATTTTATATTTCAGTCAAAAATTTATCAGATTTTGTCTGTGTTAGTCGAAAATTTGACAGATTTTATCTGTACTAGTGGAAAATGTAACAGTTTTTGTCTGTGAGTTAAAGACTTGTCTGTTATTTAAAAATTTAACAGGTTTTGCCTGTGTTAGTAGGAAATTTTACAGATTTTGTCTATATCAGCGGAAAATTTGACAAACTTTGTCTCTACCAGTCGAAAATTTGACAAATTTTATGTGTCAGTCAAAATTCTTACAGATTTTGTCTATGTCAGTGGCAAATTTGACAGATTTTGTCTATATCAGTGGAAAATTTGACAGATTTTGTCTCTATCAGTCAAAAATGTAACAGTGTTTGTCTGTGAGGAAAAAAATAACAGATTTTGTTTATATCAGTAGAAAATGAGACAGATATTATCTCCATCAGTCGAAAATTTAACAGTTTTTGTCTGTGAGTCAAAAAATGTAACAGTTTTTTTCTATATCAGTGGAAAATATTACAGCAATTATCTTTAGCTATCTAAAAGTTCGCATTTAATTTACTCTAAAAAGCCTAAAATTTTCGTGCTTGAGAAATTTTTTGATCAAAGCGTAAAGTAATGGAAATTCTCATATATATTAGGGTGTCCGTTTATTCAAAAAATTCGAATTTTCATTCGGGGACCCTCTTTTCTGGACATATTGAGTAATAAAAGGAGGTTACAAATTATTTTTTTCAAGGGGCATTGATTTTACAGCGCCTGTGGATAAATCAAATTCGCATTTAATTCGCTCTAAAAAGCTTAAAATTTTCGTACTTGAGAAATTTTTGGCTCAAAGCGTAAAGTAATGGAAATGCTCATATATATTAGGGTGTCCGTTTATTCCAAAATTTCGAATATTCATTCGGGGACCTTCTTTTCTGGACATATTGAGTAATAAAAGGAGGTTACAAATTATTTTTTTCAAGACGCATTGATTTTACAGCGCCTGTGGATAAATCAAATTTGCCATTTAATAATTAATTAGCAATGCACATATTATCACACATATTAAACACTCCTCATTATTTTATGTATCGGACACAAGTACAACAGCTGTGGCAAATCGGATAAATGAAAAATGAAGTTACAATGGAAATTAACAGCACAAAAAAAATCCACGTGCAGTATTTAGTACATCTGAATAGATTTGTTTGTGCGTTCGTCGAAAACTTGCAGGTATGTGCAGGATTATCGCTCGCTTGTTCGTGCGGATGTTTTTGTGGATTTCGGAATTCCGATTGTTGATGTGGATTATCTCTGATTCTTTGTGCAATTTTGAATGCGTGCAAGTATTTAGCATATTTAATATCCGTACATAAAACGTATGGAGAATATATTTGATTAGGTTAAAATCTAAAATGTACAATTCTGTGGTGTGAGCAATTTTGAGATTATGTTTCTTCTAACTGAGTTGTGAAAGGTGCTGGGTTTGACTCACGCTTTAGGATAATGATTGTTGTAACATTAGCAGTCTTATGGCATAATTTGCTTTGTTTCATTGATAAAAATAATGTTATAGATGAGATGGAGCTTGTGAAAGGAAATAAAAGACGGAACACCTTTCTCACAATAAACATGTATTGCCTAAATGTACATTTCGGCTGCAATGCAGTCGTCTTCAGTAGCAAACAAGTACTAAATAAATAAATGTTTTTTTGTGAAAAAGGTAACAATAATGTTGCCTCAAACATATAATTCGGATCTGGCTATAGCGTGGAGTTGCAGAAAAAGTGTTTCAATTATAAACATTCAAAGTAGTTTCCAAACAGTAAAAAAGTGAAGAAACTTGGAAAAGCATTTTCAAAAAAATGTTTGAGTAAAAATATGCGTCCTAGTTTAATTGAGCATTTCTACGATTATTGATATATATATGCATATTTTTGCCGTTCCTGGTATTCATATTGTACAAAATAATGGTGTTCAATTATCCACTTACTGGGTGTCGAGCGTGTGAATTCATGAGAATTTAATGTAAGTTTCTGTATTTATATTTCCAAATGTGAAACACTTCAAACTTTTAGTGTCCTTGTTATTTGTACATTTATTTTTCATTGTGACTTGTGTCTTTGGTATCTTTCCAAAAATTTTCCGCCCCAGGATTTTTCCGCCCTGTGCTATAGCCCTCATAGCCCCCCACTAAATCCGTCACTGAACAAAACAGTACTGTTTAGTACCAGTACTTTGCCAAATATATTTGCGTGAAAATGTAAAATGCCCAAAATAATAGCATCTTCATACTAAGTTACTTTCGCTTTCATTGCTCAATTTTCATAAATGTTAAATTTTGTTCTTATACATTGTATACTGATACGGTTGATAGATCGATTTTAGACTATTATAGCTTATTACTGTATACGTTAAATCGAGATAACATATCTCAGCATAAAATTGACAAAAAAGTCGTTTCTAATCTTGTACGTTAAAGGAGGTAGTTAGATGCTTCGCTTCTTGTATTTGCCTTTTTTCGTTCGTCATTTATTTATTTATTTGTACATTTTTTTTATTGGGACTAGTGCCTTTGGTATTTTTCAAAAAAATTGCCGCCCTGGGCTACAGCCCTCATACCCCCACCCTATATAATGTAGGGATAACTATAAACTAGCAGTATCAACCTTCAGAATTTCGTTGATGTCATTGACGTCTATAGCAGATGACATTGATGCATCAAATGCCAACCATTTGCATCTTAACGATTAAAAATGACATCCACGCGTACCTACCTTGTAAAATGAAACCAAATGTTTCTAATTATCTCTTTATTTCCACTTTGTGGTGGAGGTGTAATAAAAAAACAACGTATGATACATGATTAAAAGCACTCCGCTTCGCATCGTGCTCTTAAATCCGGTGAGGCGCTCTTATGCACTTGTATGAAAATACACTATTAAATACGAGTAGATGTTTTTTCTATAAAACTTTATTAAAACATCGAATAGTTAAATGCCCTTTCAGTTTATTTGTGTTAGTTAAGCGGTTACTGCTTCGAGCGGAAGAGCCTCGGCCTCCTTATCCAGCTGCTGCTTCTGGACGTGGAGGGCGACGTCTCCGCGGAGGAGGACGCCCTGGAGTCGGCCGGCAGGGATAGCTTGCTGGCCTGCCTCTCGGAGAGGTTCTCTTGGCTGCCATCCGTGTGGATGTCCACCACCAGGCTCTGCCTGCAAAGCGTCGACACGGCGTTCATCTTGCCGCCCTCCTTGTGCCTGCGCATCTTGACCTTCCTGAACCTGGAGGTTATGTTCGAGAGCAGGCCCTCCTTGCCCTTCTTCGCGGCCCTCGGCAGCGACACGTAGCCGTCCCTGTGGACCTCCGGGTCGAACTGCTTGTAGGCGTCGGGGTCGATGTTGATCATCCCGGCGCTGGCGGACTTGACCAGAAGCCCTTCGTAGGCCGAGGAGGTGCAGCTGGACTCGCTCTCGACGCTGATCTGCGACAGGCGGTTCTTGGCGGTGTACCTGATGCTCTCGGAGGTGCCTTTGCGCATCACGCACTGTGATGAAGGTGGGCGCCAGTTGAGGAACTCCTCTTTGGCTCTTTGTATCCTGCTGCTTCGTGTATCCGAAATTGTCGACAGGCTGGTATTCGAAGACGGTGGTTTGTTAAGCTTAATTTCGCAGACTTCGATAATCGGTTTGAACCTCATTTGGCACTCGTCGATTTTCTTCACCTGCAACACCCCAGCGCTCGAAGATTTCAAGATTCCACGCGATACCTTCGGGGAATCGTCTGGAGAGGCATCTGCCCTTCCATGGATGGTGAGCTGCTTATTCCCTGAAACCACCACCCCCATGCTGGCGCTCTTCTGCACCTCGCGACGTCCACCCAATAACGGCGACATCTTCTGCAATTCCTGTTGGTAGCGTTCTGTTTGGGCTTTGACTCTGCGCTCTAAAACAGGAGACCTCCAAGCCACCGGGGAAGCGGATCCGCTGCTTCCGGCAGACTTAGGCGCGCCCGTTTCTTCGGAAATCTTCTGGTTGTATTTCACCATCATCAACCGTATATTCGGCGATATTTCTTTGGGGAATTTGCGCTGAGGCGTCGGCGATGCAGGTACAGGTGGCAGCCGGTTCATCTGGGCTTGGGCGAACTCTATTGGTGGTCTAATGGTGATGAACGGAGGTGGTGTTTCCGAAGTCTTGTTCTCGCTTATATCGGGCGTCGTGGCAATTGGCGTGAACAATTTTCTGGTGGTTTTCACGAAAACCGTAACCGGCGAGTCCTGCGTTTCGTTATGCACGCTCTCCTCGAAGTTGAGGAAGTTGGTGGTCTTCGTAGGTACGACCACCTTCTCAACCACATCCGGATCCACGATTATAACGCTTCCCTCCCTCTCGTGTTCATCACGCTTATCGTGGGCCCCCTTTTCGTTAAGGCTTTTGTTGCTCTCTGAGGAATTTTGCGAGCGTATCCTGCGCGGCTTGGGCTTCCTCTCGGCGACGAACTCCTCCTCGTCATCATCGGTCTCGTCCACGGTTTTGCTCAGTGATCCCTTTTGCCTGTATCTTATCCGTTTCTTGATCGCTCCCTGTTCCACCTGCCTGCTAATGTCGCTCTTCGGCGAATTGTTCTTCTCGTACTTCCTCTCCTGCACATCGCCGTCTTCACGCTGAACTTCCTGGCTTCCGTCCTTGCTTCTGGACTTGCGGAAAACTGCACGCTTCCTTTCAATCGATGGCATCTTCCTCAAAGGAGCGTGGTGCGGTGCTCTCTCGTATTTCTTCTTCCACGATGACACAGACATATCTAAGGGACATATAAATACAAGAAAACACATGTTAGTGGGAGTTCTAAATAAGCTATCAGACCTAAGAATTCTTAGGAATTGAATTGTTAAAATTTACCTGAAGCTGCACAAATGTAGCTCAAGTTCCTCCTCAGCTCTAAAATCTTGTTGCTGATTAAAACCAGGCTCTCAGATATCTGCGGATACATCTGCTTCGAGGAGCTAATTGCGTCCGATTCCATTTGATTCTTGTTCCTCTTGTAGATGTTGCGGTCGATCGTCTCGGCCTGCAATAGTTTGAATATAGTCCTATAATTTTCATGAACAATAGGATTAAATATGATTATCAAAGAATTAGATGGCAAACTAACGATTTTTATGTGGCCTCGAACGACAATCGAACTTGTGATTGATTAATTATATCCATAACTAGCTACACTATAGGTGAGAATCGAACATAGAACAATAATTAGAGCATTAACTCGCCACACTTCAAATTCGTTAGACTGATATGTATAATGTATATACATATAATGAAATCTTACAAAACCTGCAGTAAATACTTATCTAGAATAGGAATATAAATAAATATCAATAGATAAAGTAGTATAGGGAACTGATACTTTCCTTGCTAATATCTTGATGACACATTTTATTATTATTTTAAATATATATTGTGTATAATTACTCTTGTTTTGTTTCATAAGTATATTTTATCAATTTCCTGACACGTGTTTCGGTTCATTCAGCCATTTTCAAAGAATTGTATGTGTTTACAGTACAATTTATTTGGTTGATGACCCATTTGATTAATTTGATTAATTCAAATGAATCCCTGCTATAAAAATATAATTGCCTTGGAAGAGCTCGTTTTGATTATTCATTATGTTTTTTTCCTTCCATAATAGCTTTTTTGATCTCTATCCCTTCTAACATGTTTAATCTATCTCCTTTTTCAGAAAATTTAAAGGGTGTGATATCTCCTAAATGGTGTCCTGATTAACGTGCCATTGTATAGAAACAGGACACCATTTAGGAGATATCAAACCCATAAAAATTTCTGAAAAATGAGATAGATTACACATGTTAGAAGGATGTTTCCTATTATGGAAGGAAGAAACATAATGAATAATCAAAACGAGCTCTTCCAAGCATAATATAAATAAATATCAATAGATAAAGTATTATAGGGAATTAATACTTTCCTTGCTAATATCTTGATGAAACGTTTTATTATTATTATAAATGTATATTATGTATAATTACGTTTATGTTTTGTTTCATAACTATATTTTATCAATTTCCTGACACGTGTTTCGGTTTATTCAGCCATTTTCAAAGAATTATATGTGTTTACAGTATAATTTATTTGATTGATGACACATTTGATTAATTCAAATGAATCCCTGCTATAAAAATATAATTGCCTTGGAAGAGCTCATTTTGATTATTCATTATGTTTTTTTCCTTTCATAATAGCTTTTGATCTCTATCCCTTCTAACATGTTTAATCTATCTCCTGTTTCATAAAATTTGATGGGTTTGATATCTTCTAAATGGTGTCCTGATTAACGTGATATTCCAAGACAATGATATTTTTATAGCAGGGATTCATTTGAATTAACCAAATTAATCAAATGTGTCATCAATCAAATAAATTGTATTGTAAACACATATAATCCTTTGAAAATGGCTGAATAAGCCGAAACACGTGTCAGGAAACTGATAAAATATACATATGAAACAAAACAAGAGTAATTATACATAATATACATTTATAATATAATAGGTAAATTGAAAAAATATTCACGTTGTCCCAGGCGAGAATTAAACCTAGGACCATTGATTAGTCGGAGCCTTAACTTAACAGCCTTAACAGTTTTAAATGTTCATAAAAATTATTTAGGCGAAAATATCAAAGGACTAGTGGGGCATAAAGCCACTGATATCCTTAATGCGAAAATATAAGTAAGGGTCGTAGAACTCTTCGTTATGGAGAAACGTAAAATAGTTTTTTGAAAATTTTGGAATTTTTTTACATGTGTACAATTTATAGTTTACTGAATTCATGTATACATTCATACAGTGATGTTCCCATCAATTTTTTCGAGGGTAAACTACGGGTAATCCATTGCGTGCCTGATATTTATTAATTCCTATTATCATATTTCCTATTACTTTTTGGGTCAAATACATCAAATGAGTTTTTGACAATGATTTGATTTCATCAAATGAAATTTTTAAAAGTAGTGTTCGGTTTGACGTTAGGCATTCTTGTTATGCACATTGCATGGATTTTCACAAAATTTCTTGAGGGTCCAGCAAATCCTAAGAGTATACGGCGTATATGGAGAGTATACCCTATGCCATAGGGCCTATGGGAACATCATTGCATTCATACCTTCAAAGATTTAAGAAGAAACATCTTGGAAAACCGTGGGTGGAGAAAAATGGAAAATATGAGAATACAAGTCCCCAAGTGAGAACAACAGGTATTCTCCTCTTCTTCATTTTACGTCATTTATTACGTCTACATATACCTTCACGTCCTATAAATATTACTACCTTCATCTTCTACACCTTCAACATACTGAAGGTAACTCTTACTACTTTCTGTAAACTTTGTTACATCCGTCTTCATCTGAATTGATCAATCCTCATCCAATTATTCAATATTTCTTGTTCTCACTTGGCTGCGTGTATTCTCCACTTCTTCATATTACGTCTTTTTTGCGTCTACTTATATCTTGGCGTCCTGTAAATATTACTACCTTCATCTTCATCTGAATTCGTCAATCCATATTAAATTATCCAATTTTATTTGTTCTCACTTCGAGACGTGTATTCTCTTGTTCTTCATTTTACCCCAGCCACAGTTTTCCGAGATTTTTCTTCTTAAATCTTTTTATTTCCTAATTCCTATTATCATATTTTCTATTAATTTTTCGATCAAATACATCAAATGAGTTTGAAATTTTTAAAAGTAGTGTTCGGTTTGACGTTAGGCATTCTTGGTATGCGCATTGAATGGGTTTTCACAAAATTTCTTAAGGGTATATGCTATAGGCCCAGCAAATCCTAAGAGTATACTGCGTATATGGAGAGTATACCCTATGCCATAGGGCCTATGGGAACACCATTGCATTCATACCTTCAAAGATTTAAAAAGAAACATCTTGGAAAACCGTGGGTGGGGTAAAATGGAAAAGATGAGAATACAAGTCTCCAAGTGAGAACAACAGGTATTCTCCTCTTCTTCATTTTACGTCATTTTTTACGTCTACATATACCTTCACGTACTGTAAATATTACTACCTTCATCTTCTACACCTTCAACATACTGAAGGTAACTCTTACTACTTTCTGTAAACTTTGTTACTTCGGTCTTCATCTGAATTGATCAATCCTCATCCAATTATTCAATATTTCTTGTTCTCACTTGGATACTTGTATTCTCCACTTTTTCATATTACGTATTTTTTTACGTCTACTTATATCTTGGCGTCCTGTAAATATTACTACCTTCATCTTCATCTGAATTCGTCAATTCATATTAAATTATCCATTTTTATTTGTTCTTACTTGGAGACGTGTATTCTCTTTTTCTTCATTTTACCCCAGCCACAGTTTTCCAAGATTTTTCTTCTTAAATCTTTGAAGGTATGAATGTACTCACGAATTCAGTAAATTAGAAATTTTACACAAGTAGAAAATTTCTAAAATGTTCACTATTTCTCTCCTTTGCATCTACATGATACATCTACAGGAAATGAGTGCCCAAATTATAAAAAAATATTAATTAATCAGATGTAGTATCTCTAGTAGGATCTAGTAGGATTAGTATCTCTGTACTCTTGAGAATGGTCGTGAGGCCGAAACAATTGTAGAGGTTTATTCTATGAATACAGTGAAACTTTAACCAAGTGTTTGATTACCTAATCAGATGTAGATCGATGATGAATTGAGATGAAGTTGGGAGGTGCATGCTTGAAATGATTTACGGATCAAAAATACGTGAATAAAAAGTGAATGGACGTACAAGATTAAAAACTTCTGCTGACAAATCCTGAATGGTGTCCAGAACATCCCCAAGCCTCGTATGGGTGTACTGGGTGCCCTCCTTGGTGATGTCGGACGCCACGCTGGCGTTGGCCCCCTGCAGCATCACCAGCCTCTCGAGCAGCTGGCCGGACAGCTCCTTCTGCTGCGCCTGCTTGGCCTAGTTTCGAAACGTTTCCTTCCGATAAATAAACATTCACACATCACTTATTTACCTACTTTCAATGTTTGGACGTCGCCGTCGTCATCACTATTAATAATTATGATCGAATCAGAGTTCATCTTGCCGTCTTCGATACCCCTGAAAGCACCAGAAAATTAGTCTTAGCCACGTCGAGGAATCGAGGGACGCACTCGATTTCGCTCTCGTTGTCGGCGAGCCTCCTGAGGGCCACGATGACCTCCTCGATGAGGTTGTAGTTGGCCTGCGCCCTGGCCGACTCGCTGCGCCGGATCGTGGGGGCCGCCCTCGTCTCCCCCTCGCTAAACACGTAAAAGTTGGAGTTCATCTCGACGGGGCTCCAAATTCGTACTTACCACATGTTGCGGTTCTCCTGCTTCTGGTACACCGGGATGTGCTTCTCCAGGTAGTTCTCCAGGAGCGAGGCCGTCTCCTCGACGACGTCCTCCACCTCCACTATAATCGCCTCAGGCTCTTCGTCCATATTCTCGTTCGATCGTGTCATGTTAGGCACTGAAGTGCTCTGGAGCATCATGTTCTGCTCCAGATTGTCGACGTCGTTTAGGGACAGGCTCGAGGGCTGCTGGCTCATCAAAGGGCACGACGGCGCCATGTCTGGGCCCATGATGCTGTCGGCGGACTTCGAGCGCACCAGAGGAGCTGAAGATAGATCATCTAAAAAGTTAGTGGTGGTCATGAAGCAATATCTGAGGTGGTAAATAACGTACTTCTATCGGGGCATATGTGGGGTATGCATGAAGACTTCAGAAGGGCGAAGGTCGACGCTTCAGGTCGGATGCCTTGGGCTTTCTCCCACTCGTACAGCTTCCTCGTGAACTTCCTGGATATGCCTTCAAATCTGTAGAAGCCAGATGGCGTGTGCACCAGGATCTCTTTCTTGTTGCCGCCTATCACGGAACGTCGCAATTTTGCTAATCTAGAATTATGTGATAAGTACAATTCATTAATATTTGAATTGGGCGGAATTCAGTCGTTTACTACGTCAACCAAAAACATGTGTAACACAGTTTTAAATTTCCTGAAAAATCAAATAGAAGAAGTGGCAGCAGATAATCATAACATCTAGAATTATGTGATAAGTACAATTCATTAATATTTGAATTGGGCGGAATTCAGTGATTTACTACGTCAACCAAAATCATGTGTAACACAGTTTCAAATTTGCTGAAAAATCAAATAGAAGAAGTGGCAGATAATCATAAAAAAGGAAGGAATTGCGTATGGAATCAAGCAATGTGCAATCAATCATTTGGATTGCAAGGTTAGTCTATTGACCTGAAGTTCTATTAACTTCCGAGGACGGCCTGTTTTAGGCAGATTTACACATGGAATTCCCTTTTCACATTCCCGAATTGTCCGATATACAGTGATTTTTGAAATATTTTGCCCACAAAAAATATGTTCACTATATCTCGTTTCGGCAGCTGTCCAACTAAGTTGTAGATGAACTTTTGAATATCTACATTATACGCTATTTCGCAAAGGTCAGACAAAAATGTGAAATGTCAAACAAAATGACAAGACCCCTAGCAATATGTTTCTCTGTAGTTGACCAGATGTAATAGTTTTACAATGTCACGTAAAGCATTCAAAAAAATCCCCAAAACTTATGTAACAGGTATTAGTTGATCAGACATTTGTGTACATTGAGATGGTGCGAATGATGCGATATGGAATGTCTGGCTAGTACTAGGATATTACTTATAAAGCAATTGGCTGTAAGCCTAACTTTTCCTCCCAACCACCACACCAAGCATATAGATTACGTAGGAATCACGACAGAAAGAATCTAGACGAAGCATGATCTGAATATCTGACTCATTCTCGCATTGCAAGAAAAGCTATAGAAGTATAGATATGCTTCAAACAACTTTTGAACCATGGTAAATGCCAGTACTGGGCCATTACTCGGCCAGTATAGGCCAGAAATGTTGGTTTGTCCAAACCAAAAGATCTGCACGAACGCATCTACAGGAAAGTAGAATTCCTAAATAGTTTATCTATCACATGTGAGGTAAAATTCAATGGACATTTCTTTAATGTGTAAATTTAAGGCGCAATTTACTGCATAATAAAGTTTACTATCTCCCGGGGAATCAAAGGAATGTTGGAATATTTATATCGCGTATCGAACGCTGAGGTCGTTGCCTTGCCGTGGTAATTACTTTTGACTGAGTTCTGTTTATCTTACTAAATTAACAGTACCACATTTGTTTCCACTCACCGGTCAAAACATGCGCGCATTTTACAACCGGCAACATATAACAGCTTTACGCTTATTGCCACCGCAAATGTGGTTGTTGGTGATTAGATGTAGTAAATAGCTTGCATAGAAAACTGGCAGCGAAATTGTACGTTTTTGAGCGCGCTTAAAATTTTCTGACAATGTAAAGGCGTTTCTTTGAAGCGGAACCGAAGCTGGTGGTCCCGTATACTGTTAAATTGTGAATGCACCTCAGGGTGAAAATTTAATACATACATACATACATAATCCGGTCCTCTTGTACCCTGAGGGTGTCGGAGAAAATTTAATAATTCGTTAGAAAAATGTCATGGAAATGTGTTCAATTGTCATAGAAAATTAATAATAACTCCACGGAATTTAGTACCAATTGCATCGAAAATTGTGCAAGTTTTGAGGAAAACTATACAAATAACAATTTTTGTCGAATATTGCATACAGTTTATGAAAAAAATTGGTATACAGGGTGTCCAAGATACGGATCAACAGCATGAGGATCTAACTTCAGCAAAACATAAAAACGATATCGCAAAATTTCTGATTCTGTCGAATATCTCCGGAAGCGGAATTTTCTAGTTTTCTCGCGCTTAAAATTATCTGACAATGTAAAGGCGTTTCTTTGAAGCGGAACTGAAGCTGGTGGTCCCGTATACTGTTAAATTATGAAAGCACCTCCGGGTGAAAATTTAATAATTCGTTGGAAAAATGTCATGGAAATGTGTTCAATTGTCATAGAAAATTAATAATAACTCCATGGAATTTAGTACCAATTGCATGGAAAATTGTACAAGTTTTGAGGAAAACTATACAAATAGCAATTTTTGTCGAATATTGCATACACTTTATGAAAAATAATAGGTATACAGGGTATTCAAGATAAGGATCAACAGCATGGGGATCTAACTTCAGCAAAATATAAAAAAAAACGCAAAATTTCTGATTCTGTCGAATATCTTCGGAAGCGGAATTTTCTAGTTTTCTCGCGCTTAAAACTATCTGACAATGTAAAGGCGTTTCTTTGAAGTGGAACTGAAGCTGGTGGTCCCGTATACTGTTAAATTATGAAAGCACCTCCGGGTGAAAATTTAATAATTCGTTGGAAAAATGTCATGGAAATGTGTTCAATTGTCATAGAAAATTAATAATAACTCCATGGAATTTAGTACCAATTGCATGGAAAATTGTACAAGTTTTGAGGAAAACTATACAAATAGCAATTTTTGTCGAATAATGCATACACTTTATGAAATATAATAGGTATACAGGGTGTTCAAGATAAGGATCAACAGCATGGGGATCTAACTTCAGCAAAACATAAAAACGATATCGCAAAATTACTGATTTTGTCGAGTATCTCCGGATGTAAGCGGAATTTTTTGGTTTTCTTAACAGAATATTACTGACCACTAAATTGCGCTACTTTTTTCTAATTCAATCACCTTTATATCAGGTCAATCAGGTTAATCACCTGCTGATCCTTATCTTGGACACCCTGTATACGATATTTCATGGAAACTTGCAAAAACTTCTTGGAAAATTGCCTAAAGCACGGAAAAAATGTATCGTTGATATCATTTGATGGAACAAAGCATAATTCTTGGCAAATCTCAACGAAACTTATATAAATTTAATAGGATATTACTGACCCCTAAATTGAGCAACTTTTTTCAAATTCAACCGCCTTTGTAACTTTTACGGTTTCCGAGATCCCCATGCTGTTGATCCTTATCTTGGACACCCTGTATACGATATTTCATGGAAACTTGCAAAAACTTCTTGAAAAATTGCCTAAAGCAGGTAAAAAGGATTCGTTGATATCATTTGATGGAACAAAGCACAATTCTTGGTAAATCTCAACGAAACCTATATAAATTTAACAGTAATATTTGAATATTCCATGGAAACTTATATGAATTGCAACGTAAATTTAAATTGACACACAAATTTATTAAAAATTGTATAATGTCTTACAACACTTCTTAATCCGTAAAAAATTAAAAAATTCAAGGAAACTTGTGTATAATTGCAAATTTGTTATAAAAACCTATATACGGGGTGGTCCATTTAAATGAGACATCAGTATATCTCAAAAAATAGGCATTGCAAATTTGTTATAAAAACCTATATACAGGGTGGTCCATATAAATGAAGAGATCAATATATCTCCAAAAATAAGCATCGCACGAAATAATGTTTCGAATGGAAGTTTATATTTGGGGGGGGGGGGGGGGATTTACTGTTGCTAATATTAGACCACCCTCAACGCTCCTTTTGAGGGGCAATTCACTGTCGGGGGGTAACTATGGGATATGATCCCAAATTTGTTATACCACGTAAGCTTAATAATCTTATCCTTATTGTTATTTTATCACTTCTTCTTCATTACCTTCCTCTAGTAGAGGAAAATTATCTTCCTAGAGGAAGATAGGATTCATTATCTTCCGCTTTATTAATGATTAATATCTAATCAATTGAATACTCTGCTGTAAGAAGGAGATAAATCCAAATTGCGAATTTTAGAAAATTAAAAGAAACACGTTTCAGTTATTTACTATGAAAGATAATAAAATAATGTTTTACCCGGTTAAAGATTTATCAGTTTATTAGTATTAGTTTATTGTTAGTAGTTGTGTTCTTTTGTTGCACGAAACAGTAAAGTACTATTTACAGAGTTTTCTGATTGCTTTTCACCATATACCAATACCCACTCACCATGTAAATTGTGTTTCACTTTATCTCAAATGAAGGGTCTAAAAGTAAAAGGATTTAAGTGCTTTTTTTGTAGTTGTGAGATCAATGGCTTTAAAGTTACCTTGAATTTCAAAATTCCAGGAATAAAGATAGAAAACTGTGTTAATATATTAGACTAAAATATTAACACAGTTTTCTAAACTTATTTCTGGAATTTTGAAATTCAAGTTGACTTTAAAGCCATTTATCTCAGAACTACCAAACATGAACTTGAACGATTTTATTGTTTATTTTGATAGTTCTGAGATAAATGGCTTTAAAATTAACTTGAATTTCAAAATTCCAGGAATAAGTTTAGAAAACTGTGTTAATATTTTAGTCTAAAAATAATATTAACACAGTTTTTATCCTTATTCCTGGAATTTTGAAATTCAAGTTAACTTTAAACAATTTCAAAATTCCAGGAATAAGTTTAGAAAACTGTGTTACTATTTTGGTCTAAATTATTATCTTGTACTTAAACCCTTTTATTGTTTATTTTGGTACTTCGGAGATAAATGGCTTTAAAGTCAACTTGAATTTAAAAATTCCAGGAATAAGTTTACAAAACTGTGTTAAAATTTTAGTCTAAAATATTAACACAGTTTTCTATCCGTATTCCTAGAGTAGATCATTGGCTCTAAAGTTAACTTGAATTTCAAAATTCCAGGAATAAGTTTAGAAAACTGTAGGCTAATATTTTAGACTATAATATTAACACAGTTTTCAAAACTTATTTCTGGAATTTTGAAATTCAAGTTGGCCTTAAAACCATTTATCTCAGAACTACCAAACATGAACTTGAACGATTTTATTGTTTATTTTGATAGTTCTGAGATAAATGGCATTAAAATTAACTTGAATTTCAAAATTCCAGGAATAAGTTTAGAAAACTGTGTTAATATTTTAGTCTAAAAATAATATTAACACAGTTTTTTATCCTTATTCCTGGAATTTTGAAATTCAAGTTAACTTTAAACAATTGAATTTCAAAATTCCAGGAATAAGTTTAGAAAACTGTGTTAATATTTTAGTCTAAAAATAATATTAACACAGTTTTTATCCTTATTCCTGGAATTTTGAAATTCAAGTTAACTTTAAACAATTTCAAAATTCCAGGAATAAGTTTAGAAAACTGTGTTACTATTTTAGTCTAAATTATTATCTTGTACTTAAACCCTTTTATTGTTTATTTTGGTACTTCGGAGATAAATGGCTTTAAAGTCAACTTGAATTTAAAAATTCCAGGAATACGTTTACAAAACTGTGTTAAAATTTTAGTCTAAAATATTAACACAGTTTTCTATCCGTATTCCTAGAGTAGATCATTGGCTCTAAAGTTAACTTGAATTTCAAAATTCCAGGAATAAGTTTAGAAAACTGTAGGCTAATATTTTAGACTATAATATTAACACAGTTTTCAAAACTTATTTCTGGAATTTTGAAATTTAAGTTGACTTTAAAGCCATTTATCTCAGAACTACCAAAAATGAACTTGAACGATTTTATTGTTTATTTTGGCAATTCTGTGATAAATGGCTTTTAAATTAACTTGAATTTCAAAATTCCAGGAATAAGTTTAGAAAACTGTGTTAATATTTTAGTCTAAAAATAATATTAACACAGTTTTTTATCCTTATTCCTGGAATTTTGAAATTCAAGTTAACTTTAAACAATTTCAAAATTCCAGGAATAAGTTTAGAAAACTGTGTTAATATTTTAGTCTAAATTATTATCTTGCACTTAAACCCTTTTATTGTTTATTTTGGTACTTCTGAGATAATTGGCTTTAAAGTTAACTTGAATTTCAAAATTCCAGTAATAAGTTTAGAAAACTGTAGGGTAATATTTTAGACTAAAATATTAACACAGTTTTCTAAACTTATTCCTGGAATTTTGAAATTCAAGTTAACTTTAAAGCCATTTATCTCAGAACTACCAAAAATGCACTTATTGCTTATTTTGGTACTTCTGAGATAAATGGCTTCAAAGTTGACTTGAATTTCAAAATTCCAGTAATAAGTTTAGAAAACTGTTGGGTAATATTTTAGACAAAATTTCTGCTTATTATCTTTCTTTATTTTCTTCCTCCCTTATTATCTTTCTTTATTTTCTTCCTCTACCAGAGCATTCATCTTGTTACGTAATCAACTCTTCATTTTACTTCAGGATTCGGGATAGTTTCAGGATTACTATTATTGTTATTACCTTTCTTCTCGATCGAGGAACTTCTGCCGGTCGCGCTCCAGCCTCTGCTTCTCCCTCTCGATCTTCCCGAGCTCCTTCTCGAACCACTGCAGCTCCTTGTCGGTCTGGTCCTTGATCCTCTTGCTCTCCCTGTTGCCGGCACCGTCCTTCCTGCTCATCCTGGGGCTCGGCGTCTTGTTGCCCTTGAACGACCCCCTGCCCTCGGAGTCCTCCGCCGGCGAGGCCCCCGCCGACTTGATCTGCTTCCAGCTCTCGTACTTCTTCAGGAAGTCGTCGGAGAACTGCTGGCCGTCGATGGACTGCTCGGCACGATGCGCGCTCACTGACCTCCACCTGGCCCACTCGTGGTTCTTCTTCTTGCCGCCCCCGTCCTCTTTCATCGACGTCTTCTTGATCTTCTTCCATTCCTGCAGCTTCTTGCGGAACTCTGGTGGAAGGTTCTCCTCGCTCTGCAGCTGGGCGCCGCCCTGCCGCTGCTGGCCCTTGATCCGCTCCCATTCCTCCAGCTTCTTCTTGAACGCCAGGTCCTTCCCCTCGTCCTGGCTGGAGAGGTTCATCTGCGTGTTCGAGCTGATGGACACCGTCGGCGAGCTCAGCTTGCTCCGCTCCCACTCCTGGAGCTTCTCCTGGAACTCCTGGGAGAGCTTCTTCTGGAGCTGCAGGTAGTTGCGCTGGATCTCAGCGTGTAACTTTTCGTCGCTCTCTTTCGTTGGGTGCACATCTAAATAACAATAAAAAAACAGTAACCAAGTACACAAATAGTAATCAAAATTAGTCGCAAAAAAGAAGAACCAATTTGGCTATACGTAGATATGGAATCAGACAATTGTTATCAATATTAGCATGACCTAAAGGAAACATGAGAAAAAGAACATAAGTAGCTAGGAGGAGCTGCAAAGAATAAGAAAAATTGAACGGCAATAGAAAGAATACGAAAGAATGGCAGAAATTGATAAGAATACTGGAGTTAGAAATAAATGAACTTGGCACCCAAAAGGCTTATACCCTTTTGAGTGCCAAGGTAATTTCTTCTTCAAAATCAAAACTATATCAATTTCAATGAAAACTATAATACTAATAAATAACAAAACAATAATATTATATTGATTTTTCCTTATTCTTCTTTTTCTTCAAAAAAATCAATATAATATTGTAACTGGAATAACTGGTATATATAAATAGTGAATGAAATTATAACAAAAACAAAACAATAATAATAATTATTAACGTAATTAATTAATCAATTTATTAGGGCTGTAAATAATACCGATGTTTGATGAAGATATCTTTCAAGAAAAGTAATAATATTAGCTTTCTGAAGAAATCAAATACTTTTAAAGCAATGAACGAATGCATATTATGGTTTGGAATTGTGGTATTCAATTATTCTGCAAATCTTTGAAGTTGTGTGAGAAATTATATTACGTAAATTTTCGACTAATAAATTTTCAAGCTGGTATCGTGAATTTAGAAATGAACAAGATATGGGTCCATTATTTCATTGAAAGGCATATTTTACAGTAAAGAAACAAACTTCTGTATTCTTAGAATGTATAATACACAATTTTTGTGTCACTTCATATTACTTTAAATATTTGTTAGAAATAATTTCCACAATTGGCTATCGTCCAAGGTATCATTTAGTCCTGGATTTTGTATACAATTTTCACCACATGTAATACATTTTTCAGCGTAAATCTGTGGTTCAGAAAAAAATAATTGAGGAAATATTAAACGATATTCAAAAAGTTATATGAAAAATTGATTTCCACTGAATAGAACAAATACTTTTTTTTTTAAATGGCTCGGTATATTTATTTTACAGTCTCGCTACAGATTTGGGCCCTTTATATTGAACACACTGTATAACAGATGAAGTTGAGATTTTGTAATCAACCCAGTCTGTTATTTCCATATCGGCCGTATGTTGTCTTATAGTTTTCGTGATTTCGGGATTTTCGTTTCATGAATTTTGCGAAATTATTTTCATAAATCATAATACAACAACGACAACATTGTCAACAATGACAATTTAGGTTGTCATTAAAAAAACATTAATGACGTCATAACTTTTAAAATTTTGTTTCTTTAAATCTGAAAAAATAATTTCATATGCGCAGTAATTTATATCGCTATCTCTCTTTTAGATTTTTTCTCTCTCATACATATTAACGGAGTTACCGAATTTATCCGCTACTTAATTTCCACACTGTATGTAATTACAATCAAGTATCACGAAAATTTATTACTTTGTCTTTAAATATGGACTACTCTCCTAACGATTTCCTATTTATCAATTATAAATTATAGTGCATAACTTTTATATGTTATACAGCCAACTTTCTTGGCCCCTTATATCAAATCATTGGCCAGCAATTGTTCATATGTACCACTTATAATTGGCATCCACAAATATAACTCATGTGACTAATTGACTCTTAATACGCAATTTAATATTAATACCTTACATTGAGTTATCTATAAGTACCTAATGTAATGGTTGAACATTAATTGATTCACCGGCCGCAGGTTATACTATTTTTAAGTGCTACGCATCAAAGGTCAAGACAAACTGAGTTCCAACAAAACTACTGATGTATCGACCTGATCGAAAAAAGTACAAAATTAGTGAAATTATTGATAATTGAGCCGTTGAAAAGCAGCATATTTTTTGAATCTGATTTAAAAAAAATACTTATAACACTCTCGTTTTCAATTGCTCAATTATAAATCAACAAAAAAATCTCTCAGCAGCATACTAAAATTAATGAGTTTCTTACAACTTACTTAATATTCTATTATTGTATATCTCACGAACTTAGACGAAAAAGCCATAAAAGGGCCTCGACAATACAAGGTACCACCGCAAGGGCAAATCGATTGGTCCTACTGAAATTGCCCCGAGCAGAAGCACGGAATGTCTGTTCTTATCCCGTTTTATGGCTTTTCCGTCTAAGTTCGTGAGATACACTATATGGCACTTACCTCGTCTGATGGCCGGAAAATCTGTTAAATTGTTTATAGGGCTACTACTCTCGTTTCTACTAATACTGGGTGAACTTAGGAAGGCCTTCTTCACTTTACTCCACTTTGATATGATCCTTCCATGCTGGTCTCTCTCCTTTAACAGATATTTCAAAATTATGTGATGATTGAACTCTCAATTATAATTAAGCATTGAGAAGTTTTCAGATTCATATTCATATCATACACACCCTGTATACTTTTTTTTCTGTGAAAACCGTTAATAGCGCTTCACTTTACGATTTTCATGACCATAATCGCCTCGTGTAGTTCTTTCGCCAATTTATACACAACAGAGTTAGCTAATAAACAAACAATAACAACTATACAATACTTTTTTGGAAAAAGTATTTGTTAACCATTTATCTTACATCAAAATTATTCCCCCTAAAAAACCCTGTTTGTTTTCCTCATATAATATTTTATGGTCGGCTAGCATTAGAATGCAATTATTATGAATGCCAAAATCGTTAATAATCTATTACTTTATGACAGAGTGATAATAATGTGCCATAAAGTGACAATATTGTGCAATAAAGTCGTCCTGTCAACGAAATAAATACTCTACTTTGATACTTGAAAAATTATAGTAACAACATACAATCTTTCAATGACGATGACAAATTACTTGCAAACGAAATAAATACTCTAATTAGATACTTGAAAAAAAAAACTATAGTTACCACATACAATCTTTCAATGACGAAGACAAATTACTTGTCATCGAAATAAATGCTCTAATTTGATACTTGAAAAAAACTATAGTAACCACATATAATCTGTCAATGACGATGACAAATTAGTCATTTAGGAACCAAGGGCGTGAAGTAATTCGGGCTTAACGAAAACGTAAAAAAATGTTCTCTGAGCTTGCTTCCGATTCTATTACTGAGACCAATTTGGCTTAAAGCAGACAAAAACAAAAAAAGTTATAGAGGTGTTACAATATTAAATACAGGGTGTCCAAGATAAGGATCAAGTGATCTCAGAAACCGTAAAACTTACAAAGGCAGTTAAAGTACATGTTCGCAATTTAGTGGTCAATATTATTCTGTTGAGAAAACGAAAAAAATCCGCGTATTTCCGGAGCTATTCGAAAAAAATCGAAATTTTGCTATATCGTTTTTATGTTTTTTTGAGGTTATTTGGTAAAAGCTATAAAAAAAATTAAAGGCACTTTCTCATTGTCACCTCTTTAGCTCTACAAGACAGTGTTTATAAATTTTCAGTACAACGTTTCGTTTCGAAGAAACCATCATCAACTTTATTTGTTTATATGGCCCACAAAAAATGTACACCCTGTAATAGATAGCATTTCCTATTACGAATTCAATATTTATATCACAGTATGGTATATGGACTTCGTCTTATATCTTGACCATTTTTTATTAAATTGTAATTTCTGAAAGAAACTTTGTACAAAATTTTCTAATTTTGGAGGAATCTTTTGCAGTTTATCATAAATCAAGATACTTAGCATGTATCATTATAATTGTATTAAGAAACTTTCTGAATTCGTTTTCAATCTTTACCAATTTTCTATAAAATTATAATTTCTAACAGAAACTCGCTAATTTATCAATCTATTTCTCATTTTGAAGAAATTATTTTCAATTTATCCTAAATCATGATATTGAGCATGGATTTTTCCAATTTTAACAACAAACGTCTTCAATTCGTCTGGAATCTACACAACTATCATTTAATCTAGGAGATTCAAGGAGAAATTCGATAGTTTAACATGAATATTAACCAATTTTATCAAGAAACTTTCTGAATTTGTGAATATCTTGACCATTTTTTAATAAATTGTAATTTCTGAAAGAAACTTTGCACAATTTTTCTAAATTTTGGAGGAATCTTTTACAATGTATCATAAATCATAATACTTAGCATGTATCATTCTAATTTTATTAAGAAACATTCTGAATTCGGCTTGAATCTTAAAAAAAATCTATAAAATTATAATTTCTAAAAGAAACTTCTCAATTTAATAATCTATTTCTCAGTTTGAAGAAATCATTTTCAATTTATCCTAAATCATGATATTTAGCATGGATTTTTCCAATTTTAACAACAAACTTCTTCAGTTCGTCTGGAAACTTCACAACTATCCTCTAATCAAGGAGATTCTAGGAGAAATTTGATAATTTAACATGAATTTTATTCAATTTTATCAAGAAACTTTTTGAACTCGTCTTATATATTAAACATTTTTTTATTAAATTGTAATTTCTGAAAGAAACTTTGAAGAGACTGAAAGAGAAAAGAAAATTTTCTAATTTTGGAAGAATCTTTTCCAGTTTATCTTAAATAATGATACTTAGCATGTATCATTCTAATTTTATAAAGGAACTTTCTGAATTCGTCTTGAACCATAACCAATTTTCCATAAAATTGTTGTTAGAAAAAGAAATTAGTAATTTAGAAATTATAATTTCTAAAGGAAACTCGGTAATTTAATAATCTATTTCTCATTTTGAAGGAATCCTTTTGAATAAATCCTAAATCATGATATTTTGCATGATGTTTCCAATTTTATCAACAAACTTCTTCAATTCGTCTGCAATCTTCACAACTATCCTCTAATGTAGGAGATTCTAGGAGAAATTGGATAATTTAAGCTGAATATTAATCAATTTTATTAAGAAACTTTCTGAATTCATCTTATATCTCGACAATTTTTTTATTAAATTGTAATTTCTAAAAGAAACTTTGTACAAGAGTTTCTAATTTTGTAGGAATATTTTACAGTTTATCATGATACTTAGTATGTATCATTCAAATTTTATTAAGAAACTTTCTGAATTCGTCTTGAACCTTCACCAATTTTCTATAAAATTATAATTTCTGGAGGAAACTCGTTAATTTAACAATCTATTTCTCATTTTGAAGGATTCGTTTTCAATTTATCCTAATCATGATATTTTTCATGGATTTTTCCAATTTTATCAACAAAACTTCTTCAATTCGTCTGGAATCCACACAACTATCCTTTAATCTAGGAGATTCAAGGAGAAATTTGATAATTTAACATGAATTTAATCCAATTTTATCACAAAAATTTCTGAATTCGTGTTATGTCTTGACCATTTTTTATTAAATTGTAATTTCTGAAAGAAACTTTGTACAAAATTTTCTAATTTTAGAGGAATCTTTTCCAGTTTATCGTAAGTCATGATACTATGCAAGTATTATTCTAATTGTATTAAGAAACTTTCTAAATTCGTCTTGAATCTTCACCAATTTTCTATAAATTATAAATTCTAAAATAAACTCGTTAATTTAACAATCTATTTTTTCATTTTTTAGGATTTATTTTCAATTTATCCAAAATCATGATATTTAGTATGGATTTTTCCAATTTTATCAACGAACTTCTTCAAATCGTCTGGAATCTTCACAACCATCCTCTAATCTAGGAGATTCAAGGAGAAATTTGATAATTTAACATGAATATTAACCAATTTTATCAAGAAACTTTCTGAATTCGTCTTATATTATGACCATTTTTTATTTAATTGTAATTTCTGAAAGAAACTTTGTACAAACTTTTCTAATTTTATAGGAATCTTTTCCAGTTTATCATAAATCATGATACTTAGCAAGTATTATTCTAATTGTATTAAGAAACTTTCTGAATTCGTCTTCAATCTTCACCAATTTTCTATAAAATTATAATTTCTAAAAGAAACTCGTTAATTTTACAATCTATTTCTCATTTTAAAGGAATTATTTTCAATTTATCCTAAATCATGATATTTTGCATGCATTTTTCCATTTTTATCAACAAACTTCTTCAATTCGTCTGGAATCTTCACAACATCCTTTAATCTAGGGGATTCTAGGAGAAATTTGATAATTTAACATGAATTTTATCCAATTTTATCGGGAAATATTCTAAATTCGTCTTATATTATGACCATTTTTTATTAAATTGTAATTTCTGAAAGAAACTTTGTACAAAATTTTCTAATTTTAGAGGAATCTTTTCCAGTTTATCATAAGTCATGATACTTAGCAAGTATTATTCTAATTGTATTAAGAAACTTTCTGAATTCGCCTTGAATCTTCACCAATTTTCTATAAATTATAAATTCTAAAAGAAACTCGTTAATTTAACAATCTATTTTTTCATTTTTAAGGATTTATTTTCAATTTATCCTAAATCATGATATTTAGTATGGATTTTTCCAATTTTATCAACGAACTTCTTCAAATCGTCTGGAATCTTCACAACCATCCTTTAATCTAGGAGATTCTAGGAGAAATTTGATAATTTAACATGAATTTTGTTAAGAAACTTTCTGAATTCGTCTTGTATCTTGACTTTTTTTATTAATTGTAATTTCTGAAAGAAACTTTGTACAAAATCTTCTAATTTTGTAGGAATCCTTTCCAATTTATCATAAATCATGATATTTAGCATGTTTCATTCTAATTTTATTAAGAAACTTTTCTTAACAGAATATTACTGACTACTAAATTGCGCAGCTTTTTGTAATTTAATTGCCTTTGTATCTTTAACGGTTTCCGAGATCCTCATGCTGTTGATCCTTAACTTAGGCTGGTTATATCTATCTATTTGGTGGACTCTATTTCTGAGACCAATCTGTCTTCTTCTTCTTCTTAAAGTCCTATCTCCTATCGGAGGTTGGAAATCATCATGGCAATCCTAACTTTATTAACAAGTGTTCTAATTTGTCTTAAAGCAGAGGAAAACAGAAAAGGTGTAGAGGTGTTGCAATATTAAATATAGCTTGCATTGGGTTGCTCAAGTCATTTTTTTTCTGGAAGGCATTTGTTGCCCTTTTTTAATTGCCATACTTACATTGCCCTCATCGCTGATTACACGGTACCTAGCGATAATGTCTACTGGTATACTGTGCTCCAGTGAGAGCGCCTGGTTCTCCTGGTTGATCTCCTCAGGGCTCTGGATGATCAGTATCGGGCTCTTGTTGTCCTCATTCTCGAAGACCTCCTCGTTGTCGCTGCCGATGCTGCCGTCGATCTTGAAGTCGTCGCTCTTCACGCTGAGCCTGTGCTTCTTCTTGAAGCTGTTCCGCGTTTGGGTCTGGATGATGTCCTTCATCTTCGCCCACGGCGTCCTATGCGACTTGGTGCTCTTATTCGAGGAAGTAGAAGGCTCATCCTACAAAGACACGGTTATTTTGATGGTGCCCAGTTTGGGGGAGTTGCGGTGTACCTTGTTGATTGGAATGTAGTCAAATGAAAACAGCTGATCCTCGTCGGAGGTGTCCTCTTGGGTCCTCCTGCGCGCTGTTCGTGCGGGGGCGGGGGAAAGAAAAAAGAGCCGGAGGTTACAATTCAGGACGTAATATTTTATTGCAATGCTATTTATATCCATTTACTGGCAAGCATCCGAACCTCTTAGTTTCCAATTTCTTTCGTTCGAGCGCGTGTCATTGAACGAAATTCTATTTGCGTGCGCCCGAAACGGCTTCGCGGTGGAGTCGGGCGCCTCCAGGACAATTGAATGGGGATATTTTGGGGGGTTGAATTACCGTGCCGGTGGTGGTGGAGCTCCTCCACCGATGACGCCGAGGAGAGCGTCGCCGGCGTGGAGACCTCCGCCGCGCCGGAGTCGGCCGGGCTGGTGCCCAGCTCCTCGGAGGTGGACGGCACCCGGAGGTACCTTGCGACCTCGTAGTTCACAGGTTGCATCCCGCCGAGGCCGCTGTCCTGGGACTTGGCGTCGCTGACCGTCGGGGACGCCTTTTCCCACTTGAAGGCCGCTTTCACTTTGGTCCACTTAGACACCTTCGAGGACTTGTCCCCGGGCCCCAGGGGGGCCATGGAGACGCGCCTCTCGTACACGCACTCCGCACTCCTGTCGTCCTTCTCGTTCACCGAGGGCTGGCTGCGCAGCCGCTGCGACTTGCGCAGGATGGACTGTCTGAAGCGCGCGGGCTTCTGCTTGGCGTCCTTCTTGGTGCCGGCGAGGATGTTGTAGAGGAAGCTCTCGGCGAACATGGAGTCCGGGTCGTAGACGGGCACCTCCTCCAGCTTGTCCGCCGTGTCCAGCTGCCTGTGCATGTCCTGGACGCTGCGGAGCCTCTCCAGGTCCATGATGCGCCTGTGGAGGATGACGTTCTGCTCGCGCAGCGTCAGCATCTGCTCCATCAGCTTGTAGAGCTTGTCCAGGTGGTCGAAGGCGTCCTCGGCGGCTATGGCGGGCGCGAAGGCCGACGTGGACCTGGACAGGGCCGGATGCGCCAGCGGGGGCGGCGGGCTCCTCTGCAGCGACTCCAGGTACTCGATGAACTCGGCCTCCTTGTCTGGCTGCTTCTGGCGGGCCTCCTCGTCGGCGGTGGGGTCCGGGGGCGGCGTCGGCAGGCGCACCCTGCTCACCTTCCTGCGCGTCCTCTTCGCCTCCAGCGAGGAGGCGCTCGCCATCGCCGGGTTCGCCTTGCTCATCTTCCGGCGGCGAAGGGATCGTCACATCTTCGCGACGCGCACTGGCTCCTCGCCGTCCTCACGATTGTGCGAGACGCTGCGGACGCGCCCTCGACTGGCAGAGCGTCGCGACGGCCGAGACTGACCGGGCCCGGCGTCGCCTAGCGTCGTACCGATATAGCATCGGCACACGGTACCACCACATCAATTTCAAGACGCTAGAAGCTGGATGGTCGTCGCCACAGCACCTTTACATCTCGGAAACAATCACATCTTACAGAAAAACAAAAACCAAACGCATACAAAACCAGCTTATATTTAACCTCCCAATATAAATATTAAAAAAAAAATATGGGGAATATGATAAATAACTGCGTCCATATTTTTAAGTAAGCAGGGGCCATGTGTTCAATATTAACACTGCAGTATTTGTTTGCACGGTTCCTCCCGAGCTGCGATCATCCAGGCCACCTCGAGGAAAACAAATTTTCACGCCGCAATCACATTTCTTTGTTCGCATAAATATGCTAACCCATCGCTCGTACATTATTCCTCCTTTGATCTCGCGAGTCCAGATGTTAATCCACCATGGGGCGATCCTTGGAAGCTGGCGCAGCCAGTGACAGTGCGGAGGCGACTAAAAGAAGCCAAAAAGAAACACATAAATTATTAACACCTAATAAAACAACAACTAAAGACAACAATTCTGGGCAAAAACGAGATGATAAGTCCGTTATCTTGATTTAATCAAAATGTCTCTCTAATGAAAGTTACACAAGTTGCAAGTTATTGCACAAGTTTTGCAGTTGCAAAATCTACAGAAATCCCTCCGATATAAAACATATCAGCCTGTTTTAAGCACTGAGTATTATTTGGGACAAAATAACTATTTGTGCAATAAGTTAGGAAATGTAATTTTTTCCGTACTAGGCATGGGATTTTTTATTGAGGCTATAGCCGAGATTAAAAACATGCCATGTACGAAAAGAAAAATGGAAACCCAGAAACTTTATGAATTCGTCTTGTACCTTAACCAATTTTGTATAAAATTATAATTTCTAAAAGAAACTCGTTAAATTAACAATATTTTAAAGGAATCCTTTTTAATTTATCCTAAATCATGACATTTGGCATGGATGTTTCCGATTTTATCAACAAACTTCTTCAATTCGTCTCGAATCTTCACAACTATCCTTTAATCTAGGAGATTCAAGGAGAAATTAGATAATTTAATATGAATATTAACCAATTTTATCAAGAAACTTTCTGAATTCGTCTTATATCTTAAGCTTTTTTTATGAAATTTTAATTTCTGAAAGAAACTTTGTACAAAATTTTCTAATTTTAGAAGAATCTTTTCCAGTTTATCTTAAATCATTATACTTAGCATGTATCATTCTAATTTTATTAAGAAACTTTCAGAATTCGTCTCGAATCTTCACATATTTTCTATAAAATTATAATTTCTATAAGAAACTCGTTAATTTGACATTCAATTTCTCATGTTGAAGGAATCTTTTTCAATTTATCCTAAATCATGATATATTGCATGGATTTTTCCAATTTTAACAACAAACTTCTTCAATTTGTCTGGAATCTTCACAACTATCCTTTAATCTAGGAGATTCAAGGAGAAATTTGATAATTTAACATGAATTTTGTCCAATTTTATTAAGAGTCTTTCTGAATTCGTCTTAAACCTTCACCACTTTTCTATAAAATATTATTTCTAAACGAGACTCGGTAATTTAACAAGTTATTTCTCATTTTGAAGGAATCCTTTTCAATTTATCCTAAATCATGATATTTAGCATGGATTTATTTAGCATTTTGAATAAATCCTTTGAAAATTGGTGAAGGTTCAAGACGAATTCAGAAAATTTCTTAATAAAATTAGAATGATCTATGCTAAGTATCATGATTTATGATAAATTGGAAAAGATTCCTCCAGAATTAAGAAAAAATGTGCAAAGTTTCTTTCAGAAATTACAATTTAATAAAAAATGGTCAAGATATAAGACGAATTCAGATTTTTTTTGGAAAAATTGGATAACATTCGGGTCAAATTATCAAATTTCTCCTAGAATCTCCTTGATTATAGGATAGTTACGAAGAATCCAGACGAATTGTAAACTGTAATTTCTGAATGAAACTTTGTACAACATTTTCTAATTTTCTAAGATTCTTTTCCAATTTTCAAGAGTTTACAAAGTTTCTTTCAGACATTACAATTTAATGAAATAATGGTCAAGATATAAGACGAATTCAGAATGTTTCCTGATAAAATTGGATGAAATTCATGTTAAATTATCAAATTTCTGCTTGAATCTCCTGGACTAGAGGATAGTTGTGAAGATTCTATATGAATTAAAGAAGTTTGTCGATAAAATGGGTAAAATCCATGCTATTTTATAGGATATATCTTTTTTTATTAAATTGTAATTTCTGAAAGAAACTTTGTACATAATTTTCTAATTTGATAGAATTCTTTTCCAATTTATCACAAATCATGACACTTAGCATGTATCATTCTAATTTTATTAAGAAACTTTCTGAATTCGTCCAATTGGTGAAGATATAAGACGAATTCAGATTTTTTTTTGTTAAAATTTGATAAAATTCATGTCAAACTATCAAATTTCTCCTAGAATCTCCTTGATGATAGCATAGTTACGAAGATTCCAGACAAATTATAAAGTGTAATTTCTGAATGAAACTTTGTACAAAATTTTCTAATTTTCTAAGATTCTTTTCTAATTTTCTTAGCATGTATCATTCTAATTTTATTAAGGAACATTCTGAATTCATCTTGAACCTTCACCAATTTTTTATAAAATTATAATTTCTAAACGAAACTCGTCAATTTAACAATTTATTTCTCATTTTGAAGGAGTTCTTTTCAATATATCCTAAATCATGATACTTAGCATAGGTTTTTCCAATTTTATCAATAAACTTCTTCAATTCGTCTTGAATCTTCACAACTATCCTCTAATCTAGGAGATTCTAGGAGAAATTTTATAATATAACATGAATTTTATTCAATTTTATCATGAAACTTTCTGAATTTGTCTTATATCTTGACCTTTTTGTTTGTTAAATTGTAATTTCTGAAAGAAACTTTCTACAAAATTTTCTAATTGTGGAAGAATCTTTTCCAGTTTGTCATAAGTCATGATACTTAGCATGTATTATTATAATTTTATTAAGAAACTTTCTGAATTCGTCTTAAACGTCATGATATAGGATATATCATGATTTAGGATAAATTGAAAAGGACTCCTTCAAAATGAGAAATAGATTGTTAAATTAACGAGTTTCGTTTAGAAAGTATAATTTTCTAGAATCACCAACTTTCTATAAAATTATAATTTCTCAACGAAACTCGTCAATTTAACATTCCATTTCTCATTTTGAAGGAGTCCTTTTCAATTTATCCTAAATCATGATATTTAGCATGGATTTTTCCAATTTTAACAACAAAGATCTTCAATTCGTCTGGAATCTTCACAACTATTCTCTAATCTAGGAGATTCTAGTCGAAATTTGATAATTTAACATGAATTTTATCAGGAAACTTTCTGAATTCGTCTTATATATCGACAATTTTTTATTTAAATGTAATTTCTGAAAGAAACTTTGTACAAAATTTTCTAATTTTAGACGAATCTTTTCCAGTTTATTTTAAATCATGATAGTTAGTATGTATCATTCTAATTTTATTAAGAAACTTTATAAATTCGTCTTGAATCTTCACCTAATTTCTATAAAATTATAATTTCTAAACGAAACTCGTTAATTTAACAATCTATTTCTCATTTTGAAGGAGTCCTTTTCAATTTATCCTATATCATGATATTTAGCATGGATTTTTCCAATTTTAACAACAAATTTCTTCAATTCGTCTAGAATCTTCAGAATTATCCTCTAATCAAGGAGATTCTAGGAGAAATTTGATAATTTAACATGAATATTAACCAATTTTATCAAGAAACTTTCTGAATTCGTCTTATATTGTAACCATTTTTTATTAACTTCTAATTTCTGAAAGAAACTTTGTACAAAGCTTTCTAATTTTGGAATAATCTTTTCCAATTCATCTTAAATAATGATTCTTGGCATGTATCATTCTAATTTTATTAAGGAACTTTCTGAATTTGTCTTGAATCTTCACCTAATTTCTATAAAATTATAATTTCTAAAGGAAACTCGTTAATTTGACAATCTATTTCTTGTTTTGAAGGAATCCTTTTCAATTTATCATACATCATGGTATTTAGCATGGATTTATTTAGCATTTTGAAAGAATCCTTCTCAATTTATCCTAAATTATGATATGCAGCACGAATTTTACAAATTTTAACAGCAAACTTCTTCAATTCGTCTGGAATCATCACAACTATGCTCTAATCTAGGAGATTCTAGGAGAAATTTGATAATTTAACATGAATTTTATCTAATTTTATCAAGATACTTTCTGAATTTGTATTATATATTGACATTTTTTTATTAAATTGTAATTTCTGTTTTTATCAAGAAACTTTCTGAATTCGATTTATATTATGACCATTTTTCATTAAATTGTAAGTTCTGAAAGAAAATTTGTACAAACTTTTCTAATTTTGGAGGCATCTTTTCCAGTTTATCATTAGTCATGATACTTAGCATGTGTTGTTCTAATTTTAATTAAGAAACTTTTTGAATTCGTCTTGAACCTTCACCAATTTTCTATAAAATTATAATTTCTGAAAGAAACTCGTTAGTTTAACAATATATATTGTAAATGAGATATATCTCATTTTATATCTCCAAAATATGTTTCTAATGAGTTAATATTTCTGGTAGAACCTTCTGAATTAAATTCTCATTTGATACCAGATATGCGCAAAAAATATCGTGTCCTGTAGTTAATCCCTACAACTATCCAAGCAATGGTTAAGTTACGAAGAGTTATAGTCAAAAACACAAGCGGTTTTAGTGGATTATGTATGGTTTTGCATGGACGCTTCTCATTTGTAATACATTTATACATTTGTAAGTACCCAAAAATCGTCCAATATTGGAAACTTTTCCTCATAAAATTGGCTCCACATAATCCTCAATAATTTAAAGTTTGTACTATATGTTGCTATAAATTTTATGTATATATGCACATGCTTCTAACTCACTCGTAATAAATTTGCAATTTTCTGACCAACATATGCCTAAGGCAATTGCCTAATTAACTTATTTGTGATCACCTCTACACCTGTATGGTGAAAGAGGATTAAAGATGATGATGAACTTATTTGTGAAAGTACAAAAATTTCCAATTTTGGAAACTTTCCCTCATCAAATGTTGTAATATAACTATGTGTAAATATCCATATGCTCACACGTAATAATTTGCCAAATTTTTGACCAATATTGAAACAATTGCCTTGATCAATTTTATGATGGAAATTCAAGAAGTGGCTTCTCCATGCCACTATTAGAAACGGTTTACGCCGAGGCCAGAAAGTTGCGGGCGGAGTGAGTGATTTCGGTATTGTATGCATGAAATCTGTCAAAAATAAGCTGGAAGTTTGTAAATACGGAAAGAAAACATTTAAGTTATTCCTGAACGGCGCATATGTTCGTGCCGAAGCCGTGGCACGTGCGCCGTTCGGTTGCATTAAAAATAAAACGTTGCTTTCTCTCTCATAAGTTCGCGCCTTTCGACGGCGAAAACAAAGAGTTCGCATGGGCCGTAACTCCATCGCTGACTATCAATATTGACGGATATATGCGCCGAGGTGGACAAGCTTAATGTAAGCTCTAAGTTATAGCACGACTTGAAAGGAACGGCCTGCAATAAAATTTATACATTTCTAACAGAGTAGTTTTGATGATTGTTGGTTTAGTAGTGCAACTTTTTGGCAACATTTGATGTAGGTGTTAAAGAGGAAATAACAAGAAATGCGGTTATTTTGTAACTATTTGTTACATAATTTTGCCAATTCATATGACTTATGACTTGTTATTGTCATTCATTATGTAAAGAGCAACTAAAATGGAAAAAGTTGCTCGTGAGTTAGATATTAGTTTTGAAGATTATTGGTTTGGGCAAAGACTATGGAAAAAATCTTATTCTTCTTGCTCGTCAATCACCAACACCTGTATCATCAAAGCGAAGCTAGCTTAGCTAAACATTTAGTACAGAGCTAATTATACAGAAAGCAGAATTTTGATATTTAACTCCAAACTTAGCTCCGCTTTTAGAATCTGGAATTCTGTTGCAATTATCATCTAAGGGAGTTTACATATTAAAACAGCAAATTTATTCAGCGGAATGATTGCGACCGTTGTTAAATGACAATCCATACTTAAACACAGAATAAATTTTTATAAAAATTGTGAATAAATAAACACACTATAAAACATTGTACATGTTTTATAGTGTGTTTATTTATTCACAAATATAGTTTTATAAAAATATATTGATTATTGCGAAATTAGTGTTTCAAAATATCTTCCTGCGTGTATTTTCTTTAAACGAGAATTATTAATGGGTTCAATAAAGTTGCCGTTCAGATCTGTAGATACGCTTATAAACAGCATCCGTGAAGCATCATCGTTCTCGAATTGAGTGCAACAAAAAACGTCCTTAATACTATCTTCGCGTATGCTGCTTCTGGAGCGAAGCCAAAGAATACAAACGAAAAATTATACAAATCGCGTTCGGATTAGAATCTAACGTTGAGTAACTTTACAATGTATTCATATGGAACGCATATCTTTAAATTATATAACTTTCGTGGAATCCTCGCTTAAGTGCGCACTTTTGGGCAACAACACAATTTTCGTGTACCAAAATATTATTTTCATAATGCTACGTTTGTTACTTTTTGGAATTGTGCTGTAGCGTATGCCATAAAGTAGCAATAACAACAACATAAGCAGTCAAAGATTCCGTTGCCTTTTATTCGTAACATGCCTTTATCCCGTAGCAATAGGAATCATCACACTATTGATACGAAATCATGTTCAAAGTAGAAGACTCAACATGGAAATAGATTTGGCGGATACCTGTTTAAACTCCATTATTATGACTGTCAGAATCATAATAATAGAAGAGTCAAGTTTGTGCTCTAAAGTAAATAAACGTTATCTGATGGAACGTAAATTAACGTTATCTGATGTAAAGTAAATTAACGTTATCTGATGTAAAGTAGATTAACGTTATCTGATTATTTTATGTCCTGCTTACCTCCCATCATCGAAGCTATACCAACGAATATCCAACAGCAGGGAAAATCCATATTTTTCCTAAAAGCTGCATCTATAATCTTGGAAAGCATCAAGGTTTCGCCAAAAGCAGTTCCCCTGCAACAAAAAATAGAAAATTTGCAAGCTTTCGAAACAATTTCGAATTTGGGACGAATTATGTTAAACATTTGAGCTCTTGAAATTGAAAGAAGAAAAAATGGTTGAAATTAAAGTTTTTAACCATTCTTGCTTCTGTAAACCATAGGTTCAGATTCTTACTGAGGTTGAACAAATACGCTGAGGTTGATACTGGAAAAAATCAAATAAGTTATTGCCCAATCTAGCTGAGCCTGACACTGGCCACAAAATTTGCAGATAAAAAGTTTCAACCAATCCTACTTCTATAACAGGAAACTATAAAAATGGTGATTTATTTTATGAGCAGTTTTCGATAAATATAAACCATTATTTATATTTTTGTTATATGTTCATCTATTTTTTACACACTTCAAAATTTGACAAATAAATAAATAATTAAGTCGAAACATTTATGAAAATTTTATCTAATTTCATACATATTGTACTTATAACTTATAAAAAAATAACACCTCTGAAGATGGCTCACAATCGCAGAAACTAGTCTAGTAAGGTGAAGAAGAAATAATAAAAATAATAAAAACAACAAAGCATATTTATATTTAAATACTATCAGTAAGTACTACAATGAAGTAGTAAAAAATATTAAAAACAACTAAACATCCTTATATTTAAATACTACCAGAGAGAACTACAAAGAAGAAGTAAGAAATTTGATCAAATTTTTATCATACTTTTCGTTTTTTCTTGATTTATTACCATATTTAATTTTTTCAATTCTCTGTTGACTATGTCCATATTCTGTTGTAGGTCTTCTTCAGTTTCTGCCATTATCGAAATGTCGTCTGCAAATATATTTTCTACTACCTTCGTTTTTTTCACTTTCCAGTGTCCCTCTTTCAGTGTTTTCATGGAGTTTTTTGTGATGTTATCATACTTTTCGTTTCTTCTTGATTTATTACCATATTTTTTTATATCACTATGTAGTGAAGAGAGAATTGAAAAAAAATATGGTAAATATCAAAAAGAAACGAAAAGTATGATAAAATAACAAAAAAACTCCATGAAAACACCAAAAGAGGGACACTGGAAAGTGGAAGAAACGAAGGCAATAGAAAATATTAGGTTGTAGAAATGTAGGTAGTAGAAATGAAGGTAGTAGAAATGATATTTGCAAATATCATTTCTACTACCTTCATTTCTTCCTCTTTCCAGCGTTCCACTTTCAGTATTTTTATGGGTTTTTTTGGTGATTTTATCATACTTTTCGTTTCTTCTTGATTTATTACCTTTTTTTCAATTTTCTCTTCACTATGTCCATATTCTGTTGTAGGTCTTCTTCAATTTCTGACATATCGACATGTAGTCTGCAAATATCATTACTACTACCTTCATTTCTTCCTCTTTCCAGTGTTCCACTTTCAGTGTTTTCATGGGGTTTTTTGGTGATTTTATCATACTTTTCGTTTTTTCTTGATTTATTATCATATTTATTTTCATCAATTCTTTGTTCACTATGTCCATATTCTGTGGTAGGCCTTCTTCAGTTTGTGCCATTATCGACATGTCGTCTGAAAATATAATTTCTACTACCTTCGTTTCTTCCTCTTTCCAGTGTCCCACTTTCAGTGTTTTTATGGTTTTTTTTGGAGATTTTATAATATGTTTCGTTTTTTCTTGATTTATTACATATTTATTTTCTTCGATTCTCTGTTGAATATGTCCATATTTTGTTGTAGGTCTTCTTCAGTTTCTGCCAATATCGACATGTCGTCTGCAAATATCATTTCTACTACCTTCGTTTCTTCCATTTCCCAGTGTCCCACTTTCAGTGTTTTTATCGGTCATTTTGGAGATTTTATAATGTTTCGTTTTTTCTTGCCTTATTACATCTTTATTTTCTTCAATTCTGTGTTGAATATGTCCATATTCTGTTGTAGGTCTTCTTTAGTTTGTGCCATTATCGACATGTCGTCTGCAAATCAAACATATAACTCTCTGCATTGACAAGTATGGGTTAGCTATTACTGAAATTTCGGAAAGTTTATTATTTGAAAATTTGATATTAGATTCGTGTACAGTACACCTAAAACTAATTCTCTTGAAAATTTGACAAAGTTTCAGTATTAAATAAGGGAGGAAATCAAACACTTAACTTTCTGCATTGACAAGTATGGGTTAGCTTTTACTGAAATTTCTGAAAATTTATTGTTTGCAAACTTGATATTAGATTAGTGTACAGTACACCTGAAACAAATTCTCCTGAAAATTTGACCGAGTATCAGTATTAAATAAGGGAGAAAATCAAACACTTAACTTTCTGCATTGACAAGTATGGGTTAGCTATTACTGATATTTCTGAAAATTTATTATTTGCAAATTTGATATTAAATTCGTGTACAGTACACCTAAAACTAATTCTCCTGAAAACTTGATCAAGTATCAGTATTAAATAAGGGAGAAAATAACACACATAACTTTCTGCATTGACAAGTATGGGTTAGCTATTACTGAAATTTCTGAAACTTTATTATTTGCAAATTTGATATTAGGTTCGTATACAGTACACCTGAAACTAATTCTCCTGAAAATTTGACAATGTTTCAGTATTAAATCAGGGAGAAAATCAAACACTTAACTTTCTGCAGTAACAAGTATGCGTTAGCTATTACTGACATTTCTGAAAATTTATTATTTGAAAATTTGACATTAGATTCGTGTACAGTACACCTGAAACTAATTCTCCTGAAAATTTGACAAAGTTTGAATATTAAATAAGGGAGAAAATCAAACACTTAACTTTCTGCATTGACAAGTATGGGTTAGCTATTTCTGAACTTTCTGAAAATTTATTATTTGCAAATTTTATTTTATTCGTGTACAGTTAACCTAAAACTAATTCTCCTGAAAATTTGACAATTTTTCAGTAATAAATAAGGGAGAAAATCAAACACTTAACTTTCTGCATTGACAAGTATGGGTCAGCTATTGCTGAAATTTCTGTCAATTTATTATTTGAAAATTTGATATTAGATTTGTATACAGTTCACCTGAAACTAAATCGCCTGAAAATTTGACAAAGTTTCAGTATTAAATAAGGGAGAAAATCAAACACTTAACTTCTGCATTGACAAGTAAGGGTTAGCTATTACTGAAATTTCTGAAAACTTATTATTTGAAAATTTGATATTAGATTCGTCTATAGTACACCTGAAACTGATTCTCCTGAAAATTTGATAAAGTTGCAGTATTAAATAAGGGAGAAAACCTAACATTTAACTTTCTGCATTGACAAGTATTGGTTAGCTTTCACTGAAATTTCTGAAAATTTATTATTTGCAAATTTGATGTTAGATTCGTGTACAGTATATCTGAAACTAATTCTCCTGAAAATTTTACAAAGTTTCAGTATTAAATAAGGGAGAAAATCAAACACTTAACTTTCTGCATTGACAAGTATGGGTTAGCTATTACTGAAATTTCTGAAAATTTATTATTTGCAAATTTGATATTAGATTTGTATGCAGTACACCTGAAACTAAATCTCCTGAAAATTTGACATAGTTTCAGTATTAAATAAGGGAGAAAATCAAACACGTAACTTTTTGCATTAACGAGTACGGGTTAGGTATTACTGAAATTTCTGAAAATTTATTATTTAAAAACTTGATATTAGATTCGTTTAAAGTACACTTTAAACTAATTGTCCTGAAAATTTGACAAAGTTTCAGTAATAAATAAGGCAGATAATCGAACATATAACTTTCTGCATTGACAAGTATGGCTTTGCTATTACTGAAATTTTTGAAAATTTATTATTTGAAAATTTGATATTAGATTCGTGTACAGTACACCTGAAACTAATTCTCCTGAAAATTTGACATAGTTTCAGTTTTAAATACGGGAGAAAATCAAACACGTAACTTTCTGCATTGACAAGTATGGGTTAGCTATTACTGAAATTTCTGAAAATTTATTATTTGCAAGTTTGATATTAGATTCATGTATAGTACACCTGAAACTAATTCTCCTGAAAATTTGACAAAGTTTGAGTATTAAAAAAGGGATAAAATCAAACACGTAACTTTCTGCATTGACAAGTATGGGTTAGCTATTACTGAAATTTCTGAAAATTTATTATTTGCAAATTTGATATTAGATTCGTGTACAGTACACCTGAAACTAATTCTCCTGAAAATTTGAGAAAGTATCAATATTAAATAAGGGAGAAAATCAAACACTTAACTTCTGCATTGACAAGTACGGGTTAGCTATTACTGAAATATCTGAAAATGTATTATTAAAAAAATTGATATTAGATTCGTATATCGTACACCTGAAACTAATTCTCGTGAAAATTTGACAAAGTATCAATATTAAATAATGGAGAAAATCAAACACTTAACTTCTGCATTGATAAGTATAGGTTAGCTATTACTGAAATTTCTGAAAATTTATTATTCGAAAATTTGATATTAGATTCGTATATAGTACACCTGAAACTAATTCTCCTGAAAATTTGACAAAGTTTCAGTATTAAATAAGGGAGAAAATCATACACGTAACTTTTGTTTTCTTCAATTCTCTGTTCACTATGTCCATATTCTGTTGTAGGTCTTCTTTAGTTTCTGATATTATCGCATGTCGTCTGCAAATACCATTTCTATTACCTTCGTTGCTTCCATTTTCCAGTGTGTTCATGGTTTTCACTGCATTCATTAAATGTATTATTGATAAACGATCAATTTCTAACATTTTTTAAAAAAATAATATGACATTAAAAACACACAGTTCATGTAGCACACTTAAAAATCAAAAACCGCACGTGAATAACGTGAGTCAGTGGCTTTGCTTTATGGTTCATCTTCTGTGCCAAATGTTTTTCCGTTATCTGCAACGGCTTTGATCCTGGGGTACATTAAAAAAAATACTACACGATAGCGCGCAAAACAGATACGGCAAACGCTAAGGAAGCGCTACAAACTTCTTAAAAATAACACAAGAGATAGCTGTCAAGGTGCAATGCATACGTTATTTTTTTACGAGTTCAGGCGTTGCGATGCAACTTCGGGACGGGCCCTATTTTTGGACGCCACTGTGTATGTGCGCGCCGTAAGAAAGGTTATATAAATAACAACCTATGAGCGCACTCTTACTTTCATGCTGCCACTTTTCACCGAGTTAGTTCCCGGTTAATGTGATTAAGCATGCGACACGAATCCCAGCCAAGCTATGAAAACCGGAAAAATGCAACGGAAAATACGTAGGAAAAGGTTTTTCAAAGAATGCTAAAAATATTTTGAGAAATTCCTGAGGTCGATAGTCAAAAAACATGTTTATGTATTTTTTTTACTATCCTCTTAAGTCTAATTTGTTTATTTTTATAAACCAATAGTGTAAAGGCAATTCATATGAATGCAATTATAATTGTTACTATTGTTCAAAATAAGATTTTGGAAATTTTCGGAAAATATTTGGAATTTTGGAAGGACCTCAGGTCAACAGACAATAAAATATCCTTACTACTAAAAACTACTAAAAAACGAACTACTAACTAACTACTAAAAAAGTATCCTTACTACTACTTACTACTAAAAGATTTTGTTGAACGTTTCATGACCAAAACTTTTTCATTCCTATAATTTATTCAAGTTTTAAATACAGTTTAAACTAATATAGCCAAAACAAAATTTATGTTGAGATTAGATCGTTCTTTGTAGCAATTGCGAAAGCAAATTTTTGTATCGATTATTTTTCAATATTTTATATGCTCCATTAGAAATTTCTAATATTTGGAAGCAACGTACCTAAGAGGGCAATTATGAAAGCACATTTTTCTATGGATTATTTTTCGCTATTTTGTACACGACCTTAGACATTTCTAATATTTGGAAGCAACGTACCTAACTGCAGAAGGAAAAATCTCAACAATCACCAATTTGAGACACGTTTTTCACTATTTTTTACGCGACCTTACAAATTTCTACTATTTGGAAAGAACGTACCTAACTGCAGTAGGAAACATCTCAACAATCACCAAATTGAGACACGACTCGGCTGCTGCAAAGCTAGCCACCAGCAGGCCAGACAAGGCAAACCGGACACTGTACTCGGTGATGAAAAACAGGGAGACAGAACAGCAGCCGGCCAAAAAAAATCCGGCACCTGCAAAGAAACTCCCTCAGGACTTAATCGCAAAATGGACTGCAACCTCACACAACAGATATCTCCTCTCTACGCCTCCGACCAGATGGGCGCAGATCAATTGGCCCAGCATCGAAGCGACTGCAAGAACCAGGAACTCCTTGTAGTACACGAAGCTGGCTGCATCCGAGCTGCAGTCCTTCAGGATCGGATGGTCGAAGTGGATGACGTCCAGGCCATCAACTCTGCAGTCTTCGGCGTGCAGCAGCGTTTTCGTGAGGAACATCAGCAATTCGTAAACACTAAAATGAAACCATAATTGAACTGAACTGAATTTATAACAATGAAAAAAATGGGGCTATGTACAGAACGTACTGGTAGTGTACGAAATCTTGGCTGGTTGATAATAGTAATAATAACATTCGGACTATTTCTGCTGCTATGACCTGGATATCTAAATTTGTAATCGATAAATAATCAAGAAACTCATCATGTGATGTAAAATACAAACTTAGGATATCTTTAGATTAGAAGCTTTAGTTTACTTTTTAAGCACTATTACTGAACTTGTTCGACTGATTTACTACTAAGCTACTTTTAGTAGTACAAACTTACAAAATACAAACTTAAGATATCTTTAGATTAGAAGCTTTAGATTACTTTTTAAGCACTATTACATAACTTGGGCGACTGATTTACTACTAAGCTACTTTTAGTAGTACAAACTTACAAAATACAAACTTAGGATATCTTTAGATTAGAAGCTTTAGTTTACTTTTTAAGCACTATTACAAAACTTGGGCGACTGATTTACTACTAAGCTACTTTTAGTAGTACAAACTTACAAAATACATACTTAGGATATCTTTAGATTAGAAGCTGTAGTTTACTTTTTAAGCACTATTACAGAACTTGGGCGACTGATTTACTACTAAGCTACTTTTAGTAGTACAAACTTACAAAATACAAACTTAGGATATCTTTAGATTAGAAGCTTTAGTTTAATTTTTAAGCACTATTACAGAACTTGGGCGACTGATTTACTACTAAGCTACTTTTAGTAGTACAACTTACAAAATACAAACTTAGGATATCTTTAGATTAGATGCTTTAGTTTACTTTTTAAGCACTATCACAGAACTTGGGCGACTGATTTACTACTAAGCTACTTTTAGTAGTACAAACTTACAAAATACAAACTTAGGATATCTTTAGATTAGAAGCTTTAGTTTACTTTTTAAGCACTATTACAGAACTTGGGCGACTGATTTACTACTAAGCTACTTTTAATAGTACAAACTTACAAAATACAAACTTAGGATATCTTTAGATTAGAAGCTTCAGTTTACTTTTTAAGCACTATTACAGAACTTGGGCGACTGATTTACTGCTAAGCTACTTTTAATAGTACAAACTTACAAAATACAAACTTAGGATATCTTTAGATTAGAAGCTTTAGTTTAATTTTTAAGCACTATCACAGAACTTGGGCGACTGATATACTACTAAGCTACTTTTAGTAGTACAAACTTACAAAATACAAACTTAGGATATCTTTAGATTAGAAGCTTTAGTTTAATTTTTAAGCACTATTACAGAATTTGGGCGACTGATTTACTACTAAGCTACTTTTGACTGCTCTCGAATGTTTTTTTGCTCGCAAAGGAAATCACAAATACTAGGTGATTTTCCATCTCTAGTATCGTAAATAAATATTAGTAGTATCGTCGTAGAATCATGTAGCATTATCGGTTGTTATTACAGAGTTTTCCGGTTGCTTTTCACCATGTATCAGTTGTGTTTCATTTTATCTCAAATGCTTTTTCCTCTTATAACTTCATATTGTTTCAAATGTATTTCCCATAGGTCAAATTGTTTTCACTATTGATCAAATGCTTTTCCCTGATCT
This sequence comes from Othius punctulatus, assembly GCA_951805005.1. Taxonomy (NCBI): domain Eukaryota; kingdom Metazoa; phylum Arthropoda; class Insecta; order Coleoptera; family Staphylinidae; genus Othius; species Othius punctulatus. The sequence goes on from OX638145.1 coordinate 13,610,439, forward strand.
AATGTTTAATCCATCTCGAGTAGAGGGAACAGCACTTGATAAGTAGTGAAAGAGAGTGATAAGTAGAGTTCCCTCTATACCTTTTCAAGTTCAAATTGAGACCAATCAAGTTCAAATTGAGACCAATCAATTTCAAATTGGGGCCAATCCAGTTCAAATTGATACCAATCAATTTCAAATTGAGACCAATCAATTTCAAATTGAGACTAAACAAAATCAAGTTGATACTAAACAATATCAATTTTATTTGTTTACTCTCAATTTGATATTGTTTAGTGTCAACTTGATTTTGTTTAGTCTCAATTTGAAATTGATTAATATCAATTTGAACTTAATTGGCCTCAATTTGAAATTGATTGGTCTCAATTTGAACTTGATTGGTCTCAATTTGAACTTGAAAAGGTATAGTCAGGATTATATATTAGATCAGGGAAAAGCATTTGACAAATAGTGAAAACAATTTGACATATACATTTGATATAATTTTGACAAGTCTTGACAAGAGGGAAAAGCATTTGAGATAAAGTGAAATAAACTGATACATGGTGAAAAGCGTTGGAACACTCTATACCTTTTCAAGTTCAAATTGGGACCAATCAGGTTCAAATTGAGAACGATCAATTTCAAATTGAGACCAATCAAGTTCAAATTGAGAACAATCAATTTCAAATTGGGGCCAATCAAGTTCAAATTGATACCAATCAATGTCAAATTGAGACCAAGCAATTTCAAATTGAGACTAAACAAAATCAATTTGACACTAAACAATATCAAGTTGTCTTAATAAATTTGATTTGTTTACTCTCAACTTGATATGGTCTGGTGTCAACTTGATTTTGTTTATTCTTAATTTGAAATTGATTGGTCTCACTTTGCCATTGATTGGTATCAATTTGAACTTGATTGTCCTCAATTTGAAATTGATTGGTCTCAATTTGAACTTGATTGGTCTCAATTTGAACTTGATTGGTCTCAATTTGAACTTGATTGGTCTCAATTTGAACTTGAAAAGGTATAGTTTTGATAATTCTCTCCCAATTACATTAAATTTTCACTGGAGACTTTCCAATGACAAATATTGCAGTACCCCATAAATAAATAAATAATGTGTGAAAATAACACTAACTCTGACAATGACTCATGGCTCCATATTGTCGGAATTCGACATTCGTTTCATATTTCATTTCACTCTATTACATTTACCTTAAGCAAGCAAACGAGCATATAATTTTGTTTAAAAAACATTAGTGGTCACTGTATTTTGGATCATTCTCACTTATTACTAAATTGGTAGCATTAATTAGCCATAGCAGTAGAATTTTTGGAGTATTTTGAGAAATATTTCAGTACAATTACGAGTCCCATAAATAAAAATTCACAACGTAATGGTAACACTACTCCTGCTTCTCATGAGTTGATGGCCTTCTCATGAGTAGAAATTTGGAGTATTTTGAGAAATATTTCAGTACATTTACGAGTCCCATAAAGAGCTTCTCATGAGCTGATGTTATTTTTAATAATTGCATAGAAATTTGGCTGGTGGTGGTGATCAGTCCTAGCAGTAGAAATAGCTGACAGTGCAGATGGTTACAAGTACCCAAAAAACGTCATCGTACGAAGTATAATCGCAAACAGCGTGAACCATATGAATCTTTTTGTGGTGAGCACCTTCATCGATTTGCGGACCTTTTTCAAGATTAATGCCATCCTTCTCATTGAAAAGAACTCTGGAAAATCAATGTCGATGGTATTGCCATAGTTTGATATCTTTCCATACAAGTCTTCCTCTGTGAGCTGCAAAAGCAAAAGCGCATGTTAAAGTGTATACAGGGTGAGTAAAAGGTAAGGAACCACATCTCCTGAGCCTTTATTATTATTTATAACAATAAAAAGTTTTGAACAAAAGTTTCGTGGCAAGATATTTGCCACAATTTGACAGATTCATTTTTTTTAGACGATTCACTTTTTGAAAATTACGTCATCGATACCTTTTTTAAATGGTAACCTAATTTTTCCTTGATAGCATTTGTTTTTCTGTCTCTTCGCGAATATCTGAAAATATCATGAGGTTACATAAGAAAAACATCTGAGAAAATCGAGTTTAATGCCTTATAACAACAAAGTGAAAAATTCAAGACTTTGTAGGGTAGTGTGGTGGTGTTACATATTGTATGTTGTTGAAAGGCAGTGAGCCATGAAACGAGTTTCTATAGAAATAAAAATATAATATGTAAGACAATTTGTAACGAAAATAAATCTAATACAGTATTTACAAGGGACTTGTATTTACAAGGGACTTGTATTTACAAGGGACTTTACAAGGTACTTAATGTATTTACAATTTTGTATTTACAAGGGACATAATTATTAGTCGTAAGACCAATTACGACAATTTCTTTGGGAAACAAATGATACAAGTTAAGCAAATACTAATTACTAATGTTAGTTTGTCTTTATCAAATAAGGTTGTAAATAAGGTTGTAAATTTTGTTTAAACTTTTATCATTGGTTTTCCAAAGCAGTCTTTGATTTTTCACATTTTTGCCATTTGGCATTAAACTCGATTTTCTCAGATATTCTTCGTATGCAACCTCATGACATTTTTAGATATTCGTGAAGAGAAAAACTAATTCTATCAAATTTGTTTATAGAAAAACCTAGGTTACTATTTAAAAAATGTATCAATGACGTAATTTTCAAAAAGTGACGCGTCACAAATAAAATTGAAACTGTCAAATTGTGGCAAATATCTAGCCATAAAACTTTTGTCCAAAAGTTTTTATTCTAAAAATAATAATATAGGCTACAGAGAGGTAGTTCCTTACTTTTTACTCACCCTGTATAAAGTGAGTTTGTTTTACATTGGTAGATTTTTAAAACACAATTTTCAAAAATCAGCATTGCCACATGATGCAAATAAGTATTATATTCACAATAGAAATTTTGAATTAAATTGTATGAGGAAGTGGTTACTTCTTGGTGAAACATTTTGATTGGGCTAATAGAAATTTTGAAGTATTAACGCTATATTATAATATATATATTTATATGGCATAAAAATATTGTATTTCTTGAAATTCTTTATCTTTTTATTTTATTTTATCTTCGCCATTTATCTTCGAAACTAATAAATAATAATAAATAATAAATATAATAAAAATAAATATAATACTAATTATAATAAAGCAAATCAGATCAAGGTGTAGTTTATGAATAAGAAAAAATTGACTCAATCGTTTGTCCTTCAAGTGGATATCGATAATTAAATTTATCCAAAAAAAAAGACTAAATATTAAATATCCTACCAAAACTGTAATTATAAACAATTTTCGAAAAGTCGTCAGACATATTCACAAAATGTGCAATCTTGTATAATGTGTAAACGACACAAAACTGTTGAAAAATCGCAATCCAAACAATTTATAAGAATTTAATAAGAAATTTAATTAATTCATAAGAATTAATTTTATTTTAATTATAGTTGGAAGTGAATTCACTTATAACTAACAGCTTATTTTAGGCGAGTTTTATCAATATAATTTTTACTTTTAGTGAATTTTCAAAACATACCTTCCACATTCAGTAAATTTTCAACTATTGAGTTTAAAACATATGATTTTCACATTTCATGAATTTTCGAAATTCTCACTGTAAAACTCTTCATGTACCTAACTTACCACTAACGTGGTGTTCATCCTCGACTGGTTAACCGCGAACATCTCTCTTAGCACGTGCAGAGCTGAAGACAGACTTTTGTCATAGATGAGGAACCTGGGACTTTCTAAAATCAGTGATGAAATGCAGCCCATGCTCATTAAAAATATTATGGACAGCCCATAGAGCAAGCGCCATGTGAAGATGCGGACATTGTTATTTTTGTACAGTTTGATCGCCGGCATGAAGATCACTGAAAGCACTGAAAGAATATATCAATTAGTAAACTCAAATTAAAATTATTAATCAAATCAAAAAATATCAAATTATTCCTAATACAATTGTTGGAACTAATCTAATATCATATATGTTTCTTGAGCACGTGAAGGAAATGTCATGATTTATTATTATTTTTTATTAATCGAATATCCTCAAAATAATGGCAAAAAATGTAAGGTATTAATAGTATTTTACCATACAAAATGTGAAATCAAAGGTTGAAAGTTCGAATATGCGAATAGTTTGGTAGTACTTTTGTAATATTTTGTATTGAATTTAATATTGTGATTTATACACACTAACGTGTAAAGTTCGTTTATCATATGAAGGGTATATGGAAAAAAACTGGCTAAGTCACAAATTATGGTTTTCGAGGTATGGGCGTTTTTAAGTCCAAATTCGTTATAAATTGTATTGGATTAACGTTTTAACTGGTGACTTATCATATTTAAATCTCTAACATGTTGTTTGTATTGTTTACAGATTTGAACTTCATGCGGAGCAAATGTTCATTGGATTCAAGATGACGTTTGAGGTAAGCCTGATTTTTAATCCTAATTTTTAGTATGGGTGTATCTTGTGACTTGGTTGAATTTTCTCCTGATTAGACTGAAGTTTTTTTTTCTGTTGACAATCATGTCTTCAAGTTTTTTGGTGGATAAAATTTCAGGTGTAGTTACGTTGACAACCTCGACAAGCTTCTTGGTCTTGGCTTTCTTGGCCACATGACTCAAGTACTCGGGAGTAAAAATTTGAATTCACTTTCGTGCCGCTGATTCTATTACTCCGAAATCTTGATCATTGGGCAAAAATGAATGGCCTGACACCAAAAATTTATGATCAGTTGTTTTAATGTTAAACTGAGGATCTATGATCTATCAAATAACTTTAGAAAAACATAAAACCGATATCGCAAAATTTGTGATTTTCTCGACTCTCCGGAAGTAAGCGAATTTTCCTACTTTGTCAAATTTTCAGCAGAATTAGTTTCAGGTGTCTGTACACTAATCTAATATAAAATTTGCAAATAATAAATTTTCAGAAATTTCAGTAATAGCTAACACATACTTGTCAACGTAGAAAGTTAAGTGTTTGATTTTCTCCCTTATTTAATACTGAAACTTTGTCAAATTTTCAGGAGAATTAGTTTCAGGTGTACTATAGACGAATCTAATATTAAATTTTCGAAAAATAAATTTTCAGAAATTTTGGTAATAGCTAACCCATACTTGTCAATGCAGAAAGTCAAGTGTTTGATTTTCTTCCCTATTTAATACTGATACTTGGTCAAATTTTCAGGAGAATTAGTTTCAGGTGTACTATATACAAATCTAATATCAATTTTGCAAATAATAAATTTTCAGAAATTTCAGTAATAGCTAACCCATACTCGTCAATGCAGAAAGTTAAGTGTTTGATTTTCTCCCTTATTTATTACTGAAAAATTGTCAAATTTTCAGGAGAATTAGTTTCAGGTGTACTATACACGAATCTAGTATCAAATTTGCAAATAATAAATTTTCAGAAATTTCAGTAATAGCTAACCCATACTTGACAATGCAGAAAGTTACGTGTTTGATTTTATCCCTTTTTTAATACTCAAACTTTGTCAAATTTTCAGGAGAATTAGTTTCAGGTGTACTATACATGAATCTAATATCAAACTTGCAAATAATAAATTTTCAGAAATTTCAGTAATAGCTAACCCATACTTGTCAATGCAGAAAGTTACGTGTTTGATTTTCTCCCGTATTTAATACTGAAACTTTGTCAAATTTTCAGCAGAATTAGTATCAGGTGTACTGTACACTAATCTAATATCAAATTTGCAAATAATAAAGTTTAAGAATTTTCAGTGATAGCTAACCCATACTTGTCAATGCAGAAAGTTAAGTGTTTGATTTTCGCCCTTATTTAATACTGAAACTTTGTCAAATTTTCAGCAGAATTAGTTTCAGGTGTACTGTACACTAATCTAATATCAAATTTGCAAATAATAAATTTTCAGAAATTTCAGTAAGAGCTAACCCATACTTGTCAATGCAGAAAGTTCAGTGTTTGATTTTCGCCCTTATTTAATACTGAAACTTTGTAAAATTTTCAGCAGAATTAGTTTCATGTGTACTGTACACTAATCTAATATCAAATTAGCAAATAATAAATTTTCGGAAATTTCAGTAATAGCTAACCCATACTAATCAATGCAGAAAGTTAAGTGTTTGATTTTCGCCCTTATTTAATTCTAAACCATTGTCAAATTTTTAGCAGAATTAGTTTCAGGTGTACTGTACACTAATCTAATATCAAATTTGCAAATAATAAAGTTTCAGAAATTTCAGTAATAGCTAACCCATACTTGTCAATGCAGAAAGTTAAGTGTTTGATTTTCGCCCTTATTTAATACCGAAACTTTGTCAATTTTTCAGCAGAATTAGTTTCAGGTGTACTGTACACTTATATAATTACAAATTTGCAAATAATAAAGTTTTAGAAATTTCAGTAATAGCTAACCCATACTTGTCAATGCAGAAAGTTTAGTGTTTGATTTTAGCCCTTACTTAATACTGAAACTTTGTTAAATTTTCAGCAGAATTAGTTTCAGGTGTACTGTACACTAATCTGATATCAAATTTGCAAATAATAAATTTTCAGAAATTTCAGTAATAGCTAACCCATACTTGTCAATGCAGAAAGTTAAGTGTTTGATTTTCGCCCTTATTTTATACTGAAACTTTGTCAAATTTTCAGCAGAATTAGTTTCAGGTGTACTGTACACTAATCTAATATCAAATTTGCAAATAATAAATTTTCAGAAATTTTAGTAACAGCTAACCCACATTTGTCAATGCAGAAAGTTAAGTGTTTGATTTTCTCCCTTATTTAATACTGAAACTTTGTCAAATTTTCAGCAGAATTAGTTTCAAGTGTACTGTGAACAAATCTAATATCAAATTTGCAAGTAATAAATTTTCAAATTCTTAACAGAATATTACTGACCTCTAAAATGCGCAACTTTTTTATAATTTGTAACGGTCCGACACATACTGCTTTGATCGTTGTATTTTCTTTTTATCGTGAAATTATTATGTCATTTCCTGATTATTTTTGGCTCGTGATTTGTGATCGTATTTAGTACTTACACGTCGTGACGCTCAACTAACTGCCGTGATTATTTTCAAGGTACTTTGCTATTGGTAATGTGTTAGAAAACGCAATTCATGGGTTAGAACAATAAAGCACATATACATGGGTTTGTTTTGTTTATTCAGTTGTATACACCTTAAAATTGGAAGGAGACAGGCAAATAATACACACATTAACAAGTAGACCTGATTTACTTCATTTTATATTTCGTTCACCTTTATAAATAATTTATACTTTCTGCCATTCATTAATATTTGGATATGAAGAAAAATGCGAATTTTGTTTACGTGAGTTCATTTTGTGTTCATTCATTTGCGTTTATTCATCCTATTTATTTTATTTACGTGAGTGTATTTTACATGCTCATGCATCTCTTGTTTCTCTAATCTTTTAATACCATATTCAATCATTCTATTTATTTTATTTACGTGAGTTTATTTTACATCCTCGTGCATCTCTCGTTTCTCTAATCCTTTAATACCATATTCAATCATTATATTTATTTTATTTTACGTGAGTTTATTTTACATGCTCATGCATCTCTTGTTTCTCTAATCCTTTAATACCATATTCAATCATTCTATTTATTTTATTTACATGAGTTTGGTCCACATGCTCATGTGTCTCTCTTATCTTCAATCATTTATTACCATATTCACTCATTCCATTTTATTATGCTGATTGAAATGATTAAAAATAGAACAACTCAGAGATTTTGAAACATCATAAATAACACAAGGCTACAAACGATATTTCGCGATCTCCCTGGATCACATCACTGTATCTGTGTCTACAGGTATGCCACCCAGCTTTTCTATTGTCTACGTTGCTTGATATGATTAAAAATAGAACAACTCAGAGATTTTGAAACATCATAAATAACCCAAGGCTACAAACGATATTTCGCGATCTCCCCGGATCACATCACTGTATCTGTGTCTACAGGTATGCCACCCAGCTTCTCTATTGTCTGCGTTGCTTGATATGATTAAAATAGAACAACTCAGAGATTTTGAAACATCATAAATAACACAAGGCTACAAACGATATTTCGCGATCTCCCCAGATCACATCACTGTATCTGTGTCTACAGGTATGCCACCCAGCTTTTCCATTGTCTACGTTGATTGACATGATAAAAAAAACATTAATTATTTGAAAGATTTGGGAGCTATTATTCGACCTATATTTAATTAAATTGTTCCTCATCTTCATTTTATTCATTCTCTATCTTTACCTGTGTGCGTTTAATACTTCTATTCAAACTATGTTTATTTAACTTGTTCATCATTTTTGTTTCATTCGTTCTCTATGTTCATATGTCTACGTTTAATACTTCTATTCGAACCATGTTTATTTAACTTGTTCATCATTTTTGTTTCATTCATTCTCTATGGTTATCTAGGAAAATTTAATAATTTTATTCAAACTACGTTTATTTATTGTGTTCATCATTTTCGTTTCATTCATTCTCTATGTTTATACATGCATATTTAATGATTCTATTCAAACTACGATTATTTAACTTGTTCATCATTTTTCGGTTCATTTATTCTCTGTGTTTATATATGTGAATTTCATAATTCTATTCAAACTATGTTTATTAAAATTGTTCATCATTTTTGTTTCATTCCTTCTCTATCTTCCTATATGTACGTTTAATGATTCTATTCAAACTACGATTAATTAACTTGTTTATCATTTTCGTTTCATTCATTCTCCATGTTTACCTGTCTACGATTACTAATTCTATTCAAACTACGTTTATCTAAATTGTTACTCATTTTCGTTTTATTCATTATCTCTCTCTATATATATATATACATACACATATACATATATATATATATATATATACATACATACATACACACAAATACACATATATACATACATACATACATACATACATACATACACATATACATACATACACACACATACACACATACATATGCCTACGTTTACTAATTCTATTCAATCTATGTTTATTTAAATTGTTAATCATTTTCATTTTATTCATTCTCTATATTTACATGTCTACGTTTAATAATTCCATTTACTTGTCATTGTGATGTTTACGAGTAAAATTGCCAATGCTTTTCTCTACGCTTTCTGTGCCAACTTATCCAAATTTCATGACTATGAATACTAGGATGTACTGTTTTGATTTAACCGAACCTAATGCTAGATCTTTTGTCTCCTTTTGACAGAGCTGTTCATTGCCTGATTTTGTTTGGATGCTATCGGATATTATCAACATTTAGTTTGGTTGTTGTTTGACCCATTAACCCGTTCGCGCGCGTATCGTCATTTCGTTGGCGATCATTCTCGAATCGTCGGTTGTGATTAGCGTTATGATTGATTCTTTAATTATGCCGTAACGAGGTTGTTCGTTGAGATTGGTCAATGATATTATATTCGTTTAGTTGACATATAATACCGGGAATTAAGTCTGCCATATTAACTACTGATAAAAATCACCCCGCTATTGAAAGCGCGGATATTCATTAATATGCTTCCTTAATAGTTTAGACTAAACGGCTATTTCTAGCCATGGCCTGACAGGACGTGTGTAATAATGGTTGTGGTATAACTTTTATGGTAATTCGTAGTGATTGGTTAATGATATTATATTCGTTTAGTTGATATATAATACCGGGAATTAAGTCTGCCATATTAACTACTGATAAAAATCACCCCGCTATTGAAAGCGCGGATATTCATTAATATGCTTCCTTAATAGTTTAGACTAAACGGCTATTTCTAGCCATGGCCTGACAGGACGTGTGTAATAATGGTTGTGGTGTAACTTTTATGGTAATTCGAAGTGATTGGTTAATGATATTATATTCGTTTAGTTGATATATAATACCGGGAATTAAGTCTGCCATATTAACTACTGATAAAAATCACCCCGCTATTGAAAGCGCGGATATTCATTAATATGCTTCCTTAATAGTTTAGACTAAACGGCTATTTCTAGCCATGGCCTGACAGGACGTGTGTAAGAATGGTTGTGGTATAGCTTTTATGGTAATTCGTTTACTCCCGATACTTTAACTTGTGATTTTCTTTCTAAAATGATTCCGAATCAATATGAAGAATCTTTATCATACCTATGACTTTACGTTCGTGGACTCGTGAAATTTTATTTATAATAATGATTTGTAAATTTGGTTACTCGCGCGCGTGTTACGTTTGCCGACGTTCGCCAAACTACTGATCTGAACCGACTGATCCCCACCTCCTTTCTTGTTTCCCTTTTATAATTATTTTGAGTTATTAATTCCACCCCCCTTGCATTCCACGGTGCAAGCGTGGGTTTCCAAAATCCCATGTGTGGCTCACGTGGCTTGAGTTTGTTGCGTTTTTCGTGCTCGAGTGCTACAGATTACGCTGAGTTCTTTGTTGCCTTTCGCCAGACTCGTCGTTATTCCCCGAATTCGTCGCCCTTTCCGTGTTTCTGCGCCCACCCTGATTAGCGCGTTCAGTCTCTTATCGAGAGATTTGAATAGCTGTTTTTACTTATGAGACAGCTAACACGTAACTTTATCGACACGTGTTTACCATGCATAGGGTGTCTATTTTGCTTCGACTTGGCTGGCGCCATCCTGTCGTGTGCATTTTCTGGCATTTATTTTAAATGAATAAGTTTAATGATTTTATTTATTACTCGTACTCTTATAATATTGGTCATTTTATCACGTGGGTGCGTTTCGTAACGTGCGTATATTCTGGCTCACTACAAATTTAATTGCCTTTTTAACTTTTACGGTTTCCGAGATCCCCATGCTGTTGATCCATGTCTTGGACACCCTGTAGATAACATGTTTACGTTTGAAAGCCCTTGGATAGTATCTAAAATGTATAGCGCCCCTTTATGCCAAAATTTTTGTAAAGTAGCCTCTGAGGTCTTGGCAATTATCCAAATGCAGATGCTTTGGTACTGTACTGCTAAAGTATGAACTTTTTAATATTATATACACATAACCTATAAAGCATGTACAATCATATGTGATATTTATACACTAATTAGTGGCGTGAACATACGTACTTGAAAATTTGATCCATACATTCCGAAGTGATGAGTTATGAGACACCTGTCGTGATTTCTGCTATATGCACCTTTAACACGTATTAATTCGCAACAATTTATTTTTTTGTACTTTTGGACTTGATCCACTTTTGCTCTGAACCGCTTATCTATATACAGCGTCTCCTAATTCTAAAAACTAAGCTACTAATAAACCTCGGGTTCCCTCTCTTCATCAAGGAGGGCCCTCTCGCCCTAAATGGGTCACCCGGTATAGTACTAAAATGTAACTTGTTTCTCGAACCTATGAGGTTTATTTTAGAACCCGGGTACTTCGTGACACGGTTTGAATACCGCATATCCCAAATATTTACATATTGTTAAAAAGATATCCACGTACTTATGGTTAGAAGACATCCAAACGTCCAAAATGCATCAAGCATGACAACATACTTCCCGCGTTTCTCCTTCGGAAGCGATTCGGCTGCTAGTATCCTGACGACATTCGCATACGCGCTTAACCTAAAACACGCGAACATAAGATTTAACCAAAATTGGGGCACCAACTCCAATACCCGGATCCTAGAAGAAACTCGGCTATCATGAAGCCCCCGCCGCTGTACGAGAAGCTGGCGCATAAGATGCCGATGGTGATCTGGACGTTGCTGAGGGTGATCAGGTTCTTTCTGCCGAGCACGTCCGCCAGGGCGGTGAAGAAGAAGCCTCCCAAGGCGACACCTGAAACAGCAGGGTTCAGCAGGTCGTGGGGTGGTGGAAGCGCAAGTACCTATGGGTGTGCTCGTGTCGATGCTGTAGTACGTGGTGTCGTCCATGGCTATATCGCAGGCGATGGTGGGAAGGTACAGCGGGGTGCACATGGAGGTGACGCCGATGGCGATGAAGGTCATACCGGCGAACCCCGTCAGGAACCTGCCGTACAGCCCCCATCCGGTTCTGGTGATGGCGTCCTCGATGTACGACATCCTGGGGCTGGCGTTCTGACGTGTACTGTCAGAGCCGGGGCTACAGCCTGCGGCTTGATCCGGAACCGGAGATGGCATCGGGCAGGTGCCAGGATCCGTTGAAATGTTTAGATCGCCATCATCGACCTTTTAGCGGCGCACAAAAGACCCGATTGATTGCCCTCGCGGGCGGCGCTTTTTCACTGCGGCCACTTCGCCGAGAGGCGAATTTGTCAAATTCGTACTACTCAATCCATTAGCCGCGAGGACGGCTCTCTTTTGGCGAGGTTGGCACCCTGTCGGGCCCCCACAATGCCTCCTTTATCCGGGATTCGTCACAAATCCGCACCCTCCCGTGAGATCTGCCCGCGCGAAGGGCGGCGGCCCCACGGGGCGCTCCAGGAGTCACACTGTGAGCCCGCTTTGTTGTGACCATTACTATTATTTATATTTACAAATTTGGTTATTAAAAATTTTCGTATAACCTGGGTGGGCACGGTGATCGCTCTTCGTCGCCCTCCAGGGGGAAAAATGCGCACGCCAATTCCCTCCTCGCGGGGGAACACTAGGAAGCGATTAGTTATGTATGAGCGCCGCATTAATTAGGGTTTAAGTGATGGGGGCGATTAAAGCCGAAACCGAGCTACGGGAATTTTTATTGTTGTAATATGTAACTCGACAGTTCCGGTCGTGGTGCACAAGAATTTTCAACACAGGTGCCCCGTAATTATGACTTTTGGTACCTACAAATTAATTAATTAATTACTTCATGGTAATTCACTAATAGTTTATTTCCACAATCTCGATCTACTTATATACTTTTCTTAGATACTTTTTTTTATCAAAAATAGTTATTCATAATCCTTGATAATGCTGCTCTTAAGTTGATTAAATTATTGGTGAATAATTTTTTTCTCAAAAATTTAAAATTATTACTCTAACGTCTATGCGAAATTATACCCTGCAGAAATAGGACGAAAAAGTAATCTTCGAAATAATTCAAAAAATACTTGCTTTAAGGGTATGGTTGTATTATACTTTTTTGTAGTACATTTTTCTCCCAATCGTGCTATGCGATAAAAAATGTGATTCCATTTAAAAAAATTGAATTACGAGTTATTTAAGAGGGCAATTAGATATTGACATTTTATGAACACCTATTATCAAAATTGACAGTTTGAAATTACTTTACTCATAGAGGCATCCTTTAGGTACAATTAGAAAAATAACTCATAATTTTATCTTATTCCTAAGAGAAGTTACAGACAGATTTCAGGCTACCTTTTATAGGTCAAAATTTTAGAAAAACATTTTTTTCTTGAAAACTAAAAGAGATAAGTGTACATACGTTCTTACAAAATATGTGTAATTTTTACACATATTTGTGTAAATCACTCAATTGATTCACTTCAATTTAAGCGAGGAATTCAAAAATATAATAATATATGGGGTATTCCATTTAAAATAAGAAAGTTGATGCTACTTCCGGTGGAACCGGAAGTGATAGAAAGTTGAAAATATTTCACATGAGGACAACTGATTCAACTGTGTGACGAGGATTTTTTTGAAATTTTTAGTACAAGGGCAACCCTGTAAACTTTTAACGAACTGTTTAGCGTAGACACCCTGTATATATTTAATTTTATTTTATTTTTTGCCTTACTAGTTTCCGTTTCTTCAGTAAACCATCATCAGAGGCTTGATTAGTCTACAAAGAATACAATAATTATGTGTTAAATATAAATTAGTGCTAGGTTTGTTATAAAAAATGTTTTTAAATGAGTTATGGTATACGAGGGCTGTTTGACGGAAGAGTGACTTTTTTATGAAAACGTTATTTTTCTGTTGAAAATATATTTTATTTGTCAACATAACACCCTTTCAAGTGTACACACTTAGCCCGGCGAGTTTACAATTTTTTTAAACCTTCCAAAAAGTAATCTTTCGGAAAGTCTTCAAAATATGCATTTGTGTCGGTTATCTCCTCTTCATTTGCCTGAAATCTTTTTCCACACAGCCATTTTTTTAAATTTGAAAATAAGAAGAAATCACTGGGAGCCAGATCTGGCGAATATGGCGGATAAAGCAGTAATTCGTAATGCAATTCAGTCAATTTAGTTGTAGCAATTGCAGACGAATGAGAGGGCGCATTATCGTGATGGAACAACACTTTTTTTCTTCATCAAATGCGGTCGTTGTTTTTCAAGTTCGGCATCAATACATGTCGGCATAATCAGCATAATACTGGCCAGTTATGGTTTTTTATTTTTGTAAACAATTAATAAAGATTACACCTTTAGAATCCCAAAAAACTGTGGCCATGACCTTATTGGTCGAAAAAAGTGTGTTTGCCTTTTTGGGAGCATATTCGCATGGAGAAATCCAGTATTTAGACTGTATTCTTGTTTCTGGAGTATAATGATGTATCCAAGTTTCATCTACTGCGACATATCGACGAAAAAAATCCTTTGAGTTACGTTGAAAACGGCCAAACATTCTTCTGAATTCTTAATGCGAGCGCGCATTTGATCACCATTAAGCAAACGCGGCAACCATCTCGCGGATAGCTTTTTCTTATTGAAATGTTCATGCAAAATATTGTATACCCGTTCGGTTGAGATGTTTACTTCATTAGCTATCTCACAAACTTTTATTCGACGATTGCCAATTACAAGGCCATAGAGTTTATTAACCATTTCTGGAGTAGTCACAGTAAATGATGGTTTCGGACGATCTGCATCAACCGTGCTCATATGGCCACTTTTAAAAGCAGAAACCACTTACAAATCATTCCATGGGACGGAGCAGATTCTGGATAATATTTACGTAACTTTTCCTCGGTTTCTTTAATTGTTTTTTCACGTAGAAAATAATGTTTAATCAACACTCGAATTTTTTTTTTTTACATATTTACAAAACAACGAAAACAGTTTCCTTCAAATAAGTATAAAACATAATCTATCTGTCAGATTGGTGCCAAATTTTGACAGTAGACCTCCGAAAGACCTCAGGAGCTAGCAACATAATCATTATAACGAAAGTGTTACCAACCTTTGAAAAGTCACTCTTCCGTCAAACAGCCCTCGTAAATATTAAAAAAATGTTTAGGTTTTATGTCTCAAAATATTTTTTAAATATGTTATGTAAATATGCAAACATAAAGTTAAAACAAAAAAAATCCAAAAATCTCTATTTTTTGCTCGCCAGTGTAAATAGTTAGTACCAATAATATTTGATTTCGTTCGAAAAATACAAAATTTTCAAAAAATATGAGTCCTGTTGCAAATGTCCATAGCGACAGCATTATCACAGCGTACCGTAGCGTTGTATAAGATATATATGAATCTGTCTTTAGTTGACAACAATTAAGCAATATCTATTTTTTGTTCCCTTGAAAGAATTCTACTGATAATTTGTTACTTGTATATGTATATGTTTTATGTAAACCACAATTTGAAATCAAATTGTTTCATTTCCTTTGATGACCTGCCATCTGTTGGCCTTAAAAATGAAAACTCAATAAGAATAACGAATGTCTAATTCGATACTTTTTGAACTGTCCCGGTACATTTTTAGATCTTAACTTGGGGCTTTTGTATTTTTCAGAGTGGCAACACCGATCTGACTTCTCGCATCTGTCATTCGTCGGTTGTTCCGCTTAGAAGTTAGAATAGACAGAAAATGTCTCACAACACAAATACCGATTTAGCCGAAGAAGATGCAGCAGATTTGCAATTTCTTAAAGGTAATGATACTCTTTTTAACTCGTATAATTACACTTTCACACTGAATTGATACAAAAGAAGTGATGTGATTAACGTGCAGCAATTCTTTGAATTACCAGCATAATAATTGCGCCAAGTGCAAAAACTAATTGCCCGATGTGTTTATTTTATGCGTGCAGTGTGATTTTAATATACAGGGTGTCAATTTGAAAAGTTGCTACGGACTTTTTTCATAAAACTAATGATTATTTTTAAAATTACTCAAAACCGTTTGGGTGGTTTGGAGGAGGAACCAAAATGGCTAGGTAGTGGCGACCCCCTACCCACCCTTTAAGCCACAGCCACCTTCATCTAAAAAAATTAAAAGGCACCCCCCTACTTGTGATACTTCGTTGGAAAGCTCTTGAAAATTTCTTTCCAGTCATTATTAATACAATATGATTTGGTCTACTCGTTTTTGAATTAAGTGCAAATAAAGTGCAATAGTGTTAAATTAATTAAATTCAAATAACATGTTATAGTAAATGTTGGAAATGGTTTTCTTGTTTTCTAAACAAAAATATGGCCTGCTTTTAAACTCCTTGCGAACTTTTTAAAAGGTTTGTCTATAGCTTTTCAAGTTCAAATTGAGACCAATCAATTTCAAATTGAGGCCAATCAAGTTCAAATTGATACCACTCAATTTCAAATTGAGACCAATCAATTTCAAATTGAGACCAATGAATTTCAAATTGAGACCAATCAATTTCAAATTGAGACTAAACAAAATCAAGTTGACACTAAACAATATCAAGTTGTCCTGATAAATTTTATTTGTTTACTATCAACTTGATATTGTTTAGTGTCAACTTGATTTTGTTTAGTCTCAATTTGAAATTGATTGGTATCAATTTGAACTTGATTGGCCTCAATTTGAAATTGTTTGGTCTCAATTTGAACTTGATTGGTCTCAATTTGAACTTGCAAAGGTATAGTAATAGCTCGACATTATTGTGCTATTCTTTCTCGTAATTGTTCAATAGTATCTGGTTGCGTTTTATAAACTACAGACTTTAAGTGACCCTATAAAAAATACCTAGATCTGATGTCTAGGAGGTCATTTGATAGGCCCTCTTCTTTCAATCGA
This sequence comes from Othius punctulatus, assembly GCA_951805005.1. Taxonomy (NCBI): domain Eukaryota; kingdom Metazoa; phylum Arthropoda; class Insecta; order Coleoptera; family Staphylinidae; genus Othius; species Othius punctulatus. The sequence continues at coordinate 13,627,365 of OX638145.1, forward strand.
CTGATTTGGATTGTGACGCTCTAACCTTGCTCTAACTGGAAGTACATAGTGAGGAGGTGCACCATCTTGTTGAAAATGTAATGTATTTTCGATAAGTCCATAATTTCCATGTTCATCTGTTTGGTTTTCAACCTCCTGAAATACGAGAAGCTCAATGAATTCATCCAGCAAATTTGCATAAATTTCGCCATTCAAATTTTCATTAATTTCAACAGCGTATTTTATTTGTTAAGGGGTCACTTGAAATCTGTACTTTCTAAAACATAAATTGAATGATACTCGGAAAAATAAACCGGATACTAGTGAACACTTACGAGAAAGAATAACAGAATGTTGAGCAATTACTAGACAAACCTTCAAAAAGTTCGCGAAGAGTTTGAAAGGAGGCTATATTTTTTTAGAAAACAATGGAAGCCATTTCTAATATTTACTTTAACATGTTATTTGAATTTAAGACACTGAACACTTTTGCACTTCATTTGCACTTAATCCGAAACCAGTTCATCAAATCATATTGAATTAATAATGACTGAAAAGCATTTTTCAAGAGTTTTCCAACGATGTATTACAAGTAGGGGAGTACCAAAAAGGGTGGGTAAAGTGGACACTATGCATTATATCTCTAAAACTATGTTTTTTTTTTCAAAAAACAAAAGCATATGTTGCATACTCTCTCAAAATGACAACTCTTTCCTCATTTTACCGAATCTCTATGTTTTTTGGATTCCGAGATCTCAATGCTTAAAATAAAAAAATTGAAAAAAAAATGAAAATGTTCTATGAAAAAGTCGGTGGCAACTTTTCAAATTGACACCCTGTATGTACAGTGTGTTTTGCAAACGGTTCTGAGTATGATATCGTGGGGTATGTATCATATGAAAATTTATTATTAAAGGCCAACTGTGAATAAAAATACACACCAAATTAGACCTTGTTAACTTCATCAATTAAAGCAGGAAAAATTAATTAAATTGCATAATTTCTTGTATAAACAACTTAATGACATTGAAACGGTTACGTTTTAACCGCAATTATCTTATATCATTTTAATTGTGTAGAAACACAGGATTCAAAAATGCAAATATGTATAGGGTGTTCCATTAAAAAAAAACGTAAGTCTAGTTTGGACTTTTATATGAACCATCCTGTATACATTTCAATATTATTATGAAGTACAACTCATTATTGTACAGACACTTTTGTATAAAACAATTTTTGATATTTTGATTATTGACCCCGTAGTTGACCGTTATTGTAGACACGTTTGCATAAAACAATTTTTGATATTTTGATTATTGATCCTGTAGTTGACCGTTCCCAGAGCGTTGGGACATCCTGTATATCCAAGTGGGGCACGAGTAAAAAAAGGTTGAGACTCTAAACAATTCAATGGAACTGCACTTGTACTATTACCTCAAGTTGTTTAGCCAGAAAATGCACCTTCTTTCTATACTTGTTTTACCCTGTATGATGTTTTATAAGATCCTATATCTTTCATCACGTAGGTATTGCAGATTTGTTGTTTTAATTGTGTCTAACGCTTCATTTTCCTTTCTTATTCTTTTGATTCTCTTCATTAGTTACCTTATCTATTCAACTAATTCTTAGCATTCTTCTGTAGGACTACATCTCAAATGCTTCTAGTCCGTCCCTAATATTTTTAATTCATAGTCCGGCTTCCATTTCATACAATGCTACTCCAAATATTTGCAGTCTCCAAATATAATTGTCACATTTGGTAAATTTTTAAATTATAATTATTACATTTGGTGAGTGATCAATTAATTACTTAATGTGCTTTATGGTAATTCACCAACAATTTGTTTTCACAATCTCGATTTACGACTAAATTATTTTTGACTGCTCTCGAATGTTTTTGTGCTAGCGATGAAAATCACATATACTGGGTGCTTTTCTGTCTCCAGTTGTGGTCCAAGTTTGTTAAAGTAATACGTTTTATGAGTAGGTAGATTGTTGTAATTGGGTTTATTGAAGGATGGCTTCTTTTGGGCATCCAAAGCATTTCCTGTTACTGGGCAACCCTAACCTATGGCAACGAAATTCCATCGGGGTCATTAATGCAGAAACCACTGCGGCGAATCGGGCGGTCAAGGGGTGGTCGCCGGACACCGATCAATCATCGGCGAACGCCACGGCCCACTTTATAAATTATTCATGACGCCCGTCCCGGCCGCTATTACTCAATCCTGATAACTCCATTATTTGAGTAGGGGGGCGCATCGATTTCTCCCTGTGTGCTCCCCAGTAGGTAATTAAAGGGATTCTGGTAATCTAAGGGAAAAGGCGCTTCACGCCCTCCACTTTATATTTAATAAATACCCACCCCGGTAAACGGGGTGGCATCGCCGATCCCAGGAAAGTGTTCTTCTGATGAATCGCGAGCTGTCCTCCTTGCGCGTATAATTGATAACGATTATTAATGGCTCCTCACTACCCACTAATAATTACTCCTGTCGCTCCTGACGTTTATGACGGGCGATATTTTCTAATCAGGCTCCGTGATATCCTTTCATCCGCTGCCAGTGCCATGGTCTTGGTGGCTCACCGCGAACGCTGTCCGGCTCCGATTGTTCGATACGCTTAATAACAGTGATCCTGGCTGCGGCATTTAAAGCCTTTTAAGTAATTGATAGCTTTCAGGATGCATCGCGATTCAGGGCCCTGTGCCTGGGCGGAGTTCGCATTGTGATGTGGGTTATACCGTTTAGATAACACAGAGGAAGAGTCCCGATCGTCTGGACGCTAATAACGGACGGCGGTGTATCATTTCGCGGAGGACCTCTTTCCTCCTTCGTCCCTGCAGCCTTTTCGCGTGTGCGTTTCGTGCCGAGGACGAAACTGTAACGAGCGTTCACGTAACGTCGCATTTCGTGCATAGATTACTTATTGTGCCGCCCCGTTTGCCGTCATTACCGTGCATGTTTGTGTAATAGCGGGCCGCAAATCTATATCATTAGGTGTTATAAAGTTTTTCCTCTGAGGAAATATTGTCCCGTTTCGCGGGACTTCCCATTCTCTCGCCTAATTGGCGCCCAGGGCCTGAAATTACTTCCTGGCCTGCCACGAGTGCGACTGCGGCGGGGTTCTTCGAAAAAAAATCTGACAATGAGACGAGCAAAATGCTCCATTCTCATAAAATAAGATGCACTTGCAACTTGCAGGTTGAAAAAAAGGCATTAAAAACAAACTACATTAATACATAAATGCAAATTTATTTTTATTAAGTATTTTAAACTTGAAATCATAGTACGAAATCGTTTTAGCGTCAATTGAAATAGTTTACTTTGAAAACACGAGTTACTCCATTTTGTATATTTTTTTTTTGGAAAGTTGTAAACGTTCAATTTGACCCTTTTAACAAACTTAAAAGCGCAACATTTAAGAGCAATGCAAGTAACATACTAGATTTCAAAAAACCAAGCATTAGCGAGATTTAATCATCAGTTCCAAAATTATGCGGCACCAATTTTAACACGAATTTAGTGGCTAACTATGCATCAGGGCCAAAAGTGGCAAAGGAAAGTTCAACTTCATTTTGCCCCCTGATTCACCCCTAGAAAGATTTCGCTCGATTTCCGTAACACCCTGTATAGATTTTGACTTTTTTTCTGGGCACAAAAAGTCAAAAACGCCTCAAGATAATGAAATGAATTACATATAATGAAATGATAATGAAATGTTGAAATCGTGATTTTTAGAACATAATTGATTTGGACACGTTTTTGCCATGGAAGACGATATTCTCGGAAAGCCAAGAAAAGATAGACATCAAAATTTACTTTCCTTTGCTTTTATCAAAAATTTATAATTACTAATTTATTTTATAATCCCATTATTACAGGAATGTTTTTAAATTTTGTTATATACGGTTTGCCATAACTTCGGGGCATGAATTTAGGAGCATGCTATATATGCATTGGACACCTTGTATATTGCTATAATTTAAAAAAATGCGATTTATAAATTTGATGTCAAATAATAAATATCTGAAAGAAACTTGAAATTTGAAAAACGGACAGTAGGAAACTCGAAAACTTAATTCCATTGACATGGATTGACATGGATGTCAAATAATAAATATCTGAAAGAAACTTGAAATTTGAAAAACGGACAGTAGGAAACTCGAAAACTTAATTCCATTGACATGGATTGACATGGATGTCAAATAATAAATATCTGAAAGAAACTTGAAATTTGAAAAACGGACAGTAGGAAACTCGAAAACTTAATTCCATTGACATGGATTTAATTTACAAAAGTGTTATTGGTATAGTGTGTAATTAGGCACAACTTAATTTTTTTGTAAAAGATACAAGTTTACAATTTCAGAATAACAATTTTAATTTACAGAAGAGTGATTGGTGTAGTGTACAATCAGGCATTTCCCCCTAAGAAGTAGAAGTTTATAATTTTACAATTTCAATAACAATTTTAATCATTTCTAAATAATTTGAACTATTGATTTTTGTTTCATACAAAAGTTGTGTATAAGAATGAGTTCCACTTCTTAAAAATATTGAAATTTATACAGTGTTGTTCATATCAAAGTTGTAGACTTAATTTAGGTGTTTTTAGGTCAGTTTAGTCTGTAACTTTGATATGAACCACCCTGTACAAATTTCAATATTCTTGGGAAGTGGAACTCATTATTGTACACAATTTATATAAAATATTTTATTTATATAGAGTATTATTTTTAATAACCCCGGTGTTTAAAACATCCTGTATATTTTTAATTGGAAGTTCATTTGAAGTTTTCATTTGAAGTATTTAAAAATCGTAATTTCTTTTAAGTCTTATAATCGACAAAGAAAATTGCGATCTTTGATAATCGAGGGGTTTCATTCTCATCAATACACAGGAACTGTCCAGAAGTGTCCAGAGTTTCCAGAAACTCTCCTGCGAAACAGAAATCCCAAATACTAGACGTCACTTTAACCTAAGGTCTAACCTTGGTTAGGTCTAACCTAACCTTACCTTTAATTCGCATCAAAACCACAATACACAGGGTGTCCAGAAACTCTCCTGCGAAACCGAAATCCCACATATTAGACGTCACTTTAACCTAAGGTCTAACCTAACCTAACCTTACCTTTAATTCGCATCAAAACCACAATACACAGGGTGTCCAGAAACTCTCCTGCGAAACCGAAATCCTAAATACTAGACGTCACTTTTACCTAAGGTCTAACCTAGGTTAGGTCAAACCTAATCTAACCTAACCTAAAATAACCATAGTACACAAGGTTGTCCAGAAACTTTCCTGCCAAACCGAAATCCCACATACTAGTCGTCATTTTATGTCGATTTAACCTAAATTACCATAATCCAAAAATGCTTCCTAAGGAATCTAGACCTCTTTGCAAAGTAATAGTAATAGTAATAGTAATAGTAATAGTAATAGTAATAGTAATAGTAATAGTAATAGTAATAGTAATAGTAATTTATTTGCTTACGCCAAAAGGCTTACAATGGTCAGGTACAGGTTAATATATAATATAATAATAAGTAATTACAATATATAATATATAAAGAATAAAAGGTGTTTGCTTAAAAACTAATATGTGTATACATGTTAAGCCAATGACTAAGCCCCTAATGACATTTACAGACATTTACAAATGTCAAATTATTTTTATTTCAAAAAGTTATTGTTATTTCTGTTGTCTTAGAAAGATAAAATAAGTCGTACTCTTATTTAAAATGGTTAACTTTTCTAATAAATGTTGCCCTTGGGAAGCACTTTTTATTAAGGTAATTAAGGTTAAATCGACATAAAATGGCGGCTAGTATGTGGCATTTCTGTTTGGCAGGAGAGTTTCTGGTCACCCTGTATATGCAATAAAATCAACTTTGTAAAAAAAAATACGACCTATACGGTATAATAACTTTACTTTTTATTAAGAAATTTATTGGTTTTTTAATATCTGTTAAAACTCATATTCGCATTTCGAAATATATATTCGCTTTCTATAAAATTACATTACTACTACGCTTTATTTTTAAAAGATATAACTGCTGCTTTTTTAAAATTCAGTTTTCACTGTTTTCTTGTGAAAACTTCTTGTGAAGTTTATTGTATGTAGCTTTCTGCTAATAAATATTATTATTATTATGAAAACCTGTTACTCTTACTTTTTGTACTATTATTCTTATACAATCTTCTTGATTATTATTCTGCTGCCGTTTAGAATTTCATGATTATTAATTTGTTGTGCTTTCTGTTCGATTTTTTCAATACGGCTTCTTTTAAAATTCCGTTATTGAGTACTTATTTTTATCAATATTTAATAATTACTCATTGCTTTTAAACTCCCATTAGTAAATTGCGTGATTATTCTCTGCTGTCTTTTAAAATCTACTATATTTAGTTTACTTTTACATTTCAGTGGTAGAGTTCTTTTTTTAACTGTGAGACTGTTTTCTTTGTTCTCTGCTGTCTTTTAAAATCTACTATATTTAGTTTACTTTTACATTTCAGTGCAAGAGTTTTTTTTAACTGTGAGACTGTTTTCTTTGTATTTTAATTTTTTTTTTATTATATTATTCGTACTCTCTATTAAAATCTCTATTTAGATCTATTTAGAGCAGCAGTGAATAAGGTAAGAATAGTTATGATGGTGTCCAACCTCCGGTAGGAGGACTGCAAGATTAAAAAAAAGATTAAAATCTCTTAATTTCATTTCTGATGTTATTAATACTCTGATTTCTACTAAACTAAAAAAAACTTGATTTAAATCAATGATTTAAAAACAAAATCAGTTGATTTAAATCATGATTTAGGGCAATTGATTTAATTCATACGAACCCTGATACAAGCTAACATTTTCACAGAAAATTACTGATATTTTCGCAGTAGGTACTCATTGAAATTTTGTCAAAACAATTGATATTTTTGCAGAATAAATTAAAATCAATATGAGTCACTGCTGCCACCACTCAGAACCGTTTATTGCATCATATTTAATTTTAGTGGTGGTAATATTTTCTTCAAAATTGAAATTTCAATATGAATAATTGGAAATTTAACACAAGCAATTAAAAGATGGGTGATGAAACTACCACCAGCCGTACCCTTTATTGCAGCACCTAGAATTTTAATTGATTATTCAACAGAAACAATTGACATATTTGTAAATATATTTAAATTATTTTTCAGAATTGAAACGTTAACTTTAGTTATTTCAAGTTATGTCAGAATAATTGAAATTTTAAAGTAATGACGATTTTGACTGAAATCATGATTTAAATCAATTGATTGATACAAGCTGACATTGTCACAGAAAATTACTGATAAGTTCACAGTACTCATTGAAATTTTACCAAAACAATTGATATTTTGGCAGAAATAAATTAAAATATGAGTGACTGCTGCTTAATTGACTGATGTTTAATTTTAGTGGTGGTAATGTTTTCATAAAAAAAATAATTTCAACATGATTAATTGAAAATATAACACTAGCAATTGAAAGATGGGTGATAAAAACTACCACTAGTCGTACCGTTTATTACATCACCTAGAATTTTAATTGATTATTCAACACAAACAATTGAAATTTTGGTAAATATAATTAATTTTTTTTTTCAGAATTGAAAAGTTGACTTTAGTTATTTCAAGTTATGTCAGAATAATTGAAATTTTTAAGTGATCACGATTTTAACAGTCTTAAATCAATTTTTTTTTTTTTAATTGTTGATTTATATCATGTTTGAAATCATGATTTAAATGAATTGATTGATACAAGCTGACATTGTCACAGAAAATTACTGATAAGTTCATAGTACTCATTGAAATTTTGCCAAAACAATTGATATTTTGGCAGAAATAAATTAAAATATGAGTGACTACTGCTTAATTGACTGATGTTTAATTTTAGTGGTGGTAATGCTTTCATCAAAATTAAAGAAATCACGATTTTGACAGTCTAAAATCAATTATTTATTTTGAAAAATCAGTTGATTTAAATCTTGATTGAAATCATCAAGTAATCACTGAAATTGTAAGTAATCACGATTTTGACAGTGTATGAGTTTTTTTTTTCAATTCTGCCAACTGAAAATAATATTCTAAAAATATATTTGTTTAATAATTACATTATGTCTTGTATTTGACTCATATTAAGGTATTTAGACTATTCAGTAAAAAAACGTATACTTCCTTAATTAAAATTTTTAATTGCTTTTGTAACCGGTTTCGACCAATAAACTGGTCATCATCAGGCAAAATTGTCTAAAACTAAAAACTATATTTATCTAATATGTGATACATATTGTAAATTAGTGGTAGGCTTCTGTGTATTTATCGTATATCGTCAGGAAAAGCTACTAGTACATAATAAGTTCTAGACGATACACGATAAATACAGACAACAAACTAATTTACAATATGTGTCGTACCAGAAAAATACAGTTTTTAGTTTTAGACAATTTTGCCTGATGATGACCAATTAATTTGTCCAAACCGGTATAACAGCAATTAAAAAATTTAATTAAGGAAGTGCACGTTTTTTAACTGAATAATTACATTATGGTTTTAGATACTATTTAGCATAAGTGTTAAACATAAGTGCATAAATTAGCATAAATTTTAGCATCAGCTGTGCGTAAAATATAAGTTTTACACACAATTCACATATTCACCAATTGAAAATAAATATAGTATTTTGCATAAAAGTTTAGTTATTTTTCATAATAGGAAGAGATAACTTTGTATGATACAAGTTCGTAAAGTAGTGCTTTACGAACTTGTATCATACAGAACTATTAGAAGATATTAAAATTTGCCACATCTAATATTTTATAATACTCATATTAACAGACAATAAAAATTTAGTGTTGGTATTTGAAGACGAGGCTCCCAACGATTCTGAGGCCCCGTCTTAATAATAATAATAATAATAATAATAATGCCTATTACTCCTCCACCTATGGCGTGATTGGCCTTTTCGCTCAGGCCACTGCAGATTGCATATTTGAATTTTAACACCAAATACAAATCCGTTTTTAATCTGAATTTTTGAATCTACTGAAAAATATCCATATTTATTAAGCTTTTGAGATTGCCAATATAGTCTTTTGCCACCCGCATTAGAAAAAAATGTATGTCTGAAGAACATTTAAAAAATATATACTTATAAGTATGTAATTAGTAGATGAGTGTCGCACATTACGAAGAAGAAAAAAAATTGTGAGTCTATATTTGAACATTTAATTGCACTTAATCTTAAATTTTAATCTGGATAATAACAAATTTAGTACTTTCTTAATTGCAATTTTTCAAAAGACAAATAAGATTAGGAGGCGGAAAGACCGAAGGTCGATAGCCAGTAAAATATTGTTGCTACTGCTAAGATTAAGTGTAATTAAGGAAGTACCACAATTATAGGTCCTGCACGATAAATTGGTACAAAGTTAACTTGCTATAAATTTAATATTAACTGAATTATAATGAAGTAAAATTTACACTTACCTTTTTTTGGGTAATATAATATATAAGCACACGTTTAATAATTGATAATAAAATATTTTATTAACATAAAATTAGATAATAAGTATTTACATATTTACAACGTCGACACGCGCTTGACCAAACCCTATTGAGCCGGGTTGTCGAGGAGGTCGTACAAGGCGTTAATGTAAGTCTGCGCCATCTGGAGGGTCTCGTATTTCGACAACTGCCTGTCCTCTCCGAGCTGCGGAAGGTACGTCCTCAGCCTGTCGAAGGCCTGGTTCAGGTTCTGCATGCGCCGCCGCTCCCTGGCGTTGGCGGCCAGCCGCCTCTTCCTCAGCACCTGGGTGGGCACCTTCGCCTTGGGCTGCCTGGAGGAGTCGCCGGGGCTGAGGCTGCCGCCGCACTCCTCGTTGCTGTCGTAGACGCTGCTCGTCGACCTGGAGCACGACGTCGCACCCCAGTCGCCTGCAGCCGTCTGGCTCTCCACGTACATGTAGTTGTAGCAGCTGAACGCCGAGGGGTTCGCGTTCTCGAAGTTCATCACTTTGGTGAGGTGTAATAATCGGGCACAAGAATGGGGATTTCAACGGAAGTGCCGCCGGGAACCCGCGCCGGTGGTTATATAGGGTGCGCACCCCCACCCGGAGAATAGGGGTAGGTGGACGGCCAATGGAGTCCCCGCAGGAGCTCACCCCTGAGGGATCCACCAACGACGCGACACGGCAAGGACAATATTTCATTAGATAATGCGATCGCCGGGCACAAGTGCGCGGACAACTCCTACCCTCACCATATGTCCAAATTACACTGCCATTAAACACAATCTAAAAAAACCGTAGAAAAGGATAGGGGTGATTAAATACTGTAATGAACAAAAAAGACGGCAAAAAGTCATCAAATCAAACTATAGAATTTAATTGGTACATTATAATACTGAAATTTTAAAAGAAAACGGTAATTATTAAATTATTAGAGCAATAAGAGAATTTATAAACATACAATAATCAAATTTATTTAAAAAAGCAGGACTTTCAAAATAAAATAATTTGAAATGAAAGCAACAGAAAAAAAAGAAAGTAGAGTAAAGGTAATTTTATTAAATGAATTGCAATAATTATTAATAGTTTGTTAATTCGTATGGTTAAGCTTTATGTTGAGTTTTTCATGTTGTCATTTTCTAAAAAAAAAAAGGTATAAACTTTATTACTGGAGTAATAATGAACTGTAGTAACAATGAATGTTTAAATATGATAAGGGAATGATGAGGGTAAATAAGGGAGTAATGACGATTTTTCGAAAAATAAAATAACGCCAATAACTATGAAATTGGGCCCCAATTCAAAAATTTGAACTAAGAGAACTTGTTTGTTTCAATGAGTTCTAACTGTCATTTTCGGGTATTACAACTTAGTATTAACACCCTGTATAAAAGTCAAAACATGACTAATTTTAATTTTTTTTTTTCATATTTTATTTAATATGATTATGATATATGATATGATTAATATGATTGAAAGCAGTCTAATTGGAAATGAGACTGTATATCACCCTGTATATCATATTATCCTTATATCCTAAAGTGCTATTATAATAATAGTAAATGCCATCAAATGATTTATTATCATTTGTTATTTTGTTATTTGTTAAAGTATTTTCTGGTATCTTCGATATTCAGCCATCATCAGATCATCAGGGGTTTTTGTAAATTAAATTATATTTTTCAAAATTATATTTGACTTTTTGGTTCGTATCAGTTTAAAGTTTGTATTATATTATTGTATTATAATATTGTATTATGATACAATCTTCAAACTGACACGACACAAAAAGTCAAATATAATCTTAAAAAATATAATTTAATTTACAAAAACCCCTGATGATGGCTGAATATTAAACCAAAACTTGTAGGGAAAAATAAATAAATATAGAAGATACCAGAAAGTATTTTAACAAATAACAAACAATAATCAAAAATATCTGGTAAAATGGATGAAATACTAAGAAAAATGATTTATTGATTGCTGATATGTTTATAGAAGAAATTGAGTAGTAATATGTAGTAATAAGTTAAAGAATTTGGGATATCAAAATAAACAATAATAATAAATAAACAATCTGTTGGTGCAAATTTTTGTTTAAACGAAAACTGTTTTCGCTGAATTCACTGAATGTAACTAAATAGTGCTCTAAGAAATTGTTTGAAAAACTGGTAATGGGATATTTCCCTATTTCCATATTTTCTATAAACGCGAAGATTTTCATTCCAAACAACAAAAATTAAATTGAAACTTTTGACATCTTCTGAAGATGGCTCACAAAAAGCAGAAACTAGTCAGGTGAAGAACAAATAATGATAATAATAAAAACAACATAAACTAATAAACATCTTTATATTTAAATACTACCAGTAAGTACTCCTAATAAAGAAAACAATATAAAATATAATAATAATAATGTTTATTAGCGGGAGAACCTACATAATATAATACCTATACATAAATATATACCTTATATATAAATATATAAATATGAAAACATACTTGATTACAATTCTCTTGCTTTTTTTTTTATTGAATGTACAAAATTTGTATTATAATTCCAAAACTGAAACGAAATAATATTAAATTCTTATTGTAAATACCAAAATTTTAATAATAAATAAAACCTGAAATTTTTAGTACAAATTATAAAGAATATAACCACAAGGCACATAACTCACTAAGTTATTAATAATTTGACAGCAATTTGCAAAACTTTTAGTGGAAAATACAAACATTTGATTATATAATATATTTTTTTACAGAAATCATGAAATTTTCGTAAATGACAAATTTTTATGCAAATTTTCCCTGAAAATTAAGAAATTTTTGCTGAAAATTAAAAAAAAAATACTATAAATTGGAAGTACATTAAACCACAAAATTCTCATTGAAATGATATCATTTCGATTGTAAATTACAATGAATATTGCATTTCTATTGAAAATTACAAAAATTTCATTAGAATTGTTCAATATAATTACCAAAATTTTCATAAATTGTACAGATTACTAGCACCTGCGAGTTTTTTGTTGGATATTCCTGAATCTCTTTCCCCTGAAAACGTATTCCTTTGCAAAGTTATTAAAGTTTCATTGAAATTTACAAAAAATATAATGGAGGGTGTGAAATTTTTATTATAAATTTTAAAAAAATCAATAGAAACTATGAAATTTTCGTTGCAAATGACAAATTTGTATGCAAATTTTCTACATTCTCCCTACAAATTAAGAAATTTTATTACTAAATGCAAGTTCATCAAGCCACAAAATTGTCATTCAAATGGTATAATTTCGATTGTAAATTACAATGAATGTTGCATTTCTATTGGAAATTACAAAATTTTCATTAGAATTGTTCAATGTAATTACCAAAATTTTCATAAATTGTACAGATTAATGGCACCTGCGAGTTTTTTTTGTTGGAAATTCCTCAATCTCTTTGCCCTGAAATCGTATTCCTTTGCAAAGTTATTAAAGTTTCATAGAAATTTACAAAAAATATAATGGAGGGTGTGAAATTTTGATTATAAATTAAAAAAAAACAATAGAAACTATGATATTTTCGTTGCAAATGACAAATTTGTATGCAAATTTTCTACATTCTCCCTACAAATTTAGAAATTTTATTACTAAATGCAATTTCATCAAACCACAAAATTCTCATTCAAATTATATCATTTCGATTGTAAATTACAATGAATGTTGCATTTCTGGTGAAAATGACAAAATTTTCATTAGAATTCTTTAATATAATTACAAAAAATTTCATAAATTGTAAAGATTACTAGCACCTGCGAGTTTTTTGTTGGATATTCCTGAATATCTTTCTCCTAAAATCGTATTCCTTGCAAAGTTATTAAAGTTTCATAGAAATTTACAAAACGTATAATAGAGGGTGTGAAATTTTAATTATAAATTTTAAAAAAACTAATAGAAATTATGAAATTTTCGTAGCAAATGACAAATTTATATGCAAATTTTCTACATTCTCCCTGCAAATTAAGAAATTTTACTACAAATTGCAAGTTGATTAAACCACAATATTCTCATTGAAATGATATCATTTCGATTGTAAATTACATGAATGTTGCATTGCTATTGGAAATTACAAAATTTTCATTAGAATTGTTTAATATAATTACCAAAATTTTCATAAATTGTACAGATTAATGGCACCTGCCCGTTTTTTGTTGGATATTCATGAATCTCTTTCCCCTGAAAACGTATTCCTTTGCAAAGTTATTAAAGTTTCATAGGAATTTACAAAAAATATAATGGAGGGTGTGAATTTTTTATTATAAATTTTAAAAAAATCAATAGGAACTATGAAATTTTCGTTGCAAATGACAAATTTGTATGCAAATTTTCTACATTTTCCCTACAAATTAAGAAATGTTATTACAAATAACAAGTTCATCAAACCACAAAATTATCATTCAAATGATATTACTTCGATAGTAAATTACAATGAATGTTGCATTTCTATTGGAAATTACAAAATTTTCATGATATTGTTCTATATATTTACCAAAATTTTCATAAATTGTAAAGATTAATGGCACCTGCGAGTTTTTTGTTGGATATTCCTGAATCTCTTTGCCCTGAAATCGTATTCCTTTGCAAAGTTATTAAACTTTCATAGAAATTTACAAAAAATATAATAGAGGGTGTGAAATTTGGATTATAAATTTTTAAAAAATGAATAGAAACTATGAAATTTTCATAGCAAATGACAAATTTATATGCAAATTTTCTACATTCTCCCACAAATTAAGAAATTTAATTACTAAATGCAAGTTCATCAAACCACAAAATTCTCACTGAAATGATATCATTTCCATTGTAATGAATATTGCATTTCTATTGGAAATTACAAAATTTTCATTAGAATTGTTTAATATAATTACCAAAATTTTCATAAATTGTACAGATTAATGGCACCTGCCAGTTTTTTGTTGGATATTCATGAATCTCTTTCCCCTGAAATCGTATTCCTTGCAAAGTTATTAAAGTTTCATATGAATTTACAAAAAATATAATAGAGGGTGTGAAATTTTTATTATAAATATTAAAAAAATCAATAGAAACTATGAAATTTTCGTTGCAAATGACAAATTTGTATGCAAATTTTCTACATTCTCCCTACAAATTAAGAAATGTTATTACTAAATGCAAGTTCATCAAACCTCAAAATTCTCATTCAAATGTTATCATTTCGATTGTAAATTACAATGAATGTTGCATTTCTATTGAAAATTACAAAAAAATTATTATAATTTTACTTCTCATTTAAATGATATCGTTTCGGTTGTAAATTACAACGAATGTTGCATTTCTATGGGAAATTACAAAATTTTCATTAGAATTGTTTAACATAATTACCAAAATTTTCATAAATTGTAAAGATTAATGGAACCCGCGAGGTTTTTGTTGAAAATTATATCGTCTTTCCCCTGAAATCATATTCCTTGCAAAGTCCTCATAGAAATATGCAAAAAACATAGTGAATGGTGTGAAATTTTGATTATAAATTCAAGGAAATCAATAGAATCTTATGAAATTTTCGTCATTCTAACTACACATTATAAAATTTCTTCGAAAACAACATTAACAGTAATAACATTATGATGAATATTACGAAAATTTGATGATGGATTTCAATATTTCAATAGAAATTATGAAATATTAACTGTAAATTACAAAATTTCTGTAGAATTTGCAAAATGTTGAATTTAAATTGGAACACTTCAATGGAATTAGAAAACAAATTTAATATAAATACAACATTTCAATGGGATTAGAAAACAATTATTAAGTAATACATAAGTTTTATTGGAAGTATGTTATTTTCGTTGTGACTTGCAAAAATTTCAATGAATATTGCAAAATTTGCATTCTAATTTACAAAATTGCCATAGCTTTATGAACATTTTATTGTAAATTGATGAATTTCACTATAAAATATAAAATATAGAAAATTTCAACAGTCGTTTTATAAATTACAATTATAAATTCAACATTTCAATGGAACTAGAAAACAATTATTAAGTAGTACATAAGTTTTGTTGGAATTATGTCATTTTCGTTGTGACTTGCAAAAATTTCAATAAATATTGCAAAGTTTGCATTCTAATTTACAAAATTGCCATAGCTTTATGAACATTTTATTGTAAATTGATGAAATTCACTATAAAATATAAAATATCATAGAAAATTTCAACAGTCGTTTTATAAATTACAATTATAAATACAACATTTCAATGGAACTAGAAAACAATTATTAAGTAATAAATCAGTTTTATTGGAATTATGTCATTTTCGTTGTGACTTGCAAAAATTTTAATGAATATTGCAAAATTTGCATTCTAATTTACAAAATTGACATAGCTTTATGAACATTTCATTATAAATTGATGATTTTCACTATAAAATATAAGGAAATTTCAACAGTCGTTTTATAAATTACAATTATAAATTCAACATTTCAATGGAACTAGAAAACCATTATTAAGTAATACATAAGTTTTATTGGAATTATGTAATTTTCGTTGTGACTTGCAAAAATTTCAATGAATCTTGCAAAATTTGCATTCTAATTTACAAAATTGCCATAGCTTTATGAACATTTTATTGTAAATTGATGAATTTCACTATAAAATATAAAATATCATAGTAAATTTCAACAGTCGTTTTATAAATTACAATAATAAATACAACATTTCAATGGAACTAGAAAACAATTATTAAGTAATACATAAGTTTTATTGGAATTATGTAATTTTCGTTGTGACTTGCAAAAATTTCAATGAATCTTGCAAAATTTGCATTCTAATTTACAAAATTGCCATAGCTTTATGAACATTTTATTGTAAATTGATGAATTTCACTATAAAATGTAAAATATCATAGGCATTTTCAACAGTCGTTTTATAAATTACAAAATTTCAGCAACTGACTTATTGCAAATTGCTAAAATTTCGCTGTAAAATGCAAAATGTCATTGGCATTTGCAAAATTTGTATAAAGTTGTCAAAATGTTTATAGTTATTTGTAGAAAATTCAATGAAAATAAACTTAATTGGAAATTACGAACATTTCATTAGAGATTACAAAATGTTCTATCTAGAAAGCACATCACTCACTAAGTTATTAATATTTTAATAGAAATTTCTCTAATATATATTGAAAAAATATTAAAAAAATATTGGAAATTAAAAACTTCAGTAGAAATTATGAAATTTTCGTTGCAAACAATGGTATAAAATAGTTTTAAAAGGAAGTGGAGTAATGGCACAATTGAGTTATATAAAAGACGATAATTGTTCTGTCGTTTTTTATATAACTCAACTGCGTTTTCAGAAAATAGTAACACTAGAGATTTTCCTCACATATTTTTCTAGAATTCTAGAATTTCTAGATATTTCTACAATAATATTCATTCATATTGTTTATTGATTATTTTACATGTAAGTACAATGCAACTGTTGCATTGGTCATCTAAATTTGAAATCAAATGTTATATCTTATTATGTTTGAAATTGTCTGATGTGGAGAGGAAAAATCAGGCCTGATGCTAGGCCCACTCCCGAATCTATTATACGTTTATTTTTATTTCTGGATCGTGGTTCGTTTTAAATCACGTCGTTCAAAACTGATGTTGGATATAAATGTAATCACAACATGCCAAATTCATTTTTAATTGCATCACTCCGGATTCCTGGGCGCTTGAGAGAAACCATTCGCGACGCACGTCTCCAGATGTCCGATGTTAAAGCCGGAGACGAGCGCCGTCGTGCCATTAATCTCGCTCGCACTTACATCCTCATCATTCCTCCTGGAAACCTCCTAAGTGCCCCATTAATAAGCCGGGGTCCGCGAGGGCGCCGCGACGCCCGCCGCACGGACATTCGCCTCCGCGCCGCGACGCTCTTTTTATTTCACACCGGCCGGCGCGCCCGAAATAGCGCCCCCCGAGAGGAAAAAATTGGGTTAGTCAGTGATACTTCCGTCTAATTTTAGACGACCGCCGAGAGAACGTGCGGCAGAAGAGCGGCCGAATGTTACGACTCTTCGCCGTTCCGATCGGAAGTGCGCACGATTATAAGGGTGGCATTGTTCGTGCCATGCGGGGGATGAAATCGCAATCGCGAACTGCTGAGAAAAAACACGATTTGCTGGTTGTGGGGGAAGAAAAAACCGTGACTGTGCGTGAATGCGATTTAAGATGGGGCTGCAGAAATTTTCTTGAGCGGGCTCTTGTTGGTGCAGGAGGATTTTTATAATGGGCCGGAAGTCTGATTCCAGTTTGACAGGCAAATTAATTACAAAGCGAATCTTCACGTGCAAGAATCCGTTTGGATCGGTTTTGTATTCTGCCGAATGAACTTGTACCTCACTATTTCCTGCATTCATGCTGCAATTGCCAATGAAATAGTTTTGGCGTGCATACAAATTGCTACTTCACATCTATCCATGTCCGCTATTACAATTGAAATAAGTTTTAATCACAATGCAATACAAAATAATTTTATGAATCTAATAATTTGTTAGTTAGGTGTTCTTCACTTTTATGATCATTTTTATCCTCTAATATCTCCAAATCCACATCTATTACTCCAAATAATTTAAATACTGCATGAAAATAATAATTGCCAAAATTCAATTGTAATGAATATTTCACCATTGTTGTAGAATATAGACTAATGCCATCGTCGGTATACCTTCTTGCTTAAATAGCTGTCGACAAAACGTCATTTGTGGTACTCCCATTATCGCACATATAGCTTTTTTTGCAAAATAAATACTTGGGATGAAAGCCCCCAAGCTTCAATTCCATAAGACATCCGACTGTAGAAGATAGCATAGTAGGTGGTTATAGCTTCCTGGATGTCCTTCATTCTTCTGATTGCGTAGATACTTGATGCCAATTTCATGCACAAATTTTCTACGTGTGCTTTCCATGTCAATCATCTGTCTAAATGTATTCCAAGAAATTTTGGCCAATCCTTGGATACTTGATGCAGCCTATTGGAGGTAAAAAGAAGTACATTTGTTTTGGCTATATTAAGGCATAGCTCATTCGCATCGAACCATTCCGATGCATTGCCACTGGCTGTACTTAGCTTTTGTTGTGCTACTTCAGTATTTTTGTCTGATACCAGTAGAGTTGTGTCGTCTGCCTACAAGTATGGCATTTAAGATTGGTCGGCAGGTCGTTTATGTATATGATAAATAGTATCGGCCCCAGTATAGATCCTTGTGGGACTCCTGGCCGTATGTATTTTGGATTGCTCTTTTCTCCATTAAAATCAACAATTTGTGCTCTTTCTTCCAGGTAAGATGTCATAAGCTGCAACGAAATTCCTTTGAATCCATAGTGGTCTAGGTTTTCGAGAAGGATTTTATGTGACATGCAGTCAAATGCTTTACTCAAGTCACAAAATTGGGCAAAACATAACTTATGGTCTTCCATTGCCTGGTAGATGTTCTCTAGAAGATTCATTATTGAATCCGTTGTATTTAAGTTTCTCTGAAATCCGAATTGGCTCTCTGTTATGTATTTGTTTTCTCCGAAGAAACTTGTTATCGTGGTTCGTTTTAAATCACGTCGTTCAAAACTGATGTTGGATATAAATGTAATCACATTTAAGAATGATCTATAATTTAGATTAGAGAATTATTATTATTAGAATTATTATAATTCGAGATTTTTCGAGAAAGTTGGTAGTATCGAATGGGTCTGTAGTTGTTTTTTTTCGAATTTAATATTGGTACTACTCTAGCTATTTTTAGTCTTAGGGGGAAGATTCCAGTACTCGTGGATGTGTTCGTAATAACTGCTAGAGGATCTGATATTGCATGTGCAACATACTTTTTATTACATTAATGTTATGTATTAATGTATTCTAATCTAAATTAATGTATTACATACATTAATTTAGAATCAATTGAGTAGATGTCATATAATCATAATCATATACATTACATTGTATACCGAAAAAAAATCCTAATGACTAGTAGCGTAAGTCTTCTTTAGGTGTTCGTCAAGTTTCATTTTGTTAAGTACATAATTTCCAGATAAACATGATTAAAAGTAAAATTAAAATTCCACATTTTTTACTGAAAATTTACAATTTGCAATGAACAAGTAGAGCTTCGCAAATTTTAGTACAATTTTTGCAGTTGCCAATAAAATTTCATTAGAAAACTTAGTAATTGACAAAAAATGTTTAAATTACTAATTTTTTACTGAAATTTGTCAATGCGTAATCACTCCACAATTGTCACTGTTTGAACAGTGTATCGTAAAGTTCAAATTCCACAATTCTCACTAAAAATTTACAATTTGCAATGAACAAATGGAGCTTTGCAAATTTTATTATAATTTTTGCAACTGCCAATAAATTTTCATAAGAAAATTTAGTAATTGACAATAAAATGTCTAAATTTATAATTTTTTTCTGAAATTTGTCAATGCGTAATCATTCCACAATTGTCACTGTTTGTAATGTTCACAGTTTGTTTGTAATTGCCACAACTTGTATTTCTCAATTATCGTTTACCATGTTGTAATTTGCAATGTGAATTGCAATTGCCAATGAAATTTTGAATGAACAGTTTAAATTACATATTTTCCAAAAAAATGTGTGCAACGTAAAATTAAAATTCCACAATTTTCACTGAAAATTTACAATTTGCAATGAACGGCAGAGCTTTGCAAATTTCAGTGTAATTTTTGCAGCTGCCAATAAAATTTCATAAGAAAATTTAGTAATTGACAATAAAACGTCCAAATTTCTAATTTTTGACTGAAATTTGTCAATGCGTCTTTAACAACTTTGTAATTTGCAGTGTGAATTGCAATTGCCAATGAAATATTCCACAATTGTCACTGTAATGTTCACAGTTTGTATGTAATTGTCACAGTTTGCAATTCTCAATTATCTTTTACAATTTTGTAATTTGCAGTGTGAATTGCAATTGCCATTGAAATATTCAATGAACAGTTTAATTATGTCATTTTCAAAAAAATATGTACAACATAAAATTAAAATTCCACAATTTTCACTAAAAATTTACAGTTTGCAATGAACAGTAGAGATATGCAAATTTCAGTGTAATTTTTGCAGCTGCCAATAAAATTTCATAAGAAAATTTAGTAATTGACAATAAAATGTCCAAATTTCTAATTTTTGACTGAAATTTGTCAATGCGTCTTTTACAACTTTGTAATTTGCAGTGTGAATTGCAATTGAAAATGAAATATTCCACAATTGTCACTGCAATGTTCACAGTTTGCAATTCTCATTTTTTCTCAGTTTGCAATTTTGTAATTTGCAGTGTGAATTGCAATTGCCATTGAAATATTCAATGAAAAGTTTAAATTATGTCATTTTCAAAAAAATATGTACAACGTAAAATTAAAATTCCACAATTTTCACTAAAAATTTACAATTTGCAATGAACAGTAGAGCTTTGCAAATTTCAGTGTAATTTTTGCAGCTGCCAATAAAATTTCATAAGAAAATTTAGTAATTGACAATAAAATGTCCAAATTTATAAATTTTTACTGAAATTTGTCAATGCGCAATTATTCCACAATTGTCACTGTAATGTTCACAGTTTGTAATTATCAATTATCTTTTATTAAATTCTCAATTCTCTTTTACAATTTTGTAATTTGCAATGAAAAGTAGAGCTTTGCAAATTTCAGTGTATCAATTCTCAATTATCTTTTACAATTTTGTAATTTGCAATGAAAAGTAGAGCTTTGCAAATTTCAGTGTATCAATTCTCAATTATCTTTTACAATTTTGTAATTTGCAATGAAAATTAGAGCTTTGCAAATTTCAGTGTATCAATTCGCAATTATTTTTTACAATTTTGTAATTTGCAATGAAAAGTAGAGCTTTGCAAATTTCAGTGTATCAATTCTCAATTATCTTTTACAATTTTGTAATTTGCAATGAAAAGTAGAGCTTTGCAAATTTCAGTGTATCAATTCTCAATTATCTTTTACAATTTTGTAATTTGCAATGAAAATTAGAGCTTTGCAAATTTCAGTGTATCAATTCGCAATTATTTTTTACAATTTTGTAATTTGCAATGAAAAGTAGAGCTTTGCAAATTTCAGTGTATAGCTTACAGCTGAAAATAAAATTTCACAAGAAAATTGATGACAAAAATGTTTAAATTTTTAGTTTTTGACTGAAATTTGTCAATGCGTAATCATTCCTCAAATCACTGAATGTTTACAATTTGCAATTAATAAGTAGAGCTTTGCAAATTTCAGTGCAATTTTTGCAGCTGCCAGTTGTTTGTAATTGTCAAAGTTTGTAATTCTCAGTTTGTAAATAAAGTTTGTAAATAAAAAAAAATCCACAATTTTCACTGAAAATTTACAATTTGGAATGGACAAGTAGAGCTTTGAAAATTTCAGGGTAATTTTTGCAGCTGCCAATAAAATTTCATAAGAAAATTTAGTAATTGACAATAAAATGTCGAAATTTCTATTTTTTTACTGAAATTTGTCAATGCGTAATAATTCCACAGTTGGCGCAGTGTTTGTAATGTTCACAGTTTGTAATTCTCAATTGTCTTTAATTCTCAATTATCTTTTACAATTTTGTAATTTGCAGTGTGAATTGCAATTGCCAATGAAATATTGAATGAACAGTTTAAATTACATAATTTCCAAAAAATGTGTGGAATGTAAAATTAAAATTCCATAATTTTTACTGAAAAATTTACTTTATTTTTTATGAAGAAAGTATAGCTTTGCATTTTTCAGTGTAACTTTTACAGTTGCCAATAGAATTTCATAAGAAAACATAGTAATTGAGAATCAAATTTTGGAATTTAGAATACAAATTTCTGTGCAATTTTTCAATGTGTAATCACAGTTTCATAATTGTCACTGAAACTTTCTAATTTACAATTGTAATCGTTTAGAATTTATGAGTACACACTTGAAATTTGCAGTGTGAACTTTGCAATTGCCAATGAAATATTGAATGAAAAGTTTTAGATTACATAATTTACAGAAAACAAAATGTGCAGAGTAAAATTAAAATTTTCAACTGTTCACTGAGAGTTTACAAGAATTTCAGTGAATCACAATTTCACAATCGTTACTGAAACTTTATAATTTGCAATTATCATTATCAAATTTCTAATTTGCAGTGTGAATTATGGAATTACCAATCAAATATTGAATATCAAGTTAAAATATCATAATTTCCATGAAAAATTTACGACTATCAATAAACACTTATAAGATTGAAATTTTCTGGCAACGTTTTGCAGCTGCATATAAAATTTCACAATGAATATAGAAAATTTAGCAATTCACAATAAAATTTTGGAATTCACTATTCAAATTTCTAAATTTTCAGTAATAATATAACAAGAGAGTGAGAATAAATTGAAAATAATTTGACAGATTGTCGAAAACTTGTTGCCAGGCAATAGTCACGAGAGCCCGAAGGGCTCGAGTGACTATTGCCAAATGGCAACAAGTTTGAGACATAATCTGTCAAATTATTTTCTAATTTATCGAACTCTCGAGTTATATTTGATTAGATTATTTTTTGACGTTTTTTGCTTTCTAGTATTTCTTTATCAATTTCAGTATGCGAAACGCAGCTAAAGCGACTTTTATTCATTTTGTATGACACTTTAATATGATTGATAAATTAATAATTTGACAAATATTTTGATTGACAAGAGTGAACCTAGCTACCGAGATTATTCCCACTATAATAATCTCTAGAGAATATTCCCAGTATAATAATGACGGGATTGGTCCAGAAGTATCAATATGACAAAAATCGAAATATATCATTGGTTTTGAGAAACGTCAAAAAATAATCAGTGAAATTTTTCAATTAGAATTTCACAATTGTCACTGAAACTTTCTAATTTACAATTATTATAACCAAATTTGTAATTTGCAGTGTGAATTATGCAATTATTACCAATGCAATTTTGAATAATAAGTTAAAATATCATAATTTCCAGAGAATATTTACAGCTGTCAATGAACACTTATAAGATTGTAATTTTCTGGGTAAATTTTGCAGCTGCATATGAAATCTCATAATAACTATTGAAAATTTAGCATTAACAATAAAATTTTGCAATTTACAATGCAAAATTATAAATTTTCAGCGAAATTTTTCAACTACAATTTTAAAATTGTCACTGAAACTGATGACAATTATCATTACCAAATTTGTAATTTGCAGTGTGAATTATGCAATTACCAATGGAATTTTGAATAATAAGTTAAACTATCATAATTTTCAAAAAAAAAATTACAACTGTTAATAAACACTTATAAGATTGCAATTATCTGGAAACGTTTTGCAGCTGCATATGAAATCTCATAATGAATATTAAAAATATTACCATTGACAATAAAATTTTGCAATTTACAATGTAAAATTATAAATTTTCAGTGAATTTTTTTAATTACAATTTTACAATTGTCACTGAAACTTTCTAATTTACAATTATTATAACCAAATTTGTAATTTGCAGTGTGAATTATGCAATTACCAATCAAATTTTGAATATCAAGTTAAAATATCATAATTTCCATAAAAATTTACAACTATCAATGAACACTTATAAGATTGAAATTTTCTGGCAACGTTTTGCAGCTGCATATAAAATTTCACAATGAATATAGAAAATTTAGCAATTCACAATCAAATTTTGGAATCCACTATTCAATTTTCTATTTTATCAATTACAATTTCACAATTGTCACTGAAACTTACTAATTTACAATTATTATAACCAAATTTGTAATTTGCAGTGTGAATTATGCAATTATTACCAATGCCATTTTGAATAATATGTTTTAATATCATATATTCCAGAGAAAATTTACAATTACCATTACAAAATTTGTAATTTGCAGTGTGAATTTTGCAATAATCAGTGCTATTTTGAATAATAAGTTTAAATATCATAATTTCTTCAAAAAAATCCATCATAAAAAATATCATTATGTGCAAAGTAAAGTTTCACTGAAAATTCATAACTTTGAATGAACTTATAAGATTGCAATTTTCAGGATAAATTTTGCACCTGAATATAAAATTTTATAATGAATATTAAAAATTTAGCAATAGACAATAAAATTTTGGAATATCGAATACAAATTTCTAAATTTTCAATGAAATTTTTCAATCACAATTTCACAATCGTCACTGAAACTTTAAAATTTACAATTATCATTACCAAATTTGTAATGTACAATGTGAATCTTGCAAATGCCAATGTAATATTGAATAATAAGTTTAATTTTCATAATATCCAGAAAAAAATGTGTAAAGTAAAAATACAATTCCACAAGTTTCACTGAAAATTCATAACTTTCAATGAACACTTATAAGATTGTAATTTTCTAGGTAAATTTTGCAACTGCATATAAAATTTCATAATGAATATTGAAAATTTAGCAATATACAATAAAATTTTGGAATTTACAATGCAAATTTCTAAACTTTCAGGGTAAATTTTCAATGACAATTTGACAATCGTCACTGAAACTTTCTAATTTACAATTATCATTACCAAATTTTTAATTTGCAGTGTGAATTATGTAATTACCAATGCAATTTTGAATAATATAATATAATAATAATAAAATAATAAAATAAAATAATAAAAAAATAATAAAATAAAATAATAAAAAAATAATAAAAGAAAATATAATAATTTCCAAAAGAAATGTGCTAAGTAAAATTACATTTCCACAAGTTTCACTGAAAATGCATAACTTTCAATGAACACTTACAAGATTGTAATTTTCTGGGTACATTTTGCAGATGCATGTAAAATTTCATAATTGCCATAGATCAATTGTTAGGTTTGTCAGTTGTTATCAACTGCCATGTAACCAACATTGGGCAGTTACATGGTAGTTGATAACCAATATTTTAGGAAAAAAATAAGATTAGTGACAACATTATAGGCTTCATTTTGTTAAGCCAAACAATTATAATTTCATTAATCACAGGATTTTTATGTCTAAATTTCTGATTTGGTTATATTTTATTTTGTGCAAATAAATTATTATTTATTTTTATCGACGGTATGTTTCTGCTTCTATGATTAATTACCGTCGCCCCAAGGAGATCTGCCACAATGTTACTTTTGGGGTGCATCAATTATGTGTATTTGTTGTGGAAACATTCTTCAATACATTACTTGAAGAAAAATTAAACACGTACAAAATTTTCACTCAATTTTCCTGCGGCAATTCCACAGAAATCCTACCGCATCGGCGTTTATTATTGCTGCAAACACAAACAAATAATCGCAGATATTCGCGCAAAAACACGCCGCTTATTTATTATCGCAGGCGCCTCGAGGGGACGCAGAAAAATAACGGAATCTGAATGACGACCGCCGATGTTTACAGACGGTTTTCCGCTTTTCATCGCCGGCCTTGGGCCAGTTTTCCCGGCGGTTATCTCAATTAGGATTTGGAAATAGTATATTGATACAAGTGCATAAGAGAGCGTTTCAAGCACGGGTTTTTAACGGCGCAGTGCTTGAAAGGCACGTAGGCACGTGTATCATACATTGGTTTCATATTGCACCGCAGTCATATTTGCACCGCAATGTGGAAATAAAGAGAAAATAAGAAACATTTAGCTTCATTTTACAAATTAGGTACGGTGGATGTCATTTTAATCGTTAACATGGAGAGGGTTGCATAAATATCATCTGCTATAGACGTCAATGTCATCAACGAAATTCTGAAGGTTGAAACTGTAGATTCTAAATAACCAATAATAAGGAGTATGAAACTTCTGGTTTCTGATTTTTGTATTTCCAGCAGTAGTAAGTGCACATTTCATATTTATTTCAATAAACAATGGTAATGCCTGACGTTTATTGCCGTTTAAAGTTAATTAATAAACATGTTGTTACCAGGCAACTTTATAACACGCCGTGCTAGAAAGACATTTTTTCTCACGCATATTTAATTTGATAATCAAAAATTATGATGCAGGCATGATAAAAACTTTAAATTTTCTATTTTTCATCGTGTCTCTTGCTGCCGCCCCTTTTTTCGTGCGGGGGAGGCGCGTCCAGGGTTTTTACCACCCCTCCAGAAGCCACTTCTTCGACGGTTTCCGGATGGCAGGTGGATTCCGGGCGCGTGCATCTTCTATTAGTGCCGGCTCACCGGGCCGTGTCCCCCCAAGTTTTCAAACAACTGTTTTCACTTGCGCCTCGTGCCGAAGCACGAGTCCAGTTTAATGGTAATCGCAGGAGTGTTTGACGATTATCTTGATCGTGTAGCTGCCATTGCATAACGAGACTACTTCGTTGACGGCTCAGATGCACAAACTCAGTGTGTGCACACAAACTTCGACGCAAAATAAATCAAACAGATTACTTTTTGAAAGTTGCAACACCATATGGTATGCAGCAAATTTTTGATGGTACATTTGTATTTTTATCCTTTTGGGATGATGTCAGAATTTTCTTTCTCTTTTTGTTTTTAGTCAAACAACAGAAATTGAAAATAAACTAAACAAAGGCACTTCCTTTATTAATAGCAATTAATTGAACTTTTGTCAACGTGACATACGATATTAAGTCAATTTCAACTGCAAATACTTATTATAATAAAACATCGTTTTTGCTGTTTTGTAATTTATCTGTCAGTCGGTACATGTAAACAAGATATAATATGTTTTACTATTGTATATTTTTCTTTGTGAGCACATCTGTTTACTCCTGAAGTTCTCACTGAACAGATTTATTTCAATTGTGACAAAAAAGTTTGTCTCGATCTCATTCACAAGTGAAATTATGAATATTTTTTAAATCGTCTATTTGAAGCAAACATTCCGGATAATTTTTTTCTCTCAAAAACTACTAAAGTTAAGTGCTCTATAGGCTTAATAAAATGTGTTCAGAATTGAAAGAGCCATCTGAATATGTAAAAATATATAGGGTGTTCCATTTAAAATAACAAAGTCGATGCCCACTTCCGCTAGAAGCTTCTCGCAAATTCTTCAATTCTGATCACGAGTTGGAAAAAGCTTGTATGATACACGTGAATAAAGCAATTTTATCCACTCGAAAACATTATCGCACTCGGCTTCGTCTCTTACGCTAAACTGTTTTTTCGTGGATAAAATTCAACTTTATTCACTTATACCATAAATAGCTATTATCCACAATCACATTACAATTGGAGTTTTATCCACACTTATGAAGCATAGTACCAAAAGTACCACTTTATCAACTAGTGGAATAATGAAATTACTTTAATCATTAGGATGGTTTCGACCTTTACTACTCAGTAGTCCATATTACAAAAGAGAAAAACAACGTGCTATGTTTTTACCACAAAAAGTTTATTGATATATCGACATATACAATAAAATAACTTATTTGATTGTAAATGTCGATATATCAATAAATAATTTGTGGTAAAAATATAGCAAATTGTTTCTCTGTTTTTGAAATTACTTTATTCCACTAATGAAATAATGAAAAATACAATCTTAAATCAATTACATTTTATTTATTTGTTATTAATATTAACATTTACATTTATATCAATGGACAATTCGTTCTTTATTTTATTATATTTTACTTCGTTTCCATTAATAACAATACCTCCCATTTTTTTTTTTATTAATTTCAATAATTTTTGACATTACAGCCGCTGTCAGAGCGAAATGTCCAATCAATTTTCGATGAAATCTGATTCTAAATGACCGCTTAGTCGTGTTTTATCCACTTAAGAAAATTAAACTTTCTTGTATGGATAAAACGCTATCTTATGCAATAAATATGTATACAATAAATAACTATTAAACCATATTTTATCACTTATTCAATAAATAACTATTAAACCATATTTTATCAATAACCGTCATGCTAACATGTTAATCGTTAAACTCATTCAGTCAACCTAAACAGTAAAATTTTTCATGATTTTTACAGGAATTTTCCATGAATTAATTATTCAATAAATAACTATTAAACCATATTTTATCAATAACCGTCATGCTAACATGTTAATCGTTAAACTCATTCAGTCAACCTAAACAGTAAAATTTTTCATGATTTTTACAGGAATTTTCCATGAATAAATTGAGACATTATCTTACCATTTTTGGTCAATTTTGCGCATTTTTTTATGACTGTCTTAAGGTATTATATACGAATCTTTGATATTCAGTTACATTTTTCCTTGAATTATCCATGAATAATTTTAGAAATTATCTAATTTTTATCAGTTTTGATTAATTTTTCACCATTTTTTTAAATAATGGCTAAGGAATTATGTACGAATCTTTGATATTCAGTTCCATTATTCCAGGAATTTCCATGAATAAATTGAGAAATCATCTAATCATTTTTGATTAATTTTTCACCATTTTTTATGAATGTCGTAAGGAATTATCTACAAATCTTTGATATTTAGTTACATTTTCCCAGGAATTTTCCATGAATAAATTGAGACATTATCTAATCA
Source organism: Othius punctulatus (assembly GCA_951805005.1). Taxonomy (NCBI): domain Eukaryota; kingdom Metazoa; phylum Arthropoda; class Insecta; order Coleoptera; family Staphylinidae; genus Othius; species Othius punctulatus. Next base: position 13,656,399 of record OX638145.1, read on the forward strand.
TTTTTTATTAATGTTTCACCAATTTTTTATGAATGATTTAAGGAATTATGTACAAATCTTTCATATTCAGTTACATTTTTCCAGGAATTTTCCATGAATAAATTAAGAAATATTGATATCATTTTTGATTAATTTTTCACCATTTTTTTTAATGAATTGCTTAATGATGTACGAATCTTTGATATTCGGTTGCATTGTTCCAGGAATTTTCCATAAATAAATTAAGAAATCCTCTAATCATTTTTGATTAATTTTTCACCATTTTTTTAGGAATGGCTTACGGAATTATGTACGAATCTTTGACATTCAGTTACATTTTACCAGGATGAGAAATTATCTAATCATTTTGATTAAATTTTCACCATTTTTTTAATGAATGTCTTAAGGAATTATCTACGAATTTTTGATATTCAGTTACAATTTTGCAGGAATTTTCCATGAATAAATTGAGAAATTACCTAATCATTTTTGATTAATGTTTCACCATTTTTTTATGAATTGTTTAAGGAATTATGTACGAATCTTTGATATTCAGTTACATTGTTCCAGGAATTTTCCATAACTAAATTGAGAAATTATCTAATCATTTTTGATTAATGTTTCACCAATTTTTTTATGGATGGTTTAAGGAATTATGTACGAATCTTTCATATTCAGTTACATTTTTTCAGGAATTTTCCATGAATAAAAGCGAAATTATCACATCATTTTTGACTAATTTCTCACCAATTTTTTTATGAATGTCGTAATAATTATCTACGAATCTTTGATATTAAGTTACATTTTTCCGGGAAGTTTCCATGAAAAATTGAGAAAATATCATATCATTTTTTATTCATTTTTCACCATTTTTTATGAATGTCTTACGGAATTATCTACGAATCTTTTATATTCAGTTACATTGTTCCAGGAATGTTCTATAAATAAATTGAGAAATCATCTAATCATTTTTGATTTAATTTTTCACCATTTTTTTATGAATGTCGAAAGGAATTATCTACGAATCTATGATACATCTTTGATATTCAGTTACATTGTTCCAGGAATTTTCTCTAAATAAATTGTAAAATTATCTAATCATTTTTGATTAATTTTTCACCATTTTTTTATGAATGTCTTAAGGAATTATCTACGAATCTTTGATATTCAGTTACAATTTTCCAGGAATTTTCCATGAATAAATTGAGAAATGATCATATCATGTTTGATAAATTTTTAATTCATAAATTGAGAAATTATCTTATCATTTTTGATTAATATTTCACCATGTTTTTATGAATGTCTTAAATAATTATCTACGAATCTTTGATATTTAGTTACATGTTTCCATGAATTTTCAATAAATAAATGGATAAATCATATAATCATTTTTGATTACTTTTTCACCATTTTTTATGAATGTCGTAAGGGTCTACGAATCTTTGATATTCAGTTATATATTTCCAGGAATTTTTCATGAATAAATTGAAAAGTTATCTCATAATTTTTGATTAATTTTTCACCATTTTTTATGAATGTGATAAGGAATTATCTACGAATCTTTGATATTCAATTACATTTTTCCATGAATTTTCCATGAATAATTTGAAAAATTATCTAATCAGTTTTGATTAATTTTTCACCATTTTTTATGAATGGCTTAATTATGTACGAATCTTTGATATTCGGTTACATTGTTCCAAGAATGTTCAATAAATAAATTGAGAAATCATCTAATCATTTTTGATTAATTTTTCACCATTTTTTTATGAATGTCGTAAAGAATTATCTACGAATCTATGATGAATCTTTGCTATTCAGTTACATTGTTCCAGGAATTTTCCATAAATAAATTGAAAAGTTATCTAATCATATTTTGATTAATTTTTCACCAATTTTTTTATTAATGTCTTCAGTAATTATCTACGAATCTTTGATATTCAGTTACATTTTCCAGGAATTTTCCATGAATAAATTAAGAAATATTTCACCATTTTCTTTATGAATCTTATGTACGAATGTACGAATCTTTAATATTCGGTTACATTGTTCCAGGAATGTTCAATAAATAAATTGAGAAATCATCTAATCATGTTTGATTAATTTTTAACCATTTTTTTATAAATGGCTTAAGGAATTATGTACGGATCTTTGATATTCAGTTACATAGTTCCAGGAATTTTCCATGAAAAAAATTGATAAATTATCATATCATTTTTGATTCATTTTTCACCAATTTTGTGTGAATGTCTTATGGAATTATCTACGAATCTTTGATATTCAGTTCCATTTAAAATACACGACAATTTCCATTGGTTTTTCAGGTATTGTCTACGAGTGAATTAAGGAAATATCTAATCTATTCAAACTGAATCAAACTCTCATTAGTTTTTAAAAGAGTTTTTGAATGTTGGATTATCATTTTTTTAACAGCAACTTCAATGAATTTGGCAAGCATATTTTATGATTGTCTAAAGAGATTATTTATAAATCTTGATATTCAGTCAAATTTTAAGACACATTATTTTTTCAGCAATTTTCCGTGACTATATTAAGAAATTATCTAATCATTTTAATACAGAGTTAATTTAACTGAAAGTTGAAACACTCACCTATGAGCTAAATTATTGAATCATACGACCGTTCAAGTTACTTAAATGCCTAATATGTATTGCAAAACTTATAACTTTCAAAAACGACTTACATCCCTTTTCCCGCCGGACCGCCAATTACCGTATTGTAAATGCTGTAATTGTAATTAAAGTACTTGCAATTGTCACAATTATCCAATTATAATTGCCCACGGTGATTAGACCGTGCATTTAAACTGCCGATTAAAACCGCCAATCAATTTAATCAAGATCTCTGCTGGGGGCGATCTAGAACTGTTACAGTCTATCTACTATCTTTAAGATGTGGAATATTCGCAATTCCTAAAGGAATTATCTACGAATCTTAGACATTCAGTTCAATTTTAAATTATGTTCGAATCTTTGTTTTCAGTACATACATACATAATCCATCCCTCTTTTACCCATTGGGTGTCGAAGATTATTCAGTTCCATTTTAAATACAAAACAATTTACATTACTTTTCCAGTTAATGTCTACGAGTGCATTAAGGAATTATCTAATCATTTTCAACTGAATCAAACTTTCTTTAGTTTTTAAAAGAGTTTTTGAATTATTGATTTTCAATTTTTTTAACAACAACTGCAATGAATTTGGCATGGATATCTTATGAATGTCTAAAGAGATTATTTATTAATCTTGATATACAGTCAAATTTTAAGAGAGATCTTTTTCAGGAATTTGCCATGAATATATTATGAAATTATCTTATAATTTTAACACCGAGTTAATTTATTATACTTATGAAACAACGTTTTGGTATTTAATGATATTTTTCAATTTTTTAAATGGCTGAAATTAGCATTTTCAGCAATGTCTGCGAATATTAATATTTAGTGTAATTTTATTTATTTCGTGAGGATCTCATAGATAAATTTTGATCATTTTTTTATGAATCATAATAATAAAACATGAAAATGAATAATAATTCATAATAACAATAAAATCTTGAGAAGGAGAATCGACAATGAATATTTCATAGATATACAGGACAGGCCATTTTAATCAATCCACGCAAATCACTCCGAAGGTATTATTCAATAGCGAAAATTGACTTTAACAAAAGTTGTATAATAATAATATTATTTATAATAATAAATTAATAATAGTTGTATACAAAAGAGAGACGTCTGGCGATGACCTTGAATTTGACCTTGACGTTGACTTTCAACGTCATTTCAAGGCCAACTTGAAAATTTTAAATGGAAACTCTACTTTTTGAATTTTTATTATGCCATACAACTTTTGTTAGAGTCAATTTTCGGTATATTTATTTATTTATTTATTGAACGGGAAAAAACTCAATTTTTACATACATTACAAATAATAAGTAAAGTGTACATACCACCAGAACACTAAAATAACAATAATTAACCCTAAGGAGACCAATAACCAACAACGATATATCAAAATGGTAAACCATATCTAAAACAGAAATTCCCGCAATACATCTCGTTTAAAGTTATGAAAAGGCTGAGCCAAATCGAAACTGGGCAATCGGTCATCTCATCGACCATATACAGCATACGATTAATTGGACTATTTATAGCAAAATTTAATATATGATTCTTCAGCCTAAACATAGAACTGTATCTTAGCATACAGGTATAGAACATAACTTAGGAGTGATTTGCATGGATTGATTAAAATGGCCGACCCTGTATTATTTCCTCTTAGCAACATTTAACTTTAATATGCCCAATTAAAGATGAAAATATTTATAAAGTACATATATTTTACCATCTAATCCTATAGACCAGAGGTGTTTAATTCTTTTGTATCTTGTGAGCTATCAGGTGAAAGAAGTTCATATGAAATTATGGGGTTTGTGTTCTTATGATGACCTTTAACTTGATCTTGAAGTTGACTTTCAAGGTCATTGCAAGGCCAACTTGAAAATTTTAAATGGAACATCTACTTTTTGAAATTTTATTATGCCACACAACTTTTGTTACAGTCAATTTTCGCTTTTGAACATAACTTAGGAGTGATTTGCGTGTGGATTGATTAAAATGGCCTACCCTGTACTTATCTATTTTTTTTTTGCAATAACCAAAAATTTGGGTTATTTCTTCTTCCTTTAATTTGTTTTCCATAAATCTTAGTTTTTGATAATGTGTAGTGTAATGCATTGTTTTTTTGCAGCATCCAAGACAAGATCCAATGGCCAGGTCGAGTTCTAGAGTGAAGGATGAGTTGCTGCAACCAGGATCAGTTCTAATGTCGTCTCTCATCAAGGTAAAAACCACATGTCTTTTGATAATTTTGCAAATTCGTGCATAATTTCGTTTGGGAATTATAATATCTCGTTTCCGGTCAACAACTGTTGTACCTTTGAGTGCAGGCAGAACCGCCGGTGTCGATTCCGGTGTTGTTGCCCCTCAAATTCGCAAATTAGACGACAATTTGTCGGCTCTTGGGGCCTAGTTATCCTAGTGTCGGCGGCGCCGGGCCTGGCGCAGACCTGGTGGCGGGCCTTTTGTGGGCCCCACCGGGAAGTGTGACGGGTCATTTGTGCGAGTCGGTGAGACAAAAAAGGGGGGCTCCCGCCCCATAGGTTCCGACTGGTCACTGCGGCGGTCATCGCGCTAACTACCAGGTAACTAAGCACTAAGTACATGATTAGAGCTGTCAACGGGGCCCCCGCGGACCGTTTGATGGCCGCCGTCGTCTCGTTGGGTGGCGCTGCTGATTAGGCCGGGACAGATAATTCGCTAATTTGCCAGTTAGTTAGCGCCCCCTTGGGCCCCCTCGGATCTGCGGTTTCGGTCGCTGTGTGGCCGGTTTAATGGGGAGCACCCGTGCCGGGGAACACTTCCAGAAGCTAATTAACGAAAACAGCGAATTATCCTGGCAAACAATTGAATAAAACCGCCGCAGCCACCCAATTACCTAACCGCACCGGACAAAAGAGAGCTGCCCCACCGACGGTGGTCCCCGTTTTTGACCAGAAAAGGTTGATAATACGAATCTATAAAAGCGGCGGATATCGTTAACATATCTGAATTTTCGGCGCCTCGCGTGACTCCTGCGTGGATCACAGTTTCACAATGGACGAAATTTCGTCTTACCATCCTCGTTACAAAGGAGGCGCACCGGATATCGGTGAAATTGGAAGCATGAGCTCGTACAAAAAAGGAGAACGCAATAACAAAAAATCAACCACCGCAACGAGCAGACATCTCACCGGCCGATCCATCAATCATTTTCTCATGAGGCTCTTTACCTGTGATTTTTTAAGTCTTTAATAAGTTTAATTTAAAGGGCAGATAGGCGTTTAGTCTCGGCAGGAATGAGTAGTGGGAACTAACCAGGGAGGAATTATGTAATAATTAAAAAGGTGTAATCGATGCTGGCAACTGTATATTAATTGTGTGAAGGCTATAAAATTGCGGTTTGCTCAACTGACGCCTTGCTGCAACAGATTTTTATTACACAACTAATCTTAAAGTACACACGTTTATTGTACCCTGTTTCCCGTGACTTGCATCACATTTAGCTCTAATTACTGACCTTACTTGCGACTAAACTATCATAAGATTTCTAACAAAAGTCACATCAAATTATGAAATCATACAATCTCAATATTTGGCAGGTTTATTTTATTTATCATATCTAAATTATCATTTGTTTATCGAAAGCCTGCGTCTTTTAAAGCTGTCTAGTAACAACACATTTATTGACCAACTTTCGTCGACAATAAAGGTCAAATAGTACTAATTTTTATTCAAATAAATATTAAACGTTCACTCACTATTGCTGGAAATCCGAAAACTAGAAACAAGAAGCTTCTGTTCAAGAAATTATAATTTTGATATAAGAAGTAGTCATTAGTCATTAGTCAATAATAGTCAAATTAAATATGAGTGAGAAAAAATTTCTTTCTAGCACGGCGTGTTTTAAAGGCAGGCATGATAAAAACATTACATTTTCTATTTTTGTATCTTGTCTCTTGCTGGCAACAACATGTTTATTGACTAAGTTTGAACGACAATAAACAGGAGCCAGTACTAATTTTTATTGAAAAAAAAAATGTACCTACGCTTACTATTGGTATAAATCCGAAAACCAGAAACCAGAAGCTCCATACTCCTTATTATTTGTTCTTTGGTAACTAGCAGTTTCAACCTTCAGAATTTCGTTGATGACATTGACGTCTATAGCAGAGATAAAATTATGTGCTTACCTTTCACACATAATCCTTTTTTTATCGTGTCTCTTGCTGGTAACAACACGTTTATTGACTAACTTTGAACGACAATAAACATGAGCCAGTACTAGTTTTTATTGAAAAAAAATTAAATGTACCTACGCTTACTATTGGTATAAATCCGAAAACCAGATACCAGAAGCTCCATATTCCTTATTATTGGTTCTTTGGTAACTAGCAATTTCAACCTTCAGAATTTCGTTGATGATATTGACGTCTATAGTAGAGATAAAATTAGGTGCTTACCTTTCACACATAATCCCAGCTCATTTTGAGATTTATCCCCTCCCTTTTTATGTTTGCAAGATAATGGTTTCAAGAGATATGCTGAAAAAGTTATGTGGGAAATTTGCAACCATTGTAAGGTAGTTTGATGGCTAAAAGGTTTCTAATTTCCAGAGAAGCAATACCAATTTGAATTTGACAGTTGTCTCTCTCTCACTCACTTCATCACTCACTCAGTTAACTTGTGAAAGGAAAGCACCTATAGATGCAACATAACAATAATAATAATGGCTTTATTGGTGCCATTATCAATAAGTTTTACATAGGTCATAAATATCTAAAATTGAAAACCAATTTAAAATCAGTACATAAAAGAAAAAAATATAAAATCCATTATATATACAGGGTGGTCACTTATACGACGCCCACCATTAGGATCTATTAAACGAAAATAATACAGAGTTGGTCAAATGGGATAAAAGTTTCTCGTTTTTGTGCCCTTCAATATACTGAAAGGAAATCCGGATATCTTGCACAGTTCCTGAAATATCGCTGAAAAACTGAAAACCTGTATATGTCGCTGAAAAACTGAAAAACTGTACATATCGCTGAACAACTGAAAAACTGTACTTTCCTTTTCCTACGTGTCGTGTTCTTAACACCGGCGAGCTTGCTTCAAAGGTTCTGTTAGATACTTGTATCGCAATTTATAATTTTTAATTTATGTGGAAACTTGATAAAAAAACATGTACATACTTCAAAAGCTTCAGTTATATTTTTATTTTACAATTATAATAATCAGAAGCTACGTTGTTATAGTATTCCTAAATAGCTATTTGAAATGAGGTTCTCTGAGAAAATAGATGAAGAAATCTTCTTATTTGAAGTAGATTTGACCGAGAAGAATAGAATAAAAGGTTTATTAAAAATGTTATACAGGTAATAATATGTATTCTTTATCTGTGGGAACTACATACTAAAAGTTAAACATACATTATAAACTTTAAATGGTAAGTGCAATGTGTTACTTTTTGCTATAAATTATTTTGGAGTAAATTATTTTCACTGAGAATATAGATGAAGAAATCTTCTTATTTGAAAAAGATTTGACTGAGAAGAATAAAATAGAAGGTTCATAAAAAAATTTATACAGGTAATAAAATGTAAAGAATACATTTTATTACCTGTATAATTTTTTTGTAGGAATTACTTACTAAAAGTTAAACATGCATTATAAACTTTACATGGTAACCGCAATGTGTTACTTTTTGCTATACATTATTTTAAAGTACAATCAAATATAATAATACAATATAATCCAATCATATGTAAATTATACATAGAAAGGATATGCGTAATTATTACTATTATTAAAATAATACAGATATAAAACAGATTAATACGGGCAAAATGTCAAATAAGACGCAATTGTATTGGTCATAGCACCAAAAAAGGCCGTCGTTAAATAAACAAATAACAAGAAAACAGAAATTGTATTAATTTATTTGCACCACTTTTACGTATATTAGCTCGAAAAAAGTATTAATCACTAAATACAAGTATACAAAAACAATTCATATTTCTTTATTGTTTTATTCTTAATTGGAGTACTCATTAGTAGTTGTTTTCTGGTTTAATTAAGAAGAAAACAATAAAAAATATATAATAATAACTGGCATCCAAAATGGATGAAACTATAACAAAAAATAATGTTTCATTATTTGGAACGATATTTTGCATTTTATAGTGAAAATTCGGTATTTTACAATAATATTTTCATAATTACTGCTGAAATTTTGTAATAAATAATACACATTTTTCAATTCCCAACGATATTTTGCATTTTTATTTGTGAAAATTTAGCAATTTACAATGAAATTTCCATAACAATTGTTGTTAGAATTTAAATAAACTTAATAAATAACAATCAAACTAACTCGAAATTGTATTTATTTATGTGTACTATTTTTATTAGTTCCCAGAAAGTAATAATAACTAAATATAAGCATACAAAAACAATTAATATTGCATTATTTGGAACGATATATTGCATTTTACAGCGAAAATTCGGTAATTTATAATAATATTTTCATAATTACTGCTGAAATTTTGTAATAAATAATACATATTTTTCAATTCCCAACGATATTTTGCATTTTTATTTGTGAAAATTTAACAATTTACAATGAAATTTCCATAACAATTGTTGTTGGTAATTAAAAAACTTAACAAATAACAATCAAACTAACACGAAATTGTATTGATTTATGTATACCATTTTTATTAGCTTGCAGAAAGTAATAATAACTAAATATAAGCATACAAAAACAATTAATATTGCATTATTTGGAACGATATATTGCATTTTGCAGGAAAAATTCGGTAATTTACAATAATATTTTCATAATTACTGTTGAAATTTTGTAATAAATAATACACATTTTTCAATTGACAATCATATTTTGCATTCTTTGTGTGAAAATTTTGCAATTTACGATGAAATCTGCATAACAATTGTTGTTGGTAATTAAAAAACTTAACAAATAATAAGAAAACTAACACGAAATTGTATTGATTTATGTATACCATTTTGATTAGCTTGCAGAAAGTAATAATAACTAAATATAAGCATACAAAACTAATGAATATTGCATTATTTGGAACGATATTTTGCATTTTATAGTGAAAATTTGGTAATTTACAATCACATTTTCATAATTATTGCCGAAATTTTGTAATAAATAATACACATTTTCCAATTGCCAACGATATTTTGCATTTTTTTGTGAAAATTTAGCAATTTACGATAAAATTTCCATAACAATTGTTGTTGGTATTTAAAAGAACTTAACAAATAACAAGAAAACTAACACGAAATTGTATTGATTTATGTATATCATTTTGATTAGCTTGCAGAAAGTAATAATAACTAAATACAAGCATACAAAACTAATGAATATTGCATTATTTGGAACGATATTTTGCATTTTATAGTGAAAATTTCCATTATTATTCCATTATATAATTATTGCCGAAATTTTGTAATAAATAATACACATTTTCAAATTGCCAACGATATTTTGCATTTTTTGTGAAAATTTAGCAATTTACGATAAAATTTCCATAACAATTGTTGTTGGTATTTAAAAGAACTTAACAAATAACAAGAAAACTAACACGAAATTGTATTGATTTATGTATACCATTATTATTAGCTCGAAAAAATTACCCTTATTGCAATCTATAGTCGTCCCTAACGGTAATAGCGAACCGACTTAGTCGAAATCAGCTATTTTTTAAAACTTCGAGTTCTCATTTCTGTCTCAAAATTAATGGAACAGTGTGTACGTAATTGTTATTTTTGAGTTAAATTTTTGAAAATTTATTCATTGTAGTCTAGTTGCATTGTCTTATTAATAACTATTGTTCATTATTGAATGGTTGTGAATATTCATCACATCATTAAATTAAACGTTATGCACGAAGCAGCACTTATCATCCCCATTTCTGGTATGTATTGGTCGTCAAGCGGTGTGTCAACACAATTGAGCTGGCCTCCAGTGCGTCCTTCAGGACCCTCAGCGTCGTTTACAAACAATCGCCACGTGACATTCCCACTTCTCGCGATTGTTCCTGGCGGTCGTATTTGCCAACAAAACGCACCCCTTCGCGGCCACTACTGCCGGGGGGCACCCTCAGAAGCACCGGAGCCCCCCGATGATTGATCGCCGTAATAATATATTCAATTTGTGCGGGAGAAAAGGGTTAACGTTGACTGATGAGGAAGGGCAAAGAAATGGAAATATTGATTACCAATTACTGCGGTAAAAAATCGTCTTGGGACGGGGCGCGGCGAATCGCGGATATTTGTTCAGAGGCCCTGTTATCTATTAGAGGCGAAAGGGTGTCCGGTGTTTAATATCGTTTTTTTTTTCCCATCCACGCACAGTTTTACAGATTTATGAAGTCAGTTAAGGGTGGGCCGTTAAAAAGATCAAAGCTCGTTATGGGAGCGCTGGGTGTTTGTGTCGGGACGTAAATGAAAGGTTACGATGGGCCGTCCGGCCCGGAAGAGGGATGCAGTAACGACCCCCTCGCCAGGCCATATGTGACCCACAAAAAGGAGAGTCATCGACTTTGACGCGCGTCGGAGGTCATCCGGACGTCTTCTAGACTTGGCTCGCGAAAGCCGGCCGATCGCGGACGGGGTTGATGGCGATGGCGATGGTGCTTCAAGAGGCTCTGATGACCCAGTTCGGTGTTCTCGGGAGTGGCGAGGGTGGCGCGCCTGCCACCTGTGCCCCCCCGCGCCCCCGGCACGCGTGCCGCACAGGTGGCCCCCGTCATGTGTGCACCCTAATTGGCTTCTACGTCGGATTTTGGGCCGAGGGCGCATGGCCATTGGTCGCAGCGCCGATGACCCGTCAATTATTTCGCAGGTCCTGACGATGCTCCCGTAAAATCTGGCAAGATTCGATTTTTTTTTGCGAACAAAGAAGCGCTTCCTCTCCATTGTGGGGTTTTGGAAAGTATTCCCACAAGCACCATTCTGTGTGAGAACCTTGGTTGTGAGAAAGGAGGAGCGCCGGTGCCCACGAAATCCGCTTAGGGTGCATTACAGGTGATTTAATGCGATTACCACTAGCGCATCCTTTCAAAGAAACCGCTGACGTCCAGTGCTTGTAAACAAGAATGGGGCCGACGCTTTGTATGCTAAGGAGCGTGGACAAACAAGCTTAACGTCTTGTGGTTACAAGTATATTAATACCCCTCTTTATGGTACTGTGTACATCATTAGTTTCCATTTCAATTTTCTAGCCACCCCTCAGGAAATATTGACATATAATACCATCATAATTAGACATAGCTATTATAGACCGCAATCCTGAAATACACAACACGTCAAATTTTAATAATTATAATAAGCAATATTTATTATTTACACACATTTCCCAAGAGAACAGTCTCAGTACAGTATGCCTCAAGTTTGGCACATTTCTCCCTTATGTATGTTCTATGGTAGTTCTTTTTTTATTATGCAAAATACTTAATCGTATTTTACTATAATTATTACAATCTGATCAAAGATGGATCAATGAGTAATGTTATGCCACCTTAAAATACTAAATCATTTACTTTTGAGTAAATTCAATTTATATAGTGAAACTTCAACCAAGTGTTTGATTTACCTTAATTATCATGTTTCACCAAGTGGTATCCACACATACTTTCAACTTGAAGGTTTAATGCTAAAGGCTAACTCATTGGTATCCCCTAGATTCTAATGACTTAATTACACTAATATTAGCGTTTACACTAGCACTATGCTCTGCATTTGCATTAACGCAATATTAATCTAAATCTAACGGTTTGGTCCGCTGTAATCTTCTGGTCAAATTCGTGTTATCGAGGAGCTGGATGGCTTCGACGTTGACGTGCTGAAGAAGTCGTGACTCTTGGCAAATTGGTTTATTGTCTCATTAACAGTGTCCATTTCCAAGTCCGTGTGGAGGTCACTGTTTCGGAAATACCAAGGTGCATTGACAACACTCCTTAGTACTTTGTTTTGGTATCGCTGGATTATTTCTATATTGCTCTTTTTGGCACAACCCCACAGCTGGATGCCATATGTCCATACGGGCTTAAGAATTTGTTTATACTTCTTCTCTTCTTTATATGGCATCTCCTTTCAGGAGGTTTGCAATCATCATCGCTATCTTCACCTTGGAGGCGGCAGCTCGGAATAACTCTTGGGATGTGGTATCATACCATTATATCAGGTTACGCAGCCATGAGCATCTGCGTCCACCGATTTTCCTCTTGCACATTACTTTCCCTTGCATTATAAGTTGGAGCAGTTCATACTTTTTTCGTCTGGATATATGGCCTAGATATTGTAGCTTCCTTCTTTTTATTGTGTGTATGATTTCACGTTGTTTCTTCATGCGTTCCATTACTCTGATGTTTGTTTATACAGAAGTATTTTATTATAAATTGACAGGGTGGAATTCCGACGAAGCAGCCAATACATTTTTCCAAATTTTATGTCCAATTCTTCTTTTTTCTTTTTGACATGAGCTCTCCAGCTTAGCGTCCAATGTAACACCCAAATATTTTGCTGTATCTTCGTAGAGTACCTGGATATCATTCATACTAACAGGGATATGTTGAATTATATTATTTGTGAAATTGACATGGACCGATTTAGTCTCATTCAATTGGATTTGCCATTGCTTAGTCCAGTTGTTAATTTTACTAATTGAGATTTTCAGATTTAGTGCTGATTCTTTGTGGCCTTTGCCTGCAACCAATATAGCAGTGTCGTCGCCAAAAGTGGCTATCGTATTATGGTCTAATGCAGGTATCTTCGTCTTAAAGTCCCATCTCCTATCGGAGGTTGGAAATTATTAACAACTGTTCCAAATAGTTGGCTTGATGTTAATCCGAACCATTCTCTTATATGTCTGAGCCAGGAAATCTTTCTTCCTCCTATGGTTCTTTTCCCCTTTATTTTTCCTTCCATAATCAGTCGCAGCAATCTGTAGCGTTTCCCCCTCATTATATGACCGAGATATTGCAGTGTTTACGAGTTCCTCTTCTTTATCAAGTCTTTGTAGCACCTCGATATTTGTAACTCGGTCCACCCACGATATCTTTAGAATTCTTCTGTAACACCATCTTTCGAATGCTACTAATTTGTTCGTATCTGTCTGTTTTAATGTCCAGGCCTCCGCTCCGTATAACAAGGTAGAAAATATGTAGCAACGTAGCATTCGCAGCCTTAGTTCTAATTTGATGTCACGGCTGCAAAATAACTTCTTCGTTATAATAAATGCAGCTCTGGCAATTTCTGTACGAGCTTTTACTTCTTTACCTTGTTCCTGTAAATGCAGGTATATCGCTGGTGTATTATAGGTATAACACTGGCCCTAACACACTGCCCTGTGGCACATCTGCTTTTATTTCTTTTAGTTCAGAGTAAGCATCTTCCTGCTTAATTCTAAATACTCAATCTGACACGTATGATTCTAGTAATTGTCTATATGGTCTGGGTAGAAGTTGTCTTAATTTTTATTTAAGTCCCTCGTGCCACACTATGTCAAAAGCTTGCGCTACATCAAGAAAGATAGTAGAGCAAACCTTTCTTTCTTCCAATGATTTTTCAATTACGTCTGTTACTCTATGGACTTAATCTACAGTTGAACGAGATTCTCTGAAACATAACTAATGTTCTGGTATTATGTTTTTGCCTTCGATAATTGGCTTTATTCGTATTTTTTCAAACAGTTTTTAGATTATAGGTAATAACGAGATTGGTCTGTAAGAAGAAACTTCATTTGGTGGTTTTCCAGGTTTAGGAATCATTATCACTTCTGCTACTTTCTATATCTTAGGCCCGTATCTATAGTCTGTACTTGAGCATGAGTTCGACTCAAGTCATATATTTGGTCGCGTTTTTTTGTAAATATTAATGCACGAACGCAACCAAATGTACGACTTGAGTTGAACTCATGCTCAAGTACAGACTATTGATACGGACCTTAGGTACATATTTTAATCTTGAGATACATTAATAAGACATGTAAGTTTTGCGATTGCATAACGATGTAGTTGTTTAAAAATTTCGCCGGTAATTAAGTTAAATCTTGGAGCTTTCTTAGTGTTAATGTTTTCTTTAATTTCCATTGCATTTTTTTTAGGGGTAGAGGGTCTGATTTCACCTTGTTCCTAGATAATATTTTCTCAGTTTAGAATGGCTTCACCCTTATTCGGTTGGCAAGTCGTTTCAAGATATTCGATAAATTTATTAGCTTTTTGAGTATTGCTTTTTGCATATGTCCCATCTGACTTCTAATTGGAGAATCGTGCAAGATTGGTCTCTTAAGTCTCTTAGTAGCTTTCCAAAGTGAATAATCAGTTTTTCTGTCATTTGATAGTCCAAATAGATATTCACTAATAGAGTCACTTTTAATTTTTTGAATCTCTCTTTTGAGTTGTTGTGATGCGTTATTTACTCTAGTTCTATCTGCTGGGCATCTAGATTAATGCCAGATTCTTCTGTTTTCGGAAGTAAGGGTTCGAATTTATTTGGGGTAAATGTTGTGTTTTGTTCGTGGGATAATAATAGGTGTTATCCCATGTACCTTGTTGGATAGTATCAACATATTTTCCGCTTTATTGTTAACTGATCTTTATTTCTTATTGAGGATAACATGTTGATAGTGTCTTCAAGTTGAAGTTTAAAGCTCTGCTCTTTAATTTTTTTAATCTCTCTTTTGATTTGTTGTGTTGCGTTATTTACTCTAGTTTTATCTGCTGGGCATCTATATTGATGCCAGATTCGTCTCAGTCTTCTCTTTTCGGAAATAAGGGTTCGAATTTATTTGGAGTAATTGTTGTGTTTTGTTCGTGGGATAATAATAGGGTTGTTATCTCATGTACCTTGTTGGATATTATCAACACATTTTTCCGCTTTATAGTTTAGCTGATATTCATTTCTTATTGAGGATAACATGTTGATAGTGTCTTCAAGTTGAAGTTTACTATACTATAAACGTAGACTTAGGTGAATTACTTCATATACTCTACAAGACTACTATACTATACACCAAAAAAATGACAGATTTTGCACACTAAATAAATACACAATTTGTTATCAGAAAATGGAAAACTTCAAAAGACTGCATCTTTAGTTTTTCTGGAATTTTCGTTTAAACTTATGAATGTATTGTAATAATGTATTGAGATACATATTGAGATTTTGAGATTTTGTAATTAAATGTAGAATCAGTTTTAACTTCTTTACCAAAAATATTACATTTAAAACAAAATATGGGCATTGATATTTTTGAAACAATGTGATTGGTTTTGCTCTGCACCGTTGTTGTCTCTGCTCAGTTGCTTTGTTGTGAAGAATACTATCCTTGCACGTTGAGATTGTTTTGCCCTTCTGAGTAAAACTTATTTAGCCAAAGTTATCCATATCAATAATTTAGCAGCTTTGTTGACAGTACTTTTTGTTTGCATGGAAATAAAGTTTCTTATGATTGCTAAGCCTGGCATCAACATCATGTATGCAATTCGCTACTGAAAAAATTCTGTACTCCACATTTGCCGCCATAAAAGCATTCCAATACAATTGCGTCTTTGCTATCCCGGCACTTACCTTAGCACTTATCATTGCTTTTGTATCTTCCTGCATCAATGCGAACATGTAATTTGGGCGCACCAGGGGCCCGGAAAACCTTCCGCCCCCAGCTCCTCGGAGGAACCGGCACGAGGTCGACGTCCGCCCGCCCCCATCGAACAGCAACACACAAAAACAAAGCCCGTGCTTGCCGAAAATTACTTAATTGCTCGGTGGATCCAATCACCAGTGCAATTTGGTTCGATGCAAAAAACGCTTTTTTTGCGCCATCACCGGCATCCTGTTAAACGCCACGGTATGGCACGCGGACCCCAACTGCATAATTTGAAGATGCACGCGATCGCCGACGGTGATCGGTGGAATAACCGAAAATTAGGCGAAAACGAGTTAATGCCACGGAAAGTTAGTAATTGCGCTCCCACGCAAAGGGGCTAATTGCACCTCAGAAACTCGGACAACCCCTTTGTCCTTATTTTAGTAAGTGCAGGTAATTGAAGTTTCATCAGCTTCAAATACTTGGAACAAAATTACTCAATTGCACAGTAGATACTAATTGCTATTACCAAAATCTTTTACGTATGTAGCCAATGGCTTCAAAAATATTATTTTGAACCAAATATTGTACTCGTCTGCGTTGTCACTGGAGTATATGGAGTGGAATGAGTGAAGCAAAAATAGTCCACTAAACGATATGTGTGTAAAAATTTTTGTACACACGTACAAATTTATACACCAGCTAGAAGCGTTGTCACGGCTTAAAAATATTCCGGCCTTAATTCTTCAACGCGTTTCCCCTGGCATACTTTAAACTGTCCCCAAATTAAATGGCTGTAGCACCACAATTCAAATCAGCGCAGAACTCGGAAACCGCATTAAACAGACTCGGCCTTTGCATATTTTGATGCTGGCATTCTTCCTCGTAAGTGCACTTCTTCCTTTGAGTGCGAAAAACGCACGGCCGTAATTACCGACCTTGCGACCGCAGCCCGCAATGAGAACGCTGAATTTACATCAAAAAGGCTTATTTTTATCGGAATAAGAACAGCATAAAGCGGGGCAACAAAGCACACGAAGGGACGGCGCGGTGCGTGCGTGGAGGTAAAGGCAGAATGCACAAAAGGACGCGATAATTGCCGGCCTGTAAAGTAAAAGGGGTGTCGAATGAATGGCGGATATTGGAAGTGCGGGATATTGAAAGAGCAAAACAAAATTAAAATCGTGCTTCCAAATACTCATGTACATGTAATATTATTATAATTGTTACAACTGCGTTGTTGTAAATGAAGCATTTATATTCATCACACATATACAGGGTGTTGTAATACCCCAAAATGGTAGTTAGAACTCATTGAAACAAACAACTTTTCTTAGCTCAAATTTTTGAATTGGAGCCCAAGTTCATAGTTACTGGCGTGTTTTTGTTTTTCGAAAAATCGTCAATACTCCCTTATTTTAAGGAACATTTAAAAAATACAAAAACTTTTAGCATTTGCTTTCGGTTCTCTAAAACATTTGTATTTACAATTATTTTCTATTTTATCAAATAACAAAATGGCAACCGATCAAAAATTTCCAAAACAAGATATTCTGAAAACCACTTGATCGATTTTTGAAAATAAATCATTTACAAAATCCTTTCAAATCCCCCCCAAAAATTCAGGGTATGGAATATACAATTTGGCATCGAAAACTTTAGAAAATTTTATATAGTATCTATGCAATTTTTATTGAAATACTCTGGGCTACAGACTTGAGAGTGGAATTTTTGGATTCAGGAGGGTGAAAAATCACACAATTTTCTACACAAAATCACGTTTTCTATGTAAATTTGTATAGGATTTTATGTAAAATCTCAACATTTTACCTGCAGATTATAACTTATAGTAATAAATTTCTTAGATTTTTATGAACAGCCAAAATATGTTCTTAAGAAAATTATGTAATTTATTGAAGAAAATTTAATCGATCACTATAAACAGTAAATCTCAAAGTTTTTTATGAAAAATTGCAACTCTTTCTGTGCCAACTCAATAATTTGTCATGAAAAATCCCCAAATTTGCAATGTTTTTTTACAAGTCCCACAAGTTTTCATGAAAAATCACACAGTTTCCACACAAAAGCACGTTTTCCATGTGAAATTGTATAGTATTTTATATAAAATCTCAAAAAATTTCCTGCAGATTATAACTTATAATAATAAATTTCTTAGGTTTTCATGAACGGGCCAAAATATGTTCTTAAGAAAATTATGTAATTTTTTGAAGAAAATTTAATCGATCACTATGTAAATCTCAAAGTTTTTCGTGCAAAATTGCAATTCTTTCTGTGCATACTCAATAATTTATCATGAAAAATCCCCAAATTTGCAATATTTTTTTACAAACAAGTTTTTATGAAAAATCACACAATTTTCTACACAAAAGCACGTTTTCCATGTGAAATTGTATAGGATTTTATGTAAAATCTCAAAGTTTTACCTGCAGATTATAACTTATACTAATAAATTTCTTCGGTTTTCACGAAGGAGCCAAAATATGTTCTTAAGAAAATTATATAATTTTTTGAAGAAAATTTAATCGATCACTATGTAAATCTCAAAGTTTTTCGTGCAAAATTGCAATTATTTATGTGCATAACTAATAATTCATCAGGAAAAATCCCCAAATTCGCAATGTTTTTTTTTACAAATCCCACAAGTTTTTATGAAAAATCACACAATTTTCTACACAAAATCACGTTTTCCATGTGAAATTGTATTGGATTTTAGGTAAAATCTCAAAATTTTACCTGCATATTATAATTTATAATAATACATTTCTTAGGTTTTCATGAACGAGCCAAAATATGTTCTTAAGAAAATTATATAATTTTTGGAAGAAAAATTTATCGATCACTATGTAAATCTCAAAGTTTTTTATGAAAAATTGCAATTCTTTCTGTGCAAACCAAATAATTTGTCATGAAAAATCCCCAAATTTGCAATGTTTTTTTTACAAATCCCACAAGTTTTTATGAAAAATCACACAATTTTCTACACAAAAGCACGTTTTCCATGTGAAATTGTATAGGATTCTATGAAAAGCCTTAAAATTTTATCTGCAGATTATAAGTTATAATAATAAATTTCTTAGGGTTTCATGAACGAGCCAAAATATGTTCTTAAGCAAATTACGTAATTTTTTGAAAAAAATTTAATCGATCACTATGTAAATCTCAAAGATTTTCGTGCAAAATTGCAATTCTTTCTGTGCATACTCAATAATTTATTATGAAAAATCACCAAATTTGCAATATTTTTTTTACAAATCCCACAAGTTTTTATGAAAAATCACACAATTTTCAACACAAAATCACGCTTTCCATGTGAAATTGTACAGGATTTTATGTAAAATCTCAAAATTTTACCTGCAGATTATAACTTATAATAATAAATTTCTAAGGTTTTCATGAACAAGTCAAAATATGTTCTTAAGAAAATTATATAGTTTTTTGAAGAAAATTTAATCGATCACTATGTAAATCTCAAAGTTTTTTAATGAAAAACTGCAACTCTTTATGTGCCAACCCAATAATTTGTCATGAAAAATCCCCAAATTTGCAACGTTTTTTTACAAGTCCCACAAGTTTTCATGAAAAATCACACAGTTTCCACACAAAAGCACGTTTTCCATGTGAAATTGTATAGTATTTTATATAAAATCTCAAATTTTTTCCTGCAGATTATAACTTATAAAAATAAATTTCTAAGGTTTTCAAGAAGGAATCAATATATGTTCTTAAGAAAATTATATAATATTTTGAAGAAAATTTTATCGATCACTATGTAAATCTCAAAGTTTTTCGTGCAAAATTGCAATTATTTCTGTGCATACCCAATAATTTATCATGAAAAATCCCCAAATTTGCAATGTTTTTATTTTACAAATCCATGTTTACATGAAAAATCTAAACGTTTTCTCAAATCTCAAAGTTTTTCATGCAAAATCATTTTTCATTAAAAATCCCCAAATTTTCTGCACCAAATCGTAAAGATTTCCAAGTAACATTATATAGATTTCCATGTACTTAAGATTATTTAGAGTTTTATATGAAACAGCCCAATTTTTTTACACAAAACCGCAGTTTCGACTTATTGACATTTATGTTAATTTACATAGTACGTATTTTCGCTCCTGGTAATTCTCTCTATATTTGTATTATTCCTTCCGTTTGGTTCTGTCCTGTGCCAGCTCTCTTATTTCACTCCATTTAACCTTTTTCTTTCCATTTCATTTGTGATGTGTCATTCAAAAAAACATCCATATTTTTTTGGTGTTATTATTTCATCTGAATTCCATTGTCTTAATCTTCCTGTTCTTTATGCTATCTGAAGGTTGTTCCATTTATGACTTCCTATGCATTATTTCCCTACTAATAATAATAGGGTACTAGTTCAATTTCATTTTTTCTTCATCTTTCCTAGCTTTTCTTCTTGTTTCTCTCTGTATTTTTAGCTCAATTGTTAGACCTTACTTCTATGTAGATTCTTCCTGTATGCTTTGTCAGTTTGTTTGTATTCTTAAAGTAATTCTTCTAATCTGTATTCTAATCAGATCAAGATTTTAACTCAAATCTAGATTCTATTTCTAGAATTTAAAAAAATATAAATCTAGAATTTCTAGAAATTCTAAATTATATTCTTCTCGGAGTGCCATGCTCAAGTAAGCATATGCGATTTCCCCGTATATGTCACTGTATGAGTGTCTATATCATAGTTACACTGACATATGGCACCTACAGTTTAACATCGGCTGCGAATGACTGATTTGGGGAAACTATCCTGGGCAGATTACTCTCAGTGGTTTGCCATTTCCTTTTGAGAGGACACAAGCGGATTTTTTGTCATATTATATTATTTTTTTAATTTTTTTTGTTAAATTATTGACACCTTATTTCGGCCGTTATACTGCTATACTTATGATGTACTGCACAGTAATCTTAACAACATGTTCTTCTCTGAGAGGAGACAAGTGGATTTTTGGTCATAATTATATTCATTTTTTTTTAAGTTACGTTAAATTATCGACACCTTATTTCGGATATTATACTGCTATACTTATTATGTACTGCACGATAATCTTAACAACAATTTGCGAAATTTTAACTCTTTTTGCCATTTCGATTAATTTCTTGATCAAAAACACATCGACCGATATAGCTGTTATTTGGACAGTACATCGTGTCCAGTGGCATGTAAAATACGTCATGGAAAAACGAGGGCGAATATGGGGGCTCAATATTCGCCCTCGCTTTTCCAGGGACGGTTTGGAAAGAGCAAGAAAAATGTTAAAAGTCATAATTCTTTTGCAAGAAAATTGGAGAATATAGATTTTCGAGTGTTGTTTTAACATAATTTTCTATGTGGAAAAACAATTATAGAAACCTAGGAAAAGTTACGTAAATATTATCCAGAATCTGCTCCGTTCCATGGAATTATTTGTCCTAGCTCGATGAGCAGGCGAATTGCAGACCATATAGAATGGAGGCCCCACATGGGGTTATATTCCCATAAAGTGGTGTGCTATTGTGTCACTTGGTTAAATTTGGACAGGATCATAAAAATTACGGTTTTCCAATCAAACCGACTAAAAACAAAATCGCGATTTTTGCGAATTATCAAGTTACTTCTAGGGGGCTAAGCCCGTATCTATAGTCCGTACTTGAGCTTGAGTTCGACTTTAATTGGTTATAGTTTGATCATGTTATCAAAATTTTGCAGTTCTCGTCGTAAACTTGCAAAATTTCATATTATCAATAATTTTTCCGTAATTTTCATAAATTATCTGCAATTCGAAAAATATCTAATAACCATTGCAGTTCTAGAATTCTAGATAGAGAATAGCATGGAATATAGTAATAGTAATAGTAATAGTAATAGTAATAATAATAGTAATTTATTAGTGTTGATACAATTGTTTACACAGGTCATAATATTATAACATAGAAAATCAATAATATATTAATACAATAATACAATAATAAAATACTACAATAATAATGTAATCACAAAATAAAACATTTTAATCAAACTCGGGCAGTAAAAAATCCTTTATTGAATAGAACCCACGATCAATTGAAAACTCGTTTGTTCTCCTTTTAAATGTTTTTCAAGGTGACTTTAAAATTCGAATGGTAACTTGTTGAAAAATTGAAAATTAATATATTTTCATGCCTGCCGTTATACTACTTACACAAGTCAAATCAATAAATTAATTACATATTTAAACATATTTCTACAATAGAAAACTACAATACAATGCTTAAAATAACATCGAAGACACCGCGAACACATCACAAATCATAAGTCAATAAGTACATACAACTAGATAACATCCACAAGGAAAAAATCCTTGAAATCGCACAGAGAAAGTCCGAGTAGCAGTCTCTTAACGTCCTTCTTGAAGGACGATATATGAATATCATGTATAGATACAGGTAAAAGTAGCCAAGAAGTTTGGGGACCCCTGTACTAGACTACTATTTAACAATATTAAATATTGTTAAATCATAAGCAAAAATGAAACAACGTCTAAATGGTCCTGTAAATGCCTCCCCATTTTGTGTAGCAAACAATTATTTGTTGGAACTGTTTCCTTTGCTCTCAATTTATGTCACAAAATATGAAATTTTGGTTTCAGTTAAATTATACTCTTTAAATTATGACCCTATACTTGCACTGACTAATATTGAAAAATTATTCGACCTACGATTCTCAGCAACTGATAAATTTCAGTTATTGGCTATTGTCGCGTTATTTGTATAATGAAGGGGTACTTAGGTGGTATTTTTATAAAGCTAAATTTATTGCCTATTAGAAATAACCAAAATATACAGGGTGTTCCATTAAAGGAAATGAGGCTTATAGCTTTCACGTGTTCATTTGTTTTTCAATTGTTCATCTGACATCAGGATTATATAGACGACAAAAAGTACTAAAACTTTTTTCTTTAACTTTTTTGCTATCTGTACTAATGGCCGAGATATTTGCTGTGGTACAATAAATCAAATAACCTGTGTACATATTATATGGTACATTTGAGAATTGACCTATAAATCTAATAAAATGATTGCTTTTTTAAGATAATTGTTCAATTGATTAAAACCGTTCGGCTTTGTGAGAAAAACTGCCGCCCATAACGATCAAATTAGAAAATTGCCCCGGCCGAAGACGTACCCAGAATTATGCATTATTAATCCCGGATCTCCGTTTTTATTAAAATAGAAACGCGGAGGTAATAACACGGCCGGGGCGAATGCTCGTCTATTATAATCTAAACGGACATAATTTCACATTCAAATGCACCTCAAAAGCCATGACCACCATTCTCGTTAGTAATAGATGACCCGGGGTGACCATGCAACTGGACTGTTAGACAAAAACGCTCTCGCGTGCCGCGATGCACCGCACACGAGATGCGGCGCGTGTGTCCAGCGCCGATGCACGTTAAATAATTTGATAGGATCGTTCTGGCCTGTCGCTATTATGCAAATATACGAGACGAGCGGCGATTCGGCCTTATCATCCGAATTAATCGCTTAATGCTAGGGGTGGCATGTTAAAAAGATACCGAGGTGTGAGCCGGGCAATCTTCCGATGACAGCCCAGCATGCAACCGACGATAAGCAGCAATTCTTCGGACTGAATGGTGTACGGCTGATGAGGAGGACCACTACCTGTAGCGTGAATCAAAATCGCATCGCACACACATATCATCAAATTTTTGTTTTCCAGATACTTCGGTTAACCCATGTAATCAATACAAGGTGTCCTAAATAGAGAACGATTGCATGGGTATCTTTCTTAATTGGAAAGCCAGAGATCTGGTTAAATGGGCAATGTCAATGGGCAATGTTAAATGGGCAGTTTTGCATGCTGGTTCAGATTATGTTGAAAATTTTTCAAAACTCCGAGCAGTTTAGAAATTATTCTTATAAAAAAAAAATTGTGATTTTCTATGTAGATGTATTAAGCAGTGATAGATCAGTCCAAATTCAGTAAGCATAACAGCCAATTTTTGAAATTTAAATTGTCATTACCTACTCTTATCAATTCATGCATTGACTAGGATTGCCCAAGAATCTTCAAAGATTATCTTTGATCTTCAAAACGAGATCTTCATGGGAAAAAATTGCATTAGGAACCAAACTCGATAACCTTACGTTTTTATGCATTGGCGTTGCACGTTTCGTCTAATGTTTTTTTTCTCAATTTTATGATGTACTACAGAAATATAACAATGAAGCACCACATAATTGATTTTTATAGTGTATAATACACACGCCGAAATGATAACATATTTAATATACGAAACAGCAGATCACATATTTACAGACGAAATTAAAACCCCGACGTGGACAAACAGCCCCGTGGACGTATAATTGGATCAATTTAAATCCGCTCGTTGTAAACACGGCCGCTAATCGGACCGGGCCCTGGTCCCTTTGTCCACATAGCAAACAATCCGCACAGGGCAAACATGGGGGCCCTACGCCCCCGTGTCGAGGGCGCCTCGCGATTCAACTGCGCGGGGCACAATGGACCGCACAGAGGGTTGTTTGGACTGGTGCACGTATCCGCATTATTTTAATACAGAGCGACACGCGACTAAATGAGTTTTAATATCGGGATGATTGTCGATTGGCACGTGTCCCATATGAAAACTTCATCAGGAGTGGTATGCTTAGGGGATATCGCTAATATTGTTTGTCGAAGAAAACTTGTGCAAATGTGGACTCGAGGAGTCATAATTAAAAAAAATATACAGAATAGAATAGAATTGAATATATGTTGGTTATAGTTTCATCCATTTTGGATACCACTTATTATTAAATTTTATTTTATTGTTTTCTTCTTAATTGGAGTACTTACTAGTAGTTTATATATAAAGATGTTTTCTTGTTTTTATTATTTTTATTATGTCTATTTTATTAAAGAAAACATCGTTATATAACTACCAGTAAATACTCCAATTAATAAGAAAACAATAAAATAAAATAGAATAAATTTGCATGGCGGTCATCATATCACTTACACTAGTTAAATCAATAAATTAATTACATATTAAAAATGTCTACAATACAATGCTTAAAATACTACAATAAGATGCCCGTTTTCACATAAAACCAATGTCCCTCGCCCGTTCAGTCGGACTGTCAAAAGTTCAGACATAAATGTTTCTAATAACTTGAGAACATTTCATTTTATTTATCAAAAATTCAGTACAGTAGTTTTTTTAACTGCTAGGAAGTCCAATAGAATTTTCTGTAAATTGAAAGATTTTGGACTTTTGACCAAATTTTTAGGAAAGTAATTAAAATTTCCAACGAATCGATTGAAATTTCTACAAAATTCAAACGCATATTCAAAAATTTGTATACAGGGTGAATGACAAATATTGAATTATGATTCAGTAGCTTTTATTATTAGTTAAAAAAACATTCGAACAAAAGTTGTATGCCTAAAGGTTAATGTTAAACTGAAATTAAACCCTATGTATTAGTAAAAACGTTTTGTATTTTTCAATCTTTTTAATATGTAATTAATTTATCAAATTGACTTGTGTAAGTCATATGACAACAGGCACGAAATATATATGATCTATAATCTGTGTGCTGACAGAATATTTTTGAAAGTTTAAATATTTTTTAATATTAAGTTGTTTTATCCATATTACCAGTTATTTATTTAAGGTATTATTATTCTGTACTTTCTGGTAGAGTTATTTTTATTATATTTTATTATTTATTAATTTTATTTTGCCTGACTAGTTTCAATTTTCGAAACTATTCAGGCAAAATAAAATAAATAAATAATAAAATAAAACAAAAATAACTCTACCAGTAAGTACAGAATAATAATACCCATTTTTTTTAATATGTCTGTTAAATATGTTCATATTCCAGAATATCTTCCTCATAGGTATTCTAAACCTCATACATGTATACCTCTTCATACCTCATACAAATAGCTAAATAAAAATAGAAGTCATACCTCATACAAATCATGAGTCATACCTCATACAAAACCTCATACAAGTACAGGAGATTGTACTATTTGATTTGGTTTTTCAATCTTCAGTAAATTTCAGCAGTGCCAACTGCCCATTAAGAATAATTATCTATAATAACATGGAGTTGCTTGTTTTTCAATCTGTTTTGATTTCAACGTATTGAATGGTTTACTTGCATATATTTTGCATTTATACCGAACCTGGGTATAAGTAGTTATCTCCAGGACATACAAATTTACTGATAACTTGTAATGATCACTTGCATGAATTTTGTTACTTTGTAATTATCTCAAGAATAGAGGCATCTACTAGTACAAGCTTCTTCCCTCACTACTTTTATAATCTCAAAAACTATGATGATTATTTACGAAACTTTGTGACCGGATTCAATGGCCAATGGCTTTGGTCAGATTTTTCAATCTTTTCATATTCTCTAATTCTCTAATCTCTAATTTCTTGTTTGACTTTTATGAACATTAAATACACTATACTATGATTGTAGAGTAAACAATTGTACAGTAACAACTGACTTAGTAGTTTAAAATCTGTTTATTAAAATTTATCCGCACCAACTTAGAAAATACGATTACTCAGGTTACAAAATTTCACAAAAAAGTTTTTCACTGTATTTTCTTGCAAATTCTATTTTTTATATCAAATTTTGTAAGCATTAAATACTGAATCAGGATAAAAGATAATCCACGATCGTACAACTAGGCCTTAGTAGTTTAGAATCTGTCTATTAATTTTTTTCCGCACCTACTTAGAAAATAGGACTACTCAAATTACAAAATTTCACAAAAATCACTGAATTTTCGTGCAAATTCTATTTTTTATATCAAATTTTGTAAGCATTAAATACTGAATCAGGATAAAAGATAATCCACGATCGTACAACTAGGCCTCAGTAGTTTTGAATCTATCTATTAAAATTTATCCGCACCTACTTAGAAAATAGGACTACTCAAATTACAAAATTTCACAAAAATCACTGAAATTTCGTGCAAATTCTATTTTTTATATCAAATTTTGTAAGCATTAAATACTGAATCAGGATAAAAGATAATCCACGATCGTACAACTAGGCCTTAGTAGTTTAGAATCTGTCTATTAATTTTTTTCCGCACCTACTTAGAAAATAGGACTACTCAAATTACAAAATTTTACAAAAATCACTGTATTTTCTTGCTAATTCTATTTTTTATATCAAATTTTGTAAGCATTAAATGCTGAATCAGGATAAAAGATAATCCACGATGGTACAACTAGGCCTTAGTAGTTTAGAATCTGTCTATTAAAATTTTTCCGCACCTACTTACAAAATAGAACTACTCAAATTACAAAATTTTACAAAAATCACTGAATTTTCTTGCAAATTCTATTTTTTATATCAAATTTTGTAAGCGTTAAATACTGAATCAGGATAAAAGATAATCCACGATCGTACAACTAGGCCTCAGTAGTTTTGAATCTATCTATTAAAATTTATCCGCACCTACTTAGAAAATAGGACACTCAAATTACAAAATTTCACAAAAATCAGTGAATTTTCTTGCAAATTCTATTTTTTATATCAAATTTTGTAAGCGTTAAATACTGAATCAGGATAAAAGATATTCCACGATCGTACAACTAGGCCTCAGTAGTTTTGAATCTATCTATTAAAATTTATCCGCACCTACTTAGAAAATAGGACTACTCAAATTACAAAATTTCACAAAAATCACTGAAATTTCGTGCAAATTCTATTTTTTATATCAAATTTTGTAAGCATTAAATACTGAATCAGGATAAAAGATAATCCACGATCGTACAACTAGGCCTTAGTAGTTTAGAATCTGTCTATTAATTTTTTTCCGCACCTACTTAGAAAATAGGACTACTCAAATTACAAAATTTTACAAAAATCACTGTATTTTCTTGCTAATTCTATTTTTTATATCAAATTTTGTAAGCATTAAATGCTGAATCAGGATAAAAGATAATCCACGATGGTACAACTAGGCCTTAGTAGTTTAGAATCTGTCTATTAAAATTTTTCCGCACCTACTTACAAAATAGAACTACTCAAATTACAAAATTTTACAAAAATCACTGAATTTTCTTGCAAATTCTATTTTTTATATCAAATTTTGTAAGCGTTAAATACTGAATCAGGATAAAAGATAATCCACGATCGTACAACTAGGCCTCAGTAGTTTTGAATCTATCTATTAAAATTTATCCGCACCTACTTAGAAAATAGGACACTCAAATTACAAAATTTCACAAAAATCAGTGAATTTTCTTGCAAATTCTATTTTTTATATCAAATTTTGTAAGCGTTAAATACTGAATCAGGATAAAAGATATTCCACGATCGTACAACTAGGCCTCAGTAGTTTTGAATCTATCTATTAAAATTTATCCGCACCTACTTAGAAAATAGGACTACTCAAATTACAAAATTTCACAAAAATCACTGAAATTTCGTGCAAATTCTATTTTTTATATCAAATTTTGTAAGCATTAAATACTGAATCAGGATAAAAGATAATCCACGATCGTACAACTAGGCCTTAGTAGTTTAGAATCTGTCTATTAATTTTTTTCCGCACCTACTTAGAAAATAGGACTACTCAAATTACAAAATTTTACAAAAATCACTGTATTTTCTTGCTAATTCTATTTTTTATATCAAATTTTGTAAGCATTAAATGCTGAATCAGGATAAAAGATAATCCACGATGGTACAACTAGGCCTTAGTAGTTTAGAATCTGTCTATTAAAATTTTTCCGCACCTACTTACAAAATAGAACTACCCAAATTACAAAATTTTACAAAAATCACAAAATTTTCTTGCAAATTCTATTTTTTATATCAAATTATGTAAGCATAAAATACGTTTCTGTCTTTTAAACTTTATCTTGGAAATGTGTGAACTGAAATTCAAAATCTCACACTTGAAAACTTGTTGATTGTGGAATACAAATCAACCGAAGCTCTTCAATGAGCAATATTGGTGAGAGGAGGTGTGTTCAGTGTTCGTCCAGTTCTAGCTCCTGTTTCTACTAAACCTATACTTCTTATTAGCAATAAACAAATAGATTATATGGTTTGTTCCTTCCATGTGGTAATTAATGGATATCTTTTTCAATCAAATGAGAATAAATGTAATAAATTAATAACTTATTAATTTATATTCATCGCCACAAGATTCAAAACTGAATATTCAATATTTCGAAATTGGTCCTAATTGGTTTGTATATTTTTGACATCCTGATAATAATTAAGAACAAAAAGAGTGTCGACAAACAAAATGGAAAATGTACTTCTGTAATATATTAAATAATTTCGCGAGAAATTAATTTTATTTTTATTAATCTTGCGAAATTTCGTTATAATAAATGTTGGTACAAATGTTTCACAGTAACTTTAGCATTCTAACATTTGAATATTAGAATGCTGAAGTTAAAGAAATGCATTTAAAAGCTCTAAGAAATTTAATACAATTTATTTTCACCTCTTTGGTGTTGGAATTAATTACCCTAAATTTTTAAGAATATTTAGAATTAGAAGATCATCCTGCAAATATTTGCAGCTTTAACAAAATATATATATATATATATATATATATATATATATATATATATATATATATATATATATATATATATATATATATATAATCAATTTACATCTCCTATACCCTTTCGGGTGTCGAGATTCATGCCACCACTATTTATGTTGTCTACGAAGTTTTTACATTCCTTTCTATTTGTAGCCTTTACTTCAAATTACAAATGCTTCCTTGCTTCCTACTTGATCGAGGCCGTTTCTTCTTAGGATCTCTTCTAGGTTGTTATCCCATCTTTTCCTTGGTCTTCCTCTTTCCTTCTTTTTCTTTTCGTCTTTTGATGTCCATACTATTTTTGTTTGTCTGTCTTCTGGCATTCTTATCAGGTGCCTGAATCATCTTAGTTGTCGTTTCTGTATTAATTTTTGCACACTTTGTATTTGTAGGTTTTCCCTGATCTGTTCGTTTGTTACTCTGTCTAATTTCGTGACTCCTTCAACTTTTCTTAAGTATCTCATTTCGGTTGCTTGTATTTTGTTCATTGTCTTTTCATTTGTTGTCCAGGTTTCGCTTCCATATAAGAGTGTTGGTCTATAAATTGTCTTGAAGAGTGTCATTTTTGGAGATTCTTCTATTGTTTAGAATGTACTTGTTCATTGCATAGTAGGTTTTATTTGCGGCCATGATTCTGTTATTTATTTCGTTTTCCATGGTTCCTTTATTATTGTACCTAAATATTTGAAGGTTTCAACTTATTCTATCCTTTTGAAATTTATTAGTATTTTTGCTTTTGTTTCCTCTTTTGCTATTACCATTACTTTTGTTTTGTTTCTATTAATTACCATGTTGTGTTTTTTCAGTTCTTCCGCCCATATGCTTATATTGTGTTGCAGGTCTTCTTCGCTTTTGGCTAGCATGACTAAGTCATCAGCAAAAGCACATTCTGCTATCACTATTCTTTTCATTTTATAGTATCCTATTTGTACCTTCTTGGTGTTATCCTTAATTTTTTTTATTATGTTGTCTAGGAATATAATAAAGAGTAGAGGGCTTAAAGCGCCCCCTTGAAGGCCTTGTGTGGTTGTGAAATTTTCAGATGTTGAATTATTTGTCCTTACGTAGTTTTCTGTGGTTTCATACATACTCTTGATTGCTTTTATTAAATGCACTTTTATCTTCCTTTCTTCAAGTATTTTCCACACTTTGGCTCTATCAAATGCCTTTTCTAAGTCCACGAATATCATGTATAGTTGTTTTGTCTTAATATTTTTTCTGTCATCTTTTTAATTGTGAATATATGGTCTTGTGTTGAATGTCCTTTCATGAATCCACTTTGTGACTTTTCCATTGTTTTTCAATTTCCTTTCTTAGTTTGTTCTCTAGTATTGATTCATACAGTTTTGCCGCTGTGCACAGCAGGGATATTCCCCTAAAGTTGTTGCAATTTCTATTGTCTCCTTTTTTATGTAATGGGAAGATCACTGCTTTTTGTGTGTTGGTATTTTTCCTGTTTCCCATATTCTATTTGTTCACTGTAGTAGTAGTTGTTTCCCAACCTTTCCTATGTACGAGGGTTGCTCAATAAGTAATGCCCCATATTTTTTTTCTCCACAATGAGCAAACACTGAAAGTTGTACTTCTAGGTACTTCAAGTTCAGTATTTCTCCTCCCGGTGGACGAAGTTTCAAATCATTCCAATATATGGCAGAGCTGTAGTGAATTTTCAAATTAGCATCTGTTAGTGATCCACGTTACAAACAGCGAGCAGTGATTGAGTTCTTGATTGCAGAGAAAGCAATTGCAATTGCAAAGCGATTGCAATCATTTTTGTTGATGTGATGCCAAGAGGGACAACCATTATTCCGAAGCATACGTGAAGACCTTGGACAAACTCAAGAAACGTTTCCGGCGTGTTAAGTCTCACAACCCGGGAACACCTCACCAAATTGGGTTGGACAACATTGCCCCATCCACCATACAGCCCAGATCTGGCCCCGTCAGACATCCATCTCTTCGAACCTCTTAAAGACGGTTTGCGTGGAAGACACTTCGATAATGATGAGAGCGTAATTCAAGCGGTGAAAACATGGCTTCGCTCACAGGTCAAGGGTTGGTACCGGCAGGGAATACAGGCACTTGTTTCACGCTGGCATAAGACCGTACAAGTTGATGGAGACTATGTCGAAAAATAGTACGTGTAGAAGAAACATGTAGCTATATTGTCACCAAAATTTAACAGTTTTAAATCAATAGTTTCTAAGAAAAAAAATATGGGGCATTACTTATTGAACGACCCTCGTATTTCAACTGGTCAAGTTTTTATTTTGTCGTGTTGGGGCTTTTCCGTTGTTTAACTTCTTTAGTGCGTTTTCTAACTCTTCTTCTGTTATAGATCCCTGTTCTTTTTCTGTTTCGTTGCTATTTTCTTGATCCTCTTCGTTTTCATTTCCTTCATGGGGAAAAAATATATAAATATAAATATTTAAATAAGATATAGATACTTATTTTAACACTTCAGATATTTTATTATAAGTCACTTCTACTCAATATAAAGTATCTAAAGTATTGGTATGATTAAACAATGGCTGGCTTGCTAATGAAATGCAATTGATACGAGATGTTATCTGCCATGACATGTTAATGCATGTGCGAACTTTTGTTTGTAAGCAAGTGAAAAATTTCTAAAACGCCCGGTCACCACCACCTGCCCGTCTCCCATCGGCATGCGTATAAATTTACATTAGAATATTAAATGAGGGGGTGGTTTTTACCAACGCCGCCGCTTTCCGCAGTGAATTATTAACCCCATCCTTGTTAACAAGACGAATGGCTTTATTATAATCGACGCATTTTTATGCGTGGAGGTAAAAAAAAAAACGTGCGTGTCGCGAGAGACGATCGCTTGTCCTCGAGGAAACCATAACTTACGGCACGAAAAAATTCATTCACAGAGGAAACTTTTTGTCTGCCCTCTGTGAGTTATCATGGCCAGAAGGATAGAAGGATCTCACTGGACGGGATGAGGATCACGTCCGAGCTGCGAGCCAACGCAATTACGCGTGGAAGGGTTGGACGGCGATTAAATAACGCATAATTTTGGGTGGTCCGCAATTAAAATCCGGGCTAATTACAAAGCACGGCCATCGGAAATCGTCGCCGGGGAATTTAGTGTTGATTTGATGTGCTAATTATGTTAAAGAGGGGCCCCAAAACCGAAGTCACCTCAGCAGCGACAACAAAGCCTAGCAATTCGCTTGTGGGAGTACGATTCGGATGCAGGCTGCACGTGTACTCCTACAGGTGTACAGGTGCACTTCCCGAATCGGAAGGGGCCATCGAAAATTCATGTTTCCGGCTTGTCCGCACTTTGTATAGATAAGCGGCGCGCATAATTTCGGGCCGCCTTTTAATTGCACGTTGATTTTCGGCGTATCACTCGTTGCTTCTACCCCGAAAAGAGTCAATATTTGTGTAGGCAGTGCGAGTCAACAATGGCGAGGGATACTTGTCCGATCAGAAGCCGGCACAAGGTAGTCATTAGACCTATTGAGGCCCCGTCATTACCACCGTCTCAATCTTTTATTGTTCGCTCCCCGGCCCTCTCAAGTAGACATTGTACGGCCACAGCGTAATTATTATAATCCACACTTGGAGATGTTTATTTGTGAGAAACGCACCGTGCAGTACGTACCACAACATAACCCGATCCCTTTGTACCCCTAAATATATGCATTGACGGATATTTAAGATGATTACAGATTATCCCTCCGTTATTATTTATCGGTTTGTACACCTAAGTCACGTGTACACGCAATGTGTTTTTTTGCAAAAAACGTTATAATTACACCGGATATCAGACTCTTGGGATCATTCTGTTTTTTTCCATCATTTGAAAACCGCCTATATCATGAAAAAATCTGAAAACCATATTAACCAAATGCATTAACTTCCGTACACTTCATACTACCATTCAGCTAAAATAATAGTTGATTCTCAATATTGTGAATCAACAAGTTTGGTACATAAAGGCTGCGGAGTCCTTAGGCATGAGGAGACAGAAAATATTTTAATTTTTGAAAGAACAGAAGTTCAATTAAAAGTAAAACTTGTAAAACGTTTAAATTTTTCTATCTTTCATAGTACCTACAGTCAGTGGTATTTTTACTCATAGAGATACTTTTGTAACTTATAATAAAGGCCCCAGAAACATTATTCCTTACGTTTCATTCACAGGGTACATAAACTTTTGAATCTGCGTGTGCATTTTATACAAATTTCAATCAATTTGTGGCAATTTTTAATTTGTCTCCCATTTTGACAAACGTCCTAAATGTTTCAATTTACAGGAAATTCTATTGTTTTTTTTATATACTAAATTTTTGATGTAATAAAATGCTCTCCAGTTAACATGAATCATTTATGCATGACCTATGACTTTTGAATTAATAGGAAACTCATTAGAAATTGTCTTCAGATTAATTGCAACAAATTTGATTAAAACATTTTCAATATACGACAATATTGTCTGGAAATTGATTCAAATTCACATTCATGTCAGCATTGATCCAGAGAATAATTTGAAATTTAATTAAATGTTCTCCAGTTATCATGAAACATTTATGCCTAACCTATGCCTTTTGAATTAATGGGAAAATCATTATTTTTTAGAAATTCAATTGTCTTCAGATTAATTTCCTGAATATTTTGTTGAACGGACAACAAATTTGATGAAAACATTTTCAATGTACGGCAATATTTTCTGGAAATTTATTCAAATTAACATTCATACCAGCCTTGATCCTTGAAATTCAATGGAATGTTCTCCAGTTGTCATGAAACATTTATGCCTGCCCTATAACTTTTGAAGTAATGTCAAAATCATTATATTTTTGACATTCAATTGTCTTCAGATTAATTTCCTGAATATTTTGTTGAACGGACAACAAATTTGATAAAAACATTTTCAATGTACGACAATATTTTCTGGAAATTTATTCAAATTAACATTGATGCCAGCGTTGATCCTTGAAATTTAATGGAATGTTCTCCAGTTATCATGAAACATATATGCCTGACCAATGCCTTTTGGATTAATGGGAAAATAATTATTTTTTAGAAATTCAATTGTCTTCAGATTAATTTTCTGAATATTTTGTTGAACGCACAACAAATTTGATGAAAACATTTTCAAAATACGACAATATTTTCTGCAAATTTATTCAAATTAACATTCATGCCAACGTTGATCCTTAAAATTAAATGGAATGTTCTCCAGTTATCATGAAACATTTATGCCTGACCAATGCCTTTTGAATTAATGGGAAAATAATTATTTTTTAGAAATTCAATTGTCTTCAGATTAATTTTCTGAATATTTTGTTGAACGCACAACAAATTTGATGAAAACATTTTCAAAATACGACAATATTTTCTGGAAATTTATTCAAATTAACATTCATGGCAGCATTGATCCAGAGAATAATTTGAAATTAAATGAAATGTTCTCCAGTTGTCATGAAACATTTATGCCTGACCAATGCCTTTTGTATTAATGGGAAAATAATTATTTTTTAGAAATTCAATTGTCTTCAGATTAATTTTCTGAATATTTTGTTGAACGCACAACAAATTTGATGAAAACATTTTCAAAATACGACAATATTTTCTGCAAATTTATTCAAATTAACATTCATGCCAACGTTGATCCTTGAAATTTAATGGAATGTTCTCCAGTTATCATGAAACATTTATGCCTGACCTATGCCTTTTGAATTAATGGGAAAATCATTATTTTTTAGAAATTTAGTTGTTTTCAGATTAATTTTCTGAATATTTTGTTGAACGGACAACAAATTTGATGAAAACATTTTCATAATACGACAATATTTTCCGGAAATGTATTCAAATTAACATTCATGGCAGCATTGATACAGAGAATAATTTGAAATTAAATGAAATGTTCTCTAGTTATTATGAAACATTTATGCCTGATATACCCTTTGAATTAATGGCAAATTTTTAGAAATTCAATTGTCTTAAGATTAATTTTCTGAATATTTTATTGAACGGACAACAAATTTGATGAAAACATTTTCATTATACAATATTTTCTGGAAATATATTCAACTTAACCTTAATGCCAGCGTTGATCCAGAGAATGATTTGAAATTATATGAAATGTTCTCTTGTTTCTTAATTAAATTGTATGTGGTAGTAGTTAATTCTTGGGCAAATATTTTGATTATTTAAGTGATCACATGATGCATTAGATTATACAGATGTAACAACGAACTGAAGTTGTTCAACTTTATTTCACCAAGTAACAGCTTCATCGATATTTATATTTTCAATATCTGAAAATATTTGCTAATATGTGAAAATGATTGGAACTTTTTGTATTTGCATATAACATACCCCATTAACACTAGAAATGCATAAACAAAAATTACGTCGCGTTGATTCATTTCGGGTCTTAAGAGGTTTATACATTTCAAAATGAAAATTCAATGTCCTTCATGAAGAAGCTTTGCTATAAAATCAAGAAATAGTTATATGTATTTATGATTGAAAGTTTGTTATGGGTACACTTGAAAAACATTCCTTGATCCAGTCCTCGACCAGATCGAAAATTTCATTTTCTTGAATCTTTTTAAATAGAAAAAACGTTGTCTCCAAATATGTAGTCTGCAAGTTAGAGATGAAATTTGTGATATAAATGATAAAATCCGCAGGGAAAAATCTGTAAGAATAAATTTAGACAGAAAATCTGACGTGGCGATTAAAATGATCTTATCCCATTAATGGGCACAAGAATTCCATGTCAAATACCACATATCACAAATTTTCATCTAAGAGCTCTATCGATCCAATATTTTTTTAAATTTTTGCCAATATTACTCCTCAATATAAATCTTTAAAGGCTTACTTTATTTTTATATAGACCCCAATAACACTAGAAATGCATAAAAAAAATACGTCACATTAATATAATTCGGGTTAGAAGAGGTTAGTACATTTCAAATAAAAATTCAATTTCCTGCATAAAGCATCTTTTCAAGAATACCAAGAAACAGCTATTACATGTAGCTGTAATTGAAAGTTTGACACCTTCGGAATTGAAAAAAAGATTCAATCCTTGACTAGAATGTAAATTTCATTTTCTTGAATCTTCTCAAATTGAAAAAAATTTCTTTAAATGCTATGCTAGTTTGAGATGAAATTTGTGATATAAATAATAAAATACTAATGGAAATTTCATTTTCTTGAATCTTCTCAAATAGAAAACGCGTTGTCTTTAAATGCTATGCAAGTTAGAGATGGAATTTGTGATATAAATGATAAAATCCTAATGCCAAAATCTGTAAGGATAAATTTAGACAGAAGAGGTTTATAAATTTCAAAATGAAACTTCTATTTCCTTCAAGAAGAAACTTTTCAAGAAAATCAAGAAACAGTTATATGTAGCTATGATTGAAAATTTGTTATGGGTGCACTTTCAGAATTGAAAAACATTCCGTGATCCAGTCCTTGACTAAAACGAAAATTTCCTTTTCTTCAATTTTCTCAAATAGAAAAAGCGTTGTCTCCAAATATGTAATATGCAAGTTAGAGATGATGTTTGTGATATAAATGGTAAAATCCTCATGGAAAAATCTGTAAAAATAAATTTAGACAGAAAATCTGAGAAAATCCTGAAGTGGCGATTAAAATGATCTTGTCGTATTAAATCGTATTTAATTCCATGTCAAATACCACATATCACAAATTTTCATCGATCAGCTTTATCGATCCAATATTTTTTTAAAACTATTGTCAATATTTGAAATTGTTTGGAACTTACATTGTTTTTGTATAGACCCCATTAACACTGCATAAATGCATAAAAAAATTACGTCACATTGATATAATTCGGGTTAAAAGAGGTTAGTACATTTCAAAATAAAAATTCAATTTCCTGCATAAATCAGTTTTCCAAGAAAACCAAGAAACCAAGAAAGTTATATGTAGCTGTGATTAAAAGTTTGACACCTTCAAATTGAAAAAAAAAAGATTCAGTCCTTGACTAGAACGAAATATCATTTTTTTGAATTTTCTCAAATAGAAAAAGCGTTGCCATTAAATGCTTTGCAAGTTAGAGATGAAATTTGTGATATAAATGATAAAATCCTAATGGAAATTTCATTTTCTTAAATCTTCTCAAATAGAAAAAGCGTTGTCTTTAAATGCTATGCAAGTTAGAGAGATGGAATTGTGATATAAATGATAAATTTCTAATGGAAAAATCTGTAAGGAAAAATTTAGACAGAAGAGGTTTATATATTTCAAAATGAAACTTCTATTTCCTTCATGAAGAAGCTTTGCAAGAAAATCAAGAAACAGTTATATGTAGCTATGATTAAAAGTTTGTTATGGGTGCACTTTCAAAATTGAAAAACATTCCTTGATCCAATTCTGGACAAGAACGAAAATTTCCTTTTCTTCAATCTTCTCAAATAGAAAAAGCGTTGTCTTCAAATATGTAATATGCAAGTTAGAGAGGAAATTGTGATATAAATAATAAAATCCTCATGGAAAAATCTGTAAGAATAAATTTAGACAGAAAATCTGATCCTAAAAATCTGACGTGGCGATTAAAATGATCTTATCGTATTAATTGGCACAAGAATTCCATGCCAAATACCACATATCACAAATTTTGATCGATCAGCTTTATCGATTCAATATTTTAATTTTTTTTCCAATATTTTAAATTCTTATTTCACTTATTTCATTTTTATATAGACCCCATTAACACTAGAATTGCATAATAAAATTAGGTCTCATTGATATAATTCGGGTTAGAAGAGGTTAGTACATTTCAAAATATAAATTCAATTTCCTGCATAAAGCAGCTTTTCAAGAAAACCAAGAAACAGTTATTATATATACCTGTAATTGAAAGTTTGACACCTTCAGAATTGAAAATAGATTCAGTCCTTGACTAGAACAAAAATTTCTTTTTCTTGAATTTTCTCAAATAGACAAAGCGTTGTTTTTAAATGCTATGCAAGTTAGAGTTGAAATGTGTGATATAAATGATAAAATCCTAATGGAAAAATCTGTAAGAATAAATTTAGACAGAAATTAATTTTCTTTAAAAAAAATCTGATCCTAAAAATCTGGTCAAATAATTTTGTTGTATTAATTGGCACTAGAATCATATGTCACATATATTTGATTTTTGAATTTCAAATTTGCTCAGTTTTTAATGATTTTTTACGATGACTGGTTTCGGGATTAGAAATTTTCATAGAAGTTAGTTAGAAGTTTCTAGTTTAGAAGTTAGGTATTTCTACTCTTTTAACGAGTTTGAATGAATACTACTCCTATAATTTATTGAATTTTAAATTTTTTCTCTAATATTTCCTTATTAAGGCTCGATATATTTGGGTTTAAGTGGCATTATGACAACTAGGCATTTCCATAAAAAAAGTTGTTTTGGCTTGATGTTTTTTTTTTCAGAATTCTTTAACAATACATTTTTGATATTTTTTTCCATGATTAGGGTTCATAGTGTATATACAATTTGTATTTTGATAAGAAAAATTCTCATTGTTGTGAATTCAGTTGTATTCAGTTTTATATCTCTCTTGAGAATGACCGTAAGGGATGATTGAGTTAGGAATAATTTGACCTCCTAAAGGAATTGAAACATTTAATCCTATTCAAATTCCTTTATTAAATATATTAATCCTATTAACTTCAGGATTCACAGTTACTTGAGCTCATCGCAGACAAATAGAAAATAACTTTGTGAGGGATTTCTACTCTCTTAATGGGAATACTACTCCTATAATTTATTGAATTTTAAATGTTTCACGAATCACTACATGTAGAGTAAACACTACTCTTAAAAAAGTTCATGGACGACTCCAATTTCCGACCAACGAGGTCTGAAACAAGGGTGGAAAATAAGTTGCGAGAAGCAAAGATTCAACCTGTCCAAAATACGTTTCACATTATCGAATCCCGTCAGATGCAAGATTATTTTATGAAAATTTGCCAAAAAGTGCCAATATTATTGAAGATGTCGATGGCCATAATGTTGAAGAATTGGATTTTGGATTTTGAAATCGATGCAGAATAAAAGCCACAAAGAAATAATGTTTAGTATGTAGTTATATTTGTATAACTAATTAGCTAGAAAGAAAAACTAAAGAGCAGAAAGCTACCAACCCTCAAAACCCTGCCATATTTAGCACAATTTAAATCTTACAGGGAAATATTTTGTTCAAAATTTTAATTTACTAGTTTTAAAGCATAATGAAAATATGAAAACTTAATTTAAAGTTGTCAATAATTTATTATAACAATAAAAACTGTAAAGTCTGATGTCTCGTTTTAGTTCTAATGTGTAGCTTTCTGCATAACGCGAACCAATTATAAGTATTGCGTTATTCAGAAGAAGTCTCATTACACTATTCAGAGCCTATTAAAAAAGGTGCAAGTGTTTCGTAAACCGTGCTTTCTAGACTACAAATATTTGATGAACCCGTAATGGTTTAATAACCCTTAATTGGAAACCGCAACAGCTTCCACGGTCGATTATGGTAATTAAGGCTTCATTCCTGACGTTTTCGCTCGACGCGATCAAGCTCCTTTCATCCCTCCTCGGCTGGGATCTCTTGGAGTTCAGTAGACGGCGAAGTCACAACAGCCTTGTCGGCTTAACACACCGTTTAACACGTTCGCCTCTTTTTATTATCTGGATGTGTGGCACTGTGGAAGTAGGTTAAACGGTCGTAACCAGAGACAATCCCGTGTCGTGTTACTCACTTAAGTCTAATGTGCGCCAGTGTGTGCGCTGTGTGGTAGCCACAGAGATCCTCGTTTTTTTACCTCCAGTTTATAGTGACACAATGTTTGATCACGTCCAGGCGTTTAGGATTACAAATCTGCGGTGCTTCTACTTGGGTGTTCGCCTGCGTCAAACTTTGCGATGCCAAAAACTCACTCGCAACTTCACGATAACTTCGCGCAGAATTTAACTCGCTACTTAACATGAATTTAATAAATAGGTCCTAAAGTCACGTCATCCTTATTTTGACTATATGACTGGCAAATTTTATAATCAACACCAATTTTGTTTTCCCAAAATCCAGTTTTCCCAATAACCGATAATAGTAATCCTGGATTACTATTCTACATCATCTGCCTATTAAATGCAAACCAAGACAATCAAATCAAAGATAATTAATTTTGGAAAGCTCGTACTAGAAGAAGTACCTACCTATACAGGAAATGTGTTCAATATATTTGATCATTTCATTCACGAATTTAATAAATAGGTACAGTCCTAAAGTCACGTCTTCCTTGTTATGACTAGATAACTGGCTATTTTTATAATCAACAACCTTTTAATTTTGTTCTCCCAAAATCCAGTTTTCCTAATAACCGAGAATACTATTTCTCGATTGTTTTCCATTATTCAGAAATAAAATGAATAAGGGAAAACACCTGGTATAGTTTCACAGGTTTATTAGATTGCTCTACAATTGTTTCGACCCTACGCTACATGTAGTGATCCCAAGGGTTTTAAGAAACATTTCTTTACAAACTTCCACATTTTTCAATTTGTGAATTCTAGAAAACTTTCCATTTTCTGTGTTTCTGCCGTACGTTCTCTTTTTTTCTGTTTCGAGTACGCTTGCTGCTAGGAAATTGGTTTGACTTTCATATGATTTTAAAGACCAAAATCTATTAAATTCAGATTCCCGGGTTTCAACAGGTAGATATTTGGCATAATTTTTTGCAATACAGTTGCAATTGAAATTGACAAATTCTATTGACTGTACCCAACGCCCTTGTAGTTATAATACGTTTTTATTTTTCTTATTTTTTTTCCCTTCTCGATTTTGGGTTGGAAATTTTCTTTCTCACCTTTGCGTGGACGACCTTCTGGTATTTGTAGCGCTTCATTTTCAACAGAACTGTTATTATTATACGTAAGATACAGCATAGAGTTCTCTTTATCTTCTGGAAAATAAATTAAAATATTTGCATTTATAAAAAATAAAATTTGTGCTTTACCTAATTCATTAAGAAAATCATATGTAAACGAGTTTGAAGGAGCTATTTTCATGTAATTTAACAAATTTTGTTACGCAGATGCGACAATAAATTCAAAATTGACACTCTCAAACTCTCTTTTTTTTTGCACAGCCGCCTATTTATAATAATCTAGTAGACGCATTAAAATAATATCAGGAATATGGTTGATAAAACTGGACCAATTTATTGAAAATAAAAGAAGTTTTTTTAACGAATGAGAAATAAAACGTAAAATAGGTAAAGCTAAGTGGGTTAGTCGCTTTCTGCAAAATTAAATAATGAATATTAAAAATGTAGTGAAAACGTTTGCAACATTTTTACAACTTAGTATAAGCCTGATCTTTCTAAGACTTAAACAGAATACTAAGCTAAAATTTATATGTACAAAGACTGTGTTAATTAATTTTATATATTTTGTGGGTTGGTAGCTTTCTGCATAACGTGATCCAATTATAATACTTGCATCTTTTGAAAATTGCATTGAGTACAATAGTTGTAAAGCAAAATGCTAGCACGGAATATAAAATTCTGCCCAAGAATAACAAACATAGCAATAATGGTACATCAGTTGTACAAGGTGTACCTAAATGACAGTTACGTAACTATGTAAATTATTTTTGTGCCGCTCTAGTCAAAATAATTCAATTTTGGACATAGGCAACTTCATTTACACTTATGAGACATGAATATGGTAATAAAAGTTACCTTCATGCTATTCTAATTTTTATTGTGGAATTTCATATTTAACTGCTCAAATACGAAATTATTATTAGTTTCAGCAATATTTGTGGCTTCCAAACACATGAAAAGACAACAATAAAGAATTATTTAAAGAGACATCTTACTCATTACTCATAAAGATGGCATTAAAAGCTATCTTCATGCAATTGAAATATCAATTGTGTCAGTCGATATTTCACTACTCAAATACTAAATTATTATTAGTTTCAGCAATATTTGTGGCTTCCAAGCACATGAAAAGATTACAATGAAGAATTACTTAGGGCCAACGAATTTGAATGTACATTGTCTACATAACCTTACTTTTAAAGTCGAGGTTATTCTTAAATTGTGTGTACATAAAAATAACCAGATATGCATGAAAATTAAGTCCTCACAGGCAACATCCCCAAGTGTAGCAGATTATTCCACGGCACAAACAAGCTGTAAACTGAAAATCATTCAGGAATTAATTAAATAAACGAGCTGCGATGCAGCTAATAATTGCTTTTAATCTGACAATGTTACAAAATGTTTTACTATTGCAAATTGAGGACTAGCAGACAAAAAGTTTTACTATTGCACATTGAGGAGTAGCAGACAATAAAACAATCATATGTAGTTATTAAAGTAATCAAAATAATTTATTTAATAAACGGAATCATACGAAGTAAAGATTTACAAAACATAATTAATAAATAAAATTTATAATCAAAGCAGATGTTGAAAATGTGTACCATTTGCTTGTAAACACATTTGCACTCGTCTTCTTTTATTGTTAAAAATGTTGATCAACATTTCAGGAGTTATGGTTTGGCAAACATTTATGATTTCTGCCATTAACTTTTCCAACGTATGCAGTCTTCTTCGAAAAACTCTATCTTTTAGAAATCCAAAAATTGAGTAGTCCAGTGGAGTTAGATCTGGAGAGCGTGGCTGCCATAGTCCTTGACTAATTAGTCTATTATCAAAAAATTCTTGCAGATAGGCTAACGTTGCTCGGGCTGTATGAGCTGTTGCACCATCTTGTTGGAAATATCCGTTCTGCAATTCTTCATCATCTAATTGTTCTATGAAAGGCTGGATAATTTGTTGCCGATATCTCTCACCGTTTATTGTGTCATGAAAGAATATAGACACCAATTAGTGGTGCTTCCACAAAAATATGAGGGTTTTCAGCATGCCAGCACCTATAGTTTTGTGAATTAACATATCCTGATAGGTGGAACCAAGCCTCATCACTGAAAAATGTTAAATCGAGCAATCGATCGTCATTTAAATTTTCCATAAACCATCGGCAATAACTCAATCGACGTTGAGGATCTACTGGCAACAATTCTTGCACCACTGAGACCCTATAAGGGTGTAAATTCAACCTCTTTCTCACAATTTTATGGCAGGTGCTCGAGGGAATTCCAGCTTGCATAGCCAATTTACGAATTGACTTTTGAGGGCTTACTTCGAGTCGTTCACGAATTTCCTGAGGATTTCCCTTTCTGAACACTACCAGTTTCCCTAAAACGGTGCACTATTCGTGAAATATGTGTTGACAAAACCGAGTATTCAAATTGGTGGTCAGGGAACTTGTGTTGAAAATCCCGAACGCACTCTGGAATTGAATAAATCCATTCTCCATTTTCAAATCGTCCATTGCGAAAGTAAGCCTCAACAATAAAAGTGTTCTTCTGATCAGTGTACATTTTAACAAACTTCTGTTATTATGTTGTCTGACAGTTGACAGGTATGGTTGACAGTGACAGTTCTCAAATAGTACGG
The DNA here is from genome assembly GCA_951805005.1 of Othius punctulatus. Lineage (NCBI taxonomy): Eukaryota > Metazoa > Arthropoda > Insecta > Coleoptera > Staphylinidae > Othius > Othius punctulatus. The sequence continues at coordinate 13,700,784 of OX638145.1, forward strand.
TATACATATTGGAAAGGCGGCACAATTGAATTGAAGTGATTACGTAACTGCAATCATTTAGGTACACCTTGTATCATCATTTACAGATACATCAAATAGCTGTAGCAAGTATACAAAATACTTGCCACCAGTAAACTGCACCTTTCTTGAAAAGATACATCAATAAACTCCACTACGTTATATCGATTACCACCGAACATCCTCTCTTTAATTCCTCCTTTTATCGCCTCTTAAACGCTTTATGTGCCTCCAGTTTTCCATCCCTTGGCCATCGCCAGTGATCAGGTCGTAATTGTGGATTTATTTATCTCCTCCCCGGATGACAGCGGCACGGCTATTACACAATATAAACAAATGAGTGGCTCTTAACCGCCGGTGAAAACGGTGCCCAATTTGCATACGAGTAGCTGTTGACAGCGGTCCCTGGGTGCCGATACCATCTAGAGAGAGGGATGGATTTATGGGCCGTGTGCGTGGGCAGGTGCCAACCACCTGAATCCGTGCACCAGCTCCACATTCATACACACGTACACGCAGCTTTCATGTCCGACCCAGTGCTATCGGCCCCCTCATCTGGTTCTTCGGGGGATGACCCGGTGGCTCCGGGCTCTTCGGGAGGAGTAAATTTTTCGATGGTGAAAGTGTACGGAATGTCTTGCGACGTGGATTTATAGCGGGGACAAGTGGTTATTAACGTATCTTGATATTCATTCATGGAATTAATTTGATCCACACCGGAAGTTAAAGAAGCTTCGTGGTTCTGAACCTCAAGTAAAAGGCTTCCCAATAGGAATGATAAGTTTTTAAAATTAAACAAAATATTTGAGACAGACGCAACACTTTTTCTTCATTTCATAGTACAACTTATGACAATTATGTTCTCATATAAATGTCCACCTCGGCTTAGTTTGCAGGACCGAATCCGATGAACCCAATTTTCAGCAACTTTATGCTATAAATCAGGTGTATTTTCATTAAGGCAGCGTTCGATGTTCAATTTCAAAGCGTTCAAAGGTTTAGTAGCATAGAGCAACGACATTAAATAACCCCATAGGAAGAAGCCCAAAGGTGTTAATTCACAACTTCTTGGAGGCCAATTAACAGTTCCATTTCTGGAGATTACAGACCCACCATACTTTTCTCTCAGTAATTCCAGAGTGGCATGTGGTGTTGCACCATCTTGTTGGAAAAACATGTCTTGCAAATTAATTTCATACAGCTTTGGCAACAACAAATCCGTTAACATTGATCGATAATGATCACTTGTTACTGCATCTCCAATTGCATCTTCCAAAAAAATATGATGCCACCATGCCATAAACCGCACCAAACAGGAATTTTTGCTGGATGCAAAGACTTCTCGTGAATCTGTTGTGGATTATTTTCACACCCAAAACGACAATTGCGTTTGTTAACGAAGTCGTTTAAATAAAAATGATTTTAATTAAATCATCTGAAAAGATGATTTTTTTGAAAAAATCAGGATCAATTTCAAGTTGCTTAGAGCCCAATCAGCAAACACGCGATGCTTATGATGGTCAAGTGGTTTCAGTTCTTGAGTCGACGCAATCTTATACGAATGTAAACCAAAATCTCTTCTCAAAGTTATCATTCTTGAAAGGCCAAGTTCTTGAGAACGTCCAGTAATCGATTTGCATCTGCTGTAACACTGGCACTTACAGCGTTAATATTCTCTTAGTTTCTTGCGTTTCATCGTCTTATTGGTGTTCTGGTATCGTGTAATGTAACATTTGTTTCGAATTTTTCAACGATTCAATGTATTGTCTTATTGGTGTTCTGGTATAGTCTGAAGTCAAATTTGTTTCGAATTTTTCAACGATTCGACGAATAGCAAGCACAGAAGGGCGATTATGTGGACCAAAATCTTCACGAAGATAACGTTGATTTTGATAAAAGAACGATTATTTTTATAAGAAATTTGGATAATAACCAAATATAGAGTTTACGAGTGTATTTTGCCATGATGAATTGTCAAACTATACTAAAAACAAATGACAGCTAATTAGATTTCTTCAATTTTAAAAATGGTTGCTATTATGTTTTACAAACATATCGTTCATCACGTTGAGTTTGAATAAAAGAACGGTTGCTATTATGTTTTAAAAACATATCGTTCATCATGTTGAGTTTGAATAAATGAACGATTATTATTATTTATTTTTTTTATAATAACCAAACGTAGTTTAAGCGTGTATTTTGCCATGATGAATTGTCAAACTATACTAAAAACAAATGACAGCTAGTTAGATTTCTACAATTTTAAATATGGTTGCTATTATGTTTTAAAAACATATCGTTCGTCTTCAAAGATCCTTAGTTTACATGAAGAGAACATGGTTTACATGGTTTACATGTTTACATGGAAGAAAAGTTTACATGGAAAAGTTTAATGTTAAAAGTATCTAGATAACAATCCCAAGTAGACTTACGACAAAGAAAAACTTTTTTTTAAATATTTTTGATTTATCAATACAAATGCAAAAAATCAGGTAATCTGAAAACTATAAACTTTTAATAATTATAATCTACTTACGATTCTCTGACACAATTTGATTTATGAATACAAATGCAAAAAATCAGGTAATCTAAAAACTATAAACTTTTAATAACAATATTCTACTTACGATTCTCTGAGACAATGTATGTACTAATATTTGAAGTTCCAAGAGATGCAAGTGTCTACAATTTTAAATATGGTTGCTTTTATGTTTTAAAAACATATCGTTCCTATTAGAAGATGTTTAGTTTACATGAAGAGAACATAGTTTACATGGTTTACATGTAAAAAAAGTTTACATGCAAAAGTTTATTGTTAAAAGTATCTAGATAACAATCCCAAGTAGAGTTAGGACAAAAAAAACTTGTTTTTGTATTTTTGATTTATCAATACAAACGCAAAAAATCCGGTAATCTAAAAACTATAAACTTTTAATAATTATAATGTACTTACGATTCTCTGACACAATTTGATTTATCAATACAACTGCAAAAATCAGATAATCTAAAAACTATAAACTTTTAATAACAATATTGTACTTACATTATGGCACACTTACACTTTATTGTACATTACATTACTACACACTTGCATTACACATACATTATTGTACTCATTGAGATGTATAGATTCTCTGAGTCAATGTGTGTACTAATATTTGAGCTTCCAAGAGATGCAAGTATATATGTACCAATTGAAATCTGATCTTTCCAGAGTTTTAAATAAATCATCCACCAGATAAAGGGGTTAGAATCTACCTAACAAATGCGTTTCAAATCTCCCTGTGGGTACCTTAATAATGATTACAAAAACAATAATTTAATAGGCGCCCAATTAAACACTGTTGTCTGGCCGAGTAATGACGTAACACTGGCAGATAATTATATACAGTGTAGAAATTAAGTAGCGGATAAATTCGGTAACTCCGTTAATGTGTATGAGAGAGAAAAATCTAAGATGGAGATAGCGATATAAATGACTGCGCATATGAAAATATTTTTTCAGATTTAAAAATAAATAAAATTTAAAGTTCTGACGTCATTAATGTTTTTTTTAAATGACAACCTATATTTTTTTATTTCGGTAGAGTTTTTAAATCTGTTTTCAACCATACAACATTTTGAATAGTTTACATAAGTAAAAATTAAAGAAAAACGGCCTTGAAGTTAAAAAAGTAAAGATGAAGTATACCTTACTTTCGGAGATATTCAACAAAATCTGTAATCAAAATCTATTTTTTTATTTTTTTCTCAAGTTATTTGAAAAGGTATAAGAAAACCAAAGGCACTTTCTCATTGCCACATTTTTAGCTCTACAAGACAGCGTTTATACATTTTCAGTACAACGTTTCGTTTCGAAGAAATCATCATCAACTTTAAATTTTTATATAGCCCGTAAATAAAGTACACCCTGTATTAAATAGCAAAAAGTGGCAATGAGAAAGTGCCTTTTGTTTTTATACCGTTTCAAATAACTCCAGCAAAACATAAAAACGATATAGCAAAATTTCGGATGTTGTCGAATATCTCCGGAAGTAAGCAGAATTTTCTAGTTTTCTCAACAGAATATTACTGACCACTAAATTGCGCAACTTTTTTCTAATTTAACCGCCTTTGTAACTTTTATGGTTTCCGAGATCCTCATGCAGTTGATCCTTTTCTTGGACACCCTGTATAATTGTATGTAAAACTATATGAATTTCTACTTTTAGCTTTATAGCTATTCTTTTCAAGAATAATCATTTTGCTTCAAGAAGTTTTTTATGAGATAAAAAAGGTTTAGGTATACAAATATTAGCTTTCTATTGCAAAAAATAGAAATTACATTCGATTTCATTGGAATTTCATAAAATTTCTCAAACTTAATCGAATTTCTTCGTACTTTAATTACTTACGTTTTCAATCAATTTCTTAGAACTGAAACAAATAAGTAACTCCAATTTCTTATAACTTGAATGAATTTCTTTGAAAGTTTAATGAATATCTTGAAAGTGTGAACGAAACTTTTAGTCAAGTGAACGAATTTCATGGCTATTTTAATAACTTTGTTACTATTCTAAGTAAATTTAGCTGTAATCAACTATTTTCATATTTCGTCAATGTATCTTTTTTTTTATATTTTAATGCAGTTAAAAAACCTTAGAATTTGCTATTATTTTATCAAATATATTTAAAATTTTAGCAAATTTAATTGGTAAAAAAATTCCAAATCTGTATTTTTTTTACATTTTCCATAAATATATTGAATTTTCAATAATTTTTATATTGTTATTAAGAAAAACTATAGGATATTTACTATTATTTTAACGTTTTTAAATTGCCAGTAGTAGTGACTGTATTTGTTAGGGATATTATCCCTAACTGGCTATCGACCAACGGGGGTCCTTCTGCCGTGTGTTTTTGTGTAAGGGTGTGTATTGAGTTAGGGCTTGTTACTCTAGAAATTCGCCCCCGATCTCTAGAGCGCCGTTAATGAGCTCCCAACGGCGAATGGCACTAGTTTCTCAGTACAAATGAACTACCTGTACTGGGGCTCGAACCCAGGTCTTCGTGCATGCTAAGCAAACGTTCTAACCTGTCAGCCAAACTAGCGGTTTTAAATTGCCATTATTGTGATTATTTAAAAATAAAGTAAATCTGGCACTGAATTTTCATTTTATTGTGAAAAAAAAGGATTGCACCTTTTTAAAGATTTTTGCATTATCGTTTATAAATCTTAAAGTTTGCTTATTACATTAAACTTATACTACACTAACTTATAAACATTAAAAATATTTCGATATTATCATTCAAACACTTTCGGATTTGCTATTATTTAGTCAATAATAATAATAATAATAATAATAATTTATTAATGCTAACACCATGTACAGGTTTACAGAGGTTTACATAAGTCAATATAATTCATACAATATAATATAGATAAAAATACACAGTTAATACACAAATACGATATAAAAGTGTAACAAAAAGTGTAACAATGTCTTTAAAATATAAGTAGATTTACAATAAATGGTAGAAAATGAAAACTTTTGTACCATTTTCTGTAAATATCCAGAAAAGTTGCAAAAAACTTTTTTTCGTGGATATGTCGAATTTTTAAAATATTTTGATGTCACTAAAATACTTTCGAATTTGCTATTATTTTGTCAAATATTTTTCTTAAAGATTTAAGTAAATTTACAGGAAAGTGTACTGAATTTTCCAAAACAATCCCCTTTGTTTTTATTTTACTATAACAATTTCATATTGTTTTAATTATTGTGATTGAAAAACCTTAGAATTTGATATTTTTTGTCAGCACAAGTAAATTTACATGAAATTGTACTGAATTTTCCATAACTGCAAACATTTTTGTATCCATTTTAGTATGACAAATTCGAATGTTTTAAAATTCTTTGACATTGTGATTGAAATACCTTCCGAAACGTTAAATGTCTTTAATGTAAATTTACATACAGGAAATTGTTCAAAATTTTCCAAAACCAATAAAATTTCGACTTTTTTTGGTGAATATATCGATTTTTTTAAATACTTTGATATTTTTTTTAGAAAACTTTAGGATTTGGTATTATTTTGTCAAATTTCTTAAATATTTAAGTAAATTTACCACAAATATTGACTTTCCAAAGCTGCAATCATTTTTTTTTCATTTTGTCTTGGAAATATCGCATTTTTAAAATATTCTGACATTGTATTCAAAAAACTTTAGGATTTGCTATTATTTTGTCAAATGTCTTAAATATTTAAGTAAATTTGCCCCAAATATTGACTTTCCAAAGCTGCAATGATTTTTTTTTCATTTTATCTTGGAAATATCGCATTTTTAAAATATTCTGACATTGTATTCAAAAAACTTTAGGATTTGCTAATATTTTGTCAAATGTCTTAAATATATAAGTAAATTTACCCCAAATATTGACTTTCCAAAGCTGCAATCATTTTTTTTCCATTTTATCTTGTAAATATCGCATTTTAAAAATATTCTGACACTGTATTGAAAAAACTTTACGATTTCTGAATCTATTGAAGTTATTCTAATTCTAAAGCATATCCTAACATATTACTTTAATTTGGTGTTATGTGATTTGAATGCCATACATAATAAAGCATTAACCTTTGAAGATTTTATGTAATTTGGTAGATTATCCTAAAACATTGACTCAATTTACAGGAAATCAAGTTTTCCTGATCTTCAATTTTTTTCTTGTAATTATATAATGAGGTTTTTTTTCAAAATTCAACGAGACTCTTAGTCATGTGAATGTGAACTGTAAATTTGAATTACTTTCGTAATAATTTTGTCAAATTTCTTAGAAATCTAATAAATATCTCAGAAACTATCATATGAATATATTTTGTGGCAATTTCAATTAGCATTTGTAATATTTTGGCAATTGTGCCAAAAAGTTAAGTTCATTTACAGGAAATTGTATTGAATTTGCATTGAATGAGCTTAAAACCTATGTCTACCTTAAATCTAAACTCAATTAATCACATAGGAAAACATATAGAAAGTACATGATATACAAAGTACATACATATGAATAATTAATGAGGTTGGACTTACAAAATATACATTCATCACTATTTCAGATTTCACATTCTAATTCATATAAAATTCATATAAGTTCAAGTTATCAGTAAATACACTACTCAAAAGAATTATCGCATATTCCAAGAAACTCCATTATTATTGTTTTGATTATTTCTGATGTGATTTGTGTTTGACAGAAATAAAAAAAAAATACATATACGATAATTCTTTTGAGTAGTGTATTTCCATATATCAAAATTACATATTACAATTGGTTTGGTGTAATTGCTGCTTACGTTTACTGTTTAATTACTATCAATCGATTTGTGTACCATAAATTCAAGTTTCCAATGTCATGTCATGCATGTTTACATAGGGTCTAATACATATCAAATAGATCAATTATAATATGCAAAAACTATGAATAAAGCGGTAATCAACTAACCTGCACTTATAGTTTGGTAAAAATGATTTTACCTTCATAATTACGTTTTCCAATTAAGCTTCGGTTTGTCATACAATTAACATATCGGTCACTAATTAGTTGCAGCAAATGTGCTGCTGGACCATTGCACAACGCCCATATATTAAAAGTCTGGTTGAAATGGCTGTGAATTAACTAAAGGTGAATTGATTTAAACGATTACTATTTTCCTGTGCACGACAGGCTGCTATTGTTCGCCGTTGCTTATCTACAGTGCCAAGCTTTTACCATCAAAATTACACGCTGTGCCAGTCAAGGCCGGTAGATTTTATTACACGTAGGTGTTGGACACTTTCTAAGTTTGTGCAGCTATTATTTTGCACGTAACAAAATAAGGTAAAAATTACACATGACTGTGATTGTGTAAGGTTGCTGTATGAATTATTATTAACGTTGGACATTAAATTGTTAAATTAAATTGGTTAAGCAATTTTGTATACAGGGTGAGCCAGAGCTGAAATTTTGCGCAAATAAATAAATGCCACTAAAAATTGGCGTTTACAAAATGTAATGGGTTTTGTAATACTTTTATCAAATGTTTTACGTTGTGACATACTGTGTGTGTATATACAAGGTGTTTCAAATTAAAGCTTTTGATTTGACGGTGGTTATTATTCTGTGCAATCTTATCACGGAGAAGTTTGGAGGTTTTTGTATTTAAGTTATTAATCGAAATGATCACCACTGTCAGTTTAAAATATTTTAATATGAAAGATATGAAAATTTAATATTCTAATATAAAAACATTTTAATAATAAAATGTTTGGATTGGTCACGTTAGCAGAGGATTAAATTTGTTACTACTTGTCTCATATTTATAATATTATAATATGAAAGCTCACCTAAAACAATCATTTTGCAACATTTGTTGGAAATATTCTATAGCAGTTAATAATTATATTCTATTTTCACAGAATGTTTTTATTTCCATCCCATTCTCTCTAGGAATTAATGTGAATCTAACAGTGAATTAATGAGACATAATTCCACTGCGGATGCGATTCGGGGCCGGGGCCCTTTGTCCAGCCAATTTTTTATCCATCTAGGTAAAAAACTACACACTTATAACCCCGAGATTTCTCACGGTAGCCTCGGACATGGCCTTCAGCCGCAGAATCCGGGGGCCCCCATCCCCCATCTCCGGCGCGGGGGGCATCGCGGTTTTCTACCTGCGCCCTTTCCAGAGGGGCGACCAGATCCGTGGCCGATACGAATTTCGCCCCCAGTGACACGGGGAATGGGGCGATTTTAATGCGTCGCTAATTTCGGCTTTATTGGCCGCGCGCATCAGATAAATTCGCCCCTTCTGCAGCCACCCCAATTTTTCACTCAACGTGTCGGCGACGGGCACGATTTAATGCGCGCCTCTGGTGATTGGGAGCAGCGCGCCGAAATTGATGTGCGCCCAGGGGGTGGGTTAAACGTGCAATTTGGGGGAGATTCTGTGTCGGCGCGCTGGATTCCATCCCTCAAAGATCACCGTCGAAATGGAGACAGGGAAGTTTCTCGGTCATTAAGTGGATTTGAAGGGTTGAGGGTAGATATGTGAAAATTGGGTAATAATAGCAAGACTAGATTAGTGCAACCAAGCATCTGGTAATAAAATAAATAGATGGCATCAAGAAATTTGTACAAAATAACATACACGAATTTAATAATATAACAACAAAATAACATACGATAAATTTGTCGAAAATAATAATATAAGTATAAGTATTACTATATGTAAAAGTTATACCACATTTTATTAAAAAAAATATAAATTTCAGTAATCGCTAACCCATACTTGTCAATGCAGAAAGTAAAGTCTTTGATTTTCTCCCTTCTTTAACACTGAAACTTAATCAAATTTTCAGGAGAATTAGTTTCAGGTGTACTGTACACGAATCTAATAGCAAATTTGCAAACAATAAATTTTCAGAAATTTCAGTAATAGCTAACTCAACCTTGTCAATGCAGAAAGTTAAGTGTTTGACTTTCTCCCTTATTTAATACTGAAATTTTGACAAATTTTCAGGAAAATTAGTTTCAGGTGTACTGTATACGGATCTAATATCAAATTTTCAAATTATACGGATATAATATCAAATTTAGAAATAATAAATTTTCAGAAATTTCAGTAATAGCTAACTCAACCTTGTCAATGCAGAAAGTTAAGTATTTGACTTTCTCCCTTATTTAATACTGAAATTTTGACAAATTTTCAGGAAAATTAGTTTCAGGTGTACTGTATACGGATCTAATATCAAATTTTCAAATTATACGGATATAATATCAAATTTAGAAATAATAAATTTTCAGGAATTTCAGTAATAGCTAACCCATACTTGCCAATGCAGAAAGTTAAGTGTTTGATTTTCTCCCTTATGTAATACTGAAACTTTGTCAAATTTTCAGGAGTATTAGTTTCAGGTGTACTGTATACGACTCTAATAGCAAATTTGCAAATAATAAATTTTCAGAAATTTCAGTAATAGCTAACCTACACTTGTCAATTCAGAAAGTTATATGTTTGATTTTCTCCCTCATTTAATACTGAAATTTTGTCAAATTTTAGGGAGAATTAGTTTCAGGTGTACTGTACACGTATCTAATAGCAAGTTTGCAAATAATAAATTTTCAGTAATTTCAGTAATAGCTAACCTATTCTTGGCAATGCAGAAAGTTGAGTGTTTAATTTTCTCCCTTATGTAATACTGAAACTTTGTCAAATTTTCAGGAGAATTAGTTTCAGATGTACTGTACAAGAATTTAATATCAAATTTACAAATAATAAATTTTCAGAAATTTCAGTAATAGCTAGCCCATTTTTATCAATGCAGAAAGTTAAGTGTTTGATTTTCTCCCTTATTTAATACTCAAACTTTGTCAAATTTTCTAAAGAATTAGTTTCAGGTGTACTGTACACGTATCTAATATCAAATTTTCAAATAATAAATTTTTAGAATTTCAGTAATAGCTAACCCATTATTGTCAATGCAGAAAGTTAAGTGTTTGATTTTCTCTCTTATATAATACTGAAACTTTGTCAAATTTTCAGGAGAATTAGCTTCAGGTGTACTGTACACGTATATAATATCAAATTTCTAAATAATAAATTTTCACGAATTTCAGTAATAGCCAGCCCATTTTTATCAATGCAGAAAGTTAAGTGTTTGATTTTCTCCCTTATTTAATACTCAAACTTTGTCAAATTTTCTAAAGAATTAGTTTCAGGTGTACTGTACACGTATCTAATATCAAATTTTCAAATAATAAATTTTTAGAAATTTCAGTAATAGCTAACCCATTATTGTCAATGCAGAGAGTTAAGTGTTTGATTTTCTCTCTTATATAATACTGAAACTTTGTCAAATTTTCAGGAGAATTAGCTTCAGGTGTACTGTACACGTATATAATATCAAATTTCTAAATAATAAATTTTCACGAATTTCAGTAATAGCTAGCCCATTTTTATCAATGCAGAAAGTTAAGTGTTTGATTTTCTCCCTTATTTAATACTCAAACTTTGTCAAATTTTCTAAAGAATTAGTTTCAGGTGTACTGTACACGTATCTAATATCAAATTTTCAAATAATAAATTTTTAGAAATTTCAGTAATAGCTAACCCATTATTGTCAATGCAGAGAGTTAAGTGTTTGATTTTCTCTCTTATATAATACTGAAACTTTGTCAAATTTTCAGGAGAATTAGCTTCAGGTGTACTGTATACGTATATAATATCAAATTTCTAAATAATAAATTTTCACGAATTTCAGTAATAGCTAGCCCATTTTTATCAATGCAGAAAGTTAAGTGTTTGATTTTCTCCCTTATTTAATACTCAAACTTTGTCAAATTTTCTAAAGAATTAGTTTCAGGTGTACTGTACACGTATCTAATATCAAAATTTCAAATAATAAATTTTTAGAATTTCAGTAATAGCTAACCCATTATTGTCAATGCAGAAAGTTAAGTGTTTGATTTTCTCTCTTATATAATACTGAAACTTTGTCAAATTTTCAGGAGAATTAGCTTCAGGTGTACTGTACACGTATATAATATCAAATTTCTAAATAATAAATTTTCACGAATTTCAGTAATAGCTAGCCCATTTTTATCAATGCAGAAAGTTAAGTGTTTGATTTTCTCCCTTATTTAATACTCAAACTTTGTCAAATTTTCTAAAGAATTAGTTTCAGGTGTACTGTACACGTATCTAATATCAAATTTTCAAATAATAAATTTTTAGAAATTTCAGTAATAGCTAACCCATTATTGTCAATGCAGAAAGTTAAGTGTTTGATTTTCTCTCTTATATAATACTGAAACTTTGTCAAATTTTCAGGAGAATTAGCTTCAGGTGTACTGTACACGTATATAATATCAAATTTCTAAATAATAAATTTTCACGAATTTCAGTAATAGCTAGCCCATTTTTATCAATGCAGAAAGTTAAGTGTTTGATTTTCTCCCTTATTTAATACTCAAACTTTGTCAAATTTTCTAAAGAATTAGTTTCAGGTGTACTGTACACGTATCTAATATCAAATTTTCAAATAATAAATTTTTAGAAATTTCAGTAATAGCTAACCCATTATTGTCAATGCAGAAAGTTAAGTGTTTGATTTTCTCTCTTATATAATACTGAAACTTTGTCAAATTTTCAGGAGAATTAGCTTCAGGTGTACTGTACACGTATATAATATCAAATTTCTAAATAATAAATTTTCACGAATTTCAGTAATAGCTAACCCATAGTTGTCAATGCAGCAAGTTAAGTGTTTGCTTTTCTCCCGTATTTAATACTGAAACTTTGTCACATTGTCAGGAGAATTAGTTTCAAGTGTACTGTACACGCATCTAATATCAAATTTGCAAATAATAAATTTTCAGAAAATTCAGTAATAGCTAACCTATACTTGTCTATGCAGAAAGTTTAGTGTTTGATTTTCTCCATTATTTAAAACTGAAACTTTGTCAAATTTTCAGGAGAATTAGTTTCAGGTGTACTACACACGAATCTAATATATAATTTCCAAATTATAAATTTTCAGAAATTTCAGTAATAGCTAACACTTACTTGTCAATGCAGAAAGTTAAGTGTTTGATTTTCTCCCTTATTTAATACTGAAACTTTGTCAAATTTTCAGGGGAATTAGTTTCAGGTGTACTATACACGAATCTAATAGCAAATTTGCAAATAATAAATTTTCAGAAATTTCAGTAATAGCTAACCCATACTTGTCAATGCAGAAAGTTAAGTGTTTGATTTTCTCCCTTATTTAATACTAAAACTTCGTCAAATTTACCGGAGAATTAGTTTCTGGTGTACTGTATACGAATATAATAGCAAATTTGCAAATAATAAATTTTCAGAAATTTCAGTAATAGCTAACCCATACTTGTCAATGCAGAAAGTTACGTGTTTGCTTGTCTCCCTTATTTAATACTGAAACTTTGTCAAATTTTCAGGACAATTAGTTCCAGGTGTACCGTACACGAAGCTAATATAAAATATTTACATTATAAATTTTCAGAAATTTCAGTAATAGCTAACCCATTATTATCAATGCAGAAAGTTTAGTGTTTGATTTTCTCCCTTATTTAATACTAAAACTCTGTCAAATATTTAAAAGAATTAGTTTCAGGTGTACTGTACACGTATCTAATATCAAATGTGGAAATAATAAATTTTCAGGAATTTCAGTAATAGCTAACCCATACTTGTCAATGCAGAAAGTTAAGTGTTTGATTTTCTCCCTTATTTAATACTGAAACTTTGTCAAATTTTCAGGAGAATTAGTTTCAGGTGTACTGTACACGAATCTTATATCAAATTTGCAAATAATAAATTTTCAGGAATTTCAGTAATAGCTAACCCATATTTGTCAATGCAGGAAGTTAAGTGTTTTATTTCCTCCATTATTTAATACTGAAACTTTGTCAAATTTTCAGAAGAATTAGTTTCAGGTGTACTGTACACGTATCTAATATCAAATTTGGAAATAATAAATTTTCAGGAATTTCAGTAATAGGTAACCCATACTTGTCAATGCAGAGAGTTAAGTGTTTGATTTTCTCCCATATTTAATACTGAAACTTTGTCAAATTTTCAGGAGAATTAGTTTCAGGTGTACTGTACACGTATCTAATATCAAATTTTCAAATTATAAATTTTCAGAAATTTCAGTAATAGCTAACCCATACTTGTCAATGCAGAGAGTTAAGTGTTTGATTTTCTCCCTTATTTATTACTGAAACTTTGTCAAATTTTTAGAAGAATTAGTTTCAGGTGTACTGTGCACGTACCTAATATCAAATTTGGAAATAATAAATTTTCAGGAATTTCAGTAATAGCTAACCCATTATTGTCAATGCAGAAAGTTAAGTGTTTGATTTTCTCCCTTATTTAATACTGAAACTTTATCAAATTTTCAGTAGAATTAGTTTCAGGTGAAGTTCGTACGAATCTAATATCAAATTTGCAAATAATACACTTTCAGAAATTTCGGTAATAGCTAACCCATACTTGTCAATACAGAAAGTTACGTATTTGATTTTCTCCCTTATGTAATACTGAAACTTTGTCAAATTTTCAGGAGAATTAGTTTCAGGTGTACTGTACACGAATCTAATATCAAATTTTCAAATTATAAATTTTCAGAAATTTCAGTAATAGCTAACCCTTTATTGTCAATGCAGAAAGTTACGTGTTTGATTTTCTCCCTTATTTAATACTGAAACTTTGTCAAATTTTCAGCAGAATTAGTTTCAGGTGTACTGTATACGATTCTAATATCAAATTTGGAAATAATAAATTTTCAGAAATTTCAGAAATAGCTAACCCATACTTGTCAATGCAGAGAGTTAAGTGTTTGATTTTCTCCCTTATTTAAACTAAAACTTTGTCAAATTTTCAGGAGAATTAGTTTCAGATGTACTGTACACGAATCTAATATCAGATTTTCAAATAATAAATATTCAGAAATTTCAGTAATAGCTAATTCATACTTGTCAATGCAGAGAGTTAAGTGTTTGATTTTCTCTCTTATTTAATACTGAAACTTTGTCAAATTTACCGGAGAATGAGTTTCAGGTGTACTGTACACGTATCTAATATCAAATTTGGAAATAATAAATTTTCAGGAATTTCAGTAATAGCTAACCCATACTTGTCAATGCAGAAAGTTAAGTGTTTGATTTTCTCCCTTATTTAGTACTGAAACATTGTCAAATTTACCGGAGAATTAGTTTCAGGTGTACTGTACACGTGTCTAATATCAAATTTGCAAATAATAAATTTTCAAGAATATTAGTAATAGCTAACCTATACTTGTCAATGCAGAGAGTTAAGTGTTTGATTTTCTCCCTTATTTAATACTGAAACTTTGTCAAATTTGCAGGAGAATTAGTTGCAGGTGTACTGCATACGAATCTAATATCAAATTTGGAAATAATAAATTTTCAGGAATTTCTGTAATAGCTAACCCATACTTGTCAATGCAGAAGTTAAGTGTTTGATTTTCTCCCTTATTTAATACTAAAACTTTATCAAATTTGCAGGAGAATTAGTTTTAGCTGTACTGTACACGTATCTAATATCAAATTTAGAAATAATATTTTTTCAGGAATTTCAGTAATACCCATACTTGTCAATGCAGAGAGTTAAGTGTTTTACTTTCGCCCTTATTTAATGCTGAAACTTTTCAAGTTTTCAGCAGAATTAGTTTCAGGTGTACTGTTCACGAATCTAATATCAAATTTGGAAATAATAAATTTTCAGGAATTTCAGTAATAGCTATCCCATACTTGTCAATGCTGAGAGTTAAGTGTTTGATTTTCACCCTTATTTAATATTGAAACTTTGTCAAATTTTCAGGAGAATTAGTTTTAAGTGTACTCCACGTACGCAAATTTCCCCCAACGTGTTGCTCCGAGTTAATGGGCCAACATTCCCGAGGAAGGCGCGCCAATTTCGGCAGCGCAACAATACAAACTAGATAAAGTTCGGCAGCCTTGAGCATACACAAACACAATGTGCAATTTCGGGCTACAAATTACGTGCAAAGTACCATTGTAGTCCCAGAAATTAGATAATTAGAGCAGAAGAGGTAAAACGTACCTGCAGGGGTCCTAGCCGCAATTTTTTGTGGCAACGAAGCCTAAAAGTTTCTCGCTTGTGGTGGCAACGGTCGCGGCGGAGGCGCCTCCGAGCAGCGCCGATCGCCGATAATGGTTCAATAACTAATCCCCGCATTATATCGCTCCAGACCCATACTTATATTTAGCTAATTGGGGTGCCCCCAAAACCAATTATGATTCCTAAAGCAAACAATATTACAGCATCCGTTGCCCGCGATCAAGTTCTCGGAACATGGAATTATAACGCGTAGATGGCCGGTAAATCAATCACAGGCGATCGGATTGAAACGTTTTGCCTCGGAGCTGCGCGATTTAGGCTTGGGGATGGTTTTTGGTCCAATTTCCGTTGCACTTTCGTAAGTGGTTTGGAGGTTAACGACGGTCTACCTCTTACGTGCTCGTTGGTTCGATGATTGCCCAGGTCGCCTATCTGATGACCTTTAATTGAACCGGATCAAACACCCACGCCCATGATTGCTTCATTATTGGGAGTTATACGATATCCGCTCTGTTTACACGCCGAAAATGGGGCGTTTATTAAAGTTTTTGGGAAGCGGCGTTTGGGGCCCCATTAAAGTTTATTTAATTTTTTTCGCCGCTCCGGAATTATATAGTTCTGCTTTGTTGGTTTATGGGATGGGGCCCGAAATGACTTAATGCCCGAAAAATCGGTCCCTACCAATAAAAATTAACCGTGATTTACGGCCGCGAATTGCATAAGCCGTGTGTAATTACACGGATCACTATCTGCCGGCGCGAATAGGCCACTGATTAATAACCATCCTCCCACATCATCGCGTCTAGCCCGATCACTATCGCAGAGCAAACAATTTATCCATACTAAATGGGAGCACTATCATTACGCGCAGCGTCAGTTAATCCATTATTTATGAGCTTTTTGTGCGGGTCGCGTTCCCAGTATTTACATTTCAAACCTCAGTCCCTAGGCCCGGAACCGTCCACCATTTCATTTCGCTTTAATGATATAACTCAAGACGAATAACTTTACAGGTCCAGATTGTGATGACTCTATCTATACAGACACCGCTAATTAAGCTTGTCCAGGCGCCCGTATAAATTACACGCGGTACACACAATACGCACGCACTCGCCCATTCAGGTAGCTCCTCGTAATTTATGCCGGACGAATATGGAAATTAATAACTCCGTTTTTATGGGAATGTCCGCCAGGTTCTCCCGTGAGATGATGGCTATCATATTATACGCGATACGTGTAATTATACCATTTACACCATCTATTATCCTAGACAAAAAGGGGTGTAACAAGCAACGGGTTAAACGACTGCTTTGGTAACTAAATTATTCCTATTTGTTTTACAAACTATACACATTACAGCCTTCAGTTATAATCTATATTAAAACATCATTTCAGCAAACATTAATTTTCAAAAAATTGCGATTTATGCATTTTATTTTTTGTTCAATTTTGTTCGACCGGAAATTTGGTCATACACATAGGCGTACAAATCGGGGGTGCAAGGGGTGCGGCGCACTTGGGCCTCTGAGCTCAGGGGGGCCCTAACGGACCCTATTAAATAATAGCATAACTCGACAGAGTGCGGATCTGGGGATATAAAATTCAAATTATAATGAGAAGAAGCACGTCATCCTAAATTCATTAAACAATATAGGGTCAATCCATTTCAAATCACCCAGGCAATGTTGCTCATCAGCTTTTTGTTTCCCTGGATCGTTTTCCATGTGTTCCCTAAAGGCAGACAGTCACAAAACACTGTTTAATTTTTTTTTATAACCCATGGTTTTTTTCTGGCAGCCATTTTTAAAATAACGGTTGGGCAAATTTTTATGAAAAACGTAGTTTGCGGAAAGTTTAATAGCAAAGCTATTGTAAAAAATATCAGAATAATTCAGCACCAGTATTTCAGCATGAAATGAACTTTGGGCATACATTTTTTAAACGTTTCTTCATGCAAGAGAGTCAGTCAAACTCTTTTTGTAAAATAAAAAAATATATCAATTGTTACTTTTTAAGACCATACATTTTTATGAAGGAAACGATTCTCCCTAATAATATGTTATTTCTGTGTTGAATACTTACATAACTACCTGCAGTATAAGTTTTACTCCTGAGAATGCACTCCTTTATTTTCTAGAGCTTTTCAAAAACGACCAAAAGCCTTTTAACGTCACTTTTCTCAGGTCAATATCTAAAAAGGGACTGAATGAAAACAAGTGAACATTTTACTGAATGTGCTTTATACACATAGGAATATCACAGAAAAAAATATGACTGAGACTCATCTACATCTAGAGTAATATAGCTGTAAATTTCAGTAAAAACGTTAACATTCTACACGCTGGTGCAGTGCCAAATTAGCGAACAAGAAGCTATCAGAGATATGGAAAATATAAGGATAGGAGACTCGGTAATAATATATCATTTTGGTGTTGAATACTTACATAACTACCTGCAGTATAAGTTTTAGTCCTGAGAATGCACTCCTTTATTTTCTAGAGCTTTTCAAAAATGGCCGAAAGCCGTCAATTTTCTCAGGTCAATATCTAAAAAGGGACTGAATGAAAACAAGTGAACATTTTACTGAATGTTCTTTATACACATAGGAATATCACAGAAAAAAATATGACCTGTAAAAAATGTCGATTGCAACTTCAAATTGACACCCTGTATATACAAACAACATAGTCATTATTTGTAAAAGATGATACGTTTGTGAAAAGTATTGAAGTTTGATGATAATCAAAGTTTGAGCCTTGGGAAGGCTCAACAAAACATCTTATTTGATTGTCACTTATGGAGACATATCTTTGATTGCTTCCTGTTTGCTAACTTGGGCTCGTTCTACATGCACGAGCATGTAGAAGGGCAGCGTTTTTACTAAAATTCACTGCTCTATTACTCTAAATATAGTTGAGTCTCTGTGATATTTTTTTTGTGATACATTCCTATGTGTATAAAGAACATTCTGTAAAATGTTCACTTGTTTTCATTCAGTAACTTTTTAGATGTTGACCTGAGAAAATTGACGTTGAAAGGCTTTCGGCCATTTTTGAAAAGCTCTAGAAAATAAAGGATTGCAGTCTCAGGACTAAAACTTATAGAGCAGGTAGTTATGTAAGTATTCAACACAAAAACAATATATTATTAGTGAGTCTCTTCCTTCATAAAAAAATATGGTCTTAAAAATTAACGATTGATAAATATTTTAATAGTTTTTACAGAAAGAGATTGACTGACTCTTTTGCATGATAGAAACAATGAAAATATGTATGCTCAAAGTTCATTTCATGCTGAATTATTCTGATATCTTTTAAAATAGCTTGGCAATTAAACTTTCCGCAAACCACGTTTTTCATAAAATTTTGCCCAACCACCATTTTAAAAATGGCTTCCAGTAAAACTATGGCTTATATAAAAAAAATAATGCCTGAAGTTCATTTCATGCTGAACACAATGTTTTTTGAATAATAATAATAATAATGATAAACTTTATTTAGTATGTAGCCATTACAATGATGGATATACACGTCATACACAGTAATATAAAGGTTGAAATTTGTACAATAAAATATGAAGACTGACACAAACTTTACAAAATAAAATATAAAATCAATCACAGAATACATATGGATGGCTCCGACAGATATTTCTCAACCGAGTAGTAACATTTACTGATGAGGACTGTCTTAATACTATTTTTAAAATTACTGAGGTCTTCATTTTGAATTTCTTGAGGTAGTTTATTATACACTTTTATACCTCTATATCTCCGAATTATTCCGATATCTTTTAAAATAGCTTAGCAATTAAACTATCCACAAACCTCGTTTTGCTCATTTGCCCAACCGTCATTTTAATAATATCTGTAAGAAAAAAAAACGATGGTATATAAATTTTTGTTAAACAGTGTTTTCTGATTATCTACCTATAGAGAACACATGAAAAAAAAACAGGACAATAAAAAACGTTAAGCAACAAATTTTATTTATATTGGGTGATTTGAATTGGATTAAGCCTATATTTATTAACAAAAATACACAAACTTATACAAAATAATTAGAATAATAATATTAATAATAACAAAAACAAGAATTTGTAAACCAAATAAAATTGTAGCTAACTCTAATAACAAAATAAAATATTATTTTCATTAGGTAATTCACATAAATTATTATCTACTAATATTTTATAATTTATTTTAAAATAGCTTGGCAATTGAACTATCCACAAACCTCGTTTTTCATTAAAATTTGCCCAACCGTCATGTTAATAATATCTGTAAGAAAAAAACTATGGTATATAAATTTTTGTCAAGCAGTGATTGTGATTGCTTTGACCTATTGAGATCACATGAAAAAAAAAACAGGACAATAAAAAACGTTAAGCAACAAATTTATTTATATTGATGATATGAATTGGATTAACCCTATATTTATTAACAACAATACACAAACTTATACAAAATAATTACAATAATATTAATAATAACAATAACAAGAATTTGTAAACAAAATAAAATTGTAGCTAACTCTAATAACAAAATAAAATATTATTTTCATTAGGTAATTCAAATAAATTATTATCTACTAATATTTTATAATTTATTAATTTAAATTAATACTTTTCGTGCCTTTAGTGATGCAAATGTTTTAATAATATCTCGAATATTTAATTGACAACCTCTTTCACTGTCTACTTCTAATATTGCCAAACTTGATAAACCTGTTTCTTCCATTGAATTTTTCAAATAAGTGAATCTCGAATATTTAATTGATAAGCTCTTTCACTTTCTATTTCTAATATTGCCAAGCTTGATAAACGTGTTTGTTCCATTGCATTTCTCAAATAAGTATTTACTAATTTTAATTTAGAAAATGCTCTTTCGGCACTAGCTGTTAAAATGGGAATCGTTAAAACGAAATTAGACCCGTGTTTATTTCTGAAAATGTTGTACAGGGTGGGCAAATTTCCATGTTTTAATAGGAAATCTCGATAACTATAACAGCTATGATAAAATAGACCTCCCCCCCCATCTTTTTTTTTCGTGATAAACTTAATGATGAAACCCAAAATTAGCTATTGCCTTTTGTTTTCGAGTTATTCGCAAAAAAATCGATTTTTTTACTTTTATAGCTGTAGGTCGCTTATTTATTAGAATAGAAAAAAATAATTTCTATGATCTTCAGGCAAATTTATGATAAGAATGCACCTACGTAGTCAATTTTCAAAAAACAGTTCGACATTTAAATTGTGACATAAATTTGTGGTTTTTTTATATGGAACTCATAGTTGGCTGTGACTTAGCTAAAAAGAGGGATTTTTTCTCTTTTCAACAATATACGACATGTGGAGCCAATTCTTAATTTTCAATCTGATTTTATCAAAAAATCTTACGAAACCTAACCAGTTTCCTGCATTTCTTTAAAAATTTGGGGAATATTCTGAGACCATTTTAATATAGTTTATCGAGACTTTTTAAAAATTGCACTCTCGAGCAATTTCTGAACATATATTTAATATTTTTATTGACATCTGCACGTTTTAAATATTTCGTGCATATTTGGAAAATTTTCAATCTCCATAAAAAAAAATGGATTTTTTTGTATGTGGCAATGACATCTGCACGTTTTAAATATTTCGTGCATATTTGGAAAATTTTCAATCTCCATAAAAAAAATGGATTTTTTTGTATGTGGCAATGACTAGCGTATGTATATTTGTTCATGTTTATAATGCCCATATAATTTTCGTTCTTGGTAATTAATTTGTTATTATTATTTTAATATACTGCCAGTGCATTTGTTATGATAAACACCGACAAATCTTTAATCTGCCTCTAACGAAGACATAATTCTCACAACCAATAGACCCAATCACTTCAGATGCGAAGTGTTGAAGAGATTACGAAGCAATTTCGCTTGGCCCCGAGTCGCCAATTGGAGCGTTTACAAGCAATAAAACAACTGGCGCGATGAGGCGAAGTCGAGGAATTTGGTTCACACAAAACGCTGTTATCTAATTTATTTCGGCTATTGGTTTATCGGTTTCCAGGTAAAGAACAGAAGTTGGGCATGTGCCCCGTTTAGGGCCGGATAAGAATCGAAAGTAACGCCGTCACAGTAAACACTCTTAATTGTGTCCGTCGGCTCGTGTCCAGTTTACTCGTGAGGTCGTTAATTACCGCTGCATTTGGGTTACGGAACCTACAGAAATTTGTAGAGTTAATCAGCAAGTGGACTGGATTAAAAGTAAATGAAATTTCGGAAAAGTTAATATTTCTATTGAGACCTGAGCGGTTCTGTTGCGTTAGCTTAGCTTAGGTTTGATTAGGTTAGTATAATTTATTAACTGTAGAAGGTGATTTCTACAAAAAAAGATATAAATTACTGGTCATCCATAAGTTATTTGGTCCAGTGAGAGTTATCAACTTTCCAAATTGGCAAGTTTCGGTTATCTGATACTGAAATTCCTGAAAATTTATCCAACGGATATTTTGAAAAAAATATTCCTGATTTGCTACAGTATGCCCAAAAATAATTCCTCGAAAAATTTGACGACGAGAATGTCTTAGATAAATGAGAAAATCGAATGTTTAACTTTCCGAGTTGATCGGATTTTTATAAATATTCAGGGTTGATTTACTACCCTCTGACTGGAAAACTGATTATAGGGTATATTCACCGACCCTTCAGGACTTATATACATAAGTTTCATTGGGCGACAGTTTGATGCACACTTTTTTATGATATTTATAATAAATCTGAATGTTTAACTTTCCGAAACTGAAATTCCTGAAAATTTATCTAACAAATATTTTGAAAATTTTATGCCACATTTCCATACAGTTTGCCTGAAGATACTTCCCCTAAAAATTTGACAAAGAGAATGTCCTAAATGAGTGAGAAAATCGAGTTATTAACTTTCCAAAATGGCAAGTTTTGGCTATCTGACACTGAAATTCCTAAATATTTATCCAACATATATTTTGAAAATGTTATGCCAGTTTGCATATAGTAGGCCTAAAGATAATTCCTATAAAATTTGACGACGAGCATGTATTAAATAAGTGAGAAAATCGAATGTTTAACTTTCCGAGTTGATCGGATTTTTATAAATATTCAGGGTTGATTTACTACCACCCTCTGACGGTAAATTAGAAAGTGTCACTTATAGGGTATATTCACCAACCCTTCAGGTCTTACATACATAAGTTTCATTGGGCGACAGTTTGATGCACACGTTTTATGATATTTATAATAATTCTGAACGTTTAACTTACTGAAACTGATATTCCTGAAAATTTATCAAACGAATATTTTGAAAATTTTATGCCAAATTTGCATACAGTATGCCTGAAGATACTTCATCTGAAAATTTGACAAAGAGCATGCCCTAAATAAGTGAGAAAATCGAGTTATTAACTTTACAAATTGGCAAGTTGATTGGCTATCTGACACTGAAATTCTTAAATATTCATCCAACAGATATTTTGAAAATTTTATGCCAGATTTGCATATAGTATGCCTAAAGATAATTCCTATGAAAATTTGACTACGAGCATGTATTAAATAATTGAGAAAATCGAGTTATTAACTTTCCAAATTGTTATATATAGCAATAATTATTTATTTTTGACACTTTGTTAAAAACAATAACTTGGTACTAATATTGATAGTTTAACTTCTTTGTCTTTGAGAACAATTTCTGACATTTCCATTTCGTTACCACTGATGGCAATTCTATTATGTTTGACATTTCGACGTAGTTTTGATTTTCGTAAATTCGTACTCATTTTGATATCTCGACTTCGTTATCATTCCTGGCAATGTCTGATATTTTGACATTTTTAAATCATTATTATTCTCGACGGTTTCTAATATTTTTGACATTTGGACTTCAATATCATTAATGACATTTTTTATTTTTTCTATTTTATATTTGTTATAATTAACGGCATTTTTTGTATTATTTTCGACATTTCATCTTCGTTGTCAGTGATGGCAATACTATTGTGTTTGACATTTCGACTTAGTTTTGATTAACGTAAATTCGTACTCATTTTGACATTTAGACTTCGTTGTCATTAAAGGCAATTTCTATTATTTTAAGTTTGTTATTGTTGATGGTAATTTTTATGTATTATGTTTGATATTTAGATTTACTTTTAGTAAGAGCAATATTAATTATATTTCTATTTCGTTGTCACTGATAACAATAATAATTTATTTTTGACAATTTAACAATTTGGTACTCATTTTGATAATTTAACTTCTTTACCATTGAAGACAATTTCTGTTATTTCTGACATTTCCATTTCGTTGCCAATTCTATTATGTTTTACATTTCGACTTGGTTTTGATTAACGTAACTTCGTACTCATTTTGATCGACTTCGTTATCATTCCCGGCAATTTTTGTTATTTTTGACATTTTTACTTCATTACTATTCACGACGGTTTCTAATATTTTTGACATTTGGACTTCGTTATCATTAATGCTTATTTCTATTAATTGTTATATTCTATGTTTGCTATTATTGTTGGTATTTTTTTGTATTAATTTTGACATTTCGACTACGTTGTCAGTGATAGCAATACTTATTATTTTCCATGTCATTGTCATTGATGGCAATTACAAATTATATTTGACACTTCTATTTTATTATCATTTACGCCAATTTGGTACTAATTTTGATAGTTTAACTTTTTTGCCATTGTATGCAATTTCTGTTATGTCTGACATTTCCATTTCTGTTATATCTGACATTTTCATTTCGTTTTCATTGATATTAATTCTATAATGTTTGACATGTCGACTTAATTTTCAATTAAGTACGGAAATATGTACTCATTTTGATTTTTCACATTAGTTATCATTCCCGTCATTTTGATTTTTCGACGTAGCTACCATTTCCGGAAATTTTGACAATTCAACTCCATTGCCTACTATTCATGGCAGATTCTAATTTTTATGACATTTTGACATTTAGACTACGTTGTCACTAAAGGCAATTTCTATTATTCTATTTTAAGTTTGTTAATGTTGATGGTAATTTTTATGTATTATGTCTGATATCTAGACTTACTTTTTAGTAATAGCAATATTAATTATATTTCTATTTCGTCATCACTGATACAATAATAATTTATTTTTGACATTTCGACTTTGTTATTACGCCAATTTGGTACTAACTTTGATAATTTAACTTCTTTACCATTGAAGACAATTTCAATTATTTCTGACATTTCCATTTCGTTGCCAATTCTATTATGTTTGATATTTCGACTTGGTTTTGATTAACGTAAATTTATACTCATTTTGATCGACTTCGTTATCATTCCTGACAATTTCTGTTATTTTTGACATTTTTACTTCATTACTATTCAATATTATATTTTATGTTTGCTATTAGAGTTGGCGTCTTATTTTGTATTATTTTTGATATTTCCACTACGCTGTCAGTGATAACAATACTTATTATTTTTCCATTTCATTGTCATTGATGGCAATTACAAATTATATTTGACACTTCTACTTTATTATCATTTACGCCAATTTGGTACTAATTTTGATAGTTAATTTCGTTGCTATCAATGACAATTTCTATCATTTCTGACATATCTCTTACGTTGTTACTGATAACATTATATTATGTTTTTTGTTTATATTACATTTCGATTGAGATTTCATTAACGTAAATTTGAACTCATTTTGATATTTCGACTTCTGTATCATTCCTGGCAATTTGTGTTATGTTTGACTTCACATTTTGACTGCATTGCTATTCATGATAGTTTCTATATTTGTGACATTTGGACTTCGTTATCATTAATGACATTTTCTATTATTTTTATATTCTATGTGTGCTATTATTCATGGCAATTGTTTTGTATTGTGTATGACATTTCGACTACGTTGTCAGTGATATTAATTTTCTATTAATTTTTATATTCTATGTTTGCTATTATTGATGGCAATTTGTTTGTGTTGTTTATAACCTTTTTGACTACGTTGTCAATGAGAGCAATAATTATTATTATTCTATTTCGTTGTCATTGATGGCAATAATACAACATTATTTGTTACACTTCTACTCTATTATTATTAACGTAAATTTGGTACTAATTTTGATAGTTTAACTTCTTTGCCATTGTTGGCAATTTGTATTATATCTCACATTTCCATTTCGCTGACTCTGATGGTAATTCTATAATGTGTGACATGTCGACTTAGTATTTAATTACGTACGTAAATTTGCACTCTTTTGAATTTTTCAACTTAGTTAGCATTCTTGTAAATTTCTGTTATTTTTCATATTTTTATTTACTTTCTACTTTATTATCATTAACGCCAATTTGATACTAATTTTAATAGTTTAACTTCTTTACCATTGTTGGC
This sequence comes from Othius punctulatus, assembly GCA_951805005.1. Classification (NCBI taxonomy): domain Eukaryota; kingdom Metazoa; phylum Arthropoda; class Insecta; order Coleoptera; family Staphylinidae; genus Othius; species Othius punctulatus. The sequence continues at coordinate 13,726,844 of OX638145.1, forward strand.
AATTTCTATTATTTTTGACATTTTCATTTCGTTGGCACTCATGGCAATTCTATAATGTTTGACATGTCGACTTAGTTTTTACTTAAGTATGTAAATTTGTACTCTTACGTAGTTGTCATTCCTGCCAATTTCTGTTATTTTTGACATTTCAACTTTATTGCCTACTATTCATGATGGATTCTAATTTTTATGACATTTGGATTTCATAATCGTTAATGACAATTTTTAGTAATTTTGATATTCTAAATTTGTTATTATTGATCGCACATTATATTATTTCTGACATTTCCACCTCGTTGTCAATATTCATTATTTTTCAGTTCGTTGTCATTGCTGGTAATAATAAATTATTTTTGATACTTTGATTTTCTTATCATTAACGCCAATTTGAATTCATTAACATTCGGATTTCATTATCGTTAATGACAATTTTTAGTAATTTTGATATTCTAACAAACTTATATTGATCGCACATTCTATTATTTTTGACATTTCGACGTTGTTAATATGTATTATTTTTAATTTCGTTGTCATTGCTGGCAATAATAAATATTAGCGTCAATTTGAAACTAATTTTGCTAGTTAATTTAGTTGCTATTGATGACAATTACTATCATTTCTGACATTTCTCTTTCATTGTCATTGATGACATTCTATTATGTTTTTTGTTTCTATTACATTTCGATTGAGATTTCATTAACGTGATTTTTTGCTTATTTTGATATTTCGACATCTGTATCATTCCTGGTAATTTGTGTTATTTTTTATTTCACATTGCGAAATCTTCATTGCTATTCATGCATTGTTCTTCATGGCTATTCATGATAGTTTCTATATTTGTGACATTTTGACTTCATAATCATTAAAGGCAGTTTTTATTAATATTAATTTTGATATTTTATGTTTGTTATGTATTGTGTAGTAGTGATGGCAATAATTTTTGACTTCACATTTTGACTTCATTGCTATTCATGATTAGTTTCTATATTTCTGATATTTTGACTTCGTTATCATTAATGGCAGTTTTTATTAATTTTAATATTGATAATTTATGTTTGTTATTTATTGTGTAGTAGTGATGGCAATCATTTTTGACTTCACATTTTGACTTCATTGCTATTCATGATTAGTTTCTATATTTGTGACATTTTGACTTCGTTATCATTAAAGGCAGTTTTTATTAATATTAATTTTGATATTTTATGTTTGTTATGTATTGTGTAGTAGTGATGGCAATCATTTTTGACTTCACATTTTGACTTCATTGCTATTCATGATTAGTTTCTATATTTGTGACATTTTGACTTCGTTATCATTAATGGCAGTTTTTATTAATTTTAATATTAATATTTTGTGTCTATTATTTATTGTGTAGTAGTGATGGCAATCATTTTTGACTTCACATTTTGACTTCATTGCTATTCATGATTAGTTTCTATATTTGTGACATTTTGACTTCGTTATCATTAATGGCAGTTTTTATAAATTTTCATATTAATATTTTGTGTCTATTATTTATTGTGTAGTAGTGAAGGCAATCATTTTTGACTTCACATTTTGACTTCATTGCTATTCATGATAGTTTCTATATTTGTGAGATTTTGACTTCGTTATCATTAATGGCAGTATTTATTAATTTTAATTTTGATATTTTAAGTTTGTTATTTACTGTGTAGTAGTGATGGCTATTATCAATTATTTTTGACAGTTTGGCTTTGTTATCTTTCTATAATTATTGGTTACTAATAATTTTTAATTCTGCCAATGCTGTTAGTGTTAAATTCCCAGTGGTCATCCCGTTTATTATCCGGGGGCGAATGAGCTAATCCATTAGACATTGTTTTGATTGTGGTCAATTTCTGAGGGGGGCGTCTTCAATCAGTCCGTTTTCGGCGGTAATTAAATGCGAACAAAAGATTGAATCAATATTGACGGCGAAACTTCACACGGGCCCCGCCGATCTCTTCCCACTGGCCCCCTTAATTACTTCACGGCGGATTACCGGACTGACCATCGTCCGCAGGGGCGATTCGCACCCTCGATCGAGGGACGCGCGTTAGGGATTCGAGCGTGACCCGGCTGTGGCCCCGGGTGCCGCCCACGCGCAGAAATAAGTTATAAATCCAGTTGAAAAATTGAAAAGCCCCCAGGACAACCGACGGAGGCAGGGGATTGAAATAGCCCCACTACTTTACGACGTGGGGACTAGCGCTGATTACAGGGCGCTAATTCGCACTACCCCAGGAACGGCCGTTTATCATGACTTACGATCGTTTAGGGCCGATGTAAATCATCCCCTATGGTGGCCCCCGCTATTTATCACGTGCAGAATAATGGAGGGCGTAAATTGCGGCCACCGGGAATTTTGAGTATCCCATTCCCTCATTAAGAAAAATAGATTATAGAAATTGGATAGTAAAAAAAAATCACGAATTTGTGAGCTAATTTTGGTGTGCAGAGAATAATGATATTTTAAACGATCAACATTTGATTCATTTCATTAAGTTGTTGCCAATTAAAATATTTTTGTTTAGCATATTTTGTAGATTATTAACTTTCGCCATGAAAAAAGGAGTGAGTAGTATTTGTGTAAACTTTATTTTTCTGAGTGCTGGCGGTGATTAAAATTCCATTACACGAGACGAACACGAAATCTCGCCTCGCGGTGTGGATAACAACTCAAAAATCACTTCACAAGCCCCCGGCGCCTAATTAAGTTTAACGACGTCCGAGCAAATAAAAGCCCCAAATCGCCCCCTGCGCCCCGTTTGTTTATTGCTGGGTAATGGTGCTCTAACGAAGCATCCCCTTAAAAAAGTCGATTACCGTGGGCATCGTTAGCCTAGGTGCCAAAAAAGTGGAACGGCGCGATTTTCCACGTCCGCTTTGTTTCCTCATTGTTTCGCAAAACTGCCGGGCAGTAAATTCCGTGCCGAACTCTTATTTACGGTTATTGGGCAGGCGCCTTTGTCCGGCCGAACGGTTGTCAGACGGAAGCACGTCCCGGCTACTTTATGACGGTCAGTTATCGTAATGGCTGTTTACTAATGTGGCCCTCGAGTGTGCCACCAAAACACATCCGGAAATTTAAATCATCACGCTCGAGATCGGATGGGGATACGAGCGCCTAATGGGGCCATCAAATTTTCATCTGGCGAACGATTCCGCATGAGAGCCCTGAACAGAAACCTTATAGCTTTAGGGCAGATCCAAATTCATTTCATCACCTCACAAAAAAAAAATAATGCGGTCGAAATAGTTTAGACTTAGGGTGATAAGCCAGTGAATGAACAAATAAGAAATGCACCCACTGTGAGTTACTATTAGTGCATTGGCTTAAAAAAAAACTAAATAAATTAATTGCCTGAGGCAACAAATAATCTAGAATGATGTGTCAGCAATGATTAAAACTTCATTGTTTCATTATTTCTGTGTTAGAATAAATAATTAAATAAAAAAAATGTCATAAAATCTAGTGAATGAACGGCAAAATCTAGTAAATAAAACAAAATAAAAACAGTAAATTAACAGAGAAATAAGAATTGTTAATAAAAGAAATGTTTAAGTTTTTTTACAGCTATATGTATAGCTATTTTCAGTCCAACACTATAAACGCCACGAGAAAAAACTTTTTTTTCACAAATTGATTTTATTATGAGACTTTTCTTATACCAGATATGATCGGGATGCTTCGGTCACTTCCACGTTTTATTTAAATTTTGTTTCATTACACTGACTTCCTGATTTTCAAAAGTTTCTATTATTCCTGGGTAATGTTTATTATCATACAATACAGTCACATAGTCTCCAACTGATAAAACGCTTGTTAAGGTTCAGTCAAACCTGTTTCTTTTTTCGAGTCCTTGGGTTTTCTTCTTGTAGCTATTTTATTTTCAAAATATAGCCGAAACTAGCTAGTAAGGTCAAGAAGACACTTATTATGAAAATACAAGCAGAAAATGCTTATTATGTATAAAAAACAGAGAAACAACTTGCTATGTTTTTACCACAAAATGTTTATCGATATATACAATAAAATAACGACTCTGTTTCGACTTCTTACGGTCATTTTCAAGTGACCACTTGAAAAAAGTCAAATGACCGTAAGAAGTCGAAACTCGAGTCGTTATTTTATTATATATAGCAATAAACATTTTGTGGTAAAAACATAGCAAGTTGTTTCTGTTTTTTAATATGGACTACCAAGTAGTAAAGGTCGAAACCATCCTGATGGTTATTATGTATATTGATTCTCATCATTAAAACAACACTTTAATAGAAAGGGTAAATAAAATGTTTACATTTTCACTTTATTTATTATAACCATTGACAACATGAATATAGTAAAAAAATACGTAACTTCACACTATCCTTGAAATTTTAGTTGTCACTTGACAATGTGACACTTCGCGCAAATTCTTCAATTCTAACAACGAATTGGAAAAAATCTTGTGTGAATAAAGCAATTTTATTCACTTGTACCATAAATAGCTATTATATATATAACCAATAAGTACTCCAATTGAGAAGAAAACAATAAAATATATTTTTCCCAATTTTGCCTATTAAAATGCTTATTACATATATTGAATTTCATTATTAAAACAATATTTTAATCACAAAGGCGAATAAAATTAATTAAAACAGTGAATAAAATGTTTCTAACAACACTTTATTCACACTGCTATTGATAACACGAATGAAGTAAAAAAAAATGAACGTCGCACTATACGTATATTGAATTTGATTATTAAAACAACATTTTAATCACAAAGGTGACTAAAATTAATCAAAACCGTGAATAAAATGTTTGTAACAACACTTTATTTACACTGCTATTGACAACATGAATAAAGTTAAAAAAAAATTAAACATCACAGTACCTTTGAAATTGTTGTTTCATGTCTGATGTGACATTTCACGCAAATACTTCAATTTGCCGATTTCAAGTCCGAAATTGTGTTTGAAATGGCAAATAACAAACAAGAAACCATACCAGAAGATGTCTGGACGCAGCTACGAAAAATCTAAATTACTTTACGATAAAGAGTACAAAACATGTTGTGACTGGAAGAAAAATTTTGACAAATGTAAATTCAAATGAAACTTCCACTTCACTTGACCCTAACGAAAGTAGAATCAACTTAACTTCCACTCTACTTGACTCTGTCAACTTTCCTGGTTTAAGAGTTTATAAAATTAATAATAGTACAATTAACATTTATGTAAATAAATTACCTAATCAATTTTTTTTTGAAAATTCTGCACAATTGGAAAAAAAATGTATGATATACGCGAATAAACAAAAATGTATTCACTTATACCCTAAATAGCTACTATTAATTAAGTTGAAAGAATGTGTGGATACCACTTGGTGAATCATGTTAATTAAGGTAAATCAAACACTTGGTTGAAGTTTCACTATATTAATAGAATTTACTCTACAATCGTTTCGGTCTCACGACCATTGTCAGTATCTCTGTTACTCTTGACAAATATTCAGCTTCATTTTTATACTTTTTATCAAATTTAATGATCTACTCTGTCCCAAAAAAACTGGTACATTACTTTTAAGCATGAGTTGAAGTCGTCAAAAGTTATTTCAGTATCATGTTCATTCTTAAGTGTTGGGAAGAGATTGTTTCTCCTGGATGATATACATTTTGAAAAATCTACTGCATTTGAATCCAAAGGAGAAATTCCACATGCCCTAAATCCATTGACTATTGTCCTGACCTGCGAAGCATTATTTGAAGTCGTCAGAAGTTATTTCAGTGTCATGTTCGTTGTTAAATGTTGGGAAGAGATTGTTTCTCCTGGTGAAATACATTTTGAAAAATCTACTACATTTGGATCCAAAGGAGAAATTCCATGTGCCCTAAATCCATTGACTATTGTCCTGACCTGCGAAGCATGATGTGAAGTCGTCAGAAGTTATTTCAGTGTCATGTTCATTATTAAGTGTTGGGAAGAGATTGTTTCTCGTAGATGATATACATTTTGAAAAATCTACTGCATTTTGATCCAAAAGAGAAATTCCACATGCCCTAAATCCATTGACTATTGTCCTGACCTGCGAAGCATGATTTGAAGTCGTCAGAAGTTATTTCAGTGTCATGTTCATTGTTAAGTGTTGGGAAGAGATTGTTTCTCCTGGATGATATACATTTTGAAAAATCTACTGCATTTTGATCCAAAAGAGAAATTCCACATGCCCTAAATTCATTGACTATTGTCCTAACCTGCGAAGCATGATTTGAAGTCGTCAGAAGTTATTTCAGTGTCATGTTCATTGTTAAGTGTTGGGACGAGATTGTTCTACTGGATGATATACATTTTGAAAAATTTACTGCATTTGGATCCAAAAGAGAAATTCCACATGCCCTAAATCCATTGACTATTGTCCTGACCTGCGAAGCATGATGTGAAGTCGTCAGAAGTTATTTCAGTATCATGTTCATTGTTAAGTGTTGGGAAGAGATTGTTTCTCCTGGATGATATACATTTTGAAAAATTTACTGCATTTGGATCCAAAAGAGAAATTCCACATGCCCTAAATTCATTGACTATTGTCCTGACCTGCGAAGCATTATTTGAAGTCGTCAGAAGTTATTTCAGTATCATGTTCATTGTTAAGTGTTGGGGCGAGATTGTTTCCCCTGGATGATATACATTTTGAAAAAATTACTGCATTTGGATCCAAAGGTGAAATTCCACATGCCCTAAATCCATTGACTACTGTCCTGACCTGCGAAGCATGATTTGAAGTCGTCAGAAGTTATTTCAGTGTCATGTTCATTGTTAAGTGTTGGGAAGAGATTGTTTCTCCTGGATGATATACATTTTGAAAAATTTAGTGCATTTGGATCCAAAAGAGAAATTCCACATGCCCTAAATCCATTGAATATTGTCCTGACCTGGAGGCTTCATCAAAAGTTTCCTTAAACAGAGAAGAAAAGTTGTACTTTGTTATCGATGCGGAACTTCTTTGTTTGTGGAGTTGGCAAACTTTCTTCCACTCGACTTTCAAAGGTCGAAAAGTAGTGCCATCGCACGGTTGAAGAATATGTGTAAAATTAGGGTACAGATAGTGTAGTACAATTTGTTTTTTAACGCAGAACTCATCCAATTCAATGCTATAAAAAGATTTGTGTCCGTCTATAAATAAAATGATGGGAAACTTAATTTATTTCCCAATCAGCCATTTATCGAATACATTTGCCACATATTTGAAAAATGAAGCTCCCGCCATCCAGTTGGTATCAGATCGTCCTGCTCAGCCATGTATCGAATACATTTGCCACATATTCAAAAAAATGTAGCTCCCGTCATCCAGTTGGTATCAGATCGTCCTGTTCCTCAGCCTTCCGGAACTGATAGTGCTAACTTTTTCGGGATTCCCTTGTAAGGAATACCACCATCGGTGGTACAACAGCAACGTTTGCATTGTAGATGCATAGTATAGCGATTAACTCTTTTTCATTGCCAGACAAGACAAATTGCTCGAAGTACATGCAAGTTCCTAGAAAACACAGTTCTACTCCAATGTAAATTGGTCGAAATATATAATGTAATCTAACCTAACCTAAGCTAATGTAAAAAAAACTTATCTTACTTAACCAAATTTAACCTTTTTGAGGGAACTTAAACTGAACTCTCACATTATATTTCGAGAAAAGTTCCACATGTGGCGCAATTGATTTCGAGCATTTTGTATGTTATTTGGACTTTTATTTATGATATTTATAAATATTAGACAATTTTAACAGGTACAAAACGAAATTCTTTCACGGGCGGTTATTATTTTCGAACAAAAATTATTCATGGTCTATAGGGGAGTTTAAGTATGAGATTTTTTTTGAAAATTTTGTATTTTTCAAACAAAATCAATTTTATTGCTGTTATTTGGAATAGAAACGTCTAGTATTCGTCTTCTATGTAAATTTGATAGATTCCTAGACAAATCAGGTAATTTCTAAGGAATAGAAACTTCCTGCTCATTGCATTCTCTTTGTGGGTGAACTGTTAGGTAATATTCGCAACTTAATGAGTGGACTGACGGCCCTTGGAGTTTTAATAGGGGCAGTTCAGGTGCTTTGGTGCGTCTTTCGTTGTTGTAAAACCCCATGCGATGGCCGAAATTCTGCCTCCCCCTAATAATTATCCTTTTAGCGGGCGCCTTGCAGTTTTTCAGGTGAGGCTAGGGCGCGTGTCCTGGGCACACTTCCGTGCAAACCACCTCGCCACGGTATCTAACAGTTGGCGAGCGTGCCGTGCCCGGCAACCGGAACCGCCGGCAGATTTTAGGGTTCCGGGGGGACACATATGGTCCTTCGCGCGGGCAAGGAGGGGAATACTTACATGTGTTTCTTACCCTTCGGTGCGCGGCAGACCGGGTACGGGGCGCAATTACCCCCGCAGCCCCCGCGCCTAATTGTAATTGGCGGGCTCTCTCCTGGTCAAGTCGCAAGCCGGGCCCATGTGGGGATTCGCAGGTTTCGAGTTTTCGGTAATTGAGCGCAAAACATTTGGCACGGACATTGCAAAGAAGAAGAAAGGCCAATTCGATAATGGAACGACAAAGAAAGCAGCGATTAAGTTTTGGTCAATGAAATTATACTTTTATAAAAATACAATTGAATACTTTTCGACTGGCTATTATAAGATAGGTGATAGGCAAACACGATAATGAAACCAAGAAAGCAGCAATTTAGGTGTTGGTCAATAAAATGATAAACGTACTATATAAAAGTGAAATTAAAACAATTATCTTAGCTATTGCATTAATGAAGAAAAACAAATTGTTCAAGGAAACGACAAAGAAAGAAGCAATTCAGTTGTTATATTATAAAAGTACAATAGGGTCTTCCGCGATTTTTCAAAAACCTTGAAACTGAACTCTAGACACATTAAAAACATCATTGGCACTAATTTTTGTGTTGAGACAAATCGTTATAATTAGCAATCACGATTTTAAAATTAACGGCGTTTGAAAAGTCCCGAAAGCCCGCCATGTTGCTGTGACGTCCCAACGCAGGTTGACGCTCAGGTGTAGCATTGCTTACAATGGAGCGACAGAAAGAAAACGTCGCTGTTGTGAAAAAAGCGGCGAATAAGTATTGTATTGTGCCTGGGTGTGTTAGTAGCAGTAATCGCGAACCGAATAAGTTATTTATAAACGTCCCAACAGGGGATAGGCGAAAAAAGTGGTTGCAACAAGTCCGACGTGATTCCGCGAGTGTCTCTTTGACGTCCCATTTGTATTGTTGTGAAGACCATTTTAATGTAAGTACATAATTTACAGTTATTTTCAATATATTATCCACGAAATTCAATAAATATATATAATTGGCTGTCATCATGAGAAATAACAAAACCTCAAAATAGTTTTGTGGGTTAGATTCTAAAACAACATGGATTCAACTTCCATAAAATTAGTATTTTTTAAAAGTACTGTGAAATTATGTACAATATGTTTTTACAAAAATGTTCTCATTATAAATAGATAATTCATTTTAATTTCAAACATAAAAATAAAGATGATGGTATTTGAAATCACGTCCAAATTTTGAACACTTTCATTTCAGTTAAAACAAAAAAACATGTTTAAACAATATTTGTAGCAAACTATTGATTTTAGAAATTTGTTTAGATGATTAAATAATTGCAAATTTTGAAATCAGCATTACCAATTCGTATGAGATGTAGTATATATTGCAAAGTTTATACAGTATTTTATTTATTCCTACAGCTGGAAGAGGATTTGGAAAATTATATGCGAATAAAATTAGATCCTACTACAAAAATCCGTTTAAAGAAAAAATCGCTTCCACGTTTCTTCAACTGTCAGCCGGATAGAAAAAGAGCACACACATTAACATCTAGACTTGGAGCAAAAAAATTGCGGTCCGCACGCATTTTGGCAGAAATCGAAGAAAATAATGTTCTGCTATCGAGGGCTTCAACTTCCAGTGATGTTGGTGGCAAGAGTGCTGCCAATTCTTGCGCCACTGAGTCGACTGAACTTGCCGAAAAAACCAATGAATCTACGGACTCCAATCTTTTGTCAGAAGATGTAGATACATTCAGTCATCTCTCGTTACAGGACGATCTACCTGAACTGGTTCCTCTACCAAAAACAAAAGATGTTGGAACTCAAATGTCCTCAAAACGTCCGAAACATTCCAGCGTTCGAGTCCAATGCACAATTTTACCTGAAAACCGTGACGTAAAAGATGCCTCTTGTTCCCCTATAAAATTTAAACCACCCTTAATACGAAATCGTACAACATCTGTGTCTGAGTCGGAAACTTCTTCGAATAATTCAAACAACACCTTAGATTATTTCGACGAATATTTGCTAACTGATGACGAAAGCGAAGAAAGTGTAAAATGTGCATTGGAAAATAAGAAATCGGATATTCTGAAACTGCGATTGGAACGAATAGAAGCAAAACCAAAAAATTACATTGGAATACCTCACCACGCTCTTTTTCTTCTTCAGTTACTAAAAACCGAGACCAACTTGAAAATCGAAGACATTTATTTAACATTGGAAAAAATAAAAACAAATCTAAGTTTTACCATACTGGGAAATGAATATGGCCGAAGCAGTTCTTACGCCAACGATGTTTTCAGAAAATCCGTGCCCTTATTAGCCAACTATTTGAAGATATGGATAATGTGGCCTTCTTCGGATACCATAAAATCCACTTTGCCTTTACCTTTTCGTGCCCGTTACAGTAATGTACAATCCATAATCGATTGCTTCGAAATAGAAATTCAAAAACCAACCAACGCCGTCAATCAAGCGTTAACTTGGTCCGAGTACAAAAAATGTAACACTATAAAATATTTGATTTCATGTACTCCTGACGGCACGATTAATTATATATCAGAAGGGTTTGGTGGACGAACATCAGATGCACTCATTGTCGAGAACAGTGACTTTTTGCAAAAACTGCCTGACTATTGTACTGTTATGGCTGATCGTGGTTTTAGACATATAGAGCCATTGTTAATTCAAAATAAGTGTTCACTGGTAAGGCCACCAAGTGTTTCTGCGAGTAAAAATCCTACTAAACAGGAAGTCATGGAAACAAAACGTATAGCCAGTTTGCGCATTCACATTGAAAGAGTAATTAGAAGACTAAGAGAATTTAATTTTCTTATACCTCATTCAGTTATCCCAACTACTTTTATGGATATTATAGATGATATAGTTTGCATTTCGGCTGCCTTAACTAATTTTCAAACGCCGATAATAAATCAGGGTTAATAAATCGACTTAGCACCGTACTTATGTACCATATTTACTTATTATGTATAAAGTTTTCGTAATAAACATTTTCTTATACAACTTATAGATTACTTTACTGTATCATACAATCGATGGAAAATGTTAGCTTTCCAAAATTTCATTGCATTTTCAATAATATTTTTCACAAACAGCTCATCATATTCAACCAGAACTACTGTAATATTTTTACTTGTTTCAAAATCCGGTTTAGCAACGCAGAAATAACCCTTTTTTACATTTTTAAAACACATTTGCAGCTGTATTTGGGGAAAATATCTCTTTGAAATTGTCCCATTTTTCGCAATATATTTTACTTCAGTTTTTTCCGAAACTGGGCACTTTATTTCGACCACAAAGTCTGGACCAACAGCATCTGGAGAGGCTCCAATTATTGGGTATTGTGGATTTAGTAACAAGCCACAATTATTCAATTGAATGGACCATTTTTTCTCCAATTCTCGAATAACCTCCTTCTCTAATCTTCTTCCTCTTTCCATAGCTTGATTATTTATTAACGTGCACGCTCCAATTATCTGTTCTACTAATGTCCCATTCCGTGTTTTACAGTGCGCCATTTCGTACAACTTTGAAGCAGTGATCCTACAATACCTCAATTCGTACCACAGTTTTGACTGTGATTGTGTTTTTGTTGATTTACAAATTTGAATGCATCCTTCAACATCCATTTGACTCTTTGCAAACGAAATGAAATTATCAGCTGAACTTTGACCAGTTTTGATAAATTTGATAATTATTTGGTGCAAAGAATAATCTTTATGTGATATAACTGTAAAAAGGTGTGGAGAGAGCTGGGTATTGCAGTTTCTCTTTTGAAGTTCTTCAATAACGTTCTTTGCAAAATTGTCAGTATTTAAAAAGTAACTATTCTCTGGTTTTTTCATATCGGTCGCTCTTATAAATTTTAAATTTGTCCCAACTTGGGACAACGTAGCCTTCTTCCAATAACACACAGTTGCAGTTGGTTCTGGCTCTTCACTTCGTCGATGAAGCCACATGAGGAAAGCGACTGCATGTTTGCATCCACCTGAAATTTACCATCGATGATCAAAAACTGAAGTCTTATGATCATTTTTATACATCAATAAATATTTTTTGTTTTACCTGCAGAGGCTGCACAGTCGTTGCATGAAACATTTAAGATTTCCTCCTTTTTTTCATCAACTTTCGCTTCTACTGAATATGGTTTACTTCGAACTCGATGTTCTGGACATATCCGTGCCCTTACAGTACAAAATTCATTCTCCCTTTTTACTTCCACATATCCAACAGCAGCATCACCATAGTTCTCTCGTTGAGATCTGAATAGTACAGTAAAAAAACATTTAATTGTTAAATGTAATTTATTTAATTTATTAAAATAATTTAATTTGATGTACATTTATGTAAATTTACATAATCAATCTGGAAATCTTTAAATTTTAACAAATATACATTGCATTATAAATAATGTCTTTAATGTAATGGGGTGAAATGATATGTCAACAAAACATTTATAGGTTATTTGAATATCTGCTGTATCAATACCTAATAAATCATTTACGCTGTATTTAACTGCACTACTGCACTATGCACACAAAAATAGACGTTATACTTACTAAAGTAAGAACAATAATAAAGACTTACCTCTGGGCTTTGACTCCACGTGTTTCGGCTACGTTGAAATATTCACTTTTAGAGAAAAAATCGGCAACTATTAACACGTGAACTTCTGGCAGATTATCTGATTGTCCCTTCATGAACCCATCAGAACTCATTTTACATCAGATTTGCTTGTAAGTTGAATTAATCCACAACTATTATCCCTTATGCACTGACACCGATCGCCAACGTGCGTAGAAACGTCACAGTGCCGCTCGGCCAATAACAGCGTTTCGTCGGTCACGTGACAAAATTTTAAAGTTTTGCGATATTGTATGTTGTTTATGGGCAAGTTACAATTAAAACAAAACGTTTTTTTCTGTGGGATGTTTAATTACAGGTTATAAACTTTACGTTAAGACACAAAAATGTTATATTATTTTTTTTCAGGAAGACCCTATTTAGTGGTTTTCCTCATCGTTTTTCCTTCACCCTTCGTGAGGGTTTCGTGACGTCATCGATAGGCCAATCCTTTTTCTGCCACCCATATGTCCCTATCTTGAGCGTGGTATTATAATAAACGAAATATTTACGTCATTCGACACTTGAACTAATAATACCTAAAGAAACATAATGTAGGCATACATTAAAAAAAAAATTGTTTGGGTTTTATTTTTCAAAATAATTTACAAATCTACGTCTTTGTAATGCTATTTTTTCTCTATCGGACATCATAGATAATAAATATCTAATGTGGCACTCATAAGAAATGAGAAAGTCGACTATCACATCATAACGTCTAGAAAACTTTAAACCATTCTGGAGGTGGCTATGACTTGTCCTTAATGTATCAACTTTTGTCTAATTTAATCTGCATCGTATCTCTGATCATTTTCGAGATACCAGTGATGAGCACTGAAATTCGGGACGCCCTGTATATGTACATATATAATAATAATAATTTATATACTTATACATATAAATATATGTGATGTACTGAGTTTAGGCTCCGACTTTTTAAAAGAGTCATAGGTTTAAACTCATTCAATGGAAATTGAGTTCAATTTCCTGAATGTCCTAATTTTCAAACATTTTTCAGAACAACCGACATAATATTAGAAATGTTCGTTTTTTTTTAATAATAGTTTATTTTAAATTTATACCAGTACAATAAATAGCTCATATAAAATAACATTCTATATAATATAATTGATGATACTGTTTAAAAATATTGCATGTTTTCTTCCTTCTGTCTTCACCTCGGGAGTTGTGGGATTTCTCTCCCCTCCTGGGTTAATGGTATTGAAGGATGTTGTCGATCTTCTTCATTCCTCTTGTTTAGATATTGTTATTTAAATTTTGTTCCTCATGTTTAAATTACTATATAATTAATTTACATGACTAAGAATTTCATTGAAATTAAAATATTCACAATGAAATACACAAATCGACAGAATTCAAACAGTTTTTTTTTTAATTAAAATTTCACATATATGTAATTTTGAAATTTGTTGTTTACAACTTCTACATCTGCAATAGCGCTGAATGCATATTTTATGTACACTGTAATGTGTTATGTGCATATATTTAATACATCTTGTACATCATTTTATTATTATTATAATATGTGATGAATTGAATTTAGGCTCCGACATGTTAAGTCATGGGTTCTAAGCTCATAAAATGCAAATGGAGTCAAATTTCCTGTAGTTAACTTAACTTTTTAAAACAATTGACAAAATATTTGAAATTTTTGTTTAAATTACTATAAATTTCATTCACATGACAGTTTATAAGATATTTATTGAAGTTCTAAGATATTAGGCAAAATGATTACAAATTTATGCACATGACTAAGAATCTCTACTAAGGACTAGTAAGGCCCGTATCTATAGTCCGTACTTGAGCTGGAGTTCGACTCAAGTCTTATATTTTGTTGCGTTTGCTGCATATACGTTTATAGAAAATACGCAACCAAATATACGACTTGAGTCGAACTTATGCTCAAGTACGGACTATAAATACGAGCCTGAAGCCTCGTTTACATTTGGAAAGTTTACTGACAGGAAGTACTTGCCACCAGTAAACTTACGATGTGTAAACAAGAAAAACGTGTTTCAAGAAAGAAACTCAACACGAAAGTAAGACGTTTTTCTACTCATTTCTCTTTACGTTTTACGTTTCTCTTTACACATCGTAAGTTTACTGGCGGCAAGTACTTTCCGTCAGTAAACTTTCCAATGTAAACAAGCCTTTAGACTACTATGACTAAGAATTTTTTAAACCGTTTCAATGAGAAACATTAAAGATTTTCATGAAGCAGCTAAAAAAATATTAATGCTCTGGAAAGCTCAGTACGATTCCTGTAAGTTGAATCAAATTTTTAAAATATTCGATAAAACTGCTTAAAATTTCTAGAAAGTCTTTTGTTTGGAAACGTTTTATTATGTTTATTACTTACTCAGATACGAAACATACATAAGTAATATGTTATGATATGCTTTCGAATAACTGAAATAAATCCTTTTTCCTTGAGGATGTTGTCTAGTTGTATGAACTTATTGACTTATGATTTGTGATGTGCTTGCGGTATCTTCGATGTTATTTTATGCATAGTATTGTAGTGTAAATGTGCAAATTGTATTGTAGTAATCTTTTTAAAACTTATTTTTATAACTAAAATTATAATGAATAAAATTATATTTAAATAACTTAAAAAAAATCTTTATTTAGTCAATTTTTGTTTAATAATAATTTATGGCAATTTTAATTTTAATATGTAATTAATTTATTGATTTGACTTGGTCATATCGTTTGACGACAGGCATGAAAAATATATTCTATTCTAATCCTAAAGGTTTTCAATCACAATATCAGAATCTTTAAAAATATTCATGATCAAATTTAAAACATATTTTATTGTATTTCTGGTATCTCGAAAATTTCGTACAATTTCATGTAGAGTTACATAAATTTTTAAGGCTTTTGAGAAGTGTCATCTTTTTGAGTTAAATTATCAAATTATTTAAAAAATCGATAATATTCACGAAAAATGTAGAAAGTTTATTACAACTTTGAAAAATTATGTACAATTTCTTGTAAATCTACATCATTTTTAAAGAATTTGACTAAATAATAAGAAATGTTAAGGTTTTTTATCACAATATCAAAATAATTTAAAACTGCAATATAAGTATTTACACAAAAGTAAAACAAAGTGTTGCTGCTTTGGAAATATCCGGACATTTTCCTGTAACTTTACGTACATATTTAAGACATATGACATAATATTAGCAAATTCTGCACAGTGTAAACTGTAAACAGTGTTATTAATAAAAATTTAAACCACGGTTTAGCGGTGTTTTATATAGGGTTGCCAAGATAACTTAGATTAAACCATCGTTAAACCGCGGTTTATTTTTTTAATGAATAATACTGAATAAATATCAAAATATTAAAAAAAAATGAGATTTTTGTACCGTTTCCTGTAAATTTTCTCCTTTATTTTAAAGAAATAAGACAAAATAAAAGACAATCTTGAGGTCTTTTAATCACAATATAATAATATTTTAAAAATTCGATACTTTCAGAATAAATGGAAAAAATCCAGCTTTGGAAATATCAATACATTTTACTTCATAAATTTGCGTGCATAGTTGGGGCTTTCACAAAATATTAGAAAATCCATTTTTTTTCGGATCCTTCAATCAGTCGGTTCAATCCGTCGGATCTTTCAACCGGTATTTCAATCAGAATATAATAATAATAATACAGATCAAATAATAATGCAGACGCATTCTTTTTTAAATGTTATAAGCACCAAAAGCTCAATTTTCATTTTCATCAAAGCAATTTAATTTTTTTCTTTACACGTTTGTGCCATAGTAATTACAATACAATACAACGTTTTGTTAGTACAATTAGAAATAATTAAAACAAAATTGTAAAATTTTGTTTTATTCTAATATTAAAAACCAAGCCTGTTTTCCTAATTTTGTTTTAACTGACGTTGTTTTGAATGGTAACTAGATGCATTCTGCACATTGATATAATAATTTAAAAGTTTTACTTTAACGCACTTTTTCTCATTTGTTTTCAAATGTTACATATTGAAAATGTCATGTTGTTGAAAACATAATAAAAAGTACTATCAAAATCAATAATAAAAATATAGGTTGTCATTTAAAAAAAATTGCTCTGACGTCATAACTTCAAAACGGAGAGAGATGAAAAAATGAAAATGGTCTCAAAATATTAGTTTGAAAAAAAATCATTTTGACCTGTTGAAGCATTTTTCAAAAATGTATACAGAGGAAATGATCAAGCCAGGTCTTAATAATTTATGCGCTCTCTATCTGTGATATATGTCCAAACAAATCTATACGCTTGCAATAAATCAATCGAACTCCAGAATTAAAAATGCATACCATAATTATGGATATGGATATGTATTGTTTTTTGCGTGAGTATCGAAATGCCACAATTAATCGCCCCAATTAAATCGACGTGTTGGCGTGGACGTGACTAAGCATTTTGCAGTGCACAGTAATTTAATCTGCGGAGATCGCAGACCACCGCAATTGCGTAAAAAATACGAATCGACAATTAGCCACGAATTCCTTTCTTCGGAACCGAGGCGAGGCTGTTCCATGTGCGTTTCGCGAGTCTCATGGTCATTGTCATTACCCGACTGTCGCTGGCGGTGATTAAGACGAAAACCGAAAAGGCACCAATTTGACGGAAACGCGCACGTACCACGTTTGCATGCGACACCCACCCGCATTATGCAATTACAATTACGCAATTACCAGCAGCAGCAGAAGACAAAAGGGCCGCTCGGACGCCGTCCACGTGCAATAATTTACACCGCAAAAACCGCCCCAGTCGGACGTACCGTTAAGTGTGCAACATTTAAATCATTAAATTACACCCGCCGGTCCCGCGCGGGGGCGGCGGGGGGCCGTTTTGTGTGCAGACAATGGCTTCCGCCGGCGAGCCCGAAAAGAGGAACCCTCCACATAGGCGAGAACGAATTAATGATAATGGCGTCATATATCGCCACCTAGGGCCGTCCATTATCGCCGTGGACCACCACGGGAGATGTGTGGCAAGGGGTTGATCGTGGAAACCACGAATTAACCACTGATGCCTACGTGACAGATCCATCAGAGGCTGAATCGATTTCGGAATTTTTATCGCCGTGGGCGGCATCATTTCACAGGTCTGAGCTCGAAAGTGTGCCCCAGGTATTCTGAGGTCGTACGTGAGGCGGAAACGGCGCGTTCGTGGGGGAAGTGAAGCCACTGGCTGCACGGGGCGCTTTCCGTATTAGTGAAATATTGGATCATATTTTGAAGCTTACCAGGGGGACTTCCTCTAATGGCGAATCGCGCGCCAGCCATAAGGATGACTTCCGAAGAAGCCATTCTACTAAATGAGCAGATTAGACAGGAAATTATTACACTTCCTACAAAAATTTGATTTACAACAAACCTAGCAGCTATTTAAAATTTCAACATAAAAATAACATACCCCTTTTGTTTATATAGGTTTATATAGGTGTCATTTTCTTTAGTTGTAGAGGGATCTATTTGTTACAATTTAAAATGCCGCTCGTATTTCTATTTTGTTGCTACTAGATGTTATACGCATTTTTCAAAACTTCTTTTTGTGGTCAAAAATTGACACATAAATGTTCTCAAACTCAAAAACTATAAAAGTTAAGTGGACATAAGTTCCTATGGGGATGTAGGCAATTGAACAGGGAATCGAAAAATGTAATAATATATAGGGTATTCTATTTAAAATAACAAAGTTGGTAGCCATTTCCGGTAGATCCAGAAGTGATAGAAAGTCGAAAATTTTTTCCTTGAGGAGTATGAGATTAACTATCATAAAAATCGTAATTCCTACTCCTAATTATCTACAGGGTGTTCCAAAAATAGTGGACAATCTCAACAGCATGCCACTCTGGGATAGCCACTGAAACCACTAAAAAAATGAAAATATATGAACATGAGTGAAAACAGAGCGAAGAAAATATTTTCTTTCAGGAGATTGTATTCAACCATACAATGTTGTTTTTTTTTCAAAATTTTCCGCCATCAGGAACCCCGCAAACTTTTAATGGCCGTTATTTGTGGCTCACCCTGTATAGAACACCAGGAAAAGAAATTAATTAATATTTATTCTCTAAACTAGAAATGAGAAATCATTAATATTAACTATCATAAAAATCGTAATTCCTACTCCTAATTATCTACAGGGTGTTCCAAAAATAGTGGACAAGCTCAACAGCATGCCACTCTGGGATGGCCACTGAGTCCTTAAAAACTACTAAAAAAATGAAAATGAGTGAAAAAAGAACGAAGAAAATATTTTCTTTCAGGAGATCGTATTCAACCATACAATGTTGATTTTTTTTCAAAATTTTCCGCCATCAGGAACCCCGTAAACTTTTAATGGCCGTTATTCGTGGCTCACCCTGTATAGAACACCAGGAAATGAAATTAATTCTTTTGACTAGAAATGATAAATCATTAATATTAATTATCATAAAAACCGTAATTCCTACTCCTAATTATCTACAGGGTGTTCCAAAAATAGTGGACAAGCTCAACAGCATGCCACTCTGGGATAGCCACTGAGTCCTTAAAAACCACTAAAAAAATGAAAATATATGAACATGAGTGAAAACAGAACGAAGAAAATATTTTCTTTCAGGAGATCGTATTCAACCATGCAATTTTGATTTGTGTCAAAATTTTCCTCCATTAGGAACCCTGTAAACTTTGAATGGCCGTTATTCGTGACTCGCCCTGTATAGAACACCAGGAAATGAAATTAATTCTTTTGACTAGAAATGATAAATCATTAATATTGACTAACATAAAAGTCGTAATTCCTACTCCTAATTATCTACAGGGTGTTCCAAAAATAGTGGACAAGCTCAACAGCATGCCACTCTGGGATAGCCACTGAGTCCTTAAAAACCACTAAAAAAATGAAAATATATGAACATGAGTGAAAACAGAACGAAGAAAATATTTTCTTTCAGGAGATCGTATTCAACCATGCAATTTTGATTTGTGTCAAAATTTTCCTCCATTAGGAACCCTGTAAACTTTGAATGGCCGTTATTCGTGACTCGCCCTGTATAGAACACCAGGAAATGAAATTAATTCTTTTGACTAGAAATGATAAATCATTTATATTAATTATCATAAAAACCGTAATTCCTACTCCTAATTATCTACAGGGTGTTCCAAAAATAGTGGACAAGCTCAACAGCATGCCACTCAAGGATGGCCACTTAATCCTTAAAAACCACTAAAAAAAAAATGAAAATGAGTGAAAATAGAACGAAGAAAATATTTTCTTTCAGTAGATCGTATTCAACCATGCAATGTTGATTTTTTTTAAATTTTCCTCCATCAAGGCCCCCGTAAACTTTTAATGGGCGTTATTCGTGGCTCACCCTGTATAGAACACCAGGAAATGAAATTAATTCTTTTGACTAGAAATGATAAATCATTAATATTAATTATCATAAAAACCGTAATTCCTACTCCTAATTATCTACAGGGTGTTCCAAAAATAGTGGACAAGCTCAACATCATGCCACTCTGGGATGGCCACTGAGTCCTTAAAAAACACTAAAAAAATGAAACTAAATGAAAATGAGTGAAAATAGAACGAAGAAAATATTTTCTTTCAGGAGATCGTATTCAACCATGCAATGTTGATTTTTTTTCAAAAATTTCCTCCATAGGAACCCCGTAAACTTTTAATGGTTATTCGTGGCTCACCCTGTATAGAACACCAGGAAATGAAATTAATTCTCTAGACTAGAAATGAGAAATCATTAATATTAACTATCATAAAAATCGTAATTCCTACTCCTAATTATCTACAGGGTGTCCCAAAAATAGTGGACAAGCTCAACAGCATGCCACTCTGGGATGGCCACTGAGTCCTTAAAAACTACTAAAAAAAAATTAAAATAAATAAAAATGAGTGAAAATAGTATGGAGAAAATATTTTCTTTTAGGAGATTGTATTCAACTATGCAATGTTGATTTTTTCAAAATTTTCCTTCATCAGGAACCCCGTAAACTTATAATGGCCGTTATTCGTGGCTCACCCTGTATAGAACACCAGGAAATGAAATTAATTCTCTAGACTAGAAATGAGAAATCATTAATATTAACTATCATAAAAATCGTAATTCCTACTCCTAATTATCTACAGGGTGTCCCAAAAATAGTGGACAAACTCAACAGCATGCCACTTTTTGAGTCTTTAAGAACTGCTACAAAATGACGAAAATAAATGAAAATGAATGACAAATAAATTAAATATTAAATACATTTTTTTTTTAAACAAATCATGACTACTTTATTATCTGTATTTTAATTGTACAGTTGATTGTTGTCACGTTGAATTTTGAACAATTTTTAATTTGAAATATTTAAACTCCCTATTACAAATAGAAATATCCAACAAGATTATTTAAAAAAGTTATACCTAATTAAACAACTTAACACATGATTTTTACACATTTACACATTTACACATGTACACATTCACATTTAATTCACTCTAAGTGCCCTTTTAAACTTGCTGTAATGTTATATCTTTGACTAGCAATATTTCAAAAAGTAAAGCCCGAAGATTTTTTTTAGTATTTTTTAAGGACTCAGTTAGCATCCTCGAGTAGCGTGCTGTTGAGCTTGTCCACTATTTTTGGGACACCCTGTATTCCATTAACAAAAATGTGTTCAGTAATAAAAGTACAGAGTACGAAACTGTAAATTTGACAGTACAAAGATGGTTTATCTGTATTACTCGATTCTTAAGAAACAAATATATGACTCGATATTTGATATACATATAAGATGATATTCAGGATGTCCAAGATAAGGATCAACAGCATTATCTCCTCATCTTGGACATCCTTATATTGGACATCCTGAATATCATCTTATATATCAAATATCGAGTCATATATTAGTTTCTTAAGAATAGAACAATCAGATAAACCATTTACATCCATGCAATTTTTTTACAGTCCATACAAAAAAATAAAGTTGAAAAGGTTTCTTTGAAACGGAACATTGTACTGAAAATTTGTAAACGCTGTATTGTAGAGCTAAAATGTGGCAATGGCTATTTCTTATACCTTTTCAAATAACTTCAGAAAAAAATTAAAACGAAATCGCAAGATTTCGGATTTTAGCAAATATCTCCGGAAATAAGCGGAAATTTCTGGTTTTCTCAAAAGAATATTGCTGACCACTAAATTGCGCAACATTTTTTGTAATTTAACCTCCTTTGTAACTTTTACTGTTTCCAAGATCCCCATGCTGTTGATCCTTATCTTGGACACCCTGTATAATATATGACATGAATTTTGTAGAAATATATGTTTCGCTGGACAATACATTAAATACTTGATTAGTACTGAAAAAAGATGTTTCTTGAAAGATGTTTCACTTCTGAACGTAGGGATATTTTCTGCTACAGAATGCTAAAGTGTATCCCTTCTGTAGAGGCAATGGACACAAATAAAATGCACCACTTTTTTTGACTTACTACAGCACTTACTAATTAATGGCGGTCATTTATTGTGGTGGCCCAGAAAACTTATTAGTAGGTATTTTAAAACTACACCACTTACTAATTAATGGCGGTCATTTATTGTGGTTGCCCAGAAAAGTTATTAGTCGGTATTTTAAAAATATTGAATTTGATTCTTACATAATCCCTTCTAATGGAACAGCTTCTTATAATTTCTGCCTGCTATTGTCTATGTAGCGATGGTATTTACAATTTCCGCCTTATTTTGTCTATGTAGCGATGGTATAAACTCTTTTGGGTCTTTATATTTAATTTACTAATACGGTAATTTGCTATACATAATTTAATCTTTTCAAAATATAAATTTTAATAGTATAAAACATTCTAACAGTACTAATAAACTAGTGAATAACAATAGTTTTTGGTTCCAGGCATTTACTCAAAAATTTGGACTGATGCAGTTATAGTTTACTTCATTGTGCTGTCGATAATTTGGGGATCAAACAAGGTAAGAATTCAGATATTCTATCTTAATGTATGATTTATTATAAAGAGTTTGCCTACCAAACGATATGTAATTAAAATCAGCTAAATGTGAATACCTGTTAAAAGTTTTCTAAACTCAAATCTAGTTTTACCGTGAAGAAATTGCAAACCAAATTCTTTGGCCCGGCGCCTCCACCATCGACTAATAATCAAAATTAATAATAGTTTCAAATTTCGGAAAGTAATTTACTCGAAAATAATTTTAGCAAAAGAATAACACCAAAAGGATGCCCATCCAGTTTTACTAACACCTATATCGTATTATGTTTTAAATGTTACGTCGTGGAGACTTAATGAATCAACTTTATATAACAATTCTACTCACATATCATAATAAGTAATAACCATAACTAATCCTCATAATATGCATTCAGGCCGCTATTTGCATTGCGTCAATAACAAACGCACTGGCCGAAAACAAGGAAACCTACCGGCGGTTTTGCAACGTTTCCTAATTTTTTTCATTGCGCTCCAAGTTGTGCATGTAAAAAAACTGTTACCATTAACTTTCAAGGTTTGCGTTTGCTCAGAAGTCGTGGTTTAAAAAGCGTACGTGTATACGTTTCTCGGTTAACAATCGCAGGCAACGGTCGCTTTTTGGTGAAGGTTAGAATGTAGGAATTTCGACACAAACGCCCGAAAGTGGACAAGGAAACGGAAATTAGGCGGAATGCGTTGTTGCGTCGAGTATTTGGAACGCAATGAGGGATGTAGCAAGAATTTAATTAGAACGGGAAGTTTGTAGCACTTCTGGTACAATGATGCATTAAGTTTAGAAAGAATGTAATGTTCTTTGTGGACCTTCTGGTAAAATATGTAGTTATATGAACTGCGGAAATACCGTTTAGGTCGATAGCCTAATACTGGGTGTCCCAATGCTCTGAGAACGGTCAACTGCAGGGTAATTAATCAAAATATCAAAATTTATTTTATACAAAAGTTGTGTACAATAATTTCGTACAAATATTGAAATGCATACAGGGTAGTTCATATGAAAGTTACAGACTTACCATATGTTTTTTTAATGCAACACCCTATATATCTTTAAAATTTTGGATCCCGTGTTACTACAGAATT
This sequence comes from Othius punctulatus, assembly GCA_951805005.1. Taxonomy (NCBI): domain Eukaryota; kingdom Metazoa; phylum Arthropoda; class Insecta; order Coleoptera; family Staphylinidae; genus Othius; species Othius punctulatus. The sequence goes on from OX638145.1 coordinate 13,750,944, forward strand.
AAAATGATATTGGTTATAGGGGTTAAAACCTAACTGTTTGCATGTTATTCAGATGTTTAAACAAATATTTATACAACTTTATTCATTTTTTCTTGTCTTATTGATGGAGATAGTAAGATCTAATTTGGTGTGTAGTTTTACTGATAATTCACTTTCAATCATAAATTTTCATTTGGCACATAACTTACTATATCATACAGCGTGATCAATATGTTTCAATCAATTCAATTTCTAAAATGGAACACCCTATATATTATTTCATAGTATGGAAGTCCATTAAATAATCTTTCATTTGATATAGGGTTTCCTATATCCAAACCTTATAGTTACTCTAATATTTCGGAATATATTAGTAATTAAATATTTTCAATGTTTGTTAGTAAATCAATAATTTATTTAAAAAATGTATAAAATGTATTAGTAATAAAATGATTTTATTACAAATGTTTTCAAAATTTCTAAAACAACAATATTCCGAATAAATTTTGAACAATTTCTAAAATGTATTGTGTTAATGAGGAAAAAGCATAAATGAAAAGCTCGAATGGTCAAAAAATCAAATTTAGTACTGTCTGGTGACCTACCGCCTGGAGTAGTATTGCAACTTTCCACTAAAAGTTGAAATTATTGAAATTTTGAAATTGAAAGTTCGCAAATGATGAAAAATGGATCTTGATCATTGCTGTGTAAGAGTATCTTGGAACCGTGATCATTATGAATGGTCTTCCCTTTTTGTGTCGTGTCATTTGTAAGAGCAGCTTCAAATTGTGGCCGATTTTTCCAGTTCTTACGGTTGTTAAACGATTTCTACTTCTGGTATGAATTCTGGTTGGTAGTACTAGCGAACTTTTCCAACTTTTCCATAATTTTTTCTAACTTTTCAACCGAAAACTACCATGGTAGAGTACCATGGTAAAATATTGTCCATTATGTGACAGAAATCTAGTCTGGCACGAAAATCTGCTCCTCCAAGGTGCTTCTATAGATGGACGTGGTAGGGATTAAATTTATGTTCAAAATTCTGCTGATGATATATAATTCTCAATTGGGTACTAATTTCGTGTAATCTTGTTTGGTTTTTCCACAACTTTAAAACCAGACGTTTTCTCTAGTTTTATTGTTGTAGGTATTATATGTTGGACACGTTTGGCCAAGCAATTCAAGCAATTGTTTCTTTTTTAACATTTTTGCATTATCTTTTTTTATTTTATTAGACATTTTTCTAGTTTCTACTAACAATTTAGAATTTCTATTTTCTTTAGTTTCATTGTTGAATAACATGTGGACACATTTGGCCAAGCAATTCAATCAATTGTTTTTTTAAACATTTTTGCATTATCTTTTTTTTATTTTTTAAGATATTTTTCTAATCTCTATTGAGAATTGAGAATCTCTATTTCCTCTAGTTTCATTGTTAGACATATTTGGCCAAGTAATTCAAGCAATTGTTTCTTTTTGATATTTTTGCATTATCTTTTTTTTATTTTTTAAGATATTTTTCTAGTCTCTACTGAGAATTGGCAATCTCTATTTTCTCTAGTTTCATTGTTGTAGGTATTATATATTGGACACGTTTGGCCAAGCAATTCAAGCAATTGTTTCTTTTTTAACATTTTTGCATTATCTTTATTTTATTTTTCCAGACATTTGTCTAGTTGCTACTGATAATATAGAATTTCTATTTTCTTTAGTTTCATTGTTGTATAATATGTTAGACACGTTTGGCCAAGCAATTCAAGCAATTGTTTCTTTTAAACATTTTTGCAATATCTTTCTTTATTTTTTAAGATATTTTTCTAGTCCCTACTGAGAATTGAGAATCTCTATTTTCTCTAGTTTCATTATTGTATAACATGTTAGACACGTTTGGCCAAGCAATTCAAGCAATTGTTTCTTTTTTGACATTTTTGCATTATCTTTTTTTATTTTATCAGACATTTTTCTAGTTTATACCAATAATTTAGAATTTTTATTTTCTTTAGTTTCATTGTTATATAATATGTAAGACACGTTTGGCGAAGCAATTCAAGCACTTTTTTCTTTTTAACATTTTTGTATTATCTTTCTTTATTTTTTAAGATATTTTTCTAGTCCCTACTGAGAATTGAGAATCTCTATTTTCTCTAGTTTCATTGTTGTATAACATGTTAGACACGTTTGGCCAAAGAATTCAAGCAATTGTTTCTTTTTTAACATTTTTGCATATCTTTTTTATATTTTCAGACGTTTTTTTCTGGTTTCTACTAATAATTTAGAATTTCTATTTTGTTTAGTTTCATTGTTGTATAATATGTTAGACACGTTTGGCCAAGCAATTGTTTACTGAGAATTGAGAATCTCTATTTTCTCTAGTCTCATTATTGTATAACATGTTGACACGTTTGGCCAATCAATTCAAGCAATTGTTTCTTTTTTGACATTTTTGCATTATCTTTTTTTATTTTATCAGACATTTTTCTAGTTTATACCAATAATTTAGAATTTTTATTTTCTTTAGTTTCATTGTTATATAATATGTAAGACACGTTTGGCGAAGCAATTCAAGCACTTTTTTCTTTTTAACATTTTTGTATTATCTTTCTTTATTTTTTAAGATATTTTTCTAGTCCCTACTGAGAATTGAGAATCTCTATTTTCTCTAGTTTCATTGTTGTATAACATGTTAGACACGTTTGGCCAAAGAATTCAAGCAATTGTTTCTTTTTTAACATTTTTGCATATCTTTTTTATGTTTTCAGACGTTTTTTTCTGGTTTCTACTAATAATTTAGAATTTCTATTTTGTTTAGTTTCATTGTTGTATAATATGTTAGACACGTTTGGCCAAGCAATTGTTTACTGAGAATTGAGAATCTCTATTTTCTCTAGTCTCATTATTGTATAACATGTTGACACGTTTGGCCAAGCAATTCAAGCAATTGTTTCTTTTTTGACATTTTTGCATTATCTTTTTTTATTTTATCAGACATTTTTCTAGTTTATGCTAATAATTTAGAATTTCTATTTTCTTTAGTTTCATTGTTATATAATATGTAAGACACGTTTGGTCAAGCAATTCAAGCAATTGTTTCTTTTTAACAGTTTTGCATTATCTTTCTTTGTTTTTTAAGAGTTTTTCTTGTCTCTACTGAGAATTGACAATCTCTATTTTCTTTAGTTTCACTGTTGTATAACATGTTGGACACGTTTGGCCAAGCAATTCAAGCAATTGTTTCTTTTTTAACATTTTTGCATATCTTTTTTATTTTTTCAGACGTTTTTTCTAGTTTCTAATAATAATTTAGAATTTCTATTTTCTTTAGTTTCATTGTTGTATAATATGTTAGACACGTTTGGCCAAGCAATTGTTTACTGAGAATTGAGAATCTCTATTTTCTCTAGTCTCATTATTGTATAACATGTTGACACATCTGGCCAAGCAATTCAAGCAATTGTTTCTTTATTGACATTTTTGCATTATCTTTTTTTATTTTATCAGACATTTTTCTAGTTTATACTAATAATTTAGAATTTCTATTTTCTTTAGTTTCATTGTTATATAATATGTAAGACACGTTTGGCCAAGCAATTCAAGCAATTGTTTCTTTTTAATAGTTTTGCATTATCTTTCTTAATTTTTAAGATATTTTTCTAGTCCCTACTTAAAATTGAGAATCTCTATTTTCTCTAGTTTCATTATTGTATAACATGTTAGACACTTTTGGCCAAGCAATTCAAGCAATTGTTTCTTTAACATTTTTGCATTATCTTTTTTTATTTTATCAGACATCTTTCTAGTCTCTACTGAGAATTGACAAACTTTTTTTTTTCTATCTTCATTGTTGTATAACATGTTAGACACGTTTGGCCAAGCAATTCAAGCAATTGTTTCTTTATATTTTCTTTATTTTTTAAGATATTATTCTAGTCCCTACTGAGAATTGAGAATCTCTATTTTCTCTAGTTTCATTATTGTATAACATGTTAGACACATTTGACCAAGCAATTCAAGCAATTGTTTCTTTTTTGACATTTTTGCATTATCTTTTTAATTTAAAAAAAAAATTCTAGTCTCTACTGAGAATTGACAATCTCTATTTTCTCTAGTTTTATTATTGTATAACATGTTGGACACGTTTGGCCAAGCAATTCAAGCAATTGTTTCTTTATATTTTCTTTATTTTTTAAGATATTTTTCGAGTCCCTACTGAGAATTGAGAATGTCTATTTTCTCTAGTTTCATTATTGTACAACATATTAGACACGTTTGGCTAAGCAATTCAAGCAATTGTTTCTTTTTTAACATTTTTTGCATTACCTTTTTTTTATTTTACCAGACATTTTTCTTGATTCTACTAACAATTTAGAATTTCTATTTTCTTTAGTTTCATTGTTGTATAACATGTAGACACATTTGACCAAGCAATTCAAGCAATTGTTTTTATAAACATTTTTGCATTATCTTTTTTTATTTTTTAAGATATTTTTCTAGTCTCTACCGAGAATTGAGAATCTCTATTTTCTCTAGTTTCATTGTTAGACATATTTGGCCAAGTAATTCAAGCAATTGTTTCTTTTTTGATATTTTTGCATTATTTTTTTAAAAATTTTATGATATTTTTCTAGTCTCTACTGAGAATTGACAATCTCTATTTTCTCTAGTTTCATTGTTGTATAACATGTTGGACACATTTGGCCCCGCATTTCAAGTAATTGCATACTGCATTAAGTGAATATTTTTGACATTTTAAAAGCATTCGGCCTATTAATTATCAAAATACATTTATTGATTTAAATTACAATTCGTATTTGAGCAATAATAATTATAGTTATTATTGAAAGTGGAAATTGCTGTAAGTACTGGCTCTACTGAAACCAACGTTTGTACCAAATTCTTGCAGTTGTCTTCATTTTGCATCTCGTGCTCTTCTCGCGTCTTTAAATACTACATCTTTATATGGATCGAAAGTTGTTCCGAATTCGGTCTGAAATTTTTCCTGAAAAGTTTCGAAAGTTTTTGAAAGTTCGAGATCAAGATCAAAATATGCAAATTGTTTGACATTTTTAAATAATTTCCAATATTTCTAAAACGTTATAAAAAAATCAGAATAAGTTCTTTGATTTTGGAACAATCTTGATGAAATCTCAATGAAAAATCAAGAAGCATAGAAATCCATTATCGTAGGTTACGGATTAGCCATCCACGCGTTCTTTACTTATTTTCCATTCCCCCTTTATCATAATTATACAGGGTCTTTTTTAAATATGCAACAAAAACTCTCCTGCCGAGAAACTTGCAAATACAAAAATTCTTCAGAGAGGTCGATATTTATTATCTATTCTATTCTATTCTATTTCGATAATTTTTGAGAAATCTGTAGAAATCTCGAACAATATTGAAAAATCTTGAAAATTATTGAGAAATCTCTAAAAATCTTAGTAATGAGAAATATTGAGAAATTACTTCTAGAAATGATAGAAAAATATGTCGAAATCTTGATAGTACTTAGAACTACTACATATTTTATGAATAATCGAGAAATTTGGAGAACGAAAAATGAATTTAATAATCGAGACAATCGTGCCAACTAATTTGCATTCACTGATTTTAATGATCTCGAAATTATTGAAACAATCTCTTGAATTCTTGATAATTAATGAGAAATCTCGAAATACATTTATTGATTTAAATTACAACTCGTATTTGAACAATAATAATTATAGTTATTATTGAAAGTGCAAATTGCTATAAGTACTCCACTGAAACCAACGTTTGTTCCAAATACTTGCAGTTGTCTTCATTTTGCATCTCGTGCCCTTCTCGCGTCTGTAAATACTACATCTTTATATGGATCGAAAGTTGTTCCAAATTCGTCATGAAATTTTTCCTGAAAAGTTTCGAAAGTTTTTGAAAGTTTTTGAAAGTTTTGCGATTCGTTTCCACTGAGTCTTTACTACACCTTCTTTATAGTCGGGCCCGTTTTGCTTTTTCATATTAAAAGCAAAATCTTTAAGAATGTTTGCTAACTGAGGTATAGAAGTATCTCCATTAAGGTCCAGTTGTACGATCGTGGATTATCTTTGATCGTGGTTCAGTTTCTAAGGATACCATTGTATTAACAATTGTATCCTAGGTAACTGAACCATTGTCAAAGATGATCTACTATCGTACAATTGGACCTAAGTGAGTAATCTCTTTCCATGCAGAATGCTTGAAGCTGCTTCCACACATATGTATTGGCTTTGATTGTATTTACAGGCGTTAATATACCAATTTCTTCATCTATCTGAGTCGAGCTTAATGGACCAGAGCGAATAGAACACATTTTTAAATAATTGACATTAATTTTCAACATATTTACTTTTTGACGTTTGAGATGTCGTAGTTACAGTACTTTTACATCCTTGATTTTGTATGGTAATTAAGTAATTATTTTCAGTAATTCATTATTTATATCGTGAAATTCCTACTCCGCATGAAATTTTTGTTGGTTGTTGGGAAATAGTCCTCAATATATCCCTCTTGCATGCCATCCTTAATATTTTTACGAGTGCACGAAGTGCACGAGTATTTGGCATGCACTCGGGATATAACTACTGAATATTTGAAAAGTAAAATAGAGAGGTGGCCCAGCAAATATGTGTGTGTAGTTAAGAAATACCACGGACCAGGCCTACCTGAAAATGTATGTAATTTCGAGCTTAGTACCTTGTACTGGTCTATCGAAACCCAAGACATTCTTCACGTTGACACCCAATTTAACAGCCATTAATGCAATTCCTTGTGTATTCGATAATCATACCCTGCGAGAGTCGCTGGTGGTGTAATTTCCATAATCACCGCGAACTGTAAAAATTAACTGTACTCCTATGCGGCATTTACCTCGACGGCGAATTCCGTGCCATTGTGCGGGACGTCCCTAATTGCCGGTGCTCCCTGCAGAAGAAATCCCGCCGCGTTTATGACTTTATTACATTTTAACAGCGGCCAATTTGCGGCCCCCGCCGGCCATCCACGGATCCGGGCTCCCAACATTTAAATCCTCATGTCACTCGCCCAATTAGCGGCGTGTTTGCCTTGCAAAACGTCCCAAATTACACGGTGCGAGGCGTAAATCGGAGCGCGACTCCTGATGACTCGCCGAGGATTCATGAAGCGTCCCGAGGGCCATTATTCATGCGACGTCGGCCGGGATGAAAAAATGATTATGGGAAGCTATTAGCCCGTGAATGGGATCGACAATTGATATCTGGACGGGCGACGGGGTCAGCGGTGATTTTTTAGTCTCAGCAGTCAACCCCCGTGAATGGGGCTGAACCCGTTACTCGTCTCCCATGCTTTATTCCGAACGGGGTGGATGGTGGTCAGGTAGAGCAGCACGATGCCTCGACATGTGGAGCGGCCTGTTCGACATATGTTAGGGGCGGCAATCACAATCACATACACATACACGTGCGTATACAAAACGATGCCACCGACTGTTATCTTTCCGATTCTTTGTGCCGAGGAATTAATCAACGCAGCTCACCACCTCCACCCTTCGATTTTTCATCGAATCAATCGCTATTGAAACTAACGGATGCTTACCTATTATGATAGGTCAATGATGGCAACTTCAAATACATTCCTTCCGTTACTGAAATTTACAATAAATTCTACTAATGTGATAATGTATGCATTATGCAACACAGCAATTTTTTCAAAATTACGAACAAACTTCTTCTAAAAAACAAGAAGTTAGGTTCGTAATAGAAACAAATATCAAACTTATGATAAAGACTGATCAAAATAGTCATGTTTATAGAAACATAATTTGGACTAAATCGTGCAGTACTAATTACGATTTCAGTAACATGTCAAAATTTATGCATTTTGTACTGCAATCAGTAGCAATGTCACATATTTGCAGAAATGTTACGATACTGAACTCATACGATACTGAAAACATCCCTGTTTTCTTGGCTACCTGTTCCATACCTTAACCATGCCCTCATTAGGTAGCAAATTCGATTTCAGTGGTTTCAAATAAACATGCTACTAAGCAATAAAAAATTTGAATAGGAAGGGAACTAAAAACGTGGCAAGTGTGAAAACTAATAGAAAAAAACATCTCTAGCTTTAAGAATAAGAAAGATACCCATGCAATCCTACTCTATTTAGGACACCCCCTATAGTATTACTATCTAAAATACTATAACCACAATATAGTACTATGTAAAACTATATAAATTTCTACTGCGAGCTGTGGAGCATCCAAGTAATATAAATATTAACTTGTGTAAGAGAGGCGACAAAGTCTGCTCATATTCAAAAATTAGTCTCGATAATGCAAAATTTCCCAAAATAATGATCTACATTGATAATAACTGTCATTTTCATGGGAAAAACTGGACAAAATCATTACAGTTCTACCAGTTTAGACCCTATTTCACTATTTCAGTTACGTATAATAATTGAGAGTAAGAGAACAATACTGAAAAATCTTGGAAATAATTGAGAAATCTCTAAAAATCTTAGTAATGAGAAATATTGAGAAATTACTTATAGAAATGGCTGAAAACTCTCGCGAAATCTTGATAGTACATAGAAATTACTACATATTTTATGATTTATAGAGAACTTTGGAAAACGAAAATTGAATTTAATAATCGTAACAATCGTGCCAACTAATTTGCATTTACTGATTTTAATAATCTCGAAATTATTGAAAAATCTCTTGAATTCTTGATAATTAATGAGAAATCTCTCGAAATCTTGATAATTAATGAGAAATCTACGGAAATCAATAATAATTGTTGAAATTTTTAAGGCAAAGGATAAGTATTTTTGAAAGAATAGTGTAACTGTAAAGAGAATTAAGAGCTCTATATAAGTTCTATAAGGAGTCTAAAAAAAATCGAATTTCGTTTGAAAACATTTCAATGTCATTAATCAAATATTGTTGACGTTATAATTTTTCAAAGAGTGTCAGAAAATGCGTAATAAATAATAAAAATCGAACTGTGCGAGGATTTTTCTCTATCTCTTAAAATCTTAGTAATAAGAAATATTGAAAAAATATCTCGAAATCTATTGATATTACATAGAAATTACTACATATTTTATGAATTATCGAGAAATTTGGAGAACGAAAAAAGAGTTTGATAATCGTGACAATCGTGCCAACTAATTTGCATTTACTGATTTTATTGATCTCGAAATTATTGGAAAATCTCTTGAATTCTTGATAATTAATGAAAAATATCTCGAAATCTTGATAATTAATGAGAAATCTATGGAAATCAATAAAAATTGTTGAAATTTTTAAGGGAAATGATGAGTATTTTTGAAAGAAAAGTGTAACTGTAAAGAGAATTAAGAGCTCTACAAAAGTTCTATAAGGGCTCTAAAAAAATCGAATTTCGTTTAAAACAATGTCAATGTCATTAGTCAAATTCTGTTGACTTCATAATTTTTCAAAGTGCGTCAGAAAATGTGTAATAAATAATAAAAATCGACGTGTGCGAGGATTTTTCTCTACCTCTTAAAATCTTAGTAATGAGAAATAGTGAAAAATCTCTCGAAATCTTGATATTACATAGAAATTACTACATATTTTATGAATTATCGAGAAATTTGGAGAACGAAAAATGAATTTGATAATCGTGATAATCGGGGCAACTAATTTGCATTTACTGATTTTAATAATCTCAAAATTATTGAAAAAAACTCTTGAATTCGTGATAATTAATGAGAAATCTCTCGAAATCTTGATAATTAATGAGAAATTTATGGATATCAATAAATATTGTTGAAATTTTTAAGGCAAACGATAAGTTTTTTTTTTAAGTGTAACTGTAAAGAGAATTAAGAACTCTATAAGGGCTCTAAAAAAATCAAATTTGGTTTGAAAAAATGTCATTAATCAAATATTGTTGACGTGGTAATTTTTCCAAGTGCGTCGGAAAATGCCTAATAAATAATAAAAATTGAACGAAATATTGAAAAATCTCTCGAAATCTTGATACTACATAGAAATTGCTACATATTTTATAAATTATCGAGAAATTTGAAAAACGAAAAATAAATTTAATAATCGTGAAAAACGTGCCAACTAATATGCATTCACTGATTTTATTGATCTCGAAATTATTGAAAAATTCTGTCGAAATCTTGATAATTAAAGAGAAATCTCTCGAAATCTTGAATAATTAATGAGAAATTTCGTGGATGTGCTCTAAAATAGGCCAATATCAAAACTTCATTATTTTCTTCACGTTCATTTCTTGCCATTCGTAATATATTATTAAAACAGCCTTTTCTTCATAAATTTTGTTCAAGTCTTGCAAATGTGCGATAATGTGGTTGTCTTCTTTCTGGATACATGCTTCCATAAGTTATACTAGCTTCTCTAGAATTATCGTTGCATCTAACGAAGACCTTCAGCATATCAATTTTTTCATCATTAGTATAATAATTATTACCCACCTCTAAATATATTAATTAACAATACGCAAAATTGGAAGTTACTAAGCCAGTTTGACATTAAAGTGATAGCAAATTGTTTTACGTCAGCGTGCAATTGTAATTCATACCAACTGATAAATTTCATTTATTGGCAATTGTCGCGTTATTTGTATAATAAAGGGGTACTTATGTGGTATCATTATACAGCTAATTTTATTACCTATTAGAAATAAAGCAAAATCTACATGGTGTTTCATTAAAGAATATGAAGCTTATAGCTTTCATGTGTTTATTTGATTTTCAATTGTTCTTCTGACATTAGGGTTAAATAGACGACGAAAAGTAATGATATCTTTCTTCTTTATTTTTTTTTCTATCTGTTTCTATCTGTACTTATAACCGAGATATTTGCGTTGCCAAAATAAATCAAACAGACTGTATATATAATTCTATATACAGGGTGTATCAGCCAAATGGAATAAATTCAATAATAAATAAATGGGGGCGTGTTCGAAAAAAAACGCTCGCACACGTCGATTGTTATTTTTAGTTGCGCATTTTTTTCAACAGAAACTTTTTATACAGGGTGGTGTCATGTGACCGTGGCCAATACCAACTTTCTTATTTTAAATGCAACACCTGGTATATTATTCAATTTTTGGATTCTTCAGAAAATTCTAGACATATTTCATGTACAATGTTCTATACCTATCTTCAACTGTTTCGGATCATTACCAAATCAATGTCCGGAACTACCTCAACCGAATATTTCCAAATCGGTGGATAGGGAGGCGAGGATCGATGGAATGGGCAGCACGATCCCCTGATCTGACGTCATTAGACTTCTTCTTATGGGGATATGTCAAAAGTATTGTATACAAAACTAAACCCCTCGACTTAGCTGACTTAAGAAGACGAATAATGCTTGCGATTAGATCGGTCACGCCCGAGATGTTGAGTAACGTTAGAAGAAATTTCTATTTAAGATTAGGATGTTGCCAAGACGTTCACGGCGAGCATTTTGAACATCTCCTCCATTGAAATTTATTGTTTTTTTTTTTGTTTTTTTACATTATCAAGAAATAAACAGTATTACTTATTAGTTTTTGAGTGTGTTGTAACGAATTTCTGTAATCAAATAATTTTCTTTTTTTAATGTTAATTTTTGCAATAAATCTGAAAACACTTAATATTTCCGAAACAGTTGAAGATAGGTATAGGACATTGTACATGAAATATGTCTACAATTTTCTGAAGAATCAAAAAATTGAATAATATACCAGGTGCTGCATTTAAAATAAGAAAGTTGGTATTGGCCACGGTCACATGACACACCCTGTATAAAAAGTTTTTGTTGAAAAAAATGCGCAACTAAAAATAACAATCGACGTGTCCGAGCGTTTTTTCGAACACGCCCCCATTTATTTATTATCGAATTTATTCCATTTGGCTGATACACAGTGTATATAAAGTATTTTAGCATTGCGTAAAATTTATGTTTTTCGACAAACCCCCTTTATGACTGATAAATGATGATATCTGATGGTCAGTGGCGCGTTATAATTTCATAGGACAGTGGGCAAATTTAATTTTGGGGTCCCTCATGTGCAGTGTTATTTTTTTTATTGCATTAAATAATAAATAATGACTGTAAGAAACATATTGGTATGGTGCCACTCAGTAGGCCCTCTGAAGTTGGGGGCCATCGACAAATGCAAAATTTGCGCATATGGGCCACTGCTGATGGGCTAAATGTGGCCCCACTGCTGATGGTGACCATTGTAGATCTTTCAAAATACTGTCTGGATGTATATAAGTACGAAAAATTGCGTTTTGGATCTATTGTTCAGTTTTGGGGTGTTGCAAATGCCAATAACTCCCGGAATTCGTCCCTTATTAGGTAATGCACTTGACACCCCATTTAGGCTCGGCTTCACGCCCGGATATATCAGATGTCAACAAGGATTCTGGCGGTTCCTCGAAGGCGCCGCATCCATCGCTCCACTTGACTCCTGGAACGTGAAATTGGCACGACGCCACATGACACATTTAATTCCAGTACTACCGGGGGTGCATTGTGCGTACCTGGGCGATGACACGGAGGGTGTGACCGCACCCCCAGGTTATCTGCGACGAGGGTAGTTCCGACACAAAACAAACTCGTGGCGACGCCGCGTCCGCAGAAGGGCGTGCCGCAATTCCGCACGAAATTGCTTTAGGGTTACCGCACGGCGAACCCACCCTTCTGGCCTGCGACCATACATCAATGTCACCCGGTGATCCCGAGGATCCCTGGAGCCTGCCACTGGTATCCACTCCAAGAATTAATTTTGTAATTTGTAGAAAACTCCTGGAGGGCCACATAATAAATCCGTCATTATAAAGAATGATCAATTCTATTGATGTGACTTAATCGAGTGTTTGTGGGCCGGTGACGGTGCAGAACGCAAGAATAAAACGGAGCTAAACGGTCGTTAATTGCCGGATTGAGAACTTCATCGCTGGTGTGGTCGGAGCTATTATGTACAATGAGTACAAATTTCTCGGCCGTTGCTGGCGAATTCGCCAGGAACCAACCCCCACGTCGATTACGCGATTTTCGGGGCTGCGTGTAATTTCGGCGGAGAAACGAATTTCGCCGGCCTCCACACCCCTTCGACCCGGACGGCCCCGCCGAAGAGCGACCAGAAGAAAAGGTAATCAGGAACGAGCCGGCCATCTGTTGACTTCCATATGTAGAGCAGACACCCGGGCCACTTAAACGGATCACAACCAAAAAAATACGTGTGTAATCCGTCAGGAAAAGACTGTTTACCTTCAATATCCTCGAGTGCTTGCTCAGGCGCGAGCGGGATTCCCCTGTTTGTTATTTCTGCGCATTTCTGCGCACCCCTTCACCACTTGCGTGAGCAGCAACTTTCCGTTTCCGTCCCGAATTTGGGAGCTGCGTCCTTGGCTCTCTTCGATTTTTGGGAATCGATGTGGAGGCGCGCCGATTTGTCACGCGCCCGCACCACCGCCTTAACCTATCGAGGACGTCGGTACTCAAACAAGACAATTAGGTAAAGTTTATTGTGTAAATGCTAATGCCTAGCATTAAGCCTGCCTCGTAAATTCACATTAAAGCCTTGAGTTATTGGGTGGATAATAACAATAACCGAACTATATATGAAGCGGCCGGATATTTCTTGAAAACTCTCACGACCTTTAGGATTCCGATGGAATATGAATCACGCGAACGCCGTGATTTTCTGACCGATACAAATCATGCATGTCATTATGCTGCAAGTATTTTTCCACTGGCGTAATTAATACACAAAGCGTGTGAGGTAATAAATAGCCGCAGCTAAATGTTAATCAAGTATCGTTTTCAGCATGTTTACATCATTCTGGATAACAGAACTTGATTCCAGGGCCAAGCCTTATAACTATATAATTTTCGGAGCCCTATAAAATATAAAATATAATGAAACAAAATTGTATTCGAAGAGACTCGTTCTCTATTCTGCTTCATCTAATTACTTCCCAAGAATCGTGATTCATGTACGTCATTGTTATATAATCATACATTTTATAATCACAAACAAAATGAAAACTTCATAACAGGAAATATTTTTTTATTTACGAAAATAAATTATTCTTTATGAAAATTTTCACTTGTTAGCAACATCCAAAGAATATCAAGAAATGTTGAAAAACCCAGTCAGTTTTTCAAATACTGAAGTTCCTGGCCATTCTTAACTCTCTTTGGATCTTGAGAACGAGCGTAGTTTTTGTACTACTATCATTGAATTCACAAAACTTTTAAAATAACCACAATAAATTCCTAGTAACGTCTGAGCAGGGTTATAATGAATCATGATTTAAAAAAATCAATAAACAATGATTTAAAAACAAATCAAATATATCACTATTTGAGTGGTTTAAATGTACATTTAGAGAAATAAATGTCGTTGTGAAAAGGGATAATTTGTTATTTTTCTTTAAGATCACTATTTATTTGATTTATTTTATTTTTTTATAATTCTGATTAGTTTTTGCCAGTTTAGATGTGATTTATATCAATTTATTTACATCACAATTTAAATCATGATTTTTTTTAATAAATTCTTGATTTAGAACAAGAATTGATGAATAAATCAAATTTCTGTGTATCTGTACCATGTGATGGATAAAAAAAAAATGGAAGAAACGAAAAATATTTTACTTACAATTATCTACTTTAAATCATACATGCATGATATATAATTTTATCAACATACTTCTTAAATTCATCTGGAATCTTCACAACTATCCTCTAATCTAGGAGATTGAAAATGAAATTTGATAATTCAACATGAATTTTCGCCTGGATTTTTCCAATTTTATTAGCCAACTTCTTCAATTCGTCTGGAATCTTGACAACTATTCTCTAATCTAGGAGATTCTAGCAGAAATTTTACAATTTAACATGAATTTTATTCAATTTTATCACGAAACTTTCTTAATTCGTCTTATATTTTGACCATTTTTTATTAAATTGTAATTTCTGAAAGAAACTTTGTATAAAACTTTTAAATTTTATAGGTTTTTTTTCTAATTTATCATAAATCATGATACCATTGATTATAATACCCATTTATAATCAATGATGATACTTAGCATGTACCATTCTAATTTTATTAAGAGACTTTCTGAATTCGTCTTGAATCTTCACCAATTTTCTATAAAATTATAATTTCTAAAAGAAGCTCGTTAATTTCATAATATATTTCTCATTTTGAAGAAATCGTTTTCAATTTATCCTTAAACATGCTATTTAGAATAGATTTTTCCAATTTTATTAACAAACTTCTTAAATTCGTCTGAAATCTTCACAACTATCCTCTAATCTAGGAGATTCTAGCAGAAATTTGACAAGGAATCCTTTTCAATTTATCCTAAATCATGATATTTAGCCTGATTTTTTCCATTTTTATCAACGAAGTTCATAAATTCGTCTGAAATATTCACAACTATCCTCTAATATAGGAGATTCTAGGAGAAATTTGCTAATTTAACTGGATTTTATTCAATTTTATTACGAAACATTGTAAATTCGTTTTATATCTTGACCGTTTTTTATTAAATTATAATTTATAAAAGAAACTTTGTACAAAATTTTCTACTTTTGGAGGAATCTTTTCTGGTTTATAATAAGTTATGATACTTAGCATGTATCATTCTATTTGTTTTAAGAAACTTTATGAATTTCTTTATTGATTCTTGAATCTTCACCAATTTTCTATAAAATTATAATTTCTAAAAGAAACTCGTTAATTTAACAATATATTTCTCATTTTGAAGGAATCCTTTTCAATTTATCCAAAATCTTAAATTTAGCATGGATTTTTCTTGTTTTATCAAGACTTCTTCAATTCATCTGAAATATTCACAACTATCCTCTAATCTGGAAGATTCTAGGACAAATTTGATAATTTAGCATGAATTTTATTCAATTTCATCAAGAAACTTTCTGAATTCGTCTTATATCTTGACCGTTTTTTATTAAATTGTAATTTATGAAAGAAACTTTGTACAAAATTTTCGAATTTTGGAGGAATCTTTTCCAGTTTATCATAAGTCATGGTATTTAGCATCTATCATTCTAATTTTATTAAGAAACTTTCTTAATTCGTCAACAAACTTCTTTAATTCGTCTGGAATCTTCAAAACTCTCCTCTAATGTAGGAGATTCTAGGAGAAATATGATAATTTAACTGGATTTTATCTAATTTTATGGACCATTTTTTTATTAAATTGTAATTTCTGAAAAATAAGCTTTGTACAAAACTTTCGATTTTTTTATTAATCGTTTACAATTTATCATAAATCATGATACTTAGCATGTATCATTCTAATTTTATTAAGAAACATTCTGAATTCGTTTTGAATCTTCAACAATTTTCTATAAAATTATAATTTCTAAAAGAAACTCGTTAATTTAATAATCTATTTTTCATTTTTAAGGAATCCTTTTAAATGTATCCTGAGACATGATATTTAGCTCGGATTTTTCCAATTTTATCAACAAACTTCTTAAATTCGTCTGAAGTCTTCACAACTATCCTCTAATCTAGGAGATTCTAGCAGAAATTTGATAATTTAACATGAATTTTATCCAATTTTATGAAGAAATTTTCTGAATTCGTCTTATGTCTTAACCATTTTTTTATTAAATTGAAATTTATGAAAGAAACTTTGTTCAAAATTTTCTAATTTAGGACAAATCGTTTCCAGTTTATCATAAGTCATAATACTTAGCATCTATCGTTTTAATTTTATTAAGAAACTTTATTAATTCGTCTTGAACCTTCACCAATTTTCCATAAAATAATAATTTCTAAAAGAAACTCGTTAATTTAACAATCCATTTCTCATATTGAAAAAATCCTGTTCAATTTATGCTAAATCATGATATTTAGCATGGATTTTTCCAATTTTATCAACTAACTTCTTCAATTCGTCTGGAATCATCACAACTATGTTCTAATCTAGAAGATTCTAGGAGAAATTTGAAAATTTAACATGAATTTGATCCAATTTTATCAAGGAACTTTGTAAATTCGTCTTATATCTTGATCATTTTTTATTAAATTGTAATTTCTGGAAGAAACTTTGTACAAAATTTTCTACTTTTGGAGGAATCTTTTCTAGTTTTTCATAAGTATGTAGCTTTCTGCTAATAAATATTATTATTATTATTATTATTATAAGTCATTATACTTAGCATGTATCATTATGTTTTAAGAAACTTTCTGAATTCGTGTTCAATCTTCACCAATTTTCTATAAAATTATAATTTCTAAAAGAAACTCGTTAATTTAACAATATATTTCTCATTTTGAAGGAATCCTTTTCAATTTATCCAAAATCTTAATATTTAGCATGGATTTTTCTTGTTTTATCAAGACTTCTTCAATTCATCTGAAATATTCACAACTATCCTCTAATCTGGAAGATTCTAGGACAAATTTGATAATTTAGCATGAATTTTATTCAATTTCATCAAGAAACTTTCTGAATTCGTCTTATATCTTGACCGTTTTTTATTAAATTGTAATTTATGAAAGAAACTTTGTACAAAATTTTCGAATTTTGGAGGAATCTTTTCCAGTTTATCGTAAGTCATGATACTTAGCACCTATCATTCTAATTTTATTAAGAAACTTTCTTAATTCGTCAACAAACTTCTTTAATTCGTCTGGAATCTTCAAAACTATCCTCTAATGTAGGAGATTCTAGGAGAAATATGATAATTTAACTGGATTTTATCTAATTTTATTGACCATTTTTTATTAAATTGTAATTTCTGAAAAAAAAGCTTTGTACAAAACTTTCGAATTTTTTATTAATCGTTTACAATTTATCATAAATCATGATACTTAGCATGTATCATTGTAATTTTATTAAGAAACATTCTGAATTCGTTTTTAATCTTCACCAATTTTCTATACAATTATAATTTCTAAAAGAAGCTCGTTAATTTAATAATCTATTTCTCATTTTAAAGGAATCCTTTTCAATTCATCCTAAATCATGATATTTAGCATGGATTTTTCCAGTTTTATCAACATTATTTAGCATGCATTTTTTCAATTTTATCAACAAAGTTCTTAAATTCGTCTGGAATTTTCACAACTATTCTCTTATCTAAGAGATTCTAGCAGAAATTTGACATGAATTTTATTCAATTTTATCACGAAACTTTCTGAATTCGTCTTATATCTTGACCATTTTTTATTAAATGGTAATTTATGAAAGAAACTTTGTACAAAATTTTCTAATTTTAAAGAAATATTTTGCAATTTGGCATAAATCATGATACTTAGCACGTATAATTCTAATTTTATTAAGGAACTTTCTGATATTCGTCTTGAATCTTCAAAAATATTCTATAAAATTATAATTTCTAAACGAAACTCGTCAATTTAACAATCATTTCTCATTTTGAAGGAATCAGTTTCAATTTATCCTAAATGATTATATTTAGTGCATATTTCCAATTTTATTAACCAACTTCTTCAATTCGTCTGAAATCATCACACATATCCTATAATCTAGGAGATTCAAGGAGAAATTTGAAAATTTAACATAACATTGATCCAATTTTATCAAGGAACTTTTTGAATTCGTCTTATATCTTGACCATTTGTTATTAAATTCTAATTTCTGAAAGAAACTTTGTACAAAACTTTTTAATTTTATAGGAATCTTTTCTAATTTTTCATAAATCATGATACTTAGCATCTATCATTCTAATTTTATTAAGAAACTCTCTGATATTCGTCTTGAATCTTCACCAATTTTCCATAAAATTATAATTTCTAAACGAAACTCTTTAATTTAACAATCAATTTCTTATTTTAAAAGAATCCTTTTCAATCTATCCTATATCATGATATTTAGCATGGATTTTTCCAATTTTATCAACATTATTTAGCATGCATTTTTCCAATTTTATCAACAAAGTTCTTAAATTCGTCTGGAATTTTCACAACTATTCTCTAATCTAAGAGATTCTAGCAGAAATTTGACATGAATTTTATTCAATTGTATCACGAAACTTTCTGAGACCTTCTTATATCTTGACCATTTTTTATTAAATTGTAATTTATGAAAGAAACTTTGTTCAAAATTTTCTAATTTTATAGGAATCTTTTCCAATTTGTGATAAATCATGATACCTAGCACGTATAATTCTAATTTTATTAAGAAACTTCCTGATATTCGTCTTGAATCTTCAAAAATATTCTATAAAATTATAATTTCTAAAAGAAACTCGTCAATTTAACAATCATTTCTCATTTTGAAGGAATCCGTTTCAATTTATCCTAAATCATTATATTTAGTGTATTTTTCCTATTTTATTAACCAACTTCTTCAATTCGTCTGGAATCTTCCCAACTATGCTCTAATCTAGGAGATTCTAGGAGAATTTTAAATTTAACATGAATTTTATCCAATTTTATCAAGAAGCTTTCTGAATTCGTCTTGTATCTTGACCATATTTTCTTCAATTGTAATTTCTGAAAGAAACTTTGTACAAAATTTTCTAATTTTGTAGAAATATTTTCCAGTTTATCATAGGTCATGATACTTAACATGTACTATTCTAATTGTATTAAGAAACTTTATAAAATCGTCTTGAATCTTCACCAATTTCCTATAAAATTATAATTTCTAAATGAAACTCGTTAATTTACAGTAACAGTAGTAACAGTATATTTCTCATTTTGAAGGAATCTATTTCAATGTATCCTATGTCATGATACTTTGCAGAAATATTTCCAATTTTATCAAGATTCTTGAATATTCATCATTTGTCTATGAAATTCTAATTTCTAGAAGAAACTTCTTCTTTATTTCAATGTATCCTATGTCATGATACTTTGCAGAAATATTTCCAATTTTATCAAGATTCTTGAATATTCATCATTTGTCTATGAAATTCTAATTTCTAGAAGACACTTCTTCTAGAAATTCTACTTAAATTTAACGAGGAATATTTTTCGCATTCCCTAAATCATGACATTTAGCAACATTAAGTTTGGAACGAAAAATAAAAATTGCTTTAATTGCGGTAATTTTTTAGAAAGGATTATATATTTGAACGTAGTTCTTAATGCTAAACGACTTTTCTTAATAACGATTTTCGACATTGTCAAAATATTGAAATAAGGCCAATCGTATGCTTGTGTAGAATTGTTCACGTGCCGATCACGCATGTAGCATTGTTTATATAAGCTTCGTCTTGAAATTAGACAGACTATAGTTTTGCTAAAAATCTATGCAATTTGCACATTACGCAATTTTAAACTTTTTCAAATATTTTTTTATAAAATAGTTATAGTAGTTGCTACACTCTACTTTTTCATATTTTTTTTTATAAAATAGTTTAAAGTAATTGGGACACTCTATACTATGTTGTACCACTATTTTGGTAATACAGTCATTTAGGCATAAACTTTGTAAATGTTTAAATGTTTTAGAATTCCGGATGCAAAATATTTAAAGATTGCTAAAAACTAGAGACCGGTTTTATTCATTAATAGATGCGTTTTTTTAAATGCCAGCATGAAAATTTTGCTTGTACATACATATGGTAGATGGGCTTACATTTTTGTGTGATCGTGCTTGAAGAAATATTTTACACTTATGGTGGTCCTTTATTAAATGAATTGACCGCACGAAATTAGTTCTTGTTTTGCTTCGGCTCGACTTTTTTCGTATCGGAATTTACAAATTCGTAGACTACTAGCATTCTTCTTGCGGTGTATGGACCAATTTGAATGCCTATGCGGAGTTATGCGATGGCGCATGTTATCCACGGACAATTTGCTGTGCAGATTCCTCAAAAGCGTTTGCAACCCCGAAACGGGCCCATGCACAGGCATGCGCCCCCGAGGGGGGTCCTTCCCCCCGCAATTACGGCGTCAAATTATTTACTTAGCCGACCATTAGCCAATTGCGTGCTGCTATTGTTTCTAGAAGCCGCGACCACTGGGGGCTATCCGCACGAAATAACACCGCAGTACACGTGAGAGGATCCACAGGAAATTTCGATTCTTATCGGTCGTTTATGAGGACCCCTGTCCTTAATTATGACCGCCCCTGCGGATAAGAAGATCGCATTCCCCGAAAATTCATTAGTGTCCCCGTTACGCTCGAATCCCTGTCATTTATGCTCGGTTAATTGAATACCCCTGCGACCCTGCACCGTTATAATAACACACATCTTCTGTAATACACGGTATTCTAAATCCGTTGCCCCACGCTGTTTGCTTTACAAAACTCATCAATAAAAAAAAAGTTTCGGAACGGGACGGAATCCCACATCAATCTTCTCCTAGACACGTTGCGTCAGTTTCACTGCCCGATTCGAAATTTTTAAGGCTGTGATCTAGTTTTAATCGCGCGGATTGATCGTCATTGGGGAATTCGTAACACTTCCAAATTAAATGTCGTGAGGTCAGGCCCAGGACATTTGAATTCACTAACAGAATCGATCATTAGACGTGACATTGCCTGCAAATCTCGGTGGAAATCGAAAGCAGTTCAAGTTCCCCGCTTCGGTTTCAATAGAGGAATTACTATAATTAAGCCTTGATGCCACCCATTACACACCGAGCGAATTATATCTGCAATGTGGGCTTTATAATTGAGAACGAAGATTGCAGTGGGAAAATTGGGAATTAATTAATTAATCATTATGCAATGTAATCTATAATTACGTGATTTGCTACATAATAATTATAATTTGTTGATTGTATTGAATCTCTACGTCTCTGCATATTACTTGAAATTGATCAGGATAAGGCAACAATAGAAATTATGAAAAATACATTTCTAATCTATGACTATATAAACCGACTAAATACCATTAAAATGATCCATGAGCGTGAGACACCCTGTATAAAAACAATGTACGATTTTCATTCATATACAGAGAGTCCAAGATAAGGATCAACAGTAAGGGGATCTCGGAAAACGTAAAAGTTACAAAGGCGGTTAATTTACAAAAAAAGTTGCGCAATTTAGCGGTCAGTAATATTCTTTTGAGAAAACCAGAAATTTCCATTTTTTTTTTCTAATTTAACCGCCTTTGTAACTTTTGCGGTTTCTGAAATCTCCATGCTGTAGATCCTTATCTTGGGCACCCTGTATGAATTAAAAATGCACTAAAAAAACTATAAAGCAGCAATGTATAGGGTCACCTACATGAAATTTAAATGTTTGATAAGTCTACGTAAGTTGTGAAAACTGCTACGAAAAATTTCAACCTGAAGAAGTGAAAAAATAGAACATAAATCACGAAAATTCTACAAATATGTAAATATTGCATTGCAGCTGGCTTAATCTATAATTTGACAATAAGTTGTGAAAACTGCTACGAAAAATTTCAACCTGAAGAAGTGAAATAATAGAAAATAAGTTACGAAAATTCTACAAAGATGTAAATATTGCACTGAAGCTGGCTTAATCTATAATTTGACAATAAATTATTGCTAAATTTATTAATAGATGTGGCTGATATTTATTAATATTGACCATACAGGATGTATTTTGAAGTTTAATTCAAAAGAAAATGAATGTACGTAATAACGCTCAATGATATTATTTGAATAAATAAAAATCTAGGGGAACGCCATAAAAATTTTAAATCGAATTATAATGTAGATTAATATTTTATTTTTCTTCGATGCTTATAAATGTTTCTGGAAAATCAAAAGGCTCAATTATGATAAATTTCGCAGAACAAGTTACATACTGACTGAAATTGAACGATTTTAATGTTGTCTTGGGTGAGCATTGATGTACAGGGTGGCCCCGATTTGGATGTTTCTGTAGGGAATCTCGGTAACTAGAAGAGAAAGAGAAAATCGTATGGCGTATCCTCGTTCTCTTTTTTTAAGGCAAACTCAATGGCGGAAATAAAAATTGGCTATCGTCTTTTGTTTTCAAGTTATGGCCAAAAACTCGTTATTTTGCATTTTCGATTTTTATCAATATTTCATTTCTTTACCATTTTATTAAGATAATAGTTGCATGTTCTTGAGGCACTTTTTTACGGGGAATTGAATGAGTTTTACAGAATTTTGATACCTTCGTTAATAAACAAAATACAACACAAAGTTGTGTTCATATTTTTTAAGTCACTGAAATTCCTGAAAATTTATCCAACAAATATTTTCAAAATTTTATGCCAAATTTGCATACAGTATGCCTGACGATACATCCTCTGAAAATTTGACAAAGGGCATGTCCTAAATAAGTGAGAAAATCGAATGTTTAACTTTTTAAATTGATCGGATTTTTATAAATATTCATTATTGATTTACTACCCTCCGATGGCAAATTGGAAAGTGTTATTTATAGAGTACATTCACCGACCCTTCAGGACTTACATACATAAGTATCATTGAGCGGCAGTTTGATGCACACTTTTTATGATATTTTTAATAATCCTCAATGTTTAACACTCCGAGTTAACCGGTATCTATCACTGAAATTCCTGAAAATTTATCTAACTATTATTTTGAAAATTTTATGAGAGATTTGCATACAGTATACGTGAAGATACTTCATCTGGAAATTTGACAAAGAGCATGTCCTAAATAAGTATCCTTACTTTTAATACTACTTTTTGAAGTCTGTTTCTTCATTAAGAAGTTAAGTAAATTCTGTTTCTAGTAACTAATTGTAGAAATTGCATAAAACTACTGCTTGTCCAGTGCAATTATCTTTGCCATTTCATCACGGTAATTATTTTCGCCGTTATTTTTAACGACACAATAAATTGGTGTGGGTAATTGGAATTCGTAGGTTGCATTACCTCGAGCCCCCAAACCCGCAAACTCGCCTTATTGTTCTCCGTGCGTTTGCACCAATTTCGGCGTTTTGGGGCGTCACGCCCCGCGAAATTATGGAAGTGCGACCGGAGAAAATAACCGAGGCGAGAGTGTCCGAGCAGAAGTTTGGTATCCCACAGGGATCGGCGCTGATTGTGGGAAAACGTTTATGCTGATTACCTCGGCGCTGGGCGCACGAACGGATTGGAAACAAAACTCACGATCCCGGCTTTTAATTGCGCCCGGCATCTTTCCAGAAACTCGTAATTGTTAAGCCGGGCGCTGCAACAATGCGTGTTACGTAAAACCGGTAGGAATGCTGCGGTTTTGGTTTCATTTTTGAGTACATACGCCCGCTTCTCACATACCGAAATTGCTTCTTGCGATAGAAAACGTCGATCGAAATTGTAAAAATAAACGCGTTTCGGGGGTCAACACGAGCAATGCACATTTGCGCAATTGCCCGGCGTACACGGACTGCTAATTGGTCACTCACATTGAATTGCCCCCGTGTGAAATTTCTCTTCCGGAAGGGGCCGTGACCGGCATCGGTTTCTCCGATTAAAGCCTCCGACTCGTCGCAGAATCTCTGCCCAGGCGAAACTTGACCCCAGGTCCAAGCACGGTCCATTAGGCCCAGCGGTTTTACGCCGCTTCGAACTTGAACTCTTTTATTTTGTCACTTAATTCGGACGCGGTAAGGCGAGATGTTCTCACCGTTCTCGCAATTACTTACCGCGGTCGTCGTACCTGCCTAATAACCTTCTCACATGGCATCGCGAAATCATCGGGAAGGAGTAATTCGACAGTGAAGAAAGGCCCCTTCGCATGACAATGTGCAGTAAGACATCTAATAGCTAATTGACAAGGTACTGAAGATGTCTTTTTGCAGATATAAAACAAGCTAATTGAATGGCATATGTGGTTATTACGTTTCTTGTCTCACTAACCACGCGTGAAGGGCATAGTACTAATGAGGCAAGTTTAAAATCGATAAAACCGTAGTTTTTAATACAAGCTGTACCAGTTATTGTGCTGAACATGGGGATAGGGAACATGTGGACAAAAAATAATCAAATAATCTGTCATTTATCAATGGACGGAAAGGCCGATCATTAGACAAATTTCAGTTAAGATATTTAGTTTCGGATTTCCTGTAACTGTCAATATAATTTTCAATATGTTTAATGCAACTATAGAGAGAATTTCACGAAGGTATTATAGTCAGTAATAATCAATTAACAATTCACATCTTAATCAGTGGATCGAAAAACCTGCCTTTGCTAAGTTCTGTTTACTTTCAGTTTTGACCAGTTTTATGGCAGGTATATAACCGTTCGATCCAATAGTATTACCAAGAGTCGTTACATCTATTATTAATAGGGCAACCAAAATATGCTCCAAAAAACCCATTTTACGCGCTTAAAATATGCTCTTAAAAATGTAAAATATGCTCTTAAAAATGTAAAATATGCTCTTAAAAATAGAAAATATGCTCTTAAAAATAGAAAATATGCTCTCAAAAATAGAAAATATCAATCAAATTACGTCTAAAGTTGTGAAAAAAGGTAAACGTAATTTGATTGATAATTATAGAAATTCTTTTCATAAAGCTCTGAAAATAATATATAGAAAATACCGTCTTAAAAATGCAAAGTATGCTGTTATAGATGGAAAACAAAATGAAAAATATGCTAAAAAAATGGAAATTATGCAATTAATCCTCTGACGACAGCATAACACAATGAAATGAAATAAACCAAACAAATTTGAATTGAATTTGTACCTATACCTACCTACTTTCACTTTAAAACACCCACACTTAATTGATTAGTCTTATAAAAAGCCTAGATACTAAATTCATGTCTAGTTATACCTAGTAATACCTAGTTACATACTAGCTGAAAAAATGGAAAATAAATGCCTGTTAATGGAAAATATGCTCTTATAAATAGAAAACATGCTCTTAAAAATGGAAATATGCACTTAATCCTCTGACGACAGCATAACACAATGAAAACTAAACAAATTTCAATTGAATTTGTATACCTACCTACTTACACTTTAAAACACCCACATTTAATTGATTAGTCTTATAAAAAGCCTAAATACTTAATTCATATCTAGTTATACCTAGTTACTTACTAGCTGAAAAAAATGCTGAAATATGGTTTTTCACGTTCTCAGTCTTACAGTGAAACTTTCTTTATGAAGTTTCTGATATTTTTGATAGTTAATTTGAAATTGTAGACTCTTTCGCCCTTTTGATACTTTAATTGCAAATAAATTTCTACCTATACTCTGTTCCATTTTTATTTTTAACTAAGTTGGCTCTGTTAGGGTGACAGTATTGTTGGCCAATGTAAAAAGTCACTAGACTTGAAACAAAATTGGTTATATTTAAAAAAAAAGATTATATTTTATGACAGTGGGCAATCTTGCCATCAAATTGAGTATCTATTGACTACAGATTTTATTTGCTATTTTTATTTTCCAAAGCAAATCTGTCAAATTATAATATAAAATATAGTTGATGATTGGTTTATTAAAAAATAATTTAAAAAACAGCACACTTGAATGATTGAAGCAATAATTTAATTATCTTAATATATGAATCAGGCAACGTTGTTAGAAATCTGATATTTACTAATTGTTTCACTATCAGAACATTTTTGTTGGTGTTCATGTGTAAAACTTTATAAAATGAAACCCCAGCCTTCTTAGTTAAAGATAAACAGTTTACTTACTTTATAAGTTTGAATACAAATTTCGTCGTAATTCCAGTATACATTATGCAATTGGAGGTAATTGTATTAATT
Source organism: Othius punctulatus (assembly GCA_951805005.1). Classification (NCBI taxonomy): domain Eukaryota; kingdom Metazoa; phylum Arthropoda; class Insecta; order Coleoptera; family Staphylinidae; genus Othius; species Othius punctulatus. The sequence goes on from OX638145.1 coordinate 13,777,558, forward strand.
TATGCTGACAATTTTATAACTTTGACTGAAATTAAACAGAAACTTCGCAATTTACAATGAAATATTGAAATTTTCAAATGCAATTTCACAATATTCCATTTCCATTTCCAAAGTACCAACGGAAATTTCATCATTTCCAGCACAAAATTTGCATCTGCAAGATAAATTTTAATTCAATTCGATAATTTTTACTGCATTGTTTAATTTACAATCAAAATTTCGCATTTTTTTTAATTAAAATTTGTAATTTTCAAGCGCAATTTCAGATTTAGAATTTCAGACCCCAAACACATATTAAATTTATGTTGAGAATTTTATATCTTTCAGTGCTGTTGTAATTTCCAATCAAATTTTTGCCGTTTCCAACGAATATTGTTAATTTTCAATTATAATAACATAATTTTCGAAGGACACTTTATGAGTTTCCATGAAATTTTCCAGTCCTATTTCCAGTAAAACATTTGTTTTTGCCACTAAAATTTTAAATTCATGCTGAAAATGTTAAAATTTTCAATGCAATGTTCAATTTACTATATTTTTTTTGCATATTTTCACAATTTGTAAATTTCAAGTGCGATTTCATGTTTATTTTTAATGAATGAAAATAATAAAAATAAAAATAAAAAATAATAATATAATAAAACATCATTTTCAATAACATTTTGCAGTTTTCACAAAAAAAATTGCAGTTTCCAGCAACATTCTAAATTCATGCTGAGAATTTTATAATTTTCAGTGTATTTTATTTCCAATCAAAATTTTGCACTTTCCAATGAATATTTATAAGCTTTAAATACATTTTCATAATTTTCGATGAATACTTTGTACGTTTCAAAGACAATTTCATCATTCCCAGTACAAAAATTGAAATTGCCTGTAAATTGATGTTGACAGTTTTATAACTTTCACTGCAATGTTTATATTAGAATAGATTTTTGCAATTTAAATTTTTTTTTTTTTTCAAGTACGTAATAAGTATTTTATTAATTTGTACAACATTGTAAGTCTTGTAACGATACCATATATATATAAAATATAAAATATATAAAATATTTTTAAATACTATCACGATTTAAAAAATTTCGATGAATATGGTATTTCATCGTTTTCAGTAAAAAATAGAGTTCTATGTTTAATATCCACTCAAAATTTTGCACTTTCGAATTAATATTGCTAATTTTCAATTACAGTTACTTAATTTTCAATGAATAGTAGATAACTTTCATTGAAAATTTCATTTGGAAATTTTCACAAATTTTATCAGTTCCGGTAAAAATATTTTGCAATTGCCAGTAAAATTTTAGATTCATGCTAAATATTTTGTAATTTTCACTGCAATGTTTAATTTTCAATCAAAATTTTACACTTTTCAATGAGTATTGTTAATTTTAATGAATTTTATGAATATGTTTAATTTTAAATGAATTTTTGGATATATTGTATATTTTTGGAATGTTTGATTTCTTTCTTTGAACTTTTATTAAAAATTTCTTCAATTCCTTCATGCTAAATATTTTGTATTTTCACTGAAATGTTTAATTTTCAATCAAAATTTTACACTTTTCAATGAATATTGTTAATTTTCAACTACAGTTTATTAATTTTAAATAAATTTTTGGATATATTGTATATTTTTGGAATGTTTGATTTCTTTCTTTGAACTTTTATTAAAAATTTCTTCAATTCCTTCATGCTAAATATTTTGTATTTTCACTGAAATGTTTAATTTTCAATCAAAATTTTACACTTTTCAATGAATATTGTTAATTTTCAACTACAGTTTATTAATTTTAAATGAATTTTTGGATATATTGTATATTTTTGGAATGTTTGATTTCTTTCTTTGAACTTTTATTAAAAATTTCGTCAATTCCTTCATGCTAAATATTTTGTATTTTCACTGAAATGTTTAATTTTCAATCAAAATTTTACACTTTTCAATGAATATTGTTAATTTTCAACTACAGTTTATTAATTTTAAATGAATTTTTGGATATATTGTATATTTTTGGAATGTTTGATTTCTTTCTTTGAACTTTTATTAAAAATTTCGTCAATTCCGGTAAACTGTTATTAAAAGTTTCATCATTCCGCTAAAATATTTGCAATTGCCAGCAAAATTTTAAATACTTGCTGAGAATTTTATAATTTTTAGTGCTATGTTTAATTTCCAATTAGAATTTTGCACTTTCCAATGAATATTGCTCATTTTCGATAACTCTAATTGAAAATTTCATCAATTCCATCAATTTCATCGATGTAATATAGATATAGTCAGTTTTAAAAAGTTCTATCACACAATTAAAAGTAGAAGGGGAACCATATGTTATTATTAGCTTAAGTTTAATAATTTGTTCTAATTGAAATGCATACATATGTATTTATAATATATATATATAATCGATCTTTATTGGGCTATCGACCCCATATGGGGTCTTTCCGTTTCTATTTATAATATTATTACGTATTTCTTATTTTTTATATGTACTCTTGGGCCTGTTTTATTTATTTCAATTAAAAAAAATCCAATAAAAAATTGTAGTTACCAACAAAAATTTTTGCTGAGAATTTGTATCATGTTCAACGCTGTTTAAATGTTTAATTTATAATCAAAATTTGACACTTTTCGATAGAATAGAATAGAATATATTGTTCATGCCTGTCGTCATTCGACTTACACAAGTCAAATTAAGAAATGAATTACATATTAAAAAGATGTGTACAATACATCACTACAATACAATGCTGATGGTAAAAAAAAATGATTGATAAATATTGTTTTTCATTAATACATAACGTATACATTAATTGTGGACATTTTATTTCTATTAGAAGTGGCCATTTTGGGGTCGGCGGTAAAACTTGAAACACCCGGTATAGTTTAAACACAAAGTTTATAGTTTCGCAATCTTTTGTTTTACTGAAATCAATTGTGAGTATAAATACGTTGTGTTTAATTTTTAACCTTAAACATTACACGGTAACTGGGACACCCTGTATATTAGAAAATATAATTTAGCATACCGATTTTACTGAATCTTAGTCTTAACATGAGTAATAGATTAATGAAACCAATTTTTAATTAAAATGAAAATTGTTTTTAAAATGAGTAAGTTTAATTAAGGATTACTTCTAACATAAATTGCAATACTATGGGCAAGTATACATAATTATTTAAAATTCCAAGGAAGATCTTAGATAAATGTTCTTTAATAGTTAACAGTAGTTCCATTCGGTGAGCATTCCTGCTCATCTATTTCTGATGAAGCAATTTTAACCTCTGACAAACCCAAACATAACATCAACTCTTGATTTATGTCTGGCGTAAAGATCGGGGCATATAATCACTTGATTATCGGTTCACCGTTGTGCTCTACTTTCTGCCGGTTGAGCTGTTGTGCTACGTGGCAGACGAACGCCTCTACCCCAAATTAGGGGCCAACCCCTTCGATTGGGGCGCGATAGGCCGCAGTTTACAACTAGCTTCGACAAATATGCGATGAGCACGGGGATAACGACATTGAGCCACCGGGGAAGACCGAAACGTCTGACCATTACAATAATTGATTGGGGCCGGCCAAAATCAAAGTAATCGATTGGGGCCCGCCTGTCCAAATATTTCCCGTGATTACAATAATCCGCGTAATTGGGGGATTAGGAAATCAATCGAAAATTGCGAGAAAATAACGAGCGAGCCCCAGAATTTGACGCAGTCATCCAATTTGTGAAATGACGTGTGTTTACGTCGACGGCTAGAACAACGAGGCGAAAACAACGCTGCAGACGAACAAGAACAAAAGGAGCGTGCAAGGATCGTGTAATATAATAATTTATCCTCTTTGCCGCTCGCTCAGGCGAAATCCTCGTCCTATCGTCCGGCGAATGCTCGATGGGACGGTCAGATTACGGCGGGGTCCTTCGCGGAGGTCCTGGATCCCAAAAACGCCGCATTTGACGCATCCAGTCGGTTATTATTAGGCCGTCACGCGAATGGGGTAGGCCCATAATGAGGTGTAATGGTACGAGTCCACCCGTAAAGCTTACGCGCCCCAAATTAAATTGGACCATCCAGATCCCATCGTGCAACTGTATCGAATTACGACATTTACAGTTAGAGGGTTGAGGAATCAGTTTTTTCATCACCAAACGTCCACACAAACAACAAAGGACATAGTAAACGTGAATGAAAGTCGAGAAATCACGAAACTGATATACAGGGTGTGCAAAATAAGGAGTCTCTGCACGGAGATTTCCTAATTGGTAAGAGATAGAAAGTTGCTTAAATGGAAACCAATATGATGGATGTGCAATTGCAATCGCAATTTTGTTGCTAATATCTCTGCACTAAATTTTGATGATGCCTAACACAATTGTCCACGTGGATATGGCATGTTCTCGAACCTAACCTAAAGTAAAAACTTCTGATCCCCTAATTTGATTTACGGTTCACGTATTTTCGTACATTTGATGACCAAAAAGAAAAAGTGCGGTTTTCAATAATAACGAAAGCACTGATTTCCTAAACAAAACAAATCAAGATATTATTACAAAAACCGCAATCATTTTCTGCCAGCTGCTACGTGCGAGTTGTTTTTCATAACACACGTCGTAACTTATGTAAACACTGCACATTTGCAATAAATGCAGAGACGCATAGTTACGCGAACGAAACGCACTGGACTGAGATCAACCTACATACGGCTTTTAAAATAAACTCACTCGCACTCTCGGAAAAAAAAGCGAATGTGGAAACCGATCAGTGAGAGTGAGTAATGTAAATCGAAGCGCATGTTGAAATTGTAATTATGGCCGAGTAAAATTTGGCCCGGCGAAGAAAATGTGTCGCACATTGCCCAAGAGCGCCTAAAATTTAAAGGTCACCGTTCAACTTTTACTCGCAGGAATTGGGCATACGAATGGGCTGCTTTAAAAACAAAATTAGAACTTTATAAAAAAAAATAATATTAATATATTGGCTGTATGATCAGTACCCCTTGTTATAAAAAAAAACTCAATGTTTCTCATGTTCTACCTACAAATGCTTAATAATAACACGTGATTCAATAAATCTTTCATCAAAGCGTGCCATGAAAACGTTTCGTATGTCTGAATTACATTTCTGCAGAATTTGTCACAGTGACCGATTCTTGAACGATGTTTGACATTTTGAACAATTGTATTTTTAAGAAAAATGAATGGAAATGCAATAAAAATTTCGAAACCAATATGTTTCTACATAAATTAATATATGGTGAAAGTACTTCCCACATCAAATTTATTTTTAATTAACTAATTGTACTTTGTACTTCAATTTTCCATTGTCCTTCAATAAGTTATGACCCAACCCATTTTCTAACTGTTTTAGAATAAAAATTCTTGAAATTTTGAACAATTATATTTTTAATAAAAATTGTCAATAAAAGTCCGAAACTAATATATAAATGAATACATGTAATTCATAATATCTTAATTTTTGTATTAATTCATCATTAAAATATTTACTATTCGTAAAGCTCTAACTAAAGGAAACTTTGAAATGGAATGCGATTGATATTGGTGAAAAAACATAAAATGCATTAAGCGTGCTATGATCCACGTGCGCAGATAGAATTAGTCGCTGCACATTTTTTTACAATTAAGGAATTTTCAAAATAACTGACATACCACTTTGTACTTTGTACTTCAATTTTCTATTGACCTTGAATAAGTTATGACCCAACCCATTTTCTTAATGTTTTAGAAATTCTTGAAATTTTGAACAATTGTTTTTTTAATAAAAATAGTCAATAAAAGTCCGAAATTAATATGTTCTTATGTAAATGAATACATCTAATTCATAATATCTTGATTTTTGTATTAATCCATCATTAAAATATTTACTATTCCTGAAGCTCTACCTAAAAGAAACTTTGAAATGTAATGCGATTGATATTGGTGAAAAAATATAAAATACATTAAGTATGCTATGATCCACGTGCACAGATAGAATTAAACGCTGCACAATTTTTTTTACAATTAAGGAATTTTCAAAATAACTGACAAACCACTATGTACTTTGTACTTTAATTTTCTATTGACCTTGAGTAAGTTATTACCCAACCATTTTTTTAATGTTTTAGAAATTCTTGAAATTTTGAACAATTGTATTTTTAATAAAAATTGTCAATAAAAATTTCGAAGCCAATATGTTTCTACATAAATGAATGTATGGTGAAAGTACGTGAAAGTATTAACTGATTGTACTTAGTACTTTAATTTTCTATTGACCTTGAATAAGTTATGATCCAACCCATTTTCGAACTGTTTTAGAAATTCTTGAAATTTTGAACAATTGTATTTTTAATAAAAATTGTCAATAAAAGTCCGAAATTAATATGTTCTTATGTAAATGAATACATCTAATTCATTATATCTTGATTTTTGTATTAATTCGTCATTAAAATATTTACGTAAAGCTCTAACTAAAGGAAACTTTGAAATGGAATGCGATTGATATTGATAAAAAAACATAAAATGCATTAAGCATGCTATGATCCACGTGCACAGATAGAATTAAACGCTGCACATTTTTTACAATTAAGGAATTTTCAAAATAACTGACAAACCACTTATTTTAGGGATATGTTTGTTTTACCCTTTTTTGTAGAAAATTGTACGGTTTATTGCCCCATCATACAAAAGTATGTCATTTTCTATTGATCTTGAATAAGTTATGACCTAACCCATTTTCTTAATATTTTGGAAATTCTTGACATTTATACAAAAATTGTATTTTTAGGTCAATAAACGATTTTTGACTTTTTGATCAATTGTATTTTTAAGAAAATGGATGGTAATGCAATAAAAATTTCGAAAGCAACATGTTTCTATATAAATGAAAATTTGGTGAAAGTACTTCAAAGATCAAATTTATTTTTAATTAACTAATTGTTATCTTTTCACTTCTGGAAAAGTTTTTTGGAAACCTTCAAATGCATTACGTGTTAAATAAACCGACTGCCCATCAATTTTTACACCGGTCATAACCATAACATTAAGATCAATAAAATTTCACATACACAAATTCTAACTCTGACAAATCTGTTAGATTTGACAACTGTAAGCTAAGACATCCATTTTTATCTATACTTTTTTTTTAAACTTTGATGAAAGTTTTTTTTTATACACTCGATAGCATAAGTGATGCAGAGATCTTTGATTTTTTTAATAATTTTTAATCTATATAGCCAGTACAAATATTTGTAGGTACCATTTTTTATATCACCGTTTAAGTAGTACGACGGTCTATTAAAATCAAAAGAAAATGATGCAGGGGTAATTTAGTAAATTTGGGTTTTCTAGGAAAATGCTAAAAGCTATCAGTTAGTGAAAAAACTACATTGTGGTATTACCTATTTTCTATTGACCTTGAATAAGTTTTGACGTCACCCATTTTTAGAATGATTATTAGAATTTTTGACATTTTGAACAATTGTATTTTTAAGAAAAATTGTCAATAAAAATTTCGAAACCAATATGTTTCTATATAAATGAAAATATGGTGAAAGTACTGATCAACTGAAAAAATCTACATTCTAGTATTAACTGTTTTCTATTGACCTTGAATAAGTTATGGCCCAAACCATTTTCTTTATGTTTTAGAAATTCTTGAAATTTTGAACAATTTTTTGTTTAATAAAAATAGTCAATAAAAATTTATAATTTTAATAGTCATTTTTAGAAAAAAATTAAAATTCTTGACCTTTTGAACAATTGTATTTTTATGGTCAACAAAAATTTCGAAACCAATATGTTTCTATATAAATTAAAATTTGGTGAAAGTACTTCACACATCAAATTTATTTTCAATTAACTAATTGTACTGTGCAATTCAATTTTCTATTGACCTTGAATAAGTTATGGCCTATAACTTATCTTTGTTTTAAAAATTCTTCAAATTTTGAACAATTGTTTTTTAAATAAAAATATTCAATAAAAATTCGAAACTAATCTGGTTTTATATGCATACATCTGATTCATAATATCTTGATTTGTGTATTAATTCGTCATTAAATTATTTACTATTCGTGAAGCTCTACTTCGAATGCAAACTTCGATATGTAATGCGATTGATATTGGTGAAAAAACATAAAATACATTAAGATTTGCTATGATCCACGTGCACAGATAGAATCAAATGCTGCAAAAAAATTTACAATTGAGGAATTTTCAAAATAACTGACAAACTTATTTTAGATAGGTTTGTTTTACGCTTTTTTGTAAAAAAATGTACGGTCTATTGCCCCAACAGGCAAAAAATATGTCATTCCATTGAATAAAAACTGAATTATGACATTTTGAAGTATGCCTGTAAATAATTGAACTTATGAAATAGTACTCGTGAAATATCAACTCGTACGAATTATTGTAATGATAGAGCCATGCATTTGCTACAACATGCAAAAAAGTTTAAGTCTCTATCTTATTCACGAGAGAAATTATTAATATATTTTAAATCGTCTATTTTAAACAAAAATTTTGGAAATAAGTTTTTTCCCCCAAACTACTTAAAGTCTCTATCTTATTCATAACAGAAATTATGAATATTTTTTAAATCTTCTAATTTAAACAAAAATTTTAGAAATATTTTTTTTCCTTAAAAACTACATAAAGTTAAGTACTCTATAGGCTTAATGAAAGTGTTTAGAATTGAGCGAGCAATCTGAATATGTAAAAATATACAGGGTGTTCTATTTAAAATATCGAAGTTGGTGACCACTTCCAGTAGAAGCTGAAGTGATAGAAACATTTTAGGAGATTACAACGAATAATGTTTGTGTGTTTAAAAAAAAAAAATTATTACTTACATAGGAACCCCATATACTACTAACCAGCGACTTGCGTAAGACACCCTGTATATGTATAGAGAAAGTACTGCCCACATCAAATTTATTTTTAATTAACTGATTGTGTCCTCTTCTTTTGTTTTCAACTGTTATTAGTCGTATACTGATATAAATAGATTGAAATATCTGATTTACATTTTAATTATAGATCAGTTTTACGCTTAATTAATTATTGTTCGTGGGTGAGTGCTGTTAATTAATCGAAAATAAATTAATCGAATTTAATTGAACAAGTGCATTATTGAATATGTGTGCTGCTCCGATAAGTATCCGTGCTAATCAAGAGCCCATTAACTTCGAAGTATAAAAGTTTCTAACTATTATCAAACAAAAGTTGCAATTAACATCTTCAAGTAATTAACTAAGGCATTGGATAAATAATTATTAAATTAATATAGCAATGGAGTTATGCACAAATACAGATTGTAGTTGTTTTATTAGTAACACCGATGACTTGCCATACTAAAAGATTATGTAATTATGCACAAATACAGATTACAGATTCATTAGTAACTACAATTACCTGCCATATAAGAATAATTGTAACTTATCGTCTATAGTTATTAACACTTCAGAGGGATTTGGTTATAAACAACGTTCACGATCTATTCTAGCCAAAGTAATTTGTGTTTTTTTTTGTCACGTTACATGCTTGCATTTTAATGGATGTTATAATGTGCCTTGTTAAAATGTCTAAAATTTTTATGACAGTTACACTACCAAATGATTTTTGTAAAGATTTAAACTTATACCGGGTGATCTACTTAGGGTGATTCTTTTTTATGTTGGTAATGCAATTTAGTTATGACTTTGTGTTTGTGACATTACACTTTTTCTTTTAATTTCATATTATTGTGGTTAAGTGTATTAACACAAATAATATATTATTTAATAATATTAATTTCTTTTTCTTTTAATTTCTTATTATTGTCGTTAAGTATATTAACACAAATAATATATTATTTAATAATATTTAATTTTCAATTATTACCAATTATTTGGTACTCCCCCGGACCCGCCCCCTTTACTCTAAATTACTAAACTCAAAACTAATTTTATTGCGTACGAATTACTTTTTTACCCGGCACCTCCACTATATGAAAATGAAAATGAAAAAAAAAAAAAAATCAAACAATTAATATTTTATTTGGCTTTGGATTTCTTGCATATTTGTATAGTTTAGTTAGACCATTTTATTTTATTTATTATATTATTTATATATAATATATTATATTATTTATATATAATATATTATATTGAAACAATATTGATACATATATTATTCTTGTAGAGTTGCCACATATTTGAAAATTCTTAAATTTAACTGGATATAAACTGCTTTTGGTATTTTCAAGGTTCCTTGCAATCACCATAAAACCGAATATGTGTAATTGCATCTACCGATTCGCATACCCAAATGAAAGTTGTTCTGTTGACGAAACTGGTGCTAAATAATTATTAACATGTAATACATATGTTGATTTGATTTGTCAAGTTCTGCAATGCATTAATTTATTGCGTCTATATTTTTAATATAAAATAGTGCTATAATTATATAATAATTTGTAATGTTTTTCTTAATTTATTTATAATTATGTATGCAATCATTTTATATTATTAATATGACCCAATTTATACCCTAAGTAGGTTGTTTGCGGTTAGTAAACCACTAAATATCACAAGAAATGTTATTATTATACATGAAAAAATTAAATATCCATTTAGACTGTTTTGCAAAAGATGCTTTTCTTACATAATAACTTAGATCCCTTAAAAATAATTGATAATTTAGTTGTCAAAACTATAATAGCCTTTTTCTATAATTAAATTTAATATATTATAATAGAAAATGTTTTGTTGTATCAACTTATTTATGCCACATAATAATTAAATATGTAATTATAATATACAATAAGTAAATATTGCATAATCAAAGAAATAATTACAGCATATTCTAAAAATTATGTAGTGATTTGACTATCAATTAAAGTTAGAGCCGCCAGTCTTGTTGTAAAGAGCTTTTTATTAAGTTATAATTACTTTATAATTATTAGAAGCAGTTTTCAATATTGTGTAATTGTATATTTTATTGTATTCTTTCTTCTTTATTAGGAGTACTTACTGGTAGTATGTTTAAATATAAATATGTTTCTTAGTTTATGTTGTTTTTACTCCTAATAAAGAAGAATGAACACAATAAAAAATATAATAATAACTGGTATAACTTATGGATGAAACTATAACAAAAATTGTGTAATAAATTGTGTAAGTTTCATCCATAATAATAAAACATATTATATATAAATATATATATATATATATATATATATATATATATATATATATATATATATATATATATATTATATAATAAAACAAAAACTAATAAGATAATACTTCGTGGGTTCCGCATATTAAAGGTTTAATATTTGATAAATAAGAATACTACTTCTTTAACTTTGAGAAATGTATATTTGCGACCGGTTTCGGTTTTACTACAAGATCATCTTCAGGCAACTTCATAGCATCTTCTCATGTCAATGTGTATTTGTGTGTAAATGAAATCGTATGAATTTTAATAAGATAATGTTAAAAACTGATTGTTATAATTGTATGGTAATTATAATAAATGTTATTATTGTTGTTTTTTTATTGGAATAGATCGCGAATTAATAAGTAAGTAATTTTTCTGTTAAAAATAGAAATTTATTTATTTAATTTAGATTAACAAAAGTTTAAACAAAGGGAGTCACATTCATTTATTTCAACTTTTTGTTAATCCAAATTAGATAAATAAATTTTAATTTTAGGCAAAATTTTACAATAATTCACGATCTTTTCCCTCTAAAGTTGAAGGTGATTTTTTTTTGTCAAGTTACATACATGATTATTAATAGACATCAAAATGTGATTTCAACTACAGATTTTGTACAATATTGCAAGTTGTACCCAATTTAATAATTGAAAATTCATATTTTAACGGTATTACTTAAGTAACTAGCGAATAAATATTTTTAGGTTGAGTTTTTTGAGATACGAAAACATTATTATTAGATCAATTAAATTAAGGTTTATTACAATCTGATTGATTATGTTATTGTTTCCGTTTAAGGACTGAGCAAAATCGCCATTATTCCTTGGATGATGTTAAGATAAGGTCTGTGGATTTCAAGTCTAATGATATCATGAGGGATTGGTCTACGCTTCTGAGTTCGTGTGATAACAGTGCTAAAAGGTAGGTGACAAGAACTATATAAGCAATTTTACATGTCTTCGAACGTTTATATCTATTGTACCAGCAATTCCCAAATGTTGGAATTATACGTACAATAACATCAAATTCGAAGATGCCATGAAGCGATCAAATAGAACTACAATAAAATAAAGGTAACATAATTTAAAGTTACCAATAATTTAAAAATAAGCGTCTCAATGAAAAGTGTAGAATTGGTTGTCAATCAAATGCTCGTGTGATCAAATCAAATGCAAAATGGTCTGATAAAATATAAAACAAATTAGGCCAAAGCAACGATCCAAAAACAAAAGGGCCAAAAAGTTTTCCCGAATGGCCACTATGATATTTTACATTTTGTAGCAAATTATGATATCATGATATAGAACCCAAGTTGCCCTGGGAATATGTTTGTTATGTGGAATTTTGCACCAATATAAAAAAATATCAAATAATATAAGATAAAATCACTGAGAATTGAGCTTTGTGGTGCAATTCTGTACATAATTTTGCAGCAATAACCAAAATATACAGGGTGTTAAATTAAAGAAATTGAAGCTTATAGCTTTCACGTGTTTATTTGATTTTCAATTGTTCTTCTGACATTAGGATTAAATAGACGACAAAAAGTACTAAAACTTTTACTTTAACTTGTTTTTCTATCTATACTAATATCCGAAGTATTTGCTGTGTCACAATAAATCTGTATATAAAATTATGTTAGTATGACCCTTTTACCCGTAAGGGTGTTGGGTTGTAGTTGCTTTCATTTTTTTATGTATTCTTTCCATACCTTAAGATACTTTGCTATCTTCTTTGATTCTTCTCTTGTTGTTTCCTTTCTTCTTAAGCACTTCCGTGACTGTTTCCTCCCATGTCTTTCTCGGTCTCCCTCTTTTCTTCTTTCCTTGCATTTTTGCTTCCCATATTCACTTTGTTTAGGTGTTCTTGTCCATCCGTTGTATGTGTCCCCACCATCCGAGTTGTCACTCTTCAATATATTCACTCACACTTTTAACTTGTAAATTATCTCTTATTTGTTCATTTCTCACCTTGTCAAGCAGTTATACTTCGTATGTTCTTCTGAGGTATTTCATCTCTATTGCTTGTATTCTGCTTTTTTGTCTGTCATTTAGTACCCATGTTTCCCATGTTTAGTACCGGTCTGTATAGGTATAGCTTTGTATACTCTTATTTTTGTATTTTGGCTTATTTCCTTTTCCCTGTTATATATTTGTTCAGTGGGTAGTATAGTCTATTTGTATTACTTATTCTGTTGTTGATGTCTGTATCCTGTATTTTGTATAACTACTCCCAGATATTTATACTGCTTTTCTTGTTCAATTGTTCTATTTTCTATTTTTATATTTAATTTATCTTCATTATTTGATATTGCCATTACTTTAGTTTTCTTTATATTCATTGTCATCCCATATTTTGTAAGCACTTTGTTCCACACATTTAGTTTTTCTTGTAGTTCTTCCGGTTTGTTTGCTATTATAGCAATATCATCTGAAAATGTACATTGTTGTATTTGTACTTTGTTCATATTTCTGTGTTCAATGTTTGCTGGTCTCGTTTCGTTATTTACTTCTTTAAATATTTGGTCTATGTATATTATGATCAGCAATGGGCTTAAACTTCCACCTTTTCTCACTCCTTATTTGGTGTTAAATTCTTCTGATCTTCTGTTTTGTGCTATTATTACATTTCGTGTTTCTTTGTATATGCTTTGGGTTGTTCTGATTAGTTTTTTGTTGACTTCCATTTTTCCGAGACCTTCCCAGATTTCTAAATATGTTATTATATTATTTATATGTGGAATTTGTATTTAATATTACGACTCAAAGAAACTCGGTAATGTATGTACCTACCTAACATATAAGCAAAATAAAAATAACACTCTATTGTTAATTTTGCTTGTTCATTCCGTGTGTAAGTTACAGCCATATCGGCCAAGGTCTCGATATGGAAATTCATAGAAATGTGAAGAAATACAAAGAACTTGAAGACTGTGCGAATTTAGTCACCGCAAATATATCAGCCTTGGACTCTTTGAAACTTCAGTCCTTCCTCGTTCAGTCATGTACATAAGTTGAAGTATTTTAGACTGACAATTTGAAAATTCGATGAAATTGCAATTTCTGTTTTGACTATTTTAACGGTAAATTGATTTTTTTACGTTTTTTGATCTGGCTGGTTATACAAGTAATAACAAGTAATAGTGGTCATGTAGCCCTTATAGGGAGCACATTTTAAGTGATATGCCACTCCTGTCTTCTCCACATCGCTTTGGGTATAACATAGTACCTAACGCTGATGAAATAAATTTTATTCAAAATATTGAATTATATAATTCAAGTTCATTTGTTATGGGTGTTCATTTAGATACAGAACTTCTTTTAAAAACTCGGATTCTTGTAGGACAGTCAATTCACTTGTTATACTAGGACAGTTATACTTTGGGTATAACATAGTACCTAACGCTGATGAAATAAATTTTATTCAAAATATTGAATTATATAATTCAAGTTCATTTGTTATGGGTGTTCATTTAGATACAGAACTTCTTTTAAAAACTCGGATTCTTGTAGGACAGTCAATTCCAATAATATTATTCACATGATTTTCATGTGTAAATTATTGAAATTGGCATCGTAAATTATTTATGTGGGCTAAAGCAAATTTTAAACGAGTGCCATTAAATCAGAGCCGTAAAAGCAAACGGAGTGATCTTAAACTTTATCGACAGTTAATTTTCATTGCTTGCATGAGCGGTGGTCTCGGAAATGCGAGCCATTCGCAATTTCAGGGAGCCTCCGCGTCGCTCTCCATTAATCACTCCAATTCCTAAAAGGCGTGCCCTTTGCGGAACTGCACGGGCCTCTCGCCCACCCACTGCGGGGCGCCCTTAATTACGAGCCCTTAATTGGGCCGGGCGCAATAACTTCTCCCCGCATTTGCATCGGACGGCCGTTTCGGCGCATTCCTTCGGGGGTGACCGGAAGGGTTGCGTTGATTGATCGATCGCGACGCGCAGATTATTAAGACGTCCGGCTTAATTAGCCCCGAAAAACGACGCAATTAATCTTTATTAGCTTTACAGCTTTTTTGCCCGCGCCGAAGCACCGGGAAGATGGATGATCAGGTTCGGATTCGGATTGTGCCGTGTGTGGGCCCTAATTGAGGGTGCGCGCGAAATCCCCGATTTCCACCCTTTCGCATCGGCGAAGATGCGACACCCCGCAAATTGCACCTTCGGTGGGACTGCACGTGCGCCGGATTCGGTAATGAACCGGCGTCGTAGGCGACCGCAAAGGGGCTGCCGCACAAAAGGGCCCATAATTGAGCCCTGTGGGGAACGAATATGCTAAGCGCGGCGCATTCCGCGCATACTGCGCTACGCGGCCACTCGTGAAAAGTGAATTGTGGACGTTAATCGCCGCAATTTAAATTAACTGCGCATATGCGTGCGGCCCATCGCTTATTATGCGCACAATGCGATTTCATCTCGAAAAAAAAAGCTAAAATTTCTCGCTTTATCACCGCCAGTAAAACCAATCCGTTTTTCTCCAATGTCTTCAACTCATCGAAACGCACACTTTCCCTTTTCGTGGATTTGCGCAATTTGCCGGATTAATTTGAATTATAGGTACCTAATTAATAAATTGCACGTGTAGCGCCTAATTGCACCACAGTAAACGTGCCTGCTTACTTACAGTTTCGGTTGACATTTCCCAAGAATGCGCGGAACCGTAAAGCAAAAATTACATGTTACACTTGATTTCTTGCAGTGCGAATTGGGCACAATAACAGTCTACACCTGATTGCATGCGATGTGACAACTGCTTAAAATTATGCACGCCGAATCAAGACAATGAGTCGAAAATGTCAAAACATCACCGATTGCCTCAATCCGCAATCACATTTGATCGCCCCCGCAATAACAAAACAATGACTAATTTACGGCGCCAGGATTTAATATAATTAAGCAATCACCAATTTATTATGTCAGGATTGGATTGTTTAATGCAATTAAGCAATAACTAATCAGAGGCGTCATTATTTTCAAATTGGAAATGGCACTATGTGCGCGAACAATTCATCGGCACGCGCAGATAAAATCTAGAAAATTAATATCACTGACTTCCACAGGAATGTCCATAGGGAACTTAAAAAGTGCATAAACGTGCATAAATATTAAATAATTTTGGAAATTGTTTGGTTTTTTTTTAATTTTTGAAATGGTTGAGGGTATTCAACAAATGATAAATTATATACAGGGTGTCTCCTGAAATACGCCGCTGGCCATTACTCCTTTATTTATTGGCCGATTTCAATAAAACAAAAAGAAGATTAAATGGCTCCACATGTTCTACAAAGGCGCCCTAATTTTCGCAAAATCAACTTTCATTTCAGCGATAGTCAACTTTTTTTTCAAATGGTTACATATATTTCCTTTTTTTTTCTGGTAAATATTATTTTTCTGAATCCAAAGATGTATAACTAGTTGGCTTTGATGGAATATTCGTTATACAAAAACATAATGTTTGTTTGCATAAAGTTGTTTTTTTTTGTAAGTTTTTCAAGTGTGCCATGGAAAGCAAAGTGAACACAAAAAACAGTAAAAAGTGTGAGCTTTTTTTCATTTTATGCATTGGGATCTCGGAAACCATAAAACATAGAGATTCGGTTAAATGAGGAAATAGTTGTCATTTTAAGAGCTTGTGCAAGGTGCTTTTCTTTTTTGAAAAAGAAAATATTTGAGTTATAATACAAACTTTTTTTTAAATGGCAGCCATAGTCAGCTGTGACATTTTTAAACGACGTTTTTTTCTCTCTATAATGATACAAGGTTTGCTTTACCTACTTTCATAAATAGAGGCCATCTGCGAAAATTAACTTTATGAAAATTATTACTTACTTTGACAAATAAACATGATACAGGACTATTTGTATTATTGAGAGTAGCAAAAACATAGTTTGCCATGGAATTTTTTTTTCTCAGGAATTTTCGTTGTATAATTTGGATTGAATTTAGTATAATTAGAATCGAAAAATTATTAGAATTCTCGTAGTGAGAGAGAAACAAAGTTTTCTATGGCAAACTCTGTTTTTGCTACTCTCAATAATACAAATTGAACTGTATCGTGTTTATTAGCCAAAGTACGTAATAATTTTCATAAAGTAAATTTTCGAAGATGGCCTTTATTTATCAAAGTAAGTATAGCAAACCTTGTATAGCTAGAAAGAGAAAAAAATGTCCCTGTTAAAAATGTCTAAGCCAACTATGACTTCCATTTAAAAGAAATAAAGTTTGTGTTATAATTGAAAAACTGTGGTCTTTTTCAAAAACAAAAGCATATCTTTTATAAGCTCTGAAAACGACAACTCTTTCTTTATTCATTCTAATCTCTATGTATTATTGTTTCCGAGATTCCAATGCTTACATTTAAAAAAAAACTCACCATGTATATTTGAAACAGCTTAGTTTACAAAAAATACCGTTTTGGGATTATTAAATATCTTTTCTAAGAGATAGTAATATATACTTTCATGGATTTTACTCATATTAAGGTAATTTAAATTATTCAGTAAAAAAATGTGGATTGCCTTAATTCTAATTTTTATTTGTTTTTGCTTAGCAAAAGTAATTTAGGAAGTACAATTTTTTTACTGAATAATATATAATTTATCATTTGTTGAATACCCACAACCATTTCAAAAATGGAAAAAAAACAAACAATTTACGAAATTAATTAAAATTCTCAATCTATTATCTTCAATTATCTCGAATTGTACCTGAAAGGTGCTTCTTGAACTGATATATGTTGTAGCTGAAAATTTTGACAATTAGTCATTCAAAAATGTCATTAGTTAAGTGCCCACTTAAAGTAAGCGTATTTTTTTTTTAAATCAGTATGTATACCAAGTTAATGGTAAATTTGAGTTCGAAATCTTTGTCTGGCTTAAGCAAAGTTAAAGATATTTAGTGAGTGCTAAAATAATCAGCGGCTGAAGTAGGAGGCAACTGAAAATTGTTACAATTACTTAGTAATTTCTCTTACAAATAATATATAAACGGAAAATTTATGTCGAATTGTACCTGGAAGGTACCTCATTAACTGATATATATATATTGCAGCTGAAAATTTTGATAATTAGTCATACAAAAATGTCATTAGTTAAGTGCCCACATAAGCTTATTTCGTTTTTTTTATATAAATGGATTTATATGGATGGAGTTTTTATCTTATAGAGCAAGTTTCTACAAACAAAGTGTTATTCAACCATATTCCCAAAATAAGTAGTAAGAAAATTCAAATTTCTGGATCAAGTAATTTCAAGTTTAATCTTTTTTTTTAAATCATTATGTATATCAAGTTAATGGTAAATTTGAGTTCGAAATCTTTGTCTGGCTTAAACAAAGTTAAGAATATTTAGTGAGTCCTAAAAAAATCAGCGGCTGAAGTAGGAGGCTACTGAAAATTTTTACAATTAGCCATTCAAAAATGTCATTAGTTAAGTGCCCACTTACAGTAAGCTTATTTCGTTTTTTTTAAATGGATTTATATGGATGGAGTTTTTATCTCATAGAGCAATTTTCTGCAAACAAAGTATTATTCAAACATATTCCCAAAATAAGTAGTTGTTGAAATATTTCGAAAATTCAAATTTCTGGATCAAGTAATTTCAAGTTTAATCATTTGATTTTAAAATCATTATGTATATCAAGTTAATGGTTAATTTGAGTTCGAAATCTTGGTCTGGCTTAAGCAAAGTCAAGGATATTTAGTGAGTGCTAAAAAAACTGCGGCTGATGTAGGAGGCAACTGAAAATTTTTACACTAGTCATTCAAAAATGTCATTAGTTAATTGCCCACTTAAAATAAGCTTATTTAGTTTTTTTATAAATGGATTTATATGGATGGAGTTTTTATCTCATAGAGCAATTTTCTACAAACAAAGTATTATTCAAACATATTCCCAAAATAAGTAGTTGTTGAAATATTTCGAAAATTCAAATTTATGGATCAAGTAATTTTAAGTTTAATCATTTTTTTTTTAAATCATTATGTATGTTAATGTTAAATTTGAGTTCGAAATCTTTGTCTGGCTTAAGCAAAGTTAAGGACATTTAGTGAGTGCTAAAAAAATCAGCGGCTGAAGTAGGAGGCAACTGAAAATTTTTACACTAGTCATTAAAAAATGTCATTAGTCAAGTGCCCACTTACAGTAAGCTTATTTCGTTTTTTTTATAAATGGATTTAAATGTATGGAGTTTTTATCTCATAGAGCAATTTTCTACAAACAAAGTATTATTCAGCCATATTCCCAAAATAAGTAGTTGTTGAAATATTTCGAAAATTTAACATATTTTTTAATTTCTGAGATAATCTAGATTTTGACCTCAAAAAGACGTTATGAAATATTTCGAAAATTCAAATTTCTGGATCAAGTAATTTCAAGTTTAATCAATTTTTCTTTCAAATCATTATGTATATCAAGTTAATGGTAAATTTGAGTTCGAAATCTTTGTCTGGCTTAAGCAAAGTTAAGGATATTTAGTGAGTCCTAAAAAAATCTACGGCTGAAGTAGGAGGCAACTGAATTTTTTTACAATTAGTCATTCAAAAATGTCATCACTTAAAGTAAGCTTATTTCGTTTTTATTTTTATAAATGGATTTAAATGGATGGAGTTTTTATCTCATAGAGCAATTTTCTACAAAGTATTATTCAGCCATATTCCCAAAATAAATAGTTCGAAAATTCAAATTTCTGGATCAATTAATTTCAAGTTTAATCAGTTCATATACTTATGGTATGGTAATAATTTCTTGCTGAATTTGTGTAATTCGAATGTTAAATAGTCATGCAAATACTTGTACAAGATATTATACATTGAGTAAAATGCAGAATATTAAATGACTTTTTTGTCCTACTCTGTATCACCGAATGTGAAAATATGTTTAGTCTCTCAATTATGTTGTTTGCTTTTCGGGCCCATTTAAAATGTACTTTGGGCCGGCATAAATAATTTATAGTGCTAAGGGGACGTTTACCATAATGATACCGTGTTTGTTTTTCGGGCGAAATCAGACACTTCCGCTTCAGACGAGATTATTTAATATAAATTATGTAATAACACGTACATAGAAATGAGGCGGTACGGAAAAATAAATAATACATTATGTACACACGCACGATTATAGCATTATCAAGATCACTCTCCGGGGGGCGTCTTTGTGGTGCGCGTCCCGGGGCTCCGGCCGCGTGGTAATTAGTGCAAGCCCTAATTGCGGGTTCGCTCTCGGGGGGTTGATTGTAATTAGAGCGGGCTCGAAGGGTTGATGACTTAATTTAACGCGGAGATCAACACTCCGAGGTGATGGGGGCGGCGCTGATTAGTATGCTTGGTGCTGGCTGTAGTCGGCATATGGGTGGACTTCCTGCTTGTAGGCGCCGTCGTAGTAATCGGCGCCCTTCACCACCACCGGCTTGTGCTCCACCTTGGTCTGCTGGTGGTAAGACACTGGACCGTTTTCTTGGGCGTAATGGGCTTGGTAATACTGTGGTTCTTGGTAGTTGTGCTGGTCGTGGTTGATTTGGTGCTGGTGGTGGATGGGCTGCTCGTGGTGGATCTTGGTGGCGTGGGAGTACTGCACTGGGGCTTCCTGGATGTACTGGGCCGGGGCAATGTGGGCCTCCTTGATGTACTGCTGTGGAGCAATGTGGGCCTCCTTGATGTACTGCTCTGGGGCAATGTGGGCTTCCTTGATGTACTGCTCTGGGGCAATGCGGGCCTCCTTGAGGTATTGCGTGGGCGCAATGTGGGCGTCGTTGTAGTATTGGGCTTGCTCGTAGTTAATTGGGGCTATGTGCGCTTTCTCCACGTACTGGGCCGGGGCTTGCTTGAAGTATTGGGGTTGTTCGTAAGCTACTTGGGCCTTCTCAACGTAATGTGCTGGTGCGATGTGTTGTGGGGCAAGTTCCTGCTGGTACACAATTGGGGCTTTCTCGATGTAATGGGTTTGCTGGATGTGTTCCGGGGTGTAATGGGTGACTGGGGCTTTCTCGATGTATTGAGCTGGGGCTGCGAATTGGGCTTGCTCGTAGTGCCCGCCGGCGATGGGAGCGTTGTATTGGCCTTGAGCGAGTGCCCCGTAAGCCTTGAGGTCGTTGTTGAAGTAAGCGGGGGCAATTGGAGAGTACTTTTCGATTGGGGCGAATTTGGCCTCGGCTGCGTACGCAATGGGCGAGTACTTCTCAAAGCTGGCTACCAGCGGGGCTTGGGCAATCGGCGCGTAATGGGCCTTGGGTGCAATTGGGGCGTGCTCCAATTTGTACTCGTGGGCGAAATGAGCTGGGGCTGCTTGGCTGTACACGGAAGCGTACTTGTCTAAGTGGATTGGGGCGTACTGCTGGAGCTGGTGGATTTGTGGAGCGATAATTTGCTGCAGCGGGGCTATGTGCTCCACCTTGGCGATAGGAGCGATGTGCTCCAGCTGGGGGGCCACAGCGACGTGCTGGATTGCAGCAATTGGGGCTCCGTAGCCATGCTCCAAACCACCATGCCCGTAACCATTGTAAGCAATGCCGTCGGCAATATGGGTTTTCACAACAGGAGCTACGGCCACGTGGGCTTCTGGGGCTGCATGCACGGCAGTGCCGATCTTCTTAACGTCAGCGTGGAAGCCTGTATCGTCCGCATAGTACTCGACCACTCTTGTAGTACCATCAGCCTCCAGCAAACTGTAAGCCCCACGGACCACACCGTTTTCCCTCACTTCCCATTGCGATTTGTGATCGCCGGTGTGCGGGTCTGAAACTCCGTATTCGAACTTGTAATCTCTCGGTTTCTAAGAGCAACACAAAAAAAGCGTTACTCCAAAAATTGCTGAAAACTGTTATTACTTACGTAATTATCGTAAGCGGAGGCGTATTCCGTGTTGTAGTTCAACGTGGGGTGTTCGCCGTACAGATATTCGGCGCTGGCGATGGCCAGGGGCAAAAGGGCGACACACTAGAACAACAACGGTTAAGTAAACGGTTCACAGCGTAATCCGGTGAGGTGCACAAACCAGGTATCTAAACATGTTTAATCCTCGTGTGTTAACGGTGCGGACACAATACCACAACTGATTTACTATAATGAGCGGCTAGTTCTTATATAGAATTTCCTTAAATATGCAATAAAATTAGCGCAACTCGGGCACCCGAGTTTTCTTCACGCCCGTGCCGAGGCCTTCGCTTGGCCGGCGGTTTTATTGGTGGAAGAAAGACGAAAGACGCGGCGTCGATATCGGGCGTGCATATTGTGTAACTTGCACTTTCATTTCGCCGTGGACACTACTCGCCCGTGTGTCCTAGTGCTCGGACAAAACGCCGTGTCCCATTAATTCGGACACTTCAGCCTTCGGACGCTGGATCCTGCAGCCAAGGCGGATATTCGAAGGAAAAAAGTCGCGAGACGCTATGACTAACGCCGCTCTAATTGCTCCGGTTAAAGTTTATCCCGGAATTGCCGTGGCGAAAAAGTCCGGAGCCAAAGGACGAAACCGCGTCAGACGCCAGCCGACCTTTCGATTACACGGAAAAATCATAAATTGCAGCTTCCAGTTATTGGGCCTACGCATGGGATTATTCTTCATTCGATTCTCTCACTCGCGACGATCGTTAATTACTCCAGGATTTTTATATCCTGAAGCAGATAAGCGTACAAAAACAATTATTAATTAACGGCGCACTCTGAAAACCGACTGCATTAATGAAAGCATCGCGCAATTATCACGGGAATTACAAGAATCCGCTTGATTTGGTTGTTATGCTAACAAGCCATAAAAATTGTATTCACGAGCATTCCTCATTAGTACATTACAGATTACACAGATTGCGACTTACAATTGGATCGCGTTATGCAGAAAGCTATACATCGCGCAACGATAGTTTGTTTTTACGACATTGACTTGCATTAAAAATTATAAGGGTGGGATTGTTAAACCACTTCAAGTTAGGTATACTTGACCCAAAGATCTAAGAATATTATGACTTTGACTTCTTAATAGTTATATTCGGGGTTTAATTTAGGGTCACCATAAAGCAAATGGATGGTCAAGACGGAAGAATCGCACGCCGTCGTCAATACCAGAAAGACAGCCGGGCAACCCCAGATAACTGAATAATATTAGCAGGACAGGTAATATAAGCGCTGATTTTATGGCAACACCAAATAAAACCCCCATAAAATACTTAAAAGTCAAAGTCGTAATATTCTTAGATTTTTGGGTCGACTATATCACAAAAGCCCAGATATCTAGTCCAGGCTTTGGCTTCAATGTTGATGCACCAAAGAGTTGCCAGTGACAAAGGGCCGGCCGATACCTGGACTTTTATGATACCTAACTTAAAGTGGTTAAACCATCCCACCCTTATAACTTTTATTGCAAGTCAATGTCATAAAAACAAACTATCGTTGCGCGAAGTATACCAACCCACATTAGAACTAAAACGAGATATCAGACTTTACAGTTTTTACTGTTATAATAAATTATTGACAACTTCAAATTTCATTATGTTTTAAACCTAGTAAATTAAAATTTTCAGCAGAATATTTCCCTGTAAGATTTAAATTGTGCTAAATATGGCAGTGTTTTCAGGGTTGGTAGCTTTCTGCTCTTTATAAAAACAATAAAATCAATAATTTTTTTGAACAAAAATAACAAACTTATTTTTTTATTAATTAGTTATACAAATATAACAATAAACGAAACATTATTTCTTTATGGCTTTTATTCTGCATCAATTTCAAAATCCAATTCTTCAACATTATGGCCATCGACATCTTCAATAATATTGGCACTTTGTAAATTTTCATAAAATAGTCTTGCATCAGACGGTATTAGGTGCAGGTGCAGTAAAGTTCGATCTGGGCTCTGGGTGTAAAAATATCTTGAAATCCACTATTCTTCTCTCAGAAATCAATAGCTAACTACTGAGAGTAATTTGCCTGTGATAGTTTCCCGAAACAGTCGTTCGCAGCTGATGTTAATTTGTAGGTGCCATACGTCACTGTAACTACGATGCAAACACTCTCGCATAAGTTTTTGAAATTTGGCTTCTGCGATGGGTTTTCCATTTGGTCTTGGAAAATATCTTGTTTGTAAGGTCTCCCACGAACGGATTTTAGAATCGAATTTTCTTGTAAGGGTTTGAAAATTCATTCTCCTTCATCATTAAGGTGCTTCTTAATAATTTTTTTTTGTATTAGCAGAAAGCTACATACATATTCCAAAAATTAAATACAAATCAAATAAATAACAACAAAAAATATAAATAAAACACAAATAACAAAAACATTTTTCACCATACAATCTTTAGCGCTATTTAGAGGTCCATTTGATAAACATACTCCCTCATCTTTGCTTTATACAGATGAATGTTAGGGATGAAGGTCTCACACGAACGGATTTTAGAATAGAATTTTTTTTGTAAGGGTTTGAAAAGTCATTCTCCTTCATCATTGAGGTGCTTCTTAATAATATTTCTTTTTATTATTAGCAGAAAGCTACATACATATTCCAAAAATAAATACAAATCAAATAAATAACAACAACAAATAAAAATAAAACAGAAATAGCAAAAACATTTTTCACCCTACAATCTTTAGCGCTATTTAGAGGTTTATTTGACAAACATACTCTCTCATCTTTGCTTTATACAGATGAATATTAGGGATGAAGGTCTCCCACGAACGGATTTTAGAATCTAAATTTTATTGTAAGGGTTTGAAAATTCATTCTCCTTCATCATTACGGTGCTTCTTAATATATTTTTTTTTATTAGCAGAAAGCTACATACATATTCCAAAAAATAAATACAAATCAAATAAATAACAACAAAACATAAAAATAAAACATAAATAGCAAAAACATTTTTCACCCTACAATCTTTAGCGCTATTTAGAGGTCCATTTGACAAACATACTCCCTCATCTTTGCTTTATACAGATGAATATTAGGGATGAAGGTCTCCCACGAACGTATTTTAGAATCGAATTTACTTGTAAGGGTTTAAAAATTCACTCTCCTTCATCATTAAGGTGCTTTTTAATATTTTTTTTTTATTAGGAGAAACCTACATATATATTCCAAAAAATAAATCCAAATCAAATAAATAACAACAACAAATAAAAATAAAACACAAATAGCAAAAAAAATTTCACCCAACATTCTTTAGCGCTATTTAGAGGCCCATTTGACAAGCATACTCCCTAATCTTTGCTTTATACACATGAATATTAGATTCATCCCTTATTTCACACGGCATCCCATTGTATATTTTCAATCCCCTCGAAAGGAAAATGTTTTCTGCTTTGTCGGTCCTAAACTCCTCAACATAAAAATGAGACCCTTGCCTTGTTTCATATCCATGAACATTGCTTACATATTTTAGATTTTTTATAGTGTATTCTGGCAGATTTCCCATTTTCATGTTCTGTACAAAAAGAAGAGCCTTGCCTTGTTTCATATCCATGAACATTGCTTACATATTTTAGATTTTTTATAGTGTATTCTGGCAGATTTCCCATTTTCATGTTCTGTACAAAAGTAAGAGCCTTGCCTTGTTTCATATCCATGAACATTGCTTACATATTTTAGATTTTTTATAGTGTATTCTGGCAGATTTCCCATTTTCATGTTCTGTACAAAAGTAAGAGCCTTGCCCTGTTTCATATCCATGAACATTGCTTACATATTTTAGATTTTTTATAGTGTATTCCGGCAGATTTCCCATTTTCATGTTCTGTACATAAAGCAGAGCCTTGCCTTGTTTCATATCCATGAACATTGCTTACATATTTTAGATTTTTTATAGTGTATTCTGGCAGATTTCCCATTTTCATGTTCTGTACAAAAAGAAGAGCCTTGCCTTGTTTCATATCCATGAACATTGCTTACATATTTTGGATTTTTTATAGTGTATTCAGGCAGATTTCCCATGTTCATGTTCTGTACAAAAAGAAGAGCCTTGCCTTGTTTCATATCCATGAACATTGCTTACATATTTTAGATTTTTTATAGTGTATTCTGGCAGATTTTCCATTTTCATGTTCTGTACAAAAAGAAGAGCCTTGCCTTGTTTCATATCCATGAACATTGCTTATATATTTTAGATTTTTTATAGTGTATTCTGACAGATTTCCCATTTTCATGTTCTGTACAAAAAGAAGAGCCTTGCCTTGTTTCATATCCATGAACATTGCTTACATATTTTAGATTTTTTATAGTGTATTCTGGCAGATTTCCCATTTTCATGTTCTGTACAAAAAGAAGAGCCTTGCCTTGTTTCATATCCATGAACATTGCTTACATATTTTAGATTTTTTATAGTGTATTCTGGTAGATTTCCCATTTTCATGTTCTGTACAAAAGTAAGAGCCTTGCCTTGTTTCATATCCATGAACATTGCTTACATATTTTAGATTTTTTATAGTGTATTCTGGCAGATTTCCCATTTTCATGTTCTGTACAAAAGTAAGACCCTTGCCTTGTTTCATATCCATGAACATTGCTTACATATTTTGGATTTTTTATAGTGTATTCTGGCAGATTTCCCATTTTCATGTTCTGTACAAAAAGAAGAGCCTTGCCTTGTTTCATATCCATGAACATTGCTTACATATTTTAGATTTTTTATAGTGTATTCTGGCAGATTTCCCATTTTCATGTTCTGTACAAAAAGAAGAGCCTTGCCTTGTTTCATATCCATGAACATTGCTTACATATTTTAGATTTTTTATAGTGTATTCTGGCAGATTTCCCATTTTCATGTTCTGTACAAAAAGAAGAGCCTTGCCTTGTTTCATATCCATGAACATTGCTTTCATATTTTAGATTTTTTATAGTGTATTCTGGCAGATTTCCCATTTTCATGTTCTGTACAAAAGTAAGAGCCTTGCCTTGTTTCATATCCATGAACATTGCTTACATATTTTAGATTTTCTATAGTGTATTCTGGCAGATTTCCCATTTTCATGTTCTGTACAAAAAGAAGAGCCTTGCCTTGTTTCATATCCATGAACATTGCTTTCATATTTTAGATTTTTTATAGTGTATTCCGGCAGATTTCCCATTTTCATGTTCTGTACAAAAAGCAGAGCCTTGCCTTGTTTCATATCCATGAACATTGCTTACATATTTTAGATTTTTTATAGTGTATTCTGGCAGATTTCCCATTTTCATGTTCTGTACAAAAAGAAGAGCCTTGCCTTGTTTCATATCCATGAACATTGCTTACATATTTTGGATTTTTTATAGTGTATTCTGGCAGATTTCCCATGTTCATGTTCTGTACAAAAAGAAGAGCCTTGCCTTGTTTCATATCCATGAACATTGCTTACATATATTAGATTTTTTATAGTGTATTCTGGCAGATTTCCCACTTTCATGTTCTGTACAAAAAGAAGAGCCTTGCCTTGTTTCATATCCATGAACATTGCTTACATATTTTAGATTTTTTATAGTGTATTCTGGCAGATTTCCCATTTTCATGTTCTGTACAAAAAGAAGAGCCTTGCCTTGTTTCATATCCATGAACATTGCTTACATATTTTGGATTTTTTATAGTGTATTCTGGCAGATTTCCCATTTTCATGTTCTGTACAAAAAGAAGAGCCTTGCCTTGTTTCATATCCATGAACATTGCTTACATATTTTAGATTTTTTATAGTGTATTCTGGCAGATTTCCCATTTTCATGTTCTGTACAAAAAGAAGAGCCTTGCCTTGTTTCATATCCATGAACATTGCTTACATATTTTAGATTTTTTATAGTGTATTCTGGCAGATTTCCCATTTTCATGTTCTGTACAAAAATAAGAGCCTTGCCTTGTTTCATATCCATGAACATTGCTTACATATTTTGGATTTTTTATAGTGTATTCTGGCAGATTTCCCATGTTCATGTTCTGTACAAAAAGAAGAGCCTTGCCTTGTTTCATATCCATGAACATTGCTTACATATTTTAGATTTTTTATAGTGTATTCTGGCAGATTTTCCATTTTCATGTTCTGTACAAAAAGAAGAGCCTTGCCTTGTTTCATATCCATGAACATTGCTTATATATTTTAGATTTTTTATAGTGTATTCTGACAGATTTCCCATTTTCATGTTCTGTACAAAAAGAAGAGCCTTGCCTTGTTTCATATCCATGAACATTGCTTACATATTTTAGATTTTTTATAGTGTATTCTGGCAGATTTCCCATTTTCATGTTCTGTACAAAAAGAAGAGCCTTGCCTTGTTTCATATCCATGAACATTGCTTACATATTTTAGATTTTTTATAGTGTATTCTGGCAGATTTCCCATTTTCATGTTCTGTACAAAAGTAAGAGCCTTGCCTTGTTTCATATCCATGAACATTGCTTACATATTTTAGATTTTTTATAGTGTATTCCGGCAGATTTCCCATTTTCATGTTCTGTACAAAAAGCAGAGCCTTGCCTTGTTTCATATCCATGAACATTGCTTACATATTTTAGATTTTTTATAGTGTATTCTGGCAGATTTCCCATTTTCATGTTCTGTACAAAAAGAAGAGCCTTGCCTTGTTTCATATCCATGAACATTGCTTACATATTTTGGATTTTTTATAGTGTATTCTGGCAGATTTCCCATGTTCATGTTCTGTACAAAAAGAAGAGCCTTGCCTTGTTTCATATCCATGAACATTGCTTACATATTTTAGATTTTTTATAGTGTATTCTGGCAGATTTCCCATTTTCATGTTCTGTACAAAAAGAAGAGCCTTGCCTTGTTTCATATCCATGAACATTGCTTACATATTTTGGATTTTTTATAGTGTATTCTGGCAGATTTCCCATGTTCATGTTCTGTACAAAAAGAAGAGCCTTGCCTTGTTTCATATCCATGAACATTGCTTACATATTTTAGATTTTTTATAGTGTATTCTGGCAGATTTCCCATGTTCATGTTCTGTACAAAAAGAAGAGCCTTGCCTTGTTTCATATCCATGAACATTGCTTACATATATTAGATTTTTTATAGTGTATTCTGGCAGATTTCCCACTTTCATGTTCTGTACAAAAAGAAGAGCCTTGCCTTGTTTCATATCCATGAACATTGCTTATATATTTTAGATTTTTTATAGTGTATTCTGGCAGATTTCCCATTTTCATGTTCTGTACAAAAAGAAGAGCCTTGCCTTGTTTCATATCCATGAACATTGCTTACATATTTTAGATTTTGTATAGTGTATTCTGGCAGATTTCCCATTTTCATGTTCTGTACAAAAAGAAGAGCCTTGCCTTGTTTCATATCCATGAACATTGCTTACATATTTTAGATTTTTTATAGTGTATTCTGGCAGATTTCCCATTTTCATGTTCTGTACAAAAAGAAGAGCCTTGCCTTGTTTCATATCCATGAACATTGCTTACATATTTTAAATTTTTTATAGTGTATTCTGGCAGATTTCCCATTTTCATGTTCTGCACAAAAAGAAGGGCTTTATACGTTATTCTTTGCTTTACGTATAGTGTTTTTACTTGAAATTGAAAATCTACCTACGAAGGGTGTTTATTGCGGTCCATTGTGCGAACGGAATTTTATGACGGGTAGTGGGAAGAGAACAGAGTCCAGAGCCTCTTCGCAGCACGCCATACAATGGAGAACCCTTGACCGTAATAAACCCTCATTGCAGGTACATTTTCAATTTCAAGTGAAAACACTATACATGAATACATGAATCTTAAAACTTGAATCATATACCTGATATGTGTATATTTGTTCACTTTAAGTATTATACGCATGGCTTGATTTTGAATGCGTTGAATGGTCCCTATGTCACCCTTTTGAAGGTGAAAAATCACATTCGAGCAAAACTCGCAGTGAGGTGCTACGAGTTGTTTATACAATAGAACACTAAACCTCCTTTTCTTAGGCGACCAAGCAGATAGGTTTTTTTGACATTTTATTTAGTATGTATACCATAGAACACACACATTCATGCTTAAATCCTTTCTTAGGCGACCAAGCAGATAGGTTTTTTTTGACATTTTATTTAGTATGTAGCCGCAGTGGCTTTTGAAATTTAATTTATTGTCCAATATCACCCCCAGATATTATATATCTGTCACCATCTCAATACCAATGTTAGTAATTTTTAGTTCAACACTCTCATCGATTTTTTATCTGACAAAATCATACTTTTTGATCTACTAATATTTATGCATAGACTACCAGTCAAATATTCTCCCAAGATCCTCATTTACTCTTTTACACATTGTTCCTATTTCATTTCGCGGCCCCGTCCAAAAAAACATTATGTCATCTGCAAAAATATGTTTGACAAAAATTTATTACTTCTAAAATATCATTTATACACTCAGATGCAAAAAAAAACGGGTCATTCAGTCGTTGTTTGCAATAAACCCATTTTTTTTTTATCTTGATGTTGGTATAGTCCTTAAAATAAAAGTTTTAGTGTTTTACAATCAAAGAGACCATCAGGATGTAGAAAAAAACAACATCAAACTAATTGGGTGAACCTCTTCTTTTGTATAAATATCATACATGTTTTTGTTTGGTATTACAAGGTAAAAATTGAGCATCAGTCTGCTCTTTTCGATAATGTGAAACGTATTTTGGAATTTTGTTGATATGATCAACAACAACTTGAGCCTTTGATTCTGGCAACTTATGTTTTCCTCCTTGTTTCAGATCTCGTTGTTGATCGGAAATTGGAGCCGTTCATGAAATTTTTAAGAGCAGTGTTTACTCTACATGTAGTGATATCAAGGGTAACAAACTTTTCTTTACAAACTTCCACATTTTTTAATTTGTAAATTCTAGATAACTTTGTTTTTTCTGTGTTTTTACCGTACGTTCTCTGTTTTTGCTGTTTCGAGTACGCTTGCTGCTAGGAAATTGGTTTAACTTTCATATGATTTTTAAGACCAAAATCTATTAAATTCAGATTTTCGGGTTTCAACAGGTAGATATTTGGCAATTTTTTTTTGCAATACAGTTGCAATTGAAATTGACAAATTCTATTGACTTTACCCAACGCCCTTGTAGTTATAATACGTTTTTATTTTTCTTATTTTTTTCCTCTTCTCGATTTTGCGTTGAAAATATTCATTTGAAAAACTTAAATGCCTAAAGCGGCGTTTTGTATATTGTTGTATATTTTGTATTATGTATGTAAAATTTCAACCATCTTACCGCCAATTCTTGAATTATCATCTAAATCGAAATATTTCTTGATGTCCCAATAAATTATTATGACCAATTTATTGGCACATCAAGAAATATTTATATTTGGAAGATAATTTAAGAATTAGCCAGAGATAGTGATTATAGAATCGAGTAGTAATCCCAGTATAATCGGATTGTTGTTTAAAAACATTGTTAGAGAAAAAAATATTCGCTTTGATTAAGTTTTGCGTAGGTATGCAAGTAAAAGAAGAAACATTCATTGAAAAAACTTAAATGCCCAAAGACACATTTTGTATTTATGTCTGTAAAATTTCAGCCCTCTGACCAGCAATTCTTGAAATATCTTCTGCATCGAAATATTTCTATTCAGAAGATAATTTAAGAATTAGCCAGAGCCAGTGATTATAGTAATCGACTATAATTGAGTTGTTGTTTAAAAACATTGTTTAGAAAAATAATCTTCAGCTTGGTTAAGTTTTGCGTAGGTATGCAAGTAAACGGAAAAATATTCATTGAAAAAACTTAAATGCCCAAAGAGGCGTTTTGTATTTATATCTGCAAAATTTCAACCCTTTTATTGAATTATCTTCTGAATAGAAATATTTCTTGATGTGCCAACAAATTATAATAACCAATTTATTTGCACATCAAGAAATATTTCTATGCAGAAGATTAGGCAGTGATTATAGTAATCGACGTCTTAAATAAAAATTAATCGCCGAGAAAAACGATTATTATTATAATCTGACTTTCAAATTTTCCCGAATATGGTCCCATAGAAGTAGGCTTGGATTGGATGTTAGTCATCTGCTCAAAATTGGTTCAGATTAATCGTCGATTACAGGACTGGTTTCGTCTCTCTAGTGATCTAATAATCGAACAAAAAACATTAAACGTGAGAGGATTTATAATATATCATGTTAGAATGGAACGTAAATGCTTGAATTATTTAAATATTATTATTATAACATAATATCCGCAAAATAACAATAAGTTTAAAAAAATGGGCATAACTCCCTATTTATTATACCGAGTGTCTAGGATAGGGGGCGAACATAGGAATTTAACATGTAAAATTAAATATGTGCAATTATTAGCTCACCTATTAACCTAGAAAAATCGCAATTGTTTCATTAACTTACAGTTCTCTAGATTTGTTTTTCAGTTTCTCTTTGGTTCATTCCTTGATTTTGTGTTTTTGCACACTATTTTTGTCATTCTTGCGTTTTTTTTTTGCATTTTTTGATAAGTTTACTAAGCTTATGAGGCGACAAAAGTTATTTTGAAATTCAGCTGCGGTTATTGCAAAACATTACGAAATATTGAATCCATCGATTTTTAACGGATCTGAATTAAAATTTGGGTCAGAAATTCCTCCAGTAGCGATTGTTTTTGCGCACTATTTTTGTCTTTCTTGCGTTTTTTAATTTTTGCCTATTTTGAATGTTGTTTTATATCTTACAGTTCTCTAGATTTGTTTTTCAGTTTCTCTTTGGTTCATACCTTGATTTTGTGCTTTTTGCACACTATTTTTATCTTTCTTGCGTTTTTTATTTTCGCCTATTTTGTATGTTGTTTTATATCTTACAGTTCTCTAGATTTGTTTTTCAGTTTCTCTTTGGTTCATACCTTGATTTTGTGTTTTTGCGCATTATTTTTGTCTTTCTTCCGTTTTTTAAATTTTTGCCTATTTAGTATGTTGTTTTATATCTTGCAGTACTCTAGATTTGTTTTTCAGTGTCTCTTTGGTTCATACCTTGGTTTTGTGTTTTTGCGCACTATTTTTGTCTTTCTTGCGTTTTTTTTATTTTTGCCTATTTTGTAAGTTGTTTTATATCTTACAGTTCTCTGGATTTGTTTTTCAGTTTCTTTTTGGTTCATAGCTTGATTTTTGCGCACTATTTTTGTCTTTCTTGCGTTATTTATTTTTGCCTATTTTGTATGTTGTTTTATATCTTACAGTTTTCTAAATTGGTTTTTCAGTTTCTCTTTGGTTGATACCTTGATTTTGTGTTTCTGCGCACTATTTTTGTCTTTCTTGCGTTTTTTATTTTTGCCTATTTTGAATGTTGTTTTATATCTTACAGTTCGCTAGATTTGTTTTTCAGTTTCTCTTTGGTTCATACCTTGATTTTGTGTTTTTGTGCACTATTTTTGCCTTTCTTGAGTTATTTTATTGTAGCCTATTTTGTATGTCGTTTTATATCTTACAGTTAGCTCCCCTATTAACTTTAAAGAAAAATCGCAATTGTTTCATTAACTTACAGTTCTCTAGATTTGTTTTTCAGTTTCTCTTTGGTTCATTCCTTGATTTTGTGTTATTGCGCACTATTTTTGTCATTCTTGCGTTTTTTATTTTTGCCTTTTTTGATAAGTTTACTAAGCTTATGAGGCGACAAAAGCTATTTTAAAATTCAGCTGCGGTTATTGCAAAACATTACGAAATATTGAATCCGTCGATTTTTAACGGATCTGAATTAAAATTTGGGTCAGAAATTCCTCCAGTAACGATTTTAATTGGTAGCAGTTGCAAATATACAATACATAACTGCATACATAATTGCTAATTAAACTGATAATAAAAGAAAAATATCGCAAATATAATATTTTGTGAAGGCTGAAGACGTAGAAGGGAACATTTTTGGGAAATTTTTAGAGAAATTGTTATACAGTTTCCTAACAATTTTTGCTGTTAAACAATGTAAGTTTTATAACACTATTACTATCACTATTTCTCAAAACAGTGACCATTTTTAGATTTTGCTCATTTATTCTTTCAACTATTCTAAATACTAAATTTCCCATGAATAACTATTAAGAGATTTAGATTTGAAATGATATTATTTTAATTATTACTTATAATAATGAAATCATTAATAATAAAGTCATAGATGAACTATGATATTTATTAATTACCTATAATAACAAATTTCTATTTTTTTTAGTGTACTTGCTCGTTAAGTTGTGGAAATAGGGAAATCAGGAATTAAGAAAAGGGAATGTCTTTGTTTTATTAAATTTAATTATCGATTTTGTAATCAATTGTGTAAAATTAAGAATGTAAAATTTCAGTTTTTCGAATTTTCATGTCGTTTCTAGGGTCTTCGAGGTATATGCCTTTACTAATATAACCCTCCTCAATCTAAAAAAAATACTCTCAAGTTGGTAGCACTTCCATTGTTAGTGGGCAGAGTACAAAAGTAAAAATTGCGATTTTCCAATCAATTGTCTAAAATGAATTATGTAAAATTGCAATTTTTCGAATTTTCAAGTCGTTTCTAGGGTCTTCAAGGTATATGTCTTTATTAATATAACCCTGCTGAATCTAAAAAGTTTACTCTCAAGTTGGCAGCCCTTCCATAGTGAGTGCTCAGAATAGAAAACGTAAAAATTGCGATTTTCTAATCAATTTCTTGCGTTTTATTTTTATTTTTGCCTATTTTGTATGTTGTTTTATATCTTACAGTTCTTTAGATTTGTTTTTCAGTTTCTCTTTGGTTCATATCTTGATTTTGTGTTTTTGTGCACTATTTTTGTCTTTCTTGCGTTTTTTTATTTGTGCCTATTTAGTTTTATATCTTACAGTTCTCTTGATTTGTTTTTCAGTTTCTCTTTGGTTCATTCCTTGATTTTGTGTTTTTGCGCACTATTTTTGTCTTTCTTGCGTTTTCGATTTTCGATTTTCAAGTCGTTTCTAGGATCTTCAAGATATATGTCTTTACTAATATAACCCTCCTGAATCTAAAAAAAATTACTCAAGTTGGTAGCCCTTCCATAGTGAGTGGTCAGAGAAGAAAACGTAAATATTGCGTTTTTCTAATCAATTGTGTTAAATTAAGTATCTAAAATTGCAGTTTTTCGAATTTTCAAGTCGTTTCTAGGGTCTTCAAGGTATATGTCTTTACTAATATAACCCTCCTGAATCTAAAAAATGTGGTCTTAAGTTGGTAGCCCTTCCATAGTGAGTGGTCAGAGAAGAAAACGTAAAAATTGCGTTTTTCTAATCAATTGTGTTAAATTAAGTATGTAAAATTGCAGTTTTTCGAATTTTCAAGTGGTTTCTAGGGTGTTCAAGGTATATGTCATTACTAATATAACCCTCCTGAATCTAAAAAATGTGGTCTTAAGTTGGTAGCTCTTCCATAGTGCTACCCATAGTATAATTTGAAATTTGAACCCTCCTAATTTCAAAAATAACAAAAGTTTTTTATTCAATATTATTGTCATTGCAGGCAGATTTTTAACCTGTGCACATTAATATTACAAACTTTGTGAAATAAAAACCCTGGCTTTTCTAACTGGATCAAAATATAGTGAATGGCTTGGTTATTGTTTATTAACGTGTGAAATTCTAGAAGACCATTGAACCGTGGAAATATCTAATCTGCGGCCCAGCTAATTGTTCGTGTGCACACATTTGTTACGCGGCATGTCACTTTTTGCGCAGAAATTTCAGCAAATCCGTTTTGCAGTTACGCGCAACGACTTGTTTTTATCGAACTTCAATTCACAACAAATTAAAACTGCATAAAATCCATTGACAAATTTGTGAGAGGCACACTGTGAAAATGCCCAATGCTCCAATTAATGAGAATTTGTTAGGAAATCACGTTCTAATCGCGCACAATGTTGATACTAATTAATTATTTGCAATTTTCAATTAGCTCTTGCAAGAATTTAATATTATCAATTCAGCTACGGATACTGGTTATATGTTTTTCAAGATCTGAAGTAGAAATCGGTTTCCGTGTTATAACGCGAAAACTATTTTTGCAATTATCTTGCAATATTATCTGATATCAATAAGCAAATTAAATATATCTCAATATTATACGATATTATCTTGCAATTATACTTTACAGGCTCAATATCCGGGTAGGCACACCACTTACAAATTCTTGCCAAAAGGGAATAATTCCAATTATTTGATTAGATGCCATTGCAGTCAAGTTCGTGGCGCAAAAAATGATCTCGATTGCTGCCAGAGGCGTAAATCTTGAAGGTTCAATTAACTAGGGCAGTGTCTCTAGGAAGACAGTCAGCCCATACACCTGTACGCATGTAACGAAAAAATGTTTCTACATTTGTACACATTGGTCTTCATTGTTCTAGCAATTTGCGTGTGCAATGGACAATAGGGCAATGTTCCCAGGTGTGCGTAGCTTGGGGCATAAGCAGCACAACTCGTAATAGGCTAATAGGACGTAGTTAAACCCCCCCAAAAAAACTCCAATGAATTACCGACACGGCATTTGTAGAAAACTATATTCGGTGACATAACGAAATTTGACATTTAACCTGTGCTTAATTTTGCACAAATCTTTGCATTACTCCAGTTAGCGATTGCAAAATTCTGCTCAGTAAAACGACTTTTCGATATACTCAATAAACCATGAAGAGGTTTGATAATTAACTGCTTATCGATTATCTACGCCCACGCAAGGATTACCTATAAATCGCAAAAACGGCAAGATCCTGCCTACGAGCGACGCGAAATTGTGTAGAATGAAAATGAAAGTCAATGTCACGAGCCCGATTTGGGTGAATGTCACGTAAAAACGATGAATCGACGGCGGAAAAAAATCCAGGCAACAATGCTCCGGGTCTCGGAGAAACGCGTTTTTTTCCTTGTCAGAGTTGTGCAAAATTCATAACGAGCCTTGCGAGAGCCTCAGTATTTGCATATCGTGCGCGCTTATTGCGATACTAGGCTTTTCTAGCTGGCCGGCTCGCTAATTGACCTGAACTCGAGTTCAGTTTATGTGCAGAATGCAAGAAATGCATTCCTGAAATGGGGCGGTCGACCAAACTCACTGCCTGTTAATTGATCGAAAGTTATTGCTGACACACAGCAATAGCAGTGTTCTTGCCAAGAATGCAATCACTCCGATAACCGCCCTTGAAATGCAGCTTATAAATATTATTCACAGTTTTACTTTTTGCATTCAAAAATCTTATGTGGGCAGATCATGACCAAATTAAATCTCAACGTAGTTTTGCTCACAAAGCAATAATAATATATCCTACAAGTAAAATTACACATAAATTAGTGCATAAAATTGCACTAAAAAGAAAACGACAAAAACCTATTACCTAGTTTGACTGGCTCCAATCCTTTCTTTGATAAGAGTGCTTCCCTGCAAAAAATACGCAGTTACAGGTTATTTTTAATTTTTAATAAAATAATTTTCAAACATCATTCATTATGCCAAAGTATGAATTAAAAAACAAAGACATTACGAAAGTTAATGCTTCTTGTGGTTATTGTTGTTTTCATAAATACTTATTTAAAACAAAATGTTGTTCAGTTGGTTCATAATTCGTCTTTGACTTCATGTCAGCATAAAGTTATAAAATATTGTGAATTTTGAGGAATTTTGAGGAAATAAAAGTTCTTGGTTTTTCGATCATTTTATTTTTTTGTAATTAATGCACCTGAATAATTACTGTCCAAGTAAAGTTTTGTATTACCCATTTCATATGGGTATAAATAAATAATAAGAATAAATTGTAATAATAAATAAATACTAATCTACTAGCATCTACTAATAAATGGGTAAATATGGGCAAATCAACTATTGATTTGCCCATATTTACGCATTTATTAGTAGATGATAGTAGATTAGTAGATTAATATTTATTTATTTATATAAATAAATTACATACATACATTATGGAACATTGCAACGTTTACATTTTGAGTACAGTAGTGTTAACAATAAAATAAAATAGCAACATTTATATACGATATTTAAAAATCGTCATATTTCCAACTAAAGTAGTTGAGATCTATGAATTTTTTATCACAATTTGCAAAAATCTATAAAACGTTTAACTCCAACTGTCGAAATTTGCATATTGTCATACTCAACTCTCCAAATTTGTAAAAATATTAATCGATGCTGTTAAAATATGACAATTTTTGGAATGATGTGGTCTAAAATTTGTAAAAATATTAATTGATACTGTTAAATTATGTCAATTTTTTAAATGTGTGGTCCAAAACTGTCACAGTTTTAACTCCAACTGTCAAAATCTGTCAAATTTTCTAACTGTTACTGACCGAATGTATGAAAATCTATCATTTTTTTTAGGTATTGATGTGAAAATGTAAAAGTCTGGCTGATTTTCAAATGAAACTATCTAAATTCCCAATTGGAACACACCAAAATATACTATGCTTATAAACGAAAAGAATTTCCCCCATAAATCTACCAACTTCAATTCAAATCATTTGAATTTTTAATTGTCAATGTCCAAATTCACAAATTTTACATTTTTTAAATTTCATATTGTCATATTCAGTTGCAAGTTTTCGAAACTTCTCAACTTTTAGACTTATCTGTTTAAATTTGTCGTATTTTTAATTGACCCTGTCAAATACAAACATTTTTTGAACTATAAAGTGTCAAAAACTAACAATTTTTTAACTACAATTGTCAAAATAAACTAATATTTAACTGCAACTGTGAAAATTATCATATTTTCTACTAAAGTTGTTGAGATCTATGAAATCTTTATCACAAGTTGCAAAAATCTATAAAATGTCTAACTCCATTGTTGAAATTTGCATACTGTCATACTCAACCCTCCAAATTTGTAAAAATACTAAATAATACTGTGAAAATATGATAATTTTTGCAATGATGTGGTCCAAGACTGTCACAGTTGTAACTGTAACTGTCGAAATCTGCCAAATTATCCAACTGTAACTGATCGAATCTATGAAAATCTGTATTTTTTTAGGTATTAATGTAAAAATGTAAAAGTCTGTCTGATTTTCAAATGAAACTATCAAAATTTCCAATTGAAATACAATAAAATATACTATGCTTATAATCGAAAAGAATTTCTCCAATAAATCTACCAACTTCATTTCAAATCATTTGAATTTTTAATTGTCAATGGCCAAATTCACAAATTTTATATTTTAAATTTTATATGGTCATATTCAGTTGCACGTTTTCGAAACTTCTCAACTTTTAATTTCATCTGTTCAAATATGTTGTGTTTTTAATTGACACTGTCAAAAACAAACATTTTTTTAACTATAAGTGTCCAAAACAAACCAATTTGTAACTGTAATTGGCAAAATAAACAAATTTTTAACTGCAATTATAAAATTCATCATATTTCTAACTAAAGTGGTTGAGATCTATGATATTTCTATCACAAGGTGCAAAAATTTATAAAATGTTTAACTCCAACTGTCTAAATATGCATATTGTCATATGGTACTCTCCAAATTTGTAAAAACATTCATTGATACTGTAAAAATATGATATTTTTTTCTATGATGAGGTCCAAAACTGTCACAGTTGTAAGTCCAACTATCAAAATCTGTCAAATTTTCCAACTGTTACTGACCCAATCTATGAAAATCTGTCAATTTTTTTAGGTATTAATGTAAAAATGTAAAAGTCTGTCTGATTTTCAAATGAAACTATCTAAATTTCCAATTGGAATACACTAAAATATACTATGCTTATAATCGAAAAGAATTTCCCCAATAAATCTACCAACTTCATTTTAAATCATTTGAATTTTTAATTTTCAATGTCCAAATTCACAAATTTTACATTTTTTTAATTTCATATTGTCATATTCAGTTGCAAGTTTTCGAAACTTCTCAACTTTTAGATTCATCTGTTAAAATTTGTCGTATTTTTAAATGACACTCTCAAAAACAAACAATTTTTTCAACTACAGTTGTCAAAATAAACAAACTTTTAACTGCAACTGTAAAATTCGTCATATTACTAATGACTCAACAACTAAAGTTGTTGAGATCTATGATATTTCTATCACAAGTTGCAAAAATCTATAAAATGTGTAACTCCAACTGTCGAAATTTGCGAGTTCGAGTTAAACATTTTATAGATTTTTGCAACTTATGATAAAAATGTCATAGATTTCAACAACTTTTGTTGGGGATATTTCAATATTTACAGTTTAAGTTAAAAATTTGTTTATTTTTGCAAATGTTTGTTTTTGACAGTTGTAGTTAAAAAGTTGTTTCTTTTTGACAGTGTCAATTAAAAATATGTATATGTTTTATATGTATTTGTATCCATATCTCTATAAATCGAAATTCTATATGTAGAATGCAGATTATTTAAGAAATATTTATCTATTATTTCTGAGGTAGGTACTAAGGCAAAACCCGATAGTCAAAATTCAAAACTCACCATATTATTGAGTTATTCCACCTACGAATCGCAAAGGAAAATACCCACATATCGAAACATGTATTTTAGTATTATTTTGGAACCATATAGGGTTTTTATGGATGTACAGGGTGTTAGGGAAGTCGACCAAAAAATGTTTAAGAATGAATCAGAGTGCAAAATAAATTCAAATATTCCTTTGATATTTTTTGTTTAGATGCAATCGATTATATTCGATTTAATTTGATTATCTGTTTTTGCCTTAGCACCACAGATTTATGACTTCACAAAACAATAGTAAATTGCTATGATTTTAATATCTTGTGGGATAATAAGTAATAAATAAAAACAAATTATCGATAATCTATGAAATGCCCAATGCCACATAAAGTGGGCCTGTAGTTTTAATATTTTTGGTAGAGTAATGCATAAATAAACCATTAAATATTACCCAACATGCCAGTATAAGCAACACATTGCTGATCCTTCGAAATGATTGAATAAGCGTTGATCTCATAGTTGCAACACTTAGCGTTGATCTGCAGGTGATGCAAGCAAAAGTAGTCTATGAATAAATTTGTAAAATATTTTGGCAAGCTCCAAATTACACGAAAAATCAACATAATTCTTATGTACTTTTATAC
Organism: Othius punctulatus; assembly: GCA_951805005.1. NCBI lineage: Eukaryota > Metazoa > Arthropoda > Insecta > Coleoptera > Staphylinidae > Othius > Othius punctulatus. The sequence continues at coordinate 13,818,727 of OX638145.1, forward strand.
TGGTAAACTTTACTTTGTAGTACATTGCATTACATAAAATAAATATTTGATTTAATATTTTCATTTAGAGTGTAAGTAAATATATGTAAAGTTGTTATATAGTATAAATATAACCTTAATATGAGAGACATAAGTGATATAAATTTGTTATATTTAGTTAATTCATATATGGATGCAACGTAATATAAATATGAATACTAATCATTACAAAATTTCATATCATCATACATAGATTTTCATTATTTTTTTTAATGGTTTGCGAATTTCTTGAATTTTTCGTATGAAGTGGTGTTTTTTTTTTTGCATAAATTAAGAGTGAACTAGGTTTCACTGATAAAATTAATAAAGGATTTTTGTTGCTTTATAGTATTTGTTAGAAATTTCTTGTTGTTTCGTATAAAATGGTTATTTTTGCAGAAATTAAGAATGATCGAGATTCTATCATTTTCTATTAATTTTAATGATAAAATTTAATTAACAATTTTCAATGTTTTACATTTGTTTTCTTGATTTTTTTCTGTTTTTTTTTTGCTGAAATTAAGACTGAAAGGGATTCTTCAATAAACTAGATACAAAAACCAATAATCAATCATTTTTTAATGCAAATACTGTTTAGAAAATTGTACTTTGTTAATTCTTCAATGAAGAATTGAGGAAGTACAATTTTCTAAACCTATAACTATACATATTAATAAAACCTTAATATGAGAAACATAAGTGATTTAAATTTGTTATATTTAATTAATTCATATATGAATGCAACGTAATATAAATATGAATACTAATCATTAAAAAATTTCATATCATCATATAGAGATTTTAGGATTTTTTAGAGATTTTGGTATAGGCATTGTTTTTTATTGGTTTGCGAATTTCTTGAATTTTTCGAATTAAGTGCTTATGTTTTGCATAAATTAAGATTGAAATAGATTTCAGTGATAAAATTAATAAGGGATTTCTGTTGCTTTATAGGTCTTTGTTAGAAATTTCTTGAATGTTTCGTATAAAATGGTTATTTTTGCAGAAACTAAGAGTGAACTAGATTTCACTGATAAAACTAATAAAGGATTTTTGTTGCTTTTCAGGTATTTGTTAACAATTTATTAAATGCTTCGTATGAAACGGTTATTTTGACAGAAATTAAGAGTGATCAAGATTCTATCATTTTCTATTAATTTTAATTAAAAATTTTCAATCTTTTATATTTGTTTTCTTGAATTGTTTTGATGAAGTGTTTTGTTTTGCCGAAATTAAGAGTGAAATAGATAATTCAATAAACTGGATACAAAGACAAATAACCAATTATGTTTTAATGCAAATACTGTTTAGAAAATTATACTTCCTAAATTCTTCAATGAAGAATTAAGAAAGTACAATTTTCTAAACCCTTAACTATATAAATAAAACCTTAATATGAGAAACACAAGTGATATAAATCTTCATAAATTTTCATATCATCATATAGAGATTTTCATTGGTTTTTGATTGGCTTGCGAATTTCTTGAAATTTTCGAAATGAAGTAGGTATTTTGTGCTTAAAATACGAGTGAAATAGATTTCACTGATAAAATTAATAAAGGATTTTTGTTGCTTTATAGGTATCTGTTAACAATTTATTAAATGTTTCGTATAAAATGGTTATTTTTACAGAAATTAAGAGTGATAATTTTCTATTAATTGGAATGATAAAATTTTAATAAATTAACAATTTTCATTGTTTTATATTTGTGTTCTTAAATTTTTTTAATCATTTTTTGTGGTGAAATTAAGAGTGAAAGAGATTCTTCAATAAACTAGATACAAAAGCAAATAACCAATTATTTTTGAATGCAAATACTGGCCTTGTGATAATAGTAAGATATGTTTACTATGTGGCTTCGAAGATTCAATTCATATTTTGGTAATAAATATTTATAATAATAATAATATTGAAGGTTGAGTTTATATTTTATTTTATGAAAATTTATTAACAATTTTCATTGTTTTATATTTGTTTTCTTGAATTTTTTTTATGATTTTTTTTTTGCTGAAATTAAGAGGGAAAGAGATTCTCCAATAAACTAGATACAAAAGCAAATAACCAATTTGACCAACTCAACCAAGGTTGAGTTTATATTTTAATTGTGTTATGACCTATAATGTTGTTTCCACCAATAGATTATTATTATTATAAATTAAGTTTAAGTTTTTATCCATAAATTACTAATTATATATTTTAGGTTATTAGTACATACTGGTAAAAAAATATTTTTATTTTATTTTATGATTTATTTATATTATTTTATTTCGCCTGACTAGTTTTGGTTGTATACCACCATCATCAGAGGCATGTATTCAATGTTCATACATCTTGAATTCATTTGAGTTGTAATTTTAAAATTTGACATATTAAATTAGATATATAAGTACCAAATTTAAAAATTACAACTCAAATAAATTCAAGATGTATGAAAATTGAATACATGCTTCTGATGATGGTTGTATACAACCGAAACTAGTTAGGCGAAATAAAAGTAAAATAAATAAATCATAAAATAAAATAAAAATACCAGTAAATACTAAACATTACAACCTTAAATTATTATAAATATTTGTTCTGTATATTGTACTAAAAGAGAAGGTTTAAATTGATGTACGTACCGTAACTTTCTTCGTCTATATGTAGTTGTGTAGTAGGCTAGACTAAACTGAAAAATTATAAAGGTGTACACAAATTAGATGAAGTGTTATATAAAAATACGTTTATTTTACAATCTTAGGTGTCTAGTTACAATTAAATACATTGGCACAAGATGAAAACACTAACTATTCACAGCTTTTCAAAATGGCTAGGCTAATAATACTGATATGGCAGATAATAGAGGAATATACAGCGTTAGGAACTAATCAACAATCAACGATATGGTACAAAGCTTACACCTACGAACTAAAGTACTGACTTAGGAAAATTTTTACATGTCGAGTGAGCAACGTTTTAATTCGTGATGCGTATAAAAGTACGAAAACAGCAGTAAAAAAATAACAACTTTGGTGCGTTTCAATCTCGTGGTTACCGTTCACGGGGTGGGCGTCTGGTCCAGGAGGTCGTACAGCGCGGAAATGTACGTCTGCGCCATCTGCAGGGTCTCGTACTTGGAGAGCTGCCTGTCCTGCCCCAGCTGGGGCAGGAACGTCCTCAGCCTGTCGAAGGCCTGGTTCAGGTTCTGCATGCGCCGCCGCTCCCTGGCGTTGGCGGCCAGCCGCCTCTTCCGCAGGACGACCGGGGTCACGCGGCTCTTGGTCCTGGCGCCTGCCGCCCCCGCGTCCTCGGGGCTGGAGCTCCTGTAGCCGTCGTTCACGCTGTCGTAGCTGCTCGCCGAGCACGACTCCCACACGCTGCCCGCCCCCACCGGATTGTGCTGGTGGCCGTGGCCCATCATGTAAACGTAGCCGTATGACTCGGGGGACTCCATCATCGCACCAGATTAATGCCAGACTACTACCGGGAAGTTAACACTCGAGACGACAATGGGGGGTGGTTTCTGTAGGAACTAGTTCGCTCTCGCCGGGGCACTGAGCAAGTGTGACGGGAAGAGCTACCTGTTGTTCTTTATAAAGCGCATCCTGCGCCCTCGCCCTCTCCTCGCACGGCCCTTTAGCGCGTGCCGGTCGGCCAATCGCCCGTTTCCTTCGGACACAACTGGCGCGAGGGACGGAGGGAAACCAAATAATTCCTTTTTATGGAAACACGCCACACGAATTAGACGCCGCCACGGAAGTGAGATCCGTGGAATCGCCGCTCGGATTCGATGATAAAACGCGAATTCGCGGAATCGAAGCCAACAGTGGGGTAAGACAGTAACCCAAATGTTACGAAACCGATAGGGACAATAATAAGGTTCGAATCTTAAAATTTGTAATCTGTATTATTTGAGACGAAACGGGGGTCATTATTCAATCATTTCATTATTCCTTTTCATTTGAAGACCTTGGCGTAGGCCAGTGGCGTAGCCAAGGGGTCTACACACCACTCACTTGAAAAAAAAAGGTCGAAAGTGCGCCAACCGAAAACGAATGTCAATAGGGTGGTTACGTAAAATTTGAATCTCCTACAGTCACTTATGACTAATTTCCTAAAATGAAACAAATGAAAACAACATATTTCCTAAAATGAAACAAATGAAAACCACATTTTAACAAAATGTACTGGTTTATTAATAACTAAGTACTTAAAACGTGCAATAAGTTATATTTAGGGATATTGTAACGAAATTCTAAAATAGTTTTAAAATACCTTCTGTAGTTTTCGTAAATTTTAACTGAAACAAACGTTCCCACAGTAAGCTGTATTGTCGTAAATCACACTTGCAATTGTACACCAAACTCAGTTTTGACAAATTCTACTCGAATTTATATAGGATAAATATATATATATATATATATATATATATATATATATATATATATATATATATATATATATATATATATATATATAAGATTTTATAGGATAAATCTTGCGAGTTCGCATTGCAGGTAACTTCGGAACATTATACTTATTTTAATTTGTACAAAAAGAGAATTCGTACAAATTATACGAGTATTTTTGTAAATTTGACTTCTAAAACAATAGAAACAATGTTTGTAGAATTCTTATAGATTATTTTTTTAAATTTTACTTAAATGGTGAAAATGACTACTGAAAACCTGCGTTATATTTTCGGATATTGTTACTAAATTCTAAAATAGTTTTAGAATACCTACCGTAATTTTCGTAAATTTTAACTGAAACAAACAGAGAAATTCCCAGAGAAAGCTCGTAAATCACACTTGGAATTGTACACCAATCCCAGAATTATTGTGGAAGATATTCTTTAAATTTTACATAAAGTGAAAATAACTACTGAAAGGTAGTTTCAGTTGTGGTAATTTTAACATGAACTGTTTGAAAATTCCTACGTTCTATGTTTCGATAAATATCACTTGATTTTAAGAGAAGTTACAATCCTTACATTTTTTTTTTTTAAACACGATTTATACAATCTGGGAATCCTACAAACTGGAAATTCCTGTAGATAATATTTCTGAAAAGTTTACTTCAAATTCTAAACAGTAAAAACAATTTTATTATATTGAAATGTGTTTAGATCCATTCTGATTATAAGTGAAATAAACAGGTGAGGTCAGCACTATTACTATCAGAAAATAAAGTTTGTATTATAACTGAAGAACTGTGGTCTTTTTTCAAAAAAAAAACAAAAGCATATCTTGCATAAGCTCTTACAATGACAACTCTTTCCTCATTTAACAGAATCTCTATGTTTTATGGTTTCCGAGATCCCAATGCTTAAAATGAAAAAAACTCTGAATATTATATTATGTTTCTTTGTTCGTACTTCCTGCTAAAGTAATACGTTCTTATAGTTTGTTTTAATGTGTTTATTTTATTTGTTTCAGGCAAATAAATAAAATCATTCAAAAAGACTGTAAGATCTTATTAAATTACCAGGAAGTAGGAAAAAAGAAACATAATATAATAAAAACAATGTTCCTAGAATACTTGCAGAAACTTTTCTTTACATTTTACTAAATAGTTGAAATCAGCTACTGCATCCTTACTGTGAAAAATGTTACGAAAATTGTTACGTTGTTCTGTAATTGGTTAAATTTTATTTGAATTTAACAAAAAATAGATTCCTAACATAAATTTTGAAAAAATAACAATTTATTTTATACAATTCGGAACTAAATAAGAATTCCTATACATAATATTTCTGAAAGGTTTACTTCAAATTCTACACAGTAAAAACAATTTTATTATATTGAAATGTGTTTAGATCCATTCTGATTATAGGTGAAATCAACAGGTGAGGTCAGCACTATCAGAAATCTGATTGTGCTGATCTCACCTGTTAAATTTTATTATAGTTTCATCCATTATACCAGTTGTATACAGAGTGAGTTTTTTTCATTTTAAGTAGTGGGATCTCGGAAACCGTAAGAGATAGAGATCGGTTAAATGAGGAAAGAGATATCGTTTTAAGAGCTTTTGCAAGATTTGCTTATGTTTTTTGAAAAAAGACCACAGTTTTTCAGTTATAATACAAACTTTATTTTCTTTTCAAATGGCAGTCATAGTTGGCTTTGACATTTTTAAAAAGGACAATTTTTTCTCCGATACCAGGTTTGCTACACTTTCTTTAATAAATAAAGGCCATCTTCGAAAATTAACTTTATGACAATTATTACTTACTTCGATAAATAAACACGATACGAGACTATTTGTATTATAGACATTAGGAAAAACAGAGTTTGCCATGGAATTTTTTTTTCTCAGGAATTTTCGTTGTATAATTTGAATAGAATTTAGTATAATTAGAATAGAAAAAATAATACAATTCTCGTAGTAAGAGGGAAACAAAAGTTTTCCATGTCAACCTCTGTATTTGCCAAAGTACGTAATAATTTTCATAAAGTTAATTTTCAAAGATAGCCTTTATTTATCAAAGTAAGTATAGCAAACCTTGTGTCGCTATAAAGAGAAAAATGTGTCCTTTTTAAAAATGTCTAAGCCAACTATGACTACCATTTAAAAATAATAAAGTTTGTATTATAACTAAAAAACTGTGGTTTTTTTTTCAAAAACAAAAGCATATTCTGCATAAGGTCTTAAAACGACAACTCTTTCCTCATTGAACCGAATCTCTTATGTCTTATGGTTTCTGATCTCTTAAAAAGTTGAATACCTACAATAAATTTTGAAAATTATGTTTCCTTAGATAGGCTAGTTTGAAATTTCCTAAAGTAAGCCTTTTCCGTAAATTATACTTGAATTTCTGCAGAAATCTATATTTTTCCAAATTCCAAGTAAAGTCCTAAATATATTATATTTCGATTTTTATAGCATACTAGATTTGGACAATTTTTAATTTAGGTTCTACGTAAATTATACTTGATTTCCTTTAGTAAGTAAACGATACTTTGAGAATTCTAACTAGAGTTTTAGAAACCCCATAGCAGTTTGAACACAGTTTTTTTAATAACTTTAGTTCAACAAAAATAGAATTCCAGTATTAATTTTGAGAATTTATAGCATATAATATATATAATTCGCATACATAATTGAGAGTTTAGCTGAATTTTAACTGAATTTCGTTGACAAATTTGGAAATTCGTGCATTGAACTATATAATGATAAATGTTATGTAAATTTTTAAACGACATCATTTCAACAAAAATAGAATTCCTTTAGTAATTTTAAAAATTTCTAGATTGTGTTTTGCTGAATTTTAACTGAATTTCTTTGAAAAATTTGGGAATTCATACATTGAACTATATATACATAATGATAAATGTAGTTTGTATTAATGTTTTTATCATAAAATGTTAAATAAAAATTTAGAATTTCTACAATTATCTTAATTTCTAAATATAATTTTAATATATAACAGTATGAAGTAAGTTGAATTTCTGTACTCTCTTCAATTATACTCGACTTAATTTATACTCGAGAATTCCCATAGTTTCTTAAATTATATTTATATTTCTAGATTCAGCTAATTTTTAGCAATTTATAATCGATTATATTATGAAATGTAACACATAGATCTCATATATTAATATTGGTAAATTTATTTCAATTGTTAGAAAAAAGTTTGAGAATTTCTAGAATTACCTATATTTTGGTAAATTTTACTTGAATTTTTAAAACGTATATTTCTTAATTTATAATACCTACTTACTAACAATTTTATTCAAGAATCAGCTAAATTTTGATCATTGCTTGACTATATTTCCACAATTTTATTCATAAACGTGACCTTTTAACTAAAAAGCTGCATTAGTGGTAAGTTAGTTTGGTAATTTTTTCTTGAATCTCATAAAATGACTTAAATATCATAAGTATATTGTATATTAATACTAATAAATATTTCTTATCTTCTTATCTTATCTTATCTTAAAATGTTTTAGAATTTTAATGCAATATTCTCACCTTTTGATACCTTTATCTTGAATTAATTATCTTGAAAAGATTTAACACCAAGTCACAGCAACAATAAAAACCATTTATAGTATCGAAAACTTGTTGGCAAATATATATAAAAATCTGTGCATCCTGGGACTAAATGTTCACTAAAATTTTACTTGAATATATTTAAAAAAAGCTTGCTTTCTAGAAGCAGCCATATTTTTATCAAGTTTTCTTAACTTCCTGCAAATTTTTGTTTTGAATCCGTGTAACAATATTTATTTCAAATTTTCTTGAATCCCTAAAGCAGTTTTGAAAGTTTCTAAAATAAGTTACATTTTGCCAGAATTTCTAAATTCGTTTTAGAATTCCTATGATTATTTTGTAAGACTCAACTTGAATTTCAAAAATTGTTCCATAGAATCCGAGCACGTTATACAGTAGAAATTTACTGTAGGTATTTTGAAATTTTGCTAGAAGGTTTAAAAATCACGTTCTTACTGTATTTTGGATTTTTTCTGGAGATTCAGAGAATAGAGGTTTCTGAAACCATGAAATAATACATATTATGGTACCGTTTGCTTGAATTTTTAAAGCTAATTTTTACATTATTTATAATGAGGCAATATTGGAAATATTGCTCATATTAATAATATGAAGAAATATTTCACTCAAATTAAAAAAGCACACACAAAACTGTGTAAAAAGTTCATACAGATATGCTTACTTAAAAAGTTTAGACGAATTTTAAAATGATAGTTTTTCTGTAACTTTAGAGAATAGAGGTTTCTGAAACCCTGAAATTATAAATATTTTGGTACAGTTTGCATATTTCACTCAAAATTAAAAAACACACAAAACTGTAAAAAAGTTCAAACAGAAATGCTTACTTAAAAAGTTCAGACGAATTTTAAAATGATATTTCTTCTGGAATTTTAGAGAATAGAGGTTTCTGAAACCATGAAATAATACATATTTTGGTAAAGTTTGCTTGAATAACTAAAGCTATTTTTTTAGATTTTTATAATGAGGCATATTTCACTCAAATTAAAAAACACACAAAACTGTAAAAAAGTTCATACAGAAATGCTTACTTAAAAAGTTCAGACGAATTTTAAATTAATAATTTTTCTGTAATTTTAGAGTATAGAGGCTTCAGAAGCAATGAAATAATACATATTTTGGTACAGTTTGCTTGAATAACTAAAGTTATTTTATTAGATTTTTATAATGAGGCATATTTCACTCGAATTAAAAAAAACACATACACAAAACTGTAAAATAAGTTCATACAGATATGCTTACTTAAAAAGTTCAGAAGAATTTTGAAATTATCAAATGTGCTCAACTCGAATTGGATATTTATTTTTTGTTCCTTAAAAATAAAATCCTTAAAATATAACTTGCTGTTATTGCACTGTATTTTAATAAATACATACTACTTATAACTAGAATTTCAAAAATTTCCAAATAGGCAGTGAAAAATTCTAAAATTGACGATAAGTTGAATTTAGAATTATTTAATATATTACATGGTTTCCTATTGAATTTCAGAAAACAGAGGTTTTTGAATCTACGAAGCTACATATTTTGGTATCGTTTAGAATATCAGTGAATAGAGCTTTTTGAATCCATGAAATAATACATATCTACGTGTATTTTGATAATTTTTCTGGAATTTAAAGAATAGAGGTATCTGAAACCTTGAAATAATACATATTTTGGTAAAGTTTGCTTGAATTTCGAAAGCTAATTTTTAGATTATTTATAATGAGGCAATTTCACTCTCATTAAAAAAGCACACACAAAACTGTGTAAAAAGTTCATACAGATATGCTTACTTAAAAAGTTCAGACGAACTTTAAAATGATATTTCTTCTGGAATTTTAGAGAATAGAGGTTTCTGAAACGATGAAATAATACATATTTTGGTAAAGTTTTCTTGGATTTCTAAAGCTATTTTTTAGATTTTTATAATGAGGCATATTTCACTCGAATTAAAAAAGCACACACAAAACTGTGTAAAAAGTTCATACAGATATGCTTACTTAAAAAGTTCAGACGAACTTTAAAATGATATTTCTTCTGGAATTTTAGAGAATAGAGGTTTCTGAAACGAGGAAATAATACATATTTTGGTAAAGTTTGCTTGCATTTCTAAAGCTAATTTTTACATTATTTATAATGAGGCATATTTCACTCGAATTAAAAAAGCACACACAAAATTGTGAAAAAAGTTCATAGAGATATGCTTACTTAAAAAGTTCAGACGAACTTTAAAATGACATTTCTTCTGGAATTCTACAGAATAGAGGTTTTTGAAACCATGAAATAATACATATTTTGATAAAGTTTGCTTGGATTTCTAAAGCTAATTTTTACATTATTTATTATGAGGCATATTTCACTCGAATTAAAAAAGCACACACAAAATTGTGAAAAAAGTTCATAGAGATATGCTTACTTAAAAAGTTCAGACGAACTTTAAAATGATATTTCTTCTGGAATTTTAGAGAATAGAGGTTTCTGAAACGATGAAATAATACATATTTTGGTAAAGTTTTCTTGGATTTCTAAAGCTATTTTTTAGATTTTTATAATGAGGCATATTTCACTCAAATTAAAAAACACACAAAACTGTAAAAAAGTTCATACAGAAATGCTTACTTAAAAAGTTCAGACGAATTTTAAATTAATAATTTTTCTGTAATTTTAGAGTATAGAGGCTTCAGAAGCAATGAAATAATACATATTTTGGTACAGTTTGCTTGAATAACTAAAGCAATTTTTAAGATTTTTATAATGAGGCAAATTTCATTCGAATTAAAAAAAACACACAAAACTGTGAAAAAAATTCATACAGATATGCTTACTTAAAAAGTTCAGGCGAACCTTAAAATGATATTTCTTCTGGAATATTAGAGAATAGATGTTTCTGAAACCTTGAAATAATATATATTTTGGTATAGTTTGCTTGAATAACTAAAGCTATTTTTTTAGATTTTTATAATGAGGCATATTTCACTTGAATTGAATAAACACATACACAAAACTGTAAAAAAAATTCATACAGATATGCTTACTTAAAAAGTTCAGGCGAACCTTAAAATGATATTTCTTCTGGAATTTTAGAGAATAGATGTTTCTGAAACCTTGAAATAATACATATTTTGGTAAAGTTTGCTTGAATTTCTAAAGCTGTTTTTTAGATTTCTGAAATGAGGCATATTTCATTAAAAAAAAAATACACACAAAACCGAAAGTCCATAAAGATATGTTTACTTGAAAAACATATTCATACTTAGTTTACATATTCATACTATTCGTTCAGACGAATTGTAAAATTATTAAATGTGCTCAACTCGAATTGAATATTTCTTGTTTGTTCCTTAAAGATAAAATTAACAAAGTTTTACGTTTTCAAAGTTATGATTTTTTTTTTATTTGTGTCACGTCCATAGAAATGTTTTTCATCGTTGGTTCCATATGTCACGTTCGTGAAGTTTGGCCAAACAGTTTAATTACACCCTGTATATTTTACGTTTCTACACATATTGATAAATACAAAAAATATAGTGCAGTTGTTAGTGCATGTTTTTCGCCGTTTGTTCCATACATCACGTTCGTGAAGTTTGGCCAAGTAATTTAGTTACACCCTGTATATTTTTCGTTTCTACACATAGTGATAAATACAAAAAATATAGTGCAGTTGTTAGTGCATGTTTTTCACCGCTTGTTCCATACGTCACGTTCGTGAAGTTTGACCAAGCAATTTAGTTACACCCTGTATATTTTGCGTTTCTACACTCATTGATAAATACAAAAAATATAGTACATTTATTACACTGTACTTTGGTAAATACATACTACTTTTAACGAGAATTTCAAAAATTTCCAAAAAGGCAGTGAAATATTCTTAGATTCGATAGGTTGAATTTAGAATTATTTAATATACTACGTTGTTTGCTAACATTTACAATTATAATTTTTATTATTTATTTTCAGATTACCATTTATCAAGATTTGTCGACTTAACGTTAGATAGATACTGCTGGTTTTAGGGTAAGTACTCACATAAAATTACTACAGCGGACATTATTTTTATTTTCTCGCACATATAAAAAATTTCATCTCCGTCATGTTGCCTTATTTAGGGGTATATCTTGTATTAAAAACTATCGATCATTAAATTATGTTTCGTGGCGATTGCTGCTTACTAATGCTGAGGTGGAGGAGTAGTAGGGATTATTATTATTATTATTATTACATAGTTTAAAATTAACCTGTTCGAATGATTTGATTAAGAACTTAAAAAACAGCAATTATGGATTAAGTTGTATAATTAACATCGGACGCACTGGACTGATGAGACTCAGTAGGTCGAATCTGGTTGTCCGCGGTGATATCCAAATGTGCAAATATTAAAAATTATAATTAATTTGCCACCCTGTATATTCGTAATCAAAGAGCTTAGTTTTTTCAACAAAATTCAAAACTAGTGGATTTTTAAATTTATGTTACTTTCCATTCAAATCCATTTAAGTAATATGTAAACATGTGTTTTATTAAAAATTACTCAATTTACGATGCGTGCTGATGTCGGGTATCGCCCTCAATTGTGCGCAGCACAATGCCCAAAATCCGCATATGGAAACGTTCGTGAAATTTGAATAACAGATTTTGATATATTGAGCACACTTACGCGCGGACCTATGATTAACTACGGTTATGCAACGGCGTTAAGATTGCAAGAAATGAATAGAAATTATAATTTTTGGTAGTGCCCGGCCTTCATTCATCCAGCAGTTATTGTTCCCCAACGCCAGTGCAATTTTCGATTGCACTGGAGGCGAGCGTTCGCGTGTTCCTCCGTTTCGGACACGGGCGGACTATTAGCCACACCAGAAGACGCGCAGAAAACGCCTTGAGTTAGCCATTACATCCCAGAAAACGCAATGAAAAAAAAAAACGAGCCGGCACCACAAGAATACCCCAGAAAACGCGATTGTTCGATTCGATTGTTCAGCTTCGACTTGGAAACGCCGGAATGTCACTGAAATTGCTGCCTCTGGCGCGTTACACATTGCACTCGTCTATGCTCTCGATGGGATTTTTCTTCCAATTTTGGGGCCCGTTTCGGCCCCAATTGGCGTCACGGTCCCCGTATTTGTTTAGTCATGCGCTTCTGGAAATATTAATTTCCTCGTGATTACCAGGCAGGTCGGCTGCCCCTAATTTTGCGGTGGATTTCTCGGGCCGGGGTCGCTAACGTGAAAGCGCAAACCCGATTAACATCTACGTCAGGGGCGCCATATGGTCAATTTTCGGGAGTGATCTCGTGTGTGCATGCGTAGGTATAAGCTATACCTATGCACACCCAAAGAGAAAAAAAGAAGATATCAAGTGATAAGGGGCAGCAACCGTTTGGGGGTCATTAAAACGGTTCCGAATTAGAAGGGTGTCTTGTTAATCGTGTTGCAACAATTTGCAGACGTAATTCGTGAGGTTGAGGCTTCTGCAGAACTAAACATATTTGATGAATTCGTCCTTATTTATAATTGAAACCAAAACCGAGGGACATCACTGTTAATGATTGAATTGAATAATTTTCTGCTACTTCTGTTAGCTCCTCTTACTAACAGACATCGATGGAATGATAACACAACCCTTCATTTTTGTTCATGAAAAAGTGTTTCAAATTTAATAGGTGTAAATGGGGTGTGCTGATCACGAATCTGTGCTTTTTTTTCCAGCACGTCAGGTTTTCAGGAAAAGTGTGTTTGAAATTTTTCATTGAAACTGAAAAAATATATTGAGAAAATATTTATTGAAACTATATTTAATAGAAAATTACACTGCAAAATTGAGTTGTTCGTTAAAAAAACAATGCAGTATAATCTACGTTAGACAATCGTTGGTGTTTTTTTAAAAATAAAATCGTTCTCTTTTTCCCTCATAACTGCGTTTTGTAGTTTTCTTTTTGTGGATTTTTGTAAGCGAGTCCTTCTTCAAGGCCCAGCAGTAATCTGCCATCATTCTAATATCCCATCTTCCTTGGTAACGTCTCTCCATCTCCTTTATGTCTTGATGGAACCTCTCTCCCTGTTCCTCGCTGACAGCTCCAAGATTTTCGGGAAAAGAGTCAACGTGGGATTGAGAAAATGAAGTTTGACGCTCATATTGCATCTCAGTTTTTTTTATAATTTTCGGCAAATTTGGCTACAATTTCTTTGTAGTTTGGAGACTTGTTGTTTCCAAGGAAACCGTATATGAGTTCTACGAAAGAACTTCCATGCTTCAGATTCATCCTGGGTCATTGTATTCTGGAACAATCCGATTTTAAGGTTCGCATTTGAGGGCCTACAAAAATTCCTTCTTTAAGTTTAGCTTCAGAAAGTGCAAGAAATTTGTCGCACCGGTATTTAAAGCAGTCACCTTATTTATTTAAAGCTTTGACAAACTGCTTCATTAATCCTAACTGTATGTGAAGGGTAGGCAAAAGAACGAATTTTGGGTCAACTAATGCATCACGCAGCACATTTTTTTGTCCCGGTACAAGTCTTTCTCTGAGTGACCATTCTTTCTTAACGTAATGTAAATTTCGTGCTCGACTGTCCCACTTGCATATAAAACATGGATACTTTGTGAATGCTGACCCAAAAGCATGGATATTATTTTGAGGTCTCCACAGAGTTGCCAACAATATTCACTATACTTTATTGTATTTAGCAACAGCTCAAGATTCTCATACGTTTCTTTGAGATGCACGGAGTGAGCAACAGGCACCAAGGCATAAGTATTACCTTTGTGCAACAAGACACCCTTCAGACTTCTCTTAGAAGAATCAATAAATAACCTCCATGATGTATAATCGTAATTGTCAGCTCCCAGTTTCATGACTACTTCAGGAATATTATTACAACACACCGGTGAACCCTGAAATTTCCGCGAACTCTTTTTCACGATGCCTATACCACGAAAATGTGGTTCCTGGAGCCAACAGATTTTTGTCTTTCAGTCGTGATCCTAAGATTTGTGCAGCATCCTTCGATAGGCCCAAGTCTCTCACTAAGTCATTTAGTTCAGCTTGGATAAACTGTTGAGGTTGGTCTATATCAGGATTGAATTCGTCTTCTTCGGTTTTTTCGTTTGAACTTTCATCTGATGATTGCTGTTGGGTGGTGTGAAGAAAAGGTGGAGGAATGGGAATTCCTGGTCCATGAGGTACAGGTCGTTTAGCAGACTGTAAATCAGGATACTGAATAGTATGTTTATTTTTCTAATTGAAACCCTTGACATCGCAGGAGCAAAAGTAACAGTCGTCTCCTTGGCTTTTTTGTTCCCTCCATACCATACGAATGCCAAAGGCTAAAGAGCTTCGTGTACCTTTTGTCCATTTTCTCGGTAGCTCGACATACTGAAAGCACACTTTGTGTGGAGTCCTGATCACCAAGCTTTACACCGAAGTAAGCTTCATAAGCTTTCTTGATAAATTCTGTTATGTTTCGTTGATGCTTTGCTATCGTTAAAACACCACACACGTAACAAAATATATCAGGACTGTTTTTGCACTTTCTTGATGGCATTATAACGCACTAAACACTCAGAAAGTAAAACACAACTCGATGCTACAAACAACTGACGCTAACTGACTATTTCGTAAACAACTGCCGATTCCATCAAGTTGACCTTGATAGATGCGAAAATGAAACAGTGTTGTCATTGAAATGAAATAAACATAATATTATACCAAAATATTTTCTATTGATGTATTAAGTATTTTAAAGAAATAATTTTAATGCAATTTAGGAAATATCATAAAGGTACTTCTTTGCTCTAGTACAAAATATCTCACAAGGTTCTTTTTATTTTGTTAAAAATCTTGACGTGATAGGCTCAAACCAAATTCACCGTTGCATTGAAAATAATCTCAGACTGGCTTGTGATCAGCCTAGACTCCATAAAAGTCTCGCCATCCAACAAATCAATGTCTTCGGGCTTATTGAGCCGTCAGGAGGAAATTGAAATCAAACTGTGTCGTCCCCGGTTAGGCCGTGAAATTGATTGCATCACCTTCTTGTGAATGACATACCGGCGAGATCGTGGTACGCGAAAGAGTCCGTCTACTCAGCGAGATGAAACCCTCAATTCAAAGGCCATCAGGGCCCTCGGACAAAAACTCCGTGGAATTTTTTTGGCGGCGGTGGCGTTCCTTAACAAGGATCACATCACACCTCGAGTTTACACCACTGTTATTTGTTTCTACTTAGCCTTGTTACCGACAAGGAAGAGCGTTTACACTTAGGCATTAATGGGCGGTGAAAAAACGCGGACCGATCTTTTGTCAGGAGCGTCCACTCTTCGTACGAGGAAAAAAAGGGCAGGAACGTGGTGTTATATAATGCGCGGTTTCTTAACCCCTTGGACGGTTGTCGGTGGAAAAATACCGAGCGGTAAATAATTACGTCGAGGAGAAATTGGTGGGGTCTAGGAAAACAGCACGAGAAAAAATAACTGTCCACGCAATCTTATTATGTAAGCTGCAAGATTTATAAGAATGCGATTATTTACGTTTTTGCGTATAACATACAAAAACTCTTTTTTAAATTTTAATCAGTTTTTGTTTATAAACAAAAACTAATTAACTGATTATAGGGTTTTCATAAACAAAATCAACGCGAAGGGTAGATTCAAAACTTTTCCAGAATGTGTTAATGTGTGAAAATTACATGTTTGGTTTGATCACCAGTCAAGGATCTCGCCTTTGATAATCGAAAGCTTACTGTAATAATACTGTAATAATAAAGTAAAGACCCATATTTACAAAACAAAATTAGTTCCTTTAATCCTTTGTAAAATCACGATTGTCAATCCTGAAAGTTATGTTTTTGATTTTCTCCTTTATTTAATACTGAAACTTTGTCAAATTTTCAGGAGTAATAGTTTTAGGTGTACTGTACACGAATCTAATATCAAATTTGCAAATAATAAATTTTCAGAAATTTCAGTATTAGCTAACCCATACTTGTCAATCCAGAGAGCTAAGTGTTTGATTTTCTCCTTTATTTAATACTGAAACTTTGTCAAATTTTCAGGAGTAATAGTTTCAGGTGTACTGTACACGAATCTGATATCAAATTTGCAAATAATAAGTTTTTAGAAATTTCAGTAATAGCTAACCCATACTTGTCAATCCAGAAAGTTAAGTGTTTGATTTTCTCCTTTATTTAATACTGAAACTTTGACAAATTTTCAGGAGAATTAGTTTTAGGTGTACTGTACACGAATCTTATATTAAATTTGCATATAATACATTTTCTGAAATTTCAGTAATAGCTAACACAAACTTGTCATATCAGAAAGTTATATGTTTGATTTTCTCCTTTATTTAATACTGAAACTATGTCAAATTTTTAGGAATAATAGTTTTAGGTGCACCGTACACGAATCTATTATCAAATTTGCAAATAATAATTTTTCAGAAATTTCAGTAATAGCTAACCCATACTTGTCAATCCTGAAAGTTAAGTGTTTGAGTTTCTCCTCTATTTAATACTGAAACTTTGTCAAATTTTCAGGAGAATTAGTTTCAGGTGTACTGTATACGAATCTAATATAAAATTTGCAAATAATCAATTTTCAGAAATTTCAGTAATAGCTATTCCATACTTGTCAATCCAGAAGGTTAAGTGATTGATTTTCTCCTTTATTTAATACTGAAACTTTGTCAAATTTTCAGGAGAATTAGTTTTAGGTGTACTGTATACGAATCTATTATCAAATTTGCAAATAATAAATTTTCAGAAATTTCAGTAACAGCTAACCATTACTTGTCAATCCAGAAAGTTAAGTGTTTGATTTTCTCCTTTATTTAATACTGAAACTTTGTCAAATTTTCAGGAGAATTAGTTTTAGGTGTACTGTACACGAATCTTATATTAATTTTGCAAATAATAAATTTTCAGAAATATCAGTAATAGCTAACCCATACTTGTCAATCCAGAAAGTTAAGTGTTTGATTTTCTCCTCTATTTAATCCTGAAACTTTATCAAATTTTCAGGAGAATTAGTTTCAGGTGTACTGTACACGAATCATATTTTAAAGTTACAAATAATAAATTTTCAGAAATTTCAGTTATAGCTAACCATTACTTGTCAATCCAGAAAGTTAAGTGTTTGATTTTCTCCTTTATTTAATACTGAAACTTTGTCAAATTTTCAGGAGAATTAGTTTTAGGTGTACTGTATACGAATCTTATATTAAATTTGCAAATAATAAATTTTCAGAAATATCAGTAATATCTAACCCATACTTGTCAATCCAGAGAGTTAAGTGTTTGATTTTCTCCTCTATTTAACACTGAAACTTTGTCAAATTTTCAGGAGAATTAGTTTCAGGTGTACTTTACACGAATCTTATATTAAATTTGCAAATAATACATTTTCCGAAATTTCAGTAATAGCTAACACATACTTGTCATATCAGAAAGTTATATGTTTGATTTTCTCCTTTATTTAATACTGAAACTATGTCAATTTTTTAGGAATAATAGTTTTAGGTGCACCGTACACGAATCTATTATCAAATTTGCAATTAATAATTTTTCAGAAATTTCAGTAACAGCTAACCCATACTTGTCAATCCTGAAAGTTAAGTGTTAGATTTTCTCCTGTATTTAATACTGAAACTTTGTCAAATTTTCAGGAGTAATAGTTTCAGGTGTACTGTACACGAATCTTATATCAAAGTTGCAAATAATAAATATTCAGAAATTTCAGTAATGGCTAACCTATACTTGTCAATCCAGAAAGTTAACTGTTTGATTTTCTCCTTTATTTTATACTGAAACTTTGTCAAATTTTTAGGAGTAATAGTTTTAGGTGTACTGTACACGAATCTAATATCAAATTTGTAAATAATGAATTTTTAGAAATTTCACTAACAGTTAACCATTACTTGTCAATGCTGAAAGTTATATGTTTGATTTTCTCCTTTATTTAATACTGAAACCTTGTTAAATTTTCAGGAGTAATAGTTTTAGGTGTACTGTATACGAATCTGATATCAAATTTGCAAATAATAAATCTTCAGAAATTTCAGTAATAGGTAACCTATACTTGTCAATCCAGAAAGTTAAGTGTTTGATTTTCTCCTATATTTAATACTGAAACTTTGTTAAATTTGAAGGAGTAATAGTTTCAGGTGTACTGGACACGAATCTAATATCAAATTTGCAAATAATAAATTTTCAGAAATATCAGTAATAGCTAACCCATACTTGTCAATCCAGAAGGTTAAGTGTTTGATTTTCTCGTCTATTTAATACTGAAACTTTGTCAAATTTTCAGGAGAATTAGTTTCAGGTGTACTGTACACGAATCTTATATCAAATTTGCAAATAATAAATTTTTAGAAATTTCAGTGACAGCTGACCATTACTTGTCAATTCAGAAAGTTATATGTTTGATTTTCTCCTTTATTTAATACTGAAACTTTGTCAAATTTTTAGGAGAATTAGTTTCAGGTGTACTGTACACGAATCTTATATCAAATTTGCAAATAATAAATTTTCAGAAATATCAGTAATAGCTAACCCATACTTGTCCATCCAGAAAGTTAACTGTTTGATTTTCTCCTTTATTTTATACTGAAACTTTGTCAAATTTTTAGGAGTAATAGTTTTAGGTGTACTGTACACGAATCTAATATCAAATTTGTAAATAATGAATTTTTAGAAATTTCACTAACAGTTAACCATTACTTGTCAATGCTGAAAGTTATATGTTTGATTTTCTCCTTTATTTAATACTGAAACCTTGTTAAATTTTCAGGAGTAATAGTTTTAGGTGTACTGTATACGAATCTGATATCAAATTTGCAAATAATAAATCTTCAGAAATTTCAGTAATAGGTAACCTATACTTGTCAATCCAGAAAGTTAAGTGTATGATTTTCTCCTTTATTTTATAGTGAAACTTTGTCAAATTTTCAGGAGTAATTGTTTCAGGTGTACTGTACACGAATCTAATATCAAATTTGCAAATAACAAATATTTAGAAATTTCAGTAATAGCTAACCCATACTTGTCAATCCAGAAAGTTAAGTGTTTGAATTTCTCCTTTATTTAATACTGAAACTTTGTCAAATTTTCAGGAGAATTAGTTGTAGGTGTACTGTACACGAATCTAATATCAAATTTGCAAATAATAAATTTTTAGAAATTTCAGTGACAGCTGACCATTACTTGTCAATTCAGAAAGTTATATGTTTGATTTTCTCCTTTATTTAATACTGAAACTTTGTCAAATTTTTAGGAGAATTAGTTTCAGGTGTACTGTACACGAATCTTATATCAAATTTGCAAATAATAAATTTTCAGAAATATCAGTAATAGCTAACCCATACTTGTCAATCCAGAAAGTTAAGTGTTTGATTTTCTCCTTTATTTAATACTGAAACTTTGTTAAATTTGAAGGAGTAATAGTTTCAGGTGTACTGGACACGAATCTAATATCAAATTTGCAAATAATAAATTTTCAGAAATATCAGTAATAGCTAACCCATACTTGTCAATCCAGAAGGTTAAGTGTTTGATTTTCTCGTCTATTTAATACTGAAACTTTGTCAAATTTTCAGGAGAATTAGTTTCAGGTGTACTGTACACGAATCTTATATCAAATTTGCAAATAATAAACTTTCAGAAGTTTCAGTAACAGCTAACCATTACTGGTCAATGCTGAAAGTAATATGTTTGATTTTCTCCTTTATTTAATACTGAATAAGGGCATCTTAATTCATTACTAATCATGCTATTTTTAATCCTTTAAACGTGGTATATTTTATTATATTGGTCATTTAAGAAATTACGTATTTCTAGGCAGCCCAATATACAAATTGCCCAATAATGGTAAGAATATAAGGCAATTCAATTCACAAGTATGGTGCTGTTTAAATTTCCTCTACACTTATCACTACTAATTAATATGTAGATTATCTCTGTTATTTTTCTAAGTAAAGTACATATAAAAAGTAATAGAGGATAGGGATTTATTATTTTTTTTATCAATTCCGGTATAATTATTGGTACAGCTTTTGTACCATTTTTTATTTGCAAGAATGCAATTGCAGTAATTGCATTAATTGTAGCAATCAATCAAAATAGTGATTACAAATAAACAGCCAGCATTTCGATGCTAATTTGCCTATTACTTATTATTTGCAAATTAAATGTTACACATTTAATTTTTAATTTATATATTCAACAGAATGTACAAAGTTTCAAATATTTCAGTTAATTGAATTTACATATTATAGTATGTAATATTCTATTATTTATATAACATTTATTAATCATTACGTAGCATGTAAATATTACACATTACATTATGACAATGATGAATGACTATGTCTGTTAAATTATAAACACAAGTAACTTGGAATCATTTTATTCAAAATGGAATTTAAACATAATTGCAAGCTTACACAATTAGTATTTTAAATGCCGAGCTTTGTCTCATCTATAAGATAAAATAAAAAACAATGTCTGTTAAATTATAAACACAAGTAATTTGGAATCATTTTATTCAAAATGGAATTTAAATATAATTGCAAGCTTACACAATAAGTATTTTAAATGCCGAGCTTCGTCTCATCTATAAAATAAAATAAAAAACAATAATGTCCTACAAGTCCATCGACAATATCAAAATAAACATAAATGCATTACAATGAAGACATTCGAAAGTGTAGCTTGGGCAAGCTTAAGGTTTACAGTGGTTCAAATAACGGGGGTACAAGCAGACCTCGCGGATGTGGTATCTGTTGAGCAACCAACAGACAAACCTTTCCAGGCCAAGACCATAGCCACCGTGAGGACAAGTACCATACTTCCTCTGATCAGTGTACCAGAAATAGGGGGCTGGATCGATCTTCTCCCTTTCATATCTGAGAAATAATTAATACAAATTAATTAGAGCAAATAAGAGTTGTAAAAGCAATATAAAACATAAATGACCCGTACACGAGTCTCAAAGCCTCAATTAAATTTCAATTAGGTTTTTTTTATAATGTGAAAATTTACCCCTTCAATAACTCTTCTAAATCCCAAATCCTCATAGATCCACCCACGATTTCGCCAACGTTGGGGAGCAGAACATCCACACTCTCAGTCAACCGATGGTCGTCGGGGCACTTCTGCATGTAGAACGACTTAATTGCCGCCGGGAAACGGCACAGCATAATGGGCTTGTTAATCATATCAGTCATTTTCCGTTCTGGCATTTCCGGTATATCCTATAACAATATAGTCTTGCATAGTCACTGCTTCTTTTTGCCTTTCGGTCATTACTTACCTCTCCGAATTCGTAGAAACTTCCGTCTTCTTTTGTGATATTGTTCTTTCTCAGGAACTCGATGGCGTCCGAATAGTTCATCCGCATGAATGGCCTTTCGGGCATCTTAAAGTCGGGGTTCAATTCATAGACGACTTCACCCATCGGAGATTTTAAGACCCGGTCAACGACATCGCAGATCAAATCCTCCAGGCGCTCCAGTAAATCATCAAATGATATAAATGGACATTCAGCTTCAACATGAGTGTACCTGCAATATACAAAATATCGTGAATTATATATAATTTTGTCCATTCAAAATTTGAAAATTTTCAAATTGAATCAATTCAATTATTCACTAAAATATCTGTAATTATTAAAATCATTGCAAATAGAAACGTACTCAGCTAAATGCCTGCGAGTTCTACTCTGCTCGGCACGGAAACTCTCTGCCACACAGTAAACATCGCCCATTGATGCCAAACAAGTTTCTAAATATAATTGAGAACTCTGTGTTAAATATGCTTCTTCCCTATAACAGAAACAAGCAGTTATTAAAAATTATATTGTTACATCAATTAATATTACCCAAAGTAATCCAATTTAAATAGAGTAGATCCTCCCTCTACTTGTGTTTGGACGATTGATGGCGGAGTAACTTCACAGTAGCCACGCGAGTCATAATGAGCCCTACAAAAATCTGTTTAATGAACAGTTTTTACTGACATCAATTTAATTACCGGAAAGCTTGCAGAAGCACAGATCTCATCCGTAAAACTTTAGATGTGTTTTCACCACGGATCACGATGTGCCGGTTTTCCGCTTGCACGTCGGGCAAGGCGGCCTCGTTGAGTATGGCGTCGGCCCCGCCAGCTGGGGCCAGCCCAATCAGTTCCCAATAGTCGACTTGCAATTCATGACCACCCGGCGCCTAAACAGAAATGATGCAATAAATATAACTGTGGAGTAATAAATATAACCATGGAGTGACCGCTGCTTACACTTTTCCCATCCGGAACTACAGTCAGCGTGCCGAATAGTTGCACAGCGGATTCCGTCGAAAGCACAAGGGCGTTGTGGGTGTGGCATAGAGCGTCGTTGAGGACACATTGCAGGAAACCCGTGCCGTCTCGCAAGTTTATAAATATCAGGTTCTTCCCTTGGCGACGGAGCCTATGCACCCAGCCGTAAATCCGGATACGATTGGCTCGGTATTCTTTTCCTATACACACATAAAGTACAATTTAGTAATCAACTTAAGTGTATAAAATAATACCCTGGCAAATCTTAATCCTCGTGGCTTCGCCTAGAGACTTATCTTCGCTGATAACAATTTTTTTAGCGTCTTCCAAGTTCTTGTTGCGTTTCTCGGCGTCTTGCTCCTCCTTTTTAGATTTATCCGCGTTCTTGTGGTTTTCCCTCACCCAAAACTTGGTGATCTTCTTCAGTTGGGACTTTGCTGCCAGCTCGAACTTGCCGCCCTCCTCCTTGGAGTCTACATAGATGGGGGGGAATGGTTCGGCACCCGCCTTCCGCATGGCCTGCAGGATCGTTTTGAACGGGGATCCCTGGGTACCGTCTCCGCCCTCATCGTTCCCCAACTTCTCGGATGTGTAAATAGCTGTAAAATTGTTGTTTTGGAGAAATGCTTTCTGTATGAAAACAGCTGCTGCTTGGAAGTGTGCTTGGTTTGTTGGTTAAGTTGATGGGTCTTGATGAAATAAGTAGTTGATACATACCTTCCTTTGTATCACCTGCCATTGTGGTGTTGGTTTATCTTACAATCCTAATCCTGTGGCTGCTGCTATCACAACTGATAACAGTACGATTTTCTGATGCAATGTGCCGGAAAAATTGTGCTGCATTTGACAGATGAGCTCACCTGACAGTTGACACATACTAAGCTGATATTAGCTGCGATAACATTATCCCTACCATCTATTTTCCATACTTAAAAAAAACTCGAATAGAATATTGATTTTGCGTGGAATAAGCGACAACTTCACTGCAATCAAATACCAGGAGTGCCATCCAGCAAATAAAAATATTCTAAACACATGTGTTTATTATTAAATTGAAAAATGCAGTTAAAAAACGATATAAAGCATAAGGACTTTTCTCCTAAAGTGGTACAGAGTATGCTAGTGAAAGAGAATGAGTTTATAACTAATTTATTCTCCATGATTGCATTTCCAGAAAGATATGGTAAGTTAACCTTAAAATTGTACTAACGTTTAATAAATTAACATCTATTTATATAAATACTATTAGAATGAATTAAATCTTACCACAATTCATTGCTTATATCATAATTGTCCTTGATTCTTCTATGTAGATGAACCTGTTGAGGATGAGGAGGAAGAATCCGAAGACAAACAGAAAAGACTGCCGCCCCTTCAAGGGACAAAAACAGAAAGAGCTTCGACTATAGAGGAATTGAGACATCGGTTAGAATCGATACAAAAGAGAGGCAATCTATCGTACAAGGAAAAGCTGCAAAAGAAGAGCCTGAAGAACAGAATGAAGAAAAAATCAAAACAGGAGGAGAGGAATGTCAAACAGAAGCTCATCCGAGCCCAAAAACTAACCGACAAAGACAGTGCAAAGCCCGAAATAACGGTGAACGGCACAGATCCGAAGCCCCCCAAACCAGTGTTCAACAGCGAAGGGAACATGGTCTTCTCCAAGTTTGACTTCTCCGGCCTGGGAAAGCAGAAGGCGAAGAAACAGACGAAAGATCCCAAGAAGATCCTGCAGAACCTCCAGAAGCAGAAGGAGAAGCTGCAGCAGCTCGAGGCGGAGGGCGAGAAGGAGAAGGCCGTCGAGCTGAAGGAGAAGAGCGCTTGGAGGAACGCGATCGCCAAGTCCCAGGGGGAGAAGGTCAGGGACGACCCCGAGCTGCTCAAAAAGTCGGTGAAAAAGAAGGAGGCCAAGCACAGGCACAGCAAGAAAAAGTGGGACAAGCGAGTTGACACAGTCCAAAAGGCGCAGGAGGACAAGCAGAAGAAGCGGACGGACAATATAGAGAAGCGGAAGAAGGATAAGAAAGTTCACAAGCTGAAAAAGGCTGCCAAGCAGGGACGGATCATTCCCGGGTTCTAAATTTAATGTTGATTTTGTATAATTGTGAATCAGTAAAGTTTTGTACATTTAGTTTTGTAAACATTTATTAATTGTTTGTACAAATATTATGCCGAATGTTTTAACCTGCTGGAAATTAATAAATACTTTATTTATACTGATTACTCAATAACCTATTCTCGCAATGTCGTTAGAAATTAACGGGGTGTTAACGATTTTATGATTTTGTAATATGTGAGCAAGCAATATAATGGATTATTATTGACTTTTACGTAAGTAATTATTATGAAATTAATGTGTGGAGTATAATTAATTCTACTTTGTGGGCGAAATTTATTTACTTCATTTGCAATTTTCATTTATGAGAATTTTGCTAATGGATATTTTTTAAATCTAAAAAATATAATCTAAAACTCCTTCAAAATTATTAAAAGCTTGACAAGACTAAATTGTGAAGTTACTTAATAATAATTATTATTATATTGTGTTTCTTTTTTCGTACTTCCTGGTAAAGTAATAAGTTCTTATAGTTTTTGAATGTTTTTATTCAATTGCCTGACAAGTGTTGGTCAATTATGGCCATTTCAGAGGCAAATTTATATATTTATATTCCGTTTTATTAAAATTTAAGTTTATTTGAATTGTAATTTTTCGGTAACAGACTGATGTTTTTTAATTTATTAAATAAATAAAAAAACGTTGGTGAATGTCACTCAAAAATATTAATTTATTAAATAAATAAAAAACGTCGGTGAATGTCACTCAAAAATATGAATTTATTAAATAAATAAAAAAACATCAGTCCAATGTCATTCGAAATTACAATCCATATAAACTTAAATTTTAATAAAACTGAATATACAGTAGTCTCTGAAGATGGAAATAATCTGCTGAAACTTGTCAACATTGAATAAAAACATTTAAAAAACTATAAGAACTTATAACTTTACCAGAAGTACGAAAAAAGAAACAAAATACAATGTTTCCAATTCGCATTATTAAAATGCTCATTATGTATATTGAATATCATGGTTAAAACTACACTTTAATCGAACGGGTGAATAAAGTGTTTACATTCTCACTTTATTCACTATAACCATTGACAACGTGTATAAAAGTAAAACAAAATAGATAAATTCGCACTATCATTGAAATTTACGTTGTCGCCTGACAATGTGATACTTGCAAATTCTTCAATTCTGATAACGAAATCTTGTCTGATCCACGTGAATAAAGCAATTTTATCCACTCGAAAACATCGCCTCTTGCGCTAAACTGTTTTTTCGTGGATAAAATTCAACTTTATTCACTTATACAACAAATAGCTAATATTCAACTGGTATAATGGATGAAACTATAATAAAAATAATATTTATCCCTACTGAATGAATTTTTAAACTTGTAAGATACATATTTACAAACAAGCAATTAGGAATTAGTTTGGAATTTTGGGGAACCAATTTAAGTATTTTTAATGTCAGTTATCTTTCTAATGCCATGCTTTTTTACCATAAATCCAATTTTAGTGCTCTAAATTTTTGGGAATGTGCCTTTGAATTGGTAAAAATTGCATTTAATTTTGATGCTGAATTTCCATCTTCCTAATTAAATACAAATATCTGACTAAGCAATGGGCATTGATTAATTCTTAACAAATTATTTGATTGGATATTCTTTAAATATCATTTCAATAAATTTCCAGATCGCAAACGCGTCGAACGATATTGGGAACGATTTTGGAAGTGAATAGACCCTTGGCAAGTAAAATTAACCATAGTTGATTGGAGAAGATTTATTTTTGCTTGATTTGGAACAATTTAATTGAAAGACTCGTGAGTTCATGATCTATTTCATAACCAACTTTGTTGGAAAAACCGCTGCAGAACTCTGGCGTGGCACAAATTCTGAATCGAAAACCATCAATCACCAATACCTCTCTATAATTTCGAGGCACTTCTCTGAGGTTCTCTTCTGTTTTATAGCCAGCTCGTAAAAAAAACCGTTGGTGACCTGTGAAGTGGTTCGAATTCCGCATCGAAAACCATCAACCACCAACACCTCTCTATAATCTTGAGCTACTTCCTTAAACTCCTTTCATGGGCAGCTCGTAAAAATACCGTTGCAGACTTTTGAAGTGGAACACGTTATCCATCAAAAACCATCAACCACAGACACTCGAGCCTATTCATGGGGCTCCTCATTTCTTTCGTAACCAGCTCGTAAAAAACCGTTGCTGACCTGTGAAGTGCTTCGAATTCGGCATCGAAAACCATCAACCACCAACACATCTCTATAATCTTGAGCCACTTCTTTAAACTCCTCGTCGCTTTCATGGTCAGCTCGTAAAAAAACCGTTGCAGACTTTTGAAGTGGAACACGTTTCCCATCAAAAACCATCAACCATCGACACCTCTCTATAATCTTGAGCCTAGTCATCGGGCTCCTTTTGTCTTTCGTAACCAGCTCGTAAAATACCGAAGTGGCGCAAATTTCTTGCTTATTA
Source organism: Othius punctulatus (assembly GCA_951805005.1). Taxonomy (NCBI): domain Eukaryota; kingdom Metazoa; phylum Arthropoda; class Insecta; order Coleoptera; family Staphylinidae; genus Othius; species Othius punctulatus. The sequence continues at coordinate 13,846,590 of OX638145.1, forward strand.
GAGACGTTGCATCATCAGCTCGACAATGCAGCTGACCAGCCCGTCGGCACGTTGCTAATTAGCAGGCCGACTGTTCGGAAGTGTCTGGACGCGTGTGCGTCTCGAAAGAGCGAAATAAAAAGGAAAGGCACACATAATAAACAGGCGACTCTCGTTAGGTGGAGAAAGCCACTACTTATGTCCGCGTATCGAATGTCCTAGCGGAGTGACCTCGGCTTTCCTTAATTGTATAATTAGCGCTCTCAGATGTGATGAGGAGCGCAACCCTTTGACAGATATCTGCTCTCGTAGAGAAGGCAAAATTTCCTGAATTCAGTATAGAATGCTTCCAATATCAAAGCATACTGTTAACTCATCCTTTGGGTGTTTTGGAGAATTTTTAATAAGGTTTTCGTATGTTTTGAGGATCTTGATTGTGTTTTGCAATAGATTTCCTCATAGGCCGAAGATAGTGTTGAACTCTTCTTTAGGAACCATTCAGTGGCTATGATTAATCCTTTCAGGGAAATCGCAATAGATTTCCTCGTAGGCTAGTAGTGTCCTCTTCTTAAGGAACCATACAGTGGCTATGATTAGTCCTTTCAAGGGTAAATAGGTAAATAAGTCCTAGGTGATTGGAGAATGTAAAAATGAAAAAATATTCTTGAAGGGGCCTGACTAATACTGACCACCAGAGCTCGCCCTATGTGGTTTCACAGTGATCTCATCTGCCAATATACATCACGTTTTTAGGTGCTCAAGTTTCGTTCATGTAAGATCTAAGATCTCATTTGGATTCTGCATAGTGAAGACATTGAGAATTCTGCCGAAGCCAAAGAACCGGTAGTTATTACATTTATGTACAAGACCCCACTCACAATGTTTTGTGAAATTGCTCTGATATGAGCTCTGAATGATACAAATCCTGTAATAGTTTTTTGTAAGGAAATAAAGGATTTCTAACTTGGTAATCCTTTATTTCCTTACAAAAAAGTATTACAGGGTTTGTATCATACGCCACAAAAAAGTAACAAGAAAGTGATCCACAAAAGTTCAAAGCCTCAAAACCTATTTTTCTTTTAATAAAAGTTGATCTTTTGAAAAAAAACTTTTTGAAGATGCCCGTTCGAAATTGAAGCCTTGATTTACCACTTATGTGTCCCTGCTGGTTTCGGGCTGCCGATTCGCAGCCATCAACTTTACTTTCTCCGAAGACGGCATTCCGGAAAAATTCTGCGTACTGTACGCAACAGAGATCGCTCTCTTCGGGCAGGTCCACGCCAAGAGCGAGATTCGACGCGGAACACCAGTCGATTACGCAATCGTGTGCTTCTTAAGCGCCCAGCCATGGTGTTATGACTTTGCTCGGCCTAGATTCGGAGATTTAAAATCGCAACTGCGGCGACGGCTCCAGGCGAATAATTATCAATTTTCCGGTAGAAAAAATCACAAGCACTAATTCAAAAGCATTCAAGTAGAGTCCAATACCAAAGGCACACGTGCCAAAAAGGCCTTAGGTTTGTAGCAAATACTTTTTGAATCGCAAATGTCATTGCAACAAATTATGGAATCAACTGTAGTTTTCCAAAATATTTTGGAGCAAAATTTATAAGACATAAATCTATTGATAATGCAAATGAAAGTAGTATCCAATACCAAAGGCACACGTGCAATAAAAGGCCTTAGGTTTGTAGCAAATGCTTTTTGAATCGCAAATATCATTGCTACAAATTATGGAATCAACTGCAGTTTTCCAAAATATTTTAGAGTAAAATTTATAAGACATAAATCTATTGATAATGCAAATGAAAATAGTATCCAATACGAAAGGCACACGTGCCAAAAAAGGCCTTAGGTTTGTAACAAATAGTTTTTGAATCGCAAATGTCATTGCAACAAATTATGGAATCAGCTGCAGCTTTCCAAAATATTTTAGAGTAAAATTTATAAGACAGAAATCTATTAATGATGCAAATGAAAGTAGTATCCAATACCAAAGGCACACGTGCCATAAAATCCCTTAGGTTTGTAGCAAATACTTTTTGAATCTCAAATGTCATTGCAACAAATTATGGAATCAACTGCAGTTTTCCAAAATATTTTAGAGTAAAATTTATAAGACATAAATCTAATGATGATGCAAATGAAAGTAGTATCCAATACCAAAGGCACACGTGCCAAAAAAGGCCTTAGGTTTGTAACAAATAGTTTTTGAATCGCAAATGTCATTGCAACAAATTATGGAATCAACTGCAGTTTTCCAAAATATTTTAGAGTAAAATTTATAAGACATGAATTACATAAATGCAAATGAAAGCCCATGCTTGGCTGTATTGCTTTCATGAGTGATTTAATTTTTATTATTAACCACTTTGCATTTTGTTCACCATTGTTCACGACCGTAGAAATTATGTTAGCACTGAATTATAATAGACTAATTGTACATCCATGTATTGCTAAATTCTTATATCTGCTTTCCCCACATTCTACAATAATGGATTAGAGGATTTGTCGAGCTTAATTAAGAAGTTAATATTGTTGTTTTTGTAATTTCTTCTTCTTCTGTTGCCTTACACCAATGTGCGTTGGCGAATTATCATTTATTGTATAATTGTTAAAGTTTTGTTTATTGCAGCTTGGCATATGTCGCCAAACTTTCTTATTCCGGTCCAGTTCCTGATGTTCCTAAGCCATGATAGCTGTTTACGTCCGATGCCCCTTTTGCCTTCTATCTTTCCTTCGAGTATGAGCTGGGGAATTCGATATTTTGGCCCCCTTAGTATGTGACCCAGGTATCCTATCTTGCGCTGCTTTATGGTGTTGAATAGTAGTCTGTCCACACCCGCCCTTCTCAGCACTTCCTCGTTGGTAATGTGGTCTACCCATGGGATACGGAGCATTCTTCTGAATGTCCACATCTCGAACGCCTCGATCTTGTTAATGGATGCTGCTTTTATCGTCCAGGTTTCTGCTCCATACAGTAGAACTGGCCAGACGTAGCATTTGACCATTCTGTGGCGGATTTCTAAGTTAAGGTTTTTATCGCATAGCAAGGGACGTTTTTGTAATTAAATACATATTTTGAAGGAATGAGTTGTAAAAAATATGACTTCATTCCCTCTTAAGAGGAACCTTTCAGACTTCTCTTTTTATTAATTTTGGTAACTGTTACTCAATGGTTCACAGAAATGAGTAGTTATACTGTGAGATTTCTAACTAACCCCCCGCAGAGATTTCGATTAATTTAATTCGCGCTTTTAATTCGCGGATTTAATCGATCCCCGCGAGCAGCTATAATGGGACGATTGCGGAAATTGCGATTAATTTAATTAATCGAAATCTCTGCGGGGAGTGAGTTAGAACTCTCACAGTATAACTACTGAAATACAAATAATTGGTTTAAGCCTGCAGAATTCAAGAAAAGAAATTCTAAGAATAGCATTGATGATTGCCAAACGTAGCAGCGGAGAAGGCACTTAAAGAAGAAAAATAATTCATTACTAAAGGCATCAAATAATTAATACTCATTTGACGTAGAATTTTTAAAAGATTGACTGGTTTTGACAACATATTCATAATTTTCGCTGTATACAAATTGCCCACACTGCAATGACGAATTGGAGAAAACCTGTACCTGCAAAAATAATCATTTTGATTGCTGCATTACTTGACACAAATTATGCAAGCGATCAGAAACTTGTACCCACAACTTATGTATCCACATTTTCACAGTTGACTCACAGTTACGACAATCCGTTACCTTTTAACTTTCCAGGCTTGGCATATGGTTCGTAATTTCATAAGTTGTGTAACCCAGTTATATTGACAATTGTCTCACAAGTTTGGAATTCGCTTCCTCGCTTCTTCGATTGATCCAAACTGCGAGAATTCTTGGATGCTTTCAGGATGGGCCTCGGGCTCTGGAAATTACGTGCGTCTCTTACGGATTTACGTAACGTCTTCAATAAACAATAATTACTAAATTGTGCAATTGGGCGATACCGAACCGGAAGTTTCTCTATTTGCCAACGAGGATTCCGCTGGTAATTACGCGATCCACCCCGGTTCATGTCGCCGGTTGAGCAACCCAAATAAATCTCTTTCGAGTGAATTTGAGTAATATGAGTTCAGCATTTCGCTTCGTTAACTCTCTGTGCAGGAGAAAACGGGGTTAATTCGTCACCAACTTCTACATACTCAACGCAAATTATGATGCAAGTAAATGCTCAACTCTTGATTCGCACCTGTTCGAAGCCAATTGCTTGGCTGACACCAGGAATTTTAACTTCTAAAAGGTCATCTGACCTGGGAATGATTATTTTCAGTTTTCAGACGGAGAAATATATTTCATAATACTCGTTGCCCAACTTATAATAAGTAGTTCTTTTAGCAATGCACCAAAAGTAATAACACACATGTATGTTGACAGAAATAAATGAGAGGTAAACAACATGTATTTCAAATTACCTGTTATCAACTTATACATTATCGTATAAAGTAAATATACGGCAGAACTTATTTAATGATAATAGATTATGGACTCTATGATTACATCATGTTACATACATTATTGAAGTAAATATTAGGCAGAACAAGTTTAATGATAATAGATTATGGACTTTATGGTTACATCGTGTTACAATGGCAACCCAATTTGCACAAAATTGTATAGTAACAGATTACTTTAGTGCAGATTTCGGCTCACTTTACTACCGTCTTCTACTGACCTTTACTGCCAATTACTACTAGCTACTACTTTACTGCCTTAAACTAAAAAATATTTAGATGAAGTACATCTCTCTTTAACATTGAACATAGAACATTTTTCTTCAATAGATATTTCGAGTTTTCGTTGTATTTTTTTCATGACCCATTGGGTTTCCAATAAATCCACAGTTTCTTGTTATAATTCGTCAGCTTAGTGTTATAAGGTTCCATGTAACATTTTTTCAATTTTTAGGTCTATAGCTTTATAGGGCTACATGATTTTAAAACGGGACTTTTCAACTAGTTGGAAGGTTAAAATCGGATGATTAAGGATGATTAATTATAAAAAATGTAATTACAGTGCACAATACATCATTTTCTATAATAACAAACATATTTAAAAAAAATCCCTAATTTACAAATTCGCACATACAACCTTGTAACATTTAGCCGACGAATTACTACAACTACTGACAAAAATCTCTTTCATCAGTACTTTCTTTTATAGATCTATTGTAATTTAATATCGAATTATTTCAATTGTTTCTTATAGTAACTTATAATTCCACATATTATGCAGTAAATCAACAAATAGTTCATTATTTTCTGTAGACGTATTTAGGTTCATTAGCTCCCAACAGCAATGTTTTAACCACTAATTAGATTGCTATTGTAAAATGAAAGTAATTAACGTTTAATTCTTGCAACATGGGGCCGAAGTAATTGGCGTGTAAGCCAATACGTAATTTGCCACTCCACGACGAATATTTTGGCGGTGTTGGATAAAGCAAGAAATCGCAGTTATGTAAATCTAGGCATTTGGAAGCCCAAATGTATAACCGAATTAATTCAATATAATGTGTCCCAATTGCACGTTATTATTCATTGGATTCATGTAATGCATTGTGATATAATCATGATTTTTGTGGCCAGATAATGTTGAAGGACTATTTTACTGCTGTATAAAGCAAGGTGGCCATTATTGATTTATAGGCAATTACATTTATTGGGTTAATTACTATATGACAGTAAAACGTGTTGATGAAAATTAATTTTTAGCTAATAAACATTATTACGAAAATCGCATAAAGTTATTCATAATTTAATTTCCTCGCTTTATTTTGAGGTAATTGTTATAATGATAACCATCAGTAACACATAATGTGGTTATAATAACTTGTACAAGCACTAAAGTAATAACTATGTAGTTAAGTTAAAATTGTAATTACTACCAAGTACTAAGGATATTTGATTTGTATACAGTACACCTGAAACTAATTCTCCTGAAAATTTGATAAAGTTTCAGTATTAAATAAGGGAGAAAATCAAACACTTAACTTTCTTCATTGACAAGTATGGGTTAGCTAGTACTGAACTTTCTGAAAATTTATTTTTTGCAAATTTGATATTAGATTCGTGTACCTGAAACTAATTCTCTTGAAAATGTGACAAAGTTTCAGTATTAAATAAGGGAGAAAATCAAATACTTAACTTTATACATTGACAAAAATAAGTTAGCTATAACTGAAATTTCTGAAAATTTATTAGTTGAAAATTTGATATTAGATTCGTGTACAGTACACCTGAAACTAATTCTCCTGAAAATTTGACAAACTATCAGTATTAAATAAGGGAGAAAATCAAACACTTAACTTTCTGCATTGACAAGTATGGGTTAGCTATTACTGAAATTTCTGAAAGTTTTTTATTTGCAAATTTGATATTAGATTTGTATACAGTACACCTGAAACTAATTCTCCTGAAAATATGATAAAGTTTCAGAATTAAATCAGGGAGAAATCAAACACTTAACTTTTTGCATTGACAAGTATGGGTTGGCTATTACTGAAATTTCTGAAAGTTTATTATTTGCAAATTTGATATTAGATTCGCATACAGTATACCTGAAACTAATTCTCCTGAAAATTTAACAAAGTTTCAGTATAAAATAAGTGCGAAAATCAAACACTTGACTTTCTGCATTGACTAGTATGGGTTAGCTATTACTGAACTTTCAGAAATTTAATTTTTTGAAAATTTGATATTATATTCGTATACAGTACACCTGAAATGATATCTCCTGAAAATTTGACAAAGTATCAGTATTAAATAAGGGAGAAAATCAAACACTTAACTTACTGCATTGACAAGTATGGCTTAGCTATTACTGAACTTTCTGAAAATTTATTATTTGCAAATTTTATATTAGATTCGTATATAGTATACCTGAAACTAATTCTCCTGAAAATTTGACAACGTATTAGTATTAAATAAGGGAGAAAATCAAACACTTAACTTTCTGTATTGACAAGTATGGGTTACCTATTACTGAACTTTCTGAAAATTTATTTTTTGCAAATTTGATACTAGATTCGTGTACAGTACACCTAAAACGATATCTCCTGAAAATTTTAAAAAGTTTCAGTATTAAATAAGGGAGAAAATCAAACACTTAACTTTCTGCATTGACAAGTATGGGTTAGCTATTGCTGAAATTTCTGTCAATTTATTATTTGCAAATTTGATATTAGATTTGTATACAGTACACCTGAAACTAATTCTCCTGAAAATTAGATAAAGTTTCAATATTAAATCAAGGAGAAAATCAAACACTTAACTTTCTGCATTGACAAGTATGGGTTAGCTATTACTAAACTTTCTGAAAATTTATTTTTTGCAAATTTGATATTATATTGGTGAGCAGTACATATGAAACTAATTCTCCTGAAAATTTGACATAGTTTCAGTATTAAATAAGGGAGAAAATCAAACACTTAACTTTCTGCATTGACAAGTATGGGTTAGCTTTTACTGAAATTTCTGAAAATTTATTAGTTGAAAATTTGATATTATATTGGTGACCAGTACATATGAAACTAATTCTCCTGAAAATTTGACATAGTTTCAGTATTAAATAAGGGAGAAAATCAAACACTTAACTTTCTGCATTGACAAGTATGGGTTAGCTTTTACTGAAATTTCTGAAAATTTATTAGTTGAAAATTTGATATTATATTGGTGACCAGTACATATGAAACTAATTCTCCTGAAAATTTGACATAGTTTCAGTATTAAATAAGGGAGAAAATCAAACACTTAACCTTTTGCATTGACAAGTATGGGTTAGCTTTTACTGAAATTTCTGAAAATTTATTAGTTGAAAATTTGATATTAGATTCGTGTACAGTACATCTGAAACTAATTCTCCTGAAGATTTGACAAAGTTTCAGAATTAAATAAGGGAGAAAATCAAACACTTAACTTCTACATTGACAAGTATAGGTTAGCTATTGCTGAAATTTCTGTCAATTTATTATTTGCAAATTTGATATTAGATTTGTATACAGTACACCTCAAACTAATTCTCCTAAAAATGTGACAAAGTTTTAGTATTAAATAAGGGAGAAAATCAAACACTTAAGTTTCTGCATTGACATAAATGGGTTAGCTATTACGGAAATTTCTGAAAATTTATTAGTTGAAAATTTGATATTAGATTCATGTACAATACACCTGAAACTAATTCTCCTGAAAATTTGATAAAGTTTCAGTATTAAATAAGGGAGAAAATCAAACACTCAACTTTCTTTATTGACAAGTATGGGTTAGCTATTGCTGAAATTTCTGTCAATTTATTATTTGCAAATTTGATATTAGATTTGTATACAGTACACCTTAAACTAATTCTCCTGAAAATTTGATTAAGTTTCAGTATTAAATCAGGGAGAAAATCAAACACTTAACTTTCTTCATTGACAAGTATGTGTTAGCTATTGCTGAAATTTCTGTCAATTTATTATTTGGAAATTTGATATTAGATTTGTATACAGTACACCTGAAACTAATTCTCCTGAAAATTTGACAAAGTTTCAGTATTAAATAAGGGAGAAAATCAAACACTTAACTTTCTGCATTGACAAGTATGGGTTAGCTATTACTGAACTTTCTGAAAATTTATTTTTTCCAAATTTGATATTAGATTCGTGTACAGTACACCTGAAACTAATTCTCCTGAAAATTTGATATAGTTTCAGTAATAAATCAGGGAGAAAATCAAACACTTAACTTTCTGCATTGACAAGTATGGGTTAGCTATTGCTAAACTTTCTGAAAATTTATTTTTTGCACATTTGATGTTAGATTCGTGTACAGTATACCTGAAACTAATTCTCCTGAAAATTTGATAAAGTTTCAGTATTAAATAAGGGAGAAAATCAAACACTTAACTTTCTTCATTGACAAGTATGGCTTAGCTATTGCTGAAATTTCTGTCAATTTATTATTTGCAAATTTTATATTAGATTTGTATACAATACACCTGAAACTAATTCTCCTGAAAATTTGATAAAGTTTCAGTATTAAATCTGGGAGAAAATCAAACACTTAACTTTCTGAATTAACAAAAATGGGTCGGCTATTACTGAAATTTCTGAAAATTTATTTGTTGAAAATTTGATATTAGATTCGTATACAGTACACCTGAAACTAATTCTTTTGAAAATATGATAAAGTTTCAGTATTAAATAAGGGAGAAAATCAAACGCTTAACTTCCTGCACTGACAAGTATGGGTTAGCTATTGCTGAAATTTCTATCAATTTATTATTTGCAAATTTGATATTAGATTTGTATACAGTACACCTGAAACTAATTCTCCTGAAAATTTGATAATGTATCAGTATTAAATAAGGGAGAAAATCAAACACTTAACTTTCTGCAGTGACAAGTATAGGTTAGCTATTACTGAACTTTCTGAAAATTTATTATTTGCAAATTTGATATTAGAGTCGTGCACAGTACACCTGAAACTAATTCTCCTGAAAATTTGACAAAGTTTCAGTATTAAATAAGGGAGAAAATCAAACACTTATTTTTCTGGATTGACAAGTATGGGTTAGCCATTACTGAACTTTCTGAAAATTTATTATTTGCAAATTTGGTATTAGATTCGTATACAGTACACCTGAAACTAATTCTCCTGAAAATTTGACAATGTTTCAGTATTAAATAAGGGAGAAAATCAAACACTTAACTTTGTGCATTGACAAAAATGGGTTGGCTATTACTAAAATTTCTGAAAATTTATTATTTGAAAATTTGATATTAGATTCGTATACAGTACACCTGAAACTAATTCTCCTGAAAGTTTAACAAAGTTTCAGTATTAAATATAGGAGAAAATCAAACACTTAACTTTATCTGTTACAACACTGATTCTGTGTCTATATCGAGCCACAGGGAGGTGATACTTTTCAAATATATCTGTATCTGTACATTTTTAAATTAGTATCTACATATGTATCTGGACTAAAACTTCCCAAGCCATTCTGGTCTTGCTCCCCGGTTTCACCTTTGCGGTATTTCTTTAGGGAGTGGTCGTCTTGTCATTTACTCAAGCGACTATTATGTCTAGCTTTCGTCTTCTTTCTTCTTCTTCTTTGGTTGTAATTATCTTCTTCATTCCGTTTTCTACTGCAGCCCTGTCTTCATTGCTGCGCAGCATTATTGTTGTTATGTTCCTTTTTCTTATATTCTCTCCCACTTGCAGTTCGATGATAGTTCGTTCTCTTATCCATCTTGTGCAGTGGAAGGCCGTGTGATCCGTTGAATGAAGATATATATGTTTTCTAAAGTATCGGTATCGGTATCTAGAAACAAAAAAGAATTATGTGTTACAACGCTGATTCTGTGTCTATATCGAGCCACAGAGAAGTTATATGCGTTGGCTTACAAAATGTTTTGCATTTTATCTTCGTTTAACGACGTGAAGTTATCACTTATACGTGTGCGAGAAAGAAGCTGTTGCAGTGCATTTGCATTCGCATGGCGAAATCTGCGTTTAAAAAATACGAGTGATTTGTTGCTCTGTGTCAAATATGTATTCAGTTTCTATTGTGTAGGCACGGCTTGTAATTGCTTGCAAAATATTTATATTTGTGAAATGAAGTAACTGGGTGAAACCAGGAATGGCACTTTAGATCGTTAGAAGCGGTTTGTGATATTGTGGAAGAATATGTTGCTTGGAATGGTAATTTTAGGAGCAATGCAAATTGTGGTGTTGTAGAAGGATTCTTGGGTTGGAATGGTGCTTTTAGGAGAACTGCAAACACTTTGGAGGCCACCGTTAAAGTTTGCGTCAAATATTTTTCTAGTTTTAAATAAATATGAGCTAATATGTATACAAGTCATTACAAATACGCAAACAATAATAATAATCTTGTAAAATTTAGTACCAATGCTTAATACTTAATGGTCGACTGGGGAATGAGTATGAGAACATAGTCAGAAGAATGCTCCATATCCCTAACGCATGTCAACTAATATAAAACATTATGTCATCACACTCGATTTTATATATTCCGCACTCGGCAGGCTTTGGTTAATACGCGGTTCTCAGATTCTTCAAGAACGACGTTCTTTTCAATGTTCAAAATTTAAGTTAGGATATTTTACTTGAGGAGGGCAGTGTATTTGTTGTGTGAGTGTTGGGAAGAAGTAGTTTTCGCAGATGGCAAATTTGAGGAAGTAGTCATCAAATATTATCTCTTCACGTTTGAACAGATACGAGCTATGACCACGTTGCATAAACGAGGTAGAGATGAAACTGTTCCAAATGTGAAACCAGGAATAGAAATTCCAGATCGCGAAAGACTCGCGAGCAATAAAAATTCAAATGTCAAGTTTTACGCGGCGGCGTAATAAAAGAAAGTTTTTTTTTAAATATTGCCGATAATCCGGCGAGATGCAAATTCGCCTGGAAAAGGTTACGCAATGGCGTAGAAAGTGCAAATATCGCCCCCGACGAGGAGGAGCTGGTGGACCGTCGGCGATTTACTTTCCATCGTCTGATCAGATGGTCCTGGGTCTGCAAGTGTAACGACGTCGGAGGACAATAAATCCGCCATCGGTGACGCAACGCCCAAGGCCCGTTACATGTGGAGTAGAAATAAAAAGAAGAGCGTTGCTTCATTCAGCGATAATAACTGACCGGGTCACTTAAGGCACCTTTCTCCAGCTGGGCCTGGGGAAGTTATCCAGGTCGGTTCGACCCAGTGTTGCAACGAAATCGAAAGTTACAAGACGGCGGAGCGGTTCGGCACCGAGCTGCTCATTCATTCATTTCTTGGTCGAGGAGGTGATGTGTCCGAAAAAATGATCCTCGTGGTGGACGTGACATAGAAAAAAAAATCCAAAAAATATTCGCACACTGGAACTCATCGTCAGCGACAATGGAACTCTACAGGGTAGTGTCGTGCGTTTTAGTGCTAGTGGGTGGCGTGTACCTGGAGGCCTCAACAACCCCAAAATACATTTCGTACAACTCCTCGGACTTATCGTACCTATCAAACGGAATACAGTTCCCAGTACCAGCCACCGTAGAGCAAGCCGCAATGGTCAAAACCAACGACAACCACTCCGAACCAGAAATGGACTGGCTGTCCAACCTTTACAACCACCACGGTTGGAAGGACAAGCTCGCGCACGTCCCGGAAGCTGCGTGCCGCAAGGACCTAGCCCTTTACATCGAGGAGCTCCAAAACGGCACTTCGTGGGCCGCCAAAAGTCAGTACAAATACTTTCACCAATTAACACTCGCTGGATAACCCGGACGATAAATCAATCGACGCAGCGATTCCGCTTCCTTGGGAATTTCCTGCAAATCTCTTCCAGGCGCGATTAATTGAGTTACGATTGTCTCTTTTGCAGTGTACGACGCCTCTGGGAGGTACACCAGCCAATTCTTCTATGGGAACGACTTCTGGCTGGGCTCCAAGTCGTTGTGCCGGGAGTTGGCCAACGCGGAATCCAACAATCTCGTGCCACCTTTTCCAGTACGCTTCTACATGGCCAAAGTTAGGATTAATATAAACGCAGTCTACACGCCAGTCGTAAGTAATCAGAACCCCAAACAACCACATCTTTAAAAAAAACCTATAATTACGACTGGTCTATTCAAAGTCAAAGCAATCTGCCGGTTCAACGAACTCACAAGGACGTTAGAAGCTTCTTGCCCAATGCATTTCTAATCCCCTTGTAACGAGTGAGCAACAATGATAATGGTTTGAATTGACTTGACCACGATCATTGTTTCTCACTACACCATCAAATTAGCAACTGTATCAATAGACACAAAGAGTACTTCACTGAAGCACCCTAATACCAACCACAATGGGTATGTGGCAATGTGTGACCATTAAAGTAAAGTGGTTCGAACCCAGATCCTGGTGTAGAAGGTGGCCATAATGCAAAACTTTTAGACATTATAGGCCACAAAACTTTAGTTCCGAGTCACGACGATGGAGGCTTGAAGTGGTGAAAACTATCATGCAACATTATTTGGGGCGAATTACGTAGTTCAGACAGTGACCAAATAATGTAATATCCTATACAGGTAACGGCCGGTTCCATAATGGTATTAAAGCTTCCTTTAAACCGAAAAGGCGCCTTTAAGTACTGTAACGTGTTCCATAATTGATTTTTAAACGTCACTTTACGAAAAAGTGTCTTTTATCATATGGAACAGAAGCAGACTTTAAAGTCGATGTTTCTATTAACAGCCCATTTCATAATAAACTACTTTAAGACACTTTAACAAAAGTGAACTTTAAGTAAAAGTAAGCTTTAAGCTCTACTTAAAGTTTGGTCCGTTTAAAGTCTCCTTTATGTAACTTTAGCTTTATGTAGCTTATGTAACAGTATGTAGCTATACCTAGTATAAGTATGTATAGGTAACAGTATGTAGCTGTATGTACCTAGTATGTAAGCTACAGTATGTAGCTTACTTTAATAGAAAAGTCGACTTTAAAGTCTGCTTCTGTTCCATATGATAAAAGACACTGTTTCGTAAAGTGACGTTTAAAAATCAATCATGGAACACGTTACAGTACAGCGCTTTTTCGGTTTGAAGGACCTTTGAAACTTTAATACCATTATGGAACTGGCCGTAAAAGTGGCCTTTACATTAAAGTCAACTTTAAAGGATAAACATGTGTTATGATTTATGAACGCATTTTGAAAATTAAATTGAGCTTTAAAATTTAATGTCTCTTTAAATTGATTATGAAATTGGCTGTAAGTAAGCTATACATAAAGGAGACTTTTATGTGATATTATGGAACCGGCCCTAAATGTAGTATCATAAAGGCCGGTATTTACCACGCAGAAGATAAGTTATCTGCCAGATAGACATATCCCAAAGATTTCCCAGGCACAACTTTATCAATGAACATAGAGACCATCCATAAAACGAAACAGTCAACTAATATGAGTATACCTATTAACATACCTTTATAACCTAAATATACCTTTTCAACTTGAACTTGGCACTAATCACAATCAAGTTGGCATTAAGCATTATCAGTTTGGTACTCATCAAAACCGTATTGACATAAATAAGACTTTTCTGTGATATCATGGAACCGGCCCTAAATGTAGTATCATAAAGACCGGTATTTACCACGTAGAAGATAAGTTATCTGCCAGACAGACATATCCCAAAGATTTCCCAGGCACAACTTTATCAATGAACATAGAGACCATTCATAAAACGAAACAGTCAACTAATATGAGTAAACCTATTAACATACCTTTATAACCTAAATATACCTTTTCAACTTGAACTTGGCACTAATCACAATCAAGTTGGCATTAATCATTATCAGTTTGGCACTCATCAAAACCGTATTGACATTAAACAATGACAACATGAATTTGTGTATGCCAACATTGTTTTGATTAATGCCAAATTGATAATGATTAATGCAAACTTGAATGTGATTAGTGCCAAGTTGAAGTTGGAAAGGTATAAATTGAAATATGACAATTGCGAAGTTTATAGTTTTCTCGTGAATCTATTGAACTTTTTATAAGTCAAAAGTTGGTAAAAATTGATCAAAATTGGGCGAAACCGTCAAAATTTAATAAATTTTCACTTATCAATGAACAATTCAAGAACTATTATGATAATTTGATAACTCGACAGCTTTTCCAAGAATACACATTGAATTTAATGAACTATTGGTTGGGTACTACATGAATATCATAAGATTTAGTCAAAATTGACTAAAATTTCAGTTATCACTAAAAAAATTAAAGAACAAATATAAGGGTTTGCCAATTTTGTAGATTTTGTATGAATAATATAACACTTTTGGTAATCTTTGAAAAATTTCAAAAAAATTGATCAAAATGAACTAAAATTACACATATGAACGGAAAATCTAAGAAGAAAAATGAGAATTCAATAACTTGATAGATTTTCTACGAACGTTTATTGAATTTTACAGATTATTTGTCAGAAACTTTTCGACTTTTATGAGATGTTGTACAAATGGACTATTATTGCACTTATTTCCGAGGGACAAGTTTATCAATGAACCTAGAGACCATCCATAAATCGAAACAGTCAACTAATATGTAGTATACCTATTAATATAACTTTATATCCTAAATATACCTTTTCAACTTGAAATTCGCACTAATCACAATCAAGTTGGCATTAATCATTATCAGTTGGGCACTCATCAAAACCGTATTGACATTAAACAATGATAACATGAATTTGTGTACGCCACAAACATATTGCACTAAATATACGGTGTTAAAATTGACATAAAATTAATGAAATAAATTGAAATGTGAAAATTGCGAATTTTATAGTTGTCTCATGTATCTATTGAAATTTTTTTGATTTTTGACTTTTGACTTTTTAAAAGTCAAAAGTTGGTAAAAATTGATCAAACTTAGGGAAACTTGATAAAAATTTGATAAAAATTTAATATATGTTCACATATCAAAGAAAAATTGTTCATCTTTCTTCAAGAACCGTTATGATAATTTGACAACTCGTCAGCTTTTTCAAGAATACACATTGAATTTCATGAATTATTGATTGTGTACTTCATGAATATCATGAGATTTAGTCAAAATTGGATAAAAAAACAGTTATCACTAAAAAAAAAAATACAGAACAAATACAAGCGTTTGATAATTTTGTAGATTTTGTATGAATAATATAATAATTTCCGAAATCTTTACCAAAGTTTAAAAAAATACTAAACTTACACATGTGAATGGAAAATTTAAGAAAATAAATTATAACTTCATAGATTTTCTACGAACATTTATTAAATTGTACGGATTATTGGTCAGAAACTTCTCGATTTCCTTGAGGTTTTATACACAGGGACTAAATTTTCACTTATTACTAAAAATTTCACAATACCTAAGTACGATAATTTGATAATTTCATGGATATTCTTTGAATGCTTATCGTTTCTCATAAATTGTAGCAACATTTAATTTACATTCCCCAAAGAGATAAAAATATATAAGAACAAAACGTGCCATTATAGTCAAGAAGTACCCAACCAATATTTCTTAGGTTATCTTTATCATTTTCTTTCATTCATCTTTGTTCAAGGAAGCATTCAAATTGTGGTGTTAAAATTGATATAAAGTTATTGAAATAGATTGAAATGTTAGAATTGCGAATTTTATAGTTTTCTCATGTATCTATTAAACTTTTTAAAAGTCAAAATGTGGTAAAAATTTGTCAAAATAGGGCTAAATTTTCACTTATCAATAAACAATTCTAGAACCATTATGATACTTTAATAACTTGTCAGCTCTTGATTATAGTCAAGAAGTACCTAACCAATATTTCTTAGGTTATCTTTATCATCTTCTTTCATTCATCTTTCTTCAAGGAAGCATTAAAATTGTGGTGTTAAAATTGATATAAAGTTATTGAAATAGTTTGAAATGTGAGAATTGCGAATTTTATAGTTTTCTCATGTATCTATTAAACTTTTTAAAAGTCAAAATTTAGTAAAAATTTATCAAAATTGGGCTAAATTTCCACTTATCAATGAACGATTCTATAACCATTATGACACTTTAATAACTTATCAACTTCTCCAAGAATACAAATTGAATTTCATGAATTATTGGTGGGTACTACATGAATATCATGAGATTTAGTCAAAATTGACTAAAATTTCAATCATCACTGAACAAATTAAAGAACAAGTATAAGGGTTTGACAATTTTGAAGATTTTGTATGAATAATATAATAATTTCGGCAATCTTTACCAAAATTCAAACAAATTACTAGACTTACACATATGAATGGAAAATGGAAAATAAATGATAATAGATTTTCAACGAACATTTATTAAATTGTACAGATTATTGGTCAGAAACTTCTCGACTTTCATGAGGTTTTATACAAATGGACTAAATTTTCACTTATTACTGAAAATTTGACAGTACCTAAGTACGATAATTTGAAAACTTCATAGATTTTCTTTGAATGCTTATCGTTTCACGGGATCACCAGCTTTGGTTCCGCAAAAAAAAAACTATTCTGACTTCGTTTTTCATTACTTCAATAGTATTAATAGTTAGGTATAATTCTTTCGTTTCTTCGTTTTTTTTATACATCTACACAGTTTCCCTCTTTTTATTTTTAGTTTTTCTTACAATTATATTTGATTTTCGTTCAAATTTATTACTGTATTAGGTACTAATTAATACATTGTTGATTGCACCATTGTTGATTCCATACTTTTTAAGGAAGTATTTTCTTTTTTTTTTAATTTTTGACGATACACTTCTATGCTATAGCTAATTACCAATCTACCACACTTGATAATTATGCCTGTACAGTTTTCACCCCATCCATGTTGGACTGTTTTATGTGCATGTTTAATTTAACAGTGCATGGGATCACCAGCTTTGGTTCCGCGTCAAAAAGAAGTATTCTAAGTTCGTTTTTCATTACTTCAATAGTAATAACAGTTGGGTACATCTACACAGTTCTCCCTCTTTTTATTTTTTGTTGGTCTTACAATTATATTTGATTTTCGATCAAATTTATTACTGTATTAGGTATTAATTAATACATTGTTGGTTGCAAACAACCAACTTAAAATTAAATTTTAACTTTTGAAAATTTTTGAAACACAAGGAATCTTAAGGTTTCCACCGTTTTTTTCTTCTCTGTACCTGATCCAAAATATCACTTAACACCTTAACACCTGTAATCGATTATTCATCTAGAATTACAAAATACAACGTAATAATTCCTTTATTAGGCATTTGTACTTGAATAATGCCTAAGATGTTTTAAATTAGTTGTATATTGAATAATAACTCCAGACGTTGCGTAAGTTAAATTCTCGTGCAGATACGCATCTCCGGCTGGCTACGTGCATCCCACGAATTAAGGCTAAGCTGGGGGCATTTAATTCCATACACCTGACAAATACAGGTATTACTTTCTTCTCGAATCATTACGTAAAGGCGATGCTGTCAGTCTTATACAATACAGTTCCTGACGCGATCCGGTCTACTATTAGAACGAGCACAAGAATCACGGTTCCTACATACGAAAATTGTGTAATGCTTACGCAATAACACACGAAAAATTATGTTCATTAATAAATCAGTAGGTGACGCAGTAATAATAGTGATAAACATAACGGTTCAGTAGTAACAGTAATAATGACAGAGGAAATTAAATGTTGCGATGAATTTTGATTGTAGTTATTATTTTAAATTTGCGATCAAGGGGGAGTGAAACTATGTATTAAACAATAATAACAACAAGGAATGTGGCTTACTGAGTAACAAATCTCTAATCAACGACACACATAGCTAAGCACGACACCGCCAAGCCTACGCCAATCTCCATAAAAGTTTTTTGCTACGTACTTCCGGCTGTTAAGGAATTCGGTGTAACTGTGGCTATTGCGATCTTAGGTAACCTGAATGTTTGGCTGTCACTGATAAAGTTGTTATGTACAAGAATAATTTTTGTGTGGTGAAATTGGTTGATGTAATATTTTTAGCAGAAAATTCTGAACCAATTGCTTTTATTTTTATTGCAGTATTGCTTGCATTCGAGTACATACCAGATGGTTTAAAATACCTACAAGTAATTTGCCCAGCTCGTTAAAAATTGGCATTTTTTTAAAAACCCACAGATATTTTATCCTCTACTCTAGAAAGACATGCCCTAACATACTATATGTGGGCTTAACTGTGGTCTCCCTTGGTTATTATAAAACTACAAACCAAATGTTATTCAATATATAATTATTAACCACAAACCCACAGATATTTTATCCTCGACTCTAGAAAGACATGCCCTAACATACTATATGTGGGCTTAGCTGTGATCTCCCTTGGTCATTATAAAACTACAATCCAAATGTTATTTAATGTTTAATTATTACCCGTTGTAGCGTAAGATAATAGTAATAATTGAGCTTACGGTTACATAAAGGTGGGGTTGGCAAATATCATATGATATTGATACGTACAATAATAATAATATCCATATCACTATCGTGTGATCTTCGGCACATCTATATCGCTATTTGGCGATACGTGAATACCCTGCTATTTATATTTCTATCTGAGAACTTTGATTTGAACTTTGAGAATGTGAGAACTCAGAACTGAGAACAACAAATTTTAAGTCTTAAAGAAATACCTTCAACTAGTGTTAATCTGCAAACGAAATGTAATTAATTATTCTGCATTTCCATTTTAAAAGCAGATCTACTCAAGCATGTTTCTGGTAATAAAATAAGAGCTTTCCATTACGAGTCTCGCAAGCCTGTGGAAATAAATGGGTGTGAAAATTTATGCGATTGCAGTTGCTGAAAAAAAATTACTGTACCGACCCACGTTGCCTACACAAAAACTGGTACGGTGGATTATTGCAGAGATTGCATTCGTATAGGTCACCACAAGACATGATTACCTCATAAACAATAAGAACATGATTTACCTCATAAACAATAAGATTTGAATGCATTTCATGTTTAAATGTGTAGCAAATTTGTTTACCAGTATAAATTATTATATCACTGGTTTACTGTAAGCGTAATTGCCATGTGTGTTGACACTAATTATAATATTTTTCTTATCGAATCCGGTCCTTAAGATTACTTCAAGCTTCAAATTTAGTTTAGGCTCTGATTTTTAATACATTAACATGCGTTTTGACACGTATACAGTATTCCATTCTCATGGCACTTATAAAATCTAATAACGTTACTGCACAATAAACTAATTTAATTTGAATGAACAATGCCCGGTATTATGTCAAGAATTATTCTACTTCTTCTTTAGCAGCATTTGTCTGTCCACTCCTGAGCGTAGGCCTCAACAATTTTTCTTCGTCAGAAGAAATATTTAATTCTTCTCTCCGTCAAGAATGACTAGACAAATATTCTAAATGAAATTCAAAAATTGAGGCGTTTATTTTAAAAACAACACAAGTCCAAAAATGCACAAATTTAGTTACTAACAGTGAACGTCTCTCAAGACCAATGTCAACAAACTCGTTTTCTCGAAAAGCAATAACAGGATTTTTTTTATTTGCCTCTTACACGCCTATTACATTCCAACTTTTCCCCTGTTTTTCTCTTGTTTCTCAGTTTTTATTTAAAATCTTTTTTTAACTTTTTTACATTTGCCTGTTACACGCCTGTTATATTCCAACTTTTCCCCCGTTTTTCTCTTGTTTCACAGTTCTTATTTAATTTCTTTTTTTTTTTTAATAAGTTGAAATAAATACAACAGATTAACCTGATTTATTTTCCCAGTACTTTGAGTATAACTTCCACTGTAACTTTTTTAAATTTCCCACAAAACTGTTGGACATGTACATTTTTTTAAATAAACGCCTCAATTGAATTAGGTTCTTCTCGATATAAAGGTTAAGGCAGCCTTGGCTTATTATGGCGTATTTTGAGAAACGGTGACCTAAAAAACAGCAGTCTTATAAAAGCAGGTTAGGGACACTTTCACAGCAGACAGGGTTGTTACGCATTCGATTCATTTACATTTCGAAATTCTGTTTACCGTAAACTTGATGTTTATTATATGATTTGCGGCACATTCAATTCACGTAATACGCGCAATAAATATTTATTAATTTTATACGGTAACTGTATGTTATAATAACATTTATTGGTGCTAATGCCATTGAGGTCACACGCCTTTATATCAAGTACATTAAGACGCCACTTTATTGTCTTTGAATGCACACAAAGTCCTTGTTTTTTTAATGGTTCTTATTTTCGAATTTTTTCGTATTTAGTTTGATATGTTCTATATTACATGCGGATATATTGCTTCCTGTAATTATAAGTATGTAATTTGTGCGATTACTAGAAATAGGCTGAATTTTACTTTTACATAATTAATCAATAAACAACAATATCCACAACAACAGCAATGATAACTATAACAGTGATAATAATAAGAATAAAACCTTTACATAATTAATCAATAACCAACAATATCCACAACAACAGCAATGACAACTATAACAGTGATAACAATAGCAATAAAACCAACAATACATATTTTAAATAATAACTTCGAGCTTTTATTATTTGTAATCGATGTTTTATGTGCTTAAATGTATTATAAATACAACTTATTCTAAAATTAATAGACACAAATAAAAATAAATAAAATACAAGTAATTTTTATACTTGTACAATAATAAAAATATTTAGTAGAATTACAACAATAATAATAACGTCTATGGTAACGCATATAATAACACTATTCATTGACACTCGTAGATGATACATTTTTTACAATTCGCATTATTAAAATACTCATTATGTATATTGAATCTCATCGTTAAAACTACACTTTAATCGAATGGGTGAATAAAATTTTATTTTGATCTATATTAACTATTGTTATTTTATTTGAGCAAATATATGAATAGTATTATTAGTTCATCCATACATTATAAATCTTAATCATAAAGGATTTTCACTTTTTTCACTATAACCATTGACAACGTGAATAAAGTAAAAAATACGTAAGTAAATTCTTCAATTCTGATGAAATGAAAAAAATCTTGTATGATACTAGTGAATAAAGCAATGATATCCACTATTCTTCAATTCTGATAACGAATTGGAAAAAATCTTGTATGATACAAGTGAATAAAGCAATTTTATCGACTGGAAAACATTATCACATTCACTTCGTCTCTTGCCCTAAACTGTTTTTTCATGGATAAAATTCGACTTTATTCGCTTATACCATAAATAGCTATTATTCAATTCTGACGTTTTAAACTGACGTTACATACCTCTTAGCAGACATAATAGTTGTTTATCTTAACAACTATTATTCAATTCTGACGTTTTAAACTGATTGTATATCTCTCAGACATCATAAGCAGTCGTGTATCTTCAAGTGAAATAAAATTTTCTTGATTCCACTGGTGAATTTCAAACTTTTAATTCATTCAAAATCAAAATCATACAATATCGATTTGATAGAATAACTTTAATTTCGTGGACACCAAATTTCCCACTGCTTCTGGGGCTTTATATGGAACCCCTTCTGGTACAAAAACGCTGCAATTGGCTTTTAAAATTTTGATTTGACAATAAATATCAGTTTGACTTTTCAACGACTTGATATTATAAAAATTAAATGTGTAACTTCTAAACATGTTTCGACAAAATTGAATAAAATATTGTATAAAACACTTGAGTTAAGGATGTTTTTCACTCGAATGAATTAGCCCACTAGCCCTCACTGGAACGTGACCTTAATTTTATTCTCGTGAAAAACATCCACTTAACTCACTTGTTATATAAATAACTATTATTCAATTCTGACGTTTTAAACTGACGTTGTATACCTCTTAGCAGACATCAATAAGCAGTTGGTTATCTTCAAGCGAAATAAAATTTTCTTAATTCCACTGGTGAATTTAAAACTTTTAATTCATTCAAAATAAAAATCATACAACATCGATTTGATGTTTTTTTTAACTTCATGGACACGAACTTTCCCACTGCTCCTGGGGCTTCATTTGGAACCCCTTCTGGTATAAAAACACTGCAATCGGCTTTACAAAATATTTATTTGACAATAAATGTTAGTTTGACTTTTCACCGACTTGATATTATAAAAATGAAATGGGTAACTTCTAAACGTTTTTCGACAAAATTGAATAAAATATTGTATAAGCCCACTATCGAGCCCACTAGCCCTCACGGGATCGTGGCCTAAATTTTATTCTCGTGAAAATCATCCACTTAACTCACTTGTTATATAAATAACTATTATTTAATTCTGACGTTGTTTACCTCTTAGGGCAAGTTGTACGATAGTGGATCATCTTTGATTGTGGTTCATTTTCTAAGGATACCATTGTATTAACATTTGTATCCTTGGTAGCTGAACCATGGTCAAAGATAATCCAGGGTCGTACAACTGGCAGTTCGCAGACATCATAAGCAGTTGTTTATCTTCAAGTGAAATACAAATTTCTTGATTCCACAAGTGAATTTAAAACTTTTAATTCATTCAAAATCAAAATCATACAACATCGATTTGATAACATTGATCATACAACATCGACCTTTAACTTCGTGAACATCAACTTTCCCACTGCTAATGGGGCTTCAGTTGGAACCCCTTCTGGTACTTTTGCGTTTTTTTACGTTTTTTGACAAAATTGAATAAAATATTGTATAAAACAAAATTGAATAAAATATTGTATAAAACAAAATTGAATAAAATATTGTATAAAACACTCAAGGGTAAAAAAAATTGAATATAAGATAATTTTTTTTCTCGTGAAAAACATCCACTTAACTCACTTGTTATACAGGGTCCGGCAGTGAAACCTGACAGTTTTTGAAATGGAATAAATCAATGAATATTCAAAATATTTTGTTAAAAAAAATTTTATTTAAAAAAGAAACAATGGAAGTTTAAGATGTATAGAAAAAAAATTGAAAAAGCATTATGTAGCAAAAATAACATCACTCAATGATGACCTCCATTTTCTCTGCACTGCTCCAGTCTGTTAGCAAAGTTATTAATCACTCTTTCCAAGGTTTAGGGTGGGATCACACATATTTCCCGCTGAATATTATCTCGAGGTTCTGCCAAATTTCTAGACTTATCAAAGTACAATTTTCCCTTGAGGTAACCACACAGATAACAAAAATGCAGCAGTGCAGAGAAAATGCAGGTCATCATTGAGTGATGTTATTTTTGCTTCACAATGCTTTTTCGATTTATTTTTGTGTACATCTTAAACTGTCATTCTTTCTTTTTTAAATAAAACAAAAATTCCTTGAGGTAACCACACAGATAACAAAAATGCAGCAGTGCAGAGAAAATGGAGGTCATCATTGAGTGAGGTTATTTTTGCTTCATAATGCTTTTTCGATTTTTTTTTTTGTACATTTTAAACTTCCTTTCTTTCTTCTTTAAATAAAACACAATGTCCCTTGAGGTAACCACACAGATAACAAAAATGCAGCAGTGCAGAGAAAATGGAGGTCATCATTGAGTGATGTTATTTTTGCTTCACAATGCTTTATAGATTTTTTTTTGTATACATCTTAAACTTCCATTCTTTCTTTAAATAAAACAAAATGTCCCTTGAGGTAACCACACAGATAACAAAAATTAAGCAGTGCAGAGAAAATGAAGGTCATCATTGAGTGATGTTATTTTTGCTTCATAATGGTTTTTCGATTTTTTTCTTGTATACATCGTAAACTTCCATTGCTTCTTTATTAAATAAAAAAAAATATAACAAAATATTTTGAATATTCATTGAATTATTCCATTTCAAAAACCGCCAGGTTTCACTGCCAGGCCCTGTATAAATAACTATTATTTTATGTTCATGTCATATAAAAATATTTTAGTTTCTAGTTTTTAGTAGTTTCATTTATCATTTTTGTCATATCATTACAGAAAAAAACACGTTCACTTCTCTTGAAAGGTAAATATATATACATAAACACAGTTCGTATGAGCTACTATTTCATGCAATTATTTTGTGTAATCAATAATGTGAGCAATATTTCTGCCTATATAAACGCTAAATTAAAATTGATTACGTACCAATAATTACATTAATTAAAAGTTGTCGATACGAAAATTTCCGGTTATTTATTGTAATGTCTTACTTGATAAGTTCAAGTTGTACCTATGAACTCCGCAACCTCCAGCTTTCACCAGCGCTTGAATAAATAAAACTGCACAATAATTTCAAAATGCCTATATTTAGTCGTGTTGGCACACGAAAACAAAAACAAAAATCCCACACACCGGCTGAAATAAATTAACCACGTAACACCTGGAAGCGTGGATTTAGTGCCAATTGCGCATTGCCTGCAAATGATGCAATTATCGATTATTTTTCCTGTCTTGTGCACAGCCTATGGTTTGATTGCAGACTCGACAGATCCTAATCGGAGAGTGCCTGCCGAGCTCCTGCGGGCCCGAGGACGTGCGTGCAGTCTTCTTGCAGGAGAGGTCGCAGGCTGAGTCTCTGGTAGTCGTCGACGTCAGACCAGTACCCGGAGATTACAGCATCCTGGACGATAGAAAGTTTCACATCGTCGGGTAAGTTTTCGAGGGCACGTAATTAAGAACGTATTACGCCTGCTAACCATCGTTATTACATGAAAGGTGTTAATGAATCGGGCTGCTCTTCCTCGTCCAATTAGCACCTATTACGAGCCCCTGGAAAAACTAATCTGCATTCTGAGCGCTTCCATTTGCACAATTGGAAATCATCGAAAACACCTGCATGCCATAAACTTGTCCTGCGTGCGAATGAAACTGCATTCCAATCACGGATTAATTTCTCCGCGCGCGCGTTTTTCACGCCCGCAACGTTTTGACCCCAATATCGCGCAGTCATGAATAATTAATGCCGCCGCCAGGATTTGCACCTCCTGGGAAAATCCTCCTGCGCGATGGGTTTCGAGTACTGTGCATCTCAGTTTCGCAATTTGCTTGCACTGAAAGCGAAGCTAATGAAAGATGCAGTGAACCTATGAGTAGCAATAGGTGTCTGCTCGAAATTTTGCGCAGATTTCAGAGCTTCTGGGTGAAAGTGAAGCTTTCAGAGCGCGACTTGAAGGTTTTCCGATTATTTTCTTTCAGGGGCACCACATGCACGGTGGCTGTTCTGATAGTGATCGCCACGTTCGTGGAGTTGTTCGTGGCCAAGCGTTCCGGCAAAGACGACGCCGAAATCCAGAACAATAACAATAACGACGACGGGGGAGTGCAGAAGACTAAGAAGAGCGGTGAACTGAAAAGTGGTATGCTAGCGTTTGGCGATTTGGTTTTTGCATGCATGTATGTATTATGTGGGGATTGCAGGTAAGCTCCTGAACGTTCTGCTGTCGTTCTCCGCTCTCAGCAATGGCCAGAAGATTCTGGCTCTGGACAAGGTATCCTTGGACTCTATCAGATGCGTGCACGGACTGCGGGTGTTCTCGATAGCGTGGATCATAATGGTGCACACGTACCTGGAGGTGTTCTCCGTGGCGGAAAACAAGACCTTTCGCACGGTTACGGAGAGGTCGTTCCTGTACCAGACGGTGTCGAACGCAACTTTCTCGGTGGACACCTTCTTCTTCATTAGGTAACGCAGCCGACGCCAACATTACGCAACGCTCTATCGGTTTCCGTTACAGCGGCCTGCTGATCACCATCACCTACTTCCGGAGCGACGCGAAGAAGACGCGGCGGCCGTCCGAGAGCACCGCCAAGGTGCTCTCGGCCGGCAGCTGGAAGTTCGTGGTGCTCGTCTTCTACAGGTTCCTCAGGCTGACGCCGGCCTACCTCTTCGTCATAGGTGTCAATGAGCTGGTGCTGCGCTTCACCCACAGCAACTCCGTGTACTCGCCGGCAATCATCGACCACATCACGTGCGATGTCTACTGGTGGAGAAACGCTCTCTACATCAACAACTTCTTCCCTCAGCACGAATTTTGTATGCTGTGGTCGTGGTACATAGCCAACGACACGCAATTCTACATCCTAGCATCGTTACTGCTAATCATTGCAGTCAGGTACATACCTTCAACACTCACAACTAATTCAACCCAAACGTAACTGATTAATTTTGCAGAGGTGATAAACACGTTAGATGGGTTGGACTTTCGTTAATAGCCTTCCTGGTAACATCATGGATAACCACGTTCGTAATAGCCATGAAATACAATTACGTGGCTCGAGTGGAAGAGCCTTTCGCACTCTTCGACCAACTCTACGACAAACCGTGGCTGCGAATAGGCCCATATTTAATAGGAATGGCCACCGGCTACTTAATCTTCAAGAAAGAAACACCTGCCAAAATCCCACGATACATAGTCATTCCCACATGGATACTATCAATCGTCTGCCTATTATGCCTAGTCTACGGATTCGGCAAAGAAGGTTTGGTTCTCCCATTATCAGCAGTCTACGTAAGCTCATTCACCAAACATCAAATAGCACAAACTTCATCAAATTATTTACAGGCTGCTTTGGGGCATACTGCCTGGGGTGTTTCCCTGGCGTGGATAACCATCGCCTGCTGCTGGGGTTATGGAGGCCCAGTGGATTCCCTCCTGGCCTTCAGGGGTTTCCTGCCGCTCAGCAGGCTCACGTACTGCACCTACCTTATCCATCCCGTGATCATGGTGTACACCAGCTTCCTGATGGATGGACCCATTCACCTCCACCAATTAAACGTGGTAAGTCAGCCATCACGACTTTGATGCGTCACGATAATGAATAATAATTGAGCTTGCAATTATCGTCGCAAATTTCTCTTCCAGTTAATCATATTTTTGGGCAACTCGGTCGTTTCGTTCATGATCGCTTTCCTCATTTCCATGATGTTCGAGGCTCCTGTGGTGAGACTGCTGAAGGTCATCCTGGAGCCCAATTCCAAGAAGGATTGATGCGGCGAGGGTCGTTGGTATCGCTCGCTTTTGTTATCGCTTGTATTGTAAATAAATAACGATGTAATTTTTAATAATAAACGTTAATTCTTAGAGGCGAGGATTTACATAACCATCTCACGATCCGAGGAGAAATCGAACGTGTGCCGGTGCAAGTTGGTATTTACGCGAGGCTGTAATTGTCCGCCGCTGACCCCCTTCGGTCGCTGTTGGATAACAATGTTTCTTTTTTGGGCAGATGGGGCTTCGAGGTTCGGTAAGTTAAAATGCAAGTACCTACTGTAGTCTGAAGTACTTTCGTGCTTATGCCACCGCGTTGCGCTGCTTTTACCATTTACGTCTACTAGGAAATCTATGTTATGACTTCCTTAATTTCTTATGAAGTCAATTCGATATATTACAAATTGGAAAATACTTTATTAATTGAATAAATTAATATTATGTATAAGCAATAATGAGGCTAATGTTTCAATTATTAATTACATAAATTTGGCAGCATTACGAATACGTCCAGTTACATAACGTTACAATTTAAAATTCAATTAATATGTATTATATAATTACAATCGCTCAGCTTGGTGTCTTTAAGCGAGATATTACGTTAGTGACTTTTACATATACTCTCAAACTACTTATAAATTATATATCACACTGTATTATCTAATTTTACTTACTTGCATTTGATACTCTTCATAATGTATATTTGAGAAGTCAATTTGCTTCAATCTGTCATAATTTTCTATATACTTACTGTGTTTTCAGGATAACACTCTCAAACTACTTATATATTATATATCACACTGTATTATCTAATTTTACTTGCTTGCATTTGATACTCTTCGTAATGTATATTTGAGAAGTCAATTTGCTTAAATCTGTCATTATTTTCTATATACTTACCGTGTTTTCAGGATAACAATTGAGGCTTTTATTTTAAAAACAACATAAGTCCAAAAATGCACAAATCGAGTTATTAACAGTAAACAGGGCGGAAAGACCCCTTCTGGGGTCGATAGCCTTAATAAAGATCGTTATATATAACAGTAAACGGCTCCCAAAACCAATGCTATGCACTAACAAACCCGTTTTCTCAAAAAAAAAACAATACAAGTTACGTGTAGCAGGTAATTTTTTTTTTTATTTTCCTAATACACGCCTGTTACATTTCAACTTTTCTCCCCGTTTTTCTCTTGTTTCACAGTTCTTATTTAAAATAATTTTTATTTTTAAATAAGTTGAAATAAATACAACAGAGTAGCCTGATTTATTTTCCCAGGACTTTGAGTATAACATCCACAGTAACTTTTTTTAAATTTCCAACAAAAGTGATTTTTTTGACATGTGAACTTTTTAAAATAAACGCCGCAATTCTTAAGTCGGTATTTAAGAAACAGTGACAATGGCAATTTTCAAGGTGATCTTCAGTTTGTATGTATATTAAGTTGAAAGTATGTGTGGATACCACTTGGTGAAACATGATAATTAAGGTAAATCAAACACTTGGTTGAAGTTTCACTATATTAATAGAATTTACTCTACAATCGTTTCGGTCTCACGACCATTGTCAAGAGTAACAGAGATACTGATCTCTGTTATCAGAGATCAGAGAAGTTTCACTATATTAATAGAATTTACTCTACAATTGTTTCGGTCTCACGACCATTGTCAAGAGTAACAGAGATACTATCTCTGATGACAGAGATCAGTATCTCTGTTACTCTTGACAATGGTCGTGAGACCGAAACGATTGTAGAGTAAATTCTATGAATATAGTGAAACTTCAACCAAGTGTTTGATTTACCTTGTATGTATATGTTTATTTTCTTGTTGGAAATGTACAAATACGATCAGCTTTTTACATAACAATCAATATTTTTGATATTGCCAAAACCAGCGAATTTATAATTAACCAATAATATTTTCAGAGCTTTTCAATTCCATATTAATAAGATGGTCCATAATAACATGGTCCTATAAAATGTCATTCAATCTACTGCAGATAACTCATATTTGATTGATAAAAATACTACCCTGAACGAAATTTCAAACATAATTACTTCAAAAATTAATTTGATCATTAATTACTGATTGTATACTATAGATATAAACTAGAATATTTTGCAAATTTAATTACATGGTCCAATAAAATTTCATTCAATCTACTGCAGATAACTCATATTTGAATAATAAAAATACCCTGAACGAAATTTCAACCATAATTATTTCAAAAATTAATTTGATTATTAATTACTGATAGTATACGATAGATATACACTAGAATATTTTGCAAGTTTAATTACAAGGTCCAATAAAATTTCATTCAATCTACTGCAGATAACTCATATTTGATTGATAAAAATACTACCCTGAACGAAATTTCAAACATAATTATTTCAAAAATTAATTTGATCATTAATTACTGGTAGTATACTAAAGGTATAAACTAGAATATTTTGCAAGTTTAATTACATGGTCCAATAAAATTTCATTCAATCTACTGCAGATAACTCATATTTGAATGATAAAAATACTACCCTGAACGAAATTTCAAACATAATTATTTCAAAAATTAATTTGATCATTAATTACTGATAGTATACTATAGATATAAACTAGAATATTTTGCAAATTTGGTTATTTGGTCCAATAAAATGTCATTCAATCTACTGCAGATAACTCATATGTGAATGATAAAAATACTACCCTGAACGAAATTCCAAACATAATTATTTCAAAAATTAATTTGATCATTAATTACTGGTAGTATACTAAAGATATAAACTGGAATATTTTGCAAATTTAATTACATGGTCCAATAAAATTTCATTCAATCTACTGCAGATAACTCATATTTGAATGACAAAAATACTACCCGGGACGAAATTTCAAACATTATTTCAAAAATTTATTTGATCGTTTATTACTGATAGTATACTGTAGATATAAACTAGAATATCTTTCAAATTTATTACAAATGTTGGTGTAGCCGAATATAACAAGTTTATATTTAATTTATATTTAAATGTTATATGAACTACCTTATAAGCCCGGCGCCTCCACCATTTGTGCATATACTTGTACAATAATAAAATTGTTGCAAGCAAGTTAATTTAGTGTGGACTTGAACTTAAAATACAGATTTACAATCATCAAATTCATTAATTATATTTGAATGTCACAATTTACAAAATAAAGTTATACAATTTACAAAATCATTCACATTTTCTGGTGTACCAAAAAAATTGGTAACAACTGTAAAATATGGCAGAGCTACATTTTGACAGATTTCATGACATCACTACAGATACATCAAGTATAAGTGGTAAATGCTGAACTGTTCATATTTTCTAGTGGACGAAATTAAAATTTATGACCTCAAACCCATAACACATTCCTAGTGTACTAAAAAATATGGCTGCTCCAGGACACTATGGCAGCATCCTGAGCATCCTCTATTCATTCGCCGTTGTATGTAAATACATTACGTTTTGAGATTGTGATACTGCGCGAGTGTCACTCCCTGTTATGCTCTTTATTAACACATTATAATAATTACCTTTTGTGCCGAAGCAACAATGACGTATCTGCAAAATGATTATTTTTTGGGAGAGACGAAAAATGACTTAATTATTGAGTTTTAAAGAAGTGTGTACATTCATTGCTAACGATTTTAATGTAAATTATTTACATTAAAATTATTACCAATAAATCGTCCAATCATTAATATTATCATCATCACAAAACATGAAATTAATACATTTTCTTTAATATGTACTCAATAATTTACACTATTTTTTTGTATATCCTGAAAAAGTCATATTGCAGTTGCAATTGCATAATTGAGGGGTCTAGAAGTAAAAGGGTTTAAGTGCATATTTGGTAGTTCTGAGATAGATGGCTTAAAGTTAACTTGAATTTCAAAATTCTAGGAATAAGTCTGCGTTCCAGAAAACTATGTTAATATTTTAGTCCAAACCTAAGTCTAAAATATTAACACAGTTTTTCTTAACTCTAAAGCCATTTATCTCATAACTACCAAAAATGCACTTAAACCCTTTTACATCTAGACCACTCAATTGTTATGATCTTTAGAAGCTAAAAATCAATTTACACTGTAAATTATTTTCTCAATTTTTGGGTTACGAAATTTTTGTATTCTGGTGGGAATTTATCCCATATGGACAAATATTTTGCTTGGTTATTTATTTGTCAAATTTAATATAATTGTGACAATTGTTGTCAGTATATGCAGCAGAAGAGTTGTAGTGGTATTTCTTTAAATTTGAGTGATCCAATTAATCAGTTCCGACATCAACTTCTTCAATGGTACGTTTTTCTATTTTTCTATTCCACATTTACTTAGACCTTATGTATATTTGCTTAATGCGAGGTGTATGCCACAACAAAATTGTCTACACTACTAGGATTCTGGTGTCAGGATACTAGGGTACTAGGTGTCAGGACTAACTACTATTACTGCCAACAAATTGAAAAAGTGATGTCTCTAGAAAGGGGGCAGTGATAGAAGTTATGCAACAAGCTGCCAGTTGTTGCTTGGTGTATTGCATCTATTTTTACAGCTGCTTGGATATTTCAAACGTTTACGTACATCGAAATTCCTGCAAAGTTACGCATGGTCAGAGCATATTCCAAGACTGCGCATGTCGCACTCATAATCTAAGCCGGCTTTATTATTCTAGACTTAAAAATACAGTGTGACCTTCGAGTTCCTGCTGCGGTTCAACGAAAAATCAACGATGAATTTCGCCGGCAAGGTGGTTTTGATAACCGGCGCCAGCAGCGGGATCGGCGCCGCCACCGCCAAGCAGTTCGCCAACCTGGGGGCGAGCCTAGCCCTGGCCGGCAGGAACCTGGAGAATCTGAAAAAGGTGTCGTCGGAATGCGAACCGGCCTGCGGGGCTCCGCAGCCTTTCCTCGTCACAGGAGAACTCTGCAACGAAACCGATACCAAGAACATCCTGGAGAGTACGATTAAACACTATGGTAAGCTGGACGTGCTGGTTAACAACGCCGGTGTCTTGGAGACCGGCTCCATAGAAACGACGAACCTGGAGCAGTTCGACCGCGTTATGAATATTAATATACGCTCAATTTACCAATTAACACAATTGGCTGTCCCGCATTTAATCAAGTCCGAGGGGAACGTGGTGAACGTCTCCAGCGTGAACGGCATCCGCGCGTTCCCTGGAGTGCTGGCCTACAATATCAGCAAAGCTGCCGTGGACCAGTTCACCAGGTGCGTTGCCCTTGAACTCGCCACCAAAAACGTCAGGGTCAACTGCGTGAACCCAGGAGTGACCATCACCAACCTGCATAAACGAGGTGGGATGGCTGAGGAACAGTACAAACTCTTTTTGGAGAGGGCGAAAGAGACACACGCCATGGGCAGACCAGGACAGGCCGACGAGGTGGCCAGCACCATTATCTTCTTGGCCAGCAACAATGCCAGCTTCATCACCGGCGCCTCTGTTCCTGTCGACGGAGGTCGTCACGCCATGTGTCCCAGATAAGATAAACTCGTAATCTCTTTCTATTTTCATACTTATTAAGTGTTTTTTATTTTGCTCCAGCGAAATTTCACGTTTGTATCTCTTATATAAATGAGTCTAAGCAACTAATACAATATTGATGAAACTCCTCTACACCCTACATTTTTCTTTTAAAGATTTATTTGGCTTTATTTTTTTATCTCCAAGATTAGCAATTTTAACTCTCTAAACCCATATCTTCGTGGAGATCCAGACAGTTTACTGCCACAACATTATACATCATAAATTCATATTACTGACAACAGCTTCTTCATTTTATGCAGCTATGATAGATTACTACAAGATAGATTATAGTTCGCGACTGTACTTCGCAATTGTCACTACTTCATCAATATCTGTTGAATGGTGGTACATAGCAGGGAAATTTCCACAATTTTTTTATCTACACCAAGGTACTTACACTTGTTAAGTCGTTTTTTGCGCCAATTCTAGAAAATTAAGGTCTAATCACTATTAGTGGTGGGCGAAAAAAAATATATATATATATATATATATTTGTAAATCCATGTCATTATTGAATTATCATATATAATACAACGAGTGGAATCATGACTATCGATAATCGCGTGGTAATAAAGTACTTATTTAATACAAACTATCTAAATACAAATATTATTCCCCATGTAATGAGGATTATTATTGCATTAATGCTGTGAACTAATAACTTAAAGTAAATGTAGATGCACTACTGACATGCATGTGTTGTAATGAGTATTTTAATTATACTCGTTTATTTGACGACAGCATTATTTATTATGATAGCATGATAGCACTTGAAAACGTCGTATTTAGGCAAATTTAGTCATTTTAGGCATAACCAGGCAAATTTCAGCAAATAGGCAACTTAATTGACTGGGAAGGCGTTATTTAAGTTGCCTATACTGTTAGTATTTAGAAAATAAATTAACCTAAGAAAACTAATATATTCATTACACGTAACACGTAATTTATTCTACAAAGCCAATTATTGATACAAAAATTCAAAGCCTAAGAACATATTGATAGCAGGGAAATCTTCACATTCTTCATATCTCCTTGTCTAAGGTACTTATTATCGTAATTTTTCTACCTAGTACTAGTCCCTTCTTTACTCTCATATTATCAAAGACCACATAATAATTATGTTAATATGTATCTATACATAAAGTACAGTTCGTTTAATTAAATTTGGCGCCGCAAGTGATAAGAAATATTGGTAATCACACCGTTAAATAATTCATAACCATAAAGATATTCCAAAATTTCATGACCCTGATAACCTTTTTGGTGTTACGTGTTTCAATCGTCGTCGTCTACGTCAACATATACACTCCATCAAAATGAGTTTTACCGGCAAAGTGGTGCTCGTAACTGGGGCTAGTTCAGGAATTGGAAGAGCCACGGCCCTTCACTTCTCCTCTGAAGGTGCAAAGCTGGCAATTACCGGTAGAAACAAAGACAACCTCGAGAAAGTATGTGAAGAATGCACCGGCCCGAAGCCTCTCATAATAATCGCAGACGTTACGAATTCAGGTGACGTGAAACAGATTGTCGAAAAAACAATCACCCACTACAACCGGCTGGATGTGCTGGTGAACAATGCTGGCATTATAGAAGCCGGAGGCATCGAGGAAACCACCATAGAGCAATACGAGCGGGTGTTCAATACAAACGTTAAATCTGTATACGAGTTGACTATGCTCGCCGTGCCTCACCTAATCAAAACCAAAGGCAACATCGTCAACGTCTCCAGCGTCACCGGCTTGAGAGCGTCGGCCGGCGTGCTCGCCTACTGCATGTCCAAGTCCGCAATCGATCAGTTTACGAACTGCGTTGCATTGGATCTGGCCCCGAAAGGAGTCCGGGTTAACAGCGTGAACCCGGGAGTTATTGTGACCAATCTGCACAAGAGGGGTGGCATGGACGAGGAGAGGTACGAACAGTTCTTGGAGAGGTGCAAGGCGACCCACGCCCTGGGCAGACCCGGGGAACCCCAGGAGGTTGCCCGAAGTATTGCGTTTTTGGCCAGCGATGACGCCAGCTTTTTAACAGCTACTTTGCTTCCGGTGGATGGCGGACGTCATGCCATGTGTCCTCGTTAAATCGTAATCCATCGTATAATTAACTTTTTTTTTTTTTTTAAACTGTTATACTGTCTTTGAAGTAAAACAAGAATTGGTTGCAGTTATAATAATTTGTTGCATTAAATGTTGACGACGTTAAGCCGCCGTTGTATCCTCTTGATTTAGAATTGAAGTAGGTATTGTCGGTTGTATTTCGTATCAAAAAACGTTAGCAGTAACATATATGTTATTTCACAGCATTACATTCAAATATCAAAAGCTAGTATGTATCTGACATTCGAACGTGATGTACACGTTACTTCTAAGGTTTTTTTATTTGCAATTTACCTGAATACCCACTTCAATTAAATAATAATAATAAGTTCATGCAATTTCTTATCATTGACAATGTTTCTTAAAATGTGTAGAATTGTCAATCCAATTGAAGACTGCTGCAACAAGAGGATAAGTCCATTTTCAATAAATTGGGAAAAGACTTCTTTTTAAGATAATGTATAGTTAATATAATGCTTCACCGTTTGGTGCAACAACGGGACAGCATTTTCATTATGTGTTGAGTAATAATAACCGGGTTTTTTTTTTATATCTTTAATGGTAAAGAACTGAAACGTTTTTCTTTTAATTGACTAAAATTGGCATTTTGGACTTATCCCCTTGCGGCAGCAGAGTCTTCAATTATTCTTATAAAAATCTAAACGTCAAACTAACTAATGAAAACAATAGAATTTTAAATTTTATTTTAGAATTAAGATGTTTGTAAGAAATCTAATTTAGTAACTGTTTTGGTATTAAATTTTCTAACAGAAATGACTATTTTCTTGTACATGTGTTTGTTCGTGATGTTTTCGCAAAGATTGTAGATATATGAGAAGTAATAATTAATAATAATAATTAAGTTTAAGGTTTTATCCATAATTACCAGTTACTAGATATCTAAATGAAAATAATATTTGTCATGTGATGAGGAATATTATTGCATTATGAAGTAACTATTAATATAGATTTAGATGCAGTGCCAATGTACATGTGTAGTATTAAGGACTAATTACAATCGTTTTTTGATGAAAACATACACATATACACGCACTTTTTAAAGAAAAAAAATTAACTCAAATAGATTTGTGTAATTATTTCCAGGCAGCCCAATGTGCAGATTATCAATATTTTTCAGAAGACGCAACTCAGTTCACAGAGAATGTGTAATTTAAATTGCCTATCAACTTTTGTAGCTTATGACATTTACCTCATTATTTTTAAATTGACAGCGATTTAACCTCTGTGCACGTCAAAGTTGTAATGGAAGTGAAAAACCGTAATAATTGTTAATAACGTGAAATGACGTTGTGTCATTATGACAGATGCAAGCCCTACTTTATTTTCCAATTCGAGTGAGAAGAAAATAAGGTTCAGACCGCACGCAAAAGTATTATTTAGCAATGATAGACAGGTAGAAGAGCTATTCAAGAATGATAAATGTGAGCCCAAGACTGAGGATGTGGAGTCGCCGAAACGAGGTTAGCGTTTTTAATGAGTATTCTGTGAGTAATTATACAAACAAGTTATTATCTGTAATTGGTGATAATAATCTGTCGAATGACGGACAAGAATTTAACACTGCCAAGGCGCACGATGAGGCTGAACCCTCTCAGTAAGCCTCATGTACCCAGATCATCATTAGAATCAGGTTGTGTAATTTTGTTCGTTTAATTGGGAGTTTACCAAACATATCATTAACTTTCACTTACATTCTCTTAAATTTCATACCTATGTGCTTTAATGTGGCAACTATAATGGGATCTACTCAAAATAGTAAGAATAACATACATTTGTAATCGCCGTATGAGCCTCACTATTTGTTTACATCTTCTCCATATTGTGATTGCATAATTTGCTTTCAGAAAAGTGCCCGTCTCTTCTGTCGTTCTTACAAGTTGAGTTAACCAGGGGATACGTTCTCGAGCACGATGAAGAAAGGTACTCGGCGAGGCGAGAAAAAGTGTACTCTTTCATGAAGATACCCCGAGAGGTGGAGAAATTTATGAGCTATGGATTCATGCAGTGCGCAGATTCGTTTCTGTTTGTTTATACGTTTCTACCACTGAGGGTACTCCTTGCCCTCTGGACTTTATTCACCAGGCCATTCGCAAAATGCTTCGGGTATAGTAAATGTAACTCTGTGAGATTACTATTTTTAATATACCTTATTGAGAACTGATATTAAATTTCTAACTATATTGAAATTGTGCCTATCAATAGTAATGTAGACTTATTTTACATTGGTATCTGAAGAAAATCAGTTATAAATTCATTGCACAAAAATATTACAAATTTAATTTTTGTTTGTGTTATATTCAGGTATATTGCGTATCAAGAACATTACAATAACATGTATGTTACTTGACAGCATCACATTTATGTCATAAATTCGTTTGACATTCGAATGTGATGCTGTTATGTAACATACACGTTACTGCTAACGTTTTTTGATATGCAATACATCTGAATATGTGGATTGATTATTTGAAATACCTATATTTTTAGCCAAAACAGTCCAAGCAAAACATTGCTATCGCCCGCCGAAATATGTGATCTACTAAAAGCCCTAATTTTAGTAACATGTAGCCTACTTATGTTCTACATAGACACTAACATGATGTATCACTTAATTAAGAGTCAGTCCGTTATAAAACTGTACATATTTTATAATATGCTCGAGGTGGGCGATAGATTGTTCTCGGCTTTCGGTCAGGACACCATTGACGCACTGTTCTGGACAGCAACTGAGCCCAGGGATAGACGTAGAGAACATTTAGGAGTAATTCCACACTTAATATTTGCTATTGTATATGTGTGTATCCTTTTGAAACATTTCTTAACGAGGAGTAAAACAGTATCAAATGCAATTTGAATATTTTTACACGGATTGTATTTATGTAATATTTTCTTTCTAATTTTAATTTATTTAAAATCAAAATTGATAATAACTTATCTTCCAGTGTAGGAGAACATATATGAGAAATTACCCTTAATATCTGTACAGTTCTTCACAGCTTGCTGGTTTTATTTCAAGCGACTACATTGAATGTTGCAGTGAACTCAAACAACAAAGCTCTGCTTACAATAATGATGTCAAATAATGTGAGTATTATGAACACACTTTGGGAATTCATGCTATTCCAATATCCTTGTTGAAAAGATTCCAACTAATATAATGCCAGTTTTTGCATATCTCGTGGCAACTGCAGATTTTTATTAATAATAAAATGTAGCATGTTAAACTAAGAAGAAGCTTATTCAGTTTCACTTCAAAGCGTTTGATTCCATCACTTCAAATGTCTAAATTTGTGTTAATTTACTCTTCTTTTTAGTTTGTAGAGTTAAAAGGAAGTGTGTTCAAGAAGTTTGATAAAAACAACCTATTCCAAGTCTCCTGCAGTGACGTTCGTGAGAGATTTCACCTCTTCACGTTGCTGTTTATCGTGGTTCTGCAGACAATGAGGGAGTACTCTTGGAAATTCGATAGGTTTTGGGTGTTGCTCCCCGACTGTTTGATTGTATTAACAGCCGAGATATTTGTCGACTGGATAAAACACGCATTCATCACGAGATTTAATGAGCTTCAGGTGGATGTTTACAGGGATTACACCACAAGTCTGGCATACGATATGGCCCAGACCAGACAAAAACATGCCTTCTCTGACCACTCTGATTTAGTGGCTCGTAGGATGGGATTTATACCATTGCCATTAGGGGTTGTGATGATTAGGGTACTGGCTCATGCGGTACAGATATCGGACTTTCCTTCTTTATTAATAGCTGGTATTGCTTTCTTATGTTTAGGCACAACTCGGGTGCTAAATGGTATTTTTATATTAGGTGTAGCTTGTAACTTAATCACACAGCACAAGCAGGAAAAAGCTACAACGCAATCGCCCTCTTCAAACAGAGCAAATAGTCCGTTGCCAAACGTCAAACAGTTATCCAAGGATTGGGTCAAAGACAGCGCCACAAGCCCCATGAAGCCTCTATTTGATATCCCCGTTGTAGCACAGCCAAATACAAATAACAACAACACCTTTGAGCACTTAAAAAAGACTCCAATTGAGATTGAAGGGCCATTGGAGCAGCTCAATATCGACTTAGGCTCTGCTGCGATATTTTCTAATAGCACTGTAGATTTAAAAAACGTCACTTTGAATGAGGAATTACTGAAAGTTGAAGGAGATGATATCAAAATTGAGAGCACAAGTGACGAGAACTTTTCGAAGAGCGATCCTAGCATAAATTGTGAATTCAAGCAGATTAAGCAGGAAAATACTATAGATGAAAGCACGATAAAGAAGAGGGCGGAATCGGAGCCCAATTTGGCAAACTGTGAGGATGAATAACATTAGCTGACGCTGGGAGTTTATAAAAATATTTGTTTACCTCGAAGCTCTAAAAAATAAGTACATTAAGTGAACACCCCACAAATATTTCATTTCACTACTCTAGCATACTTAAAAACTCTATCGACGCAAACTACTTGCCTTATATTAGGAAATGTATTTTATTTTTATATTGTATATTACAATTGTTTAGAATAATTTTGAAGGTTTTGTATTAAATGTTGTGATATCTCATATTATGAAATATAATGGTTATTAAACATTTTTGGTATGTATTTCTGCCTACTGGTAGATAATTTCATTCTAAGAATTTCCAAACATTGTTTTTGCTAATTGTAATCCACAATTTTATGCACTTTGGATTAAGATTATTTTTTTATTGCATTAAATAGTTTTATTTTACAGTTGAGCTATTAGTTTTATTCCAATATTCCATTGTATTATAAACTATTTTATATTTCAACCTCTTGTCTTATGTATATATCTATAATCTATCTCTCAGAAGTGATATAAAATTTAGTAACAAGGGCATATATATTGAAAGTAAATGAAAAGATAATTAATTTATTAAATTACAAGTGATAACCAACCAGGCAACTTAAATAACCCCTCTATGTGAATTGGGTTGCCCATTAGGACTAAAATTGTACATTGGGGTGCCTAATAATAAGTGATTTATTAAATTAGCTATAAATAGAAAACTACGGCGTTTGAAGAATTAAAAATAGCATTAATAATAATAAATTAAGTTGAGCTTTCATGTTGTATGTTTGTTTTTGTCGATTATTGCTATTTAATTCATAGGTATAAAGTTCACGACTTTTTGCGTTGGCGTCGCTGGGACAGACACTTCTTTTTAAACTGTAGGCAACCTAATATACATATATTCTTTCAATTACATATATCAATGCAATATCACGTATATCAAAGGCATATTTTTTATCCTTGCCAGTTAACAAACAAGTACACATGTATCAGACGGAATATATAAGTTTTGCATTTCGATTTACACTGAGTGCACAGCACGATACTGCAGTGAATGCTGAATCCGAATTTGCAAACCGCAATGTTGTGAGATGCTTCTTTACTAAAATCAAAATTAAAAACGAAAACGTGATCTCCTTCAACTCATGTATTCCTGGTACAAATCCGAAAATGACTAAATATTAGTTGTACAATTTGGATTTAAACCAACTGCATTGCACGATAGATGCTGAATGCTGAATCTAAAACTGCACACCGCAATGTTGTGAGATGCTTATTTATTGGGCAATTCCTTCTGGTGTATGCGTGGGAGAGAGTTTATGTTAAATTTTTAATTTCTTTTATAATTTATAAACTGAGCGCACAGCACGATAGAATAGCGAATGCTGAATCCAAAAATGAAAACGGCATTTCTGTGCGGTGCCTAGTCACTGAGATAAAAATTAAAAACCAATAAACGATCTCTCGCATCTTCTGTGTTCCTGGTACGAGATCCGAAAATTTCAAAATTTAATTGGAAAATTTCTATTTACACTGAGTGAGCTCAGTGACTGGGCAGTACGATAGAGAATTGAATGCTGAATCCAAATCTGCAAACCGCAGTGCTGTGCGATGCTTAGGTACTGAGTTAAAAATTGTATAAGAAATTAAAAGTTGAACATTAACTTCACTCCCACGCATAAACTAGAAGGAATTTCATAGAACTGTTTTGGGAAAGGTATTACATATTTCCCCTCTACCGATTGCAATAGGAAATTTTCAAATCCATTTTTTTCACGAAGATTCCATAAGGTTAACCCCTTGGAACTTTTCACGAAATAATTGGAAATTTTCGATTTAAACTGAGTGCACAGTTCGATAGAGCAGCGAATGCTGAATCCAAAACTGCAAACCGCAGTGCTGTACGATGCCTAGTTACTGAGATAAAAATTAAAAACCAATAAACGATCTCTCGCATCTTCTGTGTTCCTGGTACGAGATCCAAAAATTTCAAAATTTAATTGGAAAATTTCTATTTACACTGAGTGAGCTCAGTGACTGGGCAGTACTATAGAGAATTGAATGCTGAATCCAAATCTGCAAACCGCAGTGCTGTGCGATGCTTAGGTACTGAGTTAAAAATTGTATAAGAAATTAAAAGTTGAACATTAACTTCACTCCCACGCATAAACTAGAAGGAATTTCATAGAACTGTTTTGGGAAAGGTATTACATATTTCCCCTCTACCGATTGCAATAGGAAATTTTCAAATCCATTTTTTTCACGAAGATTCCATAAGGTTAACCCCTTGGAACTTTTCACGAAATAATTGGAAATTTTCGATTTAAACTGAGTGCACAGTTCGATAGAGCAGCGAATGCTGAATCCAAAACTGCAAACCGCAGTGCTGTACGATGCCTAGTTACTGAGATAAAAATTAAAAACCAATAAACGATCTCTCGCATCTTCTGTGTTCCTGGTACGAGATCCGAAAATTTCAAAATTTAATTGGAAAATTTCTATTTACACTGAGTGAGCTCAGTGACTGGGCAGTACTATAGAGAATTGAATGCTGAATCCAAATCTGCAAACCGCAGTGCTGTGCGATGCTTAGGTACTGAGTTAAAAATTGTATAAGAAATTAAAAGTTGAACATTAACTTCACTCCCACGCATAAACTAGAAGGAATTTCATAGAACTGTTTTGGGAAAGGTATTACATATTTCCCCTCTACCGATTGCAATAGGAAATTTTCAAATCCATTTTTTTCACGAAGATTCCATAAGGTTAACCCCTTGGAACTTTTCACGAAATAATTGGAAATTTTCGATTTAAACTGAGAGCACAGTTCGATAGAGCAGCGAATGCTGAATCCAAAACTGCACACCGCAGTGCTATACGATGCCTAGTTACTGAGATAAAAATTAAAAACCAATAAACGATCTCTCGCATCTTCTGTGTTCCTGGTACGAGATCCGAAAATTTCAAAATATAATTGGAAAATTTCTATTTACACTGAGTGAGCTCAGTGACCAGGCAGTACGATAGAGAATTGAATGCTGAATCCAAAAATGCAAACCGCAATGCTGTGAGGTCCTTAGATACCAAGAAAAAAAAAACAGTTTGAAAACTTATACACAAACTAACAGATAATCAGTCAACTTTTATGGTGGAAACGATAGGCTGGTGCATGTTGCATCCAAATCTGCAAACCGCAGTGCTGTGCGATGCTTAGGTACTGAGATAAAAATTATATAAGAAATTAAATGTTGAACATTAACTTCACTCCCACCCATAAACTAGAAGGAATTTCATCGAACTGTTTTGGGAAAAGTCTTACATATTTCCCCTCTACCGATTGCAATAGGAAATTTTCAAATCCATTTTTTTCACGAAGATTCCATAAGGTTAACCCCTTGGAACTTTTCACGAAATAATTGGAAATTTTCGATTTAAACTGAGTGCACAGTTCGATAGAGCAGCGAATGCTGAATCCAAAACTGCAAACCGCAGTGCTGTACGATGCCTAGTTACTGATATAAAAATTAAAAACCAATAAACGATCTCTCGCATCTTCTGTGTTCCTGGTACGAGATCCGAAAATTTCAAAATATAATAGGAAAATTTCTATTTACACTGAGTGAGCTCAGTGACTAGGCAGTACGATAGAGAATAGAATGCTGAATCCAAAAATGCAAACCGCAATGCTGTGAGGTCCTTAGATAACAAGAAAAAAAAAATAAAAACCGTATGAAAACTTATACACAAACTAATAGAAAATCAGTCAACTTTTATAGTGGAAACGATAGACTGGTGAATGCTGAATCCAAATCTGCAAGCCGCAGTGCTGTGCGCTGCTTAGGTACTGAGATAAAAATTATATAAGAAATTAAAAGTTGAACATTAACTTCACTCCCACGCATAAACCAGAAGGAATTTCATAGAACTGTTTTGGGAAAGGTCTTACATATTTCCCCTCTACCGATTGCAATAGGAAATTTTCAAATCCAGTTTTTTCACGAAGATTCCATAAGGTTAACCCCTTGGAACTTTTCACGAAATAATTGGAAATTTTCGATTTAAACTGAGTGCACAGTTCGATAGAGCAGCGAATGCTGAATCCAAAAATGAAAACCGCATTTCTGTGGGATGCATAGTTACCGAGATAAAAATTAAATAAAATTAAAATAAGTATTTAATTAGTTGAATCTAGCTGCGCCATCTAACGACTAATTATGGAACTACAGGTGGCGACATCTAGCCGCTAACTGTGGAACTACAAGTGGCGCCATCTAGCTACGGTCTACAATACTATGCATGGCGTCATCTAGCGGCCAAGCATGGAACTAAAAGTCGCGCCATCTAGCAG
Source organism: Othius punctulatus (assembly GCA_951805005.1). Lineage (NCBI taxonomy): Eukaryota > Metazoa > Arthropoda > Insecta > Coleoptera > Staphylinidae > Othius > Othius punctulatus. The sequence goes on from OX638145.1 coordinate 13,890,399, forward strand.
CCGAATATCGAACTGCTTAATTGCCGTACCGGTAAGGTTGATATAATTGTTAGCCTTATTATATTTCAAAATATAATCGGGCACAAACTAATAGAAAATGAGTCAACTTTTATGGTGGAAACGATAGACTGGTGAATGCTGAATCCAAATCTGCAAACCGCAGTGCTGTGCGATGCTTAGGTACTGAGATAAAAATTATATAAGAAATTAAAAGTTGAACATTAACTTCACTCCCACGCATAAACTAGAAGGAATTTCATAGAACTGTTTTGGGAAAGGTCTTACATATTTCCCCTCTACCAATTGCAATAGGAAATTTTCAAATCCATTTTTTTCACGAAGATTCCATAAGGTTACCCTTGGAACTTTTCACGAAATAATTGGAAATTTTCGATTTAAACTGAGTGCACAGTTCGATAGAGCAGCGAATGCTGAATCCAAAACTGCAAACCGCAGTGCTGTACGATGCCTAGTTACTGAGATAAAAATTAAAAACAAAAAAACGATCTCTCGCATCTTCTGTGTTCCTGGTACGAGATCCGAAAATTTCAAAATATAATTGGAAAATTTCTATTTACACTGAGTGAGCTCAGTGACTAGGCAGTACGATAGAGAATTGAATGCTGAATCCAAAAATGCAAACCGCAATGCTGTGAGGTCCTTAGATACCAAGAAAAAAAATAAAAACCGTATGAAAACTTATACACAAACTAACAGAAAATCAGTCAACTTTTATGGTGGAAACGATAGACTGGTGAATGCTGAATCCAAATCTGCAAACCGCAGTGCTGTGCGATGCTTAGGTACTGAGAAAAAAATTATATAAGAAATTAAAAGTTGAACATTAACTTCACTCCCACGCATAAACTAGAAGGAATTTCGTAGAACTGTTTTGGGAAAGGTCTTACATATTTCCCCTCTACCGATTGCAATAGGAAATTTTAAAATCCATTTTTTTCACGAAGATTCCATAAGGTTAACCCCTTGGAACTTTTCACGAAATAATTGGAAATTTTCGATTTAAACTGAGTGCACAGTTCGATAGAGCAGCGAATGCTGAATCCAAAACTGCAAACCGCAGTGCTGTACGATGCCTAGTTACTGAGATAAAAATTAAAAACAAAAAAACGATCTCTCGCATCTTCTGTGTTCCTGGTACGAGATCCGAAAATTTCAAAATATAATTGGAAAATTTCTATTTACACTGAGTGAGCTCAGTGACTAGGCAGTACGATAGAGAATTGAATGCTGAATCCAAAAATGCAAACCGCAATGCTGTGAGGTCCTTAGATACCAAGAAAAAAAAATAAAAACCGTATGAAAACTTATACACAAACTAACAGAAAATCAGTCAACTTTTATGGTGGAAGCGATAGACTGGTGAATGCTGAATCCAAATCTGCAAGCCGCAGTGCTGTGCGCTGCTTAGGTACTGAGATAAAAATTATATAAGAAATTAAATGTTGAACATTAACTTCACTCCCACGCATAAACTAGAAGGAATTTCATCGAACTGTTTTGGGAAAAGTCTTACATATTTCCCCTCTACCGATTGCAATAGGTAATTTTCAAATCCATTTTTTTCACGAAGATTCCATAAGGTTAACCCCTTGGAACTTTTCACGAAATAATTGGAAATTTTCGATTTAAACTGAGTGCACAGTTCGATAGAGTAGCGAATGCTGAATCCAAAACTGCAAACCGCAGTGCTGTACGATGCCTAGTTACTGAGATAAAAATTAAAAACCAATAAACGATCTCTCGCATCTTCTGTGTTCCTGGTACGAGATCCGAAAATTTCAAAATATAATTGGAAAATTTCTATTCACACTGAGTGAGCTCAGTGACTTGGCAGTACGATAGAGAATTGAATGCTGAATCCAAATCTGTAAACCGCAGTGCTGTGCGATGCTTAGGTACTGAGATAAAAATTGTATAAGAAATTAAATGTTGAACATTAACTTCACTCCCACGCATAAACTAGAAGGAATTTCGTAGAACTGTTTTGGGAAAGGTCTTACATATTTCCCCTCTATCGATTGCAATAGGAAATTTTAAAATCCATTTTTTTCACGAAGATTCCATAAGGTTGACTGGTGAATGCTGAATCCAAATCTGCAAGCCGCAGTGCTGTGCGCTGCTTAGGTACTGAGATAAAAATTATATAAGAAATTAAAAGTTGAACATTAACTTCACTCCCACGCATAAACCAGAAGGAATTTCATAGAACTGTTTTGGGAAAGGTCTTACATATTTCCCCTCTACCGATTGCAATAGGAAATTTTGAAATCCAGTTTTTTCACGAAGATTCCATAAGGTTAACCCCTTGGAACTTTTCACGAAATAATTGGAAATTTTCGATTTAAACTGAGTGCACAGTTCGATAGAGCAGCGAATGCTGAATCCAAAACTGCAAACCGCAGTGCTGTACGATGCCTAGTTACTGATATAAAAATTAAAAACCAATAAACGATCTCTCGCATCTTCTGTGTTCCTGGTACGAGATCCGAAAATTTCAAAATATAATAGGAAAATTTCTATTTACACTGAGTGAGCTCAGTGACTAGGCAGTACGATAGAGAATAGAATGCTGAATCCAAAAATGCAAACCGCAATGCTGTGAGGTCCTTAGATAACAAGAAAAAAAAAATAAAAACCGTATGAAAACTTATACACAAACTAACAGAAAATCAGTCAACTTTTATAGTGGAAACGATAGACTGGTGAATGCTGAATCCAAATCTGCAAGCCGCAGTGCTGTGCGCTGCTTAGGTACTGAGATAAAAATTATATAAGAAATTAAAAGTTGAACATTAACTTCACTCCCACGCATAAACCAGAAGGAATTTCATAGAACTGTTTTGGGAAAGGTCTTACATATTTCCCCTCTACCGATTGCAATAGGAAATTTTCAAATCCAGTTTTTTCACGAAGATTCCATAAGGTTAATAACCCCTTGGAACTTTTCACGAAATAATTGGAAATTTTCGATTTAAACTGAGTGCACAGTTCGATAGAGCAGCGAATGCTGAATCCAAAAATGAAAACCGCATTTCTGTGGGATGCATAGTTACCGAGATAAAAATTAAATAAAATTAAAATAAGTATTTAATTAGTTGAATCTAGCTGCGCCATCTAACGACTAATTATGGAACTACAGGTGGCGACATCTAGCCGCTAACTGTGGAACTACAAGTGGCGCCATCTAGCTACGGTCTACAATACTATGCATGGCGTCATCTAGCGGCCAAGCATGGAACTAAAAGTCGCGCCATCTAGCAGCCGAATATCGAACTGCTTAATTGCCGTACCGGTAAGGTTGATATAATTGTTAGCCTTATTATATTTCAAAATATAATCGGGCACAAACTAATAGAAAATGAGTCAACTTTTATGGTGGAAACGATAGACTGGTGAATGCTGAATCCAAATCTGCAAACCGCAGTGCTGTGCGATGCTTAGGTACTGAGATAAAAATTATATAAGAAATTAAAAGTTGAACATTAACTTCACTCCCACGCATAAACTAGAAGGAATTTCATAGAACTGTTTTGGGAAAGGTCTTACATATTTCCCCTCTACCAATTGCAATAGGAAATTTTCAAATCCAGTTTTTTCACGAAGATTCCATAAGGTTAACCCCTTGGAACTTTTCACGAAATAATTGGAAATTTTCGATTTAAACTGAGTGCACAGTTCGATAGAGCAGCGAATGCTGAATCCAAAACTGCAAACCGCAGTGCTGTACGATGCCTAGTTACTGAGATAAAAATTAAAAACCAATAAACGATCTCTCGCATCTTCTGTGTTCCTGGTACGAGATCAGAAAATTTCAAAATATAATTGGAAAATTTCTATTTACACTGAGTGAGCTCAGTGACTAGGCAGTACGATAGAGAATTGAATGCTGAATCCAAAAATGCAAACCGCAATGCTGTGAGGTCCTTAGATAACAAGAAAAATAAATAAAAACCGTATGAAAACTTATACACAAACTAACAGAAAATCAGTCAACTTTTATAGTGGAAACGATAGACTGGTGAATGCTGAATCCAAATCTGCAAGCCGCAGTGCTGTGCGCTGCTTAGGTAGTGAGATAAAAATTATATAAGAAATTAAAAGTTGAACATTAACTTCACTCCCACGCATAAACCAGAAGGAATTTCATAGAACTGTTTTGGGAAAGGTCTTACATATTTCCCCTCTACCGATTGCAATAGGAAATTTTCAAATCCATTTTTTTCACGAAGATTCCATAAGGTTAACCCCTTGGAACTTTTCACGAAATAATTGGAAATTTTCGATTTAAACTGAGTGCACAGTTCGATAGAGCAGCGAATGCTGAATCCAAAACTGCGAACCGCAGTGCTGTCGATGCCTAGTTACTGAGATAAAAATTAAAAACAAAAAAACGATCTCTCGCATCTTCTGTGTTCCTGGTACGAGATCCGAAAATTTCAAAATATAATTGGAAAATTTCTATTTACACTGAGTGAGCTCAGTGACTAGGCAGTACGATAGAGAATTGAATGCTGAATCCAAAAATGCAAACCGCAATGCTGTGAGGTCCTTAGATACCAAGAAAAAAAATAAAAACAGTATGAAAACTTATACACAAACTAACAGAAAATCAGTCAACTTTTATGGTGGAAACGATAGACTGGTGAATGCTGAATCCAAATCTGCAAGCCGCAGTGCTGTGCGCTGCTTAGGTACTGAGATAAAAATTATATAAGAAATTAAAAGTTGAACATTAACTTCACTCCCACGCATAAACCAGAAGGAATTTCATAGAACTGTTTTGGGAAAGGTCTTACATATTTCCCCTCTACCGATTGCAATAGGAAATTTTCAAATCCATTTTTTTCACGAAGATTCCATAAGGTTAACCCCTTGGAACTTTTCACGAAATAATTGGAAATTTTCGATTTAAACTGAGTGCACAGTTCGATAGAGTAGCGAATGCTGAATCCAAAACTGCAAACCGCAGTGCTGTACGATGCCTAGTTACTGAGATAAAAATTAAAAACCAATAAACGATCTCTCGCATCTTCTGTGTTCCTGGTACGAGATCCGAAAATTTCAAAATATAATTGGAAAATTTCTATTTACACTGAGTGAGCTCAGTGACTTGGCAGTACGATAGAGAATTGAATGCTGAATCCAAATCTGCAAACCGCAGTGCTGTGCGATGCTTAGGTACTGAGATAAAAATTGTATAAGAAATTAAAAGTTGAACATTAACTTCACTCCCACGCATAAACTAGAAGGAATTTCAAGGAACTGTTTTGGGAAAGGTCTTACATATTTCCCCTCTACCGATTGCAATAGGAAATTTTCAAATCCATTTTTTTCACGAAGATTCCATAAGGTTAACCCCTTGGAACTTTTCACGAAATAATTGGAAATTTTCGATTTAAACTGAGTGCACAGTTCGATAGAGCAGCGAATGCTGAATCCAAAACTGCAAACCGCAGTGCTGTACGATGCCTAGTTACTGAGATAAAAATTAAAAACCAATAAACGATCTCTCGCATCTTCTGTGTTCCTGGTACGAGATCCGAAAATTTCAAAATATAATTGGAAAATTTCTATTTACACTGAGTGAGCTCAGTGACTTGGCAGTACGATAGAGAATTGAATGCTGAATCCAAATCTGCAAACCGCAGTGCTGTGCGATGCTTAGGTACTGAGATAAAAATTGTATAAGAAATTAAAAGTTGAACATTAACTTCACTCCCACGCATAAACTAGAAGGAATTTCAAGGAACTGTTTTGGGAAAGGTCTTACATATTTCCCCTCTACCGATTGCAATAGGAAATTTTCAAATCCATTTTTTTCACGAAGATTCCATAAGATTCCCTTGGAACTTTTCACGAAATAATTGGAAATTTTCGATTTAAACTGAGTGCACAGTTCGATAGAGCAGCGAATGCTGAATCCAAAACTGCAAACCGCAGTGCTGTACGATACATAGTTACTGAGATAAAAATTAAAAACCAATAAACGATCTCTCGCATCTTCTGTGTTCCTGGTAAGAGATCCGAAAATTTCAAAATATAATTGGAAAATTTCTATTTACACTGAGTGAGCTCAGTGACTAGGCAGTACGATAGAGAATTGAATGCTGAATCCAAAAATGCAAACCGCAATGCTGTGAGGTCCTTAGGTACCAAGAAAATAAAATAAAAACCGTATGAAAACTTATACACAAACTAACAGAAAATCAGTCAACTTTTATGGAGGAAACGATAGACTGGTGAATGCTGAATCCAAATCTGCAAACCGCAGTGCTGTGCGATGCTTAGGTACTGAGATAAAAATTATAAAAGAAATTAAAAGTTGAACATTAACTTCACTCCCACGCATAAACTAGAAGGAATTTCATCGAACTGTTTTGGGAAAAGTCTTACACATTTCCCCTCTACCGATTGCAATAGGAAATTTTTAAATCCATTTTTTTCTCGAAGATTCCATAAGGTTAACAACCCCTTGGAACTTTTCACGAAATAATTGGAAATTCTCAGTTTAAACTGAGAGCACAGTTCGATAGAGCAGCGAATTCTGAATCCAAAACTGCAAACCGCAGTGCTGTACGATGCTTAGTTACTGAGATAAAAAATAAAAACCAATAAACGATCTACTGCAATTTATCCTTTTACAAAAACTAAAATTAGGCGTGAGAAGCTTTTCTGTAAATCAGATAATTATAATTTACTTATATACAATGCATATTTTCTACTCACTGCGGTATGTCCATTCCATCATTTCTATAATCTCGTGGCTTGCCCATGAAGTTCCTTGTAGCTTCCCCAGTTCAGTAGAGGTTCCAATTGTATGGGGCACATATATTGAGCTGTTTCGTCCTTTAGGACTCGTCAGCGCAGCTTTTTCGGGCATTAAATATTATTCGGGCACGAGGTGCCTTTTAAATATTAATGCGCGAACATCTACGGACAGCTTTTGCTCGCAACACTTAACGTGTAATGAATGTAACTAATTAATATATGCTCATGCAGATAAATCGCGCTTAAAATGCAGATAAGCTAACAATTATAGAAACCTTACTGGCACGGCAATTACGCAGTTCCATATTAGGCTGCTAGATGGCGCTACTCGTAATTCTATGGTTAGCCGTGAGATGTCGCCACCAGTAGTTTCCCAGTTAGCCGCTAGATGCCGCCACCTATAGTTCCATAATTGGCAGCCTAATCCTAATTTAAAACAGCTGTGGTTCGAAAACTATTAGAGCAATCAATAAATGGTTTGCATTTCCAATAACTACATTTCATCAGCTGTACATGTATACAAAAAAGCAGCGATGGCATTAACGTCTAAGCAACAAATAACATTTTAAATTACATGATATTGGTCAAAATCCGAATTTTAAAACAGCTGTGGTTCGAAAACCATTAGAGCAATCAATAAATGGTTTGCATTTCCAATAACTACCTTTCACCAGCTGTACATGTATACAAAGAAAGCAGTAATGACATTAACGGTTAAGCAACAAATCAATTTTTAAATTAGATGATATTGGTTTAAATCCTAATTTTAAAACAGCTGGGGTTCGAAAACCATTACAGCAATCAATAAACGCTTTCCATTTCCAATAACTACCGTTCATCAGCTGTACATGTATACAAAGAAAGCAGCGATGGCATTAACGGTTAAGCAACAAATCAGATTTCAAATTATATGATATTGGTCAAAATCCTAATTTTAAAACAGATGCGGTTCGAAAACTATTAGAGCAATCAATAAATGGTTTCCATTTTCAATAACTACATTTCATCAGCTGTACATGTATACAAAAAAAGCAGCGATGGCATTAACGTCTAAGCAAGAAATAAAATTTTAAATTACATGATATTGGTCAAAATCCTAATTTTAAAACAGCTGTGGTTCGAAAAGCATTAGAGCACTCAATAAATGGTTTGCATTTCCAATAACTACCTTTCACCAGCTGTACATGTATACAAAGAAAGCAGTAATGACATTAACGGTTAAGCAACAAATCAATTTTTAAATTACATGTAATTGGTTTATATCCTAATTTTAAAACAGCTGTGCTTCGAAAACCATTAGAGCAATCAATAAACGCTTTCCATATCCAATAACTACCGTTCATCAGCTGTACATGTATACAAAACAAGCAGCGATGGCATTAACGGTTAAGCATCAAATCAGATTTCAAATTATATGATATTGGTCAAAATCCTAATTTTAAAACAGATGTGGTACGAAAACTATTAGAGCAATCAATAAATGGTTTGCATTTCCAATAACTACCTTTCACCAGCTGTACATGTATACAAAGAAAGCAGTAATGACATTAACGGTTAAGCAACAAATCAATTTTTAAATTACATGTAATTGGTTTATATCCTAATTTTAAAACAGCTGTGGTTCGAAAACCATTAGAGCAATCAATAAACGCTTTCCATATCCAATAACTACCGTTCATCAGCTGTACATGTATACAAAAAAAGCAGCGATGGCATTAACGGTTAAGCATCAAATCAGATTTCAAATTATATGATATTGATCAAAATCCTAATTTTAAAACAGATGTGGTACGAAAACTATTAGAGCAATCAATAAATGGTTTGCATTTCCAATAACTATCCTTCATCAGCTGTACATGTGTACAAATAAAGCAGCGGTGGCATTAGCGGTTAAGGAACAAATCAAATTTTAAAATACATGATATTGGTCAAAATCCTAATTTTGAAACAGCAGTGGTTCGAAAACCTTTAGAGCAATTAATAAATGGTGTGCATTTCCAATCACTACCCTTCATCAGCTGTACATGTATACAAAGAAAGCAGCGATAGCATTAACAGTTAAGCAACAAATCAATTTTGAAATTACAGGATATTGGTCAAAATCCTAATTTTAAAACCGCTGTGGTTCGAAAACCATTAGAGCAATCAATAAATGGTTTGCATTTTCAATAACTACATTTCATCAGCTGTACATGTATACAAAAAAAGCAGCGATGGCATTAACGGTTAAGCAACAAATCAGATTTCAAATTATATGATATTGGTCAAAATCCTAATTTTAAAACAGATGTGGTTAGAAAACTATTAGAGCAATCAATAAATGGTTTGCATTTCCAATAACTATCCTTCATCAGCTGTACATGTATACAAAGAAAGCAGCGATAGCATTAACAGTTAAGCAACAAATCAATTTTTAAATTACACGATATTGGTCAAAATCCTAATTTTAAAATAGCTGTGGTTCGAAAACCATTAGAGCAATTAATAAATGGTTTGCATTTCCAATAACTACATTTGATCAGCTGTACATGTATACAAAAAAAGCAGCGATGGCATTAACGGCTAAGCAACAAATAAAATTTTAAATTACATGATATTGGTAAAAATCCTAATTTTAAAATAGCTGTGGTTCGAAAACCATTAGAGCAATCAATAAATGGTTTGCATTTCCAATAACTACATTTGATCAGCTGTACATGTATACAAAAAAAGCAGCGATTTCATTAACGGCTAAGCAACAAATAAAATTTTAAATGACATGATATTGGTCAAAATCCTAATTTTAAAACAGCTGTAGTTCGAAAACTATTAGAGCAATCAATAAATGGTTTGCATTTCTAATAACTGCCTTTCACCAGCTGTACATGTATACAAAGAAAACAGCGATGGTATTAACGGTTAAGCTCTACATGTAAACAAAGAAAGCAGTGATGGCTTTAACGGTAAAGCAACAAATCAATTTTTAAATTACATGATATTGGTTTAAATAATAATTTTAAAACAAACAGCTGTGGTTCGAAAACCATTTGCATGGTTTGCATTTCCAATAACTGGCATTCATTAGGTCAATGTGTATGCAGGAAAAGCAGTGATACAATTTTTAAATTTAATGATTACACTTTAATTGCAACCATTTGTAATTAAAGCGTCACAGCGTCAAAACTGATATTTATTATTAAATGCTTCTTATGCAAATTTATACTTTGTTGTTAGGCACCTATGACTTTAGCAACGGCTGCCACACAAGCAGAATAAACGTATCCATTGTATATACTATAAAGAGTAACATCTTCTGTAACATCTTCCCCAATGGTGCAGTTTCCATGATGCAACACCGCATTTGTAATCCATAATCATTTCAGAAGATGGAGCATCCACTTTTTCATGACAAAACATCAATGTCCTAAAAGTTAAAGGAAGATTAGCTGCAGTAATGAATTACAAAATTAAGATTAAAGCTACATTTATGTTTAATAAATTTCACCTCCAATAATAATAAATTTTCTCTACTTTTCAAAAATGATCTTTCATTCATCATTAACATATAGGCAGATATATAGAGCTTGCTCGTCTATATCATGAGTGTATTGAAGGGCGGTAGCACTTACTTAATAATTGAAGAGCATCCATGCAAAGGCATACAAGTCTATAATTTGTTCGTAATGAGTTATTGGTTGTTTCTGGTATTTTTTTTTAATTTACCTGTATTAAAACCGAAAGTTTTACATGCGCACAGGGCGTCTCGTATGTTTAGAATTTACACAAAGATGTTTGGCCTGCGGTTTCGGAGTGTCGTTCCAAAATGTCAGAAAAGGTGTCCGTGTGAAAGGCCCTAATCACTCAGCAATGAAGAGTTAAAGTAAAAAAATCCAAGCTGTTGTTTTTGGGCCATGTGTGGTTTTGCATGGACGCTCCTCAATTGTATCAATTCGAAGACTGAATTACTCTTAAGTAGTTTCCTGTACGGAATCACATCAACATTGACATAAATTATTTACTAGATACGGGAAATTACTGCAAAGAGTTAATAATACTGTAATGAATCATTTTACCTCGCAGTTTTGTTCGTCTGGGCTAGTGAAAACGTTGACAATGTTATGAAAGCGCTCTTCGACCCATAGGAATACAGTGTCTTGAAGCTATCTCTGGCTGACCAATGCAATCCTTACGTCAGGTCAGGCCTTTGTGCTAGCGAGTGGTGCTAAAAACATACACAATATTAAGCAAGATACGGAGCAACATTATGGAGCAACTTCCAAATTCACAAAATCTATGTTGTGTAGTAAAAAGTAGACTGAACATGTTCATTGCAAGAAAATCTACAATGTAAGGCTTCATACGATAATTATAAACACACCCATCGTAACAAAATAATTATGTACCTACATTGAAAGATGTTAATGGATGTAACGTTAATGGATGTAACATAAACTGTATTGTTATCAATGCCCAGAGTTACATTAGACCCAAATTATTTGCACACCTAATTCATCGAACAACCGTGTTTCATTCTGGAGGGTATTCTTAAGTTAAGTGCCAACCAGAGGTGCTCAAATCAAAAATCAATACGGAAACGAAAATCAACAATACACTAACCTATAATGAATGTATTTGTTCATTTTAACTTATTCACATCTCTTGCTGAAGGAGTGGACAGCCAATAACTATTAATTCAAGAATTGGTAAATAAAGGTGATCATTTTACTAACAATTACTGCGACTCACCTGTATCGCTTCACTAGAACCATTATATCAGTAACAGCGAGTTGAAAATTGCACACAATTGGAACGGCAATCACCACCTTCTATGAACTACACCTGCTTTACGTAATTTATATCATCTTGCTCAAAGAATGCTCCATTAATCACATTGAATCACATGGAATCTGTACGTAGAATAATAATAATACAATAACCTCTGAATGTTTTAACTCGCCTGCGAAGGTCTGTATTACTGTCTTTTGACAGCTTTCGTTACCCTCCGATAGATGTCCACCTAAAGTACACTCCGAGCCACAGACTTATCTGACTCTCTCTCTTCTGTTTCACTGACCAAATCTCCTTTCACTCCTATGATCCTGATACGAAAAGTGAAATTTCGCCTGGAATACGACACTGACGACGAATATGATATAGATATGATTTCCGGATATGTATCCACAAATGCAAACCCCAATACTGTAAGATAAGAAAAAGAATGAGAAAAAGAAAAAAAACTATATCAAAAATGCCATATTACTTCAACTGCTACACACAAACGAAAATGAATACAATTGAACTGTTTCGGGAAAAATCTTATTTAATGGCGGTGTATCGATTGCTATAGGATTTTTATGAAATTGATTAATTTAACATTTTTGTGTCCAGTTAAACTTGAACGGCCCCGGAGCCATCATGAACTGTTTCATGGGGAAGCTATTTCGATATTCGTAATCAGCATGCTAATATTATAATAATCGTATTTTATTCAAATACGATTTGAATTAAAATTACACCTTTGTAATTCTTTGCATGCTGATTATACGTGGCCACCTGGACTTCTGATACACCCTGAAAGGCATAATGTAGGAGTGACTTATTGGTACTATTGGTGCAGTCCTTATGAAGCTGGTAGCAAATTAAGTCTGGATCCTGAAGTGAAAGGCATAATAGCTATTTATGGTATGATTGAATAAAGTCGAATTTTATCCACTCGAAAACATAATCTCACTAAACTGTTTTTTCGTGGATAAAATTGCTTTATTCACGTGTATCATACAAGATTTTTTTCCAATTCGTTATCAGAGTTAAGGAATTTGCGTGAAGTGTCACATTGTCAGGTGACAACGAAAATTTCAAGGATAGTGCGAATTTGCCAATTTTTTTACTTTAATCACGTTGTCATTGGTTATAGTGAATAAAGTGAAAATGTAAACATTTTATTCATCCATTCGATTAAAGTGTAGTTTTAATGATGAGATTCAATATACATAATAAGCATTTTAATAATACGAATTGGAAAAATGAGTTTATTGCTGTTCAATTCGTAAGAATAAAGTTTACCGGCAGGCAACCCAATATACGCATGTATATATGTATATATATAAATCATTTGTACTTCATGAAATGAACGATTGTAATTGAAATCCTTTGATGACTGTAGTGTGTTAACTATTTCTTATAATTATGGCAGTTATGTTTAACTTAGAAATAGCTACACGTATCACCTTACAATAGCTTAACAATCATTTCGTGATCAAAATGAGAACGAATTAAATTCTTATTAACTAATTTATATACAGTAAAATATTTAAACTTCGTAGACAGTAAAGTGAATGACTATAAATTTTATTTGATCTATTTATATTTCATAGAGAGTTTTGTTCATAATCCCCAAAAGTAATATTAGTAGTACCATTTATACTAATAATATTGATTTTCGAGCTTCCCAGAACTATCCACAAAATAGATTTGATTAAAATTTAGGTAGTAAAATCAGGAGATATATGTATAATAGTAATCAACAAGATATTGAAATAGACAAAATCTTAGCCTTATAGGGTTAAGCATTTCAATAGTTACACACTTCTGTCAGAATAACAGCAATGTATCAAAGCGTCATTTTTAAATGCAACATACAAGTAATTCACTGTGAGCCAAATATTACAGATTACGAAGTGAACAGTGTGTACAACTGAAGAGAGAGGCCAGTTAATCAAATTCATAATGCTGCAAACATCAGCTTAACATTGCTCACTTCGTAAACTGTAATATTTGCCTCACAGAGAATTAATTTTACTTGTATGTTGCATTTTAAAAAAGACGCTTTACTACATAGCTTTAATTGTGACAAGTGTATAATTATAGAAATGAATAACCCTATGTTGCACGATAAAAAAAACTCTCTATATGAAGCTTATAGTTATCGCATAAATATTATGACTTTTATGCATCTCATTCATTACGATGCCGCCAATAATTATGTAGGATGAAATGATAAAATTCGAAAGCAAGTAGATTTTAAAGAAACGAAAAAATAAAATAAAATAAATCATATAATGAAATTCCGTTGCTATACTGATTAATTGAATAAAACATTAATTATAACTTTGTACCTATAATGAAAATATAAGAAGCCCAACTTAAATTTATTTACCAATTACATACTGCAATAATACACAGTATATAGGACACGATATATAGTCGGCTTACAAGTGAAATCACTTAAGTAAAAACTATAAAATGTGAGAAACTGCAATTAAAGTTTTATATTCTGCTGTTACCTTTCCTATTCAGTCATTTAATGAGTTAAGAATTTGTAAGTACGGCTACAGGACCCTTTACAACACCCCTACTGAGCCTGAGATTTGTTACAATTTAGTAAACCATCAAAATAAAACTTAACTAAAAACATCCAAAAATGGAATTGGTGAATTTCACTTGTAAGCCGACGATATACAGGAAGATAATCCTAATAATAATAATATAGATAATAATATAGGAAGATAATATCGATGAAAACAATATACGTCAAAGAATTGCATAAATATTAACACAGCTATCTACCGATACTGTTGCTTATCAGACTATTACAAAAAATCCATTTAATCGTATTGGGTTTGCCGTTAGCCCAAAAATCTATAAACAACATGTTATCTTCAATTTCAGTCATGTTAAAATCAAATCCATTAGCTTATTTATAATTCTCACTTTGATAAAATTCAAGAGCTGTTTGACCAGCCTCAACATTTCAGCAGCAATGAAATGTAGCCGAGGTATTGATTCGCAGCTTGGCGGCCGCGCAGCTCCGCCGAAGGAGCCTGCGGGGTGGTCCGGGAAATGAGAGGAACAGTTCGAATCTGACTGTCAAGTTTACGCGAAACTTGTGGCTCATGGGTTTCAATTCATTCAGGGGCGAGGGAAAATGAAAAACGGAAAGCGAGCGAGAGAGAGAAAGAGTAGAGACTACAGCAAAACGTAGGAAGTAATGCAGAATGAATGGAGAGGCGTTATTTTTCAGGTGCGGCCATTGGAATTTCAGAGACGCAGAGAAACGTTTTCGGTGGCTGAATTTGAAAAATAAGCTTTGCAATTTCTTAGTGGAATTTGAATCTGTTTACTGTTTAGTGTGAAAAGAATAAAACTTAATTTTATCGCAATTTTATTAGTAGGTATCTCAAGATAAATAGTGTTACCGTTGATTGATTTCATTTGGGAAAAATAAGTAATAATAGTTGAATTTCTCTATTTATTAATTTGTCAAAATTTTGTATAAAGTATGATATTAACGAATATTTTGTATAAAACAATATTAACGAATTAGTATATTTCAATTCAGGAAATTTTTGAAACTACCATTAATGTAATAAAAATTTTAAGGAAATTGTTCCAATGTGTCCTATTGAAATTGATAGAAAAAATCAGTGGAGCAGGAAAAATTAAACCAAGAGTAATTAGCGAAGAGAAGATAGAAAACTATCGATTTTTAGATATCATTAGTCAGTAATAACAACTATTTTGAATGCAGCATATACTTCTTTACATATAATTTAAAAGATGTTTACATGCTCTGGGATGTCTTAAAGTTGTTTACGCCGTTTTCTTCAAGAATATTGCATTTAGGCAATGTAGGTTTTCACTGCGGCTTCCTCTGAGAACTGCGCTTTAAAAAACTTTATTATTTGCCGAGTTGCGTTACTAGCAAGGAGCACGAATTCATATGAAAAAGTATCTAAATGAAATGTCCCGGTATTTGACAATGGAAATAAATTGTGCAACTCTTTGACACTGCAGGGAAATCGCTGCTCCAAGAAAATGTGGCGTCGTGTGTCCTAGCATTTTCCGAGTTTTTCCGCGTCTAATTGAAACATGAAATATGCACGCGGAACAGCAACAGGGGTGAGCTTGAAGTAGGTCAAGGAGGCACTATTTTCGCTGCACAACACTTCCATCCCCCCGATGGAAGGGGTGCCTCGCCCACGCATTCGCCACTTGCCCCCCGCGACCAGAGACGCCGCGTGACGTCAGCGGCGCTCGCTCTTGACGTCAGCGCTATTGATCGTTGACGTAAAGGCTCGCCCGTAGTCAGGGAGACGGGGCATTCGCGGCGTTTTATGAATGGGACGCGGCGACCCCCTTTCACCTCCGGCAGGGGTACGGCCCGCGCGCGCCTGAGGCCACAGCCTAGCCCTAGACATTGCGAGAGGAGGCCGATAGTGAAACGAGGGGGGCGATCGATGGCCGGAAGGGGCCCCGGGCGCTATGGCGTCGCGGCGCGAGTCGTCGGCTCGTTTGACGCAAGTGGAGAGCGACGGTCTAATTCTAATTGATTGGGGCACGCGGGGCCTTGGGGTGACGCGGCGCGCTGAAGGGTTGTGTGTTTAATTTGTGAACGGGTTCATTCATAACGGCCTCGATCGATATAGGAATTCAGCGCAAATCCTAGAGCAAAAACAGCGAACATTATTTGCAACACCAACAATAATACGCAAACACCCTATAAAAATGTGTCACACAAGCAAAATAAGAACTAAAATAAATTTACAGTTTCAGTAATTATGGTGGCACGCCAACAATAATACGCAAACACCCTATAAAAATGTGTCACACAAGCAAAATGAGAACAAAAATAAATTTTCAGTTTCAGTAATTATGGTGGATGCGCCGGGCTTATATTTAAAAAAAATCATAATATATTTTAGATTACAAAAAGTTACTCCAAACATCTTACCTATCACAAAAACAGAACTGCCTACACATTATAGATAAAAAAAACACACGTTTTTAACAATATAACACCCATATTGAGGCAATAAGGTGTAATCAAAACACAGGAGCTGTTGACTCGCCCATTCACTTGAATCCATGATCCACACAAACATACGACCATTCGTTCATCAAACCAATCTGTATGAAACTTGAATGAAACCCCACCAGAATTAAAAACAACAAGCCTACTCTAAAATTCAAACATAAAGCGAAACAGTAGGTGCGAACTGACAAGTTTTATTCGACCGATAAATTCTTTAATAGATCTTAGATTAATTTTACATTAATTGTGCTTTGTTTCGTGACTGTCATCATATTTCATCTCTTACGCAGATGACAATGAAAAAAATCATATTATTTTTGTGATTTTACAGCAAACAGAAAAGCTCATGGCTCTTTTGTCGGAATATAAACAGACAGAAGCAAACGATATTCTATTTAATTCAATTTCTGCCATCTCATTATTACAATTAGTATTGATTAGGTACTGGATTTGCCGCATTTATAGATGAAAATTGTACATTGATAGAATTGTAAGTACCTATTCTTCATATTTTCTACATTTTAGTACTTACTTAAACTCTTTAAGAGTTGAATGTAAAGGGTATGTAAGTGAATGGAGTAAATGTACACCCCTAAATTTGATGCCGCTGTATATAAATAATGTAAGACTGTAAGACTACTCTAGTTTAAGATACTCCGTTTGATAATGATTACTTAAGAAGTCGAAACTAGTAACAAATCAATAAATAATTTTTAGCGATACTAACAAAGTAATGTGTTTTATTTTTAATTTATTTATAATCGTTAAGAGTATTTCAGTAGTAGCAAACAATGTTTATGGCATGTTTGATAATGATTACTTAAGTAGTCGAAACTAGTAACAAATCAATAAAGAATTTCATGCGATACTAACAAAGTAATGTGTTTTATTTATAATTTATTTATAATCTTTAAGAGTCTTTCAGCAGTAGCAAACAATGTTTATGGCAGGGTTGGTATAATGTAAGTCAATTGATTTAAATCATGATTTTAATGATGATTTAAATAAAATGATTATTTTAAATCAATCGTTGATTTAAATCTTTTTTTTTTAATTAATCATTGTTTTTGCATCATTTGTGCATTCCAATAGGTGTACAGGCTGGCCCAATTTGAATGTTTCTATAGGGGATCTCGGTAACTAGAAGAGATAGAGAAAATCGGATAGCGTATCCTCGATCTCTTTTTTCAAGACAAATTCAATGGCGAAAATAAAAATTGGCTATCGTCTTTTGTGTTCAAGTTATGACCAAAAACTCATTATATTCCATTTTCGATTTTTATCAATATTTCATTTATTTATCATTTTATTAAGATACGATTTGCATGTTCTTGAGGCTCTTTTTTTTACGGCGAATTGAATGAGTTTTACAAAATTTTAAAATATTCGTTAATAACCAAGATACATTACAAAGTTCGTTTTTTTTTAAATAGAAGTCGTAGTTGGCTTTGGTCTTCATAAATAGGTTATTTTTTTCTCATTTCGGTGAGGTATCACATGTGGATGTTATAATTGCATTTAAATACGATTTGTATTTAAAAGACAAACACAACTTTGTATTGTATCTTGTTTATTAACGAATATATTAAAATTCTGTAAAACTTATTCAATTCAACGAAAAAAAAACATCTTCAACGCGTAAGAAAGGTGTATTTCTACCTCGTGTAAATTTTATTCTCTCTCTGACGCTCGCGAATCAAACATTTTTCCTCTCGCTAGAAAACTTCTTTGACTTATGTGCCATTTATAAAACTTGTTGCATAATATACTAATTTTCTACTCCTACACTTTAATTCATAAATTAAACAAGCGCTACCTGTACCTGATTTTAATAAAATGAGAAATAAATGAAATATTGATAAAAAGCGAAAATGAAAAATAATGAGTTTTTGGCCATAACTTCAAAACAAAAGACGACAGCCAATATTTGTTTTCACCATTGAGTTGGTCTTGAAAAAAGAGACCGAGGATAATTTGAATGAAATTTTCTTTTATACGATTTTCTTACCCGAGTCAATTTACTAGAACTATTCTGAACGGTCCTACAATAATGAGTCATCATTCATTTATTAGGCAGTCTTTGTATTTTCACAATTTTGTCGTCAGCATGCACTAAACTCAATTTTTGTTAGAAATTTTTACTATGCAAGCTTGTGGTAGTTTTAGATATTCATGAAAAGAAAAATAAATGCTATCAAATTTGTTAAATAGAAAAATAGGTTATCATTTAGAAAAAGAATCGACGACGAAAAAAAAAATGAAACCGTTGAATTATGGCAACTAATTAGCCATCAAACTTTTGTTCAACACTTTTGTTTAAAAAAATAATTATAATAAAGGCTCCAGAGTGGTGGTTCCTTACTTTTTACTCATCCTGTATTCGTTCAAATTGTGACATTTGGACTATTTACACAGATCCTTGCTGACGAAGACATCTCTATAGATGAACTGAATCTAGTTTGTTAGTAACGCTATTGCAAGTAATTTTTGACTTTTTAGTACATTTTAATATGGTACCTGTATCTCAATAACTCGAGCTTCTAGATGAAATCTGAAATAGATTCCGATTTAGTTGCGTCAAATTAGCAACAATTATCAGATGTCATGCAACAAGAAAAAAAATTGTTTTGTTGTCCAGTGTTATCTAACCTTATAGAGGTACTCTAGTAACAATTAAACAAAATAAAATAGTAACGAAGAAAAAAATAAATTTGGCTGTGCAAACACAAATTTGACTATTATTGCATTATCACTAATGATGATCACTGATTATGATTATGTATGAATTTAATAAAAGCAGCTGTACCTACATGCAATAGAAGTATGTACAGTCATGCTCACATAAATCTAGTACAAGAAATTAGGTTACAATACATATTTTATATAGCAATGTCAAATTGTTTGTAGTAGATTTATGTGAGCATGACTGTACATCTTTGACAATCTGCTATCTATTTCAATTGCGGAAAAAAAAACATCAGCAAATTTTACAGAACTTCTTTTCTACAGTTCAGAATTTATACTTGGAAATTGACAATTGATGTGAATAAAGTAGTTAAACTGTATTTTGCGACAGTATGGAAATAAGTTGCTAAGGATGCGTTTTTAGAAAAACTTTTAATAACGTTAGATGGTTGATTTTTACAATTTATTTGCCTCGAATGTAGAAATAGATTCTTCTGGATGCACCTTTAGAATTGGAGCTAATAATAGTTCGTCAATATCTTGATATGAGTTCCTCGGTCCTGCTGACGTACTGCGCGTTTGCATACTTTAGTGGTTCAATTAATTCTAGGAAACTCGTATGTACGTACCTGTAGTGTATTACTATGTCATGTATGGCATGTAATTCCGGTAATAATACTGAAATAGCGTGGAGCAGCGTTAAAAATAGCCCCTGGACACCGTCACGGCACGACCCCCGCCCCACAAACCCGTACTAAAATTAATTAATCTATTAATTAGCCGCTCGCCAGGTAAATCAGATAGCAGGTTCCATGAACTTGTGCGTCAAGGAAGGTCCGGGGCTTAGCATTGCCAGGGACTGAGTGACCTTGCCTGGCCGTTTGTCAGGGTTGCAAAGCATCGACCGGGGGCGGCCGTTGTCATAGCGATGCGATACCTGTTGCTGCCGACGTCACCGCGCCCAAACGTCATTACCTTAACAGTAATGGTCTTGAGCGCGTCACAGTATCAGGCAACAGTCTAAGGGCGATAAATGTTTAATGGCACGCAGGTTTTGGCCAGCAGAAATGCCGCAGGGAGGCGGCGCCGCGGCTGACCTTTGCCAGATCTCCGGGCTTCTTGAAGCGAGCCGCCCTTTTAAAGGTCAAAGGGCGAGGGAGCCCCGGGTGCGGCGCCGATATGCGTCGCGGTGCACCCGGCGTCGGGGCATGTGGAGGATGCGGCATTTGCACCCATCTGACAAATGTTGTTGTAATACTGAATCGAATTTTTACAAAAGCTCTATGGCTCCTAAGTAGTTGGCATTGTTTTTATTTCCTATAATTTGAGTGGTGCTTCTAATCCTTTAAGAAAGGCTAATCCTCTAGAATTTGACAATTTCAACAATTCGAATTATAATAGCTTTCTAATAGTACATGCTGTTGTCATGGTCCTGTATTGCAAAATTTTCAAAAAAATGTTTTTTTATCATTTAGTCCATATAGTTAAGGTGGGTCTGGGTACACACATTACAACGGGGGCAATTTTGTTGTGGGCGAGACACTTTTCAATAAAGGGCAATTAAATTTCCCGAAGCAATTAATTTCACAATCGCTGGGGATTTCCACGGCGGGAACGGTGACCAGGGAAATAAACGCCTCCGCTGATTACATACGCGTACTCAATTTCAAGGGAGAATTGTCTTCTCGGCGACTGCTTGATCAATCGGCGTCGACACGTGTAGAAACTGCGCTTACCACGAGGCGTTTGTTCCTAATTAATAATTTTAAGCCCGCGTGAGTTATTAGAACCGGTCTCTCGTAATCCGCATTACAAGCATTGCCCATTGTGTTACGCAACCGTTCCCAAAATCTCTATTGACAGATACAAATCGTTCGGCTCGGTCATGCGGCTGGCCTTTATACACATTTTAAACCAAAATCAGCTCTAAACCACACAAATATTAAATTAATAAAACAACTCTAAATTACCAAAAAATCAATTTAAAAAAATATTGGTGATGCATCATATGTGAATGAAGCTTTAGGAAGCTTTAGGGTATAATCTGCCTTATACGTGCAGAGTAAAGCTAAAACACAATCGATTTGAAGCTGTAGCTGTAAACAACACAACTTGCTTAATTGAACTCCTGCCTTCACGGAATTTCAGAATTTCTATCGCCCAATGCCTTGGCTTTCAGCGAACCATTGTGCGGGGAACTATCGTAGGCACGGCGTCGGCGGAAATCGCTGTTGCCCCATAAAACCGGAACAAAGCTGAAATTAATAACCTCCGCTGATGGCGAGCAGAGATCACGCGAATCGCGCCCCCGGGTTTAACGGTTCTGAAAGCGTCTGATTAATGCTGTTCGCGAAAACGAGCTTTCCTGGGAGTGCAGCAAGCGGCGGTAATCCGGCGCTTTCCCGGTTGATTTCCCGGAAGCGAGACTCGGACCCGATTTCCTGGAAGCTGGGACGGACGCCCACGCCTCGGATAGGGGGCTCGGTTTTCAGCGGAGGAAGCCGCCCCACCGCCGCAGCCGCCGCCGTGGTGTGAACAAATTGACTAATAAATTATGACACAAAAGGCGGCGTAATTTGCGCCCCGACGTCGGCGGCGGGCTCCATCTCGGCAGTTAATTAATTATAATCGCCCGCCCACGCCGGGAAATTCTAAACCTCAGGAAAAGTTAAATGCTAAATAATTTCATTCGCCACAACAAAAAAAAAGGTAAATTTGCAAAAGGCAGAGAAAAAAATCGTCAAATAATCTTCATTAAAACCAGCAAATACTCTTCCTTAAAATCAGCGAAGACGCTTCATTAAAATCAGTACAAAATCAGTAATAAAATCAGTAACTAATCACCTTTAAAATCATCAAAGACCATTTAAATTAAGTAAAGAGGTGAAGAAAATAAACTTTTATCAAATTAAATTAAGAGGAACCAAAATACAGTAATACCATTTACAGCAAATGATCTTCAAGAAAATCAATAAAATTGATGAATAGTGATTACCACAAAAACATGTCTGGGGAATTATTCAAAAAGTGGATTGAAGAGCGACTAGTCCCTGCTCTAAATCAAATTAATGGCCAAGTAGTTGTTATAATGGACAATGCCCCCTACCATGCACCACCTCTCAATTCAAATTCACTGAAAGGGGAAATGGAAGAGTGGCGCCAGAGAGAGAATATCAATTTCAATCAAACATCAACTAAAAATTAACCATGGAAGCAGATTAAACCTATCTTAGGCACAGAAAACAGAAAATATGTAATTGACGATATTTTGAACAGTTATGGACATCAGTGTCCCAGGCTTCCCCCATACCATTGTCCCATAATGCAATTGAACTACTATGGGGGTTGCCAAACAGTATTTCAATAAACAAGTACACGCCTAACCTTCTTCAAGAGCTAATGTTCTTTATTTATGGAAAGAAGCCCTTTCAAAATTTACACCAGAAATATGGCGAAATAGTATCCAACATTGCGAAAAACCCATCAAAGATGATTGCACGAAGTATATGGGAAATACATCTATCGAAAACATCCCTCCAATAATTATACAGTTAGGACAATCTGAGTCAGAATCTGACGTTTCAGTATTAAATAAGGGAGAAAATCAAACATATAACTTTCTGCATTGACAAGTATTGGTTACCTGTTACTGAAATTTCTGAAAATTTATTAGTTGCAAATTTGATATTAGATTCGTATACAGTACATCTAAAACTAATTCTCCTGAAAATTTGACAAAATTTCACTATTAAATAAGTGAGAAAATCAAAGATATAACTTTCAGAATTGGCAAGTACATATTAGCTTTTACTGAAATTTCTGAAAATTTATTATTTGCAAATTTGATATTAGATTCGTATACAGTACACCTGAAACTAATTCTGCTGAAATTTTGTCAAAGTTTCAGTATTAAATAAGTGAGAAAATCAAAGATATAAGTTTCAGAATTGGCAAGTATATGTTAGCTTTTACTGAAATTTCTGAAAATTTATTATTTGCAAATTTGATATTAGATACGTATACAGTACACCTGAAACTAATTCTGCTGAAAATTTGTCTCAAGTTTCAGTATTAAATTAGTGAGAAAATCAAAGATATAACTTTCTGCGTTGACAAGTATTGGTTAGCTAATACTGAAGTTTCTGAAAATATATAATTTGCAAATTTGACATCAGATTCGTATACAGTACACTTGTAACTAATTCTCCTAAAAATTTGACAACGTTTCAGTATTAAATAAGGCAGAAAATCAAACATATAACTTTCTGCATCGACAAGTATGGGTCATCTGTTACTGAAATTTCTGAAAATATATTATTTGCAAATTTGATATTAGATTCGTATACAGTACACCTGAAACTAATTCTGCTGAAAATTTGTCAAAGTTTCAGTATTAAATTAGTGAGAAAATCAAAGATATAACTTTCTGAATTGACAAGTATGGGTTAGCAATTACGGAAATTTCTGAAAATATATTATTTGCAAATTTGACATTAGATTCGTTTACAGTACACTTGAAACTAACTCTCCTAAAAATTTGACAATGTTTCAGTATTAAATAAGGGAGAAAATCAAACAAATAACATTCAGAATTGACAAGTATATGTTAGCTTTTACTGAAATTTCAGAAAATTTATTAATTGCAAATTTTATATTAGATTAGTATACAGTACACCTGAAACTAATACTGCTGAAAATTTGTCAGAGTTTCAGTATTAAATTAGTGAGAAAATCAAAGATATAACTTTCTGAATTGACAAGTATTGGTTAGCTAATACTGAAATTTCTAAAAATTAATTACTTGCAAATTTGATATCAGATCCGTTTACAGTACGTCTGAAACTAATTCTCCTAAAAATTTGACAAGGTTGCAGTATTAAATAAGGGAGAAAATCAAAGATATAACTTTCAGAATTGTCAAGTATATGTTAGCTTTTACTGAAATTTCTGAATATTTATTATTTGCAAATTTGTGATTAGATTCGTATATAGTACACCTGAAACTAATTCTGCTGAAGATTTGTCAAAGTTTCAGTATTAAATAAGGGAGAAAATCAAAGATATAACTTTCAGAATTGGCAAGTATGGGTTAGCTATTACTGAAATTTCTGAAAATATATTATTTGCAAATTTGACATCAGATTCGTAGACAGTACACTTGAAACTAATTCTCCTAAAAAGTTGACAACGTTTCAGTATTAAATAATGTGAGAAAATCAAACATATAACTTTCTGCATTGACAAGTATGGGTCAGCTGTTACTGAAATTTCTGAAAATTTATAAGTTGCAAATTTGATATTAGATTCGTATACAGTATACCTGAAACTAATTCTCCTGCAAATTTGACAAAATTTCACTATTGAATAAGTGAGAAAATCAAAGATATAACTTTCAGAATTGACAAGTATGTATTAGCTATTACTGAAATTTCTGAAAATTTATTATTTGCAAATTTGATATTAGATTCGTATACAGTACACCTGAAACTAATTCTGCTGAAAATTTGTCAAAGTTTCAGTATTAAATTGGTGAGAAAATCAAAGATATAACTTTCTGAATTGACAAGTATTGGTTAGCTATTACTGAAATTTCTGAAAATTTATTATTTGCAAATTTGATATTAGATTCGTATACAGTACACCTGAAACTAATTCTGCTGAAAATTTGTCAAAGTTTCAGTATTAAATTAGTGAGAAAATCAAAGATATAACTTTCTGAATTGACAAGTATGTATTAGCTATTACTGAAATTTCTGAAAATTTATTATTTGCAAATTTGATATTCGATTCGTATACAGTACACCTGAAACTAATTCTGCTGAACATTTGACAAAGTTTCAGTATTAAATAAGTGAGGAAATCAAAGATATAACCTTCAGAATTGGTAAGTATATGTTAGCTATTACTGAAATTTCTGAAAATTTATTATTTGCAAATTTGATATCAGATTCGTATACAGTACATTTGAAACTAATTCTGCTGAAAATTTGACAAAGTTTCAGTATTAAATTAGTGAGAAAATTAAAGATATAACTTTCTGAATTGACAAGTATGGGTTAGCTATTACTGAAATTTTTGAAAATATATTATTTGCAAATTTGACATCAGATTCGTATACAGTACACTTGAACTAATTCTCCTAAAAATTTGATACGTGTCAGTATTAAATAAGGGAGCAAATCAAACATATAACTTTCTGCATTGACAAGTAAGGGTCAGCCGTTACTGAAATTTCTGAAAATTTATTAGTTGAAAATTTGATATTAGATTCGTGTATAGTATACCTAAAACTAATTCTCCTAAAAATTTGACAAAATTTCACTATTAAATAAGTGAGAAAATCAAAGATATAACTTTCTGAATAGATAAGTATTTGTTAGCTTTTTCTGAAATTTCTGAAATTTTATTATTTACAAATTTGATATCAGTTTCGCATACGAATTGTCCAATTTTGAGTGAATTTAAAACGTATTTGTTTCTGTCTCATTTTCACAATTCATTAACTAAAAATTGCAACGGTACCTACTTCTTGTTATTAAACCAACTCAAATTATTAAAAACTAATAGGTCTCATAACCCCAAAACACATTTTGACATCAATTACATATTTGTCACTAGTTTTTTTAGCATATTTATTTACATACATACATAATCCATCCCGCTTTTACCCATTGGGTGTCGAGGTAAATACCCATTATTTACATACTTTAAATTAAAATAATTAAAATTTTTATAACAGCAATATAATTTTAGGTTTTTTAAAAAGAATTATCGCACCTTTTCTAGGTGCCAAACATATCACATTTCACATTTTCACCTGGTTATGTAAATTAGATACAGCTGCAAAAATTAAATAACTAACCCAAATTTTAAAATTTTATTAGTTCAAGAGCTTGCAATGTATAATTAATGCCATGAATATAATTTTCAATATTTCAAGGCAGAATTGTTCGACTAAGTGCAGTCTCGAATAAATCAAGTTAATTACAATCCGAAGCTGCTGTAAATTGGAAACACACGAATTTAATTCGATTCTCGTATTGAAACAGAGCGCGAAATTAAGCATTGTATTGCACAGAGGACGCAGGACCATAAAACTTCTCGGGGCGATTGATAAGCCGCAATCGCTTATTCTTCCTCTATGTTTAGTGAATAATACGTGATTTATTGTAATGACGCGAATTTAACACAATGCATGTTCACGGCTAAGCCAGTCAGTTCGCGCCGCCGATATTAAATGGATTTTATAGCAATTATAAAGCTGTACCAGTTCGCCAGCTGTATATAATGTATAACAATTGAAACGGTTTCAGACGGAAATTATGATAAATTTATATTACCTCCACTTTTTTTCTGTAAAAATACGCGTTTTTAATAATTGAAGTGGAACCAGTTTTAAGTATTTTGTAAATAAAGTTAACAAAAAAGACATATTACCATCATTCATTTTTACTACCAAGTATTTGAACAATTCTTGTTTCAACTAAATAACAGTAGAAAATGTGATTCAAAATTATTTCAGTTTATTATTTTCCTGCATATCCAATAATTTTATATACAGTTTTTGAATATAATTTCAAAATATAGTAATTTGATGACTCGTTTTACATGTTCCAAAACAATGATGTGAAACTGCCAAAATCTCATATCCATGTTTCACGTTTATGGAAAAATGGCAAAAAATAATCAATTAAAGAGGTGTTTTAGGTAAAATAGATCTACAAAATGATGGAAGAAGGGTATATACCATCGCTTGAGAGAAGAATTATTCAATTGGAAGTAAATTGGAATTAAAGTCCAGAACTTAATCAATCAAAAATAATCAATTCCAGAGGTGTTCGTTTAGTAATAAATCTACAAAATGATGGAAGAAAGGTATATACCGTCCCTTGAGAGAAGAATTATTCAACTGGAAGTAAATTGGAATTAAAGCCCAGAACTTAGCTACCAAACTTCTATGTCTAGATGAATATGTCAAATGTTAAGTTGTTATATGAAAGAGTGGCATGCTGATGGTGACCTTACATCGTCATACGAGATATATAAATTAATCGCAGCCATCAATATACGCGCCATGTCCTACATATAAACCGTGATTACCAGCAAAAATTTCATTAGATAAACTCTTAAATTGGCCTCCGAGAGCACCAATTAGAGGAGGTATGCCCGAAAATAGGCATTAGATCACTTGCAATTGTCCAATTTGAAGGTAAATCAACACTAAGTGGTGCACGTCGCTGCGAACTGCGCCCAGCACGCGATTTTTAGCGCAGCCATATAATTTGGGCGAGATACCGATCTAATCGCCGAGATGTCTTCATCATTGGCATTAAGCAATTAAATTGTGGCCGTCTAGCTGCTATTTATGTCATTGTGCCTGAACGCCATCAAAGTGAGAGGACGCTGGAAGTAAGACATCGCGAATTGATGAAAATGAAAATTAAGTGTGTAATTGCAGATAAAATGTGGTGGTTAAATTGAAATTACACTAATTGAATTCGTGATTACTACCTTAGATACATACACTTAAATCATTAACTTGACTGGGTCAAATAACTCAACAGGACTCATAATACCATATCTTGTATTGTGTACTATAAAAATGGATGTACTATATGTAGCAAATTAAAGTTAAAGATAAAAAGTCAAATTATTAATGTGGCTGTTAATATACAAGAGAGAAAAATGGATATTATCAATTTTCTTATGGTAAGTTAAAATATACGTAGGTTGTGAATCATTCAACAATTCACAGAGTTGCTACAGTTTCTGAGGCACCCAATAATATACCAAATTCTTCTTTGTCGAAATGCGAAGTAGCAATGATTAACAATTTAACAAATCGATTCACGTCCATTACTGAATGGTTTCGGAATGAAATGATTGACAACGTACGTATATTTTAACGTACGTTGTCAATCATTCAACAATTCACAGAGTTGCTACAGTTTCCGAGGCACCCAATAATAAACCAAATTTTACTTTGTCGAAATGCGAAGTAGCAATGATTAACAATTTAACAAATCGATTCACGCCCATTACTGAATGGTTTCGGAATGAAATGATTGACAACGTACGTGTATTTTAACGTACGTTGTCAATCATTCAACAATTCACAGAGTTGCTACAGTTTCCGAGGCATCCAATAATTAACCAAATTCTTCTTTGTCGAAATGCGAAGTAGCAATGATTAAGAAATTAACAAATCGATTCACGCCCATTACTGAATGGTTTCGGATTATAGCGAACACCAACCTCTTTTACGATTTTCATTTGGGACACGGAATGAGGAAGCTGTTCCCACCTTAACTCCGGGAAAAGTGCAGCGTGAAAGTGTCTCTCTCGACGACATGTCCCCAGTCATTATGCATGGTTATTAAAATGTTATAGTGGAGACCAGCGAGGTTATTAAGTTTCATTCTGTGCCCGGTTTCATTCATGGTTTCTGCCTCGGCCCACACGGCCCCACCACGGGACACGAATTTCTTATTCACGATTAGCAACATTACCATAAACATTTCCATTCCATTCAATTAACGCGCAGAAAATATGTTGAGAAATCGGTTTTTACCGGACGGCCTGGCGCCCGAGAGATGCAAATTCAGCGGGCGAATGGTCCGCATCGGGGCGAATTCGCCGAATTGGCGGGTCCTCGCGCGAAATTTCTCGCCGTTTTGGGGACCAACAGGTCGCAAATTTGTGCATACAAAGGCGCGGTTCCGCGGAACCTTGGGTAATCTAACACCAGCTGCAATTACAGACTATACGTTTTTCGTTTGGCCGGAATAAAACCTTGAGATTTGGATTAAATATTACATCGTGCCGAAATATGTGTGTAATTTCTACAAAATTTGGCCATCAATTATTTACAGCAGTCTAATAAATATACCTCGTTTAATATGAATTGTGTGATATACGAGTGTAGTGGAAGCTTTAGTCGTGTGGGTTTAATGTATGTTCAAAAATATTTTGAATAATTGCAGCCCAAACTTTTAGTAAACCTTCACATTAAACAATTAAGTTGGTCAGTGCATATATTCATTTACATGTGCAGTGGCGTACCATTGCACATGTGCAATACTGCATATTTTCTCACATATCTTACATATTCTGTCTTGTGGTTTACTGTAAATATTATAACTATAAAAAAAATAACGGTTGGTACGTAATGATTTACGTCCATATATGAGAATAATTGCTTGTAGGTAATTAAAAGTTATTAATTGATTGTGACAAGATGAGGTAATACATTTTTTTAAGACTACATTTACAATAAAATAAAAATAATTAGGAATGCACACCGACCATAATTTGAAGATATAAAAAGATCGATGTTACACAGTTTTTATATAAAAGTGAATGAAAATTTGGAACCAAAATTAACCTACCAGAAGAGGTAGTTGATCGGATAGGTTTTCCAGAATTTTGCGTACTTCAATCGTATAGAAATTACGTTACACTATTAAGATTTGGACGCCTTCTCCGTAGCATAACTGAGAGCCAGTTTCGACCTAGTGGGTCTCACACGTTGGGTGCCATCCAGTGTTCCATTCTGAATCCGTAATTGAGGACGTGCACGTATCTTCGCGATTGCAAACTGTAAAATTTGTGACCCGACTAAGCAAATCTGTTGATAGAGCGAAGTGTAGAGGACAGTTTCGATGTTTAATAGTCAATTACCTCCATAGTTTCTCATCGGCGGCTGTTTGGCTTTCAGTGCGGAAGGCAAACAGTTCGCCTAGGAGTAGCCAGTTTAGCGTCTATTTTCGGTGTATTGTATCGTCAAATATTGGCCGACTATGTCGGCGGAAAGAGCTCCTCTGGCAGGCCGGCGTCCGCCTCGCGCAGTTCATGGACACTTATTCCACAAACAAAGTAGCAATTAAAAGTATTTGCTTATGATGATGACGCCGTGGAGGCCGAGCACCGCCTGTTTGCCATTCACACGGGACGAACGGAGCGTGTTTGCGCGGAAAAGCCGTCCCGAAATCGCCGAAGCCCAGGCGCCGAGGATCTGGGATCTCGGTTTCCACGCCGATGTTGCGAAACGTGGCCGTTTCTCCCGTGGCATTTCATCCGAAGGTTTTCCATATATGCGTTCGCTGGCGCGTGGGCTTTTCATTCACCAGGAGATGGACGCAGCAGGGAGGTGAAGAGGACGAGGGAACCGCAATAAAACGCGATCTCGGAGAGATATGCGCGCAACATATGTCGCCAACGTAATTCCGCGTCTTAGATTGTGCGAGAGCAGAACCGCTTCCAACGAGCGACTTCGTCGCGAGACTTCAAAGATTGCTGTCAAAGATCTCATAAAGTGCACGAATGCAGCTTATGTCACGATCGATGGCAAAACAATCACACAGTTATATTTTAAAACGCATTGAATTGCTCTCACGCCAACCTCAGGCATGGCCGGACCTAGAAGTATTTTCACATGAGGTATTTTGAAAATTTTATGCCTGATTTGCACACAGTATGCCTGAAGATAATTTCTCTGAAAATTTGACAGAGAGCATGTCTTGAATAAGTCAGAAAATCGAGTTATTAACTTTCCAAATTATCAAGTATCGGTTATCTGTCACTGAAATTCCTGAAAATGTATTCAACGATATTTTGAATATTTTATTTCCCAGCAAATAGTCTACTGGTTTTTATATTAAATGTATGTGTATTATGTCAAAAGACAGTGCTGAAAAACCAGATGAACTGAAAATAATCCATGTAACAACTTATAATAAGGTTGCTGCTAGCAGTTACCAAACACACGGCGATTAATTATGGACCCATATTTTCAAATACCAATCGCAATCTCGAATGCGATCGGAGGCAATTACGCGCGCTAATTAATTATCGCCCCAATCGATTCGCAATCAATGTGAGCGGATCGATAAATCTCCGGTGGTGGAGAGGTTTCGTCGGGCGAATTAATGCCCCGCCACCTCGAACATAATTGACTATTAATTGGTAATTAACTTGCGCCGGGGAGTGTGGGCTAAAGTTATGGATCAATTTCCTTGTCGCTCTGGCAGCGCGCCTCGCGACAATCCAAGGCGCTTTCTGTTCACCTGGAGGACGCTTCCTGCTGCAGACAGTAACAATGAAAAACTGAAAACCAAATCGAAAACGAAAATATCAAGCATTAATCATTATCAATCATCAATCATTATCAATATCATATCATCGTATCAAACCAACATCACGATATCAATATTATCAATAAATGTATCTTACAACTTTTATCACCGTCTAAGAAACGTTAATGATCGCAGCAGTGGACCCTTCAATATTAATTCAAAATTCTTAAAAACAATACTCCTTCATTTTTTCAGCATGTTTGACTTGTACACCTTCAACAAATATCGAACGATGGATAGGCTATGGATTGATAAAACAGTATAATTGTGAAACCTAAAAGTTGATGTATCTCCTACCTTAAAATTTATAATAATATTCTATGTCATCAATCAATCAATTCAAATTCATTTTATTCAATTTAAATTTAATTTAAATTTTTAAAATTTAATCCAATTCAAATTCAATATTAAAAGTAGCGAGGCCGAGGATTCCAAAAATATAATTTATATCTATAAATAGTTCCAAATATACTGCAAACCATGTTCTGAAACTATTCTGTTTAACACTGGTAATTAGCGACAGCAGCAGGAATAAGCTGCCGGTAAATAAGTTAACAACTCACTCCAGATACGAAGTGGCTAATTTACTGCAAAAGTTTAGCACATCTAAATATTTGCCTGTATACATAGCTTAATTATATCACTTCGCAGCCAGCCACTCTCGAGCACTGGGATTTAGTCTTCCAAAGAACGCGCCAGTCGAAGCGCTGTGGGCACCGATTCGCGAACGTCGCCGAAGGTGTCTTTAATCTAATAAATTATTTGCAGTCACGAACGGCAGAAGTGGCACAGACCCGAGGCACGTGACGTGCGGAAAAGTGCCCGGACTCCTTTTTACAATGAACTCGGCACATTAAATCCTAGTCCTGGAAGGCCACTTGACGCAAATCTAATGCATTTTCAATTTCTTTCTCGTAAATATCTACAAGTTGTTGAAACAGTAATCTTCTGTCGGTTAATGAAATACCTGAAAATTTAACTGTCGATTATTTTGTTAAAATTAAACTTCTAAACGAACGGTATCCCGATTTTTCAAGTTGCTCCATATGGCCTTAGAGGCACATGCCGGACTAATTGGACCCTCCCGGTTTCAATGAGCACACATTCAGCCTCCTAGCACCAGTGGTTCTCGAGATATCCGCCCTCATAGTTGGGAAATTAAAAACAATAGCAAAAAGGGGCTGTTAAAATTAAACTTCTAAACGAACGGTCCAATCTCGATGCCGATAGTCGCATTCGATTCAGGGGAGTCATACGGTTCATACCAGACCACACTTGATATACTTACGAAGACGTTCTAATTTTCGAAATTTTCGAAAATGTCGCGTTTTTTGCCATCTCGATGAAATTCCATTTCGAGAACGCCTCAACCGATTCATACGAAATTTTGAGGGGTCATAGAGGGCCCAAATACAAGCACAATGAGCCATAGTGGGCCCTTGTAGGCAATCGCGTTTTTACAGGGGGGCCTTAAGAAGAGAGAAATGTTCTTCAAAAAAACGTACTTTTTTCACTAAAAGCGAGATAACTCGGGGAGTTGTGGAAATACGAGAATGGACGAGAGCTCAAAATATGCGCCATATATGGGGCTCAGTCCCCACAGAATGATTTGAAAATGTGCCGCTTGGTAGGGCACCCAGTTGGCAAAACGTAAAATCGATGATTTTCCGATCAAATCGACTAAAATAAAAATCCGAAAAAACGCGATTTTTCGAGTTGCTCCAAATGACCTTAGAGGCACATGCCAGACTAATTGGACCCTCCCGGTTCCAATGAGCACACATTCAGCCTCCTAGCACCAGTGGTTCTCGAGATATCCGCCCTCAAAGTTGGGAAATTAAAAAAAATAGCAAAAAGGGGCTGTTAAAATTAAACTTCTAAACGAACGGTCCAATCTTGATGCCGATAGTCGCAATCGATTCAGGGGAGTCATACGGTTCTTACCAGACCACACTTGATATACTTACGAAGACGTTTTAATTTTCGAAATTTTCGAAAATGTCGCGTTTTTTGCCATCTCGATGAAAATCCATTTCGAGAACGCCTCAACCGATTCATACGAAATTTTGAGGGGTAATAGAGGGCCCAAATACAAGCACAATGAGCCATAGTGGGCCCTTGTAGGCAATCGCGTTTTTACAGGGGGGCCTTAAGAAGAGAGAAATGTTCTTCAAAAAAACGTACTTTTTTCACTAAAAGCGAGATAACTCGGGGAGTTGTGGAAATACGAGAATGGACGAGAGCTCAAAATATGCGCTATATATAGGCCTAAGTCCCCACAGAATGATTTGAAAATGTGCCGCTTGGTAGGCCACCCAGCTGGCAAAACGTAAAATCGATGATTTTCCGATCAAATCGACTAAAATAAAAATCCGAAAAAACGCGATTTTTCGAGTTGCTCCAAATGACCTTAGAGGCACATGCCAAACTAATTGGACCCTCCCGGTTCCAATGAGCACACATTCAGCCTCCTAGCACCGGTGGTTCTCGAGATATCCGCCCTCAAAGTTGGGAAATTAAAAAAAATAGCAAAAAGGGGCTGTTAAAATTAAACTTCTAAACGAACGCTCCAATCTTGATGCCGATAGTCGCATTCGATTCAGGGGAGTCATACGGTTCATACCAGACCACACTTGATATACTTACGAAGACGTTTTAATTTTCGAAATTTTCGAAAATGTCGCGTTTTCTGCCATCTCGATGAAATTCCATTTCGAGAACGCCTCAACCGATTCATACAAAATTTTGAGGGGTAATAGAGGGCCCAAATACAAGCACAATGAGCCATAGTGGGCCCTTGTAGGCAATCGCGTTTTTACAGGGGGGCCTTAAGAAGAGAGAAATGTTCTTCAAAAAAACGTACTTTTTTCGCTAAAAGCGAGATAACTCGGGGAGTTGTGGAAATACGAGAATGGACGAGAGCTCAAAATATGCGCTATATATAGGCCTAAGTCCCCACAGAATGATTTGAAAATGTGCCGCTTGGTAGGGCACCCAGTTGGCAAAACGTAAAATCGATGATTTTCCGATCAAATCGACTAAAATAAAAATCCGAAAAAACGCGATTTTTCGAGTTGCTCCAAATGACCTTAGAGGCACATGCCAGACTAATAGGACCCTCCCGGTTCCAATGAGCATACATTCAGCCTCCTAGTACCAGTGGTTCTCGAAATATCCGCCCTCAAAGTTGGGAAATAAAAAAAAATAGCAAAAAGGGGCTGTTAAAATTAAACTTCTAAACGAACGGTCCAATCTTGATTCCGATAGTCGCATTCGATTCAGGGGAGTCATACGGTTCATACCAGACCACACTTGATATACTTACGAAGACGTTTTAATTTTCGAAATTTTCGAAAATGTCGCGTTTTTTGCCATCTCGATGAAATTCCATTTCGAGAACGCCTCAACCGATTCATACGAAATTTTGAGGGGTCATAGAGGGCCCAAATGCAAGCACAATGAGCCATAGTGGGCCCTTGTAGGCAATCGCGTTTTTACAGGGGGGCCTTAAGAAGAGAGAAATGTTCTTCAAAAAAACGTACTCTTTTCACTAAAAGCGAAATAACTCGGGGAGTTATGGAAATACGAGAATGGACGAGAGCTCAAAATATGCGCCATATATGGGGCTAAGTCCCCCACAGAATGATTTGAAAATGTGCCGCTTGGTAGAGCAACCAATTGGCAAAACGTAAAATCGGTGATTTTCCGATAAAATCGACTAAAATAAAAATCCGAAAAAACGCGATATTTCGAGTTGCTCCAAATGACCTTATGGGCTCAAGCCAGACTAATTGGACCCTCCCGGTTCCAATGAGCACACATTCAGCCTCCTAGCACCAGTGGTTCTCGAAATATCCGCCCTCAAAGTTGGGAAATTAAAAAAAATAGCAAAAAGGGGCTGTTAAAATTAAACTTCTAAACGAACGGTCCAATCTTGATGCCGATAGTCGCATTCGATTCAGGGGAGTCATACGGTTCATACCAGACCACACTTGATATACTTACGAAGACGTTTTAATTTTCGAAATTTTCGAAAATGTCGCGTTTTTTGCTATCTCGATGAAATTCCATTTCGAGAACGCCTCAACCGATTCATACGAAATTTTGAGGGGTCATAGAGGGCCCAAATACAAGCACAATGAGCCATAGTGGGCCTTTGTAGGCAATCGCGTTTTTACAGGGGGGCCTTAAGAAGAGAGAAATGTTCTTCAAAAAAACGTACTTTTTTCACTAAAAGCGAGATAACTCGGGGAGTTGTGGAAATACGAGAATGGACGAGAGCTCAAAATATGCGCTATATATAGGCCTAAGTCCCCACAGAATGATTTGAAAATGTGCCGCTTGGTAGGCCACCCAGCTGGCAAAACGTAAAATCGATGATTTTCCGATCAAATCGACTAAAATAAAAATCCGAAAAAACGCGATTTTTCGAGTTGCTCCAAATGACCTTAGAGGCACATGCCAAACTAATTGGACCCTCCCGGTTCCAATGAGCACACATTCAGCCTCCTAGCACCAGTGGTTCTCGAGATATCCGCCCTCAAATTTGGGAAATTAAAAAAAATAGCAAAAAGGGGCTGTTAAAATTAAACTTCTAAACGAACGGTCCAATCTTGATGCCGATAGTCGCATTCGATTCAGGGGAGTCATACGGTTCATACCAGACCACACTTGATATACTTACGAAGACGTTTTAATTTTCGAAATTTTCGAAAATGTCGCGTTTTCTGCCATCTCGATGAAATTCCATTTCGAGAACGCCTCAACCGATTCATACGAAATTTTGAGGCGTTATAGAGGGCCCAAATACAAGCACAATGAGCCATAGTGGGCCCTTGTAGGCAATCGCGTTTTTACAGGGGGGCCTTAAGAAGAGAGAAATGTTCTTCAAAAAAACGTACTTTTTTCGCTAAAAGCGAGATAACTCGGGGAGTTGTGGAAATACGAGAATGGACGAGAGCTCAAAATATGCGCTATATATAGGCCTAAGTCCCCACAGAATGATTTGAAAATGTGCCGCTTGGTAGGGCACCCAGTTGGCAAAACGTAAAATCGATGATTTTCCGATCAAATCGACTAAAATAAAAATCCGAAAAAACGCGATTTTTCGAGTTGCTCCAAATGACCTTAGAGGCACATGCCAGACTAATAGGACCCTCCCGGTTCCAATGAGCATACATTCAGCCTCCTAGTACCAGTGGTTCTCGAAATATCCGCCCTCAAAGTTGGGAAATAAAAAAAAATAGCAAAAAGGGGCTGTTAAAATTAAACTTCTAAACGAACGGTCCAATCTTGATTCCGATAGTCGCATTCGATTCAGGGGAGTCATACGGTTCATACCAGACCACACTTGATATACTTACGAAGACGTTTTAATTTTCGAAATTTTCGAAAATGTCGCGTTTTTTGCCATCTCGATGAAATTCCATTTCGAGAACGCCTCAACCGATTCATACGAAATTTTGAGGGGTCATAGAGGGCCCAAATGCAAGCACAATGAGCCATAGTGGGCCCTTGTAGGCAATCGCGTTTTTACAGGGGGGCCTTAAGAAGAGAGAAATGTTCTTAAAAAAAACGTACTCTTTTCACTAAAAGCGAAATAACTCGGGGAGTTATGGAAATACGAGAATGGACGAGAGCTCAAAATATGCGCCATATATGGGGCTAAGTCCCCCACAGAATGATTTGAAAATGTGCCGCTTGGTAGAGCAACCAATTGGCAAAACGTAAAATCGGTGATTTTCCGATAAAATCGACTAAAATAAAAATCCGAAAAAACGCGATATTTCGAGTTGCTCCAAATGACCTTAGGGGCTCAAGCCAGACTAATTGGACCCTCCCGGTTCCAATGAGCACACATTCAGCCTCCTAGCACCAGTGGTTCTCGAAATATCCGCCCTCAAAGTTGGGAAATTAAAAAAAATAGCAAAAAGGGGCTGTTAAAATTAAACTTCTAAACGAACGGTCCAATCTTGATGCCGATAGTCGCATTCGATTCAGGGGAGTCATACGGTTCATACCAGACCACACTTGATATACTTACGAAGACGTTTTAATTTTCGAAATTTTCGAAAATGTCGCGTTTTTTGCTATCTCGATGAAATTCCATTTCGAGAACGCCTCAACCGATTCATACGAAATTTTGAGGGGTCATAGAGGGCCCAAATACAAGCACAATGAGCCATAGTGGGCCCTTGTAGGCAATCGCGTTTTTACAGGGGGGCCTTAAGAAGAGAGAAATGTTCTTCAAAAAAACGTACTCTTTTCACTAAAAGCGAAATAACTCGGGGAGTTATGGAAATACGAGAATGGACGAGAGCTCAAAATATGCGCCATATATGGGGCTAAGTCCCCACAGAATGATTTGAAAATGTGCCGCTTGGTAGAGCAACCAATTGGCAAAACGTAAAATCGGTGATTTTCCGATAAAATCGACTAAAATAAAAATCCGAAAAAACGCGATATTTTGAGTTGCTCCAAATGACCTTAGGGGCTCAAGCCAGACTAATTGGACCCTCCCGGTTCCAATGAGCACACATTCAGCCTCCTAGCACCAGTGGTTCTCGAAATATCCGCCCTCAAAGTTGGGAAATTAAAAAAAATAGCAAAAAGGGGCTGTTAAAATTAAACTTCTAAACGAACGGTCCAATCTTGATGCCGATAGTCGCATTCGATTCAGGGTAGTCATACGGTTCATACCAGACCACACTTGATATACTTACGAAGACGTTTTAATTTTCGAAATTTTCGAAAATGTCGCGTTTTTTGCTATCTTGATGAAATTCCATTTCGAGAACGCCTCAACCGATTCATACGAAATTTTGAGGGGTCATAGAGGGCCCAAATACAAGCACAATGAGCCATAGTAGGCCCTTGTAGGCAATCGTGTTTTTACAGGGGAGCCTCAAGAAAAGAGAAATGTTCTTCAAAAAAACGTACTTTTTCACTAAAAGCGAGATAACTCGGGTAGTTGTGGAAATACGAGAATGGACGAGAGCTCAAAATATGCGCCATATATGGGGCTAAGTCCCCACAGAATGATTTGAAAATGTGCCGCTTGGTAGGGCACCCAGTTGGCAAAACGTAAAATCGATGATTTTCCGATCAAATCGACTAAAAAAAAAATCCGAAAACACGTGATTTTTCGAGTTACTCCAAATGACCTTAGAGGCACATGCCAGACTAATAGGACCCTCCCGGTTCCAATGAGCACACATTCAGCCTCCTAGCACCAGTGGTTCTCGAAATATCCGCCCTCAAAGTTGGGAAATTAAAAAAAATAGCAAAAAGGGGCTGTTAAAATTAAACTTCTTAACGAACGGTCCAATCTTGATGCCGATAGTCGCATTCGATTCAGGGGAGTCATACGGTTCATACCAGACCACACTTGATATACTTACGAAGACGTTTTAATTTTCGAAATTTTCGAAAATGTCGCGTTTTCTGCCATCTCGATGAAATTCCATTTCGAGAACGCCTCAACCGATTCATACGAAATTTTGAGGAGTTATAGAGGGCCCAAATACAAGCACAATGAGCCATAGTGGGCCCTTGTAGGCAATCGCGTTTTTACAGGGGGGCCTTAAGAAGGGAGAAATGTTCTTCAAAAAAACGTACTTTTTTCACTAAAAGCGAGATAACTCCGGGAGTTGTGGAAATACGAGAATGGACGAGAGCTCAAAATATGCGCCATATATGGGGCTAAGTCCCCACAAAATGATTTGAAAATGTGCCGCTTGGTAGGGCACCCAGTTGGCAAAACGTAAAAACGATGATTTTCCGATCAAATCGACTAAAATAAAAATCCAAAAAAACGCGATATTTCGAGTTGCTCCAAATGACCTTAGGGGCTCAAGCCAGACTAATTGGACCCTCCCGGTTCCAATGAGCACACATTCAGCCTCCTAGCACCAGTGGTTCTCGAAATATCCGCCCTCAAAGTTGGGAAATTAAAAAAAATAGCAAAAAGGGGCTGTTAAAATTAAACTTCTAAACGAACGATCCAATCTTGATGCCGATAGTCGCATTCGATTCAGGGGAGTCATACGGTTCATACCAGACCACACTTGATATACTTACGAAGACGTTTTAATTTTCGAAATTTTCGAAAATGTCGCGTTTTTTGCTATCTCGATGAAATTCCATTTCGAGAACGCCTCAACCGATTCATACGAAATTTTGAGGGGTCATAGAGGGCCCAAATACAAGCGCAATGAGCCATAGTAGGCCCTTGTAGGCAATCGTGTTTTTACAGGGGAGCCTCAAGAAAAGAGAAATGTTCTTCAAAAAAACGTACTTTTTCACTAAAAGCGAGATAACTCGGGGAGTTGTGGAAATACGAGAATGGACGAGAGCTCAAAATATGCGCCATATATGGGGCTAAGTCCCCACAGAATGATTTGAAAATGTGCCGCTTGGTAGGGCACCCAGTTGGCAAAACGTAAAATCGATGATTTTCCGATCAAATCGACTAAAATAAAAATCCGAAAAAACGCGATTTTTCGAGTTGCTCCAAATGACCTTAGAGGCACATGCCAGACTAATTGGACCCTCCCGGTTCCAATGAGCACACATTCAGCCTCCTACCGCCAGTGGTTCTCGAGATATCCGCCCTCAAAGTTGGGAAATTAAAAAAAATAGCAAAAAGGGGCTGTTAAAATTAAACTTCTAAACGAACGGTCTAATCTTGATGCCGATAGTCGCATTCGATTCAGGGGAGTCATACGGTTCATACCAGACCACACTTGATATACTTACGAAGACGTTTTGATTTTCGAAATTTTCGAAAACGTCGCGTTTTTTGCCATCTCGATGAAATTCCATTTCGAGAACGCCTCAACCAATTTATACGAAATTTTGAGGAGTCATAGAGGGCCCAAATACAAGCACAATCAGTCATAGTGGGCCATTGTAGGCAATCGCGTTTTTACAGGGGGGGCTTAAGAAGAGAGGAATGTTCATTAAAAATACGTCCTTTTTTCACTAAAAGCGAGATAACTCGGGGAGTTGTGGAAATACGAGAATGGACGAGAGCTCAAAATATGCGCCATATATGGGGCTAAGTCCCCACAGAATGATTTGAAAATGTGCCGCTTGGTAGGGCACCCAGTTGGCAAAACGTAAAATCGATGATTTTCCGATCAAATCGACTAAAATAAAAATCCGAAAAAACGCGATTTTTCGAGTTGCTCCAAATGACCTTAGAGGCACATGCCAGACTAATTGGACCCTCCCGGTTCCAATGAGCACACATTCAGCCTCCTAGCACCAGTGGTTCTCGAGATATCCGCCCTCAAAGTTGGGAAATTAAAAAAAATAGCAAAAAAGGTCTGTTAAAATTAAACTTCTAAACGAACGCTCCAATCTTGATGCCGATAGTCGCATTCGATTCAGGGGAGTCATACGGTTCATACCAGACCACACTTGATATACTTACGAAGACGTTTTAATTTTCGAAATTTTCGAAAATGTCGCGTTTTTTGCTATCTCGATGAAATTCCATTTCGAGAACGCCTCAACCGATTCATACGAAATTTTGAGGGGTCATAGAGGGCCCAAATACAAGCACAATGAGCCATAGTAGGCCCTTGTAGGCAATCGTGTTTTTACAGGGGGGCCTTAAGAAAAGAGAAATGTTCTTCAAAAAAACGTACTTTTTTCACTAAAAGCGAGATAACTCGGGGAGTTGTGGAAATACGAGAATGGACGAGAGCTCAAAATATGCGCCATATATGGGGCTAAGTCCCCACAATATGATTTGAAAATGTGCCGCTTGGTAGGGCACCCAGTTGGCAAAACGTAAAAACGATGATTTTCCGATCAAATCGACTAAAATAAAAATCCGAAAAAACGTGATTTTTCAAGTTGCTCCAAATGACCTTAGAGGCACATGCCAGACTAATTGGACCCTCCCGGTTCCAATGAGCACACATTCAGCCTCCTACCGCCAGTGGTTCTCGAGATATCCGCCCTCAAAGTTGGGAAATTAAAAAAAATAGCAAAAAGGGGCTGTTAAAATTAAACTTCTAAACGAACGGTCTAATCTTGATGCCAATAGTCGCATTCGATTCAGGGGAGTCATACGGTTCATACCAGACCACACTTGATATACTTACGAAGACGTTTTGATTTTCGAAATTTTCGAAAACGTCGCGTTTTTTGCCATCTCGATGAAATTCCATTTCGAGAACGCCTCAACCAATTCATACGAAATTTTGAGGAGTC
Source organism: Othius punctulatus (assembly GCA_951805005.1). NCBI lineage: Eukaryota > Metazoa > Arthropoda > Insecta > Coleoptera > Staphylinidae > Othius > Othius punctulatus. Next base: position 13,932,021 of record OX638145.1, read on the forward strand.
ATAGAGGGCCCAAATACAAGCACAATCAGTCATAGTGGGCCATTGTAGGCAATCGCGTTTTTACAGGGGGGGCTTAAGAAGAGAGAAATGTTCATTAAAAATACGTCCTATTTTCACTAAAAGCGAGATAACTCGGGGAGTTGTGGAAATACGAGAATGGACGAGAGCTCAAATTATGCGCCATATATGGGGCTAAGTCCCCACAGAATGATTTGAAAATGTGCCGCTTGGTAGGGCACCCAGTTGGCAAAACGTAAAATCGATGATTTTCCGATCAAATCGACTAAAATAATAATCCGAAAAAACGCGATTTTTCGAGTTGCTCCAAATGACCTTAGAGGCACATGCCAGACTAATTGGACCCTCCCGGTTCCAATGAGCACACATTCAGCCTCCTAGCACCAGTGGTTCTCGAAATATCCGCCCTCAAAGTTGGGAAATTAAAAAAAATAGCAAAGAGGGGCTGTTAAAATTAAACTTCTAAACGAACGCTCCAATCTTGATGCCGATAGTCGCATTCGATTCAGGGGAGTCATACGGTTCATACCAGACCACACTTGATATACTTACGAAGACGTTTTAATTTTCGAAATTTTCGAAAATGTCGCGTTTTCTGCCATCTCGATGAAATTCCATTTCGAGAACGCCTCAACCGATTCATACGAAATTTTGAGGAGTTATAGAGGGCCCAAATACAAGCACAATGAGCCATAGTGGGCCCTTGTAGGCAATCGCGTTTTTACAGGGGGGCCTTAAGAAGAGAGAAATGTTCTTCAAAAAAACCTACTTTTTTCACTAAAAGCGAGATAACTCGGGGAGTTGTGGAAATACGAGAATGGACGAGAGCTCAAAATATGCGCCATATATGGGGCTAAGTCCCCACAATATGATTTGAAAATGTGCCGCTTGGTAGGGCACCCAGTTGGCAAAACGTAAAAACGATGATTTTCCGATCAAATCGACTAAAATAAAAATCCGAAAAAACGTGATTTTTCGAGTTGCTCCAAATGACCTTAGAGGCACATGCCAGACTAATTGGACCCTCCCGGTTCCAATGAGCACACATTCAGCCTCCTACCGCCAGTGGTTCTCGAGATATCCGCCCTCAAAGTTGGGAAATTAAAAAAAATAGCAAAAAGGGGCTGTTAAAATTAAACTTCTAAACGAACGGTCTAATCTTGATGCCGATAGTCGCATTCGATTCAGGGGAGTCATACGGTTCATACCAGACCACTCTTGATATACTTACGAAGACGTTTTGATTTTCGAAATTTTCGAAAACGTCGCGTTTTTTGCCATCTCGATGAAATTCCATTTCGAGAACGCCTCAACCAATTTATACGAAATTTTGAGGAGTCATAGAGGGCCCAAATACAAGCACAATCAGTCATAGTGGGCCATTGTAGGCAATCGCGTTTTTACAGGGGGGGCTTAAGAAGAGAGGAATGTTCATTAAAAATACGTCCTTTTTTCACTAAAAGCGAGATAACTCGGGGAGTTGTGGAAATACGAGAATGGACGAGAGCTCAAAATATGCGCCATATATGGGGCTAAGTCCCCACAGAATGATTTGAAAATGTGCCGCTTGGTAGGGCACCCAGTTGGCAAAACGTAAAATCGATGATTTTCCGATCAAATCGACTAAAATAAAAATCCGAAAAAACGCGATTTTTCGAGTTGCTCCAAATGACCTTAGAGGCACATGCCAGACTAATTGGACCCTCCCGGTTCCAATGAGCACACATTCAGCCTCCTAGCACCAGTGGTTCTCGAGATATCCGCCCTCAAAGTTGGGAAATTAAAAAAAATAGCAAAAAAGGTCTGTTAAAATTAAACTTCTAAACGAACGCTCCAATCTTGATGCCGATAGTCGCATTCGATTCAGGGGAGTCATACGGTTCATACCAGACCACACTTGATATACTTACGAAGACGTTTTAATTTTCGAAATTTTCGAAAATGTCGCGTTTTTTGCTATCTCGATGAAATTCCATTTCGAGAACGCCTCAACCGATTCATACGAAATTTTGAGGGGTCATAGAGGGCCCAAATACAAGCACAATGAGCCATAGTAGGCCCTTGTAGGCAATCGTGTTTTTACAGGGGGGCCTTAAGAAAAGAGAAATGTTCTTCAAAAAAACGTACTTTTTTCACTAAAAGCGAGATAACTCGGGGAGTTGTGGAAATACGAGAATGGACGAGAGCTCAAAATATGCGCCATATATGGGGCTAAGTCCCCACAGAATGATTTGAAAATGTGCCGCTTGGTAGGGCACCCAGTTGGCAAAACGTAAAATCGATGATTTTCCGATCAAATCGACTTAAATAAAAATCCGAAAAAACGTGATTTTTCGAGTTGCTCCAAATGACCTTAGAGGCACATGCCAGGCTAATAGGACCCTCCCGGTTCCAATGAGCACACATTCAGCCTCCTAGCACCAGTGGTTCTCGAAATATCCGCCCTCAAAGTTGGGAAATTAAAAAAAATAGCAAAAAGGGGCTGTTAAAATTAAACTTCTAAACGAACGCTCCAATCTTGATGCCGATAGTCGCATTCGATTCAGGGGAGTCATACGGTTCATACCAGACCACACTTGATATACTTACGAAGACGTTTTAATTTTCGAAATTTTCGAAAATGTCGCGTTTTCTGCCATCTCGATGAAATTCCATTTCGAGAACGCCTCAACCGATTCATACGAAATTTTGAGGAGTTATAGAGGGCCCAAATACAAGCACAATGAGCCATAGTGGGCCCTTGTAGGCAATCGCGTTTTTACAGGGGGGCCTTAAGAAGAGAGAAATGTTCTTCAAAAAAACGTACTTTTTTCACTAAAAGCGAGATAACTCGGGGAGTTGTGGAAATACGAGAATGGACGAGAGCTCAAAATATGCGCCATATATGGGGCTAAGTCCCCACAATATGATTTGAAAATGTGCCGCTTGGTAGGGCACCCAGTTGGCAAAACGTAAAAACGATGATTTTCCGATCAAATCGACTAAAATAAAAATCCGAAAAAACGTGATTTTTCAAGTTGCTCCAAATGACCTTAGAGGCACATGCCAGACTAATTGGACCCTCCCGGTTCCAATAAGCACACATTCAGCCTCCTACCGCCAGTGGTTCTCGAGATATCCGCCCTCAAAGTTATGAAATTAAAAAAAATAGCAAAAAGGGGCTGTTAAAATTAAACTTCTAAACGAACGCTCCAATCTTGATGCCGATAGTCGCATTCGATTCAGGGGAGTCATACGGTTCATACCAGGCCACACTTAATATACTTACGAAGACGTTTTAATTTTCGAAATTTTCGAAAATGTCGCGTTTTCTGCCATCTCGATGAAATTCCATTTCGAGAACGCCTCAACCGATTCATACGAAATTTTGAGGAGTTATAGAGGGCCCAAATACAAGCACAATGAGCCATAGTGGGCCCTTGTAGGCAATCGCGTTTTTACAGGGGGGCCTTAAGAAGAGAGAAATGTTCTTCAAAAAAACGTACTTTTTTCACTAAAAGCGAGATAACTCGGGGAGTTGTGGAAATACGAGAATGGACGAGAGCTCAAAATATGCGCCATATATGGGGCTAAGTCCCCACAATATGATTTGAAAATGTGCCGCTTGGTAGGGCACCCAGTTGGCAAAACGTAAAAACGATGATTTTCCGATCAAATCGACTAAAATAAAAATCCGAAAAAACGTGATTTTTCGAGTTGCTCCAAATGACCTTAGAGGCACATGCCAGACTAATTGGACCCTCCCGGTTCCAATGAGCACACATTCAGCCTCCTACCGCCAGTGGTTCTCGAGATATCCGCCCTCAAAGTTGGGAAATTAAAAAAAATAGCAAAAAGGGGCTGTTAAAATTAAACTTCTAAACGAACGGTCTAATCTTGATGCCGATAGTCGCATTCGATTCAGGGGAGTCATACGGTTCATACCAGACCACACTTGATATACTTACGAAGACGTTTTGATTTTCGAAATTTTCGAAAACGTCGCGTTTTTTGCCATCTCGATGAAATTCCATTTCGAGAACGCCTCAACCAATTTATACGAAATTTTGAGGAGTCATAGAGGGCCCAAATACTAGCACAATCAGTCATAGTGGGCCATTGTAGGCAATCGCGTTTTTACAGGGGGGGCTTAAGAAGAGAGGAATGTTCATTAAAAATACGTCCTTTTTTCACTAAAAGCGAGATAACTCGGGGAGTTGTGGAAATACGAGAATGGACGAGAGCTCAAAATATGCGCCATATATGGGGCTAAGTCCCCACAGAATGATTTGAAAATGTGCCGCTTGGTAGGGCACCCAGTTGGCAAAACGTAAAATCGATGATTTTCCGATCAAATCGACTAAAATAAAAATCCGAAAAAACGCGATTTTTCGAGTTGCTCCAAATGACCTTAGAGGCACATGCCAGACTAATTGGACCCTCCCGGTTCCAATGAGCACACATTCAGCCTCCTAGCACCAGTGGTTCTCGAGATATCCGCCCTCAAAGTTGGGAAATTAAAAAAAATAGCAAAAAAGGTCTGTTAAAATTAAACTTCTAAACGAACGCTCCAATCTTGATGCCGATAGTCGCATTCGATTCAGGGGAGTCATACGGTTCATACCAGACCACACTTGATATACTTACGAAGACGTTTTAATTTTCGAAATTTTCGAAAATGTCGCGTTTTTTGCTATCTCGATGAAATTCCATTTCGAGAACGCCTCAACCGATTCATACGAAATTTTGAGGGGTCATAGAGGGCCCAAATACAAGCACAATGAGCCATAGTAGGCCCTTGTAGGCAATCGTGTTTTTACAGGGGGGCCTTAAGAAAAGAGAAATGTTCTTCAAAAAAACGTACTTTTTTCACTAAAAGCGAGATAACTCGGGGAGTTGTGGAAATACGAGAATGGACGAGAGCTCAAAATATGCGCCATATATGGGGCTAAGTCCCCACAATATGATTTGAAAATGTGCCGCTTGGTAGGGCACCCAGTTGGCAAAACGTAAAAACGATGATTTTCCGATCAAATCGACTAAAATAAAAATCCGAAAAAACGTGATTTTTCGAGTTGCTCCAAATGACCTTAGAGGCACATGCCAGACTAATTGGACCCTCCCGGTTCCAATGAGCACACATTCAGCCTCCTACCGCCAGTGGTTCTCGAGATATCCGCCCTCAAAGTTGGGAAATTAAAAAGAAAAACAAAAAGGGGCTGTTAAAATTAAACTTCTAAACGAACGGTCTAATCTTGATGCCGATAGTCGCATTCGATTCAGGGGAGTCATACGGTTCATACCAGACCACACTTGATATACTTACGAAGACGTTTTGATTTTCGAAATTTTCGAAAACGTCGCGTTTTTTGCCATCTCGATGAAATTCCATTTCGAGAACGCCTCAACCAATTTATACGAAATTTTGAGGAGTTATAGAGGGCCCAAATACAAGCACAATCAGTCATAGTGGGCCATTGTAGGCAATCGCGTTTTTACAGGGGGGGCTTAAGAAGAGAGGAATGTTCATTAAAAATACGTCCTTTTTTCACTAAAAGCGAGATAACTCGGGGAGTTGTGGAAATACGAGAATGGACGAGAGCTCAAAATATGCGCCATATATGGGGCTAAGTCCCCACAGAATGATTTGAAAATGTGCCGCTTGGTAGGGCACCCAGTTGGCAAAACGTAAAATCGATGATTTTCCGATCAAATCGACTAAAATAAAAATCCGAAAAAACGCGATTTTTCGAGTTGCTCCAAATGACCTTAGAGGCACATGCCAGACTAATTGGACCCTCCCGGTTCCAATGAGCACACATTCAGCCTCCTAGCACCAGTGGTTCTCGAGATATCCGCCCTCAAAGTTGGGAAATTAAAAAAAATAGCAAAAAAGGTCTGTTATAATTAAACTTCTAAACGAACGCTCCAATCTTGATGCCGATAGTCGCATTCGATTCAGGGGAGTCATACGGTTCATACCAGACCACACTTGATATACTTACGAAGACGTTTTAATTTTCGAAATTTTCGAAAATGTCGCGTTTTTTGCTATCTCGATGAAATTCCATTTCGAGAACGCCTCAACCGATTCATACGAAATTTTGAGGGGTCATAGAGGGCCCAAATACAAGCACAATGAGCCATAGTAGGCCCTTGTAGGCAATCGTGTTTTTACAGGGGGGCCTTAAGAAAAGAGAAATGTTCTTCAAAAAAACGTACTTTTTTCACTAAAAGCGAGATAACTCGGGGAGTTGTGGAAATACGAGAATGGACGAGAGCTCAAAATATGCGCCATATATGGGGCTAAGTCCCCACAGAATGATTTGAAAATGTGCCGCTTGGTAGGGCACCCAGTTGGCAAAACGTAAAATCGATGATTTTCCGATCAAATCGACTTAAATAAAAATCCGAAAAAACGTGATTTTTCGAGTTGCTCCAAATGACCTTAGAGGCACATGCCAGGCTAATAGGACCCTCCCGGTTCCAATGAGCACACATTCAGCCTCCTAGCACCAGTGGTTCTCGAAATATCCGCCCTCAAAGTTGGGAAATTAAAAAAAATAGCAAAAAAGGTCTGTTATAATTAAACTTCTAAACGAACGCTCCAATCTTGATGCCGATAGTCGCATTCGATTCAGGGGAGTCATACGGTTCATACCAGACCACACTTGATATACTTACGAAGACGTTTTAATTTTCGAAATTTTCGAAAATGTCGCGTTTTCTGCCATCTCGATGAAATTCCATTTCGAGAACGCCTCAACCGATTCATACGAAATTTTGAGGAGTTATAGAGGGCCCAAATACAAGCACAATGAGCCATAGTGGGCCCTTGTAGGCAATCGCGTTTTTACAGGGGGGCCTTAAGAAGAGAGAAATGTTCTTCAAAAAAACGTACTTTTTTCACTAAAAGCGAGATAACTCGGGGAGTTGTGGAAATACGAGAATGGACGAGAGCTCAAAATATGCGCCATATATGGGGCTAAGTCCCCACAATATGATTTGAAAATGTGCCGCTTGGTAGGGCACCCAGTTGGCAAAACGTAAAAACGATGATTTTCCGATCAAATCGACTAAAATAAAAATCCGAAAAAACGTAATTTTTCGAGTTGCTCCAAATGACCTTAGAGGCACATGCCAGACTAATTGGACCCTCCCGGTTCCAATGAGCACACATTCAGTCTCCTACCGCCAGTGGTTCTCGAGATATCCGCCCTCAAAGTTGGGAAATTAAAAAAAATAGCAAAAAGGGGCTGTTAAAATTAAACTTCTAAACGAACGGTCTAATCTTGATGCCGATAGTCGCATTCGATTCAGGGGAGTCATACGGTTCATACCAGACCACACTTGATATACTTACGAAGACGTTTTGATTTTCGAAATTTTCGAAAACGTCGCGTTTTTTGCCATCTCGATGAAATTCCATTTCGAGAAGGCCTCAACCAATTTATACGAAATTTTGAGGAGTCATAGAGGGCCCAAATACAAGCACAATCAGTCATAGTGGGCCATTGTAGGCAATCGCGTTTTTACAGGGGGGGCTTAAGAAGAGAGGAATGTTCATTAAAAATACGTCCTTTTTTCACTAAAAGCGAGATAACTCGGGGAGTTGTGGAAATACGAGAATGGACGAGAGCTCAAAATATGCGCCATATATGGGGCTAAGTCCCCACAGAATGATTTGAAAATGTGCCGCTTGGTAGGGCACCCAGTTGGCAAAACGTAAAATCGATGATTTTCCGATGAAATCGACTAAAATAAAAATCCGAAAAAACGCGATTTTTCGAGTTGCTCCAAATGGCCTTAGATGCACATGCCAAGACTAATTGGACCCTCCCGGTTCCAATGAGCACACATTCAGCCTCCTAGCACCAGCGGTTCTCGAGATATCCGCCCTCAAAGTTGGGAAATTTAAAAAAAATAGCAAAAAAGGGCTGTTAAAATAAAACTTCTAAACGAACGGTCCAATCTTGATGCCGATAGTCGCATTCGATTCAGGGGAGTCATACGGTTCATACCAGACCACACTTGATATACTTACGAAGACGTTTTAATTTTCGAAATTTTCGAAAATGTCGCGTTTTTTGCCATCTCGATGAAATTCTATTTCGAGAACGCCTCAACCGATTCATACGAAATTTTGAGGAGTCATAGAGGGCCCAAATACAAGCACAATGAGCCATAGTGGGCCATTGTAGGCAATCGCGTTTTTACAGGGGGGGTTTAAGAAGAGAGAAATGTTCATTAAAAATACGTCCTTTTTTCACTAAAAGCGAGATAACTCGGGGAGTTGTGGAAATACGAGAATGGACGAGAGCTCAAAATATGCGCCATATATGGGGCTCAGTCCCCACAGAATGATTTGAAAATGTGCCGCTTGGTAGGGCACCCAGTTGGCAAAACGTAAAATCGATGATTTTCCGATCAAATCGACTAAAATAAAAATCCGAAAAAACGTGATTTTTCGAGTTGCTCCAAATGACCTTAGAGGCACATGCCAGACTAATAGGACCCTCCCGGTTCCAATGAGCACACATTCAGCCTCCTAGCACCAGTGGTTCTCGAAATATCCGCCCTCAAAGTTGGGAAATTAAAAAAAATAGCAAAAAGGGGCTGTTAAAATTAAACTTCTAAACGAACGGTCCAATCTTGATGCCGATAGTCGCATTCGATTCAGGGGAGTCATACGGTTCATACAAGACCACACTTGATATACTTACGAAGACGTTTTAATTTTCGAAATTTTCGAAAATGTAGCGTTTTTTGCCATCTCGATGAAATTCCATTTCGAGAACGCCTCAACCGATTCATACGAAATTTTGAGGGGTCATAGAGGGTCCAAATACAAGCACAATGAGCCATAGTGGGCCCTTGTAGGCAATCGTGTTTTTACAGGGGGGGCTTAAGAAGAGAGAACTGTTCTTCAAAAAAACGTACTTTTTTCACTAAAAGCGAGATAACTCGGGAAGTTGTGGAAATACGAGAATGGACGACAGCTCAAAATATGCGCCATATATGGGGCTAAGTCCCCACAAAATGATTTGAAAATGTGCCGCTTGGTAGGGCACCCAGTTGGCAAAACGTAAAATCGATGATTTTCCGATCAAATCGACTAAAATAAAAATCCGAAAAAACGCGATTTTTCGAGTTGCTCCAAATGACCTTAGAGGCAAACGCCTAGACTAATTGGACTCTCCTGATTTCAATGAGCACACATTCAGCCGCCTAGCCCGAGTGGTTCTCGAGATATCCGTCTTCAAAGTTGGGAAATTAAAAAAAATAGCAAAAAGGGGCTGTTAAAATTAAACTTCTGAACGAACGGTCCAATCTCGATGCCGATGGTCTCATTCGATTCAGGGGAGTCATACGGTTCATACCAGACCACACTTGATATACTTACGAAGACGTTATAATTTTCGAAATTTTCGAATATGTCGCGTTTTTTGCCATCTCGATGAAATTCCATTTCGAGAACGCCTCAACCGATTCATACGAAATTTTGAGGGGTCATAGAGGGCCCAAATACAAGCACACTGAGCCATAGTGGGCCCTTGTAGGCAATCGTGTTTTTACAGGGCGGGGGCTTAAGAAGAGAGAAATGTTCTTCAAAAAAACGTACTTTTTTCACTAAAAGCGAAATAACTGGGGGAGTTGTGGAAATACGAGAATGGACGAGAGCTCAAAATATGCGCCATATATGGGGCTAAGTCTAATTTTAAATGAAGCAGTAATTTCTGTAATATGGGCTGTATATATAATAATTGCTTTGATGACGTATCTCTATCATTTCTCAGACTATTCTAATAAATGCAAATGTCTAGCCAAGCAAAGGCTATTACTGACCCATTACTGGTCCAGACATTTGTGTATAATAGGATGCTGTAACGTGTACGTATCTGGGTCCAAGGTAGAAGCCCGAAAACTCAATACCTGACGACATCGCCTAACATAATTGATTACCTCGATTAATGATGAGTGAAATTGCCGCAGACCATCCTCATCTGCCCTCGTCTATCCATGTCCCTGGGACCTGGGGCCAGGGCTCGTCCCGCACACCTTTGCTGCCCCTCGCTCTCTGGCCCGCATCATCGCAGTCAGTGAATGATCCCGTAGTAAGATTGAAGCGGGGCGTCTCTTGAGATTGAGACGATAGGGCACGTGAGGACAGGAGCGGACGACGACGAGATGAATGTCCACTGGCCGGCCCGTGATAGCCGGACAGATAACAAGTACACACCGACATACTTGCTCTCCGAGTCCGGGCAATTCGAAACGAGGAAGGATATAAAGATAGGAAGTGCCGAGATGTAGATACGCGTGTGTCATTCATATGTACGCGTACGCGTACTCATGTGCTCGCATAAAGTCGGGCGCACTCTAATTATAACTGTTTATGTGTAACGCGCTGAAATAATAAACATCGTGGAACTCCTGTAAATGTTGTGTAATTGAGGCGTTTGTGTGCTGGCCGAAGATCCATCATAATTAATACCCGTTTGTCTACCTTTTCTTGCCCCAAAGTGAGACCTAATATATTTACTGCAAGCAACAAATACTACGAAAACTAAACAATGTGCTTAACAATAATTATAGGGAATAAAAATATCCCAAGGGTCTGCTACATCTTATTTTCAATAACTATTAACCATGTCTGTAGAAAGGGCCTCGTACAACCAAACACGGAACTAACTTCAAATACGAATAGTTAACATCTTTTACATACTACAAAAACAAAAACAAAACTAGAATAGGAACAATATACAAAAACAAAATTTAATGTATATGAATGCTTGTATATGTGATATATCCTGTGCGATGCTAAATATTGAAATCCCAAGGATCATGCCTGATGGATATGATTGAGCTTTGTGGTTACCATCATTGTGGGGCCAATCTTCATTAGTCGCCACCACAACGTTGTGATGCTTCAATACTTGCACAATTACATAAAAACGCAGTACACAATATACATTTATGTCTGCTGCATTGTTGCTTACGGTGAAGCGAGTGTTGCGTAAACTTTATGGCAGATTACACAAAACCAGATTTGCTATTTCGGGCGTCTTCAATGCCACTCGAAGCTAACCGCGAACAAAGTCTCAAAACATGGCAATCCAGCGCGTTTATTGCAATAAAATAAGGCAAGCAGTAAAATTTATAGCAGGTACCCTCGTATATTACATACATGAAGTTTTGGCAGTTTTGGAAGTTTAATAAAAAGTGTGCATCTAACTGCCACCCAATGAATTTTATGTAGGTATGTCCTAAAGTGTCGGTGAATATATCCTATAAGTCACACTTTCCAATTCGTCGTCAGAGGGTATTAAATCAACCCTGAATATTTATAAAACTCCGATCGACTCGAAAAGTTAAACATTCTATCTTCTCACTTATATAAGACATCTCGTTAGCAAATTTTTATAGGAATTATTTTCAGGCAAATGTACGCAAATCAAGCATAAAATTTTCAAAATATCCGTTCGATAAATATTCAGGAATTTCAGTGTCAGATAACAGAAACTTGCCAACTTGGAAAGTTAATAACTCGACTTTCTCACTTATTTCGGACATGCTCTTCGTGAAATTTTCAGGGGAAGTATCTTCAAGCTTACTATATGCAAATCTGGCGTAAAATTTTAAAAATATCCGTTAGATAAATATTCAGGAATTTCAGTGTCAGATAACAGAAACTTGCCAATTTGGAAAGTTAATAACTCGATTTTCTCACTTAGTTAGGACATGCTCTTTGTCAAATTTTCAGAGGAAGTATCTTCAGGCATACTATATGCAAATCTGGCATAAAATTTTCAAAATATCCGCTACATAAATTTTCAAGAATTTCAGTGACAGATACCGGTCAACTCGGAAAGTTAAACATTCGATTTTCAACAAGAGCCCGAGCAACATATGTCTCCATAGATGACCAGATGTAATAGTTTTACAATGCCACTTAATGCATTAAAAAAAAATCCCAAAACTTATATAACAGGTGCTAAAATGTGATAAAAAAACTGCGACAACTATAGAGGAATGCCACTAACAAATATTTTAAGAATACTGAAAAAAGAGACGAAATAGAAGCATCAATAGAAGGTATTAAACTTGCACTGGAAATATAACAAAATAAATAAATGTCAAAATGATTTAGAAAAAGAGGAATCACATATAAGTGTGTCAGGTAAATACTAAAAACAAAAATATGGAACAATAGAATTTGAATAATTAAAGAAATGGAAATAAAATATAAAACCTGAAAATGAACTAAACCCGTCCCAAATAAATTATCAATTTTATGATTATGATTATCACTTCGCTGTACTCATCACTTTGTATAAATACAAAAGAACAAATTGATATTTTAAATTTCGCGTTTTTAATCTGCTTTGGCAAATTTTATGGCGGAAATTTCATGCACTAGTTTGAAGTTTCTGGTTTCTTGGTTTCTTTAGTTTCGTGCACTTTTGATTTTGCATATTTACTCCTTCTTCTGCCAGTGCCTATCCGTTCCGGATGTTGGCTATCATATTGGCTATCTTTACTTTGTTCACAGCTGCCCGGAAGAGGTATGTGGTTGTCGTGGAGAACCAACTCCTCAAGTTTTTAAGCCACGAGATTTTTCTTATCCCAATTTTTCTTTTTCCGTCAACTTTGCCTTGTATTATGCACTGAAGGAGTCCGTATCTACTAAAGTTGCGCATGATGTGTCCCAGGTATTGTAGTTTCCTGGTTTTAATCGTGGTCAGGATTTCTGTCGTTTTGTCCATTCTTCTTAGTATTTCGGCATTGGTAATATGGTCTTTCCATGATGTCCTTAATATCCTTCTGTACAGCCACATTTCATATGCTTCTAGTTCTTTTGTGTTAGCAACCGTCAGTGTCCAAGCTTCCATTCCATAAAATAACACAGAGAATACGTAGCAGCGTAAGAGTCTCATTTTGGTGTCTATAGTTAGATCACGACTTTTAAAGGCTGTGACCATTTTAATGAATATATTTCTGCTGTTTTCAATCCTGCTTTTTATTTCCTGTGTCTGGTCCCATTGCTCATTAATAATGGTGCCTGGATATACATATTTTTTTAACTCTTTCGATGTTCCCTTGCTCCAGCTCCAGTTGCTGTTGGTGGTGTTGTGGGTTGTTCTTACTTATGATCATGAATTTAGTCTTGTCCATGTTGATATCTAGTACATATCTGTGACAAGTGCTTATTAAGGTATTCATTATTAGTTGTAAGTCTTCTATGTTGTCGGCCATGATCATGGTATCATCTGGTATCTGATGTTTATACGTTTTCCGTTTAAAGAAATTCCTTTTTGTGTATTTCCTAGGGCTTCCCGAAATATGACTTCAGAATAGATGTTAAATAGAAGAGGAGACAGTACACATTTTTGCCTCACACAGCGTAGAATTTTTATTGTTTCTGTGCTATCGTCTCCGATTCTTATGCTTCCGTATGGTTCCAGTATAGGTTTGTAATTATTCTGAGGTCTTTGTCGTCTATTTCTGTGCTTTCCAGAATTTGTATCAGCTTTTGGTGTTGCCTTTTTGTAATCAACAAAACGCTTATATATCACAATTCACGTCTCTGCATCTCTGTACTAATCTTGCACACTAAAGAGAGCTTTCCTTGTCCCGACTGCGTCTCTAAATCTAAATTGTGTGGGTCCCAGTTGTCCTTCCACATTATTGTATATTCTTTTATGTATAATTTTTAGAAACGCTTTCAATAGGTGGCTCATTAGGTTTATTGTTCTATATTCATCGCATCTTTTTGCCGATGCCTTTTTTTGGAAGTGTTACGAATTCTGATTCCAACTACTGTTGTGTTATTATGCCTGTGTTGTAGATATTTTTAAGGATGTCGGTTAGCCATTTAATTCCTTTGTCGTCCAGTAGTTTCAAAAATTCAGCGCGCAATCCGTCTGGTCCAGGACTTATACCGTCTTTAACTTGTTTTATGGCATTTGGTACTTCGTCTTTCAGAATGCTTGGGCCTCTTTCTGGCTGTATATGATGAATTTCTGGTCTTTCGTCTTGGAATAGTTGTTCAATATATGTCTTTCATGTGTTCTTTATTGCGTTTTTGTTTATTCGTATGTTGCCATCGTTGTCAACGAGTTTGCTCACTTCTTTTCTTTTGTATGTTCTAGTAACTTCCTTCACCTTTTTATGTACGTTAAAAATATCATGTTTTATCTGCAGTGCTTCTATCTTTGCAAACCTTTTCTGCTTCTTTTGATTCTCTTATCTTTTGTCTAATTATTTTGTGTGTTCTATTATACTGTATGTTCTCTGTGTTCTTGAAGCCTCTTCTCCTTTCCATTAATTGCAGAATCTCATCTGTCATCCAGGATTTTCGTTTGATGCCTTTTTCTGGTTTTAGGAGCTTTCTCTTAATCTTTTCTACTTCTGCATTTACTCGTTTTATCTCATCTTCTGTGCATGTGGTATAGTTTGTTGCTGCAAATATGTCTGTTAGTTCTTTCTCTACTTGAGCTTTTGTGGTTGTCTCCTTTAGCTTACGAATGTTGAATCTTGTGTTGGTAGTTATTTTCTTTTCTACTTTTTTCATTCGGAGTCTCAATCGTCCCACGACTGGGCTGTGGTCGGAATTTATGTCTGCTCCTAGGTATGTTTTGGGAGTTTTCTCGTAATCTTTTCTACTTCTGTATTTACTCTTTCTATCTCATCTTCTGTGCATGTGGTATAGTTTGTTGCAGCAAATATGTCTGTTAGTTTTTTCTCTACTTGAGCTTTTGTGGTTGTCTCCTTTAGCTTACGAATGTCGAATCTTGTGTTGGTAGTTATTTTCTTTTCCACTTTTTTCATTCGGAGTCTCAATCGTCCCACGACTGTGTTGTGGTCGGAATTTATGTATGCTCCAAGGTATGTTTTGGGAGCTTTCTCTTAATCTTTTCTACTTCTGTATTTACTCTTTTTATCTCATCTTCTGTTCATGTGGTATAGTTTGTTGCTGCAAATATGTCTGTTAGTTTTTTCTCTACTTGAGCTTTTGTGGTTGTCTCCTTTAGCTTACGAATGTCGAATCTTGTGTTGGTAGTTATTTTCTTTTCTACTTTTTTCATTCGGAGTCTCAATCGTCCCACGACTGGGTTGTGGTCGGAATTTATGTCTACTCCTAGGTATGTTTTTGCAGAGGTAAAGCTCTTTCTGTATCTTTGTCCTACAAGAATGTAATCGATTTGATTTCTAACTATCGTTTCAGGAGTGTGCGCAGGTGATGCCCAGGTGTACAGCCGCCTGGGTGGAAGTTCGAAGAAGGTATTTAGTACATTGTGTTCGCATGCAAATATGCTTAATAGTTCTCCTCTTTCATTTCGTTTCCCTAATCCATGTGGTCCTATATGTTATCCAGATTTACCTTTGCCCACTTTAGCATTAAAATCTCCCATTGTTATTTTGATGTCATGTTTAGGGAGTTTCCTAAGTACCTCTTCTAGTTCTGAGTAAAACAGCTCTATTTCTTCATTATTGCTGTCGGATGTGGGAGCATAAACTTGGATTATATTTAGGGGGACTGGGCTACTCGATATTTGTAGTAGTATTACTCTTTCCGATATCGGTATATAGTTGGTTACATGTCTCGCCACCGAGTCTTCTACAATTATCTCTACTCCGTTCTTGTGTTTTCCATCTGGTTCTCCTGAGTAATATATTCTGTGGCTCTTGATGTTGACATAGCTTGTTCCAGGCCATCTTATCTCACTGATTCACAAGATCTTGATGTTTATTCTTTCCATCTCCTTTATGGCGTTCTGAGCTTTTCCTGCTTGGGCCATCGATCTTACGTTCCACGTGCCTATCTTAACAATGTTGTTGTGCATTAGTTTATATTTCGTTGCTGTTTTCAGTGCCTTCCACCCCCGGATATCCGATCGGGGGAATTATGTCTCCGGAAAATTTCGTGCTGAAGTCAGCCATTATGACTTTTTTGGGGATATCCAAGTGGATCTTTAATGTGTCGTTTCCCGTTGCGTTCAACATCCTATGCCGTTGACCATTCTCTGGTTCATCTGACTTTTGGCGTGCTTCACTCCCAGAGGCAAGAGAGTGCCTCGTTTTGCAGCCGCTCATTCTGAGCTGCGATTGTGGATTAATCTTAGCTTCGTTTCTCACCATCGACCGTACCGGCAAGGGTGGCCCTACCAGGAGTATAACTCCCGCCGGCATTGCTCTCAGGATCATCGAAACTACTGAGCCCCTCTCACTACGACAAAGTGTTAATCCTCAGAGAAGGGATTTCAAAATTAAGAGATGAAAAATAATCGTGGTACCTGTTCTTCACTATATTTATTTGTGACTAAATGTACATTTCGGTCACAACGTGACCATAATCATTAGTATACTCACTCAGTATACTAATGATTATGGTCACGTTGTGACCGAAATGTACATTTAGTCACAAATAAATATAGTGAAGAAAAGGTACTACGATTATTTTTCATTAACAATTTCCTTCATGTGCTCAGGAAACATGTATTATAAAATTAAGAGATATTTAAAAATGTATTAATATTATCAACATTAACGACGGGTTAAATGACGTATAACTTTGACCTTAGATGTGCGTTCTTTTGGCTGGTTAACATATAATAAGATGTTTATATAGGACAAATTTCACGTCTTGGAGCTCATCAGGGCGACGTTTAATATAGATGAATACACACTAAAGTAACGTGATGAATAAAGGATATCACATGTTTACGGAAACTTCCTTGAATTTTGCAGATTTGCATGTGTGTTTTGTATGAATTAATTATTCTGCTATCAAATATATGAACGTGTGGCAAAAAACAGGTCAGGAATTCCAGATGTTTACATGGCACCCATTTCAAAACTGTGCACTTTTAATTAGACAATTGGCCAATGTGCATTTATAAATTATGCATGCTAGAGTTACAATTCCCCATTAGATAATAGATACATAACTTACACCTACAGTTGGGGCGTTGCGAAATTTGATTGCGCTTATGATCGCTGAAAAACTGCGGTTGCGAAACTGGGATCGGTTACGGTCTGAAAACTGAAACATCTATTTCTGCTGGCGAAAAATGTCTCGTCCGGACCAGAACCCGGTGCGGCCGGCTGAATGCGACGGACACGTTTTCCGCGATCACTGCACGTTATTATTGCGACAGGAGCTCTCGGGGAGCCAGAGAGAGTGCAAGATTTAATCGTATGCACAGTTTTTTACGCGGCCTGTGACTGAGTAGGAAACTCAAGTGATGCAGAAAACACACTTATGACCTACATTACCAGTGGACGTCGAGTGTTGCGGGCACCATATGCGCCACGATTAATATTATATTATTTATGCCCGTCTGTACGTGTCGGTGTGCATGTTGGGAGTTACCGCCGCTCGATGGAGCAGACAGCTTGGAAACTCATCTCGGGCGTCGCAGGCGTCGGAGGTTGAGCGAGCGTCAAGGTCGCGGCGCCCAGATCCTCCAGAGATTTCGCAGGCTGGAGTGTTTATTTTCGGAGCGAAGTGTGTGTTATCTCAGAAAGGGGAGATCAGCTAGGAATTCTCGCTCGCACGTGGATGAAACAGCAGCTGAACACTGAATTGCAAAAGTTTAGTGGTGTGCACACCTTAAACCAGCTACTGACTGAATATTTCAAAGTGATGTGCACGTGCCTGTGAATTCAATGCACACGTGGCATGTCAGTGCATTGAAATATAATATACCTGCAATTTTTAGAGACATGAGTTTGAAACACGCTCAGTACGTTTTCGCTTGTACGTTACCCATCAGCCCCTGATGATATGGAATGTGAAAATCTAACGTCTCTTAGAAATTTATTTATAAGATCAGATTTCATAATGCAGTGTGGTCGTCTGCAGTGGTATTAATTGGCACTTTGCGTCAATTGTGGTAAATTTACACGTATTCGTCCCACGACGTGACGCTTCAGAGAGGTCCTCGGCGGCCTGCGGTGTTAAGCCGTCTCTATTTTTAGAGTTGCGGGACGACCGCCGTGGCTCCTGCGAGAGCAAAGTGGTCTCGTGCCATGCAAGCCCACACCCACCCCTGCAATGTCCTGGGCGGCATCCTAATTTGAAATTCAAATCGCCCCCGATAAAATCCAGGAAACCGTCCGGCGTCTTCCTCTAATATTCACAGCGGCCATCCGTAAATAGGTCATTAATTATAGCGGAGCGCGGAAATTCCGTGTGGCGAGCGCGTGCTGCTCCTCATGGCGGGGTCTTCGTCTCACGTGCACGCTCATTACGCCCCGTCCGCTGAATAAATTGTAATTATTTAAAGTGTTTGTACCTTGTAGCTCCTCTGCCACGCCGTCGTGGTCTCCATGTGTGGGCTTCTGCAAATACTCTCGAGAGAGCAAGGCACGTCGTTGTCGCGGCGGAGAGTGTCGGGATTGTTGGTGCTCGCCGGACACTTCCAGAGCCTGTCGCATTATGCACGCGGCTCTTCGGCGATTAGGAACTGGTTATCGAAGTCCGCGACCACTCCTCCGCACACAATGCACACAATGATACATCCGAGAGGAGCGAAGGAGCCGAGAGAGTCTTGAGGGCCCGCGGGCACCAACAAATTGATTTTCGCTCCTCCGCGGGCGACTTCTTCGGCTGGCCGGCCAGAATTCGCGGCCGGCCGTGACGTCGCGTATGCGTGGACGTTACCGGCGCCATAGGTGTGTCCATCACCTGTTGCCCAAAGATCGAATTTTATCTGTTATATGTGGGCAGATCGGAATAATCAATGCGTCCCAAATTTGTACCTGGCACGCTCTCGAGGAGAACACGATCCGGGACGATAAAAAAAAAACGAAAATGCGCGCTGCTTAGAAAAATTCCCGAAGAAAGGCACGGACGAAAATACTGAGCCTGCGCGCATTACGACGCAATCAAGCAATTAAATTAATAGTTTGTTTATTCAACAATAGACTATAACTGTTACTGTGGCTACTCATCCAGCGCACCTTGGGATTTTATTGAATCGAAGCTTCGATACCAAGAACTCTTTAAATACATTTCAGTTGCATAACAAAATAGCTGGCTCATGGGACTGAGTACTGAATTAAAACAAATAACATATTTAAAAGAAAGTCACACACACCACAATCTAGCCAAGTCAGTTTAGGTTGCTACTTTTATCCTACAGCTACTACCTCGCCAAATTTTTTATGTTTCAAAACCAATGTAATAATTTCGATCACCAAATTTATTATCCCGAATCTTCATAAACAATGAAAAACCGTCAAACGTTAATTTTCTGTGATTATAAAATTTGTTTTCAATTCTTATAAAAAAATACACAATTCAACATAAAACTGTTTGCAGTTCCTGATTTGATTGGAATGGAATGGAATGATTTGGATTGATTTGGAATTCATTTGCAACAATTGCAATCACCAAAATTGTTATAACGAATCTTCATAAACAATGACAAATCTTATCAAAAATTACACAATTCAACATAAAACTGCTTGCAGTTTCTAATTTGATTTGGTATGCAGAATTCATTTGCAACAATTGCAATCACCAAAATTGTTATAACGAATCTTCATAAACAATGACATATCTTATCAAAAATTACACAATTCAACATAAAAATGTTTGCAGTTTCTGATTTGATTTGGTATGCAGAATTCATTTGCAACAATTGCAATCATCAAAATTGTTATAACGAATCTTCATAAACAATGACATATCTTATCAAAAATGACACAATTCAACATAAAAATGTTTGCAGTTCCTGATTTTAATTTGGTATGCAGAATTCA
Organism: Othius punctulatus; assembly: GCA_951805005.1. Taxonomy (NCBI): domain Eukaryota; kingdom Metazoa; phylum Arthropoda; class Insecta; order Coleoptera; family Staphylinidae; genus Othius; species Othius punctulatus. Next base: position 13,951,791 of record OX638145.1, read on the forward strand.
TTTGCAACAATTGCAATCACCAATATTGTTATGACGAATCTTCATAAACAATGACATATCTTATCAAAAATTATACAATTCAACACAAAACTGTTTGCAGTTTCTGATTTGATTTGGTATGCAGAATTCATTTGCAACAATTGCAATCACCAAAATTGTTATAACGAATCTTCATAAACAATGACATATTTATCATAAATTACACAATTCAACATAAAACTGTTTGCAGTTTCTGATTTGATTTGGTAAGCAGAATGCATTTGCAACAATTGCAGTCACCAAAATTGTTATAACGATTCTTCATAAACAATGACATATCTTATCAAAAATTACACAATTCAACATAAAACTGTTTGCAGTTTCTGATTTGATTTGGAATGCAGAATTCATTTGCAACAATTGCAATCACCAAAATTGTTATAACGTATCTTCATAAACAATGACATAAAGGTTAATTTTCGGTGATAATAAAAATTATCTTCAATTTTGAGTGCAAAAATGTAAAAATACAGTACTTCCATTGATTGTACTTTTTTTTGCAAACTTACGATGTATCAAATAAAGAAATAAGAACAAAAATAATAATAAGGAACTAAAAAATTAATGTATGAATTGATGATTTTTAAATAACATGAAATTTTCGTTGATTATGTTTTTCAGCTGGGAAAAAATGTCAATTTTTCAATAGATACTACCGGAATCTGTTAAAAATTTGTCCAATTTTTGTTATACCAGTGTTAAAACGTATATCCCAACGAATTACCATAAAAATTCGTTAGGGTTTTCATGGAAATTCGATATGGATTTTTAAGTGCAGCTGTCCATATACGTCAAAATTTTAATTAAAACCCTCGAAATCTTAAACACTTTTAATTGCAACTGCCAAAATTTGTCAATTTTTATTTAAAATGTAAAAATACAGATGTTAAATTGATTGTACTTCTTTTTGTAAATTTACGAAGGATCCATATCGAATTGATGAAATTCAATATGGATTTTTAAGTGCAGCTGTCCATATACGTCAAAATGTGAATTAAAACCCTCGAAATCGTTAAAACTTTCAATTTCAACTGCCAAAATTTGCCAAATTCTAAGCTTCAGCTGTTTTTTTTCAAAATTTTCACTAGATACTGCAACATCTGCCAAAATTTGTCTATTTTTGAAGTCCGAGTGCAAAAATGTAAAAATACAGATGTTCAATTCACTGTACTTTTTTTTCTAAACTTACGAACGATGAAATAAAGAAATAAGGACGAAAATAATAATAAGGAACTAAAAATTGATGTATGAATTGATGATTTAAAAATAACATGAAATTTTCGTAGATTTTGTTTTTCAGCTGTGAAAAACTGTCAATGTTTCAATAGATACTGCCTGAACCCGTTAAAAAATTTGTCAATTTTTGATATCCCAGTGTTAAAACGTATATCCCAAAGAATTTCCATGAAAATTTGTTAAGGTTTTCATGGAAATTCGATATAGATTTTTAAGTTCAGCTGTCCATAAAAGTAAAATTTTTAATTAAAACGCTCTAAATCTTTGAAACTTTCAATTGCAACTGCCAAAATTTGCCAAATTCTAAGCTTCAGCTGTTTTTTTTTCAAAATTTTCAATAGATACTACAACATCTGCCAAAATTTGTCTAGTTTTGAAGTCCGAGTGCAAAAATGTAAAAATACAGATGTTCAATTGATTGTACTTAATTTTGTAAACTTATGAACGATGAAATAAAGAAATAAGGGCAAAAATGATAATAAGGAACTAAAAATTGATGTATGAATTGATGGTTTTAAAATAATATGAAATTTTCGAAGATTGTTTTCAGGTGTGAAAAACTGTCAATGTTTCAATAGATACAGCCTGAATCTGTTAAAAATTTGTCCAATTTTTGTTATATCAGTGTTAAAACGTATATCCCATCGAATTTCCATGAAAATTCGTTAGGGTTTTCATGGAAATTCGAATGGATTTTTAAGTGCAGCTGTCAACATTTTAATTAAAACCCTCTAAATCTTTAAAACTTTCAATTACAACTGCCAACAGTTGTCATATTCTAAGCTTTCGCCGTTTTGTTAAATTTTTTCAATAGATACAGCTAATATCTGCAAAAATTTGTCTATTTTTGAAGTCCGAGTGCAAAAAAAGTAAAAATACAGATGTTCAATTGACTGTACTTTCTTTTGCAAACTTAAAAAGGATCAAATAAAGAAATAAGGGCAAAAATAATAATAAGGAACTAAAAATTGATGTATGAATTGATGATTTTGAAATAACATGAAATTTTCGTAGATTATGTTTTTCAGTTGTTAAAAACTGTCAATTTATCTATTGAAAATACCTGCCTGAAAATACAAATAATATGGAACTTCAATAAATACTGCTACATCTGTCAAAATTTCTCTATTTTTGAAGTCCGAGTGCAAAAAAGTAAAAATACAGATGTTCAATTGACTGTACCTTTTTTTGTAAGCTTACGAACGATCAAATAAAGAAATACGTTATATAATAATAATAAGGAACTAAAAATTGATGCATGAATTGATGATTTTGAAATAACATGACATTTTCGTAGATTATGTTTTTCAGCTGTGAAAAACGGTCAATTTTTCAATAGATATGCCCCAACCTGTTAAGAAATTTGTCAATTTTTGTTATCCCAGTGTTAAAACGTATATCCCAACGAATTTCCACGAAAATTCGTTAGGGTTTTCATGGAAATTCGATATGGATTTTTAAGTGCAGCTGTCCATATACGTCAACATTTTAATTAAAACCCTCGAAATCTTTAAAACTTTGAATTGCAACTGCCAAAATTTGCCAAATTCTAAGCTTCAGCTGTTTTTTTTTTCAAATTTTTCAATAGATACTGCTACATCTGCCAAAATTTGTCTATATTTGAAGTCCGGGTGCAAAAATGCAAAAATACAGATGTTCAATTGACTGTACTTTTTTTTTCTAAACTTACGAACGATCAAATAAAGAAATAAGGGCAAAAATAATAATAAGGAACTAACAAATGATGTATGAATTGGTGATTTTGAAATAACATGAAATTTTCGTTGATTGTTTTCAGCTGTGAAAAACTGTCAATGTTTCAATAGATACTGCCTGACTCTGTTAAAAATTTGTCCAATTTTTCTTATATCAGTGTTAAAACGTATATCCCAACAAATTTAGACGAAAATCCGTTAGGGTTTTCATGGAAATTCAAAATGGATTTTTAAGTGCTGCTGTCCATAAACGTCAAAATTTTAATTAAAACCCTAAACGAATTTCCACGAAAATCCGTTAGGTTTTTCATGGAAAATCAATATGGATTTTTAAGTGCAGCTGTCCATAAACGTCAAAATTTTAATCGAAAGCCTCGAAATCTTTAAAACTTTCAATTGCAACTACAAAAATTTGTCAAATTCTAAGCTTCGGCAGTTTATTTCAATATTTTCAACAGAGACTGCTAACATCTGCTAAAATTTATCTATTTTTGAAGTCCAAGTGCAAAAAATGTAAAAATACAGATGTTTAATTGATTGTCCTTTTTTTGCAAACTTACGAAGGATTAAATAAAGAAATAAGGACGAAAATAATAATAAGGTACTAAAAATAGATGCATGATTTGATGATTTTGAAATAACAAGAAGTTTTCGTATATTATTTTTTTCAGTTGTGAATACTGACAATTTTTCAATAGATACTGCCGGAATCTGTAAAAAAAATTGCCAATTTTTGATATCTCAGTGTTAAAATGTATATCCCAACGAATTTCCATGAAAATCCGTTAGGGTTTTCACGGAAATTCCATATGGATTTTTAAGTGCAGCTGTCCATAAACGTCAAAATTATAATTAAAACCCTCAAAATCTTTAAACTTTCAATTGCAACTGCCAAAATTTGTCACATTCTAAGCTTCGGCTGGTTTATTTCGAATTTTTCAATTGATACTGCAACATCTGCCAAAATTTGCCTATTTTTGAAGTCCGAGTGCAAAAATGTAAAAATACAGATGTTCAATTGACTATACTTTTTTTTTGTAAACTTACGAACGATCAAATGAAGAAATAAGTTATATAATACTAACAAGGAACTGAAAATTGATGCATGAATTGATGATTTTGAAATAAAATAAAAATTTTGCAGATTGTTTTCAGCTGTGACAAACTGTCAATGTTTCAATAGATACTGCCCGAATCTGTTAAAAATTTGTCCAATTTTTGTTATATCAGTGATAAAACGTATATCCCAACGAATTTCCATGAAAATTCGTTAGGTTTTTCATGGAAATTCGATATGGATTTTTAAAGCTGTCCATATACGTCAAAATTTTAATTAAATCCCTCGAAATCTTTAGAATTTTCTTACAGCGTTATCTAGGTCCACATGTTCATGTACACTTTTTTGTTTGTTTACCATCGCTGACACGATATCCAAATTTACGGAACACCGTTAGAAAACAACTTGTGAACGAGACGAGCAATACAAAAAATAAATGATTAGCGAAAAGTTATCATTCTTATAAATTCCTTGCCAGCTCGAAACGTGCCTAACTGACAGCACAAAAGCATAATGGTATCGCGTTTCCTTGCATCTCATTATCGATACATGTGCAATGTCACTGCTAATGCGAAAAAAATTATAAGACAAAAGCTAACACAATCCTTTCTTCAGAACTACTGTATGTATATTAAGTGTTGCTCGGAATGATGCAAGAGACACTCCCTTGCTTTCTTTGGAACATAATTATAGACATATGCAACGCAAGTAATTAATTCGCTTAAAAAAGATATTCTCATCAGTGTTATTTATAACCAAGGCAAACGCGTAACTGGAAGTTGCATATGTAAAGTTTAAAATAATCAATTTTAAGATTATTGTAATTCTTTTTTTTATCCTGCCATAATCGATTTGATTAAATGGCGGATAGAAAATTCATGCTTAGGAGCGTGAGAACCATTTTTTGTTGTTGATCTGAGTGAGTTATCAAAATACTATAAATTAAAAGGCATAAACAATTCTTTAAACATCTGGTAATACAGCAAGGCTGTATGAAATTATATTAAATATACTGAAGATTTGTTTATATTTTTCAAATTTTCTTATTAATGAAAATAGTGCACATTTAATAAAAGGAATTCTGGCTATTAATATAAATAGCCGTAATATCATAATAATCCTAGGAAATGAAATAAAAGAAATGAAATTACGGAAACAAAAATTTAAATTAAATAAATGAAAACAAAAAATATTGGAATATTTGTGGATCCATCCTTGGATCCATCCTGAGTTATGGAGGTAATGGAAAACAAAAAAGTTCTTCCTTTCATATTATTTCGGAATAAAATTTTCTCTTCTTTCCAAAATTCGTCCTATTATATTATTTCCCAATAAAATTTTCTTTTCTTTCCAAAATTCTTCCTATTGTATTATTTCCCAATAAATTTTTCTTTTCTTTCCAAAGTTTAATTAGTTGATTAATTATATATTTAGGCATATTAAGATATCCCGATATCCCTGGTGTATGATAAATTTGAAAATTATGTTCCCCCGACGTTTAAATATGAATATGCATTTTCGTGCTGTTAGTAAAAGCAATATTTATATTAACTTTAATGGGTATGCAAATACCTGATCAACACTACTAATAGACCCAAGCAAATTGGTACGATTATAAACAGATTTCCTCCGCCAAGCAACCCAACATTACAGCGTGATTCAATCGCATTAGCATTTAAACTACCAAATAGGGCTGCACGTGAGGATATAAAACTTAATAACCATTGTTTCCAAACCATCCCAAATGAGCGCGTATTAGTAGGTGATAGCGCGAATTACATGAAGCCAAAATCGGAATAATCGTCCGGAGAAAGTCTTGCGATTGAGCAAGGCCTAAACCGCAGCCATTCAAGACTGTTCTCTTAATGAAACACGTAGATTGCTACATCGCCACCAAAGAAGGAGCGCACTTAAATCGAGGAAACGGGCGAAAACGTATAAAAGATGACATCAAGTCGTACATTGTCTAATCGAGGTTTCGTTGAGATATGATTGATGAAATTTCTAAAGTGAGTAGGTGTAACTTTCATTTTTTTTAAATCAGCAAATTTAGTGACTAAAAAACAAGGATTGTTAATCAGTATAATTTGGTGATTTATATTACTAAACATCAGATAAGATTCATAGACTCTTCACAGAAATTTCTAAGGTGGTGATTTAATGTGGTGACCATGTGTGACATGCATTTTTTTTCAAACCCTTACGAAATTATATTATTTGCCAGAAGCATATCCTACTCATCAGTAAAATTTTCGAAAATGCATTTTTATGAAGTATTACTCTCAGGTCATATATTTATGACATATACAGTGTGTATCTGTGACTACCAGACATAGCAAAATTAACATTGGTACATTCTATAAGAATTATTTTATATTGAAATTTATTATTTAATACTGAAACTTTGTCAAATTTTCAGAAGAATTAGTTACAGGTGTACCGTACACGAATCTAATATCTAAGTTGCAAATAATAAATTTTTAGAAAGTTCAGTAATAGCTAACCCATACTTGTCAATGTAGAAAGTTAAGTGTTTGATTTTCTCCCTGATTTAAAACTGAAACTTCATCAAATTTTCAGGAAAATTAGTTTCAGGTGTACTGTATACAAATCTAATATCAAATTTGCAAATAATAAATTGACAGAAATTTCAGCAATAGCTTACCCATACGTGTCAATGAAGAAAGTTAAGTCTTTGATTTTCTCCCTTATTTAATACTGAAATTTTGTCAAATTTTCAGAAGAATTAGTTTTGGGTGTACTGTATACGAATCTAATTTCACATTTGCAAATAATACACTTTCAGAAATTTCAGCAATAGCTAACCCATACTTGTCAATGAAGAAAGATAAGTGTTTGCTTCTCTCCCTTATTTAATACTGAAACTTTGTCAAATTTTCAGAAGAATTAGTTTCAAGTGTACTGTACACGAATCTAATATCAAATTTTCAAATAATTAAATTTTCAGAAATTTCAGAAATAGTTAACCCATTTTTGTCAATGCAGAAAGTTAAGTGTTTGATTTTCTCCCTTATTTAATACTGAAATTTTGTCAAATTTTCAGGAGAATTAGTTTTAGGTGTACTGTATACGAATCTAATATCAAATTTTTAAATAACAAATTTTCAGATATTTCAGTAATAGCTAACCCATTTTTGTCAATGCAGAAAGTTAAGTTAAGTGTTTGATTTTCTCCCTTATTTAATACTGAAATATTGTCAAATTTTCAGGAGAATTAGTTTCAGGTGTACTGTATATGAATCTAATATCAAATTTTTAAATAACAAATTTTCAGATATATCAGTAATAGCTAACCCATTCTTGTCAATGTAGAAAGTTAAGTGTTCGATTTTCTCCCTTATTTAATACTGAAATTTTGTCAAATTTTCAGGAGACTTAGTTTCAAGTGTACTGTACACGAATCTAATATCAAATTTTCAACTAATAAATTTTCAGAAAGTTCAGTAATAGCTAACCCATACTTGTCAATGCAGAAAGTTAAGTGTTTGATTTTCTCCCTGATTTAATACTGAAACTTTATCAAATTTTCAGGAAAATTAGTTTCAGGTATACTGTATACAAATGTAATATCAAATTTGCAAATAATAAATTAACAGAAATTTCAGCAATAGCTAACCCATACTTGTCAATGAAGAAAGTTAAGTGATTGATTTTCTCCCTTATTTAATACTGAAACTTTGTCAAATTTTCAGGAGAATTAGTTTTAAGTGTACTGTACACGAATCTAATATCAAATTTTCAACTAATGAATTTTCAGAAATTTCAGTAATAGCTAACCCATTTTTGTCAATGCAGAAAGTTAAGTGATTGATTTTCTCCCTTATTTAATACTGAAACTTTGTCAAATTTTCAGGAGAATTAGTTTCAAGTGTACTGTACACGAATCTAATATCAAATTTTCAACTAATGAATTTTCAGAAATTTCAGTAATAGCTAACCCATTTTTGTCAATGCAGAAAGTTAAGTGATTGATTTTCTCCCTTATTTAATACTGACATTTTGTCAAATTTTCAGGAGAATTAGTTTCAGGTGTACTGTATACGTATCTAATATCAAATTTTCAACTAATAAATTTTCAGAAAATTCAGTAATAGCTAACTCATTTTTGTCAATTCAGAAAGTTAAGTGTTTGATTTTCTCCCTTATTTATTACTGAAATTTTGTCAAATTTTCAGGAGAATTAGTTTCAGGTGTACTGTATATGAATCTAATATCAAATTTTTAAATAACAAATTTTCAGATATTTCAGAAATAGCTAACCCATTCTTGTCAATGTACAAAGTTAAGTGTTTGCTTCTCTCCCTTATTTAATACTGAAACTTTGTCAAATTTTCAGGAGAATTAGTTTCAAGTGTACTGTACACGAATCTAATATCAAATTTGCAAATAATAAATTGACAAAAATTTCAGCAATAGCTAACCCATACTTGTCAATGAAGAAAGTTAAGTGTTTGATTTTCTCCCTTATTTAATACTGAAACATTGTCAAATTTTCAGGAGAATTAGTTTCAGGTGTACTGTACACGAATCTAATATCAAATTTGCAAATAATAAATTTTCAGAAATTTCAGTAATAGCTACCCCATTTTTGTCAATGCCGAGAGTTAAGTGATTGATTTTCTCGCTTAGTTAATACTGAAACTTTATCAAATTTTCAGGAGAATTAGTTTCAGGTGTACTGGATACAAATCTAATATAAAATTTGCAAATAATAAATTGACATAAATTTCAGCAATAGCTAACCCATACTTGTCAATGCAGAAAGTTAATTGTTTGATTTTCTCCTTTATTTAATACTGAAACTTTGTCAAATTTTCAGGAGAATTAGTTTCAGGTGTACTGTACACGAATTTAATATCAAATTTGCAAATAATAAACTTTCAGAAAGTTCAGCAATAGCTAACCCATACTTGTTAATGCAGAAAGTTAAGTGATTGATTTTCTTGCTTATTTAATACTGAAACTTTGTCAAATTTTCAGGAGAATTAGTTTTAAGTGTACTGTACACGAATCTAATATCAAATTTGAAAATAATAAATTTTCAGAAATTTCAGTAATAGCCAACCCATACTTGTCAATGCGGAAAGTTATATGTTGATTTTCTCCCTTATTTAATACTGAAACTTTGTCAAATTTTCAGGAGAATTAGTTTCAGGTGTACGTTATACAAATCTAATATTAAATTTTTAAATAATAAATTTTCAGATATTTCAGTAATAGCTAACCCATGTTTGTCAATGCAGAAAGTTAAGTGTTTGATTTTCTCCCTTATTTATTACTCAAATTTTGTCAAATTTTCAGGAGAATTAGTTTCAGGTGTACTGAGTACGAATCTAATATCAAATTTTTAAATAACAAATTTTCAGATATTTCAGTAATAGCTAACCCATTCTTGTCAATGTACAAAGTTAAGTGTTTGCTTCTCTCCCTTATTTAATACTGAAACTTTGTCAAATTTTCAGGAGAATTAGTTTCAGGTGTACTGAATACAAATCTAATATCAAATCTGCAAATAATAAATTGAGAGAAATTTTAGCAATAGCTAACCCATACTTGTCAATGAAGAAAGTTAAGTGTTTGATTTTCTCCTTGATTTAATACTGAAACTTTATCAAATTTTCAGGAAAATTAGTTTCAGGTGTACTGTATACAAATCTAATATCAAATTTGCAAATAATAAATTGACAGAAATTTCAGCAATAGCTAACCCATACTTGTCAATGCAGAAAGTTAAGTGATTGATTTTCTCCCTTATTTAATACTGAAACTTTGTCACATTTTCAGTAGAATTAGTTTCAAGTGTACTGTACACTAATCTAATATCAAATTTTGAACTAATAAATTTTCAGAAATTTCAGTATTAGCTAACCCATTTTTGTCAATGCAGAAAGTTAAGTGATTGTTTTTCTCGCTAATTTAATACTGAAACTTTGTCACATTTCCAGGAGAATTAGTTTCAAGTGTACAGGACACGAATCTAATATCAAATTTTCAAGTAATAAATTTTCAGAAATTAAGTAATAGCTAACCCATTTATGTCAATGCAGAAAGTTAAGTGATTGATTTTCTCCCTTATTTAATACTGAAACTTTGTCACATTTTCAGAAGAATTAGTTTCAAGTGTACTGTACACCAATCTAATAGCAAATTTTTAACTAATAAATTTTCAGATATTTCAGTAATAGCTAACCCATTCTTGTCAATGTAGAAAGTCAAGTGTTTGCTTCTCTCTCTTATTTAATACTGAAACTTTGTCAAATTTTCAGGAAAATTAGTTTCAAGTGTACTGTACACGAATCTAATATCAAATTTTCAACTAAAAAATGTTCAGAAAATTCAGTAATGCTAACCCATTTTTGTCAATGCAGAAAGTTAAGTGATTGATTTTCTCCCTTATTTAATAGTGAAATTTTGTCAAATTTTCAGGAGAATTAGTTTCAGGTGTACTGTATACGAATCTAATATCAAATTTTTGAATAACAAATTTTCAGAAATTTCAACAATAGCTAACCCATACTTGTCAATGAAGAATGTTAAGTGATTGATTTTCTCCCTTATTTAATACTGAAATTTGTCAAATTTTCAGGAGAATTAGTTTCAGGTGTACTGTGTACGAATCTAATATCAAATTTTTAAATAACAAATTTTCAGAAATTTCAACAATAGCTAACCCATACTTGTCAATGAAGAATGTTAAGTGATTGATTTTCTCCCTTATTTAATACTGAAATTTTGTCAAATTTTCAGGAGAATTAGTTTCAGGTGTACTGTATACGAATCTAATATCAAATTTTTGAATAACAAATTTTCAGATATTTCAGTAATAGCTAATCCATTCTTGTCAATGCAGAAAGTTAAGTGTTTGCTTCGCTCCCTTATTTATTACTGAAACTTTGTCAAATTTTCAGGAGAATTAGTTTCAAGTGTACTGTACACGAATCTAATATCACATTTGCAAATAATAAATTTTCAGAAAGTTCAGTAATAGCTAACCCATGCTTGTCAATGCAGAAAGTTAAGTGTTTGATTTCTCCCTTATTTAATACCGAAATTTTGTCAAATTTTCAGGAGAATTAGTTTCAGGTGTACTGTATACGAATCTAATATCACATTTGCAAATAATAAATTTTCAGAAAATTCAGTAATAGCTAACTTATTTTTGTCAATGCAGAAAGTTAAATGTTTGATTTTCTCCCTTATTTAATACTGAAACTGAAAAATTTGGGCTTTTGGTTGTACTTACTGTATGTTGTTGGAGATTTCTTGTGAAAAGACGTCCAGGTGTTTGGTCGCAGCGGAGGGATCGGTGGGGCCATTAAGAAGAGTGATTTCACGAGCAGTGATTTTTACCGCACGGGAGTCGAATGAGGTGCGCTGGGTGTCCGCGTTTATCTTGCGATCTGAGGTGGAGATAAAAAACGAGGAGACGGTTCTCCAATGAAAATTCCGTGGCCATTGGGACGCAGCGGTCGCATGAGATATGTCTTGGGGCATTGTGGCCGGCGGAGATAAGTATCCATAAATTGATTTTATTCATGCAGAGTCAGTGATCTCTTGTATATTACTTTTATTGCCGAGCGACTGGAAATCTACGCACTCCTTATTTGAGGTTGAGTAGGCAGGTTTGAAATATGTAACTGCAGATTAGCATAACCGTGGATAAACAGGCGCGCGAAAATTTTCCTTCTGCGGCGGCGGGGATGCGGTCAGATGGTGGTGGTAGGGCCAAGAGCGCGGAAATGGTCGGAAGGCGAGGAAGAGAGACGGAGGCACCATTCACAAAAGCTTACCTTCCCACGCGTCCCAGGCCCAAATGACTTGTACCGGAGCGACTGTTTAGGAAACTTGCCTTAATGCAACGAGATAAAGGCTTGGTCAAGGTGGGGCACGCGCTAACAGGATCGTGACGTCACTCGCGTGGCTGCGAAGATGCCCTCCTAATAAGACCGAGCCACAGGTCCGGAGGCTGAGGTGCGTTGACTCCGGCGATCCGGGACACATGCAAATTCGCAATCCGCGGAATGGAGCGGATTGCGTAATGGGTCGTGATTGAAATAATGCGCCGGTCGTTTTATCAGCAGTTTATTCCATATTTTTCATCTCTGGTCAAGTGAAACCTTCATAGGGGATTTTACAGCCACATATGAATATATTACATCGACTTGAACAGTGCGTATGCGTAACAACTGAAGTTTTGACAACATGTACAAATAAATAGGGATGTTTTATTTTTCATATCTGTGATAGTACCTACACAATATCCATGTATTCAAATATCACATTCACAATACAACAGCCTCATGAGTCGATTTGTTCATTTTTATTTTCATGTAATCACCGTCATGCTTCGTTTGATAAAGGTAACATCAAATGTCTCAGGATATAAAAATAGAATAGTACAAAGTGCATCATGGAAGGGAATAGTCAAAACCGTGTGCCTGCAGGGCCCCACGTGCAACAACAATTAGACAACAGCCGGATAGTCAACAATTTTTAAAGATATATATGTAAATATTCTATGTATTATGTACAGTTATTAACTTTATTTATGTACAATTTATTCACATCCTATCTAGAGTATCTCGTAGGTATGCAATTTTTTTTAGGCCCTATATGATATATGTCTGCGCGCTCTTTTTTACGGTGGAAAGCGCCACCCGGGTTAACAATTAATCGATTAGAACAGAGAGGAGCTTTGTCTGTCTGCAATTGACACGGTTGTACGCAAAGAAACTTGTTGGTAACTATTTGCTGTGTGTGTACGTGTATGTACATGTCTGCTCATGTGTGTGTGTGTGTGTGTGTATGAAAATATGGGCCTCACATTTTAATATGCTCAAAGACACTTCGTTTAAGGCATTTTCTCCAACAAACTCTTCATAATCATCAATATCAACATCAACAAACAACCACCGTCAGGAACAATAGATTCGCGGATTACGAGCAACAATTCAATGTGTACATTATTTATGTTAAATGATACAGTGATTTGCTCCTCGTGGGATAACGTGTGTGTGTGAATTACATCACTTGACTCATATTGACTATTCTGAGACTATTGACATATTTGTTTGTGTTTCAATAAATACAATAATAATCTAAATCGCCAACAATATAATATAAAAAACTAGTACGGAATGTATAAAATAGTTTCAAAATGTGTTATTTGGCAACAATTATTAAAATAAAAAAAACAAATAAAGTATATTAATTAAAGCCATTTGTTAAATTTCTCTATTAGTGTTAAAAACTATTATTCTCAGTGTCTTTGACACGGGGAGATAAAATATAAGAGACATCAACAAAATCGAAACACATTTTTCGTAATTTTTCTTAAATTTTTTTTTAAATATAAAAATAGGATTTGCTAACGAGGACAACTTCCCACATATCTGTTACCGTCAGTCTGCAAATGAATTTAAAAAAATAATGGCTCGTGCTCTTGGGGGGGGGATTAATAGAATTACGCTTGCGTCCTCGTGCACAAGTTCAGGTTCCTCCCTCGCCTGGGGGTTACCACTACAACAATACATCGTTTCGTGCGCGCTTCCACACGACACAAAAAAAATAATAATAAAAAATGGCACACTCGAAGACAGGGCGCTGGGCCGTTGTTTATATTTTTTGTAGAGAAAGAGATCATGTGTAAAGGGTTCAGGTCGCGTTACTCTATGCGCACGTAGATCAGCCGAGCGCTGTCGGTGCCGAGATCACAGTCGTCACGGATGAAGAGAACACATTCGCCGGGTGCCAGCTCGGCGGTGGGTAACTCTCACAGGGTCGTCGTCACCACCGGGAGCGACATCCCATCCTCGCTGGTCACCGTGTGCGCGGGGTGCAGGTGGTGCTGCTGGTGGGGGTGCAGGTGGTGGTGGTGCTGCTGCTGGTGCTGCTGCTGCTGCTGTTGTTGCTGTTGCTGCTGCTGCGACTGTTGCTGCTGCTGCCCGCCCGACGATAGTTTGTTCTCCTTCTTCATGCGCTGCTTCAGGTGCACCTTGGCGTGCCGCTTCTTCTCGTCACTGCGGGCGAACTTGCGGCCGCACACGTCGCAGGAGAACGGTTTCTCGCCTGTGTGGGTCCTGATGTGCGTGGTGAGGTGGTCGGACCGCGAGAACGACCTCATGCAGATCCTGCACTGGAAGGGCTTCTGCCCCGTGTGGATGCGTATGTGCCTGGTCAGCTCGTCGGAGCGGGAGAAGCGCCTGTCGCAGTTCTCCACCGGGCAGGCGTAGGGTCGCTCGTGGACGGGTGTCTTGCTGGGGCGGTTTGGGTATTTGCGCGGTTTCACCGGTACTAGTTTGAGGGGTATGGGGGATTGCTGGTAGACTTGCGAGAGGATCTCGTGGCCCTTGCTGGTGGACGGGTTGTACTCGGCCAAGGCGACGCCGTAGCCGGTGCCCGACTGCTGGCTAATGTCCCCCGAACAACCCGAACTGAACGGTTCCTGTTTTGGCACTAGGCTGGAGGTACCCGGCACGATCAGCGCACTGGTGGCTTGGGGGCTATAGTCCTGAGAGTCCCACTGGTACTTTGTGCTCGACACCAGCGGCTGTCCCACACGCGAATACACTAAGTCCTGCTGCTGCTGCTGCATCTCCAGCTGGAGGCTCGCGGCGCCCGAGCAGCTCGTGTACGACGGGGGCTGCTTCAGCGAGATGTTGCTCGTGCACTCCATGCTGAGCATGAGCTGGTCCGTCTGAGACCTGTCGTCGTATTGCGTGCCCGCGGGGCTCGGCGTGGCCGACGGGTACTGCTGCTGCTGCGGCGATTGGGAAGCTCCCGGCTGCCCCAGGAGGCCGAACATCGCCGGGTACAGCGGCTTGTCCCCGGTCGATATGAGCCACGGGTTGACCGCCGATGGAGAGTGCATGCCCTGGTTGGCGAGCCCCAGGGGGCTGCCGGTCTGCTGCATGTGCATGCCGCCCGGCGGCATGCTCGGGCTCGCCGCCGACGTGTACACGTTGCGGTGCTGCATCTTCCCCGAGCCGTTGTTGACCGGGTGCTGCGGGTACATGCTGAGCGTGCTGTTGTTGGTGGCGTCCTCCTGGTCGTGGACGCCGGGGCTGATCGCCGCCGCCGAGGAGGACTCCTGCGGCGTGCCGCGCTCGCCTACCTGGCTGCTGCTCGGCGACCGCTGCTGCCTCGGGCTGCCGGACTGCTCCAGAGAGAGCTCCTCCGGGTCCAGGGAACCTGAGGAGATTCAGTTTGATTATCGCGTTGGAGGCACGTCCGCCGGGCATTGTGCTGATGCGGGGCGGTTATCATGGGTTTTCAGGTGGTTAATTGAGCTAATTTACGATTAGATAAGCGTGCATATGTTGCCGGCATGTATGGCTGGGTGTGTGTGTGTATGTGTTTGTAAGTGTGTGTTTTTCAGGCGTCGTCCCATTCAGCTATCTCCTGTGAATGGGACGGGATATTGATCCGGGTCGCGTTTCAGCGCGCGGCGCCGCCGCCCGAGGTGGCTCCCTCAACTTGTTGCCCATCGGTGGAAACGCCGGGCCGAGTATTTACTACAGGAATTTTCTTGCGCGTAATGCAATATTTTCACGCTGCTATTGTACACAATCGATTCGTTATAGACATAACAGAGTGACGCAACTAGCTATTATTAACGCGCATACACACATACGTGCCTAGGGACGCTCTCGGGTTCGCGACGCCGCACACATATAAATATAGACCGCGTGCATTTATTCGCCGCCGTCGCCAGGACCCTCTACACCTGCCGCTTATTTTCGTCTTTTGGGCGCGCTTCCGCGTGAGCGCCGGTACTCACCTGTGATGGGAGGCGGCTCGACGACGGTCGACGGGAAGAACGACGGTATGTCGCCGGACGTCGTCACCGGCGTGTTCAGGTCGCCCGGTTGGGGCTCGCTGGGCTCGGGCTCCTCGATGACGGAGCACGTCGACGCCGGCACCGGGCTGCCGCCGCTCTCGACGCTGGACCCGGCCCCCTTGTACAGGCACGTGTCGAAGCTGAGCACGTTGAAGTGGTGAGCGGCGGCCGCCGCCGCCGACTCGGTCAGCAGGAAGGCGGACGCGTGGTGATGGTGGTGGTGGTGGTGGTGGTGCTGTGAGGGCAGCGTGTCCAAGCCGTCCATGATCATGGTGGCCGGCGGGTTCTGGAGACTCGCCTGCGGCCCGCCTATCACAGAACAAGCAGGACTTGTAGCGCCTGAACGCAGCACTACACTGGCGGACTCCTCGTCGCCGCTCGTCGCGTCCTGGGGGTGACCCGGGGGCGCGCTCGCGTGGGCGGCCGGGATAAACAAACAAACGCACGCAGGCCTCTTCGCCGCGCGGTCAAGGATGTGCTCTCGATCTCTGTCGTGGGCGACGTCTGGCGCGGCACTACCTCTTCATTCGCGGTCCTCTCGGAAACTGGTCGCGACGCGAGCGCGACTTTACTTTTATGAATGGAGCATCTGTTCCATATTTGGAAGTCGCAATCAACGGTTTTGACCAATCGAAGCGGGAGGCCGCGAGTCCCCTCCACGGCGCCATCCCCACCGCCGGGAAAGCGTAATGTGACGTCGCGTTACGTCACGCGACGCCAGGACGTGCACGCTCCGACGCCGGTCGATTTCAAATTTCAACTTCGCACAAACCCCATATCAACCTGCACCGCACCGACAACTCTCACCCCAGAAAACACCCATCTACGCAACAACTAAAACAATTATCCTCGCATTATCCTGCGACGCCCCTATCCACGTAAACACCGAGGCCACTACATCCTCTCTACATCCACACCACCACCGACGCTTTTGGGGCCTTTTATTTTTCTAATCAAAAATCCCAGAAAAACACCCATCTACGCAACAACCAAAACAATTATCCTCGCATTATCCTGCGACGCCCCTATCCACGTAAACACCGAGGCCACTACATTCTCTCTACATCCACCGACGCTTTTGGGGCCTTTTATTTTTCTAATCAAAAATCCCAGAAAACACCCATCTACGCAACAACCAAAACAATTATCCTCCCATTATCCTGCGACGCCGCTATCCACGTAAACACCGAGGCCACTACATTCTCTCTACATCCACCGACGCTTTTGGGGCCTTTTATTTTTCTAATCAAAAATCCCAGAAAACACCCATCTACGCAACAACTAAAACAATTATCCTCCCATTATCCTGCGACGCCCCAATCCACGTAAACACCGAGGCCACTACATCCTCTCTACATCCACCGACGATTTTGGGGGCCTTTTATTTTTCTAATCAAAAATAAATGAATCTATAGCAAAGTACGCTGTTCTATACGTCGCGCAACGATAGTTTGTTTTTATGACATTGACTTGCAATGAAAATTATAAGGGTGGGATTGTTAAACCATTTCAAGTTAGGTATAAAAAAAGTCCAGGTATCCAGTCCAGGCTTTGGCTTGAATGTTGATGCACCACAGTGATGCACCAGTGACAAAGGGCAATAAAAATTATAAGGGTGGGATTGTTTAACCACTTCAAATTAGGTATCATAAAAGTCCAGGTATCCAGTCCAGGCTTTGGCTTGAATGTTGATGCACAACAAAGTTGCCAGTGACAAAGGGCCGGCCGATACCAGGACTTTTATGATACCTAACTTGAAGTGGTTTAACAATCCCACCCTTATAATTTTGATTGCAAGTCAATGTCATAAAAACAAACTATCGTTGCGCGAAGTATACTAGTGAGACTTTACACCTCTTGGAACAGCACGAACCCGACGGCTTCGAGTCCTCGATCGACAAGTCAACGATCAATCACCAAATCACTATCTAAGTCGTATTGAATCAAAACTCACAATATCCAAATACCGAAATTTTGGGAATTAACCAAAAATCGCTCTACTCGACAATCTATGTCCCCAAATTTTGCAAATGAATTTCTTACATCCTGTTAGCTCTACAAAATGAATTGTAAAGCACAAAGCTTGATTATTTCGGGGAGTACCGTATTTTTACGTGCACAGAATGCATCTGGGGCAAGTGTGCTATCAGTTCAGTCCAATTTATCTCAGTCTTCAGTGCGTTGCGCTTGTGCCTTGTGTGTATTACGTGTTTATAAGTTTTCTTGTATAAAATGCCGGAAGTAAAACCTTCCGTCGATGAATGGATACGTGGACATTCGGAATTAAAATATGAGATGCTATCAATTCAGTCTAATTTATCTCATACTTCAGTGCGTTGCGCTTGTGCCTTGTGTGTATTACGTGTTTATAAGTTTTCGTGTATAAAATGCCGGAAGTAAAACCTTCCGTCGATGAATGGATACGTGGACATTCGGAATTAAATTATGAGATGCTATCAATTCAGTCCAATTTATCTCATACTTCAGTGCGTTGTGCTTGTGCCTTGTGTGTATTACGTGTTTATAAGTTTTCGTGTATAAAATGCCGAAAGTAAAACCTTCCGTCCACGTATTCAGGACATTCTGAATTAAAATATGAGAACGGCAAATAATTAATTTGCAGGGCTTGTATCAAACCGGTAAGTTATATTTTGTGTTGCTATTGGCCTAGGTACAAGCATGTATTATGTTGTAGATTAACTGCGAGAAAAAAATTAACATAACATAACATATGAAACAACTGGAAAATTAAAAAAAAAAACAAATCTGCAAGCAGTACCAAGCCAACTATTTCCGAGTCTTTTGCGAGTTCTTCTACACATAATGAAAATGAATTTTACTTTGATTTATGCAATACGATGGTATCTTCTAACATTTCGTTAAAAAAACTAGATAATAGTAGGTTTACATTTTTTTTTACAAAAATACACCGGTATACATATTCCTGCCCAATCAACCATTCGCAAAAACTATGTCGAGCAAGTATATAAACACACTATTCAGGAAATAAAAAAGATAATTGGCAACAATTACATATGGTTCTGTGTAGAAGAAACTACTGATTCATGTGGTCGGTACATCGCCCATTTAATAATTGGAATATTAAACGAAAACTCCACCAATTAATTACAGTCAAAACTATTGGACATCAATGATATTGATCTTATGAGTATTCAGATTTTAAATGCATTTTTAATCAGTGCCAAGAAGTTAGAAAAAAAAACAAATGGCAATGCCGTCACTAAATTCGTTAACGATGGATTAACACTTTTTTTTTGCCAAACCCCGAACCGTAAATTCACTGGTCGACCAGTATAAAGTTGGAGGTATCGCAAGGTTTCAATTTGTACGAACTGCTTCCTATCACTTTTCACGAATTTAATTTTTCATGTGATGTTGATTTGTATTTTATTTTTATGCATTTTTTTGACTCCGATTACACTAGAATGTTTGGAATAGCATTAATGTATGTTCTGACAAAAACTATATAAATAAAATTAAGAATTCTTTGTGAAATAACGTATAAACTACCGGATGGTTAAAATTTTTTTCGTCAGATTGGGCTTCATCAATATCTAGACATGTGTACTTATTTTGGATTTTTTATTTCAATTAAAAGTCGCCATTTTTGGCCTGGTAATAAAACTTGAATCACCCGGTATTATTGTACCTAGTTATGACTAATATCTGCTATTATTTTTTATTTTTGTGTGTTATGTATGTATATTAATATTATGATTTTATGACTAACATTTCTAATATAAATAAATGTTTACTATTATAAAACTGACTTTTCGTTTGTTTCCGAAGAGTGGCAAAATGGGCATTTTTCATATATAAAAACTAAATTAAATATTAAATATTAAGTATGTTGATTCATTCAGAGAAACAGAATTGAAATATCTGCGTTTTGCTGATATTTCAAAATTTGGAAAAAAAATTTAAGAAAGTATGATGCTTTTAAGAAACCGAAGAGAGAGCAACGAATATTTGGGGGAAATGTGGAATTAGCTGTACTTCTTAGTGTTCAAGAAAATCCAAGAACATCTATTCGGGAAATTGCAAATAACATTGGCACACCAAAACGAACTGTAAATGCAATTCTTAAGAAACACAAATACAAACCATACATACCTCAAAAACTACATGGATTGGAGGAAAATTATCCTGGTCGTAGACAGGAATTTTGTGATTTTTATTTAAATATGATGCAAAGAGATCAGCTTTTTTATGGAAAAATCATTTGGACAGATGAATGCACTTTTACCAATATTGGCATTTATAATAGAATCATCCATCGATATTGGGCACAGGAAAACACAATTGTTTTCGTAGAAAATAATTTTCAACGCAGATTTAGAAGATGTCTGGCGAGGTATTTTGGATGATCGATTGATTGGGCCATTTTTCATAGACGTCAACCAAAATCAAGATAAATACCTTCAACTGTTGACTAAAGATGTTGAACAAGTTTTAGACGATTTACCTGTTGCAGAGCTTAATCGACTTTATTTGCAACAAGATAGGTCAACACCGCATAATGCGAGAATAAATATTAACTGGTCAAACGAAAAATTTGGTGAAAAGTGGCTTGGAATGTATGGTCCAATTCGGTGCTCTGCGAATTTGCTCGATCTTACACCACTTAACTTTTGGCTTTGGGCTATGTTCAAGATCACGTTTATCTAACACATCCAGCTAGTAAAGAAATTCTAAGCCAGAGAATTATAAACTGTTGTCGAGAAATATCTCCTAATTGTATATTAAATGCAACTTATGCAATAACGAGAAGATTTCAGTTGTGTATTCAACAAGGTGGCCGT
Source organism: Othius punctulatus (assembly GCA_951805005.1). Taxonomy (NCBI): domain Eukaryota; kingdom Metazoa; phylum Arthropoda; class Insecta; order Coleoptera; family Staphylinidae; genus Othius; species Othius punctulatus. The sequence goes on from OX638145.1 coordinate 13,972,521, forward strand.
CAATTTGAGCAACTTTTGTAGATACTTTTTTTTATTTTCTGATGCATATTTTGCATTATTCTAATAAAATATTTTATATGGTTTTTCACATTGTGTTTGCTTTGTTTTTCACGCCACACTTGAAAAACTATTGGAAAAACTTACTTATGATTGGTTGAAAATCAATTGGTGTCAAAAGTAACAGTATCCAATGGATAATGTTAGTTTTGACTCCAAACCTCTACTTCTGATAGTATTTCACCCGGGATATAGTGAGTTTGGACTTGAACCGACGTCATATTTGATTTCAGAGCAAAATTTCAAATAAAAAACCACTGCTAACTCAATTTCGATGGTTTTGGATATTGTGACTTTTGATTCTATACGACTCATGTATACTATGTCTACAGATTTAACTTTATTGATTCACCATGTAATATTTGATTGATTTTGTTTTGGTACATTACCAATATACGATAATTTTGACAAAAATTAAATTTTGACAAATTTTTCTGATAGCATTTCACCTGGGATATTTGTTGGTCCTATCGACCATATGCGAATAAGTGCGATACTCTTCAGGGCATCCATTGATCATATGATACGTAACGAGAAAGTGTGATCTATACGAAAAGTGTCCATGACAATTGAAGAATAGTGGAAAGTGGAAATTTTACCTCAATGAATTTTGGTTCATTCAATCGGGTTTTTTTAAAGTGCAGGCGATATATAACAGCACACGGGATCACCTGCTTCATGGTCCCTCCGGAAGAACTTTGATGTTTATAATAGCTCAAAAATGTCAGGCCATGGGTTATCATATAATTTAAAAATTATTTAATTTCTGTATTTTATTAGCGTACAAATTTTCGTTTATTACAAACTTTCATGGATAAAACTGAATTATTAATAACAGCTCAAAGGCATATTTATAATCGTGCTAAAAGCCGACGGAAGATTTGCAAAAACGTGCGTTACAAAATCGGAATGTTAGAAACTCACAAATAAAAAAATGCAACACCAACAAAAATCACAACATCAAAACTTCCTGTTCTAATTATCGTACCACGCACCCGCATTACTACTACCTCCCTAAATACCTCATACATCACACTACGCATACTAATACGCCGCATACTATTTTAGTGGAACAGCTGTTGTGCAGCATTAAAAATAACGCCGACGATGGCACGGGATCACCGCTGAAAATACACCAGGGGATCAGCTGGAAGAGAGCGTTCTCGAGCGTCGCGACGCTCGGCGTCGTCGTCGGTGGGCACTGAGTCAGGCATTGGAATTGAACCACCGTCTCACCGCAGTGACGTTGAGCGGTTATGCAACGAGGGACGCGCCGAGACCCAACCACTCCATGCCACCTGAAAACCTCCTGAAAGTGCGCTCACGTGCACACTTTCAATTTTCTATTTAATAATTGACTGGCATACAAAGTTCAAACGTGTATAGGAATTATTTAATAATAACAATATATTTGTTATTAACACGTTTGCCAAATATACGGTAATAAGGTAATAGGGGGTATCAAAATTTACGTAATACCTTTAGCAAACACCCTGTATATAGATATGCATGCATGTGTGTGTTGTTTATAGTTACTACTCTAATTGCTTTAAACGTACATATTTCATTTTTGTTGATAATTGCTATTTTGTGTCTTTAAGGTTGAAAAATTTAAACATCAACAATTTAGTTGTCAAACATAAAATAATGATTTGTTCATCATTATTATTAATAACGAATTAGTTTCTGAAACTAATTCATTAGTTTAATTAACCTTAAAGTCTATGTAAGTCTATGTAAAGTCAAAGTATGAGTATGTCTCATATGAGTATCAGCCACAGCATCAAAAATAGGTTGCCGTTACATAGAGTAATAATAATAATAATAATAATGCACAGCTGTGGACCCACGTTCATGACATTGAGGTACCAACAATATGGTTCTATCATGGTTATTTTATTATATGTTGATGTAGTTTGGTCTCCAATTATTTACACATTTAGATATCCTGAATTATTACATGAAATGGTAGAAAAATGTTCGCTCGTGCTTACGAAAATGGAAAATTGGTCCTGGCGACTCCACCAAATATGTTACATAATCATTGCCAAATTTTAATTCTAGCTCACAGAGTATTTGGTTCAACAGTTTGGTTGCCGTGTTTATAAATTGAACGTATTTTATTCGTGCAAAACTAGTCGTAATGTTTTTTACTACTTTTGAGCTCAAGATGTTACAAGAAGTGCTGAAAAAATATTAAAAACGTTGGCTTTAGGATCAGATTTCTTATATTTGCACTATTTCTATACAATACTAAATATTCTATTCTGGTTATTCTGGTTAATTTTCAAGTACTGTACACGAATCTAATATCAAAATTTCAAATAATAAATTTAAAAAAAATTCAGTAATAGCTAACCCATACATGTCAATGAGGAAAGTTATATGTTTGCTTTTCTCCCTTATTTAATACTGAAACTTTGTCAAATTTTCTGGAGAATTAGTTTCAGGTGTACTGTACACGAATCTAATATCAAATTTGCAAATAATAAATTTTCAGAAATTTCAGTAATAGCTAAAACATACTTGTCAATGCAGAAAGTTACGTGTTTGATTTTCTCCCTTATTTAATACTGAAACTTTGTCAAATTTTCAGGAGATTTAGTTTCAGGTGTACTATATACGAATCTAATAGCAAATTTGCAAATAATAAATTTTCAGAAATTTCAGTAATAGCTAACACATACTTGTCAATGCAGAAAGTTACGTGTTTGATTTTCTCCCTTATATAATACTGAAACTTTGTCAAATTTTCAGGAGATTTAGTTTCAGGTGTACTGTATACGAATCTAATAGAAAATTTGCAAATAACAAATTTTCAGAAATTTCAGTAATAGCTAACCCATACTTGTCAATGCGGAAAGTTATACGTTTGATTTTCTCGCTTATTTAATACTGAAACTTTGTCAAATTTTCTGGAGAATTAGTTTCAGGTGTACTGTATACGAATCTAATAGCAAATTTGCAAATAATAAATTTGCAGAAATTTCAGTAATAGCTAACCCATACTTGTCAATGCGGAAAGTTATACGTTTGATTTTCTCCCTTATTTAATACTGAAACTTTGTCAAATTTTCAGGAGATTTAGTTTCTGGTGTACTGTATACGAATCTAATAGCAAATTTTCAAATAATAAATTTTCAGAAATTTCAGTAATAGCCAACCCACACTTGTCAATCCAAAAAGTTATATGTGCGATTTTCTCCCTTATTTAATACTGAAACTTTGTCAAATTTTCAGTACAATTAGTTTCAGGTATACTGTACACGAATCTAATATAAAATTTGCAAATGATAAATTTTCAGAACTTTCAGGAATAGCTAACCCATAGTTGTCAATGCAAAAAGTTATACGCTTGATTTTCTCCCTTATTTAATACTGAAACTTTGTCAAATTTTCAAGAGAATTAGTTTCAGGTGTACTGTAGAAGAATTTAATATCAAATTTGCAAATATCAAATTTTCAGAAATTTCAGTAATAGCTAACCCATACTTGTCAATGCAGAAAGTTACGTGTTTGATTTTATCCCTTATTTAATACTGAAACTTTGTCAAATTTTCTGGAGAATTAGTTTCAGGTGTACTGTATACGAATCTAATAGCAGATTTGCAAACAATAAATTTTCAGAAATTTCAGTAAAAGTTAACCCATACTTGTCAATGCGGAAAGTTACGTGTTTGATTTTCTCCTTTATTTAATACTGAAACTTTGTCAAATTTTCAGGAGATTTAGTTTCAGGTGTACTGTATACGAATCTAATAGCAAATATGCAAATAATAAATTTTCAGAAATTTCAGTAATAGCTAACCCATACTTGTCAATGCAGAAAATTATATGTTTGATTTTTTCCCTTATTTAATACTGAAACTTTGTCAAATTTTCAGAAGATTTAGTTTCAGGTGTACTGTATACGAATCTAATAGCAAATTTGCAAATAATAAATTTTCTGAAATTTCAGTAATAGCTAACCCGTACTTGTCAATGCAGAAAGTTACGTGTTTGACGTTCTCCCTTATTTAATACTGAAACTTTGTCAAATTTTCAGGAGATTTAGTTTCAGGTGTACTGTATACGAATATAATAGCAAATTTGCAAATACAAAAATTTAAGAAATTTCAGTAATAGCTAACCCATACTTGTTAATGCAGAAAGTTATATGTTGATTTTCTCCCTTATTTAATACTGAAACTTTGTCAAATTTTCTGGAGAATTATTTTGAGGTGTACTGTACACGAATCTAATATCAAATTTGCAAATAATTAACTTTCAGAAATTTCAGTAATAGCTAACCCATTCTTGTCAATGCAGAAAGTTAAGTGTTAGATTTTCTCCCTTATTTAATACTGAAACGTTGTCAAATTTTCTGGAGAATTAGTTTCAGGTGTACTGTATATGAATCTAAAAGCAATTTTGTAAATAATAATATTTCAGAAATTTCAGTAATAGCTACCCCATACTTGTCAATGCGGAAAGTTATATGTTTGATTTTCTCCCTTATTTAATACTGAAACTTTGTCAAATTTTCCGGAGAATTAGTTTCAGGTGTACTGTATACGAATCTAATAGCAATTTGGCAAATAATAAATTTTCAGAAATTTCAGTAATAGCTAACCCATACTTCTCAATGCAGAAAGTTACGTGTTTGATTTTCTCCCTTATTTAATACTGAAACTTTGTCAAATTTTCTGGAGAATTAGTTTCAGGTGTACTATATACGAATTTAATATCAAATTTTCAAATAATAAATTTTCAGTAATATCAGTAATAGCTAAAACATTCTTCATCTATTTGTCTATTTAAGACTATTTCGTTTCTTTTTACTGATCCTTATTTATTCTATTTATTATTATTCATGCCATACATTTATATTACTTTACACGGTCTTAAAGGTCGCGGCATTTCCAGCGTCCATGGCTGTACATAGAAGGCAGTAAATACTTATATTTAAACTTTTCAATAATATATTGTTCTTAACAAAATTAATACTTTCCTTGCTAATATCTTGATGAAACATTTTATTGTTATTATAAATGTGCATTATGTATAATTACTCTTATTTTGTTTCACATATTTTATCAGTTTCCTGACACGTGTTTCGGCTTATTCAGCCATCATTTTATTATTATTATCAATGTGTATTATGTTTAATTACTCTTGTTTTGTTTCACATATTTAATCAGTTTCCTGACACGTGTTTCGGCTTATTCAGCCATTAAAAAAAAACCCTTTGAACATGGCTGAATAATCCGAAACACGTGTCAGGAAACTGATACTATATATGTAGCAATACAAGATAATATACATTTATAATAATATTTTGTTCATAATATTTTACAACAAGGAATTTAAATAGATTTAACCGTAGTATCTTGGAGCTTGTGAAAGGTTCGCAGAATTAAGAAAAACGAAACCTTTTTCACGAAACACGTTTATTCAATCTAAAAGTACATTTCAATCGCTAGGCATCATCTTCAGTAGAAACATTAAACAGAAGATTTAATTGTATTCCATTACTTACATAATTCAGCAAGAAGTTTATATTTAACCTCATATGTGGTTAACCGCCTTCAAGAGCTATCAAATGTGGTTTGGTTAAAATGATTAAGTGGTGAAGCATTTATGAAAGATGCACTCACATCGTTTACTGGCTGTAAGAATGGCAAATGTAAAAATCAATACTTGTTAACAAAATGTGATCTGCAAATTTAGAGCATAGGAATAATTTCTCTTCGCTAAGGCTAATTATTTGTTGGAAGTCTCAGTTTTTCAAAATTTTGATTTGTAATTGATGTAGCCTATAAACGGGTGTAATCATTTTTTCTCGTTAATTTTTTTGTTCGCTGCCATTGCCCTATAATATACCTTCGATAAAGAACACTTGTTATTGAATGTCTCAGGTTTTCAAAATTTTGATTTGTAATTGTTGTAGTGTATTTCGACAAAACGTTGTGTTTTTTATTGTGTCATTATGCAGCCAGAATTTGAGTTTCTTTCAACTGGGCTAACGGACAATTTTTGCCCTTTATAACGATAAAGGTTTGCTATACTTACTGCAGAGAGTTTCAAAATGTTAGCAAACTGTTGCTCCTTAAATACTTTAATAATGACAAAAGTTAAACAAAATTGTAACAAAATTGTAGGTTTCCATGATTTTTATTTGAAAATTTCTGAATTTTATGAAGTTTTCAATAAACTTGAGTTACCAGAGTTAGTGACTTTATTAATAAAAGGTGTTTGCTGCAATCGTTTCGTTGACTATTTTCAGATTGCTTTGTTTACCACGATCTGTGATGTGGTTGTTTTTTTTACAGTAGTTTTGTTTGACTTCTACGAGAGTGAAAGATCTGTTATATTTGTGGGTGTCCTTTGAAGGTTGCGCACTCAGTGGCTGCCATTGAAAACCGCGTCTCAAGTTCGCGGCTGCTGCCTGTGGGGTGCGCGCGCTATTCCCGCCGTTCCTGAATGATTCCCGTGGGATCGATCCGCGGCATGGCGCTCGCAGGGGAAGCCGTGACGTAAACCCATTCATGGACGCAAGGGCGCCTCGGGGGCGGCGGGCCCTTGCCCGTGAACCCGGCTCACGCGACGTGCCCTCAGGACCTGCTCTCCTGGTCAGGGGTTTCTGGAAAAACGTACCGATATCCGGCCGGGAAAGGCACAGATCGATGCGGCGAGGAGAGCGATTGCCATTAGGCTCTGCTAATGCCTTGACGTAGCGAAAACGCGTTGGATGAATGAATAAAGTGTGTGGGCTAAGTGGATGCCGTGAAAAGTGTGTGCGTTATTATGTAAGTAAGTCCGAATATGGTGAAGCTGGGGGTAATTATGCTGTGTCGTGTCGTGGGATTATTTTAATTGTGCGATTTGCTCCAAGGGATTATCTTGGTCTGTTGCAACGAGTGATTGAATGGCCAATGACGAACGATGCATATCAATAATGAAAATTGATTATTTTTGCAGAAATTAAAAACAAAATAAATATTCTAGAAATTGGTTTGGAATTGGTTGGAATAAATCATGATTTAAAAAAAACAATGATTTATTTGATTTTTTTATATTTCTGTTCAGTTTTGCCAGTTTTGATGTGACTTGCATCAATTGATTAACATCACGATTTAAATCATATGATTTTTTCAAATAAATTTTTAAACTTGAACTCGAATTGATAATTAAAAAAAATCGGTGTATCTGTACAATGTGATGGACAAAATAATGGAAGAAAAGAAAAACATTTGACATATTTACAATTATCTACTTTAAAGCATGGTAACTCTATAGTTCATTAAATTTTTCATTGCTCGCCTACTGGAATGCACAAACGGTGCAAAATAACGATTAATTAAGAAAAAACTCTGTTTTTATTTAAATCAAAGATTTATTTAAAAAATCAATTGATTTAAATCATGATTTAAATCAATTGATTTAAATCACACCAACCCTCGTTTGGGGGTCATTAAATTGATTGAATTTATGTTTAATTACTCCAAGGATTTATATTGGTATGTTGCTGAAAATCATCGGAAGATTTAAAAGGTTGGTGAAGAACGTTTCTTTGCGTGTTATCAATAATTAAAAAAAAATGAGGTAGGTAGATATATTTTAATTATATAAATTGCTCAAACGATTTATACTGATATGTTGCAAATTATTAAGTCTGAAGGTTTGTGAGGAATCAGGAATGACGAATTATGTTGGTGTTCCCAACGGTTCAAAATATTTTTGAGGTTGGTGAGGAATGTTTATGACCGTATTGCCAATTATCCAAAAAAAAATGAGGTAGGTACGGTCGCGGCCATAAAAGGACAGGATTTTTGTCTAGTGTGAATTTAGTTTACCTGAAGATGTCAAAAAATTGTGCAACTTGAGTGATTTAAATTAATAGTAGAGAAATTTAAATCACTCAAGTTGCACAATTTTTTGACTTCTTCAGGTAAACTAAATTCACACTAGACAAAAATGCTTGCTTTATTGTAGCACTAACTTCCAAAATATGGCTCATTAATAATTAACATGTACGTATTTATGTCACAAAGATAATGGCATGTTACTTGATTTTTCTTTGAAGAGACGAATGACTTGATTACATACCTCAATTTTTGACAAATTCACTATAATACTTGTCCCATTTTTTTTGTCGCGAGCGTACATGTGTTTTAATTATGAAAATTTTTCCAACCATGTATTCTGGTAAGTTGCTGCAAAATTGTTAAAAGGTATTTAGAGGTTGGTGATACAAGGTCTTGCACCAAAAGGTATTTAGAGGTTGGTGATACAAGGTCTTGCACCAAAAGGTAGATAGGCAAAAAGAAAAAATAAATAAATTTAGATATTGGTAAGGGTTTATGTTGATATCTCCCATAATACGAAATATATTAAAAAAAAAATGGTCGGTACATGTGTTTTAGTTATGCAAATTGTTCCAATGGCTTATGTTGGCAAATCGTTGTAAATTATTGACAGATTTTGGAGGTAGGTGAGCAAGATTTTGCGTTTGACAGATGTGTTTTAGTTATGCAAATTGTTCCAAGGGTCATTTATGTTGCTGCAATATTGCGAATTATTGAAACATATTGGAGGTTGGTGCTTCCTTGTAATTGATTGCAACGTATTGAGGGTTTGTACACTTTTTCAGTTTTTCAGCGATATTTCAGGAACTGTGCAAGATATCAAAGATTTCCTTTCAGTATATTGAAAGGCACAAAAATGAGAAACTTTTATCGCATTTGACCAACTCTGTTGTATTTCCGTTTAATAGATCCTAATGGTGGGTGTCGTATAAGTGACCACCCTGTATTTTCTGGAACACGATTGATGAATGGATGTTGTGTGATTCTAACTGAATTTGCGGTGCCAAATTTAAATTTCAAGGGTTGAGTATTAGAAAAATAATATGTATAACACGTAAAATTAAATGGCCAAAAAAAATTGGCAATAGCGAATTGTAAAACTTCACCAACATAAACACAGCCAACGTACTCTGCTCAATAACTTCGCTGAAAAGCATGTACACAAACCTCCTCGCTGACCTCCACTCAGTGTTCTCAGATTTGGCTATTTATCACCATTTTGGCTACTCTGGAACTCTGGCTGAATGTTTCAGCTTTTCAGCGAAGTTATTGAGGGTACATTGGCTGTGATTATGTTGGTGATTCGAATGAATCGAAGTAAAAGGGTTCACTTTAGAGTGTTTCCCCAAATTTTAGCAACATAATGAGGGCAAATGCGCGTTTTGCCAGAAATGTTGCCGCGAATGTTTGAAAGTTATTGGAGTTCATATCTTTCGTTGTTGTTATATGTTTCTGGAACACGATTGATGAACCGATGTTATGTGATTCTAACAGAATTTGTGCTGCCAAATTTGAATTTCAAGAGTTGAATATTAAAAAAATAATACGTATAACACGTAGACATAAATAGCAAAAAAATTAAAGTAAAATTTCACCGCCAAACGGTGTTCCAGAGTAGCCAAAATGGTGATAAATCGCCAAATCTGAGAACACTGATTTGGAGGTCAGCGAGGAGGTTTGTGTGTATGCTTTTTACATATTGAGGGTACGTTGGCTGTGTTTATGTTGGTGATTGAAATGTATAAAAGTAAAATGGTTCATTTTAGAGTGTTTTCCCAAATTTAGGCAACATTATGAGGGTAATCATGGGTGATTGAAACGTCGCGAATTAAAAGGGTTCATTTTAGAGTATTATCCCAAATTTTGGCAACATTATGAGGGTAATCGTGGGTGATTGAAACGTCGCGAAGTAAAAGGGTTCATTTTAGAGTGTTTCCCCAAGTTTAGCAACATAACGAGGCAAATCCGCGTTTTTCCGGAAATGTTGCCGCGGATGTTTGAAAGTTATTAGAGTTCATATCTTTCGTTATTGTTATATGTTTTTGGAACACGATTGATGAACAGATACTATCCGATTCTAACCGAATCTGTGCTGCCAAATTTGAATTTCAAGAGTTGAATATTAAAAAATAATACGTTTAACACGTAGGCTTAGAGAGCCCAAAAAAAAAAATCGCCAATAGCCAATTGTAAAATTTCGCGGCCAAACGGTGTGCCAGAGTAGCCGAAATGGCGATAGATGGCCAAATCTGAGAATACTGATTTGGAGGTCAGCGAGGAGGTTTGTGTGCATGCTTTTTACTTATTGAGGGTACGTTGGCTGTGTTGATGTTAGTGATTGAAATGTTGCGAAGTAAAATGGTTCATTTTAGAATGTTTTAGAGCAACTGACTGAGCTACGTGTATAACACGAAGACTTAAAAATAAAAAAAATAAAAATCGCCAATAGCCAATTGTAAAATTTCACCGCCAAACGGTGTTCCAGAGTAGCCAAAATAGCGATAAATCGCCAAATCTGAGAACACTGATTTGGAGGTCAGCGAAAAGGTTTGTGTGCATGCTTTTCAGCGAAATTATTGAGGGTACGTTGGCTGTGTTTATGTTGGTGATTCGAATATATCGAAGTAGAAGGGTTCATATTAGAGTGTTTCCCCAAATTTTAGCAACATAACGACGGCAAATGTGGGTTTTGCCGGCAATGTTGCCTGCGTTTGAAAGTTATTGGAGGTCGGTGAGTATGTACGTGTGCGTGCCTTACTGCGAAATTGTTGAAGGTACGTTTATGTAGGGAGGGGTTATGTTGGTGATTGAAAGGAATTTAGAGGTTGGTGAGGGTTTTTGTTGATATATCCCAAAATTATGATGATTGAATAGTATTCAGAGATTGGTGATGGTTTATGTCGATATATCCCATAATACGAAAGATTTTGCGTTCGGTACATGTGTTTAGTTATGCAAATTGTTCCATGGGCTTATGTTGGCAAGTCGTTCTGAATTATTGCCAGATTTAGGAGGTAGGCGAGGGTTTAGGTTGGTGCTTCCAATCATTCGAAAGATTTTGCGTTTGGAGATGTGTTTTAGTTATACAGTTTAGTCATCCATGTTGCTACAATATTGCGAGTTATTGAAACCTATAGAAGGTTGGTGCTTCGTTAATTGATTAATATTGATTGCAACGTAACTGATGAACGTAATTGATTGCAACGTATTGGGCAGGGTTATAAAGGCACACGTTTGAGGTGATGAGAGCAAATGAGGAGCGTTAGTGGCGAAAGATTTAATGGTATTGGGGTCAGTGAAGGAGGGTTTATGTTGGTGGTTTTATAGATGTTTTAAAGGTTAATGTTAATAAATGTTTTAATCCTCAATAACTAGCACAGTCGGAATAGTACACCAACTTAATCTCACTGACCCCCAATAACTTACATCCAAACATATGCAACAACACTCCAACACAAACCCTACCCACCAACCTCCAATACCTTTCAATTGCTCGCAACAAAGCACCACTCCTCACTGACCCTCAATAGTATACTTCGCGCAGCGATAGTTTGTTTTTATACCATTGACTTGCAATAAAAATTACAAGGGTGGGATTGTTAAACGACTTCAAGTTAGGTATCATAAAAGTCCACGTATCGGCCGGCCCTTTGTCACTGGCAACTCTTTGGTGCATCGACATTCAAGCCAAAGCCTTGACTGGATACCTGGACTTTTTTGATACCTAACTTGAAGTGGTTTAACAATCCCACCCTTATAATTTTGATTGCAAGTCAATGTCATAAAAACAAACTATCGTTGCGCGAAGTATACATCCAAAAATTCGCAACAACGCCCTAACACAAACTCTACCCACCAACCCCCAATACCTGTCAATTGCTTGCAACAACGCACCACTACAAGCCATCCTCACTGACCCTCAATAGTATACTTCGCGCAAAGATAGTTATATTATTGTCATACTATTGAGGGTCAGTGAGGATGGCTTGTAGTGGTGCGTTGTTGCGAGCAATTGAACGGTATTAGGGGTTGGTGGGTAGGGTTTGTGTTGGGGTGTTGTTGCGAATGTTTGGATGTATACTTCGCGCAACGATAGTTTGTTTTTCGGGCGGCCCTTTGTCACTGGCAACTCTTTGGTGCATCAACATTCAACCCAAAGCCAGGACTGGATACCTGGACTGTTATGATACCTAACTTGAAGTGGTTCAACAATCCCACCCTTATAATTTTTATTGCAAGTCAATGTCATAAAAACAAACTGTCGTTGCGTGAAGTATACTATTGAGGGTCAGTGAGGATGGCTTGTAGTGGTGCGTTGTTGCGAGCAATTGAAAGGTATTGGGGGTTGGTGGGTAGGGTTTGTGTTCTGGTGTTGTTGCGTATGTTTGGATGTAAGTTATTGAGGGTCAGTGAGATTAAGTTGGTGTGCTATTCCGAATGTGCTGGTTATTGAGGGTTTGCGTTGCATTTGTTTGGATTGAATTGGGGATCTGTGATGTGGGAAGGAAGTGTGGAAAAGTTTGATGCATGGTGGTGATTAGATGTTTGTGTGTTGCGTGAAAAAGTGTGGTGAAGATTGTGTTCATAGGTCGGCGTTGGTGGTTTGTTAGTGATTAGAGGTTTTTTTGTCGGCACACACCTGTGGCGGAGGGTCCCGTGAACCAGAGGGCCACAAGATCGTCGACGCTGGTGGCCGGCGGGGTGTGGTGGCCGTACCCTCCGTAGTAGTACGACGGCGCGGCAAAGGCGTCGAGGAGCCTTCCGCGTCCGTCGACGGCTGGGAGCTGGTCGCGTCCTCTCCCCCGGGTCCTGACCCCGTTGGTCGCCGCGCCGCCATCGAGGAGCAGCTGTTGCACCTGCAGGATATCCACGAATTCGTCGCCACCTGTTGCACTGTTGTCCCGTGAGCGTTGCCGAGAGTAGCCGTCACTCCTCGGGTCCTCGTGTTCCCTCCTCATAGCCAGTGTTAACATGTTGCTGGCGCAGGGCACCGGAGTGGTCCTCCGTTGCCATAACGCACTACACCACCGGGATCGCGACGACGGCACTCGCGCACTCCAGCGTCGGGACGTGAATGAATGCCGGACATGTGTTGTGTGCTTGCAGGTACCGAACGCCAACTCCCTACGCCTCTGCTGCACCGCCTCGGTGACGTCAGGCGCGCGTCGTCATGGACAGGACCCGTCGTCCGCGTGGGCACCGGCCGCCTGAAGATTCTGACCCAGGTCGCGGTACGGCACGCTTCTTCCTCGCCAGGACTCGAACCACGGCGCACACGTCCTCGAACCCAGGACCGGCGTCTCTGCCTCCTCCACGTCCGCGTAACGTGCGTGTGCCTCCTCCGAGAGCGCCTCCCCCACCTCGACACAGGAACGCACACAAACACACGCACACGCAGACGGGAACTCACTTATTTCCGCGGCTATCCGGGGCGAATCCCTCCTGCCTCCTGCTGCCTCCTGCCGGGTCCTCTCCGCCTCCTGCTCTCCCCCGCGGCGCTCGCAGGATTGTGCGTGCCTCCACGCGAAGTCTTGGCTGCCAGCCGGCCCCCGCCGGCTCGCACGTCACCGCCGTCCACACGGACTCCCAGAAAAGGCATCAAATCAATGGACGTGTTCGTGATGTCACCAGTGACTCGTGCCGTGCATGAGGCCACGCGCCTATTTTTAACCGGACTCTAGAATGTGTCCGAAACGCTGCCAAAAGAACGGAACGGATTTACTGGGATGTGCGAGAGCCGGGGACGCTAAAAATAAGCGGCGGCGCGCTTGTAACGTAACGGCGCTCTGCCGACGCCGCGCAAGAGGACGACAACCCAATTATCTAAATTCGACGGGCGAAAACAAAAACCTACACACACACTCGCCACACACTGCGATCCTCGGAAAACAGACAAAACAAACAAACCAGGAAGTCAACAACGCACCAACGCGAACACTCAACAGAGATCATCAATTCAGGAAAAAATCTGGAACCACTTTCCACACCCCTTCCCAACAAATATATTATAGGCATTAAACTTAAAACGCAGACTTTCATGTTTCACAAATGACATTTATTGTAAAGACCTTTTGAAAAAAAAAGGTAATTTTGCCCAAAGACCAAAAATATTACCAACATAACATAACCCTAAACAAACCCCCATAGAAATTCATAATATCACGAAAAACATCCAAGTTTTTCCCGTTCACAAAAGACATGTATAGTGTTTTCGCTTGAAATTGAAAAGTACCTGCAATGAGGGTTTATTACGGTCAAGGGTTCTCCATTGTATGGCGTGCTGCAAAGAGGCGGGCGTCCAGGAACGTAACCTAATAATTTAATACTCAATTATATTACTACGATCATAATATAAAATTATTTTTTAATTAAATTTAATTCAATAATCTTTGGATTATTGGATCCTTAGTCATTTGGATTGGATGTCCGCACGGTGCGCGAATCATTCGCAAATTGCCGCGGATCGCCGCTTAATTTATCGGTTATCAGGTTATCAGTCGTGCGATAGGGCATCACACATCAGATTGTTCGTCTGCGGCCCAAAGGGGCACTCCACAAACGGCGATCCCTCCAATTTCTGCCGGCCTGTAAGTCACGGCCGAAACCAGATCCTTCGCGGCTCACAAGAATCAGTCCCGATCGCGGCCTCTAATTAATCCATCAATTTTAAGCCCAACGCCAAATATTGCTTGGACAGATAAAGTTACGAACATCGAGGTATAGTGTTTTCACTTGAAATTGAAAATGTACCTGCAATGAGGGTTTATTACGGTCAAGGGTTATCCATTGTATGGCGTGCTGCGAAGAGGCGGGCGTCCAGGAACGTAACCAAAAAAATTACTTTCGACGAAGATGCTACTTAATTGTTTTCTCTTCCATATATACACAATTATATCACTACGATCATAATATAAAAATGATTTATTAATTAAATTGAATTTAATAATCTTACAACTATCTACATCGTTTTTCTATGAGTCGGCGGACGTAATTCTTTTTACAATTTTACAATTCGATATAATTACAAGACTACAGACGCCAGTAGATAATTAAGAACCGTCACCTAGGAAGCGGTTTTAAAAGGATTATACATTCGCCCATGCAGTTAAGGTTCATTGTACCTTAACTGCTGGGCGAATATGCAGTCCAGGTAGACAATCAGTTAAGGCTGCCTCAAATAGTATTTTTCTCAAATAATCTGTCTTTCAGTCGGTGTTAACCTTTAAATTGCAACAGTACTCATTTTACATACGTGTGCATATTATCATTTATAAACTTGTGAAAAGGTAGAGTTTATTAAGATGGAAACGTCGTTAAGTGAAACTGCAACAATTATTTCATCAATTTATAATGACACTCAGTTCGACGATCCATTTCAATTATGTGATGAAAGAAGCCATTCCGAAAGTTTTGTTGAAGAATCCCTTCGTCAGTCTACAGAGGGAAGCTGTTCCCAAATTGATTTTGATAAATTTCAAAACAACCATCATCAAATGGACACATCAACTAGCGAAAATGAAAATCAGCGATTAATAAAGTATGCTTTTCTTCCAACTGATACTAAAAGGATAGTCGAAAATATTTATAACACCCTTACAAGCGAGAATCATGCACCTCCACTGCAAAGAATTTCCATTCTGACAGGAATACCATATTCAACGGTTTGGAGAATAATTACGAAAGGACCGCTAGAAAGGAAAAGAAGAATAAGTTCCAAATTTACCGAAATAGACGATGCCATCGCCAAGAGGATCATAAATATAATTTACAATTCTTATAAATCAGGTAACGTTCCCACGGTTCAATTTATTTTGGAAACTCTTGGAAATGATTTTCCATATAAGAAAACTATGTATAAATACCTACTTAGTCAGGGTTTCAAGTATAAAACTTTAGACAAACGAATTGACATCATGGAATCGCCGAGGTTGCAAAAAGAGCGATTAGAATATTTATCTAAAATAAACGAATATAGAAATGGAGGGAGATCGAAAATTTATTTGGATGAAACATGGTTCGATACTCACGACGTCGTGTCCAAGGGATGGGCCGATAATACAAATAAGTGTCACCTTAGAGCACCGTGCAATAGGGGAAAAAGAATAGTTATTCTTCATGCAGGAGGAGACGCAGGTTTTGTGTCAAATAGTTTGCTTTTATCAGCCAAGAATATTGCATCAAGCTCGTTAGGCTATCATCAGGATATGAACGCCGAATTATTTCAAAATTGGTTTCGCAATCAATTATTGCCAAACATACCCAATAACTCCATAATCGTAATGGATTAACTTACCACTCAAAACAAATTAATAAAATCCCAACCGCCGCTTCCAAGAAAGGCGATATTGCGGATTTTTGCATTCAAAATGGTATTGTTATTCCGCTAAGTGCAAAGAAAAAAACATTATTAGAACTTTCAACAAAATTTCACAAAAACGTATATGGTTGATAAGATGGCAGAAGAATTTGGTCACCAAGTGTTGCGCCTTCCACCTTATTACTGTATCTTCAATCCAATTGAGCTGATAAGGTCAACTTTAAAAAGAAATTTGCGGAAAAATAATGCACATCCCAAAATTAGTGAAGAAACAATTCAACTTGTTCAGCGAGAATGCACCAACATTTCAAGTACCGTTTGGAAAAACTGCATCGATCATGTGATTAAAATTGAAAACGGTTATAGGACGCTTAGTGTACCAAATCTAATTATTAATGTTCAAAGTGAAAGTGATAGCGATGAATCTAGTTGTCCGGAATAATATTTGCTTGTTACATTACGATTCATGAAAAAATTAACTGATGTTAACGTCGTTAATTTTTTAACGCAATGAGGAAGTCAATAATGTTATGGGTAATTTATGTTATTTGTTTCGCGAATCACACTGTATATAAATTTTCATGGAATTATAACTACATTTATAAAACACAATTAATTATATGTACACTTAAAAATACAATGAAAAGTACTATTTAATGATAATGAATCACTAATGTTAATTTTCTACTGGGCACTGAATCTGTATTTTCTGATGACGGCTCTGGACTCTGTTCTCTTCCAGTTAATAATATTCAGTTCGCACAATGGAGCGCAATAAACACCCTTCGTAGGTAGATTTTCAATTTCAAGTAAAAACACTATATAAAATTATTAAAACAAAATGTTTAAAACTTATCATTACTAATAATGAGATTCGTTTAGTGCAAAATGTGGTGTTTTTGGATGAAAATAAATCACATATGCCATCAAGTTTATAGCGTGAAACATATGAATTTCTTGACAAAAATAACCTGCACTGAATCCAACTATAAAATTTCAACATTTCAGTGTTTAACGTCGCGTGAAATACACGACAATTACTATTAATAATGCAGATAGATTTTCATCGCCTTGGCGGTCACACAGGCGCTTTCAGTAAACAACAGGCGCGCGTCTTCCAGGAATCTCCATTTGCACAATCGCGGCCGGCAGGCGTGCACTTTATCATCGCGGAGACAACCACTGCCGCTGCACTTATTCCTTATCATCTCCATTTCAAATTGTGATTATTCCATTCATTCCGCACGTTTCGCCGGCCGGCTGCGAAAACACCCAATGAACCGCACAGAAAACTCGCCAGGAAAAACATCCACGAACCGTACCCCTTATCACTTCCCTACCTCGTTCATAAAAACAGTGAAAATAATAGTATCACGTGTACGTAGGATTGTAGTAGTACGGGAATTCTTCGGTTATCACGATATAAGCTTACAGCTTGCAGGACGATAATTAAACAAGATAATTAAAAATAATTCGTTCATTTTTTTCATTTACCGAAAGTGTAGTAAATTTCGCAAAATGATATAAAATTTCTATGATGTTCAAAATATTGATTCAATTTTTATAAAACATCTAAAAAATATTTTATAAAATAATCTCCGTTTCTTGCTTGCCATCCTTATTTATTTCTACTCCCAGATATCTCATGGTTTCCACCAACACTATATTTGTGTTGTCTATTCTAATGTTTATTTTTGTAGGTTTCCCGATTACCATTACTTTTGTTTTGTTCATATTCAACTTCATACCATATTCTTTTAGTACCTTATTCCATATGTTTAGGCTGTATTGTAGATCGTCTTCCCCTTTCGCTTATTATTATTACATCATCCGCGAATGCACCTTCCGAGATTTCCACTCTATGCATATGTTTGTATCCAATCAGTATTTTTTTGGTTTTCTGAGTGCATTTTTTTAACATCTCGTCCATGTAGACGATGAACAATGTTGGGCTCAAGCCTTCCCCTTGTCTTAATCCTTCTTTCGTTTTGAACGGTTCTGATTTCTGATTTCCATCTATTATCACGTTTGTGTTTGTGTTGTAGATTTGTTTAGTTATTCTGATTAGTTTGGGGTTGCTCCTCGTTCTTTAAGTATATCCCATAGCTTTTCGCTGTTCACCAAGTCAAAGGCTTTTTCCATATCTGTAAAACTCAAGTGGACGTATTTTTTTGTATTTTTCATTTCTGAATTATTTGCTGAATCATGAAAATGTGATCTTGTGTCCCTTTCTGAAGCCACTTTGTGATTCATCTAATGTTGGTTCTGTCTTTGTTCTAAGTTTTTTGTCTAGGATTTGTTCATACATTTTCATAGTTGTGTTTAGTAATGTTATTCCCCGGTAGTTTTAGCACTCTTTTTTTTGGATACTGGAACTATTTGTGCAGTTTGCCAGTCTTTCGGAATTTGTTCTTTTTGCCTCACTGAGTTGTAGAGTTCCAAAAGTAGTTCTGATCCCATTTTCTCTATATTCCTTATTTTCATAGTTGTGTTTAGTAATGTTATTCCCCGGTAGTTTTGGCACTCTTTTCTGTCCCCATTTTTGTATACTGGAACTATTTGTGCAGTTTGCCAGTCTTTCGGAATTTGTTCTTTTTGCCACACTGAGTTGTACAGTTCCATAAGTAATTCTGATCCTTTTTTCCCTATATTCTTTATTTTCATAGTTGTGTTTAGTAATGGTATTCCCCGGTAGTTTTAGCACTCTTTTTTTGTATACTGGAACTATTTGTGCAGTGTGCCAGTCTTTCGGATTTTGTTCTTTTTGTCACACTGAGTTGTACAGTTCCAAAAGTAGTTATAATCTTTTTTTCCCTGTATTCTTTATTTTCATAGTTGTATTTAGTAATGTTATTCCCCGGTAGTTTGGGCACTCTTTTCTGTCCCTTTTTTTGTATACTAGAACTAGTTGAGCAGTGTGCTAGTCTTTCGGATTTTGTTCTTTTTGCTACACTGAGTTGTACGGTTCCAAAAGTAGTTCTGATCCTTTTTTTTCCCTATATTCTTTATTTTCATAGTTGTGTTTAGCAATGTTATTCCCCGGTAGTTTCGGCACTCTTTTCTGTCCCTTTTTTTGTATACTAGAACTATTTGTGCAGTTTGCCAGTCTTTCGGAATTTGTTCTTTTTGCCACACTGAGTTGTACGGTTCCAAAAGTAGTTCTGATCCTTTTTTCCCTATATTCTTTATTTTCATAGTTGTGTTTAGTAATGTTATTCCCCGGTAGTTTTGGCACTCTTTTCTGTCCCTTTTTTTGTATACTGGAACTATTTGTGTAGTTTGCCAGTCTTTCGGAATTTGTTCTCTTTGCCACACTGAGTTGTACAGTTCCAAAAGTAGTTCTGATCCTTTTTCCCCTATATTCTTTATTTTCATAGTTGTGTTTAGCAATGTTATTCCCCGGTAGTTTGGGCACTCTTTTCTGTCCCTTTTTTTGTATACTGGAACTTTTGTGCCAGTCTTTCGGAATTTGTTCTTTTTGCCACACTGAGTTATACAGTTCCAAAAGTAGTTCTGATCCTTTTGTCCTTATATTCTTTATTTTCATAGTTGTGTTTAGTAATGTTATTCCCCGGTAGTTTTGGTACTCTTTTCTGTCCCTTTTTTTGTATACTGGAACTACGAGGGCTGTTTGACGGAAGAGTGACTTTTTAATGAAAACGTTATTTTTCTGTTCAAAATATATTTTATTTGTCAACATAACACCCTTTCAAGTGTACACACTTAGCCCGGCGAGTTTACAATTTTTTTAAACCTTCCAAAAAGTAATCTTTCGGAAAGTCTTCAAAATATGCATTTGTGTCGGTTATCTCCTCTTCATTTGCCTGAAATCTTTTTCCACACAGCCATTTTTTTAAATTTGGAAATAAGAAGAAATCACTGGGAGCCAGATCTGGCGAATATGGCGGATAAAGCAGTAATTCGTAATGCAATTCAGTCAATTTAGTTGTAGCAATTGCAGACGAATGAGAGGGCGCATTATCGTGATGGAACAACACTTTTTTTCTTCATCAAATGCGGTCGTTGTTTTTCAAGTTCGGCATCAATACATGTCTGCATAATCAGCATAATACTGGCCAGTTATGGTTTTTCCTTTTTGTAAACAATTAGTAAAGATTACACCTTTAGAATCCCAAAAAACTGTGGCCATGACCTTATTGGTCGAAAAAAGTGTGTTTGCCTTTTTGGGAGCATATTCGCATGGAGAAATCCAGTATTTAGACTGTATTTTTGTTTCTGGAGTATAATGATGTATCCAAGTTTCATCTACTGCGACATATCGACGAAAAAAATCCTTTGAGTTACGTTGAAAACGGCAAAACATTCTTCTGAATTCTTAATGCGAGCGCGCATTTGATCACCATTAAGCAAACGCGGCAACCATCTCGCGGATAGCTTTTTCTTATTGAAATGTTCATGCAAAATATTGTATACCCGTTCGGTTGAGATGTTTACTTCATTAGCTATCTCACAAACTTTTATTCAATGATTGCCAATTACAAGGCCATAGAGTTTATTAACCATTTCTGGAGTAGTCACAGTAAATGATGGTTTCGGACAATCTGCATCAACCATGCTCATAAGGCCACTTTTAAAAGCAGAAACCACTTACAAATCATTCCATGGGACGGAGCAGATTCTGGATAATATTTACGTAACTTTTCCTCGGTTTCTTTAATTGTTTTTTCACGTAGAAAATAATGTTTAATCAACACTCGAATTTTTTTTTTTTACATATTTACAAAACAACGAAAACAGTTTCCTTCAAATAAGTATAAAACATAATCTATCTGTCAGATTGGTGCCAAATTTTGACAGTAGACCTCCGAAAGACCTCAGGAGCTAGCAACATAATCATTATAACGAAAGTGTTACCAACCTTTGAAAAGTCACTCTTCCGTCAAACAGCCCTCGTATTTGTGCAGTTTGCCAGTCTTTCGGAATTTGTTCTTTTTGCTACACTGTACACTGTAGAGTGTACACACTGTACACTATACACTGTACACTGTACACTTGTACAGTTCCAAAAGTAGTTCTGATCTTTTTTCCCTATATTCTTTGTTTTCATAATTGTGTTTAGTAATGTTATTCCCCGGTAGTTTTTGCACTCTTCTCTGTCCCTTTTTTGTATACTGGAACTATTTGTGCAGTTTGACAGTCTTTTGGATTTTGTTCTTTTTGCCACACTGAGTTGTACGGTTCTAAAAGTAGTTCTGATCCTTGTTTTCCCTATATTCTTTATTTTCATAGTTGTGTTTAGCAATGTTATTCCCCGGTAGTTTGGGCACTCATTTCTGTCCCTTTTTTTGTATACTAGAACTATTTGTGCAGTTTTCCAGTCTTTCGAAATTTGTTCTATTTGCCACACTGAGTTATACAGTTCCAAAAGTAGTTCTGATCCTTTTTTCCCTATATTGTCTATTTTCATAGTTGTGTTTAGTAATGTTATTCCCCGGTAGTTTTGGCACTCTTCTCTGTCCCTTATTTAGTATACTGGAACTATTTGTGCAGTTTGCCAGTCTTTCGGAATTTGTTCTTTTTGCTACACTGTACACTGTAGAGTGTACACACTGTACACTATACACTATACACTGTACACTGTACACTTGTACAGTTCCAAAAGTAGTTCTGATCTTTTTTTCCCTATATTCTTTATTTTCATAATTGTGTTTAGTAATGTTATTCCCCGGTAGTTTTGGCACTCTTTTCTATCCTTTTTTTATATTGGAACTATTTGTGCAGTTTGCCAGTCTTTCGGAATTTCTTCTTTTTGCCACACTGAGTTGTACAGTTCCAAAAGTAGTTCTGATCCTTTGTTCCCTATATTCTTTATTGTTTCAGCCGTGATTTTGTCCGATCCGGGTGCTTTTCCATTTTTCATTTTCTTCATTACCTCTTTTAGTTCTTCCATAGTTATTTCTTCATCTGATTTTTCCTCGTGTCTGGTTGTTTCCTAGTTCTCTGATGTTTCTCCAACCGTGTCCGTGCCCAAAAGCTCTTCAAAATCCACCTTTCCATAATTTCTTTTCCATCTGTTCTTTGCTTTCCTTCTCTGTTCTTTATTTGTCTGGTGTTGAATCTCTTCTCATTTCGGCAATTTTTGAGTTCTCTATGGAAGAGTTTCTGGTTCCCTTTACTATCCTGCTCCATTTTTTCGCCAAACACTTTCCATGTTTCCTTCTTTGATTCTATTATTAATTCTTTGAGTTTTCTTCTTTTTTTTTAATATTTATTATATCTGCCTTCTGTCTTTTGTGATAGGTAGTCTTTCCACGCTTTTTTCTTTTCCTAACTTCTTTTTGATTTCCTCCGTCCACCATGCAGTTTGCTTTTTGTTATTGCTACTTTTGTTTGTGCCGCAAATTGTTTTCGCTGTGTCTAGTATAAGATTTTTTAAATACTTCCACTTCTCTTCTATACCTCCATATCTGTGTATTCCTTTGCAATTCTCAACTTTGGTTGTAATTGCTTCTGTGAACTTCTTACTTGTTTCTTCTTCTCTCAATTTGTATGCTTTGATATGTTTGTACTGTTTCAAAATTATGATGTTATAATTAAATTTCTTACTTGTTTCTTCTTCTCTCAATTTGTATGCTTTTATATGTTCGTACTGTTTCAAAATTATGATGTCATAATTAAATTTCCAACCATATGGGAAACTTTCTTATTATCTCTTCTTATTAGAATATATTTTGCATATTTTTGCAAAAAGATGCAATTTGTGGCACAATTCAGGTATTTCAAATTTTGTAGCACATATAATAAAAATTGTATAACATTGGTGTTATGCCATAAGGAGAATCATTAAAGTTGCAATGTGATGTTGCAATGTGTTTACTATGCAAGTTGCAATGTGTTTACTATGCAATGTGATTTATTTTCGGAAAATGAATTAGTAGCAAAATGTACGGATTATAAATCTATTATTTGCATATTTTACAGATTGTACGTGTAATGAAATTGATGCAATGTGAGTTAATTTTGTGAGATGTTAAAATCCAATCTTCATTAGTTTTCTGGGCTCAGGTTTCTGTTTTTTTTCAATTTTATTTAGATGTAACAGAAATAGAAGCGTAAATTAAGCGAGAGTTTTTAATGATGCCATAAGTCGTGGACAGGCGTCGCCGCCAAATTAACATTTTGTCGAATGCTGTGCATTCCTCGGTGTAGGATAATAAATACGCAGAGGCGCCTGGTTTTTATGGCAGGACAATCAAAGCGATTGCGTAATTCGCGTATCGAATTAGGTTTACGGTGTTAAAAGCTACTGGGAGTTTGGCGGCGGGTTTCCGAAGAAAGCGATAGTTGCCCAATGGTGTCCAGTTTGCGGTAAACTGTTGGAATTCGTACTTTTGTTATTGGTTTTGTGGGTTCTGTCGTTTCGTGGAGTAATTCCTGGTTGGTTTTAAATTGTCGTAGATTAGCCATGGAGCGCGTGTTCGTGGCATGTAGGGCAGTGCACAAAAAGCTTGATAACAGATTTATCTGCCGCTATCTATTAAATGAAATAACTGGAAGTATAAGTTCCGGGAAGTACGATTACGAAAAACGCTACTCCGCAGTTGGGAGAGGAACAGTAATCACGAAAACCTGGACGCTTTGCACGTTTCTCTCGTTGTTTGGGTTGGCCGATCTACAAGGCACGACTCCTTTATGGGTCAGCCGCTAATTAAATATAAGCTACGTCGGGCTCACGGCACATACCTCAGGAGGCCTTATCGTGGGCCCCCGGTCCCTCAGGGAGCAGGCAATAGTCGTCTTCTGCGACTCGGGCGCTCGAGATAAGTCAATTACGTGGACGCGAAAAAGCGTATCATTGTCCGTGCTCGCCTTCGCTGCCAATTGATTATGTATTCCTCTTCTCCTCTTCCTCCCAGCGCAGATGTCCGACCATTGTTGCCTCGACGTTGGCTACAAATAGGGGCCCCCAGATCGCCCCGCGATTCGCGTCACTCACAGGAGTTATAATTGCGATTGTTCCGCAGGAATTTAACGAGCCGTGCAACTGGGATTTATACACTTCATCGTGTGCCCAAACACAAGCAGCTGCTCCATGGGCCGCAATTAACGTGATTATGGCTAATTATCGATTACATCCGTTATAATTAATTGTGAACACGACCCGATAACATCTACAAACGCTCATTAAAAAGATATAAAATATATGTACCCTTGAACACATTTAACGTAAGTATATCAGGCCACTTACTGCATACGAAACCAACAAAAATACCCACGGGGTTCGAACCTGCAGCTTGATGTAAGACCATCAAAGCTATATGCCAAAAAAAAGTTTAAGAACCTATAATCGCCACTACCATTGTGGACTAATATTCTTGCCTTTAGGATACGTCGTAAACCCAACACACGAATATGTCTCCTCTCATCCATTAGAAGTCCAAGAAGTAGATTACAGGATCGACAACATTTAGGAGCTCCTGAGGAAGGTAACGCAAAAACTTAATGAGCCTCCATAGATGCTGAACGCCGTAAATGCAAGATGGTTGAAGTTTCACATGGAACCAAACTGGTGGAAGAGTAATTAACAGGAAAATTTATTCATTGGCCATTTGGGATTCATAACTCGGGCGGTTGAATATTCCAATTCTAATCATTTTTTGCCATGTAATTCAGATCACCGAAAATATCGTGAGAGGAAAATCGTAGACTTTCATTGCATATTCAGATAGAATTTTCAAGTTATGAAACGGGTTGTAACTGCCGACGTATAGATGTAAAATGCGGTTAGCTTTAGTAAGCCATCTTGCATGTGATAGCTTTCCTGGGTTTTTCTTTGCCAGATCTTCAGAACACACTCCTCTGGAAATGGCGTCTCAAATCTCTAGCAAACATTTGTGATCAGTACTCAAATCTTGTCTGACTTCCAAATAGGGAAGGTTACCTTCGATTGATGAAAAACCAGTAATTTCAAGCTTTTCGCACTTATCTTGCCAATTTTTCCTGATTAGGTTCTAGGCCCAGTAGTTTTTCCATCCAGAAACTGATACAGCTGACGCAAGGGAAGTTCATTTCAATGAAAAAATACATCTTCCTTGGCCCCAGTCTTGGTAGCAGTCCCATCGCAACCAATTGTAAGATTTTCAAGACTCATGCACTTTCCGTGGAAAAATTCTAAGATACTGTTAGTATTATTGAGGGATGAACCAGTATATCGAGAAACATGACCCAAATATTGCGGCTGGTTCTTCTATAAGAGAAATATGTTCTTCAGTTATGGCTTCTCGACAGTACTTTTCTCCTCTTTTCTTCTGAATGATCGTCGAGTACTTTCTGCCATCAAAATAAAGTGCACTCATACACTTTCCGTGGAAAAATTCTAGGATACTGTTAATAATATTGAGGGATGAACTAGTCTATGGAGCAACATGACCCAAAAATTGCGACTGGTTCTTCTATAAGAGAAATATGTTCTTCAGTTATGGTTTCTCGACAGTACTTTTCTCCTCTTTTCTTCTGAATGATCGTTGATGGCAGTACTTTCTGCCATCAAAATAAAGTGCACGGATCGCTCTTTGGCCTGCTCTCGAAACAACTTGATCTCTGTGTCTTCTTCTTTCTCGATAACCTTTTCTCCGATAATCTGGGAGATTACACCAACGTCTTGCAATACAGCGCTAGCAAAGCTTGCTGCTGCTCTGTCTGATACTCCTGTTCGATCACAGATGGAGGCCAACAATAGGATTTTGACCCTCATGATGGCTTTGTTGAGGAATGAAATATATTTAAAAAAATGAAGACAACGTTTGAAAATCGATTGTGATTGATGAATTTAAACTGTGGTGTAGGAAATTTTGAGACAAGTCATGTGAACCATTTGAATTTGAAACGATCTACTCAGAAGCAAGTAAAAATGTGAATAATATGTTTGAACATGAACTTCAAATGAGAAGACTAACTCACAGACAGAAACAAAGAGCCAATTTTCAAATAACATCTGTAAAGGAAAACTACAATCATTATTTATCCCTTTATTGGATAGCATTATTGTACAATTCGGAGATCGATTTAAAAAACACAAAGATACTTCGGTAGCTTTCGACTGTTTAATTCCATCCCCTAATAAATTAAAGATATCGAGGAGCAGTTATCAAAAGTAGAAAGTCTAATCAATTTCTATGAAATAAATTTAGACAACGTTTGAAAATCGATTGTAATTGATGAATTTAAACTGTGGTGTAGGAAATTTTGAGACAAGTCATGTGAACCATTTGAATTTGAAACGATCTACTCAGAAGCAAGTAAAAATGTGAATAATATGTTTGAACATGAACTTCAAATGAGAAGACTAACTCACAGACAGAAGCAAAGAGCCAATTTTCAAATAACATCTGTAAAGGAAAACTACAATCATTATGTATTCCTCTATTGGATAGCATTATTGTACAATTGGGAGATCGATTTAAAAAACACAAAGATACTTTGGTTGCTTTCGACTGTTTAATTCCATCCCCTAATAAATTAAAGATATCGAAGAGCAGTTATCAAAATTAGAAAATCTAATCAATTTCTATGAAATAGATTTGGAGAACGTTTCCAAATCGATTGTAATTGATGCATTTAAACTGTGGTGTAGGAAATTTTGAGACAAGTCATGTGAACCATTTGAATTTGAAACGATCTACTCAGAAGCAAGTAAAAATGTGAATAATATGTTTGATCATGAACTTCAAATGAGAAGACTAACTCACAGACAGAAACAAAAAGCCAATTTTCAAATAACATCTGTAAAGGAAAACTACAATTATTATTTATTCCTCTATTGGATAGCATTATTGTACAACTGGGGGATCGATTTAAAAAACACAAATATACTTTGGTAGCTTTCGACTGTTTAATTCCATCCCCTAATAAATTAAAGATATCGACGAGCAGTTATCAAAATTAGAAAATCTAATCGATTTCTATGAAATAGATTTAGAGAACGTTTCCAAATTGATTGTAATTGATGAATTTAAACTGTGGTGTAGGAAATTTTCAGACAAGTCATGTGAACCATTTGAATTTGAAACGATCTACTCAGAAGCAAGTAAAAATGTGAATAATATGTTTGATCATGAACTTCAAATGAGAAGACTAACTCACAGACAGAGACAAAGAGCCAATTTTCAAATAACATCTGTAAAGGAAAACTACAATCATTATTTATTCCTCTATTGGATAGCATTATTGTACAATTGGGAGATCGATTAAAAAAAACACAATGACTAACTCAGACAGAAACAAAGAGCCAATTTTCAAATAACATCTGTAAAGGAAAACTACAATCATTATTTATTCCTCTATTGGTAGCATTATTGTACAATTGGGAGATCGATTTATAAAACACAAAGATACTTTGGTAGCTTTCGACTGTTTAATTCCATCCCCTATTAAATTACAGATATCGAAGAGCAGTTATCAAAATTAGAAAATCTAATCAATTTCTATGAAATAGATTTGGAGAACGTTTCCAAATCGATTGTAATTGATGCATTTAAACTGTGGTGTAGGAAATTTTGAGACAAGTCATGTGAACCATTTGAATTTGAAACGATCTACTCAGAAGCAAGTAAAAATGTGAATAATATGTTTGATCGTGAACTTCGAATGAGAAGACTAACTCACAGACAGAAACAAAGAGCCAATTTTCAAATAACATCTGTAAAGGAAAACTACAATCATTACGTATTTCTCTATTCGATAGCATTATTGTACAATTCAGGGATCGATTTAAAAAACACATAGATACTTTGGTAGCTTTCGACTGTTTAATTCCATCCCCTATTAAATTACAGATATCGAAGAGCAGTTATCAAAATTAGAAAATCTAATCAATTTCTATGAAATAGATTTGGAGAACGTTTCCAAATCGATTGTAATTGATGCATTTAAACTGTGGTGTAGGAAATTTTCAGACAAGTCATGTGAACCATTTGAATTTGAAACGATCTACTCAGAAGCAAGCAAAAATGTGAAAAATATGTTTGATCATGAACTTCAAATGAGAAGACTAACTCAGACAGAAACAAAGAGCCAATTTTCAAATAACATCTGTAAAGGAAAACTACAATCATTATTTATTCCTCTATTGGATAGCATTATTGTACAATTTGGAGATCGATTTAAAAAACACAAAGATACTTTGGTAGCTTTCGACTGTTTAATTCCATCCCCTAATAAATAAAAGAAATCGAAGAGCAGTTATCAAAATTAGAAAATCTAATCAATTTGTATAAAATAGATTTAGACATCGTTTGAAAATCGATTGTAATTGATGAATTTAAACTGTGGTGTAGGAAATTTTCAGACAAGTCATGTGAACCACTTGAATTTGAAACGATCTACTCAGAAGCAAGTAAAAATGTGATTGATATGTTTGATCATGAACTTCAAATGAGAAGACTAACTCACAGACAGAAACAAAGAGCCAATTTTCAAATAACATCTGTAAAGGAAAACTACAATCATTATTTATTCCTCTATTGGATAGCATTATTGTACAATTCGGAGATCGATTTAAAAAACACAAAGATACTTCGGTAGCTTTCGACTGTTTAATTCCATCCCCTAATAAATTAAAGATATCGAGGAGCAGTTATCAAAAGTAGAAAGTCTAATCAATTTCTATGAAATAAATTTAGACAACGTTTGAAAATCGATTGTAATTGATGAATTTAAACTGTGGTGTAGGAAATTTTGAGACAAGTCATGTGAACCATTTGAATTTGAAACGATCTACTCAGAAGCAAGTAAAAATGTGAATAATATGTTTGAACATGAACTTCAAATGAGAAGACTAACTCACAGACAGAAGCAAAGAGCCAATTTTCAAATAACATCTGTAAAGGAAAACTACAATCATTATGTATTCCTCTATTGGATAGCATTATTGTACAATTGGGAGATCGATTTAAAAAACACAAAGATACTTTGGTTGCTTTCGACTGTTTAATTCCATCCCCTAATAAATTAAAGATATCGAAGAGCAGTTATCAAAATTAGAAAATCTAATCAATTTCTATGAAATAGATTTAGAGAACGTTTCCAAATCGATTGAAATTGATGAATTTAAACTGAGGTGTAGGAAATTTTCAGGCAAGTCATGTGAACCATTTGAATTTGAAATGATCTACTCAGAAGCAAGCAAAAATGTGAATAATATGTTTGATCATGAACTTCGAATGAGAAGACTAACTCAGACAGAAACAAAGAGCCAATTTTCAAATAACATCTGTAAAGGAAAACTACAATCATTATTTATTCCTCTATTGGATAGCATTATTGTACAATTGGGAGATCGATTTAAAAAACACAAAGATACCTTGGTAGCTTTCGACTGTTTAATTCCATCCCCTAATAAATTAAAGATATCGAGGAGCAGTTATCAAAAGTAGAAAGTCTAATCAATTTCTATGAAATAAATTTAGACAACGTTTGAAAATTGATTGTAATTGATGAATTTAAACTGTGGTGTAGGAAATTTTCAGACAAGTCATGTGAACCATTTGAATTTGAAACGATCTACTCAGAAGCAAGTAAAAATGTGAATAATATGTTTGATCATGAACTTCAAATGAGAAGACTAACTCACAGACAGAAACAAAGAGCTAATTTTCAAATAACATCTGTAAAGGAAAACTGCAATCATTATTGATTCCTCTATTGGATAGCATTATTGTACAATTGGGAGATCGATTATAAAAAACACAAAGGTACTTTGGTAGCTTTCGACTGTTTAATTCCATCCCCTAATAAATTAAAGATATCGAAGAGCAGTTATCAAAATTAGAAAATCTAATCAATTTCTATGAAATAGATTTAGAGAACGTTTCCAAATCGATTGTAATTGATGAATTTAAACTGTGGTGTAGGAAATTTTCAGACAAGTCATGTGAACCATTTGAATTTGAAACGATCTACTCAGAAACAAGTAAAAATGTGGATAATATGTTTGATCATGGACTTCAAATGAGAAGACTAACTCACAGACAGAAACAAAGAGCCAATTTTCAAATAACATCTGTAAAGGAAAACTACAATCATTATTTATTCCTCCATTGGTAGCATTATTGTACAATTGGGAGATCGATTTAAAAAACACAAAGATACTTTGGTAGCTTTCTACTGTTTAATTCAATCCCCTAATAAATTAAAGAATATCGAAGAGCAGTTATCAAAATTAGAAAATCTAATCAATTTGTATAAAATAGATTTAGATATCGTTTGAAAATCGATTGTAATTGATGAATTTAAACTGTGGTGTAGGAAATTTTCAGACAAGTCATGTAAACCATTTGAATTTGAAACGATCTACTCAGAAGCAAGTAAAAATGTGAATAATATGTTTGATCATGAACTTCAAATGAGAAGACAGAAACAAAGAGCCAATTTTCAAATAACATCTGTAAAGGAAAACTACAATAATTATTTATTCTTCTATTGGATAGCATTATTATACATGTGGGAGATCGATTTATAAAACAGAAAGATACTTTGGTAGCTTTCGACTGTTTAATTCCATCCCCAATTAAATTAAAGATATCGAAAAGAAGTTATCAAAATTAGAAAATCTAATCAATTTCTATGAAATAGATTTAGATAACGTTTCCAAATCGATTGTAATTGATGAATTTAAACTGTGGTGTAGGAAATTTTTAGACAAGTCAAGTGAACCATTTGAATTTGAAACGATCTACTCAGAAGCAAGCAAAACTGTGAATAATATGTTTGATCATGAACTTCAAATGAGAAGAGTAACTCACAGACAAAAACAAAGAGCCAATTTTCAAATAACATCTGTAAAGGAAAACTACAATCATTATTTATTCCTCTATTGGATAGCATTATTGTACAATTGGGAGATCGATTTAAAAAACACAAAGATACTTTGGTAGCTTTCGACTGTTTAATTCCATCCCCTAATAAATAAAAGATATCGAAGAGCAGTTATCAAAATTAGAAAATCTAATCAATTTGTATAAAATAGATTTAGACAATGTTTGAAAATCGATTGTAATTGATGAATTTAAACTGTGGTGTAGGAATGTTTCAGACAAGTCATGTGAACCATTTGAATTTGAAACGATCTACTCAGAAGCAAGCAAAAATGTGAATAATATGTTTGATCATGAACTTCAAATGAGAAGAGTAACTCACAGACAAAAACAAAGAGCCAATTTTCAAATAACATCTGTAAAGGAAAACTACAATCATTATGTATTCCTCTATTGGATAGCATTATTGTACAATTGGGAGATCGATTTAAAAAACGCAAAGATGCTTTGGTAGCTTTCGACTGTTTAATTCCATCCCCTAATAATAAATTAAAGATATCGAGGAGCAGTTATCAAAATTAGAAAATCTAATCAATTTCTATGAAATAGATTTAGACAACGTTTCCAAATTGATTGTAATTGATGAATTTAAACTGTGGTGTACGAAATTTTCATCAAAGTCATCTGAACTATTTCCAAATTCTGTATGATACACTATCACTATGTGACCCAGTAATATGTCCAAGTGTCAGTAATAAAAATACGTTGTGCCTTATCTGTAAGTACTGTAAGAAACTTATACTTATAAAATAAAACAAATTTTCGCAAAGGGCCGAATTCTGAAATTTGTAAATAAAACATTTCTGCCCATTATAATTATCAGTATCTACGTTCATTATTTTCGGACTAGAACCCACATGTCCGAAAATAATGAACGTAGATACTGGAAATTATAATGGGCAGAAATTTTCTATTTACAAATTTCACAATTCGGTCCTTTACGAAAATTTATCATAATTATAAATATGTAAAATATAGGTATTAGGTGCAATACTGAACTGGAAAATTCCACTTGTATAGTAATTATGTCCAAGTACCAACTAATTTGTTTAAAAACAATTTGTCACAAATCTTCCTTGTATGGTGATTATGTCTCATGTATGTACTTGTCTGTATTCAAATCATGAATCTGATTATCTTGTTATTTTCTCCGTAGCAGTGCAGAGGTCAGCGTTGACCTTTAATTCGATCACTTGCTGCTGATCTTTACGAGGGACTTGTTTACGCAGCTTTAAATCTTGGGAGATTTTCTCCTCATTCACAAACGTATTTTCCTTCTCCGTGTGGGATTCAGCAACAACACCGCGTGGGATGTCCGTGTACTTTCACCGGCGGTTTGAGCTTTCCTAACATACGCAGCTGAATATCGCCGAAGATGAATGTCATCTAAAAATACACCCGGAAAATCGGACGTGGATGCGAAAATTTACTGTTTTGCATCCACGTCCGATTTTCCGGGTGCATTTTTGGATGACATTCAGCTTCGGCACGAAGAAGCTAAAAGGTAATCGAACTGATTCGCAAATTGAATCTGCGACCTACGTTTAACCAAAATTACCAAATTACCTACGTTTATGTTAATTACCCTCCTGTATTGTAAATATGTATTAATTTGTTAAAATAATGAGTGTTATTGATTTATTTTTAAGAGTCTGAAGTAATAGTTGTCGCAGTGCGTACCAACTTTCTAAAACAAAATTTCGCGTGCGTTTGGCCGATATAATAGTACTGAAACGCGTGGCTAAACAGCCAGCAAATTATAAAAACAATATAAGTTAAAGACTTCGTATTTACAAATATTAATTTTAATTAAATTCAATAATCAATTTTATCCATATTAATTAGGACGGAATTATAACGTGTGTCCTAACATTCATATAACATATATCCTATATAACATATAGGACGGATTATAACAGGACGGAAAACGACGTGGGCTTGATTTATTTAAATATACCATAGAATAATCATTTTCGATTCTATCATCAAATATTTTTTTCAAACTGAGACTGAGAAATGGCACCATGATTTATCAGTCCATATCTCCTGGACTGAGAAATGGCACCAACGCAACGACCAGTTGCTTAGTCGGAGCCTTAATTTACTATGCCATGCGGCTAACTATACTCCGCCATGATCAAGGGTGCGCCTGGAATTGACATGGGTCTACCCTTATGTTTATTATGCATGAATTTCAGCAATTCCTAGAGCGAGAGTCGAACCCACGACCAGTCGATTTGTCTTACTACGCCATTCGGCTAAATAAACTCTTGTACTTCGCCATGATGAAGGGTGTGCCCAGAATTGCCCTAAATAAATGCGAGGGGATCGACCCTCTATCGCCATTTTCGAAGGGGAAAGGTATAATGGCGACAAGAGATGTTGTTGAATGCAATGGTGATCAACCTTGACAGAGAGTGGTGACATTGAGCGATTTCTTGAGCTACGCAAACTCTACGTGGTAAATGCGATTTTACGGCGAGAGTGGGTGGCAAAATACTAAAATCTGCGTAAATGCGTACGTATTCTGAGTCCACGATTTGTAAGTACAAGAAAATTTAACAATGCTTGAACATTTAAACTTTAGGTTTAAATATATATATTTTTTAGTTGTAGTTATAGATAGTTTCATCCATTATACCAGTTGTATATATTATATTATGATTCTTTTTTCGTACTTCGTAAATTCTTATAGTGTTTTAAATGTTTATTTATTTGCCTGAGTAGTTTCGGCCGATCTAGTTATGGCCATCTTCAGAGGCTAATTTATATATTTATATTCAGCTTTATTACAATTTAAATTTGAGTCAAATTTCAATGTCACTTAAACATAAAGCTGACTAAAAATATATAAATTAGCCTCTGAATATGGTCTTAATCGGCCGAAACTAGTCAGGCAAATAAATAAACATTTAAAAAAACTCTAAGAACTTATTACTTTACCTTTTATTAACTTTACATATATTTATGTATTAATTTATTACATTTGCTGCAGGAAGCCAATGCAAATACTAATATATAAATTTCACGTTTACATCAGCAAGCCGATTATTTAAATATGCCAGCAAAGTACGCTTTGTCTTCATTTTATTTTAATAACACACACATGGCTACTGTTATCGTTGCGTGAAAATCGAAGGCGGAAACGCTGTCGCTCGCACATTTCTCACTTGCGATTAATTTATGCCATCTGTTGGGCAGTGAACGCGGTATTTTCGACCAGTTTCGCTGTGCAGTAATTTATCCCAAGTGTTAACATAATATGGGTCCTATTTATTTAAATATAAATATATTGTGCACAGAATCATGTAACACAATTAATGGAAGCACGTAAATTATACGTATTAGATTGTTAAAATAATTGTACAAAAGCCTCAAATCATACCAATTACACAGGTAATCAGGTGTCATCATCACTTGAAACCTTTACCTCCATTAATTTTTAAGCATGATTATTCTACACTTATATATTATGAAATTAATGAATAATCGTTGAAATTACCAGAAAAAAATATTTTTTTCTAAAGAATTAAAAAAAAATCAGTTCTCTGTTTTTTATTCGTAATGCATCGAATGTTGGAAATTGAGATCAGTTAAGCAGAAGACTAATATTGTCTTGGTTTTGAGAAATGAACTGCTAAACATTTGATGCAACATTTGCATCTATTTAAAGCAGACAGAGGTGTATTGCGTATCAAAAAACATTAGCAGCAACATTTATGGCACAAATGCATCTGACATTCGAATGTGATGCCGTCAAATAACGCACAATTTCTGCCAACGTTGTTTTGGTTTTCAATACATCTGAATATCTGAAAATCAACAGTTGATTTATTTATTATTATGATTAACTATAACTGATTAAAAAAAAAATATATACGCAATACACCTGAATATCTGCAGTACCATTATCATCAGTTAAACTGAACTATGGTGTATACTCGTATTTGAAAACGTGAAATTTTTACCAGTATTTTATTAACTTAATCAAGCGCCAAAAACAGCTCTGTAATGTATGCAAAAAAGTAATGTTGTTGTTAATTAAAGCATTTATAATATGTGAATGTGACTTCATTTCACAAAGTTAAAAAAAGTTTATTTTATTAATAATTTAATTATATTTTATTAATAAAAGGTGTATTGTTCTATTTAATTAATAATACAATGCGAGCCTCTGTTGAGTAAAAATACAACCACCGATAAACTTTTATGGTAGATCAAATTATACACCAAAGAGTAATTAATTTTCATATAAAGAGTACAATAACAATATTTTTTGTCACTGTTAGTTGTCACTTTGACAGTTCTGAAATGCATCTACCATTGGCAACATATACAGCCAATTTTCTATGTACAACACATTTTTGACTGTACCTCAATTTTTTGTAGAATTTAAGATACTAATAGATAAGTCTTACATAACATGTATATTCCCATCGAATAAGAAACAACTGCAATAATATAAAGGTTTTCTAGTTAACTGCTCTCAATTTCCAACATTCGATGCATTGCGAATAAAAAACAGAGAACTGATTTTTTTTTATTATTTAGAAACAAAAAGTCTGACAATTTCAAATACAGTAACGTTCGTATCTAGAGTATCTAGAGTAATTAATTTTCATATAAAGAGTACAATAACAATATTTTTTAGTTAGTTGTCACTTTGCCAGTTCTGAAATGCATCTACCATTGACAACATATACAGCCAATTTTCTATGTACAACACATTTTTGACTGTACCTCATTTTTTTGTAGAATTTAAGATACTAATAGATAAGTCTTACATGACATGTATATTCCCATCGAATAAGAAACTACTGCAATAATATAAAGGTTTTCTAGTTAACTGCTCTCAATTTCCAACATTCGATACATAACGAATAAAAAACAGAGAACTGAAAATTTTTGATTCTTTAGAAAAAAACAAAAATTCAGGCAATTTCAAATACAGTAACATTCATATCTAGAGTATCTAGAGTAATTAATTTTCATATAAAGAGTACAATAACAATATTTTTTGTCACTGTTAGTTGTCACTTTGACAGTTCTGAAATGCATCTACCATTGGCAACATATACAGCCAATTTTCTATGTACAACACATTTTTGACTGTACCTCAATTTTTTGTAGAATTTAAGATACTAATAGATAAGTCTTACATAACATGTATATTCCCATCGAATAAGAAACAACTGCAATAATATAAAGGTTTTCTAGTTAACTGCTCTCAATTTCCAACATTCGATGCATTGCGAATAAAAAACAGAGAACTGATTTTTTTTTATTATTTAGAAACAAAAAGTCTGACAATTTCAAATACAGTAACGTTCGTATCTAGAGTATCTAGAGTAATTAATTTTCATATAAAGAGTACAATAACAATATTTTTTAGTTAGTTGTCACTTTGACAGTTCTGAAATACATCTACCATTGACAACATATACAGCCAATTTTCTATGTACAACACATTTTTGACTGTACCTCATTTTTTTGTAGAATTTAAGATACTAATAGATAAGTCTTACATGACATGTATATTCCCATCGAATAAGAAACTACTGCAATAATATAAAGGTTTTCTAGTTAACTGCTCTCAATTTCCAACATTCGATACATAACGAATAAAAAACAGAGAACTGAAAATTTTTGATTCTTTAGAAAAAAACAAAAATTCAGGCAATTTCAAATACAGTAACATTCATATCTAGAGTATCAAGAGTAATTAATTTTCATATAAAGAGTACAATAACAATATTTTTTGTCACTGTTAGTTGTCACTTTGACAGTTCTGAAATGCATCTACCATTGGCAACATATACAGCCAATTTTCTATGTACAACACATTTTTGACTGTACCTCAATTTTTTGTAGAATTTAAGATACTAATAGATAAGTCTTACATAACATGTATATTCCCATCGAATAAGAAACAACTGCAATAATATAAAGGTTTTCTAGTTAACTGCTCTCAATTTCCAACATTCGATGCATTGCGAATAAAAAACAGAGAACTGATTTTTTTTTATTATTTAGAAACAAAAAGTCTGACAATTTCAAATACAGTAACGTTCGTATCTAGAGTATCTAGAGTAATTAATTTTCATATAAAGAGTACAATAACAATATTTTTTAGTTAGTTGTCACTTTGACAGTTCTGAAATACATCTACCATTGACAACATATACAGCCAATTTTCTATGTACAACACATTTTTGACTGTACCTCATTTTTTTGTAGAATTTAAGATACTAATAGATAAGTCTTACATAACATGTATATTCCCATCGAATAAGAAACTACTGCAATAATATAAAGGTTTTCTAGTTAACTGCTCTCAATTTCCAACATTCGATACATAACGAATACAAAACAGAGAACTGATTTTTTTTTTATTCTTTAGAAAAAAAAAATCTGACAATTTCAAATACAGTAACGTTCGTATCTAGAGTATCTAGAGTAATTAATTTTCATATAAAGAGTACAATAACAATATTTTTTGTCACTGTTAGTTGTCACTTTGACAGTTCTGAAATGCATCTACCATTGACAACATATACAGCCAATTTTCTATGTACAACACATTTTTGACTGTACCTCATTTTTTTTGGTAGAATTTAAGATACTAATAGATAAGTCTTACATAACATGTATATTCCCATCGAATAAGAAACTACTGCAATAATATAAAAGTTTTCTAGTTAACTGCTCTCAATTTCCAACATTGGATACATAACGAATAAAAAACAGAGAACTGAATTTTTTTTATTCTTTAGAAAAAAAAATCTGACAATTTTAAATACAGTAACTTCGTATCTAGAGTATCTAGAGTAATTAATTTTCATATAAAGAGTACAATAACAATATTTTTTGTCACTGTTAGTTGTCACTTTGACAGTTCTGAAATGCATCTACCATTGACAACATATACAGCCAATTTTCTATGTACAACACATTTTTGACTGTACCTCATTTTTTTTGTAGAATTTAAGATACTAATAGATAAGTCTTACATAACATGTATATTCCCATCGAATAAGAAACTACTGCAATAATATAAAAGTTTTCTAGTTAACTGCTCTCAATTTCCAACATTCGATACATAACGAATAAAAAACAGAGAACTGAATTTTTTTTATTCTTTAGAAAAAAAAATCTGACAATTTTAAATACAGTAACTTCGTATCTAGAGTATCTAGAGTAATTAATTTTCATATAAAGAGTACAATAACAATATTTTTTGTCACTGTTAGTTGTCACTTTGACAGTTCTGAAATGCATCTACCATTGACAACATATACAGCCAATTTTCTATGTACAACACATTTTTGACTGTACCTCAATTTATTGTAGAATTTAAGATACTAATAGATAAGTTTTACATAACATGTATATTCCCATCGAATAAGAAACTACTGCAATAATATAAAGGTTTTCAAGTTAACTGCTCTCAATTTCCAACATTCGATACATAACGAATAAAAAACAGAGAACTGAAAATTTTGGATTCTTTAGAAAAAAAAATCTGGCAATTTCAAATACAGTAACGTTCGTATCTAGAGTATCTAGAGTAATTAATTTTCATATAAAGAGTATAATAACAATAGTTTTTGTCACTGTTAGTTGTCACTTTGTCAGTTCTGAAATGCATCTACCATTGACAACATATACAGCCAATTTTCTATGTACAACACATTTTTGACTGTACCTCAATTTTTTGTAGAATTTAAGATACTAATAGATAAGTCTTACATAACATGTATATTCCCATCGAATAAGAAACAACTGCATAATAAAGGTTTTCTAGTTAACTGCTCTCAATTTCCAACATTCGATACATAACGAATAAAAACTGAAAACTGTTTTTTTTAATTCTTTACAAAAAAAAAATCTTGTAATTTCAAATACAGTAACGTTCGTAAAGCATAGGCTGAGAACTTCTGAATTATAATCTGTACAAAAATATTTTCTACGATTTTTTATACAAATTTTGCTATTTAATTCATAATTTAATTTTATTGAATGAAACATTTTTTTTCCTTCATGGATAGGTATATTATATTTCTGCGGAATTTACAATCATTTTATGCGTTACCTTGTAGATATAATAGTAACTCATAAGTCCCGTCTCGTTAAATACGCCAAGAATTATATTAAGTGAATTTTAGTACTAGTTTTTATATGTACCAAATGGTGGATGCGCCGGGCAAAAAGGGTATATACGAGTAAATGAAAATTTATTTAAGGTCCGTCATTTCACCTC
The DNA here is from genome assembly GCA_951805005.1 of Othius punctulatus. Lineage (NCBI taxonomy): Eukaryota > Metazoa > Arthropoda > Insecta > Coleoptera > Staphylinidae > Othius > Othius punctulatus. The sequence goes on from OX638145.1 coordinate 14,011,836, forward strand.
CCGTCTTCTATAGCTCAATTACTAATTAAGTTAGGATTTTGATATTTTGCAGACTTTATTTGCATTCTGGAGTGTATTTCAGGAAAATATTTTTTATTATACAGGGTGTCCCAAAAAAGTGCAACGTCATCATGATGTATATTTTTAGATTTCATGGTATATTTTTTGTTGCTTATTTGGGTGCCCTTTATGAATGCCTACATACCCATAAAATTTTATTGAAATCGGTTCAGTGATACTAGCACAAAAAAATAAAAACTGAAAAAAATCAGTTTTGCATGATTGGTTAAGAAAATTAATAAGGGATAAAAATAGTGCCTCGTTAATAAAACCATACAAGGTACTCATTAAATAAGGTCTGACAGTTGCGTTAACCAAGTTTTATTGATATGCATTATACAGAGTGTCCAAAAAGTAGTGTCAAACTTTTCACACTTTAAAGCACTTTTTTTCTGCACATAACTTTTAATGTGTTAGGAATTGCGATAGAGTTGTAATTTGGAAAAATGTCTGTCTTTTAATTCCGCATGAAACGACATAAAAATATACAGGGGCTTAAAATAAGAAAACTAAAGTGCTTTATAGTGACACTAATAACTTTATGACGTTAGTGTTTAGTTACTTTATAGTTTAAAGTTTAAAGCTTTAAACACCATGTATAATCAAAAATATTTTCCTGAAATACGCCCCAGAATGCAATGAAAGCCTGCAGAATATCAAAATCCTAACTCAATTAGTAACTGAGCTATAGAAGACGGGAGGTGAAATGACGGACCCTGTATATTCACATTTGAGCTATATTTCTTAATTTTTTGAGGATTATCTGTATTTTAAACTTAAAAATATACGAAATCAAAAATATTACTTCCCTATGATAAGTATGGATTCAGATGGCTTTAATGAATATTAATTGGATTATAAGTCTGTACCTTAGACCCTAAACAAATTAAATCCCATTTTTACTAAAGCAGAGAGGTGCATTTAACGAAATAGGTATGAAAATATTAGATATCGTAGGGGTAAATATACAGGGTAAATAAAAACATAGGTAAATATACCTATCCTCGCTCGGACTATTGTTGCTAGACCAATGAAAATAGAGGAAAACATTTATTGAATTTTATTAAATATACCTATCCTCGCTCGGACTATTGTTGCTAGACCAATGAAAATTGAGGAAAACATTTATTGAACACTCGACGTGCTACAATTTGAAATTTGAAATTTTCGACTGTACAGGATGAACCATAAATAGTAATAATAATAATAATCATAATAATAATAATAATAATAACAATAATATTAATAATAATATTATTATTTTTTTAACGGTTTAATTGGCTTCGCCATGTGTTAAAATGTTAATTTAGATGCACGAAAAAATAAATGTCTGCATTTTTCTACAATTATCACTTTTCTGTAATTCATTTTATACCTATTTTTATATACTACCTCTGTTCCATAATAAGTGAGCCATTTGAGTTTTCTTTCAAACATATTGGCACTTAGTTATTTTTTTAATTTCTATTTTGATATTCTTAATATAAGCCAAATTCTTAATCATATGTGCCATCAAAGCCAAAATATTAGACAGTTTAATTTGTCTAAAGCAACAATTCAAATTCGATTTTTTAAGCGAAAGTGTTCTAACGGAAGTTTCAAACGATGAGAAGACCAAATTTAATCAACCAAAAACGAACGGGTAATGAACGGCTGAAGAAGGAGCGGTGATTTTGGCAATTGAAAAATTTGCCAATAGTCCCGATTTGTAGTAATAATAATAATAATATTATATAATAATAATAATAATAATTTGTAATAATAATAATACGTTAATTCATGCTATTACAAAAGATGTGTGCATAAGTCAGTACAAAGTATTATAGTAACATAAGATGGCATACATAGGAAAAATAATAATACAATAATACAGTAATACAGGGATATAAATCCGGGACACAAGATTTTGTCTCTTTTTGAAATGGATCGCCCTGTATATTCTTATATTTTCTGAATTTGGATCATTGAATAGCTCAATATATTACTAATTATAAGAAATCAATGAAAAAATCTGGGGATTTAAGTAACCAGGTTATGTACAAAAACATACAAAATATTTGGACTCACGTAGTATACACAAGGTGTTCTGAAAAAATGATCGAATTTTTAATATAATTGTCAAATAACGAATTTTCATTTTTGTCGTTTTTTACTTATCAAAGAGTATTAATTGTAGACCATATGGTACCATTGAGTAGTTCGTTACATGAACTCTCAGAATATGCTATATATAGGGTGTTTCATTTGAATAAAAGAGTTTTAGCCATTTGAAAATAGCAAAATTCAATCGTTGTTGTGCCTCCAGATATTGTGATTGTTTTGGCACATAGCTTGGGTTATTATATCACTGCATCTCACTCACTGTACTTGCAAGTACTTTATTAGGTAACATAAATCATTATTATGATTACTCAATACTCCATACTATATCATTATTATGTTACATTAACGTAAATCATATTTGGTACCAAAACGTAGCACAATAAATAGTATATTTTGCAACAAGAGATAAAAATACCGTATTTTTTGAGGACAGTTGACAGTTGTTAACAGACAAGTGGACAGTTGTTCATGTGCAGAGCGTAAGAGTCGAGTGGGGCAAGTCCACGAACGAAAAAAAAGTGTTTCATCTCGCATAGGAAATGCTATTTTTTCTACGAAATTGCAGTTTATAAAATATTAGTTATTAGAGAACTTTTAAGTTTAAAACTTTCAATTCAATTTAATTCAAAATGAACTGCCAATGTCATAATGCAAATCACTGAAATTAATGTTTGTATAGTCGTTTCCATAGAAATGAATGCATGCTTCCATTTAATTTTATATTTTCATCTCTAGAGTGGAAAAGTATCACTTTCGTGTATAGTAAGCCGTAGAAAAATTGCAACTTTATTACAAAAAATATATTACTGCATTTTTGGAAGAAGTTGAATATATTTTGCAGACATTGCAGTTTATAAAATATTAGATATTAGAGAACCTTTAAGTTCAAAACTTTCAAGTTCAATTTAATTCAAAATGAACTGCCAATGTCACAATGCAAATCACTGAAATTAAATATGTTTGTAAAGTCGTTTCCATGGAAATCAATTCATGCTTTCATTTAATTTTACATATTTATTTTCATCTCTAGAGTGAAAAAGTATCACTTTCATGTATAGTAAGCCAAGGAAAAATTGCAATTTTATTACAAAAATTATATTACTGCATTTTTGGAAGAAGTTGTATATTTTGCAGACATTGCAGTTTATAAAATATTAGATATTAGAGAACTTTTTAGTCCAAAACTTTCAAGTTCAATTTAATTCAAAATGAACTGCCAATGTCACAATGCAAATCACTGAAATTAATGTTTGTAAATTCGTTTCCATAGAAATTAATGCATGCTTGCATTTAATTTTATATATTTATTTTCATCTCTAGAGTGAAAAAGTATCACTTTCATATATAGTAAGCCGTGGAAAAATTGCAATTTTAAATTCGAATTCGAATTCGAAGTGAACTGTCACTGTCAGAATGCAAATTACTTAAATTCATGTTTGTAAAGTCGTTTCCATAGAAATGAATGCATGCTTCCATTTAATGTTACATGTTTATTTTTACCTCTAGAGTGAAAAAGTATCACTTTCATGTAAGCCGCGGAAAAATTGCTACTTTCACATATATGAGTAGAAAAAATATATTAATGCCTTTTCGGAATAAGTTGTTAATTTTAAATAAATGTAATGATGATTTCACTTGGCATATTTTATTAATTGGCAATTTAACGTTATAGTAGCGCATTCTCCATATTTGTTTGCGAGTGAAATTCGTAATTTAATAATGAACGGCATTTATTATCCTTGCCGCGTCCCACACGTTAGCTATTCTTTAGCAAACAATGAATTATATCGACATTTTTCATGCTTGCTTCACAGCAAATGTACAAATAGGATAAGTCTGCAATGACTGATGCAAGGAATAACTTCGTTTGCGAAATTTATTACTTGTGTCTACACAGATAACGACATCACTGATCAATATCAATTCATGTTTATGGAATAATTATTATTTATTATTATTGTAATTATATAATAATTTATGCATGCCAATATATGGTAATGCGTAAATATATATATAGCTTCGAGCGATGTCATTTTTTAACAAGTTGACAAAATTGCAGTTGGTTTGGCATAAAAATTTATTTTGTAAACTGTGGTATTGACAATTTTGATGTGCTTCTTGCCACTCGGATATAGATATTGACTTTGGTACTCCTATCAATAATAATATAATAATAACCATGCGAGTATTTAAAGGAAGTATACTTGGATTTCGATAAATCTCATATATTTATTAATATAGTACTGTAGTTTTTGTACATTTTTAAGTTGTTTTTTTTTTAATTTCAATGCAATGCTCAAGTCAATTTGTTTAAGTGCAATGCTTAAGTTACAACAGCAAAGATATATAAGAAGATTAATCCAAATCCTCATATTTTGTTTGTAATTTGTAGATATATAAATATTGGTATTAAAGTCATTACCTGTAACTAGTGAATTATAAATCTACATTATGTAATTTGCAAACGTCTAAGTACAAGGAGACTCGAACTCAGGACATCTCTGGTGCGCAGCGGAAATCCTTATATTATTATCGTATTTAAGATATGAACGGTTTAAAGGTCGATGACATTTTAATAGTTATAATTCTCGCTATTTGTCAATTGCACGTTCTCCAAAAATAAGCATTGCTTGATACATAAATACGTTGCACATATACGTAGTAGTGCAGTAGCTTGACATAATCACGCGTGAGCACTCAATTGTGCACTTTTTCCTTAATGAAATATTAAGCAGCCGCGTGTGCACATGAGGCAAGCAAAAATTGTGGTAAATAGTGCATGAAGTGTAATAAAGTGTCGTTTAGATTGGAGAGCCGATTGTGAGCGGTAACGTGGAAAAAGCCATGCCGATCTGCATAAGAAGAAATGGAAGTTTGCAGATAGCAGTGCGATTAATTTATTAGAACGAACAGTAATCTAGCTGCACAGTTATATGACGCATACTGTGGAGTGAGCAGAGCGAGATCAGCGACGACAAGAATTGCGGAATGCCGATTTTTTCGTGTGTGCGTTTATTGTCCGTGTGCATTGTATCTGGGCTCTTATTCTGTGCGTGCTTTCAGATAGTTATTTACTACTATTTAATCTATATTGTCGCGCACAGTGTTGTTTATTGAGTAATATGCTGAATGCAAGTACATACGTGAATTTTCGACATAGGTTCTTGATTCAAGGTGCGGCACTCAAGTAACTCAGATAACTTTATGTGAACTTCATATCAGCTGCAAAGTTCAATAGGATTTTTTATAAGTATTAATAAAAAAAAATGTGTCCAAAAAGTTTTAATAACGTCTCAATAAAATTGCAATTATTGATTTGTAGAAACAGTGCTAAAACAGGCCAATTAGTACCTATTTTCAAGGGTATTGGGTATAGTCAAAATTAGAGGGTGTGGTATGGAATGGTATATGAAGCAAAAAAATGTTAATAAACCTAAGACTTATTTCGAACCAATATCTAGTTACAGAGGATGTCTGTGTTTCAATCATTATTCTGTTAAAACAAGCCTTAATAGAAAATAAATCAAACAAATGCTAATTTGATATTCAGAACTCCTTAGAAGTCCTTATATTAGAATTGGTATTATTTTCTTATTTTAATATCACCAATTACACTTGGACTTCACCCTGTGTGTCAAATTTAATTAAAAACTGTCGAAATCTGACAAATTTTCAATTGCGCTAATGTCAAAATCCGTTAAACTCTTTAAATGGCTGAAATTTCCGACTGGGACATTCAAAATCTATCAAATTCTAAGCTGAAAATCCATCAATTTTTCTACTACTGTAGATACTACTCGAATCTGTTAAATTTTGTCAATTTCAATATCACCAATTACACTTTAATGTTTGGACTTCAAACTATGTGTCAAATTTAATTTAAAAAAAACTGTCGAAATCTGACACATATTCAATTGCTAATGTCAAAATCCGTTAAAAATTTTAAATAGGTAAAATTTCCGACTGAGACATTCAAAATCTATAGAATTCTAAACTGAAAATCCATCAATTTTTCTACTACTATCGATACTACTCGAATCTGTTAAATTTTGTAAATTTCAATATCACCAATTAGACTTTATTGTTTGGACTTGAAACTGTGTGTCAAATTTAATTAAAAACTGTCGAAATCTGACAAATTTTCAATTGCTAATGTCAAAATCCGTTAAACTTTTTAAATAGGTAAAATTTCCGACTGAGACAATCAAAATCTATAAAATTCTAAGCTGAAAATCTATCAATTTTTCTACTACTATCGATACTACTCGAATCTGTTAAATTTTGTCAATTTCAATATCACCAATTACACTTTAATGTTTGGACTTCGCCCTGTATGTCAAATGTAATTGAAAACTGTCGAAATCTGACAAATTTTCAATTGCAAAGTGAAAATACGTTAAGCTTTTTAAATGAGTAAAATTTCCGACTGAGACATTCAAAATCTACAAAATTCGAAGCTGAAAATCTATCAATTTTTCTACTACTATAGGTACTATTCGATCTGTTAAATTTTATCAATTTTAATATCACCAATTACACTTTAATGATTGGACTTCAAACTGTGTGTGAAATTTAATTAAAAAAAGTCGAAATGTAATAAATTTTCAATTGCTAATGTCAAAATCCGTTAAACTTTTTAAATGGGCAAAATTTCCGACTGAGACATTCAAAATCTATAAAATTCTAAGCTGAAAATCTATCAATTTTTCTAGTATTATAGATACTACTCGATCTGTTAAATTTTGTCAATTTCAATATCACCAATTACAATTTAATGTTTAGAATTCACCCTGTGTGTCAAAATTAATTAAAAACTGTCGAAATCTGACAAATTTTCAATTGCTAATGTCAAAATCCGTGAAACTTTTTAAATGGGTAAAATTTCCGGCTGATACATTCAAAATCTATAAAATTCTAAGCTTCACCTGTGAAAATCTGTCAATTTTTCAATAGATACTGCCCGAATCTGTTAAATTTTGTCAATTTCTTGATATACCACTGCAAAAATGAAACATCTATCAGATTTTTTTAGTCCACAGTCCATATAAGTCAAATTTTCAATTAAAACCCTCGACGTCAAATTTTCACTTGCAACTGTCAAAATTTGTCAAATTCTAAGCTACAGCTGTGAAAACCTGTAAATTTTTCAATAGATACTGCTCGAATTTGTTAAATTTTGTTAATTTTTAGATATGCCAGTGTCAAAATAAAACATCTATCAGATACATAGGTTCAACAGTCCTATAAGTCAAAGTTTCAGTTTAAACACTCAACTCTGTAAAAAAAAATCTTGCAACTGTCAAAATTTGTGAAATTCTAAGCTACAACTGTGAAAACCTGTGAATTATTTAATAGATACTGCTCGAATCTGTTAAATTTTGTTAATTTTTTGATATGCCAGTATCAAACTGAAACAACTATCAGATGTTTAAATTCAACAGTTCATATAAGTAAAATTTTCAATTAAAACTGTCGAAGATTGTAAAATTTTCACTTGAGACTGTCAAAATTTGTGAAATTCTAAGCTTCAGCTGTGAAAACCTGTAAATTTTTCAAGAGATACTTCTCGAATCTGTTAAATGTTGTTAATTTTTAGATATGCCAGTTACAAAATGAAACATCTATCAGATTTATAAGTCCAACAGTCCTCATTGTCTAATATTCAATTAAAACCCTCGAAATTAGTCAAATTTTCACTTGTAACTATTAAAACTTGTCAAAGTCTAAGTTTCAGTTGTAGAAACTTGCAAATTTTTCAATAGATACTGCTCGAATCTGTTAAATTTTGTTCATTTTTAGATATGCCAGTTTCAAAATGAAACATCTATCAGATTTATAAGTTCAACAGTCCACAAAGTCAAATTTTTAATTAAAACCCTCGCAATCTGTCAAATTTTCACTTGCAACTGTCAAAATTTGTCAAATTCTAAGCTTTAGCTGTGAAAACCTGTCAATTTTTCAATAGATACTGCTCGAATCTGTTAAATTTTGTTAATTTTTCGATATGCCAGTATCAAAATGAAACATCTATCAAATTTTTAAGTTCAACAGTCCATATAAGTCAAATTTTCAGTTAAATTTTCAGTTTTCGAGGGTTTTCAGACCCTCGAAGTCAAATTTTCACCTGCAACTGTCAAAATTTGTCAAATTCTAAGCTTGAGCTGTGAAAACCTGTCAATTTTTCAAGAGATACTGCTCGAATCTGTTAAATTTTATTAATTTTTGGATATGCCAGTTTCAAAATGAAACATCTATCAGATTTATAAGTTTGACAGTCCACAAAGTCAAATTTTCAATGAGAACCCTCGCAATCTGTCAAATTTTCACTCAAATTCTAAGCTTCAGCCCTGAAAATCTGTCAATTTTTCAATAGATACTGCTCGAATCTGCTAAGTTTTGTTAAGTATTTGATATGCCAGTATCAAAATGAAACATCTATCAGATTTTTAAGTTCAACAGTCCATATAAGTCAAATTTTCAGTTAAATTTGCAGTTTTTGAGGGTTTTCAGACCCTCGAAGTCAAATTTTCACTTGCAACTGAAATTTGTTAAATTCTAAGCTTGAGCTGTGAAAACCTGTTAATTTTTCAAGAGATACTGCTTGAATCTGTTAAATTTTGTTAATTTTTGGATATGCGTGTTTCACAATGAAACATCTATCAGATTTATAACTTCAACAGTCCTTATAAGTCGAATTTTCAGTTTAAACCCTCGAATCTATAAAATTTATACTTGCAACTATCAACACTTATCAAATTTTAAGCTTGAGCTGTGAAAAGCTGTAAATTTTTCAATAGATATTGCTCGAATCTATTAAATTTCGTTAATTTTTTGATATGCCAGTTTCAAAATGAAACATTTATAAGATTATTATAAAACTTATGTTCAACAGTCCAAAAAGTCAAATTTTTAATTAAAACCCACAAATTTTCACTAGTAACTGTAAAAATTTGTCAAATTCTAAGCTTCAGCTGTGAAAATCTGTAAATTTTTCAATAGATACTGCTCGAATCTGTAAAATTTTGTTAAATTTTTGATATGCCAGTATCAAAATGAAACATTATCAGATTATTAAATTCAACGTTCCATATAAGTAAAATTTTCAATTAAAACTCTCGAAGACTGTAAAATTTTCACTTGCAACTGTCGAAATTTGTCAAATCCTAAGCTACAGCTGTGAAAACCTACGAATTTTTCAATGGATACTGATAGACATAAAATTTCTCAATTTTGATGTCCTGGTGCAAAAATGTAAAAAGCTCTCAAATCGCACGTTGAAAACAAAAGTGACACTATATAAAAATTAACATTTTACAGTAGCATGTTTTAGTTGTTGATGATGTAATTTTGTTCTTACAAGATTACCATTACTGATTCTGGCAGTTTTTGTGCTAATAATGATAATTGTTATGATTATTTTAATTTATTTGTTAACAAGAAGATTAAACAGGATAAAACGGTTTTTAGCAATCATTTTTGTATACTTTTGTTTTCAACATGCGAGATATAGGTTGGTAGTTATTTTGTTTCTAATAAACAATATTTCTATCTGGAAGGGCTTGTAACTTCTTAACGAAGGTGAATCGGACCTATGTTCATATAACTTTTGTTTCTTAAAATTATATCCCCTTTCGTCTGCCAAAGTTTGTCATCGACCTCACAGACCACCCTGTATATATTGTTAGCGCCGTGAGGATCATTCTTATTGTACTAGGTCCTAGTATGTCAGCTGATTACTACCCTAATTGTACGTACCTCAAAGTCACCTGCTTTGATTCGTTTCTAAGCAGTGTTGATGTTGTTAAATGGTTATTTATTGAATTAGACTATCAAAATTTCTATCTTGAAGGACTTGTAACTTCTTAACTAAGGTGAATCGGAGCTATGTTCATATAACTTTTATTTCTTGGAATTACATCCTCTTTCGTATGCCAAAGTTTGTCACCGACCTCACAGACCACCCTGTATATATTGTTAGCGCCAGGGTAAGGGTCATTCTTATTGTACTCGGTTCCCATCTGTCAACTAATTACTACCCTAATTGTGCGTAGCCCTAAGTTACCTGCTTTGATTCGTTTCTAAGGAGTGTTGATGTTGTTAAATGGTTATTTATTGAATCAGACTATCAAAATTTCTATCTTGAAGGACTTGTAACTTCTTAACTAAGGTGAATCAGAGCTACGTTCATATAACTTTTATTTCTCAAAATTACATCCCCTTTCGTCTGCCAAAGTTTGTCACCGCCCTCACAGACCACCCTGTATATATTGTTAGCGCCAGGGTGAGGATCATTCTTATTGTACTCGGTCTTAGTATGTCAGCTGATTACTACCCTAATTGTACGTAGCCGTAAGTTATCTGCTTAGATTCGCTTCTAAGCAGTGTTGATGTTGTTAAATGGTTATTTATTAAATCAGACTATGAACATTTCTATTTTGAAGGACTTGTAACTTCTTAACTAAGGTGAATCGGAGCTATGTTCATATAACTTTTATTTCCCGGAATTACATCCTCTTTCGTCTTCCAAAGTTTGTCACCGACCTCACAGACCACCCTGTATATATTGTTAGCGCCAGGGTGAGGATCATTCTTATTGTACTCGGTCCCCGTATGTCAACTGATTACTACCCTAATTGTACGTACCCCTAAGTTACCTGCCTAGATTCGCTTCTAAGCAGTGTTGATGTTGTTAAATGGTTATTTATTGAATTAGAGTATTAAAAATTTTATCTTGAAGGACTTGTAACTTCTTAACTAAGATGAATCGGACCTATGTTCATATAACTTTTATTTCTTGGAATTACATCCTCTTTCGTCTGGCAAAGTTTGTCACCGACCTCACAGACCACCCTGTATATATTGTTAGCGCCAGGGTGAGGATCATTCTTATTGTACTCGGTCTTAGTATGTCAGCTGATTACTACCCTAATTGTACGTAGCCCTAAGTTACCTGCCTTGATTCGCTTCTAAGCAGTGTTGATGTTGTTAAATGGTTATTTATTGAATCAGACAGGTTTGAAATTGATGTTTTTGTGAACATGCACGAATTACAAAGGTGGGCCTGTCGGGGCTCCGTTGCTTTTGATCGACAGTTGACGGGCGTGCGGCGGACGTAATTTGTAACCCATCAGAAACTACCAAAATAAAAAGTGACGCGCCGAGGTGAGCGGTGTCAATTATGTCCCTATTATTTTCTTTGGGCCGCAATCGGAGGAGCGTAATCGGCTATGAAGAGGTGCGTGCGTAATAAATACGTCCGGACGAGAGGAGTCGCGCGCCCAATTAGCCCGGGACGGCGCGAGTTCAGGAGAGCGGCCGGCGTCCATCAGCATCAGCATCAGCGCCGGCCATCAGCATCGGCATCAGCGGCGGACCGAATCGCCTGCCCGAGAGTGACGGCTGCCCAAATACGGATAAGCGGTCCGGGGCCCTCTCTCGTTAATGGTTTTGAGTGGTGATGAGTTCTGCCAGCCGCGGGCCGAATTATTATTTATAACCTCTCCGATATTACACCAAACGGAGAAAACAAAAGAGAAGAGAGACCAGCGCGCTCCTAATTATCGGGTCCGCTCCGGGATTATGCAAATCGCCGCGTAGAGGTGATCAATTACACGACAATTAGGCGCTGGCTGTTTAACAGTGCACTGAAATTTGCTTCAAATTTTCATATTGGTTTATTGGTGGTCATTTTTTTTGTGATGCCGGTGGTCGCTAGAGAGCTGTTACCTGGGTGCGTGGGATGGTCGCAGATGATGGGCAGGCGTCGCAGCCTGGGCCTCCATCCTTCCTGGACACGCAGCACGGACTCGCACTGCTCGAGATGCATCTGCAGCCACTTTCATCCGAACGCGGACTGAGAAAGATCCGGAGGAGCGCTTGGTGGCGGGCCCCCTTCGCGACCGGTCGCGGGGGGGCGGCGGGGGACGGCGAGAAGTGACATTTTTACGTTCGAGTATCGGCAAATTGCGAGCCGGGGCGCCCGAGGGCCTCCTATCGTTGATCGCTATCTCGTGATTTCGTATGCGCAACAGTATAACTACGGAATTTATGCAGGTTATTATGGAACGGATCGCCGCTAATGTCGTCATTTGGATTGGATGTCCGCACGGTGCGCGGCTCGTTCGCAAATTGCGCGGATCACCGCTTAATTTATCGGTTATCGGGTTATCAGTTGTGCGATAGGGCATCACCCATCAGATTGTTCGTCTGCGGCCCAAGGGGGCACTCCACAAACGGCGATCCCTCCAATTTCTGCCGACCGGTAAGTCACGGCCGAAACCAGATCCTCCGCGGCTCACAAGGATCAATCCCGATCGCAGCCTCTAATTAATCCATCCATTTTAAGCCCAACGCATTCCATACTAAATATTGCTTGGACAGATAAAGTTACGAACATCGAGGTATTGTGTTTTCACTTGAAATTGAAAATGTACCTGCAATGAGGGTTTATTACGGTCAAGGGTTCTCCATTGTATGGCGTGCTGCGAAGAGGCGAGCGTCCAGGAACGTAACCAAATAATTTACTTTCGACGAAGATGCTACTTAATTGTTTTCTCTTCCATATATACACAATTATATCACTATGATCATAATAGATCATAATATAAAAATGATTTATTAATTAAATTGAATTCAATAATCTTATAACTATCTACATCGTTTTTTATGAGTCAGAATTTTACAATTCGATATTATTACCAGATTACAGAAGCCAGCAGATAATTAAGAGCTGTCACCTAGAAAACGGTTTTAAAAGGGTTATACATTCGCCCATGCAATTAAGGTTCATTGTACCTAAATTTCTGGGCGAATATGCAGTCCAGGTAGACAATCTACCTCAAATTTTTCTCAAATAGTCTACATCTGTCATTCAGTCGGTGTTAACCTTTACATAGCAACAGTACTCATTTTACATACGTGTGAATATTATCATTTATAAACTTGTGAAAAGGTAGAGTTTATTAAGATGGAAACGTCGTTACGTGAAACTGCAACAATTATTTCATCAATTTATAATGACACTCAGTATTTCAATTATGTGAGGAAAGAAGCCATTCCGAAAGTTTTGTTGAAGAATCCCTTCGACAGTCTACAGAGGGAAGCTGTTCTCAAATTGATTTTGATAAATTTCAAAACAACCATCATCAAATGGACACATCAACTATCGAAAATGAAAATCAGGGATTAATAAAGCATGCTTTTCTTTCAACTGATACTAAAAGGATAGTCGTAAATATGTATAACACCCTTATAAGCGAAAATCATGCATCTCCACTGGAAAGAATTTCCATTATGACAGGAATATCATATTCAACGGTTTGGAGAATAATTACGAAAGAACCGCTAGAAAGGAAAAAAAGAATAAGTTCCAAATTTGAAATAGACGATGCCATCGCCGAGATGGACAAAACGACAGAAATCCTGACCACGATTAAAACCAGGAAACTACAATACCTGGGACACATTATGCGCAACTCTAGTAGATACGGACTCCTTCAGTGCAGACTACAAGGCAAAGTTAAAGGAAAAAGAAACATAGGGAGAAGACAAATCTCGAGGCTTAAAAACTTGAGAAGTTGGTTCTCCACGTCAACCACAGGCCTCTTCCGGGCAGCTGTGAACAAAGTTAAGATAGCCAATATGATAGCCAACATCCGGAACGGATAGGCACTTGCAGAAGAAGAATCGTCAAGAGGATGAAAAATATAGTTTGCAATTCTTATAAATCAGGTAACGTTCCCACGGTCCAATTTATTTTGGAAACTCTTGAAAATGATTTTCCATATAAGGAAATGTATAAATACCTACTTAGTCAGGGTTTCAAGTATAAAACTTTAGACAAACGAATTGACATCATGGAATCGCCGAGATTGCAAAAAGAGCGATTAGAATATTTATCGAAAATAAACGAATATAGAAATGGAGGGAGATCGATAATTTATTTGGATGAAACATGGTTCGATACTTACGACGTCGTTTCCAAGGGATGGGTCGATAATACAAATAAGTGTCACCTTAGAGCACCGTGCAATAGATACAAAAGAATTGGTATTCTTCATGCAGGAGGAGACGCAGGTTTTGTGTCAAATAGTTTGCTCTTATCAGCCAAGAATATTGCATCAAGCTCGTTAGACTATCATCAGGATATGAACGCCGAGTTTTTTGAAAATTGGTTTCGCAATCAATTATTGCCCAACATACCCAATAACTCAATAATCGTAATGGATAATGCAACTCAAAGCAAATTAATAAAATCCCAACCGCCGCTTCCAAGAAAGGCGGTATTGCGGATTTTTGCATTCAAAATGGTATTGTTATTCCCCTAAGTGCAAAGAAAAAAACATTATTAGAACTTATAAAGAAACAAAATTTCAAAAAAACGTATGTGGTTGATAAGATGGCAGAAGAATTTGGTCACCAAATGTTGCGCCTTCCACCTTATTACTGTATCTTCAATCCAATTGAGCTGATATGGTCAACTTTAAAAAGAAATTTGCGGAAAAATAATGCACATCCCAAAATGAGTGAAGAAACAATTCAACTTGTTCAGCGAGAATGCAACAACATTTCAAGTGCCATTTGGAAAAACTGCATCGACATGTGATTAAAATTGAAAACGATTATAGGACGCTTAGTGTACCAAATCTAATTATTAATATTCAAAGTGAAAGTGATAGCGATGAATGTAGTTGTCCGGAATAATATTTGCTTGTTACATTACGATTCATGAAAAAATTAACTGATGTTAACGTCGTTAATTTTTTAACGCAATGAGCAAGTCAATAATGTTACGGGTAACTTAAGTTATTTGTTTCGCGAATCATACTGTATATAAATTTTCTATGTAATTATAACTACATTAGTAAAACACAATTAATTATATGTACACTTAAAAATACAATGAAAAGTACAATTTAATGATAATGAATCACTAATGTTAATTTTCTACGGGGCACTTAATCTGTATTTTCTGAAGCCGGCTCTGGACTCTGTTCTCTTCCCATTACCCGTCATAAAATTTCGTTCGCACAATGGAGTGCAATAAACACCCTTCGTAGGTAGATTTTCAATTTCAAGTAAAAATACTAAACTAAGAAGAATGAAAAAGGAACCAGAGTTACGGGTTACTATCAGAAAACGTAAGCTGGAATACTTCGGGCATATAATGAGAAACGGAGAACGATATCGATTGCTGCAGCCCATACTGCAGGGCAAAGTAATGGGGCGCAGAGGACCAGACAGAAGAAGGATATCTTGGCTGAAGAACCTGAGGCAATGATTCAATTCAACAACAACGGAGTTATTTAGAACAGCCGCAAATAAAATTAAATCGCAATGATGATCGCCAACATCCGAACCGGATAGGCACCCGCAGAAGAAGATTCCATACAGCTGAGGAGTAGAGGAAGCTGCAAAGCTAAAATGGATATTTACTGGTCACAACATCAGACAAATCGATGAAAGATGGAACAAACTTATTGTACACTGGAGACCATGCGAAAATACGAGAGGACGAGGAAGGCCACAAATGCGTTGAGCAACATTAAGAAACATGCAGGAAAGAAATGGACTGAAATAGCAAGTAGTAGAGAGGAATGGAAGCAACTTGGGGAGGCCTATGTCCAAAGATGGACGACAGAAGGCTAAAAAGAAGAAAAGAAGAAAATCCTAAAGATGAAGACTAATATCATCTTCACAGCAGTCGCAATCGTTAGGATCATGATCTTCAGATTCACTATCGTCTCCAGCAGCTTCATTTGGCTGGTCCATGTTTTGAATTATCTCCTTAAGCCATGAAAGCTTGACGTCTTGTTCCCAATTTTCTTCTACTATAAATGCCATTATTGGTAAAAGTGCATTCATCTGTTTTATTTTATTTTATCTTCCAAAACATTTTTGTAATCTTCTGATTTAAAGATGTATTATTATTGTTATTACCGTGAGTGTAATAAATTTGTGTTCGATAGCTCGTTTTGGTGTCTGAATATGTTGCAATTTATTATTATTTAGATTATTCGTGTTAATTTACATCGTGTACGTAGCGAATTGCGTGTTTTTTTGGCTCTCGGCCTAAACATTCTAAACTGGCTTTGGGTACATGCGGCCGCCACCTCTCACAGCTCTCGATTTTTGATTTGCCAAGGCCGCGGACGGGGAAAAGTTCAAATCAATCACGCGGGCAATAAATAAATCGACGTCGATTTTTCGGCGGCGCTTTCACAACGCCGGCACGTAATGAAAAGAAAAAGGCCGAAAGCACGCGCCGGCAATGATACGCTTGTCGCCGCAGAAATTCGGGCATACATCACGCGCTTACAAAAAAAGTCATTTAAATTTATATTGAATTTTCACAATTGCGCGCCTGGGAAGGTGGCATTCTCGCTTATTTTGCTTAGTGTGCGTTCACACTGTGCGCTATGCGATGCTATGCTATGCGATGCGATGCGATGCTATAAAAACAAACACACGGGGACGAATACGAGCGTTCACATTGCGCGCTAGTAGCGCGCAATGTGAACGCTCATATTCGTCTCCGTGTGTTTGTTTTTCTGCGTCGCATCGCATAGCATCGCATCGCGTAGCGTGCAGTGTGAACGTACACTTATTATGCGCATGTGATTCCTGCTGGCGGTTTGGCGAGTGTGTGCGAGTCTGTAGTTGGAAACAAACGGCCGGTGACTTATCCGTCTTTGGTGATAATAGCAGTGCGAAGCTACCACCGGCGGGCAGCACAATAGAAGCAGGAATAGGCGCCCATTAAAGGTATACCTGCGAACGCGGGAAGCATTGTTGTGCCTCGGCCACAAGCGGCGATAAATTAGCCAGGATTTTTCCGGAAAAATCGCCCCGCTTTATAAAGAGCACACAGGAACACACACACATAGCCGCACAATATGGTAATAAAGCAGGTCGCCGCTTTTAGATGAATATCGCCGCATTTTTCGGCCTGCAACGTATATGCATTGTCGGATTGCGCTCAGCAATTGCCGCTTTAATTGCGCCGTTCGTTAATTCGCTCCCCCTGAAAAAAAAATGTCAATGCTGTGCGGATAATTGCAGGAGTCGGTCCGTGCATCTCGGCAGGCCTGCAGGGCACGACGTCGTTACCTGCAACCAGGCGAGAATTTGCATGATTGCGTTCCTCCTCGTCGGTCAAGTGCGAGCAATTAAAAAATAAACCTTTCTTCAGCGACGGAAACCACCGAAACTTTCGCAGCTTACGACGTGAAGTGCAGCTTCCGGTTTATGACTTTTAACCTGTAAATCCCCTTCTCCGGGGATTAACACCTTGTCGTAGTGAGAGGGGCTCAGTACTTTCGATGATCCTGAGAGCAATGCCGTCAGGAGTTATACTCCTGGTAGGGCCACCCTTGCCGGTACGGTCGATGGTGAGAAACGAAGCTAAGATTAATCCACAATCGCAGCTCAGAATGAGCGGCTGCAAAACGAGGCACTCTCTTGCCTCTGGAAGTGAAGCACACCAAAAGTCAGATGAACCAGAGAATGGTCAACGGCATAGGATGTTAAACGCAACGGGAAACGTCTACATTAAACATCCACTTGGATATCCCCAGAAAACTCATAATGGCTGACTTCAGTACGAAATTTTCCGGAGACATAATTCCCCCGATCGGATCTCCGGGAGGGGAAGGCACTGAAAACAGCAACGAAATATAAACTAATGCACAAAAACATTGTTAAGATAGGCACGTGGAACGTAAGATCGATGGCCCAAGCAGGAACGGCTCAGAATGCCATAAAGGAGATGAAAAGAATGAACATCAAGATCTTGGGAATCAGTGAGATGAGATGGCCTGGAACAAGCTAAGTCAACATGAAGAGCCACAGAATATATTACTCAGGACCACCAGATGGAAAACACAAGAACGGAGTAGGGATCATTGTAGAAGACTCGGTGGCGATACATGTAACCAACTATATACCGATATCGGAATGAGTAATACTACTACAAATATCGAGTAGCCCAGTCCCCCTAAATTTAATCCAAGTTTATGCCCCCCATATGACAGCAATACTGAAGAAATAGAGCTGTTTTACTCAGAACTAGAAGAGGTACTGTGGAAACTCCCTAAACATGACATCACAATAACAATGGGAGATTTTAATGCAAAAGTGGGCAAAGGTAAATCTGGATAACACGGACCACACGGATTAGGCGAACGAAATGAAAAAGGAGAACTATTAAGCATATTTGCATCCGAACACAAGCTAACTGTACTAAATACCTTCTTCGAACTTCCACCCAGGCGGCTGTACACCACATGCGCAAACTCCTGAAACGACAGTTAGAAATCAAATCGATTACATTCTTGTAGGACAAAGATACAGAACGAGCTTTACCTCTGTAAAAACATACCCAGGGGCAGACATAAATTCCGACCACAACCCATTCGTGGGACGATTGAGACTCCGAATGAAAAAAGTAGAAAAGAAAATAACTACCAACACAACATTCGACATTCGTAAG
This sequence comes from Othius punctulatus, assembly GCA_951805005.1. Lineage (NCBI taxonomy): Eukaryota > Metazoa > Arthropoda > Insecta > Coleoptera > Staphylinidae > Othius > Othius punctulatus. Next base: position 14,030,488 of record OX638145.1, read on the forward strand.
CTAAAGGAGACAACGACAAAAGCTCAAGTAGAGAAAGAACTAACAGCCATATTTGCAGCAACAAACTATACCACATGCACAGAAGATGAGATAAAAAGAGTAAATGCAGAAGTAGAAAAGATTAAGAGAAAGCTCCTAAAACCAGAAAAAGGCAGCAAACGAAAATCCTGGATGACAGATGAGATTCTGCAATTAATGGAAAGGAGAAGAGGCTTCAAGAACACAGATAGCATACAGTATAATAGAACACACAAAATAATTAGACAAAAGATAAGAGAAGCAAAAGAAGCAGAAAAAGTGTGCAGAGATAGAAGCACTGCAGATAAAACATGCTATTTTTAACGTACATAGAAAGGTGAAGGAAGTTGCTAGAACATACAAAAGAAAATAAGTGAGAAAACTCGTTGACAACGATGGCAACATACTAATAGACAAAAACGCAATAAAGAACACATGGAAGACATATATCGAACAACTATTCCAAGACGAAAGACCAGAATTTCATCATATACAGCCAGAAACAGGCCCAAGCAACTGAAAGACGAAGTACGAAATGCCACAAAACAAGTTAAAGACGGTAAAAGTCCAGGACCAGACGGATGCAACGCTGAATTTCTGAAACTAATAGACAACGAAGGAATTAAATGGCTAACCGACATCCTTAACAATATCTACAACACAGGTGTAATACCACAACAGTGGTTGGAATCAGAATTCGTAACACTTCCAAAAAAGGCATCGGCAAAAAGATGCGATGAATACAGAACAATAAGCCTAATGAGCCACCTATTGAAAGTGTTTCTAAATATTATACATAAAAGAATATACAATAAAGTGGAAGGACAACTGGGACCCACACAATTTGGATTTAGAGATACAGTTGGGACAAGGGAAGCTCTCTTTAGTGTGCAAGTATTAGTACAGAGATGCAGAGACATGAATTGTGATGTATACGCTGTTTCGTTGATTACAAAAAGGCCTTTGGCAGAGTGCAACACCAAAAACTGATACAAATTCTGGAAAACACAGGAATAGACGACAAAGACCTCAGAGTAATTACAAACCTATACTGGAACCAAACGGCAAGCGTAAGAATCGGAGACGATAGCACAGAAAGAATAAAAATTCTACGCGGTGTGAGGCAGAGATGTGTACTGTCTCCTCTGCTATTTAACATCTATTCTGAAGTTATATTTCGGGAAGCCCTAGTAAATACACAAGAAGGAATTTCTTTAAACGGAAAACGTATAAACAACATCAGATACGCAGATGATACAATGATCATGGCCGACAACATAGAAGACTTACAACTAATAATGAATAGCTTAATAAGCACTAGTCACAGATATGGACCAGATATCAACATGGACAAGACCAAATTCATAATTATAAGTAAGAACAACCCACAACACCACCAACAGCAACTGGAGCTGGAGCAGGGGAACATCGAAAGAGTTAAAAAATATGTATATCAAGGCACCGTTATTAATGTGCAATGGGACCAGACACAAGAAATAAAAAGCAGGATTGAAAACAGCAGAAATATATTCATTAAAATGGCCACAGCCTTTAAAAGTCGTGATCTAAGTATAGACACCAAAATGAGACTCTTACGCTGCTACGTATTCTCTGTGTTATTTTATAGAATGGAAGCTTGGACGCTGATGGTTGCTAACACAAAAAAACTAGAAGCATATGAAATCTGGCTCTACAGAAGGATATTAAGGACATCATGGAAATACCGTATTACCAATGCCGAAATACTAAGAAGAATGGACAAAACGACAGAAATCCTTACCACGATTAAAACCAGGAAACTACAATACCTGGGACACATCATGCGCAACTCTAGTAGATACGGACTCCTTCAGTGCATACTACAAGGCAAAGTTGAAGTAAAAAGAAACATTGGGAGAAGACAAATCTCGTGGCTTAAAAACTTGAGGAGTTGGTTCTCCACGACAACCACAGGCCTCTTCCGGGCAGCTGTGAACGAAGTAAAGATAGCTAATACGATAGCGAACATCCGGAACGGATTGGCACTCGCAGAAGAAGAAGTATGCAAAATCAAAAGTGCACGAAATTAAAGAAACCAAGAAACCAGAAACTTCAAACTAGTGCATGAAATTTCCGCCATAAAATTTTCCCAAGCAGATTAAACAAGCGAAATTTAAAATATCAATTGGTTCTTTTGTATTTATACAAAGTGATGAGTACAGCGAAGTGATAATCGCTGCATAACCCCTTTAACGGATATACAAGGTGATTAAAAAGGTATGGTCCAAACTTAAGGGTGTGTGATGTGGTATGTGTGATGTGGGATGCTATACGAAGCAAAACATGTTAATAAACCTATGTCTTACTTCCAACCATTATCTATACCTTTTCAAGTTCAAATTGAGACCAATCAAGTTCAAATTGAGACCAATCAATTTCAAATTGAGGCCAATCAAGTTCAAATTGATACCAATCAATTTCAAATTGAGACTAAACAAAATCAAGTCGACACTAAACAATATCAAGTTGAGAGTAAACAAATAAAATTTAATATGACAACTTGATATTGTTTAGTGGCAACTTGATTTTGTTTAGTCTCAATTTGAAATTGATTGGTCTCAATTTAAAATTGATTGGTCTCAATTTGAAATTGATTGGTATCAATTTGAACTTGATTGGCCTCAAATTGTAATTGATTGGTCTCAATTTGAACTTGATTGGTGTCAATTTGAACTTGAAAAGGTATAGTTACAGATGATTTCTTTGTTTTTATCATGTTCTGTTAAATCAAGTCATAATAAAAATAAGTCATACAAATGCAAATTTGTTTTTGGCGGATTTGACATTTTAAAATCACCAAATGCACCTAAATGTTTGGACCCCACTTTTTAAATCACCCTGTATGTCAAATTTAATTAAAACTGTCGAAATCTGCAAAATTTCCAATTATGGTTGTCAAAATCTGTCTAAATTTTTAACAACTTTCTAAATTGGTACAATTCCCGAGTGAGACATTATAAATCTATCAAATTCAAAGCTTCTGCTGTGTCAATCTGTCAATTTTTCAATAGATACTGCCTGAATTTGTTAAATTTTGTCAATTTTTGATATCCCAGTTCTAAAATGCAAACAACTATCAGATTATTAAATGCAACAGTTCACATACGTCAAATTCTCAATTAAAACCGTCGAAATCTGTCACATTTTCAATTGCAGCTGTCAAAATATGCCAAATTCTTAGGTTCAGCTATGAAAACCTGTCAATTTTTTCATAGATACTGCTGAAATTTGTCTATTTTTGATGTCCCAGTGACATCAAACGTTGAAATCAACAGTGACACAAGACCAAAATTAACAGTTTTCACTTGAATTTGTTAAGTTTTCATGATTTTGTTGTGTCATAAAATGATTATCATTAACATACTGCTTACAACAATTCTGCTTATAACCCTTTTATCATGTTCTGTTAAATCAAATGATAATAAAATATAAGTCAAACAAATGCTAATTTGTTATGACGGAATTGGCATTTTAATATCACCAATTGCACCTAAACGTTTGCATCCCACCTTTTGGATCAGCCAGTATGTCAAATTTAATTAAAAACAGTCGAAATCTGCCAAATTTACAATTATATCCCCTTATGTATTATGACCCCCTTGGGGGTCATGAATTCACCTGGCAGTTTGGATTTTTTTATTACATAAACCAAAAATTTTAGGGCAACCTTATATTTTCATATTGCACGTGGAAACGCATTCTGGATAATCCCAGCGACCTAGATAACGACGGTAATTGAGCGAGATTTTATTTTAAAACCTCCGAGTTCTGCTGCTCAACGGAAATCAAGAGTGCGCTTCGCAGAAGTGGAAAATGGAAAAAAAGCGCCCGAGCTCAAATTGGTTGTTTACCAGTTTTGCAGGAAACTCGATCCAGTTTCACATCCGGAAAACTCAAAGTAAATAAGCGTCTTGCATAATAACGAGTAAATAAGAGATGTCTCAATACCAGCCGTAATGGATTTTCTCCACGACCATTAGTGAACGTAATAATTCCGAAATCATTTTTAATAATAGAAGTGAAGATGAGTGAGATAAAATATTTATTCTGAAACACTTGATTCTTATGTGTTTTGCATGTATTTTCCAACCATTATCTAGTTAGAGACGATTTTTTTTGTTTTTATCATGTTCTGATAAAATATAAGTCAAACAAATGCTAATTTCTTATGACGGAATTGGCATTTTAATATCACCAATTACACCTAAATGTTTGGACCCCACCTTTTGAATCACCCTGTATGTCAAATTTAATTAAAACGTTATTATTATTATTGAGTTACAAGTTACAGAATAGCTGCTTGTGCAATAAGTTAGGAAATGTAATTTTTTCCGTACTAGGCATGATATTTATAATAGAGGTGATGGCCGAGATTAAAAACATGCCCTGTACGAAAAAAAAAATGGATTTCCTACGTGTTGCACACATGATTTTTTCTACTCGGGTTGGGAAAATAAGTTAAATTTGGGTAATTTTAATATTTTAAAATTATTTATAAATTAAATAGCGGACTCAAGATTGTTCTCTGCTTTCAATAATAAACAAAATAAATCAGTATCTATTGCACACTAAAGACAGTTGTTAAATATGCGAACAAAGCAAACAAAATAAAGTCATTGTAATTTTTCACTTTCCAACGGCAAATCATAAATCTTCAAGAATTATAACAAAGAAAATTATTCACTCTGTGTGCAGTAATATTTTTTTTAATATATGAGCTCTTTCTGTGGTAACGCAGATGTGAATGGGACGGCTGCTTGGCGTTGTAAAAATTATCTTCCTCTGTTATCAATGAGTCAGAACCATTTATATGCGCGCACCCACGGCGCCTTAAGTGCCCGTTACGTCTTATTTGACCGCACCAGAGGCGACCGTTACATGTCGCGCCGTTTTGGGGCCCTCGCAGGAACTCAGCTGCCCAAAAGAGACGTCTTCATAACGGACACCGAATCGATTGCCGGCCGAAAAGCCTCTTTTACGGCGACGAAATTCGCATGGCATCGGCGAAATTATTTCGCACAAGCGCCATAAACGTCGGTTTTATCTGCGAGGTCCGTTCCAGCATTGCTTGTAATGGAACTATATCGCGTGTAGCAGTCGAAGAAATTGTCCGCAGCGTACTGAAAGTCGACCTTTTTTTGAATGGCGTGCAATAAAATTTTGGGCAATTCGATGACCTGTGCCAAAAAACGCAGGTTTTCAATGTATTTATAGAAATCGAGGAAACATTGTATGCACAGGCTTTAATTCCAGGAGGGAGAACTAAACGTACTTCACATATTATGTGAATAATTTAAATACTTCCTTCAGGCAATTTCCATGTACGAGCCTACAGAACGTTCATATCTAATGCGTTTTGTTAGGTTTTAATCGATTATAGAGGCAGAATGCAGATCTATTGTAAATTGTAACATTATTACTGCTGTATATAGTTGTGAATAGCTATGTAAGGGAATGTATATCATTGCGAATTCCATCGTGCAAGCTGTCATTTAATAAATTGTTCAGCCTTGAAGTTTGCAGGTACACAATTAGAAATTAAAAAAAAGTATTTCGTTATACGAACCAATTGTGGGCTAACTGCAAGGCTATTTTTGTATGTTGAACTATCAGTCATTTCTCATTGAAAAATATACAATTTCATTAAATCCAAAATAGTGCTGAATCTCAAAAATTTTATTATTTTTTGTTTCAAAACCTATTCCGCATGAACCAGTGGCTTGTTGGGTTGCACGAAATGTTACGTATAGCCTAGGCACTAAATTATGCATAACGTGCATAACGCAATTTTATTAAATCAAAAATAGTGCTGAATCTCAAAAATTTTTAATATTTTTTTGTTTCAAAACCTATTCCGCATGAACCCGTGGCTTGTTGGGTTGCACGAAATGTCACGTATAGCATAGGCACTAATTAATGCATAACGTGCATAACGCTTCTCGAGATGAAATTCTTGTAAATATGGGAAGCATAATTGCCTTTTTTATGCAACGGCTAAATTCCCTCCCGCAGCAGTAAACGATTCATGCTTATGTCCACGTACATTCCTCTCCGGCTTTATCTGCTTCAGCGTTTTGCCAATTATGCAGGTGCTCGTTGCACAGAACGATGTGCCGTTTCACTTTAACGTTCCAGGATCGTTCCCCACACGGAATGAAATTGGACAGTTTCGAGGCAGCCAGAGGCGTGGGCTTCTAAGTTTTATTGGCGATTCGAATGGGATTAAAATCAGCATTGTTTACTCCAAACTCGCCTGGAAAGCGCTGCAAAGGTATAGGCAATGCAGGTCATGAAAATATCTCAGATATATGATGGAAAATACCATCGCATATTTGAAAGAAGTAAAGAAGTTTGAAGAAAGTTGAAGATTTGAAGAAGTAAAAAAAAATAATTATGAGTGCAATTAACAAAAGTTACAAAGTTTTCCGATTGCATTTCACCATGTACCAATTGTGTTTCATTATATCTTATATGCCTCTTGTGAACACTTGTCAATATTGTTTTAAATGTAATCCCTTTATGTCAAATTGTTTTCACAATTTATCAAGTGCTTTTCCCTCTAGTCGAGATGAATTAAATATTAGATCAGGGAAAAGCATTTGATAAATAGTGAAAGCAATTTGACATATGGGAATAAATTTGATACAATATTGACAGGTCCTCTTGTCAACACCCAAAACATTTGAGATAAAGTGAAACACTATCAGTTGTGTTTCATGGTTTCATGGTGAAAGGCAATCGGAAAACTCTGTAATAGTAATTAGATTTTTCATTAAATCATTTTTCTTGTCAATACTCAAAGCATTTGAGATAAAGTGAAACACAACTGATACATGGTGAAAGGCAATCGGAAAACTTTATAATTATAATTAGGTTTTTCATGAAATCATTTTTAATATCTCTTATCTGAATATTTTGGTAATCCGAATGTTCTCAGCAATCACTGATTTACAGGATTATGAGAGTAGAAGTCTCTAAATTGAATATAATGATAATACAAACATTCTTGGGAATCGCCATTTTGATGGATGATTATGAAAGTAATTAACACAAATATTTTTTTATTAACAACTAGATGAGCAAGATTTTTGTAAAATCTCCTCCATAAATCTCTATTCTGAATGATTAGATTTTTTATTTTTAATCTAATGAATCACAAAATTTACTTCTTTCATCGTTTTACAGGTCCTCTTGTCAACACCCAAAGCATTTGAGATAAAGTGAAACACAACTGATACTTGGTGAAAGGCAATCGGAAAACTCTGTAAGTATAATTAGATTTTTCATTAAATAATTTTTAATATTTCTTATCTGAATATTTTGGTAATCCGAATGTTCTCAGCAATCACAGATTTACAGGATGATGAGAGTAGAAGTCTCCAAATTGAATATAATGATAATCCAAACATTCATGGGAATCACCAATTTGATGGATGATTATGAAAGTAGTTAACACAAATATTTTTTTTATTAACAATTAGATGAGCACGATTTTTTGTAAAATCTCCTCCATAAATCTCTATTCTGAATGATTAGATTTTTGATTTTTAATCTAATGAATCACAAAATTTACTTCTTTCATCGTTTTTGTTATAGTTTGATACGACGCGACAAGACCATCAAGAAACATACTTAAAAGTTTCATACAAAATTATTTTTGACAACAGAAAGCTAAGAGTAGTTGACACAAATATTTTTTATCGACTACCATTAGATGAGCAAGATTTTTGTTAAAAGTCTTCCAGAAATCTCTATTCTGAATTATTAGATTTTTGATTTTTAATTTCATGAATCCCAAAATTTACTTCTTTCTTGTTTTATGGGTTTTTGTTATAGTTTCATACGACGCGACGAGACCATCAAGATAGATACCGAAAAGTTTCATACAAAATTATTTTTGTTAACAGAAAGTTGAGAGTAGTTGACACAAATATTTTTTATCAACTACCATTAGATGAGCAACATTTTTGTTAAAACTTTTCCAGAAATCTCTATTCTGAATGATTAGATTTTTGATTTTTAATCTAATGAATCACAAAATTTAGTTCTTTCATCGTTTTATGGGTTTTTGTTATAGTTTGATACGACGCGACGAGATCATCAAGATTCATACTTAAAAGTGTCATTCAAAATAATTTTTGTTAACAGAAAGTTGAGAGTATTTAACACAAATATTTTTTTATTAACTACTATTAGATGAGTAACATTTTTGATAAAAATCTTCCAGAAATCTCTATCCTGAATTATTAGATTTTTGATTTTTAATTTCATGAATCACAAAATTTACATCTTTCATCGTTTTATGGGTTTTTGTTATAGTTTGATACGATGCGAACAGGCCATCAAGATACATACTTAAAAGTTTCATTCAAAATAATTTTTGTTAACAGAAAGCTGAGAGTAGTTAACACAAATATTTTTTATTAACTACCATTAGATGAGCAACATTTTTGTTAAAACTCTTCCAGAAATCTCTATTCGAATTATTAGATTTTTGATTTTTAATCTCATGAATCTCAAAATTTACTTCTTTCATCGTTTTATGGGTTTTTGTTATAGTTTGATACGATCCGACGAGACCATCAAGATACATACTTAAAAGTTTCATACATAATTATTGTTGTTAACAGAAAGTTGAGAGTAGTTAACACAAATATTTTTTTTTATTAACTACCATTGGATGTGCAAAATTTTTGTTAAAACTCTTCCAGAAATCTCTATTCTGAATGATTAGATTTTCGATTTTCAATCTAATGAATCACAACATTTACGTCTTTCATCGTTTTATGGGTTTTTGTTATAGTTTGATACGACGATGCGAAGAGACCATCAAGATACATACTTAAAAGTTTCATACTAAATTATTTTTGTTAACAGAAAGTTGAGAGTAGTTAACACAAATATTTTTTATGAACTACTATTAGATGAGCAAAATTTTTGTTAAAACTCTTCCAGAAATCTCTATTCTGAATTTTAGATTTTAGATTTTTAATTTCATGAATCACAAAATTTACTTCTTTCATCGTTTTATGGGTTTTGCTATAGTTTGATACGACGCGACGAGACCAACATTAAAAGTTTCATACAAAATTATTTTTGTTAACAGAAATCTGAGAGTAGTTAACAAAAATATCTATTTATTATCTACCATTAGATGAGCAAAATTTTTGTTAAAACCCTTCCTGAAAACTCTATTCTGAATTATTAGATTTTTGATTTTTAATTTCATGAATCACAATATTTACTTCTTTCATCGTTTTATGGGGTTTTGTTATAGTTTGCTACGATGCGAAGAGACCATCAAGATACATATTTAAAAGTTTCATACAAAATTAGTTTTAGTATATTTTTGTTTTTCTATTGTCCTCATCATTGTACATAGAGGTTGTAATAGACGATATTTCTCGTCAGGAAAATTTTTATGTTTCTTAAAAAGTAATTTTATGAAACAGGGTATTATCGAAAACGAGAATAATTTTGTACACACATTTTTTAAAGTTTCAAAATTAGTATTCTGTTGTTATAGAGGGTTAGGTGAGTTAATACCTCTAAACTTTTTGAAAACTTTTGAACTTATTTTTTTAAATTTATAAATATAGAAATGATGAAATTTTTAAACAAAAAATATTTTTGTTCTTACATTATTTATATATACTAGTTATTATTATACTATATTTATCTTTTCTTCATCTTTTGGATCAGTAAGTACGATGGGTATTTTTTATTTTAATATATGAGTTAAAAATGTTTTTATAATAAAATGAAAAATACCTATCAGTAAGTACTCCAAAAGAAGAAAATAAAAATCAATGTAATACAAAGATTTTTGTTTTTCAGTTAATTAAAATTTGTTGAAATTTTGTATATTATGTAGCGTTTTTTGCTAATAAATATTCTTTATTATTATTTATTATTATAAAATCAATCTAAAACCGTGACATTAAAATATTTCAATGTGAAATCTATTAAACATGATGGCCGAATCATCATTTTCACAGATACTAAAAAGAAAAGTCTATTCAAGGACAAATTTAAAATTTAAAATAGTGATGATTTTTCTTAAAAGACATTAGATTTAGTAAAAGTGGGAGCATTTTCGTTATGAGCACGAAAATTGATTGGAACTTTTTAATGGAAATAATGAAAGCTTTATCTACAAAGCATATACCTCACTAAATTATTTAAAAAATATATCATCAATAAAATCAAAGAATTTGTGAGATATTCATTGGAAAATGCAAACTTTTGATTATAAATCAGAAAACATCTGCAACTACGAAATATTTATAATAATGCAAAATTATATTTTAGCAAGAGTTTTATATGTATTCACTGTACTCCTGAATTCATGTACTCACTGTACTCATGTACTCACTAATATCAATTTGCATTGATATTAAACATATCAATGCAAATAGCAGATATGTTTAGTACGAATCAGCAAATTTAATTCTAAATTATAATATTCTTATTTGTTATGAAAATTTCTTAATTATAGGTAAATATTTTGTTATTTTTTAATGAAATTGCATCATTTATAATGAAAATCTTCATAATCATACAGGTTATGAAGTACAAGTACAAGTACAAGTACAAGTACAAGTACAAGAACAAGTACAAGTACAAGTACAAGTACAAGAACAAGTACAAGTACAAGTACAAGTACAAGTACAAGTACAAGTATATCATACAGGATATACTTCATGGATGCAGCTTACATAATTTGCGAAAAAAATTTAGCAATTTACAATGAAAGTTTCAACTACAATACATAATTTCATAATTTACGAAATTTTAATTAGGACATGTGAAATATTTCTTATAAACTTAAAAAAAAAATAGTGAATGTTCATTATAAAGTACGAAACTTAATTGGAACTTATTAAATTTGTATTGGAAATAATGAAAGCTTTATATACAAAACACATCCCCCAGTAAATTATTTTAAAAAAAACATTCGACACTTAATTGGAACTTATTAAATTTTTATTGGAAATAATGAAAGCTATATACAAAACACATCCCCCTGTAAATTATTTAAAAAAACATTCGAAACTTAATTGGAACATATTAAATTTTTATTGGAAATAATGAAAGCTCTATATACAAAACACACCCCCCAGTAAATTATTAAAAAAAAACATTCGAAACTTAATTGGAACTTGTTAAATTTTTATGGGAAATAATGAAAGCTTTATATACAAAATACCCCCCGGTAAATTATTTAAAAAAAAACATTCAATTTGCGAGATGTTTATAGCGAAATGCAAACATTTGATTATAAATTGCAAAATTATGAGTACGTACATTCATGCTCACATAAATCTAGTACAAGAAATTAGGTTACAATAGCATGTTTATATAGAAATGTCAAATTGTTTGTACTAGATTTATGTGACCATGACTATACATATAATTTACAATGAAATTTAATTCTTACAGTAAGCAACTAACAATTTATAAGTTACTCAATGCAAACGTTGAGTTATTAATATTTTTCATAGTGCATGCAAAATTTTATTAGAAAACTCAAGAACCCTGAGTTCTTTCTTAGTCATTGACTCCTTGTACTCTCTTGAGTATCGGAGTCTTCCTCTACTGCTAGTAGAACTCTATCCACTGTTTTCTTTCTTTTGTTAGGTCCTTTGCCTGTTTCCAGCTTTTACCTCTACTCTTTTTCTACGTCTATCTCGGTCTAACTTTTGACTTGTTTCCTTCTGCTTTTGCTTCCCATGCTCTCTTTACTTGCCTATCGCTGCCCATTCTGCTTATATGTCGTTCTTTTTTTCTTTTGTGTTGCATTTATTCCAAGCCTTTCTCTTATGTCCACATTTTTTATTTTGTCTCACTTCGTGATGCCTTCTATTCTTCTTAGGAATTTCATTTCGGATGCCTCTCCGGCTGGAAATTTATTTTCTTTTGTGTCTTCGATATTATTATTGTTTCTGTTTTGCCTTTGTTTATGTTTAAGTTCTTTTTGCTTAGTGCCTCCTTCTATATCTCGATGTTCTTGTTCAGAGCTTTTTCTGTTTTTCTAAAGATGACTGTGTCGTCTGCAAAAGCGGATTCCTTTATCTCTACTTTCTTCATGTTTTTGCACCCCACTGTAATTCCTGTTGTTTTTAATCTGGCTTCTTTGATGATGACATCATCCATTACTGCTATGAAGAGTAATGGGCTCAGTATCACTCCTTGCTTTACTCCTAGGTTAGTTGTGAGTTCTTCTGACTTGTTGGCGGTTCTGATGTAATTCCTGGTTTTCGTGTGCATTGATTTTGTTGCCTCTAGTAGTTGTTCTACTCCTTTCTTTTGTAGGTTTTTCCACGCTTTCTCTCTTGGGACGCTGTCGAACGCTTTTTGTAGATCTACGAAGCACGTATATTATTCTTTATTGTATGCTCTTGTTTTCTCCTCTATTTGCTTGAGTGTGAACATTTGGTCCCGTACACTGTGCCCTGGTCTAAAGCTACTCTGTGTGTTTTGTCCAAATTTTATTTCTACTTTTCCTCTCAATCTCATTTCAATGATTCTTTCGTAGTTATTTCCCCGCACGCTTAGGAGTGATATGCCCCTGAAGTTCTTGCACTGCCTACTATCTCCTTTCTTGTACGATGGTATTATTACAGCTATTTCCCAGTCTTTGGTACTCTTTTTTGTTTCCACACCCTATTGCATATATCTACAAGGTACTGCTCACGATATGTTCCCATGTATTTGATTTCTTCTGGTGTAATTCCGCAGTGTCCCGCCGCTTTTCTAACTTTTATCTTGCTAATTGCTTTCGCTAACTCATCCATTATTATCAGTTATTGTTCCTTGCTTGTTCTTCTTATCTGTTTCTGCTTCTCCCCTTTTTCCTTCCTTTGAGAAAGAAACCCTAAAGAGTCGCAAAAAAAGAACCATGAGTTACGAGTTACGAAATTTGAAAACTTAAGAAAATGAGTCTTCTGTTTCTGCTTCTCCCCTTTTTCCTTCCCCTGAGAGAGAAAAACAAAAGAGTCCCAAAAAAAAAGAACCCTGAGTTACGAGTTAGAAATTTGAAAACTCAAGAAAATGAAGTAGGTACTTTAGTCTTCGTTTTCTGGTTTTCGTTTGTTTATTGAATAATTTCTATACCTAAAGTGTGTTAGTTGTCCAGTAAACTGCACTGGCTTTCTATATGTAGGGGATTTTTTTTAATTTAAAGGACGCGACGTGATATTCTATTTGTAAAATTTCCAAGTGGCTCAGTAAACTCCTGCGGCTTTCTCCGTATAGCACATCCATTAAAAATGCCCCCATCTATGCGCAAATGACCGGACAAACTATCGATAAATCGAAGTGCATGGCCACAGTCCGGCTATCCTCGGGGATTAATTTATGCGAGTAAATAAGCGTGTTTATAAGCGGGGCTCCGCTTTCGATATGCAAATACATCAATGGGCCGCGTTCGCACCTCCATTCTATGCTAAATCTGGGCTCACTCCGCCGTGGTCCTTATCGGCTCTCCGGCCAGCCGATAACAGGGCCGGACGCAGGAAAGGCGCCTTAATTATAATTTACAGCGCAGGGCAGCGAACGCGTGCACAGCGATAATGGAACGTCGATGTGCGAAGCCCGAATGAGGTGACATGGACATATCAACGCGAATTATGGGCGCCATAAGTTAACATCGCCGGTTCGGCTGCAGACAAATTTATTGGTGCCATACGGCTGTAAAACGAAACACGTTTAATAGCTTTATTCCGCAATGGGCAGTTTGAGGCACAAAAGCTGAGTTTTTAATAACAGTTTGGTGCTGTGTTCTGCATGTCATACTGAAATTTAAAAAAACAACAAACCAAAACATAGAAATAACAAACACAATAAAAATTAATACCGTAAATATCAACATGGACAGAGGCCGGAAAAACAAGCTTCAAAAACGTGAAAATAGGCACATAAATTTGTGGCGTTTTTACGTTTTTAAATTGGCTGAAAAGGAATCAAAAACGTTGGCATAAAATTTTTTTTCGCCAGTTCGTGTTTGTTCAAGTCTTGAGGCATGCACTATAAAAAAAAACATTGTGCTTAAAATCCGTTTTTAGAACTTAATACAAGTTAATTCATATGAATATTCAGAATATCTGCAATAAGTTGGACGAACTCGAAATTTTTAATATTGATAATAATCCTCGCGTATTACGTTTGACCGAAACCTGGACAAAGGACACCAATATAGAATTTATGACTCTTTGTGATTATGGTCTTGTCAAAAACTGCAAAACATTGAGACTATTCAAAGGTAAATTGAGAATGTTTTTAACGGAAAATACTTTTTACTCTGTGAACGAATTTTTAAAATTTTAGACTGTTTATGCTTTTTAGGTTTAATTTGTAACGTGTACTTGTTTTCTATGTATTTTTTTTTCGTTTTTGATGTGATGTGTTTGAATATGTACTCGACCAAACAAATATTATATTATATGATCGACTGTTAATAAATATCTATCTATCTATAATGATGAGTGAACAAACAAAAAAAAGCAAAATAATAATTACTGTTGTATAAGAATTATAGACGTATTAATAATAATAGGTGATTAGTACTTGGACGTAGTAATTCAATGAACAACAATGGAGTTCGACGTCGATTAATAATAATTTATGCCAGCCACTAGGATAGTTAAGATGATGAGTTTACGTTGTTGTAATACAAAAATTTACGATCAATTTTTGATGTAACGCACCACATCAATCACCTCCCACGCGCGCATCCTCGCGTCAAATCGCGGGATTCTCTGTTATGACACCGGTGTAAATCAGGGACTTAATCCCGGGAACGTGCAAGTCGCAACATCGCCTTAACAAAATGCTAATCAGCCCCAGAAACGTGCAGGTCCCGGACTGCCCCGATCCCTCCCCGCACGTCCATCCCAAAAGAGGACGGCGATCAATCCGGGCGTTAAGCCTATTAGCGTGCCCAGTGGAGATTTTCACGGCGCGTTAAACATTTCACAACTGTTTTCGCCGAGATAACATATAAATTCAATCAATTTGTGTCGGTAACTTAATATCGGCCCGGCCGTCGAATAAATCCAGGGCCGGGGCGTCGTGAAATCGGATCCAAAGAGGTGCCGATCCGGCGACGGCGCGCGCCCAAATATGTACACAATTAAACGGAGATAATTGGAGATGAAGCTGTACCAAAATTTATCATGGGCAACGTGTGAGCACATATCTGGACGATTCCTTGGAAATGATTAATCTCTAATGTGAAAGCAACTTGGAACCAAATTAAATTTGAAAATTATTGATACACAGAAGCAAAAGTTAAAACACAAGATCAATTCATGACTCATATAATATACAGAGCGTCCAAGAAAGTGGTGTAAACTTTTACGGTATACAAATAACGACAGTTGAAACAAAAATATAGTTAAAATATTTGTTTGTATCCTAGGAAACATCTTGAACACGGTCAATTATTAGTATATTGACAAAGTTCAAGATGTTTCCTAGGATACAAGCAAATAAATTAACTAATTTTTTCAAATGTCATTATTTGTTATTACTTCGTTTGAACTAGTTAAAAAAGTGGACACCAATTTCTTAACACAGTGTACATGCCCGTATTAAAGAGAATAAATTCAATTAACCGTATATTAAAAAAAAAAATACTTGTTGGAAGAGTTACAATGTCATCAATTATTAGTAGTAATACGGGCGGGCTGACATGACACTTTCCAGATGCCCCCGTATATTTTTGCTGCGAATAGCCTGTCCACCAGGAGAGACCATGATTGCCCTCGTATAATTGAGTTCGTCGTGCCCAGAAGGACTTCAAGCTGAAGAAGTGTGTCACCAATGACCAGCAGGTGAAGAAGTTTGGGGGTCAATGACCTTTAATCTGAAGAAGAGTGTGTGTCGACAATGACCAGAAGGACTTTAAGCTCAACAAGTGTATGTGTGTGTCACCAAAGACCAGAAGGACTTTAAGCTGAAGAAGTGTGTGTGTCACCAATGCCCCCTAAACTTCTTAACCTTCTGGTTGAATTGCGTTCGTCGTGCCCAGAAGCACTTTAAGCTGAAGAAGTGTGTCACCAATGACCAGCAGGTGAAGAAGTTTGGGAGTCAATGACCTTTAATCTGAAGAAGTGTGTGTGTCGACAATGACCAGAAGGACTCTAAGCTGAAGAAGTGTGTGTGGGAGTATGTCACCAAAGACCAGAACGACTTTCAGCTGAAGAAGTGTGTGTGTCACCAATGACTCCCAAACTTCTTCACCTTCTGGTTGAATTGAGTTCATCGTGCCCAGAAGGACTTTAAGCTGAAGAAGTGTGTCACCAATGACCAGCAGGTGAAGAAGTTTGGGGATCACTGACCTTTAATCTGAAGAAGTGTGTGTGTGTGTCGACAATGACCAGAAGGATTTTAAGCTGAATAGGTGAGTGTGTGTGTGTGTGTGTGTGTGTCACCAAAGACCAGAAGGACTTTAAGCTGAAGAAGTGTGTGTGTCACCAATGCCCCCTAAACTTCTTCACCTTCTGGTTGAATTGCGTTCGTCGTGCCCAGAAGCACTTTAAACTAAAGAAGTGTGTCACCAATGCCCAGCAGGTGAAGAAGTTTAGGAGTCAATGACCTTTAATCTGAAGAAGTGTGTGTCGGCAATGACCAGAAGGACTTTAAGCTGAAGAAGTGTGTGTGTGGGTATGTGTCACCAAAGACCAGAAGGACTTTAAGCTGAAGAAGTGTGTGTGTCACCAATGACCCCAAAACTTCTTCACCTTCTGGTTGAATTGAGTTCGCCGTGCCCAGAAAGACTTTAAGCTAAAGAAGTGTAACCAATGACCAGCAGGTGAAGAAGTTTGGGGGTCAATGACCTTTAATCTGAAAAAGTGTGTGTGTCGACAATGACCAGAAGAACTTTAAGCTGAAGAAATGTGTGCGTGGATGTGTGTCACCAAAGACCAGAAGGACTTTGAGTTGAAGAAGTGTGTGTGGGTGTGTGTCACCAAAGACCAGAAGCACTTTAAGCTGAAAAAGTGTGTCACGAATGACCAGCAGGTGAAGAAGTTTGGGGGGTCAATGACCTTTAATCTGAAAAAATGTGTGTGTCGACAATGACCAGAAGGACTTTAAGTCTTCAGCTTATTATGTTTGACCGAAACCTGGGCAAGGGACACCAATATAGAATTTATGACTCTTTGTGATTATGGTCTTGTCAAAAACTGCAACTGACTATTCAAGGGTAAATTGAGCATGATTTTAATGGAAAATACTTTTTACACTGTGAACGATATTTTTAAATTTTAAACTGTTTATGGTTTATGGTTTGATTTGTAACGTGTACTTGTTTTCTATGTATTTTTTTTTCGTTTTTGCTGTGATGTGTTATGATGTACTCGACTAAACAAATATCATGTTATATGATCGACTGTTAATAAATATCTATCTATCTATAATGATGAGTGAACAAACAAAAAAAAAGCTAAATAATAATTACTGTTGTATAAGAATTATAGACGTATTAATAATAATAGGTGATTCTGCACCTTCTGGTCATTGGTGACAAACTTCTTCAGCTTAAAGTCCTTCTGAGCACGAAGAACTCAATTATACGAGGGCAATCATGGTATCTCCTGATGGACACTCCATCCGCAGCAAAAATATACGGAGGCATCTGGAAAGTGTCATGTCAGCCTGCCAGAATTACTACTAACGCTGAGCCAAAATAAAATTTTATGACTTGCTTGTAATCAGATTCTCTTTTTAAAAGTTCATTTAAAGAACAGACCATTTCCTGAAGCAAGTATTGAACAATTGAGGAAAAGCTCAAGAAGCATGAAACATTTTATTTATTTGAACAATACACTGTATCAAAAGTAAATTTGGTAATAAATATGGCATATCATTTTAAACGGCTGGGCCTTTCTAATCGCAAAGAAACTCCGAAAACATGTTCTTTATAGATTCAATTAAGCGGATTAGAGTAGTCAGACATAGATATTCTAAGAATTAATCGATATACTAGTATGCATTATATACAGGGTGATTTTTTTAAGTATCCACCCCGGATTTCTCAGCACATAATGCCTAGTTGTATGATCGTGGATCATCCTTGATCGTGGTTCAGTTTCTAAGACCCAGTTGTTCGATCGTGGATCATCCTTGATCGTGGTTCAGTTTCTAAGGATACCATTGTATTAACAATTGTATCTTAGGTAACTGAACGATGATCGAGGATGATCCACAATCGTATAACTGGACCTAAGGATATCATTGTATCAACAATTGTATCCCAGGTAACTGAACCATGGTCAAGGATGATCCATGATCGTACAACTGGGCTTAAGGGTCATTACTGACATAAAGACCTTTAAAATGAAATGTAACAATGTGGGTCATCTCATTTCAAATTTTCGAAAGGTGCTTATTGTAGGGGGGTGGGGGGACTCTGGCACACATGTAAATAGTACGTCAAAAGATATCCCCCTCAAAATAAACATTGACGTGTTTCCGGAGTTTTTTTATTTTGCCCTTATTTTCTGAAAAATCTGGGTGGATACTTAAAAAAAAAATCACCCTGTATAGACTGCATACTAGTATATCATTCATTCCTAGAATATCCATATCTGGATATAAAGAATATGTTCACCCTGTATATCACCATCACCACTACACCCTGTAACAAATCACTGTATATCTTAATCCATATCTTATCCAAAAAACTTCTTGTGTGTGTTTACCTAATTATTGTCGTTTTAAGTGTGCTTATTCCAAAAATAACATTAAAAATGCTATATCACACCATATGTTCACATTTTAACATTTTCTCTGTATAGTTAGGTGATAGTTAAGTGATAGTTACCGCTAGGTGTATAGCTAGGTGATAGCTAGGTATAGTGATGGAAAAACTTTATCAGGCATGCTGGAACACCAACATGATGGGAGATTACTGTTGGTCACTTCACCGAGAGAGTCAGCAATCGGCGCATAGAAGAAAAAGCTATATCAGGAGCTTTAAAGAAAAGAGAGACAGAAAATATACATCAATGGACATGTAAAGCCCTTGAAGAATGTAATGTTAAGAATATAACGCCATCTTCTATGTTAAAATAAAGTTCTGTTGGTACTTTAATAGTCGTTTACTTTCACATTTATTGCATATTTTACATATTTTCCCATATCTTACTAGATCAAATTGTGACTAAACTGTAGGTGATGGAAACGATCAGAGTTCAGATACGGATTTAGCACCCAAAAAAACTATGAAAATCAGCTATCAACATTAAAAAGTTTTTTTAAACCTTGTTTTTGTTAGCCTGTGTAATTGTTGCGATATCATACGTTTATTCTAACATGTATCTCAAGTTTTAATAAATACCTCAAAAACCGGATTATTAATGCTTCAGATATAAGTTTTAACAGACCTATCTCAAAAACTGGCGGATCAATGTTCATTATATTTTTATCCATAGTATTTTGAAAGACAATTTGCAAAATGAGTTAACAAACCAATGGGTGGTTCTGGAGATATTTAATGTTTAGCAGAGTTGGAGTAAATTATGATTTAAAAAAAATCAAAAATCGATGATTTATAAAAAAAAAATTGAATTTGATTTATTTGATTTTTTTAATTTCTGATCAGTTTTCGCTAGGGTAGATGTGATTTATTTCAATTGATTTACATCACGATTTCAATGATAGTAATGACAAGAATTAATGATTAAAATAAATTTCAGTCTTTCATAAATCAAATGGATAAATCAAATAAATCAATTTTTGCAATGTTTGTGCAGAAATAGGTGCATAATTAATGTAACTATAGAGTAAGCCTAACTAGGAGTAAGAGTTAAGAGTACAATTCAGTTGTTAGTAACAACTGAATATCTCAAGAACCACTTGTTGAATAAAATCTCAGTTGTTACAAAAACTTGTTAGTGTCCACACATGATTGTATGTACTTAGTACATATTTAAAGAGTTCTCATAAGTTTTAGTAAAAAATTCTCAAAAACTGACTTCAATACTCATCAATATCAATATTGATCAATCAATATCAATATTCAAACTTCAATCAATATTTATTAAAAAAAAAATCCTTAGTGGGTAATGTATTAAAAGATAATTTGCGATATGAGAATTGAGATAACAATCAAATGGGAAGTTCTTGTAATATTTCTTTAGACTTTTTGCGATATGAGAATTGAGATAACAATCAAATGGGAAGTTCTTGTAATATTTCTTTAGACTTTTGTGGAAGTATTTAAAGTACGGCTCATAATTACATAATGCTAGTGCAGTATATATGCTAAGTATCAGTTTATCACTATTAATACAATTTATCTACGACTAATTTATAATGAAAGTATTATACTTGAGGCTTTTGCAGTATAATGCTATATGTTATTCCCTTAGGGAATAATGACTTGGGATTAATAGTCCGTATTCCCTCTTGCCCTCCAATTACAAAATTTCTCAAATTAAATAATACCATGGAAACAAAATACACAAACTCAAAGTGTCACGCGTAGTGTTTGTGTATTTGCATTGAGATGGATGAAAATTTTTTACTTGTACACCTCCAGAAATTGTACAACTAGATACAGCAACATCTACCTTGATGCCGGAAACATCAAAATTAATTTACAATCAAATGTACGCAACCTTCAACGAATGGCGTCTTCGAAAGAACGCAAACTCATTTTCAGAAAGTGTTTTACTAGATTATTAAGTCGTAGATAAAGTTGAGTATACTAGTCGCAATAATGGATATAATTACCTCTGAATGTTACTCTATTACTAAATATTCCTCAGGAATAATAGCTATCATTATTGACTCGTGGTATAATCTACTATTATTGCCGATGATGTGTGATGTGTTAATATCTAATATTAATATTATCTTTATGATGATTCATATGATGAGGGACATATGTTTCAAAGGAGTTTATATTCTAAAAGGGAATAGGCAGCTAAGGCCAGGCAACGTTGTTTTATGACGATTCATATGATGAGGGACATGTGTTTCAAAGGAGTATATATTCTAAAAGGGAATAGTCAGCTAAGGCCAGGCAACGTTATTTTAAGATGATTCATATGATAAGCGACATACGTTTCAAAGGAGTGTATATTCTAAAAGGGAATAGTCAGCTAAGGCCAGGCAACGTTGTTTTATGATGATTCATATGACGAAGGATATATGTTCCAAAGGAGTATATATTCTAAAAGGGAATAGTCAGCTAACGCCAGGCAACGTTGTTTTGCGAAGGATACATAATTTTGGAATTTCGGAAAAACGAAAAACTGTAAAATTTAAAATTTTGGAATCCAGATTATTTACGTAACGGCAGATTTTCAATACTAATATGACAATACGATAAAGAACGAAAAAAGAAAACAGAAATATAATTATGTAAGTGCTATGAAAATTAATAGAAAAAAATGAACAGATGTAGTGGATAATAATTTTACGTTAAATCTAACCTAAGGTACCCAATCTTATATGTATAATCTAAAGCAGCCTATTTCAACTAATCTAACCTAACGTAACATAACATAATTTTGCGGAAGGTAATGCAATCTTTTGACGTGAGGGCGAGTCGCTTAAGTGTTCCATGGGAATATTGTTTATTTTATTAGTTGAAGATCGTTTCTTGGGCAGAAGAAGTTTTATTTACTGTTAGTCTGTTAATGTTGTTTTTTACCATAACCGGTACATACTTCACGGTTAATTTGTAGATGTAGGTGTACAGTTGTGGTCTGTGTAAGCGGGAGTTTTCGCTTAATTGTGATGAAATGCGCGGTGACAAAGCACGGTCCGCCGCACAACGCTTCCGCGGCTAATTAATGTCGCTTAAAGAATTATGTGACCTACCATTAAGAGCCCAGATCTTCTGCCGGCTCTCCTGCCTCCTCCGCGTTACCGGGGCACGTGTTTCGCCCACGGGCCGCGCTCTTGTCGTCTAAAAAACCGAACTTCTTGTTTCCGACGCTATTGTTAACTGCGGAGCTCGCAGGGGCCCCCAAGAGTCACTTGGCGGCCGTGGGCGAAGCGCGTGCCAATCACGGGGAGGCGGCACTCCTCCTGGAGCCGTCCGTCTCCTCCGACGCCGACGGCGTCCGGCGCGTGACGTCGCGACGGACGGAGGCGGCGCGTATGGCCACAGTACCGTTGCCGGCGGTCTCCACTCCTACTGGACCGCCGAATTCTCGCCCACGCATCCACCGCCGAATTCGGGCGGATCTTGGGGTTCAGTTACCTTCGCGGCGTAAACAGCGAGGTGCCATTACACGCAATTAGTCTGCGCGATTGAGCTGTTAATAATATGTAATTACGGAGGCTGCGTGGCGAGATGTCCGAATGCTGTATCACTTCCATGCCGTCATATCGGAAATATGCACGTCGGGATGATTAATTCGCGAAAAATCGAGGCTGCCCAGCTCGCAACGTTTAATCATGGAAATGGTTAATTTATCATGATTACAGTGCTGTTATGTAATTTTCGTTGCACAGTACAAATAAAGTATCCTGTTTCGAGGCGAATTATTGCGAAAGTGAGCTGTTACGTGGAGTGATTGATGAAAAACTGAAGTTCCAGGAGACATTGCACATTGCCGGTGTTCCCACATACAGCGGAAGAACAGGAGACCTACACAATTTTCAGAATCATCTACAACAACAATACATAGAAAATAAGCACCTTTTACCTATTTATCCTGTTCATTTAATATAAGAACGTTTTCATCTCGCTTTCAAATTTATGAGAGAACTGTGTGCACCTCTCCTAATTCGCCTAGAGATGCGTTCAATAAAAATAATATTTAGACTTCCTAAATAAACAGGGATATAGATTTATCATTGGAGGCGGCTTTAATGCTAAACACATTCAATGAGGATCTAGAGTCTAGACTAACAAGCAGTCAACCAACTAAAACAATTTCAACTATCAAACCAACATATTGGCCTGCAGATCTTAATAAAATTCCACATTCAATTAATTTCTTTATAACACGAAATGTGTAAACTGTATGTATGTGGAAGAGGCTTGGGATATGAACTCTGAGCATTCCCCGATTGTCATCCCTAAGCGATAGTAGTACACAAAAGAAAATACCTGCTAGATTGACTAACAAATTAACTGACTGACAGAGCTTTAAACTTCAACTTGAAGACACTATCAACTTGTCATTCTCAATAACGAAGACCAGCTAGACAATTAAGCGGAAAAAATTGTTGATAATATCCAACAAGCTACTGGGATAACACCCCTATGATAACCCCCCACGAACAAAACATAACAATTACCCCAAAGAAATTCGAACCCTTATTTCCGAAAAGAGAAGACTCAGAAGAATCTGGCATCAATCTAGATGCCTAGCAGATAAAACTAGAGCAAACAACGCAACACAACAACTCAAAAGAGAGGGTAAAAAAAATAAAAACGACTCTATTAGTGAATATCTAACTGGACTATCAAATGATAGTAAAACTGATTATTCACTTTGGAAAGTTACAAAGACACTGAAGAGACCAATCTTGCAGAATTCTCCAATGAGAAGTGCAGATGGGACATATGCAAAAAGCAATACTCAAAACGCCAATAGATATGCCGAATATCCTGAAATCACTTTCCAACCCAATGAGGGTGAAGCCATTCTAGACTGGGAAAATATTACCCAGGAAGAAGGTGAAATCAGACCCTCTATCCATATAGAAATTGTAATAGAAATTTAAAAAAAAAACCATTAACACTAAGCATGCTTCAGGATTTGACTTAACTATGAACTATGGGCGAAATTCCCAAAAAATTACCTCGTAAAGCAATTGTAAAACTTACATATCTTATTAATGCATCTTTAAAATTAAAATATGTGCCTAAGATATGGAAAGTAGCAGAAGTGATAATGATTCCTAAACCTGGAAAACCACCAAATGAAGTTTCTTCTTACTCGTTATTACTCGGTATATTACCCAATGATTAAACTTTAATTGGAAATTTTCATAAAATATAAAATTCTGCAGCTATACTTTACAGAAATTATTGCATAATTCGTAGTGATAATTAAAATAGTAAATTAAGTAATAGAAAATGTTACACTAATAATAATAAAGATAATCAAAATTCCAATTAATCTTTCTCACATTACATACAATTTTGCTATGAAAAATGTAATTATTCTTGAAATTTTAGTAATCATTGAAATCTGAGAGCCAAATTGAAAATTTTAGTGAAAATATTTAAAATTTAGACATAAGAAATTGTATGTATCTCTATTCTCTAAATTCTCTATTCACTGTTCTTGAAATCTCTATTTCAATACAATTTAAAAAATTTGATAGTACCTAATCATCAAAATTTGATGAAATTTTTATGAAAATATTTATATACTCTGCGGAGCAGAAATGATTACAAAATAACTTTCTGAATTGGTATGAATTATATTAGGTACACTATTTTCTCAAAACATTTCTCAAAAATTTTAATTCCATATTAAGTATTAGAATTGTCCTTAGTACACTTAGTACCTTAGAAGAAAATATAAAATATTAGGACTTCATATTGCAGACTCCCAAATTATGTTTTTGTCTATTGTTTTTACAGACAACGAGAAATGAAACTAATTACCTACATGAAATAAAATCTTCTATTAAACTACATATCAAAGACATATAACTGCATATAGAAAATATCAATTTCTAAAAGTTTATAGAACGTACCTACACAAAATACCATAAATTTTCCACGACTTGTATTAATTTTCTGCGGAATTTTAAATCTTTTATATATTTTCAGTGCTCTTCGTACAATTTTCTCTTAAATTTTATACATACATAAATAGTTCGGTCCTCTTGTACCCTGAGGGTGTCGAGGATTTTATAAAACATCTAAACATTGCTGATATACCAACAGGGTTATTCTAATTCGATTATCACTATGGGGATATCGGAAATAGCAAGAGATACAAAGTCGGTTAAGTTGAGTAATCATATGGGGAATAATAATCAATAAAGATAATTCAAAAAATGTAATGGTTACAAAGATAAGAGAATTTTTTTTCCGAATATCTTATCTATTTTTTCTTGTCCTGTCATTTGAAGAGATATTAAACAAAAATACACTCGTTTTCATTGCCACTATTTCTCATCTACATAAAGGAAATTTTCATTTTTCGATTAGACGTTTCGTGTGAGTGCAACCGTCATCAAGTTTAAATTTCGAAATATGGACCTGCATTTTTAATTTCGTGTTTTAGTTCTACTCGTTAATACTATTATAATGGTGTGTAAAAATATATTCCTTCTGCAAATATATAAATAAATAAACACTTATTTTGACATTTTAAAAACATTCGGGCTATTAATTATCAAAATACATTTGTTGATTTAAATTACAATTCCTATTTGAACAATAATAATTGTAGTCATCATTGCAAGTGCAATTGCTATAAGTACTGGCTCCTCTGACACAAGTGATTATTTTTAGTAAATCATTATTTATATCGTGAAATTCCCACTTTCACTATTGTGAAATTTTTCGATATATCCCTCTTCCATGCTATCCTTAATATTTTATAATATTAATTAATTAATTAATAATATAATTTTTCTATAATAAGTTTTAAAAACCTCCCTCTCTTTAGTGAAAATGGGGCTGTTATTTACTTCAATTACCATTTTTACTCTTTTTACTCTTCTATTTTTTATTTTTTAGAACTCAAAAAAATATAATGAAAAATGCAGGTCCATATTTAAAATTTTAGGCTTGATGACGATTGCACTCACACGAACCGCCTGATCGAAAATCTAAAATTCCCTTGTTGTAGAGGAGAAAAGTGACAATGAAAATGAAGAGATATTAAAAAATAATTAAACACATTTTCATTGTCAGTTTACTAATTGTCAAGTAACGACAGGAACAAAATAAATAAGGATTTCGAAAATTTCTATTTAAAAAAAATCTCAGTAACCATTGATTTTTCTTTTACTTATTTTGTTTGATTATTGTTCCCCATATGATTACCCAACCTTGCCCCAATTAAACCGACTTCGTAGATATCTCTGACCGTTTCTGATATCCCCTTAGTGATAATCGAATTTGAATAATCCTGTATACGTAACTGTAACTATGATTCATAAATATAAATAAAAACTCATGGTATAAGTTTCAGTTTCTTTATGGGAAATTCTCAACAAATGTTTCGGCACAGAAATATATATGTTACCCACACATAGATTTAATTTCAATAAGTATTTATTTTAATTGCTACTTTAATTCCTTTTGGTGATAATAATTTCAAAAAAATATTGAAGTTTTAAACTAAAATTCGGAGTTTTCATTTAATACTAGTTAAAACTTTGGGGAAAGAAGATTTATTTGGTGAGCATTAATGGATTGGTTCATATAATTCAAAGGCCTCGCTTAAGATACGAGCGGTGAGCGGCTGCTTCAAGCGACAGAGCGACAAAACAAACGTTTCGTTCACGATTTGAATGCTGCGAAAACTTGACGTTTGGCGCTTGCCGCTCTCCGTTGCTGCTAGACATTAATAATCGCCGCTCACCGCTCGTATCTTACACGAGGCCTGAGACATTTAGTTGCCTGATCGTATAACTTGTATTCCACGTCTTGCTTTCGTCCGGATTGAAATTAGCGGTAATATGTATGTTAATTGCGATCCGCATTAACATGTAGATACGGCGAGAAAAATATGGAACGGCCGCATAAACAATGCTAATGATTATTTAAATTTTATCGAAAAGTATATAATAATAACGTGTAGTGCATATTAATGGCCCCACGTCGCGATGTCGGACAAATAATTACGCGCAGCCTCCTGTGAAATTTACAATTCGCCGCACAGAGACGGCGGCCACGGGAGCCAATCAGCCAATAAACAATGCCTCTTAATGCTCGTCCTGGCCGCAGGATAACAAGGACTTAATGAACCGTGCGCGGACTCCTCCAGCACGGCTCAATTGATCGATGTAATTAAATTGGCGCGCCCGGACAATTTGTCCGCGCGGCATCCTTAATGAGCTGCAGCGACAATTTCACACCCTCCCTGCTCATGCGTTAATTACAAAAGCAATTTGCCACCATTAAGAGCGGTGTGTGTGCCATTACCATTACAATTCCGCCAGAGGAGCCCGCAATCGATCACACACCTCGCCCGTATGATCTTTACAGGACCATAAAATGTGTAACATTCTATCCGCATAATGGACATTGCAACACTTGCGCGCTAAAGGTCATCGCAGTCCTCACCCAGAATCGGAACTGAAAAAACGCAACCTTCCACATACTTTTGCACCTGCTAATTAAAAACTAATCAATTATCACACGGGATGAGAACACTTATTATCGGGTAATTTATCTTACACGATGTGATGATTCAATTCGCTGCGAAGGAGTCAATAGTGTTGTATTTTATTTGAACGCGAGGATTGTGTACGAAAAACATTATGAATAATAGAAGCCATAATTAGGTGGTAAACAATCCCGTTTACGCCGCGTTACCGCGGAGATCCTTAAGTTATATTTGCGCTGAATCCTATGAACGCGAACGTGGATGGCATTTACATGTCATGTACGAGTCATTTGCTACTATTGTGTAGGTCTGGATAATGATTCTTTATTAGCTTGAATAACAGCTTACACCAGACGCTTGAGGATATGTGAACAGACGCAATAAAATTGTAAACACATTTTAACACCAATTAATACTTCGATAATAATTAAGAAAATGCAAATAATAAAGTTAATAGTAATAACAATAATAATAAGTAGTATTAAATAAAAATACAGTATTATATCCTGGAAAAATTAGCTATTTTATCAACCTAACTGGATAATTCGCATCTTCTCAATAATAATTTTATAAATAAAACATAAGAAAACTTGTTATCACTTAATTTTGGGAATTCATCCATTTAAATTTATTAAAAATTTAGAATTTGTAGAAAAAAATTTCAAACTTGCCAAAAAAAAGGCGAAATAAAGACCATGATTAAGCAAAGTTTCAATTGATTATAATTTTGATCACAAAGATTCAAATGAAAAATAAAATATCTAAGTTTTTCAAAACGCAATACTCTAGAAAGATCTAAATGATGATTTCATCATGTGGAGCATGAAAATCATTATAAAAATATTCAGTGGTTATATACCGAGTGCATGCCAAATATTAAGGATGGCATGCAAGAGGTCTACTAAGGTAGACCTCTTCTGGTCTACCAAGACCAGAAATGTCCTTGTACTTTATATTATTATTATAGTTATTTTCGATTTGACACATTTAAACCAATTTTTCCGAGTTAAAAGAATTACGTCGGAATTGGTGATTTA
The DNA here is from genome assembly GCA_951805005.1 of Othius punctulatus. NCBI lineage: Eukaryota > Metazoa > Arthropoda > Insecta > Coleoptera > Staphylinidae > Othius > Othius punctulatus. The sequence continues at coordinate 14,058,854 of OX638145.1, forward strand.
GGCGGCCTGTTTCCTGGGGCCGGTGATTCAGCCGTGGGGAGGTCATCGCCGGGGAGCGCGACCCAGGGATCAAGTGGACATCATTACGGCCTCACCGCCGCACATCTCTCCAATTACCGCTCCCATTCACTCCGGCGGAGTTCCAGCTCGGCTGGGGCATGGGAGAGGAAACGCTCCCCGTTAGGTTAGGTTGGGTTAGGTTAGGACGCCACCACGGACCGTGGCCATCGATAATAATCGATTATTACGAATGCCATTACGGCAATCGAATAATTGATTCCGATGGAGGCGACGGGCGGCTAAGGTCCGGAGGCCTCTATCGCGATAAACGCATAAAAACCATTTGGAAGGCAATTATCGGATTATCTTATGAATATGTTAATTATCAAGCGGCGTGTAATAATGTATACGTCTCGTACGCGATGATGCCTGGAAATCGAATAAATACACGTTTCGAATGCGTAAATGGAAATATTAGTGTTTCCATAATTATTATGAGCACTGCGAACGGTTTATTCCTCCTCTCAACGTCTCAAGTCCCAGCCGGGCGTCTTCGCCAGTTCTATTAATTTATACGAATATTATATGCAGAGTGAGTTTTATTTACAGTTATATGTCCATGTCGGCGTATACTCGCTATTAATAATTTGTTAATAACTATCTAATTAATATTATTAATAATTATATTATAAAAGGGGCTCGCATTTGCACCTGAATGGCCCCGTGAATAGGATCGAGCATTATAAATCTGTCAATGTATATGCTAATTCAACGACGGCACTGGAATCAGATTTGTAAAACGATTTATACATTCATTTCTGCCATCCACGATTATTTATTTCATAAACGTTCTTTATAATCCTTTACAAAATCAAGCAATATGCACCAACATAAGAATTAATTTCGGACGAACGGATTTAGAATTATTTATATTGTTCACTCATTAGGCATTTCCAACGGCATAGTAATTGATGAGGCTAATTAATTTAGCAAAACCGACTTTTCACGCCGCAGCGTAGAGCAGGCTAATCAGGCCAACCAGGAAAAACGAGTAGAACTCAAAAATAAAATACAAAATGCAGGTCCATATTTAAAAATTTAGACTTGATGACGATTGCACTCATACGAAACGTCTGATAGAATGCGTTGTATAGTTGCAACTACATATAGAGAATACAGCACTAGTTTTGAAAAAGATAAAGCACATCTAAACTTTCCTTGTTGCAGAGGAGAAAAAGTGACAATGAAAATGTGTTTATTTTTTCTAATACCGTGGGCGTACAAGAAAATGTGAAATTTTGACAAAAATGAGATGAAATGAGCATGTACCATAAACGTTAATTGTATTTATGAGGAAAATATTTCTATGTTGTATCATAGTTCACTGGAATTTAAATTTTTGGCAAAAACAATTAATATTCAAAACTAGATTTATCACAAACTATTTCAGTTATTTTCAAATGCATTTATCCCGAAAATGTCTTTTTTGACTTCTTTTGGGTCCACGATATGTGAGGAACAAAAATAATGTAATGGTAAAATGAATATTTTGTCTAGAGTCTAGATGGTTCCGTAAATTGTTATAATTGTAGATATACTTAGGTCATAAGGAAATGTACACTAGAATAATATTCATACAGGTCAATGTCTGGGAAGTTTTTTTCTCAATTTTTGGGATTTAAATAATTTATTTGACCTTTATCTTTTTTCAATGCCCTTAACTTTCGTACCTTCGTGAACCCTTATCTTTTTTAAATGCAAAATTTAGTTATTTGAATCCGGCATAAAATTTTCAAAATATTCATTAGATAAATTTTCAAAAAACTCAGTGACTAACAGATAGGTACTGGTCAACTCGGAAAGTTAAACATTCGATTTTCTCAATTATTAATGACATACTCGTCGTCAAATTTTCAAAGGAATTATCTTCAGGCATACTGTATACAAAACTGATATAAAATTTGTAAAATATCCATTAGATAAATTTTCAGAAATTTCAGTGACAGCAGATAGGTATTGGTCAACTGGGAAAGTTATACATTCGATTTTCTCACTTATTTAAGGCATACTCGTCAATTTTTCAGAGGAACTATCTTCAGATATACAGAATAGAAATCTGACATCATTTTTTTTAAATATCCATTAGATACAGTTTCTGAATTTTCGGTGACTAACAGATAGGTACTGGTCAACTGGGAAAGTTATACATTTGATTTTCTCACTTATTTAAGACATAATCGTCGTCAAATTTTCAGAGGAATTATCTTCATTCATACTGTATACAAAACTGACATATTTTTTTTTTAAATATCAATATTTATATCAATATAAATATTTATTTATTCCTTTGCTTACCTACCTATCGGTGTAAGGCCTACATTACTAATTTTTATAGTATTCTCTCCACTTCCTCTTATCTTTCGTAAATTCCTTTATTTCTTCCCATGTGTTCCCTTTTCTTGTTGCCTCTTATTTTTTTGCACTGTTCCACTCTTTTCTCGGTCTTCCTCTCTATTATTTTCTTGTTGCTTTTGTCTCATATATTTTCTTAGTGTTTCTTTCTTCTCTCATTCGTCTCATGTGTCCGTAGCACCTCATTTGGCCTTGTGTTATTTTTTCCTGTATTGGTGTTATTTATAAGTTTTTCCTGTGCGTCTCGCTTATATATACTCTATAACTTATACAAGGTCTTATACTTATATAAGGTCTTATAATTTATATAATACAAGATAAGGAACGAGACGTTCCTTATCTTGTCTGTTCTGGTTTTGTTTTCCATTTTTCTTAAGAATCTCGTCTTCGTAGCATTTATTATTTTTATTAGTTTTTCTGTCATCGTCATGTTTCGCTTGTGTAAGTTAGCGTTGGTCTAATTACTATTTTGACTATTTCTGTTTTTGTGGCTCTTGTTATCTCCTTCTTGCTAAAAAAAGGTATAAGAATATTGTTTCATTCTTGAAAGAGTTTTAGATGTGAAATAGTCAAGTCAATTTATGATTTGTATTAAAGGACCAAACATACCAGTTATGATGAGTTTGCACTGAATTAGGTTTGATTTCTATAAGAACATTGTTTCATTCTTGAAAGAGTTTTAGATGTGAAATTTTCAAGTCAATTTATGAGTTGTAATAAAAGACCAAACATACTAGTTATGATGAGCTTGCACTGAATTAGGTTTGATTTCTATAAGAATATTGTTTCATTCTTAAAAGAGTTTAAGATGTGAAATTTTCAATCAATTAATGATTTGTATTAAAGGACCAAGCATACCAGTTACGATGAGTTTGCACTGAATTAGGTTTGATTTCTACAAGAATTTCATTTCAATTATCACATTTGTCATAATTGATTTTGAATTTCATTCTTGAATGAGTTTTAGATGTGAAATTTTCAAGTCAATTTATGATTTGTATTAAAGGACCAAACATACCAGTTATGATGAGTTTGCACTAAATTAGGTTTGATTTCTATAAGAATTTCATTTCAATTATCACATTTTGTGATAATTTATTTCGAATTTCATTCTTGAACGAGTTTTAGATGTGAAATTTTCAAGTCAATTAATGATTTGTATTAAAGAACCAAACATACCAGTTATGATGAGTTTGCACTGAATTAGGTTTGATTTCTATAAGGATATTATTTCATTCTTGAAAGAGTTTTAGATATGAAATGTTCAAGTCAATTTATGATTTGTACCGAATTGATCTAAATATACCACTGGTTCCTCAAAGATTTGATTAGTATGTTTTAGAGTGATTTGTTGCTGATTAATGTAATACGTGTAATAATTGTATACTATAATCCTCGTTTTGTGTTACTGTAATAAGCAACGTGGAGATATTTCAGAGTGAACGGGAGAATATAATGCATAATAAATATTGAATAAGGCGTGAATCTTCTGATGAAAATGGTAAATTTGCATGTTAAAGTCTAATTAGTGTGATTTATAAATATTGCCACGTCCTGGTATGAATGTATTATAAATATTGTAATAAATATGATTTACAGTGGTCGTGCTCCGCTGTCTAAACAGGCGCTTGGTGGTCGTGAGGAAGAAGGCAAACGCGACAAAGTAAATCGAGGCGGGCACAAAGAGCAGTAACCGTTAATCACGCCGAATTAACCGCCATTAACGAAATCCGATCTAAATCATGTGAATTTCTAAACACACACGCACACACACACGTGCAGACGTACAATCCGATTAGAAGAGCCAGGACCTACCCCTATGCCACGGACGAAGAGAGACGAGGAGCGCGGCCGCAACACGGGCATGTGATAATTGAAATTTATGGGGGACAGATAAATTAGGAGCCAATCAGTGTGAATGATACGATGAAGTACAATGTAGAAAATGAATGGGAACTAACAAATTGAGTTTATTCGCGCGGCGTCTGGTCTGGCCTGAATGACCAGATGGCCACTACGCCAACGCGGCCCGTGCTCTCTCCTCTTCGGGACCGGGGTGCGTAGGCCCGGAGAGCTTTTCCGTGGGCACGGCTCGCGCGACGGATGCTCTGCATTATTATAATGACGGGCTCAGCGTGTCACTTAATGCTTTAGAAAATAGTATTGTTAAGAGAAGTAAAATGACTGAATTATAGGCGATTGTAAAGCGCGCGAAGAAGCCCCCCCCCTAGCCCCGGCCTCCTCCTCGCCATATGCGTGCCGCCGTCCACCTGAGGGACCTGAAGATGTCCGAGCATAGATAACCATCTCGGTTTCAAAATAACTCATCCACGAGCCCGGCTACCGCACAATAACTCGTCAAAACATCACCTCAAACGTGCTTTATTGTGCGTGAGGCCATTCTTCTCCTACGCCTCTGCGGTCAGGCAATATTGGGTTTCAATTTATTGTCATTAATATTAATGCTTCCCAGGCTGTATACAGTTTTTCGGACGTCGCGTGTTGCGTTTACAAAAAATTATACCTTAACTACCAACATTAACGAATTTAATTGGGCATTGTGGAATTTTAAAATACCAATTTAACAACAATCTTATCAATAAGCAATAAAAGCTTCACCCATCACCAAACCAGAAACATTCTTTCAAAGAAAACGGAATAACAATGGATCAGCCGATTATAAGTACGTCCAAATTTTCATATTCCTGCCAGTACTTCCATCCCCTGATAAAATTGTAACCATTTGTTCAAAAATAACTGGTAAATGGTTGACATACCCTAAGAACAGCGTAATATAAGGCAAGGGTGGACATTACCGCCCAACGACGGGGGAGATTCAATAAAAAAACTACTAATTTAGAGTATTACAATCTACCTTTGATTTAGCAAAAGTCTTCTGAACGAAAACAAAAGAAAGAAGAACAAACATTATCCTTCAATACCATTAGCACGAGAAGGGAGCACACTCTTACAAATCCCTAGGTAGGGTTGCCAGACTTTCTATATTTGATAGAAGTCTTCTACATTTAATGAAAATCTTCTATCTTCTAGGAAGCGAAATCTTCTATATTTAGCGACTCGCGTTAACAATATGTAATGATTTGAAATTTGGTTCCCCCCCTTTTTTTTAGTTTTTTCCCGGCAAATTTTGTAAATGTTTCTTGAATAAGCCTCATATTTAAATTATTTCTTCCCTAAAACCACTGAATCAATATGAACATAACTTATTACTCATATTGCATAATGTACTTGTATAATATTGGCGTAATCAAATTTATTTCTAATGATAGAGATATTTATATTTTAGTGCAAACATCCAATTTTAATAGGTGATTTTGCTACATATTTAATTTTTCTCATATTTAAATGCTGATATCTCTAAAACTAGCGTATTATAATTAGTGCAATTTATTATTATTATTATTAGGTAATATAGTGGTATATAACATGTGTAACTAAATTAATTTCCAATGAGTCATTCGTAAGATATTCTATTTTCGAACTATTTTAGAAACAGAAGAATTTTCCAACTATTTTAAATATTTCTCAATTAGTCTCATATTAAAATAACGATATCTCAAAAACCACCGTATATCTGTAATAAATATAATTTATTACAGATATTACATGATATACTGGTATTATATAATTATAATTATATTTAGTTTTAATGGACGTTTCTACAGATATTTACATTTTACTGCAAATGTATAATTTTAAGGGATGATTTAGGAGCATATCTCATTTTTGTTAAACTTTAATACTGGTATCTCTAAAACTAGCATATCATAATTAGTGCAATTTATTATTATTATTAGGTAATATACTGGTATATAACACGTGTAATTAAACTAATTTCCAATGAGTCATTCGTAAGATATTCAAATGTTTATTTTCGAACTATTTTAGAAACAGAAGCAATATTTTCGAACTATTTTAAATATTTCTCCAATTAGTCTCATATTTAAATGACGTTATCTCAAAAACCACCGTATCTATATAAATATAATTTATTACAGATATTACATGATATACTGGTATTATATAATTATAATTATATTTAGTTTTAATGGACGTTTCTACAGATATTTACATTTTACTGCAAATGTATAATTTTAAGGGATGATTTAGGAACATATCTCATTTTTGTTAAACTTTAATACTGATATCTCTAAAACTAGCATATTATAATTAGTGCACTGTATTATTATTATTAGGTAATATACTGGTATATAACACGTGTAATTAAATTAATTTCCAATGAGTCACTCGTAAGATATTCAAATGTTTATTTTCGAACTATTTTAGAAACAGAAGCAATATTTTCGAACTATTTTAAATATTTCTCCAATTAGTCTCATATTTAAATAACGATATCTCAAAAACCACCGTATCGATATAAATATAATTTATTACAGATATTATATGATATATTGGTATTAATATAATTATAATTATATTTAGTTTTAATGGACGTTTCTACAGATATTTACATTTTACTTCAAATGTCTAATTTTGGTCTAATCTCATTTTTGTTAAACTTTAATACTGATATCTCTAAAATTAGCTCATCAATATAAATGCAATTTATTATTGTTATTAGTAATGCACCAATATGCAACATGTATAATTAAATTAATATCCAATAAGCGAATTTTAAGTAAATTATGGCCAATCAATATGGATGCAATTTATTACTGATTTTAAATGATATATTTGTATATAGCGTATATAATTAAATTATAAAACAATGAGCAATTCTAAAAATATTATTATTTTATCTATCGTTAATATCGTTTTATCTTAGATTTTTAGGAGCTATTTCAAGTGTTTCTCCAATTCACAGGTTAAAATTTTTGCTCTATTGCTATAATAGAGTGTGGAATTAAAGTATTAAGAGTTGAATTGAAGTATTGAATAATTGAGTTACAATGTTCTAAACAACCGCTTTAGTTAGAATCTGTTGCTTTGAGATATAATAACTATGAAGGCTGAAATTTTTGTAGGGATTTATTGGCGGATTTTCTTAAAATTTCATGAAAATATTTCTGGAAGTACATGATTGCAGAAAATTCAAAAAGTTGAAAACACACCAGTCTTAGTTTTTGAGTTATATGCCAATAAACATAGCCTTTACTTAGCATGTGATGCTTTTGAGTTCTGAAATTTTTGTAGGATTTGCTTAAAATTTCATGATATTATTTCAGGTAGTACGTGGTTTCAGAACATGTAAAACGTTGAAAATACGATATTTGTAGTTTTTGAGTTATAAGCCAATAAAAAAACATACTCTTTGGGTGGAATCTGATACTTTTGGGCTATAATAACTATGAAACCTGAAATATTTTTAGGATTTGCTTAAAATTTCACGACATTATTTCTGGAAGTATGTGCGTTTAGAAAATGCAAAAAGTTGAAAATACGCCATTCTTAGTTTTTGAGTTATATGCCAATAAACATAGCCTTTACTTAGAATCTGATACTTTTGAGCTAGAATAATTATGCAAGCTGAAAATTTTCTAGGATTTGCCTAAAATTTCACGACATTATTTCTGGAAGTATGTGCGTTTAGAAAATGCAAATAGTTGAAAATACACCATTTTTAGTTTTTGAGTTATATGCCAATAAACGTACCCTTTAGATAGAATCTGATACTTTTGGTCTATAATAACTATGAAAGCTGACATTGTTGTAGGATTTGCTTAAAATTTCATAACATCATTTCTGGAAGTACGTGCTTTCAGAAAATGCAAAAGCTGAAAACATTTTTAACCTAATTTTGCGCTGAGTAGTAATATTCATATTTTAGCATTTTGCTTAATATGGCTAGGTCCACGTCGTCAGTAGGAAAGAGTAATACTGACACTGACACTAGTCAAAATGATACTGACACAGTTCTACGGCCTCAAAAATGAAGAAAATACATCTCTTCATATAAAAATTAATGGGAAGATAATAGTTATTTATGATATAAGTGCTAAACTCGGTTTTAACACACACATCATACAATATTTTTTCTAAAACAACTTTAAAAGCACAATAAAGTTCTTTAAAAATGTTGGCATTAAATATAACAAATAATTCTCTATATAAGAGACTTAAAGAGAAACATATTTTTAAAGCTAACTGCCATGCACACATTCTTCATAATGCTGTTAAGCACTCCATAGATAAATTAGAATTAGATGTAGAGAACTTAGTCCATATTTCATCTTTCATTGCTTCTTCAGGAAACCCAATATATTTTTTTCTGAAACCAAGAAATTGATCTTTCCTTAATCAATCACGATATCAGATGATTTTATAAATATATTCTCATTTTTCTCTGTCAGCAAAGCGCAGAAAAGTCCTTCAGGGTTTTTTTGAGTTTGTTGAGCAGGATTTTAAAGATGTTTTGCACCACGTTACAATAAGGTAGCTGTCACTAAATCCATATATAGGAAGACTGCTTCAAAATTTGGCACCGATTGTTTCGTATTTTCAAAACATAAATTAATTTAGCGTATGGCATAATTACGTCAAATTACATTACTGGTTATTGTATTATAATTTCTAGTTCTGTCCATTCAAATATTTTACTGCATCAGTGGAGTTTCATAAAGTCATTGAAAGGTCCAGTGGCAATGTATTGCATCACGTCAGATCCATATCCAATCACCATCTTGATGGTTGCGTTTGTAGCATTATAGAATGTGTCTTAGTCAGCAGATCCTAAGATTATCTGACTGCCAGTTTGTGTTAGTTCATTTAGCGTTATCCAGGGTGCACCACGAGGAGGCGAACTAACTTTACACCCCAAAGCATAAATGATTGCTCTATACATATTAAAAAATTGCTAGATTCAAGAGAATATGAGTATGAAAATCCATGTGAAGTCCCTGACACTTACTTATTATTTTCTAGCATTTTTTTAACTACTTTTGAGGATGCCGTTAAACTTCTTGAAGGTTATAAAATTTCTGTTATAAATGTGTATGATATCATGGATAACTTGAGTAAAAAATTGCAAAAGAGCTACGAACATTTTTTTTGATTCTTGGTAAATTCAAAGCTCAAAAAAGTGGACGAAAATGTGTCAAACGGCTTGGATACACAATTTCTTCTAGTGCTAAATTCAGCAATCAGGTACTTACAAATCAGTTACAGTTTCTAGATAAATGGTTTAGTTTTAATAAAGATACTTGGCTAGCAAAGGTCTGAATAATAGATCTCAATAGGTCAAGGTTTAGAACAGGTACTCTGACCTCTTCTGAAAACAATTAAAACATTCATCCAAATGAGTTTTCAGTATTTAGTTATTTTTTGTATTGTTTCCAGCTGTTTTCAGTTTTATTGTTGTAAGTTGTTGTCAGTTATTGTCCTTTATTTTTTAGTTATTTTCAAAAGCCTTACTGTTGTTGTTAGATATTTCCAATTGATTTTAGTTGTTTTCGGTATCTCCACTGAAAATAATTAAAATATTTATCCAAATTCTAGATTTGTTATCAACCAAATGAGTTTTTATTATTATTGTAAATATTTTCACCTGTTTTCAATAATTTTCGTTTCTTTCTCAATTGTTTTCAGTTATTTTTAGTTGTTTGGAGTTGCTTTTAGTTGTTATTAATTCGGTTTAGTTATTTTAAGTGCATTCAGAATTCCTCTCTAAAAACAATTCAAACATTCATCTAAATGAGTTTTCAGTATTTAGTTATTATTTGTATTGTTTTCAGCTGTTTTCAGTTTTTCAATTATTTTAAGTTGTTGTCAGTTATTGTCCTCTGTTTTTTTAGTTATTTTCAAAAGCTTTACTGTTATTGTTAAATATTTCCAATTGATTTTAATTGTTTTCAGTATGTATCTCCACTGAAAATATTTAAAATATTTGTCCAATTTCTGTGATTTGTTATCAACCAAATGAGTTTTCATTATTATTGTAAATGTTTTTACTTGTATTCAATTATTTTCGTTTCTTTCTCAATTGTTTTCAGTTATTTTCACTTGTTTGGAGTTGGTTTTAATTGTTATCCATTCGGTTTAGTTATTTTAAGTACATTCAGAGTTCCTCTTCTAAAAACAATTAAAACATTCATCCAAATGAGTTTTCAGTATTTAGTTATTTTTTGTATTGTTTTCAGCTGTTTTCGGTCATTTTCGTTGGTTTCTAGTTTTTCTACGATGCTTTGTCTTTGTTTTTTAGTTGTCTTAAGTCAGTTATTTTTCTTAGATTTTAGTTGTTTTCAAAACTTTCAGTGTTAGATATTTTCAGTAGATTTTAATTGATTTCAATGAATTTCAATGAATTTAGTCCTTTTTTCATATTTTTTCAATGAACTGAGTACCTCCACTAAAAATAATTGAAGTATATATCCAATTCTGTTTCTTTATCAACCAAATGAATTCTCATTATTTATGCAAATGTTTTCGCCTGTTTTCAATTACTTTCATTTGTTTTTTTTTAGTTAGTTTTAGTTGCTTTCAAAAGTTTTACAGTTGTTTTTAGATATTTTCGGTTGGTATTAGTAATTTTCAGTGAATTCAGTATATCTGTTACCGGCAATCTGTTTAATCCGGTATTCTATACAATACCTAGGCAATGTATGGAATACCTAAAACGTGTAGGTAATGTATGAAATAAAATTTATTTCATACTTTGCCTATGTATTCTATACAATACCGAATGCGCAGCCGGCAATGTGTGTAACCTAACCTAACCTAACCTAACCTAACCTAACCTAACCTACTTATTATTTTTACAGAATTGTATTGTTTCTTAAGTTTTTTATACTTATTACGTACCTGAGTACTTGTAAGCAAATTACATTATGTTACTTAGGAGCACCCCAATTGTTCATTTTAATAAAGTTGATTTTAAGTAGTAGAACATGTTTTATTTGCCCGTCATTTTATAGGTAGGCCGGTTAACTAAACCGATAAATATAGACCAAAATCTATTAATTTTACACATTGCCGGTGGACCAGCAGGTACTCTATACAATCCCTAGGAATTGTATACATTACCTAGGTAAAGTATGTAATGGACAATAATATTCATAATATTTCATTCATTGCCTGGACGCCCCAGGTATTCTATACATTGCCTAGGTATTGTATAGATTTCCTGAATTATACAGATTGCCGGTAACATATCCAATAGAAAGAAATAAAATGTCCATTAAGTTTGTGTCATTGTGCGGTGTCGACCAAAAATCCAAGAGCTTTCAGTTGTTTTCAGTAATTTTCGTTGTCTCTAGTTGTTTTCAGATGATTTACGTTGTTTTTTCACTTCATTTAGTTGTTTTCAGTGGTTTTTAGGTGTTTAGTCACCGTCCTTGATTTATTTCTTACAATTGCTGTCAAAATGAACACTTTTTAACGACGTTTTTACAAGTTTTGTTCGAATTTCTACATTTTTGTCAGGATTTTAACTTTTTTTAAAATAAATTCAAAGTATCATGAGCACATCTTACGATATTTAAATAAGAAACACTTACAACTTTACATTAAACAATTCATTATTGTGATTATTCTTCTTTTTTTCTAATTTCCGCTATGAATTTCAATGATTTTAGTACTTTTTTTGTAATTTTTCAATGAACTGCGTACCTCCACTAAAATAATTGAAATATGCATTAAATTCTGTGGTTCTTTATCAACCAAATGAATTGTTATTATTTATGCAAATGTTTTCGCCTGTTTTCAATTATTTTCATTTGTTTTCTTAGTTGGCTTTAGTTGTTTTCAAAAGTTTTACAGTTTTTTTTACAACTATCAGTTGGTTTTAGTAATTTTCAGTGAATTCAGTACATTCACTAGAAAGAAAGAAAAAGTTCATAAAGTTTGTGTCATTGTGTGGTGTCAACCAAAAATCCAAAAGAGTTTTCAGGCAGTTTTTGTATTGTTTTCAGCTGTTTTCCAGTAATTTTCGTTGTTTCTAGTTGTTTTCAGATGTTTTACGTTGTTTTTCACTTCATTTAGTTGTGTTTAGTTGTTTTTAGGGGTTTTATCACCGTCCTTGATTTATTTCTTACAATTTGCTGTCAAATTGAACAGTTTTAAACGACGTTTTTTCAAGTTTAGTTCGAATTTCTACATTTAATTCTCTTTTGTTCTTATTTTAATTAATTCTAATTAATTAGATTTATGCTTTAAGTAAACCAATCACCATCTATAATTTATACTATAATTTGACTGATTTCCTTTTGTAAAATAAAAATAGCAAATATATTCTGTACTCAATAGATACTCAATTTGATGGCAACATTGCCCACTGTCAGAAAATATAACATCTTTTTTTTAAATATAATCTTTTTTTTTTCAAGTCTAGTGAGTTTTTACATTGGCCAACAATACTGTCACCTTAACAGAGCCAACTTAGTTAAACATAAAAATGGAACAGAGTTTACCTGGGAAACCGTCCAGGTTCCCAGCACATGTTACACTTTACTAACAACATTCGCGATTCTCGCTCACTCGAGTGAGCATCGTTCTGTCCAATACCTCAAATCATTGGGGCGCGACGTCGTCGTTCGTTCGTGACGTAAAACTGCGAGGCTCTTCGTAATTAATTAAGAAGATCGCGTCCGCCTCTAAACTCATCAATTATTCCGCCGCACACCGGCACTTGCACACATACACAGACACGTACATGTACGTGTACGATATGCACATACACACACACACAGGGCGGGGAATCGGCTCATTGAAAAGAAGAGTAATTGCACGGGAAACGGCGCCGTATATAAGCCATAGTTTATGGTCAGGTCCTTGCGTATTTATAACCGCCGCGGCTGAGTGATCGGGTCGATTAAAAGACATTAATACCAGCATGGGTCGCGTCTAACTGTTTAATGATTTATTGGGAACGGAATCGCGTTAGTGGCCACAGAGGCGCAAAGCTCGCAATCCTGGATTAATCGACGATGGACACGAATTCCTCCTAATTTTCAAGCCCGTTTGAATGCAGATTGGGCCTAGTTTTGCACTAGCGACTTGGTTACCATCCAAAGTTCAATAATTATGCACTTTCGTTGATTACTAAGGAATTACTTAATTACTAAAGGAAATAATAACTAACGAAGAAGAGATAATGAAAAGATGGCGAGAATATTTCCAAGAACTATCAGACACAGAAAAAACAAGCAGAGAGGAAACAAAACAGGGAAAAGAAAAGAAATCAGAAAACGTAGTCACAGAAGAAGCATCAGAAATCCCAATGAAATAACTCGAAGAAGTAATCACAAATTTAAAAATCAATCAATCAATCCTGGACGTTGAAAAACAAAAAAGTAAAACACATTCATGGCAAGGGTCTTAAGTAAACAAAAACACCTCGTTGGTTTGCATCTGCTGGTTTGTATAATTTTTTGAATTATATTTTAAACATACATTGTTAAGGAATTTTCCTTTATTTTTTCCAAAACGTATAGACAATTTTTTTTATTACGTTTGAAATTTCAAAGTAGCGGTGGCTAGGGAGGAAGGGTTAACACTTAAAATTCATTTAACATTGTTTTTAAACTTCCCCTCGAAATATCAACTAAAGTTTTTTGTTTTAATCAAGTTTTAAGTCAACTTGCATTCAACAGTTATTGAGACCAACACCCTTTTTGAATAATTTGGCAAATAACGTACAGTTTGAGTTTATAAAACCCTTTTTGAAGAACAGAGTAGACAAGACGACAAAATATTTCTTAGTACACATTCATGGTAAGGGTCTCAGGTAAACAAAAACACCTTGCTAGTTTGCATCTGCTGGTTTGTATAATTTTTCGAATTATTTTTTAAACATACATTGTTTAATAATTTTCCTTTATTATTTTTTCCAAAACGTATAGACATTTTTTTTTATTACGTTTGAAATTTCAATGTAGCGGTGGGTAGGGAGGAGGGGATAACACTTAAAATTCATTTAAAGTACCCCCTCGAAATATCAACTAAAGTTTTTTTTTTAAATAAAGTTAATCAAGTATTAAGTCAACTTTAATTCAAAAGTTATTGAGACCAACACCCTTTGTGAATGATTGGGCAAATAACGTACAGTTTGAGTTTAAAAAATCCTTTTGTAGTTTTGAAAAGAACACCCGGTAGAATAAAAATTAAAAATTATATAATTGTTATTCGTTTATGCGTAATATTAAATCCTTTAGCCGTCAAAAAATAATTTGTAGGTTGCAAAATCGCAAAAAAATATTAATAATATTATTATCAATGTATTGGTGTAATATTTATTTATTTCTACATAATATTAAATCATCACAACTTCAAATAGTTTCTGTTACAAAATCTCAAATATACAGGGTGAGATTTTTCGGATGTTTGTATGGGGATCTCGGAAACTAGCGGAGATAGAGGGACTATTAAATGGGGAAAGAATTGCAGTTTTAAGAGCTCAATTTCATGAACTTTTTGTTTTTCAGAAGTCGTAAGAAACATGGTCAATGCCGAATGGTACGTCCCCAACCACATAATAGGAAAGATCTACAAATCACTTCTATCAAAAGTAAAGTGAAAAGATACTGCGAAAAATATGAACAAAGAATATCAACACACCCCAATAGCCTTCAGAAGGGCTGAATTCTTAACACCGATGAAGAAGTGCGCCGACTGAAACGTTTTAAACCAACAGACCTAACAAAAAGATTTAACTAATCATTGATAAACATCTAACAGTGTGCTTATTACAAAGGATATAATTCATTGGAATTACCTCCTACATGCCCGAATATATATATATATATATATATATATATATATATATATATATATATATATATTGTCATATCATTTACTTCGTCTCACTTAAGACAGATTGTAAATAAATTGGAGGAATAAAAAAAAAAGAGGAGCTGCTATGATAATGTATGAGAGAGGTGGGTAAAGAGCTCTATCTCGTTTCTTCATTTTTTTTTAATGATTAGTATTGTTGTTTGTTGTTCTCGTTGTTGCTGTTGTTATTATTATCATCATCAATACAAATCCCTTCTATCAAAAGTGAAGTGAAGAGATACTGCGAAAAATATGAACAACGAATATCAACACACCCCAACAGCGTTGCTTCAGCCCTTCTTAACACCGATGGAGAAGTGCGCCGACTGAAATGTTTTAAACCAACAGACCAACAAATAGATTTAACTAATCATTGATAAACATCTAACAGTGTGCTTATTACATAAGCAAGGATATAATTCATTGAAATTATCTTCTGCATGCGCGAATATATATTGTCATATCATTTATTGTCTCACTTAAGACAGATTATAAATAAATTGGAGAAATTAAAAAAAAGTGGAGCTGCTATGATAATGCATGAGAGAGGTACGTAAAGCGCCCTATCTCGTTTCTTTATTTTTTATTTATTTTTTTAATTATTAGTGTTGTTTGTTGTTCTCGTTGTTGCTGTTATTATTATCATCATCATCATCAATGCATGTGTCTGTATTTTTGTCTTACACCACAACATTTTAATTGGAAAGTTCAATTCATTTACGAGATACGAATTTCGATCAGGTATTTTGATATCTGAACCACTGAGCATTGGTCCCCGCTTGACCACGTTCAATTTTGATGAAAATTAATTTTGATGGGTATCTATGTTTGAAAGGAACTTCTGTAAAGTTTTAGCTCAAGATATCAAATATCTGAGTCACTGCATGGTTTCCCATGGAGGTCACTCCAAACTCGTAGCATCTGCCGCCCAGGATTTTGCACAGTTTCACGTGTTGAGACTGCTCATCTAAATTAGCTAGATGAGCAGTCTCAACGTCAGAGTAAAGATGAGCTAGCTAATCTTTACTATTATATTTTTAATGTATTTAGGCATGTATTTCCAAAGATGCCTTCCGAATAACAATACTACAAGCAAGTTAGATGCTGCACTACAAAAATTGTCAGTATCATATCTGATACTGATGTAGTATATCTTATTTGATCTCATCAGCCCAATAAAGTCAGATTCGTAATTCCATGCACATTTTTGTATTCAAAAAGTGGATAAAACCATCATAAAGCCCATCTGGACCCATGGAATCTGCATTCCATAGGTCCACGTATTAGGCCAGTATGTGCTATTAATTATAAGAAAATGATTTAAATATCTATGTCAAGGTATAAAAATTACTTCAAATAGTAAGAAATTCTGCAAAAAAACCCAAACGCTTTCTTCTAAGCTCTTTCCATTCTCTTGCGATTTGTGGTTGTGGCACTTATCCCTTGTGCACTTAAAAAAAAGCCGTAAATCTCTGAAACAAGTGACAGCAGAAATTTGAGACAGTGCATCAAAATTTGAGCTATACCTTTTCAACTCCAACTTGGCACCAGTATCGTTCAAGTTGGCATTATTCATTATCAATTTGCCATTAATCAAAACTATGTTAGCACTAAACAAATTCATGTTGTCATTGTTGACATATGATCCTAGTGGATATTCGAAGCTGAATTCAATACCTGAATTCAATACCTTAGATCAACTTTTGCTGAAACACACTCAGAAAGCAATGCACTAATCACAATTTAATCTCAAAGTGGCCTTAAAATTATAATGCGCGATATTTTTGCCATACTTTGGCAGCATGTACCCCAACAACGGAAACAGTTGGTATGTGGTTCAGTGCTGGAATATTAGACCAATGGCTTAGATTCCTGTGGAAATATTTGCCCACAAACATGGTGTTAAATGCTTAAAACGCGAATTTAGCCTATTTTTAAAGTCAAATATCCAAAAAGAGTTCTCTTCACTTTACAGAAGTTAGTTTCAAATATACACAGAGGCGGATGGGGCCGGCGGGAAGCCGGGAAATTTCCCGGTGCGCCGGTCGCAAATAGTTATAAGGCGCCGGCATAACAAACTCATTTTTTTCTGTTTAATCTTGTCACTACTACCACTAGAGGCAAGTTACACAAACGCGACAACAAATATACATATATTATATTTGTTTCAAAATAATTTATAGTTCAAATCATATTGATAAATTATAGAGGTCTGAACAGTTAAAAGTCAAAGAGAAAAATGTTATATAATAGACATATGATTGATAGAATAATAAATATTATTAAACTTCTTGGAAGACGAGACGTAACGTGATACAGGCCAAGAGTTTAAATCATGCTACTAGAAATCTACATCGCGAAAATTTGGGCAAATTTTAATGGGACTTAGATCAAATATTTAAATTAGATATGGTGCATTTGTTTCGTTTCTCTCAAATACTACAGTTAATTAAATTATTACGAAATCTAATAATAACATTTAAATTTAAAAAAATAAAAAATATCAAAATAGTAGCAGAAAAAAGAAATACTGCTGAATTTTATTCAATAGCAGTAGACTAGACAAATCAATACAATAGACCAACGATCGTTAATTTTTAAATATGTTCTTCAAAACCAAACGAAGAAAGGGTTAATCTCCATTTGAGAAACAAGAGAGAATGTAGTTGGTGGGCTGAAGAATGGCACTTTAAAAAATATCAAATACGGAATGTTGAGTTACCTTTGCGTGTAGAAGTAAAATTGGTGTTGGAAACAATAGAGAAACCCAAAAAGACGAGCAGTAATATGAGGGCAATGGCAAAAACTTCACAGACAATATTTAAAATACGACGTAATTTTAACAGCAACTATATTTTTCAAAAGATTCAGCAGAATAATGATTACCATTTCTTCATTTTTATTCAATTTTTATTGAAATCAAGCTGATGGTGCCATGTTGTAGCATGGGAAAATTAGTTTCGACACGTGAAGTAAAACAGTGAAAAACGAAGAAATAGAATATAATGTTGACTTAAAACGGTCAGAGATCTAGATGAAGAAGAATAATTTATAGACGACCCCCCTAATGGACAATAATTGGTATTCATTATAATATATATATAATCGATCTTTATTGGGCTATCGACCCCATATGGGGTCTTTCCGCCTATAGAAAATATATTGTTTGTATGTACAGTCATGCTCACATAAATCTAATACAAGAAATTTGGTTACAATAGCAATTTTATATAGCAATGTCAATATTGTTGTACTAGATTTATGTGAGCATGACTGTACATACCTATACTGTACTGGACCACACATAAAAAATCTAAAAATAATCAGAATCCAAGACTTGTTGATAAAAATATATTGTTTTAATTGTTTTATATATGTGTATTTCATGTTTTTGCTCAATATTCTAATTAACATTTTGTCAAAGTAGATCAATTATAATCAGTTAGTTTTTTCATTCATCCTTTCTGTCCTTTATTAGACTTGAGACTTTCAATTTAGTTTTCTAGAAAACGACCAAATTGGACTCTGATCGTTTTTCCCGTAGCCCTTCATTTACAAATACCATTGCTACAAATCTACACAGATGGCGCAAAACGCAAAAGTACAATTACAGAAGTTCCAAAGAATTGCGACTCAGTAATATATCGTTCAGACTAATTCGCAGTATGGGCGGAAGAAAAATTAGTACGTAATAAAGTACATCATTCTTAAATGACATTTGAGAGAATATTGAATGAACTGCGAAGAAAAAAGTTATTCGTATGCCGAAAGAATGGAGAAAAATGTGGAGATGCAGCATTAGATGATGAACATGACAAATGTAGGTTTGAAACATTTAATGTAATAATAGATACCGTAATCAAGTCTATGATAAAACGATTACAAAATACCTTTGATGTTTGTAAAAATCTATCTGTATTAGATCCACAAAATTTGGATGATATTAAACCAAATAATCCAAAAAAAAAAGACTTCTCTCTATATTGAAGACTTAAACTAATAAATTATAAACAAAAATTGTAATGTTACATTAGAAAATTTAATAGAAGAACTTTTGATTTCAAATTTGTGATTTATTGGAACAAAATATTTGTGATATGTTAATAGTAGACCAAATATTCAACAGATAGACTTTATAGAAGAACATATAGAAGAATCAAGCAAGCACGTGTGAGCATGTGGCAAAACAAATGAAGAAATACTAACATGTAGAAGTTAGTGCTACTAAAACTCTGCTATTAGTTGTCTCTACGTTATTTTTAAATACAATTTATTTGGAGAAGGGTACTCCACCTTATACCCAATATTTATACTCTAGTCTAGCGTATTTAGAACTCTTCCGATATCTCAAGTTTCCTGCAAAAAATATTTAATAATGCTTAAATATGTAGAAATAGATTGTGATCGACGATATCTCACACTCGCCTTAAAGCTCTTACGTTCGTGAGTTATGAAAAAGAGAATTTAAATGAACTAAATAATAAAGAAATTGTAACCGCGTTAGGCAATTCCAGTTCTCTTCTATCAAAAAAGTTATTGTTTTAAAGTAAAAATATTATATTTTTTTTATTTTTTGCTTATTTATTTCTGCGTTTTATTTACTTCTGTAATACATTTGGTTTTTTAATTGTAGAAAAAATTTGCAGGCGCTTTTACTTCTTTTCATTATGACCTCTTAAAACTGACATTTGAGCACTGATCTTTTAACTTTTGTCCACATTTTATGTATTGCGCCGGTGACTGTATTTCCTGCGCCGGTTTTGCTTGTCCCATCCGCCCCTGCTTCAGAATAACAATACTACAAGCAAGTTAGATGTTGCACTACAAAAATTGTCAGTATCATATCTGATACTGATGTAGTATATCAGGGTATTAGGCCAATATGTGCTATTAATTTTAAGAAAATGATTTAAAAATCTATGTCAAGGTACAAAAATTACTTCAAATAGTAAGAAATTCTGCCAAAACCCAAACGCTTTCTTCTAAGCTCTTTCCATTCTCTTGCGATTTGTGGTTGTGGCACTTATCCCTTGTGCACTTAAAAAAAAGCCGTAAATCTCTGAAACAAGTGACAGCAGAAATTTGAGACAGTGCATCAAAATTTCAAGTATACCTTTTCAACTTCAACTTGGCACTAGTATCGTTCAAGTTGGCATTATTCATTATCAATTTGCCATTAATCAAAACTATGTTAGCACTAAACAAATTCATGTTGTCATTGTTGACATATGATCCTAGTGGATATTCGAAGCTGAATTAAATACCTGAATTCAATACCTTAGATCAACTTTTGCTGAAACACACTCAGAAAGCAATGGACCAATCACAATTTAATCTCAAAGTGGCCTTAAAATTATAATGCGCGATGTTTTTGCCATACTTTGGCAGCATGTACCTCAACAACGGGAACAGTTGGTATGTGTTTCTTTTACTGTTTTTTTGACCAACTATAGGAGTAGTTATACAACAAGAGTTCTACTCCAACCCCCGCGAAGATTTCGATTAATTTAATCCGCGCTTTGATTCGCTGTTTGATTCACGTAAGTAGAGCAATTTGGGTGTAATTAGAGCATTCAAGCGGCGGATTCGCGTTTTAATGGGATAATCGCGGTAATTATCCGCTGTATTTGCATACAATTGCTCTAATTACGCGATTATCCGCGGTATTTGCATACAATTGCTCTAATAACGCGATTATCCGCGGTATTTGCATACAATTGCTCTAATTACGCCCAAATTGCTCTACTTACGTGAATCAAACAGCGAATCAAAGCGCGGATTAAATTAATCGAAATCTTCGCGGGGGGTGGAGTAGAACTCTAGTTGTATAACTACTTATAGGATATTACAGTGCTGGAATATCAGACCTATGGCTTAGATTCCTGTGGAAATATTTGCCCACAAACATGGTGTTAAATGATTAAAACGCGAATTTAGCCTATTTTTAAAGTCAAATATCCAAAAAGAGTTCTCTTCACTTTACAGAAGTTCCTTTAAAATATACATATCATTTTTCATCAAAATTGGAGATGGTCGAGCGGGGAATATTTTCAAAACTGGTCCACCGGTCCAGGCATCAGAAGGAAAGGCATAAAGCTGGACCTGAAAACGGCAGCCAAAGCTGCAGGCCCAATCAGCAATTCGATCTGTGGCTTAAGATGCGAGTGATTTTTGTGTGAATAGAAGTATTGTTGTGTCATCCGAGGTGTGGTTGGAGATGGCAGTGATAATTTTGACAATGGACCGGTTAATTCGTCGCGATTAAGATTTTACGACGTCTTAAATTAGAAATGTCCCGACCCCGGCTCATATCTGGCAGTGAAGTGCCATGACATAAGCGTGCCAATTTATCTTTATAACATAATTCTGATTTATAATGAGATAACCATAGATGACCGCATGCTTCCCGTTGTTTCGCACCGTGAGCGCAATTGCCCTCGTGCCGCCAGATTTGCCATTAATCACTCCCCCCGCCGGCGCAGTTCACCTCATCACTTCTCGTCACCGCAACGTAATTGCGACAATTGAGAGGATTAATGAGCGCACGGATTGCAATGAGCCCCGATTATGTGGGAAGAGCGCGATTTTTCGAGCCTGAATGGGGAACTGGAGAGGTCCTTGTGGGCGCACATGCTGTAGCTGTATCCTCGCGCTGAACTAATGATATCCACCGGAATCGCCAATGAACCGAAGACTTCGCCTCATTACGCCGGCCGCGTTTCGGCCGCCATCACCGGTAATTGCGAACCCGAGCCTCCCTAATAACAAGCCCGCCCGGCAATTTCACGTGGGGCAATGTCACGGTGAGGTGTTAATGTTGTTATTACACGTGCGGCGAGGGGCCATTACGTACCCCCGGCTATTAGACGGTCAGTGTGAGGTCCAGGGCGAGGCGGACGCGCGCCCTCAGGCCTCCCCCGCAATTAGCGGCTCGGGAAAAGCTCCCCGTGCCCAGGACTCGACGCCATCCGTTTCTTCGCGTCCACGGCTCTCTGACAACGTAATGGGTGGTATGCCTCGAATTATGACCATAAACGGTGGTAAACATAGTTATTCAGCCAACACCGAATATTAAATCGGTCACCACGAGCTGCGAGCCACGTAAACGCGTGAAAAATTGAAAAATAATTGTCGGCCTTCTAAAAAACGTGCGCCCATCATCACCGCTTTAGAAATTAATGATACAAGAACAAATATTACAAGAACCGTACAATTCCTCATGTAATATCCTACGCGGCATGATTCACGGCGCAATATTCACGTACACTTGTTTTCGCTTTACACATTCCACTCCCGAACAATGCGAGATTATCCACGAAGATCACGCAGATAACAAAATAATTTCTTAATCAACCATTCACGCGGAATCAATAACGGTGACGAGACTATTCCACTTTTGTGGTTTCCTGGCTCTCAGTATCTGGGAAAAATCTACTCATCAGATCCACGACGGCGACAACACGAAAAAAAAAACCGTCTAATGTATTCAGATAAGAGGCGAGCGGCCATAAAAAAATAATTTTAATGTGCCCTACGGCGGGCGCAACAGCCGCACGAGTCGACGATTTCGCAGCCTCAGGCGCTCTGCCAATCATGCATTCATAATAGATAATAATGATACGTACGACAAAACTCGCATGTGCCGGGGAGAAAAACGCAGTCATTATGGCCGCCTAGATCTCCACCGTTGAGCTATCTTATCCTGGCATCGATCTCCAGTCGGACGGATCGAGGGTTTCCTAAAACTCCTCTTTATATGTCTTCATTGATTTCCTGCTCACCAAATCTGATCCAACCGAACGCTTTTGGCGATGAAAATCTCCATGGATAATTTTTACCTGCTTTCAAAGCAAAAATTGAATGTGTACTATCTATACTATTATATCTTTAATGCATTTAGGCATGTATTTCCAAAGATGCCTTCCGAATAACAATACTACAAGGAAGTTGCACTACAAAAATTGTCAGTATCATATCTGATGACGGTATTAGGCCAATATGTGCTATAAATTTTAAGAAAATGATTTAAAAATCCATGTCCAAGGCACAAAAATTACTTCAAATAGTAAGAAATTCTGCCAAAACCCTAAGCCTTTCTTCTAAGCTCTTTCCATTCTCTTGCAATTTGTGGTTGTGGCACTCATCCCTTGTGCACTTTAAAAAAATTGCCTTAAATCTCTGAAACAGCAGAAATTAGAAACAGTGTATCAATATTTCAACTATACCTTTTCAACTTCAACTTGGCACTAATATCGTTCAAGTTGGCATTATTCATTATCTAGGCATGTATTTCCAAAGATTTGGAAATTTCTCCATGAATAATTTTTACCTCCTTTCAAAGCAAAAATTGAATGTGTACTATCTATACTATTATATCTTTAATGCATTTAGGCAAAGATGCCTTCCGAATAAACAATACTACAACCAAGTTAGATGGCACTACAAAAATTGTCAATATCATATCTGATACTGATGTAGTATATAACGGTATTAGGCCAATATGTGCTATAAATTTTAAGAAAATGATTTAAAAATCCATGTCCAAGGCACAAAAATTACTTCAAATAGTAAGAAATTCTGCCAAAACCCAAAGCCTTTCTTCTAAGCTCTTTCCATTCTCTTGCAATTTGTGGTTGTGGCACTCATCCCTTGTGCACTTTAAAAAAATTGCCTTAAATCTCTGAAACAAATGACAGCAGAAATTTGAAAGTGTATCAACATTTCAACTATACCTCGGCACTAATATCGTTTAAGTTGGCATTATTCATTATCTAGGCATGTATTTCCAAAGATTTGGAAATTTGGCATTAATCAAAACTATGTTAGCATTAAACAAATTCATGTTGTCATTGTTGACATATGATCCTAGTGGATATTACAGTCAGGTTAATAAAAATAAATAAAATTAGATTACAATTATTAGTAAGCACTGAACTGACAGTAACTGAAATTTTACTGTAAGCATTAAAATTTTTGAATTTCAAATGGTTACAGAACTGATTGAACATTTGGCAGTGTCCATTAAAAAAATGACAGTATTTGATATTTTGATCGACATAATTGAAAATTTGATATAAAGCACTGAAAATATCTCAATATTTGAAATTTTGATAGAAATTGTTGACATTTTCAAATTAATAATTAAAATTTTGATAGTTGTTGACCTTTTCACCGAGTAATTGACATGGTAGCAAATATAAGAGGCAAATTTAACAGTAAGCATTGACAATGTGACATCAATTGAAATTCGGAAATCATTACTGTAATTTTTGAAATTTGACAAAATAATTGAAATATTTACACATATAATTGAAAATTTGGCAGGTAGCAATAAAAATATGACAGTAATTGAAAATTTGATACAAATAATTTAAAGCATAATCATCGGCATTTTAACATTTAAACATAACATTCATCCTTAACTTGTACATATATGTATGCACTCTTAGGCCTGTCCAGTTGATTTCAATAAAAAAAAAACATGTTGGCAGTATTACTGACCATTTTAAGACATTGGAACAATCATTACTGGCAATTCTCATACGTATTAACAAAATTACTCTCGATAATTTAACACATTTGGGTACAATAGATTGATCTATGTGGCTTTTATTTGTTGAAAATTCATAATTACTAATGTATGAAATAAAGTTACGCACTTTTTTAAATTTTCAAAAATTGTTTTTTATTGTTCACGACAATTGTTTCGCCACACTGTGGCTTCTTCAGGTGAAGAAATGATTCTTCACCTGAAGAAGCCACAGTTTCATATTTCTTCACCTGAAGAAGCCACAGTGTGGCGAAACAATTGTCGTGAACAATAAAAAACAATTTTTGAATTTTTTTAAAAAGTGCGTAACTTTATTTCATACATTAGTACATTTGGGTACTTTGACCTGCGATTTGAAAACATTTTCTTAAAGTCATTAGCAATATTTGATTTTTTTTTTCTAAAATTTAAATTCTATGACATTTCAATAACCTTACTGGCAATATTCTGACTATTTGATAATTAAAACTGATTTTTTTTCAGACCTTTTTAGAATTATACTGACAATGTTGACATTTTATCAATTATTATTAACAATTTTTATATGTTTTGGCAGAATTACGTACTGTTTGAAGTAAGTTTTGTACCTTGACTTAGATTTTTAAAACATTTTCTTAAAATTAATAGCACTTCGGAAAGTTTTGCAGAATGCCAAAGCAGAATGACTGCCAATTTTTAGTTTTCATGTTTTGGCAGAATTACTGACTCTCGAAGTAATTTTGGTACCTTGACTTGGAATTTGAAACTATTTTAAGAAAATTGTTGAAAAAAAAAGGCTGACACTTTAAATGTGTGTGTTCACTTCGGAAAACTTTGCAGAATGTCAATTGTGTAACATGTCAGCAGAATGACTGCCAATTTTTAGTTTTCAAGTTTTGGCAGAATTACTGACTCTTGAAGTAATTTTGGTACCTTGACTTGGAATTTAAAACAATTTTAAGAAAATTGTTGAAAAAAAAAGGCTGACACTTTAAATGTGTGTGTTCACTTCGGAAAACTTTGCAGAATGTCAATTGTGTAACATGTTAGCAGAATGACTGCCAATTTTTAGTTTTCAAGTTTTGGCAGAATTACTGACTCTTGAAGTAATTTTGGTACCTTGACTTGGAATTTGAACAATTTTAAGAAAATTGTTGAAAAAAAAGGGTGACACTTTAAATGTGTGTGTTCACTTCGGAAAATTTTGCAGAATGGCAATTGTGTAACATGTTAGCAGAATGACTGCCAATTTTTAGTTTTCAAGTTTTGGCAGAATTACTGACTCTTGAAGTAATTTTGGTACCTTGACTTGGAATTTGAACAATTTTAAGAAAATTGTTGAAAAAAAAGGGTGACACTTTAAATGTGTGTGTTCACTTCGGAAAATTTTGCAGAATGTCAATTGTGTAACATGTTAGCAGAATGACTGCCAATTTTTAGTTTTCAAGTTTTGGCAGAATTACTGACTCTTGAAGTAATTTTGGTACCTTGACTTGGAATTTGAACAATTTTAAGAAAATTGTTGAAAAAAAAGGGCGACACTTTAAATGTGTGTGTTCACTTCGGAAAATTTTGCAGAATGTCAATTGTGTAACATGTTAGCAGAATGACTGTCAATTTTTAGTTTTCAAGTTTTGGCAGAATTACTGACTCTTGAAGTAATTTTGCTACCTTGACTTGGAATGAGAAACAATTTTAAGAAAATTGTTGAAAAAAAGGGGTGACACTTTAAATGTGTGTGTTCACTTCGGAAAATTTTGCAGAATGTCAATTGTGTAACATGTTAGCAGAATGACTGCCAATTTTTAGTTTTCAAGTTTTGGCAGAATTACTGACTCTTGAAGTAATTTTGGTACCTTGACTTGGAATTTAATATAATTTTTAGAAAAATTGTTGAAAGAAAAGCTGAAACTTTAATTGTGTGTATGTATGTACTTGTGTAAAACTTAAATGTTACTTATCGACAATAAACTGCTCTATATCGAAGTATTGTAATATTTGAGATTTTTTGCCAAGAACATCTAAAAATTGCCTTACTTGTCTTTTACTTGTGTAAAACTTAAATGTTACTTATCGACAATAAACTGCTCTATATCTAAGTATTGTAATATTGGAGATTTTTTGCCAAGAACATCTAAAAATTGTCAGTAATAATTTTCAGAATGTCAAAATTTCCGGTAATTATTATAAAGACGTCAAACTATTTCTGTAAATTTGCCATAATATTGCACATCTGAAATGTTGAAGGTACTTTTGCCAAGAACGTCTAAAAATTGTCAGTAATAATTTTCAAAATGTCAAAATTGCCGGTAATTATTATAAAGACGTCAAACTATTTCTGTAAATTTGCCATAATATTGCACATCTGAAATGTTGAAGGTACTTTTGCCAAGAACGTCTAAAAATTATCAGTAATAATTTTCAGAATGTCAAAATTGCCAGTAATAATTATCAAGTCGTCAGAAAATTTCTGTAAATTTGCTATTTGTACAGTCATGCTCACATAAATCTAGTACAAACAATTTGACATTGCTATATAAAATTGTTAGTGTGACCTAATTTCTTGTACTAGATTTATATGAGCATGACTGTACATCTGAAATGTTGGAAAAATGTACGAAGATTGCCAATTATTGTGAGAAACGGTTTTTAAATCTTCTGTCAGGATATCGAAATATTATAAAATTGGATGTAATTTTGCCAAAATATCTGAATATTGTCAGTTATGATTGTCAATATATCAGAAAATTGCCAGTAATCATTGTCAAAACGTTAAAATTGGAGGTAATTTTGACAAAATATCGGAACATTGTCAGTTATGATTGTCAAAATAGCAGAAAATTGCCAGTAATTATTGTCAAAAAGTCATAATAATTGTAACACATTGTACACACTTGTAACACATGCTGTAATTGCCAGTAAGGTTGCTAAAATGTCATACAATTCAAATTTTGCAAAAATTTCCGAAAATTTCTAATAATTGAAAGCAATAACCGCTAGTTTGGCTGACAGGTTAGAATGCTTGCTTAGCATGCACGAAGACCTGGGTTCGAGCCCCAGTACAGGTAATACATTTGTACTGAGAAACTAGTGCCATTCGCCGTTGGGAGCTCATTAACGGCGCTCTAGAGATCGGGGGCGAATTTCTAGAGTAACAAGCCCTAACACAATACACACACTTACACAAATCACACGGCAGAAGGACCCACGTTGGTCGATAGCCAGTTAGGGATAATGTCCCTAACAAATACAGTCACTACTTAAAAGCAATGTATCAAAATTGTAAGCAAAGGTAAAAAAATCTTCGTAAATCGGCAGTCAAAACGTATGAAAATTGCCAATAATAATTGTCAATATGTCTGAAAATTGCCAGTAATAATTGTCAAATTGTGAAAATTTAAAATTGCAAGACAATCTTTAAAAAAATAAACATTGGAAAAACCTTGTTAAATTCGTTGAACTTGTACAGAATATTTAAAATTTGTATACAGAATCTTTAAAAAGTATGAATTTAGATAAATATTTTAAAAACGGTTTATCAAAACTATACATTTTCAACTTCAACGTGGCACTAATCACAGGACACTAATCACAAGTTGGTATTAATCATTATTCAAATTTCTGCTGCCATTTGTTTCAGAGATTCAAGGCTAACTTTGTTCCAGGAGCACAAGGGGCACTCCTTGAACCACAAATTGCAAGAGAATCGAAAGAGCTAGGAAGAAAGAGTTCTGGTAGAAAAAGAATATTATGGGCAAAAACCGTCAGAACATGGTTTTCTATGACTACATCAGTTATTTAGGGCTACAGTCAGTACAGAAGTCATGATAGTCATGATAGCAAAATCAGGATTGGATAGGATCTACAAGAAGATGAAGCAGAAGAATGTCTTCAAGATTAATCAACGAATACAGTCGAAATCACGAATACAGTCATACAGTGAATTCAGCCAGCAGTGTTATACAAAACTGAAATTATGTGTTTGTTTTTCGATAAGCTTAATGGTAAACATAATAATTAGTAACGTTAACGTATGGAAATTTGCAATTTACAATTTTTGGATTATATGGGAACTACAAGAAGACGAAGCAAAACAATGTCTTCAAGATTAATAAAAATCACGAATACAGTGAATTGAGCCAACTGTGTTACACAAAACTGAAATTATAAGCTGTGTTCGTTTTTCACATCAATAAGCTTACTGGTAAACATAATAATTAGTAACGTTAACGTATGGAAATTTGCAATTTACAATTTTTGGATTATATGGGAACTACAAGAAGACGAAGCAGAACGATGTCTTCAAGATTAATAAAAATCACGAATACAATGAATTGAGCCAATTGTATTACACAAAACTGAAATTATTAGATGTGTTTGTTTTTCACATCAATAAGCTTACTGGTAAACATAATAATTAGTAACGTTAACATATGGAAATTTGCAATTTACAATTTTTAGTTGATTTATACGAAATGTGTGGCGTGCAAATGTATGGTTTGGGATTACAACTTCGCGGACGCACCATTGGAATCTGCACAAGCTCGCACGCGAGTTATGTAAATTGATACACGTGTTACAAGGTGCTAATTATAAATTTGCCTCTTCGCAGATGCGTATCAGTGACTTATGAATTTTGCGGCGGTCATCGCTAGCTGTAATTACGCCCGTGCCATAGTTTTTTCCTGTGCCACTCGACGGGGCAGCAAAGCGAGCGAGAGATTCCAAACAGGTATCTGGTAATATGATCAAATAATGATTATTGGATGCCAGAGGGTAATTGCAAAAAATCAATTGAATAATATTAAATGTAGAAAGGATGTAAGTAAATTCGAACTAACTGACCTAAGAATTATATATAAGTATTTCTAAGTTTTTTGGATGCCATAGGATTATTGCAAAAAATCAATTGGATAATATTAAATATTGAAAGAATGTAAGAAAATTCGAACTAACTGACCTAAGACATATATCTAAGTATTTGAACTGAGCCGTTCAATTTGAAAGTGGGCAAGTCCTTTTTTTAAATGAGAAAAGTCCTGAAATATATAAAGGACAACGTTCCTTTTGTAATTCTGGACGTACCTGAATTTAAAAAAAAAGGACTTGCCTTCCTAGGTCTGGAAGTCTGGAAACTAGGAAAGTCCACAAAATTAAATTTTACAAGAGAGCGCAAGATGCGGAAATTCAGCTAATCATAATCTTTTATTACCGTTTACGACAGACCTGATTATACGAGCAGTTGATTATACTCGTATTATGATGATTAATGTTATGATTTAAATTTGGTGATTACAGTTATTTAAGTTTTGTTTTATAATGATAAATATGTTTGTATTTGTGAATCAGGAATGAATATTACATGTCATTAAAATTGTTCTGCAGAAACACACATGTATACATAAAGATAAAAAATACAAATATAAATATAAAATATATAAAAAATAGGGGCAGGAGCAGAAATATCACAGTCAAAAGAAAATGTTTGAAACTTAAGTACAAATAATTTAGAGTGGAATTCTCATAAATAAACTACATAAAATGTATAATACTATTTTCAAAAACGTATAACGTATAAGGTATACGTAATACAAACGAATAACCATTGATTATAATACTATTATTATTATAATTAATTATTATTATAATCAATGGTATAACGTATAAGTTCCCGGGTAAAATGCTTTCAAATTTAACCAATCAGAACAAAAATCGTTAATGGCAAATCGCAAATTGCTTCTTCATGAACTAGGCTTACAAAGATTTATTTAAATATCTAAAATAAATTTATATCAATATTATTAATTCTGTAATATTCTGTCATATTTCTCATAGTAACGTTAATTATTTCAATAATTTATGTACAAAAATTGTACGTCCTTAATTTTGATTCTACTGATTTCAGATATTAATCAAAATTAAGGACGTACATTTTTTTTACATAAATTATTGAAATTATTATTATTATTATTTATTGTTTTTGTATGATATTTTATTTCTAGGTCTTAATTATAACTCACTTTATACGAGTAAAACCTAATAAAATAATAATATCAGTGGATAAATATAAATATATTTACAATTACGAAACAAAGAACGTTATTATTACATTTTACATTACATTACATTACATTTACATTACGAGTAAAACCTAATAAAATAATTATATCAGTGGATAAATATAAATATATTTACAATTACGAAACAAAGAACGTTATTATTACATTTTTTTACCTTTGTAGAGTACAGCTTCTCACTTCTGCGCTAAGGATACAAAGGTCTTCCCTATTATTAAGAAAAAAGATAAAAGTGCTTTATTACTCTACCGTAATAATATCCTCTGAATGAGCGTCGTTATGAACATGAACCCTAGTAAATGTGAAAGTGCTGCAAGATGTAGATAAACAAAATATTAACATAGACATGTACTTAGTCTACGTTAATATTTTATTACTGTACAGAATGAATGAATTAAATGATGATTGTTTTAATCAGTATGTACTACGTAATCTACAAAAATACATTTATAATTGTTATTGCTTTATTTATTGGATTCGAAGACCCCATCTAGAAGAAAATATGACCTTATTTTAACATAAATATACACAAAAGTTAGTTAGTGATACTTATGTAAAAAAACAGAGAAACAACTTGCTTTGTTTTTATCACAAAATATTTATTGATACATCTATGGTATAGACATGTAAAATAAAATAACTTATTATATTTGCTTTAATTTATATTTACATATATAATTTATAATTTATACTAATGTATGAAATAAAGTTTCGCACTTTTTAAAAAATTTCAAAATTGTTTGCTATTGTTCACAACAATTGTTTCGCCACACTGTGGCTTCTTCAGGTGAAGAAATGAAGGAGATATCATTTCTTCACCTGAAGAAGCCACAGTGTGGCGAAACAATTGTCGCGAACAATAAAAAACAATTTTGAATTTTTTTAAAAAGTGCGTAACTTTATTTCATACATTAGTAATTATGAATTTTCAACAAATAAAAGCCACATCGATCAATCTATTATAATTTATATTTCTACAAGCTCCAACCGATTAATTTCGTTGTTTATGTTGTCTTCGTTCAATGGGACATTGAAAAGTCTGTGAATTAATGCATGGAAAGTGGAGAGTGTTTGATGATGATGGTGAAAATATTTTTGAGGGATTATGCTATCTGTTTATGTATGTTTCCTGAAGATATTATATACAAGTGTGTCTCGATTTTTGTTATTTTGTTGATCATCAAGTCGAGAAAGTTTTTATTGTTGTTTGTTTCAGTTTCGATGGTGAATTTTAATTTTGGGTGATAGGTATTAATGTGTTTGTAAAATGCATTTACTTGTTCATAAGTACCACTCCAGATACATAAAATGTCATTAATTTTATATGGGGATGTTTATTATCTTTGTTGAAAAGTTGTTTTTCAAATTAGTATAAAAAGCGAGCGAGCGTATAACTTGAACAACGCAATATTTATACATGTATCTATAAATCCGAAATTTGGGTTCGTCGCTTTAATAACACTTATTTGATTTTTCCCCAATTCAATTACAATATCAGAAAACTTGCAAATTTTCACACATCCATAAAAGTCGCTTAATCATTTCAATGTAAGCTAGTAAATGTATTTCGTTTTAAATGTTTTATAACGTATACAACATCCTTATCCTTCAGCAGGACTCGAATCCTGGACCATGAGTGAGCGTATAACTTGAACAACGCAATATTTATACTTGTATCTATAAATGCGCAATTTGGGTTCGTCGCTTGACCTAGCGACTTCGGCATAGAGTCTCCAGCGCTATATTACGTAAAGGCGTACTATTTCGTTCTGCTTCAAAATTTTTGATATCTGATTCCGGATTTTGAAAGACACATTATCAATTGCTATAGCATAAAAAAATTATTGGCGCAAATTATTTAATTATTTATTTATTACCATGTCAATTCAAAATATTGCTATACGAAATACTGCATACATAATTGAATTGAAGCACATCACGTAATGACGAAGGTACGATTTATTTTTGCTTACAAATTTTTGAACACTGTTTTTGGATATTGAAAGGATAAATGCAATTAACTTTTAAAAAATTGAGAACAAAACAAAAAAATGTATACAGGGTGGTCACTAATACGATGCTCACCATTAGGATCTATGAAACGGAAATATATACAGAGTTGGTCAAATGGGAGAAATGTTTTTAATTTTCATGCCTCTTAATATTCTGAAATAATTAGGATATCTTATATTGTTCCTGAAATATCGCCGAAAAACCTAAAAAATGCACTTTCCTTTTCGTTTTATAACTTTTTTACTTTTGAAGGAAATTTTACGAAACTTGGCACTCTTATATTTTTCGACGTGAGCTTTCTGATGACAGTGCATAACATTTTCCGCGCGAACTAGAACTAGAACTAGAACTAGATGCCCAAATTTTCATAGTGAACTTTTGATTTTCCTATGGCCCCTATATTGGATTTTAATAGCATTAAAAAAACGAAAAATTTCAACCATGCAAACAAATTTCCTTCAAAAGTAAAAAAGTTGTAAAAGGAAAAGGAAAGTGCAATTTTTCAATATTTCATATGTTCTAGTCCCAGGTTTTCCTCGGTCTCCCTCTTCCTTTTTGTCTTCCACCTCTTGCTTCCCATACTTTCTTGACTGATCTTTCTTTTCCTAACCTTTGTTGATGACCCCACCAGCTCATTTGTCTTCTCTCAATAAAAGTTTCCAAAGATTCTATTTGTAGTTCTTCCCTGATGTCAGTACTTCTTATCTTGTCCATCTTTGTTACTCCCCTCACTCTTCTCAAAAACTTCATTTCCATTGCTTGTAGTTTGCTTTTCTCATTTGTTGCTAGGGCCCAGCTTTCGCAACCTAACGTTAGTATAGCTCTGTATATAGCTTTAAATATGTCAATTTTAGTTTTTCTTGACACCTCCTTCTTACTTATTAGTATTTTGTTCATTGCATGATATACTTTCTGTGTTTTCTCGATTCTACTGTTTATTTCCTGTTCTTGTTGTCCATCTTTGTTACTTCCCTTACTCTTCTCAAAAACTTCATTTTCATTGCTTGTAGTTTGTTTTTCTCATTTCTTGATAGGGCCCAGCTTTCACAACCGAATGTTAGTATAGCTCTGTATCTAAATACGTCAATTTTAGTTTTTCTTGACACTTCCTTCTTACTTATTAGTATTTTGTTCATTGCATAATATACTTTCTGTGTTTTCTCGATTCTACTGTTTATTTCCTTTTCTTGTTTACCTTCCCTTTCAATTTGTACTCCTAGATATTTGTTAGCTTCTACTTGTTCTATTTTTATGTCATCGATCGTTATATCCATCGTTCATTGTTCCCCTATCATTAGTACTTTTGTTTTGTCTTTGTTTAGCTTCATTCCATAGTCCTTAAAAGTTTAGTTCCATATACATAGGCTTTCCTGTAGGTCTGCCTCTCTTTTTGTTATTAATACCACATCGTCTGCGAAAGCTCCTTCTGATATTGTCACTTTGTTCATGTTTCTATGTGCGACTACTAGCTTTTTTGTCTTTTTGGTGCACTCTTTTATTATTTCGTCCATATAGGCTATAAACAGTAATGAACTCAGGCCTACTCCCTGTCTTAAACTTCCATACGTTTTGAATGGTTGTGAGCGTTGGTTCCGGTATACCACCATGTTTGTATTTGTTTCATATATTTGTTTTATTACTTTTATTGTCTTGTTCTAGAATTCCTTTGTCTCCTAGAATTTCCAATAATTTTTCCCTTTTAAGACTGTCGAAAGCTTTCTCTAAATCGATGAATCCCAAATATACCTTTTTTTCCTGTACTCTGGTTTTCTCTATTATCTGTTGTATTGAGAAGATGTGGTTTAGTATACTACGAAAGTAATATTTGTTTTATTACTTTTATTGTCTTGACGTTTACTATTTTGTCTTATAGAAGTTCCCATAATTTTTCTCTTTTAACACTGTCGAAAGCTTTCTCTAAATCGATGAATGGTCTTGCATACTACAAAAGTAATATTTGTTTTATTACTTTTATTGTCTTGTCGTTTACTCCTTTGTCTCCTAGAATTTCCCATAATTTTTTCCTTTTAACACTGTCGAACGCTTTCTCTAAATCGATGAATCCCAAACATAACTTTTTTTCTTTATTCTGGTTTTCTCTATTATCTGTTGTAGTGAGAAGATGTGGTTTTGTATACTACAAAAGTAATATTTGTTTTATTACTTTTATTGTCTTGTCGTTTACTCCGTTGTCTCCTAGAATTTCCCATAATTTTTCCGTTTTAACACTGTCGAAAGCTTTCTCTAAATCGATGAATCCCAAATATACCTTTTTTTTCTGTACTCTGGTTTTCTCTATTATCTGTTGTATTGAGAAGATGTGGTCTTGTATACTACAAGAGTAATATTTGTTTTATTACTTTTATTGTCTTGTCGTTTACTCCTTTGTCTCCTAGAATTTCCTATATTTTTTTCCTTTTAACACTGTCGAAACCTTTCTCTAAATCGATGAATCCCAAATATACCTTTTTTTTCTGTACTCTGGTTTTCTCTATTATCTGTTGTATTGAGAAGATGTGGTCTTGTATACTACAAGAGTAATATTTGTTTTATTACTTTTATTGTCTTGTCGTTTACTCCTTTGTCTCCTAGAATTTCCTATATTTTTTTCCTTTTAACACTGTCGAAACCTTTCTCTAAATCGATGAATCTCAAACATACTTTTTTTCTGTTCTCTGGTTTTCTCTATTATCTGTTATATTGAGAAGATGTGGTCTTGTATACTACAAGAGTAATATTTGTTTTATTACTTTTATTGTCTTGTCATTTACTCCTTTGTGTCCTAGAATTTCCCATAATTTTTCCCTTTTAACACTGTCGAAAGCTTTCTGTAAATCGATGAATCCCTAATATACCCTTTTTTTCTGTACTCTGGTTTTCTCTATTATCTGTTGTATTGAGAAGATGTGGTCTTGTATACTACAAGAGTAATATTTGTTTTATTACTTTTATTGTCTTGTCATTTACTCCTTTGCGTCCTAGAATTTCCCATAATTTTTCCCTTTTAACACTGTCGAAAGCTTTCTCTAATTCGATGAATGGTCTTGTATACTACAAACGTAATATTTGTTTTATTACTTTTATTGTCTTGTCTTTTGCTCCTTTGTCTCCTAGAATTTCTCATAATTTTTCCCTTTTAACACTGTCGAAAGCTTTTTCTAAATCGATGAATCCCAAACATACCTTTTTTTCTATACACTGGTTTTCTCT
Source organism: Othius punctulatus (assembly GCA_951805005.1). NCBI lineage: Eukaryota > Metazoa > Arthropoda > Insecta > Coleoptera > Staphylinidae > Othius > Othius punctulatus. The sequence goes on from OX638145.1 coordinate 14,094,842, forward strand.
ATTATCTGTTGTATTGAGAGGATGTGGTTTTGTATACTACAAAAGTAATATTTGTTTTATTACTTTTATTGTCTTGTCGTTTACTCCTTTGTCTCCAAGAATTTCCCATATTTTTTCCCTTTTAACACTGTCGAAAGCTTTCTGTAAATCGATGAATCCCTAATATACCCTTTTTTCTGTACTCTGGTTTTCTCTATTATCTGTTGTATTGAGAAGATGTGGTTTTGTATACTTCGCCCTTTTCTGAACCCGCCTGGCGATTCCTCTAGTTTTAGTTCTCTCATTTTCCTGTTTTTTTTGTCAATTATGCACTCAAATATTTTCATGACCGTGTTCGTTAGCGTTATCGTTCGGTAGTCTGTGCATTTCTCTCTGTCTCCCTTTTTGTAAATAGGTGCTTCTTGCCATTCGTTTTGAATTATTTCCTCACTCCATGCTTTGTTGTATATTTCTAGCAGTAGTTCTGTTTCCTTTGTTCCCTTCTTTTTCATCATTGCTGCGGCGATTTTGTCCGGCCATGTTGCTTTTTGGTTGCTTAGTACTTCAGTTAGTTCTTCTATCGTTATTTGTTCTTCTGTTTTCTCCTGTCTTGTTGGGTTTTGTTGTGTGATTTCTGTTTTTTTCCAAGAGCTCTTCAAAGTATTTCCTTCATTTCCCCATAATTTTTCCTCCATCTGTTAACTGTTCTTCTTTCTTGTTTTTTATCTGGTTTGAGCTGTATACCTTTATTTTCTGTGTGTTTTGAGTACTTTGTAGAAGAGTTTTAGATATTTCTAGCAGTCGTTCAGTTCCCATTGTTCCCTTCTTTTTCATCATTTCTGTGGTGATTTTGTCCAGCCCTGGTGCTTTGCTGTTTTTTTGGTTTCTTAGTATTTCAGTTAGTTCTTCTATCGTTATTTGTTCTTCTGTTTTCTCCTGTCTTGTTGGGTTTTGTGTGTGTGATTTCTGTTATTTCCAAGAGGTCTTGAAAGTATTTGCTCCATCTTCCCATAATTTTTCTTCCATCTGTAAACTGTTCTTCTTTCTTGTTTTTTTATCTGGTTTGAGCTGTATACCTTTTCTTTTCTGTGTGTTTTGAGTACTTTGTAGAAGAGTTTTTTGTTTTCTTTTGGAAAATCTTGTAATGGTTAATATATTTGAAATGTAGTGTCAGGTTTTAATGCAAATGTGTTGAGTAGTTGTAAATTATTTGCTATTTCCTGTACGTACATGTCAGTTTACGCTGATTTTCCGCATAAGTAGTGGCGAATGATGAATCCCACTCGTTTCACGGAAAATGCGAGATTAATCATTTTTCTGAAGCGCTATGATCAGTGCGCTGAATCGGACGCGCAATTAATCACCGACAACAATCGAATCGTAATTGAGGATAGAGCGTACGAAATCGATTATTGTATGACTGCACCGGATTTTTATTGCCGGTGCTTGGAGGAGGATTGGTAGAAGGAATGAGGGAGTGAAATTTCGGACGTGATAAATTTTCATTAGTTTGTTTTTTGGTGGCTCACCTCCGGATGAAAAATGGGATGCTCCGGGATAAGAGCATAAAAATGCTAATAGGATGTCCTTGTTTCTACTTTTTTACTCTGTAAATTTCGTTCGGAATAAATTACCGGCCGTAAAATAACAAGCCGGATGATCAGATCACGGAATGGAGACGGCAGGAGCGCGGAGTGGAAGGGAAAAGAACGAATTTGGGGCGCAAGGGGACGGGTTGAAGGCCGAGGACGCGGCGGTGACAAGGTATTTAGTGAACTGTCAGCCGAAATAAACTAATCCCGGCCGGTGGATTCACACGAAATCCTATAATTCCCAGGAATTCACACCGATGGTCGTCTTTTTCTCCTCCGCGGCCCCGGCATAATCTTCATATTGCATAACTGGATAAAACATTACACGCGTAGTTTTATGAATAAATTAACTGCACGCGGACGGTTAAGTGCGCCGTGGCTTCGGGCCCTTCGTTATCGCCGGTGGAATCGCGATGAAGTTGGATGGGAAAATTCCACCCTGCACGATTAATCGCGGCGGTGAAAGGCGGGGGGGACGTTTCATTCACGCGGATTCGGCGGCGCACAAAAACGCCAGAGACGCCGGCGCCCCCCCGAAAGGGCACTTCCGGCCGCCGGTTTTCGCTTCCGGGGGTGGTTTCCGGGGCGCCCTATCCGGTGGCGGGCGGCGGCGGGCCGTGCGGCCACCCCCTGGCCCTCCAGGGCGAGATTTGGTAACACGTGCGGTCTCGAGGTGCGTGTCTAGTGAATGCTTAGGATTTTTTCCGGCGGCTCGCGACAGGCCGTCCGCGAGCAAGAGCACTCTCGCGGGTCGTGGGGGGCGGGGGAGGGCCCCAGCCTGGGCCGTGGGGAGCGGCCGGGGCAGGGGGGCATGTTGATGAGGGGTGCTGGACCGACCGGGCACGGAAGATAGATAGCATCGGTGGGACCGGCTTGCCGCACCCTCAAGACCACTGCTCATACCTGTATGCACTTGAGGCATTGTAGTGCATTGTTCAGAATCAGTTACTGCTCTTTTCCACTGCACAAGGTCACCTATACGTGTGTGTTCACTTTACACGGCCCGTACACCTTTCATGTTTTATATTTATTATTCGTGGGATGTATATCGTTACATAGTTATCATTTATGTCTACATTATAATTTGTAACACAATCTGCTACATTAATTTTCCCCGTGCGCTTATAATAATAAAAACCGATGTACTCCTCTACAGGTCCACACTTTACAAACCACCATAAATGCCAACCGAAGGACTCAAATGCCTCCAGACGGCGCGCAATAAAACCACAACCAAATGCCAATGATCCCGCACTAATGCCAATTAACCCACCTTTTATGGCACAAATAAACCTTACTTAAAAAAACTTGGACACAAAATACGACCAATTATTCCGCACGCTCCTTCAACATCAAAATCTGAAAACCAAATACTCCCAAATACCTGGATTTGCACTTACATCAGAATCAGTTGTAGCATTCACTTTCAAATTCGCGCGCAATAAAACCACAACCAAACACCAATGATCCCGCACTAATGCCAATTATCCCTTCTTTTATGGCACAAATAAACCTTACTTAAAAAAACCAGTGCTCTACTTACTATTTACAGCAGACATACCCACAACAGAAAATGCATTTACTGCTACCTTTGCAGACGATACCACAGGCATGGCAACAAGTGAGGTACCAAAACACGCCTCAGAAAAACTCCAGGCAGCCCTGGATAAGATCCAAATGTGGCTGAAGAAATGGCGTATACAAGTTAACGAAGCAAAGTCCCAGCACATAACTTTCACCCTCAGAAGAGAAACATGCCCAAGTGTATCCCTGAACGGACACCATCTCCCAATGGCGGAAAACACGAAATACCTAGGTATTCACCTAGATGAAGGCTAAACTGACAACACCACCTAATGACAAAGCGTAAACAACTGGGCCTGAAGCTCTCCAAACTCCTCTGGCTCATTGGCAGGACGGGCAGGGCAGAGCTGCGCTGTACCATACATAATCCCTTACGCAAAAAGGGATTAAAATTTTCAGGGCATTGCTGCGTTCCAAAATGAAAGTGACCTTTTGGCATCCCCGAAGAGGATAATTACGTTAACTTAACTCACAATGAATTGTAATACTTCATTTTTTGAATCTTATCACAAGCCCGAATTCTTTAATTATTTCCTGTTGATGTTATAGGGTTGGAAATTTTGTAATAAGGTGGAGAGGGTAGTTATTTAGATATAAATAAGACAGTACTATAGAAGGTTTAAATCTTGAATCTTGAATCTGTTATTGAACTTGAGACCTGCGAATGATAGAGTCAACTCAGACAAACTTCAGTCAGAGAGGTAAACAACTAAAACTGTTCGAGAACTACTATACCTTTCCAAGTTCAAATTGAGACCAATCAAGTTCAAATTGAGACCAATCAATTTTAAATTGAGGCCAATCAAGTTCAAATTGATACCATCAATTTCAAATTGTGACCAATCAATTTCAAATTGAGACTAAACAAAATCAAGTTGACACTTAACAATATCAAGTTGACAGTAAACAAATAAAATTTATTATGACAACTTGATATTGTTTAGTGTTAACTTGATTTTGTTTAGTCTCAATTTGAAATTGATTGGTGTCAATTTGAACTTGATTGGTCTCAATTTGAACTTGAAAAGGTATAGTTTCGAAATTGTGGCAAAACGAAACTAGGCGTAAAGTGGAGGTGTACGGTAAAAAGTTGTGCTTCCAGGCACCGATGAAGACTTAACAATAGTTTTGGGTGAGTACAACCATCATTTTGTAGTTAATACCTTTAATATAATATGTAAGTTACGGCTTTTTCTATAACAGAAAAATGAGTGCAACACGACCACAAGACAAACGAAAATCTTCAACGAGGAAAACCACCGAAGACTTAACCGAAAAGCCATCGAAAATCATACACCAAGAATTAAATCAATCCCTGGACTCAATAGACAAATTGAATTCCAAAGACTTTTATAATATACGTAAGTGTGTTGTACTGCAAGACTTTGAATCTTGCCTCCTCTGCCTAAAAATATTTCAGTGGTGCACACCTCTTTGCATAATTTAAATATTATGACATTAAAAAATGAGAAGCCAGAAGTAAGAAGAAATGCCAGAGAAATCAACCCTTATGCCAATTGCAAAGCTTCTGAGGGATGTGAAATCTGAAATAGACAACAAAGGAGGATGCATGTATGCATGCTTTGTAGCTTTCCTCAAACCTTTTGACATTAAAAAATGAGTAGCCAGAAGTAAGAAGAAATGCCAGAGAAATCAACCCTTATGCCAATTGCAAAGCTTCTGAGGGATGTGAAATCTGAAATTGACAACAAAGGAGGATGCATGTATGCATGCTTTGTTGATTTCCTCAAAGCTTTTGACATTAAAAATGAGAAGCCAAGAGTAAGAAGAAATGCCAGAGAAATCAACCCTTATGGCAATTGCAAAGCTTCTGAGGGATGTGAAATCTAAAATAGACAACAAAGGAGGATGCATGTTTTGTTGATTTCCTCAAAGCTTCTCATATTAAAAAATGAGAAGCCAGGAATAAGAAGATATGCCAGAGAAATCAACCCTTATGCCAATTGCAAAGCTACTGAGGGATGTGAAATCTGAAATAAACAACGAAGGAGGATGCATGTATGCATGTTTTGTTGATTTCCTCAAAGCTTTTGACATTAAAAAATGAGTAGCCAGAAGTAAGAAGAAATGCCAGAGAAATCAACCCTTATGCCAATTGCAAAGCTTCTGAGGGATGTGAAATCTGAAATAGACAACAAAGGACGATGCATGTATGGATGCTTTGTTGAATTCCTCAAAGCTTTTGACATTACAAAATGAGAAACCAGAAGTAAGAAGAAATGCCAGAGAAATCAACCCTTATGCCAATTGCAAAGCTTCTGAGGGATGTGAAATCTGAAATAGACAACAAAGGAGGATGCATGTATTCATGCTTTGTTGATTTCCTCAAAGCTTTTGACATTAAAAAATGAAAAGCCAGGAGTAAGAAGAAATGCCAGAGAAATAAACCCTTATGATAAATTGCAAAGCTTCTGAGGGATGTGAAATCTGAAATTGACAACAAAGGAGGATGCATGTATGCATGCTTTGTTGATTTCCTTGAAGCTTTTGACTCAATCAACAGAATAAAGCTGAAGCAGAAAATGACAGAGGTGTTTGGGATCAGTGGTAAGGTAATGGCACTAATTAGTAGCATTTTAGAAAACAACTTCATAAGTATTACGGCCGGGGCCGGTACATCGATGAAAATAAAGCAAACAAGGAGATCTCCCTCAAGGAGATTCCCTTAGCGCAACCTCTATTTTTAATCTATGTAGCTGATCTCCCAAAGTTAACCAAAGAAAACACCTCAAAACTCGAATTACTTATGTATGGTGATGACTTGGTAATATACAGCTCTGAAAAATCGGAAATTGACACTGCACTGAATAATCTATCCAAATACAGTGAAGAAAACAAAATGAAAGTCAACATAGAGAAAACTAAGGTCATGAAATTTAGATAGGAAGTCTAAATAGACCAGATATGGAGTCGAGATTTCAAAGAACTGACCAAGTTTTCACACATCCATAAAAGTCGTTCAAAACTAAAAAGTCTGTAAAATTTTGTCGTAATGACAAAAAAAAAGATGTTCCATTAATGCTGTGATAATTTAATAACACTTATTTGACTTTTCCCCAATTCAATTACAATATCACAAAACTTGCAAATTTTCACACAACCAGAAAAGTCGTTTAATCATTTCAATGTAAGTAAGAAAATGTATTTCGTTTTAATTATTTTATACCGTATTCAACATCCTTATCCTTCAGCACGACTCGAACCCTGGACTATGAACGAGGGAATAACTTAAACAACGCAATATTTATAAATGTATCTATAAATGGGCAATTTGGGTTCGTCGCTTGACCTAGCGAACCCAGCATAGAGTCTCCAGCGCCATATTACGTAAAGGCGTACTATTTTGTTCTGCTTATAAATTTTTGAAATCTGATTTCGGATTTTGAAAGCCACATTATCAAAGGCTACAGCATAAAAAATTGTCATCGCAAATTATTTAATTATCTATTTATTACTATGTCAATTCAAAATATTGCTACACGAAATACTGCATGCATAATTGACTTGATACCCATCACGTAATGACGTACGATTTATTTCTCTTTACATATTTTTGAAAACTGTTTTTGAATGTTGAAAGGATAAGCCAATGAAGATGGACATTAAAAAAATCGTCACCAAGACAAAAAAAATATAGTAAAAGAAATGTAGTAAAAAAGTATAGGTAAAATATTAGGGATCGTCTGAATCCTAAAACGAAAACGTATTTTAAATACGTTGCAAACAATAAATACGTGAATACGTTTTAAATAATGCAAAAAATAATTTAATGACATTAAGTGAGTGTGCACCAATACTGAGCAGTTACAGAAATTACAAAAAATATGGTATATTATTCGTAATGAAAAACAAAATTCGTTAGATGTTAAAGCTGTGAAAGCATCGATTTTATTGTAATTTGCAATTTGAATAAACTGAAACTAACAATAATTATATTTCCCTTAATATCTAGCAAGAATCTATAATAAAAAACAACTTCCAGTATATTCAACAAGTTGATTTATACATATAAAATCATTCATAAAAAAGAGAACACAAATCAATGATTAAAAAAAAAATCATGATTTATTTGATTGTGATCAGTTTTTGCCAGTTTTGATGTTTAAAAATAATCGGTGTATATGTACAATGTGATGGCCTAAAACATGAAAGAAAAGATTTTTTATTACTATAAAGCATGCTCACTCTATAGTTACATTAAATTTTTCATGATTCACCTATTGGAATGCACAAACAGTGCAAAAAAAATTAAATTAATTTAATTAAAATAAAAACTCAATTTTGATTTAAATCAATGAATTATTAAAAAAAAAAAACAGTTGATTTAAATCAATGATTTATTTAATAAAATCAGTTGATTTAAATCACACAACCCTGCTAAAAAGAAACCAGAGTAACATAAATAAAAATTATGGAAATTTGGTTATCATATTGAAAAAAAAATCGCCTTTAAGGCGATAAATAAGGCGATAAATAATAATTGCATTATAATTTAATTATAACTACATTATTTTGAGCAGCTTATTTTCTACCATCCTTCATGATTTGAATATTCATCTTAAATGGTGAGTGGATTTTCTGGCATATAATTGCATCATTTTGTTCAAGGTTGCTAAATTTTTCAAAAATTAGTGGCATTGTCTGCCGCATGAATAGGAGCTCGGAAATGTGAAAAATATTTAATTTTAAAAGCACTCCTCTTTAAGTATTGCAATTAAAAAAAAAATTATTACAAAATACCATAATAGATTAAAGATTTGAATATTAATCTTAAATGGTGAGTAGATTTTCTGGCATATAATTGCATCATTTTGTTCAAGGTTGCAAACTTTTCAAGATTTTGTTTCAAAAATTCATGGCATCGCCACGAATGGAGCCATGGCATGGACACAATGGACATCATGGATCTATGGAGCCATTGCCATGGCATGAATGGTGCTGGGAAATGTGAAAAATGTGGAATTATAGAAGCAATCGAAGCTCAAGTACTGCAATTTTCTAAAAATTGTTTTTTTTAATAAAATACCATAATGCAGGTATCTATAATGAATGAAATTTTCTTCACCATTCGCAAAATTTGCTCATGTTTATTGAATTTTCACGAAAATTAGTTATATTAACAATCTACAGAAAGCTGCTTACAGAATATTTTTAAAATCTTAGCGTTTTAGACCCAACCCAAACTAATTTGAATGTACGTAACATGTATGTAACGAAGTATCATTTTTTTAAAGTATTATATAATTTTGTATTTTTATGTTTTTGTATATGTATATTTTTATATTTGGTTTCCATATGTTCTTCCTGGTATCATCCATGTTATTTTATGTTCTCTCTTGTGTTTGAATGTCGTACTTGCTACGAATGTGTTTGTTGCTGTTGCTATTGTACCTGAGTTGTGCAATGAACAATGTATGTTGCTTTTTAAGGACGAATAAACTGAACTGAACTGAACTAAACTCAATTTAATGCAAGTGAACACAATCTAGCTTTAATTAGTGAAATTTTCTCTGAATACATTTTTAAAAATGTAATGAATTAGTTGCGACAGAACAACAATAATTTTAGCATTAATAAAATCAAGAATTTTTTGTTAATTTTAGCACAGAAATAAGCATTTTAGGAACGGCATGCTAAAATGGATTGGGTAAAATAGTAAAATCCAAATATAGAAGAAGCAAAAAGTTTATAGTACGTACTTAAAATTGGTGATCACCTGTATTTTAAAAATAGGAAGTTACGTTCACAAACCATCGAAACTCCTAGAAGCACGACTAATATTTACGACATCGTCAGATTTTGGCATCGATGGGAAAATTCGTCACATGATTACGTCGAAATTACGATTTCCGTAAAATCGCCGCACTGACGACAGTAATAACCGGATGACGAATATGGAAGCTGCGCGTGCCAAAATATCAGTGTGCATCATTGCATACGTGCCGTATGCATCATTGCATCAAACTTGCATCACCGTTTGTCTTCGTGTGAGAGGAGAGAGCCTTATTGGAGCACGGCGAATCTGATGCCAGAGAACGGACGAAAGGGCGTAAAACCTCGAGCGACGTTGCGCCATTCAATTCTCCTCGCCGGAGATTAATTCGCCACGTTTTGCCGGGATTGTTTATTTAATGCGAAAATGGACGACCGATGGGCAGTTAAGTTAATTAGATTTGCCCAGGAAACGGCCGGAAAATTCGTCCAGGTCTGCAATTTAATTATCTAGGTGCGGATTGGGAGAAGCTTTGAATTATGCGACGATAGAATTTGAACCTGGGGAAATATGTAATACCATCAGCATTTGTCAGAATACCTCTGCAATATTGAGAATTGCACACATGTTTGCATAATTTATTTTTTTCCTCACGAAAACTAGTTCCTTAAAACTAAAATTAAGAGCCACGAATTTGGATGCGATGACAAGAGCTAACATGCACACATGTTTGCATAATTTAATTTTTTCCTCACGAAAACTAGTTCCTGAAAACTAAAATTAAGAGCCACGAATTTGGATGCGATGACAAGAGGTAATTAGAGCAACCGAAGATAGGAAATCAATTGCTGAAATTGTCGCGAACCTCCGCTAGGAACGGTACGGACTGAAGATGACATGTTATGGCCAGAATTGGGCACACCCCTCCAAAACCTTCTGGGGTATTCACACAGCACTGGGGTGATTCGATAGATGAGATAATGAGAGGGACTTTCAAAAGGTAAAACCAGAATACAGGACACCCCTACAAAACCTTCTATGGTATTCACACAGCACTGGGGTGATTCGATAGATGAGATAATGAGAGGGACTTTCAAAAGGTAAAACCAGAATACAGGATACCCCTACAAAACCTTCTATGGTATTCCCACAGCACTGGGGCGATTCGATAAATGAGATAATGAGAGGGACCTTCAAAAGGTAAGCCCAGAATACAGGATTCAGTATCAGCAATACGGACAGATGAAGTAATGTTTGAGGAGGGCCTAATGAACTTAGGAGTTGACATTGATATATTCAAGTACCTACTCTATACAAACTCTATGATGTATGACAGAATTTGCGAAGACAGCACAATTCCGAAATTGGTAATTAAAAATTCAAATTGCAGTATAGAGTCTGTTTGATGTATTGTGACACAGCAAATATTTCGGTTATTAGAACAGATAGAGAAAAAAGTCACAATAAATCAAACAGACTGTATTCGTATGCAACATTAATCAGTTTGATGGAAACTATAGTTTTCGTAATGAAGCAAAAAAAAACAAAAACGTCTGCATGAGAAAAGCTCGAAGTTCACAATTTTACGCTTACAGCAGTAGTTATACAACAAAAGTTCTGGATCTCCCCCAGCAGAGATTTCGATTAATTTAATTGACGCTTTTGATTCGCGAATTTAATCAATCGAAATCTCTGCTGGGAGCGATCCAGAACTCCTGTTGTATAACTACTTACGGCTATTAAAATTTGTTTGATTTCGTTTGTCATTTGTTCAGAAGAAATTTCTCGCTTAGAGCGATCCCGAATCATGCAGTCGCCAAGCTCGCTGGTAATGAATGACCTCTCTTTAATGTTTTGTGTATACTCTCTTTGGTGTTGACATGCAGGTTTCACAGTCGATTACCTGCGAAGTCAGTGATACACAAAAGGTCCGGATCAACAGGTGAGCCTGGGTCGGCCAGGGCTGTCAGTCACGCGGCTGGACGGACTAAGTGAGTCCGGTCACACTCGGTTAAACAGTTTTTTTTTCCTCGAGTCGACGAGAGGACAACGCACGTCCTCGAAGGACGACCAGGATAATTAACGAGGACTGTGATATGAATTAAAAATACGTGAACTGAGAGCGAGAGCCGGTTTTTCTATGCAATGATAAATTATCTGGTGGTTTAGGGAAGGGGTGGGGGGGGTGAAATTAGAAATTGTTTCAGGTGGTAGTTTCTAATCTGTGGGTTTGTTAATTCGCCAGATAATTTATAAGGAACGTTGGAAACCGACACTAAGTCGAGATATGTCTTCTAATATTAATTCTGGGTATTTTTATGATTTGAAGAATGTGTCTGCATTTACAAATGGTTTTTATATGTCAGTAGTTTTTGAATTAATTTGAGTTTGTTGTAAGTTAATGCATTTCAGGTTTTATTTGAAAAGTGTTATTGCGTTACAACTCACGTCGTGGTTTTTATTATTATCTCGTATAATTAGTACGTATGGCAGCATTTTGTTTTTGAGGCCACAAGAAGTGGCCTCAATTTATCATCCGCAATTTGCTGTCGCGTCGCTGAGCAGCTACTTAACTAATAACACCTTATCTCGAAAATGCACGCACTAATGTGTAATTTATACGGCTGCGGCTCTCTTAATATACATAATCCTGAAAATATCGTGTTAAAATGAGCCTCTCCCTCCTGGAGGAAATTTATCTGCTCAGGGCCCCAGCAAATGAATCGCATGCCATTTGAGCTTCGTTGTGGGTCGGCCGCGTCAAAGTTGGCTACCGTGGGCGGCCACGGCACGCGCGATTCGGCGCGCCGCCTCCTTTCATCTCTGCGATCCGCGGATGCTGCGGATGGCGGCCGCTGGACCATTCGCCGCCTCCGTCTTCGGCAAACATCCGGTTAGCCGGCGGAGGACTCGCCACAGCACCAGCCGGCGTTTCTGTGCGCAAATATTTGGTTTCCGGAATGGTCAACTTCTGCGGTTCTCAGTGAAAATACAGTCCAAAGCTGCCCAGCACTTATTTGCTTGTTCTTCAGCAACTGTGCCAGTGGAAATTTGCGAAATAGTTCTTTGCCATTAAATATGCCCATGGAGAACAAGCCACTCTGTGATGAGCTGCGACGAAATAGTTCACTGTAAAAAGTCGTAGAAAAAATCATATGTATAACTCGGGAGCAAAGTGCCATTTCCTTCCTAACATTTCGATGCCCTCCGCTTCGCGTCGGGCATCAAATATCCGTGGAAGGGAATGATGCACTTTGCTCCCATGTAATACATTGTTCAGCTTCTAAAATTTCTGAAATTCCTTCACAATATTAATCAGATAATAGATCGAAAACTTCAGAAATGAAAATAATACGATTGGCCTATGTATATTTTAATAAAAATTGGAAAGAAAGGGAATAGAATTGCACCAGCACGGGCATAGATGATAATACAGTAAAATGTTCCATATGCCAAAACGGTATTTTCACAATGGGACACGTCAACTACATACAAAGACATTTAAAATCTAAAATTCATGTTGCAAATATCAAAGATATCAAACAAATATCAACTAATTTTGTGAAACCACAAGACAAGGCATAGGATTATGTAATATTCGCTACATCGGAAAGTTAAACATTCAGAATTATTAAAAATATCATAAAAAGTTTGCATCAAACTGTCGCCCAATGAAACTTATGTATGTAAGTCCTGAAGGGTCGATGAATATACCCTATAAGTGACACTTTCCAATTTACCGCCAGAGGGTAGTAAATCAACTCTGAATATTTATAAAAATCCGGTTGACTCGGATTTCTCACTTATTTAAGACATGCTCGTCATCAAATATTCATAAGAACTATCTTCAGACATACTGTACGCAAATCTGGTATAAAATTTTCAAAATATCCGTTGAATAATTATTCAGGAATTTCAGTGTAAGATAACTGAAACTTGCCAACTTGGAAAGTTAATAACTCGATTTTCTCACTTATTTGGGACATGCTCTTTGTCAAATTTTCAGAGGAAGTATCTTCAGGCATACTATATGCAAATCTGGTATAAATTTTTCAAAACATCCGTTGGATAAATATTCAGGAATATCAGTATAAGATAACTCAAACTCGCCAACTTGGAATGTTAATAACTAGATTTTCTCACTTATTTAGGACATGCTCTTTGTCAAATTTTCAGAGGAAGTATCTTCAGGCATACTATATGCAAATCTGTTATAAAATTTTGAAAATATCCGTTAGATAAATTTTCAAGAATTTCAGTGACTGAAAAACATTCCATATTCTCACTTATTTAAGACATGCTCGTCGTCAATTTTTAATAGGAATTATCAATAGGCATACTGTATACAAATCTTGCATCAAATTTTCAAAATATCCGTTGGATAAACATTCAGGACTTTCAGTGTATGATATCTGAAACTTGCCAACTTGGAAAGTTAATAACTCGATTTTCTCCCTTATTTAGGACATGCTCTTTGTCAAATTTCAGAGGAATTATCTTCAGGCATACTATATGCAAATCTGTCATAAAATTTTCAAAATATCGTTAGATAAATTTTCAGGAATTTCAGTGTCAGATAACTGAAACTTGCCAACATGAAAAGTTAATAACTTGATTTTCTCACTTATTTAGAACATGCTCTTTGTCAAATTTTCAGAGGAAGTATCTTCAGACATACTGCATGCAAATCTGGCATAAAATTTTCAAAATATCTGTTAGATAAATTTTCAGGAATTTCAGTGACAGATCAACTCGGAAAGTAAAACATTCAGAGTTATTAAAAATATCATAAAAAAATGTGCATCAAATTGTCGCACAATGAAACTTACGTATGTATGTCCTGAAGGGTCGGTCAATATACCCCATAAGTGACACCATTCAATTTGCCGTCAGAGGGTAGTAAATCAACTCTGAATATTTATAAAAATCCGAACAACTCGGAAAGTTAAACATTCGATTTTCTCACTTATTTCAGACATGCTCGTCGTCAAATTTTCATAGGAATTATCTTAAGGCATACAGTATGCAAATGTGGTATAAAATTTTTGAAATATCTGTTGGATAAATATTCAGGAATTTCAGTGTCAGATAACCGAAACTTGCCAACTTGGAAAGTTAATAACTCGATTTTCTCACATATTTGGGACATCCTCTTTGTATAATTTTTTGAGGAAGTATCTTCAGGCATACTATAGGCAAATCTGGCATAAAATTTTCAAAATATCTGTTGGACTAATATTCAGGAATTTCAGTGTCAGATAAACGAAACTGGTCAACTTGGAAAGTTAATAACTCGATTTTCTCACTTATTTGGGACATGCTCTTTGTCAAATTTTCAGAGAAAGTATCTTCAGGTATACTGTATGCAAATCAGGCATACAATTTTCAAAATATCCGTTGAATAAATATTCAGGAATTTCAGTGTCAGATAAACGAAATTTGCCAACTTGGAAAGTTAATAACTCGATTTTCTCACTTATTTGTGACATGCTCTTTGTCAAATTTTAAGAGGATGTATCGTCAGGCATACTGCATGCAAATCTGGTATAAAATTTTCAAAATATCCGTTGGACAAATATTCAGGAATTTCAGTGTCGGATAACCGAAACTTGCCAACTTGGAAAGTTAATAACTCGATTTTCTCACTTATTTAAAACATGTTCTTTGTCAAATTTTCAGAGGAAATATCTTGAGGTATACTATATGCAAATCTGGCATAAAATTTCTAAGTATCTGTTAGATAAATTTTCAGGAATTTCAGTGACAGATCAACTCGGAAAGTAAAACATTCAGAATTATTAAAAATATCATAAAAAGTGCGCATCAAACTATCGCCCAATGAAACTTATGTATGTACGTCCTGAAGGGTCGATGAATATACCCTATTAGTGACACTTTCCAATTTGCCATCAGAGGGTAGTAAATCAACCCTGAATATTTATAAAAATCCGAACAACTCGGAAAGTTAAACATTTGATTTTCTCACTTATTTAAGACATGTTCGTCATCAAATATTCATAGGAATTATCTTTAGGCTTACTGTATGCAAATCTGGCATCAAATTTTCAAAATATCTGTTGTATAATTATTCAGGAATTTCAGTGTAAGATAACTGAAACTTGGCAACTGGGAAAGTTAATAACTCGATTTTCTCACTTATTTGGGACATGCTCTTTATTAAATTTTCAGGGAAAGTATCTTCAGGCATACTGTATGCAAATCTGCCATAAAATTTTCAAAATATTCGTTGGATAAATATTCAGGAATTTCAGTGTCAGATAACCGAAACTTGCCAACTTAGAAAGTTAATAACTCGATTTTCTCACTTATTTAGGACATGCTCTTTGTCAAATATTCAGAGGAAGTATCTTCAGGCATACTGTATGCAAATTTAGCATAACATTTTCAAACTAACCGTTACATAAATTTTCAGGAATTTCAGTGACAGATCAACTCGGAAAGTAAAACATTCAGAATTATTAAAAATATCATAAACAGTGTGCATTAAACTGTCGCCCAATGAAACTTATGTATCTAAGTCCTGAAGGGTCGATGAATATACCGTATAAGAGACACTGTCCAATTTACCGTCGGAGTGTAGTAAATCAACCCTGAATATTTATAAAAATATCACAACCAAAGGACAACCAAAGCACCAGTGAAGGAAATAGCAAGAAACAAGAGACGGTGGAACCAAACGATAAAAGAAAATACACGAAGGAAAGATAACACTATTTCGACACCCGAAAGGGATAAAGAAGAAAGATTATAATAATAATTATTATTATTATTGAATACATATTTGTTTTGTGTAACACTGCACTGGCTGTACTTTTCGCTTCAAAAACTTATTAATTCGAATGATAATTCGAATCAAAAGTCGAAAGATTTCCATTTTGGGGTGATGGAGAATGGAGCCTTTCTTTATGTCTGTTCTTCTTCTTGCGGTGCATATCCGGTTCTGATGCAGGCGACCAGCATGGCAATTTTAACTTTGCTGACTGCCGTCCTAAAGAGTCCCGTGGTTGTTATCCCATTGTCTTAGGTCTTGGAGCCAAGAGTTTCGTCTTCAATCAGGGGCTCTTCTTTCGTATGTTTTGCCTTGTAAAATTAATTGTGGTAAGCCGTATCTACGTTCGTTTCTTGAAATGTGGCCCAAGTATTCGAGCTTTCGTTGTTTCGCTCAGAAGGGAATTTCACATTCTATGTTCATTTTATGCAAGACTTCTATGTTGGTAACATGTTGCGTCCAAGAGATTTTCAACATTCGTCTACAGCACCACATTTCGAAGGATTGAAGTTTTTTCATTGATGCTTCATGACTGTTGGCATATTGTTTTATTTCATTGCCCAAAGTATATCTTCCGATGGAGGTAACTGTTCCTAATTTACGAGGCTGCAACAATGATGTTCCTTCATTTTTAATTTTTTTTCGGTAGAGATTCATCGTGACTGAAGTTGAATGTGTCTTGCATTGGTCAGGCGATTACAATGTGCGAAGATATTGTCTGAACGAATGAAGCGTTGCAGTAGAAATAATTCAGGTGAATTAACGACTGTTGGTTTTTAACATGTCACAGTTATTTCCTAGATATTACTTACGAATTTTATGGTTTCATAGGTGGAGATAACCATTGGAGCTGGCGGATTAAGCGCCGCGCATAAAACGCATACCATTCTCGCGATACCTTTACGTATTATGTGCATAACGCAGAATGGAAATCAGTGTGTCGGCAGTAAACCGTGAAATTTATAGGTCAATATTTGTACGGGAAATCTAATGCGACAGTTATACCGTAAGCGGGCAGTATCAATTTAATTTTATACAAATGTATACACATAAATTCATGTTAAAATTGAATATTATATGATAATGATATAAAACTACTGGTTCTGGCAAATGCACACACAATCTTATCCCTAACAAATTAGCCATAATGAATCAGGCCCTGCTGGAGTCCGTCTCCTGCGAGGCTCCCTTCCGCCCGGTCCCCGGGTGCTCGCTCCTCCGCGGCGTGGCCCGTGCTCGGCACAAGCTACAGGTTAGCCCACGCAGACGACTCCTACAAAACGAGGAAGAGGTCGGCCAAAAGAAAAAAAGGACGACAACAAGCGAACGACAACAAGTCCACCGGAAATGCATTGTACTTTCGTTTCAATGGTCGAGTGGAGTTATCTCTGGGAGTGATATGCAAACTGGCGCGCGTTGTCTTTTTATTTCCCCGTTGTGTGCGAGCACCGGTGATTAATGCATCACCTCGGAAAATATGAACGTCCCGATGCGAGCGAAGATTGTTATTAAGATTTATCGCCGTGGCGAAGACGCCGAGGTGTCGCCGTCTAATTTGCGCGCCGGCCGATTTTCCACGCGCCCCCCCACAGCTGGCCGCGGTTTCGCCGTTTTCCGCGGGAAAATGGGGGCGCTGGCGGCCGTTTCACGCGCCATATGGTTTTAATTTGAAAAATGATATAGGGGCATGGGTAATTTAAACTTTTGAATTAAATCCTTATCCAAATAGCTACATCAACGTCATTAACGGTAAAAGTGGTTTTATATTATGTATATCATTAAAATAAAGGCCATCTATTATCCGGCGTCTTGTCAACCAATTGAGTTTGAAGAATGGAAAGCTCCGGGCCCGTTTTCAACGCCGATCCCACAGCCTTCGCCGGCCAGCGCGCTTTTCACGCCGTTCCTCCACGAGCCGCTCTTGATTTACTGCGAGGTTTCCCCGCGACTCTACTCGCACAAATAAATTATCAGCGCCGGGTAAATGGCTTGCAATTTGTTTAATTTATTCGGCGCTCATTTGTTATTCCATTATTAAAAAATGTGCCCACACCGGAGTGGCACCGCAGGCCAATTCATTGCCATTGCCAAGGACAGATCCTAACCAGATATCAACTATTTCATAATTATTTGGGAATGGAAATACTTAATTTTTTCACGACACAATTATATCATATGCAACAATTAATTAATAGCTCTCTTTTAAATAGCTCTCTCAAATATGATCACTGTTGTTTTATTGCAAAACAAATACAAAATTTATTTTGTTTAGAGGCCATAATGAAAGGCCGAAAGTACCAAACGTGGAAACTGTTTAGAAGTTCAAGTCTTGAAAAAAAATTAACCATTTTTACACTCTTATAATCCTTCTAACAATTGTGTCTGGATGAAGTGTATTTAAATGAAATTGTAGACTGTACCGCTAATTGCTCATTGAATATGTTTATAAATATGAAAATTTAATATAAGATTCGTGTACGGTACACCTGAAACTAATTCTCCTGAGAATTTGATAAAGTTTCAGTATTAAATAAGGGACAAAAGCAAACACTTAAATTTCTATATTGACAAGAATGGGTTAGCTATTACTGAAATATTTGAAAATTTATTATTTGAAACTTTAATATAAGATTCGTGTACAGTACAACTGAAACTAATTTTCCTGAAAATTTTACAAAGTTTCAGTATTAAATAAGGGAGAAAATCAAACACTTAACTTTCTGCATTGACAAGTATGGGTTAGCTATTACTGAAATTTCTGAAAATTTATTATTTGAAACTTTAATATAAGATTCATGTACAGTACACCTGAAACTAATTTTCCTGAAAATTTGACAAAGTTTCAGTATTAAATAAGGGAGAAAATCAAACACTTAACTTTCTGCATTGACATAAATGGGTTAGCTATTACTGAAATTTCTGAAAACTTATTAGTTGAAAATTTTATATTAGATTCGTGTACAGTACACCTGAAACTAATTCTCCTAAAAATTTGACAAAGTTACAGTATTAAATAAGGGAGAAAATCAAACACTTAACTTTCTGCATTGACAAAAATGGGTTAGCTATTACTGAAATTTCTGAAAACTTATTAGTTGACCATTTAATACTAGATTCGTGTACAGTACACCTGAAACTAATTCTCCTGAAAATCTGACAAAATTTCAGTATTAACAAAGGGAGAAAATCAAACACTTAACTTTCTTCATTGACAAGTATGTTTTAGCTATTGCTGCAATTTCTGTCAATGTATTATTTGCAAATTTGATATTAGATTTGCATACAGTACACCTGAAACTAATTCTCCTGAAAATTTGACAAAGTTTCAGTATTAAAAAGGGGAGAAAATCAAACACTTAACTTTCTGCATTGACAAGTATGGGTTCGCTATTACTGAAATTTCTGAAAGTTTATTATTTGCAAATTTGATATCAGATTCGTATACAGTACACCTGAAACTAATTCTCCTAAAAATGTGACAAAGTTACAGTATTAAATAAGGGAGAAAATCAAACACTTAACTTTCTGCATTGACAAAAATGGGTTAGCTATCACTGAAATTTCTGAAAACTTATTAGTTGCCCATTTAATACTAGATTCGTGTACAGTACACCTGAAACTAATTCTCCTGAAAATCTGACAAAATTTCAGTATTAACAAAGGGAGAAAATCAAACACTTAACTTTCTTCATTGACAAGTATGTTTTAGCTATTGCTGAAATTTCTGTCAATGTATTATTTGCAAATTTGATATTAGATTTGCATACAGTACACCTGAAACTAATTCTCCTGAAAATTTGACAAAGTTTCAGTATTAAATAAGGGAGAAAATCAAACACTTAACATTCTGCATTGACAAAAATGGGTTAGCTAATACTGAAATTTTTGAAAATTTGTTGTTTGAAAATTTTATATTAGATTCGTATACAGTACACCTAAAACTAATTCTCCTGAAAATTTGACAAAAATTCAGTATTAAATAAGGGAGAAAATCAAACACTTAACTTTCTGCATTGACAAAAATGGGTTAGCTATTACTTAAATTTCTGAAAACTTATTAGTTGAAAATTTTATATTAGATTCGTGTAGAGTACACCTGAAACTAATTCTCCTGAAAATTTGACAAAGTTTCATTATTAAATAAGGGAGAAAATCAAACACTTAATTTTCCGCATTGACAAGTATGGGTTAGCTATTGCTGAAATTTCTGTCAATGTATTTTTTGCAAATTTGATATTAGATTTGTATACAGTACACCTAAAACAAATTCTCCTGAAAATGTGACAAAATTTCAGTATTAAATAAGGGAGAAAATCAGATACTTAACTTTCTGCATTATTTAGTATGGGTTAGCTATTACTGAACTTTCAGAAAATTTATTAGTTGAAAATTTTATATTAGATTCCTGTACAGTACACCTTAAACTAATTCTCCTAAAAATTTGACAAAATTTCAGTATTAAATAAGGGAGAAAATCAGACACTTAATTTTCTTCATTGACAAGTATGAGTTAGCTATGGCTGAAATTTCTGTCAATTTATTATTTGCAAATTTGATATTAGATTTGTATACAGTACACATGAAACTAATTCTCCTGAAAATTTGACAAAATTTCAGAATTAAATAAGGGAGAAAATCAAACACTTAACTTTCTTCATTGACAAAAATGGGTTAGCTATTACTGAAATTTCTGAAAATATGGTATTTGAATATGTGATATTAGATTCGTATACAGTACACCCGAAACTAATTCTCCTGAAAATTTGACAAAGTTTCAGTATTAAATAAGGGAGTAAATCAAACACTTAACTTTCTTCATTGACAAGTATGGGTTAGATAAAGCTGAAATTTCTGTCAATGTATTATTTGCAAATTTGATATTAGATTTGTATACAGTACACCTAAAACCAATTCTCCGGAAAATGTGACAAAGTTTCAGTATTAAATAAGGGAGAAAATCAAACACTTAACTTTCTTCATTGACAAGTATGGGTTAGGTATTGCTGAAGTTTATGTCAATGTATTATTTGCAAATTTGATATTAGATTTGTATACAGTACACCTGAAACCGATTCTCCTGAAAATTTGACAAAGTTTCAGTATTAAATAAGGGAGAAAATCAAACACTTAACTTTCTGCATTGACAAGTATGGGTTCACTATTACTGACATTTCTGAAAGTATATTAATTGCAAATTTGATATTAGATTCGTTTACAGTACACCTGAAACTGATGCTCCTGAAAATTTGACAAAATTTCAGTATTAAATAAGGAAGAAAATCAAACACTTAACTTTTTGCATTGACAAAAATGGGTTACCTATTACTTAAATTTCTGAAAATCTGTTACTTCAAAATTTGATATTAGATTCGTATACAGTACACCTGAATCTAATTCTCCTGAAAATGTGACAAAGTTTTAGTATTAAATAAGGGAGAAAATCAGACACTTAATTTTCTTCATTGACAAGTATGAGTTAGCTATGGCTGAAATTTCTGTCAATTTATTATTTGCAAATTTGATATTAGATTTGTATACAGTACACATGAAACTAATTCTCCTGAAAATTTGACAAAGTTTCAGTATTAAATAAGGGAGAAAATCAAACACTTAACTTTCTGCATTGACAAAAATGGGTTAGCTATTACTGAAATTTCTAAAAGTATATTAATTGTAAATTTGATATTAGATTCGTTTACAGTACACCTGAAACTAATTCTCCTGAAAATGTGACAAAATTTCAGTATTAAATAAGGGAGAAAATCAGATACTTAACTTTCTGCATTGTTAAGTATGGGTTAGCTATTACTGAACTTTCAGAAAATTTATTAGTTGAAAACTTGATATTAGATTCGTAAACAGTTCACCTGAAACTTAGTCTCCTGAAAATTTGACAAAATTTCAGTATTAAATAGGAAAAAATCGAACACTTGACTTTCTGCATTGACAAACATGGGTTACCTATTACTGAAATTTCTGAAAACTTATTAGTTGAAAATTTCATATTAGATTCGTGTACAGTACACCTAAAACCAATTCTCCTGAAAATGTGACAAAGTTTCAGTATTAAATAAGGGAGTAAATCAAACACTTAACTTTCTTCATTGACAAGTATGGGTTAGATAAAGCTGAAATTTCTGTCAATGTATTATTTGCAAATTTGATATTAGATTTGTATACAGTACAACTAAAACCAATTCTCCTGAAAATTTGACAAAGTTTCAGTATTAAATAAGGGAGAAAATCAAACACTTAACTTTCTGCATTGACAAAAATGGGTTAGCTATTACTGAAATTTCTGAAAACTTTTTAGTTGAAAATTATATATTAGATTCGTGTACAGTACACCTGAAACTAATTCTCCTGAAAATTTGACAAAGTTTCAGTATTAAATAAGGGAGAAAATCAAACACTTAACTTTCTTCATTGACAAGTATGGGTTAACTATTGCTGAAGTTTCTGTCAATGTATTATTTGCAAATTTGATATTTGATTTGTATACAGTACACCTGAAACTAATTCTCCTGAAAATGTGACAAAGTTTCAGTATTAAATAAGGGAGAAAATTAAACACTTAACTTTCTGCATTGACAAAAATGGGTTAGCTATTACAGAATTTTTTAATAATTGTACGTCCTTAATCTTATTACTTAAACTATAGAATTAATGAACCTTCATATGAGAAATATCACAGAAATAAATTTTAGTTCGAACTGCAGTTAAATTATTCATTAATTATTATTATTGTAATCTTTCTTCTTTTAACCTTTCGGGTGTCGAAGTAGTGTTATCTTTCCTTCATATATTTTCTTTCATCGTTTGGTACCACCGTTTCTTGTTTCTTGCCATTTCCTTCACTTGTACAGTCATGCTCACATAAAATCTAGTACAAGAAATTAGGTTACAATTTGTACTAGATTTATGTGAGCATGGCTTTACGTTGGGTACTTCTTTATTATGTTTCCAATGTTTTTGAACCATTTCTTTTTTTGGTCTTCCGACTCTGTTATCTCTGTTTTCCATATCTTCTTTGTTTGGTTGTTGTCTTCTCTTCTGATTAGGTGACTCAGCCATTGTAATTGTCTATTTAGTGTCTGTTTATTAAGTTCTACCATTTCTAGTTCATTTCTGATGTCCACATTTCTCAATATGTCTAGTTTTGTTACTTCATAGACTTTCCTCAGGTATTTCATTTCAAGGGCCTGGATTTTGCTTTCTTGTCTCTTGTTGGGTATCCACGTTTCACAGCCGTATAGTAGGGTGAACACTTGCATAGTTCCTGAAATATCGCGGAAAACCTGAAAAAGTGCACTTTCCTTTTCCTTTTATAACTTTTTTACTTTTGAAGGAAATTTTACGAAACTTGGCACTATTACATATTTGGTCGTCAATTTTCTGATTGCAGTACCAAACATTTTCTGCGCCAATCAGATGCCCAAATTTTCGTAGTCAACTTTTGATTTTCGTATGGCCGCAATATTGGATTTTAATAAGTATTATTATTATTATTATTATTATTATTATTATTATTATATTATATTATTATTAATAGCATTCAAAAGAGCGAAAAATTGCGATTTCAACGATGAATTACACCAGGGTAATCTGATATTATTTACACACACTCGGTATTTACAATTGGGTTATAGCGGGCGTAGTTTTAGGGCTCGCCTTGGAACTTTTGAGTCCAGACGGCTGGACCGCTTCTCAATCTGTGTCCTGCCATTAGTGCATTACCATCTGGAAATTTATTTTATTGGCGTTCCGTGTGCTTTCCTAATCTCGACAAGTGTAAGCGTTTAATGGTCCGGACGGATTGAATGAGTCGGGCCATAAACAATTTCAAATTGAATTTGTCAGTGGATCCTTTGTTGGCGTCGAAAACGCTGCGATGTGATTGATTGATGGTTGTTTAACGCAGGTAATTACATGCACACGATGCTGGGATGCCGCGGCCAAGAGACGGGGAGATGGGCGCGGTATCGTTCAATAGCCTCGTTTATGCTAAACAAATTTGATGCGATAAATTAATTATTAAACAGGCCTAATTGATATGTATAATGCGCGTGCATAAAACGAAAATTGATTTTATTCAAATCAGCGGCCGCTGAAAAGTGGCGAGCCGCGCCTCTGGTGCCGGAGAGAGACGGACGGCAATATTTTTCATTAATAACTTTATAATTGGCAATAATTGGATTATCGGCGGGATTACGGAGAATGTATGCGCGAGGGGTTTCGATCTGTTGCGACGCCGTAAAATATGAAACCGGTTATCCCCCTAGGGACGGTGGTTCGAGTGTGTAATTTACACGTACAGAAAAAGGCGCTAGTAGATAATAAAGTAGAATGCAGATCCGGGCATATTTATAACCTCGGTCCTTTATAAATGCCCATTTTCTCTGCCGTAAAAGTCTCTCTCGCGACAACATTTTAGGCGCCAGAGCTATCTCGAAAAAAAAATCGACCCGGGCACTGCACGTATTGCGGGCGTTTACCCCCTCGGTGACAATTTAATCAGCGCGGATTTCGCGGCAAGGCCCGCGAAACGACGTTTAATTAAGCCAGATGCTCGCACTGGAATGTCTCTCACACACTCCCGACGGTGTCTGCGCTCATTACCGCGGCTCCATGCCGGTGGTCCCCGGATCAAAACGCTTTTATCAGATAAGGGGGCGCCCTTTTTCGACAATCGATAATAACCCGTAATTATTCGAGGCGACCTTTTCCCATGCCTAATACGAAACAATGAGGGTGAAAACGTTTTTCGTTTATTTTTGTTTCCGTTCTTAAAACCTCTTCACACACACACACATGCGAGAATAACGCTGACCGCTCGCGCCGGGCGCATTGTTCGCGTCCGTTTTCTATGTCCTTTTTTATTTTTCCATTCTTAATAAAATTTTGATTATAGGTTCCCTCGGACAAATAACGTCTGCAATTGTAGGAGGTTTGTGTAATTATAGGTGTCCGGTTTCGGGATTAATTCCTTCAAAAATTAAACAGAATTCCACGGCTCGCCGGGAAACCCAAATAAATCAAGCGCATTACAGATAACGTCTGTTCTAACGTCCGAAAATATTGAACGTAGATACGGCAAATTATAATGGGCAGAAATGTTCTATTTACAAATTCGGTCCTTTGCGAAAATTTGTCATGTTATTTGCTCTTGTTGAGGTGCCCATGAAAATAAAAACACGAATGCCCCACTATGGCTGAGTTTGCTTTGCAGTGTACCCAGTGGCGTATACAGTAATAACAGATCTATACCTATAAAAAAATATCTATAATTTTTTTTTTATATAAAATTATAGGAACATATGTGTTGTATGTATACTTATTTTATATTTTTTATTTTACACTTTGTATGTGTCAACGGGCATTTTTTGACCTGTGTAAACTATTTCTGTACTATATTACTACTGTACTATAATTTTTTTTTTATATAAAATTATAGGAACATACAAAAAAATAGAAAAAATTGAACAAAGCTACTTGTTAAGATTTGTACATTTTTCTATTCTATATATATTTTTTGTGGTCGATTAGTTTCATAATGCTATATTAGTTATAGAGAATTATTATTAAGCGTATGGCACAGCAAACTATAGTACAGCTGTTTAATTTATAATTGCAAGTCCTAAGTGTCCACGTATCGTATATGAGTGGTTATTTTCATAGTGATCGATGAACCAGTAGTAATGTTTCACAGTAACTGTCATGATGATTACGTCTCTCATTTGTAGTAAGTATTATAGAATGTAAGTGTAAGATTTTTTGACTGACAGTATATGTTAGTTCATTTAGCGTTATCCAGGGTGCACCACGAGGAGGCGAACTAACTTTACACCCCAATTATAGAGAAAATCATGCATAAGCACCTACTTTATGGCATTGTGCCGTAAAGTGTGCCGTAAAGTAGCCATAACAACAAAATTGGCACAGTCAAAGACTACGTTGTCTTTTATTCGTAACATGCATTTCAACTTCGAGAACATACACCGTAACGAAGAAGACTTGTAAACTTTTCACTAATAAAAGAAAGTACTATGAATTAATAGATACATAATATAATCTAAATTCGAACTATTTTCCTGATATAAAAAGTACGCAAGCATAACCTTTTCTGTAACTGTCTCCGCGTTTTTGATCCTTACCCATTGCCAAAACTTTTCGTCATACTCTTTCTTATAAGCAGTAACTAAACTGTTGTTTATGGTAACCATTTATCTCAAATTCTACCTAAATGAATATGTGTGAACTGTGACGAAGATAAGTGATGAAATTTTGAAAATAGCTGCAGAAGGTGAGCTGAGTCTGATTACTAAAAAGTTGGAAGGTATTTCCGACTTTTTAGGAATCAGACTCAGCGCAACTTATGCAGCTTTTTTCATTTCATCACTTATTAAATCTTCGATACAATTCACACATATTCATTTTGGTAGAATTTGAGAAAAATGGTTACCATGAACAACAGCTTAGTAACCACCTCAACCAGATCATCATAGACAAACTATCTCCGCACAGGTCACCTCTTTTTAGTTTTTATACGCCGATTAGTTATGAACAATTATTTATCAGGCATTTATAATAATGTTCTAGAATGTAATTACGGAGAAGAGGAACAGAGAAACAATAAAAAATGTTTGAGTTTGGAGAGGTTTTAAGATCGGAAGTGATCACCACCTACTGACAGAGACAGAGACATAGAAACTAAACTAGACACGAAACTGTATGAAGAAGCCACTAAGCATCATCGAAGTAATGAACAAGTATCACTAAGATATGAAGAAGGAGTGGTCAGAATTCTTGAAGAGGAAGAGGATGATAAGGAAATAAGTATAGAAGACATGTGGGAGGGGTTAAATATGCAATTTTAGAAGCTGCTAAAAGAACATGTGGTAGAGTAGACAGAAGCCAAACAAGAAGCAAACAAGTTGGTGGAATTCGTATGTTAAAGAACAAATAAGGAAGAAGAAGAATAAGTGGAAAATATATCTAGGGAAAAGGACCGAGGAAATCTATCTAGAGTATAGAAAGCAAATACTGAAAACCAAGACAGAAATAGTGAGGGCTAAACAGAAATCATGGGAAGAATTTATACATAAGATGGAAAACCACTGTGTGAGCAACCTGAAAGTATTTTACCGTACACTGACATACTAAAGACAAGGCAAAAATAAGAATCTACTAACATTAAAGAATGACAACGGAGAAATTATTACCAATGGAGACGAAATAATGAAGAGGTGACCTACTGACAGCAACATTGAAGATACCAAATAGAGAAGACATAGAAACTAAACTAGACACGAAACTGTATGAAGAATCCACTAAGCATCATCGAAGTAATGAACAAGTATCACTAAGATATGAAGAAGGAGTGGTCAGAATTCTTGAAGAGGAAGAGGATGATAAGGAAAGAAGTATAGAAGACATAGGGAAGGGGTTGAAGATGATAATTTTAGAAGCTGCTAAAAAAACATGTGGTAGAGTAGACAGAAGCCAAACAAGAAGCAAACAAGTTGGTGGAATTCGTATGTTAAAGAACAAATAAGGAAGAAGAATAAGTGGAAAATATATCTAGGAAAAAGGACTAAGGAAAGCTATCTAGAGTATAGAAATCAAATACTGAAAACCAAGACAGAAATAGTGAGGGCGAAACAGAAATCATGGGAAGAATTTATACATAAGATGGAAAACAACTGTGTGAACAACCTGAAAGTATTTTACCGTACACTGACATACTTAAGACAAGACAAAAATAAGAATCTACTAACATTAAAGAATGACAACGGAGAAATTATTACCAATGGAGACGAAATAATGAAGAGGTGACCTACTGACAGCAACATTGAAGATACCAAATAGAGAAGACATAGAAACTAAACTAGACACGAAACTGTATGAAGAATCCACTAAGCATCATCGAAGTAATGAACAAGTATCACTAAGATATGAAGAAGGAGTGGTCAGAATTCTTGAAGAGGAAGAGGATGATAAGGAAAGAAGTATAGAAGACATAGGGAAGGGGTTGAAGATGATAATTTTAGAAGCTGCTAAAAAAACATGTGGTAGAGTAGACAGAAGCCAAACAAGAAGCAAACAAGTTGGTGGAATTCGTATGTTAAAGAACAAATAAGGAAGAAGAATAAGTGGAAAATATATCTAGGAAAAAGGACTAAGGAAAGCTATCTAGAGTATAGAAAGCAAATACTGAAAACCAAGACAGAAATAGTGAGGGCGAAACAGAAATCATGGGAAGAATTTATACATAAGATGGAAAACAACTGTGTGAACAACCTGAAAGTATTTTACCGTACACTGACATACTTAAGACAAGACAAAAATAAGAATCTACTAACATTAAAGAATGACAACGGAGAAATTATTACCAATGGAGACGAAATAATGGAGAGGTGACCTACTGACAGCAACATTGAAGATACCAAATAGAGAAGACATAGAAACTAAACTAGACACGAAACTGTATGAAGTAGCCACTAAGCATCATCGAAGTAATGAACAAGTATCACTAAGATATGAAGAAGGAGTGGTTAGAATTCTTGAAGAGGAAGAGGATGATAAGGAAAGAAGTATAGAAGACATATGGAAGGGGTTGAAGATGACAATTTAAGAACCTGCTAAAAGAACATGTGGTAGAGTAGACAGAAGCCAAACAAGAAGCAAACAAGTTGGTGGAATGCGTATGTTAAAGAACAAATAAAGAAGAAGAATAAGTGGAAAATATATCTAGGAAAAAGAACTAAGGAAAGCTATCTAGAGTATAGAAAGCAAAGACTGAAAACCAAGACAGAAATAGTGAGGGCGAAACAGAAATCATGGGAAGAATTTATACATAAGATGGAAGACAACTGTGTGAACAACCAGAAAGTATTTTACCGTACACTGACATACTAAAGACAAAACAAAAATAAGAATCTACTAACATTAAAGAATGACAACGGAGAAATTATTACCAATGGAGACGAAATAAAGGAGAGGTGACCTACTGGCAGCAACATTGAAGATACCAAATAGAGAAGACATAGAAACTAAACTAGACACGAAACTGTATGAAGAAGCCACTTAGCATCATCGAAGTAAAGAACAAGTATCACTAACATATGAAGAAGAAGTGGTCAGAATTCTTGAAGAGGAAGAGGATGATAAGGAAATAAGTATAGAAGACATGTGGGAGGGGTTGAAGATGACAATTTTAGAAGCTGCTAAAAGAACATGTGGTAGAGTAGACAGAAGCCAAACAAGAAGCAAACAAGTTGGTGGAATTCGTATGTTAAAGAACAAATAAGGAAGAAGAATAAGTGGAAAATATATCTAGGAAAAAGGACTAAGGAAAGCTATCTAGAGTATAGAAAGCAAAGACTGAAAACCAAGACAGAAATAGTGAGGGCTAAACAGAAATCATGGGAAGAATTTATACATAAGATGGAAGACAACTGTGTGAACAACAAGAAAGTATTTTGCCGTACACTGACATACTAAAGACAAGACAAAAATAAGAATCTACTAACATTAAAGAATGACAACGGAGAAATTACTACCAATGGAGACGAAATAATGGAGAGGTGACCTACTGGCAGCAACATTGAAGATACCAAATAGAGAAGACATAGAAACTAAACTAGACACGAAACTGTATGAAGAAGCCACTAAGCATCATCGAAGTAATGAACAAGTATCACTAAGATATGAAGAAGGAGTGGTCAGAATTCTTGAAGAGGAAGAGGATGATAAGGAAATAAGTATAGAAGACATGTGGGAGGGGTTAAATATGCAATTTTAGAAGCTGCTAAAAGAACATGTGGTAGAGTAGACAGAAGCCAAACAAGAAGCAAACAAGTTGGTGGAATTCGTATGTTAAAGAACAAATAAGGAAGAAGAATAAGTGGAAAATATATCTAGGAAAAAGGACTAAGGAAAGCTATCTAGAGTATAGAAAGCAAAGACTGAAAACCAAGACAGAAATAGTGAGGGCTAAACAGAAATCATGGGAAGAATTTATACATAAGATGGAAGACAACTGTGTGAACAACAAGAAAGTATTTTGCCGTACACTGACATACTAAAGACAAGACAAAAATAAGAATCTACTAACATTAAAGAATGACAACGGAGAAATTATTACCAATGGAGACGAAATAAAGGAGAGGTGACCTACTGGCAGCAACATTGAAGATACCAAATAGAGAAGATATAGAAACTAAACTAGACACGAAACTGTATGAAGAAGCCACTAAGCATCATCGAAGTAATGAACAAGTATCACTAAGATATGAAGAAGGAGTGGTCAGAATTCTTGAAGAGGAAGAGGATGATAAGGAAAGAAGTATAGAAGACATAGGGAAGGGGTTGAAGATGACAATTTAAGAACCTGCTAAAAGAACATGTGGTAGAGTAGACAGAAGCCAAACAAGAAGCAAACAAGTTGGTGGAATGCGTATGTTAAAGAACAAATAAAGAAGAAGAATAAGTGGAAAATATATCTAGGAAAAAGGACTAAGGAAAGCTATCTAGAGTATAGAAAGCAAAGACTGAAAACCAAGACAGAAATAGTGAGGGCTAAACAGAAATCATGGGAAGAATTTATACATAAGATGGAAAACCACTGTGTGAACAACCTGAAAGTATTTTACCGTACACTGACATACTAAAGACAAGACAAAAATAAGAATCTACTAACATTAAAGAATGACAACGGAGAAATTATTACCAATGGAGACGAAATAAAGGAGAGGTGACCTACTGACAGCAACATTGAAGATATCGAATAGAGAAGACATAGAAACTAAACTAGACACGAAACTGTATGAAGAAGCCACTAAGCATCATCGAAGTAATGAACAAGTATCACTAACATATGAAGAAGAAGCGGTCAGAATTCTTGAAGAGGAAGAGGATGATAAGGAAATAAGTATAGAAGACATGTGGGAGGGGTTGAAGATGACAATTTTAGAAGCTGCTAAAAGAACATGTGGTAGAGTAGACAGAAGCCAAACAAACAGTCGTACATTTCGTGTTTTTTTTTTAAATCCAAAATTGAGTTTAAGTAGCAGCCGAATCAATAGAGTAAAATTTCTATAGGTTAATGTTTACTGTAAATTCAGATCATTAAATATTTCGTATTGGTAACGGGCTGTCAGCCGCAATAGTTTATTACAGCCTTATTAACTGTAATTATAAATTTCGCGGTTTAATAGCGGCATACGTGCGTTTATTTATTGGGTCGGGTATCAAAACAAACTCATTACCAGTTAAAATAAGACGAGGCGCGGCCCACACGTCAGAAATGTATTAATTATTTCGATCGATTATAACTTACAGCTTACTTAACGCGCGCGGATTGCCATTTCCATATTAACCGAGCGTCGGCTGCCCTCCGAATTTTTAATTACTCCGATCGGA
This sequence comes from Othius punctulatus, assembly GCA_951805005.1. Taxonomy (NCBI): domain Eukaryota; kingdom Metazoa; phylum Arthropoda; class Insecta; order Coleoptera; family Staphylinidae; genus Othius; species Othius punctulatus. The sequence goes on from OX638145.1 coordinate 14,125,944, forward strand.
TTACGCCGCGGCTCGTCCGCAGGTAACACAGGTGAGCGCGAAGAGAGATTCACGGCCGGAGATTATGATGTACGATCCTCCTGAGTCCGCGGTAGCAGCCGAAAGAGTTCGCGCGTGGGCTTAATGGTCCGGGCGAAACACCTAGGGGTTCGATCGGGCCTGATGGACTGGGACGTCTTGTGCTCCTCGTCGTCTCGCCTGGAAGCTGGGGCCGATACGAATTCGTCCGTCGAAGATTCATCGGAGTTCAAGGCGCAATGGAAGCCATGCCTGGATTATTGGTTAATTGGGCTTGTTAGAGATGATTGGAGATTCTGGCTAGTCACGCCGGGGATATCGTGTGCAGCGTAATTAGTCCGGGGATTATGTTTCGGTCATGCAGTTGCTTCATATATAAAATGTTGTATTTACATATTGACGAACGCGTTTCAAATCAACGTCCCTCATACACACAATATAGAAAGGAATATTAACAAGCCACCACAAATTTTGTATAAACACACCTGCGGGATTTATTGTAATTAGAATCTAGTCCCGAGACTAATAATTATAATAATTTTATTGGCTGTGGTTATCAGATTTTTCGTGGAATAGTTCTGGAGTTGATTTAACCATCATGTTTTGAAAATTAAAACGCAAAGTTCGTTTACCATGCAATGTTCGTTTATTAACTTACAATTAAGCAAGCGAATTTTATTCATAGCACTTTTCTATTAAATACTACTTATGTGAAGAACTTTACATCCAAAAATCCGGTCTGCAAAAGCGATTCTTCAAAATATCTTCACTTTCAGTTTTGATGAATTCTAATATAATTGCACGTAATTCACATATCGTTAATTTTTTATGGCAACTTGAAAGTTTTTATTCATTGCAATTTTCTATTGAAGATTACTTCAGTGAAGAACTTTACATCAAAAAATCTGTTGTGCATTCACTATTCTTTTATGTATCTTCATTTATAGTTTTCTCGAATTTCATAAAATTACATGTATTTCACAAATCGCTGATTTTCAATAGCAACCTAGCAAATTTTTAGTAACAGCATTTTTCTATTGAAGACTACTTAAGTGTAGCACTTTACATAAAAAAATCCGATCTGCAATCGCTATTCTTCAAAATATCTTCACTTTTAGTTTTGACGAATTATAATAAAATTGCACGTAATTCACAAATCGTTAATTTCTAATGCCAATTTAAAAAAAATTATTCAATGCAATTTTCTATTGAATACTGCCCAACTGAAGCACTTTACATCAAAAAATCTATTGTGCATTCGCTATTCTTCGATGTGTCTTCATTTATAGTTCTCACGAATAACATAAAATTGCATGTTATTCACAAATCGCTGTTTTTTTAATAGCAACCTGAGAAAATTTTATTCATAGCAATTTTCCATTGAAGATTACTTGGGTGAAGTACTTTACATAAAAATATTCGATCCGCAATCGCTATTATTCAAAATATCTTTCTCTAGAAAATTCCTATGTGGTCCTTCTGCCGAAAAGTTTGGGGATCATTGGGCTAGGTGATTAACCTGAGCAAGTGTTGACATTGATACTAGAACGATAAATATTGGAGTGTATGATCGATTTACTTATTTACTAATACTTTTTTGTTTTTGCAGTGATAGACGTTTTATGTGTGTGGCTGTAATTAATTTGTGATGAGGACTGAGCCAAAAAAGTGGTTGTTTCCAAAGATCAGGCCTTTCAATCTATGTGGGGCTAATAAATTATTGAACCAATAAACCATTGAACCATTAAATCCAGTGGATTCCAAATTTATAATCAAATTAACTTAATCTCATCTCCCATAGCTTAAACAAATTGTATTATTTCGTCCTTAATAACAATATACATATGCTTAACATAAATATCCATAATTTACGTGCGTTTATCTTCCCGTATTAGGCCCGGACAATCATGTCTGTGCGTAACTTTCTTCATCCATCAGCGCACTTTCGTGCGGCGTGGAAATTGTACATCATTAGGATAATCCGATTGGGCAACAGACTCAGAAGTGTCGTAGATTACGTTTCCGCATTTGGACCGGCTCGATAACGGACGGGGGACTGTTGTGTTCTGATCGCTCTTCAATTTCCTGGCTGCGAGCGAGATAAGTTGGGCGATTGTAAATATTAACCGACGTTAACGTTATTGTTTATGGTTATTGCTGGCATTGAGTTTCAGGGATTTAATTCGTATGCCATATCGGCGGGATGCAAATAGGCTGTATAGCGCTTCGTGATGTTTTATGTAGGTAATCTTTTATCTCTTTTATAAGGTAAACACACGAAACAGTATCAAATTTGCAAATAATAAACTTTCAGAAATTTCAGCTATAGCTAACCCATACTTGTCAATGCAGAAAGTTAAGTGTTTGATTTTCTCCCTTATTTAATACTGAAGCTTTATCAAATTTTCAGGAAAATTAGTTTTAGGTGTACTGTATACAAATCTAATATCAAATTTGCAAATAATAAATTCACAGAAATTTCAGCAATAGCTAACCAATTCTTGTCAATGCAGAAATTTAAGTGTTTGATTTTCTCCCTTATTTAATACTGAAACTTTGTCAAATTTTTAGAAGAAATAGTTTCAGGTGTACTGTATACAAATCTAATATCAAATTTGCAAATAATAAATTTTCAGAAATTTCAGTAATAGCTAACCCATTTTTGTCAATGCAGAAAGTTAAGTGTCTGATTTTCTCCCTTATTTAATACTAAAACTTTGTCAAATTTTCAGGAGAAATAGTTTCAGGTGTACTGCATACAAATCTAATATCAAATTTGCAAATAATAAACTTTCAGAAATTTCAGTAATAGCTAACCCATACTTGTCAATGCAGAAAGTTAAGTGTTTGATTTTCTCCCTTATTTAATACTGAAACTTTGTCACATTTTCAGAAGAATTAGTTTTAGGTGTACTGTACACGAATCTAATATCAAATTTGTAAATAATAAATTTTCAGAAAGTTCAGTAATAGCTATCCCATACTTGTCAATGCAGAAAGTTATGTGTTTGATTTGATCCCTTATTTAATACTGAAATGTTGTCAAATTTTCAGGAGAATTACTTTCAGGTGTACTGTATACAAATCTAATATCAAATTTGCAAATAATAAATTGACAGATATTTCAGCAATAGCTAACCCATACTTGTCAAAGTAGAAAGTTGAATGTTTGAATTTCTCCCTTATTTAACACTGAAACTTTATCAAATTTTCAGGAGAATTAGTTCCAGGTGTACTGTACACGAATCTAATATTAAATTTTCACATAATAAATTTTCAGAAATTTTAGCAATAGCTAACCCATACTTGTCAATGCAGAAAGTTAAGTGTTTAATTTTCTCCCTGATTTAATACTGAAACTTTATCAAATTTTCAGGAGAATTAGTTTCAGGTGTACTTTATACAAATCTAATATAAAATTTTAAACAAATAAATTTTCAGAAACTTCAGTGATAGCTAACCCATACTTGTCAATGCAGAAAGTTAAGTGTTTGATATTCTCCCTTATTTAATACTGAAACTTTGTCAAATTTTCAGGAGAATTAGTTTCAGGTGTACTTTTTACGAATCTAATATCAAATTTGCAAATAATAAATTTTCAGAAAGTTCAGCAATAGCTCACCCATACTTGTCAATGCAGAAAGTTAAGTGTTTAATTTTCTCCCTTATTTAATACTGAAACTTTGTCACATTTTCAGAAGAATTAGTTTTAGGTGTACTGTACACGAATCTAATATCAAATTTTCAACTAATAAATTTTCAGAAATTTCAGTATCAGCTAACCCATTTTTGTCAATGCAGAAAGATATGCGTTTGATTTTCTCCCTTATTTAATACTGAAACTTTGTCAAATTTTCAGAAGAATAAGTTTCAGGTGTACTGTATATGAATCTACTATCAAATTTTCAACTAATAACTTTTCAGAAATTTCAGTAATAGCCAACCCATTTTTGTCAATGCAGAAAGATATGTGTTTGATTTTCTCCCTTATTTAATACCGAAACTTTGTCAATTTTTCAGAAGAATTAGTTTCAGGTGTACTGTATACGAATCTAATATCAAATATTTAAATAACAAATTTTCATAAATTTCAGCAATAGCTAATCCATACTTGTCAATGAAGAAAGTTAAGTGTTTGATTTTCTCCTTTATTTAATGCTGAAATTTTGTCAAATTTTCAGGAGAATTAGTTGTAGGTGTACTATATACGAATCTAATATAAAATTTGGCAACAATAAACTTTCAGAAATTTCAGTAATAGCTAACCCATACTTGTCAATGCAGAAAGTTAAGTGTTTGATTTTCTTCCTTATTTAATACTGAAATTTTGTCAAATCTTTAGGAGAATTAGTTTCAGGTGTACTGTACACGAATCTAATATCTTCAAATAACAAATTTTCAGAAAGTTCAGTAATAGCTAACCCATTTTTGTCAATGCAGAAAGTTAAGTGTTTGCTTTTCTCCCTTATTTAATACTGAAACTTTGTCAAATTTTCAGGAGAATTAGTTTCAGGTGTACTCTATACGAATCTAATATCAAATTTTCAACTAATAAATTTTCAGAAATTTCAGTAATAGCTAACCAATTTTTGTCAATGCAGAAAGTTAAGTGTTTGATTTTCTCCCTTATATAATACTGAAACTTTGTCACAATTTCAGGAGAATTAGTTTCAGGTGTACCGTATACGAATATGTAATCAAATTTGCAAATAATAAACTTTTTGAAATTTCAGTAATAGCTAACCAATACTTGTCAATGCAGAAAGTTAAGTGTTTGATTTTCTCCCTTATTTAACACTTAAACTTTGCCAAATTTTCAGGAGAATTAGTTTCAGGTGTACTGCACACGAATCTAATATCAAATTTGCAAATAACAAATTTTCCGAAATTTCAGTAATAGCTAACCCATTTTTGTCAATCCAGAAAGTTAAGTGTTTGATTTTCTCCCTTATTTAATACTAAAACTTTATAAAATTTTCAGAATTTGTTTCAGGTGTACTGTATACAAACCTAATATCAAATTTGCAAAAAATAAATTGACAGAAATTTCAGCAATAGCTAACCCATACTTGTCAATGCAGAAAGTTAAGTGTTTAATTTTCTCCCTGATTTAATACTGAACCTTTATCAAATTTTCAGGAGAATTAGTTTCTGGTGTACTGTATACAAATCTAATATCAAATTTGCAAATAATAAACTTTCAGAAATTTCAGTGATAGCTAACCCATACTTGTCAATGCAGAAAGTTAAGTGTTTGATTTTCTTCCTTATTTAAAACTGAAACTTTGTCAAATTTTCAGGAGAATTAGTTTCAGGTGTACTGTATACAAATCTAATATCTAATTTGCAAATAATAAACTTTCAGAAATCTCAATAATAGCTAACCCATTTTTGTCAATGCGGAAAGTTAAGTGTTTGATTTTCTCCCTTATTTAATACTGATACTCTGTCAAATTTTCAGGAGAATTAGCTTCAGGTGTACTGTATACAAATCTAATATCAAATTTTCAAAGAAGAAATTTTCAGAAATGTCAGTAATAGCTAACCCATACTTGTTAATGCAGAAAGTTAAGTGTTTGATTTTCTCCCTCATTTAATAGTGATACTTTGTCAAATTTTCAGGAGAATTAGTTTAAGGTGTACTGCACACGAATCTAATATCAAATTTGCAAATAACAAATTTTCTGAAATTTCAGTAATAGCTGACCCATTTATGTCAATGTAGAAAGTTATGTGTTTGATTTTCTCCATTATTTAATACTGAAATTTAGTCAAATTCGCAGGAGAATTAGTTTCAGGTGTACTGTATACGAATCTAATATCAAATTTTCAAATAATAAAACTTCAGAAATTTTAGTAATAGCTAACCCATTTTTGTCAATGCAGAAAGTTAAGTGTTTGATTTTCTTGGTTGAGATGGCTTCTTGGGGAGTATAATTAGCCACAGCAGCATAAATAGGCCGTCCTGAAATAAGCAAGCATTAAACTGTTATCATCACTAGGCTCCGATTTTCCAGAAACTGATGCCGAGAATCGAAGGTGATCCTTTACAAATTGCTGGCGCTGTTTTTGCCGCGGCCGGATTGAAAAAGTCGTCGTTGGAACGCGATTGATTGACAGCGGCACGCATCATCAGTTAAGATGACTGACGTGGCGCGCCGTGTGTGCGAGTTCATTACGGAGATGAATGGGGACGCGTGCCAAGTGTGCTAAGGGGTCCCCGGTGGGCCGCGCGCCGCTCGAGCGGCGACTTCCGGTGCGGGGGCGGCGAGCGGCGGCACGGAGCGGCACGGCACGATGCGCGCGTTGCACTTTGTACGCGCGATTACGCATTCCGACAGTCTGAGGGGGGGCGTAATGGGACGTAAACGATCGCGGATTATCGCGCCTGCCGCTAAGTGCGCCGGGATCGCATTAAAGTATAAAGTTTACTCGCGCTAATATATGTTTTAATTACGCTCATGCATACTAAATATATGTAAACTTATCACGCCGTAATCACCGCTCGCTCACTTGACAATTACCGGGGCGCACAAAAAAGCCGCGAGCTTATAAAATAAATATTTCAACATGCATATTTAAATGGAAATTTCTTATCCAGCCGTAAAGCGAAGAGCGGAGAGGAAAAAAATGGGCATAATAAATGTACACCTTAAAAGGTCCGATATCATAAGACATAGATACCGAGAGAACAGGTTCTACAATATTGGGCAGTAATTAATTAATTCGAGGACTAGCGATGTGTCGTGCGTCTCCGTGGCAGGCGATTACATCAAACCAGTCCGGTAGAAGATGCGATCTGTGATAAATGCCCGAGATAACTGATCACCTCGCTGTGAGTTCGACCTTTTTGGTATTTAATTAAGGCAATTAAGTGTCTCATATACAACCACCCTCCAGATAATATCGGAGATGTCGATAAGCGACGGCTCAGGTGTGTAGGGACGCTGAATTATGTCACCAAATGCGCTCCGGCGGACTTGTAATTAGGTGGGATCATGACGTGGCCGCGTGTGTGTCGATGATGTTTATCGCTGACAAAACGTTGCGTGATCTTTGCTTTATTATCGCGCTCGCCTCGGGTACCCTAGGACTCATTCAATTCCCTTCACAGCTTCACACACACACAAGACAACTCTTTGTTATTTTTTTGTTTAATTTATCCCTCCACGGCATTGTATTTCGTTGGCTTCCAATTAAAACCGTCGTGAGATCTATAAATTCCAACAAATCAATAAGTGAATAATATCCACTCGAATCGGTTACATTAACATACATAACAAGGATCCCAAAGAGAAAAGAGCGTACGTTATTTACGGCCGGGAATAATGATATATTTTATAACCGCAGTTTCGGTCGTAAATAAAGGCCCATTTTCGCGCGGACACACTTTTCCACGACCGCGAGGAAACTATCGCCCCATTTTCACGATCGATGGCACTTGGTAGCTTGGCTCGCGGGACAATCAAAAATAGAAAACTTTGTCAACGCGCCGCGTGAATGCGCCCATTTGTCTTAATTCGCCGCGCGTATTTCAGTCGCACGGCGATCGTAAAGTAGCGGATATCGTCCGCGCTCGCACAGAGGTGGACATAACTCAAGAGATTGGGCCGTGAGTGATGGCGAGACGGGCCGGCTAATTGCCCGGCTCCGCGGCCCATTTGCCCTGCCCGTGGAGCCCGAAGCTCGCAGCCGAAGAGCCGGCGAGCTTTTTGATTCACACGCGACTAATTTTTACGCCTTTACACCTAATAAAAACACGTTCATGTTATCGAGAGCGAAAACCTAATATTAATTACATTTTAATTTTACAATGTAATTTTAATTACATTCTTGTCAATATAGAAAGTAAAGTGTTTGATTTTCTCCCTGATTTAATACTGAAACATTATCAAATTTTCAGGAGAATTAGTTTCAGGTGTACTGTATACGAAACTAATATCAAATTGGCAAATCACAAATTTTCAGAAGTTCCAGTAATAGCTAACCCATTTTTGTCAATGCAGAAAGTAAAGTTTTTGATTTTCTCCCTGATTTAATACTGAAACTTTATCAAATGTTTAGGAGAATTAGTTTCAGGTGTACTGTATACCAATCTAATATCAAATTTTCAAATAATATTATTTCAGAAATTTAAGTAATAGCTAACCCATTCTTGTCAATGAAGAAAGTTAAGTGTTTGATTTTCTCCCTTATTTAATATTGAAATATTGTTAAATTTTCAGGAGAATTAGTTTCAGGTGTACTGTATACGAATCTAATATCAAATTTGCAAATAACAAATTTTCAGAAGTTTCAGTAATAGTTAACCCATTTTTGTCAATGCAGAAAGTTAAGTGTTTGATTTTCTCCCTGATTTAATACGGAAATTTAGTCAAATTATCAGGAGAATTAGTTTCAGGTGTACTGTATACGAATCTAATATCAAATTTGCAAATAACAAATTTTCAGAAGTTTCAGTAATAGCTAACCCATTTTTGTCAATGCAGAAAGTTAAGTGTTTGATTTTCTCCCTTATTTAATATTGAAATTTTGTAAAATTTTCAGGAGAATTAGTTCCAGGTGTACTGTATACGAATCTAATATCAAATTTTCAAATAACAAGTTTTCAGAAATTTCAGCAATAGCTAACCCATTCTTGTCAATGAAGAAAGTTAAGTGTTTGATTTTCTCCCTTATTTAATACTGAAATTTTGTCAAATTTTCAGGAGAATTAGTTTCAGGTGTACTGTATACAAATCTAATATCAAATTTGCAAATAACAAATTTTCAGAAATTTCAGTAATAGCTAACCCATTTTTGTCAATGAAGAAAGTTAGTGTTTGATTTTCTCCCTTATTTCATACTGAAATTTTGTCACATTTTCACTAGAATTCGTTTTTGGTGTACTGTACACGAATCTAATATTAAATTTTCAAATAATGAATTGCCAGCAATTTCAGTAATAGCTAACCCATTTTTGCCTATGCAGAAAGTTAGGTGTTTGATTTCCTCCCTTATTTAATACTGACATTTTGTCAAATTTACAGGAGAATTAGTTTCAGGTATACAGTATACGAATCTAATATCAAATTGGCAAATAATAAGTTTTCAGAAATTTCAGTTATAGCTAACCCATTCTTGTCAATATCGAAAGTTTAGTGTTTGATTTTCTCCCTTATTTCATATTGAAAATTTGTCAACTTTTAAGGAGAATTAGTTTCAGGTGTACTGTATACGAATATAATATGAAATTTTCAAATAACAAGTTTTCAGAAATTTCAGTAATAGCTAACCCATTCTTTTCAATGCAGAAACTTAAGTGTTTGATTTTCTCCCTTATTTAATACTGAAACTTTGTCAAATATTCAGAAGCATTAGTTTCAGGTATACTGTATACGAATCTAATATCAAATTGGCAAATCACAAATTTTCAGAAATTACAGTAATAGCTAACCCATTCTTGTCAATATAGAAAGTTTAGTGTCTGATTTTCTCCTTTATTTAATATTGAAAATTTGTCAAATTTTAAGGAGAATTAGTTTCAGGTGTACTGTATACGAATATAATATCAAATTTTCAAATAACAAGTTTTCAGAAATTTCAGTAATAGCTAACCCATTTTTGTCAATGCAGAAAATTAAGTGTTTAATTTTCTCAGTTATTTAATACTGAAATTTTGTCAAATTTTCAGGAGAATTAGTATCAGGTATACTGTATACGAAACTAATATCAAATTAGCAAATCACAAATTCTCAGAAATTACAGTAATAGCTAACCCATTCTTGTCAATATAGAAAGTTTAGTGTTTGATTTTCTCCCTGATTTAATACTGAAACATTATCAAATTTTTTCAGGAAAATTAGTTTCAGGTGTACTGTATACAAATCTAATATCAAATTTGCAAATAATAAATTGACAAAAATTTCAGCAATAACTAACCCATCCTTGTCAATGAAAAAAGTTTAGTGCTTCATTTTCTACCTTATTTAATACTGAAATTTTGTTAAATTTTCAGGAGAATTAGTTTCAGGGGTACTGTACACCAATCTTATATCAAATTTTCAACTAATAAATTTTCAGAAATTTCAGTAATAGCTAACCCATTTTTGTCAATGCAGAAAGTTAAGTGTGTGATTTTCTCCCTTATTAAATACTGAAATTTTGTCTAATTTTCAGGAGAATTAGTTTCAGATATACTGTATAGGAATCTAATATCAAATTTTAAAATACCAAATTTTCAGAAATTACAGTAATAGCTAACCCATTCTTGTCAATATAGAAAGTTTAGTGTTTGATTTTCTACCTGATTTATTACTGAAACATTATCAAATTTTCAGGAGAATTAGTTTCGGTGTACTGTATACAAAGCTAATATCAAATTTGCAAATAATAAATTGACAGAAATTTCAGCAATAGCTAACCCATACTTGTCAATGAAGAAGTTAAGTGTTTGATTTTTTCCCTTATTTAATACTGAAATTTTGTCAAATTTTCAGGATATTTAGCTTTAGGTGTACTGTATACGAATCTAATATCAAATTTGCAAATAACAAATTTTCAGAAGTTTCAGTAATAGCTAACCAATTTTTGTCAATGAAGAAAGTTAGTGTTTGATTTTCTCCCTTATTTCATACTGAAATTTTGTCACATTTTCACTAGAATTTGTTTTTGGTGTACTGTATACGAATCTAATATCAAATTTGCAAATAACAAATTTTCAGAAGTTTCAGTATTAGCTAACCCATTTTTGTCAATGCAGAAAGTAAAGTATTTGATTTTCTCCCTTATTTAATACTGAAATTTTGTTAAATTTTAGGAGAATTAGTTTCAGGTGTACTGTATACAAATCTAATATCAAATTTGCAAATAATAAATTGATAGCAATTTCAGCAATAGCTAACCCATACTTGTCAATGAAGAAAGTTTAGTGTTTGATTTTCTCCCTGATTTAATACTGAAACATTATCAAATTTTTAGGAGAATTAGTTTCAGGTGTACTGTATACAAATCTATTATCAAATTTGCAAATAATAAATTGATAGCAATTTCAGCAATAGCTAACCCATACTTTTCAATGAAGAAAATGAAGTGTTTGATTTTCGCCCTTATTTAATACTGAAGTTTTGTAAAATTTTCAGGAGAATTAGTTTCAGGTGTACTGTATACGAATCTAATATCAAATTGCAAATAACAATTTTTCAGAAATTACAGTAATAGCTAACCCATACTTGTCAATGAAGAAACTTAAGTGTTTGATTTTCTCCCTGATTTAATACTGAAATATTATCAATTTTCAGGAGAATTAGTTTCAAGTGTAGTGTATACAAAGCTAATATCAAATTTGCAAATAATAAATTGACAGAAATTTCAGCAATAGCTAACCCATACTTGTCAATGAAGAAAGTTAAGTGTTTGATATTCTCCCTTATTTCATACTGAAATTTTGTCAAATTTTCAGGAGAATTAGTTTAAGGTGTACTGTATACTAATCTAATATCAAATATGCAAATAACAAATTTTCAGAAGTTTCAGTAATGGTGGTGATTTTCAGGTTGCAGCTAAATCATCGGAGTTTTGAATTTGAAAACATTGATTTTTCCAATTGATACACTATACACTTCTGGCATACATTATGGGGTATCCATGGATTGTCTTGATTTGGTAACTGTTTTTCGATATACATAAAATATTGAGTTTTAACAGAATCTGAGATAGATTTTCTATATTGTTTAAAGATGTAACAAAATACATATGGATCTTTTTAATAACATCTCCGTGCCATATTAATATCAGCAGTTATTAGGTAAGCTATGTATTAGTCACGCAGCATTTGAAAATTTGCGCCTATCGCTTAAGCAGGAGTATTTTCAAAATATTTCAAAAACTTCAGCTGTTATAAAAAAACTAATGTCACGTTGACAATTAGCACATTGAAATAAACGAAACACTTTGAAAATTTCCAAGATAAAACTAAAAGTACAATTTGGTTGGGTATTGTTATTAGTCGCACTGTGATATGTGATGCGTGCTGTGTGATGAAACACCAATGCGTTTAGAAATTAGTACAGAAATTCTGTCATAACGTCCGTATAAGTGCCTCGAAGAATCCGCTTTACAGGCCGTAAAACTGAAAATTCCGATTCTCCGCATTACGCCCATTTTATCGGTGATATTTCTTGGGCCACTCGACGCTTCCGAGAAAGCGTTTCGTCCGTAATTTGTGGCCACCGCTACAGAAGCCGCGGTATCTCCATACCTCATCTATTCGAATTATTAAATTTCGCTGCCCGTGCATGTGTGGACGTGGCCGATGGACGTAAATCTGTCAAATAAAAATGTTTCCGTCGGTAAACGCACAATTTCCAACGTTCCACGGATTTTAGTTGAAATTAATGCGATTTTATCAGCGGGGCTTGAATTTTTAAACGCTACGAGCTATGAATTACCATTGCCCAAAAGTATTAATTATGGGCGTTAACTGGTGTACAAATACTGGAGGAGATTTTTATGTCAAGTGTTTAAGATGGGTGTATTTAATGGTTTTAACTAATTTGTGATATTGATCTTTATGTTTTAAGCCAGGGGGCTTAGACTTTATGCCATATAATTTTTCAAATTATCTGCCATGAAGTTTGGGAGTCCCCGATGATTGCAAATCAAGGAACGGATTTAGGGTACAGATTTGTAATGATTATATTAGAAGTTGTCAATACGTTTTCGTGTAAGCCTAGTTTTAAGTAATTGTTGGATATATAGGTTAAGTGTGTTGGAATTTATTGTAATCCTGGGTTTATAAATAATGTAAAGCCTAATGCTGTTACAAATAAGCAATAACTGAGGTTTTGAGTATGTCAGCTGTGAAGATTAGTGGTGTTGGGATTTAATGTAATGGGAGATATTCAAATAATGTCAAATCGAACACCACTTGCTTATAACGTCCGCGGGTTCCCTATATGGTCAACGTCGAGTCTCCGAGGCGAAACACGACGCACGAGACGCATGTAACAATAACAACTTTATATGTATAATATTATCATTTTTTATCGTTTACATCAATATAAATCGTCTGGCTAGTTTGAAGCGTACAAGGCGCGCACAGGCCACAAGCCGTACGGGGACGAAGACAAGCCGCCGAGAGAAAGAGGACCTGACAGGGTCCAATAGAGACATATTCCGAGTGCGCTCCATGTACCAGGCCATAACAAGGTACACGTTGATAGTATGCGGAGAAGTATGTCCGGCGTTTCAACTCCGGGTATGTCACAGAATACCCTCGACGATAAGATAGCACTCATCCGTGCACGTACTCGCACCGTCTCCTTTTTACGTACGTGTGTATCGGGGACGAGTTACAAGCGCCCAATATCATCAAAAGTAAATCATGACCTGGTCCATATATGGGCGCTCCGGTGTGCGTCCCTGAATATCAAGCGATGGGCACTCCTTAAAGCGCCGAGGAAGACACGGGGACTTCGGGCCTAATTGCGCCTCCTTTATTTAGGCCCCGGTTCCCGCGATCTCGCTCCTCTTCTCCAGGTGTATGCTAATGGAATCGCGGCAGGAATGCCCGATTTCCACGCCGCTCTCACGCCGAGACCGGCAGAAATAGCCCTTGGCACGTGGACTTAATTGCGGAGTGCTAATCGGGCCTGACTGACGCGAAACGACGCGGCTCCAGAAAGGTGTGAAGATGGAAAATTGATGCGATGCTATATCTGGACTGCCAATCTCGGCTATATGCGAGAGATTTCATTTTATTGCGCCATTAGATGGTAATGCTTCAATGCGCAAAACTGCGATAATTGGCATCTCATTATCTTACTAAATAGTCGGTTATAATGAAATACACTAACAATTCGTTGTTATATCAACGATATCAACTATATCAATAAGTCATTTTCTATTAACAAGTCAATATCTTCAAATATTTCCATTTTTTATTAGTAATAATTAAAGTTTGAAACCCTCTTACAAACCTTTCTCAAGTTTTGCAGCATGCATGCATATGATTGACAACTGTGATAATCTGCCTTATAAATGATTATTGGACAGTTCATCTACCCAATGTACAGTCATGTTATTATTATTTCAGTATGTACAGTCATGTTCACATAAATGTAGTACAAACAATTTGACATTCCTATATAAAATTGCTATTGTAACCTAATTTCTCTTGTACTAGATTTATGTGAGCATGACTGTACCAGTTAACCAGGCTTATTAGACAAATATAATATATCGATATATCTTCTTTTGGGCAGACTAAATTTTTGTTTAGAAAAGAAATTCCAACATTTACTTTAACATGTTATTTGAATTAAATTAATTGAACTCTTTTGCACTTTATTTGCACTTATTTCGAAACTAGTTCACAAAATCATATTGTATTAATATGACTAGAAAGCCTTTTTCAAGAGATTTCCAACGATGTATCACAAGTAGGGAGATGCCATTATTTTTTTTTTTTTAGATGGAGGTGGCTGTGGCTTAAAGGGTGGGTAGGGGGTCGACACTACCTACGCCATTTTGGTTCCCCCTTCGGACCACCCAAACGGTTTTGAGTAATTTTAAAAATAATCAAGTGTTCTATGAAAAAAATCGATGGCAATTTTTCAAATTGACACCCTGTATACAATAAAGGTACGTTTTACGGTTAATTAATATGTGTAGAACAATCGAATTTTATCCGTATATAGAAGGCAGAAGAATGAGCAAGCCTCAATTAGGAGCGATTGAATCGTATTTTCAACCAAAAAAAAAGAAAAAAATTAATAAGAATGAGAAAACAATGGAATCATTACCAACACCATTAATTGCAATAAGCTACATCATGACCATTATCATGCAGTAAGTCGTCGGGATTTGTCAAATAATGAAAATATATTTTTTTGAATTAATTCATGGACACCAGATAAAAATTATACTTTTCTATACTCCGAACATTTGAAAAGTAATAAAACTGTTAGAAGATACCTTAATCATCAACACATAACCAAATATAACTGGGCGCTTATTCAGCTGTATCAAAAGGCCTATATTGCAAATTTTGTATTATATTTATTACCCACGGAGGGAACATTTTAGGGAAATCGACACATTTACAAAGTTATTTTTTGTTGTTATTTATTTGATTTGTATTTATTTTTTGGAATATGTATGTAGCTTTCCCCTAATAAATACTATTATATTATAAGTTTTGTATCCCCACCAGTTACCAAATATTCTAATTTATTTGGAAATTATGGCGTGGTTGACAAACACAATATTCATCAGTACCACAAGGATGCCACTCACTTTTCAGATAACTTCATCAGTACTTTTGAAAATCCAAGGCCTGATATTTGAAATATAATAAATGAGCAACGTTTAAAACAAATACAAAAAAATCGAGATAGACTGAAACCGATTATAATAAGTATAATTTTTTTAGGAAGACAAAATGTAGCATTGAGAGGACATAAAGATGATGTTCCACTATTAGGAGAAGGGCAAGTCTCTAATAATAACGAAGGGAACTTTCGTGAATTATTAAGATTCGGGGTAAAATCAAGAGATAACAATTTGAAATCACATCTATTGAACACTTCCTCACGTGCAACATATATAAGTAAAAAAACACAAAATGAAATAATATCATGCTGCAATACGAAATAATGAAAAATATTTTAGATAGTATTAAATGTGCGAAGTACTACAGTGTTATATTTGATGAAACTACAGATGTTTCCAACATTTCCCAAATGTCCGTCATTTTACGATACATTTATAAATATTCCAGCATCAGGGCTTATTTTATAGCAATTTTTACTTTATAGGTATTACAGTTAATTTTAATATGGTGACTAGAGTTTCAACCGAACCGTCGGGCATTTTCAAACACAATATGTTTGAAAATGACCGACTGTTCGGTCGAAACTATAGTCACCGTATTAAAATAAACTGTGATACATATTATATGTTTGAAAATGACCGACTGTTCGGTCGAAACTATAGTCACCCTATTAAAATAATCTGTGATACCTACAAAGTAAAAATTGCATTAATTATTGATACATAATGTATCACGAAGTAAAAGCCTCAAGTTTTAATAAGCAAAAAAAGGATTTTATTGGTTTTGTGGATTGTCACGAAGATAACTACAAAGTTAACTCAGCAAGTTTAGAGCCAATCTTGAGTGGAACTATTATTGAGAACACCGTCACTAATTATTTGAATAATATGAATTTATCTCAAATAAATTGTATTGGAGTTTGCACCAATGGATGTTCTGTAATGGCTTCTGAGCAAAGAGGTGCTGTAAAATAATTTCAGACAATTTGCTAGAACTACATGTTAGAATCACGCTCTAAATTTGAACATATCTAAAGCATGTTTAATTTGAGCATATCAAAAGTTTATAATGTGATGCAAGTTCGTATATAAAGTTTGGCTATAATGAACTGAACCGTATCATTTTTCTTATCATCATTCAAAAGAAATTTTGTATTGCAGAAAAAATTTGAAGGAAAGTCGACTCATTTATGTGAAACTAGATGGATTGAGAGGCATAATGCTGTATTAGAGTTTAGATAATCATTTGTTATTAATATTTTATTTTTATAATTAATTTTTAATGAACATTAATTAATATTCTTATTTTTAATATAATTTTTGCTCTACAATGTATAAACAATTGGAAAGAATCAGAATCTTCAAGCAAAGCAAAAACCCTAATATTTTCCATAACAAGTTGTGAATTTATTGTAACCTTACCTATATAGTATAGCAGGTGTGACTTTACCACTAAGGCCCAGTTGTATGATCGTGGATCATCCTTCATCGTGGTTCAGTTTCTAAGGATACCATTGAATTAACAATTGTATCCTAGGTAACTGAACCATGGTGAAGGTTGATCCACGATCGTACTACTGGGCCTAAGTAAACTAGCTTCAGACTAAAAATATCGATATAAATCACGCCAATGGTATCGTCTTAAATACGTTATTATTACTTACAGAAAAGAGAATCAATGTCGACATAGAGTTCAAACATCAAATATGTTCAATTTTAACCTGTCTTGAAGAACTAAACGTAGAATTTGAAACACCAAGGAATGTCAAACATATGACGAAAAGATCGAACTCTACGGTAAATTCTCCTTCCGACAATTAAAAAAATTCAATTTATATTCCAATTTTAGATGACATTATACCTGATTTACAAGAAAGATTTTCATCAGATATTCTGAATATATTCTATCTTAATAATATTATTCCATTTGAAATTATTAGATTGAATAAAAAATATATAAATACTTCTGCTGATATTTTATTCGATAAATGTTTTCCAATCATAGGCCAAATTAATGAAAATCATAGCAAGTAACAATTTGTGTCAGAACTAGAAATTTGGAAGTGGGAAAATAAGGATTGCAGCGAAATTCCATCGACTGCACTAATTGCTCTTGCAAACTGTCCATGCAATATATACCGAGTGTCCCAAAAAAAGGTATGCACACTTTACGTGATTATAAAAACAGTTTATATTTAGATGAATTACAGATGAAAGTATAAATTGAAGAAGGCAGATGTTGATTTTTTTTTAGTCAGCGCAATTGTTAAAATTGATGCCCATTTTAATCCAAACATTGCTGATAACGCGAAGCAATGGAATCGCAATCGTGAAACATTCTCTATCAATTTCCGCATTCAATTGATCTAATATTGCCGGTTTTGACTGATAGAAGTTTCGCGATAAGTTTCCAGTAGTTCTTCTTCTCTTGCGGCGCTTGTGGATGTCCGTGGTCTCCCAGAACGCTTATTGCGAACATCTTGAACAGTCCTGTCTCTTTCAAACTGATCCCTGATGCGAGTAATGGTGAGTCTCGTAGGTGGATCTCTCTGAAACTACCTCCTAAACTGTCCACTACGTTCTCACACTTATGGTAGCACTTTAAAATAAATTTACGTTTTTCAAAGTCTAGTCTAATATCAGCCATTATTTTAAATAGGTTGTACATAGAAAAAAAAAATTAGAAAGAATAAGGTATTAAAGTGTGTATAATTTTTGTTGGGACACTCGGTACCTATATTTATATCAATACCTTTTTACGAAATTTGGCCACCATTTCTGTTGCTTCATCGGAGAGAAGTTTTTCCGCTTTGCGACGATTAAAATCTTGGACAAGATCTACAATGTGCGAAGGTAGGCTAGTATGACTGCGATTACTACATGCCCATATAGACATAGATATTAATGTAGAAAATATTATAAATAGATTTGCTACTACGGGAGTCAAACGTAATTTGGGATTTATTGTTGTCTAAAAGTTGGATATTTTCTTATGTCTTTAGTGTGTGATAGTTATTGAGATTCAAATATTGTTGGAAAATAATAGTTTTTTCTTTCTATTTATTGCCCCCCACCCCCTCTTATTCTTCTTCTTCATGTGCATATCCGATTTCGGATGTTTGCGATGAACATGACTATCTCTATTGGTTGCTATTCTGAAGAGCTCTTCGACGTCTTCCCATACCACGCCCGGAGATTCTGCAACCATGAAATTTTCCTCCATCCCGTCCCTCGTTTGCCGTGAATCTTGCCCTGAATGATGACTTGTAACATGGCGTATCTGTCCTCGTTCAGCATGATGTAGCCTAGATATTTTATATATTCTATATTGACGTGTGTAAGCTGTTTGTGAGCATTAGCATTAATAAACTATTATTATTATTATTATTAGATATTGGAGTCTGCGGGTTTTGATGGTGTCCATGATCTCCTTCTCCTTCTTCATCCTGCGGAGGACTTCGATGTTTGTTACCCGGTCTTTCCAAGATATCCGCAGGATACGTCGATATAGCTACATCTCAAAGGCTTCAATCTTTTTTGTTGTTGCTTCAACAACAAAACTTTTTTTGATTGTTGCTTCTTGTTATTTTGTAGTGTCCAGGACTCGACTCCGTAAAGTAATATTGGGAATATGTAGCACCTCAACATGCGTACTTTGATATCAAGATGGAGTTCGTGATTGTTGAAGAGGTTATTCATTGTATTAAAGGCAGCTCGAGCTTTCCCAATTCTACTTTTTATCTCTTGGCTATTGTCCCAGTTTTCGTTCACAAGTATACCTAAGTATGTTGTTTGTCTCATTCTCTCTATTTGTTGATTGTGAACGTAGAGATATACATCTCAAAGGCTTCAATATTTTTTGTTGTTGCTTCAATAACAAAACTTTTTTTGATTGTTGCTAGTTGTTATTGTGTAGTGTCCAGGACTCGACTCCGTAAAGTAATATTGGGAATATGTAGCACCTCAACACGCGTACTTTGATATCAAGATGGAGTTCGTGATTTTTGAAGAGGTTATTCATTGTATTAAAGGCAGCTCGAAGTTTCCTAATTCTACTTTTTATTTCTTGGCTATTGTCCCAGTTTTCGTTCACAAGTGTACCTAAGTATGTTGTTTGTCTCACTCTCTCTATTTGTTGATTGTGAACGTAGAGATTTACATTGGCTATATTTTCTTTGCTTATGACCATGAATTTGGTTTTGTTGCTATTGATATTAAGTCCATATTTTTCACTAGCCGCTACAACAGAACAACAGAAGTTCAGTAGTGTTTGGAGTCCTTCAAGAGAGTCAGCGAATACTATTGTGTCGTCGGTATATCGGATGTTATTCAATCTAGCTCCGTTCAGTAAAATGCCTTCTTCTATGCCTTCTAACGCTTCTTTAAAGATCTGTTCGGGGTATAAATTGAACAGAATCGGAGAAAGAACACCCCTGTCTTACCCCTCTAGCTTCTATTTGTTCCTCTTCAATTTTCATGGATGCGGTCTGGTTCCAGTACAAGTTAGTGATGATTTGGAGGTCTTTGGCATCAATTCCCACTTGTTTTAGGATGTCTATCATCTTGTGATGTTGCACCCAATCAAACGCTTTCTGATAGTCAATTAGGCATACGTAGATATCGCAGTTTACGTCTCTAGATCTTTGGAAGAGCACCTGTACTGAGAAAGGCGCTTCCCTTGTGCCTACAGCGTTGATGAATCCAAATTGATTTGCGGAGATTTGTTCGTCATACTTGTTATACATTCTCTTGTGAATTATTTTTAGGATTTTGAGGAGGTGACTCATGAGACTGATACTTCTATATTCCTTGCACCTTTTAGCTTCTACTTTCTTTGGTAATACGATGAATTCCGACTTATGAAAAATACATCTGACCGCGTCCGGTGTCTGGGTGAACGAATTTTTGTGAATGTCGGTGGTTTATTTATGGTTTAGGTCATATAGTGTCTTGCGGCAAAAAGCACGGCAGAATAAGTCATAACAATAAATGGAGTGGACGGTAGCAGCGGCCTGCCCTTAAAACCGGAGCAGAAATCCAATTAGTTTTTGCTAATAGGCCGCTCGTCTGTTCCACGATCCGTCCTCAAAATAATAAGCCGCACGATTATGTCCGTGCGCGGTTGATGTGTGTCATTAATGATGCACCTTAGCATGTCCATCACGTAGCCGCACTCACTCATGCCCAGTGGTCATCAATCTGGGCAAACGAGCACCGCTCGGCGCGACGCGGAATCCTGATATCGTACGACAATATCATCTGGCGCGTCCGTACGACAATATCATCTGGCAGCGCGGGGTGCTGCGGTGGCAGATGACGTAGAGGAGGTAGGTGAGGTAGGTGAGGTAGATGAGGCGGATGAGGCAGAGGAGGCAGATGAGGCGAAGGGAGCGGTCCCCATCTGGCGGCGACGGTCTCTCCCGAGACGTAATTATATTTGTAATTCGTTTAATTTTTTTTCCGCCGGTCTTAATAAACGCGCGCGGTGTCGGGGCCGGCGTGCACGAGAGGCGCATATATACCTAGCCGTTTACCCCGGAGCACCGTGAATAAATTAAAATCCCCACAATAAATCCTGGACACATGATGCATATAACAGCGAGCGGATCAAGAATGTATTATAAATGCAGGCCCGTTCGGCCGCCGCAATTAATATTTTTTACCAGGTGCTCTCTCCGCAGTTCGCCATTAGCCGGGGCCCGTCTAATCACAACCCTGTCACCCCAAGCGGTCCAGGTCCGCAGCCTCCATCTAACCCCCTCGAGAGCGCCTTCGCGTCCCGACCTGCCACCTTACGCAGATACAAATCGCCGTATCAAAAGGGCCCCATTTGCATTATTTTTATCTCGGCGCGAGCGTGGAAGGCAGACGTAGAAGAGCGCGCGGAGCCACGGATAATTAACTGCCATTTAAATGCTCATCACATCGAAATAATTAAGGAATTTTATCTTGTGGCCCGAGCTCGCCTTTTTTCCGTCTGCTCGTCTCCGGCGTTCGCTTCGATTTGGATCTTCAGCTAGGGTGACGTCCTCGGCGGTCACGCGCCGCTCCGGGTCGTGTCGTGGGGTCGGCGAAGCCCGGTAGATGGGGAATTATTATTACAAGTCTGATCTTTGATCCCGAGAATCAATCACGCCCGTGGCTCCCGTAATGGGACTACACTTATCTTAATTGCGCGCCGCAGCTGTTCGCGGGACCGTGGCGAACACACCCGACCAACTTAATTAGCGACAACGCACAGTGGGGCAAAAAGGGGAATTATAAATACCAGACCCGCGACAAGGGCGAGGGAAACGCAGCAAGGGCACTTAACTTTCTGCATTGACAATTATGGGTTAGCTATTACTGAAATTTCAGAAAATTTGTTATTTGAAAATTTGATATTAGATTCGTATACAGTACACCTGAAACTAATTCTCCTGAAAGTTTGACAAAATTTCAGTATTAATAAGGGAGAAAATCAAACACTTATATTTCTGCATTGACAAAAATGGGTTAGCTATTACTGAATTTCTGAATATTTATTATTTGAAAATTTAATTTTAGGTTCGTGTACAGTACACCTGACTCTAATCTTAATACAAATTTGACAAAGTTTCAATATTAAATAAGGGAGAAAATCAAACACTTAACTTTCTGCATTGACAGGTATGGGTTAGCGATTACTGAAATTTCTGAAAGTGTATTATTTGAAAATTTAATATTAGATTCGTGTACAGTACACCTGAAACTAATTCTCCTGAAAATTTGACAAAGTTTCAGTATTAAATAAGGGAGAAAATCAATACATAACTTTCAGCATTGACAAGTATGGGTTACCTATTGCTGAAATTTCTGTCAATTTATTATTTGCAAATTTGATATTAGATTTATATACAGTACACCTGAAACTAATTCTCCTGAAAATTTGATAACGTTTCAGTATTAAATTAGGGAGAAAATCAAACACTTAACTTTCTGCATTGACAAGTATGGGTTAGCTATTACTGAAATTTCTGAAAGTTTATTATTTCCATATTTGATTTTAGATTCGTATACAGTTCACCTGAAACTAATTCTCCTGAAAATATGATAAAGTTTCTGTATTAAATCAGGGAGAAAATCAAACACTTAACTTTCTGCATTGACAAGTATGGGTAAGCGATTACTGAAATTTCTAAAAGTTTATCAGTTGAAAATTTGATATTAGATTCGTGTACGGTACACTTGAAACTAATTCTCCTGAAAATCTGACAAAGTTTCAGTATTAAATAAGGGAGAAAATCAAACACTTAACTTTCTTCACTGACAAGTATGGGTTAGCTATTGCTGAAATTTCTGTCAACTTATTATTTGCAAATTTGATATTAGATTTGTATACAGTACACCTGAAAGTAATTCCTCTGAAAATTTGATAAAGTTTCAGTGTTAAATAAGAGAGAAAATCAAACACTTAACTTTCTGCATTAACAAGTATGGGTTAGCTATTACTGAAACTTCTGAAAATCTCTGATTTGCAAATTTGATATTAGATTCGTATACAGTACACCTGAAACTAATTTTACTGAAAATTTGATAAAGTTTCAGTATTAAATAAGGGAGAAAATCAAACACTTAACTTTCTTCATTTACAAGTTTGGGTTAGCTATTGCTGAAATTTGTGTTAATTTATTATTTGCAAATTTGATATTAGATTTGTGTACAATACACCTGAAACTAATTCTACTGAAAATTTGATAAAGTTTCAGTATTAAATAAGGGAGAAAATCAAACACTTAACTTTCTGCATTGACAAGTATGGGTTAGCTATTACTGAAATGTCTGAAAGTTTATTATTTGCAAATTTGATATTAGATTTGTGTACAATACACCTGAAACTAATTCTACTGAAAATTTGATAAAGTTTCAGTATTAAATAAGGGAGAAAATCAAACACTTAACTTTCTGCATTGACAAGTATGGGTTAGCTATTACTGAAATGTCTGAAAGTTTATTATTTGCAAATTTGATATTAGATTCGTATACAGTACACCTGATACTAATTCTCCTGAAAATTTGGTAAAGTTTCAGTATTAAATAAGGGAGAAAATCAAAAACCTAATTTTCTGCATTGACAAAAACGGGTTAGCTATTACTGAAATTTCTGAAAACTTAATAGTTGAAAATTTGATATTAGATTCGTGTACAGTACAGCTGAAACTTAATCTCTTGAAAAATTGATAAAGTATCAGTACTAAATAAGGAAGAAAATCAAACACTTAACTTTCTGCATTGACTAGTATGGGTTAACTATTACTGAAATTTCTGAAAATTTATTATTTGAAAATTTAATATAAGATTCGTGTACAGTACACCTGAAACTAATTCCACCGGAAAATTTGACAAAGTATCAGTGTTAAATAAGAGAGAAAATCAAACACTTATCTTTCTGCATTAACAAGTATGGGTTAGCTTTTGCTGAAATTTCTGTCAATTTATTATTTGCAAATTTGATATTAGATTTATATACAGTACACCTGAAACTAATTCTCCTTAAAATTTAATAAAGTTTCAGTATTAAATAAGGGAGAAAATCAAACACTTAACTTTCTGCATTGACAAAAATGGGCTAGCTATTACTGAAATTTCTGAAAACTTATTAGTTGAAAATTTGATATTAGATTCGTGTACAGTACATCTGAAACTAATTCTCCTGAAAATGTGATAAAGTTTCAGTATTAAATAAGGGAGAAAGTCAAACACTTAACTTTCTGCATTGACAAGTATGGGTTAGCTATTACTGAAATTTCTGAAAGTGTATTATTTGAAAATTTGATATTAGATTGACCTGAAACTAATACTCCTGAAGATGTGACAAAGATTCAGTATTAAATAAGGAATAAAATCAAACACTTAACTTTCTGCATTGACAAAAATGGGTTGTCTAATACTTAATTTCTGAAACTTTATTAGATGAAAATTTGATATTAGATTCGTGTACAGTACACCTGAAACTAATTCTCCTGAAAAATTTGACAAAGTATCAATATTAAATATGGGAGAAAATCAAACAATTAACTTTCTGCATTGACAAAAATGGGTTAGCTATTACTGAACTTTCTGAAAATTTATTATTTGCAAATTTGATATTAGATTCGTGTACAGTACACCTGAAACTAATTCACCTAAAAATTTGACAAAGTATGAGTATTAATTAATGAAGAAAATCAAACACTTAACTTTCTGCATTGACAAGTATGGGTTAGCTATTACTGATATTTCTGAAAATTTATTATTTGCAAATTTGATATTAGATTCGTATACAGTACACCTGATACTAATTCTCCTGAAAATTTGGTAAAGTTTCAGTATTAAATAAGGGAGAAAATCAAAAACCTAATTTTCTGCATTGACAAAAACGGGTTAGCTATTACTGAAATTTCTGAAAACTTAATAGTTGAAAATTTGATATTAGATTCGTGTACAGTACAGCTGAAACTTAATCTCTTGAAAATTTGATAAAGTATCAGTACTAAATAAGGAAGAAAATCAAACACTTAACTTTCTGCATTGACTAGTATGGGTTAACTATTACTGAAATTTCTGAAAATTTATTATTTGAAAATTTAATATAAGATTCGTGTACAGTACACCTGAAACTAATTCCACCGGAAAATTTGACAAAGTATCAGTGTTAAATAAGAGAGAAAATCAAACACTTATCTTTCTGCATTAACAAGTATGGGTTAGCTTTTGCTGAAATTTCTGTCAATTTATTATTTGCAAATTTGATATTAGATTTATGTAGAGTACACCTGAAACTAATTCTCCTGAAAATTTGACAATGTTTCAGTATTAAATAAGGTAGAAAATCAAACACTTAACTTTCTGCATTGACTAGTATGGGTTAGCTATTACTGAAATTTCTGTCAATTTATTATTTGCAAATTTGATATTAGATTTGTATACAGTACACCTGAAACTAATTCTCCTGAAAATTTGACAAAATTTCAGTATTAAATAAGGGAGAAAATCAAACGCTTAACTTTCTTCATTGACAAGTATGGGTTAGCTATTGCTGAAATTTCTGTCAATTTATTATTTGCAAATTTGATATTAGATTCGTGTACAGTACACCTGAAACTAATTCTCCTGAAAATTTTGTTCATTTTTCCATATGCCCTTCCCTTTTTTTTAAATTAATTTCCTAGATTTTGTGTTCTGTGTCGATCCCAGGTTTGAGTCATTATTTTGTATTGATCATCTTTTTTTTTGTTGTAATGAGAGTATCGCCGTTTTTGGGGATTGGCGATTATCTTTAATTGCTATCTAGTAATACTGCCAAGTAGGATAGTATCAAAAATTGTTATCATTTTCTGTGCACGTTAAATGGTGGAATTAATTTAGTGGCCGTTGTAGGATTTTCAATTACTAAGTAAGGGGAAGTCGATTTGGAGTCCCAGAAGAAATCTGATCGACGCGGCGGTGCAATAAATCAGCGGCCGGGTCATTAATAATGGCCCCTCGACGACAAAATCAACGACCTCCGATGGCCCACATATTAATATCGATCCACTCCGAGCCACTGCCGTGCGCTATCTAATATGTAAATATATTGTCATATGGGATAATTAAGTTTAAATCACTAATTAACTCGCTATCTGGGACCATTTTTCAAAAATCCCAGTCCGCGCACTCCATTAGAAGCGACCAATTCACCAATACGGAAGCCGTGGCATTACGAAATCACGCTTCTAGATAAGGGAATTAATTAATATTCGGTGGGCGCATTAAAGTCCAGTTTCGTCTTAACGCTGTCAGAGACGGGGAGTAATTTTTATTGCGCGTAATTGGGCTTCCTTTGTCTCGCTGGACGCGGGGTGTAATTAATCCGTTAGGGAACAATTGAAAAACGAGCGTCGCTTCGGCGGAAACAAAAGAGGCGCACGAATTTCGTCAGCGGCGCGCGTGGAATTAGGAAACGGCCGCGGGAATGCGAGTAAAACGTATATCCTCTTGAACTTTAACATTCCCGCTAGTTAAGTTTAATTTGTGACCCCTTCATTGAGCGCGAGGCGCCGGTGTATTAAATTGGACAGTGTCATCAGCTCTATTAATTATGTGCGTCTGGTGCGCGGCAGCGCTGCGACTCGCGACATAAATCAGATGCCATCTGGCGGCGGGACGGGCGTCATTTTTACCTTATAAGGGGAAAATATTAATTATCCCAGGCGCGGATAATCTCGGCGAGCGATAGCCAAACTTATATTCGTCTCTGGAATCACCGTCATTAATTCCAAACGTAATCATTTAATATTAGGAAACGAGGCATACCTGATAAGCACGTGACGAACACCACTATTAAAGTTGGTATAAAGTATATATAGCTTATGTGAAAGGACGTGTTGAAACAATATCTCAATATAATTGGTCAAAAAGAAGTTGAAAAAAACTCAGCTAAAACAAACACTGGTTTGGACTAGACATACAAGGTTTTGGACTAGACCAACAAATATGCCTTCTTTCATTTTAGCATATGAAATTGTAGGAAAAACTGCTAACAAATGTTTAAAAGCACCACCATCTTTATTCAGAGCCTTGACAAAGTTTTTGAAAAGACCTAGTTTTATATGCTATTTTGTTTTGTTTTAACAGTAGGTACTTCAACACTGGTAGAGTGGACCAGTGTTGAAGTATTGTTAAAACAAAACAAAATAGTTTAGACATTAATAATGGCGTTTTTCCGTCAACTGGTAAAGTTTCGTTAAAACAAAACAAAAATATATGGACAAGAGCGTCGTGTTTCCACCCACTGATAATATTGACAATAGGTTTTCTAATGGCGTCTTTCCATCCACTGATAAAGTTCCGTTAAACAAAAACTAAAATAGTTTAGATAAGTGAGTCTTTCTACCCACTGATAAGGTAGAAAGACTCAGATAAAGACTAGTGATAAAGTTGAGGATAGTTTTTTGGGGGGTTTGTGCTCACAAAGACATTTTAAAAGCATTGGGGAGATGGTATCTTATCTGGGGTATAACTTTCCACTATGTTGGAAAATCAGGTTTCTTGGCAAAAATTAAGCAATGGCTTTGAAAACTTCTGTACTAACAAGAAAATTCCTATTAATACAGAATTTTAGAATTCTGATATACTACGAATTCAGAATCAAAAATGTAACTTTCAAAATGCAAAACACTGAATGCCGATTAACATTTTTTAACACAGAATTCGAGTTTTTTGGGGGTTGCTCATTACTTCTCAATATAAATTCGATTCATTCGGCTGCTAATTTTGTGGGACATTCAGACAAAAAAATGATACAATATGCATTATGTTTTAATATTACAATAGAGAAGAGATCTTCGTTTCGTTTGATTCTTAAAAGCGGCACTAAAAAAATCTATTTTGAAGAATTTTGATGTTTTTTTATAGATGTTTCAGTATATCAGTAAAGAAAATCATTGATGTTTTCGAAATTTCATCGTGTTTTGACATTTTAATCAAAACTTAATCAAAACACGGAAAATATGACTAATACAGAATTTTAGAATTTTGATATATTACGAATTCAGTGTAAAAAATCTAATTTTCGAAATGCAAAATACTGAATGCCAATTAAACATTTTTAACACCGTATTCGAGCTTTTTGGGCGTTGCTAATTACTTCTGAATATAAACTCGATTCATTCTACTGCTAATTTTGTGCGACATTAAGACCAAAAAAAATGATACAATATGCATTATGTTTTAATATTACAATAGAGAAGAGATCTTCGTTTCGTTTGATTCTTAAAAGCGGCACTAAAAAAATCTATTTTGAAGAATTTGGATGTTTTTTATAGATGTTTTAGTATATCAGTAAAGGAAATCATTGTTGTTTTCGAAATTTCATCGTGTTTTGACATTTTAATCAAAACTTAATAAACACTGAAAATATGTGCCATTTTACCCAAAATTTGATAAACATTTCGACATTTGTTTCCAATTTATATCAATATATCGATATTTCGTCAAAAGTAAATGTTTCGTTTCAATTTTATGCAGGACCGAAATTATAATGACCTATCAACAGTATTGTAATGTATCTAGATACATGGATCTAGTGTAAATGTGTATCAAAATTTGATTAAAAATTTCGAAATTTGTTCAATTTATATCAATATATCGATATTTCATCAAAAGTAAATGTTTCGTTTCAATTTTATGCAGGACTGAAATTATAATGACCTATCAACAGTGTTGTAATGTATCTAGATACATGTATCTTGATTCAGTATCTAGATACATTGTATGGTTGAGTACCTAAAGTTGTATCTACATTTGTTCTGTAAGTATTGTATCCAGATACAAAAAAAAATGTATCTGTTACAACACTGTATTTCACATTAATTACATACAATTAGCTATTGATTCATTATTGATTATTATCATTATTATTATTTTATTAAATTTTTATCTTGAGGCTTCGATTAATTTTCTCGTATTTAATTCAGTAATTTGCTATTTCATTGAGTATTATTCTTGTATCTATTACGTATAGTAGCCCATCGAAAGCATCATCGTTAAAAAATGTATCTGTATCTGTAGCTAGATACATTTTCAAATTTGCATCTAGATATGTATCTATATACATTTTAACTAAAGTATCTGTATCTGTATTTAGATAGAAAAAAATGTATCTGTCACAACACTGCCTATCAATATGTATTAGTTATTTTAACTAATAATTACGAGGACGAGTATACCAATAACTATAAGCAGACGATAAAAAATAAATTTAGTTTTGCACATTTTATTAATTATTTATGAGCAATTTCTTTTGCATCTAAAATACGTATGTAAAAAGAAAACAATTTTTGGTTTATAATTTTCAAATGTATCTGTATCTACAGTTAGACACATATTCAAATTTGAATCTAGATATGTATCTATATACATTTTAACTAAAGAATCTGTATCTGTATTTAGATACCAAAAAATGTATCTGTCACAACACTGCCTATCAATATGTATTAGTTATTTTAACTAATAATTACGAGGACGAGTATACCAATAACTATAAGCAGACGATAAAAAATAAATTTAGTTTTTCACATTTTATTAAATATTTATGAGCAATTTGTTTGGCATCTACAAAACATATGCAAAAAGAAAACAATTTTTGGTTTTGTTTTGCATGTATCTGAAATGTATCTAGAAGTATCCAGATACTTTTCAAATGTATCTGTATCTGTAGCTAGAACATTTTCAAATTTGTATCTAGATATGTATCTATATACATTTTAACTAAAGTATCTGTATCTGTATCTAGATACCATAAAAATGTATCTGTCACAACACTGCCTATCAATATGTATTAGTTATTTTAACTAATAACTACGAGGACGAGTATACCAATAACTATAAGCAGGCGATAAAAAATTTATTTAGTTATGCACATTTTATTAAATATTTATGAGCAATTTCTTTTGCATCTAAATTACGTATGTAAAAAGAAAACAATTTTTGGTTTTGTTTTGCATGTATCTGAAATGTATCTAGAAGTATCCAGATACTTTTCAAATGTATCTGTATCTGTAGCTAGATACATTTTTTTAATTTGTACCTAGATATGTATCTATATAGATTTTTAATAAAGTATATGTATCTGTATCTAGATTCCAAAAAATGTATCTGCTACAACACTGCCTATCAATATGTATTAGTTATTTTAATCAAAATATCATTGATATTTTGATCATTTTTCCATTTCATCTAAAATGTACTAAAACCCTTGATATTTCAGTCAAAATTACATTGACGTTTTCGGCATTTGGAAATTTTTGATATTTTATTAAAAGGTGTTAGTCCTTTTAATAAAATATCAAAAATAACAATTATAACAATTGAATTAATTATATGCCATTTCATCAATTTGAATATTTTATAATTTTTGCCATTTCATTTAAGATTTAATGAACAGTTTTAGTCAAAATTACATATTTTCGTCATTACAACATTTTTGTTATTTTATTTAAAAGGACATGATATGCTTATTCTTTGATTTTTTCCGTTTCTATTTCTACTCTCGATAATTCGTTGCGATCTCTTCTTCTTCTCTCTTCTTGGCATAATTTGCACGTTCTTATTTTTCTTTCGTTACATCGGTGTCTTTTTCCATTCCCTTCCTGTTATATTTGTATTGCAATTTTATCTTTATCCCAATTTTGGACAATACCAGGAAGTGGTCTGAATGTATTTCGAGTCCTGTTTTTAGTCTTGTGTCTTTTACTTCTTTTTTTGTATGCTTTGTTTATTATTATGTAATCTATTGGCGACTTTTTGTTTCTACTTATTACTTCTCTTGTGTATTTGTGTGGGTCTTTATGCTGAAATAGTGTGTTTTTTATTACAAAATTGTTTGCTAAACAGAACACTATGAGCATTTTCCCATTTGCATTTCTGATGTCCTCTCCATGAGCTCATCTCCTCTCCATTTCCTTTTCAATATTCATTCAGATATGCTTGTCCAGTTGTGTACGTACCCACAGTTATCCTTTTTTATAATACTTCCCACGCCTACGCCTTGTTTCGCTCTACTGCTTCAAGTATTTAGTAATAAAATTTAATAATTCGCTGAAAATAACAATGCAAGTCTAGGAATTAAGCACAAAATATCGCTAAAATGTGATCTATTTAACCGGAAAAAGAACCTCATCGTTACTACTTGTCTCACACATTTTATGAATGTAGAATTAATTTTCGATTTATAGCAGAAATGCTCGACTTTTATTAAACCAAAATTTAATAAATTTGCCAATATTTTCCAAAGATAAGCACCCTACTCAAGACTCTGGGTAGGTTCACTAAGCTTCTCAGCACTTTGGGTTCTATAAAGAATCTTTAATAAGAAGCACCTCAACACTTTGGCCTCTAAAGAAAGAAGAGGTTATGTACAGCTTTCTTCTTATTAAATTTTGCTGTAATGTGCTTCACAGATTCACTACGTCAAAACTACGTGCGGCTCTAAATAGAAATGCCTCACCTATACCTATTAATTGCAATCACCTGCAATAACCACAAACGGCGATTCCTTGGCTGTTCGCTGCATTCCTGCGGTTTCGTCGTGTGTCGCTCTGCGGTCTGCCACGTCCGACAGAACGCTCGCTTATAAGAAGAAAAAAACGAGGAACAATTCCATCCCGGGCAATCATCAATTCATTCATTCATTCATTCAACATCTTTGTCTCTCGGCGCGAAGAGACGGACGACTCGTGTGCGCTCTCAATGGTGATTCATGGAGGTTCTTTTTTCGCCCCTGATGGAAGTGAATTGTCGGCACGCTGGTGGCATCGGGGCACTTAAACGCCGTGGAATTGTTCTCATTAAATAAATGGCTGGCACGCTTTAATAACGTCTGGAGTCGAATTCCGCGAGTAAGACAAGTGTTTAGTTGTCCGTGTCCGGGATGTCATGAATAAAATTCACATTAGATGCTGCTGATATTCTATTTATAATGTTATCGCGCCACCTAGGCGCGCATAACGAGTGAGAGGACTCCAGGCTGTACGCACTTATGTTTACCTGTCCTGAATGCTTACATAAATTCAGCAAATTGCATAAGGTATTGCTACAACCATATAACAAGATTTCAAAGTGATCTAATCGAAAACCCAAGAGGAACTTTGTAGCAAACCAATTCAATCTTAATTTTTTATAGAATTTTGAAATTCTAACCGTCAGTAGTGATAATGAATATGGACAACCCATAAAGGTATTCAAACTTAAATCAGAAGAAGTCGCAAAAGTGTATATGGAAGAAAGTAACAAGGCGATGAGTAAAATACCAAAATCGGAACTGCTCACATTAGAGGAAGAGTGGGAAGCAAAAAAAACAACGATACTAGAGACTGCAAAGACAGTATGTGGAACATATAAACAAAGTAACTATAAGAAACAAACACGTTGGGCAGAAGAGATAAAACAACAGATTAGAGTCAAGAAAGAGAGATGGGAAAAATACGTGCATACGAGAATAGTGGCCAGATACGAGGCCTATAAAACCCAAAGAGCAAAAGTAAAAAAGATGAGATTGGAAGAAAAACAGAGCGCGTGCGAAGATTTCGGTGTAAATATGGAAGAAAATGCCAAAAGCAATCAGAAGGTATTCTATAGTATGCTAAAAAGTCTAAGGAAAGGCAAGCGGGAAGAGATCCTAACAATAAGCGACAACAAAGGCAAGTTATTAATGTCAGGAGAAGAAACGATGGAGAGATGGAAAACGTACTTTGATAAGCTACTAAATCAGGATTATGTATCAGACAAAAACATAGAGGAAATAGCAATCAGAAATACAGTATCAACCATGGATATAATATCAGAGGAAGAAGTGGCAGAAGCTATACAAGAACTTAAGTCAGGGAAAGCTGCAGGCACAGACAGAATCACAGGAGAAATGATTAAGAACATAGGAGGAGAGGGAAGAAGACGATTACATGCATTAACAGACTATTGGAAACCTAACTAATCTATTGGGAAAGAGGTAATCCACTTTACTTTACTTTTCTTTAATCCTCTTTACTCCGATCGCAGCATAGGGCTTCTACAAGCTTCTTCCATCCTTTCGACTTCCGAGGCTTGTATAAGTTTCCGTAGCACGCTCCCTTTTACGTTGCAGAGTTGCTACCCCTGCGAACAACCCGCCTCCTTTCACAGCCAGGCTTGGGACCGGTCTCAGCAGAGTTAATCCACTTAAGCTAATACAATTGGTCGTAGAAAATATAGTTTGATATCACTACTTGATAGTATAGAATCCTTGATAGTATTCAAGGAGAGATCACAGTCTTATATAATAACTTATATCATAGAAATTCAAAGTATAGAACTTTGACATAAGAAAAATTTATATCATAGACCAAAGAAAATGTAACCAATTTTGGAGTTACCTTACTCAACTCAATCTAAGATAAGACGCCATTGACCCTAAAATTAAGAAAGATTTTTTATTCATTTATATCAATATTGGTTTTATAGATGAAACATTAAATTTTTGAGTACACTAATTATGATACTACGAAATAATAAGCAATACTAAGTAAAGGTAGCAATCAATCAGTAGTCAAGGATTCGATCCTTATCCAGGGCAATTTTAAAATTGTTCAGTTTCCCTCTAAATATGTGTTTCTCGAAAGCATATTCCAAGAAATGCAATATGTTTTCTACGAAAAATGCTACGAAATACTATTGTATTTCGTAGCATAGCTTTGGATTTTTAAAACTTTGTAACCATTTAATTTTGTTAATGAATATCAAAATCTGAATCATGAATCTTCAATTTCAGAATATGTTTAAGGCATTTGTTAGGGTATTTTCTTCAATTCTATTGAATCATAAACAATTTATGTGAATCATTGAATTTTTATATTTTTTTAAATGGTATAGTGTTTTTACTTGAAATTGAAAATCTACCTACGAAAGGTGTTTATTGCGCTTCATTGTGCGAACGGAATTTTATGACGGCTAATGGGAAGAGAACAGAGTTCAGAGCCTCTTCGCAGCACGCCATACAATGGAGAACCCTTGACCATAATAAACCCTCATTGCAGGTACATTTTCAATTTCAAGTGAAAACAAAAAAAAAAAAAGTTAGTAGTTTGATAGATAGTAATAAAAGGAAGTAACCTTATGTGCTGTGGAAAACGTGGAAAACTAAGACGTAGTAGAGATTTTTCTCGCCCATGTCAATATTTAAATTGTTCAAACCCATGTGAATATGGGTTTTTTAATTCGATATAAAACAAATACAGAAAATTTTAGATTCCATAGATTATCTGGATTTTTAAAATACTTATTATGATACCTCTGAATATGTTTTTTTTCTAAATGTTTTTTGAAGTATTTTATAATGATTTTTGAAATGATGACTAAATATCCAATTTTGCTAGAGACTTTTTTACATGCATTCAAAATATGCCGGAAATTTTACATTTCATAGAATATTTCGATTCTATTTAAATATGTAGATAATTGCGTATACAAGTAGGTAAGTTTTTAGATTTACACAAAATATTTAAAAACGTACATTGCATAGATAAATTGAACTTCTAAATTCTTTGACTAAATAACCTATTTAGTTTTCTTTAATATTTATTATAAAAAAAATACTTATTATAATACCTCTGAATATGTTTTTTTTATGTAAATGTTTTTTGAAGTATTTTGTAATGATTTTTGAAATGATGACTAAATATCCAAATTTGCTAGACTTTTTTACATGCATTCAAAACAAGCGGACAATTTTACATTTCATAGAATATTTGGATTTCTTTTAAATAAGTAGATAATTGCATATACCACTAGGTAAGTTTAGGCAAGAGTACACAAAATATTTAAAAATGTATATTGCATAGATAAATCGAACTTCTAAATTCTTTGACTAAATAACCAATTTAGTTTTCTTTAATACTTATTATAAAAAAAACTTATTATAATACCTCTGAATATGTTTTTTTTCTAAATGTTTTTTGAAGTATTTTCTAATGATTTTTGAAATGATGACTAAATATCCAATTT
This sequence comes from Othius punctulatus, assembly GCA_951805005.1. Taxonomy (NCBI): domain Eukaryota; kingdom Metazoa; phylum Arthropoda; class Insecta; order Coleoptera; family Staphylinidae; genus Othius; species Othius punctulatus. The sequence continues at coordinate 14,160,786 of OX638145.1, forward strand.
TGCTAAACTTTTTTACATGCATTCAAAACAAGCGGAAAATTTTGCATTTTATAGAATATTTGGATTTCTTTTAAATATGTAGATAATTTTATATACAAGTAGGTAAGTTTAGGCAAGATTACACAAAATATTTAAAAATGTACATTGCACAGATAAATCGAACTTCTAAATTCTTTGACTAAATAACCAATTTAGTTTTCTTCAATACTTATTATAAAAAAAATACTTATTATAATACCTCTGAATATGTTTTTTTTTTGTAAATGTATTTGAAGTATTTTGTAACGATTTTTGAAATGATGACTAAATATCCAATATTACCAGAGACTTTTTTACATGCATTCAAAAAAAGCTGAAAATTTTGCATTTCATAGAATATTTGGATTTCTTTTAAATAAGTAGATAATTGCATATACCACTAGGTAAGTTTAGGCAAGAGTACACAAAATATTTAAAAATGTATATTGCATAGATAAATCGAACTTCTAAATTCTTTGACTAAATAACCAATTTAGTTTTCTTTAATACTTATTATTAAAAAAAACTTATTATAATACCTCTGAATATGTTTTTTTTTTCTAAATGTTTTTTGAAGTATTTTGTAATGATTTTTGAAATGATGACTAAATATCCAATTTTGCTAAACTTTTTTACATGCATTCAAAACAAGCGGAAAATTTTGCATTTTATAGAATATTTGGATTTCTTTTAAATATGTAGATAATTTTATATACAAGTAGGTAAGTTTAGGCAAGATTACACAAAATAATTAAAAATGTACATTGCATACATAAATCGAACTTCTAAATTATTTGACTAAATAACCAATTTAGTTTTCTTTAATACTTATTATAAAAAAAATACTTATTAAAATACCTCTGAATGTTTTTTTTTGTAAATGTTTTTTGAAGTATTTTGTAATGATTTTTGAAATGATGACTAAATTTCCAATTTTGCAAGAGATTTTATTACATGCATTCAAAGAAAGCTGAAAATTTTGCATTTCATAGAATATTCGATTTCTTTTAAATAAGTTGATAATTTTATATACAAGTAGGTAAGTTTAGGCAAGATTACACAAAATATTTAAAAATGTACATTGCACAGATAAATCGAACTTCTAAATTCTTTGACTTAATAACCAATTTAGTTTTCTTCAATACTTATTATAAAAAAAATACTTATTATAATACCTCTGAATATGTTTTTTTTGTAAATGTATTTGAAGTATTTTGTAACGATTTTTGAAATGATGACTAAATATCCAATATTACCAGAGACTTTTTTACATGCATTCAAAAAATGCTGAAAATTTTGCATTTCATAGAATATTTGGATTTGTTTTAAATATGTAGATAATTGTATATATAAGTAGGTAAGTTTAGGCAAGATTACACAAAATATTTAAAAATGTGCATTGCATTGATTAATTGAACTTCTAAATTCTTTGGCTAAATAACCAATTTAGTTTTCTTCAATACTTATTATAAAAAAAAAACTTATTATAATACCTCTGAATATGTATTTTTTTTTCGAAATGTTTTCTGAAATTATGACTAAATATCCAATATTGCTAGAGACTTTTTTACGTGCATTCAAAAAAAGCGGAAAATTTTGCATTTCAGAGAATATTTGGATTTTTTTAAAATGTAGATTATTGCATATACAAGTAGATAAGTTTTCAGATCTACACAAAATACTTAAAAACGTACATTGCATAGATAAATCGAACTTCTAAATTCTTTGACTAAATAACCAATTTAATTTTCTGTAATTGATAATAGGTTACAATGAAAATTTCATGGGAAATTCGATATTTTTGTATGGCATATGTTACGAAATTCTCTCTGAATTTTTGCTTAGATAAATGATGAGACTAATTGTAACAGTAGGCAGTAGCTAGCCTACGTGGCATTTAATTTAAAGCTCCGACTAGTAGTAGTTGGACTAGGCCTTCGGGCAATATTGAGAGGCATGTCTTTACTTCGAGTACTTAGTTCAAAGACTTGTTTTAAACTCACGTCTAATAATTCCCAAAATATGACAAAGATTATCTGGTCAATTTTGTGGGTACTACTGGTGTTATAGTGATTAGTGATTATAGTGATTAGTGATAGTGTTATAGTGTATTATTTTTCACTTGGTAACATTATTAATTTTATAGGTATTTATTGTATAAAGTGTCGTTGTTGGATAAAGTGCATTATTTTTCATATTGTGCTGTTAATTTTCTCGTTTAGTTCAGGTGAAAATGCAATGATATTTACGACAAAATGCCATGGGCGTGCGCAGCCACTACAATGCTCGTCCGTCGCGGGTTATTTATGCGTATTTACATTCACTTAAACTTCCATAAAAATAAAGGTTCCTCGGCGTTTTCGGACGCGATCGTTATCTCGCCCATATTTTAACGTTCCCGGCGTCGGACGCCGGAGAAACGCTCATTTGTCATCCCGGAAGGAATGGCATTGTGTGAAACGCACGAAAGAGTGTCAGAGATGAAGTCGCCGATTTCTCCTGCAACGAAGAACCACAGACTTAGGACGTTAGTTGTTTTGTTGATAAAATTGGATGCCGAATTTTGTTAAAACAAACATGATAACTTTTAAGAGACTGCTACCCGGAGCTTTGAAGGCATTAAAAGGACACCCTGTATGAATAAAAATGTAAAATTATGTTCAATGTGTGTATGTGTATGCGTATGTACATGATTTGCATCTCAACATTTATAACTAATACAATAAAACTCAACTTTTCCAGACATTTTCCTTGTCTTATACTTGGTTAGAAAGTAATCAGAAACTTAAATATTTTGACATATTCTCACATACAGGGTGTATCAGCCAAATGGAATAAATTCAATAATAAATAAATGGGGGCGTGTTCGAAAAAACGCTCGGACACGTCGATTGTTATTTTTAGTTGCGCATTTTTTTCAACAAAAACTTTTTATACAGGGTGTGTCATGTGACCGTGGCCAATACCAACTTTCTTATTTTAAATGCAACACCTGGTATATTATTCAATTTTTGGATTCTTCAGAAAATTCCAGACATATTTCATGTACAATGTCCTATACCTATCTTCAACTATTTCAACTATACCTATCTTCAACCTCAACCGAATATTTCCTAATCGGTGGATAGGGAGGCGAGGATCGATGGAATGGCCAGCACGATCCCCTGATCTGACGTCATTAGACTTCTTCTTATGGGGATATGTCAAAAGTATTGGATATAAAACTAAACCCCTCGACTTAGCTAACTTAAGAGGACGAATAATGCTTGCGATTAGATCGGTCACGCCTGAGATGTTGAGTAACGTTAGAAGAAATTTCTATTTAAGATTAGGATGTTGCCAAGACGTTCACGACGAGCATCTCCTCCATTGAAATTTATTGTTTTTTTTTTGTTTTTTTACATTATCAAGAAATAGACAGTATTACGTATTAGTTTTTGAGTGTGTTGTAACGAATTTCTGTAATCAAATAATTTTCTTTTTTTAATGTTAATTTTTGCAATAAATCTGAAAACACTTAATATTTCCGAAACAGTTGAAGATAGGTATAGGACATTGTACATGCAATACGTCTAGAATTTTCTGAAGAATCCAAAAATCGAATAATATACCAGGTGTTGCATTTAAAATAAGAAAGTTGGTATTGACCACGGTCACATGACACACCCTGTATAAAAAGTTTTTGTTGAAAAAAATGCGCAACTAAAAATAACAATCGACGTGTCCGAGCGTTTTTTCGAACACGCCCCCATTTATTTATTATCGAATTTATTCCATTTGGCTGATACACTGTGTATATTGCTGTCACATATACAAGGTGTATCTGAATTGCTTAACTAAACTAAGCGAACTTGAAGTGTGGAACAAAAAAAGTTACTATCATATATTCTGATTAGAAAATTGCAATGAGTAGCATTGATAAGCTGATTTTGTTTAAACAAAATCCGAAAAGTATGTTCATAATGGTAAAATATTCAATATTGATTTTGTGTTATTTCCTCAAGGGCTGTGTTTTGCATTAGTACAGTACAATACCTTTTGAAAGTTATACGAAGAAGTTAAAGAAACATGTTCATGTAAACTGAATAAACTGACTTTTTTATTTAAAAAAAAGTACATTACAAAACCTGAGAGTGCATACATTACTTTAATTTTAAAATAAATAAGTAGTTAAATAATATGAGATGACAATTTTTTAATGCTATAACATTTAATAACACGGCTTTCAACATCTAAACAGATTTAAAAAAATTGTAATCATCAACATAATGCATCCCTCTTTTGCCCATTGGGTGTCGAGGACAATTTGTAAGCAAAAATAAATTGTATGTCATTACGTGATATGCATCAATTCAATCTATTTACCTATGCAGTATTTCGTGTTGCAATATTTTGAATTGACATAGCAATAAATCGATAATTAAATCATTTGGGATGACAATTTTTGATGGTGTAGCAATTCTTAATGTGGTTTTCAAGATCCGCAATCAGATTTAAAAAAATTGTAAGCAGAAAGAAATAGTAAGCCTTTATGTAACATGACGCTGGAGACTCTCTGGTAGATCGCTAGGTCAAGCGACGAACCCAAATTGCTTTTTTTAGATACATGCATAAATATTGCGTTGTTCAAGTTATACGCTCGCTCATGGTCCAGGATTCGAGTCCTGCTGAAGGATAAGGATGTTGAATTTATTATAAAACATTTACAACGAAATACAGGGTGTCCCAATGCTCTGAAAACGGTCACTACGGGGTTATTAATCAAAATATCAAAAATTGTTTTATACAAAAGTTGTGTACAATAATAAGTTGCATGTAATAAAACTATTGAAATTTATACAGGATGGTTCATATAAAAGTTACAGACTAAAGTTATGTTTTTTAAATGGAACACCCTATATATCTTTGCATTTTTTACTTTTATGGATGTGTGAAGTTTTGTAATATTGTAATATAGTTTTTAAATGAACTTGATCATCATGCTGTTATAATGCATGTAGGTGCAAAAAATAATTTGTTGAGCTTGATTTTCTCGTAAGACAGAAATTGATGGTTCCAAGTGAGGTAATTGGTTTCGCTGATTAGCTGCGTTGAATTAATTAGTGCTAAATAATAACGACTTCTGGTGCAATTACATTGTCACAGCGCATTTTCCTCGGTGTCGCCTAGTGAAAGCGCGCCTAGACGGACTCCGCGGGCGATTTTTCTCGCTCCCGTATGCACGTATGCGATCGGCTCGCGAAAAAGCGCAACAAAAAGCGGGTGCATGCATTCGCATGGGGCAATTACGTGCCATTACGCAAGACGGAAAGCACCGCCACGCACTGATTTCCTACGGCTTCCTACCCGCCTGGATGGCGCACGTCGAAAATTGTCATCTGAGCGGAACGCAATTAAGCCGATTATGATTGGCGTTCAATTAACGAGAGTTATGATACACGGCGAGGCCGTGATTCCTGCGTGCACCTGACGGACGCGTCTCAAGAAGAGCCAATTACTGCTGAGGTGCGTTTTGACGGACACCCAGGTGCAAATACTCGCCTTCCGATGTTAGCAATGCCGCAATTTGCAATTTGTCAAGAGGCAACGCGAGCGAAGAATGTTAACTGTACTTCCAGAGCTGAGCAGTGATCGGTTTTATTTGCTTACAGACCTCTCGATGCGATACGGCATCAATTATTCAGCCTTGGGCACATTTAAATAACAAGTGTTCAAAATTATAAACATTGTGGTAATTTCTAACAAAATTTGTATTTTTTGAAAATAAGACGGAATTTTTTTAAGACTTTGAAAAAAAAATCTCATGTATTAACATATTTAGTTTGGAGAACTATCTACACTCAGATTTTCAGTTAACTTTGACTCGACCACTTCAGATAATGAAAACAATAATAGTTCATTCAATGTATACATTTAGTAATAAAACGTGCAATTAGAGAGCACAAAATAAATAATTATAATACTCACAGGCCAATTGCACCTATAAATTCATCTGATAACTCGATTTATGCAGTCATTAAATTGCGAGTTCTTCATACGGCTGTAATAACATTGTTTAAATGGGGCAAGAAGGAAAGCGGGCGACATTTATTGAACGTGCAGACAAACACAAAGCAATCAGTCGGCAATCGCGCCGATCGCGAACACGTGAACGCGAACAATCGTAAATTAATTAAATCTAATCGCGCGTGTCGCACTTCCGACACGCTCAGGTATCTTATGTCTCACAGATGAAAAAGTGATAATGAAAGATATGATAATGAGGAATGCTAATAATTATAATAATATTATTGGTATCTTATGTCTCACAGATGAAAAAGTGATAATAAAAGATATGATAATGAGGAATGCTAATAATTATAATAATATTATTGCTCAAGTAGGATGTTGCATAGCTTGCAGTCAAGACATAAATAATAACATATATAACAATCTTCTCTTTCTTCATGTGCCGTCTCCATTCCGGAAGTTGGCTATCATCATTACTATCCCAATTTTGGAAACTGCAGCCCTAAATAGATCAGCTGACGTGGCATTAAACCATTTACGCAGATTCCTAAGCCAGGACATTCTTTTCGCTCCGATAGATCTTTTCCCCACAATTCTTCCTTGGATTATCAGTCGTAGAATCTCATATTTATAACAATGAGGAATGCTAATAATTATATTAATATTGTTTCTCAAGTACAATACATTACAACGGCAAACTTTATAAAATGAAACCACAGCTTTCTTAGTTAAAAATAAAAATGGAACAGAATATCTTATTTATTATTATATTATATTATTATATTTATATATTATATTTACACAATTTGATACAATTGACAGAAAAACTTATTCTTGTTAGTACCATAATTTGTTTATGCAAACATTGAATTCTTCTTCTTGTTGAGGTGCCATGTTAGCTTTGAGGCTAGGGCTATCTTTTAGCTAGGGCTTTAGTAAAACTTTGCTCAATAGAAATCCGCCCCGGGTGCCAACCACTGGTTGACCGCCACTGGTTTGAATACCAAGCAATACAGACAGTTTTACTAAAGCCCTAGCTAAAAGATAGCCCTAGCCTCAAAGCTAACATGGGACTTCAGCCAGGAGACTCTACGCCTACCAAAGGAGTATTGGTAGGCGTAGAGTCTCCTGGATGAAGAACCTGCGTGAGTGGTTCAGCTGTAACAGCACCGAGCTATTTAGAGCGGCGATAAATAAGATACGAATAGTTATAATGGTACCTCCGGTAGGAGGTACCAACAAACCATTCCAACCTCCGGTAGGAGAAGGACTGCAAGAAGAAGAAGAATATAAAACAACAAATACTAAACGTGCTTACGTGATTTTATTTTGCTAAAATATTCGATCACATAATCAAAATTTACTTTCCTCTCCTTTTCAATGGACAATATGGAAATATATACAAGACAATTATAAGACCAGTCTTAACTTACGTTGCAGAAACGATGACGATGACCAAAAAAGATGAAAACCAAATCGCAATAACGGAAAGGAAAATTGTAAGGGCAATTACAGGACCGGACAAATTAGAAGATGGAAGCTATCAACCTAAAAACAACAAGAAGAAATACTAGAAGGCGACATAATAATAAGGAGAATTGAGAGACAAAGGTTAAAATGGCTAGGACATATATGGCAAGAAAAGATAAGAGAAGAAAAGAAAAGAAGAAAAGAAGACAAGAAAACGAAGCAATAAAGCAGATAATGGGATGGAAACCAACAAGCAAAAGGAAAATAGGAAGACCCAGGAACACATGGGTTGGAAGAAGTAGAGGAGGACCTGAAGGACATTGGAATGGTGAGATGGAAAGAAGAAACTGAAGACAGAAAGTAATGGAAATAAATCACGGAGAAACTTTAAGGGAAACGGGACTAATCCACCCAAATATAGGATTTTTGAAACCCCACTGATGGGGTGGCAAAACTCTTATCAGAGTAATACGCCAATACCTATATGTATATAATCCATATCAATCGAATCCTCTTGGGATTCGATCAAGTAGGCTAAAACAAATTGAAAATTAAGAGTGGAAAATTTTCCGTTTGTCCTTTGTTATAGAGTTAATGATAAACCTGTAAACAATAACTTTTTTCTACGGCCACTACTCAAAACATGATTTTGATTGATTCATTTTATCAAATCTAGAGACATAACTGTCAGATTTGACAATTAGTTTTGTAACATAATTCAATTAGGTTCAATTGATACGTATTTCGCTTTTGTGTATTATGGAACGATACTACAGTAATCGAGATTATGTGGATATGTTGAAAACGTTTAGTGCATGCAATGACAATGCCACTGCTTCGGCTAGGGCATATGCAGAGAAGTTTCCAGGTCGTCGTAACCCTGATGCAAAAACTATTAGACGGGCAGAACAAAGTTCTGTAATTTGAATCCTAGACAAAATCAGGCAGGACATCGATCTAAGCTAAGCATCGATCAAGAACAGCAAATTCTTGAATTATTTCAGGCGGAATCAAGTACAAGCCTTCGAATTATATTGTTCCAAACTCATGCCCAAAAAGATACAATTCACAGATTGTTAAGGAGAAATGGTTTGCATCCATTTAGGCCCAAAAAAGTTCAAGTTTTGCATGACGGAGATAGGGAGCTTCGAATCAATTTTTGTAGATGGTTGTAGATGATTGGAGTTGGTTCTCCACAACAACCACAGGCCTCTTTCGGCAGGTATGAACAAAGTAAAGATGGCCAATATGATAGCCAACATCTGGAACGGATAGGCACTCGCAGAAGAAGCATTTAATAAAGTTTAAAGTTGAAAAGTTTTTTTTTGTTTTTTATCAATAACTCTATAACAAAGGGCAAACGGAAAATTGTCCACTCTTAATTTTCAATTTATATAAGCCCCCTGGATCAAATCCCAAGAGGACGGGCGTCAATTTTGAGACACCCTGTATATGTCCCCGGATTGAGTTTACAAGAGGGATTTTTTTTTTTAATTTTTACTTTTAAGTAAAAATGTTATGGGAATTAAAATTCCTGCTTGGTCTGAACCTACCATTTCAGTTATTAAAACATAGATTTATTTATACAGAGTGGTGGCTGAATGAAAAAAATATCTTTATGTCAAATAATTATGAAAAATAACGTCATTTAAACAATCCCCCACCATTTTCTTCACACAGTTCAAGCCTGGTATGGAACTCCTGAAGACTGTTTTAGATTTCTTCAATAGGTACTGATGCAAATGCCTCTCGTAGGCGACTTTTTAAATTATCAGTATCATTTTCTGCATTTAGGGGATTGTTATTTTTCTTTAATGCAGTTAAATGTAATTTTAAATTCCTTTGGCAAATAGTACATAAATAAGGGTTAAAATAAGATTTACTTAAAACAAAAATGGAAAAAAATTCCCTCTTGAAAACTTAATCCGGAGACATACTGAATATATACAGGGTGTCTCTAAATTATGTGGAAATGGCTTAACCACAGATTACTGGCACCAAAAGAAGACGATTTAACAAAACTTATCTATATACAAATGCGTTTATTTTGGCCAGTATTCAACTTTAAAGTTAATTTTAAAAAATCTAAATTTGCTTATAAAAAGACAACGTTTACGTTGATTTGAATGTTGTTTGGTATGACACTTTATACGGGTATAACTCATATTTTGACCTAATATTGTTACAATCAGTAGACCGGTTGTGTATAAAACAAGTGAGGCCCAACATAAATACATTCATATTTTTAAGGACATAAGCAAATAAATTTAAAAAAACTAAAATCGGACGCAGGCATTTATTATTAAGTTTTTTTGTATCTTTATAGTTTTTTGTATCTGTTACAGTTTGGACACAAAAAAATAAAATATGAGTGACTGCCCTACACTCGTTTGGAAACAAATGTAATCTAGTTACCGGGTTGATGATGGTTTATCCACAATAATGAATATAAAGTACACTTACGCCGATAAAACTGCTATGTTACTGATTTTAAGATTTTGGGAGCCCTAATAACGAGGAAGAAATTTTTGAAATTATAGCACTTGCTTCATCCATACGATATCCAAATAGTGCAAGAGCTTTTACCAGCTGATTACGACCTACGATTTGCGTTTTGCAGATTTATTCAGAAAAAAAAGAGCTGAACATATACTTTTTAACCAGAAAATTCTATTCACTGATGATTTATTTCCAAACGAGTGTAGCGCAGTCCCCCATATTTTATTTTTTGGTGTCGAAACTGTAACAGATAACCAAATCTATAAAGATACAAAAAAACTTAATAATAAATGCCTGCGTCCGATTTGATTTTTTTTAAATTTATTTGCTTTTGTCATTAAAAAATATGAATGTATTAATGTTGGGCCTCACTTGTTTTATACACAACCGGTCTACTGATAATAACAATATTATGTCAAAATATGAGTTATGCCCGTATAAAGTGTCATACCAAACAACCTCCAAATCAATGTAAACGTTCTCTTTTTATAAGCAAATTTTGTTTTTTTAAATTAACTTTGAATCTGAATGCTGGCTAAACCAAACACATTTGTATATAGATAAGTTTTGTTAAATCGTCTTCGTTTGATCCCAGTAATCTGTGGTTAAGCCATTTCCACATAATTCAGAGACACCCTGTATATATAATATGGAAATATTGGTAAGTCGCACTTGGCTCATTGTTGATCTTAAGTAAGATTTTATCAACTTTAATTTTGACAATCTGCTTTCACAAGAAGCCACTGAAACACAAACAGCTGAAAAAAATATATATAACTCAGAAAAGACCCATTTTACAATGAATTTCAGAAGCTCCAAGGTAGTCCATTGGACCGTTTCTTGGATAGAAATGCTGGCGGCTTCCAATTGGCGCCTCATTCTTAAAATCTCCAAAATAATGTCCTCTGCAGAAAATTCATCATAGATTTTTGTCAGATTTGGAACTATACCACGAAGTTCGTCTGTTGACGTAAGCAGAGTTTTAGGCTGAACAACGCCAAATGTTATGAGAATGTCATCCATTGTCCTGTACGATGGTCTAGTTCTCCGTAAAATCTATCATGACATTCTAACATAGCTCTCTGCAGCTCTTCTGGCAATGTTAGTCCAGCGTCTTGGGCCATTTCTCCTGGCATACGTTTTCAGAATCTCCTCCTTCCTCTTTTTTCCAATCCAAGTCCTCACATTTTTCAGTTGCGTAGGAAATAGCTCTTTCCACTATTTGGATACGTTGGCTTTGAAGAAATATTTTTAGGGCTTTGATTTTAATGACACACTTTTCCAGCGATATCCCAGATGTTTTAGCTTTTATTTTATTAATAAATGAAGAGCTTACCTAAAGGTAATGGAGTTTACCAATTATAAGCCAAATCAATGCAACTCTGAATATTTGAATACATTGATCGCCTGGTTTCGATGTAAATCAGAATGATTAGAAATTTTATCAAATTTATAGTAATTTCATGAAATTTTCTAGGATTTGGTCTAATATGAATTGTTGTTCTGTGTGAATATGAGCGGACATGCCAGTTTTAGCTTTTTAAGCTTTTAATTGTTATTGTTTGATTGTTATCGATGTAAGATTTCACTAGAAAATGCTATCGAAGTTTCCTTACAAATAAAATAGTTCGAAACCATATTGGCTCAAGTCCCAATTGTAGTAAATCATTTGTAGAAAAAAACATAGATCTGATATTAAACGAATATTTAATCGACATTATAACATTTTTAAAGAAGAGATTTGAAATTGTTAGCATAAATTCTTGTTCTTATAAGACATTCATTTTGAAATGATAATTTTACAATTTATACGTTTGTGTCTGGTTAAGTTCTTCTAGGACTTCACACCAAAAAGAAAGGTAGCGTAAAAACTGAAGTCACATAAAGTTGATCAGAGTGTGGTTGCTGCTTCTCTTGTATCGACGTTTTCTCTGCTGGGATCACTCATGTCTTCCGAGTGTTGATACAAGTTTCTCAAAATTATTCTTCAGTGGTTTAACAGCGTCATGATGAGCACTCCATCTTGTCTCTACTAGTCTTTTGGCCGATACGCCGATACGATAAAATTTGCCATCGATGTGTGCATGACGAAAAGAACGTGTAAACTCTTCTACTATTTTGAAAAAAGTTACACATGAACTAACACTCCCGAAAGAGTGCACCCCACATAGATTTAGGGAATGATTAGCACAGGCATAAACAACGCTTTAGGATTGTGTATTCTTCAGTGTTTCGTGAAACTATTCTTCTCTTCATTTGACTTTAATTTTCTCGCAAGGAAGTTCGGTGTTAAATTGGCAAAGATGGTCAACGCGACGGTTATAAACAATAACACTGACTGACACTTGTTTGTTTGACATATATCACGGCGCGGCGGTGACGGCGCGGGTGGAGGGGCTGATAAGGGGAGGGGCCCTTCGCGAGTGAGTTGTCACCTCATGTCGTCGCCACTGATTCAAACCACCTTAAGTATTTTTTTGGATCAATATTTTATCTGAAAATGCAACTTTTGTTTGTATTATGTTGACATCAGCAAAGCTTGGAGATGTTTTCGTCGCCAGGATCGTGGCAATTAAAACCGAATCAAAAAAAGTCAATGTTCCGTGCGAGGATAATGTGCTTAGTGCCTACACCGAGGCCTACACATTATAATCCCTAAATCACCTTTCGAGATAATTAATACCAAAGCGTTTTAGCACCTACGACTGGCCGTGTACTTTTTAATTGGTGCTTCTTCACACCTGGTAGCGTTTAATCCAGGCCCACGATCCGCTGGAGGTGAGTAGGAATTCGTCGACGCATTTCGGGGTCCTGACCAGAACGTTTCGTAACAATGATATAAATTGTCGGATTGTTCGCGCGCGCACACACATACACGGGCAGGCATGGGCACACGTGTGTGCGCCGGGATACATCTATACAATGGCCATTTGTTCCAGGTGGGGGCAGATAAATCTTAAAGATGTGAAGCCTGATAGTTATACTGCAATTATTTATCAGCGGAGACCCGAAGACAATCAACAGCGGTTCTAAAACAATAGTAGGCGTGTCACGCAATCAATTCTGAATGCGGCTATTATTAACAGACCAACAGGTATCGAAAAACGTCTTCAGCGTTTTTATAATTGCCCGGGTACGCGCATTAGTATAATTCAATCCATTGTCTTCGTGTTGGTTTTCTTATTGGCGTCGGCCCACGAATCTTCGGGTAACCACCCGCCGAATTCGCGGGCAATTAAGACGTTATCCCGTGTAATTAAGTTTACGCCATTACCAGCGGATTAATTGGTCGTTGATTTTGATTTGTGGACGTTTATTTGTTGCCGTTAAAATTTACGGCCGTGTCGTTCGGTTTAGTTTCGGGGCTTAATGGCCGTTTGTTTTTATCTATCTCTGGGCGCGTGTCGCCGTTAATTCGAGTGCCGTGTCTCACTGGATGCCAACGAATTATTTAGAAATAATTTCGAGATTAATATAACATCCCATTGTAGTCCGCGAGCGCAAGCTGCGCGTCCGCCGCATAAATCAGCTCTCCTGGAAATTTTAAGGAGTGTACGTACCAGAGGACCCAGTACGTGTACGCTCGGGCATCCTTATCTCACAAATTATGTGAAGGCTACCATATTACGCCGCTCACTGTCCGTGTAGCCGTTTAAGCAAATATGCGACACGAGATCTGGTATCGGGTATATATTGATGTCCTCCCGCCCGGAGGCTTGTAGTAATGCGTTAGCAGTCTTGTCGGACAATCGACTGCCGGGCAACTGGAGTCGCGGCAGTCCATCGTAAATCCCTGGCTTTTGTGCCCCCCGATCGCAGCCTCCACCCCGGCGACGTGCTAAACGTGACCACCTAGGATACGTGGGGCACAACGCCCAGATTGGTCCCGCGAAGCCCCAACATTCAGAAGACTACGACACTCGCACAACCCCTCAAAGTAATATTAACGCAACAGATAAATTCGGATTTCTCATCACACAAATCATCAGGTTTCACCATAAAACGCACGAGAGAGATCAATTTCAGAAAAACAAGCAAAAATAGGGACCTGGGTGGTAGAATGTGAAGGGAGATAAAGTATAAATTCAGCACTTACTCATAGCAGTGAGAAGTAACCACCAGCGCAGAGCGTTACTCTGCTCGACGAAGTCTCAGGAGTTGAGCATTAATTTCTCAGGTAATTATATGAACGACGATATCAACTGTACACCTTACTGACCAATCAATTTCCATTCTAATGATAAAACCTATCTATAATGCAGGTCCCTATCGCCGAATCCTGCGCAGTGGACCGAACTTAACTGCATTTTATATGTTATCCTGACCAATTATTTCATTATATGGACAAACTATGCATCGAACGAGCCACTAGACGAACGAACATAAAGCACCCTTCAAACACATTATATGAAATATACAAAGAATGACTTTGGCATACCTGTTCTCATCATTCACATCACCACTGCTCACCATCATCATCATTCATCATATAGAATTTAATACAATGTATACAATATATAAAATGTAAGATCTTAAGGCGGAAATACCACATAGGTCGAAGCCTAATAAAGATTGTCTACTACTACCACTATTTCATCAAGACAGTAGAATATATTAAAATTCCTTCCTTTACTACCACGAAATAAGTAAATGCCGATATAATGAATCAAGTTAATTGGCTAAAATCAAACTAGTTACCAATAGACATAATAGATCACCCTGTCTAAATCGCTCAATATAAATAATTCAATGATATTCTGGATCAACGTAATTTCGTAAATAAAATTATTCAGCGCTACGATACTCAAGCAATCTAAGCATTTCAAGCTGAATCAATCGAATGAATGTACGTATGTATAGATGTGTGTATAAGTAGAATTGAACCTGATTCGAGCTTTCAATAGGCGACACCGAGAAAAATGCGCTGTGACAATGTAATTGCATCAGAAGTCGTTATTATTTAGCACTAATTAATTCAACGCAGCTAATCAGCGAAACCAATTACCACAATCGGGACCATCAATTTCTGTCTTACGAGAAAATCAAGCGTAACAAATTATTTTTTGTATCTACATGCATTATAACAGCATATTATGATGATGATCAAGTTCATTTAAAAACTATATTACAATATTACGAAAACTTCACACATCCATAAAAGTCAAAAATGCAAAGATATATAGGGTGTTCCATGTAAAAAACATAACTTTAGTCTGTAACTTTTATATGAGCCACCCTGTATAAATTTCAATAGTTTTATGACATGCAACTCATTATTGTACACAACTTTTGTATAAAACAATTTTTGATATTTTGATTAATAACCCCGTAGTACCGTTCTCAGAGCATTTTAACACCCTGTATTTCGTTTTAAATGTTTGATAATGTCCAACATCCTTATCCTTCAGCAGGACTCGAATCCTGGGCCATGAGCGAGCGTATACTTGAACAAAGCAATATTTATGCATGTATCTAAAAAAAGCAACTTGGGTTCGTCGCTTGACCTAGCGACCTACCACAGAGTCTCCAGCGTCGTATGACATAAAGGCTTACTATTTCTTTCTGCTTACATTTTTTTAAAATCTGATTGCGGATCTTGAAAACCACATTAACAATTGCTACACCATAAAAAAATTGTCATCCCAAATAATTTAATTATCGATTTATTGCTATGTCAATTCAAAATATTGCAACACGAAATACTGCATAGGTAAATAAATTGAATTGAAGCATATCACGCAATGACATACAATTTATTTTTGCTTACAAATCGTCCTCGACACCCAATGGGCAAAACAGGGAAGGATTATGTTGATGATGATTACAAATTTTAGAAATCTGTTTAGATGTTGAAAGCCATGTTATTAAATGTTATAGCATTAAAAAATTGTCATCTCAAATTATTTAACTACTTATTTATTTTAAAATTAAAGGAATGTATGCACTCTCAGGTTTTGTAATGTACTTTATTTTAAATAAAAAAGTCAGTTTATTTAGTTTACTTGAACATGTTTCTTAAACTTCTTCGTTTAACTTTCAAAAGATATTGTACTGTACTCATGCAAAAAAAAACAGCCCTTGAGGAAATAACACAAAATCAATATTGAATATTTTACCATTTTGAACATACTTTTCGGATTTTGTTTAAACAAAATCAGCTTATCTATGCTACTCATTGCAATTTTCAAATCAGAATTTATGATAGTAATTTTTTTTGTTTCACACTTCAAGTTCCCTAAGTTTAGTTAAGCAATACAGATACACCTTGTATATGTGACAGCAATATATGTGAGTATATGTCAAAATAATGAAGTTTCTGATTACTTTCTAACCAAAGTCGGTCACCTTTTTTCAAATATGCAAACTTTATATATTTTTAATAGTAATTGAGCTAATTTATCAAAATGATTATCAATATTACTACGTTCTGATCAAAATCCATCAGTTCCTCGAAAATATCTCAATTTCGTATATTTTTAACAACAATATAATAGTGATTTATAAAAATAATGACAGATCTTGCTACATTCTGATCCAAATCCATCAGTTTTTGGAAAAATGCCAATTTGGAATATTTATGACAACATTATGATAAAAATTTATCAAAATAATTACAGATATCACAAAGTTCTGATCTAAAGCCAACAGTTTTCAACAATCTAATAGTAATTTATTAAAATAATGAAAGATCCTATTATGTTCGAATTCAAATCAATCACTTTTTTCGAAAATATGTTAATTTGATATATGTTTAGACAACAATATGATAAAAATTTATCATATAAATAACATATATTACTACCTTCAGATCCAAACCCATCAGTTTTCGAAAATATATCAATTTGACATAGTTTTGACAACTATATAATAGTATTTTTGAAAATAATGACAGACCTTGCTACATTCTGATCCAAATCCATTAGTTTTTCGAAAAAACGCCAATTTGGAATATTTTTGACAACATTATGATAAAAATTTATCAAAATAATTACAGATCTTACTACCGTCAGATCCAAACCCATCAGTTTTCGAAAATATGTCAATTTGACATAGTATTGACAACAATAAAATAGTATTTTTATTAAAATAATGATAGATCGTATTATGTTCTGATCCAAATCTATCATTTTTTCCAAAATATGTTAATTTGACATATTTTTGACAACAATATGATAGTGATTTATGAAAATGATGACAGATCTTGTTCTGATCCAAATACATCAGTTTTTCGAAAATATGTTAATTTGATATATTTTAGGACAAAAATATGATAATAATTTATCAACATAATGACAGATACTACTACCTTCTGATCCAACTCCATCAGTTTTCAAAAATATGTCAATTTGACATAGTTTTGACAACAATAAAATAGTATTTTTATTAAAATAATGATAGATCGTATTATGTTCTGATCCAAATCTATCAGTTTTTCCAAAATATGTTAATTTGACATATTTTTGACAACAATATGACAGTATTTTATTAAAATAATAACAGATATTACACGTTCCGATCCAAATCCATTAGTTTTTTTTAAATATCTCAATTTGATATATTTTTGACAACAATATGATAGTGATTTATAAAAATAATGACATATCTTGCAACGTTCTGGTCAAAAACCATGAGTTTTTCGAAAATATGTTAATTTGATATATTTTAGGACAACAATATGATAATAATTTATCAAAATAATGACAGATATTAATACCTTCTGATCCAAATCCATCAGGTTTCGAAGATATGTCACTTTGACATAGTTTTGTCAACAATATAATAATAATTTATTAAAATAGTGATAGATTTTACTAATTTCTGATAAAAATTCATAAATTTTTCGAAAATATGTTAATCTGATGTGTGTTTGGATAACAATATGATAGTAATTTATCAAAATAATGACATATTTTATTTAATTCTAACTCAGATCACTTTTGCAAAAATTTATGAACATGAGATATATTTAAAAACGACATGGCTAGTAATGTGACAAACTAATAACGTTTCTTGTAACGTTCTAACCTAAAACTGTCAGTTTTTCAAAAATGTGTCAATGAAATCAAATATGTATTGACATTTCAGTAGTGTTATGGCAAAACATCATGATGTTATCAGTCATTTTTGTTATTTTACTGGAGAAGCAAAAAACAGTTTTATATTTCTAATTGTGAATGTAGATTAGCATGTATCATTGCCATAGTTACTTATAATATAAATTTACAATTTCCCTACTATCCATGCTTGCAACTTGTTATTTAAATTTGCTATATAAAACTTGTTATACCTTAAATTTATAAATTTGAGTTTATAAATTTGTTTCCAAACAAACATTAAGAGTAATAATTTTCTGTTGTTAAAACGTTGAATCCAGAAATGTGCTGTGGTTAATGTTATTTAATGTTATTTTTAAATTTTGACAAATTTTGATAATTATGACTTTTTATTTATTGTCTAAATTTGCTTCTTTAAACTTGCTAATGTTATTTAATGATATTTTTAACCACAACGCATTTCAGGATTCAACGTTTTAACAATATGAAATTATTACTCTTAATCTTGATTTGGAAACAAATTTTGATAATTATGACTTTTTATTTATTGTCTAAATTTGCTTCTTTAAACTTGTTAATGTTATTTAATGTTATATTCAACCACAACGCATTTCTGGATTGAACGTTTTAACAATAGGAAATTATTACTCTTAATCTTGATTTGAAAACAAATTTTGATAATTATGACTTTTTATTTATTGTTTAAATTTGCTTCTTTAAACTTGTTAATGTTATTTAATGTTATATTCAACTACAACGCATTTCTGGATTCAACGTTTTAACAATATGAAATTATTACTCTTAATCTTGATTTGGAAATAAATTTTGATAATTATGACTTCTTATTTATTGCCTAAATTTGCTTCTTTAAACTTGTTAATGTTATTTAATGTTATTTTCAACCACAACGCATTTCTGGATTCAACGTTTTAACAATAGGAAATTATTACTCTTAATCTTGATTTGGAAACAAATTTTGATAATTATGACTTTTTATTTATTGCCTAAATTTGCTTATTTAAACTTGTTAATGTTATTTAATGTTATTTTTAACCACAACGCATTTCTGGATTCAACGTTTTAACAATAGGAAATTATTACTCTTAATCTTGGGTTGGAAACAAATTTAATTTAATTTTATTTAATGTTTAATTTTTATTTAATGTTATTTTTAACCACAACGCATTTCTGGATTCAACGTTTTAACAATGTGAAATTATTACTCTTAATCTTTGTTTGGAAACAAATTTTGATAATTATTACTGTTTGTTTATTGTCTAAATTTGCGTTTTTAAACTTGTTATAACAATGTTAATGGACACATTTGACTTTATTGTTTGAGTAATTGTTGTATAGTGTGTTTACTTGAAATTGAAAATCTATCTACGAACGGTGTTTATTGCGGTCCATTGTGCGAACGGAATTTTATGACGGGTAATGGGAAGAGAACAGAGTCCAGAGCCTCTCCGCAGCACACCATACAATGGAGAACCCTTGGCCGTAATAAACCTTCATTGCAGGTACATTTTCAATTTCAAGTGAAAACACTATACCTAATAACATTAAATTGTTATTAATTATCGTGTCTAATTTTTTACGAACGATTCCAAATATGAATTCGTAGTAATTGTTATCACCAACTTCCCAATTATTAATACACGCTTATCGAAGCCATCCAATCTCGTTTCCCGGTAGCCACTAATGTAATCACAATCACCGATGACGCTCAACCGCGGTAGCAATTGTTCCACCTGTAGAACAAGACGCATTAAGTTCCTCAAGTAGCCTCATGCATCATCTCGTGATATTGATCGATGCAGCTGAATATTATATTAGACCGGCGCGCTCGCTCCCGTCCTGCTGCGCTTTCCTGCAGCCGAAACGTGTCACCACGTGATAAAATCGCAGGCCTACCCTCTGGAACCTGCACATCGACAATTATTTAATTGGCAACCTCAGAGACGTCAGTTTTCGCGTTCAAAACTTCTATATCATGGAAGGTAAAAAGATATATGACCAGTTTTTTTTTTTTGTTAAATTGACAACTGACAGTCCAGAGCCGGCCACAGCACGCCATACAATGGAGAACCCTTGACCGTAATAAACCCTCATTGCAGATACATTTTCAATTTCAAGTGAAAACACTATACCCATATATATTTTTTAAGATCTGAATCTAGATCTAGATCTAGATCTGATCTTTTCTTTTCTCCTTTGCGTCTTCTGTTACTGTTTTTCGTTCATGAAGTTCTTCCATTTAGTCCTGTCCTTCGCTAGTTCTTTCGCGTCTTTCCATGTTTTCCCTCTTTCTTCTATTATTGTTTTCATTCTGTCATCCCATGTCTTTTTCGGTCTTCCTTTCCTTTTCTTTTTGTTAGGATTTACTTCCCACACGTTTTTCACTATTCTTTAGTTGTCCATTCTTTGTATATGTCCCCTCCATCCGAGCTGTCGTTTTTCCATGTATTGTTATATTGGCTCTATGTCTAATTATTCTCTTATTTTTGTGCTTCTTATTTTGTCTATTTTCGTTGCTCATTTGATTCTTCTTAGCACTTTCATTTTGCTTGCTTGTTTTTTTTTTTTTTTAAATAGTTGACCGAATTAGGACAAGATTTTGTAAATGTCCATAAACAGCAGTGCGAAACTCCCGAGCAACCTAATAAAAAAACCCGTGACATTCCCGAGAGCCATTCGCGTTACCCATATTATTTATGGGCCTGTTCCCCGTAGAATTAATTAACATAATAAAGCCGCGGTTCGCCACTTGATTACCGAGAAGTTCATTGAATATGTCGATCGGACGGTGGACCGGTGGTACCGTTAAGCACGAGCGCGGATTAAATATTTGATTGAATAATGCGTTTTTTTTTCCCTGGTCTCATCTCCGAGCGGAATACAGGAACCCTTTCATTACGTGGTTAACGCACCGACGGTTATGCTAATGCGAAGCCGCCCGTGTGCGATCGCGTGGCGATCTGTCAATAAAACAGAGGACCGTGTTGTGATGATGATGATGATGATATTTATACTGTATTTCGGGCGCACCTCCGCGATGACTGCGCGCATTTCGAGCTGGTAAACCAACAATTGGAGTGCACAGAAAAGGGGCACTCATTGTGAGGTGCGCGCGTGAGGCTTCGTCGAGTTTCCAATCCAATTCTTCGAGTGATACTTTGCATTAGTACCGTCATGTTGTGAACGTACGAGTTCGCCACGGTTTTCATCGGAGAGTCGTGATGATGATGATGTTGATGGGGGCCATCAATCAGGAGCGTTTAAAATCGCTGGCCGAACATCGCTCACCCGCTGCTCCATTAATTAGCCGCGTAATTATAAGCGTGTAAGTATTAGCATAAAAAGGCCATCACAGGGCGACGCTTACAAATAATACTGGAGGTGCATAGGCCCAGTGAAATAACGAGGGCCTGAAGCTCCTGTGGCCTAACTTGGGCTGCCCAAAAATGACAAGAATTAAAAAAAAAATGATTTACTGAATGCAGAATTAATAAAAATGTGCAGAAAATTGAATGTATAAAATATCTCAATTACCTATCTAGGGGTATCTCAAATACCTCTAACTCCAGATTTTCTACATTTGATAGTTTTTTTCCGAGAACAAAAAATGTATAGGTACAATTTCTGTAGCTTAATGTGGAATTGCAATTACCGTAATGAAAGTATCATTCACTTGGCACGATGCGCTTAATAATTATCGCTTAATAATACTCTCTCCCTCTCGCTAAAGCCCCATTTACGTTTGGAAAGTTTACTGACGGAAAGTACTTGCCGACAGTAAACTTCCTGCTTACACATTAGATAGTTTACTTGATGACTAGTACAGAAACAAATGGCTTTAAGAGTGGTAGTACAGACTTCTGTCAAAGTAATAGCTGTTAGTATTGCAGAATATTTGCACTTTATCCAAGAAGAGAAAATCAAATTTTGAGGAAATAATTATTCACAGGAAACGAAATACCAAAAATTAATTTCTAAAAAAATACATTTTTAACAAGCGATTTTACGAAGTATACTCTACCGATCTTCAAATCAGCAATCGCATTGTATTAGGTTTGCACTGAAGGCTAGGAAATATTTGAACACCTTGCCAAAAACGTCTCCCCAGTCGAAATTAGTATACATTTTTAAACAACTTGAACACGAAATTCATTTAAACAACCCGAGAGTTCAAAAATCCCATCAACCTTCTAAAACTCTATACTCAGAATGGATCTAACCACATACCACTCTTCAAGAATTTATATTTAATAACATGTGTCTTAAAACCACACTTAGTTGTTTAGTACGACTTGCTTCTGGCGTGCAAAATTATCGAAAAATAATTTGAAGTGGGAATCATTTCTGAAATAAAGTTTTCTAGCATAGAAGATAGAAGTTATGTTTGAATTTGGCTTGATAAATAATGTGGCATTCTTTCTAAAACTTTTTAAGACCTTTCACATAATTAATATATTATTTATATACTTATGTTTTATTTTCACAACAGACAGTTGTAAACCCTAATACTACATTGCTTAATACTAATTGCACAAACTGTATTGTGTCTATCACAAGGTTTTTATTATTATTTTTTATTATTAATAATATATTATACTCCTGCATAACTGGAACAAATGTGAAAATCATCTCAATTGCTTTCAGAAAATTTCGATTGTCGTTATTATGGTATGGTAAAACAATGCAAGGTGTCGTTTTTGTAAAGCAAATAGTTATTATTTCTATGAAGTTTCATATATTTTTCGCAAAATTACCACCATCTATGAAATTTCCCGCACTAATAAATGTTAATATGATTAATACGTAGGTATATGAAATTTAAAAAAAAAATAGAACAGGCTTAATATTGCAGGAATTTCCATGAAATTTTCAAATAGTCTGGATTTCGTATTATATTTGATCGTGCAATTTTAGAGACTTCGATTTTGTTTTCGAAAGTAATAAAAAAATAATTGATTCTACAAAAAGTACAATAAATGCTAATATGATTAATATATAGGTATATGAAATTTAAAAAAAAAATCAGAACAGGCTTTAATATTGCAGGAATTTCCATGAAATTTTCAAATAGTCTGGATTTCGTATTATATTTGATCGTGCAATTTTAGAGAGTTCGATTTTGTTTTCGAAAGTAATAAAAAATAATTGTTTCTACAAAAGTACAATAAATGTTAATAAGATTAATACGTAGGTATATGATATTTTCAAAGAAAAATCAGAACAGGCTTTAATATTGCAGGAATTTCCATTAAATTTTGAAATAGTCTGGATTTCGTATTATATTTGATCGTGCAATTTTAGAGAGTTCGATTTTGTTTTCGAAAGTAATAAAAAAATAATTGTTTCTACAAAAGTACAATAAATGTTAATAAGATTAATACGTAGGTATATGATATTTTCAAAAAAAAATCAGAACAGGCTTTAATATTGCAGGAATTTCCAAGAAATTTTCAGATAGTCTGGATTTCGTATTATATTTGATCGTGCAATTTTTGAGAGTTCGATTTTGATTTCGAAAAGTAATAATAAAAAAGTATTCATCAAAAAGTACATTTATTAGATTTGATCGTGTAATTTTAGAGAATTTAATTTTTCTGTTAAAAAATAAGCGACAATTTTCAACTGCAGCGCAAAAAAAATCTACAAGGGTATAAAATGTAAAAGCAGATTACTGATTTCGTAAATCAATGTAATTTTTCGTTTTTGTAAAATAAATAGTTTCCATTTCTAAGATTTTTTTATGAAATTTACGAAAAATTACATACTTCAAATTTTTTAAGATTTTTGTTGCTCTGGTAAATTACACGACTTTTTATAAGAAAATTGAAACCTTTTTACAGGTAATTTGAATATTTTGCAATGCTTCTTGAAAATTACAAGCAACATTGTCTAGGATTGAATGAATTAATCCAAAAATCTTCATTTATAATAAATATAAATATGATCTACACATTTATCTATGAAACAGTATGAAATTGTTAAGAAATTTCAGAACATGCTTTAATATTCCAGCAATGTCCATGAAATTTTCAAATAGTTTGGATTTCGTATTAGATTTGATCGTGTAATTTTAGAGAATTTGATTTTTTTTTTTTTTCAAAAAATAAGCGATTTTTTACAACTGCAGCGTGAAAGAAATCTTCAAATGTATTAAGTATGAAATTAGATTACTGATTTGATAAAACAATGCGAGGTAAACAAAATCAGCTTAACTATGTAAAACAAATAGTTATTATTTCTATGAATTTTCATATATTTTTCGAAAAATTACCACCAATTATGAAATTTTCCAGAAATTTTACAACACACTTTAATACTGCAAGAATTTCCATAGAATTTTCGAATAGTTTGGATTTCGCAGTAGATTTGATCGTGATATTTAAAAAAAATGATTATTTTTCTCGAAAAATATGCGACTATTTTCCAACTGCAACATGAAAAAAAATTGAAGTGTATTAGGTATGAAAGTAAATTACTCATTTCATAAAACAATGCAATTTTCCGTATGAAAATTAAATTTGAAAAAAAATTAATGGTAATTTTAGATATTTTACAATGCTTCTTGAAAATTACATGCAATTCTGCCTATGATTGCATGAGTTATACCAAAAATGTTCCCTTATAATAAATGTAAATATGATTTACACATTTATCTATTAAACATTATGAAATTTTAAACAAATTTTATAACAGCCTTTAATATCCTAGCAATTTCCATGAAATTTTCAAATAGTCTGCATTTCGTATTAGATTTGATCGTGTAATTTTAGACAATTTGTTTTTTTCCCAAAAAAATAGCGATTATTTACAACAGCAGCGTGAAACAAATCTTCAAATGTATTAAGTATCAAACTAGATTAGTGATTTGGTAAAACAATGAAAGGTGTCGTTTTTGTAAAGCAAATAGTTATTATTTCTATGAATTTTCATATATTTTTCGAAAAATTACCACCAACTATGAAATTTTCAAGAAATTTTACAACACACTTTAATACTGCAAGAATTTCCATAGAATTTTCGAATAGTTTGGATTTCGTATTAGATTTGATGGTGTAATTTTAAAGGATTTGATTATGTTTTTCGAAAAATAAGCGACTATTTGATAACTGCAGCTTGAAAAAATCATTAAGTGTATTGAGTATGAAAGTAAATTACCCATTTCATAAAACGATTTCATAAAACAAAACAGGTTTATTACTGCAGGAATTTCCATTACATTTTTAAATAGTCTCAAGTATTAGATGTGATCGTGTAATTTTAGAGAATTCGAGAACTTCCCTAATCCATTGCCCATGTTTGCAAAATTGTTCAATGTGGTATACTGTAAAATAAACGATTGGAGCTTGTGAAATATTAACACTTGGAAGGAATATGCCATATGCAGAAAGAATCTTTCCATGATGTGATGTTCAGATGTTTTTTCATTCAATATGTCCTCTTAACTGTTTCAAATATGTTCAGTGTTTGTGAACTTTTGAATAGTTGTTGAATAGTTAGTTTGTTTGCCGAGTGTTTTTGAAAGTATTATCCAACATTTTAAGAATAATTTTATTCAACTAGGCATGTTTCTAGCTGAAAAATTCATGGTACATTATACCATTTAAAGAAAAATAACAAATTATCCTTTGTCACAACGACAGTTATTTCTCTAAATGTACATTTTAATGACTACGTGGTCATCTTCAGTAGACATTTGTACCCTCCTTTAACGTTAAAGGAGGTTTATATAATGTGTTTTGTCTTGTTTTCTCCTCAGTATAAATGTCTACTAAAGATGACCACGGAGTGGTTGAAATGTACATTTAGAGAAATAAATGTCGTTGCGAAAAAGGATAATTTGTTATTTTTCTTTAAATGGTATAATGTACCATGAATTTTTTAGTTAGAAATATGCCCAGTTGAATAAAATTATTCTTAAAATGTTAGATAATACTTTCAAAAACAATCGGCAAACTGTCACCAAAACATTGTAATGTAAACCAATAAAACTTAACAACAATTCAAAAGTTCACAAACACTGAACATATTTCAAACAATTAATAGAACGTATTGAATGAAAAACATCTGAACATTACATCAATGAACTTCCATGGAAGGGTTCTTTGTGCATATGGAAAATTCCTGCAAATTTTCACAAAGTTCTGGAAAGTCTTTGTCCATATCAATATAAATATTATTAGCAACATCAAAGAAGATACAATCCTCCAGAGGATGTACATTCTTTGGCAACACCATTCATTTCGTGTAATTCTGGAGGTGACATTATTTATAGATTATCTGCGTTTTCAGCTGATTATCTGATTATTTAATCCAAAGATTAAATGATGGGACGGAAATTACAGTTAAAAAATTTCTTCAAATCATTTTTGGTTTCCTGTACAAACAGACCAATTATAATATTTTTTTTAATATTGCTCCATAATGATCTTAATATAGCTTTATTGAGCAAATAATATTTATCTATATTACACCAAGTAATAATATTACGATTTTGATTCATAGTTTACAAAATTGGGCATAAAGATTCAAACATTTGGGCTGTTGCAATTGAAAATTTGATTGATGCGAGAGTAGTCACGATGAAATAACGGATTACATCATCAATTTTAATCATCAATTAAATAATTCAAGAGGGCACAACGATCCAGGGTCGTCAATTTTCTGTTGGAAATTTGAAAAATTCGTTTCAAAATCTAACAGATTTCACAGTTTCATATTTCGAACTATTAAAAATTAGTTATTGACAAATTTTTGCCAGTGGGGTTGAAAGTTTGACAGATTTTGCTACATAGTTTACAAAATTGGGCAATGTCCTCGACATATGATAAATTTCAATTACAAAATGTACAAACATTACGTACAAAATTGACACACTATGAAACTTTACGTCCAAAATTGACAGTTTTGGAAAATTACAATTGGAATGATTAAAATTGCGAATTTGAATATTTTCAAATAAATTGTTCAAATATTTGGGCTGTTGCAATTGAAAATTTGAACATTTACTATCAAAATCTAACAGTTTTCACAGTTTCATATTTCGAAGTACTAAAAATTACAGTTATTGACAAATTTGGGCCAATGAGGTTGAAAATATGACAGATTTTGCAGCATGGCTTTCAAAATTGGGCAAAGTCCTCGACAGATGATAAATTTCAGTTACAAACTTGACACACTATGATACTTTACGTCCATTATTGGCAGTTTTGGAAAATTACAATTAAAATTATTAAATTTTCAAGTTTTCAAGAAGAAGAAAAAAATTGCAAATTCGAATATTTCCAATTACATTTTTAAAACATTTGAGCTGTTGCAATTGAAAATTTGATTTATGCGAGAGTAGTCAGGATGAAAGAACGGATTACATCA
The DNA here is from genome assembly GCA_951805005.1 of Othius punctulatus. Classification (NCBI taxonomy): domain Eukaryota; kingdom Metazoa; phylum Arthropoda; class Insecta; order Coleoptera; family Staphylinidae; genus Othius; species Othius punctulatus. The sequence goes on from OX638145.1 coordinate 14,188,223, forward strand.
TCAATTTCAATCATCAATTAAATTATTCAAGAGGACACAACGATCCAGGGTCGTCAATTTTCTGAAGGAAATTTGAAAAATTCGTTTCAAAATCTAACAGACTTCACAGTTTCATATTTCGAACTACTAAAAATTACAGTTGTTGACAAATTTTTGCCAATGGGGTTGAAAGTTTGACAGATTTTGCTACATAGTTTACAAAATTTGCAATGTCCTCGACATATGATAAATTTCAATTACATAATGTACAAACATTACGTACAAATTGACACACTATGAAACTTTATGTCCAAAATTGACAGTTTTGGAAAATTACAATTGGAATGATCAAAATTGCGAAATTGAACATTTTCAATTAAATTTTTCAAATATTAGGGCAGTTGCAATTGAAAATTTGAACATTTACTATCAAAATCTAACAGTTTTCACAGTTTTATATTTCAAAGTACTAAAAATTACAGTTATTGACAAATTTGGTCCAATGAGGTTGAAAACTTGACAGATTTTGCAGCATGGCTTTCAAAATTGGGCAAAGTCCTCGACAGATGATAAACTTCAGTTACAAAATTTACACACTATGATACTTTACGTCCAGTATTGACACACTATGATACTTTACGTCCAAAATTGACACACTATAATACTTTACGTCCATTATTGGCAGTTTTGGAACATTACAATTAAAATGATTAAATTTTCAAGAAGTTTTCAAAAGTATAGCAAAGTACGGACGACATGAGTCTCCAAAGTCTAATGCTCTTTTGACTGTTATTGTGTTCTGTAGTTTAGCAGCTGAAGATTAACCCATGTTGAACCCTGTCTCTCGTATGCGATTTTCTTAAATTTTCAGTATTATGTGCATGATTGAAGAATGTTTAATGATGTTTTAGAATTGGTACCTGCTCGGTTATCGCGTATTTTGCAACATTGTTGGCTAACAGCGTTTTAAAATGCTGTATAATTAATTAACGCCGCTCATGTGCAAAATGTAAAACCGAATGCAAATTTGATATCGCGACAATCACAAAAATTAACAAGTAACCAATTAAATCGGCTAATTAAAATAGGAAATACGTGGAGCAAAATTCATTAATGGATATTGATGAAGCCATTCCGCCGTTTTTTGTCGATTTTATGTTAATCCGATCTGTCATAATTATCAATTTAATAACTCTCGGCATTCCAGCGGGTTTAAGCGCGAAGCACTCGCAATAATTTCGTGCGGTGGTTTAGGTGGCCAGTTGAGGAGCTGCCGTGTAGATGCAATCGGGCGCTTATTTAAAACACCGTAAAACCCTGATGAGCGGCAATAAAGTGGAAACGGCCGAATATAACAAATGCGCGCATGGGAGCAGCGTTTCGGGAATCCGGCGGCGATGACAGGCCTCGGCGATAGGAATCTGGATACTCGGAATACTCGCCGGACACATTCCCTGCCGGTGGTGAAGAGGAGCGAGAAGAAGTGGCGGAGATACGCTCTCGAGGCCGGCGTTCGTGCGCCGTAAATCAATCATCAGGTAACTGATACAGGCGTGCAGTAGATATTCCACGGATTTACATAATGGTCGCGAGGTGAAGAAGCGCCCGTACCCGTGTTCTTCGCCGTTCCTACCGTCATGCGCCTTTCATTTGCCTATCTTTGGCGTTTCAATCTTCCCCCTCTCGTGCGTGCATTTCTTCCTCCACATCTGCACACGACTTTTCAAAGGAAAATCTAAGGCACGAAACGTGTACCGGCTAAAGCACCTTCCGAAGAGGATGAATTGTTGCCATTTCTAATTCTAATTACCGCGTAAATTGCCCACAAAAAATTTGTTCACGATATCTCGTTTCGGCAGCTGTCCAACTAAGTTGTAGATGAGCTTTCGATATCTACTTTATACGCCATTTCACAAAGCTCAGGCAGAAAAGTGAAAGCAAGAAGCAAGAAAAAGTGAATGCAAAAAAGTGAAATGTCAAACAAATTGACAAGACCCCTAGCAACATGTTTCTCCATAGTTGACCAGATGTAATAGTTTTACTATGTCACGTACAGCATTAAAAAAAATCCCAAAACTTAAGTAACAGGTGTTACGTTTTGAACGTTTTGAACGGTATCTGTACGTACATATTTAATTTAAACTTAATTGCATTTGCTAATACTTCTGCGGAGACGTCTGAATTACGAATGTGCCTAGATATACATAGCATCGAACACAAAGTTCTAAGAGAGTGTTTTTAGTTTGGCATGCGACTGTGCGTCGTAACGATCGGAAAAGATTCTGTAGTTGCCACGAGTTAAAGCATACATTTCCAAACCTAATTACATGGAACTGTGCAAATCATAGGCTGGAATTGAGCGTAAACGACGTGTTTAATGACGTGTCTGGAATAAATCATTTCAAAATATTTATTGATAAGTTATATTCTTTGGATACAAGATCGCCAAAGAATCAGAACGAGCTTCGAAAAGCTGTAAACGACGTTTTTAATGAAGTGTCTGGAATAAATCATTTCAAAATATTTATTGATAAGTTATATTCTTTGGATACAAGATCGCCAAAGAATCAGAACGAGCTTCAAAAAGCTGCAGCCTCTCTTGAAATAAATTTGTTGCAAATTGGAAATATCTTGCTTCTTCGATGGGTTGCTTCCAATTATCACACACTAAAGGCTGTCGTTAACAACTATGCGGCTCTATGATTGCATTCTAAGAATGATAGTGAATATGATGGAAGGGAAGACATGGAGAGAAAAAAATATAAAGGCTTAAAAAATATTAAGAATAACAACAAGCGTTGAATTTTTGCAGAATGTAGTAACAACGGTAGATGCATTAGAAGAGTTGGCAGACTTCTCAATATATTTGCAAAAGCGCAGCATTACTATAATTGAAGCAGATAAAGCCATCAACTCTACAATTCGAGTCTTAGAATCGATGGTTTCTCATCTTGGTCCAAAGTTGGAAAAAAACTAGGAAAATTGTAACCCAATTCAAATTCCAAATAAAGTAACAATTTAAGCTATTATTTTTATAATAAATGGGAGACATATAAAATAAGGAGTAGAAAATATTAGCCATATTAATATTCTACCACCGAAAATTACAACAACAAAAAATCCTATTATACCCTTTAATATATAAAATCTTTTATCATTTAAAGAATTTAATATTAAAAAATTAAATCTCCGAAATAAAGAATAATATAACAAACGAAAAGTATAACAAACTGTGAATCCTGTAGAAATAAAAAAAATAATATAAATATTTATATAAGATATCCATAAAACTTCCATAATTAAATCCTTCGAATAAAATCCAGACAAAAAAGGTAGCCCACACAATGATAAATTTAAAATATTAAAAAAACAACAAGTTAAAGGCATATGATTAATTAATCCCCCTATAAATCGAATATCTTGACAATTACATAAATTACGAATTATACAACCTGCACATATAAATAAATTTGCTCTAAATAAAGCATGAGTAAATAAGTGAAAAAAAGCTAAATTATATTCTCCTAAAGCTAAAATTCTTATTATTAAACCTAATTGTCTTAAAGTCGATAAAGCAATCATTTTCTTTAAATCAAACTCAAAATTAGCTCCTAACCCTGCTATAAATATAGTTAGTCTACCAATAAACAATAATAATATCATTAAATTTAAACTTAAAGTTAAATTAAAACGAATTAATAGATAAACACCAGCTGTTACTAAAGTAGAACAATAAACTAAAGAATAAACTGGTGTTGGTGCTGCTATTGCCGCAGGTAACCAAGAAGAAAAAGGATTTGGGCTCTTTTTGTTATAGCCGCTAATACTACTAAATAAGAAATATACTCTATATATAAATCATTTTTTATAAATTCAATGTAAAAGATATAATGTCATCTTCCATAATTTAATATCCAAGCAATAGATATTAATAATGCAACATCCCCAATTCGATTTCTAAAATCTCGAAAATTCTAATTAAATTAGGCCTAATAATTAATAATATTATTGGTAACACAAATATTGAAACTAATATAATAAATCGATTAAAATTGATATCTCCAAATATATAATCCTTTCTATAATAAATCACTATAGAAAATTGGACCACAGTCATGGTGGTAGGTGATTCCGAGTAAGTCGTATCATGGTATGTCTTTGGTTGTTATTCCGCAGAGTGAGTTCTTGGAGTTACAGGTCTATTTCGTTTAAATGCATGCCTTTGGAGATGTAAATCTCGATGTTTGGTTCTTATGAAAACTGTTGGCAGAGTTGTTGTTTTGTCATTTAGTATGCTTGTTGAATGCTTGTTGTCCATTGTTGTCCTTGTTGTATGCTTGTTGGTCAGGAAATCGTATTGATTGTTTGGCCGCGTGTCATTCTAGCTCATTTAGCATTATCCAGGGTGCACGTGTAGTCTTCTACTACGGACGCGAGCTAGTTTACACCCCAATAACCTCAACAAGACAATACATGTAATGAACAGTTCGTAGTTTTAAGAAGTTTGGCCAATAATATAAGAAATCGGTTACTCACCACTATTTCTCTGTATGTTATTCTGGAGGAGCAACGTCAAAAAGAAAACGTGAGTTTATATAGCCATATGTTTGGTCAAATATAAGATTTCAATAAGAATAACAGGAGCGAAGAGTTTTCATCAAATATTACACTCAGATGCAAAAAACCGGGTCATTGGGTCGTTGCTTGCAAAAAACCCATTTTTTTAATTTTTGATGTTGGTATAGTCCTTAGAATGAAAGTTTTACTGTTTTACAACCAAATAGACCAGCAGGATGTAGAAAAAACAACATATGATACTTATCAGTTTATTTAATAAGCGAAAATTACATTTAAAGGTATGCGTTCTTCACTACCTATTGCTCATTCGGCATTATGCACAGAGGATCAAAGTGGCTACTGGGTTTTGACTTGTTTGTTTTTGATTAACTGTCATTTTCATTATTAATCTCTGTTAAGTTTATTTTGCAGAAATGCATTTTCTTTCGTGTATACGTACAGTCATGCTCACATAAATCTAGTACAAACAATTTGACATTGCCATATAAAATTGCTATTGTAACCTAATTTCTTGCACTAGATTTATGTGAGCATGACTGTACATTATTGTTTTTGCTTATTAATGTTCATTAAATAAATAATAAGTACGATATGTTGCTTTTTTCTACATCCTGGCGGTCAATTTGATTGTAAAACACTAAACATTTTATTCTAAGGACCATACCAATATCAAAATTTAAAAAAATGGTTCTTTTGCGAACAATGACCCAATGACCCGTTTTTTTGCATGTGAGTGTAACTTAATAAATTTAGGATTTAGGATCGCCATGATGTTTTCCAACCTTCGATAGGAGATGGGACTGTAAGAAGAAGAAGTACTATATTTTTTTTTAAGAAATATTATATGTAAATCAATTGCTGGACATCCGGAAACCAGAAACCAAGCTTCATACACCATATTATTGGTTATTTGGAAAGTATCCATTTCAATCTTCAGAATTTCGTTGATGACATTGACGTCTCTAGCAGATGATATTGATGCTACAAATGCCAAATTGATTTCACCTGGTAGATACATGGAGAGGGTTGCCATTTGTTGCATCAATATCATCTGCTATAGACGTCAATGTCATCAACAAAATTCTGACCTTGAGATAGATACATGGATGTAGATACATGGATGTAGATACATGGATTAACATGGAGAGGGTTGCCAATTGTTGCATCAATATCATCTGCCATAGACGTCAATGTCATCAACAGAATTCTGACCTTGAGATAGATACATGGATGTATATACATGGATTAACATGGAGAGGGTTGCCATTTGTTGCATCAATATCAGCTGCCATAGACATCAATGTCATCAACAAAATTCTGACCTTGAGATAGATACATGGATGTAGATACATGGATTAACATGGAGAGGGTTGCCATTTGTTGCATCAATATCATCTGCTATAGACGTCAATGTCATCAACAAAATTCTGACCTTGAGATAGATACATGGATGTAGATACATAGATTAACATGGAGAGGGTTGCCATTTGTTGCATCAATATCAGCTGCTATAGACGTCAATGTCATCAACAAAATTCTGACCTTCAGATAGATACATGGATGTATATACATGGATTAACATGGACAGGGTTGCCATTTGTTGCATCAATATCATCTGCCATAGACGTCAATGTCATCAACAAAATTTTGACCTTGAGATAAATACATGGATGTAGATACATGGATTAACATGGAGAGGGTTGCCATTTGATGCATCAATATCATCTGCTATAGACGTCAATGTCATCAACAAAATTCTGACCTTGAGATAGATACATGGATGTAGATACATGGATTAACATGGAGATGGTTGCAATTTGTTGCATCAATATCATCTGCTATAGACGTCAATGTCATCAACAAAATTCTGACCTTCAGATAGATACATGGATGTAGATACATGGATGTAGATACATGGATTAACATGGAGAGGGTTGCCAGTTGTTGCATCAATATCATCTGCCATAGACGTCAATGTCATCAACAAAATTCTGACCATGAGATAGATACATGGATTAACATGAAAAGGGTTGCCATTTGTTACATCAATATCATCTGCCATAGACATCAATGTCATCAACAAAATTCTGACCTTGAGATAGATACATGGATGTAGATACATGGATTAACATGGAGAGGGTTGCCATTTCTTGCATCAATATCATCTGCTATAGACGTCAATGTCATCAACAAAATTCTGACCTTGAGATAGATACATGGATGTAGATACATAGATTAACATGGAGAGGGTTGCCATTTGTTGCATCAATATCATCTGCCATAGACGTCAATGTCATGAACAAAATTTTGACCTTGAGATAAATACATGGATGTAGATACATGGATTAACATGGAGAGGGTTGCCATTTGTTGCATCAATATCATCTGCCATAGACGTCAATGTCATCAACAAAATTCTGACCTTGAGATAGATACATGGATGTAGATACATGGATTAACATGGAGAGGGTTGCCATTTGTTGCATCAATATCATCTGCTATAGACGTCAATGTCATCAACAAAATTCTGACCTTGAGATAGATACATGGATGTAGATACATGGATTAACATGGAGAGGGTTGCCATTTGTTGCATCAATATCATCTGCTATAGACGTCAATGTCATCAACAAAACTCTGACCTTGAGATAGATACATGGATGTAGATACATGGATTAACATGGAGATGGTTGCAATTTGTTGCATCAATATCATCTGCTATAGACGTCAATGTCATCAACAAAATTCTGACCTTCGGATAGATACATGGATGTAGATACATGGATTAACATGGAGAGGGTTGCCAGTTGTTGCATCAATATCATCTGCCATAGACGTCAATGTCATCAACAAAATTCTGACCTTGAGATAGATACATGGATGTAGATACATAGATTAACATGGAGAGGGTTGCCATTTGTTGCATCAATATCAGCTGCTATAGACGTCAATGTCATCAACAAAATTCTGACCTTGAGATAGATACATGGATGTAGATACATGGATTAACATGGAGATGGTTGCAATTTGTTGCATCAATATCATCTGCTATAGACGTCAATGTCATCAACAAAATTCTGACCTTCAGATAGATACATGGATGTAGATACATGGATTAACATGGAGAGGGTTGCCATTTGTTGCATCAATATCATCTGCCATAGACGTCAATGTCATCAATAAAATTCTGACCTTGAGTTAGATACATGGATTAACATGGAGAGGGTTGCCATTTGTTGCATCAATATCATCTGCCACAGACGTCAATGTCATCAACAAAATTCTGACCTTGAGATAGATACATGGATGTAGATACATGGATTAACATGTAGAGGGTTGGCATTTGTTGCATCAATATCATCTGCTATAGACGTCAATGTCATCAACGAAATTCTGACGTTGAGGTTTTCTACTACTTTTTGAAGGCTCTGTAAATCTGTAAATATTACTGTATCGTCCGCAAATCTGAGGTTATTGACAACTTCGCCGTTTATCACAATGCCTTCTAAGACGTCTTCCATGGATTCCTGAAATGTAGCATCACTATTGTGATGCTACTATTCATAGTAGCATCATACTATTGACTATTGTGATAAACGTTAAACAGTATGGGAGATAAAACGCAGCATTATTTTCGTTCCAATAGAGATTGGTTGATGTCTAGTACCTTTGCGTGTTTATCACATTGCCTTCTAAGACGTCTTCCATGGATTTTTGAAAAGTAGCATTACTATTGTGATGCTACTATTAATAGTAGCATCATACTATTGACTATTGTGATAAACGTTAAACAGTATGGGAGATAAAACGCAGCATTCTTTTCGTTCCAATAGAGATTGGTTGATGTCTAGTAGCTTTGCGTGTTGGACCTTGTCAAATGTTTTATCAAAATCAATAAAACACGCATATACGTTTTGATTCATATCTAGGCATCGCTGCATCAGAACATTTGTACAAAATATTGCTTCTCTAGTACCTACTCCATTCCTGAAGCACAATTAATTGTCACTTATTTCATAGTCCATCTTCCTGTAGATGCGTTCATGGATGATTCTTAGAAACGCCTTTAGGCATTGTCCTATTGTTGCTCTTAAATAATAAATCATCTCCTGTCTTTCTTAATATCTAATATTTCATTATTTCATGACTCATTAATGCTATTGTTCTGTAATCAGTGCATTACTTAGTCCTATTCTTCTTAGGTAAGGTAACAAATGTAGATTCTAGCCACTGTTGTGGTATGTGTCCTGTGCTGTAGATTTGGTTAAATAGTTTAACCAAGATATCTATTTCTTCCTCGTCGATTAGTTTTACGAGTTCTATTGGCATAGTGTCAGGTCCAGTGGTTTTACGTCCTTTGATTTGCTTTATGGCGTGTATCACTTCTGATCTTAGTATCTCTGGTCCGTTTTCGCTGTCATCATTATCCAATATTGAAAGTATCATATCTCGTTTCACATTCTTCTACTTCCTTGCACTTTTCCATCAGCCAGTTTTCTTTAGGCTGTTTGATTTTGCTTTTGATGTCATGGTTTATCGTTTTGTGCGTTGTTGTACTGTTGCTCTTAAATAATCTCCTTTCTTTCATAAGATCTAAAATTTTATCTGCCATCAATATGTGTTTCGGTGTTCATGTTGGCCTTAAGATTAAAATAGTACTCTGGGTGCCTTCTGCGTTCCGGAGGTTGGCAATCATCATCGCTATGCGGTCTTTCAATATAGCTGCTCTAAATAATTGGTTTGTAGTGCAACTGAACTACTCTCTGATGTTTTTCAGTCATGAGTGGCGTCTTCTTCCAACAACTCTTTTTCCTTGTATTTTTCGTTGTATTGTTACTTGGAGAAGGTGGTACTTTTCTCGTCTCATTATAGAAATTAGTACTGCCTGATGTTTATTGTAGGCCGAAGTTGGTATAGATGTGTTGTCACTAGGTAACTTTAAAACACGGCGTGCTAGAATAACAGAGTTTCGTGCGCTTATTCATTCGATAACCAAAGATTATGATGCCTTTATGATAAAAAATACATTTTATTTAATGTAATTTGTTGCAAACGTTTAATTTATTACCTAGGACTTCTGGGCCATCTGGTGGAATTCTGGCGGATTAAAGGTCATTTGGCGGATTCGTAAATTCGATTGCTGTTTCTGGTCCCTTCTAGCAACAATATGGTTGCGGAAAGTTGGTTGAGTGCGTTATCAGCGTGGGCAACTGATGATGGCGCGGGCGGCTTCCGAGATACGTGCGAGGAACTGTTGGCCGCAGTTGGTCCTGCGCGATGGAAAATTTATAGTTCAAAGGCACCATAAATATCTGAGCCTCGATGGGCCCATTATAACATTCAATTTGACTATTGCGTCAATCCGTGGCCGAACAGACCGTAATAAATTCGGGCCCGGGCATGAGGATTTATACGCGCCGGTCCTATTTATTATAAATTATAGAATTCGTAACCGACATTTGAATATCCAGTCTGCCTGGCGGTTGGCGGGGAGTGGAGAGTCGATCGGGAAAAATAAAGGAGCGATAATTAATATTCCGGCGCGATCGCGTGATAAAAGAATTATTGGCCTCACAATCTATCAACATAAAATACACTAGTCGTAACGAGACTCGCATTACAACACATAATTCGTGGTGTGTAATTAACGGCGGAGATATGATGAGTGCCTTCAGACATGAGATTGTTATGGAGGCATATAGCACGTGAACGGATGTCAGGCAGCCTCCAGCACCTCCAGTTTTGTTCTGCACATCTCGCAGCGGCCAACATGGGCGTACGTCAAAATCATGACGTTGATATATCCCATGCAATAAATAAAGTCAACGCTAAATGCCCCCCTGGTTTTCCTCCTCCTTTCACAGGCGGACACCTCGCTAATGGGAAATTAATGCGCTTTTCCGGGCGATAATCCGCTCATGCTGCACGGGCACTTACGTACCTGCAATCCTCAGATTATCACTTTATTGCTTCCCCGTGTGTACTTAATCGCGCGCATTATTACATCCCGACTAATTTATGCATTTATCCTCGGCCATCTCGAACGGGATTTATGTCATCCGAAAACCATCTGCATGCGCCGGGCATGAATACAGATTTCGAAACCGAAAAAATGCACACACGCTGTTTGTATTATACGGACAATAAAATAAAACGTACAATAGATACAGTCGTAAATTATTCAAGATTCCCATTTTATTGCTATAAAATGTGTATTCAATTACCGAAAGTTAAGTCATAAAATAAGCGACATACGGTGCCTTCTCCGTGGTGGTCACTGGAACGGTAATATCTTCAGCCTCGCCCTTCCCCCGCAATGCCCCTCGCCTGAACCGTACACTCCGCGCGCATACCAATAACAATAACAATCAAATTTTCATTAATCAAGCTCCGGATGATGAGATGACTCAATTACGCGCACTTTTCTCGGCGGGGAATGCGAATGTGCGTCCGAAAGTGACCATCGGGGCGTCCCTCGAGAGAGAAGGAGAGAAACGGGGCTGCCTTATCTGATCGGAATTTGCAAGGCTGTAAAACCGTCAGGTGTGATAGCGAATGTCCGGTGGCACATTCACGAGCGCAATTTGTGCCGTCGGACGGCGAGGGTGGACATATTTACGCAAATGCCGTGCACACCCTCCCTGCCGGATTCCTATCGGTTACTTTTAAATTGAAGCCACGATCGACGTGCAAATAAAGAAGCCCCCGATGCCTTCTTTTTGTCTCCTCAGCAGCTTAACATACCAAATGGTCATGTCGGATAAAATGCTGTAAAAGCTGAATAATCGCCTCGCTGGCAATCAGATGGTGTGGTGTGGTGTGGTGATACACAAAATTTATTGCAGTTCATCATTTGAACAAATCACGACTGAATATACTACAAATAGCTGCCAAAAAACATTCATTTTAATTAGTTTCCCGATCATGTTTGTAGATATATGCTGATATAATTGAAAAATTACCGAGATAACATCAATGTTAAACTTAGAAATCAGTTTCTTAGAAAGTGCTACCTTTATCAGGGGCGGATTTAGGAGGGGGCTATGAGGGCTATAGCCCAGGGCGGCAAAATTCAGGGGCGGCAATTTTTTGGAAAACTACCAAAGGCACAAGTCATAATAAAAAATAAATATACAAATAAATAAATAAATGACAAATACTAGAAGTGAAGCATCTAACTACCTCCTTCAACTTCAAAGATTAGAAACGACACTTTTGTCAATTTTATGCTGAGATATGTTATCTCGATTTAACGTATAAAGTAATAAGTTGCAGTAGTCTGAGATCGATCTATCAACCATATCAGTATACAATGTATAAGAACAAAATTTATTATTTATGAAAATTGAGCACTAATAAAAGCGAGTAACTTAGTATGAAGATGAAACAAACCGAAAAAAAACGAAAAATCCAGTCAGATGAAACCAGAGCAGATTTTCAGAATCAATCAAGAGCACTAAAACTCTTCAAAAGTTCAACGTCCAAGAAGCACGTTGACATTGTGTGCAAAGCTTCAGTAGCTACCCTTAGAATATTTTACTTTTTCGTAAAATTGATTGGTAGAGAAAATTTCATAATCAATCAAGAGCACTAAAATTCTTTAAAAGTTCAACGTCCAAGAAGCACTTTGACATTGTGTGCAAAGCTTCAGTAGCTACCCTTAGAATATTTTACTTTTTCGGAAAACTGATTGGTAGAGAAAATTTCAGAATCAATCAAGAGCACTAAAATTATTTAAAAGTTCAACGTCCAAGAAGCACTTTGACGTTGTGTGCAAAGCTTCAGTAGCTACCCTTAGAATATTTTACTTTTTCGTAAAATTGATTGGTAGAGAAAATTTCAGAATCAATCAAGAGCACTAAAATTGTTTAAAAGTTCAACGTCCAAGAAGCACTTTGACATTGTGTGCAAAGCTTCAGTAGCCACCCTTAGAATATTTTATTTTTTCGGAAAATTAATTGGTAGAGAAAATTTCAGGATCAATCAAGAGCGCTAAAATTGTTTAAAAGTACAACGTCCAGGAAGCACTTTGACATTGTGTGCAAAGCTTCAGTAGCTACCCTTAGAATATTTTACTTTTTCGGAAAATTGATTGGTAGAGACAATTTCATAATCAATTAAGAGCACTAAAATTGTTTAAAAGTTCAACGTCCAAGAAGCACTTTGACGTTGTGTGCAAAGCTTCAGTAGCTACCCTTAGAATATTTTACTTTTTCGTAAAATTGATTGGTAGAGAAAATTTCAGAATCAATCAAGAGCACTAAAATTCTTTAAAAGTTCAACGTCCAAGAAGCACTTCGACATTGTGTGCAAAGCTTCAGTAGCTACCCTTAGAATATTTTAATTTTTCGTAAAATTGATTGGTAGAGAAAATTTCAGAATCAATCAAGAGCACTAAAATTGTTTAAAAGTTCAACGCCCAAGAAGCACTTTGACATTGTGTGCAAAGCTTCAGTAGCTACCCTTAGAATATTTTACTTTTTCGGAAAATTGATTGGTAGAGAAAATTTCAGTATCAATCAAGAGCACTAAAATTATTTAAAAGTTCAACGCCCAAGAAGCACTTTGACATTGTGTGCATAGCTTCAGTAGCTACCTTTAGAATATTTTGCTTTTTCGGAAAATTGATTGGTAGAGACAATTTCCGAATCAATCAAGAGCACTAAAATTCTTTAAAAGTTCAACGTCCAAGAAGCACTTTGACATTGTGTGCAAAGCTTCAGTAGCTACCCTTAGAATATTTTATTTTTTCGGAAAATTAATTGGTAGAGAAAATTTCAAGATCAATCAAGAGCGCTAAAATTGTTTAAAAGTTCAACGTCCAAGAAGCACTTTGACATTGTGTGCAAAGCTTCAGTAGCTACCCTTTGAATATTTTACTTTTTCGAAAAATTTCACTTTAAATTCTATGAACATTTGATGAATAGTCAGAAAATATTACTTCGAAAATTAACATTGTCAATTGAACAAGTATCATCATACTACAAGAATGATTGTAATGTTTTTGGACGTTTTCGTCCAAAAACGTTTTGGACGTTTTCTTGACGCTGTTTTATCTCTTTCATTTAACTACAGTTCGAACTAAAATTTATTTCAGTGATGTTTCTCATATTAAGGTTAATTAATTCTATGTTTTTCATTCATGAAGTTTTCTGCATTTAGTCCTGTCCTTCGCTAATTCTTTCGCTTCTTTCCATTGTTTTCATTCTGTCATCCCATGTCTTTCTCGGTCTTCCTTTCCTTTTCTTTTTGTTTGGCTTTGCTTCCCACACTTTTTTCACTATTCTTTGTTTGTCCATATATCCCACTATCCGAGCTGTCGTTTTTCCTTGTATTGTTGTATTGGGTCTATGTCTAATCTTCTCTTATTTTTGTGTTTCTTATTTTTTGTTTATATTTTCGTTACTCCTTTGATTCTTCTTAGAACTTTCATTTCGTTTGCTTGTATTTTATTTTTTCCCGTTCTGTCTAGTTTCCACGTTTCGCATCCCCATGTTAGTATTGGTAGTATAGTGTTTTAAACATATCAAAAATTGCTTGCTTGCTTAATGTTTTGGGCAAATATTATAAATTATTCTTTGTAAATTTTTGTCAACATTTGAATTATTAGCAGTCACTTACTGAGACAAACATTGAAGCCAAATTTTGGCCATATAAATAAGAATTTTTCCAATATCTTGAAATTTTAGGCAATATTTAATTATTGATGAATATAATATAAATAAAACTATATTTTACCCCCGTCACTAAGTCATTAAAAACTTTTTTTTTCAATCATTAATGTAAAAAATTGTACGTCCGTAATTTTGATAATCGTTTACGTTACATTCCATGCTGATGATATTCAATGGAAACTGTGGCTCTTTTAACATCGTTTTGCCTTCATCATTTTATTATCAATTCGGCATTCGGTATTCGGTATTGCTTATTACCAACTTATTTTGTTTTTTTTTATATTCCTCCCTTCCTTGATCTTCTTGTTATCAATAGTTGTAATGCTCATTTAACTGTTTATTGTATTTTGCAGGTTAGCACCTGAAGATGACCCATGATACCCCATATAGGCTTAGGCTTAGGAAAAAAATATTAAAATTACAATTTTACAATTTTACAATTGTACAATTTTTTACATAAATTTACATAAATTTTACTGTTTTTCGATGAAGAAATTGGCATGATCTGAAATGGAGTCTTTTTTATGATATATCATAACCGAAATTTAAAGCCAAATTTTGGCAACAATAAACTAAAATACAGTATGTCCCCGGATTGAGTTTACAAGACGAAAAACTTTTTTTTCTTTTATTTTATGCCAAAACTTAAAATGAATAAGATTTTTTGCTTGTCCTGAAACCAGCAAATCTCTAATTAAAACCTAATTATTGTAACTCAGTGGAAAGAAAAGTTTATTTTTCTTTTATTTTGGACTCTCTGCTTTTTAAATCCCATCACCTTGGCCGTTTTATTTTTTGATTAAAAAAAATCATTTTTAACAATAACAATCATTATTCAATTAACCGTGTGGTGCGCCGTTGGCTATCACGGGATAATAGGTCCATACTTTTTTGATAACAACGTTAATTAGCACACATATGTTAGAAAATTTTCTTAACAATGGGCTTGATGCTTTAGAAAATAATTACAGACGTACAATGTTTTTTTAAGCAGGATGGTTGTCCTGCACATTATTCTCGCATTGTTACTAACTGGTTAAATGTTAAATTTGGAGATCTGTGGATTGGAAGAAATGGTGCAGTATTATGGCCTGCCAGAAGTCACGATTTAACAATTTTGGAGTTTTATTTGTGGGGACGTTTAAAGCAGAGTGTGTATATGGATGACCTACCTAATAATGGCGAAGAATTAAAAAATCGAATAAGAGACGCCGTGGCATCATTGTCCATCGTAGAAATTCAAAGAAGTTTCAATGAGCTTCGTTTTAGAGTAGAATTGTGCGCTGAATTTGGTGGGGGGTTAATTGAATAATGATTGTTCTTGTTAAAAATAACTTTTTTATCTTAAAGCTGTTTCTTTGAGTTGCTGTTTATTAAAATTATGTTTTTCACAAACATTTTTGTTATTTAACTTGCGTAAACTCATTCGTCAAAGTAACATCGTCAAAAAAATAAAACGTGTGATGGGATTTAAAAAGCATAGAAAGTCCGAAATCAAACGAAATATGAACTTTTCTTTCCGCCGAGTCAGAATAATTAAGTTTTAATTAGAGATTTGCTGGTTCAGGACAAGCAAAAATCTTTGGCGTAAAATAAAAGAAAAACAAGTTTTTCCTCTTGTAAACTCAAACCGGGGGGGGACATACTGTATATAAAATTTCCCCAAGTATATGGAAAACTGCAAAAAATCGTAAAATGGTAACAATTGGTACTTTGAAACGACAATTACATAGAGAATACAAGAATACAAATTTCAATGAAGATTTTATGAGATTTGAAACTAAAACATGAGAATATATATTTGTACTAAGATCTGTGAAGATTTTTTAAGGCAGTTATTAATGGAAATTCGCGCAAATGTTCAAAATTACGTATACCTACGTAGAATCCACTTTCAATGAGAATTCAATTTTACATTCATTTAGTGAATGTAAAATTGCTTACATAAAATACTTACAATTGCTGACTTAAATTTAAAATTGCAAAGAGATAAAAAATAGTTAGACTGGATTGTATCAATTTTTTTTATTAAACTTCTTCTAAACACTTTCCACGATTAATACTTTCTGCCTTTCATTATAGCCTCTAAACAAAACAAATTTGGTGTTTGTTTTGTAATAAAACCACTTCTAGAGTGATCATATTTGAGAGAGCTATTAAAAAGAGACCATTTTTGCATAGCGATTCAATGATTCTCAAAATCTCGATGTACTTGATATTTTCTCAAGCTTCCTTCCAATTTTTGAAGCCGAATGAGACAAAAACTGGTGCTCTGGATCATTTTTTTAAATAGCCTGTACAGGAGGGAGAATGCTGAATTTTTGACGGACGCTGTATTCCAGCCAAAAATAGCCTCAAAATTGCCTCTAGCCTCAAAATCTCGATGTACGTGATATTTTCTCAAGCTTCCTTCCAATATTTGAAGCCGAATGAGATAAAAACTAGTACTCTGGATTTTTTAAAAAAGGCTTGTACAGGAGGTAGAATGATGAATTTTGACGGACGCTGTATTCCAGCCAAAAATAGCCTCAAAATAGCCTCTAGCCTCAAAATCTCGATGTACTTGATATTTTCTCAAGCTCCCTTCCAATTTTTGAAGCCGAATGAGATAAAAAGTGGTTCTCTGGATTGTTTTTAAATAGCTTGTACAGGAGGCAGAATGCTGAATTTTGACGAACGCTGTATTCCAGCCAAAAATAGACTCTAGCCTCAAAATCTCGATGTACTTGATATTTTCTCAAGCTCCCTTCCAATTTTTGAAGCCGAATGAGATAAAAACTGGTTTTCTGGATATTTTTTTCAAATAGACTGTACAGGAGGCAGAATGCTGAATTTTGACGGACGCTGTATTCTAGCCAAAAATAGTCCGGAAACCATATATGTACTTGGAAGCTTCTTTGTGTTAAACATCCTGCTGAATATGGATAATAATAATAAATGTTTAGGTAAATTAAAAATTTGCCACCTCGTTGCTGGTTCAATTGTCAGTAACAATAGGTGTCTGATGGCCAAGAAAGCCGAGAAAACGGAGGAGAGAAACACTCGTAAGGATGTAAGCTGACTGGACTCAGCCTAAATTCGCCCCTGGAGTGTATACATTTTTTTTAAGGAATGGAACATCACATGTCCACATACAATAGGTACTTAAATATCTGCGAAGTGCTACAAGCTAACAAACTACCGTTATGATGACATCGCATTGAGACTTTTTTTACGATGCCTGCGTTCAACTTTTCTGCAGAAAGGTCGTTTTCAGTGCTGACAAGAATAAAAATTATACAAGCTCTATTCTACAATGACAGAAGAACGCCTGAAGGATGTGGCAATTCTGACCATCGAATCTTTTTTTCTTCTTCTTCTTGTGCCTTATCCTCCAAGGACGTCGGCAATCAGCAACATGATCTGCACTTATCTGCTGCTTTTCGAAACAGCGATCTTCTCTATTGTCCGTACCACTGCCGTAGATTCTTCAGCCATGATGTTCTTCTGCGGCCTGGCCCCCGCCTACCATCAATCTTACGTTGTATGATAGTTTGTAACAGACGGTATTTATCATTTCACATCGAATCGGAACTTACCAAAAGACTCAAGTTTGATGATATTATAGATTCATTTTCAATTTTTTATGAGTTATGTTATTATGAGGTTTTTGCAGAAACTATAACGTAACGTATATCGTAATTATTGCAACGAAATTTTACAAAATTTTCGAAAATAGATTCAGTAGTTCAAGTAGTATGTTATCAATAATGTATATGGAGAAAATTATGTGTTGCCCATGTAATACTTGGTTGATATAAAATGTTTATGATTACGTTATTTTTTAAAAATACGGTCAGCCAGGTGACTGTTGGAACTGGAGTGGTTACGCATATCCTTTTGTTCCTCCCCCGGACCGCAGGAGTGGAGAGACTATAAAAAAGCGACAGGATCGCCGTCAACCGGACGGCAATAAATTCACCACGTAACCACAGTTTGTGGCCCGATATTTATTGCGGCGCTGTATAAATATGAGGTTAATATAAATTATGGCAGATATGAAAAGTGCAGCGAAGCATCCGAAGCTGCCCGCTGAGCATGTTATTATAGGCGGGCCCCGGCTACCGTATTGCTGCCCCGGATTACACGCTAAATTACCAATTAGACGTACCCGCTAATTATCTACTGAATACGTACGATCGGCTCCTCGCTCGCCGGTGTACACGTACACAGCGTTCAGATGTGTACGTACACGCGGACATGAAACGAGCGCTACCTCGTGTCTGATTCCACGTGGAGGAGGCCAGCTATCTGCTTATCGGATCGCCCTTTCACGGATTCAATTAAGATTCATACGCGACTAATGCACTACTAATTTAGACCCGCCGATTCCCGAATCAATATTACGATCAGCGCGATAAACAATTTACATTTAATTATAATTGAACTATTAATACGTGATCTATTTCTATATAATAAGCGGACGGACTGGGCCCCGGTAATTAATAATTCCAGCGTTTCCCAATCAAAATATTTATAATTTATTCTATTAATAACCACTTCTTTATATGTACAGATTAATAATCGTCCCTCGTACCATTATGCCGATAAATTATTATCCGATTTTAATGCAATAATGACCGTGAAATTCTCCCATCGTTAAAATTAATGTCTAATTTATGCACGCGGCGCTGCGCAGCTTCGCCGTCCCCTCTTGGAGTGCGGAAAACGAAAAGTTGCGCACCCTCGCGTCGCTAATTAACGCGCCGATTGAGACGTTAATGCCTGCGCGTTAATCGCGATCTAATTAATATTTCGTGCGCGCAACAAACGAGCGCACGTACGGAACATCGGACAAGATTTTATCTTAATTACCCACGCCCCGAAAAATTGACAACAATTAAAATATCTGTTCCCTTATAAGATTAAAGCGTCCCGTTCCCTTATATGAACGCGGAAGGTCATTAGCTCAGGTGATTTAGTCGGGCCGCGCTGATGTCTTCGAAAATTAAGGCCTCTCCCATTTATTCCCGGAGCGTTTGATTTATGCCTCGAAATTGTGTATTGGTTATCTGCCATGACCATATTTAACTGCGCCACATTTTATTTTTGTACAGGATAAAACTTTCCAGAATCCTACGTCAAGTTTCTGATAATTGTCTTTAATCTCTTGTACAATGATAGAGTGTCGAACTATTTAGTTTTCTGTACATTTTATCGTAAACATAAAAATATAGAAATACAGGGAGTTTTTTCGGATGTTTAGTATAGGGATCTCGGAAACCAGCGGAGATAGAGGAACGATTAAATGGGGAAAGAATTGCAGTTTTACGAGTTCAATTTCATGAGCTTTTTGTTTTTTTGGAAAAATTGCATGGCTAACTAGATATCTCGAAAAAATATGTTTTTTGATATTTGGTTCGGTGCCTATGGATCTGTTATTATTGACTTTAGAAAAAATGTGTAAAGGAAAAAGTTGTACGTAATTATGTGCTTAATAATACAAACTAACCGATTATTTTATTAAAGCAATAAATTTCGAGTTATGAGACAAAGTTGAGTTTTTTCTAATGGAAACCATAGTTGGCCATGACTTTATAAAACAGGTGCTTTTTCAACTATTCTAATGATATACCACTTGATATAGTTATTTTTATAAATAATTAAATTATCGTTATTTTTTACTTTTCATTTTCGAACTATTCAAGAAGTAGGCTATGGAATGAATTGATAGATGCGCAACGCGTTAAATAATAAAATTCAAGTTAGTTATTAAAATATTTCTTTTCATTTCGAAATTATAAACATTATTATTTCGGTGTAAAATGTTTATTTCGTTGGAGTTACAATTTTATGTAAAAATTATTTCTGATAAAACAAAATTACATAAGTACAAAACTACTAAACAGGGAATGGCAGACGATAAATTGAGAAACAATACAAGCATATTAGAACGTAACAAAAGTAGTACCAAAACAACGTAATTAAAGTTAGGAAAGTATTTAAGACTAAATATGTTCAAAAGGTTCACCATTATGATTAATGCACACCTTTTTAAAACAGAATTTGTTGCTTTTCTAACGGAGCGTCCATATTATCAATATTAGCAAAAACTTGTAACTTGTAAGTACAGCTTCTCAAAGGTCATCTACTGTGACGTACGATGTTTGATACACTCTATCTTTTACCATTCCCCATAAATAAAAATCTAAAACAGAGAGATCGGGAGATCGGCCACCTCTATAATTGTCGTTTGTATCTATCAATTGTTTCAATAGCGTACTACTTCGAATAGTTCGAAACTGAAAAGAAAAAATTTCCCATAATTTAATTATTTATACAAATACCTATGTAATATGATAAATCTTTAGAATCGTTGAAATGAGGCATTTTTTATAAAGTCATGGCCGACTGTGGCTTCCATTAGAAAAAAACACGTGTTTGTGTTATACCTCAAAAAATATAGCTTAAATAAAATAATCGGTTAGACTGTATTATTAAGTACATAATTTCCTATAACTTTTTCCTTTACACATGTTTTCTAAAGTCAATAATAACAGAGCAATATGCTCCGAATAAAATAACAAAAAAAATATTTTTTCGAGATATCTAGTTAGCCATGCAATTTTTCCAAAAAACAAAAAGCTCATGAAATTGAACTCGTAAAACTGCAATTCTTTCCCCATTTAATCGTCCCTCTATCTCCGCTAATTTCCGAGATCCACATACTAAACATCCGAAAAAACTCACCCTGTATATAATATAAGTCAAATTAAATTCTGTATTAGCTCCTTCAATGCCATTCTGTTCTTCGCTCGTTTCTTTCCTTCTTGTACGCAAATATTGTTCCTCTTTAGTATTTCTTCCATTTTCCTTCCCAGGTTTTCTTCGTTTTTCCTCTACTCCTGTTACCCGCAACATTCTTGTGTTCCTGTTTGGTTTGTGTTTCCTCTGCCATTCTTATGAGATGTCCATACCAGGGTAGCTTTTTTTTCTCGATGGTTTTCTCTGCACTTTCTATTTCTAGGCTGTTTCTTAATCTGTTCATTTCTAACTCTGTCTAGTTTGGTTAAAAGTTCCACTTTCCTTAGAAATCTCATCTGTGTAGCTTGTATTATGCTTTTACTTCTTTGGTCTAACACCCAAGGTTCGCTCCCATATACTAGATGTTACGTAATCGAAGGACCAGGCGGGTGATCGCCAATTTAAATGAAAAGGTAATTAAAACTCGTCGTTTTGGAAATAATGTGGACTATAATTAATGCGTAACAATAATTAATACACAGCGATGTACACCGGTGAAGGTAACGAATTGAAGTGTCGTCTGCTCTGCATTCTTACAATTAAATCTTTGAGTTATTGGGGTGGGGTGCAATTTGAATTGTGCACCGTGAGGGCTTGAAGATGGTCCCTGATTGGTGCGGCATTTAGTTTCAGTAAGCCATGTTGCCATGTTGGTTATCACAAGCCTTGGGTAATTCCTCTATCTGGAATTTCTGAGGATTCCTAATGCCGTCCAATAAATATATTTGGGATTTCCCGGTCGCTAATTGTATTTACCGAAGTGGCAATCCTTGCTCAATAAACGGCTTAAGGTGCCTATTGATCTTCATGCGCACCGTAATTTACTTAAGCACTTCTCGGTGAACATAATGGCTAAATAATAGCCACCCCAATAAATTGTCTTTTCAATCTTAATACTACAAATGTATGGGCTGCAATAAAGGCCGACTACTGCGAATACACTTTAACCGATTTGGGGTTCGACGCTGTGCAATAGCGCCGAAACACAGATCATTAAAAATTTTGCGTTGAAAAGGCTAGAAAATATTTGATACTAGTATGGGGTGTCAAGCTACCCTTAGCACTAAATAAATGGGGCCCGGGCTAGTATGTGGGGGCCAGGCTTTTCAGTCATTATTTTGTGTATGTGTAGTGAGTTGGTGTGTAGATGTGGCTAATGTAATTGAGAAACTAATCCGTATCTGGAAACACAGAAATGCATTCCGAGCACAATTGAAACATTGCCGTAACAAAAAAATGACGTTAGATTAACCCGGGGCAGTAATGGCCGCCGTAAACTGGCGTCCGGCAATGATAACATAAATTTATTCAGGTCTCTGTCCCCGTGACAATTTTGTAGACCCATTACGATAGGATCTTTATGGGATATCGCTAGTTACACGGGGCCCTGAATAATCTGTGGGACTTACGGTATTAAATTGCGCGCGCCGTTCTAATAAAATAGCAGGCGATAATCGGCCGGCCATTCGGAATCGACGGACAGACATATTATTATAATAAAATCTCAATACAATCTCTCCACTAACCAAATTAGGATATTCCGGAGTTAATATATGCCGAAGTGTCCGACGGGCTATTTATTTAGTTTCAACCCAACCGGTTCTGGATTGAATGTAAGGCAGTAAATGTTACATTAAAAGCGTTATTTATAAATGGGGAGACGCGACGGTCGTGAATTGTGGCCCAAATTTTCGGCGAATCTCCTCCGACTGAAGAGTCCGCAAGAAGTGGAGGCCCGTAAATCTGCGGTATTTGGAGAGGGTGCTGTAGCGCATAAATAATTATTTATTGCACCGGCACGGCCGCCTCAATAACGACGATTTATTCGCCGGCGCGAGGGTTTATCTTAACGATATCTGTAATCAAGATACGTCCGCGGCCAAAAAGAAGAGGCTTTATTGCATTGCCTCCATAAAAAATAAGTTACGGCGGCCAGAACGTCGTGTAGCACGTGTCCGCGTCGCCCCGATTTATGCGGGACGTGGAAATTAAGGAATTTCACGGGCCATTTAATCCGGACTAATTTATGGAAATCGCCGCGCCGTAATTAACGGGGAATTAATTATTACGCGAGGCGCGAGGCAAATATGCTGGAAACGCGCGCGGGTCAAGAGTTTAAGCGCCGTCATTGTCGCACGTCGTTAATTATCATTATCACTAGGCAGCGGATTATAAGCGTTATGTCTGATTTTAAATGTTGCCCGTATGAAAATTTTGTTTGTATATTTGCACAAATTGAGCAAAAACTGGTGTGTCAAAAAGTGTCAAAATAAGATTTATATAGATAAAAGTTGTATTTGCCAACACCCTGTATCAATAAATCAAAGTTTCAATAACTGAACTGGTAGTTCTAAAACTACCTACTAAATAATTCCTATTACAGTAGTGACTGTATTTGTTAGGGATATTATCCCTAACTGGCTATCGACCAACGTGGGTCCTTCTGCCGTGTGTTTTGTGTAAGTGTGTGTATTGAGTTAGGGCTTGTTACTCTAGAAATTCGCCCCCGATCTCTAGAGCGCCGTTAATGAGCTCCCAACGGCGAATGGCACTAGTTTCTCAGTACAAATGTACTACCTGTACTGGGGCTCGAACCCAGGTCTTCGTGCATGCTAAGCAAGCGTTCTAACCTGTCAGCCAAACTAGCGGTTTCCTATAACATTTTTACTTAAAAGTAAAAATTAATAAAAAAATCCTCTTGTAAACTCAATCCGGGGACATACTGTATATTAATATTTATAGTCCACATTCCAAATTCAAGCCCAATCCAAAATTCAGATATCAGGAGAGTGCACAATGGCACGTGGCCGGGAAAAGAGAGCCGGACCACGCAAACGTGGTATCGGTGTTTAGCGCCGCGTACCTGTCCAGTGTGGCTCGGGTCCCCGTTATTTATTAATCGGCCGTACACAAATTTCGAATTAAATCTTGCCCAACGGACGGTTATCGGTCAGCGCGGATGCCCAATACATTATAATTTCATTAGATTCGGCGATAAATTAATTAAGTTATGGTAGCTAATTGGTATTCCGGGAGGGTTACGTCGCGCTATCGGAGTGCTCCCGATCAACGCGTCCGATCTGGAAGGCCTGACGACGGAAGCCAAAAGCCTAATCGGGTCGGTGAAAAAAATTAATCGAAACGCCAGAAACTATCGGCTCATTAATTCCACGAAAGGTGCACGTTAAAACCTACATTAAGAGCTTGTTATTTGTTAAACATGAGATATATGCAATTAATACAATACGCAACACAAAAATAGAAATAGAAACTATTAAACATTAATAAAAAAATAATTGAATATCATTGAAAATAAATTGTAGATGATATGATTTCTAAATATAATCATGTTCTAGTATCTAGTAGCAAATGCTTTTTTATTCTTCAAATCGAGTGATATTTTAAAAGGCAAAACGTCGAGATTTGAATATTTTCGATCGGCGACTTCTGTATAGGTAGATTATTTCATGAACAAAATAAATTAACAATTACAATAAAGTACACAGGAAATTTATAAATTTAATTATTAGACGGACCTACATTTTTTTTTCATGAAAAATTGTTTCAAGTTTGATAGGTGTCCTATAGTAAATGGGGTGTGCTGATCACGAATCTGTACTTAATTTTTTTCCAGCACGTTAGGTTTTTAGGAAAAGTGTGTTTGAAATTTTTCATAGAAACTGACAAAAATATTGAGAAAATATTTATTGAAATTATATTTAATAGAAAATTACCCTGCAAAATTGAGTTGTTCATTAAAAAAACATTGCAGTATAATCTACGTTAGACAATCGTTGTTTTTTTTTTAATAAACTCGTTCTATTTTTCCCTCAAAACTGCGTTTTGTAGTTTTCTGTTTGTGGATTTTTGTGAGAGAGTCCCTCTTCAAGGTCCAGCAGTAATCAGCCATCTTTCTAATATCCCATCTTTCTTGGTAACGTCTCTCCATCTCCTTTATGTCTTGATGGAACCTCTCTCCCTGTTCCTCGCTGTCAGAAGACTCAACGTGGGAATTTTCAGAAAATGAAGTTTGAAGCTCATATTGCATCCCAGTTTTTTATAATTTTCGACCATGTTGGCTACAATATCTTTGTAGTTTGGAGACTTGTTGTTTTCAAGGAAACCGCCTATGACTTCTACGAAAGAACTCCATGCTTCAGATTAATCCAGGGTCATTGTATTCTGGAACAATCTGTCCGATTTTAAGGTTCGAATTTGAGGGCCTTACAAAAAATCCTTCTTTAAGTTTAGCTTCAGAAAGTGCAGGAAATTTGTCGCACAGGCATTTAAAGCAGTCACCTTGTTTAATTAAACCTTTGACAAACTGCTTCATCAGTCCTAACTTTATGTGAAGGGGAGGCAAAAGAACTAATTTTTAACTAATGCATCACGCAGCACATTTTTTTGTCCCAGTATAAGTCATTTCTCTGAGTGGCCATTCTTTCTTAACGTAATGTAAATTTCGTGCTCGACTGTCCCACCCGCACAAAAAACATGGATACTTTGTGAATCCAGACTGCTGACCCAAAAGCATGGATATTATTTTGAGGTCTCCACAGAGTTGCCAACAATATTCGCTCTACTTTATTGTATTTACCAACAGCTCAATATTCTCATACGTTTCTTTGAGATGCACGGAGAACCCTCCCCCACCCCCCTAAATCCGCACACCGATAAGTGTTTCATTCCTTGACTTGTTCGAACCTTCTGAAGTTCGTCATTTCGTCGAAGAACTTTCGAGTTCAGACGCCAGGACCGCCTCTCAATCTGTGCCCAGCTATTCACTCTCCTCAATCTTCACGTTTGATTGTCGCCTATGCTATTAATATAAAAATTAAATGTAATTAACCTGTTAGAATTTTAATTATCTGCGGCTTGATAACATTCTGTGTCCGTCCCTGGAGTGCATTGTTGCCGGTCCACGGCCTCGCATCTCAGAAGAGGTAAAAACGGCCGTTAATGATTAAGTAACGAGGATGCCGCGTCTCGTCCGCGTGGTGAGATTTTATCGAGTCCCCCGGGGCACCAACGGCCGGACCGAGGGGTTCCAGCGCGGACTCCTGGGGGGTCCTCCGAGTCACCACTCGAACACTCCCAACGTCTCCCAAACTCTCCCAATGTATTCCGACGAGGACAAACACCCTCGTGGCGAAAACGCGCCGTCCGAAACTTCCTGGCTCTCGTTCCGTTAATTATTTCTCGCGCGATGATTTACGCCGCATTGTGCGTGATTACACGGCAATAAATAATCGGCCAGCCTAGCCGATTGAAATATTAATTTCGCCTCGCCGCCGCCGAGGGAAAACCGCTCATTTACATAACGCGCGCCTTGTTTACACGCATTCCCGATTTCACTAATTGCACCGGGAGAAAAATTACCAGCGATCGTCCGGATGGACTTTTCATTACCATTCGTGATTGATGTCAGCTGGCCGCAGAAGCTTTTTCATTTAAATGACAATGCCCCAATCTAAATCGTTAATATTAAAATTGTCGTCAATTAATCATCATAGTCACGTTAAAGAATAAGGTCGGTAGCTGCATTATCATTATCTTAAATACGTATAATTTATAAAGTTTCGATAGCTATTATTATTATAAACGACTAAAACAATCGATTTGTGAGGCCCAGTCTTACAGTCGCTGATTAAATTTAATCGGTGGTTCACCTTCTTTGGCCCACATTGGTTTCCAAGGAAATGAACCAAATAATGAGAGCTCAATCCTTGTAAGTAAAAAAAAAATACACACACTTTATTGACAGTGAATATATGGTTATCCATATATTGATTGATAAGACAAACATAAAAACCATCGTATAGATGGTAACATTACATAATATGGTAACATAAATAACATGATGGAACATAAAGTCGTATAAGACCTAACCGAAGACATGCACTAATAAGGTTACAAATAGTTATCTGGTGGTTTAAGATACTTGGCGTATTTTAAAACGTAATAGGCATTTCGTTGTTATCCTCCCTATAGATTTGTTTATCCAGAATCTCTACGAGCTTCACTTCAACTTTGGTTTTCCATCCACTGACAAAGTTGCAGATAGATATCTGATGGTTTACTCTATGATAATGACAATAGTCGAAACAATAGTCACAAATTTGAAAAATCGTGTTATTGTATGTGTATTGTTCATTAATTGTTGTAAAGCTCGTTGTAGCTTTACGCTTACCAAATTGGTATTTGGGTTCGTCGCGTGACCCAGCAAAAAGTCTCCAAAACCATCTTATTTAACAGAGCATAATTTCTTTCCAAATGCGAATTTTTAAAAACCGCTTCCAGAACCTGAAACACTGATAATGGATTATTATGTGGCCAAAAATTTGTTTTAACAACTTACCTGGTTATTGATTTATTAACGTGCCAATTTCAAATATTAAATATGAAATTCCCAGTACACAATTGGCACAAATAAATATAATAAGAAAATAACGCACGACTTGAGTTTAATTTTATATAATCTACAATACAATTTATATATTTCCACATATTTATACATACTTGCCTTCATAGGGTAGTCGTTCAATGCACTAATAAGGTTACAAATAGTTATCTGGTGGTTTAAGATACTTGGCGTATTTTAAAACGTAATAGGCATTTCGTTGTTATCCTCTTTATAGATTTGTTTATCCAGAATCTCTACGATCCTCACTTAAACTTGGTTTTTCCATCCACTGACAAAGTTGCAGATAGATATCTGATGGTTTGCTGTTTGATAATGACAATAGTGGAAACAATAGTCACAAATTTAAAGCATAATGTTATTGTCTGTGTATTGTTCATTAATTGTTGTAAAGCTCTTTGTAGGCAAATACAGCTAAAAATAAAAATTTGAGTTTGGGTTCGTTGCGTGACCCAGCATAGAGTCTTCAACACCATCTTACTTAACGGAGCATAATTTCTTTCCAAATGCGAATTTTCAAAAACCGCTTCCAGAACCGGAAACACTGATAAATGATTATTATGTGGCCAAAAATTTGTTTTAACAACTTACCTAGTTATCTATTTATTAACGTGCGAATTTCAAATATTGAAATATAAAAATCCCTGTACACAATTGGCCCAAATAAATATAATAAAAAAATAATGCACGACTTGAGTTTAATTTAATTTAATCTACAATACAATTTATATATTTCCACATATTTATATATACTGTGTCTTCATAGGGCACATACCCCTCATAGGGTAGTCGTTCAATGCAATAATAAGGTTACAAATAGTTATCTGGTGGTTTAAGATACTTGGCGGATTTTAAAACGTGTTGGCATTTCGTTATTATTGTTATTATAAAGAAATCTTGGGAATTATTGAAATATTTCTAGAATTCTCGATAAATATTGAAAAATCTTAAAAATCATTGAGAAATTTCTAGAAATCTATTGCGAAATATTATGGCGAAATCAGTAGAGATCTCAATGAGAAATCAGGGAAATGATTGAAAATTCTCTCGAAATTTGACAATATTTAGAAATGTCTTGATATTTTTAAAATTATCGACAAATTTGGAGAATGAAAAATTATCATTAACAACACTAGTGAACACGATTTGTGTAACACGGATCTTTGATAGTGAGTTTGATATATTGTTTCACGCTGAATTCAAATCTGCAAATAGAAATTGTCTATCACCCACACTTTATTCTAGAACTATTTCTTTCTATTACGAAATGTATAGTTATTGCAGAAGCATGAAGGTAATATAAAGCTTTTTACTCGGGCGAGGTGTAGTTAGGTCCCATATCTGTATATATTTCCGTCCTTATGATTCGGAAAAACGATAACATTTTTTTATTTTACATGCCTAATACGGTTAAGTTGCATATTAAACCTTTTTTGACATTTTTTTAAATTTGGTATAGCAGTGACTGCAATTCTCTAAAATGGGAATGTACGCTACCAGGACAAGAGGAGCTGGCATATTGTGGTCCATTCATTCTATACACGGAGGATAGATGTTACCAAGGTCAAATCCACCCAAAAAGGTAAAAAAAAGTGTTAGAAAATGTTGTATAGTCATTTTAATGTCAAATACACGATTTTTTCTGAAACTTTGCTTGTGTATTACTTACTAATCTTGGGTGGTACGCCAAAACTGAAAACATATTTGGATTCTACATGAAAAGTATAACTACAATCTCCTATCAAACCTCCTGTTACACAAAAAAGTTTCATTTTGTCGACCAGTGTAATCATATCAATATTTTTTATTTTTATGATCTTGAAATTATCTTTCAAAATCTTAATAATTATTTAAATATCTGTAGAAATCTCTACAGTTATTCGGAAATTTTGGGTAATTATTAAAAATTCTATGGAATTATTGATATTTATTAGGAAATCTGTGGAAATCTCGAAAACTATTGAGAAATCTTGAGAATTACTAAAAATACCAATTTGCATCTTTTGTCTCGAAATTATTGAAAAATCTCGAGAAATCACCATATATAATTATTCGGAAATCTGTAGAAATCTGAAAACAATCGGAATCATTATAAAATTTAGAAATGTTTAGATATTTTAAGAATCATCGAAAAATTTGTAGAATGAAAAAAATATGTAATCATCCTGTCAATCATGTGAACCAATTTGTATGTTCTGATTTAAATGATCTACAAATTAGTGAAAAATCTCTTTAAATGCTGAGAATTAATGAGTAATCTGTATAACCCTCCACAATTATTAAGAAATCTTGTTCAAATCCTGTCAATCATGTGAAACAATTTGGATGTTCTGATTTAAATGATCTGCAAATTAGTGAAAACTCTCTTTAAATCTGAGAACTAATGAGCAATCTGTATAAATATCCACAATTATTAAGAAATCTTGAGAATTATTGAAAAATCTCTAGAAGTGTAGATAATAATTGAAAAACCTTAATAATTATTGAGAAATTTTTAGAAATCTAAGTAATGAAAACTATTGATAATTAATAATAATTACTGGCTATTATCTCGAAATATTGATACTATTTAGAAATGACGAAATAGATATTTTAAGAATCATCGAGAATTTCGGAGAATGGAAAATGTATGTGAAAATCGTGCCAATCAATTTGCATTTTCTGATTTCGGAGTTATTGAAAAATGATCTACAAATTAGTGAAAAATCTCTTTAAATCCTGAGAATTAATGAGCAATCTGTATAAATATCCACAATTATTAAGAAATCTTGAGAATTATTGAAAAATCTCTAGAAGTGTAGATAATAATTGAAAAACCTTAAAAATTATTGAGAAATTTTTAGAAATCTAAGTAATGAAAACTATTGATAAATAATAATAATTACTAGATATTATCTCGAAATATTGATACCACTTAGTAATGACTAAGTAGATATTTTAAGAATAATCGAGAATTTCGGAGAATGGAAAACGTATGTGAAAATCGTGGCAACCAATTTGCATATTCTGATTTCGGAGTTATTGAAAAATATCTAGAAATCATAATAGTCAATGATAAATCTATAGTAATCAATAAAAAATATTGAGAATATCTCCACTTTTTAAAGGAAACATTAAGAATTTTTGCATTTGCATCTTTGCAGAAAAATAATAGCACTACAAATTTTATGAAATAAAAAATATAAAAATATCGGAATCCGTTTAATCCGGGTTATCTGGATTAAACTATTAAATCCATTTAAAGTTAAACTAAGTTAAATACAACCTTTTTTAACGCGGGAGGGATATAAAGTTGAAAAACATATTTGAAAATATTTCATTTATTCAAAATTCAAATACAGAGTTTTTCGATTGCTTTTCACCATGTATCAGTTGTGTTTCACTTAATCTCAAATGCGTTTCCCTCTTGTCAACACTTGTGAATATTGTTTCAAATGTATTCCCTACATGTCAAATTGATTTCACTATTTATCAAATGCTTTTCCCTCTGGTCGAGATGGATTGAATATAGATAACGGAAAGGCATTTGATAAATAGTGAAAACAATTTGACATATGGGGAATACATTTGATACAATATTGGCAAGTGTTGACAAGAGGGAAAAGCATTTTAGATAAAGTGAAACACAACTGATATATGGTGAAACGCAATTGGAAAACTCTGTATTTGTTTTTTTGAAAAAGTTAAAATGTGCTCAAGTTGCCAAATTTTGATTCGTGTGACTATTTATAGCCAAATTTAAAGTACGAATTTTTAATTCCAATGATTCGCTTTAGTCGAATTCAATATTATCGGAAAACTCTGTATCATTAATTCAGAACATTATTTAAATCTATCTCTAAAGTTCAGAAGAAATATGTCGGGAATCGATATAAAGGCAAATCGATATCATAGACAGCTAAAATTTTCTCGGCATAATTTTTTGCATTAGTTTTAGTGAGTGGCGATTCCAACGGGGGGGGGGGCAAAGTGCTCCCCCTTGCCGGTTACTGTGGGCGCCCATGCTTACATGCATATGTTGAACCAAACACAGTTAAAAAATCATTTAAAGAAAACAATAGCAGAATCGTTTTTATCGCAGTGAATGTATCAGATAATAAGTCCCATTCTCTGAATATATTTTTCTTAGGTATTTGTAATACTTTTTTCTTAGATTTCTCATGTTAAGTTTGTCAATTTAAATTTAAAAAAATCTGTACTTCCTTAATTTCAATAAAAAAATATTATTTGCTAATAAAAATAGTAAATAATTTTTTTAACAAAATTAAGGAAGTACAGATTTTTTTAATTTAAATATGTAATACTGTTGCGTTCTTATTCAAAGTTTGATTTTGTAATTCTGTAGACTAATTATCGAATTTGTTTTTTCACATAAAACTATTTTGCAATTTCATCAATTACATTTCTGAATTATCAAGTCCTAGCCAAGTGAACATGGTTAACAAATTCAATCCAAATTAATATACTTTCTAAATTCATAAATTGTTGAAATATCTTCCAGAATCTTCAAACTATTTCATTTTTTGGAAATGTTTGGGTAGGCAAGGAAAATATTGCATTACCTATTTCCATTCTGAAATCATTACTCAAAATATCAAATTTTGTCATAAACGTATTGATATTTTCAATCGTGGTTAATACAACTTTACCAGGATACGTGGTAATAGTTACATGGGTCAGTGTATAACCCTTGGGTCATAGATTTGCCATCGCTGGTTGAGGACTACAAGAATAAATAATTTAAAAAAAAACTAACGCTCTCGTCTTCTTTTCTCTTCTTTCTCACTCTCTCCTCTTCTGTTCTCTGCACTTCTCTTTTCTTTTTCTTCGGTTCTCATCTCTTTTCTTCTTTTATGTTATCTTCAAATCATGACATTATAACATGCCTCTTCTCTTCTCTGCACTTCTCTTCTCTTTTCTGCACTTATCTTCTGTTTTTTTCTCTGCACTTCTCTTCTCTTCTCTTTTGTTATGTTATCATCTTCTTCTCTTTTTCTTATGTTCTCATCTCTTCTCTTAGTTTCTCTTCTCTTCAAATCATGACATTATAACATGCCCCTTCTGTTCTCTGCACTTCTCTTCTCTTTTCTGCACTTCTCTTCTCTTTTCTTCTGTGCACTTCTCTTCTCTTCTCTTTTTCTTCTGTTCTCATCTTCTTCTTTTTTTCTTATATTCTCATCTCTTCTATTCTTTTCTCTCCTCATAAAATCATGACATTATAACAGGCCTCTTCTCTGCTCTGTACTTCTCTTCTCTTTTCTGCACTTATCTTCTCTTCTCTTCTCTGCACTTCACTTCTCTTCTACGCACTTCTCTTCTCTTCTCTGCACTTCTCTTCTCTTCTCTGCACTTCTCTTCCCTTCTCTTCTCTTTTCCTTCTGTTCTCATCTTCTTCTCTTTTTCTTATGTTCTCATCTCTTCTCTTCTTTTCTCTTCTCTTCACAACATGACAATTTAGGGAAATACTGGTATAATGTCGACCAAGAAAGGAAATAAGGCCAAGTTTGGTTGTTAGGTTGTTTTAATTTGTTTTGGAAATGAGTTGTTGCTATGATTGGTTTATTGTTTTGTTTTTGCAGGTGTTCCGGCTCGTGTAATTTTTGTGTTGTGGATGGTTATATTTCTTATTGTGACAGTGGTGGTTGTTGTGGTAGCTGCTAGTGTTAATAATTTAACGCGTTAATAAACGTTCCCCTAATGGCCTCCAATCGCGGCTCCAATAAATAACAATTATGATACAATAAATCCCGGGATGATGGATGTAAACGGTGAACGGCGGCCATTGTGTGTATTTGATTTTATTAACTAATAAATTAGAGGTGCGCGTCGGTAATTAAAATGATAATGCTGCGGCCGGCGAGGCCCAGGAACATCTCTTTCCCCGTCGGGAGTTCTTGAATGGCCGGAACACGACCGTCGAAACCCAATCCACAAAAGTCGCAGCATTATAATGCGGCCGTAGATCATCTCAGCTCACAACACGCGCACAGAAATGCAGCTCCATAGAAATCTTATGGGTACGGCCGTACGATTCATCATGATGCAACTTTCTTCTCCTTCTTCTCCCGTTCCCGTCCTGCATGTACACGGGTACGTAATTATTAATCTATGCAAATTAGGGGGGCGCATTTGTCTGCGGAGTTGTGAAGTCCGGCTCGCATCCGGTCGTTTTCGGGCCTGTCCCATTGTTCTCGCGGGCAGATTATCGAATTATTGTAATTGAGCAGGTCCGAATCCGAACAATCGCGGGACAATGGGGCCCCATTAAATTCGCGTTTCCTCCTTCATCATCATCAGGTGCGCTCTGCACGCCGCCCGCTCCCCCCCGCCCCGCCGGCGTTTCGAAACTGACGCGGCTCCGAGGAATGGACAATATATTACGTTATTTTTCTCGTTATATTATTTATTAACTTAGTCTAACAAGACGTACGGCGCCAACAGTATCTAACAAAAAATATCCCGTGTAAATTAACCGCACGGTACACTTGTCCGGACTCCAGATACGAGCAGACGGTTTTACTACGTTCAATAAGTCACAGGTGATTTATAACGCACACACATCAGTTCCTTATAGATAATAATTGCATTGTAATGGCCCGGGATGCTGGAAATAAATTATGCATGCAGGCCGCGCTCTCCCGGTGTATTAAGGAGCTTTATTGCGGTCATGAATCCAAACAAAAACTCACAAATGGATTATGCAAAATATTTACAGGCGCGCCTCGCCCTACGACCAAACCGGACAATTAAATGCCCTTTGAAAATCACAAAATTCAAACCAAAAACTCAAAACCATTTAAAACTCCCTATCATAAAAAGAACTCCAGTTTTTCAAAGAACGTCATTATACAATATCAATGTTTTACACTCCCTTTTAG
The DNA here is from genome assembly GCA_951805005.1 of Othius punctulatus. Taxonomy (NCBI): domain Eukaryota; kingdom Metazoa; phylum Arthropoda; class Insecta; order Coleoptera; family Staphylinidae; genus Othius; species Othius punctulatus. The sequence continues at coordinate 14,222,536 of OX638145.1, forward strand.
GATTCCTGGACGTCAATTTTGGACGTAAAGTATCAGAGTGCGTCAATTTTTCACGTAAAGTATCACAGTGTGTAATATTTGTAACTGAAATTTATCATCTGTGGAGGACTTTAGCCAATTTAGAAAGCATAGCAGCAATTTTTTTCAAATTTGTAACCTCATTGGCCCAAATTTGTAATATTTAGTAGTTCCAAAATGAAAACTATAAAATATGTTAGATTTCAATAGGAATTGTTCAAATTTTCAATTGCAACTGCCCAAATATTTGAAAAATTCAATTGGACATATTCAAATTAGCAAATTTTTTGAAATAATCTCAGATTTATAACAGCACTGGCAACATCTGTTAAACACTAAGCTTCCGCAGTGAAAATCCAAGCACCTTTCACTTTGCAGTACCACAATCTTCATATTTCCAATAAATCTGAAAAACATTGGCATGCAAAAATGTTAGCTGCGCCAACCTGCAAAATTTTCAACACCATCTGTCGCAATCTTCAACGTGACTTCCAAATTTGTTCAATTTTCAATTGAAACTTCTTGAAAATTTAATAATTTTAATTGTAATTTTCCAAAACTGACAATCGTAGACGTATAGTATCATAGTGTGTCAATTTTAAACGTAAAGTATCATGGTGTGTCAATTTTGGACATAAAGTATCATTGTGTGTAAATTTTGTAACTGAAATTTATCATCAGTCGAGTACTTTGCCCAATTTTGAAAGCCATGTAGCAAAATATGTCAAATTTTCAACCTCATTGGTCCAAAATTGTCAATAACTGTAATTTTTAGTAGTTCGAAATATGAAACTGTGAAAACTGTTAGATTTTGATAGTAATTGGTCAAATTTTCAATTGCAACTGCCCAAATATTTGAAAAATCTAATTGAAAATATTCAAATTCGCAATTTTAATCACTTCAATTGTAATTTTCCCTAACTGTCAATTTTGGAGGTAAAGTTTCATAGTGTGAACTACTGTAGTAGTTCGAAATATGAAACTGTGAAATTTGTTAGATTTTGATAGGAATTTTTCAAATTTCCAACAGAAAGTTGACGACTCTGGATCGTTGTGTTCTCTTGAATTATTTAATTGATGATTGAATTCATGTAGCAAATGCTATCAAATTTTCAATTTCTTATTCTCTTATTCATTTTCTTAATGGCATAAATTTGTCAATAACTGTAATTTTTAGTACTTCAAAATATTAAACTGTGAAAACTATTAGATTTTGATAGTAATTGTTCAAATTTTCAATTGCAACTGCCCAAATATTTGAAAAATTTAATTGAAAATATTCAAATTCGCAATTTTAATCAACCCAATTGTAATTCTCCAAAACTGTCAATTTTGGACATAAAGTTTCAAGGTGAGTCAATATTGTACGTAATTTTTGTAAATTTTGTAATTGAAATTTATCATCTGTCGAGGACATTGCCGAATTTTGTAAACTATGTAGCAAAATCTGTCAAATTTTCAACCCCATTGGCAAAAATTTGTCAATAACTGTAATTTTTAGTAGTTCGAAATATGAAACTGTGAAAACTGTTAGATTTTGATAGTAATTGTTCAAATTTTCAATTGCAACTGCCCAAATATTTGAAAAATTTAATTGAACATATTCAGAAAATCAGACCAGTTTTCAGTTGGCGCTATCACAATCGTCAATTTCGTTAAATCGTCAAATTTTCAACACCATCTGTAGAAATCAGTCAAATTTTTCAATAAGACATAATAATAATGTTTAATAAGACAAATTTGGAAGTCAAATTTTCAATTGAAATTTCTTGAATTTTTCTATTTTCCAAATGTATCTTGTCAATAGTCAAACTTTCTATAATTTCTTTCTGATATAGATTGATACATTGTAATTTGACATGTTTATTTACATTGATATCCAATGGACAAGTCTTTCGATATTTGTTTTAGATGATATTCTCTACTATTGCTATTACGTTATTAGTGATATCTTAAAAACCTGGGTATCAATCTTGGTAAAACGTGTTATCATGACATATGTAACGTGAAATCATATAAGCAATTAAATTGATACCCAATGGATAATTGGTGAGATATTTGGTTTTTAGTGTGTATTTTTTAGTGATATATTCGTGTATCCTTTTATCTCTTTATCTAATTTTGAAAGCCTTGTAGTAAATTGTACAAATCTGTGAAATTTTCAACCTCAATGGCCAACATTGGTAATTTTTAGTAGATCGAAATATTAACCTATGAAATCTGTTAGATTTTGATAGGGATTGTTCAAATTTTCAATTGCACTGCACAAATTATTGAAATAATTAATTGGAAATATTCAAATTCGCTATTTATTTTAATTAATCTGTCAAATTTATAACTGCTCTGGCAAAATCGGTTAAATACTAAGTTTCAGCAGATAAAATCGGACCAGTTTTCAGTTGGCACTATCACAATCGTCATATTTCGTCAAATCGTCAAATTTTTAACACCATCTGTCGAAATCTGTCAATTATTTCAATAAGATTATGTCATATGTGCCTTGTCTCTAATAATGTTTAATAAGACAAATTTGGAAGTCAAATTTTCAATTGAAATTTCTTGAATTTTTCAATTTGCCAAATGTATCTTGTCAATAGTCAAACTTTCTATAATTTCTTTCTGATATTGATTGATACAATGCAATTTAACAAGTTTATTTACATTGATATACAATGGATGAGTCTTTTGATATTCTCTCCCAAAGTATTAAGGAGCTTTATTGCGGTGATGAATCCTAACAAAAACTCACAGATGGAAACCAGACAATTAAATGCCCTTTGAAAATAACAAAATGTAAACCAAAAACTCCAAACGATTTAAAATCATAAAAAGAACTCCAGTTTTCCAAAGAACGTAATGACGTTCTTTGAAACGTTTTGGAATATTTATATTCAATTTATAAATTATATTATATAAATGCTTTACACTTTCTCCCTTTTAGGATTCCGCCACTCCTAGGGAGTTTTCACAATCCAATTTCCGAGGTGGATTAGTCCTCACTATACTCTTCACTATGCTCTTATGGCTAATGCACTTATAACTATTCCTCGCCATTTCTTTCTGTCTTCTACTTTTTCCTTCCACATCTCTATTCCCATTTTTTTGAGGTCTTTTTCAACCTTCTTGATCGTCTTCCACTGCTTTTCCATTTTCATCTCTTATTCGTATGATATTCAGAGAGTTGGTTTCTTATGTACCTTTATTTTCTGGTAGAAGCTCGTTATGTTTTGCAATTTTCTTTCGGGCTCTATTTCATCCAATTTTGTATCCATCCACTCTCTTTTTATTGACCTTATGACTCTGTTGATTATCCTTCTCCTTCGCTCGTATTCATCTGTCTTCTGTTTTGTTGGTTTTCATCCATTTTATTCTTGCTTCGTTTTTTATTCTTACTCCGTGTTTGCATTTGTCGTTCCAGCAGTCGTTACCATATCTTCTCTGAGTCTCCTATTTCTTTCCCTCCTGCTTCTTCTATATTCTTTTTTATTTCGCGCCAAACACTTTCAATGTCTTGTTCTGTCTTCCCATTCGCTTCCTTATACTTCATGAGTTCGTCCAGTTTTTTTTCATATTCCTCGTTATTATCTTTGTGTCTTAATTGATCTACATTCCATTTTTGTATCGCTCTGTATTTTTCTTTGTCTTTATTTAGTTTTTGTTTGTGTCACCATGACTATGTAGTGAGCTGTGTCTACTGATGCTCCTCGGTACGTTCTCACATATTTTTGTGCTGATTGTCGTCTATCTGTTATCATGACATGGTCAATTTGATTTCCTTTGACTTTTCCTGCGATAATCAATGTTACTTCGTGTTCATTTCTGTGTTTATATTTTGTATCATTATTCCTAATTCCGCTGCTAAGTTGCACATTCTGCGCCCATTATCATTGTTTCGTGGATTGTGTGTTTCCCTGCTACATCTTCTATGTATTCGTTTGTTCCAAAACCGGCAGCACATGGGCACCAATTAAACCCGGCGAGCCTGTAGAGGTCGCCGGGGATTAATTGAAGATTACGCCGTAATTCCCTCAATTACAGCGGCCCTCAGTGGAAATCGTGTAACGTCGTTAAGGAGGGCACAAAACGATTTAATTAGGTGACACACCGGTCAAAAATTGAAGCGGTTAAACAACGCAGAAATTAATCACTTCCGCGCGCACTCGAGAGCACAATAAAAATAAAAAGGCACGTTCCAGGATAATCGGATTACGCCGGGCTCTAATGCAATTAAATGTGTTAATCATGAATGAGCGAGGAAACGCATTACCGATTATTCTCGGTATTTTTGTATTAATGCCCGTTTAAGTGTGAGTTATCGGGGGATAATAGGATTATTAGACTGTGTTAGTCAACAGTTCTGAGGAATTGTGGTTTATCAAGGCAAAAATTGATTCTTCATGTGATTAAAGTAAGACATGTAGCGATATAAATGTTTTATTGGTATTACTCAACAGTTCTGGTGAGTCGTTATTTAAATTTACTGCTAATGCATTGTATACAATTAGCAATCGGACCACGTATATAAAGTACTGAAAATGCTGGACATTTCAAACCACGGTTGGAATAATGATTTAAAGAAAAAAATCAAAAATCAATGATTTAAAAAAATCAAAAATCAATGATTTAAAAAAAATCAAAAATCAATTATTTAAAATAAATCAAATACGCCTGAATTCCACTCCTCTAATATTGACTAATTCATTTCGAGCTGTTGTTCGCTCCTATATAAATTCTCATCCTCTCGCCATTAACTGGTCTCTGCAAATATGGACGGTGGTCAACAAAGGCAGCGAAAAAATATGTACTAATGACCGCAGCTTATGGCGTTTGCTCCCTGAACAATGGGCATGTTCCGGCTGCACCAAATGCGAATATTATTGTTTGCGGTGCGCATCCTAGGAGGTAATTGGTGATTTTTCGACGTGAACAAAATCAGAAGGAAAACGTTGGTTTAATGATCACAGTTTATGGCATACCTTATTTATCAGTAACGTGGGAGTGCCGTACACCTGTAACTTTGAAAATTGCAAAATAAGTCAGAGCTAGCCATGATTTACGTTTAAAAATAACACGTTATGTTATAACCAGAAATTTAATGCAGCTATTTGAAATTGAGTTTCTCTTAAACAAATATATAGAGGAAATGTTTTTCTCTTACAGTTGCGAAGCAAATTTGCCCACATGGTATACCTGTACCTGGTATACCTGTACGAATTGTAGCTTTATCTGCATGGTTTCAAATTTTCGTAAGGTTTTGGTACTAAATTCAATGGATGTCTCCTGAAGAAAATTGCCCATTTGAGTTTTTTTTCCCAGTTAGAAGCTAGATCCAAAACAATTATAAGTCCATCGGCTGCCCACCGGTACAAATTTAACAATCACCACCGATCCTCAGAAACAGCGAGGAGATCGATTAATTTGCATGATTTTTCAATTACGCGCCGGGCGCGCCGTGATAAATAACCATTTAATAATCTCGTCGTGTTCAACGTCCCCCCATTGATTTATCGGGCATCCCCGTAATGATTACATTAGCCGGACGATGTCAAAGTTCGTATGGAACCCCGCCAGTTGCAATGAGTTAGGTGCCCATCCGTGAGGCGGTCTCTGCATTGTGAGGGCCCTCCGTCCGTATATCATTCAAAATCAACGGGCACGGCTCGCGCACAGCCTAATTTATTATTACACCCGTTGAGATTACATGCATTTCAACACGTTCGGGAAATACACGGCCGGAATTTAAATTTGTCCGGAGCACTACAGCGTGCTCAACTGATACAACCGAAGGACAAAATGATGCACAGTAAATATGAATATAAATAAATATTCTGGAGTTGCAGTTCCAAATATCAATATTTCATACAGGAAACAAAAAATTATTTTTTTCAAATTGTAACTAACTAAATAAAAACCCTCACCCTTTAAGCCACAGCCAACTTCATCTAAAAAATTTAAACGGCACTCCCCTACTTGTGATACATCGTTAGAAAGCTCTTGAAAAACGATTTCCAGTCACTATTATTACAATATTATTTGCTGAACTAGTTTTGCAATTAAGTGCAAATAAAGTGAAAAAGAGTTCAATGTGTTAAATTCAAATAACATGTTAAAGTAAATTTTGGAAATGGCTTTCATTGTTTTCTAAACAAAAAATATTTTTGATGAAAAAAGGCGGTGGCACCTCTTCAAATTGACACCTTGTTAAAATGCGCAATTTGGGTTCGTCGCTTGACCTAGCGACCCAGCAGAGAGTCTCCAGCGCTATATTACGTAAAAGCATACTATTTCTTTCTGCTTACAAATTTTTGAAATCTGATTTCGGATCTTGAAAGCCACATTATTAATTGCTGTAGCATAAAAAAAATGTCGTCGCAAATTATTTAATTATCCATTTATTGCTATGTCAATTCAAAATATTGTTACACGAAATACTGCGTACATAATTGAATTGATGCATATCACGTAATGTTTTTCATAGTTTTTGTAAAAGTATTAAACGACTCATTGACAGGTGAATCACAGTTTAAGAACCACTGGTATAGAGCAGGGGTCCAAAAACTACGGCCCGCGGGCTAGATCCGGCCCTCGAGACGATTCAATCCGGCCCGCCAATATTTTATTCTTTAAGGTAATTAAAAAATATGTTAACTGTGTTTTCATAAGTGAATAATAACATTTGTGATTGGTACAGAAAACACAGATTTTACTGACACTGCATAAAATTCACAACATGGAGCTGAAGGGTGGTAGCCAGATGTAGAATTTTTTTAAATGATATTGCAAAACCTACTGAAAAAAAACCCGACTGTAACCTAAGGATGGTTCAATTTTCTCAGCCAATCAAAAATATAAATAAAATTAAAATTAGGGTACCACAAATTTATTTGCCTTTTGTCATTACAATTACACCAATTATTTTCGTACTCAAATTATTATTCAATGTTTAATATTTGCAGTTAAATGTGGGAATTATTTTTAAAGATCAAATGCTTCAATTGAAAGTTTAAATTTATGTCACATATGATATGAAATTAAATTCATTTGCAGCGAATTATATTGGTCGTGTTAACAAGATTAAACAAATGTATGCTATTAAATGTCAAATTTCCAAATACAAATATCCGGGGGTGTTCATTTCTGATTGCTTATTGAAAAATTATATTAAATCTACAAGTGCAACAGATTAAATTTGACATATTTTCTATTGCAACTACCCAAATTTCTCAAACTTTCATTTACCAGTGTCAAAAACTACCATTTTGAAAGTGGAATAATCGAAATCTGTCATTTGCATCCATCTGCATCAAAATCTATGAAATTTTTATTTACAGCTGTAATTTGCAATAGCATAGTCGTATCATGGCCAATTTTCACAATGAAGTTATTAAATCTGTTCAATTTTCAATTGTAATTGTCAAAATCTGTCAATTTATCTACACAACTATTTAAATACTATGCCGCAGAGGTAGAATTCGTTAAAACTTTTATTGCCGATGTAAAAGTTTCAACTGCTACTTTCAAAAACTGTCATATTTTCGTCTAAACCGTTGTAACGTTATGACCTTTTAGCAACGTAACTGGGCACATCTGTCGAATACTAGACATGTTTAACTTCTATTTCAAAAAAAGTAAAGTCAATTTCAGAAAAAAAGTAAAATCAATTTTAAAACAAGGATCATCAAATTCAGAAAAAGTAACATCGGCTTCTGAAGTAATTTAAATTTCAGAATGTTTATACAGTAGACTGCTAGAGTGAATAATCAATTTTAGAACAAGGAACATCAAATTCAGAAAAAAGTAACATCGACTTCAGAAGTAATTTAAATTTCAGAATATTTATACAGTAGAATACTAGAGTGAATAAAACTGAATGAACTGTTCAATAGTTTTGTATTTCAATAATGTGAATAGTTTTGTATTTAATATTGTAAAATCACTACGATAACCACAAACTATTGGAAAATGATAATGAAAATCGTCAAAATAGATGCAAAAGAAGGTATAACAAAGCCAGCGATGAATCTCGTGCGCGCGAATAATGCAAGAAACTGAAGCAGAAGGAAAACGGAAATTAGAAAGACACTGTACGATATAAATTAATAGTAATGTACATCAAATATTGTAGTGAGTATTCTTAACTGTGTTGTAAATACTAGGAAACTTATTCAAGATACAATATTTGAAACAAAAACCATTCTGAATGGACTTTCTCTGAAGTCGAAGTTGATTCTTCTGAATATGATGTTACTTTTCCTGAAATTTATTTTACATTTTCTAAAATTGATTTTACTTTTTCATAAATTTACTTTACTTCTTCTAAAATTGAAGTTTAGGTAATGGTTTTATATATTAACTGCCACTGTCAAATTTTCTGTAGAGTACTACAAATCTCAAAAAATAAAAATTTGTCAAATCTATAGTTACAATATTGTTAATTCATAAATAGCAACTTCGTGTCACATTCTATCATCAAATGTGAAAATCAGTAAAATTTTCAACTTCAACAAGTGTAGATATTTGACCTATTTTCCATCTGAAGTCTACTCTGAACTCTCTGAACTGTGAAATCTGAACTCTCTGTACTGTAATTATTTTAAATTTTCATAAACTGTTAAAATTTGTTAAATTTTCAAATGCATCTGCCAAAATCTGTTAATTTTTAAGCATCACCTATTAAATTTTGTCATATTTACTACTCTAACAATTGAAGTGTGTTATATTTTCTTGCCACTCTCAATCTATTGGCATCAGATGTGAAAATCTGTACAATTTATAACTGCAACTATCAAAATTTGCCAAATTTTGAAGTGTGCTTCAAATCTTCAAATTTTGAGGCTACTAACAAAATTTGACAAATAATTACTTCCAATTGTGAAAATTTGTCAATTTACACGAATAATAATCGTATTTTAAAAACTTTCATTAATTCTCTGCCATTGAATATTGTGATTCATAAACACCTTTTGGCATATTTTATATTCGTTATAATATATGTGGCCACATTATAAGTGTGTAATAATAAATGATTATTTATTGATATTTTACTGCAATTGTCAAAATATTTTCAACTGTACTAACTGTGAAAATTTCTAAAAAAAAAAATATTAATCCAATTCCAGTTGACAAATCTTCCAAATTTTCCAAACCAAACTCTTTTATTTTTTTTATTTTTTAATTAAAATTGGACAAACAGGTGGGAGCTATTAACAGATTTTGATAGATGCATCTGCGACTGTCAAAATTACAATTTATTTCAACGACGCAATTGATATCCGACACGTAAGTGCATATATTGTAAATTGTTCAAATTTGTGAAATTTCTTGAAATTCAACTGACAAATATTTTAGCTTCAACTGATAATATAATATTTGAGATATTTTGGAATAAAAAAGTTACTTAATTGTACAGGGTGGGTAAATTTAGATGTTTTAATAGTGAATCTCGATAACTATGACAGGTATGATAGAGTGGACCCCCCATCCTTGATCTCTTTTTTCGAGAAAAACTTAATGGCGAAAATAAAAATTGGCTATTGTCCTTTGTCTTCGAGTTATTCGCAAAACATGTTTTTGACTTCGTTTTACGGCTGTAGGTCACTTATTTATGAGAATAGAAATAAATAATGTCTGCGTTCTTCATGCACTTTTTGATAAAAATGCAGCGGCGTGGTCAATTTTTAATCAGTCAAAGATACACATATTTTTTAATTATAATTATATGTCAAGAAGACAACTTTTCAAAAACTTATTTTCTTTTCGGGGCCTGGCCCGCTAAAAGCTTGTAATGTATGTATGTGGCCCTTCTACCAAAAAGTTTGGAGACCCCTGGTATAGAGGATCAACCAAATATGAGGTTTGTAGAAGTTTGGTCAGATATCACAGGTCATTGGCGATTTGTGAAAAATGCGGGCAATCAATCGGTTGGTTTGTGTTGGCAGTGTTTTCTGAACAAAGTTGTATCGATTCTTATCTGCTTCTTATAAATCTGACGGTGAAATTCGGCTACCTGCAGTAGGTGTCTCGGTTATGGCCTGTACGTCATCGGCGGGCGTTTTGTGGGATGAAATTTGGTAGCGATAAATTAGTGTATAAACTGCCCCTTGAATTAACGGCCGGGCCGTGGCTTTGTGGAGTTAATTAATAATGCGATCTTGATAGCGGAGTGTTCAACATTACTTAGTGTGAAGACCGCACGGCGCTGGACCGATTATTGCTTTGTAATGACGCCGTGGGCGAGCCTTCTTTATTGCCGACTCCTCCAGCTTTATCTGTGTCATATATCGATCGGGATATTATTGCGGCGATTTATCTTCGCCAGCGTCTCACTCGCCTCGCAGCCGAAGAGCAATTTCGGGCCGGTGGCTCGTCCAAGGATGCCTCACCGAAGGGGCACCGGGGGCCCACAAATCACGAACGGCAGCGCGTGCAGACGCTGGGCATCAGAGCTACACGGACCCCAAGGCCTTATCAGATGCGCGAACGCCCGTACCTCATCGGCGATGGACTGCGGTTTGTCTTCGGACGGATTTCCATACCGGTTAAAAATAAACCGAATAATTTACGCGTCTCGGCCGGCACATGTGCGCGTACATCACCGGTTATGGGCACTTTTCGCGCGAGCAGGCCGGCGTTCAAAATCCCTGCCGGGCGATAATTCAGCGTTTGAAGGGACCTCGTAAATCCTGCGGGCTTAACGGTCGCTGCTTATATGCGTCATCTCCTGCAAATTCCACCGTCAAAATTCAAACAGAATTCAGACACTCATTTACAATACTCACAAAGATTGATATACCGGGTGTCTACAAAAGAAAAGTCCCCATTTGTATACCTATGCAGGGTGACCCAAATAGAGTATTAACTAGAATCTATTGACAACCAAGATCTAGTGAAAATTATGAAGTGTGAGAGTAGCATTATGAGTTATTAATGACAGATATACAGAGTGTCCTAAATAGAGTAGGATTGCATGGGTATCTTTCTTATTTTAAAAGCTAGAGATCTGGTTAAATGGGCAATGTTATGCAGTTTGGTATGCTGGTTCAGATAATGTTAAAAAAAGTCAAAAGTCTGTGCAGTTAAGAAATTATTTTTAAAAAAACAAAAATCCTAATTTTCTAAAAACCATAATTACACTGGTATACAAGGTTTTGGACTGGAGCAACCAAATAGTGTTTTTAAGGAAATTTGGTACGCCGAATTCGAATCTGTAACTGTTTTTTTTTTATCGGTTCAGGTTTGCGAGATATAAAATATCATTGTTATCGTGTGTTTTTAATAAAAAATCGTTAATTTATTCAAAAATAAATTAAATTTCCAAAATAAATAGCAGTGTTTGAACATCGTTTGTATTTATCTGGGCCAGTTTCACGTATTAGAGTCCAGCAATATTCTCCCGGCATACTTTTGTCCCAAAATCCTTGATAATTTCTTTCAATTTTCATTAAATCTTGTTGAGCACGTTCTCCTTGTTCATCACTCACCGCACCCAGGTTTTGTGGAAAAAAGTTCAAATGTGAATGCAAAAAATGCAATCTTGAGTGACATCCGTGCACCTAATCCACAGTAATTTTTCAATAATTCAGTAACAATTTGTCTGTAGTTATCACTTTTCTTGTTTCCAAAGAACCCATCTACGATGCTTTTGAAAGATTTCCAGGCTGCAGATTCTTTCTGTGATAAACTTGTGAGAAATAATCATCATTCAAAAACTTCCCGATCTGAGGACCAACAAATGTGGCGTTCATTGTAATAGTGGCGTAAGTCCATTTTTTTCAAATATTATTTGTTGCGGATTTTTTTATCTCTTCCCATATAAAAGTTAATCAACTCCCAGTTGCACTATAATTTCGTTAGATGGTATTACTTGTACATAAAGAGAACGAAAATGTCTAAATAATTCATTATAATAGTGAAGTTAAGTCACAACTCAGCATAATAGTCAACTAAGTCCGGAGATGATTCACTTGTAATGTAACAAATGTTTGACATGTAATTGTACGTATATGATATAATTGTGTGTTTTCAATCACATATTGATTTGGTGATTCTGACTCTGAATATCAGCCTACAACTGAAACAATCTCCACAAAATGTGGTTAGTTTAGAAAAATAATAACAGTTAATAAAAGGAAGTAATTACGTAATAGTGGTAAAGAATATTTTACTGCAAAAAGGAGTTAATGTGCGCGGGAAAATTTTCGAATATTTTGATTGTGGGTGTCCGAAAAAATGTTATATTATTTACAGGCAGTGAACGAAAAGTTGTATTTGAATCAATCTGGAATTTGAAATATTTCAATTTGCAAAATTCATATCTATATGCATTAGTACAAAAAACAACAGTAAACAGAAAACGCCCAAAAGATCGTTCTCCTGCTGGAAGAAATATTTTATAAAGTCCAGTAAGAAGACACAATTTGTGTGTAAGAAATATTTTCTCAAGATGCTTCAAATAAATAGTTCGCGAGATTTTAATGATTCCAATAGGCAGGCACACACGGAAGGGATTTTCAAGCGATCTGTCCCGCCGTCCGCATCTGACATCCTTGTCACGCAGATTTGAGACATATCGGTGTGACAGGGATAACAGATGCGGTCGGCGGGACAGATCTCTTGAAAATCCCCTACGTGTGTGCCTGCCTATTGTCATTGCCCACATTCAAAGTTGTCCAGTCTATCAAAGTCATTATACACGAAAAAATAATTGTAATAGAAAGTATTTGTATCGTGGTGTGACTATATGTAAGATGTGCGATCTGTATAAAGAAAAATGCGAAACTGAAATGTCTGAACCCAAGAAACTAAAATATTATATTAAAATTTTCAAAACCAAATTTAATCTCCATTTTAAAACACCACGACAAGACAGCTGCAAGGCTTGCGATGATTTAAATTTGAAAATACAGGGAGCAGATAATGGAAACGTTAAGAAGGAGCTTGAGACGGAAAGAGAATTACATCAACGAAAAGCAGATTCAGCAAGAGAAAACCTTCAAAATGATTCTAAAAAAATTAATGAAGCTTACGTATTGACTTTTACCTGCAAAAAGCTTGCCCAAAATTAACCACCTAAGTGGCATACTATAAAATAAACCTTTATTTATATAATCTGGGAATACATTACTTCAATAATAATACGGGATACATGTATGTTTGGGATGAGGTTGAAGGTGGAAGGGGATCTCAAGACATTGCGTCTTGTCTTGTTAAGCTCTTGAAGACTGATGCGTCAACACAAAAATACATTATTATGTATTCAGATTCAATTATATTATGTATTCAGATTATTATGTATTCAGATTCATATAGTACTGGACAAACTCGCAAAACATTAAAACAAGCATCTCCCTTCTGAAACTCGTACAAGACCTTGAGACTAGTATTGACACTTTAGACCACAAGTTCCTGGTATCTGGGCGCTCGTATCTTCCCAATGATAGGGAATTTGGAGCAATTGATAGTGCTAGTCGACGCCATGGATAAATTTATAGCCCAGATCAATGGATTAATATAATAAGAACGGCCAAACAAAGCAACCTCATTTTATTGTTTCCCAAATGAATCAAACTCAATTTTTAGGTACTGCTATTTTAGAAAAAAATCTATTACAAACAGAAAAAAGACTACTTGTGGTTATGGCGTTTAATTGGCTAAACATTAGATGGCTGAGGTTTGAAAGGGATCATCTTTTACAATTTAAATTTCAAGAAACATTAAACCCAAATATACCACTTTACGAAATAGACCTAAGTAAAAAGAAGCAAGGGCGATCAATTAACAATTTGAACCACATTCTGCAGTATACACTCTATCAATCAAGAAGACCTATTACTATTGCAAAGAAGAGAGATATGCTTGATCTTCTACGGTACATTCCACCAGTTTATCAATGGGTACTATAAAAACTTTCCAGTTGATATACCAACCCGTTCAAGCACATATATTGCCGATAGACGTACTTCCGATGATAAAATTACTTTTGAAGAGCAACCAGTCACTATAACAGTGAAGTAACTCCATATAAAAAAAAGTTATATTCGTTGTTTATTATAAATATTAATCTTATTTACTCATGTGTAATATTTTTATAATCTCGAAACTTTCATAAGTAATAAAAGTTAGCAATCAATAAAAAATAATTTCATTATTTTTTTCTTTTGATGATTTTGCAAAACGCTTAATATTTCAACATGCAATAAGATTGAGATTAGTCACTTTAACAATGAACGACACAAATATGCCTTCTTCAATTTTAGCACATGAAATTGTAGGAAAATCTGCTAACAAATGTTTAAAAGCAGCACCATCTTTATTCAGAGCCTTGACAAAGTTTTTCAAAAGATCTAGTTTTATATGCAGTGGTGGAAGTAGAACGTCATTTGGATCAATTAATGGATTACTTGAAATGTTTTATTTTCCAGGAGAATACTCTGTTCCTTGCGTCCAATCTGTTCTGGTGTAATGATGACTTGTAGGTCGACTATCCCATAAACAAAGGAAACAACGAAATTTTGTGTAACCTCCTTGCATGCCAGTTAACAAACCAATGACCTAAATAAATTTGATTTAATTCAAACTTGGAATTTACGATATGCATCTATTACATACCTTTAAATCACTACATATCTTCCATTTATGATCTTCGTATTTGAGTAAAGTTAAAATTTGAGTTATTGATTCGTAATTTTCCTTAGTATTAACAGCATGAGCAAATGCCACGGATGGATTTTTATTCCCATTGTTTAAAAGAAGAGCCTTTAAACTGTACTTAGAGCAGTCAATGAATAATCTCCATTCATTTTTTTCATACAGTTGTTCATTTTTTGAAATGAACCTTGAATGTCGTTACAGTAGAGAATAGTGTTTTTCTTCTCAAAATATGCAGCCAATCCCAAGCTTCTTTCTCTATAAACTGTTACTTTTGTCCCAACTGCAAGATGTTTCCATTTTTGCATAAGTGAAGCCAATAATTCTGCGTCTTGCGTTTATAAATGTAAATCACGAACTAGATCATTAAGTTCAGCTTGTGTCACTTGAAGCACACACATTTGGAACCATGCTACCAATAACGTACAGAAAATTTGAATAAATCCTAAAACTTCATACATTAAAATCATCTCGTGGCATAACACCTAAAATACATCCACTTACAGATAGCAAATTTGAACGAATTTCCTAGTTGGCCTCATCAGATCCTCAAAAATTCTTCAACACAAAAACTTTTCTGTTTTTTCTTGTCTTTTTTGTTTCTTTTCCAAAAAACAAAATCCGCGGTTGTAGTCTTGTCTGCCTCGATGGTCGTTATTAATGTGCCCCGCACGAAATGAAACACCTCCATAACTTACGATAACTTAAGAAGGAACCATCGGGCAAAAAAACGGAAAAAACCGGCGGCGCCCCCCGTGACACCACCGCTGCCCCCAACGCGCTTCGGCCCATTGTTGCCCGCCGGGCAAGATAATTTAGTAATTTTCCGGACCGTTATTGTTTATTGATCCCCCGCCGTTCGCAAGATGTAATCGGCGTTAATCGGCCGGGCCGGCTCGCACCTCCCCCGTCGGGCGCCCCCCGCGCACCCAAAGGCCCATTTAAATTGGATATTATACGAGACTAATGGGGGCCCCATTTCCCATCGCACTGATTGAGATAAGGCCCCGCGATCGCCAGGCGCACGGCAAAAATGTATAAACGGAAACTGATTCTGTCAAGATTTCCCAGCTATTCAGACATATCATCAGTGTTCTGGCAAAAGTCACCAAGTCCAATAAGATCACTTTTCAGTAGACACATTTTAAAAGTTAAACAGGTACGAAACATCGCTCATTTAAGATGCGCACTGCAAAAATGTATAAACGGAAATTGATTCTATCAAGATTTCCCAGCTATTCAGACATATCATCAGTGTTCTGGCAAAAGTCATCAAGTCCAATAAGATCACTTTTCAGTGGACACATTTTAAAAGTCAAACAGGTACGAAACATCGCTTATTTAAGATTATAGGAACGTTCTGTACACCATACAAGTACGTATGGTGTACAGAACGTTCCTATATTTTTTTCATCAAACATGATTTCAAATTGATAGCAAACACGCACGATATTAGAAAATTTGGTATACATCTTTCAGAAAATCAAAGCCTATACAAGAATACAAAATTCCAGCAAATGACGTAAAAATTTTAAAAGCGAATTTGAAACTTAACTGGTCATTTGTCAACACAGCTGACAGAGAACGAAGAACGCCAACATTTCGAATATTGTGCATTTATGGTATTTGTTAAAACATTGTATGATCTATTTTTATTTTTAACTAAGTTGGCTCTGTTAGGGTGACAGTATTGTTTTCCAATCTAAAAGTCACTAGACTCGAAATAATAGGTTATATTAAAAGAAAGAGGTTATATTTTATGACACTAGGCAATGATGCCATCAAATTGAGTATCTATTGAGTACAAAATTTATTTGCCATTTTTATTTTACAAAAGCAAATCAGTGAAATTATAATATAAAATATAGTTGATGATTGGTTTACTTAAAACATATTTCTAATTAATCTACAATCTTACTTAAAACATAAATCCAATTAATTACAATTAATGTTGATTTTAGTGAGATCAACATACTTATCTAAATCATTTTGGAAATGCTAGTTCTGCTTCTTTGCCCCGTTTTCAACGAATTTGCCCATCTGCTGAACCATCCATCAGCTAAAGAAACAGCTACTTTACATCCAATTTAAAGGTGAGACAGATTCTGACAGATATACCTTGAGGTTTTTTGTCGTAAACTGCATTCAGATCAAATTTATTTCAACTGTCTTGTAAATACCTTACAATTCTAGCAATTTCCACTTGCGATTTGTTCTTCAGATGCAACAGTTTCACATCTAACATTGCCTACTTCTTCGATTGATTTTTGAGCTCGTTAATCCATTTGACACTGATGTTCTGTTGTACTTCAATATTATAATTATTATCATCACTATCTCTACTGCGATTAGCAGCGGAAATTATGGTATCTTTATTTTTAGTTCCGAAAAATATAATTTTGGATTGATGGCTTCGCGATGTTTTCGATTTTTTCTCAGATTTAAGTTTAGTCTTCTGAGAGTTGGACATTTTGACTTTGAATTGTACATTGCGCCTGATTTAATTTATAGCTTGAAATGAATGAAAAAATACTAATCATTTATTAACGCTAAAAAAAATCTTTTTCTTGATATCGTAATAAGCTCTTTTCGTATTCTTTCATATATTGATTGATTTCATTGTCGACTGATGTCATTAATGACAAACAAGGTTGCCGGTACTAAGTAACTACAACTAAATTAAAAACCAACAAAAAAATTGGTAGTACTTGCTCAATGGATTAAAAATTAACGAAGTCAGAAATTTCAAATTTAAATAAGAACTAATTTGAAAATTGGTGCAGAATGGCTAATTGAATAAATAATAATAAGAAGAACAGTTAATAATTTCGAAACAAGCAGATTAAAAAAAAAAAAATATCAATTTGATAATATACTAATCACTTATTTACGCTATCGCTAAAAAAAATCTTTTTCTTGATATCGTAATAAGCTCTTTTCATACTCTTGAAAGTTATTGTGGTTTGCTTCACCATGTTATCATTTGTGAGACCGATTTCATTGTCGACTGATGTCATCAAAGACAACCAAGGTTGCAGGTACTAAGTAACTACAACTAAATTAAAAACCAACAAAAAAATTGGTAGTACTTGCTCAATGGATTAAAAATTAACGAATTCCGAAATTTCAAATTTAAATAAGAACGAATTTGAAAATTGGTGCAGAATGGCTAATTGGACAAATAATAACAAGACGAACAGTTAACATTTTTTTCGAACGCGAACGACAGTTTCAAAATAAATAAATGAGTTAGGGCTATTTTCAATGAAAGAATTATTAAATGAACCAGCAGTTTAAATAAGCGAAATTTAAAATATCTAATTGTTCTTTTGTAGTTATACAAAGTGATGAGTACTGCGAAATGATAATCACTGCATAACCCCTTTTGCGCATATACAAGGTGATTCAAAAGGTATGGTCCAAATTTGAGGGTGTGACGTGGAATGTTATACGAAGCAAAAACAAATGCTAATTTGTTTTGACGGAATTGGCATTTTAATATCACCAATTACACCTAAATATTTGGACAACACCTTTTGAATCACCCTGTATGTTAAAGTTAATTAAAAACTGTCGAAATATGCCAAATTTACAATTACAGTTGTTAAAATCTGTTAATTTTTTAACAACTTTCTAAATGGGTACAATTCCCTACTGAGAGATTCAAAATCTATAAAATTCAAAGCTGTTGCTGTGAAAATCAGTCAATTTTTCAATAGATACTGCTTGAATCTGTTAAATTTTGTCAATTTTATATGATCATTGTATAAATAAACCATAAATAAATATTACATGTCTTATTTCCAACCGTTATCTAGCTACAAATGATTTCTCTGTTATTATCATGTTCTGTTAAATTAAGTCATAATAAAAAATAAGTCAGACAATTGCTAATTTGTTATGATGGAATTGGCATTTTAATATCACCAATTACACCTAAATGTTTGGACCCCACCTTTTAAATCACCCTGTATGTTGAATTTAATTAAAAACTGTCGAAATCTGCCAAATTTGCAATTATAGTTGTCAAAATCTGTTACATTTTTAACAACTTTCTAAATGGGTACAATTCCTAACGTTCAAAATCTATAAAATTCAAAGCTTCTGCTGTGAAAATCTGTCAATTTTTCAATACATACTGCCTGAATCTGTTAAATTTTGTCAATTTTTGATATCCCAGTTTTAAAATGTAAACTATCAGATTTTTAAGTGTAACAGTTCACATACGTCAAATTCTCAATAAAAACCGTCGAAATCTGTCACATTTTCACTTGCAACTGTCAAAATATGTCAAATTCTTAGGTTCAACTATAAAAACCTGTCAATTTTTTAATAGATACTGCCGAAATTTGTCTATTTTCGATGTCCCAGTGCAAAAATGGAGCTATCAGATCGCACGTTGGAAACAACAGTGACACTAGACAAAAATTAACAGTTTTCACTTGAATTTGTTCAGTTTTGATGATTTTGTTATGTCATAAAATGATTATCATTAATGTACTGCTTATAACAATTCTTTTGCTGTTAATAACATTTTTATGATATGATAAAGTGATAGTATTTTTTATACCTGATTCGACGGATTAACCACTAACGCCTATAGTTATCCAGGTGAAATTTAGGTATTGAGTGAATAGTAACGTTCACATATTAATTACAATTTAACAGAGCGGTATAAATAACAAGCTTCAACTTTGAACACTGTTGTAAATTTCTATCATTTTTGTATTTTAACAGTTTCAACTCTTTACGTGTCATTTTTAACAGTTTCGACTCTTTACGTGTCATTTTTAATAGTTTCGACACTTCACGTGTCATTTTCAGGCGATTCAAAACGAAACAAAAACTACAGCCTGTTAGCTCTGATGACTATCGTATTCATTTTACAGCGAGCACCATATGAGTGCAGTAAAAGACATTCAGCTTTCGATGAATGCAGCTTTCCTCGCAGACATCACACAAGACTACTTTTTTCCTCATTATGCTCGCCTGGGAGTAAATTACAGCGTGCGCCAGTAATCACAACCATTCCACGAGCAATTCAATCATCCGCCGGCGATTACATATCCATAAGCACATCCCCGATAATCCCACGGATTGCGTAAGCCATTTACGGGCATACGCGCACCTCTTCTGTGCGTGACGCCGGGAAATGTGCACGCACACGCGTGACGTGTGGGTCTGTGCGTGAATGGGCGTCGATAAATTCGACGGCTTTTTTACCACCGCCTCAAATTATATGTAATTTACACATTATCAAATGTGTTATATTTGACATTCGTTTTGAATAATAGCCTATAATTTCGGTATAAAAAGTAAACACATTATCTCTTCCGTGTCTGGCGGTGATGACAGCGCGTTTATTTATAAGTGCGAGCGTTAAATCACTTGCCGTGGAGTTTTTTTTCCCGGGCACTTTCATGGGTGCGTGCCGTCGAATTTATCGCCTTCCGCAGAGTTTCTCACATTTGCTGGGAAACTGTGAGAGGGTCCTGGAAGTGCTGCGGCCTTCGAGGTGACGAGCTATAATTTCCGGAACTATCCTATAAATCACGCCTGGAAGTTTGGCTCCATTGATAAACTGCTTGGCCGAAAGAAAAAAAAAAAAATAATATGTAACACGAGGAAAATAGATTTGCTCAATAATTATTGGACATTGTTTGAGTAGAATGGAATGGCGTTGGTAGATGTTAAATATCTTCATTAGTAATTTAATTACAATTTTAAATATATTGTACATTTGCCAACTTTTTTTGGGAGACCGGTTTTGACCTGGTGGATCTCATTAGTCTAGTGCATCCGGAGTTAATTCCCATATGTACTTTGTAGCATTTATACAGGGTGTCCTACATAGAGTAGAATTGCATGGGTATCTTTCTTATTTTGAAAGCTAGGGGTCTGGTTAAATGGGCAAGCTCATGCAGTTTTGTATGCTAGCTCAGATTATGTTGAAACATTTTCAAAAGTCCGACAAGTTTATAAATTATTCTAAATGGCGGCCATTTAAAATAAGAAAGTTGCTATTAATATCTCGGAAACCGCTATCTTGACTTTTGTTTTGACTTGATTCTCAAGTTTGTGCGATCAAACCAAGTAAGTTTCATTTTAAACTTTTCTCCGCATCTTTAATAATTATGAATATATCTAAGTATTATATAATATATTTTGTTTTGACTTGATTCTCAAGTTTGTGCGATCAAACCAAGTAACTTTCATCTTAAACTTTTCTCGGCATCTTTAATAATTATAAATATATCGGAGCTTTTAGAATATCGCGATTTTTAGTTTTTTTAAAATAACTTCTAAACTGCTCGGATTTTTGAAAAATTTTCAACATAATCTGAACCAGAATATAAAGCTGCACAATATTGCCCATTTAACCAGATCTCTAGCTTTAAGAATAAGCAAGATACCCATGCAATCCTACACTATTTAGAACACCCTGTATATCTGTCATTCATAACTCATAATGCTAGTCTCATAATTGTTTGGTTGTAACAAATGGCAAAATGGCAAGGAAATAATTAATCGTCAGCAGTTTCCGGTTTACAAATGAGTAATGTTTTATAGCAATTTTTTTATACAAGCATATGTTTTGTCTTAAGTATGAGATTAACAAAATATTTGGTTTGAAAAATTCTAACACACAGCAAGTTTTCATAAAGGCAGTCGTTATTTTTATCTGAGATTATTTATATATATTTTTTTTTCAAATTTCACGTTCAACGTTTCAATTTTGATACTAATCTTTGAAATTTTGGAAAAATCAAAATAGAATTAATTGAAATATTGACACAAATCTCTGGAAATTTAGGATTAAATAATTGAAATTTTAGTTATTACCAAAATTATATTAGTTTTTCCAAAATTCCAGAGATTTGTGTCAATATATTAATGAATTACGTTTTTTATGTTTGGAAAAAAAAACTTTACGATAGAGGTAGGTAGAGGAGTACGATAATTACGATAAAGTAATTAAAAAATTGACAATAATGTTGATGAAGAATTATTTCAAGTATTGACCCTTATCTCTGGTATTTTGAAAAACATTATTAAAATTTTGGTGATAACTGAAATTTTAGTTCTTTTTTCCAAGATTAGTGCCAAATTTCAAAAAATTCTGCGAAAACTTAAGTATTATTATCAAATTTTTATTTACTGTCAAAAATTAGTTACTCTGTAATCATTTTATTAACTTATATCATATTTTCAATCAATTCTGTCCAAATTTCAATTATTTGTAATAAATGTTCAATCATTTTAATCAGAATTTCAGGTATTCTGTCAAACTATCATTATTACTGCTAAATTCTGTATGATCCTATAAAAGTTGCACTTGCTTCATCTAAATTTTGATCATTATTGTGAAAATTGTAATAAGGAGACGTATAATAAGGAGATGTAAATGTGGATTGATAATGATCCTGAACATGAAACTTACACTACTATTTCCGGTTGCTGAGTTTCAGCCCAAAAACTTTCCAATATTTCTTGAACGCTAAAATATCAATTTTCCAAAGAATCGTTCCACATGCACAGACAGACAAACAGACAAACAAACAGACACAAATAGTTTTCAAACTGATGTCTCACTGCCTGCTCTGAATAAGAATACTCGAAAATAGTTATTGTAGCAAAACTATCGATTTCGAAAATTTGCAATATTAAACGAAAATGAATATAAAAATGAAATAATTCTCATATCTACCATAATTTCCATAATTTTATCGAAAACTTCAATTATTGTGTGTACAAGTATTGTTTAAATATTAAAACTTAATTGATAATGATCCTGAACAAATCATTAGTCACATTATTTTCAATTATTTCTGTGAAAAATTCAAAATTTCACGAAATTATATTTCACACTATTTCAATCATTTTTATGATCATTTCAGGATTTCTTTCAAACTATGATTATTACTGCCAAATTAAGTATTATCATATAAAAATAGCAATTGCTTTATCAAAATTTTAATCATTATTGTAAAAATTATAAAAAAGGAGACTGCCTCAAGCCTGGAGTAAAAATGTTAATGTAGATTGACAATGTTCCTGAACAAATCAAAACTTAAGTCACATTAGTTTCTATTATTTCGGTCCAAATTTCAAAATTTCACGAGTTTATTTCTCTGAACATTTCAATCATTTTAATCAGAATTTCTGGATTTCTTTCAAAGTATGATTATTATTGCCAAATTGTGTGTTATCCTACAAAAATTGCAATTGCTTTATCAAAATTTTAATCATTATAGTAAAAATTATAATAAGAAAGAATGAACTGCTTCAGGCCTCGAGTAAAAATGTCAATGTTAAATGAGAATGATGCTGACCAAAAACTATTATCGAATATGAAAGTTGTACTACTTTCGGCATTCCTGGCTTAGAAATTTAAGGTAATCGTTCAGCCTAATACCCAATCAACTAGTGTATCAATTTTTGACAGTTATAGATAAAAAAAATGACGATTTTCGACGGTTAAAGTTGAAAATTTGACGTTTATTTTTTACCAGAATTTTCATATGTTACATAATCCAACAAAATAAATTTTTCACATTTTCCACAACAGAAAAATATCTGTATTTTTTTTTAGAAAAACACTTTCGTATACGTATACAGCGGCAGATCTAATTTTGATGACATTGTCCACAACACTTCATTCAGTCAAAAAATATTTTTACCAGAATTTTCATGTTACATAATCCAACAATTTTTGTTTTTACATTGACGATTTTCGACGGTTAAAGTTGAAAATTTGACGTTTATTTTTTACCAGAATTTTCATATGTTACATAATCCAACAAAATAATTTTTTCACATTTTCCACAACAGAAAA
The DNA here is from genome assembly GCA_951805005.1 of Othius punctulatus. Classification (NCBI taxonomy): domain Eukaryota; kingdom Metazoa; phylum Arthropoda; class Insecta; order Coleoptera; family Staphylinidae; genus Othius; species Othius punctulatus. The sequence continues at coordinate 14,246,036 of OX638145.1, forward strand.
AAATCTGTACTTTTTTTAGAAAAACACTTTCGTATACGTATACAGCAGCAGATCTAATTTCGATGACATTGTCCAAAACACTTCATTCAGTCAAAAACTATTATCGAATATGAAAGTTGTAGTACTTTCGGCATTCCTGGCTTAGAAATTTAAGGTAATCGTTCAGCCCAACACCGAATCAACTAATGTATCAAATTTTTACAGTTGTAGATGAAAATTATTTAAATTAAATTTTAAATTTTTAGGGCTTCAAGCACCTTGGTCACAAAATCGAAGGATAACCCACGTAAAATTCTCGTACATGCTTCACCTGGGCCAGTGTTCAGTACATTGACTTGAAAATCTGCGCGATTACAAGTGGCTGGTACCTGCAAATGGTAAGTGGGAACAAACGGATTGACAATCGCCCCATCTTCCCCACAAAATTCATTATTGTAACACATCCAGCTTGTGAAATCAATCAATTTCCAGATTGATGTTCTCGACTTGGCTCCATCAATTACGATGATATTTCGAGATAAGTCGAAACTTTCACGGATACACACAGCTGTAAATTACCGACGTACTCGTCCATTGTGTTCCCCGGCGATCATTCCGATTGTTTCCGTTATATAATTGTGCGCCGGTCGTCCTGTAAAGTGCACGCTCGTGCGCCCCGTCGTAAACCATGGCATTTCGTTTACTGGTCCTTGATTGGTAAGTTTCTTGGGACAGATCAGTTTTTATGCTCACATTCTTACAAGTAATTCATACACGAAATTCTTACAAGTACAACGAATGCAATTTGTCAAAATTTTACTTTGAAAAATTTCGTAGGCTCAAAATCAAAAGAAATAAATTGTTCACTGAAAACATGGTTAACTTCGCAATTTTCAAAAGCCAAAACTCTTCGGGAAAACTCGACCAATTGAAATTCCAGTCCCATGACTCCTCGCTCAGCGGTTCGGACAAACAAACACAAAAGGTGCAAACATTTCACGTATTACCTGCGCTCGGAGGCATCCGCGTCTTCTCGTTTCAATCAAAAAGCCATTTACCGCGATGGTCAAAGCCGTTTACGTGATCCGCAATTAATTTAATGACCGCAGATGACTCCGAAATTGGCTTTGCCTCGTTTCGCGGTTTTGCGCTCAATTACGTGCAATAAAATAAATGGGCAGTGCCAGTGATGAAAAATCGACATGTATGGGATGCGTCGGAGATGATTAATCCAAGTGGAAATGGGCATCGCGAAAATGGGGTTATTAATTTTGGGCATGCCCAAGTTTTCGTGGGAGTCTTTTTTTATGTTGGGCAAGTGAAGTGCGTCATGTTTAACTTTCTCCGTGTGATGAAAGAATTATTTAATGGATGCATTGGTTTGATATATGTTTCTTGAGCACGTGAAGGAAATTGTTAATGAAAAATAATCGTGGTACCATTTCTTCGCTATATATATTTGTGACTAAATGTACATTTCGGTCACAACGTGGCCATAATCATTAGTATACTCTCGTATAGTATAGTATAGTATAGTATAGTATAGTATAGTATAGTATAGTATAGTATAGTATGGTATAGTATAGTATAGTATAGTATATTATAGTATAGTATAGTATAGTATAGTATAGTATAGTATAGTATAATATAGTATAGTATAGTATGATTATGGTCACGTTGTGACCGAAATGTACATTTAGTCACAAATAAATATAGTGAAGAAAAGGTACCACGATTATTTTTTTATGCATAGGTTATTGAATTTGAAGACCATTGTATCAGTCAGTGTCTCAAGTATTCTTCAGTCAATTTATTTTGCTGTAAGATGTTACAATATTTTTTCCCTCATTGACCTCTTGTGTTCTCTTGGGAGTCAGGGTTTTGCTCAACTGCTTGTAGTACTCTATCCACTGTTTTCTCTCTTTTATTAGGTCCTTTGCCTGTTTCCAGCTTTTATCTCTACTCTTTAGCGTTTTCAAGATCGTGTCATTCCACGTTTCTCTCGGTCTACCTTTTGACTTATTTCCTACTTAAAATGTATCTAGAATCTAGATACTTGGTTCACTGCGAGAACTGCTGTTGCTAATCGTACCTTAGAGGCAAGTTACGAGATTTCTTTATTGATTGCAAAATGCGGAAAAAATCATACCCTGGGCGAAGATCTTATTAAACCCTCGATATCAACATTTTTAAAAACCGTTTTGAATATTGATGACAAAGAAGTGAAAGCATTACCACTTAGTAATGATACTGTCAGAAGAAGGATAGATGAGATGAGCGATGATGTTGAAGCACAGCTTATTGAAAAGCTTCAGTCGAGATACTTTTCTTTACAAATGGATGAATCTACTGTAAGAGGCAGTGAAGCATTACTATTGGCTTACGTAAGATATATTGACAAAGGTGAATTTGTCGAAGAAATGTTATTTTGTAAGCCACTGGAGACCACTACAACCGCATCTGATATATATAATGTTTTAAAAAAATACTTGAATATCAATAATATACCTACAAAAAATTTAACATCTTGCGCAGCTGATGGAGCTCCTGTAATGATGGGCAAAAAGAATGGTTGTTTAAAATTAATGAAGGCCGACAATCAAGATTTATTTACTATACACTGTGTGATACATAGAGAAAATTTAGTATCGAAGAACATTTCGCCTGTACTTAATAAGGTATTGAAATCTGCTATAAAATGCATAAACGCAATCAAAGCTAATGCTAAATGTGAGCGCATTTTTAAGAAATTTTGCGAAGAAAGCGATATTGCGCATGTTAAGCTAATTATGCACACAGAGGTCAGGTGGCTGTCAAAGGGAAATTGTTTAAAAAGATAAATGGAATTATTTGATCATCTAAGTGAGTTTTTGAAAGATAATCCTGAAATGATAGTATTGCAAACGATCGACGGAAAAGCGTACTTGGGATATTTGGCTGATATTTTCGAAAAGCTTAATATATTAAATACTCAACTTCAGGGAAAAAATAAAACAATTATCGATGCTAAAACAAAAATATTTGGCTTTGTTTCACTTCTTGCAATGTGGCAAGAACAAATATCGTCAAGTAAGTTTGAACAATTTCATTGGTTAAAGACGTTTCCGCCAACTGACTCTGCCATAAAAGTTATTGTAGAACATATTGTAGTATTATCCAATGATTTCAAGGAGAGGTTTTCTGATTTAAAAAACATGCATTTTCCTTCGTGGATAACGCAACCAATGTTGGTAAATTTATCTGATATTCCGGAAATATATCAACAAGAAATCGCTGAGCTGCAAAATGACGACTCGACAAAACCGTTATTCAAACATAAAGGAGAATTAGCTCGGCTTTCTGATGAAATGGAAAGGAAATATCCAAAAACAACGGATTTTGCAAGGAAATTGTTATTACCATTTCCGTCATCTTATCTGGCTGAATGTGGGTTCAGCAGTGTCAATGATATATTAGTAAAAAAGAGGAGCTCTCTAAATATCACCATGCGAGGAGATTTGAGACTCATGCTGACTAAGTTTGCACCGAACATAAAAAGTCTTTGTAGCAGACACCAGGCTCACGGATCACATTAATTAAACCAAATTTACTTACAATTATTATATCCCTTGTTTTTTCTTAAAAATTTTCGGTTTATACTTTTACTAATATATACCTACATATACAAATTTATTATAATATTTAATTTTATAGCGATATTTTATTTTTTTTGTTACTTTGAACCTGGAAGTTATTATAAACAATATTTTATAGTTCTTATTAAAAATTCGTTTTTCTTGAATTTATATTTTATGACCATTCTACTTTGCGTATATAGACGAAGAAAAGCAATTAATAATTTAGTCATGCTGTGCAAAAGTTCCGACATTTTGTTTATTTTATATATGGGGCATCAGATATTTAGTAGCTAATTGGTGGGGCATGGATCAAAAGAGTTTGAGAAGCACTGATCTAGATACAACTTTAGGTACTCAAGCAAGAATGTATCTAGATACGTATCTAGATACTTGCATTGTATATAGATACTGTATCTAGATACATGTATCTAGTTACATTACAACACTGGATATTTCTCATATTATGATTTTTTATATTTTTTGAATTTCGAGTTATGGTGGAGAGTATTGAATTTTGGAAATTTTGGGTGTGATCGTCAAATCTAAGATAACTTAAACATTTATTATAAAGAGAGATCATCAAAATTGAACTGATTGGAGAAGATCGAAACCGGTCTCCAGTTGTCCACGGATATGAAATCCAAATGTACTAATATTTAAAATGAAAATTGAATAATTTTTATTATAAATCTTCTTCTTCATGTGCCGTCTCCAGTCCGGAGGTTGGCTATCATCATTACTATCCTAATTTTGGAAACTGCAGCCCTAAATAGATCAGCTGACGTGGCATTAAACCATTTATGCAGATTCCTAAGCCAGGACATTCTTCTCGCTCCGATAGATCTTTTCCCCACGATCCTTCCTTGGATTATGGGTCGTAGAATCTCATATTTCGGACCTCTCATGATGTGGCCCAGATATTGCAGTTTCCTTTTTTTTTACTTCCAGTAGGATCTCTCTGTCTTTCTCCATTCTTCTCAGAACCTCCACGTCGGTCGCATGTTCAGTCCATGATACTCTCAACATCATACGGTAGGTCCACATCTCAAAGGCTCAAAGCCTTTTTTATTTTATTATAAATATATTATGTATAATTACTTTTGTTTTGTTTCATATGTATATTTTATCAGTTTCCTGACACGTGTTTCGGGATTATTTATATTTGATTATTAGGTATATTAGGTTGGCTATCATCATTACTATCCTAATTTTGGAAACTGCAGCCCTAAATAGATCAGCTGATGTGGCATTAAACCATTTATGCAGATTCCTAAGCCAAGACATTCTTCTCGCTCCGATAGTTTTCTTCCCCACGATTCTTCCTTGGATTATGAGTCGTAGAATCTCATATTTCGGATCTCTCATGATGTGGCCGAGATATTGCAGTTTTTGTTTTCACTTCCAGTAGGATCTCTGTGTCTTTCTCCATTCTTCTCAGAACCTCCACGTTGGTCGCATGTTCTGTCTATGATACTCTCAACATCCTACGGTAGGTCCACATCTCAAAGGCTCAAGGCTGTTTTTATTTTTTATAAATATATTATGTATAATTACTTTTGTTTTGTTTCATATGTATATTTTATCAGTTTCCTGATACGTGTTTCGGGATTATTTATATTTTATTATTAGGTATATTAGGTTGGCTATCATCATTACTATCCTAATTTTGGAAACTGCAGCCCTAAATAGATCAGCTGACGTGGCATTAAACCATTTATGCAGATTCCTAAGCCAAGACATTCTTCTCGCTCCGATAGTTTTTTTTCCCACGATTCTTCCTTGGATTATGAGTCGTAGAATCTCATATTTCGGATCTCTCATGATGTGGCCGAGATATTGCAGTTTTTGTTTTCACTTCCAGTAGGATCTCTGTGTCTTTCTCCATTCTTCTCAGAACCTCCACGTTGGTCGCATGTTCAGTCCATGATACTCTCAACATCATACGGTAGGTCCACATCTCAAAGGCTCAAAGCCTTTTTTATTTTATTATAAATATATTATGTATAATTACTTTTGTTTTGTTTCATATGTATATTTTATCAGTTTCCTGACACGTGTTTCGGGATTATTTATATTTGATTAGTAGGTAAATTTTCGAAACATTTTCTTGTGTACAGTTAGTGTCTGCACAATAACTTTTTAGCTAACTTTTTTTAGTCTTTTACTCCAGCCACTTTTCTACATCCATCACTTTTCAGTCCATCCCTCGTAGAAAATCATCCAAAAGCTAAGCCATATCATAAAGCCCGTGGTTTTTTTCTACCTGATGCTGGCGGATTCGTTCCGTTTAATTACAGAGCCAAACTCCTGACGGTTTTGACGTTCATTTGGCCAGTTAACGGCTTGAATGCCCATTGTCCGGTGAATATTTGGCGAGAGGCCGTCGCATGCAATTTATGCAAGCCCAATAATGCAGCACCGTAAACAGTCGGAGGGCACCACTCGACCCCCGGCCACGTATATTTTCGTCGTGCAGGCCCATTGTCCGGTCTGCTTGGCTTCTACAGGACACGCCACAGGCCTTTGTGTCCGAACGAAACTGTGATTTCTGACAGAAGAATAATATACTGAGCCGCCCGGTTAATTATAAGCGATGTCAGATGATGGACGCTTACACAAAACATCAAGAAAAACAGGAAAATCATATTGCAGAAGTCACAGTTCTAATTGAAAAAAGAAATAAATTGATGCAAATTAGAAGTAACTTTGTTTTTCACGTTGCAAGTATGGTTCTTCTTTGGGTTCCTTCTCCTCAAATTATCAGGCTTGTTTTTATTTTATTGACAGCTGACTTAAATAGTTTATACCAACGAGGTGCACCACGTTTACCGCCATGAACAAAACAAAATTTCGAAAATGGAAATAAAATTTTCTTCATACAGGACAATTCATGTACGATAGCCGGTCGCAGATAATGAGGATGTGCAAGACGTGATATTGGATTACTTCCAGGTGCATCCAAACGCATGTATTAAGAACATTTGGGCGATGCTAAATCTTCAGTGCACAGAATTTTTGAAAAGCATAAGGTGCACAATTATAATATTTGTATAGTCCAAGATGTATATCTTCAATATGACGCTCAAAACAATGATTTAAAAATATATATTTGGACTGACGAATCAGAATTTTCACGTGAAGATTTTTTTTAAAAGAAGAAACTATAACTTTTGGTCTATGCGGAGGTCTATAAGTATGGAATTTTTCGATAGATTTCAGTTAAGTTTCATGCCAAGTGATAGCAGATGCGATTGCCAAACTTCCATAACAGCGCACGTATAAAAGCCTCGTGAAGATGCCGATCGTTCGACAAAACTTTGCATATTGATCCTGATGGCGAGGCGCAATCTTCGCCGTATATCCCCGCTATGACGATAATAAATGGCGAGCGGTCAGTCGCTCTTCGGAATTTATGGTGGTCATAAAACACGAGGGGGGAATAAAAAGCGTGGTTTATCGGCGAATTACTGATGATTTTTCCAAAACTGGGCGCACATAATGGCGTTTCGGCGCACGTAAACGGCGGACTTTATGCGTCCCCTCAGCAGGTGGGTGAGTGTCAATCATATTTTTCGCCCCGGGACAGGTGCCATGACCCCGGCTAATCCATCATTCCGCGGCCAGTGCCAATAGGCCGGCGATGCTTAATTGCATTTGGAGATGAGAGTTCAGCGGTAATTAATAATTAAAGCCAGTCCCGTGCTCTCGGATAGTGAATTATTAGGCGCTCTTATGGCCGTGGGCGCCCGTTCCTTCGGTGGAGGTACAAGAAGATAGTCATTGCGCTCGGAACGAATGTTATAATGGCGCGCGTGAACACATGTTGCGTCCTCGCCTTCATTTCGTATTCATTGATTGAATTACAGCGGAGGGCGAGGCAGGCCGTGCAGTTCGTTTTGTAAATACCGTCATTAGCGGGTCGTTTGCGAAATTCGAACGCCTCGAAGCTTGCCACACACTCCCCAGAAACGTATTGCCTATCGGTAATTGAATAATTGCCCTCGAAAAAAGTGTGTGTGTGTGTGGTAATTACGCACGCGTTCGCGGCCATGGAGCGAAGGCTTCGGCACCTAAATGTTTCCCGTGACCCGAGGCTCAAACAGTACAGCCAAAGAACAAACTCATTACTTCCTAAATCGGTTCTTGGGCACGTGATTTATGCAGGACAAAAGTGTTCACTGCAATACCAGTACTATTAGAACCCACCAAACACCGTACAGATCCTGGTGGGACAAAAAGTTTGCTTGTATATGTACCCATAATGGTACCCACACAAATTATCGATGATAATCGATGAAATTCTCGATAAAGTTATTTAGACATTGTAAGAGTATTTCCACAAGTTACTAACAACGGAGCAGCAAGAAGTTAACGCTGAAACCGGTAATGAAGAGACTCAGGAGGACCACATACCCTGGCAAGATGTTGACATAGAACACGCTATACAAATAGAAGAAGTCACAGAAGCAATTAGACAACTGAAACGGAGGAAATCAGCAGACCACGATAGAATAAACGCCGAGAAGTTGAAAAACCTGGGAGAAAAAGGCATATAGACACCATAACAAGGATCTTCACCAAAGCATGGCAAATAGGAAAAGTCCCAGAAGATTGGAGAACAGGCATTATACTTCCAGTTTTTAAGAAGGGAATGCACCAACTACCGGGGAATTACACTCTTAAGCGTGGTAGCTAAAGTATATGAACGCATATTGGATAAACGCCTAAGGAACATCGTTAAATTTGTCAAAGTTTCAGTATTAAATAAAGGAGAAAATCAAACACTTAACTTTCTGGATTGACAAGTATGGGTTAGCTATTACTGAAATTTCTGAAAATTTATTATTTGCATATTTTATATCAGATTCGTGAACAGTACACCTGAAACTATTACTCCTGAAAATTTGGCAAAGTTTCAGTATTAAATAAAGGAGAAAATTAAACACTTAACTTTCTGGATTGACAAGTAAGGGTTAGCTATTACTGAAATTTCTGAAAATTTATTATTTGCAAATTTGACATTAGATTCGGGTACAGTACACCTGAAACTATTACTCCTAAAAATTTGCCAAAGTTCCAGTATTAAATTAAAGAGAAAATCAAACATTTAACTTTCTGGATTGACAAGTAAGGGTTAGCTATTACTGAAATTTCTGAAAATTTATTATTTGCAAATTTGATATTAGATTCGTGTACAGTACACTTTAAACTATTACTCCTGAAAATTTGACAAAGTTTCAGTATTAAATAAAGGAGAAAATCAAACACTTAACTTTCTGGATTGACAAGTAATACTTAGCTATTACTGAAACTTCTGAAAATTTATTATTTGCAAATTTGATATTAAATTCGTGTACAGTACACCTTAAATGATTACTTCTGTAATTAGACAAAGTTTCAGTATTAAATAAAGGAGAATATCAAACACTTAACTTTCTGAATTGACAAGTATGGGTTAGCTATTACTGAATTTTCTGAAAATTTATTATTTGCAAATTTGATATTAGATTCGTGTACAGTACACCTGAAACTATTACTCCTGAAAATTTGACAAAGTTTCAGTATTAAATAAAGGAGAAAATCAAACACTTAACTTTCTGGATTGACAAGTAATGGTTAGCTGTTACTGAAATTTCTGAAAATTTATTATTTTCAAATCTGATATTAGATTCGTGTACAGTACACCTGAAACTATTACTCCTGAAAATTTGACAAAGTTTTAGTATTAAATAAAGAAGACAATCAAACACTTAACTTTCTGGATTGACAAGTATGGATTAGCTATTACTGAAATTTCTGAAAATTTATTATTTGAAAATTTGATATTAGATTCGTATACAGTACACCTGAAACTATTACTCCTGAAAATTTGACAAAGTTTCAGTATTAAATAAAGGGGAAAATCAAACACTTAACTTTCTTAATTGACAAGTATGAGTTAGCTATTACTGAAATTTCTGAAAATTTATTATTTGCAAATTTGATATTAGATTCGTGTACAGTACACCGGAAACTAATACTCCTATAAATTTGACAAAGTTTCAGTATTAAATAAAGGAGAAAATCACACATATAACTTTCTGCATTGACAGGTATGGGTTAATTATTACTGAACTTCTAAAAATTTATTATTTGCAAATTTGATATTAGATTCGTGTACAGTACACCTGAAACTATTACTCCTGAAAATTTGACAAAGTTTCAGTATTAAATAAAAGAGACAATCAAACACTTAACTTTCTTGATTGACAAGTATGGGATAGCTATTACTGAAATTTCAGAAAATTTATTATTTGCAAATTTGATATTAGATTCGTGTACAGTACACCGGAAACTAATATTCCTATAAATTTGACAAAGTTTCAGTATTAAATAAAGGAGAAAATCACACATATAACTTTCTGCATTGACAAGTATGGGTTAGTTATAACTGAAACTTCTGAAAATTTATTATTTGCCCATTTGATATTAGATTCGTGTACAGTACACCTGAAACTATTATTCCTGAAAATTTGACCAAGTTTCAGTATTAAATAAAGGAGACAATCAAACACTTAACTTTCTGCAATGACAAGTATGGATTAGCTATTACTGAAATTTCTGAAAATTTATTATTTGAAAATATGATATTAGAGTCGCATACAGTACACCTGAAACTATTACTCCTGAAAATTTGACAATGTTTCAGTATTAAATAAAGCAGAAAATCAAACACTTAACTTTCTGGATTGACAAGTAATTATTAGCTGTGACTGAAATTTCTGAAAATTTATTATTTTCAAATCTGATATTAGATTCGTGTACAGTACATCTGAAACTATTACGCCTGAAAATTTGACAAAGTTTTAGTATTAAATATAGGAGACAATCAAACACTTAACTTTCAGGATTGACAAGTATGGGTTAGCTATTACTGAAACTTCTGAAAATTTATTATTTGCAAATTTGATATTAAATTCGTGTACAGTACACCTTAAATTATTACTTCTGTAATTAGACAAAGTTTCAGTATTAAATAAAGGAGAATATCAAACACTTAACTTTCTGGATTGACAAGTATGGGATAGCTATTACTGATATTTCTGAAAATTTATTATTTACAAATTTGATATAAGATTCGTGTACAGTACACCTGAAACTATTATTCCTAAATATTTGACAAAGTTTCAGTTTTAAATAAAGGAGACAATCAAACACTTAACTTTCTTAATTGACAAGTATGGGTTAGCTGTTACTGAAATTTCTGAAAATTGATTATTTGCAAATTTGATATTAGATTCGTGTACAGTACACCTGAAACTATTACTCCTGAAAATTTGACAAAGTTTCGGTATTAAATAAAGGAGAAAATCAAACACTTAACTTTCTGGATTGACAAGTATAGGTTAGCTAATATTGAAATTTCAGAAAATTTATTATTTGCAATTTTGATATTAGATTCGTGTACAGTCCACCTGAAACTATTACTCCTGAAAATTTGACAAAGTTTCAGTATTAAATAAGCGAGAAAATCAAACATATAACTTTCTGCATTGACAAGTATGGGTTAGCTATTACTGAAATTTCTGAAAATTTATTATTTGCAAATTTGATATAAGATTCGTTAACAGTACACCTGAAACTATTACTCCTAAAAATTTGACAAAGTTTCAGTATTAAATAAATGAGATAATCAAACACTTAACTTTCTGGATTGACAAGTATGGGTTAGCTATTACTGATATTTCTGAAAATTTATTATTTGCAAATTTGATATTAGATTCGTGTACAGTACACCTGAAACTATTTCTCTTGAAAATTTCACAGAGTTTCAGTATTAAATAAAGGAGAAAATCAAACACTTAACTTTCTCGATTGACAAGTATGGGTTAGCTATTACTGATATTTCTGAAAATTTATTATTTGAAAATTTGATATTAGAGTCGTGTACAATACACCTGAAACTATTACTCCTGAAAATTTGACAAAGTTTCAGTATTAAATAAAGGAGAAAATCAAACACTTAACTTTCTTAATTGACTAGTATGGGTTAGCTATTACTGAAATTTCTGAAAATTGATTATTTGTAAATTTGATATTACATTCGTGTACAGTACACCTGAAACTATTACTCCTGAAAATTTGACAAAGTTGCAGTATTAAATAAAGGAGAAAATCAAACACTTAACTTTCTGGATTGACAAGTATGGGTTAGCTATTACTGAAATTTCTGAAAATTTATTATTTGCAAATTTGATATTAGATTCGTGTACAGTACACCTGAAACTATTACTCCTAAAAATTTGACCAAGTTTCAGTATTAAATAAAGGAGACAATCAAACACTTAACTTTCTACAATGACAAGTATGGGTTAGCTATTACTGAAATTTCTGAAAATTTATTATTTGCAAATTTGATATTAGATTCGTGTACAGTACACCTTAAGCTATTACTCCTGAAAATTTGACAAAGTTTCAGTATTAAATAAAGGAGAAAATCAAACACTTAACTTTCTGCATTGACAAGTATGGGTTAGCTATTACTGAAATTTCTGAAAGCTTATTGTTTGCAAATTTGATATTAGATTCGTGTACAGTAAACCTGAAACTATTACTCCTAAAAATTTGACAAAGTTTCAGTAATAAATAAAAGAGAAAATCACACATATAACTTTCTGCATTTACAAGTATGGGTTACCTATTACTGAAACTTCTGAAAATTTATTATTTGCAAATTTCATGTTAGATTCGTGTACAATACACCCAAAACTATTACTCCTAAAAATTTGACAAAGTTTCAGTATTAAATAAAGGAGAAAATCAAACATATAACTTTCAGCATTGACAAGTAATGGTTAGCTGTTACTGAAATTTCAGAAAATTTATTATTAGCAAATCTGATATTAGATTCGTGTACAGTACACCTGAAACAATTATTCCTGAAAATTTGACAAAGGTTCAGTATTAAATAAAGGAGAAAATCAAACACTTAGCTTTCTGGAGGGACAAGTATGGGTTAGCTATAACTGAAATTTCTGAAAATTTATTATTTGCAAATTTGATTTTAGATTCGTGTACAGTACACCTGAAACTATTACTCCTGAAAATTTGACAAAGTTTCAGTATTAAATAAATAAGAAAATCAAACTTATAACTTTCTGGATTGACAAGTATGGGTTAGCTATTACTGAAATTTATGAAAATTTATTATTTGCAAATTTGATATTAGATACGTGTACAGTACACCTGAAACTATTATTCCTAAATATTTGACAAAGTTTCAGTTTTAAATAAAGGAGAAAATCAAACACTTAACTTTCTGGATTGAGAAGTATGGGTTAGCTATTACTGAAATTTCTGAAAATTTAATGTTTCCAAATTTGATATTAGATTCGTGTACAGTACACCAGAAACTAATTCTGTTGAAAGTTTTTGTTTTACTAATTACTAAAAAAGTTGGTGATTATTGATTGATTCCTGCAGACCCATGGCGGCCGTAAAAAGCCCGCAGGTGATAAACTGCCGTCGTATAAACAATGCAAAAAAAAAGAGGAACGCGTCTCCTGACACCTAACAGGTTTTATCCTTGCCCCGTCGCTTTTCGCGTTTCCATTTGCGAGCGTGTCATGTCCAGCGACACTCGCAGATAATATAGCCTTTTAATTTATAAACAGGAAACCTGTTGGACTTATCGGAGCGAGCGTTCCATATTCGCGCTACCTGGCGCTGTCCGTGTCTCAATCGGCGTTTTATTTATACCTAATTAACCGCACGTCATTTTTATCCGGGCTGCTTTGAGTACAAACACGGCCATAATCGGATTCGATCCCGCCACGGCTATTAATTAATCCGCCCGGGAGAGCACGTAATCCCCCCATCAATACGTCCTGACGCGCCGGCCCTAAGTACCACGAACTCTAATCCGCATGGGTTTGTAAAGCGATTGCTGTAAAAAAGTCAACCATAGTATTCGTAAAGAATGAAACCAATTTACATTCACAGGGCACAAGTAGGCTATGGGCGCTATAATCCAAAACAAATGATATACATACAACTGTTTTATATCGTATCAACGTTGCATCTACGCTAGAAGTTCTTAAAAAAAATTGAACCGATTTGTATTTACAGAGCTCAAATATTACGGCTATGGGCACTATAATCCAAAAACAAATGCCATAAATACAACTGTTTTATATTGTACCAATGTTGCATCTTCGGTGGAAGTTCTAAAAAAATTTGGACAGCGGCAACTTTTGGAAGATGAAGTCGCCTAACTAATCATTTTCGTTGGCAAATCTGCAAATTCTGCTGCGCATAAGAATTTTTAAACTACCCACCGAGAAGGAGACCCACAAAGTTTAAGAACCACTGCAGCTAAAATACATTTCGTATTATATGGATGCTCATTTGTACTTAATAATTAATATCATTTATCATGTTTGTGACTTTAGAAGAAGCAGTGGACGCACAAAAATGGCTGTCAAATGATGATGATGTTTGTGATTTAATTTTTGCACCAAATATAATACGTTATTATCATCAAGTGGGGTGTTGAAACCAGGACAATTAAGAAATCAGCGCTCTTAGTCGTGATTTACGAGCGCGTTTGGTATCGCATTGCCGAAAACACGGTGTTTGATGATTTATAGGCGCCGAATTAGATAATTTTCGTTTCGAAACCTGAAACCAAAGTGGTAGAGGTGTGCGGATCGCGTTCTAGTGATAAGACGGGCAGAGGAAAAAGGCGGTAATCGCGATTATCTCGCCATGTGGGCTTCTAATTCGTGATGCGGGTTCAACAGCATCTCGCTGCTGGGGATTTCTAAAAATACATCTAATCGGCGAGAGGAGATAAATTAAAATAATCATGAGCAAACAATAAATAATAAGTATCATCAATCGCCGATTGCGATCTGAGCTTGTGCCAGTTGTGTGCTCGGCGAGGTTCTGTTCCGCCACAGCCGGCAATAGCTCAGAGCAGGGGTCCTCAAACTGCGGCCCACGAAAAACATTATCAGTTTTTAGCTTGAAAAATTCAGAAATAGTTCCCTAATAGTATATTATATATATACTATATTATATACATAATAGAATATTAGGCTACAAGTGCATAAGAGAGCCTTTCAAAAACGTTGGCAGGTTTAAGAGCACAATAAATTTTCACACCAGCACTGTAGATACGATGCACAGCCACGGACTCTGAGAATGACGCGCTCCGTAAGACCTAACAGTCTGCTATCCTTGTCTGGCCTCGCACGTTAGGGGCACGTAAGACGAGGATAGCAGGCTGGTTGGTCTATTTATCGTAAAAGTGAATAAAATTGCTTTATTCACGTGTATCATACAAGATTTTTTCTAATTCGTTATCAGAATCGAAGAATTTGTGTGAAGTCTCACATTGTCAGGTGACAACGAAAATTTCAAGGATAGTGCGAATTTACCAACTTTTATACTTTATTCACGTTGTCAATGTTTATAGTGAATAAAGTGAAAATTTATTCATCCATTCGATTAAAGTGTAGTTTTAACTATGAGATTCAATATACATAATGAGCATTGTAATAATGCGAATTGAAAAAAAAAATTAATAACACACAATCTTACAATGCTTAAAGTAGAAGGATTCAGAAATCGCATATAAGAGTCATGTGCCATTATTATAAATATTCATGATATTTTCGAACGAATCGCCAGTCAATTGTCATTTTCAATAGTTGCTGATGAGTAAATGAGGTTTTTTTAATTATCTCCATAACAGAAGGGTATTCAAGTTTTTAATCTATTGTAAGACTGTTTCTTATTAAACTTTTTTTTTTAACTTCTTTAAACTTTATTATGAAAAATAAGCTGCTGAGCCTCATGTTTATAAAGGATGAGTCGCGAGGAAAGGACCAAACGCCAGGAGTGTATTGTACACGCGATATATATATATATATATATATATATATATATATATATATATATATATATATATATATATATATATATATATATATATATATATATATATATATATATATATTTAAATCCAATGTTATCTGATTTTCATTTGTTTTCAAGTTATAGTGTCAAATTTTGAATATGCAAATATGGTGTTTGTCTATGGCTTTTGTAATCGGAGTACTACAGCTGCTGTTGAAGGATATCGTCAACGGTTTGCACATCAGAAAACTCCGGATAAAAACGTATTTATCTGACTTTTCAATAAATTGTTCCAAACTATAACTTGAAAACAAATGAAAATCGGAAAACAACATTTGAGTTTTTTTAAATTATTTTCACGTGTACTCCTGAGGTTTGGTCCGTTCCTTCCGACTCACCCTGACTCACTTTTTATATTAGAATTGATCAAGGAATTACCCCATTAAGTTTGTCTACGTTCTTAATTAACACCCTGTATATTGGACAATTTCAATAGCCATAAAACGTTTTGGTGATTTCTAAAATATTTATGAAATGTGGTGTAACTTCATTAAAACTCATCATATATTATTTACTTTAATGAATGTTAAGTATATTTATTTGAATACTGTGCTTTTATAACAAAGTTTTCAACTCTTTAGTTTTTTTACTTTATTTGCTTTTACAACGCTTTCATGAAGTATTATACGTTTCCTGCAGTCTTCTAAATTTTTGTAAATCTAGAATATATTTAGGTTTATTTATGTTAACAACACAATTGGAATTAAAAAAATTAAAATAATATTTTAACACTTTTAGTATTATGACTGGGTAAATAACGCACGTTTTGAGTTAAAAAAAAAAATTGTCTGCGACATGTTTCGACACGCAAGTGTCTTCATCAGGCAGATGAATATCTGCCCGATGAATAATAGGTGAATATTATTATTCATCTGCCCGATGAAGACACTGTAGGTCGAAATATATCGCAAACAATAACAAAAAAATTAAACTCAAAACGTACGTTATTAACCCAGTCATAATAATGGAGTTTAAACAAGTATCCGCCAAATCTATTTCCACTTTTGATATTTTCATTGCATATTTAGAAATTTTTTAATCTACGTTGAAATTTTTGTACATTTCCGAAATTATTATGAAATTTATTGAAACTTTTATATTTATTATTTGTTTATAAATAATATAATAAGTGATAATAAACACATTGGACATAAAACAGAAGAAAAACGAACAAAAAATATATACTGGCACTATCGGTAATCTTTCGGTCATTTTATTTAATTTTCCTGATATCTCGATTACATATTTTGGAAATTTTCAATACTTTCAATAAACAATTATAAACTTTTTATGTCAATATTAAGAATTGATCAATGAATCACCCCTTTAAGTTTGTCTACGTTTTCCTTAATTAACACCCTGTATATTGGACATTTTCAATAGCCATAAAACATTTTGGTAATATTTAAAATATTTATGTAATGTGGTGTAAATTCATTAAAACTCATCATATATTATTTACTTTAATGAATGTTACGTATATTTATTTGAATACTATGCTTTTACGATTAAGTTTTCAATTTTCTAGTTTTTAATAATAAGTGATAATAACACTGGTATACAAGGTTTTGGACTGGAGCAACCAAATGGTGTTTTTAAGGTAATTTGGTGCGCTGAATTCGAATCTGTAACTTTTTTTTCTGTCAGGTCAGGTTTGCGACATATAAAATATCATTGTTTATCATGTTATTGTTATTATTATTATTATCATAATTCTTCTACCCTTTCGGGTGTAGAATATTGTAGTTTTTCAGTTTCTTGTATTTTCTTTCACTAGTAGGTTCCAGATCTTCTTGTTTCCTGTGCTTTTCTTCATTTGGGCGTTAGATATTCCTCTTCCTTCCATAATATTTTCGACATATTTGTCCCACTTCTTTTTCGGTCTTTCCACTTTTCTTTTTCCGGTTATTTTTGTTTGCTCCATTATTTATTTTTTTGTGTCTTTTCTTCTGTGTAGGTATCCCAACCAATGCAGCTGTCTGTCTTCCATAATTTTGTTTAGTTATGTTATTTCTAGTTCTCTTCTTATGTCTACGTTTCTGATTCTGTCTTTTCTGGTTACTCCGTATACTTTCCTAAGATACTTCATTTCTAGTGTCTGTATCTTTTGTCTCCTGTTTAGCGTCCACGTTTCGCATCCTTATATAAGTGTAGGTATTAGTATTACTTTGTATATTGTTAGTTGTATACTGTTTATATCATGTTAAGTATATTTATATGAATACTGTGCTTTTATGATTAAAGTTTTCAACTTTCTAGTTTTTAATTACAAGTGATAATAATTACATTGGACATAAGTTTTCAACTTTCTAGTTTTTCACTTTGTTTGCTTTCACAAGGCTTTTATGAAGTTTGATAGATTTCCTGCAAGTTTCCTAATATATCTAATTCTAGAAATACGTAGGTTAGGTTATTATATTTAAACTCTTCTGATATATATTGATTGCAATAAAAAAAAACAACCTCCGTTGAACTTATTGCACATTTCTGAAATAATTATGAAATATTATTGAAAGTTGTCATATTTCATTGATATTTCTGAAAGGATTCTACACTTTTGAGGGTTTTGATGGAACATTCTATAAATTTTCATTACTCTGAAATAGGTGTAACTTCGTTAAAACTCATCGTATTTTAATCAAATTGATTGAAATTCATGAAATTTTGGTGGCACATTCTAGAAATTTTCATTGCTCTGAAATATGGTGTAACTTCATTAAAACTGATTAATGTTCAGTACATATTGTAGTGTACATAGTACATATAATGTACTGTCCAGGGTGTTCATATACTTACTTAGAAATCTGATTAATTTTTATATATTGCAAGCATGTATATTTTGTTTGTGCTTCATCTGCATTTAAGTATTTTTGAAAAATATCTTACCTAAATGGGGCTTAATAATGAGAGGTAGAAAGTTATAGCAGAATACGTTTGTAGCCTTAACATGGTTTCAATATTGGTTTAGTGCAAAGGGATTCAATTGAAAACGCTTTGTGGTGGCTCAGTAGTGGGAAGCAACAAGTGACCTCGCAGACGGTGCGGTTCATTCATGAACCCCTCCCAGGCGGACTCACCTTTCGCGCCGGCGGAAAGGTGAGTCCATCGCGACCATCCCCGCTCGCGCGCGCCGTCCTTCGGGTGAAGGACCTCCACCCGCGCGCACACCTGCACGGCCGGCGTCCCCCAGGTGCCATGGCGACGACGTCTCCGGGACGTCTGGGCCGGAAACGCGGCCCGGAAAGCTCAATCGCCGCTTCCTGGACACGCGTGGGCGTCGTCGTCGTCGGCGGGGGGCCCGAGGACCGCGTGGGCGAGGACGGCCGCGGTGGGGGGACGCGGCACGTGCCGGCGCCGCCGGCGGGACACTTGTTGGCCCGGGGGTGCGCCCGATGCCCACCTGAACGACCCGCTCCGGAAGGGCCTCCCTGACGTGGGGGAGAGGAGTGCGTGCCTGCGTGGGCGTCCGACGAGCGACAACGCCGGCGTCCCTCACCCGCGTGAACTTTGACCTCTCCACTTGAACTCATCTGCCACAGCACCGGCCGCCAGACTTCAACAGGTACTCATTAATGGCTGCCGCCGGCCCCGAAAACACGTCTATTGATTATCGGGATGGGGGAGTACACGCAGCTCCGGGAAACAAACACAAACACTGCCCGATAATCAAATCAAATTTGTTATCAACAACTCATCTCACAACAAACATTTAACCGCCAACACTACCATATAAACACATTATTAAACTGATTTACTGTACTGCAATTAAGATAACAGTTGCTATCGAACAAAGCCTATTCGAATAACTTACAACTGACAATCTTGAAAACTATAATTTTAAATGTTCCCAGATTAACCCCTACTATGATTCTCAAAACACAATATATGTGCTATAAATTTAAAAAATACAACTTATTAACACAGATTACATTATGCTTAAAAAGTAATATTACGTTTGTATTTCGTTTGAAATCTAAATTGACAATTACAACAATGCTTAAAAGTTTAAGAAGTTAAGAAGTTTTACAAAAAAAAACTAATTCAAAAATGCATATGGCAATGTCAATATGTTTGTACTAGATTTATATGAGCATGTGAGCACAAAGATCATGAAAGCTCAAATTCAGAATGGGCATAAAAAGCACGTATGTATTTCAAGCTTTTTCTTCCTGAAAACTATTTTCCAATTGGAGAAGGTATGAATTTTCTCCTCAAAATACCCAGTTGTGCATCCATCGTATACATTGCAGAATCCATCGTAACTTTGTACTGTACGAAAGCTTTCATGAAATGTCCATTATTATCTTAAAGATTTAGAAGTTGAGAGACAAGCTTTTGGTTGGCGAGACACAACATTTTGAAAATTTCATGTAATTTCGAAGATTTCATGAAATTTTAATTAATATCCGAGAGAATTAGTAGGTGAGAGACAAAACTTTGAAGATTTCATGAAATTTCCATTAATATCTTTGAGGTTTAGTAAGTGAGACACAAAATTTTGAAGATTTCATGAATTTTCCATTACTAGAATTGAATAGAATAGAATATATTTTCATGCCTGTCGTCATACGACTTACACAAGTCAAATCAATAAATTAATTACATAATAAAATGATTTCTACACTACAATACTACATTACAATGCTTAAAATAACATCGAAGTTATGAAATATCGTAGTGAGAGATAAAATTTTAAAGATTTCATGAAATTTCCATTAATATCTTAAAGATTTAGTAGTTGGGAGGCAAGCTTTTGAAGATTTCTTGAAATTTCCATTACTATCTTAAAGATTTAGTAGTTGAGAGAAAAGCTTTTGAAGATTTCATGAAATTTCCATTAATATCTTTGAGGTTTAGTAAGTGAGAGCCAAAATTTTGAAGATATAATGAAATTTCCATTACTAGAATTGAATAGAATAGAATATATTTTCATGCCTGTCGTCATACGACTTACACAACTCAAATCAATAAATTAATTACATAGTAAAATGATTTCTACACTACAATACTACATTACAATGCTTAAAATAACATCAAAGTTTTGAAATATCGTAGTGAGAGATAAAATTTTATAGATTTCATGAAATTTCCATTGATATCTTAAAGATTTAGTAGTTGAGAGGAAAGCTTTTGAAGATTTCATGAAATTTCCATTAATATCTTAGAGATTTAATAGGTGCAAGACAAATTTTTGAAGATTTCACGAAACTTCCATTAATATTTTAGAGATTTAGTAAGTGACAAATAATATTTTAAAGATTTCATAAAATTTCCATTAATATCTTAGAGATTTAGTAGGTGCGAAACCAAATTTTGAGGATGTCATGAAGCTTCCATTAATATCTTTGAGATTTAGTAAGTGAGAAACAACATTTTGAAGATTTCATGAAATTTCCAATACTAGAATTTAATAGAATAGAATATAATTTCATCCCTGTCGTCATACGACTTACACAAGTCAAATCAATAAATTAATTACATATTAAAATGATTTCTACACTACAATACAACATTACAATGCTTAAAATAACATCGAAGGTTTGAAATATCGCAGTGAGAGATAAAATATTAAAGATTTCATTAAATTTCCAATAATATCTTACGGATTTAGTAGTTGAGAGGAAAGCTTTTGAAGATTTCATGAAATTTCCATTAATATCTTTGAGGTTTAGTAAGTGAGAGACAAAATTTTGAACATATCATGAAATTTTCAATACTAGAATTGAATAGAATACAATATATTTTCATACCTGTCGTCATACGACTCACACAAGTCAAATCGATAAATTAATTACATATTTAAATTATTTCTACACTACAATACTACATTACAATGCTTAAAATAACATCGAAGTTTTGAAATATCGTAGTGAGAGATAAAATATTAAAGATTTCATTAAATTTCCAATAATATCTTCAAGATTTAGTAGTTGTCAGGCAAGCTTTTGAAGATTTCATGAAATTTCCATTAATAACTTTGAGGTTTAGTAAGTGAGAGACAAAATTTTGAAGATTTCATGAAATTTCCAATACTAGAATTGAATAGAATAGAATATATTTTCATGTCTGTTGTCATACGACTTACACAAGTCAAATCAATAAATTAATTACATATTAAAATGATTTCTACACTACAATACTACATTACAATGCTTAAAATAACATCGAAGTTATGAAATATCGTAGTGAGAGATAAAATTTTAAAGATTTCATGAAATTTCCATTAATATCTTAAAGATTTAGTAGTTGAGAGGCAAGCTTTTGAAGATTTCATCAAATTTCCATTAATATATTTCAGGTTTAGTAAGTGAGAGACAATATTTTGAAGATTTCATGAAATTTCCGACACTAGAATTGAATAAAATAGAATATAGTTTCATGCCTGTCGTCATACGTCTTACACAAGTCAAATCAATAAATTAATTACATATTTAAATGATTTCTACAATACAATACTACATTACAATGCTTAAAAAAACATCGAAGTTTTGAAATATCGTAGTGAGAGATAAAATTTTAAAGATTTCAGCAAATTTCCATTGATATCTTAAAGATTTTGTAGTTGAGAGGCAACCTTTGGAAGATTTCATGAAAGTTCCATTAATATCTTTGAGGTTTAGTAAGTGAGAGACAAAATTTTGAAGATTTCATCAAATTTCCAGTACTAGAATTGAATAGAATAGAATATATTTTCATGCCTGTCGTCATACGACATACACAAGTCAAAGTAATAAATTAATTACATATTAAAATGATTTCTACAATACAATACTACATTACAATGCTTACAATAACATCGAAGTTTTGAAATATCGTAGTGAGAGATAATTTTTTTAATATTTCATCAAATTTCCGTCAATATCTTAAAGATTTAGTAGTTGAGAGGAAAGCTTTTGAAGATTTCATGAAATTTCCATTAATATCTTTGAGGTTTAGTAAGTGAGAGACAAAGTTTTAAAGATTTAATGAAATTTCCAATACAAGAATTGAATAGAATAGAATATATTTTCATGCCTGTCATCATACGGATTACACAAGTCAAATCAAAAAATTAATTACATATATAAATGATTTCTACACTACAATACTACAATACAATGCTTAAAGTAACATCGAACTTTTAAAATATCGTAGTGAGAGATAAAATTTTAAAGATTTCATGAATTTTCCATTAATATCTTAAAGATTTAGTAGGTGAGAGGCAACATTTTGAAGATTTCATGAAATTTCCATTAAATATTTGAGGTTCATTAAGTGAGAGACAAAATTTTGAAGATTTCGTGAAATTTCCAACACTAGAATTGGATAGAATAGAATATATTTTCATGCCTGTCGTCATACGACTTACACAAGTCAAATCAATAAATTAATTACATATTAAAATGATTTCTATACTACAATACTACATTACAATGCTTAAAATAACATCGAAGTTTTGAAATATCGTAGTGAGAGATAAAATTTTAAATATTTCAAGAAATTTCCATTAATATCTTAAAGATTTAGTAGTTGGGAGGAAAGCTTTTGAAGATTTCATGAAATTTCCATTAATATCTTTGAGGCTTAGTAAGTGAGAGACAAAATTTTGAAGATCTCATGAAATTTCCAAGATTTGATGAAATTTTGATTAATATCAGAGATATTTAGTAGGCGAGAGACAAAATTTTGAAGATTTCATGAAATTTCCACTGATATCTTAGAGATTTAGTAGGTGCGAGACAAATTTTTGAAGATTTCACGAAACTTCCATTAATATCTTAAAGATTTAGTAAGTGACAGATAATTTTTTTAAGATTTCATAAAATTGCCATTAATATCTAAGAGATTCGGTAGGCGAGACTCATAATTTTGAAGATTTAATATAAATTCCAAGATTTAATGCAATGTTGATTAATATCAGAGAGATTTAGTAGATGAGAGACAAAATTTTGAAGATATCATGAAATTTCCATTGATATCTTAGAGAGTTAGTATGTGAGAGACAAAATATTGAATATTTAATGAAATTTTCGAAGATTTAATGAAATTTTAAAGATTTAATAATATTTTAATTGATATCCGAGAGATTTAGTACGTGAGAGACAAAATTTTGAAGATTTCATGAAATTTCCATTAATATCTTAGAGATTTAATAGGTGCTAGACAAACTTTTGAAAATTTCATGAAATTTCCATTAATATCTTAGTGAAAGATAAATTTTTGAAGGAATAAATATCTATAATTTCAGTTTTATACGGACAAATTCTAAGACATTTGTAGAGTACTTTATTTTTGTGATTAAAGTTCAGCAAACTTAAAAACATTATAAAGATCGTAACTTCTTAGCCTGTTCTATATTTCTAAAATACCTTACAGTATCTTAGCCAGATTCGCCTCCTGCAAGCCACGCGTAATTAATATTATAAAATCTTATTGTTTACAATCATATATTATTCAACTGTAATTACAGCCTGCAACAAATTTAGAACTGCGACGTTTTAGAAATGCGGCCTGGAATTGGTGCAAGCGTTTTTCTTGACACTCCACAAAACCAACATTTTTAATCAGCGATAAATGATAGTTTTTCCTAAGTAACAGATGTGCGCATAGAAAGCATTTGTTAAGGAATGCGCCCAATTAAATTTTAATTCCGCGACGATACTTGCAGAAAATACTTTTTTAATTGGCCTTTTCGCTTGGGCAAGTAAACGTTTAGTTAGAAATTCCAAAGTTTTTAATTTTTATATTTCTGGCTTATTTGTATCATTCATTACTGTATTATTTGGCTAAACTACTACATCTACTTAGTATTATAATTCACTTTAAATATATCTCAGCAATCATAAAACTTTTATTTCAAACAATTTTCGCTATAGAGGATATTTACTGAGATGTACATGTCATGCTCACATAAACCTAGTACAAAAAATTTGACATTGCTATATAAACTTGCTATTGTAACCTAACATATATAACTGTATAACATATTCCATAAATTTTGCAAACACACTATAGATATGTTTTCAATATCTGCAGATTGGGGCAGTTCCATGAATTGCCAATAAATATACTTATTTCATGAACTTCATGAACGAAAAACAATAACAGAAGAAGAATAGGAGAAAAGAAAACAACACACCTCCACCATTGTGGTAGAAGGTGGACTTAAGAAAAAATAAAATGAGTACCAATAAACAAGGATTATATCTGGTTTTGAGGTCTCTTAGTCTATCCTCAAATTTTGTGAAGATTTGCATTCATGAAAAAAGAAAAAATGTCAAATTACTACAATACACTGTCAATAAAATTGTACATAAAAAATCATTGCGCTTTTGTTTTTCAAACAAATCGTAATGAAATTGTATGTAATGGAAACTATCATAGAACTTTTATTTCAAACATTTTTCGCTAAATAGGATATTTACTGAGATGAATAACATATTCCATAAATTTTGCAAACACACTATAGATATATTTTCAATATCTGCAGATTGGGGCAGTTCCATGAATTGCCAATAAATATACTTATTTGATGAACTTCATGAACGAAAAACAATAACAGAAGAAGAAAAGGAAAAAGAAAACAACACACCTCCACCATTGTGGTAGAAGGTGGACTGATATAATATTAAAATGAATTTGAGATAACCATATTGCGTTTTTCGCAAAATTTACTTAAGCAAAGATACCAAATTTTTTGCATCATTGAAAAAGGAAAGCCAAATCAAATGAGTACCAGTAAACAAGGATTATATCGGGTTTTGAGGCCTCTTAGATTATCCTCAAATTTACTGAATATTTGCATTCATGAAAAGAGAAAAAATATCAAATTACTACTATACACTGTCAATAAAATTGTACATAAAAAAATTATTGCGCTTTTGCTTTTCGAACAAATCGTAATTAAATCTTGTCATGCAAAAGAATTTATACTATCATAGAACTTTTATTTCAATATTTTCGCTAAAGAGGATATTTACTGACATGTATAACATATTCTATAAATTTTGCAAAGACACTATAGGTATATTTTCACTATCTGCAGATTGGGGCAGTTACATGAATGAACAATAAATATACTTATTTCATCTAACAATATAAAAATTAAATAAATAAACATAAGTACATAATTGCGACTTTCAAAATTTTAGGTTTTTTACGTTCAACCACATTTTTCTCAACAATGGTGCTTGTAGGAAATTTGATTCGAACTCATTAGAGTTAGAGTTAGAGCACATTAGGAAACATAGGAATAAGGCAAAATTTCTTAAGGAAGGGTAAAAAAGTTTTCTTTTTCTGAGAACGGTGTACTACTGCAAAACATCTGTTCCGGCATATGGAGAATGTCGGTGGCTTCCTTAATTGTATATACTGGAGCTAACCATCGATTAAAGTAATGGGAGATTGTAAGACAGGGCTCCTTTCTTTCCCATTCCACTTGTTACCACCATAGTACCTCATGCTAGCACTGTTTTAAAGATAGTGTTATTAGCGAAGTGATCTGCGGGGAATCCCCGGAGGGTTCATGTAATGCAGCAGGACTAGTGAAAAAATCCGTTAATGCCTCTTGCTGCACAAAAGCGGGCGTCTCAGCTTTGGCTAGTCATGGTGCACAGTGTAAGATTTTTTTTCTTCGTGGCGTTACCATTGTGCAGTTTGTGTTATGTTTTCCAGCGGAGACTGGCGATTGTTTGAGACAGGAATTAGTCTGTAATATAGATGAATAGCAGGGCGATTCTTGTTGCGTCTAGAGCTGCGGTTAAGGTTAAGCCTGAATAATGAGATTGGCAATTTGTAAACTGCGAATACGCGAGGCGTTTGGATTCCTCGTATTTTCGATTTTGCGAGGCGAATTTCTTGGCGTGATTTAACGCGCGTACGCTTGGCAACGCTATCATTTGCCAGTAATAACTTACGTGTAAAACTGGGAACGTCTGGTGTGTCTGGACTGGTGAAAAATGCGATGTGCGGCGTCCGGCTTCGGAGGCAAAGGGCCCCCGATCGATGCCCCACTGATATATTGTTAATGTATGCTAATTTCCCCACAAGTCGGGTTAATAGTTTTACGCATGATCTGACCGGAGGTGAGAAGATACGATCGGGAATATGAACTCATCCCATAACTCATTAGCGCAGGCAGCCGACCGACAATTAACTTGTCGCTTTTTCTAATGGCATTCCGATCGGCCCAATAAAGTCCGGGGCCAGTGGGGCCCGCTCCGGTCGCCTCCGGGACCCAGTGATTATCATAAGCGTTTCTCGGGTCCTTGTGCACGCAGCCGGGGTTTTAATTAACCCTGGCTGCCGTCCGCCGTGCTCCTTATCGGGAGGAGGAAGTAGGAAGTTTGCCCAAGACACGTCCACGCAGCTCTTAAGACAATGCGAAATTACACGTTGCCGGCGCTGTTTGCGCAACTCACGGCCGTAAACGTCTCAAGACGCTTGAATGAAGAGGCTGGGATTAATTAGCGCGAGTGATTTTTCTACAAACTAGAAATAGATGTGCCCATAAGTGGAGGTTTTTATGGCCCCAGAGACGTGGAGTACGTAATAAAATCAATCACCGCTAATTTACGGGTTTGAATTTTGGTAATAACGAGCCTCGGCTAATGGCCGTCCAAATCTAACAACATAAATTAGTGAATAAGTTTCTAGAACGAAACACATAATTTGTAACCAAAAATGTACGCAGTTATGACTCCACGGAATATAATTTGTTTTCGATAAAATTGTGCCTAAAACTATTCAAGACTTGTACAGAATAAAAATTTCCAAAGAGTCTGCTTTCAATCATATTAAATAAGAAATGGAAAATATTAATAAAAATTAGTTACGATTTGACTTATTTCCTATTATCATTATATCCTAAAATTCTATTATAAGTAATAATAGTAAATTGCATCAATTTCATTATTGATTTCAAAAGCGCAATGATTTTTTTATGTACAATTTTAATAACAGTGTAATGCAGTAATTTGACATTTTTTTCTTTTTTCATGAATGCAAATCTTCACTAACTTTGGGGATAGACTAAAAGGCCTGAAAACCAGATATAATCCTTGTTTATTGGTACTCATTTTATTTTTTCTTCGTTTTTCAATGATGCAAAAATTTTGGTATCTTTACTTGGGTAAATTTTGCAAAAAAAGCAATAATGTATCTCAAATTCATTATAATATTATATCAGTCCACCTTTTACCACAATGCTGGAGGTGTGTTGTTTTCTTTTCTCCTTTTCTTCTTCTGTTATTGTGTTTCGTTCATGAAGTTCATGAAATAAGTATATTTGTTGGCTATTTATATAACTGCTCCAATCTGCAGATATTGAAAATATATCTATAGTGTGTTTGCAAAATTTATCAAATATGTTATACAGTCATGCTCCCATAAATCTAGTACAAGAAATTAGGTTACAATAGCAATTTTATATATCAATGTCAAATTTCTTGTACTTGATTTATGTGAGCATGACTGTACATCTTAGTAAATATCCTCTATAGCGAAAAATGTATGATATAAAAGATTTTATTACGATTTATTCGAAAAGCAAAAGAGCAATGATTTTTTTTCATGTTTAATTTTATTGACAATGTATTGTAGTAATTTGATACTTTTTCTCTTTTCATGCATGCAAATCTTCAGTAAATTTGAGGATAATCTAAGAGGCCTCAAAACCAGATTTAATCCTTGTTTATTGGTACTCATTTTATTTTTTCTTCGTTTTTCAATGATGCAAAAAATTTGGTATCTTTACTTAAGTAAATTTTGCGAAAAACGCAATAATGTTATCGCAAATTCATTTTAATATTATATCAGTCCACCTTCTACCACAATGGTAGAGGTGTGTTGTATTCTTTTCTCTTTTTCTTCTTCTGTTATTGTTTTTCGTTCATGAAGTTCATGAAATAAGTATATTTATTAGCAATTCATGTAACTGCCCCAATCTGTAGATATTGAAAATATATCTATAGTGTGTTTGCAAAATTAATGGAATATGTTATACAGTCATGCTCACATAAATCTAGTACAAGAAAATAGGTTACAATAGCAATTTAATGTAAAATTTCTTTTACTAGATTTATGTGAGCATGACTGTATAACATATTCCATTAATTTTGCAAACACACTATAGATATATTTTCATGTTATTTTCATTACATGTGAGATGTACTCTCAGTAAATATCCTCTATAGCGAAAAATGTTTGAAATAAAATTTCTATGATTGCTGAGATATATTTGGTAAGATGGTATATAAGTGAATTATAATACTAAGTATATGTAGTAGTTTAGCCATATAATATATAATGGTGTAGGTGTGTTGTTTTCTTTTCTCCTTTTCTTCTTCTGTTATTGTTTTTCGTTCATGAAGTTCATGAAATAAGTATATTTATTGGCAATTCATGTAACTGCCCCAATCTGCAGATATTGAAAATATATCTATAGTGTGTTTGCAAAATTTATGGAATATGTTATACAGTCATGCTCACATAAATCTAGTATAAGAAATTAGGTTACAGAAGCAAGTTTATATAGCAATGTCAAATTTCTTGTACTAGATTTATGTGAGAATGATTGTACATCTCAGTAAATATCCTCTATAGCGAAAAATGTTTGAAATAAAAGTTCTATGATAGTTTAAAAGTAGTTATACTAGGACAGTTCTGGATCGCCCCCAGCAGAGAATTCGATTAATTTAATTGACGTTTTTGATTCTCGGTTTTAATCATTCACCGCGAGCAGTAACAATGGGTTGATGCGGAAATTAACTTAATCGAAATCTCTGCTGGGGGCGATCCTGAACTGTCCTAGTATAACTACTTTTAAATTCCATTACATGCCATGATTTGATTACGATTTGTTCGAAAAGCAAAAGCGCAATGATTTTTTTATATACAATTTTATTGACAATGTATTGTAGTAATTTGACATTTTTTTGTCTTTTGTCTTGAATGCAAATCTTCAGTAAATTTGAGGATAATCTAAGAGACCTCAAAACCCGATATAATCGTTGTTTATTGGTACTCATTTTATTTTGCTTTCGTTTTTCAATGATGCAAAAAAATTGGTATCTTTACTTAAGTAAATTTTGCGGAATACGCAATAATGTTATCTCAAATTCATTTTTATGTTATATCAGTCCACCTTCTACCACAATGGTGGATGTGTGTCGTTTGCTTTTCTCTTTTTCTTCTTCTGTTATTGTTTTTCGTTCATGAAGTTCATGAAATAAGAATATTTATTGGCAATTCATTAAGCTGCCCCAATCTGCAGATATTGAAAATATATCTATAGTGTGTTTGCAAAATTTATGGAATATGTTATACAGTCATGCTCACATAAATCTAGTACAAGAAATTAGGTTACAGAAGCAAGTTTATATAGCAATGTCAAATTTCTTGTACTAGATTTATGTGAGCATGACTGTACATCTCAGTAAATATCCTCTATAGCGAAAAATGTTTGAAATAAAAGTTCTCATGATAGTTTACATTCCATTACATGCCATAATTTGATTACGATTTGTTCGGAAAACAAAAGCGCAATGATTTTTTATGTTCAATTTTATTGGCAATGTATTGTAGTAATTTGATATTTTTTCTCTTTTCATGAATGCAAATCTTCAGTAAATTTGAGGATAATCTAAGAGGCTTCAAAACCCGATATAATCCTTGTTTATTGGTACTCATTTGATTTTGCTTTCGTTTTTCAATGATGCAAAAATGTTGGTATCTTTACTTAAGCAAATTTTGCGAAAATCGCAATAATGTTATCTCATATTCATTTAAATATTATATCAGTCCACCTTCTACCACAATGGTGTAGGTGTGTTGTTTACTTTTCTCCTTTTCTTCTTCTGTTATTGTTTTTCGTTCATGAAATTCATGAAATAAGTATATTTATTGGCAATTCATGCAACTGCCTCAATCTGCAGATATTGAAAATATATCTATAGTGTGTTTGCAAAATTTATGGAATATGTTATACATCTCAGTAAATATCCTCTTTGTGTTTGAAATAAAAGTTCTATGATAGTTTAAATTCTATTACATGACAAGATTTAATCACAATTTGTTCGAAAAACAATAGCGCAATGATTTTGTTATGTTCAGTTTTATTGACAATATATTGTAGTAATTTGACATTTTTTTGTCTTTTCATGATTGCAAATCTGCAGTAAATTTGAGGATTATCTAAGAGGCCTCAAAACCAGATATAATCCTTGTTTATTGGTACTCAATTTATTTTTTCTTCGTTTTTCAATGATGCTAAATGTTGGTATCTTTACTTGGGTAAATTTTGCGAAAAACGCAATAATGTTATCTCAAATTCATTTTTATGTTATATCAGTCCACCTTCTACCACAATGGTGTAGGTGTGTTGTTTTCTTTTCTCTTTTTCTTCTTCTGTTATTGTGTTTCGTTCATGAAGTTCATGAAATCAGTATATTTATTGGCAATTCATGCAACTGCCTCAATCTGCAGATATTGAAAATATATCTATAGTGCGTTTGCAAAATTTATGGAATATGTTATACAGTCATGCTCACATAAATCTAGTACAAGAAATTAGGTTACAGAAGCAAGTTTATATAGCAATGTCAAATTTCTTGTACTAGATTTATGTGAGCATGACTGTGCATCCCAGTAAATATCCTCTATAGGGAAACATGTTTGAAATAAAAGTTCTATGATAGTGTAAATTCCATTATATGCCATGATTTGATTACGATTTGTTCGAAAAGCAAAAGCGCAATGATTTTTTTATGTTCAATTTTATTGGCAATGTATTGTAGTAATTTGACATTTTTTCTTTTTTCATGAATGCAAATCTTCACTAAATTTGAGGATAATCTAAGAGGCCTCAAAGCCCGATATAATCCTTGTTTATTGGTACTCATTTGATTTTGCTTTCGTTTTTCAATGATGCAAAAAATTTGGTATTTTTACTTAAGTAAATTTTGCGGAAAATGCAATAATGTTATCTAAAATCCATTTTAATATTATATCAGTCCACCTTCTACCACAATGGTGGAGGTGTGTTGTTTTCTTTTCTCCTTTTCGTCTTCTGTTATTGTTTTTCGTTCATGACGATCATGAAATCAGTATATTTATTGGCAATTCATGCAACTGCCTCAATCTGCAGATATTGAAAATATATCTATAGTGTGTTTGCAAAATTTATGGAATATGTTATACAGTCATGCTCACATAAATCTAGTACAAGAAATTAGGTTACAATAGCAATTTTATATAGCAATATCAAATTTCTTGTACTAGATTTATGTGAGCATGACTGTACATCTCAGTAAATATCCTCTATAGCGAAAAATGTTTGAAATAAAAGTTCTCATGATAGTTTACATTCCATTACATGTCATAATTTGATTACGATTTGTTCGAAAAACAAAAGCGCAATGATTTTTTATGTTCAATTTTATTGGCAATGTATTGTAGTAATTTGATATTTTTTCTCTTTTCATGAATGCAAATCTTCAGTAAATTTGAGGATAATCTAAGAGGCTTCAAAACCCGATATAATCCTTGTTTATTGGTACTCATTTGATTTTGCTTTCGTTTTTCAATGATGCAAAAATGTTGGTATCTTTACTTAAGCAAATTTTGCGAAAAACGCAATAATGTTATCTCATATTCATTTAAATATTATATCAGTCCACCTTCTACCACAATGGTGTAGGTGTGTTGTTTACTTTTCTCCTTTTCTTCTTCTGTTATTGTTTTTCGTTCATGAAATTCATGAAATAAGTATATTTATTGGCAATTCATGCAACTGCCTCAATCTGCAGATATTGAAAATATATCTATAGTGTGTTTGCAAAATTTATGGAATATGTTATACATCTCAGTAAATATCCTCTTTGTGTTTGAAATAAAAGTTCTATGATAGTTTAAATTCTATTACATGACAAGATTTAATCACGATTTGTTCGAAAAACAATAGCGCAATGATTTTTTTATGTTCAGTTTTATTGACAATATATTGTAGTAATTTGACATTTTTTTGTCTTTTCATGATTGCAAATCTTCAGTAAATTTGAGGATTATCTAAGAGGCCTCAAAACCAGATATAATCCTTGTTTATTGGTACTCATTTTATTTTTTCTTCGTTTTTCAATGATGCAAAATGTTGGTATCTTTACTTGGGTAAATTTTGCGAAAAACGCAATAATGTTATCTCAAATTCATTATATTATATCAGTCCACCTTCTACCACAAAAAACTACAATGATTTTTTATGTTCAGTTTTGTTGACAATGTATTGTAGTAATTTCACATATTTATCTTTTTTCATGAATGCAAATCTTCACTAAATTTGGAGATAATCTAAGAGGCCTGAAAACCAGATATAATCTTTGTATATTGGTACTCATTTTATTTTTTCTTAGTTTTTCAATGATGCAAAAATGTTGGTATCTTTACTTGGGTAAATTTTGCGAAAAACGCAATAATGTTATTTCAAATTCTCTCTTTTCTCAAATTATTGTCGTAATTTGATATTTTTTTCTTTTTTATGAATGCAAATCTTCACTAACTTTGAGGATAGACTAAGAGACCTCAAAACTATCTATAATCCTTGTTTATTGGTACTCATTTTATTTTTTCTTCGTTTTTCAATGATGCAAAACTTTTGGTATCTTTACTTTAGTCATTTTTGCGCAATAATGTTCTTCTATGTCCACCTTCTACCATAATGGTGTTGGTGTGTTGTTTTCTTTTCTCCTTTTCTTCTTCTGTTACTATTTTTCGTTGATGAAGTTCTTCCATTTAGTACTGGTCTTCGCTGGTACTTTCGCTTCTTTCCATGTTTTCCCTTTATCTTATATTATTGTTTTCTTCTGTCGTCTTATGTCTTTCTCGGTCTTCCTTTCCTTTTCTATTTGTTTGGCTTTGCTTCCCACACTGTTTTTACTATTATTTGGTTGTCCATTCGTTGCATATGTCCCCACCATCCGAGCTGTCGTTTTCCCATGTATTGTTGTATTGGCTCTATGTCTAATTCTTCTCTTATTTTTGTGCTTTTTATTTTGCCTATTTTCGTTACTCCTTTGATTCTTCTTAGGACTTTCATTTCACTTGCTTGTATTTTATTTTTTCACGTGCTGTCTAGCTTCCACGTTTCGCATCTCCATATCATGCTCACATAAATCTAGTACAAGAACAATATACCAATAGTCGGTAATATACCAATAGTCGGTATATTGTTTTGTTCACTTTTATATTTATTTCTTTACTTATTTCTTTTTTGTTTATGATTGTGTTTTTGATTGCCTAGTATAGTTTTTGAGTTTCTCTTATTCTGCTGTTTATTTCTGTCTCTTCATTTCAGTCTCCGTTCAGTTCTACGCCCAGGTATTTGTATGTCTCTAACAGTACTTGTTGTACTGTTGAAAAAAATTTTAACAGAAAACGCATTTTTCTCTTGGCAGTAATTTCTTGCCAATACCAATGCGATACCACAACCAAATACTCCTCCAATTGATACCTGTTTTAAAAATGTATAGCAATGGTATTGTACTTTTCTCTCTATGTTAGTATCAAATCTTTATTGATGTATTGTGACTTTATGTTAATTGTGTCCACATTTTGTGTGTTCTAATTTGTATGACATGTGTAAACTCTATATAATAGCACGTAAATAAATTATCCTGTTCTATTCTATTCTTGTTCAAGTTTTTCGTTGTCAATTTCTATTTGTATCTGGTCCTGTTTCCCTATTACCATTACTTTTGTTTTGTTTATGTTTACCTTCATTCCTTTTGCCTTTAGTTCGGTGTTCCATAAGTTTACTCTTTCTTGCAACCCCTTTCGATGTTTCCCTGCTCTAGCTCCAAGTTGCTGTTGGTGGTGCTCTGGGTTATTCTTACTTATGATCATGAATTTGGTCTTGTCCATGTTGATATCTAGTTCATATATATTCTTCATCTTCTTCATGTGCATATCCGATTTCGGATGTTTGCGATGAACATGACTATCTTCACTTTATTGATTGCTATTCTGAAGAGCTCGTTCGACGTCTTCCCGTCCCACGCCCTGAGATTCTGCAGCCATGAAATTCTCTTTCGTCCCGGCCATACTAGCACTAGTCATATATATGACTAGTGCTTATTAACTAATTCATTGTGCGTTGTATGTTTTCAATGTTGTTGTCAAACTTTCTTGTAATAAATGGGTCAGGTATGTTTAAATAATTTTGACAAATTTCTAAACGCACCACCCTGAGCATTAATGCAATTTAACTACTCATTACGCAGCGGCCGGTAATCTTTCTCAATTCCCGATTAATGCCCATCGGGAGGCTCCAACACGCTTCCAATTTCCTAGGTAATTGCACCCGAACAACAGTGCCTACTGCCCGTACCTGTTAATGGAGTACCCGGCTGATTAAAAGCGGCAATTTAATATAAATTATCGCTGGTAAATAATGGTCTTGCGGTCCGAGCCAACCGCTGGAGGAGTCGTCTAGGTGCCTCCACGTGTTATTACCGGCCCAGTAATGGCTTAACTGGCCTGCTGAGGCGCTCCCGGTGAAATGTCGAGGAGGGTCTCATTGAAAAGTCAATTGACGGAGGTGATTGATTACCTGGAGATCGCAGCCGATTAGCGCCGGTGGTGTTTGACGAGCTCTCGCGTGGGGAATGGGGATTAGATTTTGGTCGGTAAATTGAGATCAGGTGTTAAACAGATATTTTTTAATCTCCGAAAAAATAATTAGACTTGAAGTGACGGTTATTAATAGCAAACGTACGCCGAGGACTAAGCAGCTACTCAAAGATTACGTTATGCAATGAGTGCATTGGTAGACAAACTAGCAGCTGTTTGTATTATTTTTTTGTGTGTGCATTAATCATCACGTATCATTGATACGCCAAACATCCTAATGATAACATCGGGAGTTGGTTTCGTGGTGAAATTTTCGGGCGTCCGGCATTCCCGTTAGCGCGCGATATGGATCTGGAACAGTAAAACTCACTTCGAAGAACCCCGACAGGATAACTAATCGTCCTGCTGGGACGATTAATTAACACCACGTCGAATTGGCGAAACACGCGCCCGGTAATCGGACGCAGATAAAGGGTGCATTAGTGAACCTCCTGCATTCATTTTTTACCATCCCCAGTATCTACGAATCGGATCAGCAGATATGAAGACATTAGTAAGAAGTCATTAGGCTCCTCGGGTTCGTCAGTCATTGTGTATAATCGGGGAGCCCAAGGACAAGTGAGCACAATGCGCATCCTTATCAATTATCGCCCGACGCTGTTTATTATAAGACGATCGCACGCGATGGCCGTCCATCGACGGTGCAGATCAAACGGGCCGTAAAGCTTTATTATCTCCGGTGAAAATCGATAGATCTGATCTACTCGCAGTCCCGAGATAATAAAGTCAGTTGAATTGGAGCGCAGCACGGAATCTTGGAGCGCATTTTTGTCGCCGCGTTTAATTGAGGAAAGTGTAAGAATGTTAATGGGTGCCGTCTCGGGTTCGGTGGAAGCGTTTTATCATATGTAATGATTTGGAGATGTTGCGGTATTCGGTGAATCCGTGATATCGATCAATCACGCGAAGAAACTCACACGTGGAGAGCGAGGGAATTTTTCCTCGGCCACCATTACCTGAAAGGTCCAAGGCACGACAAGTTGATTTTAAACACATGAGAATTACAAGCAGGTAAAGACCATATATCTTAGAAGGTTTTCAACAGAATACGATTCACATAAAATTGTTACAGTTTATAGCTGATTTTGTACTGCTAACACACAAAAACTAGAAGCATATGAAATGTGGCTCTTCCGAAGGATATTAAGGACCTCGGCGACCATTACCTGAAAGGTCCAAGGCGCGACAAGTTGATTTTAAATTCACGAGAATTACAAGCAGGCAAAGACCATTTATCTAAGATAGTTTTCAACAGACTGCGATTCACATAAAATTGTTACAGTTTATAGCTGATTTTGTACTGCTAACACACAAAAAACTAGAAGCATATGAAATGTGGCTCTACCGCAGGATATTAAGGACCTCGGCGACCATTACCTGAAAGGTCCAAGGCGCGACAAGTTGATTTTAAATACATGAGAATTACAAGCAGGTAAAGACCATTTATCTTAGAAGGTTTTCAACAGAATACGATTCACATAAAATTGTTACAGTTTATAGCTGATTTTGTACTGCTAACACACAAAAAACTAGAAGCATATGAAATGTGGCTCTACCGAAGGATATTAAGGACATCATGGAAAATCGTATCACCAATGCCGAAATAGTAAGAAGAATAGAAAAAAATCTTGACCACGATTAAAACCAGGAAACTACAATACATGGGAAACATCATGCGTAACTCTAGTAGATACGAGCACCTTCGGTGCATACTACAGGGCAAAGTTGAAGGAAAAAGAAACATTGGGAGAAGAAAAATCTCGTGGCTTAAAAACTTTAAGCATTGGGAGAAGAAAAATCTAGTGGCTTAAAAACTTTAAGCTGCAAGTGTTTAAGTAATAGATTAGTTTTTTTATATTTTATAAAAGTATTATAAACGGTTGTTAATATTATAAAAGTAAATTGTAATTTTCGCATTACCTGCTAATAAAAGTTGCGATGCTTTCACATCTACGCCTGACATTATACACGAGTTGTGTAAGTACATAAATAGTTTAATTGCATTAATTTCACGTTCGCATTTATTTACGACAGAAGAAGATGTAATCTCTGTTCCTTTCACCCGGGGATTCTCGTTATTGATTTCCGTGGAAATCTCCTCGACTGCGAACAAACCGAATGCAATAATACGGTATAAATCAACGCCCGGTATGAAACAACACGAGCGCATATCAAGATAATTGTTTGTATCGATGTTGATAATAATAAAAAAAAGGTTGAATGGTAATGTGCACGCCCCCGTCGACGCACGGTAAAAACGGCCCGTATATTATGGCAGGCAAATAAATTAATATTTCTCGTGCAATTATATCCAGTGGACGGGCAGAGCGATTGTTCGAGTAATAGCAGCTAAGTTGCGCAGTTCGATCGATGGCATAACATAGTTTCTATCAGCAAACAAAAAAAATGAAATCTTTGCATTCGACTATTTTGGAAAACATAGTGCTAAGATTTGCAGAAAACCAAGATTTGGTTTTCTGCAGTGGCGTACTACCTGGGGGATGGGAGGGTCCGCCCTGGGCGGATATTTTGGGGCGGTATTTCTAAGATTTCACAATCACAAATCAGAACTCTGACAAATCTGAAAAAAACTAAAGGCTAAGACATACATTTTATATCAACCTTTTTTTTCATGGCATTTTTTATGAAAGTTTTTTTGAATCACATGATATTAGTACATATCAGACGTACAAAGTGTCAGAAAAAAAAATCAATTGTAACACAAAATTATGATTTTTTCAATTTTCAATTATTATATTAGTATACTCGATTTGTATAATAATCTTTTTCAAGTTTTGTGGTCTGATTGGCGAATCTAAGTGTGAGGAGAAAAAATGCGGATATTTTCATGTTAGTTCTCGTCATGACAAATTGTGAATTTTTGTCAAAGTTTTTTTGAATCACATGATATTAGTAAATATCAGACGTACAAAGTTTCAGAAAAAAAAATCAACTGTAACACAAAATTATGATTTTTTCAATTATAAATTATTATATTAGTATACTCGATTTGTATAATAATCTTCTTCAAATTATGTGGTCTGATTGGTGAATCTAAGTGTGGAGAGAAAAATTGCGGATATTTTCAAGTTAGTTCTCGTGATGACAAATTGTGAATTTTTGTCAAAGTTTTTTTGAATCACATGATATTAGTAAATATCAGATGTACAAAGTGTCAGAAAAAAAAATCAATTGTAACACAAAATTATGATTTTTTTCAATTTTAATTTATTATATTAGTATACTCGATTTGTATAATAATCTTCATCAAGTTATGTGGTGTGATTGGTGAATCTAAGTGTGAGGACAAAAATTGGGGATATTTTCATGTTAGTTCTCGTCATGACAAATTGTGAATTTTTGTGAAAGTTTTTTTTGAATCACATGGTATTACTAAATATCAGACGTACACAGTGTCAGAAAAAAATCAATTGTAACACAAAATTATGATTTTTTCAATTTTCAATTACTATATTAGTATACTCGATTTGTATAATAATCTTTTTCAAGTTTTGTGGTCTGATTGGCGAATCTAAGTGTGAGGAGAAAAATTGCGGATATTTTCATGTTAGTTCTCGTCATGACAAATTGTGAATTTTTGTGAAAGTTTTTTTGAATCACATGATATTAGTAAATATCAGACGTACAAAGTGTCAGAAAAAAAAACAATTGTAACCCAAAATTATGATTTTTTCAATTTTAAATTATTATATTAGTATACTCAATTTGTATAATAATCTTCTTCAAGTTATGTGGTGTGTTTGGTGAATCTAAGTGTGAGGAGAAAAATTGCGGATATTTTCATGTTAGTTCTCGTCATGACAAATTGTGAATTTACTTGTTTGTCTGTGTTGTTGTGGTTTATTCGTGGAGTATGTATTTATATTTATAGGGATAGAGTCCTGACAAGTGAAACAATTATTTTATGTGGTATGTAGGTAGAAAAATTCCCTGTTCTGTAACACCATAACCCTGGGTCCGTATTTACACATGATTTGTCTATAAAACGTTATTGGCCATAACATTTTTATGGGTTATCGTGACATTCCAGAAACCGATAAAATAAACAACGCGGCGAATAAGGTGTCGCGTCCGAACAATGGGGCAACGCGTGCGGTGGATCGCCATGGGTATGGGTGTGCTGCTTCGCTGAAGAGATTTCCAGTGCCAAGAGATCGCTGCGGATATCGCTGGTGAATTGCCGGCGAATTTATTACCGAAGCCAAGGCCGAAATTTTAATTAAAAGCGACGCAAGCCCGGGGTGATGCCGCCACCCTTCGGCGAGATTTATCGGTTTTATACATTTCTTAATGTGCAGCAGTAAAATCGAAAATTAAATTAACTGCGTTTACGGCTCCCTTTGGCAGCAAGCCGCGATCGCATGTTATCAATTTTAAACGAGCAAAAAGCCAGGCGATTATAATGGGACCCGTCCGTCTGAGGCCCAATGTGGCATTGCACGTGCATAAACAACGCTTCTTTAGCCGATACAAGACGTCAATAAATCAATCGATAATTTTTAAGCCCGCGCTCCGCTCGTAAATGATTGCGAAGAGCAGATCGAGGAGCGCGATAAAGCGCGGACGACTACCAGGGCGTGTAATGCAAACACGTGGGCCGACCACTGTTACAATGTGCATCTTCTAGTGCCCATTGGGTCATCCAGGTAATGGTCAGCCTCGAAGGCCCGCTGATAAGCCGCGGATTACAGACGCCAAGAAGACCGTATAACATCCCATAAGTTATTAGAGTGCTGGCGCGGTTTATCCTCGTTTCATACCACTATCTCCTCTAATCGCAAATTCCAGAATCCAACAGCATAACACATTGTATTCGATGACACTACGTAATTTCTATCAGAAAACCAAAAAAATAATAAAATCTTGGTCCAAGACTATTTTGGAAAACATATTCCTAAGATGCCATCGAATACAATATGTTATTTTTTTGCTGCTGAATTCTGAAACTTGCGATTTGCTGAATATACATAATACAGCGATTAATGTCAGAAGTTATTAGAATTGGTTGATGCACCTGTGCGACTTCAGTGTGGTGAAACAAGGTTTTTCAGAAAAAAAACTTTAATTTGGCCCATTTTGCTTGAATTTTCTGACAATCTCAAATCTTCAATTATTCAGAGCTACCATTTTGAACGTCAAATTGATCATTCTTTAACAAAAAACTATTGTGAGGTTGGGGGATGGGCGACCAACCCAAAAAGACCCCTCAAAAAAACGATTGTGAGAACTTCGAAGCTTTAATCATACCTACAAGCCCTAACAACTTATGTTCGGACGGCACTAATTTATATAATAATAATAATAATAATCTCAACTACACCTCCACCTATGGCGTAATTGGTTACTGTCATAATTTGCCAGACAACTCTGACCTAATTACATTTTCATACGTATACACATTTACTGATTGTTGTTCTGTTAATTGTTTATATTTTTTTTTATTCAAGAATTAGGAATACTACTTTATTAAGGGACGCTTTTGTTGAAAAAATATTGGTTTTATATCAACAAGAAATGAAAAGATAGAAAATTTTCAAAAAATTAACATATTCTATTGACAACTTAATGTTCGACCGACGACCAATTAAATTATTAATACGGTGTCACATCACCTTTCGCCTTTATGATCGCTCTTATTCTGGCTGGCATGGTTTCCAGCAAAGACTTGCAGTAATTTGGCGTGAAAGACCTCCATATTTCTATCAGTTTTGTCTCCAAAGCATTTACGTTTCGTTGAGAATTGTTCCTCAAGTGACTCTTCATGTTGCTACAAGGTCTCAATAATATTTAAGTCCGGACTGTTAGAGGGCTAAGACAGAAGTTGAGAATTGTTCCTCAAGTGACTCTTCATGTTGCTACAAGGTATCAATAATATTTAAGTCCGGACTGTTAGAGGGCTAAGACAGAAGTTGAGAATTGTTCCTCAAGTGACTCTTCATGTTGCCACAAGGTATCAATAATATTTAAGTCCGGACTGTTAGAGGGCTAAGACAGAAGTTGAGAATTGTTCCTCAAGTGACTCTTCATGTTGCCACAAGGTATCAATAATATTTAAGTCCGGACTGTTAGAGGGCTAAGACAGAAGTTGAGAATTGTTCCTCAAGTGACTCTTCATGTTGCCACCAGGTCTCAATAATATTTAAGTCCGGACTGTTAGAGGGCTAAGACAGAAGTTGAGAATTGTTCCTCAAGTGACTCTTCATGTTGCCACCAGGTCTCAATAATATTTAAGTCCGGACTGTTAGAGGGCGAAGACAGAAGTTGAGAATTGTTCCTCAAGTGACTCTTCATGTTGCCACAAGGTCTCAATAAAAAGTCCGGACTGTTAGAGGGCTAAGACAGAACTTTCATTCCGTGATCTGAAAACCATTTTTTGTCGTCTTATCTGAAAGGCTTGATATTCCAGCAAGATGGTGCTTGTTGAAATATGAAATTCCCATCTGGACACAGCTTATGTACGCTGGGAATAAGACCATGATTCAGAATTTAAGAGCATTAAGTTTACCATCTATTGCTTCCATTTTCCCCAAACCATTTTCAGACATACACCCTAAAATCGACACCCATTTTAGAAACTTCACAGTCCTTGTCGCATTAAAAACTTCCGTTTTATCTCGAATAATTATTTTTCTACAATCACCTACAGAGATGTGGAATTTAGATTTATCGCTAAATATGACTTTGGACCAGTCTTCTACTGTCCAAGACAATTTAAACTTAGCCCAAGCTATACGATTGTTCTTCTGTTGTTTGTTAACCGAGGGTTTTCTTTCTTCTTCTGCAAGTGAGTATCCGTCCGGATGTTGGCTATATATTGGCTATCTTTACTTTTACTAAGGTGAAGAGGTGTGCCTAAAATGGAGTTAAAGTCTATGCTTAGTGAAAAAGGGAGCAAATTGTTGTTGCTCAATAATTATAAGTTTTGCAAAGCTCATGTAGCAAAATGTAAATAAATAAATAAATAAATAAAGAATATTTATTAGCAAAAAAACGCTACATAATATACAAAATTTCAACAAAATAACAAAAGAAAACACACAAATAGCAACTACAATTTTCATATTAACATATATTTTATTCTATTTACTACATCTACTATTTTCTATTTACAGTCAATCAATTTAAACACATATTCCCTCACCTGAGATTTAAACTTATGAAAATTTATCTCATTTTGTATGTGACAGGGCATGTTGTTATACAGCTTTAGTCCTCTGGAGAAAAACGATTTTTCCGCTTTTTCTGTCCTGTACCTATCGACATAAAAATGGGACTTCTGCCTTGTCTCATGGCCATGAACATCGTATACATATTTAAGTTTTACTACTAAATTTTCAGGCATATTTCCTATTTTCATATTGTGTATGAAAATAAGAGCCTTGTACGTGACTCTTTGTTTTACATTCATAAAATTTAAAATTTTGAGCATATCCTTTATATGTGTAAATTTATTGACTTTCAAAATTATACGCATTGCTTTGTTCTGAATAAGTTGAATATCCCCTATGTCACCTTTTTGTAAGTGAAAAATCACATTTGAACAGAACTCGAAGTGGGGTGCTATTAGTTGTTTGTATAATAAAACGCACACATTCATGTTTAAATGTGGGAAAATTCGTTTTTTTTTAAATTTTTGAAATAAAAAAAAGAAAATATTTTTACATGGTCGTAAAGAGAATGATCTGCTTCGGATCTAAGGCGAACAAATAAACGATTGTAAAGAGAATGAAAAGGGCTACAAATTTTGTAAAATGTTTACATTAAAAAAATACCTATGACGTCATACGTGAAAGGCTAGTCACGTCATACTTGTTTTGAAGACGGTAAAAAGCGCGCAATAAAGAACAAAAATCGGCCATTTTTTTCAGGAAATTCTCGTTTCAGAAATATCGAAGTTATTCCAGTCAAGCTTTCCACCTTTCAAACCTTACAACCTTGACCTTCAAAATTGATGCAAATTCACTAGAAAACACTCTATATTTGGGCAAAATTTTCCAAGTGCGTGAAAAATAACAGACAGAGTTTTTCAAATTTGAACTATATCTGCCACTGGGTACTCGTATTCGCAAACCATTTAAAAACAGCTTCGACCCCCACTTGAACGACTGAGGGAACGTACAGCCGCGGACTCTGAGAATGACGCATCCGTCCGTCCGAGCAATCTGCTATCCTTGTCTGGTCCCGCACGGAGGGGCACAATGATAGAAGACTGCTCGGACCGACGGACGTGTCGTTCTTAGAGTCCGTGGCTGTACATCCGTTCATTCCCATCTTTTTTACGGACCTACACATCGAGTGCGCGGTACGGCTGACATTTCAACCGTAGCAAGGACAATAAAGAACCACCAAACTTAGAAGAAGACTAATACCACGAAGTACTAAATACAGAAAAATTATGTTTTATATTTTAATGAGTAAATGAAACTAATTTGCATATCATCAAAATGAAGTACACATTAGGTCATACTCAATAAAATATGCATCTGACAGATTTCC
Organism: Othius punctulatus; assembly: GCA_951805005.1. Classification (NCBI taxonomy): domain Eukaryota; kingdom Metazoa; phylum Arthropoda; class Insecta; order Coleoptera; family Staphylinidae; genus Othius; species Othius punctulatus. The sequence continues at coordinate 14,289,769 of OX638145.1, forward strand.
AGATCACCCAAATTCGCAGCACTTCCAGAATATTCTGAAAAGTGCTACTAATTAAAGGTACTGTCTGTGAACGGGGGCCTGATTTACAGTACAACTGAATTGATGAACAGTAAAATACTCTTGGTTTATAATGATTCCTCTAATGTTGAACAGTTGGTGTAAATAAAGCTGCCCAATTCACTGATGCCGTTATCTTTTTATTTTATACATGAGAGATCTCGCCTGGAGCCATATTTTACTCATGTTCCTCTTCCTGTTCTGTTCTTCTTTCTTGTTTCTTGAAAAGTTCCTGAAAGAAAAAATTATATTGCGCGTACTTGGAACTTGCAAGTACTATACGTTATCATTTAAAAGAACCTGTTTAGAGGAACCCAATTAAGGCGAAGTTTTACATGCATCTACATTAAATGTAGCTTACAGATTGTTTTCTTGAGAAAGAGAAAATGCTATTGTCGTACTTGCAACAACAAGTACTGTGTACATAGTAATTTAAGAGAACCTATTTAGAGGAACCCAATTAAGTTTTACATCTACATTAAATGTAGCTCAAAGATTGTTCTCTTGAGAAAGAGAAAATGCCATCATCGTACTTGCAACAACAAGTACTGTGTACGTAGTAATTTAAGAGAACCTGTTTAGAGGAACCCAATTGAAGCGCAGTTTTACATGCATCTACTTTAAATGTAGCTAAAAGATTGTTCTCTTGAGAAAGAGAAAATGTTATTGTCGTACTTGCAACAACAAGTACTGAGTACATAGTAATTTAAGAGAACCTGTTTAGAGGAACCCAATTAAGACGCAGTTTTACATCTATATTAAATGTAGCTAAAAGTTTGTTCTCTTGAGAAAGAGAAAATGTTATTGTCGTACTTGCAACAACAAGTACTGTGTACATAGTAATTTAAGAGAACCTGTTTAGAGGAACCCAATTAAGGCGCAGTTTTACATCTACATTAAATGTAGCTAAAAGATTGTTCTCTTGAGAAAGAGAAAATGCTATTGTCGTACTTGCAATAACAAGTACTGAGTACATAGTAATTTAAGAGAACCTGTTTAGAGGAACCCAATTGAGGCGCAGTTATACATGCATCTACATTAAATGTAGCTAAAAGATTGTTTTCTTGAGAAAGAGAAAATGCTATTGTCGTACTTGTAATAACAAGTACTGTGTACATAGTAATTTAAGAGAACCTGTTTAGAGGAACCCAATTAAGGCGCAGTTTTACATCTACATTAAATGTAGCTAAAAGATTGTTCTCTTGAGAAAGAGAAAATGCTATTGTCGTACTTGCAATAACAAGTACTGAGTACATAGTAATTTAAGAGAACCTGTTTAGAGGAACCCAATTAAGACGCAGTTTTACATCTATATTAAATGTAGCTAAAAGTTTGTTCTCTTGAGAAAGAGAAAATGTTATTGTCGTACTTGCAACAACAAGTACTGTGTATATAGTGATATAAGGGAACCTGTTTAGAGGAACCCAATGAAGGCGCAGTTTTACATGCATCTACTTTAAATGTAGCTAAAAGATTGTACGTGAATAGGAAAACCCTTTTCAATGCATGGGCGCAACAACGCGGTTCTAATTATATTCACATCAAATGAGTACGTCTTACAGTGGGAAGTATGTGTGGGCGTATACATACTAATAGTACTTGCAACAAACAAATACATAGTAATTGTACTTGCAACAAACAAGCACTGTATACATACTAATTGTACTTGCAACAAACAAATACATAGTAATTGTACTTGCAACAAGCAAGCACTGTATACATACTAATAGTACTTGCAACAAACAAATACATAGTAATTGTACTTGCAACAAACAAGCACTGTATACATACTAATTGTACTTGCAACAAACAAATACATAGTAATTGTACTTGCAACAAGCAAGCACTGTATACATACTAATAGTACTTGCAACAAACAAATACATAGAAAGTGTACTTGCAACAAGCAAGCACTGTATACATACTAATAGTACTTGCAACAAGCAAGCACTGAATACATACTAATAGTACTTGCAACAAACAAATACATAGTAATTGTACTCGCAACAAACAAATACTTTGTAACTGTACTTGCAACAAGCAAGTACTGTATACATAGTAATAGTACTTGCAACAAACAAGTACTGTACCTACTAATAGTACTTGCAACGAACAAATACATAGTAATTATACTTGCAACAAACAAGTACTGTGTACATACTAATAGTACTTGCAACAAACAAATACATAGTAACTGAACTTGCAACAAACAAGTACTGTATACATAGTAATAGCACTTGCAACAAACAAGTACAGTATACATAGTAATAGTTCTTGCAACAAACAAATACTGTATAAATAGTAATAGTACTTGCAATAGACAAGTACTATTTACATAGTAATACAGTATGTATTGCTGTATATATTCTAGCAGGTCAACGGGACCTTACTAGTAACTGTTTTGACGTACTGGCGCATTGATGTGTGCGCACCTGAAAACCCTAACCGTACATATACGGGGCGCAAGATATATAAGTACGTCGCCCAGAGCGAGAATATGCGCCGACAGTACACAAACATAACTGGCGCCTGTAAGAAAAACCCTGCTCACCCAGGCGGCGTACTGTGTGACGCTGTAACGCAGTTATTCTCAACCTTTTTGAACCTACTGCAGAGGGCAACTTAATTGAGGTCAACAGTGTCACAAGAAACTCTCGATTGTTGTCTTCAATGCAACACCAGTACTCAATGACCGTAGGTGCAATAAAGAACTATGAATGGAGCTCGACAAGAACTCTGAACAAGGAGCCAATCACGATCTGCAATACTGCACCAGAAGTCAATGGGTTATTGGAGTGTTACAGAGAAACCTCAATTTGGATCAACTTGCTTCACGAGAACTCAATCCGGACACCGGGTTAAGAACTTCCTGCTTAGTACTAACATGCAAACATGCAGCATGCAAAAGAAGATAGATCGCGGTAAGTATACTTCGTAATATACTTTGCAACAAGCAAGTACCGTATACTTACTAATGTACTTGCAACAAACAAGTACTGTATACGAAGTATACAGCAAGCAACCAGCAAGTACTGCATACTTGTATACCGTGGGCGTAACAGCGAGGAAGTGCAGAAAAATTGTACTCACTTTGATACGTCTTGGAGCTCTTCTCAAAAAAATACCTACCTTGAAATTGACTTTTAAAGTTGTATTGGCGAAGATCCAGTACCCTGCAACTCCGAACTCGGAAAACAAATCGGAGTTCGGAGTTTGACGGTGTGGTGCGGGCGGGGAAAGCACGAAACAAACGCAACAATCCCCAGGCTCAACCATACCCGAACTTTCGACACTACTACGCACTGGCTCTAAAAGGACATTTATCGTCAGAAGGTAATCTGAACTGCTCAAGATACTTTCACTAATTATTTATTGAAGACAAGAAGCAAACACTAAAAAGTATACGTTTGACTTGGGAAGGTAATCCCAAAGTATAATCGCGAATTTAAAACACACTGGAAGCGTAATTACAAATTAGTAAATACAATGCACGCACACGCAGGCACTCACCCAATACCCACCTCAATATATACTCAAGGTGAAATAGGGGACTATGAGTACGCTCAACAAGAACTCTGAACAAGGAGCCCTCAATCACGATCTACAATATTTCACCAAAAGCCAATGGGTTATTCATACACACCTTTCATTTACACCACACTTCAACCAAACCCAGGTTGGCCCAGAAGTGGTCTAAACACAAATATAAGATCATCTCGCATGATTCACTTTGGGGAGTTCTAGGGGCCCTGAAAGATTGAGGAGAAAATTTAAATACGCTGATTTCTGGTGAATAGGTTAAAAATATTACATTCAATCATCGCTTAAATGAAAAGCCATTTGATTGATTTGTTGTTTAAATTATCAACACGATTAAAAATTGACAAAAAAACTTGTCATTCCATTAAAAAAAAAAATTATGACGTTTTGAAATGTACCTAAGTGAATAATGGAACTTTTGAAATGGCACTAATAAAATATTAACACATACAAATTATTGTAATATTAGAGCAATGCTTCTGCTGCAATATGCAAAAAAGTTTAGTTTTCTATTTCATTCATAAGAGAAATTATGAATATTTTTTAAATCGTCTAGTTTAAGCAAAAATTTCGGGAATTATTATTTTCCTCATAAACTACTACAGATAAGTACTCTATAGGCTTAATAAAATATGTTCAGAATTGAATGTGCAATCTGAATATGTAAAAATATACAGGGTGTTACATTTAAAATAACAAAGTTGATGGCCACTTCCGGTAGAAGCTGAAGTGATGGAAACATGTAGTACGAGTAGTACATGTAGTATTGTACGTACATGTACGTATTATATTTTACGACGAACTATGTTTGTGTGAATTTTTTCAATATTTTATTCCATCAGGGACCGCATAAAGTTTTAAACAACGACTTGAGTGATACACTCTGTATTACTTGCACTTTTAATTCTTGAATAGCACCTTTTACTGGTATGTTAATAATAAAGATGTTACTGTAATGTGGCTGCACCAGTATCAGTGCCCTTGTAAGATTATATTTCATCATAAAATATAATTGTACGAAATGCACAAATCGTTTGTAACTATGGGTATACGATAAGGCTGTGCAAAAACTTACGTTTGAAGCTCGCTCCCTGCAGAAGCATGCATTCTATCGTACGGGAATTGGCTTCAATTGTATGCAGGTATCTCTGGTGTTCCAGTACGTGTGTGCAAGTTTCAATAATGGGTTTACAGCGATCTAAAAACACAAGCCTAAAGTTAATATCTGTAAAATCTTTATGTGTATTAGCACCCAATAAATTATAGCATTGTGTGGGACCATTGGTATATACAGGATTTTTATACGTAAACAGAAAATCATGAACAATTTAGATCAGCGGTGGAGACAGTTGGAAGGGGGAATTATGGCCTGCGCATACCGCCGGCCATCTTGGGCTCATCGGCAAAATACAAAATCTTTGCGCATTGATTAACAGCCTGCGCCACCCTCACAAGCCTTGGGATGGGTGTCAAAATGACCAAAAGGCTTTGGAAAAGAGTTTGTGCAACCTTCTCGCAAGCCAGCGATTAATTTTGGATCACATTTTGGCCAAACGTATTGTCACGTATGCCGTCCATGTTAACTACATGTACTGGACCTACCTGTGAAACTTTCCGGGATCCCGGCGGGCATCCATCGTGATTGCGAAGAATCGCCATCCGTGCCACCCTCGTGAATGGTATCAAAAGACGCCTCGGCAGCTGGGCAAGACTTTGGTGGTCATTCCGGGGCGCCTCCGAGCATTTCCCTGCAATTTGGGCCATTATCGTTGTTTGCTCGCAAAACGATGCAAAGATGCTCTCGTATTGTCACGTACTGAGGCCATCGAAGGTGCTAATAAGCCTGCGCAAGGAGCATACGCTTAAGACTCTCTGCGTCAGAAGCAGCTGCAAGACAGGGATGCAAAAGAATAATTTATGCGGAAATCTGCAAAGCCAGTAACAAGTAGAAAAAACGCCTATTGTTCGTGTACAGATAAGGAATTTGGTGCACCGATATATAATAGGGCAAAAAATGTTATCTAAATAATTGCTCGCTGCAAACGAATGATTTGTACAATAAACATGGGATTTTTTTGTCACGAATTAATAGCCAATGTACACAATAATTCATACAAATTAAAGCTGAATATTATATAATTAAGATGAAAATACATGACAGACGCAGGTATACGAGTAAATGTGATGATCAATTCGCTAGTGAATGGTGAATCGCTTCGTGACTATTAGCCATAGCAACAGAAAATAAATTAAAAATAATCATCTTAAGGTGAAAGGATGATAATCAATTTACTAGTGAATGGTGACTCGCTTCTTCGTAGTTAGGGCGGTAATTAGCCATGGCAGCAGAAATACGTCGCCGTCATGCATATGCATTGTGATTTATCGTCCAGGCGACACGACAAGGGCGTAGGTTCGAACCTCGTGGGCTCTGGGCACGAAATTGTCTCACATGAAAATGCCGTTGCGTTGAGGAGGTGAACCGAAGCAGGGGATCCCGTGTAATGTTAAATTGTACGTGCACGTTCAAGAACCCGACATGGCCACAGCGAAATTCATAAAAGCAAAATTTCCAAGTGTCATAGGTCGCTTCGTGGCAACGGTAATATGCCATAGCAGCATAAATGGGCCATTATCAGATAAACATGTAATACATAATAACATAATAGCAAAATATACAAGGTGTCCCACAACTTCGTAACATGCCAATAAAATCAAAATTAAATAATTTGTTTTTCTAATTGCTTTTCTTTCCAAAATACAGGGTGTCCAAGATAAGGATCAACACCATGGGATCTCGGAAATACAGTTGTCAACTCTACATTAAAAAAAAATACCGAACAATACCTACAGTTACTGGCGAAGAAGAGGATTTATTATATTTAACCATTACTTCATATACAGGGTGGCCCACCAATCCTCGTTCAGACCATTGCTGCTAGACTAATGAAAATTGAGGACAAAATCTGATTGGAAGTTATTGGACACTTCATGTGCTACTATTTGAAATTATTTTCGAGTGTACCATAAATCCGGGACACAATATTTGGTATTATTTTTTAATGGTTCACCCTGTATATTCTTTCATGTTTTGAATCTGTTTTATGTGGGTTTCACAAATCATTTAATTTTTAGGGATCATATGTAACGTTGCGAAGTTATTCACATTTTAATCAAATTTAACGAAAAATCATGTACGTGGAAAAAATTCAACTAAACCTTATTATAAGAGATCAATGAAAGAATCTGGATATGCAAGTACCCAAGCAATGTGCCAAAACTTGCACAATATTTGGAGTCACGTTGAATACACAGGGTGTTCTGAAACAACGATCGTATTTTGCTATTTTCAAATAGCTACCCAACCCTGGTTAAGGCTTATTAAAATGTGTATCAATTTTTGTGCCTCATATATATATAAACAATCTTTATTAGGCTATCGACCCCATGGGGTCTTTCCGCCTTTTGTGCCTCATTATTCACAAATGCCACATGCCACAAAACACATTCAGTTTAAATTGTACCTACTCGTATTAATTAATTTATTCGCCAACGAATAGTTTCTTACTTATGGGTCAAATAAATTACATTCGATTCGATCCTAATTGGCTAATTTTACGGTATTGCAATTCCCTGGGCTCCTGTGCTGGTCGCGTCTTCTCCGCCACTTACATTCCACATTAATCCTTCATTATCGCCCATTAGAATAATTATACAGCTTAAGCTTCCACTAGAGATCCCATCTTAAACTACGTGCACTGTAAATTAACGGTTATCTAAATGCCCGTGTGATTTTACATTAGATAAAACCCATTGAATTTTCCGTAGAGAGGGCATTCAGGCAAACGTTTGAAATGTCATTCAAAAGTCTGTCAATTTTGTCATGTTAACAGAGAAGTTATTAAATTAAGGAATGTTATTAAAAAAAATCTAAAAAAAAATCGACCATTTCGTCCGCATAGAGTTAAGAATTATTAACTAACATTTTTATATTTCTGAGGTATGTGAGATATAATAATCATAACTTGGTGTGAAAAAACAAAATTACTCAAGAAGTTCGTTATGCCTTGACTGTATTATTATCAAAATGGGTTAAAAAAAATCAATTGATCGATTGGATCCAATCGATCCAATCGAACGGATCGATTTGATCCGTTCAATCCAATTGAATGGATTTTTCAAACTTCCTTTGAGAAATAAGAAAATAAGGCACAAAAATAAGAACCTTTTATCCCATTTGACCAACTCTGTATGTATTTCTGTTTAATAGATCCTAATAGTGGGCGTCGTAAAAGTGACTACCCTGTATAAGATAGGAATACACTCGAGTGTCTTAATGGTTTTATCAAGATCAGGTTGTTTGCATGTACTCCTCATTCTGGAGTGTAGTAAAAGCTGAATGAACACAGAAAAGCCCATAAACCCGACTCGCGTTAGCCATTCTTATGGCTTAGCATTCCGTTATGCTCTTGTTCCAAGAACTGTACAGCTGCCAGGACAACGTCGTCTCGAGTTTTGCGTCCAGGGCAGGCCGTTATGATTAATATTGGCTGCAGCAACACGTATCATGCATGGAACAATTTTTAGCGTTAGAAACAAAGAGTCTTTATTTCCCGCTTGATTAATCTGCAGATTAGCGTTCGTGTGGGAGGCGAGATTGGCGGTGAAATGTCAGCGTATATGCGCATGTTGTGGTTTGTTGCTTCTGTTTTCGATTTTAACGAGGGAAGTCGTACGATTTGTTCTTTGTGATGATAGAGGCCGTAAAAGTAACAAGCTTTAAAAAATTAGAACACGGCGTATTTGTTTTCTACAAAATAACAGTTTTTGTTCAAATATACGTAAAAATAAAAATAATTATGGTATACTCTAATTTTTCTTCAAGATAATAAAATCGTGAATTATCTTTGTCAAATTTGCAGGAGTAATAGTTTCAGCTGTACTGTATACGAATCTAATATCAAATTCGCAAATACTAAAATTTCAGAAATTTCAGTAATAGCTAACCCATACTTGTCAATCCAGAAAGTAAAGAGTTTGATTTTCTCCTTTATTTAATACTGAAACATTGTCAAATTTTCAGGAGTAATAGTTTCAGGTGTACAGAACACGAATCTAATATCAAATTTGCAAACAATAAATTTTCAGAAATTTCAGTAATAGCTAACCCATACTTGTCAATCCAGGAAGTTAAGAGTTTGATTTTCTCCTTTATTTAATACTGAAACTTTGGCAAATTTTCAGGAGTAATAGTTTCAGGTGTACTGTACACGAATCCAATATCAAATTTGGAAATAATAAATTTTCAGAAATTTCAGTAATAGCTAACCCATACTTCTCAATCCGGAAAGTTAAGAGTTTGATTTTCTCCTTTATTTAATACTGAAACTTTGTCAAATTTTCAGGAGTAATAGTTTTAGGTATACTATACACGAATCTAATATCAAATTTGCAAACAATAAATTTTCAGAAATTTCAGTAATAGCTAACCCATACCTGTCAATCCTAAAAGTTAAGTGTTTGATTTTCTTCCTTATTTAATACTGAAACTTTGGCAAATTTTCAGGAGTAATAGTTTCAGGTATACTGTACTCGAATCTAATATCAAATTTGCAAATAATAAATTTTCAGAAATTTCAGTAATAGCTAACACATACTTGTCAATCCTGAAAGTTAAGTATTTGATTTTCTCCCTTATTTAATACTGAAACTTTGTCAAATTTTCAGGAGAATTAGTTTCAGGTGTACTGTCCACGAATATAATATAAAATTTGCAAATAATAAATTTTCTGAAATTTCAGTAATAGCTAACCCATACTTGTCAATCCTAAAAGTTAAGTGTTTGATTTTCTCCCTTATTTAATACTGAAACTTTGTCAAATTTTCAGGAGAATTAGTTTCAGGTGTACTGTCCACGAATATAATATAAAATTTGCAAATAATAAATTTTCTGAAATTTCAGTTATAGCTAACCCATTTTAACATTAACTTTAACATTCTTGTCAATGCGGAAAGTTATATGTTTGATTTTCTCCCTTAATTAATACTGTCAAATTTTCAGGAGTGATAGTTTCAGGTGTACTGTACACGAATCTAATATCAAATTTGCATATAATGAATTTTCAGAAATTTCAGTAAAAGCTAACCCTTACTTGTCAATCTAGAAAGTTAAGTCTTTAATTTCTCCCTTATTTAATACTGAAACTTTGTCAAATTTTCAGGAGTGATAGTTTCAGGTGTACTGTACACGAATATAATATCAAATTTTCAAATAATAAATTTTCAGAAATTTCAGTAATAGCTAACCCTTACTTGTCATTCTAGAAAGATAAGTGTTTGATTTTATCCTTTATTTAATACTGAAACTTTGTCAAGTTTTCAGGAGTAATAGTTTCAGCTGTACTGTATACGAATCTAATATCAAATTCGCAAATACTAAAATTTCAGAAATTTCAGTAATAGCTAACCCATACTTGTCAATCCAGAAAGTAAAGAGTTTGATTTTCTCCTTTATTTAATACTGAAACATTGTCAAATTTTCAGGAGTAATAGTTTCAGGTGTACAGAACACGAATCTAATATCAAATTTGCAAATAATATATTTTCAGAAATTTCAGTAATAGCTAACGCATTCTTGTCAATGCTGAAAGTTATATGTTTGATTTTTTCTCTTATTTAATACTGCAACTTTGTCAAATTTTCAGGAGTAATAGTTTCAGATGTACTGTACACGAATCTAATATAAAATTTTCAAATAATAAATTTTCAGAAATTTGAGTAATAGCTAACCCATACTTGTCAATCCTGAAAGTTAAGTGCTAGATTTGCTCCTTTATTTAATACTGAAACTTTGTCAAATTTTCAGGAGTAATAGTTTCAGGTGTACTGTGCACGAATCTAATATAAAATTTGCAAATAATAAATTTTCAGAAATTTCAGTAATGGCTAACCCATACTTGTCAATCCAGGAAGTTAAGAGTTTGATTTTCTCCTTTATTTAATACTGAAACTTATGTCAAATTTTCAGGAGTAATAGTTTCAGGTAAACTGTACACGAATCTAATATGAAATTTGCAAATAATTAATTTTCAGAAATTTCAGTAATAGCTAACCCATACTTGTCAATCTAGAAAGTTAAGTGTATGATTTTCTCCTTTATTTAATACTGAAACTTTGTTAAATTTTCAGGAGTAATAGTCTTAGGTGTACTGTACACGAATCTAATATCAAATTTGCAAATAATAAATTTTCAGAAATTTCAGTAATAGCTAACCCTTACTTGTCATTCTAGAAAGATAAGTGTTTGATTTTATCCTTTATTTAATACTGAAACTTTGTCAAGTTTTTAGGAGTAATAGTTTTAGGTGTACTGTACACGAATCTAATATCAAATTTGCAAATAATAAATTTTCAGAAATTTCAGTAATAGCCAATAAACTTGTCAATGCTGAAAGTTATATTTTTGATTTTCTCCTCTATTTAATACTGAAAGTTTGTCAAATATTTAGGAGCAATAGTTTCAGGTATATTCTACACGAATCTAGTATCAAATTTCCAAATTATTTTTTTTCAGAAATTTCAGTAATAGCTAACCCATACTTGTCAATCCGGAAAGTTAAGTGTTTGATGTTCTCCTTTATTTAATACTGAAACTTTGTCAAATATTCAGGAGTAATAGTTTTAGGTGTTCTGTACACAAATCTAATAACAAATTTGCAAATAATAAATTATCAGAAATTTCAGTAATAGCTAACCCATACTTGTTAATCCAGAAAGTTAAGTGTTTGATTTTCTCCTTTATTTAATACTGAAACTTTGTCAAATATTCAGGAGTAATAGTTGCAGGTGTACTGTACACGAATCTAATATCAAATTTGCAAATAATAAATTTTCAGAAATTTCAGTTATACTTGTCAATACTTGTCCCATACTACCCATACTTGTCAATCCAGAAAGTTAATGTTTGATTTTCTCCTTTATTTATTACTGAAACTTTGTCAATTTTCAGGAGTAATAGTTTTAGGTGTGCTGTACACGAATCTAATATCAAATTTACAAATAATAAATTTTCAGAAATTTCAGTAATAGTTAACCCATACTTGTCAATCTAGAAAGTTAAGTGTTTGATTTTCTCCTTTATTTAATACTGAAACTTTGTCAAATTTTCAGGAGTAATAGTGTTAGGTGTACTGTACACGAATCTAATATCAAATTTTCAAATAATAAATTTTCAGAAATTTGAGTAATAGCTAACCCATACTTGTCAATCCTGAAAGTTAAGTGCTAGATTTGCTCCTTTATTTAATACTGAAACTTTGTCAAATTTTCAGGAGTAATAGTTTCAGGTGTACTGTGCACGAATCTAATATAAAATTTGCAAATAATAAATTTTCAGAAATTTCAGTAATAGCTAACGCATTCTTGTCAATCCGGAAAGTTATAAGTTTGATTTTCTCCCTTAATTAATACTGAAACTTTGTCAAATTTTCAAGAGTAACACTTTTAGGAGTACTGTAGATGAATCTAATATCAAATTTGCAAATAATAAATTTTCAGAAATATCAGTAATAGGTCACCTTTACTTGTCAATCTAGAAAGTTAAGTGTTTAATTTCTCCCTTATTTAATACTGAAACTTTGTCAAATTTTCAGGAGTAATAGTTTCATGTGTACTGTACATGAATCTAATATCAAATGTGCAAATAATAAATTTTCAGAAATTTCTGTTATAGCTAACGCATACTTGTCAATCCAGAAAGTTAAGTGTTTGATTTTCTCCTTTTATTAATACTGAAACTTTGTAAAATTTTCAGGAGTGATAGTTTCAGGTGTACTGTACACGAATCTAATATCAAATTTGCAAATAATACATTTTCAGAAATTTCAGTAAAAGCTAACCCATACTTGTCAATCCAGAAAGTTAAGTGTTTGATTTTCTCCTTTAATTAATACTGAAACTTTGTAAAATTTTCAGGAGTAATAGTTTAAGGTGTACTGTACACGAATCTAATATCAAATTTGCAAATAATAAATTTTCAGAAATTTCAGTTATAGCTAACCCATACTTGTCAATGCAGACAGTTAAGTGTTTGATTTTCTTCTTTATTTAATTCTAAAACTTTGTCAAAGTTTCAGGAGTAAGAGTTTTAGGTGTACTGTACTCGGATCTGATATCAAATTTGCTAATAATTAATTTTCAGAAATTTCAGTAATAGCTAACGCATTCTTGTCAATGCGGAATGTTATATGTTTGATTTTTTCCCTTAATTAATACTGAAACTTTGTCAAATTTTCAGGAGTAATAGTTTTAGGTATACTGTACACGAATCTAATATCAAATTTGCAAATAATAAATTTTCAGAAATTTCAGTAATAGCTAACACATACTTGTCAATCGAGAAATATAAGTGTTTGATTTCCTCCTTTAATTAATACTGAAACTTTGTCAAAATTTCAGGAGAATTAGTTTCAGGTGTACTGTACACGAATCTAATATCAAATTTGGAAATAATAAATTTTCAGAAAATTCAGTAATAGCTAACGCATTCTTGTCAATGCGGAAAGTTATATGTTTGATTGTCGCCCTTAATTGATACTGAAACTTTGTCAAATTTTCAGGAGTAATAGTTTTAGGTGTGCTGTACACGAATCTAATATCAAATTTGCTAATAATAAATTTTCATGACCTTGTTGATGTATAGTTTATAAGTTTCCATGAAGATTTCACCATTTCCATTAAAATTTTGCAATTGCCACGAAGTTGTGGGACACCTTGTATTGTAGAAACATACAGGGTGATTTGTTGAAGAGTGTCCACCCTGGATTTCCCAAGTTTCCATGAAGATTTCACCGTTTCCATTAAATATTTTGCAATTGCCACTAGAGTCGTGGGCTATTGATTGATCCTCTGGAGTGATTGATGCGCGAGTTGTGCTGTTGTTGTCGTCAACTGCTGGAGATGTCTTCCATCCTCGCTGGAGAGTTGATGGCCACGTAAGCCTCGGGCTCCTTGGAGTTGCGTAAACCATTCACAAATCTCCTCGCCTTGTCACCCTTCTAGTTCATTCATCTGTCTCCTTATACGGCCAGAGCTGTTGCTCAATTTTACTCGCGCTTGGCCAACAAACTGGAGAGCCCATTCATGTTCTAGCGCATTAGTATGCAGCAGTGCCACTTATAATAAGATTACAGTCGTACCTGTCGAATATATTAGCGTGTTTTTTTTATCCCAATTTGCTTGATTGCCGGGCGTACACTTTTCTAATCTTTAGGGCACTCTTCGGGCCCCCGGGAGCTTGCGGCCCCGATTGCACACGTGCCGACACGTGCTTAATGAAAACGTGCGGCGACATATGGCCACATTTTACTAGGCATATGTGAAAGTGCAAATCCGAGTGAATGAAAAGCGAAAAGGTGCACGCAAGAGCATCTTTGACGAAATATCGTGCTGCAATGGCGAGTGTATCGACACTCCTCTCTTCGCCGGACCATTCTTCAGCGCCCACGACCCCTAAACACCACGCCCGACTGACCCTGGCCGATCATGTGCGCGTTATCTACACGGCACGGGTTACTTTATCATTCATTCATGAACATGTGTTCATTCATCAGTTTCTCTCTCGTGCCCGCGCCCCGCCCCGCCCCTCCGGCGATCTCTTGCGCAAACCGCATTTACATACAGAATATTTATTTTAGGTCAGTCGCTGGTTTCTTCCGCTGCACCGCACCTTAGTCTTCCTATTATAGTAAACCTTAATCAACATCGTATGTTTTTATTAATGAACCGATCACACCTGAGCGTTGAATCATCGCGCGTGGGCGACCGCCGCTCGCTCTCCATCTCCAGCGAGGATGCTGCACCGGATGGCGGCGATGATGATGATGACGACGACGAGAGAGTATATTGTACGGCAATTACGAAAACGCAAATCTTACATACAAATATGGTTGTTAACAATCGCCAGCCATCACTGAAAGGGCAATTCATCAACTTACTTAGCAACTATTAACATTGGACTATAATAATTGGACTATCAAATGACAGTAAAACAGATTATTCACTTTGGAAAGCTACTAAGAGACTTAAGAGACCAATCTTGCAGAATTCTCCAATTAGAAGTGCAGATGGGACATATACAAAAAGCAATACTCAAAAGGCTACTGACTGCTTTACTAAAATTTTACTGACAATTGCGAATTTTGTACTGTAAATTATACTTTTCAACAAATCACCCTGTATGTTTCTGCAATACAAGGTGTCCCACAACTTCGTGGCAATTGCAAAATTTTAATGGAAATGGTGAAATCTGCATGGAAACTTATAAACTATACATCGAATATTACGAAATTTGTAATTCAAAACTACAAATTTTCGCAGCCAAATTTTTTATTGTAAATCATGAAAAAATTATTGAAAATTACAAATTTCCATCGGAAACGGCAGCATTTTGATTGTAAATTAAACATTGCAATGAAAAATATAAAATGTTCGGGATTTTTTTTAAATTTTACAAGTTTGTAAGGCAAATACAAAATTTTTAACGGAAATTGTGAAATCTTCACGGAAACTTGTGAAATATACATCGAAAATTACTAAATGGCAATTCAGAATTACAACTTTTTGCAGGACATTGCAAAATTTTATTTGTAAATTAAACGTTGCAATGTTTTTACTGTTTTACTCAAATTTTACTGAAAATTGCGAATTTTGTACTGTAAATGATACTTTTAAACAAAGCACCCAGTATGTTTCTACAATACAAGGTATCCTACAACTTCGTGGCAATTGCAAAATTTTACTGGAAATGGTGAAATCTTCATGGAAACTTATAAACTATACATCAAGAAGAAATTTTAATTCAAAACTACAAATGTTTGCAGGAAATTTGATTGTAAATCATGTAAAAATAATTGAAAATTACAAATTTCCATTGGAAACGGCAGCATTTTGATTGTAAATTAAACATTGTAATGAAAGATGTATAAGTTTGGAGATGAATTTAAAATTTTACAAGTTTGTAAGGTAACTGCAAATTTTTTAATGGAAATGGTGAAATCTTCACGGAAACTTGGGAAATATACATCGAAAGTTACTAAATGGCAATTCAGAATTACAACTTTTTGCAGGAAATTGCAAAATATTGTTTGTTAATTAAACAGTGCAATGTTTTTACTGCTTTACTCAAATTTTACTGACAATTGCGAATTTTGTACTGTAAATGATACTTTTCAACAAAGCACCCTGTATGTTTCTACAATACAATTTGTCCCATAACTTCGTAGCAATTGTAAAATTTTAATGGAAATGGTGAAATCTTCATGGAAACTTATAAACTGTACATCGAAAATTACAAAATTTGTAATTCAAAACTACAAATTTTCGCAGGAAAATGCAATTTTTTTATTGTAAATCAGGAAAAACTGATTGAAAATTACAAATTTTCATTGTAAACGGCAGCATTTTGATTGTAAATTAAACATTGCAATGAAAAATATAAAATGTTCGAGAAAAATTTAAAATTTTATAAGTTTGTAAGGCAAATGCAAACATTTTAATGGAAATGGTAAAATCTTCACGGAAACATGTGAAATATACATCGAAAATTACTAAATGGCAATTCAGAATTACAACTTTTTGCAGGAAATTGCAAAATTTGATTTGTAAATTAAACGTTGCAATGTTTTTACTGCTTTACTCAAATTTGACTGACAATTGCAAATTTTGTACTGTAAATGATACTTTTGAACAAATAACCCTGTATGTTTCTACAATACAAGGTGTCCCACAACTTCGTGGCAATTGCAAAATTTTAATAGAAATGGTGAAATCTTTATAGAAACTTATAAACTATACATCGAATATTACGAAATTTTTAATTCAAAACTACAAATTTTCGCAGGAAATTGCAAAATTTTGATTGTAACCATAAAAAAATTATTGAAGGTTACAATTTTTTGCACATTGCAATGAAAAATATAAAATGTTCGAGAAATATTTAAAATTTTACAAGTTTGTCAGGTAACTGCAAAAATTTTAATGGAAATGGTGAAATTTTCATAAAAACTTGTGAAATATACATCGAAAATTACTAAATGGCATTAATAAAGAAGAACCATAAACAAAATTACAAATAAAATTTTGCAATTTCCTGCAAAAAGTTGTAATTCTGAATTTCCATTTAGTAAGTAGTATCTTGGAGCTTGTGGAAGGTTCGTATTAATAAAGAAAAAAACACCTTTTCACAAAACACATTTATTTTCTATAAATGTACATTTCGATCGCTAGACGACCATCTTCACTATTATTAGTGTTAAATTAGTATTACTAGTATTAAATATTACCAGTAATATTTCTACTGAAGATGGTCGCCTCGCGATCAAAATGTACATTTAGATAAAATAAATGTGTTTTGTGAAAACGATGTTTTTTTCTTTATTAGTACGAACCTTTCACAAGCTCCAAGATACCACTTACTAAATGGCAATTCAGAATTACAAATTTTTGCAGGAAATTGCAAAATTTTATTTGTAAATTAAACAGTGCAATGTTTTTACTGCTTTACTAAAATTTTACTGACAACTGCGACTTTTGTACTGTAAATGATACTTTTCAACAAATCACCCTGTATATTTCTACAATACAAGGTGTCCCACAACTTCGTGGCAATTGGAAAATATTTAATGGAAATGGTGAAATGTTCAAGGAAACTTGAAGAGAAATCCGGGGGAGATACTCTTCAACAAATCACCCTGTATATTTCTACAATACAAGGTGTCCCACAACTTCGTACCAATTGCAAAAAATTTAATGGAAATGGTTAAATCTTCAAGGAAACTTATAAACTATACATCGAAAATTACGAAATTTGTAATTCAAAACTACAAATTTTCGCAGCTAAATTTTTATTGTAAATCATGAAAAAGTTATTGAAAATGACAAATCTTCATTGGAAACGGCAGCATTTTGATTGTAAATTAAACATTGCAATGAAAAATATAAAATGTTCGAGAAATATTAAAAAAATGTACAAGTTTGTAGGGCAAATGCAAACATTTTAATGGAAATTGTGAAATCTTCACGGCAACTGGTGAAATATACATCGAAAATTACGAAATAGTAATTCAAAATTACAATTTCTACCAGGAAATTACAAAATTTTGTGTGTAAATTATACAGGGCAATGTTTTTACTGCTTTACTCAAATTTTACTGACAATTGCGAATTTTGTACAGTAAATGATACTTTTCAACAAATCACCCTGTATGTTTCTGCAATACAAGGTGTCCCACAATTTCGTGGCAATTGCAAAATTTTAATTGAAATGGTGAAATATTCATGGAAACTTATAAACTATACATCGAATATTACGAAATTTTAATTCAAAACAGCAAATGTTTGCAGGAAAATGCATTTTTTTTATTGTAAATCATGAAAAAGTTATTGAAAATTACACATTTCCATTGGAAACGGCAGCATTTTGATTGTAAATTAAACATTGCAATGAAAAATATGAAATGTTAGAGAAAAATTTAAAAATGTACAACTTTGTAAGGCAAATGCAAAAATTTTAGTGGAAACTGTGAAATCTTCACGGAAACTTGTGAAATATACATCGAAAATTACGAAATAGTAATTCAAAATTACAATTTCTACCAGTAAATTACAAAATTTTGTTTGGAAATTAGTGCAATATTTTTACTGCTTTACTCAAATTTTACTGACACTTGCAAATTTTGTACTGTAAAAGATACCTTTGAACAAATCACCCTGTATGTTTCTACAATACAAGGTGTCCCACAACTTCGTGACAATTGCAAAATATTTAATGGAAATGGTGAAATCTCCATGGAAACATGAGAAATCCAGAGTGGATACTCTTCAACAAATCACCCTGTATGTTTCTACAATACAAGGTGTCCCACAATTTTGTGGCAATTGCAAAATAATTAATGGAAATGGTGAAATCTTCAAGGAAACTTATAAACTATACATCGAAAATTACGAAATTTGTAATTCAAAACTACAAATTTTCGCAGGTAAATGCAAAATTTTTATTGTAAATTATAGAAAAAATTATTGAAAATTACAAATTTCCATTGGAAACGGCAGCATTTTGATTGTAAATTAAACATTGCAATGAAAAATATAAAATGTTCGAGCAAAATTTAAAATTGTACAAGTTTGTAAGGCAAATGCAAAAATTTTAATGGAAATTGTGAAATCTTCACGGAAACTTGTGAAATATACATCGAAAATTACGAAATAGTAATTCAAAATTACAATTTCTACCAGGAAATTACAAAATTTTGTTTGAAAATTATACAGTGCAATGTTTTTACTACTTTACGCAAATTTTACTGAGAATTGCGAATTTTGTAGTGTAAATGATACTTTTGAACAAATCACCCTGTATGTTTCTACAATACAAGGTGTCCCACAACTTCGTGGCAATTGCAAAATTTTTAATGGAAATGGTGAAATCTTCATGGAAACTTATAAACTATACATCGAAAATTACGAAAGTGAGGAGTTCAAAACAAGGCAGCAACAAAGGATTACATGATATAAGAGGTTAAGTATATACTGTATATAGTTTCTCGACAAGGAAGCATTACTGACCACATAACCAATTTGTCCAAAATAACATATAGTTTGTACCTCGCCAACTAATAGCAATTACGAATTACAAGTGGTCTAATTCGTAATTGCCATTAGTTGGCGAGGTACAAACTATATGTTATTTTGGACAAATTGGTTATGTGGTCAGTAATGCTTACTTGTCGAGAAACTATATACAGCATGTCCCCGGATTGAGTTTACAAGAGGGTTTTTTTTTTTAAATTTTTACTTTTAAGTAAAAATGTTATAGCAGTTAAAATTCCTGCTTGGTCTGAAACTACCGTTTCAGTAATTAAAACATTGATTTATTTATACAGGGTGTTGGCTAAATAAAAATTAATTGTATCTAATTTGGACACTTTAGAAAAATAACATCATTTAATCAATCCCCCACCATTTTCTTCACACAGTTCAGGCCTGGTGTGAAACTCCTGAAAACTGTTTTGTATTTCTTCAAAAGATATCGATGCAAATGCCTCTCGTAGGCAATTTTTGAAATTTTCAATATTGTTTTCTGCATTTTGGGGATTGTTTTTGAATGATTATAATGTTGTTAGATGTTCTTTTAAATTCTTTTTGCAAATAGTAAATAAATAAGTGTCAAAATAAGATTTTAAAATTTTGAATTTGCCAACACCCTGTATAAATAAATAAAAGTTTCCATAACAAAACTGGTAGTTTCAGACAAAGCAGGAATTATAATTCCTATAACATTTTTACTTAAAACTAAAAATTAAAAATAAACCCTTTTGTAAACTCAATCTGGGGACATACTGTATATTATATTACATAGTTGACAATATCATTCGGTATCGGAATGGTATCAAAAGAAAATACACTCGGTATATAACATAGTTTAAAGTTGACCTCTAATATATCTTAAATAAATAAGATAATCGTGTTATTAACTTTCCGAGTTGACCAGTATAAGTTACTAGTCACTGAAATTTCTGAAAATTTATCTAATGGATATTTTCAAAATTTTACATAGTAATTTTACATAGTAATTTACATTTTATATTACATAGTTACAGGAATTATAATTCCTATAACATTTTTACTTACAAGTAAAAATAAAAATAAACTCTTTTGTAAACTCAATCCGGGGACATACTGTATATTATGTTACATAGTTAACAATATCATTTAGTATAGGAATGGTACCAAAAGCAAAGACACTCTGTATATTGCTTAGCTTATACCATCACTCGGTATCGGAATGGTACCAAAAGAAAATGCGCTCGGTATATTACATAGTTAATATGTACCATCATTCAGTATCGGAATGGTATCAAAAGAAAATACGCCCTGCATATGTATTAGCATTTGATATCAGATGGTGGCGCAAGAAGCTGCGCGAGCAACCACTAACCTGCTGAGCCTGTTCAGCTTGCCTCGACGCACGAAGACCAATCTCGCAAAAAGTTCAATTGTCCAGGCGTTTTTTGCGGCACCAACACACATCGCCGGAGATGCATCTGCAGGAACGCTCTTCCGCTGACGAGAATTTTCCGATTTTCCGGCAAAACGCCGTCCGATTTTCGCGGTATTTTGGCAAACTGCGCCTGACCAAGCGGGAACAGTTACTGCCAAATTTCGCGAAAGACGGGCCGTTTTCGCCGGGGGTGGAAATGAAACCTAGGGAGGCCGCAATTAAGCGTGCACCTGCCTCGAGTTTCCCGTAGTTACTGAAAAGGGTCTCTGCGGGTGTCCAGAGGAAAGACGAGGGATGCGCGCGTCGCCAATTTGTGCCATCCGACGTGACCTTGGCCGATTCTGCATCTGATATGAAAAATTTTGGGATCAATAATTACATTGGAAATAATAAATTTCAATTCACCCATAATTTAAATGTTAATTGTGGGGTTGTTAATTACCAGAATGCTGCCAAATTTGATATTTAAGCTCAAAAATTTATGGGAAACAATGCTATAGCCTTAGTTTTGGCGCAACCACCCGCACAAAGGGGTAGCATCCCCTAGGACGTATTATTTAATTGCGCCCTTATTTATTAACATAGAGACTTCAAATCTTGTACCAATACAACATGATATCATAGAAATTACGTGATAACTACACCTTGCTACACCGCATCCCCTAAACACCCCCAGACGCTATTATATCACCCCATATGTATTTGTTATTAATCATCTTATTTGTGCACGCAGGAACTTGAAATTTCGGGTAGCAACCCCGACCAATACACATTTAATATTTCTAAACCCACATGTAAGCCAAAACATCCCCTAATAACGCTTTCATCATTCTGACGTTATAAATATAACCTTATTTAATAATTCCGTCGTTTTTGCATTACGAAACCCCAAATTTCGTCCAGCAACCCCACTACTTGGGGTTAGCTACCCAGTTACCCAGTAAGTTAGCCACATTACATAATACAGTGCTCACATTAAGTCCAAAACACCCCCAATAACGTATGCACCCTTCTGACGTTATCAATATAACATTATTCATTTATTCCGTTGTTTTTGCATTACCAGACTCAATATTTCATCCAGCAACCCCACCTGAGCCATATTACATAATTATATGCTCACATTAGGTCCAGAGCAACCACAAAAACTAAGACAAGGGGTTGCACCCCGCAAAAAGTAATATCGTTATTGCAGAAGCTAGGAACTCCAAATTTTGGCTAGCATCCCCACTCGATACATCTTAAGAGTTCCTGTACGTTCATCCATTCAAAACCAACCCCTAATCCCTGTGTTTTCATCTCTGTGACGTCACGAGTACATGTTTTCGTACTGACGTCATGAGTACGTGTTTACGTTACTCACGCCCTTATTTGTGCAAAAATAGGCTTTAAATGAAGGCTAGCCTTGAAAATAGGTAGGCTTTACATATTTCTGTACTCAAAATTACTTCAAAACAACCCTTGATATCATCCCCGCCTTATATCAACTTAAATACGAATATTTATTAAATTATCCCATTGTTTTTGCTTCAAGAAACTTTAAATTGCGGCTAACAGCGGCTGTAGATTCACATTAAAAAATTGTGTACTCACATTAAGTCCAGAACAACCCCCAATTGCGTGGCTAGGGGTTGCACCCCGCAAAAAAGTAATATCGTTATTGCAGAAGCTAGGAACTCCAAATTTTGGCTAGCATCCCCACTCGACACATCTTAAGAGTTTCTGTACGTACATCTATTAAAAACCAACCCCTAATCCCTGTGTTTTCATCCCTGTGACGTCACGAGTACATGTTTTCGTACTGACGTCATGAGTACGTGTTTACGTTAGTCACGCCCTTATTTGTGCAAAAATAGGCTTTAAATGAAGGCTAGCCGTAAAAATAGGTAGGCTTTATATATTTCTGTACTCAAAATTACTTCAAAACCACCCTTGATATCATCTCCTCCTTATATCAACTTACATACGTATATTTATTAATTAATCCTATTGTGTTTGCTTCTAGAAACTCTAAATTGCGGCTAACAGTTGCTGTAGATTCACATTACAAAATTGTGTACTCACATTAAGTCCATAACAACCCCCAATCGCGTGGCTAGGGGTTGAACCCCACAAAAAAGTAATATCGTTATTGCAGAAGCTAAGAACTCCAAATTTTGGCTAGCATCCCCACTCGACACATCTTAAGAGTTCCTGTACGTACATCCATTAAAAACCAACCCCTAATCCCTGTGTTTTCATCCCTGTGACGTCACGAGTACATGTTTTCGTACTGACGTCATGAGTACGTGTTTACGTTACTCACGCCCTTATTTGTGCAAAAATAGGCTATAAATGAAGGCTAGCCGTCAAAATAGGTAGGCCTTATATATTTCTCTACTCAAAATTACTTCAAAACAACCCTTGATATCATCCCCACCTTATATCAACTAACATACGTATATTTATTAATTAATCCCATTGTTTTTGCTTCTAGAGACTCTAAATTGCGGCTAACAGTCGCTGTAGATTCACATTACAAAATTGTGTACTCACATTAAGTCCAGAACAACCCCCAATCGCGTGGCTAGGGGTTGAACCCCACAAAAAAGTAATATCGTTATTGCAGAAGCTAGGAACTCCAAATTTTGGCTAGCATCCCCACTGGACATATCCTAAGAGTTCCTGTACGTACATCCATTCAAAACCCACCCCTAATCCCTGTGTTTTCATCCCTGTGACGTCACGAGTACATGTTTTCGTACTGACGTCATGAGTACGTGTTTACGTTACTCACGCCCTTATTTGTGCAAAAATAGGCTTTAAATGAAGGCTAGCCGTAAAAATAGGTAGGCTTTATATATTTCTGTACTCAAAATTACTTCAAAATAACCCTTGATATCATCCCCACCTTATATCAACTTACATACGTATATTTATTAATTAATCCCTTGTGTTTGCTTCTAGAAACTCTAAATTGCGGCTAACAGTCGCTGTAGATTCACATTACAAAATTGTGTACTCACATTAAGTCCAGAACAACCCCTAACTGCAAGGTTAGGGGTTGCACCCCGCAAAAAAGTAATATCGTTATTGCAGAAGCTAGGAACTCCAAATTTTGGGTAGCATCCCCACTCGATACATCTCAAGAGTTCCTGTACATCCATTTAAAAGCAACCCCTAATAATTTTTTCATCCCTGTGACGTCACGACTACGTGTTCTCGTACAGCGCCTTTATTTGTGCAAAAATAGGCTTTAAATGTGGCTAGTACGTGACTCAAAATATGATGGAAGCCCCATCATAGCAGACAGCTATTACCTGTTTCCAATGAAATTTAAAAGACTGAAAGATCTCATATAAAGCATTACAAATAGCTTCTGAATTAACAGAGATTAGTCTGTACAAACCAACAAAAATTTCTACTGGGGAGTTAACGGAGGAGTGCACAAATCTTATAACAACAGACATTTGCTCATGATGACCGCAGTCATCGCATGGCGAATGGTACTAGTTTCATTAAATTATTCGATTTCTTTTCACCTGGGTTCATTAACGCCCTTACGAGGCTTTTAAAGTTTTATTGTATTTCCCTTTAAATTCAACAGTTTCTGCAAACTGAAGAGAAATGTTACTACTGTGTTATGTTTATCAGACTTGTATCCCAGCTGTGATTGCAGGAACAAGGAATTATGCAATCCTCGTACGTGATTAAGAGATGAAAGTTAGAGAATTTCTACATATTTCCACACGTGCATCAAATCGGGGTGGAAATTCCGCCGCGGGGCCAACAAGCAAACCCGCCCCACACCTAGCCGCACGCAGCTGAACGCTGTTATTATTTACTACGACGCTCGTTTTTAAGGCTCCGACGCCCACGCGGGCAGCCCCACCGCCGGCTCGCGGTCTCCATTCATAAAACCCACTCGTCGACCTTATTTTCGAGAAACTTTTACCGCTCGCGCCCAGCGATTACGGATTTTTCCAGCCATATTTGCGCCATTAATTCCGTGACGAAACACTTCCTGTCCTGCGGCGCGATCATCCGCACATGCTCGCCGAAAGCGCGCAGGGAAAACAGGTTCCCTGGTGGTTTCCTCCTGCAGGTTTCCGCAAAAATGCGGTTCAGGGTTGGGCCCCGGAGAAGATCGGCGCTAGATCGATGTTTCCGGTGCGGGACCGTCTTCGGAGGTGTGCAGGTGACATCACCACTGCGGTTTTGCAACGTAGAGCACGCGATTTCTTGCAATTAGATGGCGGGAATTGCCGCCCGTTAATGATTGGGTTAACTTTTGTGTCCAGATGGTCGTGTTTTTCTCGGGAATTATGCAAAGCGAGGAGTTGTTTCTAAGAAATTAAACCGTTCTGTAATACAGCGTAAATTAAAATTGACAGTTTTGTTATCAAGACACTCAAATATATACGTATAAGCGATATAATTATATATATATATAAACATTATGGGCAAATTATTGTAAGTTGGCTGAAAGACGTGGGACAAAACTTCACTTGCCATTTATTTTCAACTTATACATCCTGTAATTTGAATACAACAGATCGATTTATACCAGCACTTATGTGATTTGAGGTCAGATTTGTCCAAATAGGAAACATATTTAATTGTATCAATAACCCCATCAGGAATACTAAGTGGTAATCCATATTTAATCACAGAATATAACATTTACTATATTTTATATTTTAACCATACAATTTACATACATACATAATCCGTCATATCATCCATACATAATAGGTTTGAGAAGATTTGTTCTCAATGGGAATAAATCATCGCCAATTAGTAAGGAATTTTGTGGAAAATGTAAGGAACCATCCATCATAGCCCTGTTTAAGGTTGAATTTCTAAATATTGTGAGATCATTTGCTCTACCATTGCCTCCTACTTCTATGTATTTAAAACAGTAATCTGCGTCAACAAGAGCAAAGAGAATTATCTGTAAGTTCCTTTGTAATCATAAAATTCAGATCCACTGTTCTTTGGGCACTGCACTTGAACGTGTTTTTCATCTATCGCTTCGCAACAATGAGGAAAATTCTACTGTGCAGAAAACCCCTTTTCAATATTCATCCATTCATCTTCAGTTCTCGGAAGTGAATCTCGGAACTGATAAGTTTCGTTGAAAGTTCTGCAAATTCTCTCAACAATTCTGACATACTGGCCATGTATGACGAATAAATTCATAATTTCTTGATTTGTATACTTATTCATTATAATCTCGATTCTGTCGCGTTCAAAAATATTGACAAGTTGGAAATGAATTTCGTCAGGTTTGAAACAATGAATATTGACACTAGCCTACTATGGTGCACGGGTGAATAGTACAAAAGGTATTCTATTCTGCAAAAATTCTGGGATGAAACAAATTTCGAAGTAACTCAAAAATCATTTGCTCTAAGTTGCATTATACTTTTTTGTAGAAAATTGTCTTGCCATATAATATATAATATTTGTCCTTCCATTTGAAAAAATTAACATGTGATGTTTCTAAGTGGGCACTGAAATATTGAAATTTTTTAAATACCTATTGTCAAAATTGACAAATCGTCGGCTTGGTGTTATAAGGTTGCATGTTACATGTTTTCAATTTTTAAGTATACAACTTTACAGGACCATGTTTTCAAGGCAGGTCCTTTGAGCTTGTTGGAAGGTTAAAATCGGAATATTAAGAACCTGTGTGAATAATACAGGAGATATTCTGTTGTGTAGAAATTCTGGGATGAAACAAATTTCGAAATAACTCAAAAACCATTTGCTCTAAGTATATGGTTGCATTATACTTTTTTGTAGAAACTGGTCTTGCCAATCGCCCTATAATATAAAATATTTGTCGTTCCATTTGAAAAAATTAACATGTGATATTTCTAAGTGGGCACTTAAATATTGAAATTTTTTAAATACCTATTGTCAAAATTGACAATTGTCGCCTTGGTGTTATAAGGTTGCATGTAACATTTTTTCAATTTTTAGGTGTACAACTTTACAGGACCACATGTTTTCAAGGCAGGACCTTTGAGCTTGTTGGAAGGTTAAAATGGGAATATTAAGAACCTGTGATAAAAATATCTAATTACAGTGCACAATACATCCTTTTGTGTAATAACAGACATATTTAAAGTTCTTATTCCCAAATTTATAAATTTTCACATAGAACCTTGTAACATTAAGTCGACGAAATGTCATTTTTTTTAATTGTAAAGCGATCTATTATTTACAATTCAAGATGCAGCTTGTGTTTCTATCTTGTTCCTACTAGATGTTATACGCTTTTTTCAATACGTCTTTTTGAGGTCAAAATTTGACAAATATATTTCAATCAAAAATTATAAAAGTTAAGTAGACATAAGTTCATATGGGATCTAGGCAATTGAACAGGGAATCGAAAAATGTAATAATATACAGGGTGTTCTTTTTAAAATAATAAAGATAGTAGCCATTTCCGGTAGAAACGGAAGTGATAGAAAGTAGAAAATATGTTCCTTGAGGAGATCGTATTCAACCATGTAATGCCGATTTTTTCACATTTTTCTTAGATCAGGAACCCCGTAAACTTTTAATGGCCGTTATTTCGTGGCTCACTCTGTATAGAACACCATATTGTGTTTTATAAAACACTTTTATTATTTATTAATGTACCTAATAGATTTAATTTTTACTGTTGCAGAAATTTGAATAATTTGATCGGTAGGATCATTAAACCCTTATACCATTTTAGGTGTCGGGTGTATGCTACATTCTATTTTACTTTATAATTTGTACTGAATTTTTTCCACTCTGTTCTGTTTGTTGCTAATTCTTCTGCTTCTTTCCAGTTTTTACCCCTCTTTTGTAGGAGCTTACTTATTTGGTTGTTCCAAGTCTGGTTTGGTCCATTTCCCTCGCGTTTTCGCTTCGTATATTCATCTCACTTGTCTTTCGTTCTTCATTCTGTGGATATGTCCTCACCAGCCAAGCTGTCTCTGTTCGATGTTCTTTAATATTGGCTGTACCGATAGATCTTGTCATATTTTATCCATTAGCGATACTCCTTGGACCCTCATAGGAACTTATTATTTTATCCATTATTGATACTCCTTCGATCCTCACCCTCTAAGGAACTTCATTTCAGTAGCTTATTTTGCTTTTTTGTCTGTTTGTCAACGTCCAGGATTCGCAACCGTATGTTAGTATTGGTCTGTAAATTGATTTAAACACTTCTTTTTTGTTTGTTTCGTTATTTCTTTTTTGTTTATAAATTTGTTTTTCATATTGTAGTATAAGTTAATTGTTTTTGGTACTCTTTCATTAATCTCGATGTCTTGTTTTTCCGTATCATCTAAGAATACACTCAAGTATTCAAATTCTTTTCCCTGTTCTAAATTGTTCTCTTCTATTTTTATGTTTAATTTTTCATTTCCTATTATCATTATTTTGGTCTTTTCTATATTTATTTTCAATCCTTCTTCATTAAGTACTTAATTCCAGATGTTCATACTTTTCTGCAAGTTTTCTGTACTTCCTGATATTAGTACTACATCGTCCGCGAAACCTCCTTCCGATATTTCTATCCTCCTCAGTTTTCTGTATCCCATACACATTTTCGTAGCTTTTTGTTCACACTTCTTTATTATTTCATCCATGTATATATTGAAAAGTGTCGGGCTTAGGCTGCCACCTTGCCTTAATCCTGTCTTTATCCTAAACTATTCTGATAGCATGTTGTTTTTGATGACATATTGCATACTGTTATTGTACATACTCTGTATTATTCTTATTATTTTTTTGCTAATACTCTTATTTTCCATACTTTTTCATACTTTTGTTCTTGGCACTTTATCAAACGCCTTTTTCATGTCTAAGAAGGCTAGGTGTAACTTTTTGTTATGTAGTTTTCTTTTTATTTGTTTAATGGGAAATATATAGCCTTGTGTGCTTCGACCGGGTCTAAATGCACTTTTTGCTTTTCTTAATTGTGGCTCTGTGATTACTGTTATTCTGTTTTTCAAGATTTGTTCGTATATTTTGACTATTGTGTTAAGTACCGTAATTCCTCTATAGTTAGTGCTCCCCCTTTTTATAAATTGGCATAATGAGTGCTACTCCCCATTCTTCTGGTATGTTTTCTTGTTCCCAGCTTTTGTTTAGTATATGTAGTAGAACCACTTTGGCGGTTTTGCCAAAAATTTCAAAAAATACCTGAAATTGCGTCAAACTATAAGGATATTAACAAGTCTGTTTTCTAACTTTTTTGGATTGACTAGGCGAGGCTCCTCAGAGAGAGTTGCTCCAGATAGGACATCGATACACAACATATAAATCTTCCTATGGCCAAATTAGTCGTTAATGCGAGACGTTAACGTTTCACAGTGTGCACAAGGCACCGCCGATGGGCCGCAATCCGAAATGTAATCTATGTGTTTACGAGCCTTCATAGTTGTTATTATGGGCGCTCTGTGCCCCATAACCAATCAATAATTATGAATGGATCTCCTCGACCGGCGCACCGATTAAAACGTAAAGGCAACCATCAATTTGCGTGCGAGGCAAATTGCGGGCCAAGGAGTGAACGGACAGCCGAGACCTTCGGACGTACCTCGAAAACCGCGCACGAAAAGGATTCCTCCGGGTCCACGGGCGAACGCGTGCCGGACCATGGCGCCTGCAGACGCCCACGCGATCGCGACCGTTACCTCTTCTAATGGGCGATTAATTAAAAAGTTACGAAAGGCAGCAGCCGCCGCCGATTACGGAAAATTACGGATCATCTCCGGCCCGGCCCGATTAATTGTAATTACAACAATGCCGGATGTCTTCGTCGTAATTGAATGATGACACTTTAAGAGGCGTCGTAAAGCTGAAAGTGTTATTTACGCGCGTTTTCTAGACATCTGGCCCCCCGGGGCAGCGCCCCTCTTCACCCAAAATTACAGGACACGATGATCCATATATTGCTCAATCGAGTCAGAACAGCGACCACACGGCTTTCAAGCTCCAACGGAACAGTTATAAACGAGACTCTGGCAGATTCATTGCAGTTAACATGAATATTAATAAGCTATATATTTAGAACTAGAGGAGCAACACGTTTACATAAGTTAAGAAAGCTGATGTGGACATGTTACACTGAATTCGTATTAATTATCATGCAATATTTTCTATTTTAATTTATTAATATAGAACTTATACGGCAATTTATGCTATTATAATTAGTTACAAAGACTAATGAGACATTTTATTCTACCTTAAGTTATGTACAGATGAGTTTTCCCAAGTTAAAGTAACACGAGGTGTGAATATAAACGAATACTTTATTTAATGTGGAATTATAATATTAACGTTGTTTTTATAATAACTGTAGGAGGGTAGTAAATCAACCCTAAATAGTTCAAACAAATCATAAAGACTATGCATTAAACTGGAATATTTAAATATATAATAAAAAGTGTGCATGAAATTGTCGCTCAATGAAACTTAAGTATGTTAGTCCTGAAGGGTCTGTAAATATACCCTGTAAACTACCCAATACTACTATCCAATTTGCTGGAGGAGGGTACTAAATCAACCCTAAACATTTCAAAAAATCATAAAAAGTGTGCATTAAAATGAAAAATTTTATAATGACGTCACTGAAGTTTCTGACATTTATCAAATAGATATTTTCAAAATTTTACACCAGATTTATATACAGTATGGCTGAATATAATTACTCTGAAAATTTGACGACGAATATGTCTTAAATAAGTGAGAAAATCGAATGTATAACTTTCCGAGTTGGACTGTTTAAGTTATCAGTCACTGAAATTTCTGAAAATTTATTAAATGGATATTTTGAAAATGTTATACCAGATCTGTGTACAGTATGCCTGAAGATAAATCCTCTAAAAATTTGACAATTAGTATGTGTAAATTAAGTGAGAAAATCAAGTTCTTAACTTTCAGTGTTGGACTGTTTGAGTTATCACTCCCTGACATTTCTGAAAATTTATCTAATGGATATGTTAATTTTTTATGCCAGATCTGTATACAGTATGCCTGAAGATAAATCCTCTAAATATTTGACAATGGGTATGTGTAAATTAAGTGAAATAATCAAGTTCTTAACTTTCAGTGTTGGACTGTTTGAGTTATCGGTCACTGAAATTTCTGAAAATTTATATAATATATATTTAGAAAATTTTATACCAGATCTGTATACAGTATGCCTGAAGATAAATCCTCTAAAAGTTTGACAATGGGTATGTGTAAATTAAGTAAGAAAATCGAGTTATTAACTTTACCAGTTGGACAGTTTTAGTTATCAGTCACTGAAATTTCAGAAAATTTATCTAAAGGATATTTTGAAAATTTAATGCCAGATCTATATACAGTATGCCTTGAGATAAATCCTCTGAAAATTTGACAATGGATATGTATAAATTAAGTGAGAAAATCGAGTTATTAACTTTCCGAGTTGGACAGTTTGAGTCACTGAAATTTCTGAAAATTTATCTAATGGATGCCTCAAGATAAATTCTCTGAAAATTTGATAATGGGTACGTGTAAATTAAGTGAGAAAATCGAGTTATTAACTTTCCGAGTTGGACAGTTTCAGTTATCAGTCACTGAAATTTCTGAAAATTTATCTGATTGATATTTTGAAAATTTTATGCCAGATCTGTATACAGCAAGCCTTGAGATAAATCATCTGAAAAATTGACAATGGGTATGTGTAAGTTAAGTGAGAAAATCGAGTTATTAACTTTCCGAGTTGGACAGTTTAAGTTTCCAGTTACTGAAATTTCTGAAAATTTATCTAATGGATATTTTGTAAATTTTATGCCAGATCTGTATACAGTATACCTGAAGATAAATCCTCTGAAAATTTGACAATTAGTATGTGTAAATTAAGTGAGAAAATCGAGTTATTATCTTTCCCTGTTGGACAGTTTAGGTTATCAGTCACTGAAATTTCTGAAAATTTATCTAATGGATATTTTGAAAATTTTAGACCAGATCTATATACAGTATGCCTTGAGATAAATCCTCTGAAAATTTGACAATTAGTATGTGTAAATTAAGTGAGAAAATCGAGTTATTAGCTTTCCGAGTTGGACAGTTTAAGTTATCCGTCACTGAAATTTCTGAAAATTTATCTAATGGATAATTTTAAAATTTTGTACTAGATCTGTATACAGTATGCCTTGAGATAAATCCTCTGAAAATTTGACAATTAGTTTGTGTAAATTAAGTGAGAAAACCGAGTTATTAACTTTCTGAGTTGGACAGTTTTAGTAATCAGTCACTGAAGTTTCTGAAAATTTACCTAATGGATATTTTGAAAATTTTATTCCAGATCTCTATACAGTGTGCCTTGAGATAAATCGTCTGAAAAATTGACAATTAGTATGTGTGAATTAAGTGAAAAAATCGTGTTTTTAACTTTCCGAATTGGACAGTTTAAGTTATCCATCACTGAAATTTCTGAAAATTTATCTAATAGATATTTTGAAAATTTTATGCCAGATCTATAGTCAGTATGCCTCAAGATAAATCCTCTGAAAATTTGATAATTAGTTTGTGTAAATTAAGTGAGAAAATCGAGTTGTTATCTTTCCGAGTTGGACAGTTTCAGTTATCTGAAATTTCTGAAAATTTATCTAATGGATATTTTAAAAATTTGATGCCAGATCTGTATACACTATGCCTTGAGATAAATCCTCTGAAAATTTGACAATTAGTATGTGTAAATTAAGTGAGAAAACCGAGTTATTAACTTTCCGAGTTGGACAGTTTAAGTTATCAGGCACTGAAATTTCTGAAAATTTATCTAATGGATATTTTGAAAATTTGATACCAGATCTGTATACAGTATGCCTGAAGAAAAATTCTCTTAAAATTTGACAATTAGTATGTGTAAATTAAGTGAGAACCGCGTTATTAACTTTCCGAGTTAGACAGTTTAAGTTATCCGTCACTGAAATTTCTGAAAATTTATCTCAAGAATATTTTGAAAATTTTATACCAGATCTGTATACAGCAAGCCTTGAGATAAATCCTCTGAAAAATTGACAATGGGTATGTGTAAGTTAAGTGAGAAAATCGAGTTATTAACTTTCCGAGTTGGACAGTTTAAGTTATCAGTCACTGATACTTCTGAAAATTTATCTTATAGATATTTTGAAAATTTTATGCCAGATCTGTATACAGTATACCTGAAGATAAATCCTCTGAAAATTTGACAATTAGTATGTGTAAATTAAGTGAGAAATTCGAGTTATTAACTTTACGAGTTGCACAGTTCGAGTTATCACTCACTGACATTTCTGAAAATTTATCTAATGGATATTTTGAAAATTTTACACCAGGTTCATATACAGTATGGCTGAATATAATTACTCTGAAAATTTGACGACGAATATGTCTTAAATAAGTGAGAAAATCGAATGTATAACTTTCCGAGTTGGACTGTTTAAGTTATCAGTCACTGAAATTTCTGAAAATTTATCTAATGGATATTTTGAAAAATGTATGCCAGATCTGTATAAAGTATACCTGGAGATAAATCCTCTGAAAATTTGACAATTAGTATGTGTAAATTAAGTGAGACAACCGAGTTATTAACTTTCCGAGTTGGACAGTTTAAGTTATGAGTTACTGAAATTTCTGAAAATTTATCTAATGAATATTTTGAAAATTTTATACCAGATCTGTATACAGCAAGCCTTGAGATAAATCCTCTGAAAAATTGACAATGGGTATGTGTAAGTTAAGTGAGAAAATCGAGTTATTAACTTTCCGAGTTGGACAGTTTAAGTTATCAGTCACTGATACTTCTGAAAATTTATCTTATAGATATTTTGAAAATTTTATGCCAGATCTGTATACAGTATACCTGAAGATAAATCCTCTGAAAATTTGACAATTAGTATGTGTAAATTAAGTGAGAAATTCGAGTTATTAACTTTACGAGTTGCACAGTTCGAGTTATCACTCACTGACATTTCTGAAAATTTATCTAATGGATATTTTGAAAATTTTACACCAGGTTCATATACAGTATGGCTGAATATAATTACTCTGAAAATTTGACGACGAATATGTCTTAAATAAGTGAGAAAATCGAATGTATAACTTTCCGAGTTGGACTGTTTAAGTTATCAGTCACTGAAATTTCTGAAAATTTATCTAATGGATATTTTGAAAAATGTATGCCAGATCTGTATAAAGTATACCTGGAGATAAATCCTCTGAAAATTTGACAATTAGTATGTGTAAATTAAGTGAGACAACCGAGTTATTAACTTTCCGAGTTGGACAGTTTAAGTTATGAGTTACTGAAATTTCTGAAAATTTATCTAATGGATATTTTGAAAATTTTATGCCAGATTTGTATACAGTATGCCTCAAGATAAATCCTCTGAAAATTTGAGAATTAGTTTGTGTAAATTAAGTGAGAAAACTGAGTTATTAACTTTCCGAGTTGCACAGTTTGAGTTATCAGTTACTGAAATTTCTGAAAATTTATCTAATGGATATTTAAAAAATGTTACAACAGATTTGTATACAGTATGACTGAACATAATTCCTCTGAAAATTTGACGACGAATATGTCTTAATTAAGTTCGAAAATCGAATGTTTAACTTTCCCAGTTGCTCTATCTGTTAGTAACTGAAATTTCTAAAAATTTATCCAATGGTTATTTAAAAAAAATATATGCCAGATCTGTATGCCTGAAGATAAATCTTCTGAAAATTTGACAATCAGTATGTGTAAATTAAGTGAGAAAATCGAGTTATTAACTTTCCCAGTTGGACAGTTAAGTTATCAGTCACTGAAATATCTGAAAATTTATCTACTGGATATTTTGAAAATTTTATACCAGATTTGTATACAGTATGGCTGAACAACATTTCTCTGAAAATTTGATTGAACTTGAACTTTCCGAATTGACGAATACCTACTGTTGGTCAGATTTTAGTAAAATTGGTCAGTAAGTTTACAGCATTTTATTTAATGTGAAGAATATTCCGAAAGTATTTTATAGAGATTATTGAGTTTATTTAAAACATTTTAAAAATTACAGTTTTGGTCAATTTTCGTAATTTTGTTACATGTACAATTTGAACATTTGTTAAGATAATGTTCACAGTTTTCAACATTATGATACTTTTAATATTTTCATTAATATTCTGCACGTTTAATCTCTTTCAATGTTTTGATTGCATATTTTGGAAAATTTTAATCTCCATGTAACTTTTTGGCAATTTGAATTGCCAACTACTCTTAGTTATTGTATAAATGTGCATATTTTGGAAAATTACAATCTCCATGACACTTTTTGGCAATTTGAATTGCCAACTGCTCTTAGTTATTGTATCCATGTGCTCATATGTATTATCCATACTCATTTGTAAATTTGTTTAATTAATATTTGTTTACATTTATTGTTTTGTTTGCTCTTGTCTTATTTATTGATTGCTTGTAATTTTCAAGTAAGATTGTGGCTTTCAATTAATTTTGTTTCTGTCTGGTTGAGCTGGTAAACACAAATTGCGCTATTGATTCGAATCATCCCTGAAACGGGTTGGGTTTATGTTGGTGCATTATCCGTGATAATTTATTTCGCCGGCGCCTGACTTTCCTGCGGGCTTTATTGCTGAAAATTAATTAAACGTAACTTATCAAGCGGCCTCACCGGGAGGCGGCCGGCGATTAATTAATTGCCTGATTTAATCGATTAATTACACGCGGCGGTTGAAAGGGGAGGCCGCAGCGGCGGTTTTTCATGCTAAACCGTCGCGAGCAGGAGGAATTAAGATCGGCAGATAACCCGGGGGCAAATGGTAATACTTGTGTTTTATGCGGATATCCATTTTATTTGCTTGCGGTTGGCCTTAATTTATTGCGCTGCGCTTGTGTGCAAGCGCAATTAACGAATTAATTTATTATTGCAATCTCACACACACAGTATTGGGAGATGTAATTAAGTCTATGCGCCATATGTCGGCTTAATTGATAACCCATCGATCGCGGATTGACCGCGAGGATGGCGAGGATCCAGTCCGTATATGGTCTGGAGGTGTTGCACCACGTCTTCGGCGGGCACAAATTACGCTCTAAATGTTTCCCTTCCCGACCTGTGCGAGGCTGACCCAGCACGCGCTTAATAATCCACACCTTGAATGGTTCTTTCAGGGATGGTCTGGCTGGGGAGAGACGGTGATGGATCGCCGGGCACGGGCTCACAATTTTTAAAAGATAATTAAAGCCGTCGATCCACGGATGGGCGCCGCTCTTTTGTCTTTTTTTTCTTTTAGTGGATGATTAAGGCCAGATGGTCGACTCGAAGAACAAGCGATTTCACTTTCGATATTTATGGATTCCACATGATGAACACCACGATTCAGATGTAGTAATATGAATATGTACAGCTCTATAATTCGAATTATAATTTATAGTAAAGGCATTATCAAACTTATTTATGTAACTTACTTTTCTCACATGGCAGCCTCTAACACAGTAACTCCAAACATTGTGAAAATTAACATTCTTGAAACGTTTGTAGACTAAATATATATTAATTATCAAATGGACAGACAATCAACAGAAAATTTAGAAAAGAGGTGTTAGACGTAAAAGTGAGAAGAGGCCCTGAAATCTATAGTGACCATTATCTATTACTCGCAAAAGTGAAATTCGAACTGGAAAGAGCACAAGACCACAACAAACAATGTAAGAACCCGAGGCCCATAGAATCAATCAAGACCTATAAATTGCAGGATATGGTAACAGCAAGCAAATTCAGAGAAGACACCGAAAGGAAGCTAGAAGCAAACCTGAGAGAAGAAGAGGACAGCAACCTACAAAATATGTGGCAAAGGAAATCATTACAGAAACAGCTAAAGAAAAGTGTGGCACAATAATGAACATTAAAAATAAGAAACAAACAAGATGGCGGAACCAGGGTATTAAAGAGCAAGTGAAAATAAAAAAAGATAAATGGAAGGCTTACCTATATAAAAAAACAGATGAGTGCTACGCAGAATACAAGCAACAAAGAATAAAGGTAAAAGAGCTCGTAAAACAAGCCAAACAACAAACCTGGGAGGAATTCGGCACGAATGGAGGAAGACAGCCTCACAAACCAGAAGCCGTTCTACAAAACGCTGAAGAACATAAAAGAAAAGAAACAACATATGACAACTTATGACAACCGAAATACTAATAGAAGATCTGATTACATTTGAAGATAAAGGGGAAAACATAATATTTTGTACTTATGTTCTTGTAGAACATGTAAATTGTACACCACAAGAAGGGGAACATGAAAATAACGAATTAGTAAATATTAGAAGTGCCCTAAAAAGTTGCTTTTAACATTTCTTGAGCAAATATTGTTTAACAACGTTGTTAAAGTTTTCTTTTGTCTTTGCCTCGTACTATACCTTTTCAAGTTCAAATTGAGACCAATCAAGTTCAAATTAAGACCAAACAATTTCAAATTGATGCCAATCAAGTTCAAATTGATAGCAATCAATTTCACATTGAGGCCAATCAATTTCAAATTGAGACCAATCAATTTCAAATTGACACCAATCAATTTCAAATTGACACCAATCAATTTCAAATTGAGACTAAACAAAATCAAGTTGACACTAAACAATATCAAGTTGAGAATAAACAAATAAAATTTATTATGATTATTATATTTATTATTATTTTGTTTAGGGTCAACTTGATTTTGTTTAGTCTCAATTTGAAATTGATTGGTCTCAATTTGAAATTGATTAGTATCAATTTGAACTTGATTGGCCTCAATTTGAAATTGATTGGTCTCAATTTGAACTTGATTGGCCTCAACTTGAA
This sequence comes from Othius punctulatus, assembly GCA_951805005.1. NCBI lineage: Eukaryota > Metazoa > Arthropoda > Insecta > Coleoptera > Staphylinidae > Othius > Othius punctulatus. The sequence continues at coordinate 14,327,241 of OX638145.1, forward strand.
ATTGATTGGTATCAATTTGAACTTGATTGGTCTCAATTTGAAATTGATTGATCTCAATTTGAACTTGATTGGTCTCAATTTGAACTTGAAAAGGTATAGAAAATTGGCAAGAAAACCGAGTTAACTTGCAATTTAGATTTCAGAAATCTACTAAATATCACTGAGCTGGGATATTACCAAAATACAATTCGTTACATTTGTTTGTAATATTTTGCTTTTTGACTAGAAACCTAACAAACTAAGATATTCAGCTTGCAGTATGTGATTTTGTTGAGTTGTGGTTTATAGTTTAATTTCAGCAGTCTTCAAAACCTTTGGCACCAATTTTACAGTGATTTGTGAGGAAACCATCCATCTAAACAAAAAAATGCAAAGGAATATTCGACTTCGTTTTGCGCCCTGATTCATCCCTAGAATTTTTCGGTCGACTTCCCTAACACCCTGTATACTTTTTTTTTATTCAGTACCTATGTAATGGTATCAAAACAGGAAATGATTTTTTTGTAATTCATCATTTACATGAGAGGCATACATTTTCACCTAGATTGAAAATGATTTATTGATATGTGTTTGGATACAAACTGTTAAAGGTTGAAACCTGTTAAAACAACGTTTTTAAAGTTTTCTTTTGTCACTGCCTCATAGTAGGAAATCCGCAAGAAAACCGAGTTAACTTGTAATTTAGATTACAGAAATCTACTAAATATCACTGAGCTTGGCTATTACCAAAATAAATCAATTCTTTACATTTGTTTGTAATATTTTGCTTTTTGACTAAAAACATAATAAACTAAGATATTCAGCCTGCAGTGTGTGATTTTATTGAGTTGTGGTTTATAGTCTTATTTCAGCAGTCTTAAAAACCTTTGGCACCAATTTTATAGTGATTTGTGAGGAAACCATCCATCTAAACAAAAAATGGCAAAGGAATATTCGACTTCGTTTTGCGCTCTGATTCACCCCTAGAATTTTTCGGTCGACTTCCCTAATACCCTGTATAGTTTTTTGTTTCAGTACCTATGTAATGGTATCAAAACAGGAAATGTATTTTTTGTAATTCATCTTTTACATGAGAGGCATAAATTTTTCACCTAGATTGAATATAATTTATTTATATGTGTTTGGATACAACCTGTTAAAGGTTGAAACCTGTTAAAACAACGTTGTTAAAGTTTTCTTTTGTCTCTGCGTCATACTAGAAAATCCGCAAGAAAACCGACTTAACTTGCAATTTAGATTTCAGAAATCTACTAAATTTCACTGAGCTGGGCTATTACCAAAATAAATCAATTTGTTACATTTGTTTGTAATGTTTTGATTTTTGACTAAAAACATAATAAACTAAGATATTCAGCCTGCAGTATGTGATTTTGTTGAGTTGTGGTTTATAGTTTCATTTCAGCTTTGCTTTTTGACTAAAAACATAATAAACTAAGATATTCAGCCTGCAGTATGTGATTTTGTTGAGTTGTGGTTATAGTTTAATTTCAGCAGTCTTAAAAACCTCTGGCACCAATTTTACAGTGATTTGTGAGGAAACCATCCATCTAAACAAAAAACGGCAAAGGAAAATTCGACTTCGTTTTGCGCCCTGTATAGTTTTTTTGTTTCAGTACCTAAAGCCTCGTTTACATTTGGAAAGTTTACTGGTGGAAAGTACTTGCCGCCAGTAAACTAACGATGTGTAAACCAGAAAAACGTCTTACTTTCTTGTTTAGTTTATTTCTTGACAGACGTTTTTCTGGTTTACACATCATAAGTTTACTGGCGGTAAGTACTTTCCGCCAGTAAACTTTCCAAATGTAAACGAGGCTTATGTAATGGTATCAAAACAGGAAATGTATTTTTTTTAAATTCATTTTTTACATGAGAGGCATACATGTTTCAGCTAGATTGAAAATGATTTATTGATATGTGTTTGGATACAACCTGGTACTTTTTAGGTGGATTGTGAATTAATTAAATGTGTGTGTGGTTAATACTTGGTGGACATGTAAAATTTTATATAAATAAAAGCACTTGGTTAAAGTTTTACTTAAATCGAAAACCATTCAACTGGTTCATTTGTATCATTCAAATTTAAAAAAAAAACTTGTCCTATCCAATTTAGTATAAATAAGGCACTTGGTTAAGTTTAACATTTTTTTTTATAGAAAAACTGAAAACAAAATGATTTTGTCGTGAGACCGAAACAATTGTAGTTTTTCTATTAAAAATTTGTGAAACTTAACCAAGCACTTTATTTATAACAATTTAAAGATTGCTTTTCACAATTGTATTGGATAATGATGATTCGATGATCATAAAGAAGCCAAAGCAAAAAATGAAAATGCTACAAATTGGATACTGGAAAATGGAGATAACAAAAATAGTTACAGTTAGTTAGATAATGGTAGTTCTAAATAGAACTACTATTCGCAGATGATATGGCAATAATTGCAGAAACAGAGGACGAACTGCAACACAACATAGAAATAATTCAGAAAGAGATTGAGAAAATAAACATGAAAATAAAACACGTAAAGACAAAAACCATGATAATTGTCAAAAAGAAAAAGAAACACGAAATAAAACAACAAGTAAAAAAATCGAACAAGTAAAACAATACAGATAGTGAGGAACAATCTACAGAGCAATGGTAAATTAGATATTGAAGTAGAAGATAAAATAGGAAAAATAGCAAAACTATATAACATATTAAAAAACACCTGTTTTAGCAAGAAGACACAAAAACAGATATAGTCAAAAGAGTAATTAGACCAACGCTAACTTACAGCAGCGAACATGAACGATGACAGGAAAACAAATAAAAAGAATAAATGCCATGGAGATGAGATTTCTAAGACAAATAGAAAACAAAACAAGAAGAGACAGGATGCGTCTCATAGGAAAAACTTAAAAACAAATCCAATACAGGAAAAAATTACAGAATGCCAAATGAGGTGGTATGGTACAAAAACCATGATAATTGCCAAAGAGAAAAAGAAAAACGAAATAAAAATACAAGGACAAAAATCGATCAACTAGAATAATGCAGATATTTAGAAACAATCATACAGAGCAATGGTAAATTAGATAATGAAATAGAAGATAAAATAGAAAACAGCAAAACTATATAACATATTAAAAAACACTTTTTTTAGCAAGAAGACACAAAAACAGAAATAGTCAAAAAAGCCAACGCTAACTTACAGCAGCGAAACATGGACGATAACAGGAAAACAAATAACAAGAATAAATGCCATGGAGATGAGATTTCTAAAACAAATAGAAAACAAAACAAGAAGAGACAGGATGCGTCTCACAGCAAGATAAAATAGGAAAAAACAGCAAAACTATATAACATGTTAAAAAAACACCTTTTTTGGTAAGAAGGAGATATCAAGAGACACAAAAACACAAATAGTCAAAAAAGTAATTAGACAAACGCTAGCTTACAGCAGCGAAACATGGACGATGACAAGAAAACAAATAAAAAGAAAAAAATGTCATGGAGATGAGATTCCTAAGAAAAATAGAAAACATAACAAGAAGATACAGGATAAGGAACGAGACGCACAGGAAAAACTTAAAAATAAAACCAATTCAGAAAAAAATAACAGAAGGCCAAATGATGGTTCTATTTGTTGGTTTTATTTTAAAGTTTTTCCTGTTAGAAGTCTCCTGTCTCTTCTTGTTTTGTTTTCTATTTGTCTTAGAAATCTCATCTCCATGGCATTTATTCTTTTTATTTTTTTTCCTGTCATCGTCCATGTTTCGCTGCTGTAAGTTAGCGTTGGTCTAATAACTTTTTTGAGTATTTCTGTTTTTCTATCTCTTGATATCTCTTTCATGCTAAAAAAGGTGTTTTTTAACATCTCATATAGTTTTGCTGTTTTTTCTATTTTATCTTCTACTTCATGGGTAGTATTTCATGGGAGGTAATATGGACACATGAGACGAATGAGGGAAGAAAGAAACACTAAGAAAATATACGAGACAAAAGCAACAGGAAAACAACAAAGAGGAAGACAAAGACAAAGAGGAGCGCAATTATAGAAGAGGCAACCAGAATGGGAAGTCATAAAGGAATTAATAAAAGATAAGAGGAATTGAAGAGAATATTATAAAAATTAATTTACACCGAAAGGTAGATAGGTAAAGGAATAAATAAATAAAAGAAATAAATAAATATGTTTCACCAAGTATTAACCACCGATTCATACAATCTAAAATAACCAATTTTATGACTTTTTACGTATCTTCAACAACCAACTTCACCAACTCGGAAACCATAAAACATAGAGATTCGGTTAAATGAGGAAAGAGTTGTCATTTTAAAAGCTTACGCAAGATATGCTTTTGTTTTTTGAAAAAAGATCACAGTTTTTCAGTTATAATTCAATTTTTTTTAAAGGCAGTCATAGTTGGCTTTTACATTTTTAAAAAGGACATTTTTTTCTCTTGTACTTGGCGTGATTTGGATTATATTTTATGTTAATGGGCTTCAGGGCTTGAGTATTAGTGACTTGGATTATATTTTATGTTAATGGGCTTCAGGGCTTGAGTATTAGTTAGTAGTTTTGTTTTAATGTAAAGAAATCAAACCACTGTTTAAGATCTGCTCACTTGTAGTGAACGTTATAAGACAGTTATAAGTTGCTATTGCTATATATTTGTAGCAATTTATAGAAATGTGATCGAATAATAACGTCATCCATGCATATTTTATAGATTTCGCATAAATTTTCGCAGTGTAATAAATTTTCGTACGCTCTTTTCGAGTATTTCCATCCTGTCTATCCAAATATTTAGAGACTTCTGAAAGCGTCCATATAAATAGGCACAAATACCGCACGGAAATAAGCAAGGCCGCCGTTGTCCATTCATAAACACAGGAGTTAAATATCACGGATTAAATGCTGTTTCCTGATGGCGAAGAAAGCGATTCGTGGCGGTGGAAGGTCGCCGGTTTATTGGAAACACCAGGTGATAAATCAGTTCGCAAGATGCGAGAATCGTATTTGTTCCCCTTTGCATTGGCATTGCATAAATATAAAGGGTGACAATTACGTTTTTGTAACATAATATAGTAAATTACTACACTAGTGATGTAATATACATTACGTTATATTCAATACGAGAGTTGTAAGAAGCGTTTACGCACGAAGAGAAATTTTAGCGTAGTTTCTCGAGTGCGTAATTGCCTTACAACTCAAGTAATTGAAGGAATTTTTCCTACTCCCAGTCCTAATTATGAAAAATTTTGCACAAATTGATACATTTTTGTTCTGTCGGATGCTCATGGCAATATTTGATGTTGACCATCGTATGACTAGTTTGACAATCCAAAACTGAATGTCACAATGTTGCCAATGCGCATACAATTAATTCCCCCATAACTGTTACGTAATATACAGGGTGAGTTTTTTTCTTATTTTAAGCATTGGGATCTCGGAAACCATAAAACATAGAGATTTGGTTAAATGAGGAAAGAGTTGTCATTTTAAGGGCTTATGCAAGATATGTTTTTATTTTTTGAAAAAAGATCACAGTTTTTCATTTATAGTACATTTTTTTTAAATGGCCGTCATAGTTGGCTTTATATTTTTACAAAGGACATTTTTTTCTCTTGGACTTGGCGTGACTTGGATTATATTTTATGTTAATGGGCTTCAGGGCTTGAGTATTAGTTAGATGTTTTTTTTTTTAAATCTAAAGAAATCAAATCAGTGTTTAAGATCTGCTCACTTGTAGTGCACGTTATTAGACAGTTGTGGCAATACAATTCACATATCTGTGACGTATGAGAGCGGCGACACGCGGCCTCCTTTTACGGCCGCTAATTATAACGCGCGTAATTAAAGGCGACGGGGGGTTCGTTATATAAGGAGGCGATGGGCCGGCCCCGGCCCACGGGCCCCCTCCCCGGAGAAACATCACGCGACCAATAATAACAATCAACAACAATTACGTCACCGTTTGTGTCCACGCCGAGACCATAAGTTTATGCAAATGTGGAGCGCGCCGTTTCGCGGTTCGCCTCGTCACGGACCGGACGTTCCGGTGGAGCAGAGTGATGGCCGAATTTTTGCACGCCGGCGACCATTTTGTCTTTTTTTCGCCGTTTTGAGCAGCAACTTTGATGCGTGGGAGTGAAGGCGGAACGCCGGAAACAAAAGGCGATCGCCGGCGCGCAGGCGTTTGTTTTTGTTGGGCTCAACTGTTTTTGCGATCAAAAGCGAGATGGTGAAGGTTGTTGGTGTTTTGAAATGCCGCAGGTATCAAGAGTTTGATAATAAGTAGTTGCATCGTTGTGATTCATGTATGTAAGCAGCAGCTACTGAAATTCCAATAATATCAATATTAATTATTGATAAAATTGATTTGTGGTGGAATTTGCTGAATTAAATCCGAATTTGGTATCAGATTCTTGTAGTAAATCTAAAGGAAAGCACAAGTGCCCAAACAAAGGCTAAGCCATGAAGAGTTAAAATCAAAAAACGCAAGCTTTTCTTAGTTGACATGTGCAGTTTTCCAAAGACGCTCCTCATATAGTGTAAACATGTTTTTTCTATCATTTTGAAAAATTACTTATGAATACTTTTCCAATAAAATAATATTAAGTTTATTAATAACAACTATCCCCAATTAATTCGCTTCCAAATTTGTTATTTAAAGTTAAACCAAAAAATAATTAGAATTTGAAGATCAACCTGCTATTATTACAGTTACAACTCCTTAACTTGAGTAACACGAAAAACATCCTCTCATTTTCTTACATTATTAAAATGTATAAACAAATCGTGGCCTTACAAGGGAAAGTAACCAAGTTTTAAAAAAAACACAGTTTTGAGATGAATGCATTTGAAAATTCAACACTTCATGATATATCCAGTTTTCAAAATTATTGTTTTTGCAAAGTTATTAGCATTCCAGTGAACATGATACAATATTTTCGTGATAAATACAACGAACTTTTATGAAACCTCAATTCAACTAATTTTTTTCAAATGTTGACGTAGTCACTTTTTCTTGTATGCTTACGAAATGCACTAAATTTTCAGAAATTTCATTAAAATATGATAAATTAATAAACGTTGTCATAATATTGAAATATGTAAATAAATATACAGGGTGGCAAACAAGAAGTTCTCCAAATATATTTTTTGAGTTTTAGACCTTTTGCATTTGATTTTCCAGGGTCCATGCTAAAGCATATATGTCCATAATATGTTCCTAATTAGTTAAAGGTTGTTTCTGGTACAATTTGCTGAATTAAATCCGAATTTGGTATCAAATTTGCGTAACAAATATATTTTCTTGTAATAAATCTATAGGAAAATACGAGCATCCAAACAAAGACTAAGCTACGAAGAGTTAAAGTCAAAAAATACAACCCTTTTTTGTTGACTTCACATGTGCAGTTTTGCATGAACGCTCCTTAAATATTGTAAACATGATTTTTCTATCATTTTGTAAAATTACTTACACATATATAAATAAAACACAATTTGTGTGAGTTTCACAAAATATTTAATGTTGTACTGCAACAATTGTTTCGCCACCCAGTAAATGTTGAAAAATAGTTTTCATCTACCTGACAAAGCCACAGGTGTCGAAACAATTTTGCAGTATAACATTAAAGATTTTGTGAAACTTACACCAATTGTGTTTTATTTATATATTAACATGAAGTTTCATCATGTATCAGCCTCATCAATCCGATATTTAAAATTAATTATGTATACTTGTCCAATAAAAGAATATTAAGTATATTAATAATAATTATCACCAATTAATCGCTTCCAAATTTATTATTTAAAGTTAAACCAAAAAATAATTAGAATTTAAAAATCAACCTGCTATTATTACAGTTACAACTCCTTAACTTGAGCAACATGAAAAAAATCGTGTCAATTTCTTCCTGATCCTGAGTCCTAAAAGATCCGAGCGTTCTCCATTCTCGCAAAATGTGGCTCTAATCCATTTTTAATATGCGCATTAGAAGTGGATACATTCGAACGTCGATTAGAGAAATGAGAGGAAACTCACTCGATTAAATATTCAGGAAGATATTTCAGTTATTGCGTATTTAGCTGTGTTAGTGCTTGCGGCCATTGCCAACGATAAAGAGAATTAAATTAGTTACGCTTGAAGCTTCAAAGAGTACAAAATAAGCTTGTGCAGATAATGGGAATAATTGCTTAATTTGCGCACAGCGTATCGTCTGTACGAAGATAATTGACTATTTATCTCCTAATGTAAAAATTCTGTGACTACCAATTACTGCAATAATAAATAAACTTCTCATAAAATGCTTCAATAACTCTTATAAATGCACATGCATATAAATGCACATAGCGATAAAAATTCAAAATCGAAGTGTTAGTTATGGAATGACAATAAAGTCATAAACACATATTTGTTTACATACTTACATATCAAGACTTGACATAATGCCACAATTCCTATTCATCACAGTAGTATAATTATCAATTAAAAAATTTAGAAAAAAAAAACACAATCCAATAAATATAGTACATCTGCTTAAAACAAATACAATGATACAAATGATACGAAATGAACGTCAGCATAATTTATTTTTGAAAAATATATTTTGTTTTTGGAAACGTGTTGACGTAAATGCGTTTGTTAAACCTCTAGATTGTGTTTGTTTTAACAAGGTATCGCAACGTAGAGGTGTAATTTTAAATTTTTAGTAAAAGTGTGAGTCGCTTTGGGGAGGGGGTAATGTTTTATATTCAATTGACATACTTTTTAACATCTGCCTCGAAAGCTGGTTCGACTTGTTTTTCTGTTTCATTGAAAGTAACTTGGATTTGTTCAATATAAATTGTTTTGAAATTTTCCTTATATTTTTATTCTTTTCCAAAACGAATCGACAAAAATACTTTTTTATTGCGCCACTTAGGGTTTACGGTTAGGATTAGGGTTTTAGGATTAGGTTTTTTTTAAGCTTTAAAATGAGGTATCGAAAGGTGGGGGTGCCATTTGAAATTTCAAAGTGGGGTTGGCTAGGGAGGAGGGGGTGACACTTAGAATTTATTTGACTTTGTTTTTGAACTTCCCCCACCAAAAATCAATCGAAGTGTTTTTGTTTTTTATCAAGTTAACTTGCAATTAAAAGTTATTGAGACTGGCTAGTTTTGAGAGGGGGTGACACTTAGAATTTATACTTGGTTTTTTAACTTCCCCCACCAAAAATCAATCGATGTGTTTTTGTTTTTTATCAAGTTAACTTGCATTCAAAAGTTATTGAGACTGGCTAGTTTTGAAATGTACACCCGGTATAATAAAGCTGCAATATATTTCTTCTTCTTCGTTGTCATTTCTTTATTTAGGTTAAGTCTGTTTATCTTTTTGAAGAACATCATTTGTAATATAAAACCTTACTCTAGTTGAGTCTTGGCTCTGTCGACAATACCAGCCTTTCTTGCCATAACTTACTCACTTAAAATCCATGATCACATAAATAATATAACAAATATAAGAGTTTGAATCCGTGTTAAACTTATATTACAATTTACTTTGCACAACTTTGCTCATGAAAGCAACAGTGCCATACAACTTAGTTTGCCAACTTCTAGACTTGCAAATAACTGGGCCAATTATTCGAAGCAGTCGTAAATCTCAAATAAGGCGCTAGAATGTATTGCAGTTTGTCCATTATTAAGGTTTATTAAATTGTAAACTGTTAACGTGCCTTCAGAACGTAAGTGAGGTGAGTGAAAGTGGAAATGTCAGGTGTGATTAGTTCCAATGGTAATTTACGAGGCAAATTTTGCTTTATACGGCGTGGAAACTCTTGCATTTACCCGAGCGTGCAAGAGAAGTCTTTGCTTTTGTGTGCTGTTGCACGGGAAAGTGCTGTACGTTTTATTTTCATCCATAATTAATACTCTGGCGAGGCTTATATTTAGCTGCGAATCTATAATACCATATTGCGTTGCTTTCAAGTGATAATCTGTAATACCATATTGCGTTGTAGGCATTCAATCATTAAACATTACTTTGCGATTTTGTGCCAATACCAAGTAGGTAGCAATTTTGTAAAATAATTTTATATACAGCAAGATGGTATTTTTTGACGAAAATCAAATGCAAAAAGTCTAAAACTCAAAAAAATACATTTGGGTTGTGCAAAGAGTTGAATAGAATATCATAGACCACTTCTTGTTTGCCACCCTATATATTTATTTGCATATTTCAATATCATGACAACATTTATTAATTTCTCATATTTTAATGAAATTGCTGAAAGTTTAGTGTATTTCGTGGGCATACAAGAAAAAGTGACCACGTCAACATTTGAAAAAAATTAGTTGAATTGAGGCACCATAAAAGTTCGTTGTATTTATCACGAAAATATTGTATCATGTTCACTGGAATGCTAATAACTTTTCAAAAACAAAAACATTGAACACTGGATATATCATAAAGTGTTGAATTTTCAAATGCATTTATCTCGAAATTGTGTTTTTTTAAAACTTGGTTACTTTTCCTTGTAAGGCCACGATTTTCTTTATACATTTGAATACTGTAGGAAAATGAGAGGATTTTTTTCGTGTTACTCAAGTTAAGGAGTTGTAACTGTAATAATAGCAGATTGATCTTCAAATTTTAATTGTTTTTTGGTTTAACTTTAAATAACAAATTTGGAAGCGAATTAATTGGTGATAGTTTTTATTAATATACTTATTATTATTTTAATGGAAAAGTATACATAAGTAATTTTACAAAATGATAGAAAAAACATGTTTACACTATTTGAGGAGCGTCCTTGGAAAACTACACATGTCAACTAAAGAAAGCTTGTGTTTTTTGACTTTAACTCATCATGGCTAAGCCTTTGTTTGGGCGCTTGTGCTTTCTTATAGATTTACTACAAGAATCTGATACCAAATTCGGATTTAATTCAGCAAATTCTGCCAGAAACAACCATTAACTAATTAGGAACATATTATTGACATATGTGCTTTAGCATGAACCCTCGGAAATCAAATGCAAAGGGTCTAAAGTCCTAAAAAATGCAATTGGGTTATGTGAAGTGATGAATAGAATATCTTAGAGCACTTCTTGTTTGCCACCCTGTATATTTATTTGCATATTTCAATATCATGACAACATTTATTAATTTCCCATATATTAATGAAATTGCTGAAAGTTTAGTGTATTTCGTGGATTATACAAGAAAAAGTGACCACGTCAACATTTGAAAAAAATTAGTTGAATTATGGTACCTCAAAAGTTCGTTGTATTTATCACGAAAATATTGTATCATGTTCACTGCAATGCTAATAACTTTGCAAAAACAATAATTTTGAAAACTGCATATATATTAAAGTGTTCAATTTTCAAATGCATTTATCTCGAAACGTGTTTTTTTTTAAACTTGGTTACTTTTCGTTGTAAGGCCACGATTTGTTTATACATTTTAATACTGTAAGAAAATGAGAGGATTTTTTTCGTGTTACCCAACTTAAAAAGTTGTAACTGTAATAATAGCAGGTTGATCTTCAAATTCTAATTATTTTTTGGTTTAACTTTAAATAACAAATTTGGAAGCGAATTAATTAGTGATAGTTATTATTAATATTCTTAATATTATTTTATTGGAATAGTATACATAAGTAATTTTACAAAATGATAGAAAAAACATGTTTACACTATTTGAGGAGCGTACTTGGAAAACTACACATGTCAACAAAAAAAGCTTGTGTCTTTTGACTTTAACTTTTCATAGCTTAGCCTTTGTTTGGGCGCTTGTGCTTTCCTATAAATTTACTACTAAAATCTGATACCAAATTTGGATTTAATTCAGCAAATTCTACCAGAAACAACCATTAACTAATTAGGAACATATTATGAACATATGTGCTTTAGCATAGACCCTCGAAAATCAAATGCAAAAGGTCTAATCTTCTAAAAAATGCAATTGGGTTATGTGAAGTGATGAATAGAATATCATAGAGCACTTCTTGTTTGCCACCCTGTATATTTATTTGCATATTTCAATATAATGACAACATTTATTAATTTACCATATTTTAATAAAATTGCTGAAGGTTTAGTGTATCTCGTGGGCATACAAAAAAAAGTTTCCACGCCAACATTTGAAAAAAAATATTTGAATTGAGGTACCATAAAAGTTCGTTGTATTTATCACGAAAATATTGTATTCTGTTCACTGGAATGCTAATAACTTTGCAAAAACAATAATTTTGAAAACTGGATATATCATATAGTGTTGAATTTTTAAATGCATTTATCTCGAAACTGTGTTTTTCTAAAACTTGGTTACTTTTCCTTATAAGGCCTCGATTTGTTTATACATTTTAATACTGTAAGAAAATGAGAGGATTTTTTTCGGGTTACTCAAGTTAAGGAGTTGTAACTGTAATAATAGCAGGTTGATCTTCAAATTCTAATTATTTTTTTGGTTTAACTTTAAATAACAAATTTGGAAGCGAATTAATTAGTGATAGTTATTATTAATATTCTTAATATTATTTTATTGGAAAAGTATACATAAGTAATTTTACAAAATGTTAGAAAAAACACACATGTCAACTAAAAAAGCTTGTGTTTTTTGACTTTAACTCTTCATAGCTTAGCCTTTGTTTGGGCACTTGTGCTTTCCTATAGATTTACTGCAATAATCTGATATCAAATTCGGATTTAATTCAGCAAATTCTACCAGAAACAACCATTAACTAATTAGGAACATATTATGGACATATGTGCTCTAGCATGGACCCTCAAAAATCAAATGCAAAAGGTCTAAAATCCTAAAAAATGCAAGTGGGTTATGTAAAATGATGAATAGAATATCATAGAGCACTTCTTGTTTGCCACTATGTATATTTATATGCATATTTCAATATTATGACATTTATTAATTTACCATATTTTAATGAAATTGCTGAAAATGTTGTGTATTTCGTGGTCATACAAGAAAAAGTGACCACGTCAACATTTGAAAAAAAAAAGTTAAATTGACCAGGTACCATAAATGTTCATTGTATTTATCAGGGAAATATTGTATCATGTTCACTGGAATGTTAATAAAATCTTTGCAAAAACAATAATTTTGAAAACTCGATATATCATAAAGTGTTTAATGAATAATATTATGCATTTATCTCGAAACTGTGTTTTTTAACTAGTACTTGTAAGCCCTCGATTTGTTTATACATTTTGTAACTAGGATTAATATTTTTGTAGTTTCAATTAATTTTTATATCGATAAAATAACGAAAAAATAAAATTCGTTTTTCATAAAGCTTTCGTTTAATTTTGAGATATATTGCAATGGTCGAAATTTTTTAACCTTGCGAGAGTTTTGATGCATTGATGAAATATTTTGAACTTGTTAAGTCTTTTGATATTTTAATTGCACAATCTAGAAATTGTTTGGCAATTTGTGATGTATTTATGAAATTTTGTGTAAGTTATGTATCTATTTTGATATCAAGGCTAATATTTTGCATTTCTGTTTTCGATATTTTCTCCAGTTTCATTGCTGGCATGTTTAAAAAAAATTAGGAACAATTTGTAAAGTTATACTTCATATTTTTATTTGTATGGTTCTAGTTGCAACTTTAGATGTTCGGTAATTTGCATATAGGTACCTACTTATGTTCTGGATGTTTTCGTGTTTTTTTATGAAAACTGCATTAACAGTGTCAACCGTATAAATTAGTATGTGCTGACAAAAAATATCCATAGAATGGAATGTTTCAAATTGAAACAAAACTAAATAGTATTCTACTAATTTGCCTAGATTACATTAGATCTAGGGTGTCCGTAGATGGTTCAATATATTAATTCTATCCTACATCTTTATCAGAAATATTATTTATAAATATATCTAATAACTAACAATAATTCTGTACTTTAAATGAGAATTGGATGAATATATTTAGATTGTCTTCATAAACTTTAGTAATGTATAGAAAATACATTATTTTGTAAATAAATAATACGTTTTTATGGTTCCTATGCTGCATTTTATACTGCATTTTATACGTTAAGGATATTGTCGTCAGTCTTGATTTAAAAAATAATATATTAAAATACCAGTTGCAGAAGGCATTTATTCAAGCACGAATTTGAAATTTCGAAACGAGCTGCCTAGCAGCGAGTTGAGAAACAAATGAGTGCTTGATGGACCTTCTGCAACAAGTGTTTTATACTATGTTTTATTCTAGCACTCAAATGACATCATTTTTACATCAAATTTTATAAGTATGCCCATAGTTTATTATATCCCAATGGATTATAAACCTTTCACATTTTACATTAAGACGTATCCAACTCTCAAAGTTTTGTGCTTAACAACTAGGAAACGCGCTCGGCGTCCGGCCATTAATTATTCTCCCGATGGGAATTATTAAAAACATATCGCCACGGACATGAGTTATACCCCATTGTCACCGTAATATATTGCGTTCGGTTTCTAATATAAATTAAACAGAACACATGGAACGTAATCCATAAATTACAGGGCATGTTAAGCGACATTGATACACGCGGACACGCGTCTCTCCCACGCGTTGCTCCTGCAAAGCAATATCTTTCAGGATTCAAAAATCCAGGCTTCCCGTTGCGCCTATTGATACACAAACTGCTTGGTTTCGTTATATTATCAATTAAAAAATCGATTAATGCGATTGCCCGCGTTTTTACATGAAATTTGCGCGGCCTGGAGCAGGTAGACATCTGTCGGAATTCGCTTGAAGCAAGCGCGGATGCACCGACATCTATGAAGTAAAACTGGCGCCAGTTCTGAAATGTCAATTGGGGCAAAATGAAACGTCAAAACTCGTCGTGATAATCTTTGGTTAAATCATGTGAATAGTCAGTAATAGTTCTCATTTATTGTCGTGTGTTGTTTGTTAGTTAAGGAAAGTGGAAGATATGGAAAATTCATCCTTGAACAAGGTTTGTCTTGAAGGTTATGTTCAGTAGGTGAACTGGGTCATATGTTTGGAGCATGTTCAGTGCCTTTTTATTCAATCCAGGCAATATGCAGAGTATTAGACACTTCCCTGGTTGACGGGAGTAAAGCAATGGGGCATAGTTATTTTTTATGCTATTTACCTGTACGGTGTGCAAAATTTGAGCTACCTCATTGCTACAGTGCGTAAACTTTATATGCTAATTAGTATTAACTATTGTGAGTGTTTGAAAGTAATTTGTGCTTACCTGATGTACTGTTGCTTGTGTTATATCCTTGAGCAACAGACAAGTTTTGTTTTCAAACATCTGCATAAATCGAGTACTGACGGTATATTTATGTGGCTAAATTGTTACGTTTGCAGGCCCACCTGCAGCACAGGCGTGCAGACTCGCACCTGCGATGCAGACGCTTTGCGGAGGCGATCGAGTGCCACAGGAACGCCGGCGACCTGCTCACCGAGGCGCTGTCCTGCACGCAGAACGTCCGCTCCATCGAGTCCATCAAACTGCAGCGCGACTTCCACCTGCGCCAGAAGGACGTCATCCTGGTGAAGAAGGAGCAGTTCGAGAACTACAGGCGGGCGATCGAGAACCAGCGAAACCGCATCACCTACTGCAGCAACGAGTATGAGGTGACCAACGACAACCAGAGCACCTCGCTGCAGGTGGCCATCTACAGGACGATGGAGGAGGCCGACTCGCTGCTCGGGCAGCTGATGAAGGTCGGCAGCGGCGGCAACAGCGACAGCGAGAGCCTGAAGAGCTTTTCCACGACGGACACGGATGACAAGGCCGTGTCCGTCGATGTGATCGACTGCTCCAACTCGAACCCGGTCGTCGGAACCAAGCACCCTAAGGACGCGACCATTGTCATTGAGGAGCTAAGGATCCTCAATGAACAGTTGCACTCGTTGGTGTACCGGCTGGTCACGCAGCTAGACGCCAGCACCCGCGAGGTCGACGATTTGAAAGAGAAGGTCAAGCAGCTCGAGAGTGACAAGTTCAAAGGTACTTAACGTTGATTGTAGTTTAGTGTGTGAATGACTATATGGCAAATACTAGGGAACGTTATTATCGTTAATGGCATATATTTTATGTCCGCCGTTACATTATGAATGATAATTGTTACAGAATACTGCCTTAATATTAAGGTATCTGTTATAAATCATCAATCAACGCATGATTCAAACGCAAAACTACTTTATACATAGATATTATGATAATAATTAAATTGTTTTAAGATATCGGGCATCTGATGCCATGATTATTGGCCTTTCAAAAGCCAATTTTCGTAGAATATTTATATTCTGAGGACAATTAATCACTTTAATATTGCCCCAGTTGAACTTGTGACAATAACATTTTGATTCATTTAGCCCATACATGTGTCTAAGACATTTAACAGCATCTAAAGTAAATCAATTT
Organism: Othius punctulatus; assembly: GCA_951805005.1. Taxonomy (NCBI): domain Eukaryota; kingdom Metazoa; phylum Arthropoda; class Insecta; order Coleoptera; family Staphylinidae; genus Othius; species Othius punctulatus. The sequence goes on from OX638145.1 coordinate 14,343,630, forward strand.
AAACCTAAACCGTGGGATACTTGTCATGACTATGATTTCTAAGAGTAATTTATGGTCACTAAAATTAATTTGTAAGATGTAAACCAACATTTATAGCCAGAGAATAGGCTAAAAATCACCATTAGCACAATAGTGGCTACATTTTAATGTAATTGAACATTTTCTATAAGTGTGTTAGTAAAACTTACGCCTTAACATACGTTAATTGTATGTATTCAAAAATTTATTAATTTGTTGTTGAATCTTTATAAGTAATATTTACTGATTATAAGTTCATCAAATGACCGGAGCTTAATAAATTTAGTGTTACCAAAATTAGCAATATTTTATGTTTCTGGGATCTGCAAGACGAATATTACCAAAACAGACATTCTGAAACTTACTAGCTTTTGAGAAACAATACCGTAAACTAAATGGCAACAAACAAATTGTGATATTTTGGTACTGATTCGAATCAACATGTCTTATATCCAATTTTTAAGGTCCAAAAATCCTTACAGAATACTGATGTTATAAACTGGTATTGTTACTCTTTTTGTTTATTGCATGTAATATATTTTTTCTAATTGTCTTTAGCGGACTACGGTTTTCAGAACCATGGGGCAGCTGTACCGGTTTGCTTAAAATAATTTGTTAATGCTTCGAAGTATTACTAATTTTTTTACATAATTACTATAAATTTAATGACGAAAATCTTTAATAATATGGTAGAAAGGATACTGATTATATGTAATAATAGGTTGTGAACCTGCGTGTGAAATTGATGAATCATGCTTTGATGGGATGGTGGTAACTATACGCCCAGTTAATGCTTTAATTATTAAATCTCGGTGATACGGACTTAACTCCTCCGTTACTTAAAAACCCAAATACGACAGCACCGCATCACAATCATCTCGGCTTTTGAATCGTAATAGAAGGCCCCCTACTATTTCCTACCATTGTATGCTTAGCCTTGTAGAAACGTCGCCCCCAGTAGCTCTTACAGCGGCCGTACCTAATGAACATTACCATGGAATGTTTTAGCCCACACTAAAAACTCGACTAACAACCTAAAAGTAGTAACGGACTCGTCCGGAGGCACCTCGCCGTATGTGTTCTCGCCGTGCAGTGAGTTCAGCCCCGAGGTCCACGATCACAGGACACTGCCGACGTTGGCGCCGCTTGAAATGCCCAACTTTGACTTCGCCAATTTCGTTAAGAACAACTCGAACCCAAACTTGAACTTCAACAAGCTGTAACACACTAAGCAGTCTCATGCACTTTAGTTTCTGTTTTGCGCCGTTAAGTTTGGGGTACGAACTCCGCACGGGATATTTTCTCATCCAGTCATTTTAAAGCTTACGTTTATGTATGTAAAGTTTATATGTAAATAAGAATTTTAAGATTGTAAAAAAAAATTTAAATGCATGTAAAAATTGTTGAGTCTTATGCCGTACTTATTTTCTCTCCATGTTATGTGTACATTTTAATCCATTAGGATATCTACAAGAGTATTACCTTAAAGTCTTATTTTTTATACATATAATTTGCACATTATACTTGTAATATTATAATTATCCTATGTTAATTTAATAAAGGACTGTTTTGAAGTTAAGGTTTTAATTTGAAACACGGTCATGCATACAAAATAATATATTTGATATTTACATACATTTTCTTTTACATTTACTCTGAGAGAAGGAAAGTATAGCCACTAATTTGGTATATATATGTATATATATATTTATATAGATCTTTGGTGATTTCATTTACATAATACCTGATGAACTGAAGCGGTCTACTGACAGGACTAGAAAAAGGCGAATATCACATAATGTTGTGCTTACCAGATCAATTAGAACCCCAAAGTTCTAGTCATTAGACACCTACCAATGGAATATGTACGTAATGAGACACAGGAGAGGAAGGAAACGAAAGGACGCAAGGAGATGAGCCTGTCGACGGTACTCGTGGTTTCATGAAGGCACTAAAAAGCTGTTAAAAACAAATAGGAGGCCCCGCCCATGCACATCACGGCGCATACGGCGGGGGAGGTACGTTATAAGGTGGTGGCGGGATTGGTGAGTTGAACGTCTCCAGGTTGTCGTCGTAATCGTCGATGAGGCAGTTCTCGTCGCCACTGTACACCTCCGGGGACGACGTGTGCATCAAGATTAACGTGCAAAACGTTCCAATTACTGCCACACCACCTGAAACACATTTAACAATTCAGTTTTCTGTAAGGCCACCGGAATTTGGCACTCAGCCACAATCAGTTGCTAAAGCCTCATGCTCATGAGGCTCATTGCCTAAAGAACCATCTTATAATAACCCAAAATTATTCACCGTTTACAAATTGGGAGATTTGAATAAAATGTTTGTCTCACCTGTAGCCGCGATTAAGTAAAATCCGTAACCGTAAGTAACTGAGGTATCAACTTTAGGATAGAGTCGTCCCAGCGAATCTTCTAACAACACAGCAACGTAATAACAGGTACTTATAATAGCCATTATCCATAATACTGCAACAATCCGGATTACTTATTTTGAAAACAACCACCAAACAAAATAAACAAACCTGTACAGGTACTAGCCAACGCGTATTTGCGGATAAAGAAATAAAAATAACTCTTCGGACCTATAACGTCTAAGAAGAAGCCCACCAACGAGAATATTATAGCCATAAAACATAACAGTATGATGATGCGCATCATGTTGACGATCGTATTATTTATGCAAGAGAACTCTGCAACAAAACATTTATTCAATAATCAATCTTTTTTGCACTATCAAATGGAGAGGAGTTTCAATCAAAGTTTGTGAAAGCATTATACAAGATGATACTATACGTATCGCATTCATACCGGGTTCATTGATATCGTCGTCCGTGTAGCCGAACCAGAAGAACTGGCTCAGCGTGAGGTAGGGGGTACAGACTCCGCCGAGTATGGCGAACCACTCGAGCTCGACCAGCGACATGCTGATCAGGGTGATCGTAATCATGTGGAAGGCAGCCGAAATGAGGTTGCGCTCCTGGTTCTTCGGGTGCACCCACAGCAGCACCTGGTTGATGAAGCTGTTGTGTATGATCGAAGCCATGGCTGTCTACCTGGAAGCAATCCGGTGTAACTCGATGAGGTGGGCTGCACAGTGCCATGTTACTCACTTGATTTTAACAACGTTCGTGTGCAACTGGACCGTCGAGGTCAGTGCATGGCTGTGGGGGGGCCGGCACACGTAGATGACAATCTATTAAAAACTGGACAACAATAATAAACGATTCTTACAGGAAACATGACAATTTCATTATCTGACAGTTCTCGGTTTGACATTAGGTGTGTATATTTGGCTGCCTACAGTGAAGTCCACATCTTGATGCATAAACGCGAGCGCTCAATAATTTAAATTCATGTATCATGTAATGAGAATATTTATAAGCATGAAAGCTATATAACATAATTCTAAATAACTAATTATATAATTCTAATTAATAGAAGCAGACAAATAATGTACTCGTGCAGACAATATCAATTGCAGAATAAATTTCTTTCACATTATCTGTACAAATCTAATACTGCGACAATAATAAATCATTAACACACATTTGCACTGCACGATTACAATAGTAATTTACTAATACTAATGAGAATATTTATAAGCATGAAAGCTATATAACATAATTCTAAATAGCTAATTATATACTTCCAATTTATAGAAGAAGAGTAATATTGTACTCGTGCAGACAATATCAATTGCAGAAAAATATTCTTTGACATTATCTGTACATATCTAATACTGCGACAATAATATATCATTTACACACATTTGCACTGCACAATTACATAGTAATTTACTAATTCTAATGAGAATATTTATAAGCATATAAGCTGTATAATAGAATTTTCAATAACTAATTATATAATTCTAATTTATAGGAAAAAACATATAGTTTACTCGTGCAGACAATATCAATCGCAGAATAAATGTCTTTCACATTATCTGTACAAATCTAACTCTGTGAAGTTTGAAAGTTATGATGCTACGAAAGATCTGTTAAATTTTTTTTTAAATTATAAATGAGAATGAAATTGTGAAGATACTCCTTTTCATATAGCTTTAAGTTTCCTGGATTATGCTGTGAAATTTAAATATTTTCAAATGACTATAAGTAGGTTGAAATAATATGAAACAAGAAATGTGCAAACTGCTTGTTTTTACTTCACTGACTTAAAATTAAAATTGCGAAAAATCTAGACATGGGGTATTATCTGATTTTCACATTATCTAATAACCTGAATTCTACTTATTAACTGTGTGATGTTTGAAAGCTATGATGCTACGAAAAATCTGTTTTTTTAGTTATAAAATGTGACATTCATTTTGTATAATATGGCTGCTCTAACTTCAGATTAAAATTGCGGCAAATAATTGCGTATATTACCATTAGGCACATTTCTTTAACATTATCTGTACAAATTGAATAGTGCAAAACTAGAAAGTCTTTTACACGCGTTTGCACTACACTATTACAGTAATTTGTACTATTTTCACTTAATCATACGTATTACGGACAAATGTATTCCTGCTTGATTAACCTTTATTTTGGCGTTTTGTACAAGATTGATAACGTAATTCGCCGTCTTAAATGAAACAATAAACCCATAGAAGTACCAATATTGCCTTAGCAGCGCAGTTTGTTGATAGTTAATGCATAATTAATACTTAATTACTATCTCATTGGCAGTACATAAGTAATAGTTTAAACTGTTAAATAATTGTTAAATAACCGTAATATCGCTACAAATTGGTAAATATATGTTCTAAAATCACTTCCCCAACACTTATGCACGTTTAATTGCCCGATTGACGCCGGTAAATGCATTAAAACCGATAATTGAAATTATATTCAAATTATGTTGACGTGTGGCGCCACCAAGCGGCAGGTCATCGAACCCCCAATGTGACGCTATTTTCTTAATTAAGCCTCAAATCAAAATTTTCTTCAAATAAAATCGATAGCCCTCGTCCTCCTGAATCCGAATCTGTATTTGTTCGCTCTGTCGCTCCATAAATAACCGAGAAAACAGCGATACAAAATCGCCATTTTTGAACTTTAACTCAAATTTTCTCGAAAAGTAATTTTTTTTTCGGCGAACATTTCGGACCCGAAAGTTGCATTGGAATGACGAATCGAATGCCGCAAAAATTTTGCCAAAATTCGAAAGTTGATGTTTTTGTCCTAAAATTTCTGAAGGTTTAACCCCTTTGGATTTTTCCGGATATTTTGAGGTAAAAATTTTTGAGCTGAGATAGCAGTTTCGTAGATTTTTGTCTCCTGAGTCCGAATCTGCAAGAAAAAATTGGCCCAGACGCCTAATAACGCCAAAAATAATTATTTTCAAAAACGCAAATTTTTTTAAAATGCTTAATTTTGAAAAACTAAATTACGTAATCGATAGATTTTTGCCTTCTGAATCCGAATCTGCAATTATTTTTGCGTTCAGTTAATTATTAACGCCAATAACAGCAAATTAAGGTGCGACCATTTTTTCGAACCCGACACTATTGGGACCGCTGCGGATAATTTATAGCACTAGGCTGATAGATTACGAGTCTCTGAGTCCGAATCTGTTATTAGTTTTGCTGTACGTTGGATAATAACTGAATAAACGGCAAAATACAAAAAAAAAACAAATTTTGCGCCATCATACGGTCAACCCGTGAACCCGGTAGTCATCCGAGTTCACCACCTCCCGCAACATTTAATTAATTTTTTTAAACTACTTAATTACGCTTTACAGGTACTTAAAATCAATGCTATTTAACTTTGCACTCATGCACATTGCTTATTTATGTATTTAAGAGCATATTTAATACATATTTCAATTAAATCTAAGCTGTTCTACACGGTGGCCATCTAGCGGAGAAGAGCGAAAGTTGTTGTGAGCGAAAATCTGGAAACCCAATATGCATATTTTGAGGTTAAATTAATACTAATAAAATTAGATTTATTTCCAACAGTTAATTATACAATATGATAACGACAATCCAGGCCTTCTACGTGAGATATCAGGTACAGAAATACACATACAATACATGAACACAGTTTAATATAATATAAAATTAAGTAACAACACATACAACGCATTCCGATTACAAGTTTATGATTGTTTGCAGGCTGTCTAGCGACTCAAACTTAAACCGTATAATGTTGCCATTGATGATGTCTTCCGAGTCTTGCTTTGCATGATATATCTGTATCATTCCAAGTAATGGTGAGTGTTGATGGCGAAGAGTGCGTGGAGCCGTAACTAAAAGCTGTCGTTGTCTTTTGAGGTACACGTAATGGATGGTGTTGGAGGAGGAACTGGAGTTGTCAAACTTATCGAGCACAATCTTCTGCAGCAACGTTACTAGCATGTGCCGGTGATGCAGCTCGATTAGGGTGTACTCAAATTAGAGCAGATATTTCAAAGACGTAAGAGTATATTCTCCAATTGTTTTTTCTGGGCTTGTGCAAAAGGTGACCAAACAGGCACACAGTGACTTCCGAGTCTTGCATCGCATGATATATTTGTATCATTCCAAGTAACGGTGAGTGTTCACGGCGAAGAGTGTGTGGAATCTTATAACTAAGAGTCATTCTCTTTTGAGGTACACGTAATGGATGCTGTTGGAGGAACTCATGAGTTAACAAACTTATCGTGCCCAATATTGTGCAGCAAATTTACTAGCATGTGCCGATGATGCAGTTCGATTGGGGTGAACTCAAATTGCCTCATCAAATTGTCGTACTGATGACCCTGCTGAGGATAAGTGCCCGTCATTTGGAAGTGAAGATATATCATAAACTACTTCTGTATATTCTCTAATTGTTTTCTCCATGCTTGTGGGAACGGTGACCAAATGGCACACAACAGTCTAATTTGCACAAAACCAGAGACCCATCAGCAAATTTTATACATCTGTTGACGTGAAGTCTTTAAGTTGTTCTCAGAATGAATCCTATAAGATGCGTACATTACGGGAATCTCTGACACGGGGTCAGAGGAATGTATGAAAGTTATAGGATTCTTTTTATTCATTATTATTTCATTCATTTCGGTTAGATTTAGAAGTTAGTTTTAGAAGAACATAGAAGTTACTGAATATAGTTGGAGCAAGATTTTAGTACCTCAGGATTTAAACGATAATATTATTTTGTACTATTGTATTAATAGAATAAGTTACGACATATATAATTTGAATATTGTAATAGTATATTATGTAATGAAAGTTGTAAATAGCATATTACGCACGAACGGATAAGTTGTATATTCTGTGAGTGCGTAATTGCACAAATCAAGTTATGTACTGTACTTTATCTGCGGACACACTTCACAAATGATCACGCTAACCACAAGTTGTAAGTTTTTGTAGGACATAACGTAACGTTGACATTTAAATTTGCAATTACCCAACAAAATTGACCATTATGATGAATAATGACTATTATGGTGAACACACCGCTGTGTGTCTCTCATACTATATGCATCTGTGCGTAATGTCATGGATACAGCGATTGTAAATTGTACAATTTTATGAATTTACAGTTGCGGTCGTAGGTAATAGTATTTTATGTTACAAGTCCAGTAGTTTACTTGTAACAGTACAAGTTACACATTATGGACGAGGCGACATTAGGATACGAGTTAAGAATATCTAAACATGCAACTGTTACTACTACCGGACTACCGGACGTGTATCGTAATGCATTTTACTTCATACTGTAAGTCTCGTCTGTATCATTATTTTATTACAAAAATAAACAATTACATTATATTCTGAAAATCGCATCATCGCTTTTCCTGTACCAAGTACCGTTGCTGTTGTCTGTTTACATTGAATATTTGCCACTTTAAAATCGACGCCACAAGCGTTTCTACCTCGACATCAAGCAAGAACCCCGGAATTAGAGTTACGGGCAATACAAATTGTTCAATTAGGATACGTGTTAATATTTCCAACACATAATGTATGTTTGCGTTTCTAATATAATATAAAGTTGATGGAGGAAGCCGTTACTATATGATAATTAATAATGATGATACAGAAATTTAACACGTTACTACGTTTTTTTATCACCTTAGTTTTTGTTAAACACGACTGCAGTTTCGACCCGAGTTAATTAATATAATACTAATACTAGTTTGATCAATAAAAAATTCATCACATTGCACCGATCTGTAAAACTTCTAATGCATCTAAGTCCTTATTGTCGTTCACCTAATGCACATTTAATTAATTCAATTTAACTTGCGCACTTCAGTTCTCTTCTTACAGTTACCCGTTCAAAAATTCTTGACTTCGCTCCTAATATCGCCTCGTCCATAATATCTTAACTCATACTGTTACTACTCATCAACCGGACTTAACGTAAAATACTGTTACAACATACAAATTATACGTAACTTATTCTATTAGTACGACAGTATAAAATATTATTATCGGTCTAAACCTGAGGTACAAAAATCTTGCTGCAAATATATCCAGTAACTTCTATGTTCTTCTAAAACCACTTCTAAACCTGTTGACGTGAAGTCTTTAGTTGTTCTCAAAATGAATCCTATATGTTTCGTACATTCCTCTGATACAGGAATGTATAAAACATATAGGATTTATTTTAAGAACAACTAAATATCTCACGTCAATAGATGTATATAAATCGCTGTATAAGTCTTTAGTTTACTACAAATTAGACAACTGTGTGCCCGTTTGGTCACCATTCGCACAAGCGCAAAAAAAAAATTAGAGAATATGCAGAAGAAGTTTTTGAAATATCTTCACTTCCAAACGACGGGCACTTATCCTCGGCGTGGCCATCAGTACGACAATTTATTGGGGCAATTTGAGTTTACCCCAAACGTGCTGCATCTCCGGCACATGCAAGTAACGTGCCTGCACAAGATTGCGCCCGATAAGTTTGACAACCTTGAGTTCCTCCAACAGCATCCATTACGTGTACCTCAAAAAACAACAACGGCTTTTAGTTACAAGACTCCACGCACTCTTCGCCATCAACACTCACCATTACTTGAAATGATACACAAATATATCATGGGATGCAAGACTCGGCAGACATCTTCAATCTGCAAATATATCCAGTAACTTCTATATTCTTCTAAAACCACTTCTAAACCTGTTGACGTGAAGTCTTTAGTTGTTCTCAAAATGAATCCTCTGATACAGGAATGTATAAAACATATAGGATTTATTTTAAGAACAACTAAATATCTCACGTCAATTAATGCATATAAATCGCTGTATAAGTCTTTAGTTTAGTGCAAATTAGACAACTGTGTGCCCGTTGGGTCACCATTCGCACAAGCGCAAAAAAAACAATTAGAGAATATGCAGAAGTTTTTGAAATATCTTCACTTCCAAACGACGGACACTTATCCTCGGCGTGGCCATCAGTACGACAATTTATTGGGGCAATTTGAGTTTACCCCAAACGTGCTGCATCTCCGGCACATGCTAGTAACGTGCCTGCACAAGATTGCGCACGATACGTTGAGTTCCTCCAACAGCATCCATTACGTGTACCTCAAAAAACAACAACGGCTTTAGTTACAAGACTCCACGCACTCTCGCCATCAACACTCACCATTACTTGGAATGATACACAAATATATCATGGGATGCAAGACTCGGCAGACATCTTCAATGGCAACATTATGGCAAATAGACTACTGTGTGCCTGTTTGGTCACCTTTTGCACAAGCACAGAAAATACAATTGGAGACTATACAGAAGTCTTTGAAATATCTGCACTAATTTGAATACACCCCAATCGAGCTGCATCATCGGCACATGCTAGTAAATTTGCTGCACAATATTGGGCACGATAAGTTTGTTAACTCTTGAGTTCCTCCAACAGCATCCATTACGTGTACCTCAAAAGAGAACAACGGCTCTTAGTTATAAGATTCCACGCACTCTTCGCCGTGAACACTCACCGTTACTTGGAATGATACAAATATATCATGCGATGCAAGACTCGGAAGACATCTTCAATGGCAACATTATGGCAAATTAGACTATTGTGTGCCTGTTTGGTCACCTTTTGCACAAGCCCAGAAAAAACAATTGGAAAATATACTCTTACGTCTGTGAAATATCTGCACTAATTTGAGTACACCTTAATCGAGCTGCATCACCGGCACATGCTAGTAACGTTGCTGCACAAGATTGTGCTCGATAAGTTTGACAACTCCAGTTCCTCCTCCAACAGCATCCATTACGTGTACCTCAAAAGACAACGACGGCTTTTAGTTACAAGACTCCACGCACTCTTCGCCATCAACACTCACCATTACTTGGAATGATACAGATATATCGTGCAAAGCAAGACTCTGAAGACATCTTCATTGGCAACATTATACGGTTTAAGTTTGAGTCGCTGGACAGCCTGCAAACAATCATAAACTTGTAATCGGAATGCGTTGTATGTGTTGTTACTTAATTTTATATTATATTAAACTGTGTTCATGTATTGTATGTGTATTTCTGTACCTGATATCTCACGTAGAAGGCCTGGATTGTCGTTATCATATTGTATAATTAACTGTTGGAAATAAATCTAATATTATTAGTATTAATTTAACCCCAAAATATCCATATTGGGTTTCCAGATTTTCGCTCACAACAACTTTCGCTCTTCTCCGCTAGATGGCCACGGTATAGAACAGCTTAGATTTAATTGAAATATGCATTAAATATGCTCTTAAATACATAAATAAGCAATGTGCATGAGTGTAAAGTTAATTAGTATTGATTTTATGTACCTGTAAAGCGTCATTAAGCAGTTTAAAAAAATAAATTAAATGATGGGGCAGGTGGTGAACTCGGATGACTACCGGGTTCACCGGTTGGCCGTATGATGGCGCAAAATTTGTTTTTTGTTGTATTTTGCTGTTTATTCAGTTATTATCCAACGTACAGCAAAACTAATAAAAGATTCGGACTCAGAGACTCGTAATCTATCAGCCTAGTGCTATAAGTTATCCGCAGCGGTCTCAATAGTGTCGGGTTCGAAAAAATGGTCGCACCTTAATTTGCTGTTTTTGGCGTTAATAATTAACTGAGCGCAAAAATAATTGCAGATTCGGATTCAGAAGGCAAAAATCTATCGATTACGTAATTTAGTTTTTCAAAATTAAGCATTTTCAAAAAAATTGCGTTTTTTAAAATAATTATTTTTGGCGTTATTAGGCGTCTGAGCCAATTTTTTCTTGCATATTCGGACTCAGGAGACAAAAATCTACGAAACTGCTATCTCAGCTCAAAAATTTTTACCTCAAAATTTCCGTAAAAATCCAAAGGGGTTAACCTTCAGAAATTTTAGGACAAAAACATCAACTTTCGAATTTTGGCAAAATTTTTGCGGCATTCGATTCGTCATTCCAATGCAAATTTGGGGCCCGAAAAGTTCGCCGAAAAAAAAATTACTTTTCGAGAAAATTTGAGTTAAAGTTCAAAAATGGCGATTTTGTATCGCCGTTTTCTCGGTTATTTATGGAGCCCCAGGGCAAACAAATACAGATTCGGATTCAGGAGGACGAGGGCTATCGATTTTATTTGAAGAAAATTTTGATTTGAGGCTTAATTAAGAAAATAGCGCCACATTGGGGGTTCGATGGCTTGCCGCTTGGTGGCGCCACACGTCAACATAATTCGAATATAATTTCAATTATCGGTTTTAATGCATTTACCGGCGCCAATCAGGCAATTAAACGTGCATAAGTGTTGGGGAAGTGATTTTAGAACATATATTTACCAATTTGTAGCGATATTACGGTTATTTAACAATTATTTAACAGTTTAAACTATTACTTATGTACTGCCAATGAGATAGTAATTATGTATTAATTATGCATTAATTATCAACAAACTGCGCTGCTAAGGCAATATTGGTACTTCTATGGGTTTATTGTTTCATTTAAGACGGCGAATTACGTTATCAATCTTGTACAAAACACCAAAATAAAGGTTAATCAAGCAGGAATAAATTTGTTCGCAGTACGTATGATTAAGTGAAAATAATACAAATTACTGTAATAGTGTAGTGCAAACGCGTGTAAAAGACTTTCTAGTTTCGCACTATTCAATTTGTTAAGATAATGTTAAAGAAATGTAATGGTAATATACGCAATTATTTACCGCAATTTTAATCTGAAGTTAGAGCAGCGATATTATACAAAAGCATATCACCAATTTTTAATTAAACCATTTGATAACCCATTATTCGTAGCATCATAACTTTCAAACTTCATACAGTTAATAATTAGACTTGCACCTATTAGAAAATGTGAAAATCAGAAAATACCCCTTGTCTAGATTTTCCGCAATTTAAATTTTCATCAGTGGAGTTATATTGTAAAACATGCAGTTTGCACATTTTATATTTCAACATTTTTTTAACCCACTTACAGTTAATTAAATAAAATAAAATTTCATAAAATTATCCAGGAAACTTATTGCTTTATGAAAATGCAATCATTAAAATATACCCCATCGCTAGTTTTTGCGTAATTTCTATATAAAGTCAGAGATGCAATATTATACAAGGTGCATTTTGAGTATGTTCTGATTAGAATTTTTTAACACTCTTTTAGTAGCTTCACAATTTCTAAATTTTGGGCAGTATTTAAGTAGACTTGAGGCTATATGCAAATGCAAAAATCGAAATATACCCCATATCTGGTTTTCCCTCAATTTTAATCTGAAGTTAGAGCAGCGTTTTATACAAAATGCAGTTTGCACATTATTTCATTAAAAAAAAGTTGTAATCTATTTCTGGTAGCATCATAAGTTTCATACTTTACACAGTTAATATGTAGACTTGAAACTATTAGAAAATGCAACAATCAGAAAATGCCCCATCTCAAGTTTTTGCATAATTTCAATCTAAATCGTGAGAATCCTTTGAGATGTGTATTAAAAACTTTCAATTTCCCATTTCATTGAATACATTATTCGGCCCATTGTTTATAAATTATTTTTAACCATAAAAATTGTTTAAACTTGACATGTAGTCTAACATTGAGACTACTTTGATAAACGAGACTACTTTAAACATTTCGTGTGCATGGTAATGAATAAAAATCCTGGAATATAGGAAAACTATGTAAGTATCAACACACTCTCAATGTTGAGTATCCTGCAAATAAGTTATAATATAAATGCGAGCGCTGAATAATTTAAATTCATTTATCATGTATGTATCATTACTTAAATATACAATTTATGACTTACCATGGCAATGAATTAAAATCCTGGGAAATATTAAAACTATGCTAGGAAAACTATAATATAAATGCGAGTGCTCAATAATTTAAATTCATGTATCATGTTTGTATGTATGTATCATTACTTAAATATACAATTTATGACTTACCATGGCAATGAACTAAAATCATGGGATATAGGAAAACTATGTAAGTATCTCTCAATAGTGAGTATCCTAGAAATAAGTTATAACATATTCTTGAGTATACTGGTGTGGTTGTATTTATGTTTACAACCTTTTAAAATATAGCAAATACAATCATTCTTTTAATCAGAGCTTCATGATCTAACATCTTATCTTACATTTTTTAACTATTCTCGTCCTACATGTTAAAATTGATGCCTGAGCACCGTTGCACCATATATTATAGGATGTATTTTGTTTATATTTAAATACAATTCGAAGTTTGAGAACTGGATGAAAATAAACGATTACAGCATTTATTCAAATGCTTATATTTATCAGATACACTCATTAGTATTGACCAAGAACATTCTACATGTGCATGAAACTTTTCAATAATCTGCCTAATCTCGTCAAACCAGTGTCTGATAAAAGTGACTTTAAGAGGGCAGCTTTTGAGTTGCTTGTTAGTTCTAAACAACACAATCTATCAGGTTGTGTTGCGCTGTGAATAAATAAAATCAATGTGTACTGTAAAGTTTTGACATGTTTCAATATATTAGAATTTTTATAAGTAGCACTTTCTGATGGTGAAATATTTATATTCTTTACTTGGGTACTTCTAGTCGTTATTTACGTATTTACACAAATAACGTAAAATGTTACACGTACTAAAATTATTTTCTCAAAAACTATCGTATCAATATTAATGCAATATATTGGAAATATTAGGTGATGTCTTGGTAATACACACGTGTATTACCAAGTGCAATTTATTGGAAATATTAAGTGATATCTTCGTATTACACAAGTGTAGTATATTTGATATGTAATGCACTTTTATTAAGATATTTATCTTTTGGTTATTGGATATTTTGGAATATTGAAGTTAAAATTTAATAAGAAATGCAATAATTATTTTAAAAAAATAATACAATTTTAGGTGTTAAAAGAAGAGGCCTGAAAGGAGCAGTGTGTGAGTTAGTATGCACGCAAGTGAAATATTTCATTTTATATTGAAACGTCTAAAAAAAAATATGCCAATCCCGCGATTTTGCCTACATTTTTGTATCTGTATTTTATTGATACAAGTTACGCCAGAGGAGAGATATGCATACGAATGAGAAATTTCTGCCTGCTTAAGCATTAACATTTAAAAAAACTAGTCTGAGCGCGCAAACGGACCGACTGCTTTGCAAATCCGCCCAAAACAAAACAAAACTGGAAAGGAAAACACAACCCAATAATCTCCGACCGTTAAAAACGAGATCTGCTCATCGGATTGTTTCGGCGTTTCAATAAACACCAGCTCTTTTTGCGGGTCACAGGCTCTGTTCGCTGGAATATCCCTCAGGAACAGTTAAAAAAGTGCAAATCCCCCACGGTTTTTGAGCAATAATAGATGGACGTGCATAATGCCCGCTCCATTGGAAATCGTTATTTACGTGGTCCAGGACGTCACCCGAAGGAGACAAACTTTTCCCTTCAGTAATCCTCGTTGAAGAAGGTCGCAAATTCTCGGTGACGTCCCGCAAACCGCTAGTCCGATGCTGGACAAGTGCGTCTCTAAATCGTTATTGAAATTGATCGATTCGATTCCCCAAGGTCTTTGAGAATCACAATTGGTATGATAAAAGGTAGTTTAATTTATACCAGCCATAATTTATTCGTCTTAAGTTATTTCGTCTTAAAAGGAAATTAATGCGAATGAAACACCCTAAAATCATGTATATAAAAAAAAATTGCTGTGGCATAATTGATTACAATATTATTACTACCAAGATTTATTGTAGCATTAATTCGCATATTGGCATTATACTCGTATAATAACATGTTTGAATGCTGTCATGTGAAATTAAATTCTTGTGCTTAAATAAGCTGCGTACATTTTAATTCGATTAGCGCACGAAAGAACGAATTTTTATTTCATACTCCAGCGGCAATTAAACGAATTCCGCACAAATTGCGCTTACAGCAAATTTTGTTGCTGCACATATTTGTTAGTCAGGTACAATGTACGGAATGAAAATGAGATTTTTTAACGAAATGCACAACGTAATAGTTATAGCAAATAATTTTCTTGAGAGAAACACTATTGATTAATTAGTCACGGTTTATTGCTTGGAAATTTTCTGTTTGTTTCCCGAGGTTATTACATTAATTATTATTATTATCTCCTTTAAACGCTGTTATATACTTATGGAGTATTACGCAGTTTTATTGAGATTAATGAAAACGCTTCGGAACGCTGCTATAATAGATATTAATTATTAAATCGTTCTATCGTTAATTATGTATTTAATGAAATTACCTCTCGATAAGTTATTTCTGCAGTGAGTATATAATTATGACAGAATCTTCTATTAGCAATAAAATGTTATAAAATTGACTAAAAGAGTGAAGAGAAGCTACGAAATAGGAAGTGACCACTACCTAGTGGTGACCACACTCAAGAAAACAACACTCAAGACAGTGACCGAAAAATTCAGCGACTAACTATAGCAGTAAACTACAAGAAGATACGAGCATAAAAACTAAGAGATGAGGAAACAGCAATACAATACAAAGAGAAATTAGAAGCCAAGTTAGAAGTGGCCAACGACAGCGAAGCAGTAGAGGAAATGTGGAATAACATAATAATAAATATGCTTGAGGCAGCACAAGAGACATGCGGGTTGAAGAAAAGTACAAACAAGAAACAACAGACAGCGTGGTGGTCAGAGGACATATGAGATAAAATAAAAGAAAAAAAAAGCATGGCAAAGATACCTAAATGTCAAAAACAGTAATAACTACGAAAGGTACAAGGAAAAAAGGAAAATAGTAAAAGACGAGGTTAGAATAGCAAAGACCAGGGAATGGGAAAAGTTCAGGGAGACAATGGAGAAAAACGCAAAGGAAAATCAAAAGCTATTTTATAAAACAATAAAAAAAGCAGGATAGAAAAAAGACAAGAAACGGGATACATACAAGACTAACAAGGCAAAATATTGAAGGAAAACGAAGAAATAATATCAAGATGGAAAGACTATTTCGAAGAATTACTAACTATAAATAGCGGCAACGAACAGAAGACACGAAACAGCGAAAAGAACATCACAGAAACAGTAACGGAGAGTATCAACGAACAAGAGCTTCTAGAAATAATAAGGGAACTGAAAATAGGAAAAGCACCAGGACAAGATCAGGTTACAGCAGAAATGATTAAACACATGGGACCCATAGGAAAAGATACACTACTGAAGCTATTGAACTAAATATGCAAGACAAATATGATACCAAAAGACTGGCAAACAGCGCTAATAGTACCGAAACACAAGAAAGGTGACAAGACGAAATGTGCAAACTATAGAGGCATACACTAATAAGTATAGGGATGAAAATATTAGAAAAGATAATTAACAAGAACATAGCAAGAATAGAACAGACCCTAGAAGAACCGCAATGTGGTTTCAGGAAAGGGAGATCCACGCAAGACATCTTCACAATAAAACAAATCACAGAAAAAAGAATCGCAAATAATAAAAATACATATATGGGATTCATAGACCTCGAAAAGGCGTTTTTGAAAACCAAGAAAAAAACTATTGTGAATACTAAAAGAGAGAGGAACAGAAAACAGGATAGTGAAAGTAATACAGAATATATATAACAACAACAGTAATACAATAATATACAAGGGGCAAATTTCAAGAACTTTTAAAACAAATAATGGACTAAGAGAAGGAGGAGCTCTCAGCCCAACACTATTCAACCTATATATGGATGAAATAATGAAGAGCATGAAAACAGAAATAATAGAAGCAAACGTAGGATACAAAAACATGCAAATGGTTAAAATATCAGAAGGAGCATACGCCGACGATGTGGTAGTGATAGCAGAAAGTGAGAGGAACCTGCAACATAACATGAACGTATGGAATACACACCTAGAGAAATATAACATGAAGATGAACTACAGCAAAACAAAAGTACTGATAATAGGAAAACGGAAAGAACACATAAATATACAGATAGGACAGGACCAGATTGAACAAGTGGAGCGGTTCAAATACCTTGGAGTAGAACTTACAGAAGACGGGAAAATGGAAGGAGAATTAAGCAACAGAATATACAACACAATAAAAACGTACTATGCCCTGAATAATATACTTACTAACAAGAAAGAGATAAGCAGAAAGACAAAAATGAATATATACAAAACTATATACAGAACGATTTTGACATATGGGAGCGAGACGTGGAAGCTAACAAAGAGAGATAAAATTAGATTACAGGCAATAGACATGAAATATCTGAGAAGAGTAAAACAAGTAACGAAAAAAGACAGGGTACGAAATAAAGACATCAGAGAGGAATTGGATATAGAATCAATAGAAAAGTTTACAGAAATGAAGCAGCTCAACTGGTGGGGACATCTAATTAGGATGAAAAATACGAATCAAACAAAACAAATCTGGGAAGCAGAAACAGGAAAGAAGCGAGGAAGAGGCAGACCAATTCAAGAATGGGACAACAAAATAGAAGAAATAATAAACAGCAGAGGGAAGACAGTGAAACAAGCAAGAGAAATGGCAAAGAACAGAAGAGAGTGGAAATAATTTGCAAATACATAACAAAACTGTAATGTAACTGTAGTAACATGTATAGCCCACACCGAAAGGTAAATGGCGTTTTGATAATAACAAAAAATATTTTTGCAAATATTTAATAAAATTACCTCTCAATAAGTTATTACTGCAGTGAGTATATAATTATGACAGAATCTTTTATTAGTAATAAAATGTTATAAAATTGACTACTTGTAGAGTATAAATATTTGAATACATTGTAATGTTTTTGCAAAAAATTTCGAACGTAAAATTTCAATTAACAAAATTGTTAACTTTTGTGTGTATAATATAAATTTGCATCATTGTAATATTTTTGCAAAAATTTTCGTACGTAAAATTTCAATGAATAACATAGCTAATTTTAGTATGCATAATATATATTTGGATCATCAACACTTTTACGTTCATTCAATATGATTGCTATAAAAATTAAACATACCTAAAGGGACATAATAAGTAGTGTTAGGTTATAATAAAATTTCTGCTAATTTAGATGAACTAAAGCGTTTTTAAGCTGCAATATTACACACTGTAATTACTTTAATTTCGTATGTCCCATAAATTAGGCGCTAGATTGCGGCTCAATTAACAAATACCCAAGTTTAGTGTCGTGGATGTAATAGCGTAGGAGATAAGCAGATTAAATAATTGCTCTTGCTCTTCATGCAAAGGTCGATGTTATTAAAATTTGCGCTACAGCCTGCGAACCTTGCATCACGAAAACGCACATTTCCAAAGTGCTCTTATTTCAAAGATGCCATGAAGATTAGCGTCAGTTTTCAAGCATTCCACCATAATTTAAAAAAACACATTAAAAGTAATTGGGGATTGTATGGGCATCCATGAAACGTTAATAATTTTTAGTGGCAACGAAAATGAAATCTCTTCCAAGTCCAAGTAATGTACAGTCATGCTTACATAAATCTAGTACAAGAAATTAGGTTTCAATATCAATTTTATAAAGCAAAGTCAATATCTTGGTGAACCACTCAGTGTGGATTAGTTCCCAATTATTGCTATATCTTTGCAGAATTTTGACTTATAATTGCAAAACTAATTTAATTAATAAAGGGTATTCTAATTAAATTCTATTTATAAACTGCGTAGCAAATTGGGGGCAAACGCATTGAATGAGATATTGCACAAATTTAATAATAATTCCCGGCCGAAACATATAGCTGCCGCCCGCAATTAATAAATCCCGAACTAACAACATTTTAATGGCCACCGTAATGCGTACACATTAAACTTAGTTTCCAATTTAAATTAATGGCACCCCCAGCTATTTGTTATTAATAAAACGCGGAATTGGCGCGTGCCAATCGAAAGCAAATGCGAAAAAATGCATTCAGCCGGGCTGGCATTCAATCAATCCTCCGGATCGTGATTCCTCGCCCGCAAAAAACCACTCTCGCCTTGATCCAGTTGCCACTTAACGACGTCTTGTTTTTTCTTAATTACCACAGCGCTTCCTAATTGCGTTACTGCCGCGTTAACAGTCGATATCTCTGTGGCCGGCCGGATGGGATTGATAGCTTACGACAAAGACATACTTGACATTTGGCCGGTGAGCGATTCGGTTTCGCTCAAAGAAAGGTAGTTCAATTTGTAGGTCAGCAGAGTAATTGCTTCTTCTTCAGCCTGCACCAAGAGCGACACGCGGAGCGCCCACGAGTCGGCCTTGAGGCGGGTCATTGTGCAACGATGACCGAATAATATGTGTATCAAGTCCGGTGATGATACCATATATAAAGAGAGGGTGATTGATAATGCTCGGTCAATTAGTAGATGATCGCCGAGTTAAGAGGATGAAACTGGTAAGACCATCAAGAGTGATAAGAGAGAAAATTGGTGTTTTTGTAATCGGAATATTTTTTGTGTAATAAGTGAAAGATAATCGTTGATATCACAATGATCAATCTCTTGTCGTATAATATAGAATAGCTAACGCCCGGGATTTTTTAAAGTTATCTTTGACTTGACAGTACTAAGCTAATTGTTGATCAAATGTTGGAAGACATCTGTTACATTTGGGGCACCACAAATGTATAGACTAATCTCTAGTACTCCAAATATTAAATAGTTATCATTACAAAGAAGGTTATCATCAGCATCGTCATCATCATTCCGTAGCTCTACAACAGTATATGGGTTCTGGCTAACTGCACAACTATTCTTCACTTATCATCATCTGGGGATTATATTTTACAGTCATGCTCATATAAATCTAGTACAAACAATTTGACATTGCTATATAAAATTACTATTGTAACCTACTTTCTTGTACTAGATTTATGTAAGCACGACTGTACCTACAGCAATAAAAGTTATTATTTTCAGTTTCTGATCGCTGCATTGATCACCGCTTTTGCGGCTGATAGCCTGGGCAACACTTACCTGCCACCTTCGTGTACTCCAAAAGGTCTAGGTGACGATGCTCACATTACGCCGCACCCTTACAATCCAGAGAATTCACCAGTAACTCCAGAAACCTTTCTCCCTTCCGAAGATGGGATTAAACGTTCCAGCAGTTCTAGAGGGAGTTTCGAAACAAATGAAAATACGCACAATGTAAGAAATTTTGGTACACAACGTTCAGAGAATGAAGCTTCTAGCGGGATAGAACCTTCCGGCAATTTAGATGGGCATTTTAAAGCCAATTTGGATGATATATCTGGTAATTTGGGAACTGAACTGGCAACAAACGAAGATTCATCTCTTACTGGCCACCAAGTCCTCAAGTCTTCCGAAAGTTTTCCAAAATACGAAGATCAGAGTTTTGGCGAACCTTCCAGTAATTTGGGTGCGCATTTTAAATCCAATTTGGAATACGAATCTGGTAATTTGGGAATTCAACTGGCTGCAAACGAAGATTCATCTCTTACTGGCCACCAAGTACTCAAGTCTTCCGAAAGTTTTCCAAAATACGAAGATCAGAGTTTTGGTAGTGAAGAAGTGGTTGTACATGCACACCCAGGACGGGTGTCTGAAAATTTGGAAGGTAAGTGATTAGAAAAACGTATTTGCGATACCCAGTGGGAGTATAGATGTATTTTGATCACTATAAAATTCTTGAAAGGTTCAATCTTGCGACTCTTGATGTAAAAGAGAACATCTAGAAACATTTGATTAGTACTAAATTTGTTCAAAGTATTTAATCACAGTTCACTTTGCAATTAAAAATTTCAATTAAGTCAGGTTTACAAATTTGTCAAAATATTTTTTTTATATCTTTCTTGAGAATGACCGTTGTTGAAACAATTGTAGAGCAATCTAATAAACTTGTGAAACTATACCAAGTGTTTTCCCTTAGTCATCTTTGAAATTCGTTCAAAGAATTTAATCTCGGTGCAGTTAGCTATTAATAATTTCAATGAAGTCAGATTTATAAATTTGTCATAATATTTTTTTATATCTCTTATGAGAATGACCGTAAGATCGAAATAATTGTAAAGCAATCTTATAAACTGTGAAACTATACCAAGTATTTTCCCTTATTCATCTTATTTTTTGCGATTAAAAATACGATTATGTTCAGTTTTTAATGAGATAAATGCTGTAGTTTTAATGGGAATACAATGCGCGTAAGTCTAGAAAATAAATATGATGAAAAATACATAATTTGTTTAGTATTATAAGTGTATTTTATAATAAGTACCTAAATAAGTATACCTACATGTATATTTGCTCTAAATATTATACGTGTTTCAAAGCAGAGTGGATAAAGAAAAGGTTCCAAAATAGGAACCTAAATATTGTGATAAGAAAGCATTTTATTGTAATTTGCAGGATAACTCTGGATTGGTACCTAAATAAGTATACCTACATGTTTTAAGTATATTTGCTCTAAATATTTTATACGTTTTTCAAAGCAGAGTGGATAAAAAAGATTCCAAAATAGGAACTTATTGTGATAGGAAATATTGTGATAGGAAAGCATTTTATTGTAATTTGCTGGACAACTCCTAATTGGATATTTCAAGATTGTTATATTTTTCATGAACTATTCAGTAAAATTGTGATACTTGAAAATATTTGTCATTAGCTTTGTCTATAAAAAAATTTATGGTTAAATCAGGTTAAGCACATTCTAGTAATAAGAAGGATTGATCAATTTTTATATATTTGCTTAAAATTTTATAGGGCATCACCATTCTGTATCACAATTAGAAGGAAAATCTGGAAATCAAAGCCTGGATGGATATGCAGCCATTATACGTTCAAATAACGAAAATAATGGGGATGGCTCCTACAGTTTTGGGTTCGTTTTATCTGTAATAATAATAACAATAATAAATACTAACAATATTACTAATATTTTTTGCTTTCTTCCTTCTTTGTTGGAGTACTTACTGGTAGTTTATATGTTTAGATATAAAGATGTTTTGTTGTTTTTATTATTTATTCTTCACCTTACCAGAGTAGTTTCGGCTATTTTCCAGCCATCTTCAGGGGTGTTAATTTTTTTGTGCTCAACATATATGATATTAGATAGATTAGATTTATTTATTTGTCAAATTTTGCTTCAAAATTTGTAGAATTAACACCTCTAAAGATGGCTGAAAGATAGCAGAAACTAGTCTAGTAAGGTGAAGAAGAAATAATAAAAACAATAAAAACAACAAAACATCTTTATATCTAAACATATAAACTACCAGTAAGTACTACAATAAGAAGTAAAAAATAATAAAACATATAATAATTACTGGTATCCAAAATGGGTCAAACTATAACAAAAATATAACAAAAATATAACTAATAATAATAATCATAATGATAATAAGACTGAAATGCAAGAACAAAATAAGCATGCTGGTCTTGATCCTCAAGGGACATAAGAAAATTACTTAACAAAAATTGTATTACAATATAATTTGTGAATGGTGCAGCATGTGATTTTATGAAATATTTAATTAGCCTCCACTATTTACAAATAACTAAATTTATAATTTCATCAAACATTATTTCAAATTGATAGTAAATACGCACAATATTAGAAAATTTGGTGTACAACTTTCAGAAAATCAAAGCTTATCCTAGAATACAAAATTCCAGCAACTGAGGTAAAAATTTTAAAAGCGATTTTGAAAATCAAAAGGTCATTTGTGAACTCAGCTGGCAAAAAACGAAGAACGCCAACATTTCCAAAATTGTGCGTTTATGGTATTCGTTAAACAGTATACTGTCAATTTTAAATAATTTTTGATATATTTTTTGATAATATATTATCAAAATATATATCAATATTTTGATAATATATTATATTATCAAAATACGTAGAATTTTTTTGTTAATTCAGGTATGAAACAGAAAATGGAATTTCACAACGAGAAAGTGGAGAGGTAAAACTGGTTGGAGGAGAAGATGAGGTGACTGTGGTGCGGGGTTTTTATTCCTATACAGCTCCTGATGGCGTGGTTTATACTGTTAACTATGAAGCTGATGAGAATGGATTCAGAGCTAATGGCGATCATATAGCAAAAACACCTGATATCATACAAAGGTCTTTGAATGAAAACGCCAAAGACGAATATTCAGGTGAACAAAGAGACGATGTCAGTGGTAACCATGAAGCAGATGGGAAACAAGGAGGTCACGAAGGGTATCAGGGTAGAAGGCATCAGCAGGTTCATACCAGTAAGCAGGAAGAATACCATGAGGGAAGCTTAGAAAATTATCAAGGTAATAAATTATTTTAAGCTGGTGAATTGCGAATCGAGCAGGCAAATGTGGCACGTTCAATAGTGTTGGCAATCAATACGTATGAGAAACTAAGAGACTAAACTAGAGTAATAATAAAAATAATAATATGAATTTACATACAGTGTTAAATTTGAACACTTTTAATAGTAACAAATATTACTCCGGAAAATGTATAAATCTTAATGAAATCATTTGCTCACACTGAAACTTACTATGAAACAATGTATATGTTTTTATGTCTTATACATGTCCACTATAAATACAGTTATATTTTTGGGAAATCATGATTATTAATGACCTGCAAAAAGTACGAAAATAAGTTATTTCATATTTACTACTTTAAACTTTAGAGCAAACATGAAATTAAACTTTTCACTTCCTATAAATTTTCTCAAAATTGTTGATTTAGATTGATTTCGAATCAAAAACATTAGTTTTCATACAGATAGTTTTTTATCATTTGCAAGTTCATGACCGTAAGAAGTCGAAACTCGAGTCGTTATTTTATTGTATATGTCGATATACCAATAAAAAAATTGTGTTAAAAACATAGCAACTTGTTTCTCTGTTTTTTAATATGGACTACTATGTAGTAAAGGTCGAAAATATCATGATGATTAACCCTATGTTGCACGATAAAAAACTCTCTGTATGTATTTTTTTTATGAGAGAGACGTAAGTATCTTAAAATTACCATTAAACTGAATTTTAGGAAATACCTACACACACCATGAAAGCATCAAACATCAAGGTTTCAACCATAAAGTGAAACAAGGCATCGAACATCAAATACAATACCATGAAAAGGAGGGGCAGAATGTGAATACTGGTACTACGTTAGAAGAACAAAACATACATTTACAACAAGGGAATACAATTAAGAGTCAAGAAGGTTCAAAAGCACAACTTGAACACCAATTCTCTCAAGTCTCTAACTCTGAACACACTTTTCAATCCAAAAATAATCAAGACCAATCATCCTTTAAGCAGGCATATTCAATCCATAAATCGCAGAATGAAGGCTTTCCCATCCAAAGTGTTAACCACGTATCCAATAAACAAAATACTGTTAATGGCAATTCCAAGAATGGCAATACTTTTAACCATGGCTCCTATAACCAAAACGCTTTTCAACACAATTCCAATACTCAAGATTTTCCTAACTATAATTCTCAACATCAACAAGCAAGTAATCAAAATGATTTTAAGCAAGATTCCAATAGCCAATTTTCTGCTGACTATAGTTCTCATCAACAACTACCAAAAAACCAAACTGCTATTAATGTTAACCAAAATTTGTATAATCACAATTCGTACAACCGGAGAACTTCTAATAATCAAGATTTTGCCGATGATTTCCCTCATCACCAACAAGCAAACAACGAAAATCCTCTCAATGATAAGTCACTTCACAAAAATTCATTTAATTCTTATAGCCTGATAACTTCTAATAATCAAGATTTTGCCGATGATTTCCCTCATCACCAACAAGAAAACAACAAAAATACTCTGAATGATAAGTCAGTTCACAAAAATTCGTTTAATTCTTATAGGGGGATGACTTCTAATAATCAAGATTTTGCCGATGATTTCCCTCATCACCAACAAGCAAACAACAAAAATACTCTCAATGATAAGTCAGTTCACAAAAATTCGTTTAATTCTTATAGCCAGATAACTTCTAATAATCAAGATTTTGCCGATGATTTCCCTGATCACCAACAAGCAAACAACAAACATACTCTCAATGATAAGTCAGTTCACAAAAATTCGTTTAATTCTTATAGCCAGATAACTTCATATAATCAAGATTTTGTCAAGGATGTCCCTAATCACCACCTAAGTAACCCACATTATTTAAACCAGGATTCTATTAATCAGAATGGTTCTAACTACGGCTCCAATAGCGAAGAATACAACAACCAAAATTACCATCACCAGCACCGTGACAACCATAACACTTACAAAGATGAGGCTATTAACCAGAACGCTAATAATGATAATTCCAACAACCAGAATGCTTTCAACAACGATTCCAGCTACCAATATTCTGCCAAGCATAGCCACTATCCTTCAGATTCTGCAAATCACGGATTTTTGTACATTTCAAGTACTTCCGATTCCTCTAGCCAACGTTTTAATACAAATAGTCCAACTCTTTTGAAGCACGGCTCTGTGAATCCTGAATATCTTCCAAGCCTTTTTGATTCGAAGGAGCACAAGGGGCATACTGGTGCTTCTCCAAATCGCGACTCTCAGCATCCAGTTTCTCCAAGTCAGGACTTAAATCACCCAGCTTCTCCACATTATGAGTCTCAACATCTAGTTTCTCCAAGTCATGATTATCAGAATTCGTCTCCTCGAAATCATGACTTTCGTCATCCTCTTTCTCCAAGTCACGACTTAAATCACCCAGCTTCTCCACATTATAACTCTCAACGTCTAGTTCCTCCAAGTCATGATTATCAGAATTCATCTCCTCCTAATAATGACTCTCAGCATCCTGCTTCTCCAAATTATGAGTCTCATCATCCAGCTCGGTCGAATCACGACTCGCATCTTCCAGTTCCACTACATCATGATGAGCACAAGGGGTCTCATAGTGGAGCTCCTCCAAATCGCGACTCTCAGCATCCAGTTTCTCCAAGTCACGACTTAAATCACCCAGCTTCTCCACATTATGACTCTCAACATCTAGTTCCTCCAAGTCCTGATTATAAGAATTCATCTCCTCCAAATCATGACTCTCAGCATCCTGCTTCTCCAAATTATGAGGCTCATCATCCAGCCCCGTCGAATCACGACTCGCATCATCCAGTTCCACTATATCATGACTCTCATCATTCAATTCCACTACTTCATGACTCTCACTACCCAGTTCTACCAAGTCACGACTCTCATCGTCCAGTTTCACCACTTCATGACTCTCAGCATCCTGCTTCTCCAAATTATGAGTCTCATAATCCAGCCTCGTCGAATCACGACTCGCATCATCCAGTTCAACCACATCATGACTCTCATCATCCAACTCCACCACTTCATGACTCTCACCATCCAGTTCTACCAAATCACGACTCTCATCGTCCAGTTCCACCACTTTATGACTCTCATCATCCAGTTCCACCAAGT
Source organism: Othius punctulatus (assembly GCA_951805005.1). Lineage (NCBI taxonomy): Eukaryota > Metazoa > Arthropoda > Insecta > Coleoptera > Staphylinidae > Othius > Othius punctulatus. The sequence goes on from OX638145.1 coordinate 14,370,510, forward strand.
TACGACTCTCATCATCCAGTTCCACCACTTCATTACTCTCATCATCCAGTTCCAACAAGTCATGACTCCCACCATCCAGTTCCACCAAAGCACGACTCTCCGAATCACGACTCAAATTACCTAGCTCCTCCAGTTCATGATTCCCAACATCTACCATTACCAAATCAGGACTCTTACCATCCGTCTCCTCCGAATCATGACTCGTTGAATCCCGAATACCTTCCAAGCTCTGAAACTCACGTCGACCACCAGCAAGGACCATCCGAGGACCAGCTGCTGGATCATCAGACCGATGGTTTTCAAGACCCCGAGTCGGTCGTGGTTGATGCTTCCCCCAGGACCTTCAGGCTTCCGCAGGTCGCCCAGAGGCAGCTCTTCGACGAGAAAACTGGTTACCACTATTGAGGCTATTAACTAAGAGTGCTACGTTCCTATTTATTCATGTGTAAATGCTGCCAAGAAATAAATTGAAAAGCTTATGTGCTTTTTAAACTGAATACATTTTGATGATTATTTGCACCTTTATTTGTACGTATTACAATTTTTGAATCAGTTATATATACAGTATGTGCCGGGATTGAGTTTACAAAAGGGATTTTAATTTTTTCTTTTAAGTAGAAATGTTAAACGAATTATAATTCTTGCTTGGTCTGAAACTACCAGTTCAGTTATTGAAACTTTGATTTATTTATATAGGGTGCTGGCAAAATCAACATTTTAAACATTTTAAGCTGGATGACATATGTCAGTTATATATATACAGTATGTCCCCGGATTGAGTTTACAAAAGGGATGTTTTTTTAATTTTTACTTTTATGTAAAAATGTTGAAGGAATTATAATTCCTGCTTGGTCTGAAACTACCAGTTCAGTTATTGAAATTTTGATTTATTTATATAGGGTGTTAGCAAAATCAACATTTTAAACATTTTAAGCTGAAGGACATATGTCAGTTATATATACAGTATGTCCCCTGATTGAGTTTACAAAAGGGATGTTTTTTTAATTTTTACTTTTGAATAAAAATGTTAAAGGATTTATAATTCCTGATTGGTCTGAAACTACCAGTTGATTTATTTAAATTTTGATTTATTTATACAGTTGGAAAGTCCTTTCAAGATATTCGGCAAATACTTTTGAGTATTGGTTTTTGCATATGTATAAAAATGAATGTTATAAAATTAATAGCGATGTAATTTTCAGATTTCTTACATATACATCTGTGAGCAGATGATGCTGCTGAAGTCAATTGCACACACATCGTGTAATCTATTTTAACTTGAGACGTCAAAACACATCGTAATTATTCAACATGCAAATGTTACTTGCGAACAAAAAGCGATTAAAAACACGCGCAATTCGATTAAGTGTTCTCGGATTTCCACACATACCTGAACGTTTTCTGCGGCCGATACGCTTCGGTGTAATCCGAGGCGACGTGCCTGATTTTTTGATTGATGCCCATGCCTGTCGACGTTTGTAATTATCGGTTAATTTGAGGAGCTCATCCCAATCCGTGGATTCCCGAAACGAGACCGCTTAATTGGAAATTGCCAAACGAATAGGTTGAGAAAATGAAACGCCCTTCTAATTTGAACAGCAGAAATCCGCGGACGCAAATGCCACCAGTTTTGTGCAATGTACAGGAAAAAATTGTGCAATGTAGCCTCAAACAAAAAACGATTTTTGTCTGCAGAAAATTTCGTGGTGGATTATAAGTATTCGTCTTCAATTAGACGCAAGTTAGAAGCAGAGACATAATATTGATTTTGTGTTAGTCTGCGCCTGAAATCTCGGCTTATTCCCCGAAGCACCGTAGCAAGGAGAAATTGAATCAGCTCGCAAACAAATCTCGTTAATCGTTACGGAGGTATAATAATAAATCTGCAAAACTTCCTAAATGGCATTTATAAAAATAGCCGGAAATTACTAAACGGCCCAATAAAACAATAAGCCGGAACGGAAACCTCCTCCAGCAGCTTTTGCGTGAAGCACTCAATCTGTATCCAGCGGGAACTCCAGGTTAAACATTTCCTGCCCCCATTAATCCGCCGCCCCCGCGGAAGTTTCCCAATTGATACAAAGCGTCCTGCGGGGACCTCCAAAGGATTAAAACCGGTCACTGGGGGCGTCGCAGGAAGACACAAAAAAAATCAGGACAACGTGCCACCTCCCGGCCAAATGAAAACGGATAGAAGCGCGAGGGGGTGATTTATGCGCCCTTCTAACTCCTATAAATGAGTCACAATAACGGTACACCGAGCCGCGCATTAATCAACCGGATTTGGGCGTCGCGACGCCGACGTTGGAACGTTCCGGTCTTGAACTCCAGATAACTTCGTACGTTTTGTATGTGTTTGCTTATCAGAGAGGGTGCGTCTGCTGTGTGCAACTGTGTGTGTGCGAGAGATAGATGGGGAAAAATAAAGTGTGCCTATAAGTTAGTGTATCTATTTCTGTGCAAGTGAATTTGCGATTTGCTCCTACGAAAGTTTATTTCACTTTCAGGTTCAAGGGTTACAAATACCGAATGTTAGTTTGATGGAAGTTTGCTTTGCTGCCAATCGATACTTTATTGTTTATTAGGATGTCAAAATATCCCTCGTCGTTTTGTAACAACCATCACTGTGTATACTTAACACAAGTCTTGAATGCTTATTAAATCGTTAGTTGGTGCACTCAACCTAATTACAAAATTTGATTACTAACTAATACACTAACAACAACAACAACACTAAGAACACTAATAATATTTGCTTATATCTATTTTTTTTTTAAACGAAGTTTTAGTATAATAATTTACCATTTAGCGGCCTCGTCATTACAATTATATTAAAATTTATATAATAAAACTATTGATCGTATTACATTGATTAATTAAATATTAATTGTATGATATCTGTTTTTTCCTGAAACGAAGTTTTAGTATAATAATTTACCATTTAGAGGCTTCGTCACTACAATTATATTAAAATTTATATAATAAAACTATTGATTGTATTGCATTGATTAATAAAATATTAATTGTATGACTTGCGTTAAGTCGAGTACAATGATCTGTATGTACTTTTGTTGTATACATTTTCTTTTATTAATAGTTTATTTTAAATTTATACCAGTACAATAAATAGCTCATATAAATAACATTCTATATAATATCATTAATAAATTTTAAAATTTGTTTAGTTTTAACAACTAATGACATTTGAGTGCCTTCAAAACTGATAAATTTGTATGTTTCATAGTGTTTAAAATATTTCATGTTTTCTTCCTTGTCTTCACCTCGGGAGTTGTGGGATTTCTCTCCCCTCCTGGGTTAATGGTATTGAAGGATGTTGTCGGTCATCTTAATTCCTCTTGTTTAGATCTTGTTATTAAAAATTAGGTTTTTTAATTTTAGTTGTTAGTTGTTAGTTGTAGTTCAGGTTGTTATATTTATTTATTGTTTTCGTTGTTAAGTTTTGTGTATGTTTTGTTGTTGTAAATTTTTCTGTTCTCAGATCTGACTTTCTTCTTGTATTGTGTTGATGGACTCCAGTCCTGTGTTAATGGTATTGAAGGATGTTGTTGGTCTTCTTCATTCCTCTTGTTTAGATCTTGTTATTAAAAATTAGGTTTTTTATTTTTAGTTGTTAGTTGTTAGTTGTTGTTCAGGTTGTCATATTTATTTATTGTTTTCGTTGTTAAGTTTTGTTTTTTTTTGTTGTAAATTTTTCTGTTCTCAGATCTGACTTTCTTCTTGTATTGTGTTTATGGACTCCCTTCCTGTGTTAATGGTACTGAAGGATGTTGTCGGTCTTCTTCATTCCTCTTGTTTTTAATTTTATATTTTAAACAGTGATGGAAACTTAATTTGTTGTACATATTTGAAAATATTTCAACAAACAGATAGTACTTTTAATAAATATTTGCTGTGCGTGTTAGGATCCAGGTGTTTTAATTAATTATCATAGGGAACATAAATATCGTCATAAATGGTCATCAAATTACGATTAATACAGGTTGATTTTTTATTTAAAACTCGTACTACATCCATAAACCTCGAAACCAATTCCATCATGCACACATATAGACTGAAAAATAATTGATTAGTATTTTAATAGCATGCAATTAAAATAATTAATTAGCGTTATTTATATTAGGACGAATCGTCAAGGTTTCCAGCGAGTATTAGTATCACACCTTTAACCTATTTTGTGTACTTCGTGCATCAATCACTTCGACATGATTATTAATAACAAATGCTTAGAAAACATCAATTGTATTGCATTAAATATGAGAATAACAATAAAGCAGTGTAAATATAATATATAGCATAATTCTTACTCAGCCAAAGGAATTGAACTATTTTATATACAGGGTGAGTTTTTTTTTCATTTTAAGCATTGGGATCTCGGAAACCATAAGATATAGAGATTCGATTAAATTAGGAAAGAGTTGTCGTTTTAAGAGCAAGATGCTTTTGCTTTTTGAAAAAAAGACCACAGTGTTTCAGTTAAAATACAATCTTTATTCTTTTTAATGGTAGTCATAGTTGGCTTTGCCATTTTTGAAAAGGACAATTTTTTCTCTTACCAAAATTATCGAAATACACAAAGAAATGTAAGGTTTTCATTGCACTTACACTTGAAAAGCATCTAGCGACATCAAGTTTTATTTTTTTATTTGTTTATTTACACACATAATTCCCAACAGAATATAAGTTTTAGAAACAATCAAATTTTATCAGTTTAAAAACATTCAAATGTCACCAAGTATTAAAAACAATCAAATTTCATTAATTTTACAAATACTCAGATGTCATCAAGTTTTGTAATCACTTAAATTTCATCAAGATTTCAAACATTCCAAAATAATCAAAGAAGAACTACCTACTTACAATGTCTAAACTTGATAAAATTTGCATATTTCTAAAATATGATGCAGGATTTTGAAAACTTGATGAAATTTTGAGTGTATCAAACTTGATAACATTTGAATATTTGTAAACTTTATGAAATTTGCTTGTTTTAACACCTTGAATGTATTTAAAAGTGATAAAATTTGATTGTTTCTAAAACTTGATGTCCGGTGAGTGTTTTTGAAACTAGATACAATTGAGTGTTTGAAGACTTGATGAAATTTGTTTGGCTTTAATAACTAATGACATTTGAGTGCTATGAAAACAGATAAAACTTACATGTTTCCAAAATACGATGCTGGATTTTGAAAACTGATGAAATTTGAGTGCTCTCTGAGAGTGTATCAAACTTGATAGCATTTGAATGTTCATAAACTTCAGGAAGTTTGCTTGTTTTAACACCTGATGACACTTGAATATATTTAAAAGTAATGAAATTTGATTCTTTCTAAAACTTGATGTATGGTGAGTGTTTTTCAAACTTAATGCAATTGTGTGTTTGAAGACTCGAAGAAATTTGTTCGGCCTTAACAACTAATAACATTTGAGTGCTTTCTAAACTGATAAATTTGTATGTTTTTAAAATATCATGCAGGATTTTGAAACTCGTGAAATTTGAGTGTTTTTTGAAAGTGTATCAAGCTTGATAACATATGAATGTTTGTAAACATTACGAAATTTGCTTGTTTTATCACCTAATGACAATTGAATGTATATACAAGTGATGAAATTTAATTGTTTCTAAAACTTGATGTCCGGTAAGTATTTTTCAAACTTGATACAATTGAGTGTTTGAAAACTTGATGAAATTTGTTCGGCTATAACAACTAATGAGATTTTAGTGCTTTCAGAACTGATAAATTTGCATGTTTCTAAAATATGAAGCTGGATTTTGAAAACTGATGAAATTTAAGTGTTCTTGAGAGTGTATCAGACTTGATAACATTTGAATGTTCGTAAACTTTACGAAATTTGCCTGTTTTAACACCTGATGACACTTGAACGTATTTAAATGTGATAAAATTTGATTGTTTCTAAAACATGATACAATTGAGTGTATGAAGACTTGATGAAATTTGTTTGGCTTTAACCACTAATGACATTTGAGTGCTAAAAACTGATAAAATTTGCACGTTTCTAAAATATGATGCTGGATTATGAAAACTGATGAAATTTCAATGTTCTTTGAGAGTGTATCAAACTTGATAACATTAGAATGTTCGTAAACTTCACGAAATTTGGTTGTTTTAACACCTGATGACACTTGATTGTATTTAAAAGTAATGAAAATTGATTGTTTCTAAAACTTGATTTCCGGTGAGTGTTTTTCAAACTTGATACAATTGAGTGTTTGAAGACTTGATGAAATTTGTTTGGCTTTAACAACTAATACCATTTGAGTGCTTTAAAGACTAATATATTTCTACTTACATAATAAACTTACATAGATAAAACAGATAAAACTTACATATTTCTAAAATATGATGCTTGATTTTGAAAACTAATGAAATTTGAGTGCTCTTTGAAAGTGTATCAAACTTGATAACATTTGAATGTTTGTAAACTTCACGAAATTTGCTTGTTTTAACACCTAATGACACTTGAATGTATATAAAAGTGATGAAATTTGATGGTTCCTAAAACTTGATGTCCGATAAGTATTTTTCAAACTTGATACAATTGAGTGTTTGAAAACTTGATGAAATTTGTTCGGCTATAACAACTAATGAGATTTTAGTGCTTTCAGAACTGATAAATTTGCATGTTTCTAAAATATGATGCTGGATTTTGAAAACTGATGAAATTTGAGTGCTCTCTGAGAGTGTATCAAACTTGATAGCATTTGAATGTTCGTAAACTTCAGGAAGTTTGCTTGTTTTAACACCTGATGACACTTGAATGTATTTAAAAGTCATGAAATTTGATTGTTTCTAAAACTTAATGTCCGGTGAGTGTTTTTCAAACTTGACTCAGTTGAGTGTTTGAAAACTTGATGAACTTTGTTTGGTTTTAACAACTAATGATATTTTGATATTTGAGTGCTTTATAAACTGATAAAATTTTGCATGATGTTGGATTTTGAAAACTGACGAAATTTTAGTGTTTTTTGAGAGTGTATCAAACTTGATAACATTTGAATATTTGAAAACTTCATGAAATTTGCGTGTTTTAACACCTGATGACACTTGAATGTATTTAAAAGTGATGAAATTTGATTGTTTCTTAAACTTGATGTGCGGTGAGTGTTTTTAAAACTTGATACAATTGAGTGGTTGAAGACTTGATGAAATTTGTTCGGCTTTGACAACTAATGACATTTTAGTGCTCTATAAACTGATCAAATTTGCATGTTTCTAAAACATGATGCTGGATTTTGAAAACTGATGAAATTTGAGTGCTTTTTGAGAGTGTATCAAACTTGATAACATTTGAATATTTGTAAATTTCATGAAATTTGATTACTTTAACACCTAATGACACTTGAATGTATTTAAAAGTGATGAAATTAGATTGTTTCTAAAACTTGATGTCTGGTGAGTGTTTTTCAAACTTGATACAATTGAGTGTTTGAAGACTTGATGGAATTTGTTTGGCTTTAGCCACTAATGACATTTGAATGCTTAAAAACTGATAAAATTTGCATGTTTCTAAAACATGATGCTGGATTTTGAAAAGTGATGAAATTTGAGTGTTTTATTTGCATGTTTCTTAAATATGATGTTAGATTTTGAAAACTAATGAAAATTTAGTGTTTTTTGAGAGTGTATCAAACTTAATAACATTTGAATGGTGGTAAACTTCACGAAATTTGCTTATTTTTACACCTGATGACACTTGATTATATTTAAAAGTAATGAAATTTGATTGTTTCTAAAAAATGATGTCTGGTGAGTGTTTTCAAACTTGATACAATTGAGTGTTTGAAGACTTGATGAAATTTGTTTGGTTTTAATAACTAATGACATTTGAGTGCTTTATAAAGTGATAAAATTTGTATGTTTCTAAAATATGATGCTGGATTTTAAAAACTGATAAAATTTGAGTGCTCCTTGAGAGTGTATCAAACTTGATAACATTTAAATGTTAGTAAACTTCGTGAAATTTGCTTGTGTTAAACACCTGATGACACTTGAATGTATTTAAAAGTAATGAAATTTGATTGTTTCTAAAACTTGATGTCCGGTGAATGTTTTTTAAACTTGATACAATTGAGTGTTTGAAGACTTGATGAAATTTGTTTGGCTTTAATAACTAATGATATTTGAGTGCTTTGAAAACTGATAAAACTTACATGTTTTTAAAATATGATGTTGGATTTTGTAAACTGATGAAATTACAATATTTTTTGAGAGTGTATCAAACTTGATAACATTAGAATGTTCGTAAACTTCACGAAATTTGGTTGTTTTAACACCTGATGACACATGATTGTATTTAAAAGTAATGAAAATTGATTGTATCTAAAACTTGATTTCCGGTGAGTGTTTTTCAAACTTGATACAATTGAGTGTTTGTAAACTTGATGAAATTTGTTTGGTTTCAACAACTAATGACATTTGAGTGCTTTATAAGCTGATAAAATTTGCATGTATCTAAATTATGATGCTGGATTTTGAATACTGATGAAATTTGAGTGTTGTATGAGAGTGTATCAAACTTGATAACATTTGAATATTTATAAACTTCATGAAATTTGCATGTTTTAAACCTCATGACACTTGAGTGTATTTAAAAGTGATGAAATTTGATTGTTTCTTAAATCATGTCCGGTGAGTGTTTTTCAAACTTGATACAATTGAATGTTTGAAGACTTGATGAAATTTGTATGGCTTTAACAACTAATGACATTTGAGTGCTTTATAAGCTGATAAAATTAGCACGTTTCTAAAATATGGTGCTGGATTTTGAAAACTTGATAACATTTGAATGTTTGTAAACTTCACGAAATTTGCTTGTTTTAACACCTAATGACACTTTAATGTTTATAAAAGTGATGAAATTTGTTGGTTACTAAAGCTTTATGTCTGATGAGTGTTTTTCAAACTAGATACAATTGAGTGTTTGAAGACTTGATGAAATTTGTTTCGTTTTAACAACTAATGACATTTGAGTGTTTAAAAACTGATAAAATTTGCATGTTTCTAAAATATGATGCTGGATTTTGAAAACTGATGAAATTTGAGTCTTTTTAAAACTTGATGTCATATCAAGTGATTTTTTTGTTGTGATTGTAATAAATTCAGTGGATGTATACGTTTGCACAAACTTTATTCCAACTTTTTAACACATTATAAAAACTAATTATGAAAATATATCGAGAAATCAGGGCATAGAACACCAGGCATTTGCCATGTTTTGCCTAATAATCGTTACTACGAGTGTGGTAGTAATCTTCATAATGAAATTGAATATCAATTGGCAGAATGTTAACATTGAACTGCTGTACTGCTGTACTGCTGTACTCCTGTACTACTCCTTCACATGTGGTGTTATTGATGGTAAAAGGTGAATTTTCTTTTTTAAAAACTGCAACAGTTCATTTTCAAGACTTTCATTTTCACTCACCTGATCAAATCCGTTGCCTCGTTATTACTTTTGACCATCAACAGTCTTACTAAAAATTAATATCAGTTGGCAGAATGTTAACGTTGTACTGCTGTACTGCTGTACTCCTGTACTGTTCCTTCACTTGTGGTGTTATTGATGGCAAAAGGTGAATTTTCTTTGTTAAAAACTGCAACAGTTCATTTTCAAGACTTTCATTTTCACTCACCTGATCGACTCCGTCGCCTCGTTGTTACTTTTGGCCATCAACACTCTTACTAAAAAACCAAGTTCGCTCCTCTCGGGTCTTATATTTATGTGCTGCATTAAATCCGGCGGCGCGAATCACGCGATATCGCACTTAACTCATTAACATTTCCCATTCAAAATTCGCTTTCCAATTAAAATTCTTCGGCAGCTCCGGATCGCCCAGAAGTGTATCGGCTGGCATTTACGATAATCATCGACACGAAGAGCTCGCGGATGGCCCTGGATCCGAACATTGTAAATAATTGGACGCCCATCGGGTGCCTGGCAAATATATGATCTCGGCTCTAAAATATTCATAAATCCATATCTGGTTCACCTTCGGTGCACCGTTTTTGGGAGCGACCCCCGAAAAAATGTATCATCCTCGTGTATAAATAGGTGTGGGCGATTGGGATCGGCATCACTTGAGCAAGTGCAAGCGAAGACCGTCATGAAACTGGTAAGTAAGTTCTTGGTTAAAGGTTTTGTGGCTTACGAGTGTGTGCGCGCAGATCATAGCTTCCATCCTCGTCGTGGCCGCGGTGGCCGATCGCCTGGAGAAGACGTACCTTCCACCGGGAAGTGCTGGAAGTGCAGGAGGCAGCGGCAGCTTCCTCAGGGCTCCAGGATTCGGAGCATCCCCGGCCAGGGTACAGCCCGCTCCCAAGTTCGGAGGGTCCAGCTTCGGAGGGTCCAGCTTCGGAGGGTCCAGCTTTGGGTCTAAATTCGGGTCGTCCGGGTTCGGGTCTAAGTACGGTTCCAACTCTGGTGGAAGCAGCTTCCAGGCGCAGACGTTCTCTTCGTCTGGATCTTCTGGAAGAATCGGTGGGGGTGCGGCTTCAGGACGCGACGCTGGAGCTTCAATTCTTAAATACAACAGCGACAACTCAGGCGATGGATCTTATAGATTTGAGTAAGTTCATTTGGTATTGCATTAACTTATGATGAACATCATTCAATATTGAAAAAATGTAAATAACCTTAACACAGAACACTATGTTTCTTGTACGTATAACTTCAATCTTACAGACGGAAACCATTACGGATTTGATTTATATCAAGTTTGCTGGTAGTGTTTTGAAGTAATGAACATTTTCAAAGTCCTATTTGGCAAGATGAAATGTTTCTTGTACTTTTAACTCTAATGGCCATTCTTACGGATTTGGCTTGTATCAAGTTTGTTAGTAGTTTTTTTAACTTGTTTAACGAAGTACCATTAGTACGGTGAAAATTGCTTCTATTTGGAATGATGTGTCTGGTACGTTTAACTTTAATGGCCATTCTTACGGATTTGACTGGTATCAAGTTTGATAGTAGTTTTTTAACTTGTTTAACGAAGTCCTATTAGTAAGATGAAAATTGCTTCTATTTAGAATGATGGACTTATTATTTCTAGGTTTGAAACTGAGAACAAAATTTCTCAGCAAGAATCTGGAGAGCTGAAGAACGCAGGCACTGACCAGGAGAGCTCCGCCGTCTACGGCTCCTACACCTACACTGGTCTCGACGGGCAGACCTACGTGGTGAACTACGTCGCCGACGAGAACGGCTTCCGCCCCACAGGCGACCACCTCCCTACGCCGCCCCCAATTCCCGCTGAGATCCTGAAGTCTCTTTCTCAGCAGTCCTCGGGCGGGCACCACGAAGGCAGCTACTCTGGTTCCAACCAAGGAAGCTACTCTGGCTCCAACCAAGGAAGCTACTCTGGTTCCAGCCAAGGCAGCTACTCCGGATCCAGCCAAGGAGGTTTCTCCTCCGGAAGCTCCCACCGCGGCGGCTCTTCCTCAGGAGGCTCCCACCAAGGAGGTTTCTCTTCTGGCGGCTTCAAGCAGAGCTCGTTCTCTTCAGGATTCCAGAGCAAAGGAGGGTTCTCGTCAGGGAACTCTTTCGGCGGCAGCTCGCAGCCCAGCCGGCAGTACCTGACCCCCAAGGGAGGATATTAATTAACTCTGCAACAATTTCATGCTGTACATACATAGTTTTGTGATAATAAACGGTTCACATTGATGTCCAATTTTGCGGAGGCCGCAGCTTAATCCATATAACATACAAACGCGGCCGTTTATTGCCGCCCCCGTAAATACGGTTATGATTAATTCAATCGACCGCCACGAATCCAGGCCATCATCGCTCAAAATTGAATTTTCATAACAGATTTGCTGGACAAAGGGATTTGGGAATGCGCGAGCCATTGGGATGGGATTGCAGATGATGCACCATTTAATGTCGAAATTTAAATTGAAACTAAATGCATCCGCTGCACCGAAATTTAGGTGAATTATAAACAGGATTTGTAATAGATGAATACTCCAAAATAATAATTAAGCAGTCTTCAGTAATACATGAAAACTTTAAAATACTTAAAAGGAGCAATAATTAAGCAGCCATCAGTAATAGATGAACACTTTTAAGTAATAATTAAGCAGCTATCAGTAATTCCTTGTAAAGTATTCTTCAAAGTTTTCATCTAACTCTAAAGAATGATCTACTGAAGAGATAAAAGGTTCAGATAAAAAGTAATTCTTTGCCAATTATTCTTTAAAGTTTTCATCTAACTAGTAATAATTAAGCAGCCATCAGTAATAGATGAACACTTTCAAGTAATAACTAGGCAGCCATCAGTAATTATTTGTCAATTATTCTTTAAAGTTTTCATCAAACTCTAAAGAATGGTCTACTGAAGAGATAAAATGTTCATATAAAAAGTAATTATTTGTCAATTATTCTTTAAAGTTTTCATCTAACTAGTAATAATTAAGCAGCCATCAGTAATAGATGAACACTTTTAAGTAATAATTAAGCAGCCATCAGTAATTATTTGTCAAATATTCTTTAAAGTTTTCATCTAACTCTAAAGAATGGTCTACTGAAGAGATAAAAGGTTCAGATAAAGAGTAATTCTTTATCAATTATTCTTTAAAGTTTTCATCTAACTAGTAAAAATTAAGCAGCCATCAGTAATAGATGAACACTTTTAAGCAATAATTAAGCAGCCATCAGTAATTCTGTGTCAATTATTCTTCAAAGTTTTCATCTAACTCTAAAGAATGATCTACTGAAGAGATAAAAGGTTCACATAAAAAGTAATTCTTTGTCAATTATTCTTTAAAGTTTGCATCTAACTAGTAATAATTAAGCAGCCATCAGTAATAGATGAACACTTTTAAGTAATAATTAAGCAGCCATCTGTAATTTTTTGTCAATTATTCTTCAAAGTTTTCATCTAACTCTAAAGAATGATCTACTGAAGAGATAAAAGGTTCAGATAAAAAGGAAATTCTTTGTTAATTATTCTTTAAAGTTTTCATCTAACTAGTAATAATTATGGAGCCATCAGTAATAGATGAACACTTTTAAGTAATATTTAAGCAGCCATCAGTAATTCTTTGTCAATTATTCTTGAAAGTTTTCATCTAACTCTAAAGAATGATCTACTGAAGAGATAAAAGGTTCAGATAAAAGTAATTCTTTGTCAATTATTCTTTAAAGTGTTCATCTAACTAGTAATAATTAAGCAGCCATCAGTAATAGATGAACACTTTTAAGTAATAATTTAACAGCCATCAGTAATTATTTGTCAATTATTCTTCAAAGTTTTCATCTATCTCTAAAGAATGATCTACTGAAAAGATAAAAGGTTCATATAAAAAGTAATTATTTGTCAATTATTCTTTAAAGTTTTCATCTAACTAGTAATAATTAAGCAGCCATCAGTAATAGATGAACACTTTTAAGTAATAATTAAGCAGCCATCAGTAATTATTTGTCAAATATTCTTTAAAGTTTTCATCTAACTCTAAAGAATGGTCTACTGAAGAGATAAAAGGTTCAGATAAAGAGTAATTCTTTATCAATTATTCTTTAAAGTTTTCATCTAACTAGTAAAAATTAAGCAGCCATCAGTAATAGATGAACACTTTTAAGTAATAATTAAGCAGCCATCTGTAATTTTTTGTCAATTATTCTTCAAAGTTTTCATCTAACTCTAAAGAATGATCTACTGAAGAGATAAAAGGTTCAGATAAAAAGGAAATTCTTTGTTAATTATTCTTTAAAGTTTTCATCTAACTAGTAATAATTATGGAGCCATCAGTAATAGATGAACACTTTTAAGTAATATTTAAGCAGCCATCAGTAATTCTTTGTCAATTATTCTTGAAAGTTTTCATCTAACTCTAAAGAATGATCTACTGAAGAGATAAAAGGTTCAGATAAAAGTAATTCTTTGTCAATTATTCTTTAAAGTGTTCATCTAACTAGTAATAATTAAGCAGCCATCAGTAATAGATGAACACTTTTAAGTAATAATTTAACAGCCATCAGTAATTATTTGTCAATTATTCTTCAAAGTTTTCATCTATTTCTAAAGAATGATCTACTGAAAAGATAAAATGTTCAGATAAAAAGTAATTCTTTGTCAATTATTCTTTAAAGTTTTCATCTAACTAGTAATAATTAAGCAGCCATCAGTAATAGATGAATACTTTTAAGTAATAAATAAGCAGCCATCAGTAATTATTTGACAACTATTCTTTAAAGTTTTCATATAACCCTAAAGAATTATCTACTGAAGAGATAAAAGGTTCAGATAAAAGTAATTCTTTGTCAATTATTCTTTAAAGTTTTCATCTAACGATTCATTTAAATAATGATCTACTGAAAAGATAAAAGGTTCAGCGTTTTTAAATTGCAATAAATGGCATTAACACATTCTCGTACGTTTCTTCAAGTTGGGCGAGTGCAATAAATCCATTACTTTGTTCCCCGAAAAACTTTAATTTCTCTCATCTTCGCCTGTCTCTACCTGCATTCCATCACAATCATCGCAAACACCACTTAATCTCTCAGCAAGATACACAACGTCCGCACCTCCATTACTCATCAGCGCCCCATTAAGACTGCCAACTGGGCCTTTTAATAGCCCCCACGTCGGCCCCCCAAAATTGACCCCCCAACTTCGAGCCGCCTCCAAGCATATTACTTATTTAAATTTGAATTTAAATTACTCCGCGACTGTCTCGGATGATTGTCGTCCGTATACCTTTTTAATTCGTCAAGAAACGCGGATGGAAGTTGGCCTTCTTCCGCATCTGCACGTTTGCCTGACGCAATTTATTTCACGAGGAGTCGCGTCAGACGTTATGATGTATGTGCTCGAGTTTAAGTTAACCCAATTTCGGATCTGTACGAGGAAATTTGCAAATTTCAATTTGCACGATGCATTTGCGTCGTAATTAAGTCTTCTAAAAGCAAGCAAGATGACATGTCTCTTAATCAGTTGAAATTATATTTTTCGTTAAGATATTTATTCAACCACACAAAATATATACGTAAGCAGATGCTTTCAAAACATTTTTCTCAGCAATTTTTCACAGGAAAGAATTACTAACGACCTTTGGTAATGTACGTAAAGGAAGATCACTTTTTGATGCCTTTCTGTATAAATGAAGATAAAGAAATATAAACATTAACATTATTAAGCTTAAGGTTTTATCCATAAACTACCAGTTATATATTTAAGATTGTTATATTTAGCACTTACTTTTTCGTTAAGATAATTATTCAACCACATAATTTATATACGTAAGCAGATGCTTTCAAAACATTCTTTTCAGCAATTTATCACAAGAAAGAATTACTAACGACCTTTGGTAATGTACGTAAAGTAAGATACTTTTTTGATAACTTTCTCTATAAATAAAGATGAAGAAATATAAAATTAATATTATTAAGTTAATGTTTATCTATAAATTACCAGTTATATATTTAATGTTGTTATATTTAGTACCACTTGGTAAAAGAAAAAAATATGATTTATATATTTTATTTCGCCTGACTAGTTTCAATATACAATTATATTATATACAACAATCATCAGAAGCATATCTACGAAGAATACAATAAATTAATTAGGTTACATATAAAATTAGAGTCAAGTTTGTTACAAAATGTTTAAACGTACATTATAATAGTATTTGTTATATGTTCAATGTTATAGTGTGTACAAATGATATGTATAAGTGTTTATGTAATTTGTTAGTATGGGGAAGAATTAAAATGTGTGAAAATTATTTTTATGGGGCTTTTAATTTAGGCGATAGAAAGCA
This sequence comes from Othius punctulatus, assembly GCA_951805005.1. Lineage (NCBI taxonomy): Eukaryota > Metazoa > Arthropoda > Insecta > Coleoptera > Staphylinidae > Othius > Othius punctulatus. Next base: position 14,386,310 of record OX638145.1, read on the forward strand.
AAATCAATTCTTAAATAAGTGTTTCAGTTATTTTGTATGTATACAGGGTGTCTCAAAATTGACGCCCGTAATTTTGGCATTTGGTTCAGGGGACTAAAACAAATTGAAAATGTAGAGTGGATAATTTTCTGTTTGTTTCTCGTTATGGAGTTATTGATAAAAATGTAAACAATAACTTTTTCATCACTATTCAAAACACGATTTTGTTTTATTCATTTTGTCAATTCAAGAGACATAACTATCAAATTTGACAGTTAGTTTGACAGATGTGGACAATATTTTGTTTTTTACAGGGTGTCTCAAAATTGACGCCCGTAATTTTGGGATTTGGTTGAGGGGGCTAAAACAAATTGAAAGTGAAGAGTGAATAACTTTCCATTTGTCCCTCGTTATGGACTTATTGATAAAAAATTAAACAATAACTTTTTCGACCACTATTCAAAACACGATTTGGTTTTATTCATTTTGTCAAATCAATATACATAACTGTCAAATTTGACAGATGTGGACAATATTTTGTTTTTCAATATTATTAGTTATTAAAAAGTTGAAATGTTAATTTATCAATAACTCAATAACGAGGGACAAACGGAAAATTTTCCACAAATAATTTTCAATTTCTTTTAGCCCCCTGAATCAAATCCCAACAGCACAGGCGTCAATTTTGAGACACCTTGTATATTTAGAAATATTTACTTACGTAATTAATGTTCATATATCTTGAATTTACTTGAAATGTAATTTTAAAATTTGATATAAGTAGAGAAGCTATGAGAATACGGAGGCCACACAATTTAGAGACACCCTGTATATATACATATATATACACTGTGTATCAGCCAAATGGAATAAATTCGATAATAAATAAATGGGGGCGTGTTCGAAAAAACGCTCGGACACGTCGATTGTTATTTTTAGTTGCGCATTTTTTCAACAAAAACTTTTTATACAGGGTGTGTCATGTGACCGTGGCCAATACCAACTTTCTTATTTTAAATGCAACACCTGGTATATTATTCAATTTTTGGATTCTTCAGAAAATTCTAGACATATTTCATGAACAATGTCCTATACCTATCTTCAACGGTTTCGGAAATATTAAGTGTTTTCAGATTTATTGCAAAAATTAACATTAAAAAAAGAAAATTATTTGATTACAGAAATTCGTTACAACACACTCAAAAACTAATAAGTAATACTGTTTATTTCTTGATAATGTAAAAAAACAAAAAAAAAACAATAAATTTCAATGGAGGAGATGTTCAAAATGCTCGCCGTGAACGTCTTGGCAACATCCTAATCTTAAATAGAATTTTCTTCTAACGTTACTCAACATCTCAGGCGTGACCGATCTAATCGCAAGCATTATTCGTCTTCTCAAGTCAGCTAAGTCGAGGGGTTTAGTTTTGTATACAATACTTTTGACATATCCCCATAAGAAGAAGTCTAATGACGTCAGATCAGGGGATCGTGCTGGCCATTCCATCGATCCTCGCCTCCCTATCCACCGATTTGGAAATATTCGGTTGAGGTAACAGTTCCGAAACAGTTGAAGATAGGCATAGGACATTGTACATGAAATATGTCTAGAATTTTCTGAAGAATCCAAAAGTTGAATAATATACCAGGTGTTGCATTTAAAATAAGAAAGTTGGTATTGGCCACGGTCACATGACACACCCTGTATAAAAAGTTTTTGTTGAAAAAAATGCCCAACTAAAAATAACAATCGACGTGTCCGAGCGTTTTTTCGAACACGCCCCCATTTATTTATTATTGAATTTATTCCATTTGGCTGATACACCCTGTATATATATATTTATAATTACACCTTCTACCAATTAGTGTAGGTGTAAAAATTTATAAAGAGGTTTAAATGTTAACTGAGTTTGGTCATTAAGGCACTGTATGTTGTGTACTGTATTGATAATTTTATATATTTCAAAAGCTTTTAATAACATTTGTTTTAAGCCTTTATCTGTATAATGTAAGGGTTTAGTATTTTTGTTTTTGTCGAAAGTATGATTGTGAAAATGTAGGTGTCGTCCAAAATTTCAAATGTTTATGTCTCTTAAGTGTTCCTTTATTAATTTTAAAGGTGTATTAATGTCAATTTTGAGCGGTCAACTGAAGAGTGCAGTTTCACATTTTAAGAATAAATGGTGCACTGATAATCTCCTCCAGGACACTTTCCCTTCCTAGAGGTTCGCAGTCATAGTAAAATTGAAGATTCCATACACAAGTGGGGCATATGACCATACACAACAGGAATGCATATGGGGAATTCACTAATGTTCGAATACGAATAGAGTATTCAATGTGTAAGTTCAAGGTTAATAGTTGAAGAACAATTAGATCCATTAAGTTTAAGGCTTTATCCACATTACCAGTGATTTATTTAAGCCTTAAATTTTAAGGTATAATTCTGTACTTACTGGTTGTAAAACAGAAGTGATAAAAAGTTAATAGAGAACTAATATGGATCTAATTTAAGGTATTATTCTGTACCTACTGGTAGAGTTATTTTTTTTAAATTTTATTATTATTTATTTTTATTTTGCCTGACTAGTTTCAGTTTGTTTAGAAAACCATCATCAGAGGATGTGTAATTTTGCTGTGGATATCTCTTGATTTTATTTCATCATAGATATTTGGAATTTGATTTGAAATTTGAAAAATGTCAGACACTCACACAGACATCTTTCAAAATTCAAATCAAATTCCAAATATTTATGATAAAATAAAATCAAGAGATATACACAGCAAAATTACACATTTCACGCCTCTGATAATGGTGTGCTAAACAAAGTTTCAGTTTGTCAGGCAAAATAAGAAATAAATAAATAATAAAATTAAATTAAAAAATAACTCTACTAGTAGGTACAGAATAATACCTTAAATTAGATCCATATTAGTTATCTATAAACTTTTTATCACTTCTGTTTTTGTTTCTACTATTTTCGTTCGTTTTCTGCTTTCTCGTCTTATTTAATTTTTCCTTTCTTTTTTTCGTTGTTTGCTTTCTCATATTATTCAATTTTTCCTTTTTTTTTCTTCTATTTTTTCGTTTTCCTTTACCATCCCTAAGTCATAATCAGGGTATTACCACTTTATGGTATGTCCATACAGACATACCATCCGTACCAATATAGATCAGACACTTCAAACAGACATCTTTCAAAATTCAAATCAAATTCCAAATATTTATGATGAAATAAAATCAAGAGATATACACAGCAAAATTACACATTTCATGCCTTTGATAATGGTGTGCTAAACAAAGTTTCAGTTTGTCAGGCAAAATAAGAAATAAATAAATAATAAAATAAAATTAAAAAATAACTCTACTGGTAAGTACAGAATAATACCTTAAATTAGATCCATATTAGTTCTCTATTAACTTTTTATTACTTTTGTTTTTGTATCTAGTTAGATGAAAACTTTGAAGAATAATTGACAAAGACTTACTGATGGCTGCATAATTATTACTTGAAAGTGTTCATCTATTACTGATGGCTGCTTAACTATTACTCCTTCTAAGTATTTTAAAGTTTTCATGTATTACTGAAGACATCTTTCAAAATTCAAATCAAATTCCAAATATTTATGATGAAATAAAATCAAGAGATACACACAGCAAAATTACACATTTCACGCCTCTGATAATGGTGTGCTAAACAAAGTTTCAGTTTGTCAGGCAAAATAAAAATAAATAAATAATAAACAAAAATAAAAAATAACTCTAGCAGTAGGTGCAGAATAATACCTTAAATTAGATCCATATTAGTTTTCTATTAACTTTTTATCACTTCTGTTTTTGTTTCTACTATTTTCGTTCGTTTTCTGCTTTCAAGTCTTATTTAATTTTTCTTTTCTTTTTTTTTCGTTGTTTGCTTTCTCGTCTTATTTAATTTTTCCTTTTTTTTTCGTTGTTTGATTTCTTGTGTTGTTTAATTTTTCCTTTCTATATTTTCTATTTTTCGTTTTCCTTTACCATCCCTGAGTCATACTCACCCTGTATGGTATGAGTTATACTCATACCATACCCTGAGTCATACTCAGGGTATGGTATGCAAACCATAAACCATACCACTCTATGGTATATATACCATACCACTTTATGGTATGTCCATACAGCCATACCATCCGTACTAATAAAGATCCGTGAGGAATTCCACCAGTCATCCGCCGATGATGGCACTAATAAATTATTATGATTATTATTATACCAATTATTATTATGAATATTAATAATAATTGTAATAAATCATTGTTAACAATGGGCTATTTCTGTTGCTATAATAGCTAATTACCATTATTAATAAACATCTACCATCTACCACTCTTCGCACTTACTAATTATACACATTCTGTCTATAAATAATCAAAGAAACTGAACTTGTTTTGGGTTTTTTGCACAGTAACAAGCTTTTCATAGTATTAGAAAACTCAACTCAAAATGTTATGATGATCAGTTCTTATAATTTGATTGGATTTTTCCTAGTTACTAGGAATACATTTTCTTGATTAATCATTTAATTGCATTTATAATTGTGTTAGATACTTTGAAGCTGCGATGGATTAAAACTATGTAATATATTATTTACTTCGAGTTTATTGCATAAGTTAGGTACGTGATTACATATAAATAGTTATTAAAGCTTGTGATATCAGCAACATCTTCTCAAGTTAATACTGGTAACCAGTCTGCTGGTTGAAGCTGGGCCTGTTTGGAGCAAGGTACTGCCTGTTGGTGGCCTGGTTTCCACCAGTACGTCCAGCTGCCTGGAAACCACCAGCGCCTCCGTGAGCACCACCACCCTGCCCACCGGCGCCTCCTTGGAATCCACCGGCGCCTCCCTGGTGCCCTGCTTGACTTCCTTGGTAACCTCCTTGACCTCCTTGACCTCCTTGGTAACCTCCTTGGCCTCCTTGGTAACCTCCTTGACCTCCCTGGCCTCCTTGGTAACCTCCTTGACCTCCTTGGTATCCCCCTTGTCCTCCTTGACGGAAACCTGCAGAAGAATCGTATCCTCCTTCGGATCCGGCGTTCTGTCCAGCCCTGGCTGCTGCTCCGCTTACGCTCTTGTGGATGTGCTCGCCGATGGGTTGGAAGCCGTTCTCGTCAGCGATGTAGTTGACCGTGTAGGTCTTACCATCATCACCCATGTAGCTGTAGGATCCTTGGACTGAGGAAGATTCGTAGTCACTGCCGGCGTTCTTCAGCTCACCAGATTCTTGCTGCGAGATTTGGTTCTCAGTCTCGTATCTGAAAATGTAAAAATAACACAAGTTTAAAAAATAATCGTTCAGAAAATAGTTACTAATATACTTCTTGCCATTTAATGGGATCAACATATCCTCAAGATATATAGTAGTTTGCAAAGTGGATAGTTTCAAATTAGAAAGCTTATAGAATAACCAATTAAAAAATTAATTAAGATCAACCTTTGATTTTCCACAAAATTTCAAAGCAATTACTAGTACATTCCACATAGTCTTGGAAATATTTAGAGTGATAAGGTACTGATCAAAATCTGCTATTGTAAAGTGTTTTCATCTACAACCTAGCAAATTTAAACTTGGAAGATTAACAGAATAAGTAATAACATTGTAATAAGTTGCTTACTCAAATCTATAGGTTCCATCACCGAAGTTCTCGTTATCGAAGCGAAGAATGGCGGCTCCTCCGTCACGAGATTGTGCCCCAGAGAATCCTCCAGCTCCGAATCTACCAGATCCTCCTGACTGTCCTCCAAAGTTACCGGAAGGCGCACCGTATTCCCCGGAAGGCCTCTGTCCGCCATGAGAGGAAGAAGCTCCTCCGAACCTGCCAGAAGGTACTCCGTATTCAGCCGAAGGCCTCTGTCCGCCTTGGGAGGAAGAAGCTCCTCCGAACCTGCCAGAAGGCACCCCGTATTCAGCCGAAGGCCTCTGGCCGGAGCGGGAGGAGGCTCCTCCGAAACCACCGGCTGGGGCTCCGTAGTTGCCAGAAGGGGCTTGTCTGAACTGCCCTTGGGCACCTCCGAAGGCACCGGCGCCTCCTTGGCCAGATTGACCGCCGAAGCCGCCGGATCTGGAGGAAGGCCCCTGGCTTCCGGATGCGAAACCAGCTGGAGCTCCATAGTTAGATGACGGGGCTTGTCCTCCGAAGCCACCCGATGGGGCTCCGTAGCTGGAGGAAGGAGCTCCTCCAGAGCGCTGGCTGGGGGCGTTCAGGAAGCTGCCACTGCCACCAGCAGTCCTGGCGTTGCCAGGAGGCAGGTAGGTGTTTTCCAATCGGTCGGCCCCAACGGCCACCACCATAATAGCTGCAATTAACTGAAATCATCCAAGCAAAATTAGTATAGAAATAAGAACCAGGCATTGGAGGCCAATGATCGAATGTTTAGAAACCATTTTAAACAAAGCTCAACAGAATCCGAAGCCGAAGAAGTTCAGCACGAAAATAGTTACTAATATACTTCTTGCCATTTAATGGAATCAACATATCCTCAAGATATATAGTAGTTCGTAAAGTGGATAGTTTCAAATTAAACAAAGCTCAAGAGCCTCCGAAGCCGAAGAAGTTCAGCACGAAAATAGTTACTAATATACGTCTTGCCATTTAATGGGATCAACATATTGCCAAGAGATATAGTAGTTCGTAAAGTGGATAGTTTTATTGCTTATCAAATAATCAATTAAAAGAATTAATAAAGATCAACCCTTGATTTTTCACAAAATTTCAAAGAAATTACTTGTACATTCCATAAATAGATATATCTTGAATTAATGATACTCGAAATTTTGACATCCCAATAAAGTCTGAATTTTCATTGACTTGTACCAGAACTTTCTCACTTGCTCTTCAGACGAAAATTTAATGACGCATCTTTGTAATTAAATGAATTGATTTTCCATCAAATTTTTAAAGTAATTACTAGTACATTCCATCAATAACAATGTCTTGAATTAAAGATACTCGACATTTTGACATCCTAATAAAGTCTGATTTTCATTGACTTGTGCCAAAACTTTCTCACTTGCTCTACTTGCTCTTCAGACGAAAATTTAATGACGCATCTTTGTAATTAAATGTAAATCTTATTGTTTTCGTTAATTACTAGGAAGAAGTGATCAATTGGGATGACACTATTTTTATAAATATGATATCAAAGCACTTTAACTTGAACTTAACTTTAACCAACGCCACTATTTTCAAACACAATCTTTTAAATAAGTGGAAGATCAAATTAAACTTCTTCTATGTGTACCTCCAAAAAATGTTCCAATAGTTTAAATTCACAATTTCTGCTGTTCTAACAACTTGCACAAAACTAAATCAGGTATCCACCATACTTACAAACTTCATGGTGCTCTACTCTTCGTGCTCGCGTTTCTATGCTTCTGATCGCTTTACGTTTGTTGAGCGAATGATGTAAATCACCTATTACTCCCGCGCTTATATACCTATTACAAGAGCCCAGGAGATGATTGACGAGGATGATACAGTTATTACCATTTTTCGGTTCAATAGAGAGCAGGTCTCAAGGTGAGCCGTCCGAGACAAGGAGAGAGCGATAGTGATCGCATTATGCAACTCCGTACGTGCGCTTATTAATGAATTATTAAGTCGTCGAAGGTGTTCCACGGACAACGGAATGGAGAGGGACGAGCACATCCGTCTTGCCCAAGAGAGCTTCGAGAGACGCCTCACCTTTGTGCTCTCTTGCAAAATTTCGGGGTGAATGTGTATCGCGGTTGTAATTAAAATTTCGCGCATTAATACGAGATGGACGTTTCGCAATTCAATTTCGTGAAGATCGATTAGAGCACATTAATATTACTAGGATAGAAAAATATATAAAAAATGTAACACTTTAATGGAACTGTGCTTTTTCGCATTATTTCCCATCTTGAAAAATTAAGGTAAAACGTAAATGCATCTGAATAGGATGATTAATTGGAAAAATAGATAATTTTTGAATTATAGCTCTTTTAATTGGACAAATTAAGTATAATTATCATAATATCCCAATAACATCCCAAATACTCCCAATGTTTAAAGAATAAAATCCAAAATACTTTAAAATACTTACTACGTGAATACCAACAAAATCAAAAAGATTTGCACTCAACCAAATTTTATAAATCTAGGAGAAAATTTACCAAAATGTTTCGTAGAGATATTTGGATTTTTTTTAACATGTTTGCAATTAAGTACATTTATGTTCTTAGACGCAGTGAAGAAAATTATCAACATTTTTGCAGTTTCGTAGATGTATTTATCAGAAATAAAGTAAGTATGTACCTACAATTATAAATTTACTAGCACAATTTCATGATCGAATTTTCTAGATGTTCTCTAAATTACATCTACATTGATATTACTATTATGTACCTACAATTATAAGATTACAATTTCATGATCGAAAAGAAATTTCTTTAATATCGAAGACACAATGTGTTTTGCGATTTAAATTTTGCCAAAAAATAATGGCACCATTGCTTCCAGTAAAAAGTCTGAAAGAATGTCAAAAAGACTAGTTTAAATCAAATCTATTGATATATGAGCGATTTTTTGAAAAAAAAATACACTTATCAAATTTCGAAATTGACTTTTGGATGGTTTTATTTCTTTTGCGTTTCCCAGTTTTGCTGTTTTCAAAACGAAATCAAAAATATGTAGTAATGATAAGCCAATAATTATTGCTATGGCTGGTGAATTTCTAGACATTTATTTCGCCTTCAATGGACAGTTTAATGACATTTCAGATATGTGAAAAAATTCTCTAGGAAGTGATTAACTAAATTTTGTATTGGCTGACTAAATGAAATCCTGATTTGTTCTCGGTTTTCATTTTTCTTGACTAAGAAAAACCGTCACTGTCAAACCGTCAGTAACCATTGAGTTGTTCAGAACAATTAATAATTTGATAAAATAATTGTAATTTTAAGAGCAATCATTGATATTTTGATAGTAAAAAGCAAATAATAAATAACCAAAAAAATCTGATACAGAATTTTCTAAATTTTCTCTAAATTACATCTACATTGATATTACTATTAAGTGCCTACAATTATAAATTTACTGGCACAATTTCATGATCGAAAGAAAGCTTTTTTTAATGTCTAAGGACACAATGAGTTTTGCCATTTAAATTTTGCCAAAAAAATAATGACACCATTGCTCCCAATAAAAGGTCTGAAAGTATGTCAAAAAGCCTAAGTTAAATAAAATCTCTTGATATCTGAGCGATTTTTCGAAAAAAAAATACACTTATCACATTTTGAAAGTGACTTTTCGATATTTTTTATTCTTTGGCGTTTTCCAGTTTTGCTGTTTTCAAAACGAACTAAAAAATATGTAGTAATAATAAGCCAATGATTATTGCTATGGCTAGTAAATTTCTAGACATTTATTTCACCTTCAAAGGACAGTTCAATAACAATTCAAATATGCGAAAGAATTATCTAGGCAATAATTAATTAAATTTTGTCGTTCCTGACTAAATGAAATTCTGATCTATTTTCGATTTTCATTTTTCTTGACTTTAAGCAAAACCGTCACCGTTAAACCATTAGTAACCATTGAGTTGTTCACAGCAATTAATAATTTGATAGAATAATTGTAATTTGAGAGTAATCATTGATGTTTTGATAGAACAAAGCAAATAATAAATAACCAAAAAAATCTGATACAGATTTGTTTAAATTTTCTCTAAATTACATCTACATTGATATTACTATTATGTACCTACAACTATAAATTTACTGGCTCAATTTCATAATCGAAAAGAAAGCTTTTTTTAATATCGAAGACACAACTAGTTATGCCATTTAAATTTTGCAACAAAAATAATCACACCATAGCTTTCAATAAAAAGTCTGAAAGTATGTCAAAAAGCTTAGTTTAAATAAAATCTCTTGATACTTGAACGATTTTTCGAAAACAAAACACACTTATAATTTATCGAAAGTGACCTTTTGATAGTTTTTATTCTTTGACGTTTTCCAGTTTTGCTGTTTTCAAAACGAACTAAAAAATATGTAGTAATAATAAGCCAATGATTATTGCTATGGCTAGTAAATTTCTAGACATTTATTTCACCTTCAAAGGACAGTTCAATAACAATTCAAATATGCGAAAGAATTATCTAGGCAATAATTAATTAAATTTTGTCGTTCCTGACTAAATGAAATTCTGATCTATTTTCGATTTTCATTTTTCTTGACTTTAAGCAAAACCGTCACCGTTAAACCATTAGTAACCATTGAGTTGTTCACAACAATTAATAATTTGATAGAATAATTGTAATTTGAGAGCAATCATTGATATTTTGATAGAACAAAGCAAATAATAAATAACCACAAAAATCTGATACAGATTTTTTTTAATTTTCTCTAAATTACATCTACATTGATATTACTATTATGTACCTACAACTATAAATTTACTGGCTCAATTTCATAATCGAAAAGAAAGCTTTTTTTAATATCGAAGACACAACTAGTTATGCCATTTAAATTTTGCAAAAAAAATAATCACACCATAGCTTTCAATAAAAAGTCTGAAAGTATGTCAAAAAGCTTAGTTTAAATAAAATCTCTTGATACTTGAACGATTTTTCGAAAACAAAACACACTTATAATTTATCGAAAGTGACCTTTTGATAGTTTTTATTCTTTGACGTTTTCCAGTTTTGCTGTTTTCAAAACGAACTAAAAAATATGTAGTAATAATAAGCCAATGATTATTGCTATGGCTAGTAAATTTCTAGACATTTATTTCACCTTCAAAGGACAGTTCAATAACAATTCAAATATGCGAAAGAATTATCTAGGCAATAATTAATTAAATTTTGTCGTTCCTGACTAAATGAAATTCTGATCTATTTTCGATTTTCATTTTTCTTGACTTTAAGCAAAACCGTCACCGTTAAACCATTAGTAACCATTGAGTTGTTCACAACAATTAATAATTTGATAGAATAATTGTAATTTGAGAGCAATCATTGATATTTTGATAGAACAAAGCAAATAATAAATAACCAAAAAAATCTGATACAGATTTTTTTTAATTTTCTCTAAATTACATCTACATTGATATTACTATTATGTACCTACAACTATAAATTTACTGGCTCAATTTCATAATCGAAAAGAAAGCTTTTTTTAATATCGAAGACACAACTAGTTTTGCCATTTAAATTTTGCCGAAAAAATAATCACACCATAGCTTTCAATAAAAAGTCTGAAAGTATGTCAAAAAGCTTAATTTAAATAAAATCTCTTGATACTTGAACGATTTTTCGAAAACAAAACACACTTATCATTTATCGAAAGTGACCTTTTGATAGTTTTTATTCTTTGACGATTTCCAGTTTTGCTGTTTTCAAAACGAAATCAAAAATATGTAGTAATAAGTAGTCAACAATTATTGCTGTGGCTAGTGAATTTCTAGACATTTATTTCACCTTCAATGGACAGTTCAATGACAATTAAAATTTGCGAAAGAATTGTCTAGGCAATGATTAATAAAATTTTGTATTTGCTGGTTAAATGAAATTCTGATCTTTTCTCGGTTTTCATTTTTTTTTACTTTATGCAAAACCGTCACCGTTAAGCCATCTACTGATGGCTTACCATTGCGTTGTTCAGAACCATTGAGTTGTTCAGAACAATTAATAATTTGCTAGAATAAATGTAATTTTGAGAGCAATAATTGATATTTTGATAGAAAAAAACAAATAATAAATAACAAAAAAAATCTGATGTAGAATTTTCTAAATTTTCTGTAAATTGAATCTACATTGATATTACTATTATTACTACCGATTTACTGGTTGTACTACCGATTACTACCATACTACCGATGGCCTATGTTTGCTGCTATATCTAATTACACTCACCAAGGAGCTCTTTACCACAGCTAAAATATTGCCCCTGTGGATTTTGTTTCATCCATATCGGAAACTTCAACGAGCTAAATCAATTTCAAAAGCGTAGGTAGAGCAAATCTCGTAATAGGAATTAGATCATCAATATTTAACGTTACTCGTAATCATAACTGTCATGGCTTATTTATTAATTTATAATTGCAGTTGAGCCTGGCGTTGTTAGTCCATTTTCATGTACCTGAGAGAATGCCTGACGTAAGCTTATCCTATTTCTGGACAAAAATGATGACAAGGCACGTAATGATTTGTGAGTGACTCAGAATAAACAATGACTTATTGTTGCTGGTAATAACGCGATAGTTAACCTATATCGATGTGCGGCTGTTCCCATTAACACACGCGAATTAAAATCAGATGAACTATGATCTAACGTTCGAAAGGATTTAAATTGGACGAATATGTAGGATGAAAAATACGAGCACCTATGTAATCAGTTCGGAAATATTTCTGGTGTCAATAATAATTAATTCATAAATTTCATTAGATATATGCATTAAGTTCATTTTTGTAACTATAAATTAATTGCTTTATTTACTAAATTTCATTATAGAGAGAGGTAGATAGAGAGAGAGAGGGAGAGAGAGCATTCTTTATTAGTATAGGCCCCCGGCCTTTCTGCCTGTTTAGAATTATATTCAATAATATAATAATACATACGTAGAAATACAAAAGATACCTTTTTAATAATCAAAAACACCATTATAATCTAGTATGTACAAATAATATGTATACCCTTGTATTATTAAAATAAACATATTCTATATATGTATATATATATATATACATATATATATATATATATATAAATAAAAGATATATACCAAAATAATCTTGAATTAATTAATTATATTAACAACTAACATTGAAACTCTTCTACAATATCGTTACCACAGTTTTACATATTCAGTTTAATTTGCTGTTATGTATTAAAAAAGGTAAGGTATATATGTATATATATGTATATATGAGCATACAAAATATATTGCACTAAAAAATATAGCAAAAATAAAATTACCTTTTTTATTTCTTTGATAAATGAAATTGCCAACGATTTCAGTCAACGACTGAAAATTTGTAGGCCGTTATTTGTTTATTCCAATAATGTACAATATATAGCATTCTATTGCCCGTTTTTCATTCAATATCAATACCAGTTACTCAGTTTACAAGTTAAAGGCTCACATATGAATCACATAAACATCGTTTAGTAATTCGTATTTTCATATAATATACACTGAACTGACTTCCTGCAGAGTATCGAATTTTGTGTAATATAATGCTCAGTGTAGCATAAATCATCAATATTGATGAAATGGATAACTGACAGATACGCGAATTTATACTGAATATTGAATATTATATGTAAATTAATTGTGCTTGGGTAAATAAATATATATACATATATATGAATGCTTGAACATTTATTCAACAACTATGTTATAGTCGTTACACGTGTATAAATGTGAAGTAATATTAATCGTAATAATAGTAATAATAATAATAATAATATTATTGTCCGTCTAAGCAGTGTAATTGGATGATGCCATATCAATATATGCAAAAGTAAAAGGGAGAAAATCAACCACTTAACTTTCTGCATTTAAAAGTGTGGGATAGCAATTACTGAAATTTCTGAAAATTTATTATTTGCGAATTTAATATTAGAGTCGTGCACAATACACCTGAAACAAATTCTCCTAAAAATTTGACAAAGTATAAGTATTAAATAAGGGAGAAAATCAAACAGTTAACTTTCTGCATTGACTAGTATGTCTCAGCTATTACTGAAATTCATGAAAATTTATTATTTGCAAATTTGGTATTAGATTCGTGTACAGTACACCTGAAACTAAGTCTCCTCAAAATTTGACAAAGTTTCAGTATTAAATAAGGGAGAGAATCAGGCATATAACTTTCTGCATTGATAGGTATTGGTTACCTATTACTGAAATTTCTGAAAATTTATTATTTGCAAATTTGGTAATAGATTCGTGTACAGTATATCTGAAACTAATTCTCCTTAAAATATGACTAAGTTTCAGTATTAAATAAGGGAGAAAATCAAACACTTAACTTTCTGCATTGACAAGTATGGGTTAGCTATAACTGAAATTTTTCAAAATTTATTATTTGCAAATTTCATACTAGATTCGTATACAGTACACCTAAAACTAATTCTCCTGAAAATTTGACAAAGTTTCAGTATTAAAGAAGGGAGAAAATCAAACATAACTTTCTGCATTGATAGGTATTGGTTACCTATTATTGCATGTTTCTGAAAATTCATTATTTGAAAATATGATACTAGATTCGTGTACTGTACACCTGAAACTAATTCTCCTTAAAATTTGATAAAGTTTCAGTGTTAAATAAGCGAGAAAATCAACCACTTAACTTTCTGCATTGACAAGTATGAGTTACCTATTACTGAAATTTTTGAAAATTTATTATTTGCAAATTTGATGTTATATTCGTGTACAGTACACCTGAAAATAATTCTCCTGAAAATTTGCCAAAGTTTCAGTATTAAATAAGCGAGAAAATCAAACACTAAACTTTCTGCATTGACAAGTATGGGTTAGCTATTACTGAAATTTCTAAAAATTTCCTATTTGCAAATTTGGTATTAGATTCATATACAGAACACCTGAAACTAATTCTCCTAAAAATTTGACACAGTTTCAGTATTAAATAAAGGAGAAAATCAAACATATAACTTTCTGCATTGATAGGTATTGGTTACCTATTACTGAAATTTCTGAAAATTTATTATTTGCAAATTTGATATTAAATTCGTGTACAATACACCTGAAACTAATACTCCTGAAAATTTAACAAAGTTTCAGTATTAAATAAGGGAGAAAATCAAACACTTAACTTCCTGCATTGTCAAGTATGGGTTAGCTTTTACTGAAATTTCTGAAAATTTATTATTTGCAAATTTGGTATTAGATTCGTGTACAGTACATCTCAAACTAATTGTCCTGAAAATATGACAAAGATTCAGTATTAAATAAGTGAGAAAATCAAACACTTAACTTTCTGCATTCAAAAGTATGGGTTAGCTATTACTGAAATTTCTGAAAATTTATAATTTGAAAATTTGATATTAGATTAGTATACAGTACCCCGGAAATTAATTCTCATGAAAATTTGACAAAGGTTCTGTATAAAATATGGGAGAAAATCAAACACTAACTTTCTGCATTGACAAGTATGGGTTACCTATTACTGAAATTTTTGAAAATTTATTATTTGCAAATTTGATGTTATATTCGTGTACAGTACACCTGAAAATAATTCTCCTGAAAATTTGCCAAAGTTTCAGTATTAAATAAGCGAGAAAATCAAACACTAAACTTTCTGCATTGACAAGTATGGGTTAGCTATTACTGAAATTTATGAAAATTTATTATATGATTATTTCATAATAGTTTTGTATTTAGTACATCTTAGGCTAATTATCCTTAAATTTTGACAAAGTTTCAGTATTAAATAAAGGAGAAAATCAAATATATCACTTTCTGTCTTGACAAGTATGGGTTACCTATTACTGAAATTGCTGAAAATGTATTATTTGCAAATTTGAAATTAGATTCGTGTACATAACACCTAAAACAAATTCTCCTGAAAATTTCACAAAGTTTCAGTATTAAAAAAGGGAGAAAATCAAACATATAACTTTCTGCATTGACAAGTATGGGTTAGCTATTACTGAAATTTATGAAAATTTATTATATGAATATTTCATGATAGATTTGTATTTAGTACGTCCGGAGCTAATTCTCCTGAAATTTTGACAAAGTTTCAGTATTAAATAAGGGAGAAAATTAAACATATAACTTTCTGTATTGACTAGTATGTCTTAGCTAATACTGAAATTTATGAAAATTTATGATTTCTAAATTTGGTATTAGATTCGTGTACAGTACACCTGAAACTAATTTGTCTGAAAATTTGACAAAGTTTTAGTATTAAATAAGGGAGAAAATCAAATATATAACTTTCTGCATTGATAAGTATGGGTTAGATATGCAAATTTAATATTAGTTACGTGTACAGTATCCCTGAAACGAATTCTCCTGAAAATTTAAGAAAGTTTCAGTATTAAATAAGGGAGAAAATCAAACAGTTAACTTTCTGCATTTAAAAGTATGGGTTAGCTATTACTGCAATTTCTGAAAATTCATTATTTGCATATTTGATATTAGATTAGTATACAGCACACCTGTAACTAATTCTCCTGAAATTTTGCGAAAGTTTCAGTATTAAATAAGGGAGAAAATCAAACAGTTAACTTTCTGCATTGACTAGTATGCCTTGGCTATTACTGAAATTCATGAAAATTTATTATTTGCAAATTTGATATTAGAGTCGACACAGTACACCTGAAACTAATTCTCCTAAAAATTTGACAAAGTTTCAGTATTAAATAAAGGAGAAAATCAAACACTTCACTTTCTGCATTGACAAGTATGGGTTAGCTATTACTGAAATTTCTGAAAATTTATTATTTGCAAATTTGATAATATATTCGTATACAGTATACCTGAAACTAATTCTCCTGAAAATTTGACAAAGTTTCAGTTTTAATTAAAGGAGAAAATCAAACACTTAACTTTCTGCATTGACAAGTATGGGTTAGCTATTACTGAAATTTCTGAAAATTATTATTTGCAAATTTGATATCAGATTCCTGTACAGTATACCTAAAACTAATTCTCCTGAAAAAATGACAAAGTTTCAGTATTAAATAAGGGAGAAAATCATACATTTAACTTTCTGCATTTAACAGTATGTCTTGGCCATTACTGAAATTCATGAATATTTATTATTTGCAAATTCGATATTAGATTCGAGTACAATACACCTGAAACTAATTCTCCTAAAAATTTGACAAAGTTTCAGTATAAAATAAGGGAGAAAATCAACCACTTAACTTTCTGCATTGACAAGTGTGGGTTAGCTTTTACTGAAATTTCTGAAAATTTATTATCTGCAAATTTGATATTAGATTCGTGTACAGTACACCTGAAACTAATTATCCTGAAAATTTGACAATGTTTCAGTATTAAATAAGCGAGAAAATCAAACATATAACTTTCTGCATTGACAAGTATGTCTTAGCTATTACTGAAATTTATGAAAATTTATTATTTGCAAATTTGGTATTGTATTCGTGTACAGCACACCTGAAACTAATTCTCCTGAAAATTTGACAAAGATTCAGTATTAAATAAGTGAGAAAATCAAACACTTAACTTTCTGCATTGACAAGTATGGGTTAACTATTACTGAAAAATCTGAAAATTTATTAGTTGCAAATTTAATATTAGAGTCGTGCACAGTACACCTGAAATTAATTCTCTTAATAATTTGACAAAGTTTCAGTGTTAAATAAGGGAAAAAAATCAAACATATAACTTTCTGCATTGACAAGTATGGGTTAGCTATTACTGAAATTTCTGAAACTTTAATATTTGCAAATTTGATATTAGATTCGTGTACAGTACACCTTAAACTAATTCTCCTGAAAAATTGACAAAGTGTCAGTATTAAATAAAGGAGAAAATCATACATATAACTTTCTGCATTAGCAGGTATTGGTTACCTATTACTGAAATTTCTGAAAATTTATTTTTTGTAAACTTGATATCAGAGTCGTGCACAGTACACCTGAAACTAATTCTCCTAACAATTTGACAAAGTTTCAGTATTAAATAAGGGAGAAAATCAAACATATAATTTTTTGCTTTGACAATTAAGGGTTAGCTGTTACTGAAATTTCTGAAAATTTATTATTTGCAAATTTGATATTATATTCATATACAGTACACCTGAAACTAATTCTGCTGAAAATTTGACAAAGTTTCAGTAATAAATAAGGGGGAAAATCAAACATATAATGTTCTGCTTTGACAATTATGGGTTTGCTGTTACTGAAATTTCTGAAAATTTATTATTTGCAAATTTGATATTAGATTCCTGTACAGTATACCTGAAACTAATTCTCCTGAAAAATTGACAAAGTTAAGGTTAAAGGTCGAAACCATCCTGATGATTAATATAATTTAATTAATTAATAGGAACTTAACTAAACTAAGATGAGGATTGGCTGATATAAAATGTGAGTCAGATTCTCATTGTAGAAACTATTTATTCATACATAAATATACATTAAAGCTATTCGTTATCACAATTCAATTTAATACTGGTAACCGGTCTGCTGGTTGAAGCTGGGCTTGTTCGGCGCCAGATACTGCCTGTTGGTGGCCTGGCTGCCTCCAGCGGCGCCTCCACCGGTGCGTCCTCCGAATCCCGTGCTTCCACCGGCGCCTCCGCCGGCGCCTCCACCAGTGCGACCTCCTGCACCGAATCCTGTGCTTCCACCGGCGCCTCCACCGGTGCGTGCACCAGCTGCGGGGTAACCGGCGGCGCCTCCCTGGGCGCTGCCGCCCTGGGCGCCTCCTTGAGCGCGGCCGCCGGGGTAACCGGCCTGACCTCCCTGACCGCCTTGAGCGCCCTGTCCTCCTTGGTAGCCTCCTTGGCCGCCTTGTGCGCCTTGTCCTCCTTGGTAGCCTCCTTGACCGCTTTGGGAGCCTCCTTGGTAACCAGATGAGTACTCGTCTTCACCGCCTCCCTCGGCGGCGATCTTCTCAAGGGCCCTCTGGATGGCTTCTGGGATTGGGGGTGGCGTCGGGAGGTGATCGCCGATGGGTTGGAAGCCGTTCTCGTCGGCGATGTAACTGACGGTGTACATTTGCCCATCAGGGCCCATGTAGCTGTAAGATCCTTGCACCGAGGAGGATTCCTGTTCGCCGCCTGCGTTCTTCAGCTCGCCGCTTTCCTGGTGGGATATGCCGTTGTCGGTTTCGAAACTGTAATTGTAAGTTAATGTAGTTGGGGGTTGTTTGTAAGGGTAAGGGCTTAGTTACTCGAATCTGTAGGTGCCGTCGCCGAAGTTCTCGTTCTCGTAGCGGAGGATGGAGGCGCCTGCGTCCTGGGATTGGCCGCCGAAGCGTCCGCCTGCTTGGCCTCCTGAGCCTCCGGAGGTTCCGCTGTAAGAACCGGTTCCGCCTGATGAGCCTGCGTAACCTCCCGATCCGCTAGATCCACCTGATGAGCCTCCGTAGCCTCCCGAGCCGCTTGATCCGCCGGATGAGAAGTCGCCGCCGGAGGAGCCTCTGGAGCCTTGGGATGAACCAGCACCGGAGCCAGTCCTACCGCCGGTGCCTGATGGGGCGCCATAGCTTGTAGAAGGAGCTCCGTATTTGCTGGAAGGTGCTTGTCCTCCGCCGAACCCAGAGGCGCCTCCTGAGGAGCCTCCTGAGGAACCACCGAACCTACCACCGGCCGAGCCAGATGGTGCTCCGTACTTCGGGGAAGGGGCACCACCGGCGCCGGATCCTGATCCTGATCCTGAGCTTGAGCCGCCCTGGAATGGGGTGGCTAAGAAGTTCCCGCTGCCTCCTGCGGTCTTGGCGGAGTTTGGCGGCAGGTAGGTGTTGTCTAGGCGGTCGCACGCCACGGCGACGATCAGCACTGAAGCGATGAACTACAAAGCCGGATGATTAGATATCGATGATTAGCCCGCTGATTGCGCACTCGCTTACCAACTTCATGATGGAATTGTGTGAGCCGACACGAGAATGATGTCTGTACGTCGTGCGACGGTGGCTTATATACCACCTCCAGTGAAGATGAGCAGAGAAGATGATACACATATCGGGATTACTTTTTTTCATGCACGTTTCGTCAGAGCGGAGACACTTCAAGGCGAACTAGGCAAAATTATGCGGTGGTACATTATGAGTGAGGAGATAGTGCTGCGAAGAAAGGCAAGACACTATCGAAATTCGTAATTATGTAACGCGCAATGGACGAATTGAAGATGCTGTGCAGAGTTTCGTCACACGGCGTTCATTAGAAAAGCAATTAATCGCCCGCGACGGTTTATCCAAACACACGCGGCGATTAGGCGCACATAGGCGCGTTATTAATTATGATATAATAGTCTTCATTACTAATGGCCGCAATTAGAGCCCTCGCGGGTGACTCGCGGAAAACCGCCTGGGATTAAAGCGATCCGTCATGTCACATTTTCCGATGTTGTTCGAAATTATTACATCGTTCCTGAACGGATTATCGTGTCAATCTTCATTATAGGCCAGCGCATCGGACAAAGGGATTATGGGCGGCGTTTAATTTTAATCGGCGCCCGTTTAAAATTCACAAAGAACTCACGCGAATAATGGCAACTCATGTCCATTAAACGAATTACGCGGGTGAAAATTCAAACGAGAAAAATTTCACTCACACGAGCAACTACCGACCCGCCCGGATTCAAAATAGATTATACATTTGATAACCTTGCAAATTTAAACGAAGCGAAAAAATCGCGCAATGTTTTGCAGTCATTAACGCTTTATGAGGGCGAACGCAAAACCTTGCCCCTATGAGAAATGGTATCTGCTCACCGAAACCAATCCACGTCATATGAATTAACAATATTTTTATGAAAGCCAAAACATTAATAACCACATTCGCCCAGCCTCATATTTCAATTACGAGGGCTGCACTAGAACCAGTCACATTTACAAATTGCGTCCTTTAATATGCATTCCATGGGTTTCATTAATTATCGTTATCGAGTATTTCCAACAACAAAGTAGAATTAAATTTAAACAAACATTTACTCATATTTTAAAAATAATATTCCATTTCAATGTGCATACGGTATTAATATTTTACAAAAGCAACCGACAAAGCTTTTATGTTCAATTCATTATCGGTTTGAACCAATTAATTTAAAAAAACGCGCAAATTTGATTAATTTATCATATTATAGTTTGTACAATTGAATCGCCAATACTAATATATGGATGCGAAACGTGGACGCTAAACAGGAGACAAAAAAGTAAGATACAGACTAGAAATGAAGTATCTAAGGAAAGTATACCAGAAAAGACAGAATCAGAAACGTAGACATAAGAAGAGAACTAGAAATAACAGAACTAAACAAAATAATAGAAGACAGACAGCTGCAATGGTTGGGACACCTACACAGAAGAAAAGACACCAATCAAACAAAAATAACCGGAAAAAGAAAAGTGGGAAGACCGAAAAAGAAGTGGGACAAATATGTCGAAAATATTATGGAAAGAAGATGAATATCTAACGCCCAAATAAAGAAGAGCACAGGAAACAAGAAGATCTGGAACCTACCAGTATAAGAAAATATATGTCGAAAATATTATGGAAAGAAGAGGAAAATCTAACCCCCAAATGAAGAAGAGCACAGGAAACAAGAAGATCTGGAACCTACTAGTAAAAGAAAATATATGTCGAAAATATTATGGAAAGAAGAGGAATATCTAACGCCCAAATGAAGAAAAGCACAGGAAACAAGAAGATCTGGAACCTACTAGTAAATGAAAATACAAGAAATTGAAAAACTACAATATTCTATACCCGAAAGGGTAGAAAAATTATGACTATAATAATAATAATAATAATAATAACAATTGAATCGCTCATTTCAGAAACAGGTCAACACACATTTTTATGTATTTTTCGTTTTTTGCGGAATCAGTATCTCCTATTGTCAGGGCATATTTTTCAGCAACAAATCTTCAACTGCCATTTAGTTTTATGGGATATAACTTACAATGGGTATCGCGTTTAGTGCAGAAACCTGTCAAGCGACATCAAATTGCGTGTTTCTGCAGTAAATTTAAATTTCTGCAGTAAAAGCACCATTGCTTAGTAGTTTGGTATTAATTGCAAATCAGAAAATTAGTAGTTTGTACAATTGAATCGCCAACACGAATATATGGATGGGAAACGTGGATGCTAAACATGAGACAAAAAGGTAAGATACAGACACTAGAAATGAAGTATCTTAGGAAAGTATACGGAGTAACCAGAAAAGACAGAATCAGAAACCTAGGCATAAGAAGAGAACTAACAACAGAACTAAACAAAATAGTAGAAGACAGCTGCAATGGTTGGGACACATACACAGAAGAAAAGACACTAATCAAACAAAAATCTTATGGCAAACAAAAATAACCGGAATAAGAAAAGTGGGAAGATCGAGAAAGAAGTGGGACTATGTCGAAAATATTATGGAAAGAAGAGGAATATCTAACGCCCAAATGAAGAAGAGCACAAGAAACAAGAAGATCTGGAACCTACTAGTAAAAGAAAATATATGTCGAAAATATTATGGAAAGAAGAGGAATATCTAACGCCCAAATGAAGAAAAGCACAGGAAACAAAAAGATCTGGAACCTACTAGTAAACAAAAATACACGAAATTGGAAAACTACAATATTCTACCCCCGAAAGGGTAGAAGAATTATGACTATAATAATAATAACAATTGAATCGCTTATTTCAGAAACAGGCCAACAGACATTTTTTTATGGATTTTTAGATTTTTGCGGAATCAGTATCTCCTATTGTCAGGGCATATTTTTCAGCAACAAAACTTCAACTGTCATTCAGTTTTATGGGATACAATTTACAATGAGTATCGCGTTTAGTGCAGAAACCTGTCAATCGACATCAAATAGCGTGTTTCTGCAGTAAATTTAAATTTCTGCAGTAAAAGTCCTGAGGTATCTTATATTATACTAATACCATGGTAATAATTACCATGGTTTACCATTACTTACCATTGCTTAGTAGTTTGGTATTAATAACAAATCAGACAATTAGGCGAAATTTCTATATTGTATTTTAATGAAGAAACGGAAAATTTTGTGTTTTATTCTGTTCAAATAAAAAAATATATATATAGTTTAAAATAGTGTCATGTTTCTTAAAAATCATAATACCACAAAAAATTAGGAAATTACCATTAAAAATATATGTAAAAGTCCTGTGGTATTTTGTATATTACTAATACCATGGTAACATTTACCATTGGTTTACCATTACTTACCATTGCTTAGTAGTTTGGTATTAAAAACAAATCAGAAAATTAGGTGACATTTCTTGTATTTTAATGAAGAAACGGAAAATTTTGTGTTTTATTCTGTTCAAATAAAAAAAAAAAAAGTTTAAAATAGTGTCTTGTTTCATAAAAATCATAATACCACAAAAAATTAGGAAATTACCATTAAAAATATATGTAAAAGCCATGTGGTATTTTGTATATTACTAATACCATGGTAACATTTACCATTGGTTTGCCATTACTTACCATTGCTTAGTAGTTTGCTATATTTTACAAATCAGAAAATTAGTTGAAATTTTTCTTTATTGTATTTTAATGAAGAAACGAAAAATGTTGTGTTTTATTCTGTTCAAATAAAAAAATATATATTGTTTAGAATAGTGTCTTATTTGTTAAAAATCATAATACCATAAAAAAATTAGTAAATTACCATTAAAAATATATGTAAAAGTCCTGTGGCAATTTGTATATTACTAATACCATGGTAACATTTACCATTGGTTTGCCATTACTTACCATTGCTTAATAGTTTGCTATATTTTACATAACACAAAATGAGTTGAAATGTCCTTATTGTATTTTAATGAAGAAACGGAAAATGTTGTGTTTTATTCTGTTCAATTAAAAAATAATACATAGTTTAAAATAGTGTATTGTTTGTTAAAAATCATAAAACCACAAAAAAATTAGGAAATTACCATTAAAAATATATGTAAAAGTCCTGTAGTATTTTGTATATTACTAATACCATGGTAACATTTACCATTGGTTTACCATTACTTACCATTGCTTAGTAGTTTGCTATATTTTACTAATCAGAAAATTAGGTGAAATTTCTTGTATTTTAATGAAGACACGGAAAATGTGTTTTATTCTGTTAAAAAATTTTTAAAAAAAGTTTAAAATAGTGTATTGTTTGTTAAAAATCATAATACCACAAAAAAAATAGTAAATTACCATTAAAAATATATGTAAAAGTCCTGTGGTATTTTGTATATTACTAATACCATGGTAACACTTACCAATGGTTTACCATTACTTACCATTGCTTAGTAGTTGGCTATATTTTAAAAATCAGAAAATTAGTTGACATTTCTTTATTGTATTTTAATGAAGCAACGGAAAATGTTGTGTTTTATTCTGTTCAAATAAAAAAAAAAGTTTAAAATAGTGTATTGTTTGTTAAATATCAGAATACCACAAGAAATAGGAAATTACCATTAAAAATATATGTAAAAGTCCTGTGGTATTTTGTATATTACTAATACCATTTTAACATTTACCATTGGTTTACCGTTACTTGCCATTGCTTTGTAGTTTGCTATATTTTACTAATCAGAAAAGTAGTAGAAATTTCGTTATTGTATTTTAATGAAGAAACGAAAAATGTTGTGTTTTATTCTGTTCAATTAAAAAAAATACATACTATAAAATAGTGTATTGTTTGTTAAAAATCATAATACCACAAAAAAATTAGGAAATTACCATTAAAAATATATGTAAAAGTCCTGTGGTAATTTGTATATTACTAATACCATGGTAACATTTACCATTGGTTTACCATTACTTACCATTGCTTAGTAGTTTGCTATATTTTACAAATCACAAAATTAGTTAAGTTTAGTAAGTATTTTAGTAAGTTAAGTAATAATTAAGGGAGAAATATTATAATATGATTACAGACAGCATCAACTTCGAGAAGAAGTTAACTAACACTAGCAATTTTCTCAGGCGAAAATCTGTGTAAATATAAACGATATAATGTTTTTCTTCATTTCCCAACAATTTGACAAGGTGCACTTGACCAGTTTATATACGATTCAATATTGACGATTATTTGTTACTCATCAATATGCACATCATTTCGTAAAAGAAAATTGAAACAACTTTTCCACACACATTTGCACATTTCAACTGTTTTGCAGCCATTTTCAGTAAAAATTCAAATGATATAAATTTCAACACTTCATTTTTTAAAGTGAATACTTATATGGCAATACTAACATTATTCAATTTATTTAGTGCCTCGTATTAAAGTAAAAGTCTGAAGGGCAATATCAAAATTGTTTAACTTGGCACTGAAAGTATAGTTTCTAGATATTTGAACCAGAACGTGGCAAATTTTTTTGTTACCATTCACCAATAAGTATGATCAATTCTCTTACGTGCAAACCAATTATTATAGTATAATTGGTCATGTTATTATTATTACGGATTTACACTCCCTTTTGGGATTTAGTCACTCCTAAGAAGTGTGCACAATCCAATTTCCGAGGTGGATAGTCCTCATTTTACTCTTCTTCTATGGCTAACGCTCTTTTAACTATTATCGAATATCGAGGAAGGACAAATAAGGAATGGGAAGAGAAGATAGGTGGAGAGACAGTTATAAGATATATAACAGACCAAAAAGTAAGATGGATAGGGCATGTATGGAGAGCAGGAGAAACATCAGGAATCAGAGCCATCTTGGAATGGAACCAAGCTGTAAACGAAGAAGAGGAAGACCAGGACTACGTAGGTACGATGGAGTTGAAAAAGACCTCAAAGAAATGAAAATATAGAGATGGAACGAAAAGTAGAAGACAGAAAGGAATTGCCAGGTCACTTCTGTCTTCTATTTTTCGTTCCATCTCTCTATTTTCATTTCTTTGAGGTATTTTTCAACGGATGATACGTCAGATCATTAACAGATTGTACGTCAACGATATGTTAAAAAAAATCCAAGTAAAATACAACTAATCTCTGTATAAACATAATTTATATTCATTCCTTCCATTTAGGATTATGGGTATAATAAATACGAGTCGTATTTAAATTGATGTATATCATAATAAACATTTATACGCAAAACCAGCGGATGCATAATATATTCATCACATTCATGATATAAAATAATAATTCATGTGTATAGATCAGATTTGTGTGTAAATATTATGTAAATATCTATGTGTGTTTAAAACTGTTATGTAATAATAAATTAATTATTAATGATTTTCTACAATATTAGCATTGTATTATTGTTATGCGGAAAGGGCATATATGCCGATAAGTAGCCGTAATGAACATGTATCTATTATTAATTATTAATTATTACCTTACTATGTTTAAACCACTTTTTTTACTTTAAAATTCACTACTAGTTTCGATGTGTTTCGATCATTTTCAAGTGACACATTAGTAAGATCAAAGAATATACTAAAGAGTAAAGAGTAAGATGTGACAAATTGCAATGGTGCAATGATTAATTTACTTATTTAAAAAATTGAAAAGTAAACGAGTAAACACAGACTTCCGATTGTGTTTTTTTTAATCGTTTCAAATGAAATTAAATTATATTTTGTTCTAAAAATATTTATTTCAAAATTTTATACATTATCATTAACCGTTTTTGAGCAGTTTCACCAAGACTCTTGTTGATTTACGATTATTGTGCAAACTATTTAAAAGTTACTAATGGCAGATATAATTTTAGCTAGGAATAAAAACAAATATAATTAAAACTCTTGTTAGTAACATGATTATAGTGCAAACTTTTTATAACTTACGTACTCTAATTAATGTACTCTAATAATTAAACAAGAAGCTTAATTAATGCAACATGTAATGTGTAAACACTTATTAATGCAATATTTAATTAGCGTATTTTCGGCGATACTTACGAAATATTATAAGCGTAAGTACATAAAATGCAATGTATAGTTTTTTCATACATAATTACATTTCGCGTTATTATGTCTTCTTCTCGTCACACTAATTAGTTATGACATTCTACATGTACAAATGAATAAATAATTGATCAGAGTTGACAATGAGGTAAACTAGGCCGAGGTCTTTTTCTCTATGATGTTATCTATTAACGTACATGATTGAATAATTTCATGAGTCATCTGTAAATAATAATTAATCGATCCATGAAGCAGCAACAAAACTGAACCATAATAAAATCATAAAAGGGGAATCTATACTACAGATTATAGGGCTGGTTTAGAGATAATGGTTGAATATTATAGAGTTAAATTAGAGATAACGAATGTGATGTAAAATATTGATGATTGGTGGACTTGATTTTACCCCACAATCATAAACATTAAATAAGACACTAAATAAATAAATTGTAAAAATCATAAAAAGAAAATCAATATTACAAATTATACAGCTGGTTTAGAGATAATAGTTGAATATTATAGAGATAAATTAGAGATTATGATTGAGCTGTAAACTATTGATGATTGGTGAAATTGATTTGACCCCACAATCATAAACTTTAGATAAGACATTTAGTAATTCAATTATTAGAGATAAGAAGAATGGTTGATTAAACAGAGTTTTCTAAAGAAAAAAATGTTTTTTTCTAATTTGTTGAATATCTTAATTACTTTAATGGTTTAGGAAATTATGGTATGCTTAGGTTTCAAGGCTGTAGAAGTTAACGAGTCCAGAAATTCATAGACTCTAATAATTGTATGAGATATACATTTATCACAATCTAGTATTGGTTATTCCAAAATATATTTTGTTATTAATGCCAGCGTGGGAGAGATAATTATGTCGCATTTATGCAATGCAAGGTAATGTTATCGTCTCCCCTGGAGCAGACTGGACATATGAAATAGATGCAGAAAAAAGTTACCAAAGCGTGGGATTTAATTCCAGAGTGAATGCCGTGGATATTTGCGCATTAATCTCCGCTAATTGAGCTAACATCGAGTGGAATTCATCCATCCGAGCGGATGTTATAATTCTGTTAATTGGCAGATATTTATAATCCTGGATTCTGGCATTTACGATATTTTGATGTAATTGAGATTAATTTGTTATTAATTAATGAAAAATTATAGTAATTTTCCATTTCATTTGCGTAATTAAAAATAATAAATCCCCAAACTAATAAGAATCTAAAGCAGTACTATTAAGTGGTGAAAAATGCCACAAATTCAAAATTGTGGGTACAATTTAAAACTATATACAACGTAATTCGGTAGCCTGCCATATGTTGTTTTCCATTGGCCACGAAACAACTTGAATATTACAATATCACCATGTAACCGTGAATTATTGCGCCATTAAGCGTTTTTACGAGTTGTTTTAATTATTGCAACTGCTCGAGCGGTATAATCGACCCAAGAGGGCTGTTGTAACGCAAATTGTGCGCAGGTTTTGTAATGCGGGATTTTTCTGGGTTTGATGCGCAGAGTTTACTTTCAAAATTCCTAGATTTGTATATGGCGATGTGCATAAGTGCATAATTTTCGCTGTAGAACTGTAATAAATGTCAGCACTTAATTTACACGATACTGGATTAAATATGCATGTGGGAAAATTATACTTACTATCTATGGTATTCTATCTATGGTAGGGCACCATACATGGTGATTCAAATTGGATTCCTAGCTTGATTATTTCGCATATCTTAAGTGATGGACAGAACGTTTCAAACTATGCTGAACAGGAAACTGAAAAGTCACATGTTTTGTACCAGGTTTGAGAACATCGAAAAAAAAATGCCTTTTGAGATTTTTTTATGTAGAAATATTTGCAAACTCTGCAAATGCACAGAATAACTTTATTTTGATTACTTTCGATTTCGCAAACGGATATAGTGATTGATGTAATTAAATCATGATGTGATAAATTAGCTTGTAGAAAAAAATCGCTGCAACTTTTGGCGAAAAGAGCGAAAAGTTTTGTGTGAGTTTTTGCGAATAATGATGTTACTCCATTGCAGATATCTCTAAAGCAATAGAGATATTAGCAATATTAACTATTAACTATTAACTATTATGTAGCAATATTAACACAATTTAGTTTTTATATTTAGTGATATACGAGTCTTTAATATGTTTAATTGAATTAATATACAATGCCTTATTCGTGAGATATTTGCTGTTTAGTGTAATAGTGCATATTTCAGTAATATTCTTAAATATTATTACAGTTACTTTGTATACGATATCTCAAAAAGTAGCTTATCAATATTGACATAATTCAACTATGAAATTTTATGATATATTTTGATTTCTTCCGATTATTTGAAATAGTATCCAACACATGATTTTTGAGATATCTGGATTTAGGTGATATTTTCTGCAATGGTTGTTACTTTATTAGTGACATCTCAAAAAGTAGCGTATCAATATTAATATTATTTATTATCGATATTGACTGATATACTATTCCCCGTTACGGGAAATTGTATTAGCATCCAATGTGTTATTCTTGAGATATTTGATTAGTTGTGAAATCTTGCATTTTCCAATAATTTTCTTAATTAGTATAGTTATTTTTTTACGATATGTCACAAACTAGTATATCGATATTA
Source organism: Othius punctulatus (assembly GCA_951805005.1). Lineage (NCBI taxonomy): Eukaryota > Metazoa > Arthropoda > Insecta > Coleoptera > Staphylinidae > Othius > Othius punctulatus. The sequence goes on from OX638145.1 coordinate 14,415,537, forward strand.
ACATTATTTATTACTGATATTAACTGATATACTATCCTCTTAGATATGTAATTGTTTTAACATCCAATGCCCGATTCTTGAGGTATTTGCTGTTTAGTGTAATCGTGGATGTTTCAGTAATATTCTTAAGTATTACAGATACTTTTTAAAGAATTTCTCAAAAACTAGCTTATAAATATTGATATAATTTATCTATGAAATTGAATGATACCTTCAAATTTCTTCTGTTTATTAATTATTTTAAGTAATTATTTTAGTTACTTTATAAACGATATCTGAAAAACTAGCTTATCAATATTGATATAATTTATCTACGATATTGAATGATAACTTTTGATTTCTTCTGTTTATTTGAAATAGTATCCAATATATGATTCTTGAGAAATCTGGATTTAGGTGATATTTTCTGCAATTGTTTTTACTTCATTAGTGACATCTCAAAAAGTAGCGTATCAATATTGAAATTATTTATTGCTGATATTGTATGATATGTTGTTATTTGATACATGTAATTGTATTAGGATCCAATGTGTGATTCTTGACATATTTGATTTTTTGTGCAATCTTGCATTTCCCAATAATGTTCTTAAATATTATAGTTACTTTTTTAACGATATCTCACAAACTAGTGTATCAATATTAACATTATTTATTACTGATATTAACTGATATACTATCCTCTAATGTATGTAATTGTGTTAACATCCAATGCGCGATTATTGAGGTATTTGTTTTTTACTATAATCATGCATGCTTCAGTAATATTCTTAATTATTATAGTTACTTTATAAACGATATCTCAAAAACTAGCTTATCAATATTGATATAATTTATCTATGACATTGAATGATATATTTTCATTTCTATCCTTTATTTAAAATAGTATCCAATATATGATTCTTGAGATATTTGGTTTAAGGTGATATTTTCTGCAATTGTTGTTACTTCATTAGTGACATCTTAAAAAGTAGCGTATCAATATTAATATTAATTATTTCTGATATTTTCTGATATGTTATTATTTGATACATGTAATTGTATTAGGATCAAATGTGTGATTCTTGAGATATTTGATTAGTTGTGAAATCTTGCATTTTCCAATAATTTTCTTAATTAGTATAGTTATTTTTTTTACGATATGTCACAAACTAGTATATCGATATTAACATTATTTATTACTGATATTAACTGATATACTATCCTCTTAGATATGTAATTATTTTAACATCCAATGCCCGATTCTTGAGGTATTTGCTGTTTAGTGTAATCGTGGATGTTTCAGTAATATTCTTAAGTATTACAGTTACTTTTTAAAGAATTTCTCAAAAAATAGCTTATAAATATTGATATAATTTATGTATGATATTGAATGATACCTTTAAATTTCTTCTGTTTATTAGTTATTTTATGTAGTTATTTTAGTTACTTTATAAACGATATCTGAAAAACTAGCTTATCAATATTGATATAATTTATCTACGATATTGAATGATATATTTTGATTTCTATCCTTTATTTAAAATAGTATCCAATATATGATTCTTGAGATTTCTGGTTTTAGGTGAAATTTTCTGCAATTGTTGTTACTTTATTAGTGACATCTCAAAAAGTAGCGTATCAATATTAATATTATTTATTATCGATATTGACTGATATGTTATTCCCCGATACGGGAAATTGTATTAGCATCCAATGTGTTATTCTTGAGATATTTGATTAGTGCTGAAATCTTGCATTTTCCAATAATTTTCTTAAATAGTATAGTTACTTTTTTAACGATATGTCACAAAGTAGTATATCGATATTAACATTATTTATGACTGATATTAACTGATATACTATCCTCTTAGATATGTAATTGTTTTAACATCCAATGCCAGTTTTTTGAGGTATTTGCTGTTTAGTATAATCGTGCATGTTTCAGTAATATTCTGAAATATTACAGTTACTTTTTAAAGAATATCTCAAAAACTAGCTTATAAATATTGTTATAATTTATTTATGACATTGAATATCTTTTGATTTCTTCTGTTTATTTGAAATAGTATCCAATATATGATTCTTGAGATATCCGGATTTAGGTGATATTTTCTGCAATTGTTTTACTTTATTAGTGACATCTCAAAAACTAGCGTATCAATATTAATATTATTTATTATTGATATTAACTGATATGCTATTCTCCGACACGTGTAATTGTGTTAGTATCCAATGTGTGATTCTTGAGATATTTGATCTTATGTGTAATCTTACATTTTCCAATAATGTTCTTAAATATTATAGTTACTTTTTTAACGATATCTCACAAACTAGTGTATTGGTATTAACATTATTTATTACTGATATTAACTGATATACTATCCTCTAATATATGTAATTGTGTTAACATCCAATGCGCGATTATTCAGGTATTTGCTGTTTAGTGGAATCGTGGTATTTTTGGATGTTTCAGTGATATTCTTAATTTCTATTGTTATTTTATAAAATATAACTCAAAAACTAGCTTAGAAATATTGATATAATTTATCTATGGTATTGAGTGATATATTTTGATTTCTTCTGTTTATTTAAAACAGTATCCAATATATGATTCTTGAGATATCTGGATTTAGGTGATATTTTCTGCAATTGTTGTTACTTCATTAGTGACATCTCAAAAAGTAGCGTATCAATATTGAAATTATTTATTGCTGATATTGTATGATATGTTATTATTTGATACATGTAATTGTATTAGGATCCAATGTGTGATTCTTGACATATTTGATTTTTTGTGCAATCTTGCATTTCCCAATAATGTTCTTAAATATTATAGTTACTTTTTTAACGATATCTCACAAACTAGTCTATCAATATTAACATTATTTATTACTGATATTAACTGATATACTATCCTCTAATATATGTAATAGTATTAACATCCAAGCGCGATTATTCAGGTATATGCTTTTTAGTGTAATCATGCATGCTTCAGGAATATTCTTAATTATTATAGTTACTTTATAAACGACATCTCAAAAATTAGCTTATCAATATTGATATAATTTATCTATGATATTCAATGATATATTCTGATTTATTCTGTTTATTTGAAATAGTATCCAATATATGATTCTTGAGATATCTGGATTTAGGTGATATTTTATGGAATTGTTGTTACTTCATTAGTGACATCTCAAAAAGTAGCGTATCGATATTAATATAATTTATTAATGATATTGACTGATATGATATTCTTCGATACGTGTAATTGTATTACCATCCAATGTGTGATTCTTGAGATATTGGATCTTATGTGTAATCTTGCATTTTCCAATAATGTTCTTAAATATTATAGTTACTCTATTAACGATATTTCACAAACTAGTGTATCAACATTAACAATATTTATTACTGGTATTAAATGATATACTATCCTCTAATGTATGTAATTGTATTAACATCCAATGCGCGATTATTCAGGTATATGCGTTTTAGTGTAATCATGCATGTTTCAGTAATATTCTTAATTATTATAGTTACTTTATAAATGATATCTCAAAAACTAGCTTAGCAATATTGATATAATGTATCTATAGTATTGAATTATATATTTTAATTTCTATTTTTTATTTGAAATAGTATCCAATATATGATTCTTAAGATATTTGGTTTTAGGTGATATTTTCTGCAATTGTTGTTACTTCATTAGTGACATCTCAAAAAGTAGCTTATCAATATTAATATAATTTATTACTGATATTGACTGATATGATATTCTTCGATACGTGTAATTGTATTACCATCCAATGTGTGATTCTTGAGATATTGGATCTTATGTGTAATCTTGCATTTTCCAATAATGTTCTAAAATATTATAGTTACTTTTTTAGCGATATCTCATAAACTAGTGTATCAATATTAATATTATTTATTACTGATATTTACTGATATACTGTCCTCTAATATATGTAATTGTATTAACATCCAATGCGCGATTATTCAGGTATTAGCTTTTTAGTGTAATCATGCATGTTTCAGTAATATTCTTAATTTTTATAGTTACTTTGTAAACGATATCTCAAAAACTAGCTTAGCAATATTGATATAATTTATCTATGGTATTGAATGTTATAATTTGATTTCTATCCTTTATTTAAAATAGTATCCAATATATGATTCTTGAGATATTTGGTTTTAGGTGATATTTTCTGCAATTGTTGTTACTTCATTAGTGACATCTCAAAAAGTAGTGTATCAATATTAATATAATTTATTACTGATATTGACTTATATGATATTCTTCGATACGTGTAATTGTATTACCATCCAATGTGTGATTCTTGTGATATTGGATCTTATGTTTAACCTTGCATTTTCCAATAATGTTCTAAAATATTATAGTTACTTTTTTAGCGATATCTCACAAACTAGTGTATCAATATTAACATTATTTATTACTGATATTAACTGATATACTATCCTCTAACGTATGTAATTGTTTTAACATCCAATGCGCGATTAATGAGGTATTTGCTTTTTAGTGTAATCATGCATGTTTCGGTAATATTCTTAATTATTATAATTACTTTATAAACGATATCTCAAAAACTAGCTTATCAATATTGACATAATTTATCTATGATATTAAATGATATATTTTTATTTCTTCTGTTTATTAGAAATAGTATCCAATATATGCTTCTTGAGATATTAGGTTTTAGGTGATATTTTCTGCAATTGTTGTTACTTTATTAGTTACATCTCAAAAAGTAGCGTATCTATATTAATATTAAATATTGCTGATATTGTCTAATATGTTATTCTTTGATACATGTAATTGTTTTAGCATCCAATGTGTTATTCTTGAGATATTGGATTTTTTGTGCAATCTTGCATTTTCCAATAATGTTCTTATATAATATTGTTACTTTTTTAACGATATCCCACAAAGTAGTATATCAATATTAACATTATTTATTACTGATATTTACTGATATACTATCCTCTAATATATGTAATTGTACTAACATCCAATGCGCGATTCTTGAGATATTTGCTGTTTAGTGTAATCGTGCATGTTGCAGTAATATTCTTAATTATTATAGATACTTTATAAACGACATCTCAAAAAATAGCTTATAAATATTGAAATAAATTTTCTATGATATTAAATAACATCTTTTGATTTCTTCTGTTTATTTAAAATAGTATCCAATATATGATTCTTGACATATCTGGATTTAGGTGATATTTCCTGCAATTGTTATACTTTATTAGTAACATATCAAAAACTAGCGTATTAATATTAATATTATTTATTATTGATATTGACTGATATGCTATTCCCCGATACGTGAAATTGTATTTGCATCCAATGTGTTATTCTTGAGATATTTGATTTGTTGTGGAATCTTGCATTTTCCAATAACGTTCTAAAATATTATAGTTACTTTTTTAGCGATATCTCACAAACTAGTGTATCAATATTAACATTATTTATTACTGATATTAACTGATATACTATCCTCTAACGTATGTAATTGTATTAACATCCAATGCGCGATTATTGAGGTATTTGCTTTTTAGTGTAATCATGCATGTTTCTGTAACATTCTTAATTATTATAGTTACTTTATAAACGATATCTGAAAAACTAGCTTATTAATATTGATATAATTTATCTATGGCATTGAATGATATATTTTCATTTCTATTCTTTATTTAAAATAGTATCCAATATAAGATTCTTGAGATATCTGGTCTTAGGTGATATTTTATGCAATTGTTGTTACTTCATTAGTGACATCTCAAAAAGGAGCGTATCAATAATTATATTAATTATTGCTGATATTATCTGATATGTTATTTTTTGATACATGTAATTGTATTAGCATCCAATGTGTTATTTTTGAGATATTTGATCTTATGTGTAATCTTGCATTTTCCAATAATGTTCTTAAATATTATTGTTACGTTTTTAACGATATCTCACAGAGTAGTATATCAATATTAACAATATTTATTACTGATATTAACTGATATACTATCCTCTAATGCATATAATTGTAAGAAACATCCAATGCGCGATTTTTGAGGTATTTTCTTTTTAGTGTAATCATGCATGCTTCAGTAATATTCTTAATTATTATAGTTACTTTATAAACGATATCTCAAAAACTAGCTTAGCAATATTGATATAAATTATCTATGGCATTGAATGATATATTCTGATTTCTATCCTTTATTTAAAATAGTATCCAATATATGATTCTTGAGATATCTGGGTTTAGGTGATATTTTCTGGAATTGTAGTTACTTCATTAGTGACATCTCAAAAAGTAGCGTATCAATATTAATATTAATTATTGCTGATATTATCTGATATGCTTTTATTTAGTACATGTAATTGTATTAGGATCCAATGTGTGATTCTTGACATAATTGTTTTTTTGTGCAATCTTTCATTTTTCAATACTGTTCTTAAATATTATAGTTACTTTATTATTGATATCTCACAAGCTAATGTATCAATATTAACATTAGTTATTACTGATATTAACTGATATACTATCTTCTAATGTATGTAATTGTATTAATATCCAATGCGCGATTCTTGAAATATATGCTTAATTGCATTAGCATCGAATGCGTGATTCTTGAGATATTTGCGTTTCAGTGGTATCTAGTAAAAGTCAATAAAAAAAAACAACCTGGCAATTTTTCGAATCAGGATCAAATGAACGAGAATGTATTTGTAGAAATTAATAATTATTCTAAATAACAAAATCAAACTGATTTTTTTTCAATTTTGTACAACCCTATACAATATATCTGATTAGTAATATAACATATAGTTAACATATAGTTAACATAACTATATAACATAATATAACATATAGTTTGGCTAGAAAACAATTTTTGTTTTAAATAAAACAAATGATTTGTGATCAGTGTGGTAAACTGTTTATTATAAAGTGACTAGGTTCGATCACGTTCTGATTATTATCAAACTTATAGTTTGGTTTCATTGAACTGACTGTAGGATCGTACCTTATGCCATGGTTGGGAGCTCGTAACCAAGCCCAATGGCTTGGAGGCGGACTCCAAGAACCCCACAAAAAATAGTTTGGTTTATTTTTGTATCGCAAAAACTAAAGTATAATTAAACTAATATATTCCTTTTCTACTGGGCCATTTCTGTATTTCTGTAGCAGGTTCATACACACTTTTTATAATTAACGCAAGGAAGATATATTCTGTATTCCTACGAACAATATAATTGTCCAGTAAATTATATAAACTTCCACAAGAATTTACCAACAGATACACTGTGCAAATTCACAGTAATTTATTGCAGTTAGTTTGCATTGTACGCGTTTATATATTTCCTTGTATTATACATATACACAATTGTACATACACAACGTGTGTGTATATGAACTAGATTTATGGTTATGAAAAAGCATAATCATCAATTCTAATTAAATAATACTGTTTATGCTCGTCCTAGAGAGTTAGGTAATTTAGTGCAAGCCTTGTTAACATTGCATCGAATTTTGTGGTTTGCCAAATTTCGTTGTAATCTAGTAATCCTGCTCACTGACCGGAACTGCAATTACGTTTAGTGCATCGTACATGCACTTTGCTGTTTTAAGCCTTTCATAAACTTCAGTACAAGTTTCGCACCACAAACAAATCTATTTCCACCATACAACATATAATAGATTCTGAAAGATAAGTTCGAAATTACCAGATACAATTATATTTCCACCATAAAACAAATAATAGGTTCGGAAAGATAAGTTAATTATACGAAATAACCAGAAACAAATCTATTTCCACCATAAAACAAATAATAGGTTCTAAAAGATAAGTTAATTATTCGAAATAACCAGGAACAAATCTATTTCCACCATAAAACAAATAATAGGCTCTGAAAGATAAGTTAATTATTCAAAATAACCTGAAACAAATCCATTTCCACCAGAAAACAAATAATAGGTTCTGAAAGATAAGTTAATTATTCGAAATAATTAGAAAGAAATCTATTTCCACTATAAAACAAATAATAGGCTCTGAAAGACAAGTTAATTATTCGAAATAATTAGAAAGAAATCTATTTCCACTATAAAACAAATAATAGGTTCTGAAAGATAAGTTAATTATTCGAAATAATTTGAAAGAAAACTATTTCCACCATAAAACAAATAATATGTTCTGAAAGATAAGTTAATTATTCGAAATAACCAGAAAGAAATCTATTTCCACCATACAACAAATAATAGGTTCTGAAAGATAAGTTAATTATTCGAAATAACCAGAAACAACAAATCTAATCTATCATAAAACAAATAATTGAATGTAAAAGATAAGTTAAATATTTGTTAATTACAATACTACATTTTTTTTCTATAAAACATAATTGTATCGAGAAAATGAATTAACTTTTAACTCTGTCTTAACGAATTTATTTTAATTAATAAAAAAACTCTTTCAAGTTGGGTACAGTTCTGCTACAGTGTTTCAGTGGTATTTTCACTAAAACAAAATATTTTTGAGAACTGGTTATTTTACTTGATTCATGAAAGCCGCAATCAAAGTATAATTTGAATATAAATGAAAGTATTATATATAATATTCTTAGCTGCATTTTAGATGTTGGGCTTCCTTATAGCTGGACGGATATAGTTCACTATTTTGTAACTCACAAGCTTTTAACAGCCTTTATCAAATATTTACAATACAGTTCTATTAGTAAAATTCTTTCAAGTTGGATATAGTTCTGCCACAGTGTTTCAGTGGTATTTTCACAAAAACAAAATATTTTTGAGAACTGGTTATTTTATTTGATTCATGAAAGCAGCAATGAAAGTATAATTTGAATATAAATGAAAGTATTATATATAATGTTCTTAGCTGCATTTTAGATGTTGGGTTTCCTTATAGCTGGACGGATATAATTCACTATTTTGTAACTCACAAACTTATAAGAGCCTTTATTAAATATTTACAATACACTTCTATTAGTAAAACTCTTTCAAGTTGGATACACTTCTGCTACAGTGTTTCAGTGGTATTTTCACAAAAACAAAATATTTTATTTGATTCATGAAAGCAGCAATGTAAGTATAATTAATAATTATATTTTTCTGTGTTATATATAATATTCCTAGCTGCATTTTAGATGTTAGGTTTCATTATAGCTGGACGGATATAATTCACTATTTTGTAACTCGCAAACTTTTAAAAGCCTTTATTAAATATCTACAATACACTTCTATTAGTAAAACTCTTTCAAGTTGGATACACTTCTGCTACAGTGTTTCAGTGGTATTTTCACAAAAACAAAATATTTTATTTGATTCATGAAAGCAGCAATGTAAGTATAATTAATAATTATATTTTTCGGCGTTATATATAATATTCCTAGCTGCATTTTAGATGTTAGGTTTCATTACAGCTGGACGGATATAATTCACTATTTTGTAACTCACAAACTTTTAAAAGCTTATATTAAATATTTACAATACACTCCTATTAGTTTTGACAGTAAATTGACAATGCTTGTATTTCGGGGGATGGCATAGTAAATTTGTATTATTGAAACGTAACAGCAATATTTGCTATTTTGCACAGAAGTACAGAATTGCATTTTGTACAGAAATCCAATCATGTAAATTGATTGTAATTTCGTTCATGATCCGAAACCAATTATATTTATGTTTCGAACTATTTCGATATTGGTTTTTAATTAAATTGTATCGCACCCCGGCGACGATAATTAACAGCAGTAGCAGGATGGGACTAATTAGCTATCTACAAAGCATACAGCAATAATATGAGTTTGATCATAATATTATTTACGAACCATTTTTGTTTAGGAATATTGTGAGAAGGTCAATTAAATACTGGAATGGGTACAATGGTACAATGGTAATGGTACAATTTGAGCAACAAAATAAAATATTTATTTTACGAGGCGGATACGTTATGGAACTCCATGATAGGTTATGGGAGTTTTAATGTTGTACTGCAACAATTGTTTCGCTTCACACTGGATTCACTAGGCAGATGATAAACTCAGATGATAAACAGATAGTTTATCATCTGTTTATCATCTGAGTTTATCATCAAGATGATAGACAGATGGTAGACTGAGATGAAAAATCTTTGCAAAAACAATAAATATTTTTAAAATTAGGTGTATCATAAGAATGAGGGTGAAGCCATTCTAGACTGGGAAAGTCTTACTCAGGAAGATGGTGAAAAAAAGGTGTATCATAAAGTGTTGAATTTTCAAATGCATTTGTCCGGAAACTGTCTTTTCTTGACTTGGTCAGTGTTTCTTGTAAGCCCACGATAATTAGTATTAATTCTGAATGTAGGAATCAAGATGCGTTTTCCCATGTCATTTTCGATTGATGGTATACTCCGTGGTTACGCAATTACAAATCGTGGCGAGCTTCTAAATGCGACTTAAACACGAGATTCCTCGTGGGTAACATCAGGGCCGTTTACTTCAACATCGCCGTGGCACTTAACAGCCAACAATATATATTACACGCTCGCGGAATGCTGCGGATTCCTGCGGATTCCTGCTGGCCACCTCTTGACCGGCGAGTCGCCGATAAGTGGCCGCGCGGATTAAACCCAAATGGAGGAGATAAATCAAAGTCAGGCCGTAAATCTCGTTTCGGATTCAATAAAAGGCCTGAAATTAAATCCCCGCGGAGGTGCACGTCTCGTAACGGCCGCAGGACGATATGTAAGTGCGCGATTCCCACATGAGGACCTGCTCGCAGTGAGGCAGAATTAAAGCGAAACGCAGCGAGGATGACTCTGCTCGGTTATGTAAGCTCGAAATTGCAGTTGCGAAATACAAAAATTAGTTCCCGAAGCGTGTCGTGGTTATTAAAAATGCGATTATTTTTGGTAACTGCTTTTTTTTATGTACAGTGATGTTTTCATATTTTACGACTCATTCCAACGTCGCTTGATTGACAGACTACAAATTGTACATCGATGTTTTACTTTCATCCATGCTATATTTGTCATCCCACCTAAAATGTACGAGTCACCATGAATAATGTGTTTTACTTTCATTGGCATAACCAATCATATGGGACAACTCCCCGGCCGGCATACTAATTGTACCCAAAAATCTGAATATTGTTGGGTACAATTCGTTACAATCAATTATTGTAAAAACAATTGTAAATTATGGGTTCACCAAATCATATTGTATTAATAATGACTGGAAAGCATTTTTCAAGAGCTTTCCAACGATGTATCACAAGTAGGGGGGTGAAATGTAAATTTTTAGATGGAGGTGACTGTGGCTTAAAGGGTGGGTAAGGAGTGGCCACTACCTACGCCATTTTGGTTCTCCCTCCGAACCACCCAAACGGTTTTGAGTAACTTAAAAAATAATCATTAGTTCCATAAAAACAGTAGATGGCAACTTTTCGAATTGACACCCTGTATGTAAATTCAATACTGTAAAGTTTTATTAAAATTTAAAAAAAAATCGAAAAAAAATATTGGTAACAATGTGCGAAATAGGCTCAGAATAAATTGCTTTAGATATTTCGTTACTTGTATTTGTATTATTTTCTGCTATTGCATCTAAATATCAGTAAGATACATGCAGAACATAAAATAGGATACAATAAAATAAAGCATCTCGAATGTATCTGCATCGCAGCTCCGTTTCAGCAGCCGCTTTCGCATAAATCTTAAATGATACGAACATTATTAAATCCCGCATATCTTGCATCGCAATATCCACATCCACCTTTATCCTGGAACGGGACGGATTTATACCAGGCGCATTCCCTGCCTCCCATATCTGCAGTTCAGGCCCCAGTGATGAATGTAGCGCTGTTAATTACGGGGGCGCAATTCGGCACGTGGGGTGCGAGCCATAAATTGTTGCGAATGGCGCGGGGATTTATCGGCGCCGTAAAAATATTCGCAATAAATCCGGGGGTGGCATCGGCGTCGCGGCGCTCCTGGGCGTAGCCGCGGTACTTGTTGCTCGCACCCCCGATGAATATTCCCCGGACCGGGATCTGTTTTTGCTCCCACGGGAAGCACACGGAAAGATCGCCCTGCAAAGGAGGATTGAATAGCAGGAATCAAGTACGTACGTATAAGGATAATTGGGTTTAATAAAGAAATCAGCCAGGATTCGCGTAATGATGTGGTGAATGCACGAGTGGATATCGTTGATTGGGGACCGGTTCATTCAGCATTCATTAAAATTTTCAGTAGCGTCATAAGTAGATAAAATTGCATTCATCTTTCAGTATATTCAGGTTTCTGTACACATAAACTTAAAAGTACATTAAACTTTCCGTATATTCAGGTTACTAAACACACAAACTTAAAATCGTATTCATCTTTCAGTATATTTAGGTTACAGAACACATAAACTTGCAGCTTAGTTTGACCTACTAGCAGGAGTTAGAGAGTCATGGCATCAATTATTACCAGGTACGGTCAGATTAAAGATAAATTAATACACATTTTTTGTGTAATGTTTAGTGTTTTAAAAAATGAACATGCTGGCTGAAAATTTATTGAAAATATTTCGTTTTGCATGTAGAAAGCAGAACGTTAAAAATTTTATAGGGAAACAAAACATATAACATCTACTAAAACACATAATAGAAGTATAATTTAAAGAAAACACGCAGAAAATGTATGCAGCTTGTAGAAAATTTAATAAAAATATTAAACTTGTAAATACATCCACTGAAAATAAAAATACAAAAAGTTTCAGAAATTAATAAACGCGTAGTTAAACAAAATATACCAAACAAACGAGAAAATTGCAAAAAAAACAATTATAATTTTAAAATATACTAACACTCAAACACCAAATAAACACCAAATTCCATAAAGATTTCAGAAAATGCCACAACTTTTTATGTATATTCTTAGAATGTGCAATTAATATAAACTCAGTTCCATTTTTATTTTTAACTAAAAAAAGTTTGCTAAGTTTGATGTGTTAAGGTGACAGTATTGTTTGCCAATGTAAAAAGTGACTTGAAAAAATACGTTATAATTAAAAAAAACATTTTATAACAGTGGGCAATGATGCCATCAAATTGAGTATCTATTGAGTACAGAAATTAAGTGCTATTTTTATTTTACAAAAGTAAATCAGTAAAATTATAATAAAAAATATAGTTGATGATTGCTTTACTTTAAACCAGCACTCTTGAATGATTGAAATATTTAATTTCAATCATTCATAAATTTAATTATTTAATTATTCTAATATATGAATTAGATAACGTTGTTAGAAATCTAACATTTAATTTTTTTTCACTGTCAGATCATTTTTGTAGGTGGTCATGTGTATAACTTTATAAAATGAAACTACAGCCTTCTTAGTTAAAAATAAAAATGGAACAGAGTATATCAATATATTTAAAAAAGTACATCATTTTAAGCAAGATATATATATAAGATAGATAGATATAGATAAGTATCAGAAGTTTTAGAAATTGTAAGTATTGTAAACTTCAAATGAAATTGATAATGTAGTAACTAGATTTTTGTATCAACTTTGCAGCAAGCATTTCATAAAAAAAATGTAAAATGTAAGTCAAAACATTCTAAATGAGTAACTAATTATAAGATTTGTTTTTTAATTTGAATATGTAAGTTATCAAATATAAATAGGAACCCCTCAAACCAATAAATACATGTACGTGTATACTGGCTATTGCTGTGGCGAATTATTTGTGTTTATTGAATTATTTTATGTAATAATTAATTTATTACATATAATTTAATTAATTATATTATGATAACGTTGTTAGAAATCTAACATTTAATATTATTTTCACTGTCCGATCATTTTTGTAGGTGTTCATGTGTATAACTTTATAAAATGAAACGACAGCCTTCTTAGTTAAAAATAAAAATGGAACAGAGTATATCAATATAATTAAAAAAGTACATGGTTTTAAGCAAGATATCATTAGTATCAGAAGTTTTAGAAATTGTAAATATTGTAAACTTCAAATAAAATTGATAATGAAGTAACTAGATTTTTGTATCAATTTTGCAGGAAGCATTACATAAAAAAAATGTAAATCGAAACATTCTAAATGAGTAACTAATTATAAGATTTGTTTTTTAATTTGAATATGTAAGTTATCAAATATAAATAATAACCCCTGAAACCAATAAATACATGTACGTGTATACTGACTATTGCTGTGGCCAATTATTTGTGTTTATTGGGTTATTTTTTTTTTGTGATATATTTCTTTGTGGTCAGTTAAAATTTTTATTCTGGGTATTCATTTCCTTATACCTAATTTGCAAGCAATCAATTGACACTTTTTAATGATTTTAGGTGAAGACAAAAAAATATTAATGAGTTTTCAAGCTAATCGTTTATCCAGTAATCACTTTTTTGGTGATCAATTTTTCGTCTATATTTTCTGTGATCTGTATTCAACCCGTTATTTTCATTGTGATTAGTTTGAAGGTTTTACATTTTTATTCTGGGTATTCATTTCCTTATACCTAATTTGCAAGCAATCAATTGACACTTTTTAATGATTTTAGGTGAAGACAAAAAAATATTAATGAGTTTTCAAGCTAATCGTTTATCCAGTAATCACTTTTTTGGTGATCAATTTTTCGTCTATATTTTCTGTGATCTGTATTCAACCCGTTATTTTCATTGTGATTAGTTTGAAGGTTTTAAATTTTTATTCTGGGTATTCATTTCCTTATACCTAATTTGCAAGCAATCAATTGACACTTTTTAATGATTTTAGGTGAAGACAAAAAAATATTAATGAGTTTTCAAGCTAATCGTTTATCCAGTAATCACTTTTTTGGTGATCAATTTTTCGTCTATATTTTCTGTGATCTGTATTCAACCCGTTATTTTCATTGAGATTAGTTTGAAGGTTTTTCTGGGTTCAAACTTCCTACACTATTTTTTTTTACATCAATTGAGACTTCTTAATTGTTTTTGTTGAAAACATAAAAATAACTCTGTCCATTTTAATAATAGTATAAAATTATACAAATAAATAAATGTACTACAGCATGCTTTATAAATATTGATGAATTTAAAGAAGTAACAAAAACAAAAGTTTCATTATATAAAAATGTTAGAGATTGACAATTTTCAACGTTTTTGTTGAAAACATAAAAATATCTCTGTCCATTTTAATAATAGTATTAAATTATACAAATAAATGAACTACAGCATGCTTCATAAATATTGATGAATTTAAAGAAGTTACAAAAACAAAAGTTGCATTATATAAAGATTTTAGAGATTGACAAAAAGTTTTATGGAGATAGATAATTTCAAAAATATATGAATCTAAGAATATATATGAAATATATGAAAATCTGTTTGATGAAGAATTGATTATCTAATAGTTTCACACAAAATAATGTGTCTACCGAAACTAAAGCAGCATTATTCGAAGAAAAATGGATAAAATGCAACTCAATAGACTCAATTTTCATCATAATATAAATTTGGAAATAATCATTCAAGAGTCGTATATAGTATATAACTTTACAAATCCTTTCCTTTAATAACAATTAAGATAATTTGAAATTTCTTTAATAAAATATTTTTAATATAAAAAAATCCTGATTTTTTGTGTCAAAAAAATGACAACATTTTCAAAATTTTCTCCACAATTTACACAATATTTCATAATATGTAATTCCCCAATTAAATATATTAACCGTATTTATATTTTTAAGTTTTCAGTTAAAGTTTTAATGAAGTGCCTGAGAAAAAGGAGAATATAGCATTTCACGAATTATTCTTTGGTAACCTAAACTAACATGCATCACAGAACATGTTCTAACATCCATTTCATTCCATATTTTGTATTTCCAGAAATTTTCAATTCAAGCAATTTTCCATTCGAGTAATTGATATTCGAGCAATTTTCCATTCGAGTAATTGATATTCGAGCAATTTTCCATTCGAGTAATTGATATTCGAGCAATTTTCCATTCGAGTAATTGATATTCGAGAAATTTTCCATTCGAGTAATTGATATTCGAGCAAATTGGCTTTCGAGAAACTCCGATTTCGAGCAATTTTCCATTCGAGTAATTATTTGTCGAGCAATTTTCTTTTAGGCAATTGTTTTCGAGCAATTTTTCGTAACCCTTAAATTGCAGAATAACGACTAATCTGATACTCGACGCAACATATTGAAGGTTTATGTGAAGATTTCATCGTTGCACATATATATTGGACAGTTGCACATATACGAAATGCTTTGTACAGGATTCGGTAAAGATATATAATCATCTGCCAAGCACATATAAGCGAGCCGAGAGACTGAAATTATTCCAGCAATTGTGCATGGAGGGCATCTTCAAACATAAGCTTTTATGGCATTCATGAATATTTTTCTTTTAGTGTTCAATAATTTTATACAGTAAGTCCCCGGATTGAGTTTACAAGAGGAAAAACTTTTTTTCTTTCATTTTACGCCAAAACTTCAAAGGAATAAGATTTTTTGCTTGTCCTGAAATCAGCAAATCTGTAATTAAAACTTAATTATTCTGACTCAGTGGAAAGAAAAGTTTAGTTTTCTCTTGATTTCGGACTCTTTAAATCCCATCACATTGGCGGTTTTGTTTATTTGAGATGTCACTTTGACAAATAAGTTTACGCAAGTTAAATAACAAACATGTTTGTGAAAAATATGATTTTAATCACAGCAACTCAAAAAAACTGCTTTAAGATTAAAAAAAGTCATTTTTAACAAGAACAATCATTATTCAATTAACCCTATTCTGCACACAATTCTAGTCTAAAACGAAGCCCCTTGAAGCTTCTTTGAATTTCATCGATGGACAATGATGCCACGGCGTCTTTTATTCGATTTTTTAATTCTTCGGCATTATTAGGTAGGTTATCCATATACATAATTTTCTTTAAACGTCCCCACAAATAAAAATCCAAAATTGCTAAATCGGGACTTCTGGCAGGCCACAATACTGGACCATTTCTTCCAATCTACTGATCTCCATCTATTTAACCAGTTAGTAATAATGCGAGAATAATATGCAGGACAGCCATCCTGCTGAAAAAAAAAGTACGTTTGTAATTTATTTCTAAAGCATCAAGCCCATTGTTAAGAAAATTTTCTAACATATCTAAATATGTGTGCTGATTAACGTTGTTATCAAAAAAGTATGGACCAACGGCACACCACACATTTACTTTGGTAAAATACTGGCGACCTTTTAAAATTCTGAAATGTGGATTATTATTGCTCCAATATCTTACATGCTGTGAGGCAACTGTCCCATTGCTAGAAAATGTTGCCTTAGCAGAAAACATTATTCTGCGGTAAAAGTTTCAGTTATGTGATCTCCCTCTAAGTGATGAATATGTGATATTCTAGATATGTGATCTCCCAGCCACAATCAAAAATATAATCGTTTTGCATCATCTCCTGGTTCCAATGTATGATTAAATATCGGCTTGTATGGGTGAATTTTCTTCGCTTTCAAAATTCTTTAAATGTGGGACTTACTCATGCCCAGTTGGAATGACCGCCTCCTTAGTGAGGTTTTTGGTTGATCTTGCACACATTCCAACACCAAAAGGGTAGCAGCATCGTCGTCATCGTATGGTTTCTTCTGTGTCTAAATTTTCAGCAGATCCTGTTATTACAAACTTTTTTATCAGTTTTTGGGCCCCCATACGTGAAACTTGTAATTTCGGAAATTTCTCATTGAACTTTTCAATAACAGAACGATAACAGTGCTCACCGGTACCATAACATTGAATCAAATAAATTCTTTGCTCCAATGTCAACATTTTGTAAACGTTTATAATAGTAAGCTTTCACGGAGATGTCAAAACAAGGCGCCTATATGATAAGAAACCTTTTAAATTAAAACTAATAATTACTAAGTTCAAAATCAAGAGAAAGGCGTATTTTTCTTTCTACTGAGTCAGAATAATGAAGTTTTAATTACAGAGTTGCTAGTTTCAGAAATAGCTGAATCACAAAAAACTGTTCAATGTTTTATATTGATATATTGATTTGGATATAAAGATTTTACGTGTGCACGGTGACATAGCTCTTGAATAACTAAAGTTCTAAACACTTTCTTGGAAAGATGTATTAAATAAGTAATTATATGAGTGTATATGAGTGCATTTTGTATATTTTTGTGCGATTTATTTTGCGTACGTAATCCCTAATTAGTATTGATTAGCTTTCACAATACGAGAAGTATCATTAGACGGTGTTGCCCAAACTGTGCTCGACGTTATGTAGGTGGTTATGATGTGCCGGCGCCATAAAATAGCACCTTATTCTAAACATTCCCCTGCGATCTCCTTGCTTTCGCGTCGAGCGCACGGCTGTGAATGATAACATACAATAATGGTAATTAATACCTTACATTAAATTGATTTATCGAAATCCGTAATTATGTGGCCGGGTCACGCGTTAATCTCGAGTGTGTGTCTGTGATGCATGTGCAACTCGCGCTCGTTAATAATCCTTGCAGAGGCATTGCGTTACCTGGACATTATCAGCGGACCTCCCCCAGAGTGGAGGACGGGTTCGGACGTGATTTCCCCGGAGGAGTGCCGGAGCAGTACTAGCGCAATTCAATTGAACCGCGAGAGCGGCCCTCGAAAAAGAGCCGACTAATAACCCTATTACGGTTACATGCAAGTAATAACTGTAATGAGGCACGCGATTGCCTTTCGAAATGTTTGGTTTGCGTCAAATCGTTCTTAATACCTCGATTTTCTGTCATAACAACGTGCGCCGATTACAAAACCCGCTCGCATCTCCGCACAGGCACACACGGAGATGAGCCTCCGACAATCCGAGCTCCTAATGAACTAGATAATTTTCGAAAATTGCCCAACGCAGACGGGACAGGCACGTTCCCGGGGAAAGGTCAGTAAACATGTACAAAGTGTAAGGCACATGAGGTGCATTAGGGACGCACGATCACATCATCCGTGCGCAGACCATTAAATCTCGATTAAAATGGTGCGCCTAATGGAGAGCGGGTCGCTTTTTAATTGTGCATCCGAAGCGTGCGTTATCATTACCTTGCCGATCCGATATCCCCCAACCAAACGATCGTCACAATTAAGGGCTGCGGGGGAGGTTATTGAATTACGGCGATGAGCAGCGACTGGGACGGCCTCCCTGTAAAAATGGGGGAACTGGGATAATCGGGATAATTGAGGTGGTGATTGAAAAGCGCCTTTTACCGCGCAAATTGCAGACATGTAAATATTTACTCCGGGCTTTTCCATGTTTACCCATGCCCGACGGATACGCGTTTGAATGGGGACAAAATTTATTGGAGCAGGTTACTTGTACATTCAAGCAATCAAGCATCAAACAGATTTGAAAAGTTTTCCAGGAAAATTTGAAAAAAAAAAATGTTCGGACGAATGTTGCTCTTATGCTGTTAAATTAACGGAATTTACCGACCACAAGCAACTATATTGCGATTAATAAATAATTTTTAAAATCAAAAAAACAAGCGAATAACAATCAATAATGTGTCGGACCATCACGATTTCCTATGCACTCATTAACACGTCGACGCATGCTAGAAAGATCATGCTATCAATATCTTCTGTAAATAGCAGCCATAGACAAACTTTTAGCATTAAGACTCAACCATTCGTTTCCAATTGAATCGTTTATTTCAGAAACTCCTTAGGTGTACTTTTTTCAAATTTTCAAATTTGAAAGGAAAAAAACGGGAAGTTGTCCTTTTCTGTAAATCAACGCCATGTCTTCTGAGAATATCCTTTACATGTTTTACATTTTGGTGAGCAAGTCTTTCATGCCATGATTTTAGATCATTTTTGCGACGAATGCCTATGTTTGCTATACAACTCTCCTCTTGTTCAAATTTCATCTTGAACAGCTTGCCAACTCGGTTTCCAATGGCACAAACTCTTCCATTTATTCGAAATTCACATATTGTATTATCTAAAGTTAATTTGTATAATCTGTCCAGAGCTGTACCCACAGAAAATAGGTTAAACTTTAATTTTGGTACATATAAAACATTGTTCAGTTCTATTGGAATCCAGCTCAAGTGGTCAAATGTTAGTACTCTAATTTTTCCAATACCTCTAGCTCTGATTTTTGATCCATCTCCTATCCCAATAAGTTTCGGTTCTTTCAATTCTTTTTTCAAAAGAAAAGAACAGAGTGGAAAAAATCAGTACAAATTAAAATGTAAAAAATAGAATATAGCACATACCCGATACCTAACAAGGTATAAGGCTTTAAAGATTATTTAAATATATATATATATAAGTATAAAAGTTGCCATTGACTTTTTTCATAGAGCATGTGATTATTTTTAAATTTTCTCAAAACCGTTGGGGTGGCTCGAAGGGGGAACCAAAATGGCGTAGGTAGTGTGGGCCCCCTACCCATCCTTTAAGTCTCAGCCACCACCATAAAAAAAAAATGGCACCCCCGCTACTTGTGACTTATCGTTGGAAAGCTCTTGAAAAGTGCTTTTCATTCATTATTAATATAATATGATTTGATGAACTAGTTTTGGAATTAAGTGAAAATAAAGTGCAAAAGTGTTCAATGTATTAAATTCAAATAACATATTAAAGTAAATGTTGAAAATGACTTCTATTGTTATCTAAACAAAAATATAGCCTGCTTTCAAACTCTTCGCGAACAATTTGAAAGTTTGTCTAGTAATAGCTCAACATTCTTGTGTTAGTCTTGGTCGCAATTATTCATAGCATCCGGTTCTTTTTCATTTATGTTTTATAAACTACAGATTTCAAGTGACCCCATAAAAAAATACGCTGACATAAATTTGAACGGCGAAATTTATGCTAATTTGCTGGATGAATTCATTGAGCCTCTCGTACTTCAGGAGGTTGAAAACCAAATAGATGTACATGGAAATTATGGATTACCGAAAATTCATTAAATTTGTAACGGTCCAAAAATAGCGTTGGCAGAAACGGCTTTTTAATAATTAACGGACGTATGGACCTGCACGGTAGGCAACCATGCTTGCATTTTTTTTGTTGTGGTGACGCGTCTCCCCGGTGAGCGATTTTTAAATTCACCGGCGGAAGCGCCGCCACGACGCAGAACTAAATCGACTCGTGCCCAAGATAGATCGTGCCAGAAGAACCGTTGCAGATAAGGTATTTCACCATCCGTTTTACGGGAATAATCAACGGTTCTCAGCTAACCACCCTTGAGGGGGATTGAGGCACCGACTACAGGGCAGGGAACACGCTCGTAACACCCGAGTAAGTAGTTATCTCCTCTCCTCTTCGTGAAGCCACGTGTCCGGCCATTTTGATTAAGGCCATGTGTTTCTAGGCGTTTGGCGACGGGCTAAACCGCTCGGCCAGAACCATTCTTGGCTGGAAGCCGCGGACCTGGCCCAGACGCCGTCGACGGAAACCGCCGACATCCCGGGGCTGAACCCAGCCAACGGCGAGACCATCCAGATAACACAGGCCAGAGATCTAAATATATCTAGTTACTTTTTTTGTGCTCAAGTTGAGCCAGACCGTTTTATTTAACTTTTCTGTTTATTCTTGTGTGTAAATTGCGTCTACGTGTTTCGTGTCGTACGTGTTTTGCGCTAGTGTACGAGAAAGGTCGCTCCCTCTGCCCTTTCAATCGCGCGATTAGGAGCTTGTTTTATTCGGCCGAATAGAGTAAACCCTGCGCGAAAGGGTGGCGCTCGGAGGTATTTGTTTTCAGGAGCGTAGACACGGTGTCTGTCATTTGTGTGTGCGAATAAACGCCATCTTACCATACCAAACTCACACCTGTTATTTTTTGCTCCCCCCACGTTTTCTCTTTACAGTTTTCTATATTCATTTCAGTTACAGTTTTCTTTCTCAGTTATCTCATTTACAGTTTTCTCTTCTCACTGCGAGATCTAAATCTGGTGGTGTTGACGCCAAACGGTCAGCGTTGTGAAGTTCGTGATTTCTGAACTTCGCTGACTGTCTGCCGTCCACCCACACAGGTAGGGTGGAGCCTCCCTTGCGACGAAGTAGCAACGAGGTAAAATTACGTGGAGCCTTTTTTTAACCCCCCCACTCTCTGACACCGAGAGCCTGGCCCTCGTCACTACTTCAAAGGGACCCTCCACTCGCTCCACGGCCTAACGCGCCGACTGCCCTTCAGGTACGTCACACATTTTCAACAAGAAGGTGCACCTCCTCACTATGTACTTCCAGTTAGAGCATGGTTAGAGCGTCACTATCAAAATCAATGGATTGGAAGAAGAGCACCTATCAAATGGCCTGATCAAATGGCCTGAATTTGCTGGATGAATTCATTGAGCCTCTCGTACTTCAGGAGGTTAAAAACCAAAGAGATGTACATGGAAATTATGGATTACCGAAAACACATTACATTTTCAACAAGATGGTGCACCTCCTCACTATGTACCAAATCAATGAATTGGAAGAAGAGGGCCTATCAAATGGCCTCCTAGATCTTCAGATCTAACACCTCTAGGTCTTTTTTATGAGGTCACTTAAAGTCTGTAGTTTATAAAACGCAACCAGATACTATTGAGCAATTACGAGAAAGAATAGCACAATAATGTCGAGCTATTACTAGACAAACCTTTCGCGAGGAGTTTGAAAGCAGGCCATATTTTTGTTTAGAAAACAAGGAAACCATTTCCAACATTAACTTTAACATGTTTCTTGAATTTAATTAATTCAACACTTTTGCACTTTATTTGCACTTAATTCCAAAACTAGTTGACCAAATCATATTGTATTAACAATGACTGGAAAGCAATTTTCAAGATTTTCCAACGATGTATCACAAGTAGGGGGTGCCATTTAATATTTTTAGGTCAAGGTGGCTGTGGCTTGAAGAGTAGAAAGACAGAGGAAGTTTGAAAGCAGACTATATTTTTGTTTAGAAAACAAGGAAACCATTTCCAACATTAACTTTAACATGTTTCTTGAATTTAATTAATTGAACACTTTTGCACTTTATTTGCACTTAATTCCAAAACTAGTTGACTAAATCATATTGTATTAACAATGACTGCAAAGCAATTTTCAAGATTTTCCAACGTTGTATCTCAAGTAGGGGGTGCCATTTAATTTTTTTAGATGAAGGTGGCTGTGGCTTGAAGAGTAGAAAGAGAGATGAAGTTTGAAAGCAGACCATATTTTTGTTTAGAAAACAAGGAAACCATTTCCATCATTTACTTTAACATGTTATTCGAATTTAATTAATTGAACACTTTTGCACTTTATTTGCACTTAATTCCAAAACTAGTTGACCAAATTACATTGTATTAACAATGGCTGGAAAGCAATTTTCAGGAGCTTTCCAACGATGTGTCACAAGTAGGGGGTGCCATTTAATTTTTTTAGATGAAGGTGGCTGTGGCTTAAAGGGTGGAAAGAGAGATGAAGTTTGAAAGCAGACCATATTTTTGTTTAGAAAACAAGGAAACCATTTCCAACAATAACTTTAACATGTCATTTGATTTTAATTAATTGAACACTTTTGCACTTTATTTGCACTTAATTCCAAAACTAGTTGACTAAATCATATTGCATTAATAATGACTACAAAGCATTTTTCAAGAGTTTCCAACGATGTCTCACAAGTAGGAAGGTGTCATTTACATTTTTTAGATGGATTAGTGGCTTTGGCTTAAAGGTTGGGTAGGGGGTCGACACTACCTACGTCATTTTGGTTCCCCCTTCGAACCACCCAAACGGTTTTGAGTAATTTTATAAATATTCATGTGTTCTATGAAAAACGTCGATGGCAACTTTTCAAATTGACACCCTTTATGTTTGTAATGTATATTTGCTGCTCAGTTATTTTTATCGCGATCATTTCTAATTCGTTGATTGTTTCATTCAGTGTTGTTCGGAATTGAAGGTCGTCTATTAAATATATTGCTATTCTACCTATTATCATTTCTTTTCTAGAGCTGAAGATTGCTTCGTAGTTTTCTATGTTATGTAGTTGTTTCAGATTTGGTTTAAGCCAGGTTTCATAATACAAGGCACCTCTTCGCACTAATTATTAATTACCCATTACAAAAAAAAAACTTTCATATTAGCTTAATAGTTTTGATAATTATCTGATGAACTACAGCGTTTAAACGTTTTTATGTAAATGTGTTGCGTGTGCCTCTAAATTGTCGAATGTTTGTACTGATGGTCGTATACATTTTGCCTTCCTGTCGGCATGGAAATCGGGCAGAAGTTTTCGGGAAACAGTCGTAAAGCGCCTCTTAACTGCGCTCGTAGTTGGTTCCATTAATTCGAATGACAGTGGCGATAAGATAGCACGATGCATGACGTGCCTGACCTACAGTCATTCCACTGATAACGCGTACATGATTCGGCGATCGAAGCCAATTTCTGTATTATTTATTTATAGCAGTTTAAGAGGAAATTACAATAGTGAATAGTGAGACTTCAATTCAAAAAGTCTGCAAATGACTAAAATAGTTAGTTCAGATTTATTGATTTGCTTTATTTAATTGTTTCCATTTGAATTACAGATTTTATTGGTTTACTTTATCCTGTGCTACTTATACAGGGTGGTCACTTATACGACGCCCACCATTAAGATCTATTAATTAAGTTGAAAGAATGTGTAGGTACTACTTGGTGAAACATGATAATTAAGGTAAATCAAACACTTAGTTGAAGTTTCACTATATTAATAGAATTTACTCTACAATCGTTTCGGTCTGACGACCATTGTCAAGAGTAACAGAGATACTGAGATCAGATCTATTAAACGGAAATATATACAGAGTAGGTCAAATGGAATAAAAGTTTCTCATTTTTGTGCCTTTCAATATACTGAAACGAAATCCGGGATATCTTGCACAGTTCCTGAAATATCGCTGAAAAACTGAAAAAGTGCACTTTCCTTTTCCTTTCATAACTTTTATTACTTTTGAAGAAAATTTTACGAAACTTGGCATTTTTACATTTTTCGACGTCAGTTTTCTGATCACAGTGGCAAACAATTTCTGCGCCAACTAGATGCCCAAATTTTCATAGTCAACTTTTGATTTTCTTATGGTCGCAATATTGGATTTTTATGGAATTCAAAAGAGCGAAACATTCCGATTTCAATCATGTATATATATATATATATATATATATATATATATATACATGGGTTTTCTGACATTATTTAGTACCAAACATCGATAATTTAAAAATTACAGCTCTCTCAGCTGTCTCACAAGAGATAGCACCGATAATATGCAATTACAATCAAGTATCATGAAAAATAGTATATCTACTAGGTACAAGATATACTACACCATATTTCGTAATGATATAGTTTATATCCGAAAAAAAAATAACATGTAAAAAATTATATGGCATGGCTATAATCATCAAACATGCAAGAATCGATCCTTCCATGAACCAGGAGGAGACTGCTTGTGCCGACTGTGCAATGCAGAAGCAGGATCACACCCTAACTTGTTAGGAAAGAGGAGAAATGGTACATGTTTTTCTAATTGAAACGATTGAAATGTGCACTATTCAAATTTATCAAATTCTAAGCTTCAGCAGTGAAATTGTAATGCAAATTTGATTGAAACTACCCAAATTTGGCAACTTTTCAAATGCAACTAAACAAATCTATCATATTTTCCTCTAAAACCATCAAAATCTGAATATCTGTCTGTCAAATTTTCAACTGGCAGATTACCATAATTCCTGCTGTTAAAAACTGCGAAGAAGTTGTGAGTTGAAAAAATTCAACACCAACTGTAGAAATCTGGGAAATTTTCAAACTTTAGTCTCCAAATTTGTCAGATTTACAGTTAAAACTATTAATATAATGTATATTTTCAATTGCAAAGGCCCAAATTCATTGAGTTTTGGACAAATACAGTCAAAATATGTCGTATTAGCTGCAATTATTAAAATCTATCAAATATTAAGTAACTGGACTCTTTAGCATCAACCTGAGTCTTCAAATTTGTCAAATATACAGTTACAGTGTAATCTTGTAAATTTTCAATTGCAAATGTCCACAATAATTGAATTTTGGACTAATTCAGTCAAAATCTGTCGTATTGGTAACTGCAATTATTCAAATCTATCAAATATTAAGTAACTCGACTCTCCAAATTTATCAAATTTACTATTGAAACAATTATTATCTTCTAAATTTTCAATTGCAAATGTCCAAATTCATTGAATTTTCTACTAATACAGTCACAATCTGTCATATTAGTAAGTGCAATTATTTAAATCTATCAAATATTAAGTGTCAGCAGTTTTAAGCTCCAACAATTTGTCATATTTCGAAATATTAAAATCTGTGAACCTTTAGCATCTCCTGTGAAACTGTGTTGATCTTTCAACACTCTAGATGACGAAATATGCCCAAATTTTTACCATAATACATCAAATTTGTTGATTTTTCAATACAAACTGTCTAAATTTATTAAAATTTTGAACTCGACCCACAAATCTCTCAATATCTATCAATTTTTTGGATCGATGCGGGAAAATGTAAAAATACTGTAAAATTTTCAATTGTAACTGTACAAATATTATAAATTTTCAATGTGAAGTGTCCAAATAAGCAACTTTTCAACTTCAACTGTCAAAATTTGCCTTGTTTGAATTTTTGAAATAATCTAACGTTTTAACCTACAATTACCAAAATTTGCACAATTTTTCAAATAACTCTTTAAATTTGTATATATTTTCTTATTGAAACGGTTGAAATGTCAATGTATAAAAAGTTACATAGCACTGACAAACGAGATGAATTAAAATAATGAAACATCTATATAATTATATATTTTATACTATAGTATTTAGAATTTTTCTATAACGTTGGTTGCGAATAAAGTGAGATTAATTAATATATTTCCGAAAAAAAGGATTTTTCCGTGCACACGTGACTAATTCTACGTACATATTTTCTACGTTATATATTTTTTTCTGGCTTCTTTGTGCCAAGTTCTAAATTACCCTGTGAAATATAAATTTTTGTTAGTGGAAATTATGTGAAGAAATTAATTAAGCAATCAGTGGCATGTGCGTGCAATCCTCGTAATCACCACAACAAACATAGTAGTTCCGGAAAGTTTGAATTAATTGCGTGTCTTTACTGGAAGCGCAGCAACGGAATTTATCACATTCGCTGATAATAAGCGTGAGTTATTTGGCAAAACCTCCCCGCTGGACCAAGCCCGGCATTTATTAAAACTTTGAGTGCCCATCCCTGAAGCCGTGCCATAAATCTGCCCCGCAAAAAACATCACAATTTCCGGCAAATTATTTACTAAAATCCGTTATGGCCATAACGCGTCAGCTAATTCCTCTTAAGCAACTGGCGAAAATTGTTGGCTGACCAGTGTGGAGACAATGCGGAATCTGGAACATTGCGATTTCGATGTGTCGAACAGAGCAAGGACGCGGCTTTATGATGTAAATTAATTAAATGTTAAATATAATTATGCTTTTTTTTTTAATGAAGACCGTCTTTTTATATGAACCGCCTTCGGTATGAACCGCTTTTTCCTCGGTAATTACACGAAACTATAAAATAAATGCCAAGAGTTTAACGTATCATCTCCGAGCAATCGGGAACGCGTCTTCTTTTATAACTTGATTACACGTTTATTAATCGAATTTTGTAACGGTGCCGATCCTTGCGAAACGATCCTTAAAACGCCGGCTAAATAGGCGATAGCCGCACGATATGTGTTTAGCCCCGATAATGGCGTAAGTGAATTACGTGCACATTTCGAGACGTCCGGCAATGAAATTTTGATCTCACCTATCGTAAAACCCTAATGAACAGGCCGCGATATTCGGCTCCGGTGCTAATGCCGCCTCCGACGTGACCGCTCCGGGTCAGGTGGCTCCGGGATTCCGGCGCGTCCGCCTCCGGAAATTTATACTCGCCCCGACGGTAATTCGATTTGCCTGGCTTCGGGTGGCACGCGGGGGCGGCGTTGTCCCGGACAACACCTGGAGGCGGCTTGCCTTGTGTTATGAGGGATCTTTTCTGGCCACGGGTTTACACATGTCGCCCGAGATTCGCCACGGGGGGCGGCTAGCCCCATAATAATTCATCTTTTGATTCCAAGGGTGCGAACGGGAGACGGTCTTTTGATCGTGCGTCGGAGTAATTAATGTAATTTGACAATGCCTGCTCGCAGTGAATGCCGCCTCCACGCGTGGGAGGCCGAAGCTGCGGTCGCCTTAAAACGAGACGCAAATAAATTACATTCAATTATCACCTACTCACCGAACTCCTACTCATACCCATTACTGCTATCAACGTACATTCAAATGTATACATGTTCTCAATTACACAAGGCATTTCATTACAAGGATTGATTACGCCAGTTTTTAAAAGCACAACAAGCAATTTTTGTTGGAAACACAAATTCTTCTATAGTACTTAGATGAATAGAGCATGAAGGAAAACAGAGAATTAAGGAAAAACAAAAAAATAAAAAAAACAACTTTTGGGAGCATAAATTTATGCTCAAAAGGCTATATACAGAATATATTGTCCTGAAAATTTGACAAAGTTTCAGCCTTAAATAAAGGTGTAAATCAAACATATAACTTTCTGCATTGACAAGTATGCGTTAGCTATTACTGAATTTTTTGATTATTTAATATTTTCTAATTTCATATTACATTCGTGTAGAGTACATCTAAAACTAATTCTCCTGAAAATTTGACAAAGTTTCAGTATTAAGTAAGGAAGAAAATCAAACACTTAACTTTCTCAATTGACAAGTATGGATTAGCTATTACTGAAATTTCTCAAAATTTATTATTTGCAAATTTGATATTAGATTCGTGTACAGTACACCTAAAACTAATTTGCCTGAAAATTTGGCAAAGTTTCAGTATTAAATAAAGGTGAAAATCAAACATATAACTTTCTGCATTGACAAGTATGGGTTAGCTATTACTGAAATTTCTGAAAATTTATTATTTCTAAATTTCATATTACATTCGTATAGAGTATACCTGAAACTAATCCTCTTGAAAATTTGACAACGTTTCAGTATTAAATAAAGTTGAAAATCAAACATATAACTTTCTACATAGACAAGTATGGGTTAGCTATTACTGAAATTTCTGAAAATTTATTATTTGCAAATTTGATATTAGAGTCTTGTACAGAACACCTGAAACTAATTCTCCTAAAAATTTGCTAAAGTTTCAGTATTAAATAAAGGTGAAATTCAAACATATAACTTTCTGCATTGACAACTATGGGTTAGCTCACTACTGAATTTTTTGAAAATTTATAAGTTGCAAATTTGATATTAGATTCATGTACAGTATGCCTGAAACTAATGCTCCTGAAAATTTGCCAAAGTTTCAGTATCAAATAAAGGAGAAAATCAAACTCTTAACTTTCTGCATTGACAAGTATAAGTTAGCTATTACTGAAATTCATGAAAATTTATTATTTCCAAATTTCATATTAGATTCGTGTGCAGTACACCTTAAACTAATTCTACTGAAAGTTTGGCAAAGTTTTAGTATTAAATAAAGGTGAAAAACAAACATATAACTTTCTGCATTGACAACTAGGGGGTTAGCTATTACTGAAATTTCTAAAAATTTATTATTTACAAATTTGATATCAGATTCGTGTACAGTACACCTGAAACTAATGCTCCTGAAAATTTGCCAAAGTTTCAGTATTAAATAAAGGAGAAAATCAAACACTTAACTTTCTGCATTGGCTAGTATGTCTTAGCTATTACTGAAATTCATGAAAATTTATTATTTGCAAATTTCGCATTAGATTCGTGTGCAGTACACCTTAAACTAATTCTACTGAAAATTTGGCAAAGTTTTAGTATTAAATAAAGGTGAAAAACAAACATATAACTTTCTGCATTGACAACTATGGGTTAGCTATTACTAAAATTTTTGAAAATGTATAAGTTGCAAATTTGATATTAGATTCGTGTACAGTATACCTGAAACTAATTCTACTGAAAATTAGGCAAAGTTTGAGTAATACATAAGGGAGAAAATCAAACATTTAACTTTCTGCATAGACAAGTATTGGTTAGCTGTTACTGAAATTTCTGAAAATTTATTATTTCTAAATTTCATATTACATTCGTATAGAGTACACCTGAAACTAATCCTCTTGAAAATTTGACAACGTTTCAGTATTAAATAAAGTTGAAAATCAAACATATAACTTTCTACATAGACAAGTATGGGTTAGCTATTACTGAAATTTCTGAAAATTTATTATTTGCAAATTTGATATTAGAGTCTTGTACAGAACACCTGAAACTAATTCTCCTAAAAATTTGCTAAAGTTTCAGTATTAAATAAAGGTGAAATTCAAACATATAACTTTCTGCATTGACAACTATGGGTTAGCTACTACTGAAATTTTTGAAAATTTATAAGTTGCAAATTTGATATTAGATTCATGTACAGTATGCCTGAAACTAATGCTCCTGAAAATTTGCCAAAGTTTCAGTATTAAATAAAGGAGAAAATCAAACTCTTACCTTTCTGCATTGATAAGTATAAGTTAGCTATTACTGAAATTCATGAAAATTTATTATTTCCAAATTTCATATTAGATTCGTGTGCAGTACACCTTAAACTAATTCTACTGAAAGTTTGGCAAAGTTTTAGTATTAAATAAAGGTGAAAAACAAACATATAACTTTCTGCATTGACAACTAGGGGGTTAGCTATTACTGAAATTTCTAAAAATTTATTATTTACAAATTTGATATCAGATTCGTGTACAGTACACCTGAAACTAATGCTCCTGAAAATTTGCCAAAGTTTCAGTATTAAATAAAGGAGAAAATCAAACACTTAACTTTCTGCATTGGCTAGTATGTCTTAGCTATTACTGAAATTCATGAAAATTTATTATTTGCAAATTTCGCATTAGATTCGTGTGCAGTACACCTTAAACTAATTCTACTGAAAATTTGGCAAAGTTTTAGTATTAAATAAAGGTGAAAAAACAAACATATAACTTTCTGCATTGACAACTATGGGTTAGCTATAACTAAAATTTTTGAAAATGTATAAGTTGCAAATTTGATATTAGATTCGTGTACAGTATACCTGAAACTAATTCTACTGAAAATTAGGCAAAGTTTGAGTAATACATAAGGGAGAAAATCAAACATTTAACTTTCTGCATAGACAAGTATTGGTTAGCTGTTACTGAAATTTCTGAAAATTTATTATTTGCAAATTTGATATTAGATTCGTGCACAGTACATCTGAAACTAATTCTCCTGAAAATTTTACAAAGTTTCAGTATTAAATAAAGAAGAAAATCAAACATTTAACTTTCTGCATTGACAAGTATGGGTTAGCTATTACTGAAATTTCTGAAAATTTATGATTTGCAAATTTGATATTAGATTCGAATACAGTACACCTGAAATGAATTCTACTAAAGATTTGGCAAAGTTTCAGTATTAAATAAGGAAGAAAATCAAATATATAACTTTCTGCATTAACAAGTACGGGTTAGCTATTACTGAAATTTCTGAAAATTTAGTATTTGTAAATTTAATATTAGATTCGTGTACAGTAAACAGAAAAGTAATTCGTATGTAAATTTTACAAAGTTTCAGTATTAAATAAAGGTGAAAATCAAATACTTAACTTTCTGCATTGACAAGTATGGCTTTGGTATTAGTGAAATTCATAAAAATGTATTATTTGCAAATTTGGTATTAGATTCGTGTACAGTAAAACTGAAACTAATTCTCCTGAAAAATTTCCAAAGTTTCAGTATTAAATTAAGGAGAAAAACAAACATATAACTTTCTACATTGACAAGTATTGGTTAGCTATTACTGAAATTTCTGAAAATTTTATATGTGGAAATTTGATATTAGATTCATATGTAGTACACCTGAAAGTAATTCTCCTGAAAATTTGACAAAGTTACAGTATTAAATAAGGGAGAAAATCAAACACTTAACTTTCTCAATTGACAAGTGTGGATTAGCTATTGCTGAAATTTCTGAAAATTTATTATTTGCAAATATGATATTAGATTTGTGTACAGTACATCTAAAACTAATTCTCCTGAAAATTTGACAAAGTTTCAGTGTTAAATAAGGGAGAAAATCAAACACTTAACTTTCTCAATTGACAAGTATGGATTAGCTATTACTGAAATTTCTGAAAATTTATTATTTGTAAATTTGATATTAGATTCGTGTACAGTACTACTGAAACTAATTGTCCTGAAAATTTGACAAAGTTTCAGTATTAAATAAAGGAGAAAATCAAAGATATAACCATATTATGTCCTTTTCAGCTGCCATTCCGATTTTTAAATTTCTGATTACTTCTTCAAGTTCTTTCATTGTAACTTCTGATGCTTCTTCTGTGGCTACGTTTTCTGATTTGCTTAATTTTTCCTGTTAGATTTCTTCTTTGCTTGGGTCCTCTGTGCTTAATAGTTCTTGGAAATATTCTCGCCATCTTTTCATTATCTCTTCTTCGTTAGTTATTATTTTCTTTTCCTTGTCTTTGATAAATGTTTCTTTGGTTGGTTTTTCTTTTCTAAATTATTTTGATATCGAAATGATATCCTTGTTGTACTATTATGTAATCTATTATTGATTTTTTATTACTATTGGGTTACAAGTAAGTGCAAGTATACAGTGAATATTCCTGCAACTAAGTTACACATTAAGTGTACAACTTAATTGGCTTTAACAGGAAAGCTATAAACTTAATGTAAAACATTAATAGGGTACCCCATCTTGCTTAACATGGACGCAGCAATTATTCGTCTTCTTGGAGCTGCAATCAGCACATACCCACTTTAACGCACATCTCTGTTGGTAACTATTCCACCACCCAGATTTTTAGTTTTATCTTAAAACCGCCCCCGAGGAGCACAGCTGCCTCCACGCCATGCACAATTAGCACAGCGATATTCCGAAGACGACTCTGTAAATTTCCCGCAGGCTTTTAAGATAACATCCGATGCGCAACATTAGTGCTTGCCGCCCGCTATTGCGATGCTAATGTTTTTGCACCCTCAATGGCTTGCCGCCCCCAGCGCACGGACGAGCCGGAAGTTAATGTCGGCCAATGGGGGGTTGTTCCTCTTCCAGGAGTTGAAGGTCAGCGGGTGCATGCCGAAGAGATCAATGTTTAATTGGGGGCGGCGGTAGTCCCCCGTGCAAGTTTCTGCCGCCCCTGAGAAGTACAGACGGACGCACTCAAGGGGATTCCAATTAATCCTACATAAAATCGCGATAAAAGCCGAGGGCAATGGGAGCGGTAATCTGATTACTGCGATGGCACGAGTTTTCAAGACTTTTAAATGCTATTTTGCCAGAGTTAGAGAAGTATAATAGTTTTGCAGTTTCTTAAGCTGAAGGGCTGTAATCCCATATAAAAAGGTGAGAGCACACAATGTTCTCCACATTGTCCACATTTACTGCTGAAGTTTATTTTAATATCAATTTTTAGAAGTCACATTTGGTGGGGGGGGGGATGTAATATATTTTTTCCACTCCCTGAATGGAAGTACACTGTTGTATCATTGATTTGATGGAAGTAAGCTCCACTTACCGATAAATATGTGGTTACTATGAACAACGGGAAGTAAGTAAAAAATTACATCCCTCAGGGAGGTAAGTAAAATAATTTCAATAGCGTTCTTTCTCTGGCACCACTCTTTAAAATACTTATACGCATTTTGATAACGCCCCTTCGACTTCTCAGGCAGTAGAAAGGAACAGGCAGCATCTGTAGCCTCTTCAATTGCCATTTCTTGTTTATTTTCATTGGAATTCATTTTTCCACTGAACGAATGCAATTTGTGATATTTACACTTTGTTTAAAAAATAGTCTTAGCAGCCAAAGCCGTACTGACGTTTTGTTCAAGTTGCGAAAATAAATTAATCAAACAAACAATTAAACCAACTTCAGGAAAGGAAAAACAGTTATAAGCAATTCGAAGACTGTACAACATTGATGGCATCAAAACATTTTACACTACAATAATTGAAATGCAACTATTATTTAATCATAAATGTAGGTATTAGGCGATTAAAAACAAAATTTTATTTAAATATTTTTATCTAATATGTTAAAAATTGTACTTATAAAATTACATGTTTGTAGCACACATATTGTTGTAAAAGAAATTTTATGAAAATGTTGTAATGTATGTCTAATATGTGATAATAAATGATAAATGATAAATTTTATAAATGATAAATATGATGTGATAAATTATTCATAAAAACCAAAGGTTTGTAGAACAGTCCTGCAATGATTCATCCATCTACGATTCTTTGCAGTTTTGGAAAATTGAGTTCCATCTGCAGCATTTGCATTTAATATTATCCGACAGATTTATACACGACCTAAAAAGTAATTAAACAGAAACCGAGCATTAGACCTTAAAACCTAGAGAATAATGGGAGCTGTATAGTGGCTGTAAACACTACACTTTAAATCCGTCTAATCCACATATTGCGTCCTTCACTAACCACCGCCATAATCCACTAGTCTCTCAGAATTAAATTAAATAATAATAATAATAATAATAATAATCTCTACTACTCCTCCACCTATGGCGTAATTGGTTACTTTCATTATTTGACAGAGAATTCTGACCCAATTACAATAACTTAATTCACCTAATAACATGCAAACCAAAAGCAATTAACTAAAACATAATAAATACGTGTGGTTTTTAAAGAACTTTTCAAAGAGCTTGTTGTAGTACCGTTGCAAATAAAATTCTTACCTTAATTCTGCACTAAATCGATATAAAATATAATTTTATTCCAAAGCGGCAGAAGAATCGAAAATATGCAAATATTTTGTAAGGTACAGAGTATCTCGTACATCAGAGATACTATCTCCTTTTTTGCACTTTATACTCAATAAAATTACTCAGAAGTTATTTTCTTTGTATGAAGAAATGTCAAAATGGTATTTTCTTCTTCCATGGCAACTTGATTTTTAGAGCAGTCCACAGCAGTTTAATTTTTGCAACAAATTTTTAAATTATCGATTTTTGTAACACATGGTTGCAATTGGATTTTTTTGCTCTTTTGAATGATATTAAAATACAATATTGCGGCCATAAAAGAATCAAAAGTTGACCATGAAAATTTGGGCATCTAGTTGGCGCAGAAAATGTTTGGCACTGCCATCAGAAAGCTCACGTCGAAAAATTGAAGCGTGGGAAGTATCGTAAAATTTCATTCAAAAGTAACAAAGTTATAAGAGAAAAAGGAACGTACACATTTTCAGTTTTTCAGCGATGTTTCAGAAAGTGTGCAAGATATCCCGGATTTCGTTTCAGTATATTGAAAGGCACAAAAATAAAAATAAACTTTTATCCCATTTGATCTACTCTGTATATATTTCGGTTTCATAGATCCTAATTGTGGGCATCGTAAAAGTGACTACCCTGTATATACATATATATATATATATATATATATATATATATATATATATATATATATATATATATATATATATATATATATATATATATATATATATATATATATATATATATATATATATATATATATATATATATATATATATATATATATATATATATATATATATATACCGCGCGTTTTTTTTATCTCTGAACATAGGCCTATGTTCAGAAATTTAAAAAACGCGCGGTATATATATATATATAGTAAATAGTATAGTAAATAGTAAATAGTAAATGTAGTAATATATATATATATAAGTCGAGGAGAATCCCTTCAAAATGAATAAGAAGTCACCAGGGCAACTACAAATCTAATTAATGGCTTTTCTCAAAAGCTGTGCCTGCCTGTTTGAACAGATTTTTTTTCTGCCGCAGCAAAACTAGTGTGTATCAAAGGAGTGAGCAATTCCAGACATCAAAAGCGACGTCGTCGCTTTGAGCCTCGCCCGAATCCTCGAGGAAGAGATGATTCCTTTCTCATCAAACATGTGCGCGAAATTACTGGATGTAAAATAATGCAAGGGAGTGCATATGAAGTGGGACGTGTGCTCTTTTATGCGGCAGCTGCAATTAGAAAAAAAAATGTTCGTATGAGATGTAAAATGTTATAAATGATAAAAACTGTGTGATCTTTTTTGCGACGAGAAGCAAATATGATGTAGTCCATGTCAAATGTAGGCAACATGTTACAAATAATAAAAGAAAACTGTGTGCTGAGTAAATAATTAATGTGGTCCTTGTCAGATGCAAAATGTTGTACCTAAAACTGCGTGATCTTTTTCGCGGCAGTTTGCTTTTCGT
The DNA here is from genome assembly GCA_951805005.1 of Othius punctulatus. NCBI lineage: Eukaryota > Metazoa > Arthropoda > Insecta > Coleoptera > Staphylinidae > Othius > Othius punctulatus. The sequence continues at coordinate 14,451,866 of OX638145.1, forward strand.
TGCATCTGATCCCTAAAAATAAAAATGATTTGCGAACCCCACATGAAGCAGTAAAAGGGAAGAGTGAAGAGTGAAGAGACAGACAAAAGGCTAAAACCAAACCAGGCGGGTTTTAGGAAAAACAAGGCGTGCATTGACCATATTGGCATCTTACGAATTATAGTAGAACTAACTAGAATGGCAAAACAAGATCTATATGAACTTTATAGATTTTAGGCAAGCCTTTGACAAAGTTAATAGAGAAAGTTAAGAGTTAAACTTCGATCGGAGTAAAGTAAAGTAAAGTAAGTACATAAAGTAGATTCCAAAAATGAAAGAATATACGGGGCGGTCAATTTAAAAATGAGACCAAATATTGTGTCACGGATTTATGGTACACTCGAAAATAATTTCAAAAAGTAGCATATCTAGTGTCCAATAACTTCCAATCAGATGTTTTCCTCAATTTTCGTTAGTCTAGCAGAAATGGTCCCAGCCAAGATAAGTGGTCCACCCTGTATGTATAATAGACAGGGTTGACTGTAAGTTATGAATATGGTTCAATCTCTTTGCAGTGATTCAAAAGAGAGAAACAAAAATTTAAAAAAAATGTCTCCTTCTGTCGTTATCTCAAATTAATTTTCTGCGTTCGCACCACTGGTATTCCCGACATTCCTGTCTCCTTTCTTCCGATTGAACGCCGGCGAAATTAAAAACCGAGTTGTTCCCCAGACGCTGTCGCCTGGATTCTCTAGAAAAAACTCCGAAATTAGGGAAAGCATTCCCTGCTACACAATAAAAGGCATTCCGTGAGTAACTGCGTGGCCGAGGAGGGCCTTGGCATTAAATGCCATGTATGTGAGCATGTGTGTGTGGGAGCGCGATTCCTGCCCTCATCCCTCTTGGGCTTTATGGCTTGGCCCTTCGACGTCGGCGTCGGAATATCAGAAGCGCCGCATAATGAGGCAGTCGAGTTTAACGGCTGTCAGGTGGCGCGGATGTGTCGATTAATTTACGCCCGATTTTAATTGGGAACGTATGGAGTGCCGAAGGATGTCTGAGGGTGCGCAGGGTTAAGTGGCAGTAGATTTCGGATAATTCCCAATTGAACTTGATTATGGCGCAGTCGAGCGGGGCATGTGTGGCAATAAGCATTCGCTTAATATTGCGGGTGTTTTATGGCCAGTCGCTTCATTATCTTCATAACAGAGGTGCTTGAATGCAGAATGCATGCATTATGCATGGTGGCAAGTTTTAAGTAGTTATAGGCCATTAAAACCAACGCACAGTTCTGCTAAAAATAATCTTTTGAAAAAAAAAATCCCGTTGCGATTTTTCTCTAAAATTAATAGGGCAGCTAATAATTACACGCATTTATTTTGCATGTTACATACCTATGTTCGTCCCTTATCCCAGACACTCGATATATAAAAGTTGATATTTATGTTTCATCTTAATGCTCATAACATCAAATTCATTCCCATTTTATAGAGACAATTATCATATTTCATTTGTTCATTCCCATTTTATAGAGACAATTATCATATTTCATTTGTTCATTCCCATTTTATAGAGACAATTATCACATTTCATTTGTTCATTCCAAATTTACAGAGGTCTAAATTAATAATATAAATTTCTCTTAATGTTCCCATTATTTGTATTTTATATAGGAAGTGATCATGTTTTATCATCGTTTGTCATCTTTTTATCATTCACGACTTTTTTGTCAATTTTATGCTGAGATATGTTATCTCGATTTAATGTATAACAATCTCCCGGTGCCACCCCCTTTTATACAGCTACCTACTAAAAAATGGAAACCTTTTGTTAATTAAATTGCAAATATTACTATATTCTGTGTCCATTGTCCTATTCGGCAATCCTTTCAATTACAATTAATACTAGCATCGCTAGTTTCTGCATTAAGATTGCTGAAAGCGTTTGCTCGACAAAGGTATGCAGATATGCTCGGTTTTGGGGGATGGCTCCTGTTGATCGCCGGCTTCATTTGAGATTTGTGGCGCTTGTCTACGATTGACATTGTTCCACTCTATATGCAAATTCTGTCTGCAATTCCTTCCTGGTGCATTACTCGATGGTGGGGACAGCGATTGTTTACACGGCAGTAGCAGAGCATACATTTATGCATCGGGAGCGAGTGTTTAAACAATAAATTGCACTCGACAAGCACACATTATCTCGAGCAAACCAGACATTGAATATGTTATTGCGTTCAGTAAACTAATACGAGATTCTTTCGATTGTAGAATAGGTTCGATTGTATAGTTAAAATAAAATTATTCTGACTGCGCAGTTTTTTTGTTATAGCTTTATTTTTAATTGATTGATTTTAGACGTTGGAAATTAAACTTTATTACTTAAGCAAACAGCATTTATTAGATAGTTTGTCCAGCCAACCCAAAATGGTATTCGACGGACTGGTACCAAAATAAGACTGATTACATGATTCTTCTCGAAGATCCACCTCACTCCAACTTCACGTCGGGACGCCTAAGAGGGGGTGCAGGCCAGTGGTGGTCGACAGGCATTGATTGCCGTAACAATTGATTTGATTGATTTGATTGGTTTGATTGATTTTCTTTGATTTTATTGATTCCAAAAATGTTGTTCCAGTTAGCGATATTAAAACAAACAAAAAATAAATACCATACTCATCAGGATGGACGCAGGCGTTACCACATGGTAATCATATTTATATGGTACTCATTTGTAAACGTCATTTATTGACACTCCACACAAACTATCAAAACAGATCATTTTTATAGTATACAGACAGAGCATAAAGTATTAAGACCTGGCTTTATTTTTTCCCCTGTATAAATTTTTGAAAAATGCTTCAACAGGTCAAAATGATTCTGTTTCAAACAAATATTTTGAGACCATTTTCATTTTTCCATTTCTCGAGAGCCATTTTTTTAAATGACAACCTATATTTTTTATTATTGATTTTGATAGTAATTTTTATTATGTTTTCAACAAAATGGCATTTTCAATATGTAACATTTGAAAAAAATTATCTCGAGTAAACCAGACATTGAATATGTTAATTATATTGCGTTCAGTAAACTAATACGAGATTCTTTCGATTGTAGAATAGATTCGATTGTGTAGTTAAAATAAAATTATTCTGGCTGCGCAGTTTTTTTGTTATAGCTTTATTTTTAGTTGATTTATTTGATTGATTTGATTGATTTTCTTTGATTTTATTGATTCCAAAAATGTTGTTCCAGTTAGTGATATTAAAACAAACAAAAAATAAAAACCATAATCATCAGGATGGACACAGGCGTTACTACATGGTAATCATATTTATATGGTACTCATTTGTAAACGTCATTTGTTGACACTCCACACAAACTATCAAACAAACTATCAAAACAGATCATTTTTATAGTATACAGAGAGAGCATAAAGTATTAAGGCCTGGCTTTATATTTCCCCTGTATAAATTTTTGAAAAATGCTTCAACAGGTCAAAATGATTCTTTTTCAAACAAATATTTTGAGACCATTTTCATTTTTCCATTTCTCTCAGTTTTGAAGTTATGACGTCAGAGCCATTTTTTTAAATGACAACCTATATTTTTTATTATTGATTTTGATAGTAATTTTTATTATGTTTTCAACAAAATGGCATTTTCAATATGTAACATTTGAAAAAAATTGAGAAAAAGAGCGTTAAAGTAAAACTATTAAATTATTATTTCAAAGTGCAGGATGCATCTGTTACCATTCAAGACAACATCAGTTAAATAGCTAGCCGGGAAATAAAATTATACCATGAGTCGCTTCCTGGCCACTTTAAAAGGCATAAATGCACATATTTTCAACTGATTGTGAGCTGTGAACTGTGAACTAAAAAAAAACACAGTTAGTAAAATTAAAAACTTGCTTTTAACATATTTGAAAGCCAAATTTGGAGATTTGTGTATCACTTTAGTTTTTATTACTACTTTAAATGCTATTTGCTGAAAATAATTCTTTATAATTGTATTCACTGACCACTAATTTTTCAAATATTCACAATCTAATCTTGCTAATCTACTTAATAATATACTGTTAACTTCTATCATTTCTTCCATAGACCATCTTCTAATTATCTTCAACATGCTCGTAGAAATTGTTTATTCATGTTTACCATGTTTTGCTTTTAATTGATCGCCATTTCTTCTATTGTTCATCTTCAATTTCAATCTTCAATTCTATTGCTATAAAAGTGAACTCACATTTTAAGTAAGTTCCTAAACATAATTTTACTCGATTGCGATTGAGACGACTTCACGCGCAAAACTTGCACGCGGAACCGTTAAAGCCCAGTAATTAGATTGATTGGTTTGCGCACGAATTTTTGCACGGGATCAACGGTTGTATAATCCGCATCTTACACGTCGTTGTGCAACGATTACAATGTCCATAACGGATAATTACAATGTTAATGGCGCATTAAACAATTATAATTTACGTCGAGCCTGATATTTACTTTCGAAGCAGCAACGAGAGGTGCAATTAAAGATGGAGCCTAGCCTAGTAGCCGATTTCATGCATGTCCTGTGTAAGTGAGATGGTGATTTACGGTTTCATTTCGTATGCAATTATTTACTCATGATGGTATTGAGCAGTCTGGCGGAGAGAAAGACTTGAACGCTCGTGCTAATAAAATGTTTGCAAAAATATTTTCACATATTACAATCAGAAATAAATATGAAGGGGATGTCTTACTTTTTAACTTTTTATTTGAATAGCACCTATTACAATAGATTTTTTTTCGGAGCGGATGTCTGACCTTTCAACCTTTTTTTATTTGTAGAGGTTAGATTTTTAAAGTAGACGCACTTGACATTTCACAGAAACTTTTTTGGATAGGAATTCAAATCTTCCACGATTTGCTTTTTCGATACCGCCGCCAAATTTTTTTTTTGCTATTAAAATTTTAGATTTTGTTTTAAATTAATAACACTTGTCTACAAATAAAAATAAAAAAATTGACTGGAAAAGAGGAGGATGTTTTCCAAGTAATTTGGAAGAATTTAAATTTACCACCAGAATTGCGCTATCAGGTCTAGATTTTTTATGTCGCATGAATGGCGCTACTGTAAAGTAATTTGACGGAAACCTACATTTATTCTTTATCTTCATAATAATAGTGCTTAAATATGTTAAATAGATCGTGTGTTACTAATTCAAGCTATTTCTGCTTTGTTTGTGGTAAATATATGGTTGGAAAAAAGGATATGCACTAACAGAACCTACTAATATACGTTTGAATGCTGAGATTTGGTTACAAATCCTCATAGAGATATCCGCAACGGATTCAAATCCCCATAAAGAGCACTCAACTGCAATGAGGACACCAGAATTCCCTCGCAGGTGCGATACCTGCCCGGGATGTTTGACGCTGGATGTGGGTCGATTTCGATAACGTCCCACAAGTTCGGAAATGTATTTCGATTAGATCTGCGCATCAATTTCCTCGATACACCGCCGGTGCTCTTGAATCACCGAAACGACCTCGCCGATCAGTTATTACTAATTCTAACACCGCAAGAGGTTCGCGTCTGATCGAACCTTGGTACGCTTCTCACATGTCATGCCCTTCACCGTCCTCACCGTCATCGTCCTCCGCAATTAAGACGCCGCAAGGATGCCTCGTTATAGTTCGCAAAACAAGTTCACCAGAAGAGCTCTTGACGGTTTGAGTAATCCGCTCTGGACGTAAAACCAACGACCTTTGCCTGCAATTAAAATCGGAGCGAAGATCCGCGCAAGATTACCGATGTAAATCAGCCGCTAATTTATTTATTGCCGGTCCTCTTCGCTCGGGCTTATTGTGCAACTTTGGCGAAGATGAGATGAGCTGCCCGAGGCCGGTTTAAAATGAAAAATGTGTACTTAATGGATAGATGTGGAACGCCAAATTGCGGGTGGCCCAAGGGGTTACGTAATTGAGGACGTGTGCTGGTGAATACTATAGTTGAAACAATGAAATTCAGCTTATTTGAATTAATAAATGTTATTCGAGGCCGGAAAATGTGTTATGTGGCTTAAGAAATAATGCGGAGACAGGCGTTTCGTGATTTCAGAAATGAGAAACTGTTGCACCAATCCTTTGGAATGCCGGTTGATACTTGTCCAATACTTATAATAAAAGCAATCGAAGCACTTAATCAGCGGTACAATAAATTAAAATTGGTTTAATATTATTAATTGATTTTTGCAGATTTCCTTATAGTTAATAACGTGCATGATTGCAATAAATATCTTATAAATTTTTATTTATGTATGTTTCATAGTTTGAAAATGTTTTTCCCCAGTTTTACCTATTAAGTACTCCGATGACATGTGTTAAACATTTTTGTTAATGCATTGCACCAATAAACATGGCTATTATTAGTGTTATTATTATTTTTGTTATAATAACCTAAACTTCCTAGACATTAACATAAGGGTGGCTCACTTATCCTCGCTCGGACCATTGCTGCTAGACTGATGAAAATTGAGGAAAATATCCGATCGGAAGTTATTAGACACTTGGTGCTACTTTTTAAAATTATTTTCGAGTCTACAGAGTGTACCATAAATCCGGGACACAAAATTTGGTTTCGGTATTAAATAGATTCTTTCATTTTTAGAATCTGCTTTCTGTGAGCTTCCCAAATCATTTTATTTTTTGAGATTAGATGCAACGTTGCCAAGTTATCCACATTTTAATCAAATAAAACGAAAAATCATCGACGTGGAAAAAAAATCTGCAAAACCGTATTATAAGAGATCAATAAAAGAATCTGCGTATGCAAGTACCCAAGTAATATGCCCAAACATACAGAATATTTTGAGTCACGTAGTATAACGATACAATTTTGCTACTCGTTTTTTTTAAATGGAACACCCTGTATATAACATAATGTTCTAAGCGCTCATCTAATGAGCTATTCAATGGTAGCGTATGGACTGTAATCGTCCTGTTTTTGTTGAAATTTATTTCGTACCTTGTCCAGTCTTTGTTGATGGGTATGATTTTGGTGATGTTGTATAAATTTATGTTTGATATGTTATGAAGATCCTTGTGTCTTAGTTTAGTGAGCAGTCTTAATGTCTTCCGTTCAGTTACGTTCGTAATTCGTTTGCAAATGTTTCTTACATATTTCAGTATGATCTGGCCGTAGTCAATCATGGGCCTGCAGATGGATCTGTAAATTTTTGTTGATTTTTGAGTGATTGTTTTGATAAGAGAGTGTTATGAAGTGTTTTTGTTGGATGTAATTTTGTAGTTCGTTTGTCTTGTCTATTAATACATAATTCATCGAGTATTGTCCTATTGTCCTGTTTTTGTTGAAATTTATTTCGTAGTTTATCCAGTCTTCGTGGGATGGGTATGAAATTGGTGATCTTGTACAGTATTGTCCTATTATCTTGTTTTTGTTAAAATTTATTTCGTAGTTTGTCCAGTCTTCGTTGGATGGGTATGATTGGTGATCTTTTATAGTATTGCTCTATTTTCCTGTTTTTGTTGAAATTTATTTCAAAGTTTATCCAGTCTTCGTTGGATGGGTATTAATTTGGTGATCTTGTATAGTAGTGTTCTATTGTCCTGTTTTTGTTGAAATTTATTTCGTAGTTTGTCCAGCCTTTGTTGAAGGGTATGATTTTGGTAATTTTGGTGAAACAAATCAACAAGATCTTTAATGAATATTTGAATTACAAACCCATATACTCCATCACTAACAACGAAGAACTTATTAACAGTCTAAAAAAACATATCTCTTAAACAGATTTCCACACTGGAATCCTTTGACATCGTGAACATGTACACTAACATCCCCATACAAGAAAAAATAGACATAACCAGAAAACTCCATTTAAATTATAACACATTACACAAACAACAAGCTTTTGACAATACTGAACTCACAAAAATTTGCATAGAACAGAACTTCTGCACATACAACGGAAAAATCTATATAATGGCAGATGGCTTACCAATGAGGTCTCCTATCTCGTGATTATTATCTAACATATTTTTAGACTTTTTCGAAAAACAAATACTTTATAAAGACAATAAAATCTCGTCAAATGTAAAGATCAGGAAAAGATACGTGGGTGATGTCATATTCATCTGGAGTGGGAGTTACGAAGAACTTAATAACTTTTCAAAGCACATAAATTCATACCACTCAAAGCTACAATTTACTATGGAAACGGTATAAATTATTTAGATTTAACAATCAACAAAAAACAAGACTTACTGGATTTTAAGATATATAAAAAGCCCACACAAACAGATAGCATCATTCCCTACGAATTTTTTCACCATCCCTCTCAAAAACTCTCGACATTCCATGCATTAATTTATAGACTTTTTAATCTCCCGATGAGTGAAGACAATGTGAAAACAGAAATAATTACATTCATTTATACAATAAATGTATAAATTTATGTTTGATATGTTATGAAGATGATTGTTCTTGTGTCTTAGTTTGGTGAGCAGTCTTAATGTCTTCCGTTCAGTTACGTCCGTAATTCGTTTGCAGGTGTTTCTTACATTTTTCAGGATGATCTGGTCTTTGTTGGATGAGTATGAAAATGGTGATCTTGTATAGTATTGTCCTATTGTCCTGTTTTTGTTGAAATTTATTTCGTAGTTTGTCCTGTCTTTGTTGGATGGGTATGAATTTGGTGATCTTGTATAAATTTATGTTTGATATGATATGAAGATGATTGTCCTTGTGTCTTAATCTGGTGAGCAGTCTTAATGTCTTCCGTTCAGTTACGTCCTTAATTCGTTTGCAGGTGTTTCTTACATTTTTCAGTATGATATGGTCTTTGTTGGATGGGTATGAATTTGGTGATCTTGTATAGTATTGTCCTGTTTTTGTTGAAATTTATTTCGTAGTTTGTCCAGTCTTTGTTGATGGGTATGATTTTGGTGATCTTGTATAAATTTATATTTCATAGGTTATGAAGATGATTGTCCCTGTGTCTTAGTTAGGTAAGCAGTCTTAAAGTCTTCCGTTCAGTTACGTCCGTAATTCGTTTGCAGATGTTTCTTACATTTTTCAGTATGATCTGGCTGTAGTCAATCATGGGCCTGCAGATGGATCTGTAAATTTTTGTTGATTTTTGAGTGATTATTTTGATAAGAAAGTGATATGAAGTGTAATATGATTCATGAAGCGTTTTTGTCGGATGTAATTTTGTAGTTCGTTTGTCTTGTCTTTTAATACATAATTAATCGAGTATTGTCCTATTGTCCTGTTTTTGTTGAAATTTATTTTGGCTTTTGTCCAGTCTTTATTGGATGGGTATGAATTTGATGATCTTGTAAAGTATTGTCCTATTATCTTGTTTTTGTTGAAATTTATTTCGTAGTTTGTCCTGTCTTTGTTGGATGGGTATGAATTTGGTGATCTTGTATAAATTTATGTTTGATATGATATGAAGATGATTGTCCTTGTGTCTTAATCTGGTGAGCAGTCTTAATGTCTTCCGTTCAGTTACGTCCTTAATTCGTTTGCAGGTGTTTCTTACATTTTTCAGTATGGTCTGGTATTTGTTGGATGGGTATGAATTTGGTGATCTTGTATAGTATTGTCCTGTTTTTGTTGAAATTTATTTCGTAGTTTGTCCAGTCTTTGTTGGATGGGTATGAATTTGGTGATCTTGTATAAATTTATGTTATGTTTGTTGTGTTATGAAGATGATTGTCCTTGTGTCTTAATCTGGTGAGCAGTTCTTAAGTCTTCCGTTCAGTTACGTCCGTAATTCGTTTGCAGATGTTTCTTACATTTTTCAGTATGATCTGGCCGTAGTCAATCATGGGCCTGCACATGGATCTGTAAATTTTTGTTGATTTTTGAGTGATTATTTTGATAAGAAAGTGATATGAAGTGTAATATGATTCATGAAGCGTTTTTGTCGGATGTAATTTTGTAGTTCGTTTGTCTTGTCTTTTAATACATAATTAATCGAGTATTGTCCTATTGTCCTGTTTTTGTTGAAATTTATTTTGGTTTTTGTCCAGTCTTTATTGGATGGGTATGAATTTGATGATCTTGTAAAGTATTGTCCTATTATCTTGTTTTTGTTGAAATTTATTTCGTAGTTTGTCCAGTCTTTGTTGGATGGGTATAAATTTGGTGACCTTGTATAAATTTATGTTTGATATGTTATGAAGATGATTGTCCTTGTGTCTTAGTTTGGTGAGCAGTCTTAATGTCTTCTATTCAGTTACGACCGTAATTCGTTTGCAGGTGTTTCTTAAATTTTTCAGTATGATCTGGTATTTGTTGGATGGGTATGAATTTGGTGATCATGTATAGTATTATCATATTGTTCTGTTTTTGTTGAAATTTATTTCGTAGTTTGTCCAGTCTTTGTTGGATGGGTATGAATTTGGTGATCTTGTATAGTATTGTCCTATTGTTCTGTTTTTGTTGAAATTTATTTCGTAGTTTGTCCAGTCTTTGTTGATGGGTATGATTTTGGTGATCTTGTATAAATTTATGTTTGCTATGTTATGAAGATGATTGTCCTTGTGTCTTAGTTTGGTGAGCAGTCTTAATGTCTTCCGTTCAGTTACGTCCGTAATTTGTTTGCAGGTGTTTCTTCAATTTTTCAGTATGATCTGGTCTTTGTTGGATGGGTATAATTTTGGTGATCTTGAATAAATTTATGTATGATATGTTATGAAGATGATTGTCCTTGTGGCTTAGTTTGGTGACCAGTATTAATGTATTCCGTTCAGTTACATCCGTAATTCGTTTGCAGGTGTTTCTTACATTTGTCAGTATGATCTGGCCGTAGTCAATTATGGGCCTGCAGATGGATCTATAAATTTTTGTTGCAGTACTAATGAATACCCCTCTTCCTCCGTATTTCAGAAAAATGTTTTGCTCGTTTTTGTATTTCCGTCTTTGTGTTCAGTAAATGTTTGTCGAATTTGTGCTTATTGTCAATAGTCATTCCTAAGTACTTTAACGTCGTTGTGGCGTGTATGTTCGTTCCGTTAACATGTATTGTCGGTGAAATTAATTTTAATCCAACATCGAGGTCGCAAACTTCTTTATCGATTAGAACTCTTTAAAGAAATTACGCTTATTGTTTCTGTGGTTGGGAATAAGAAGTTGGCATTTTGTGGGGTTGGGTTCGAGTCTCCATTTGTTGTACCAGTCCATTGTTTTTCCTCGATTTATTTTACGAATTTTAAAAATAATCGAGATCAAATTAACACGAGACTGCTCGTTGCACTTATTTGTTAATATAAGATAATTGTGTTGAAATATATATATTTTTTATTATAATTATCTGAAAACACCTTGTTTCTACCCGTTTTTACACTAACGTAAGACTCCAGAAAGGATCGATAGCCAATAAATATTGTTCTTATGTTTTTTATTCAATTTCGCACTTAATATTGGAATAGCTTTCACGTCTCTTGTACACCAAACACGTGCGTCACTTTTATTTTGCAGATAGAAGTAGATGATTCTCGTAATTGCTCAGAGGTGCTGGCAGTTCAGTCGCGTGCCAATTAATAATAAAATTTAATTAGCACTTTGTACATGAATGAGCGTCTGTAATAAAAGTAATTAAATAACGCGTGCTCGTTTACGTAATTACATTTTCGCATCTGTATTTTTATTTTTTTTTGTGTGGGACCTGGCCGAAATAAACGAGGCACATTAAAAAACCATTAGCTCCCAATAAAGCAGAAATCGTTACCTAATTAGCCTCGTTGAGATCGCGCTGGATCGACGAGCTCTTCCTCGTAACGCAAAGTAACCACGACGATCGCTCGCGAGGAGAGCACTTTGCATCTTTGAACTTTCATCTGGAAGCAGAAGAGGGGCTCGTTTTTTAACCGTGTCGCCGTCAGCAATTAGACGAGCAACTAAGTGGAACAACGGCGCAAACGTGCCTCGTCTAGACGGACAGTCGAATTACGTCAGCCCTATAATGTACAATCACCAAGAACGGTGATGGTAGAGCCATTCTTCATCGCGTGTAATTGGGCATCGACGGGCGTCGCGACGCTTCAATCCTGAAGGCAAAGAAACTACAAGTAACTTTGTAGAGATGCATAATTGTAGGCAGCTGATTACATTTAAACTGCAGTTACGGAAAACTGGAAAAGGGTTGGAAAATCTCGTACGGCCGAAACGTAAAGTTTCAGGCAGACACGAGTTTTCAATTCCGCTAGAGTAGTTTCCCCGCTTCTCGGCTCCCTCCTTGTTATTACCCTGAAAATTACTTACGGCGCGCTCTTTCATCTCGCCCCTTAGAAAGTCCGCCGTACATTCAATATATAATTGCGTTATGATCATAAAACCCAAACCGATACTCAAATCTTCACTTTGTAATAAAATTTTATGTATCATAAAGATAAAACCCATTATTAGTAATAAAACCGTCACATATTAATAACTATGGCGAAAATAACGTCTATTTACAACCAATTAAGATTAATGTTACTTATGAAAACCTACAGCATATTTATTATTCAAAGTTTATATCATTATTCGTACTATAAACATATATGAGCAGAGCGCAAGCTTTTGACAAAGTGTGGCACGAGGGACTTAAATACAGATTAAGAAAACTTCCGCCAAGACCATATACACAACTACCAGAATTATGTATGTCAGATAGAGTTTTAAGAAGAGTTTTAAGAAGAGTGTTAAAAAGTTTTAAGTTTAAGATACAGAGAATTAAGCAGGAAGATGCTTACTCTGAACTAAAAGTAATAAAGGCAGGTGTGCCACAGGTCAGTGTGTTAGGCCCAGTCCTCTACCTATTATATACCAAATTTGTGCCAAAAAGGCATTTTATTTTGTGCAAAAAGCGCAATATAAAAATAATCCAGGTATACCAAAACAAAGTACTAAGAAGAATTGTCAATGAACCTTAGTATTTCTGGAACAGTGACCTCCACAGGGACTTGGAAATTGAGACTATGTATAAATAATTTCAATGGCTGTAAAGTATGTTATTACAACTTTTTCAGTTACTGGAATATCTCGCATGTATAAATATCTGTCATAAAATGTCTCCACACAACTTATCCGACCGGAAAATTTGCGCCGTGCCATCTGCTGGCGTAATTAAATTCCGGAAAATCCAAACTGATACATTCCGCATCAATAACGGCCGACGGCTGCATCCATGGCCGGCGGACATGCGACGGTGAAATCCACATTTTCCAAATGAAATTCCGCAAAATTTTCCTCAAGGCATGGCGTGACCGGAGCGGATTACCCGGAGAAACGTCCCAATCAATCCCGCCTAATTAGCCGCGGTAATTAGAGTCTCGGCGAAGAGCAGAGAGACGCGCGGCCTCAAATCGTGCAGGAAAGTAAAAGTGCGATATGGGAGATTTCTGGGTCATCTTTCAGCTCCGTGCGCATCGCCTCATATCATTAATATAAATCATCGTGGACGTCGATGCGTACAATACTCTTCTGCCGTCGTAAGTAGTTACATAATCAGCGACCTAGGCCGTCGATTTAGAGCAGAGATTCGCTCGACTTTAGGTAAAAGAGTAAAGGCGAAGGTCGGCGGCAGGAAATCTTACGAGAAGTTAGCACCAATTATTAATCGATGTACACAGAGTGACAATTAAGGTTAATTGAGTTGCGGCGATTTGCATTGCAAAAACGCTGATGGTTTGATGGAAATCGATTATCACTCCACATAAAAAAAATATATGGGTGCAGCGAGAATCATATTCATCATCACTTAAGTTGTCTTAAATTATCTAATATGCAAATATTTCAATACTTATATTCAGATTACAAAATTGAAAAATGTACTGGCCAATTATACACGGATTGAGTACACAATAAAAAACACTTAATTTTTCTTCATTTTCGTCATTTTTTCTTCTTCATTTTCTTCATTTTTTGAAAAATAGTTTAAAAAACTGACGTTTAAATATTTATGAATAAGGCTGTAAATGTACCAACTAAATTTTTGCCGCCAGTAATCAAACTACAACAACTATTTTTCATGTATCTAATACATGACTTTATGAAAAATGTATGTTTGTACGTTTCCTGTACGAAATTTTCAGAAGCTTTTACTTATCAACTAAAAATACATATTTGAAATATTGAATTGACGTTGACGAATAGTTATCCGGTGTTTTTTTTTGAAGATACTTTTTATTTCAAAACAAAAAAATGCTGGATAATTAAACCAAATATACTTTCAACTTTTACCAGCTGTTAAATTTGCAACTGCAACTCAAAATCTGTAGAATTTTCAGACACAATAATCAAATTCGTCATATTTTAACTGCAACTGTTTCATTGTCAACTGAACCTGTCAAAAACCGCCAAATTTTCAACTGGAACTGTCCAGCCCTGTCTGATTTTCATATATAATACAACGAGTGGAATTATGACTATCGATGATTGCGTGAGTTGGGACACGAAACATGTTGTCAAATATTACGAGTCTGAATGACGAGTGCAATTATTTGACAATATGTTGAGTGCATCAACCAGTGCAATTATCAATAGTCACGATTGCAAGAGTTGTATTCATCAGATCATATCATGAATGAAAAATTTCATACTTTTGTAAATAATTTTTGTGAATTATTTGACAGGTTCAGTGCAACAACCAATGCGATTATCAATAGTCACGATACCAAGAGTTGTTGGAACAGATTATTTTACGAATGAAAAATTTACTACGCTTGTAAATCATTTTTTTTAATTATTTGACATGTTGAGTGCATCAACCATTGCGATTATCAATAGTCACGATTCCAAAAGTTGTATTCGTGAGATTATATCACGAAAAAATGAAAATTTTTATACTTTTGTGAACAATTTTTGTTTGTAAAAACCTTACAGTATTAGATGGTTTGTGGTTTTGTATGTTTTCTTCGATACTTTTGAAGGATGAATCACCGAAGTGTGACATTTGGTCTAATTGTGGAATTTCAGTTGACAAAATTTCAGTTGACAGCATGCAACCAGATGTGCAGAGGACCAAATGAGATTATCACTTATTAGTCAATTCGAGTTTTAATTATCAGCTTATAGTCGGTCGCTAGGATAAGGAAGAAAAGCATTATGAGTGATATAGTCAACTGAAATAGTGAAACTTTTAACTACAACTGCCAAAAATTGTCAACTTTTCAATTACAACTATCAAAACCTATCAATTTTTCAATTCGCACTATGAAAACTTGTCAAATTTTTAATTCCAACTGTCAAACCCTGTCAGTTTTTCAAATACAACTATCTAAACCTGTCACATTTAAAAATCTGATTAATTGTTAACAACATACCATCGAAAACTGTCAAACAATGTTAAAGTTTCAAAAGCAACTTTCAAAAGCTGTTAAAGTGAACATTTTTATCGCAAATTATACAATCCTGCCTAATTTTCAACTGAAATTCTGTAATAGTTTCAACAGCTGTCAAAACCTATCAGATTTTTAGCTACAAACCATCAATCACTGTTAATAAGGGTAAAATTTTCAACTTAACTGTCACATATTGTCAAATTTTCAACTGAAATTTTAATAACCTGTCACTTTAAAGCTGTTCCACAAATTGTCAAATTTTCAACTGAAATTTTAATAACCTGTCACTTTAAAGCTGTTTCAGCTTAAAATTTTGCATGTTTTGAGCTGAAACTATCAAGCTTTGTCAGATGTGCAACACATTTGATTGATTTAGTTAACTAAACTTTATCAACACTAAAAACCTGTCATGTTTTCAACTGCAAAGGCAAAGAACTGTAAAATTTTCAACACAAACTGCCTAACCCTGTCAAACTTCCTACTAAGCCAAAAAGTGTTAGATTTCTAACTGCAACTGTCAAATTTTAAACTACAACTATCAAATTTTCAACTACTAGTGTCAAATTTTTAATTCCAACTGTCAAACCCTGTCAGCTTTTCAAATATAACTGTCTTAACCTGTCACATTTAAAAATCTGATTTACATTTCGCTATTAACTACATACAATCGAAAACTGTCAAACAGTGTTAAAGTCTCAAAAGCAACTTTCAAAAGCTGTTAAAGTGATCATTTTTATCTCAAATTATACAATCCTGCCTAATTTTCAACTAAAACTCTGTAACATTTTCAACAGCTGTCAAAACCAATCAGATTTTTAGCTACAAACTATCAATCACTGTCAATAAGGGTAAAATTTTCAACTTAACTGTCACAAATTGTCAAATTTTCAAATTAAATTTTCATAACCTTATTCACTTTAAAGCTGTTTCAGCTTAAAATTATACAGGTTTGACAATAGGGGTAGAAAATCCCCCATTGTCAAAACCTGTAAAATTTTGAGCTGAAACTGTCAAGCTTTGTCAGATGTGCCACACATCTGATTAGTTAACTAAACTTCAATCCACCATTAAAAACCTGTCATGTTTTCAACTGCAAAGGCAAAACACTGTCAAATTTTCAACACAATTTGCCCAACCCTGTCAAATTTCCAACTAAGCCAAAAGCTTTAGATTTATAACTGCAACTGTCAAATTTTAAACTGCAACTATCAAATTTTCAACTACTAGTGTCAAATTTTGTACTGCAACTGTCAAACGTAATCACATTTTCTGCTACAAGTGTCAAATAGTCAAATTTCTAGTACAGCTATTAAAAACGTCAAATTATCAACTGTAACTGCCAACTTTTCTACAACTACAACTGGCAAAAACTGTAAAATTTTAAACAACAACTATAATTTTTTTACCTCAACTTGCAACTGTCAAATTCGTGATAGTTTTAATTGCAAAACTTATCAGAACGTCAAATTACAACTGCAACTGTCGTACCCTGATAATGTTTTAACTACACGTGTTTAGAATAAGGGTAAAATTTTCAACTTAACTGTCACAAATTGTCAAATTTTCAAATTAAAGTTTCATAACCTTATTCACTTTAAAGCTGTTTCAGCTTAAAATTATACAGGTTTGACAATGGGGGTAGAAAATCCCCCATTGTCAAAACCTGTAATATTTTGAGCTGAAACTTTCAACTTTGTCAGATGTGCCACACATCTGATTAGTTAACTAAACTTCAATCCACCATTAAAAACCTGTCATGTTTTCAACTGCAAAGGCAAAGAACTGTAATTTTTTTAACACAAACTGCCTAACCCTGTCAAATTTCCATCTAAGCCAAAAAGTGTTAGATTTCTAACTGCATCTGTCAAATTTTAAACAGCAACTATCAAATTTTCAACTACGTGTGTCAATTTTTTTACTGCAACTGTCAAAGGCAGTCACATTTTCAGCGACAAGTGTCAAATAGTCAAATTTTAGGTGCAGCTATTAAAAACGTAAAATTATCAACTGTAACTGCCAACTTTTCAACTGCCAAACTGTAAAATTTTAAACAAAAACTATATTTTTTTTACCTGAACTTGCCTTGAACTATACCTTGAAATTCTGTCATAGTTTTAATTGCAAAACTTGTCAGAACCTCAAATTTCAGCTGCAATTGTCGTACCCTGTTAATGTTTTAACTACACCTGTTTAGAACTATCATCATTTCAACAGCAGTCAACTGTCAAAAACTGTAAAATTTTAAACAACAACTATATTTTTTTTCCTGAACTTGCCTTGAACCTTACCTTAAATTCTATCATAATTTTAATTGCAAAACTTGTCAGAGCCTCAAATTATAACTGCAACTGTCGTACCCTGTTAATGTTTTAACTACACCTGTTTAGAACTATCATCTTTTTAACAACAGCCAAGTGTTAAAAACTGTAAAATTTTAAACAACTATAATTGTTTTACCTGAACTTGCCTTGAACTATACCTTGAAATTCTGTCATAGTTTTAATTGCAAAACTTGTCAGAACCTCAAATTTCAGCTGCAATTGTCGTACCCTGTTAATGTTTTAATTACACTTGTTTAGATCTATCATCATTTCAACAGCAGCCAACTGTCAAAAACTGTAAAATTTTAAACAACAACTATATTTTTTTACCTGAACTTGCCTTGAACCTTACCTTAAATTCTGTCATAATTTTAATTGCAAAACTTGTCAGAACCTCAAATTATAACTGCAACTGTCGTACCCTGTTAATGTATTAACTACACCTGTTTAGAACTATCATCTTTTTAACAACAGCCAACTGTCAAAAACTGTAAAATTTTAAACAACAACTATAATTTTTTACCTGAACTTGCCTTGAACCTTACCTTGAAATTTTGTTATAGTTTTAATTGCAAAACTTCTCAGAACCTCAAATTATAACTGCAACTGTCGTACCCTGTTAATGTTTTAACTACACCTGTTTCGGACTATCATATTTTCAACAACAGCCAAAATCTGTCAAATTTTTCATTACAGACTGTCAAAACTATAAAAAATGATACTTTTTATCAATTGTAGTTATTTACAAGTTTGTACAGGAGGAGTTGAAAGTTTTATGGCTTTTGGGAGTTCTAGTTGAAAATTTAACTTGTTTTACTATTGCAGCTGAAAAACACACAGACATTGACAGTTTCAGTTGAAAATTTTAAGGTTTTTGACATATTCAGTTGAAAATGTGGCATTGCTGTTAAATTAAAAAAGTTTGTGATGGTTCTAGTGGAAAATTCTGCAGATTTTGAGTTGCAGTTGCAAATTTAACAGTTTTTCAAAGTTGGAATGAAATATTTATCAGTTTTTACAGTTTTTGTAGTTGTTTGTTGTCATGTATATATTTATCTATTGTATATTATGTAGCTTTTCTGTAAATAATATTCGTTTTATTATTATTATTAATATTATAGTTGAAAAATTGAGTATGACAGTTGCAGTTGCTAATTTGACAGTTTTTGAGTACTTCAGAACTTTTCAGTACTTGAAATTTCAGTTTGACAAGTTGCGCAGTTATGAACTATGACAGCATTTGATTTTATAGTTGTATAAAATTCGATTGTTTTCGGTAGTTGCAGTTAAAAACATGACAGGTTTACAAAATTTGGTCCTAATTGCAAATTTTATTAAATTTTCGGCCAAGATACAAGCAATACAAGGTTTGTTTACTAACTTTGATAAATCGTCGGCTTGGTGTTATAAGGTTGCATGTAACATTTTTTCAATTTTTAGGTGTACAACTTGACAGGACCATATGTTTTCAAAGCAGGACCTTTGAGCTTGTTGCAAGGTTAAAATCGGAATATTAAGAACCTGTGATATAAAAAAAATCTAATTACAGTGTACAATACATCATTTTCTGTAATAGTAAATATATTTAAAGTCCTTATTCCCAAATTTACAAATTTTCACATACAATCTTGTAACATTTAACCGACGAAATATACATCTTCGAAAATTAACTTTATAAAAACTATTATTAACTTCAACAAATAAGCACGATATAGGACTATGTGTATTATTGAGGGTAGCAAAAACAGAGATTGTAATAGACAACTTTTTTCCCTCTTACAAAAAGTATTCTATTAGATTTTCTATTCTAATTATACTTAATTCAATTCAAATTATACAACGAAAATTCCTGCATCTCATGGTCAATTCCATTCAAATTATACAACGAAAATTCCTGCACCTCATGGTCTTTGTTCAAAAAACAAAAACATATCTTGCATAAACTCTTGAAATGACAAATCTTTCCTCATTTAACCCAATCTCTATGTTTTATGGTTTCCAAGATACCAATGCTTAAAATGGAAAAAAAACTCACCCTGTATTCTCACTCCTCATTCCTGCATGTCATGGTCTTTTTTCAAAAAACAAAAACATATCTTGCATAATCTCTTGAAAAGACAACTACTTTCTCATTTAACCCAATCTCTATGTTTTATGGTTTCCAAGATACCAAAGCTTAAAATGAAAAAAAAACTCACCCTGTGTTATCATTCCTCATTCCTGCATCTCATGGTCACAAAAAATAAATCTTGCATAAACTCTCGAAAATACAACTCTTTCCTCATTTAACCCAATCTCTATGTTTTATGGTTTCCAAGATCCCAAAGCCTGAAATGAAAAAAAAAACCTCACCCAGAATATATCGCACCTTTGAACAATTGGTAGTAATTATTAATTATTATTATTTAATAATTTTGGGACATCTGAAGCTACGACTATCGCCTACTTTAACTGTTGCTTGAGTAGTGTGTGTTGAAAATAGTTGAAAATACTTAAAAAATACATTACTAAGTACTCAATACAACACTTTGAGTACTTTGATTGAAAAAATGATTGATAGCGAAACTAAAATTTTCGCTTCATTATCGTTTAACGTACCTACGATTAACGAGTTAGTAGTACACTGGAGCATCTGTAACCTGGCAGGTTTTAATTGTAAAATCTCTGACTTGCTTAGAACCTGCAACCCTTCACGTCCTTGACGTCCTTGACTTCCTTGACGTTTTGAAGTCCACTAATCTCTTACAGATCTATGAATCTGAAGAAATGTGATATTTTTTACGTGCAAATTTCAAGTTAATAATTGCTTAAAGTTTGTTGTCAGTCACATGCCTTTTATTTTATTTTAGACTGTTAAATATAATTTTGAGTTTACGTTCAGCATTCAACTTTATCTCATTTCTGTGTAATAGATAGGGGCAGTAATTACGCGCAACGGTATGTATAAAACCCACGTCCACGTTAAAACCCTGAAATTGCAAACAATTTCCCCACACGAAATAATCCGGAGCCAGTTTTTGCCCGTATCCGTGCTCATATCCGCAGACCGGCTCATTATCAATTAAATTCAGGCCACCGAAAATCCCACAGACCGCAGCAAAGTCCCCAGGCACGTTAATTTCTTCATTTGGCGCTCGGGCCCATAGGTGTTTCTATAAAGTTTAAGCGGATGCAACGTGGCAATTCCCACGCTCCTGTAACGTTCCTGCAGGATTGCTGGGACGGGATGCGATGGGCGCATTTTCCTGCTATTACGAGAAATTGGTAAATTTAATTGGGAGTATTTAAATACTGAAGCCAGGGTTGTAATTACGAGCGCAGGATGCGATTTTGCAGGGGATGTACTATCGAATCAGATATTAAAAAAGTTATATTTAAACATGCCTAATTAAAATAATGCAAATTTTAGCCCGATATGGGCAGCATATGTGAGTTTCCATGCAAAAATATTAATGCATTTTTTTTTACTAAATTATATTTGAACAGCAAGTTTACTCTTTCTAACTGTAAAATTAGATTAGATTTGATTAGATAGAGTTATGATAACTTCTATGTTTATTGTTAACTGATGAGCACGTTACCAGAATACGAATGCTGCACATATTTTCCAAGCCCCAGGTATCTGAAAACTCCGAAAATACTTCATTGTTGCACTTTCAGTGCAACATAACATGCAGGTTACACAAAAACAGCAACCTTTAAAAAGCAACTACCGCAAGCATAATATACTAGCAAGTTCACCAGCTGGGTGCCGAATAGTTTCCAGTTAACTTCCTCGGCATCGCCGAACTTTTCAGCGGGGGCATGCTGCGCTGAATTCGAAATTTCAGCCGGAATTTCCCCGGGAAAAGCCGGGAAAAACTCGCCCGGACTTTACGAATTAATTTTTGCAACTTTTTTTTCCTCGCCCCCTCACGGCTGAATCAAATTGCGTTGGTAATCAGCTGTAATCACGTTAGGGTGCGGCGTTTTTGGCCCACAACGTGTCACCTTTCGGTAATAAAATTTGGAAAGTGTCGTGGACAATACAGCTGTGATAAATGATGCGACAAACAAATCGATAGTCAAATTATAGTATATTATGAAATTAGTTTTCATTTTCGAGGATAAAAGTCGAGGCTGTGCTCACAGCTCTCAGACTGTGGGTGAATCACCGAAGTGTGACATTTGGTCTAATTGTGGAATTTCAGTTGACAAAATTTCAGTTGACAGCATGCAACCAGATGTGCAGAGGACCAAATGAGATTATCACTTATTAGTCAATTCGAGTTTTAATTATCAGCTTATAGTCGGTCGCTAGGATAAGGAAGAAAAGCATTATGAGTGATATAGTCAACTGAAATAGTGAAACTTTTAACTACAACTGCCAAAAATTGTCAACTTTTCAATTACAACTATCAAAACCTATCAATTTTTCAATTCGCACTATGAAAACTTGTCAAATTTTTAATTCCAACTGTCAAACCCTGTCAGTTTTTCAAATACAACTATCTAAACCTGTCACATTTAAAAATCTGATTAATTGTTAACAACATACCATCGAAAACTGTCAAACAATGTTAAAGTTTCAAAAGCAACTTTCAAAAGCTGTTAAAGTGAACATTTTTATCGCAAATTATACAATCCTGCCTAATTTTCAACTGAAATTCTGTAATAGTTTCAACAGCTGTCAAAACCTATCAGATTTTTAGCTACAAACCATCAATCACTGTTAATAAGGGTAAAATTTTCAACTTAACTGTCACATATTGTCAAATTTTCAACTGAAATTTTAATAACCTGTCACTTTAAAGCTGTTCCACAAATTGTCAAATTTTCAACTGAAATTTTAATAACCTGTCACTTTAAAGCTGTTTCAGCTTAAAATTTTGCATGTTTTGAGCTGAAACTATCAAGCTTTGTCAGATGTGCAACACATTTGATTGATTTAGTTAACTAAACTTTATCAACACTAAAAACCTGTCATGTTTTCAACTGCAAAGGCAAAGAACTGTAAAATTTTCAACACAAACTGCCTAACCCTGTCAAACTTCCTACTAAGCCAAAAAGTGTTAGATTTCTAACTGCAACTGTCAAATTTTAAACTACAACTATCAAATTTTCAACTACTAGTGTCAAATTTTTAATTCCAACTGTCAAACCCTGTCAGCTTTTCAAATATAACTGTCTTAACCTGTCACATTTAAAAATCTGATTTACATTTCGCTATTAACTACATACAATCGAAAACTGTCAAACAGTGTTAAAGTCTCAAAAGCAACTTTCAAAAGCTGTTAAAGTGATCATTTTTATCTCAAATTATACAATCCTGCCTAATTTTCAACTAAAACTCTGTAACATTTTCAACAGCTGTCAAAACCAATCAGATTTTTAGCTACAAACTATCAATCACTGTCAATAAGGGTAAAATTTTCAACTTAACTGTCACAAATTGTCAAATTTTCAAATTAAATTTTCATAACCTTATTCACTTTAAAGCTGTTTCAGCTTAAAATTATACAGGTTTGACAATAGGGGTAGAAAATCCCCCATTGTCAAAACCTGTAAAATTTTGAGCTGAAACTGTCAAGCTTTGTCAGATGTGCCACACATCTGATTAGTTAACTAAACTTCAATCCACCATTAAAAACCTGTCATGTTTTCAACTGCAAAGGCAAAACACTGTCAAATTTTCAACACAATTTGCCCAACCCTGTCAAATTTCCAACTAAGCCAAAAGCTTTAGATTTATAACTGCAACTGTCAAATTTTAAACTGCAACTATCAAATTTTCAACTACTAGTGTCAAATTTTGTACTGCAACTGTCAAACGTAATCACATTTTCTGCTACAAGTGTCAAATAGTCAAATTTCTAGTACAGCTATTAAAAACGTCAAATTATCAACTGTAACTGCCAACTTTTCTACAACTACAACTGGCAAAAACTGTAAAATTTTAAACAACAACTATAATTTTTTTACCTCAACTTGCAACTGTCAAATTCGTGATAGTTTTAATTGCAAAACTTATCAGAACGTCAAATTACAACTGCAACTGTCGTACCCTGATAATGTTTTAACTACACGTGTTTAGAATAAGGGTAAAATTTTCAACTTAACTGTCACAAATTGTCAAATTTTCAAATTAAAGTTTCATAACCTTATTCACTTTAAAGCTGTTTCAGCTTAAAATTATACAGGTTTGACAATGGGGGTAGAAAATCCCCCATTGTCAAAACCTGTAATATTTTGAGCTGAAACTTTCAACTTTGTCAGATGTGCCACACATCTGATTAGTTAACTAAACTTCAATCCACCATTAAAAACCTGTCATGTTTTCAACTGCAAAGGCAAAGAACTGTAATTTTTTTAACACAAACTGCCTAACCCTGTCAAATTTCCATCTAAGCCAAAAAGTGTTAGATTTCTAACTGCATCTGTCAAATTTTAAACAGCAACTATCAAATTTTCAACTACGTGTGTCAATTTTTTTACTGCAACTGTCAAAGGCAGTCACATTTTCAGCGACAAGTGTCAAATAGTCAAATTTTAGGTGCAGCTATTAAAAACGTAAAATTATCAACTGTAACTGCCAACTTTTCAACTGCCAAACTGTAAAATTTTAAACAAAAACTATATTTTTTTTACCTGAACTTGCCTTGAACTATACCTTGAAATTCTGTCATAGTTTTAATTGCAAAACTTGTCAGAACCTCAAATTTCAGCTGCAATTGTCGTACCCTGTTAATGTTTTAACTACACCTGTTTAGAACTATCATCATTTCAACAGCAGTCAACTGTCAAAAACTGTAAAATTTTAAACAACAACTATATTTTTTTTCCTGAACTTGCCTTGAACCTTACCTTAAATTCTATCATAATTTTAATTGCAAAACTTGTCAGAGCCTCAAATTATAACTGCAACTGTCGTACCCTGTTAATGTTTTAACTACACCTGTTTAGAACTATCATCTTTTTAACAACAGCCAAGTGTTAAAAACTGTAAAATTTTAAACAACTATAATTGTTTTACCTGAACTTGCCTTGAACTATACCTTGAAATTCTGTCATAGTTTTAATTGCAAAACTTGTCAGAACCTCAAATTTCAGCTGCAATTGTCGTACCCTGTTAATGTTTTAATTACACTTGTTTAGATCTATCATCATTTCAACAGCAGCCAACTGTCAAAAACTGTAAAATTTTAAACAACAACTATATTTTTTTACCTGAACTTGCCTTGAACCTTACCTTAAATTCTGTCATAATTTTAATTGCAAAACTTGTCAGAACCTCAAATTATAACTGCAACTGTCGTACCCTGTTAATGTATTAACTACACCTGTTTAGAACTATCATCTTTTTAACAACAGCCAACTGTCAAAAACTGTAAAATTTTAAACAACAACTATAATTTTTTACCTGAACTTGCCTTGAACCTTACCTTGAAATTTTGTTATAGTTTTAATTGCAAAACTTCTCAGAACCTCAAATTATAACTGCAACTGTCGTACCCTGTTAATGTTTTAACTACACCTGTTTCGGACTATCATATTTTCAACAACAGCCAAAATCTGTCAAATTTTTCATTACAGACTGTCAAAACTATAAAAAATGATACTTTTTATCAATTGTAGTTATTTACAAGTTTGTACAGGAGGAGTTGAAAGTTTTATGGCTTTTGGGAGTTCTAGTTGAAAATTTAACTTGTTTTACTATTGCAGCTGAAAAACACACAGACATTGACAGTTTCAGTTGAAAATTTTAAGGTTTTTGACATATTCAGTTGAAAATGTGGCATTGCTGTTAAATTAAAAAAGTTTGTGATGGTTCTAGTGGAAAATTCTGCAGATTTTGAGTTGCAGTTGCAAATTTAACAGTTTTTCAAAGTTGGAATGAAATATTTATCAGTTTTTACAGTTTTTGTAGTTGTTTGTTGTCATGTATATATTTATCTATTGTATATTATGTAGCTTTTCTGTAAATAATATTCGTTTTATTATTATTATTAATATTATAGTTGAAAAATTGAGTATGACAGTTGCAGTTGCTAATTTGACAGTTTTTGAGTACTTCAGAACTTTTCAGTACTTGAAATTTCAGTTTGACAAGTTGCGCAGTTATGAACTATGACAGCATTTGATTTTATAGTTGTATAAAATTCGATTGTTTTCGGTAGTTGCAGTTAAAAACATGACAGGTTTACAAAATTTGGTCCTAATTGCAAATTTTATTAAATTTTCGGCCAAGATACAAGCAATACAAGGTTTGTTTACTAACTTTGATAAATCGTCGGCTTGGTGTTATAAGGTTGCATGTAACATTTTTTCAATTTTTAGGTGTACAACTTGACAGGACCATATGTTTTCAAAGCAGGACCTTTGAGCTTGTTGCAAGGTTAAAATCGGAATATTAAGAACCTGTGATATAAAAAAAATCTAATTACAGTGTACAATACATCATTTTCTGTAATAGTAAATATATTTAAAGTCCTTATTCCCAAATTTACAAATTTTCACATACAATCTTGTAACATTTAACCGACGAAATATACATCTTCGAAAATTAACTTTATAAAAACTATTATTAACTTCAACAAATAAGCACGATATAGGACTATGTGTATTATTGAGGGTAGCAAAAACAGAGATTGTAATAGACAACTTTTTTCCCTCTTACAAAAAGTATTCTATTAGATTTTCTATTCTAATTATACTTAATTCAATTCAAATTATACAACGAAAATTCCTGCATCTCATGGTCAATTCCATTCAAATTATACAACGAAAATTCCTGCACCTCATGGTCTTTGTTCAAAAAACAAAAACATATCTTGCATAAACTCTTGAAATGACAAATCTTTCCTCATTTAACCCAATCTCTATGTTTTATGGTTTCCAAGATACCAATGCTTAAAATGGAAAAAAAACTCACCCTGTATTCTCACTCCTCATTCCTGCATGTCATGGTCTTTTTTCAAAAAACAAAAACATATCTTGCATAATCTCTTGAAAAGACAACTACTTTCTCATTTAACCCAATCTCTATGTTTTATGGTTTCCAAGATACCAAAGCTTAAAATGAAAAAAAAACTCACCCTGTGTTATCATTCCTCATTCCTGCATCTCATGGTCACAAAAAATAAATCTTGCATAAACTCTCGAAAATACAACTCTTTCCTCATTTAACCCAATCTCTATGTTTTATGGTTTCCAAGATCCCAAAGCCTGAAATGAAAAAAAAAACCTCACCCAGAATATATCGCACCTTTGAACAATTGGTAGTAATTATTAATTATTATTATTTAATAATTTTGGGACATCTGAAGCTACGACTATCGCCTACTTTAACTGTTGCTTGAGTAGTGTGTGTTGAAAATAGTTGAAAATACTTAAAAAATACATTACTAAGTACTCAATACAACACTTTGAGTACTTTGATTGAAAAAATGATTGATAGCGAAACTAAAATTTTCGCTTCATTATCGTTTAACGTACCTACGATTAACGAGTTAGTAGTACACTGGAGCATCTGTAACCTGGCAGGTTTTAATTGTAAAATCTCTGACTTGCTTAGAACCTGCAACCCTTCACGTCCTTGACGTCCTTGACTTCCTTGACGTTTTGAAGTCCACTAATCTCTTACAGATCTATGAATCTGAAGAAATGTGATATTTTTTACGTGCAAATTTCAAGTTAATAATTGCTTAAAGTTTGTTGTCAGTCACATGCCTTTTATTTTATTTTAGACTGTTAAATATAATTTTGAGTTTACGTTCAGCATTCAACTTTATCTCATTTCTGTGTAATAGATAGGGGCAGTAATTACGCGCAACGGTATGTATAAAACCCACGTCCACGTTAAAACCCTGAAATTGCAAACAATTTCCCCACACGAAATAATCCGGAGCCAGTTTTTGCCCGTATCCGTGCTCATATCCGCAGACCGGCTCATTATCAATTAAATTCAGGCCACCGAAAATCCCACAGACCGCAGCAAAGTCCCCAGGCACGTTAATTTCTTCATTTGGCGCTCGGGCCCATAGGTGTTTCTATAAAGTTTAAGCGGATGCAACGTGGCAATTCCCACGCTCCTGTAACGTTCCTGCAGGATTGCTGGGACGGGATGCGATGGGCGCATTTTCCTGCTATTACGAGAAATTGGTAAATTTAATTGGGAGTATTTAAATACTGAAGCCAGGGTTGTAATTACGAGCGCAGGATGCGATTTTGCAGGGGATGTACTATCGAATCAGATATTAAAAAAGTTATATTTAAACATGCCTAATTAAAATAATGCAAATTTTAGCCCGATATGGGCAGCATATGTGAGTTTCCATGCAAAAATATTAATGCATTTTTTTTTACTAAATTATATTTGAACAGCAAGTTTACTCTTTCTAACTGTAAAATTAGATTAGATTTGATTAGATAGAGTTATGATAACTTCTATGTTTATTGT
The DNA here is from genome assembly GCA_951805005.1 of Othius punctulatus. Classification (NCBI taxonomy): domain Eukaryota; kingdom Metazoa; phylum Arthropoda; class Insecta; order Coleoptera; family Staphylinidae; genus Othius; species Othius punctulatus. Next base: position 14,479,940 of record OX638145.1, read on the forward strand.
TAACTGATGAGCACGTTACCAGAATACGAATGCTGCACATATTTTCCAAGCCCCAGGTATCTGAAAACTCCGAAAATACTTCATTGTTGCACTTTCAGTGCAACATAACATGCAGGTTACACAAAAACAGCAACCTTTAAAAAGCAACTACCGCAAGCATAATATACTAGCAAGTTCACCAGCTGGGTGCCGAATAGTTTCCAGTTAACTTCCTCGGCATCGCCGAACTTTTCAGCGGGGGCATGCTGCGCTGAATTCGAAATTTCAGCCGGAATTTCCCCGGGAAAAGCCGGGAAAAACTCGCCCGGACTTTACGAATTAATTTTTGCAACTTTTTTTTCCTCGCCCCCTCACGGCTGAATCAAATTGCGTTGGTAATCAGCTGTAATCACGTTAGGGTGCGGCGTTTTTGGCCCACAACGTGTCACCTTTCGGTAATAAAATTTGGAAAGTGTCGTGGACAATACAGCTGTGATAAATGATGCGACAAACAAATCGATAGTCAAATTATAGTATATTATGAAATTAGTTTTCATTTTCGAGGATAAAAGTCGAGGCTGTGCTCACAGCTCTCAGACTGTGGGTATAGTCGACCCAAAAATCTAAGAATATTACGACTTTGACTTTTAAGTATTTTATGGGGGTTTTATTTGGTGTTGCCATAAATCAGCGTTTATATTACCTGTCCTGCTAATATTATTCAGTTATCTGGGGTTGCCCGGCTGTCTTTCTGGTATTGACGACGGCGTGCGATTCTTCCGTCTTGACCATCCGTTTGCTTTATGGTGACCCTAAATTGAACCCCGAATATAACTATTAAGAAGTCAAAGGCATAATATTCTTAGATCTTTGGGTGAAGTATACCTAGTAGTACCCACAGTCTACCCTAGTAGTACCCAGTAGTAGGGAAGTACGTAGCAGAGGGAGGCCGAAGAAGAAATTGAAGAAAGATGTAATGAATGACCTTCGCATAATGAAGGTCGGAAGTTGGAGGGAGGTTGGTCAAGGACATAGTGCCCTAGAAGAGGCTGGTGGAGGAAGCCAAGACAAACAGACAGTTGTAGTGCCACAGGATGCCACAATGCCGTTCTCTGTGTGAGGCAACGTGATAGGTTTGGTAGTCATTTAATCGTTCTCTGTGTGAGATGAAATGGACACCACCAAATCAACTTTGGCTGGGATCAATAATTGCATGTAAATCTCATTAAGTTATAAACTCACGACCGATTTCTTATTGTTACAGAATGGCGGTCGTTGGAGTGGCTCCCTCCAACGAGAAGAGCGATTGCCCTATTTTGTTGTACGATTAAATAAATAAAAAAAATATTCCCATCGGGACCATCCTCATAAAACAAGATTTAAAGACGAATTAACTGAGGAATATCACAGATTGACAAAGTCACGGACATGAAGTCACGGAACGCAATAAAATGCTTTAATAAACTTCCGGTCGGAATTAGGCAACTGCCAAGGATAGCTTTTAAATGAAAAATTAAGGAACTACTACTGAGAGGTGCCTACTATACAGTGGAAGATTTTTTGTCCGACGATGTCGTAATACCTGCAGAAGTAGGGCCTTAGCTTTAGCGTTCAGTTTCAAACCATTTTAAGCCATCTTAACGATATAGTATTACTGTTCTAAGCGAACAAACCTTCTAATTAGCTAATTAGGATTTTAACTAATATATGTATGTGTTTTTTGAGTTATTATTGTTGTTGTAAGTGATGAGAATTGTATACACTTTTGTACTACTCTACTGTTCTAATACAGACTGACTTGTGTAAACATGTAAATGTGGTAACACCAAAATAAATAAATATTTATTTTTTATTTTTTAAATAACCTTTATATTTTTGTATTATTAGTTTGTATTAAATAAATAAGTTTCATTAATGCAAACCCCATTGTTTTTCAATCGACATCTTGACAATACAAATATAATTACCTATCATAAGAATAAGAGAGCAGATTTAGTTTTTAAGTTGTTTCTATGGTTTAACAATAGTCAGTATTAAACTAAAGTAATTCACCGGCCTATCACGTAATACTGCATTATAAACAAAATGTTTTATGGTTTAACAATAGTCAGTACTAAACTAAAGGTAATTCACCTCACCTAACACATAATACTGCATTATAAATAAAATTCATGCATTATTTTAATGTCGAACTAGCCAAACAATTGAATTTTAATGAGTATTCAAGTTTGTTCCATCAAAAAAAAATCGTTGTCAAACTTGTACTCGTTGCTAAGGCAACCATTTTGAACAAGTCTTATTATTATTTATATTATTCGTCATGATATTTTTTATTATTAATTTTTATTTTTATTTATTTAATTCTAACAACAAATACATTAACAGTGGATTGATTTTTCTTAATCTTCTTTCTTATTTGTACTTCATAAGGTAAGTAATCTAATTAATTTAGTAAGTTATTAATTACATATTTTCATCTCTGCTACATATTATTATAATAATTATTTGTGTTATATTAATCACATAAATTCATTATTATTTATAATTGTCTATACCTTTTAAACTGTTTGGCAGCGCATTATATTATTTTATAGGCATATTTATTCTCTGACCATATATATTGTTACATTAAATTATGTGTAGGTTATTATTTTTTCTTGTGTTGTGTTCATGTACATTTATGTTAAAGTGTTACGTTTTATATATTTTTAATGTATTTTGTATTGTATATTTGCAGTTTCTATTTGTTATTGTTGTAAATATATTTTCTAAATTCAATGTTTTATATAGTTATAAAGATGGAGTATAATATGGTAATTTTTGCTGTTGAAATTTTAATGTTTTTTTTTTGTACAATTCATTTTGTTTTATATACTTTTGTTTGAATTTTATATTAGTCGGTTATGTCTTGATTTGTTTATATAGGTTCTTAAATGTTTTAGTAATGTTCATTAAACGAATTTGAATTTCTATAGGTAAAAAACACCCACAGGTTACTTTTCGACACCTTAACGGGTCATTATCAAACTTACAATGAATTTCTTTTGTAAAAGTGTTCAGTTTTATTTTTTTTAATGTATTTTTTATTGTATTTTTGCAGTTTCTATTTTTATTGTTGTAAATATATTTTCTAAATTCAATGTTTTATGTAGTTAAAAAGATGGAGTATAATAAGGTAATTTATGTTGTTGAAATTTTAATGTTTTTTTTTTGTACAATTCATTTTGTTTTATATACTTTTGTTTGACTTTTATATTAGTCGGATATGTTTTGGTTTCTTTATATAGGTTATTTTGTTTTCTTAAATGTTTTAGTAATTTTCATTAAACGAATTTGAATTTCTATAGGTAAAAAACACACAAAGGTTACTTTTCGACACCTTAACGGGTCATTATAAAACTTACAATGAATGTATTTTGTTAAAGTGTTAAGTTTTATATTTTTTAATGTATTTTGCATTGTATATTTGCAGTTTCTATTTGTTAATGTTGTAAATATATTTTTTAAATTCAATGTTTTGTATAGTTGTAAAGATGGAATGAAATATGGATATTATAGTAGTATTTTTGTTGTTGTAATTTTAATGTTTTTTTTGTACAATTCATTTTGTTTTATATAGTTTTCTTTGAGTTTTATATTAGTCGGATATGTTTTGGTTTGTATATATAGTTTACTTCTTTTTCTTAATTTTATTAACACTGGAGGCTTTTATATGATACATTATATATAAATAAATAATGCATTATTTATTTTTCTTAATTGTTTTGCTAATTTTTCATTAAACGAATTAGATTGAATTTCTATAGGTAACATGTAAACACACACAGGTTACTTTGTTAGTATGATTTAGATTTATTTAGTAGTGACTATAGTTTCGAAACCTTAACGGGTCATTATCAAACTTACAATTAAATTCTATTTTATTTGTACTTCTTGGGATTTTTTCATTTATATGTATTTAATAGACTCAATTAATTCCCTAATATCAATGTTTTGTTTATTGTCATATATTATTTATACATCTTGCATAATTTTGTAATTATTTATTTTCAGAAATGTTTTTTTTTGTTTTATTTGAGGTTTTATTATGTCATTTAATGCTTCTATTTATATCTTTATCATTTTACCCACTAATGGGTGTTTCACTACATTCAATATTTATATCCATATTTGTAATATCTGTTTTTCTATGCTCAATAATAGTGATTGTTGTTTTTCTGGTGTGAGTTGCATCGTTGTAATTTTTTTTTTATTAGTTGATAGGAATGTATGAAATAAAGTTACGCACTTTTTTAAATTTTCAAAATTGTTTTTATTGTTCACTAATTGTTCACTATAGTGAACAATAAATACAATTTTGAAAATTTAAAAAAGTGCGTAACTTTATTTCATACATTAGTAATTATGAATTTTCAACAAATAAAAGCCACATCGATCAATCTATTTGATAGGAGTTACTCATAATTAAATTTTGCTAATCTATTGTACTATTTATATTATCTAGTAAGTTTATGTTGAAATCCCCTATTATAATAAATTTAGAGTTTCTAGCTAAGCTTGTTTAAAATTTTTCAAAAAAGTGAATTGTTCTATTATTAGGTGGTCTGTATAAATGTCTGTAACACAATCATTTTAAAAGATCTTTCCCCCGTTATTTTTATTAATATACATTCTGAAATGTCCGAGTTTTCGGTTTCTAATAGAGAAAAATGTATATGATTTTTAATATTGATATACAAGGTGGTCACTTTTACGACGCCCACCATTAGGATCTATTAGACGGAAATATATACAGAGTTGGTCAAATAGGATTAAAGTTTCTCATTGTTCAATATTGTTTCAAGGAAAGTGCACTTGTTTTAGTTTTTCAGCGATATTTTATCAACTGTGCAAATTTTCGTTTCAGTATATTGAAAGGCACAAACTTTCAATATACTGAAACGAAAATTTGCCCAACTAATAAAATATCGCTGAAAAACTAAAAAAAGTACACTTTTCTTTTCCTTTTATAACTTTCTTACTTTTGAAGTAAATTTTACGAAACTTGCCACCCTTACATTTTTCGACGTAAGCTTTCTGATGACAGTGCCAAACATTTTGTGCAGATGACCAAATTTTCATAGGCAACTTTTGGTTTCCTTATGGCCGCAATATTGAATTTTAATAGCATTGAAAAGAGCGAAATATCCAATTTCAACCATCTATAACACATTGGTAATCAGGCATTATTTACTACCAAAAATCGATAATTTAAAAATTTGTTGCAAAAATCGAACTGCTGTGGACTGCTCTAAAAATCAAGTTGCCACGGAATAACAAATTACCATTTTGACATTTCTTCATACAAACAAAATAACTTCTGAGTAATTTTATTGTGTATAAAGTGCAAAAAATTGAGAAAATATCTTTGATTAGTAAAAATGGCAAGATATTATCCTCAATATGAAAAAATTAACATGTACAATCTCTATGTAAAGAAGTACAGAAATGCGATAGTCACATCTATAATTTATGGTGAATTGAAAAGGAAAAGTGCACTTTTTCAGTTTTTCAGCGATATTTCAGGAACTGTGCAAGATATCCCGGATTTCGTTTCAGTATATTGAAAAGCACAAAAATGAGAAACTTTTATCCCATTTGACCAACTCTGTATATACTTCTGTTTAATAGATTTAGATAATAGATTTAGATAATTTATTAGATTTAGTTTAATAGATCATAATGGTGGGCGTCGTAAAAGTGACCACCCTGTATAGCATATTGTTTTTGTTCGCTATTTTCATTCCAAGGCTTACGGTAATCTTCTTTTTTTAACGCTTTTTCGGAAACGAGAGAAAATGTGTAAAAAGTTTATTTTCTCATTTCAACTCAGAATGTGATCCTGCATACGTCATTTTATTTTGGCACACCTGCTATGAAACACCCTGTATATATCTTTAGTTGACTAATCTACTAATCAATTTTATATTTCTGTGTATTATTAGTTTAATTTCAACATTTTCAGTGCAAATATTGTTAATACATTAATATTTTAGATGTAATCTTACCTACTTATATAAACAAATAACTATAATTTAATAATTATAAAGTTTTTATAACACTGTCATTTTATTTTTGCAAACCTGCTGTGAAACACCCTGTCTACATCTTTAGTTGACTAATCTACTAATCAATATTATATGTCTGTGAATTATTAGTGTCATTTCAACATTTTCAGTGCAAATATTGTTAATACATTAATATTTTAAATGTAATCTTACCTACTTATATAAATAAATAACTATAATTCAATAATTATAAAGTTTTTATAACACTGTCATTTTATTTTTGCACACCTGCTATGAAACACCCTGTATACATCTTTAGTTGACTAATCTACTAATCAATATTATATGTCTGTGAATTATTAGTGTCATTTCAACATTTTCAGTGCAAATATTGTTAATACATTAATATTTTAAATGTAATCTTACCTACTTATATAAATAAATAACTATAATTCAATAATTATAAAGTTTTTATAACACTGTCATTTTATTTTTGCAGACCTGCTATGAAACACCCTGTATACATCTTTAGTTGACTAATCTACTAATCAATATTATATGTTTGTGTATTATTAGTTTAATTTCAACATTTTCAGTGCAAATATTGTTAATACATTAATATTTTAAATGAAATCTAAATTTGTTATCGAAGTTTTCATTTCTTCGTTATTAATAATTACAAATTTTATTAGTATATTATCCGTTTATATCAGATATATTGATAAATTATAGCTATTTATAAATAAATCAAAAATAAAATCTCTAATATTACCAGTAAGTAGGTATTAAATATAAATAAATAACTATAATATAATAATTATAAAGAACACATCTTGAACAATATTTTTAGAACAAGTACTTTGTTAATATATTCATGTTGTAAATATTATGATTACCTAAATTTATTTATTATCTAACTTTAAAGCTTTGCTTCGTTATTATTACATTATTTTTATATTATGTCTTATATTACAACTGCGCCTTGGGAGCCTTATTTTTTTTATATAGTAATCAACTTTGTTATATATATATATATTAAGTGCTTCCTTCCCTCTGTTTAACTCATTATATATGCTTCATAAGTTTTTATAAAAATAAAGCACTCATATGATATTAAAATTTGTGTTTTTCTCATCCACGTACGAATTTTATGAATATTTTAATTCTAATTATTATTATTAATAAATTTAAGGTCTACATGGCGTATTACTTTTGTTTAGCAATATTGTTATTGTGTTCACATCGTATTTGTCCAACAATTATAACAGATTAAGTACATAAATAAAGATACCTACATAAAACATTAATTAATATTTCCTCACAATTATACATCTGCACAGTAAAAGTATAATTATTTTTGCAGTATCCCGACAAAGGGATGTCGTGTGTTCTCTATCCTGTGATTGGACAGGTTATTCTGCACAGTATTGGATAATTCTTTGTTTTTTTTTAATTATATTTTACGATATTTATTTTGTAGATGTAAAAATTATTATTACACATATCGTCGGCTTGGTGTTATAAGGCCATTATTAGTTAATTCTTTTTTTTTAAATTATATTTTACGATATTTATTTTGTAGATGTTATTATTATTATTACCATATCGTCGGCTTGGTGTTATGGTTACATGTAACATTTTTTCAATTTTTAGGTGTACAACTTTACAGGACCATTTGTTTTCAAAGCAGGACCTTTGAGCTTGTTGGAAGGTTAAAATCGGATTACTAAGAACCTGTGATATAAAAAAATCTAATTACAGTTCACAATACATCATTTTCTGTAATAACAAATATATTTAAAGTCCTTATTCCCAAATTTACAAATTTTCACATAAAACTTTGTAACATTAAGCCGACGATATGGTAATAGGTTTAAAATATATAATCCTGCTCGAATCCAATATTAATTAAAATATTTTCGCCATACTTTAACGACGAGTGTGAAACCCTTAATTAGCCCTTAATATTAAATTAGCTCTTGCCCTCAATGGGCCGGTGATTTATGTCAAGTGTATTTGGGGAGAATTAATTCAAACCTTTGCGCGCACTCTAGTTTATTTCCATTCATTTTCAATTTAATTAGTACAATTATTCATTCCGCCTTACGGTTGCGTGAATAAATTTTAATTTCAAATTGGCATCAAAGCATTTTGGGACTACTATTTTTAATTAAAATAAATCAAATGAAAGTATGCAATTATAAATTGAAGCTGATTGGGTCACATTTTAGCGTAGGTTTGGAATTGATATTTTGTTTTGGCAGTGACTGTATTTGCAATCATCAAGTTCCATTAATAATAATTCATTCAGTTAATTGATTTTGTAATTTAAGTTGGCATAATATTACTCATTGGTCCATCTTTGACCAGATTGTAATAATTATAGTAAAATACCATTACGTGTTTTGCATAATAATAATATTATTATTTTGTTTTGAATTTTTTTTGTTTTGAAAGCGACTGTGTTGTAATCTTCAGGTTCCATTCCATAATTCATTCAGTTCCTTGATTTTGTAATTTAAGTTGGCATAACATTACTCATTGATCCATATTTGACCAGATTGTAATAATTATAGTAAAATACCGTTACGTGTTTTGCATAATAATAATAACAAAAATAATAATTTATTGATGTATCTGGCATTACGTCTTACAATAAAAAAAATTAATTCAAATAATAAAATAAATAAAATTAAAAAAATACAAATTAAATTCCATATAGAATATAATACAATAAAATCATACAACTTCTCGTTGACATGAAAATGAACATATTATAGAAAATAACTATTTATGGTATAAGTGAATAAAGTCGAATTTTATCCACGAAAAAACAGTTTAGCGCAAGAGGTCAAGCCGAGTGCGATAAAGTTTTCGAGTGGACAAAATTGCTTTATTCACGTGTATCATACAAGATTTTTTTCAATTCGCAATCAGAATTGAAAAATTTGCATGAAGTATCACATTTTCAGGTGACAACGAAAATTTCAAGTGCGAATTTACCTATTTTTTTACTTTATTCTCGTTGTCAATGGTGACAGTGGTGAATAAAGTGATAATGTAAACATTTTATTCACCCATTCGGTTAAAGTGTAGTTTTAACGATGAGATTCAATACACATAAAGAGCATTTTAATAATGCGAATTGGAAATTTATTCACGTATATCATACAAGATTTTTTCCAATTCGTTATCAGAATTGTAGAATTTGCGTGAAGTATCACATTGTCAGGTGACAACGAAAATTTCAAGTGTGAATTTACCTATTTTTTTACTTTATTCACGATGTCAATGGTTATAGTAGTGAATAAAGTGAAAATGTAAACATTTTATTCACCCATTCGATAAAAGTGTAGTTTTAACGATGCGATTCAATACACATAATGAGCATTTTGATAATGCGAATTGGAATTTTATTCACGTGTATTATGCAAAATTTATTCCAATTCGTTATCAGAATTGTAGAATTTGCGTAAAGTATCACATTGTTAGGTGACAACAAAAATTTCAAGTGCGAATTTACTTATTTTTTTACTTTATTCACGTTGTCAAATATTTTATTCACCCACTCGATTAAAGTGTAGTTTTAAGGATGAGATTCAATACATATAATGAGCAATTTAATAATGCGAATTGGAAATTTATTCACGTATATCATACAAGATTTTTTCCAATTCGAATTGTAGAATTTGCGTAAAGTATCACATTGTTAGGTAACAACAAAAATTTAAAGTGCGAATTTACCTATTTGTTTACTTTATTCACGTTGTCAATGGTTATAGTAGTGAATAAAGTGAACATGTAAACATTTTATTCACCCATTCGATTAAAGTGTAGTTTTAACGATGAGATTCAATACATATAATGAGCAATTTAATAATGCGAATTGGAAATTTATTCACGTATATTATACAAGATTTTTTCCAATTCGTTATCAGAATTGTAGAATTTGCGTAAAGTATCACATTGTTAGGTGACAATAAAAATTTCAAGTGCGAATTTACCTATTTTAATACTTTATTCACGTTGTCAATAAGTAGTGAATGAAGTGAAAATGTAAACATTTTATTCACCCACTCGATTAAAGTGTAGTTTTAACGATGATATTCAATTTACATAATGAGCATTTTAATAATGCCAATTGGAAAAAAAAAACTATTATCTAGCTAATATAATTGAAAGATAAGATAATCGAAAGATAAGGTAATCGATTATCAGCAATGATATTATTATTAAATTTTTTTTTTATTGATTTATTGAAGTACTTACTGGTAGTTTAATGAACGTTTTTCTTTATTATTTATTTTTATTTATCTTTATTTATTTGTGTTTCTTGGGCTGTACAAACTATGAATTGTTCAACTGTTTTAAATATTAATGACCTGTCTAAAACTATTTTTGTTAAACATCAATAAAGTATTATTATTATTTTTTTAATTATTATTATGAATTTGACTGCTACTTTTATTTCTATTTCAGTTGATCAATCTTCTAATTCTTAAGATATTTTTTTTGGAATTAAATAAACGGCCGTTAAATAAACAAATGATAATAATAATAATTAAGTTTAAGGTTTTATCCATAAATTACCAGTTATATATTTAAGGTGTTATATTATTGTTTAGCTTACTGTTAAAAAAATATTTTTATTTTATGTTATAGTTTATTTATATTATTTCGCCTGACTTCAAGATGTATAAACATTGAATACATGCCTCTGATTATGGTTCTATATAACTGAAACTAGTTAGGCCAAATGAAATAAATGAATCATAAAATAAAATTAAAATAAATTTTTAACAGTAAGTACCTGCTAAATAATAATATAACAACCTTAAATAATAATAATAATAATAATAATAAAAATGAACTGCATTTCTTCTAGTAGATTCTTCTAGTAGATCAATCGTCTAATTCTTTAGATCTTTTGTTTTTGGGAATAAATAAACGACCGTTTCATTTCTTCTAGTAGATTCTTCTAGTAGATCAATCGTCTAATTCTTTAGATCTTTTGTTTTTGGGAATAAATAAACGACCGTTAAATAAACAAGTGATAATAATAATAATTAGGTATAAGGTTTTATCCATAAATTACCAGTTATATATTTAAAGTGTTACATTATTATTTAGTACTTACTGGTAAACTATTATTTTAATTTAATTTATTTATATTATTTCGCCTGACTTCAAGATGTATAAACATTGAATACATGCCTCTGATTATGGTAGTATATAACTGAAACTAGTTAGGCCAAATGAAATAAATGAATCATAAAATAAAATTAAAATAAATTTTTAACAGTAAGTACCTACTAAATACTAATATAACAACCTTAAATAATAATAATAATAATAATAATAATGAACTGCACATTTCTTCTAGTAGATTCTTCTAGTAGATCAATCGTCTAATTCTTTAGATCTTTTGTTTTTGGGAATAAATAAACGACCGTTAAATAAACAAGTGATAATAATAATAATTAGGTATAAGGTTTTATCCATAAATTACCAGTTATATATTTAAGGTGTTACATTATTATTTAGTATTTACTGGTAAACTATTATTTTTATTTAATTTATTTATATTATTTCGCCTGACTTCAAGATGTATAAACATTGAATACATGCCTCTGATTATGGTAGTATATAACTGAAACTAGTTAGGCCAAATGAAATAAATGAATCATAAAATAAAATTAAAATAAATTTTTAACAGTAAGTACATACTAAATACTAATATAACAACCTTAAATAATAATAATAATAATAATGAACTGCACATTCTTCTAGTAGATTCTTCTAGTAGATAAATCGTCTAATTCTTTAGATCTTTTGTTTTTGGGAATAAATAAACGACCGTTAAATAAACAAGTGATAATAATAATAATTAGGTATAAGGTTTTATCCATAAATTACCAGTTATATATTTAACTGGTAAAATTACTGGTTACTTACTGGTAAAATATTATTTTTATTTAATTTATTTATATTATTTCGCCTGACTTCAAGATGTATAAACATTGAATACATGCCTCTGATATAACTGAAACTTGTTAGGCCAAATAAAATAAATGAATTAGGAATAAAATGAAAATAAAATTTTACCAGTAAGTACCTACTAAATAATAATATAACAACTTTAAATAATAATAATAATGAACTGCACATTTCCTCATCTTATAATTGGCATCTGAGTCAATCCTAATTGGGCGCCTAATTTATTTCCAAAGCACGTGGACGCTTGTGCCCTTTATCTTCCCTAATTACAACAACTAGGATAACGGTAGACCCTTGTCGCTAATTGGCGAACAAAACAAGACTGTCCTGATCAAAAGGATGAGAATAACAAGACAACTTACGCTCCACTTCCCTGACGTAATTACGATGAGTAAATTTAACGATTTCAACTGCTAAGAAATAACATATTTAGTACAAATGAACAAAATATAAAATATTATTATAGACCTATAAATAAGTACGTACTGACATTCTTAGATTATTGATTTTGAATGTACAGTTGTGGGTTCGATCTTCATTCAAGATATATGTATCTTTATGTATGTATCTTTATGGACATATGTACAATTTCTGGACTGAACATGATAAAGGACAACAAATTAGAACTTATTTCTAAGATCTGTGTGCATAAATTCGTCGATTAGAATTATTTTGAACCAAGTCCACATTTATACTATTCGTATAATTATATATCATAATTATACAGGGTGTATCAGCCAAATGGAATAAATTCAATAATATATAAATGGGGGCGTGTTCGAAAAAACGCTCGGACACGTCGATTGTTATTTTTAGTTGCGCATTTTTTTCAACAAAAACTTTTTATACAGGGTGTGTCATGTGACCGTGGCCAATACCAACTTTCTTATTTTAAATGCAACACCTGGTATATTATTCAATTTTTGGATTCTTCAGGAAATTCTAGACATATTTCATGTACAATGTCCTATACCTATCTTCAACTGTTTCGGAAATATTTAGTGTTATTATTATTATTAAATATTAAGAAATATTAACTTAGCTGACTTAAGAAGACGAATAATGCTTGCGATTAGATCGGTCACGCCTGAGATGTTGAGTAACGTTAGAAGAAATTTCTATTTAAGATTAGGATGTTGCCAAGACGTTCACGGCGAGCATTTTGAACATCTCCTCCATTGAAATTTATTGTTTTTTTTTTGTTTTTTTACATTATCAAGAAATAAACAGTATTACTTATTAGTTTTTGAGTGTGTTGTAACCAATTTCTGTAATCAAATAATTTTCTTTTTTTAATGTTAATTTTTGCAATAAATCTGAAAACACTTAATATTTCCGAAACAGTTGAAGATAGGTATAGGACATTGTACATGAAATATGTCTAGAGTTTTCTGAAGAATCAAAAAATTGAATAATATACCAGGTGTTGCATTTAAAATAAGAAAGTTGGTATTGGCCACGGTCACATGACACACCCTGTATAAAAAGTTGTTGTTGAAAAAAATGCGCAACTAAAAATAACAATTGACGAGTCCGAGCGTTTTTCTAACACGCCCCCATTTATTTATTATCGAATTTATTCCATTTGGCTGATACACAGTGTATATCATAATATATCAATTCTAAGAATTGATATCTTCAACACGCTTTAGGCATTAAAATGCACAATGTCCTGCTGGTAGAACAACCTAATGGAACTCATTATTGGCCAAACTGAAGAATTACTTATATTAAATCTTATCCAAAAGTCCAAAACCAAAACTCGATAGAATTATTTTGTACCGAATCCTAATACAACAGATTTATTATTTGCAGACTTGATTCAAAATAAATCTCAGTCGACGTATTATACAAAATAGGTGCAATTATATCTTGCAATTTTAGTTCAGTCTTTTCAAAATCTTTTCAGTTTTATCAATAATTTTTTTAAGTCTTAATTCTTTATCAGGTGCAGATAATAAAGCTTTCATAATTCTTGTTTTCATTGTATTTTAGTCATGTATAATAATATACCGAGTGTTTGGGATAAGGGGCGAACATAGGAATTTAACATGTAAAATTAAATATGTGTATTATTAAGGGTTTTTATGGTATATTGTTCAACTTATTTTAATTATTTCTGAGGTGGATTCTGGCACAATCGTAAATTAAATGGATGATATATTTACAGTTATTAATCCTCTAAAAAATATTCCTTTGCGATTTTTCTGTAAAATTAATAGGGGGGCGAATAATTACACATATTTAATTTTACATGTTAAAATCTTATGTTCGCCCCTTATCCCAGACACTCGGTATAGGAAATGTATGGTGAAAGCTGGGAAAATTAATTATAGTGATGTATAATTAGATACATGAAGATTTATATGTTGTGTGATAATGACTCATACGTTCGTATATAATTGTGAAACTTTCTATATAAATAAATAAGTATATTTATTTCTGATGTTTACATATTTCTACTTGGTTATCAAAATCAAAACAAATCCCATTCGTCTTGTGGCTGTTGTTGTGCTTACAAAAAAGGACGTCTCTAAACCGGCTTCTTTACAGCGTCCCGCTTTCCTTGAAAAAAACACCCTAAATATTTTATGTCGGGAGCAGCGACTGGCTCCGTATTTCGGCCCCTGGAGCAGGTGCATTTAAATATGGAATATACGAAGTGGCGTCGGGGCGGATTCCCCTCGTTACTCCGGGGTTCCCGAAGGACCTCCTGGACGTGGCGTCGCGACGCGGGCGTCGGCGTGCCTAACGACGGGACGCGTGCGAAATTGGCAACACATTCTGCATTGTGTGCGCCCCAGAATTTGCAGGAAATCCAGTGATTTTTCTCGCCTTCTCTGCGGTGAGAAATTACAACGCGCCGTCGAAAGTTTTTGCGAGATTTATGGCTGTCGGTGGTAACCAAATTTTCTAGTGGAAACAAGTAAGAACTAGTTTGCAACAAAACAAGTTAACTCGCAGCAAATGGGAATGTAAGAAACAAATTAAATAACTCCAAATGACTAAACTTACAGAAACACTAAATTACTAAACTCGCATAATGTAATTATTTTTATTTGTTATTTTAAGTACTTTCTAGTATTTTATAGTTTTTTTTAATTTATCCCTACTAGTTTTGGCTTAACATTCAGCCATTATCAGTAGTTCTACAAAGAATATACTTATATGTTTGAACTTGTTTCGGGTCTTTGAACTTCAGTGTATTGTTTTGTGTGTCCTGAAAAGGACCTATTTCACGACGTTTCATCAAAATCGCATTTCTCACCTCCTGCCGAATTCCCTTCGAGAATAGTGTTGTGTTGGTTTTATTTTATTTTATTTTGCGTTGTGTTAGATTTTAATTTTTAATTAAACATAAATCAAAACTTATAAATATATTGTATATATATAAACAATCTTTATTGGGCTATCGACCCCACGGAGTATTTCCGCCTATATTGTAATTTCTACTAACTTTGTAAACTAATTTATATTTTTTAAGCTTATATTTGACTTTTTCTGTCGTGTCAGATCGAAGTTTGTATTATAGTTGGTTTGGTATTATATGAGTTATTTAGATATTTGTACAGATGTTTAAATGTTAATTGTGATTGATCATTAAGGCATGTTATGATATTTTCTTTGTTAATAACTTTATCAATTTCATAATTTTCTAATAAAATTTGTGTTTAGCCTTTATTTGTGTGGTGTAAAAGTTTTGTGTATGTGTGTATGTTGAATGTATGATTATTGAAGTGTGTCTGCCGAAATTAGAAATTGTTATATCTCTAAGGTGATTTTTAATTTTATGGCTTTTCCTCTTTCTCCAATATATTTTGCGTCGCAGTTATTACAACTTAATGCATAAACTCTAGCTATATATATGAACAAATGTGATATGCTAATGTACTGTTTTTGTTTATTTGAATACTGTGATCCATATGCACCTTTACATTTAAATAAACAATATCTATCTATCTAACTCCATTTTTATCTTTATGAGTTGTTTGTTTTAAAATATGCTCTAATGTTATATTGTTTGAGTGTTTCATTCATTGTGTCCCTTATTTTCCCCTGGAATGTAAATGATCTGTACTCTAATGCATTTCGTTGTATGTTGATGTTTGTGTTGTTTATTATGTTATGTTTTTGTTTGAGATGTTTATATAAAGATTTTTTGATAAGTTTAATTATTGTAATTAATTTAAAACCTTTGTAAATTGCAATTTGTTTTATCATATTTATTTCATCTCATTTGTCATTGTTATTAAGAGGTATGTGTACATCTGTTGATGTATGAATGTATAGCAGCGTATTTATGTGTCTTATGGTGGAAACAGTCTTCAGAAGTTATTATATTTTTGTGTGTAGGCTTTCTGAAAATTTTGAAATTTAGTTTGTTATTTCTTTTATAAATGGTTAAATCCAGAAAGATCATTTTATTATTAATTTTTATTTCAAGTGTGAATTTTATTTGTTTGTGTCGTTTGTTTGTATAGGTATGTAGATCTGTGATTTTGTATATATTTTTGTTGGTCCATATAATCATCTACATATATTTTCCAGATGGTTATTTATTAATTAAAAAGGTTATTGTCATTAATAATACTATTTTCTAGTTGTTCAAGAAATATTGTTGTTGGCCAATATAATAAATCTACATATCTTTTCCACGTGGTTATATATATTTATTTAAAGGTTTATTGTCATAAATAATACTATTTGCTAGTTGGTCAAGAAATATATTTCATAGTATTCCACTGGATTCCATTGGAAATTTTGTTCTGTTGTGAGTGTTATTAAGTTAAAGATATCTGTGTTTTCTTTTGTGTTTAGTATGTGTTTTTTAATGATATTATGTAAGTAAGGGTTTCTGTTATTGGTATATTTGTATAAAAGTTGGTTGCGTCAAAAGATGCTAAAGTATAATTTTAAGGTAGTTTTGTGTTTCTCCTTTACGTTTCTCCTATACTTTCTCCTATATATTCTCCTATACTCTTATACTCGTATTATTTCGCATACTCATATACTTTTAAGTGTTGATTTTTGTTTATTGAGTTTTATTTGATTTGTTTTTGTGTTCTTTTCTGTTTTTTTTAGTATTTTTATACATTATTTTATTTTTTTTTCATCTGGATGTTGTTTTAAATCTTCATCTAGCTCTATTGCAAATAATGGTAGGTTAATTTTGGATATTGGTGATACGTATTTGTGTCCTTTATTTAAATTTTTTAATTCATTGTTATCGAAAATGGTGTTTGAAAGATTTGTTATTTTAGTTTCATTCGATTTTCTTATATCGAATTAATTTGAGATATTTAGTTTATTATTTTTATATGTTTTCTTTCTTGTCTCTTAGTTGTTTAATCTTGTTATCCTTCTTAAGTTGTTTTTCTTTAAATGTATTTTTATTTCTCTTATAATATATATTTTAATATATATATATATATATATATATATATATATATATAAAAATTTCAGACAAATGTAATAATATAGTTTAAGGATTTCACAAATGTTTCATTTTCAAAAATCAATCGAGTGATTTTCAAAATATCTTGTTTCGAAACTTTTCTTCGGTCGCCATTTTGTTATTTGATAGACTAGAAATTAATTGTAAATACAAATGTTTTAGAGAACCGATAGCGCATGCTGAACGTTTTTGTATTTTTTAAATATTTCGTAAAATAAGGGAGTAATGACGATTTTTCGAAAAACAAAAGAACGCCATTAACTATGAACTGGGGCTCCAATTAAAAAAATTTAACTAAGAAAAGTTGTTTATCTCAATGAGTTCTAACTGCCAATTTCGGGTGTTACAACTTAGTATTAACACCCTGTATATTATAAGAATGTATTTTTGCTTCCTTCTTGATTATTTTCATATTTTTCTTGTATATACGATTTTCTTGAATGTTGATATTTAGTTGTATTTATGTTTTGATGTTGTCTATGTTTAAATAGTGATTATGTAGTTCCGTTTTTAATTTATTTCTTTTAATTTGTTCTTGGGAGTATTTGTTAATGAATCTTGGGAATTTGTAGTTTATGAATGTTGCCGTACGTTTATCGTTTTTGAGCATCCTTGTGAAATTTATATGTTGTTCTGTTGTAGTCTTTTTTAATGTTAGTTTGTATAACTTTTGGATGAGATTGGGCCGTATTAATTTTTGTTTGTATTTTATCAATGTTACCAGATATTTTTTATTATTATTTGTTATTTTAAGTATTTTCTGGTATCTACTAGTATTTATTTATTTATTTTTTGCTACTAGTTTCGGCTTAACATTCAGCCATCTATAGCAGTACTAACAAAAAAGTAATTATTTTTGCTTTAATGCACGGCGAATGGCATTAACGCTATAAACATCGCTACTAAGTAAATTGCATTAATGTATGCATATATAAAATTTTGAGTAAGAATACTCAATTTTCAAAAAAAATATTTTCTTTTCGTACAAATTTAGTTTACATGTTCTAATTCTAAATATTAACAGCAATACATTGTTTCGGTAATTATTAAATATATTTTACTTCATAATATATAATAATGTTTATTAATACATTCTGGGGCGGAAAGGTTCACGGCCGATAGCCTGACTTTTCTCTATAAATTCCTTGGCCATTAATAAAATATTCTTCGTAGGTATAGTAAATGTAGCATAATGGATATTTATACTGTGTATTACAAGAAATGTAAAAAATCCCAAATAATATATAAAAGAAGACCACAATAAATGTCCAAATTAAGCCATTTCTATATAAAACAGGAGCCATAAAAAATGGAAAATTTAAATAAAATAAGGCCACGATAAATTTAAAATTTCAATGTTGTTCCTCCTCATGAAATTTCCTTGATACTATGCACATGTAATATTATTAAATAAAGTGAAACAAATTGTGTGTATTCCTGCCTGTGCCCATAAAGCGATCGCAGCGCATTGGTACGTCTACGGCGGGAGCGCCGTACACATTTTATCCCAGTTAAACGCGAACTCAGTGGATCCCGAAGAGTCCCGGAAGACGTGTCAGGAGCAGCGCCGTTGTCTACATATCACCCTGGACGCACACCCCCGGGATCGAGCCCGCCGCCTTCGGGGGAATTTTCACAGGAACACTTTTCTTCCTCTCCGGAAATCGATGGCCGCCTCCGCCGAATTTACTCAATGTGCAATTTACTGATAGGGAAACGTGAATAGGGTGCAATTTGTATGCAAATCGGATGCATCAGTCAATTACGCCAAATTATAATCATACATAAGGGATGGCAAATTTGATCTAGCATACATATTGAACTAACATAGATGATAATTAGTAGCTGTATCATGAATGCTAATTCAATATCAGCCGCAGGAATCAACACTTGCTTCCTGCGGCTGTTGCAGTTTCACTGAAACTTTGTATCATAAATGGAGTCAATCAGTAATACAGTGCGACAATTATTATTACATTTATACTATAAGAATTTTAATATTATAAATATCAACATTTTTTAAATTTAATAATAATAATAATAATAATAAATTTATTCATTTCAGCCGCCCATACAGGCGGATATGTGTATCAGGAACATTATAACAGTAAAGTGTTACATATAATTAAAGAATTACTTACTAAAAGACTTAAATATCGTTAAAATAAAATGATTAAAATATTTTACTATCGTTAAAATAAAATGATTAAAATACACTGCACTACTACATTATTAAATTAAAGGATATTTTGCAGCCTCTACCAGGACACACCAAACTATCGTTAAAATAAAATGATTAAAATTACACCACACTACTACATTACTAAATTAAACGATATTTTGCTTGATATTTGAATTCATTATTATTTATTCTCGCCCTAAGGGACTCGTGGCCTAAATTTTATTCACGTAAAAAACATCCATTAAACTCACTTGTTATACAAATAAGTACCTAATATTGCGCCAATAAAATTAATACGGCAGACACAGACACAGCTATTTCTGCATAATTATTGGAACTTTGAAGTAATGACTGATTCACAACAGTACTGTGCTATGAATATACAAGTTAATTCTGATTATTAATATGACATTATGATACAGGCATAAAGTAATTTGATATCGACAATATCAAACTACATAATGCCTGTTGCAATCAGCTATGAATATACAAGTTAATTCTGATTATTAATATGATATTATGATACAGGCATAATCTAATTTGATATGATAATATCAAATTACATAATGCCTGTTGCAATAAGAAATGAATATTTTATAAATATACACACAAGAACTACCCGGCGCATCCACCATTTATGTTTTAATTATTTATACCGTTTATTTTGTATGTACAATCGTAAACTAATGATAATAATCGTAACTATTCAACTATAATAATATGTTACTCTATGCACTATCATATTCATACGAATAATTTTATAAATCGTATATTTAACTTGGTGCTTTCCGCTGTAGTCCAAAGATGACATAAATTATTACTACCCGGCGCATCCACCATTTATTATTTTATTAAATTGCTTGTAGAATTTTATCCTTTTACTTTATGATTGTAATATTAACAGTTTTAACTTCTGGTACCACTTTATGTACTAAACGTAAATAAAACTATCTTTGCCTTTAAATTCTAGTACCTCTGTAAGTATAAGTAAGGCAGTCTTTAATTTAAAATTTAAACGGTTGTTTACTTTAACTACCTGTACCACTGTAAGTACTAAACTGTAATCTTGTTGTAAAACTGTAAGTACTAAACTGTAATCTTGTGGTACAACTGTGAGTACTAAGACTATCATTGAAACCATTTTTTACTTTAAATTTCAGTACCACTGTTAGTATATAAGTATATAGTAATAAGGGAGAACATCAAATACTTAACTTTCGGCATTGACAAATATGGGTTACCTATTACTGAAATTTCTAAAAATTTCTAATTTGCAAATTTGATATTAGAGTCGTGCACAGTACACCTGACACTAATTCTCCTGAAAATTTGACAAAGTTTCAGTATTGAATAAAGGAGAAAATCAAACAGTTAACTTTCTGAATTGACAAGTATGCTTTAGCTATTACTGAAATACATAAAAAATTATTATTTGCAAATTCGGTATTAGATTCGTACTCAGTACACCTTAAACTAATTCCTAAAAATTTGACAAAGTTTCAGTATTAAATAAGGGAGAAAATCAAACACTTAATTTTATGCATTGACAAATATGGGTTACCTATTACTGAATTTTTTTAAAATTCATAGTTTGCAAATTTAGTTTAGATTCGTATACAGTACACCTGAAACTAATTCTCCTGAAAATTTGACAAAGTTTCAGTATTAAATAAGAGAGAAAATCAAATACTTAATTTTCTGCATTGACTAGTATGTCTTAGCTATTACTGAAATTCATGAAAATTTATTATTTGCAAATTTGGTCTTAGATTCGTATACAGAACACCTGAAACTAATTCTCCTAAATATTTTACAAAGTTTTAGTATTAAATAATGGAGAAAATCAAACACTTAACTTTCTGCATTGACAAATATGGGTTACCTATTACTGAAATTCATGAAAATTTATTATTTGCAAATTTGGTATTAGATTCGTATATCGTAAAACTGAAACTAATTCTCCTGAAAATTTGACAAAGTTTCAGTGTTAAATAAAGGTGAAAATCAAACACTTAACTTTCTGCATTGACAAATATGGGTGAGCTATTACTGAAATTCATGAAAATTTATTATTTGAAAATTTGATATAAGAGTCGTACACAGTAAACCAAAAACTAATTTTCCTGAAAATTTGACAAAGTATCAGTATTAAATAAGGGAGAAAATCAAACACTTAACTTTCTGCATTGACAAGTATGGGTTAGCTATTATTGAAATTCATGAAAAATTATTATTTGCAAATTTTGTATAACATTCGTATACAGTACACCTGAAACAAAATTTCCTGAAAATTTGACAAAGTTTCAGTAATTAATAAGTGAGAAAATCAAACACTTAACTTTCTGCATTGATAAGTATGGGTTAGCTATTACTGAATTTCATGAAAATTTATTATTTGCAAATTTGATATTAGAGTCGTACACGGTATACCTGAAACTAATTTTCCTGAAAATTTGACAAAGTTTCAGTATTAAATAAGGGAGAAAATCAAACACTTAACTTTCTGCATTGACAAATATGGGTAAGCTAGAACTGAAATTTCTAAAAATTTATCATTTGCAAATTTGATATTAGAGTCGTCCACAGTACACCTAAAAATAATTCTCCTGAAAATTTGACAAAGTTTCAGTATTAAATAAGGCAGAAAATCAAATACTTAACTTCCTGCATTGACTAGTATATCTTAGCTAATACTGAAATTCATGAAAATTTAGTATTTGCAAATTTGGTATTAGATTCGTATACAGTACACCTGAAACTAATTCTTCTGAAAATGTGACAAAGTTTCGGTGTTAAATAAGGGAGAAAATCAAACCCTTAACTTTCTGCATTGATAAGTATGGGTTAGCTATTACTGAAATTCATGAAAATTTATTATTTGCAAATTTGATATCCGAGTCGTGCACAGTATATCTAAAACTAATTCTCCTGAAAATTTGACAGAGTTTCAGTATTAAATAAGTGAGAAACTCAAACACTTAACTTTCTGCATTGGCAAATATGGGTTAACTATTACTGAAATTTCTGAAAATTTATTATTTGCAAATTTGATATTAGAGTCGTGCACAGTACACCTGAAACTAATTCTCCTGAAAATTTGACAAAGTTTCAGTATTAAATAAGGAAGAAATTCAACCACTTAACTTTCTGCATTGACAAGTATGTCTTAGCTATTACTGAAATTCATGAAAATTTATTATTTGCAAATTTGGTGTTAGATTCGTATACAGTGAAACTGAAACTAATATTCCTGAAAATTTGACAAAGTTTCAGTATTAAATAAGGGAGAAAATCAAACATATAACTTTCTGCATTGACAAGTATGGGTTAGCTATTACTGAAATATATGGAAATTTATTATTTTCAAATTTGATATAAGACTCGTGCACAGTATACCTGAAACTAATTCGCCTGAAAATTTGACAAAGTTTCAGTATTAAATAAGGGAGAAAATCAAACACTTAACTTTCTGCATTGACAAGTATATGTTAGCTATTACTGAAATTTCTGAAAATTTATTATTTGCAAATTTGATACTAGAGTCGTGCACAGTACACCTGATACTATGTCTCCTGAAAATTTGACAAAGTTTTAGTATTAAATAAGGGAGAAAATCAAACACTTAATTTTCTGCATTGACAAGTATGTGTTAGCTATTACTGAAATTCATGAAAATTTATTATTTGCAAATTTGGTGTTTTATTCGTATACAGTACACCTGAAACTAATTTGCCTGAAAATTTAACAATGTTTCAGTATTGAATTAGGGAGAAAATCAAGTACGTAACTTTCTGCATTGACAAGAATGGGTTAGCTATTACTGAAATATCTGAAAATTTATTATTTGCAAATTTATTATTAGATTCGTGTAAAAAACACCTAAAACTATGTCTCCTGAAAATTTGACAAAGTTTCGGTATTAAATAAGGGAGAAAATTAAACACTTAACTTTCTGCATTGACAACTATGTGTTGGCTATTACTGAAATTCATGAATATTTAATATTTGCAAATTTGGTATTTGATTCGTATACAGTACACCTGAAACTAATTTTCCTGAAAATTTGACAATGTTTCAGTATTAAATTAGGGAGAAAATCAAACACATATCTTTCTGCATTGATAAGTATGGGTTAGCTATTACCGAAATTCATGAAAATTTATTATTTGCAAAATTGGTATTTGATTCGTATACAGTAAAACTGAAACTATTTCTCCTGAAAATTTGCCAAAGTTTCAGTATTAAATAGGGGAGAGAATCAAACAGTTAACTTTCAGCATTGACAAGTATGTCTTAGCTATTACTGAAATTCATGAAAATTTATTATTCGCAAATTTGGTATTAGATTCATATGCAGTTAAACTGAAACTAATTTTCCTGAAAATTTGACAATGTTTCAGTATTAAATAAGGGAGAAAATCAAACATATAACTTTTTGAATTGACAAGTATTAATTAGCTATAACTGAAATTTCTGAAATATTGTTTTTTTGAAAATTTGATATTAGATTCGTGTATTGTACACCTGAGACTAATTCTCCTGAAAATTTGACAAAGTTTCAAAATTATAAAAGGGAGAAAATCAAACACTTAACTTTCTCAATTAACAAGTATAGATTAGCTATTACTTAAATTTTTGAAAAATTATTGTTTGAAAACTTGATATTAGATTCGTGTACTGTACACCTGAAACTAATCTCCTGAAAATTTGAGAAAGTTTCAGGATTAAATAAGGGAGAAAATCAAACACTTAACTTTCTGCATTGACAAGTATGGGTTAGCTATTATAAAATATCTGAAAATTTATTATTTGAAAATTTGATATTAGATTCGTGTACACAACACCTGAAACTAATTCTCCTAAAAATTTGACAAAGTTTCAGTTTTAAATAAGGGAGAAAATCAAACACTGAAATTTAAAAAAAAATATAATTTGCAAATTTTATATTACATTAGGCGATGCATAGCATCGCATCACATAGCATAGTATTGCATTGTATTTGCATGATACAGCGGGCAGTGTAAACGTACACTTAAATTCTGGTGCTTGGCGATGCATAGCATCGCATCACATAGCATAGTATCGCATTGCATTTGCATGGCCTAGCGGGCAGTGTGAACGTACACTCTAATTCTGGTGCTTGACGATTCATAGCATCGCATCACATAGCATAGTGTTGCATTGCATTTGCATGGCATAGCGGGCAGTGTGAACGTACACTTAAATTCTGGTGCTTGCGATGCATAGCATCGCATCACATAGCATAGTATCGCATTGTATTTGCATGGCATAGCGGGAAGTGTGAACGTACACTTAAATTCTGGTGCTTGACGATGCATAGCATCGCATCACATAGCATAGTATTGCATTGTATTTGCATGGCATAGCGCGAAGTGTGAACGTACACTTAAATTCTGGTGCTTGACGATGCATAGCATCGCATCCCATAGCATAGTATCGCATTGCATTTGCATGGCATAGCGGGCAGTGTGAACGTACACTTAAATTCAGGTGCTTGGCGATGCATAGCATCGCATCACATAGCATAGTATCGCATTGCATTTGCATGGCATAGCGGGCAGTGTGAACGCACACTTAAATTCAGGTGCTTGGCGATGCATAGTATCGCATCACATAGCATAGTATCGCATTGTATTTGCATGGCATAGCGGGAAGTGTGAACGTACACTTAAATTCTGGTGCTTGGCGATGCATAGCATCGCATCACATAGCATAGTATCGCATTGCATTTGCATGGTATAGAGGGCAGTGTGAACGCACACATAAATTCTGGTGCTTTAGTTTGCACTACAAATATGTTTTAAATTTTTAATTCTTGTAGCATTAAAACATAAAATTTTTATAATCTCGGCGCCGCTCTAACACAATTAAATCTGTGATCCTATCGTGCTAAGCTCCTCTTTGTTCATCATCTTCACAATATCATCGCTCGGCTGTGTAAATATTGGCTCGCACTTTCGCGCCGCAAATGCCGTGGGTAAATAATCTCCGTGGGGCAGGGAAGAAATCTCCGGAAATGGGGGTGCATTTAGCGGGCAAATTCCCGTGTAAGTTCCAATTAATGGGGGGCGCGCGCGGACAGGTGAGCGCGCGGACACCTGAAACCTTGCACCCGGAACCACCCCCGTTTGAATTGGGGCGATTTTTCCGGGGTGTGCAGCCGGAATGGATTGCATCTCTGGAAACTTGTTGAACTCGGAGAAATGGGGTCGCAGCCCCAAATGGGGGAGCGTGTCGCCGCCTAATCGGAGTTTAGTGGGGCACGTTTCATGGCCGATTGGGGATCGGCTGACAAGTAGGGTGGAGGTTTCACTCGCGTGCTATTTAGGTCCTTGCATATTGCAATATATGCACTGCTCTTGGAGTTTTATTAAAAGTTTAATTATCCAAGTTATTGGAGACGGTACGTTTTAAATTTTTAAATGAAGAATTTCTGCTGAAGTTAATAAAAATGCCATGCTATCTATTTTGTTCAGTTCTCCTTCATAATGTTTAATGAAAATGTTATGTGCAATTATTATCCACATGCATGGAAACATCCATAACCATTTCATAGTACCTACCTACCTGTTACATAATTGCATCGTAAAAAAAAACAATTTTCGAAATTAATTGCACAGAACATATTATAATTGCAAGGGACGTAGAATTTTCATGTCACATGCCACATACAAGTAAAGTTATCACCCATTTATTGTGTTTTTAAATTATTATAATAACTATTATGACCTAATAAGTAAATTAAATAAAATAACTTGGTTATTTCCACTCACACTTATAACAATATAACAAAGTTGTTTTATTTGGTCTACTTATTTACAATCTTCTACAAAGTCACTGCTACCAGTATATAATATTTATGACCTAATAAATTAACGATTATTATTTTTTTTATAACTGGCTGCATCTACTTATATACGTAATACATTATGTATAAATTAACTTAAAAAAAATAATTTGTTGGTATCACACTTAAAAAAAACATACACTGTGTATCAGCCAAATGGAATAAATTCGATAATAAATAAATGGGGGCGTGTTCGAAAAAACGCTCGGACACGTCGATTG
Source organism: Othius punctulatus (assembly GCA_951805005.1). NCBI lineage: Eukaryota > Metazoa > Arthropoda > Insecta > Coleoptera > Staphylinidae > Othius > Othius punctulatus. The sequence goes on from OX638145.1 coordinate 14,506,689, forward strand.
TTATTTTTAGTTGCGCATTTTTTTCAACAAAAACTTTTTATACAGGGTGTGTCATGTCACCGTGGCCAATACCAACTTTCTTATTTTAAATGCAACATCTGGTATATTATTCAATTTTTGGATTCTTCAGAAAATTCTAGACATATTTCATGTACAATGTCCTATACCTATCTTCAACTGTTTCGGAAATATTAAGTGTTTTCAGATTTATTGCAAAAATTAACATTAAAAAAAGAAAATTATTTGATTACAGAAATTCGTTACAACACACTCAAAAACTAATAAGTAATACTGTTTATTTCTTGATAATGTAAAAAAACAAAAAAAAAACAATAAATTTCAATGGAGGAGATGTTCAAAATGCTCGCCGTGAACGTCTTGGCAACATCCTAATCTTAAATAGAAATTTCTTCTAACGTTACTCAACATCTCAGGCGTGACCGATCTAATCGCAAGCATTATTCGTCTTTCCGAAACACGTCTTTCCGAAACAATATTTCCGAAACAGTTGAAGATAGGTATAGGACATTGTACATGAAATATGTCTAGAATTTTCTGAAGAATCCAAAAATTGAATAATATACCAGGTGTTGCATTTAAAATAAGAAAGTTGGTATTGGCCACGGTCACATGACACACCCTGTATAAAATGTTTTTGTTGAAAAAACTGCGCAACTAAAAATAACAATCGACGTGTCCGAGCGTTTTTTTGAACACGCCCCCATTTATTTATTATTGAATTTATTCCATTAGGCTGATACACCCTGTATATAGACATCATATGATCATGCCAGTGGTGATGTTTATCATGTGGTGATAAACATCACCACTAACACCACCACCACCACCACCACCACCACTACAACACCACCACCATCACCACTATTACAAGTGTTAAAATTATGAAAATTAAAAGTTTATAAAGTAGACATCAACAAAGTAAAACATTGCATTACCTATTTATTTATTATTATCAATATCAATAGGCCCTTTTGGTGTGGGCTCTGTGGGACCTATTTATTTAAACTATTATTATTGCCAATAACCAAATTTATTAAAGCAAATATTAACCAAATTTTCTAGCTTTTATCAATTTGTTCCTATAAACTAATGACTATCTATTTTTCATGTGGAACGTGTTTCCTGGAATCAAATTGTCATTAAATTATTTCAAGAATTTTTCTGAGTAATAGTGCAGGGCTTGAATTAAGCGAGTCCCTGTGATATTAGTTATTTGAAAAACCGTCGTCGGCTTCAATTTATATTCCGCGAATATAAGGCTGACGTAGAGCGGCTATTACTGAAATTGAAATATGTAATCACCGCTTCGTGCCAGAGATTTTATCGCGGCTTCTAACTTGACGTAGCGAATTAAGCGCATTAGAATTGTTAGCTCTGAAGGAGCACGAGAAAAAATAAAAGGAACATTAGTGGCATTTACAGTAATTGCTCCATCGCGCTCAGGTTTTTTTTATAGCGAGCAAAATTGAAAATAAAGAACATGTAATATACATAAATATAAAAAAAAAACTGTATTAAGCTGTAATGTTGTATATGACATTTTTTATTGTTTTCTTGTACTACCAGTAAGTACTCCAATAAAAAAAGAAGAAAACAATAAAAATATAATAATAACTGGTATCCAAAATGGATGAAACTATAACAAAATTATATATTACATTATCTCATACATATGTATATTACACTGGTCTACAAATTCAAATAAAATACTTGACTGGAAAAGAGGAGGGTATTTTTCAAGTAATTTCGGTGCGTAGAATTCAAATTTAACACCAGAATTGCGCTATCAGGTCTAGTTCTTTTTATGTCGCATGGGTGACGCTACTGTAAAGTAATTTGACGGAAACCCACATTTATGCTCTATCTTCATAATAATAGTGCTTAAATATGTCAAGTAGATCGTGTGTTACTAGTTCAAGCTATTTCTGCTTTATTTATGGTAAATATATGGTTGGAAAAAAAGGAAAAGCAATATCAGAGCCGTTAAAATATGCATATTTACATTACTTTGGTTTTGCTGTCAGAAATTTAGACAAAACGTGGACACCGACATTGTTTTGCAATAGTTGCAGAGCTATTTTGTACAAGTGGTCGAAGGGCGAGAGGAAATATTTCGACATTTCCGTTCCACTAATATGAAGAAAGCAAAGTAATCACCAAACAGATTGTTATTTTTGTTTATCAAAATTTGTTGGGATCAGTATGAAAAATCGAAAAAGTGTGCAATACAATTTTATACAAGTGGTCGAATGGCGAGAGGAAATAATCTAGCAGGAAGATTCAATGCAAATAATGTATTTCAGCAGGATTAAACATTATTAAAAAAAAATGCTTTAGTCAGCTTTTGTACGGAATAAGATAGACACAGTGGATTTCAACATGACATCTTTGTACACTGCACCGAGGATGTCGAATAATCCCGGAAACTGCTGACTGAGGTTTTCCTGCTCAATCGGACATCGTGCAATGACAGCCCACAACGGAACGAAAAGAGCAACTCAGCGTTTCAACATTTGTAAAACTGTCTAGGGATACGAGCTTTTGTCGGATAATGAGTTCCTAAATGAAGCTTGAAAGCAGGAACCAAAGCGAAATAACCAATCACGATGCAATAGATTAAATGAGTGAAAAAGTGTAAAAGTAAAAGAGTATTTAAATGTCCTAATAATATCTGGTAACAGGACACCATCACTTTTATTATTTTTTAATTATAATAAATAATTCTATAATCCATAATTTTCATAACTTCGTGACATACTAACATAAGCTAATTATAATTTGATATCAATATATCAAAATATGCTCAGATATTGCAAAACATAGTAGCAAACTACAACATTAAAGCATTAGGATACCCAAAAGAGTAAAAAAATCAGAAAATTTTATGCGTGATTTTCTCGATAACAAATAATAATAATAATAATAATAAAGAATATGTATTAGCAAATAACGCTACAAAATATACAAAATTTCAACAAAAAACAACAAAAGAAAACACAAATAGCAAAAAACATTGCGTTTGTTTGTAACAAAATTTTTTTTTTATTAATTGCGCTAATATTAGTATTAATAACACTGAAAATCTCATGCCATTTTCAGAGAAGTATACCATAAACAGTTCTTATACTTCAAATTGATCGATGTATAAACTTCGCCAATGATGATGGTAGCCATCAAGTTTAAATTTATTTTCACTTTATATTGCATTTACAGATTACTAAACTTTCCATTTTTCACCTGCCACTGCAATTGTAGCCATCAAATATAATTTAATATCCATATATAGCTGTCTCAATCCACAACCAATGTAATCGGTTTTTATCTCTGTTTTCTTCAGGGATTTAAAATAATTCCGAGCCAATGCTCCCTTTGTAACTGCTTTTGTGTATTTCAAGATGCCAATTTATTCGCATTCCGCGAATAAATGCGCAAATCTACTTTCTGTGCCGCATTTGCATCTAAATTCCTTTGTGAAAACCCTTGTTATCCCGACATTTACGGGATTAGTTATAATAGATTTTATCATACTGTGTTCATTGGAGTTTCTGCAAGTACTTGCTTGATACTTAACGATGTGTATTCGTTGGTACAAGTAGTAATTGATACTTGTACCATGTAAATAAAATATGGATGTAGGTAATATTTGTTCATAAAGTTGGTACAAGTAGTAATTGATACTTGTACCATGTAAATAAGATATGGATGTAGGTAATTTTTGTTCATAAAGTGTACCGTCAATAAGCACCTAATTGAATCGTTTATTTCAGAAACTGGTCAAGTGCACCTTTTCAAATAGTTGGGAAAGAAAGAAAAACATTATATCGTTGTTATTTAAACGGATTTTCGCCTACAAAAAAATCTATTATTACTTAACATCTTCCTTAAGTTGATGCTGCCTGTAAATAAATTATAATATTTCTCTCTGCATTGTAAACAAATACTGAAAATATTACAGTTGACTCGTTTCTGCAATAAAATGCAAAATGATTTACATAAAAGTATTTTTTTTTAAACTTCCTGTTCTAAACTCAATTCGGGGTCATACTGTATATACAGGGTGTCTCAAAATTAACGCCCGTGCTTTTGGGTTTCCATTCAAGGGGCTAAGACAAATTGAAAATTAAGAGTAGAAAATTTTCCGTTTGTCCTTCCTTGAGTTATTGATATAAAAAAAACTGGAAAGCACATCTGTCAAACTATTTGTCACATCTGACAGTTATGTCTATAGATTTGACAAAATGAATAAATCAAAATCGTGTACTGACTAATAATATTATAAAACAAGATATTTGTCCCTCGTTGTAGAGTAATTGATTAAAAAAATGTTAAACACATCTGGCAAACTAATTGTCAAATCTGACAGTTATATCTCTAGATTTGACAAAATAAATAAATCAAAATCGTGTACTAACTAATAATATTAAAAAACAAATAACAAATAATAATTGAGAAACAAGATATTATCTGTATAATATAAAAGTAATCTGTATAATAGCACGTAAATAAATTATTCTATTCTATGCTATTGTCCACATCTGTCAAACTAATTATCAAATCTATCAGTTATGTCTCTAGATTTGACAAAATGAATAAATCAAAATCGTGTACTAACTAATAATATTATAAAACAGGCGGAAACACCCCATATTGTCGATAGCCCAATAAAGATTATTTATATATATATATATATATATATATATATATATATATATATATATATATTTATATAATAAAACAAGATATGTGTCCCTCGTTTTATAGTTATTGATAAGAAAACTGTAAAACACATCTGCCAAACTAATTGTCAAATTTCACAGTTATGTCTCTAAATTTGACAAAATAAATAAATCAAAATCGTACTAACTAATAATAGTATAAAACAAGATAATAGTAATCGTTATACAGTTATTGATAAAAAAAAACTGTAAAACACATCTGTCAAACTAATTGTCAAATTTGACAATTATGTCTCTAGATTTGATAAAGAGAATAAATCAAAATCTTGTACTAACTAATGATATTTAAAAACAAAATATTATCCACATGTGTCAAACTAATTGTCAAATCTGACAGTTATGTCTGTAGATTTGACAAAATGTATAAATCAAAATCATGTACAAACTAATAATATTAAAAAAACAAATAACAAATATAAATTAAAAAACAAGATATTGTCCACATTTGTCAAACTAATTGTCAAATCTGACAGTTGTGTCTCTAGATACGGCAAAATTAATAATATATATATATATATATATATATATATATATATATATATATATATATATATACAATATATACAATTATAAAACAAGATATGTGTCCCTCGTTTTATAGTTATTGATAAGAAAACTGTAAAACACATCTGCCAGACTAATTGTCAAATTTGACAGTTATGTCTCTAAATTTGACAAAATAAATAAATCATAATCGTACTAACTAATAATAGTATAAAACAAGATAATAGTACCTCGTTATACAGTTATTGATAAAAAAAGACTGTAAAACACGTCTGTCAAACTAATTGTCAAATTTGACAATTATGTCTCTAGATTTGACAAAGAGAATAAATCAAAATCTTGTACTAACTAATGATATTTAAAAACAAAATATTATTCACATGTGTCAAACTAATTGTCAAATCTGACAGTTATGTCTCTAGATTTGACAAAATGTATAAATCAAAATCATGTACTAACTAATAATATTAAAAAAACAAATAACAAATATTAATTAAAAAAAAGATATTGTCCACACTTGTCAAACTAATTGTCAAATCTGACAGTTGTGTCTCTAGATACGACAAAATTAATAAATCAAAATTGAGGTTTGAATAGTGGTCGAAAAAGTTATTGTTTACATTTTTATCAATAACTCTGTAACGAGGGACAAACAAAAAAAATTCCACTTTTAATTTTTTATTTCTTTTAGCCATCTGAATGTAATTCCAAAAGCACGGGTGATAATTTTGAGACACCCTGTATATTTTGTTTTGTTTAGTGAAAAGTTGTAGAAAAATTGAAATTTAAAGAGTCAAACGCCTAAAATTCCTACTTATTAAAACTGTCCAAGAATTTCGAAGCAATCAATGTCAAGTGTCATAATAATGATTCTGATACAATGTTTGCAATAAATCACTTAAAATTTTAGGTTCATAAGGACAAAAATTAAACGAACGAAAAATTAATTATAATATTTCTTTCTTCATGGTAAAAAAAAAATTGAAAATATTACAGTAGACTCGTTTCTGGAATAAAATGCAAAATGATTTACTTACAGGTAAAAAATTTTAAAAAAACCCTCTTGTAAACTCAATTCGGGGTCATACTGTATATATATATATATATATATATATATATATATATATATATATATTTTGTTTAGTGAAAAGTTGTAGAAAAATTGAAATCTAAAAACTCAAACGCTTAAAATTCCTACTTATTAAAACTTTCCAAGAATTTCATAATAATGATTCTGATACAATGTTTGCAATAAATCAAATGTAATTTTTTTTTAAAACTCCCTCTTGTAAACTCAATCTGGGGTCATACTGTATACATATTTTTTTTGTTTAGTGAAAAGTTGTAGAAAAATTGAAATCTAAAGACTCGAACGCCTAAAATTCCTACTTATTAAAAATTTCCAATAATTTCGAAGCAATCAATGTCAAGTGTCATAATAATGATTCTGATACAATGCTTGCAATAAATCACTTAAAATTTTAGGTTCATAAGAACGAAAATTTAACGAACGAAAAATTATTATAATATTTCTCTCTTCATTGTAAAAAAATATTGAAAATATTACAGTTGACTCGTTTCTGCAATAAAATGCAAAATGATTTACTTAAAAGTAATTTTTTTTTTAAACTCCCTCTTGTAAACTCAATCCGGGGTCATACTGTATATATATATATATTTGTTTCGTGAAAAGTTGTAAAAAATTGACATTTAAAGACTCAAACGCCTAAAATTCCTACTTATTAAAACTTTGCAAGAATTTCGAAGCAATCAATGTCAAGTGTCATAATAATGATTCTGATACAATGTTTTCAATAAATCACTTAAAATTTTAGGTTCATAAGAACGAAAATTTAACGAACGAAAAATTAATTATAATATTTCTCTGTTCATTGTAAAAAAAAATGTTGGAAATATTACAGTTGATTCGTTTCTGCAATAAAATGCAAAATGATTTACTTAAAAGTAAAAAATTTAAAAAACTCCCTCTTGTAAACTCAATCCGGGGTCATACTGTATATATATATATATATATATATATATATATATATATATATATATATATATATATATATATATATATATATATTTGTTTAGTGAAAAGTTGTAGAAAAATTGAAATCTAAAGACTCAAACGCCTAAAATTCCTACTTATTAAAACTTTCCAAGAATATTGAAGCAATCAATGTCAAGTATCATAATAATGATTCTGATACAATGTTTGCAATAAATGACTTAAGATTTTAGGTTCCTAAAGCGAAAATTTCTCAAAACTGTAATATTATTTTCATGAAATTTTGAAAAAAAAAATGGTGTCACAGTATACCATAAATAATTGTTACACAAAATTTGATTCACATAACTATTAAGAAATTTCTGGTGTATAGCAACAATTTAAATTTTTGGGTAAAATAAGAAATATTTATGAATACTGTATTTTAAGGATTCATATCCCTTACCTATTATTTTCATGAATCCTATTAATATTTCAGGTACTGAATTTGCACGAATATGTTTTTACGTATTACAGTTTCGAAATAACTCAGTAAATATCCAGGAAATTGTTTGTGGCAAGTTCGAGATAAATAATTATCTATATTAAAATAATATTTGATGGGTAGATTAATATCCTTCTTCTTATACCCTCTCCAAGATACCCTTATCTTCTTAATATAAAATTAAAGTAATAAACAATATAAACATTAATAACGTCGAGCGACTGCACAGATACACAGAGTTATATCTACACACAACATATCTCTAATATGTTGTGTATCTATACACAACATATCAGAGTTATATCTGATGTGTTGTTAAAGCTATTGCCTTAAAAATGACAATTTCGCTCTGAGTCCTCTCTCGTATAGAACTTACGTGAAGTGGAGGGTGCTGGAAAATGCATTTGGAGCAAGTGTAGCGTGGAAATCGGAAATTACAAAAGGTTTTTAGTGATCTCATCGCTGTATACATGTTCTACTTTTAAGTGCATACTGCATCGGGAATTACGAGTTAAATTAATACTGCAGACTTGGCAATATTAATGATATACGTAACTCGGTTTTCAATCGTTGAATTGGATATTTCCTCAATTACAGAAAACTCAATACTGTTCAAGTCTTGAGAGGAGAAAATAGGCTTTGGAAATGCAATAGATTGTCTGTGTCTCGGGGCAATTTAATTTTGATTTCAATTCTGCGTCATGTTCCAGCTTAAAATATCCATTTGCAACGAAGCTATTCACTATAATAAAACTCAATACGTAGTTAGTAATTGACGTACAAAATAAATTTAGGAAATTTAATAGACAACATCCATAGCGTTATATAAAATAATCTACCACAAATATTTTGTTTATATCCCAATCTACAAAACTAGCTGAGATAAGACACACAAAACTCAATAAACTATGTATTGTTTCTTGTTTTTAAAAATATGTATTTGCAACATAATTCACTATAATAAAACTCAATAAGTAGTTGGTAATTGACGTATGAAATAAATTCAGAAAATTTAATAGACAGCATCCATATCATTATATAAAATCACTTTCCACACATATTTTGTTTACATTTCAATCTACGAAATTAGCTGAGATAAGACACACAAAACTCAATAAACTATGTATTGTTATTTTGTTAATTAATTTTAAATATAGATGGAATCGTAGAACTACATACTTTTATTATTATTAAAATCATCATCGAATCACTTTTTACTAGTTTTCATTCCTTAATAGATAATATATATAGATAATAGACAATGGATAATAGATAATAGATAATAGATAATAGATAATAGATAATAGATAATAGATAATTGATAGTGGATCATGGATAATGGATAATGGATACTGTAAAATGGACAATGAACAATGGACAATTTACATAGGACAATGGACAATGGACAATGTACAATGGACAATGGACTACAATAATAATGTATAATAGAAAATAGATAATAGATGATAGATAATAGATAATAGATAATAGATAATAGACAATTGATAGTGGATAATGGATAATGGATAATGGATAATGGATACTGGAAAATGAACAATGGACAATGGACAATTTACAATGGACAATGGACAATGGACAATGGACAATGAGCAATGGACAATGGGCAGTGGACAATGTACAATGGACAATGGACAATGGACAATGGACAATGTACAATGGAAAATGGATAATGGATAATGGATAATTAATAATAGATACAAGATAATAAATAATCGATACTAGATAATTGATAATAGAACATAGAGCATCTATAAAAGATAATGGAGAGTAGATAATAGATAATAGATTTATATCGACATAATAAACGTAATGTTGTATATTGCGAGACAGAAACCAACGAAGGTGTTTTTGTCCATGATTTGTGTGATCTTTCTTTAAACTACGCTGCAGGATATCTTTAAACAGTAAGATTCGCTGATTCCCCCAGATGATGAAGTGATGCCATTACTTATTCAAAACCAATCATCCCTTATCGAATTAAAACATGGCGACGGCAAAAATTAACCCGTTCCGGTCCATTAGCAAATCCTCGTCTTCGCCCAAATCGCATTATTGTCACCGCAGACTTCCACAATAAATTAATTTAGTCCATCGAACGTGATTACACAAAGCCCTCCTTCCTCATCAATTTTTTAAGCGAAGACCCTCGGCCCACCGCTTAATTTATTCACGTCTCGCCGCATCCCCCATCCAAATATTCGAGCCAGATTACGGAACAAGCAATCGATATTCATGAGGGTAACGAAGAAATCACAAGGCGAAGAAGGGAGGAGGGCGCAAAGGATTGGAAGCGATTTAACTTGCAGTACATGAAGGGCTGCTCAGTTAATAATTTCTTGCGAAAACTATTAATAACACTGACATACAAGGTTTTGGACTAGAGCAACCAAATAGTGTTGTTAAAAAAGTGTTTGTTTTATGTAATTAGTGAAAATTTCAACCAAATTTCATACTGATTTATTGAAACAATTTGGTTTGTCAGTCGCAGCAACATACAAAGGCCGTTATTAAATGAATACAGAACAAAATTGTTATTAAAAGATTTACTGTATTACTGTACAATGAAATCTGTATTTTGAAACATCCAGCTTTGCCAAATTTTCCAAATTTCCCACATTAAAGATTAAGAATTTAATTTTTTCCATTTTCAAATTTCCCAGATTTAAATTTATGGATTATTTTATCCATACATAGTTGCATATATATGTTGTTTCTTGAAATTTTCCAAGATAGATAAGAAGACGGGTTGGACCGAAGTAGTTACTAATTTCATTAACTGTACGATAAAGTAATTGATAACATCATGTTATTTTTATGTCCCCACAATTTAAGAATGCCGTCGATTTTTAAAGAAAGGTTATGTAAATAATGTACATTTAAACTCGTGGGCCCTTAAGTAATTCTTCATTGTACTCTTTTAATGTGCTTGGTAGCCACCAATACTGCTGAAACTGATAATAATTTAGTATTTCAGTAGTCAAATATCAAATGCCACAATAGAAATTTGAATTGCATGAAGATAGCTTTTATTGTCATCTTCGTGACTAATGAGTGAAATGTCTCGTGCGTCTTTAAATAATTCTTCATTGTTATCTTTTCATGGATTTGGAAGCCACAAATATTACTGAAACTAATAATAATTTAGTATTTGAGTAGTCAAATATCAAATGCAACAATAGAAATTTGAATTGAATATAGCCTTTATTGCCATATTCATGACTAATGAGTGTAAATGAAGTTACGTATGTCAAAAATAGAACTATTTTTACTGGAGCCGAACAAACATATTTTACATGGTGACGAAATTACAAGCATTTAGATACACCTTGTAGTTACAGCTGGTACCACTTTTACAATGCGAAATAGTTAATTGGCAATTAATGCATATTGATGGAACTTTTATGTTCAGGAAGGATCGGCAGTAAAAGTTACACGAAGTAAATACTTAAATTCTAATAACTGATATACGGGGTGTAACTAAACGGCTTGGCCAAAATTTATGGACTTGACATATGGTACAAGACTGTGAAAAAAGATGTGTCCAGAAAGCTCACTTAAAAGTTACAGGTGAAGTTTTACATTATCAAATGTGCTGATATTTTTGTTCGTTAGAGACACAATCAATAAAGTAACTTATGAAAATAATTCTATTTCTGACACTAAAGTTTGTCTTGAAGTTTGAAGTTTGGCAATGCAATTCAGTTATAAAATTCTATAATAATTATACTTTGAAACAAATATTATTTCACTATGTAAAAAGTATTTCAATAGAAACAAATCTCTTTCATCAACATTTGAAATTTAAAAAAAAAATATATACAGGGTGTCCAAGATAAGGATCAAAAGCATGGAGATCTCGAAAACCGTAAAAGTTACAAAAACTGTTCAATTATTAAAAAAAAGTTTTTTAGTGGTCAGTAATATTCTGTTGAGAAAACCAGAAAATTCCGCTTACTTCCGGGGATATTCGACAAAATCCGAAATTTTGCGATATTGTTATTCTGAAGTTATTTGAAAAGGCATAGAAAAACAAAATTATGGTTTCTTTGAAACTAAACGGTGTACTGAAAATTTGCAAACGCTGTCTTGTAGAGCTAAAAACGTGGCAGTGAGAAAGTGCCTTTCGTTTTTTTTATACCTTTTCAAATAACTTCTGAAACGAAATTGCAAGATTTCGGATTTTGTCGAATATCTCTGGAAGTAAGCGGATTTTTTTGGTTTTCTCAGCAGAATATTACTGACCACTAAATTGCGCAACTTTTTTTTATAATTGAACCGTCTTTGTAACTTAGATATTCGACAAAATCCGAAATTTTGCGATATTGTATTTATGTGTTTTTGAAGTTATTTGAAAAGGTATAGATAAACAAAATGATGGTTTCTTTGAAACTAAACGGTGTACTGAAAATTTGCAAACGCTGTCTTGTAGAGCTAAATATGTGGCAGTGAGAAAGTGCCTTTCGTTTTTTTTATACCTTTTGAAATAACTTGAGAAACGAAATCGAAAGATTTCAGATTTTGTCGAATATCTCCGGAAGTAAGCGGAATTTTCTGGTTTTCTCAACAGAATATTACTGACCACTAAATTGCACAACATTTTTTTTTTAATTGAACCGTCCTTGTAACTTAGATATTCGACAAAATCCGAAATTTTGCGATATTGTTTTTATGTTTTTCTGAAGTTATTTGAAAAGGTATAGAAAAACAAAATGATGGTTCCTTTGAAACTAAACGGTGTACTGAAAATTTGCAAACGCTGTCTTGTAGAGATAAAAATGTTGCAGTGAGAAAGTGCCTTTCGCTTTTTTATATACTTTTTCAAATAACTTCAGAAACGAAATCGCAAGATTTCGGATTTTGTCGAATATCTTCGGAAGTAAGCGGAATTTTCTGGTTTGGTCAACAGAATATTACTGACCACTAAATTGCGCAACTTTTTTTTATAATTTAACCGTCTATGTAACTTAGATATTCGACAAAATCCGAAATTTTGCGATATTGTTTTTATGTTTTTCTGAAGTTATTTGAAAAGGTATAGAAAAACAAAATGATGATTTCTTTGAAACTAAACGGTGTACTGAAAATTTGTAAACGCAGTCTTGTAGAGCTAGAAATGTGGCAGTGAGAAAGTTCCTTTCGTTTTTTTATACCTTTTCAAATAACTTGAGAAACGAAATCGCATTTTGTTGAATATCTCCGGAAGTAAGCGGAATTTTCTGGTTTTCTCAACAGAATATTACTGACCACTAAATTGCGCAACTTTTTTTATAATTGGATCGTCTTTGTAACTTAGATATTCGACAAAATCCAAAATAGGGATATTGTATTTATGTTTTTCGGAAGTTATTTGAAAAGGTATAGAAAAACAAAATGATGGTTTCTTTGAAACTAAACGGTGGACTGAAAATTTGTAAACGGTGTCTTGTAATGCTAAAAATGTGGCAGTAAGAAAGTGCCTTTCGTTTTTTTTATATACCTTTTCAAATAACTTGGGAAACGAAGTCGTGAGATTTCGGATTTTGTCGAATATCTCCGGAAGTAAGCGGAATTTTCAGGTATTCTCAACAGAATATTACTAATTAATTACTACTAATTACTACTAATTACTACATTAATTATTTTCTTTAAAAATTAGTTAATTACAAAATAAAATTAATTTAAGAAAATTCGTCAATAATCTATTGCATCGTTTTTCAACCTTTTAAGTGTGGCGACTCCCTAAAAAGCACAAAAATAAAGTAAACAACTTCACGACCCCCTTAATAATTAGGGGCTAACTATACAGGGTGTTCAATGAAAACGGTCCGTTAAAAGTTCATGGGGAAACACAAACCCAAGTGTCGCATGTTGATATCAAATTAAATTATAATTTATTAATTCATTAAATTGAAATAATGCAATTGAAAAAGGGTTGCATTACAGCACCATATCATATTGTATATATAGGTTGTTTTTTGTACATTTTTTTTCGTACGACAGATTACGACGCCCGTATATCTGCTCATGACCCCCCGGTTAAGATACAATGATCTATTGCATTGTAATATTTAAAAAAAAGATGCAGGGTGATTTTTTTAGCTCACCAACAAACTTTGAAAGATGAAAATGTGATTTTGAGAAAAAAAAATATACAGGCATGTCCTATATTGATTAGTTTCGGAATTAGAAGACTTCAAAGTTTTTCATTTTGTCAATGATTACTAGAGCGACATCAGCAAGATGATGACTTTATTTGCGATAAGATATACTTTCATTTTCAAAATCATTACTTGTTATTATTAATTCATTAAATTGAAATAATGCAATTGAGAAAGGGCTGCATTACAGCACCATATCATTATATAATCGATTGCCAGGTGATATAAAAGGTATAAGAAACATCAATTTATTTAAGAAGCAGCTACATAGTTTTGTATGTGCCAAGGAAATATATAGCATTAGTGAATATTTAGTGTAGTGCAGTTTGTATGTACCTGTAAATTTGTTTTGTGACGTGTTTCTTTCTCGTTCGAACCCAATTTGTAACAAATTTGTATGTTCAAACTTTTTAGAAATTAATTCTATCTATCTATCTATCTACATATCTATCTATCTATCTATATATCTATCTATCTATCTATCTATCTATCTATCTATCTATCTATCTATCTGTCTATCTATCTATGTATCTATCTATCTATCTATCTATCTATCTATCTATCTATCTATCTATCTATCTATTAATAATTTATTCTCGCATAGAAAAATACAAATTGATTTACATATTAATATCATGATATAGTACAATCGAATCAAATTATCCTCTCTTTTATCAATCTATCTATCTATCTATTATAGTAATATTTCCACTGAAGATGGTCGCCTAGCGATCGAAATGTACATTTAGATAAAATACATGTGTTTTGTGAAAAGGGTGTTTTTTCTTTATTAATACGAACCTTTCACAAGCTCCAAGATACCACTTAGATATGCCCTATACTGATTAGTTTCGGAATTAGAAGACTTAAAAGTGTTTCATTTTGTTAATGGTTAATAGACCGACATCAGCAAGATGATGACTTTATTTGCGATGAGATATACTTTCATTTTCAAAATCATTACTTGTTATTATGAATTCATTAATTTAAAATAATGCATTACGAACTCCATAATAAATGCTGTAGTGGAAGTACTAATTAAATAGTTGTAAATATACATCTCGCAGTTGTTTGATGTACAACTTACCTTTGGTGTTTGATGTAGTCGCCATTATCCAGCTGAAATATTGCGCAGTTAATTGTATTTCGTAAAGTGTGCTTAATTAATTAACGAGGTCCTATTTTGTTTTGTGATTCATACGTGATGTTTCACGTGCAATTTCGTTAAGTAAAGTGACAAATGGGATATCAATAAAAGAACATCCGCTGCATAGGTCCACATAATACATTTCCGATGAATGATGAAACATCAAACATTTACGGCCGCTCGATACCCGTATTTGTGTGAAAAGAGTGAAAATAAACGGGGCGCATTTTGCGAGCAAATGGGAAATTGAAAGGTTTTAAACTCGAATCTGGAACGCGCGCTTTGAAAACTGCATTTGGCGTGGACTAAACCAGAGGAACGTTTTGATTTTAAACGGCGCGAGTAATATCGGCGTAGATGATGCGAATTAAAGGAATTTGCAATGTGAAATATAAATCAATAACAGCATTAGCATATTATGTGATGCATTAATAACACATTAAACTAATGGGGTTTCGGGTGTTCGCTTAAGCTGAAATTTACCCGCACGCTTAATTCTATAGCCCCGGGATAAAGTATTTAATGGAGGCCGCGTGATATTTACGTAATCGCATCAACACATCAGAAATTAATTCGTTATAAAACACGTCCAGATGCCTATCTTACCCCATTCAACTTAATAATCAGGCAAATGCCGTGCAACGGCGGTCAATACGGTCAGTCTTCACGTGATGACCTTTGTGGGTTATTTCAGAGCCGATATTGATAGCGGGTTCGATCGGTCACGCTACTTCATTCATGCCTAATAGGCAGGCACACACGTAGGGGATTTTCAAGGGATCTGTCCCACCGTTCGCATCTGTCATCCCTATCATGTCGAACTGTCTCAAATCTGCGTGACAAGGATGTCAGATGCGGACGGCGGGGCAGATCGCTTGAAAATCCCTTCCGTGTGTGCCTGCCTATTAGGCAGGCACACACGTAGGATATTTTCAAGAGATCTGTCCCGCCGTCCGCATCTGTTATCCCTGCCACGTCGATATGTCTCAAATCTGCGTGAGAAGGATGTCAGATGCGGACGGCGGGACGGATCGCTTGAAAATCCCTTCCGTGTGTGCCTGCCTATTCATTCGTTCATTAAAAGTCGTGGTTTTAAAAAGAAACATTTTATTTACATTTATCATAACCAACAACGCCTCACACAGTCCGCGGTTTCCACTCAATGTACACGTGAGAAAATGGTAATACCCTAGCGACTAGACATACAATGCATTTTTTTTTGGGCCTTGCTTGAGCAACATATGAACAAGAAATGTGCCTCGATGAAACTACAATGTACGATGGGGATGAAGTTATTCGATGGGGCTTGACGATGTTATTACCTAGATACAGATTAATATCGACAAAGCATTAAAACAGCCGATGGTACAGAGTAATAGTCCTAGGACTCTAATGATGAAGTAACAATTATTGCCCCCAATTTCACAGCACTGGGCTCGAATGCTGCGAAACCGGCAAGACAGCTGGAATGTTTACCATATTTATATACATTTAATTGAATTTAACTATAGATATCATTTAATCATGTAACACTAATCATCAGTCTTAGCCGGAGCTCGCTTGTAACGGGAAATATGTGTTGAGTTGCCGACGGATTGCGAGCAGAAAGTTTTCACCACCTGCCGTCGCTTCAGGGCTTCATCCCCAGAAGCTTCTTGAACGCGCGCCTGAAGTCCAGGTTGAAGATGGTGTAGATGATCGGATTGAGGGCCGAGTTGATGTAGCCCAGCCACGTGATGAAGTTCATGAGCCGGTTGGACGGGCAGCAGCTGGCGCAGAATGGCTTGATGACGTACATGAGGAAGAACGGCAGCCAGCAGACCACGAACACCCCCATGATGATCCCGAGGGTGCGGGCAGCTCGCCTCTCTTTGGACAGCGAGATCCGCTGCTTCTCCTCGATGAACTGGTACACGATCCCCGGCTTCTTCGCCGGCTCCGGGGGTGGCTTGTAGGCGACGTTCTTCGACTGGGGCGACTCGGACACCAGAGAAGTCGTCGTCGTGTTAGGGGCTTCCTTGTTATCAGAAGTGCACGGTATCGACCCCTTCCTCTGCGAACCAGAGGAATGATCCGCGTTATCAGTAAACGAATCTTCGTGCACCAGGGCGGGCTTCAAGTGCGTACTCTTCTCGGTGATCTCACCCTTCTCAACATCGCATTTCTTCTTCTTCTTGTTCTTCTTGTGCTTCTTATTTTTACCACTGGTGCCGTTATCATTCTCGTTATGGTTCGTCTCGCTGCTAACGGACTCCCTATCAGGATTAACCTTGGTATTGCTAGCAGCGGTAGGATTCCGCGATAACATGGCTGTAATCTTGGAAGCCTGCGCTCTCTCCCTCAACCTCCTCCTCGTAGCTATGAAAATCTCTACGTACACTATAGTCATAATAAACAACGGGATGAAGAAGGAACCTAACGAAGAGTACACAACATATCCCTGGCGCTCAGTTAGCCTGCACACACTCTGAATCTCAAACTCCTCAGGTGGAGGCCAATCATTCCATCCAATCAACGGCGGAGAGCTTATTATCAAAGAGAGCACCCAAACCCCAGCAATCATCAGCAGCACCCTCTTCAGAGTGCGCTTCTGCGCGTAGTTTATGGGGTCGGTTATCGCCCAGAAGCGGTCCAAAGCTATGGCGCACAAGTTGAGAATCGACGCAGTGCAGCACATCACGTCCGATGTCAGCCACATCTTGCAGACGTGGATGCCGAAGAGCCACCGCCCCAGGATTGAGTAGGCGACGTTCAGCGGGAGCACCAGGATGGCCACGGTCAAGTCCGCCACCGCCAGCGACACTATGAAGAAGTTCTGCACTATGCGCAGCGGTTTGTGCGTGAACACGCTGAGGATGACCAGTATGTTGCCGATCACTGTGAGTAGGATGATCAGGGTTAGAGTGAAGATGGTGAGGATCGCCTCCCATTCCGGAACCGCGGTGGTGAAGCCTAGGCTTATGTTGTAGACGACCTCCTCTTCTATGGGGCAGCTGCTGTTCTGGTCGGACATGGTTGTTGTAGCTAATTATCTGAAACAAGAAGAAAATCCAAAATTAGCTTACATTTGTAACAATAATCATAACTATTATATTAGTAGATTATACCACGAGTCAAAAAAAATCAAACAGTTAACTTTCTGCATTGACAAAAATGGGTCAGCTATTACTGAAATTTATGAAAGTTTATTATTTGCAAATTTGACATTAGATTCGTATACAGTACACCTGAAACTAATTCTCCTAAAAATGTGACAAAGTTTCAGTATTAAATAAGGGAGAAAATCAAACACTTAACTTTCTGCATTGACAAGTATGGGTCAGCTATTACTGAAATTTCTGAATATTTATTAGTCGAAAATTTGATATTACATTAGTGTACAGTACACCTGAAACTAATTCTCCTGAACATTTGACAAAGTTTCAGCATTAAATAAGGGAGAAAATCAAACACTTAACTTTCTGCATTGACAAATATGGGTTAGCTATTACCGAAATTTCTGAAAGCTTATTATTTGCAAAGTTGGTATTAGATACGTACACAGTACACCTAAAACTAATGCTCCTTAAAATTTGACAAAGTTTCAGTATTAAATAAAGGAGAAAATCAAACAATTAACTTTGTGCATTGACAAGTATGGGTTAGCTATTACTGAAATTTCTGAAAGTTTATTAGTTGAAAATTTAATATTAGATTCATGTACAGTACATCTGAAACTAATATTCCTGAAAATTTGATAAAGTTTCAGTATTGAATCAGGAAGAAAATCAAACACTTAACTTTTTGCATCGACAAGTATGGGTTAGCTATTACTGAAATTCCTGAAAGTTTATTACTTGTAAATTTGATGATAGATTCGTATACAGTACACCAGAAACTAATTTTCCGGAAAATGTGACAAAGTTTCTGTATTAAATAAGGGCGAAAATCAAACACTTAACTTTCTGCATTGACAAGTATGGGTTAGCTGTTACTGAAATTTCTGAGAGTTTATTATTTGCAAATTTGATATTAGATTCGTATACAGTACATCTGAAACTAATTATGCTCAAAATGTGACAAAGTTTCAGTATTAAATAAGGGAGAAAATCAAACACTTAACTTTCTGCATTGACAAAAATGGGTTAGCTAGTACTGAAATATCTGAAAATGTATTATTTGCAAATTTGATATTAGATTCGTATACAGTACACCTGAAAATAATTCTCCTGAACATTTGACAAAGCATTAGTGTTAAATAAGGGAGAAAATCAAACACTTAACTTTCTTTATTGGCAAGTATGGGTTAGCTATTACTGAAATTTATGAAAGTTTATTATTTGCAAATTTGGTACTAGATTCGTATACAGTACACCTGAAACTAATTCTCCTGAAAATGTGACAGAATTTCAGTAATAAATAAGGGAGAAAATCAAACACTTAACTTTCTTCATTGACAAGTATGGGTTAGCTATTACATAATTTCTGAAAATTTATTAGTTGAAAATTTGATATTAGATTCGTGTACAGTACACCTAAAACTAATTCTCCTGAAAATGTGACAAAGTTTCAGTATTAAATAAGGGAGTAAATCAAACACTAAACTTTCTGCATTGACAAGTATGGGTTAGCTATTACCGAAATTTCTGAAAGTTTATTATTTGCAAATTTAATATTAGATTCGTATATAGTACACCTAAAACTAATTCTCCTGAAAATTTGATAAAGTTTCAGCATTAAATAAGGGAGAAAATCAAACACTTAAGTTTCTGCATTGACAAGTATGGGTTAGCTATTACTGAAATTCCTGAAAATTTATTATTTACAAATTTGTTATTTGATTTGTATACAGTACACCTGAAACTAATTCTCCTGAAAATTTGACAAAGTTTCAGTATTAAATAAGGGAGAAAATCAAACACTTAACTTTCTTCATTGACAAGTATGGGTAAGCTATTGCTGAAATTTCTGATAATGTATTATTTGCAAATTTGTTATTTGATTTGTATACAGTACACCTGAAACTAATTCTCCTGAAAATTTGACAAAGTATCAGTATTAAATAAGGGAGAAAATCAAACACTTAACTTTCTGCATTGACAAAAATGAGTTACCTATTACTGAAATTTCTGAAAATTTATCAGTTGAAATTTTGATATTAGATTCGTGCACAGTACACCTAAAACTAATTCTCCTGAAAATGTGACAAAGTTTCAGTATTAAATAAGGGAGAAAATCAAACACTAAACTTTCTGCATTGACAAGTATGGGTTAGCTATTACCGAAATTTCTGAAAGTTTATTATTTGCAAATTTAATATTAGATTCGTATATAGTACACCTAAAACTAATTCTCCTGAAAATTTGATAAAGTTTGAGCATTAAATAAGGGAGAAAATCAAACACTGTACTTTCTGCAATGACAAGTATGGGTTAGCTATTACTGAAATTCCTGAAAATTTATTATTTACAAATTTGTTATTAGATGCGTGTACAGAACACCTGAAACTGATTCTCCTGAAAATTTGACAAAGTTTCGGTATTAAATAAGGGAGAAAATCAAACACTTAACTTTCTGCATTGACAAAAATGGGTTAGCTATTACTGAAATTTCTGAAAATTTATTATTTGCAAATTTGATATTAGATTCGTATACAGTACACCTGAAAATAATTCTCCTGAAAATTTGACAAAGTTGCAGTATTAAATCAAGAAGAAAATCAAACACTTAACATTCTGCATTAACAAGTATGGGTTAGATATTACTAAAATTTCTGAAATATTATTATTTGCAAATTTGAAATTAGATTCGTATACAGTACACCTGAAACTAATTCTCCTGAAAATGTAACAAACTTTCAGTATTAAATAAGGGTGAAAATCAATCACTTAACTTTATGCGTTGACAAAAATGGGCTACTTATTTCTGAAATTTCTGAAAATTTGTTAGTTGAAATTTTGATATTAGATTCGTGTACAGTATACCTGATACTAATTCTCCTGAAAATTTGACAAAGTTTCAGTATTAAATAAGGGAGAAAATCAAACACTTAACTTTCTTTATTGGCAAGTATGGGTTAGCTATTACTGAAATTTCTGCCTATGTATTGCTTGCAAATTTGATATTAGATTTGTATACAGTACACCTGAAACTAATTCTCCTGAAAATTTGACTAAGGTTCGGTATTAAATAAGGGAGAAAATCAAACACTTAACTTTCTGCATTGATAAGTATGAGTTAGCTATTACTGAAATTTCTGAAAGTTTATTATTTGCAAATTTGATATTAGATTCGTATACAGTACACATGAAACTAATTCTCCTAAAAATTTGACAAAGTTTCAGTATTAAATAAGGGAGAAAATCAAACACTTAACTTTCTTCATTGACAAGTATGGGTTTGCTATTACTGAAATTTCTGCCACTGTATTATTGGCAAATTTGATATTAGATTTATATACAGTTCATCTGAAACTAATTTTCCTGAAAATTTGACAAAGTTTCGGTATTAAATAAGGGAGAAAATCAAATACTTAACTTACTGCATTGACAAGTATGGGTTAGCTATTACTGAAATTTCTGAAAGTTTCTTATTTGCAAATTTGATATTAGATTTGTATACAGTACATCTGAAACTAATTCTCCTGAAAATTCGACAAAGTTTCAGTATTAAATAAGGGGGAAATTCAAACACTTAACTTTCTGCATTGACAAGTAAGGGTTAGCTATTGCTGAAATTTCTGTCAATTTATTATTTGCAAATTTGATTTTAGATTTGTATACACTACACCTGAAACTAATTCTCCTGAAAACTTGACAAAGTTTCAGTATTAAATAAGGGAGAAAATCAAACACTTAACTTTCTGCATTGACAAGTATGGGTTAGCTATTACTCAAATTTCTGAAAATTTTTTAGTTCAAATTTTTATACTAGATTCGTGTACAGTACACCTGAAACTAATTCTCCTGAAAATGTGACAAAGTTTCAGTATTAAATAAGGGAGAAAATCAAACACTTAACTTTCTGCATTGACAAGTATGGGTTAGCTATTACTCAAATTTCTGAAAATTTTTTAGTTCAAATTTTTATACTAGATTCGTGTACAGTACACCTGAAACTAATTCTCCTGAAAATGTGATAAAGTTTCAGTATTAAATCAGGGAGAAAATCAAACACTTAACTTTCTGCATTGACAAGTATGGGTTAGCTATTACTGAAATTTCTGAAAGTTTATTATTTGCAAATTTGATATTAAATTTGTATACAGTACACCTGAAACTAATTCTCCTGAAAATGTGACAAAGTTTCAGTATTAAATAAGGGAGAAAATCAAACACTTAACTTTCTTTATTGACAAGTATGAGTTCGCTATTGCTGAAATTTCTGCCAATATATTATTTGCAAATTTGATATTAGATTTATATACAGTACATCTGTAACTATTTCTGCTGAAAATTTGATAAAGTTTCAGGATTAAATAAGGGAGAACATCAAACACTTAACTTTCTGCATTGACAAGTATGGGTTAGCTATTGCTCAAATTTCTGCCAATGTATTATTTGCAAATTTGATATTAGATTTGTATACAGTACATCTGAAACTAATTCTCCTGAAAATTTGACAAAGTTTCAGTATTAAATAAGGGAGAAAATCAAACACTTAACTTTCTTCATTGACAAGTATGTGTTAGCTATTACTGACATTTCTGAAAGTTTATTATTAGCAAATTTGATATTAGATTCGTATACAGTACACCTGAAACTAATTCTCCTGAAAATTTGATAAAGTTTCAGTATTAATTCAGGAAGAAAATCAAACACTTAACTTTCTGCATTGACAAGTATGGGTTAGCTATTACTGAAATTTCTGAAAGTTTATTATTTGCAAAATTGATATTAGATTCGTGTACAGTACACCTGAAACTAATTCGCCTAAAAATTTGATAAAGTTTCAGATAAAATAAGGGAGAAAATCAATGACTTAACTTTCTGCATTGACAAGTATGGGTTAGCTATTACTGAAATTTCTGAAAGTTTATTATTTGCAAAATTGATATTAGATTCGTGTACAGTACACCTGAAACTAATTCTCCTGAAAATTTGACAAAGTTTCATTAAATAAGGGAGAAAATCAAACACCTAACTTTCGGCATTGACAAAAATGGGTTAGTTATTTCTGAAATTTCTAAAAGTATCTTAGTTGAAAATTTGAAATTAGATTCGTATACAGTACACCTGAAACTATTTCTCCTGAAAATTTGACAAAGTTTCAGTATTAAATAAGGGAGAAAATCAAACACTTAACTTTATTCATTGACAAGTATGGGTTAGCTATTGCTGAAATTTCTGCCAATGTATTATTTGCAAATTTGATATTAGATTTATATACAGTACATCTGAAACTAATTCTCCTGAAAATTATTCTCCTTTTCCTTTTGAAATCATTTGTTTTTGAATAAATTAACGATTTTTTATTAAAAAACATACGAAAATAATATTTGATATCTTGCAAACCTGACCGGATAGAAAAAAATTACGGATTCGATTCAGCGCACTAAATGATCTTAAAAATACTATTTGGTTGCTCCAGTCCAAAACCTTGTATACCAGTGTTATCAGAGTAGCGAATATGTTTCGCTTAATTATGTACCTGCAACATCCTTTCAAATCCATCACCTCCGACATTAAAACTCTTAAGGAACACCTCACCGGAGCCAGAAGGTTAAACAGCAATCGCCTCAAAACAAGAGATCGCCGGCTTTGGAAATGTCGAAACGACATGGACCGTGATCCGTCAATCATAAGATGCTAATTACCGGAGCAAGACACGTGCGCGCACTCTTATCGCCAGACATCTCGTAATTCATCATTCACCTTTAGGCCACGCGCCGAAGACCCGAAAGTTAGCAAACTGCACCGCCACAAGCCGCAAGGATCCCTCGCGCATTTCTCTGGCCGCACTAATAAAGCCGCCGTAATTAAATTACGAGCACGCAAAGTTTCGGCACGAGTCGTCGAGGATGATCTTGGGGAGAATTGAAACCGTAGTGCAGATGCAGCAGAACATTTTAATAGTTTGCATCATGTTTATGCATCGACTTCAGTGCACGTATTACGTTAATGGCACAATTCTGTGTGAAATTCGCGCACGTAAAATATATCATTGAGTCTGCTTTATGTATGAACTCCGCCAACTTTGCGGATATGAACCTTTCGCCTCCTAGAGTGTGAAAAGCGTGCTGTAACACATGAGAAGTGATAAAGTTTGTACAAACGACCTCATGGAAATCAGTTGAGTTTCAACGTGAACGTCACGAACTTGTCGGCACGCCTGGCTTTGAGTAATTTAAAATAAATTAATTAATTAACTTCTAGTAGCAACTTCTCCGAGAGAGTGTTTGCTTGGGCCTTTATTTATGTGCTAATATTGTTTTGTCGCAAGCACCCCCCAAGCGAGCGTCAATAGCACTCACCAACGGGAAATTGCAGACTAACATACTTGGACCTTAACCTCAACAATAAACCACGATATTCGTCCGATCAAAATATGGTGATGACAGATACAAATAACATTGACTTATTATAAATCTCGTTGTTTCAGAACACCCTGTGTATTCTACGTGACTCAAAATATTGTGTATGTTTCGGCACATTCCTTGGGTATAGTGTTATTACTTGAAATTGAAAATCTACCTTCGAAGGGTTTTTATTGCGCTCCATTGTGCGAACGGATTTTTTTTACGGGTAGTGGGAAGAGAACACAGGCCAGAGCCGGCATCAGAAAATACAGATTCAGTGCTCCGTAAAAAAATAACATTAGTGATTCATTATCATTAAATTGTACTTTTCATCGTATTTTTAAGTGTACATATAATAAATTGTGTTTTATGAATGTACTTATAATTTCATAGAAAATTTATATACAGTATGATTCGCGAAACAAATAACTTAAGTTACCCATAACATTATTGACTTGCTTATTGCGTTAAAAAATTAACGACGTTAACATCACTTATTTTTTTCATGAATCATAATGTAACAAGCAAATATTATTCCGCACAACTAGATTCATCGCTATCACTTTCACTTTGAACTTTAATAATTAGATTTGGTACACTAAGCGTCCTATAATCGTTTTCAATTTTGATCACATGATCGATGCAGTTTTTCCAAATGGTACTTGAAATGTTGTTGCATGCTCGCTGAACAAGTTGAATTGTTTCTTCACTCATTTTGGGATGTGCATTATTTTTCCGCAAATTTCTTTTTAAAGTTGACCATATCAGCTCAATTGGATAGAAGGTACAGTAATAAGGTGGTAGGCGCAACACTTGGTGACCAAATTTTTCTGCCATCTTATCAACCACATACGTTTTTTTGAAATTTTGTTTTTTTATAAGTTCTAATAATGTTTTTTTCTTTGCACTTAGGGGAATAACAATAGCATTTTGATTGCAAAAATCCGCAATATCGCCTTTCTTGGAAGCGGCGGTTGGGATTTTATTAATTTGCTTTGAGTGGTAAGTAGCATTATCCATTACGATTATTGAGTTATTGGGTATGTTGGGCAATAATTGATTGCGAAACCAATTTTCAAATAATTCGGCGTTCATATCCTGATGATAGTCTTACGAGCTTGATGCAATATTCTTGGCGGATAAGAGCAAACTATTTGACACAAAACCTGCGTCTCCTCCTGCATGAAGAATAACAATTATTTTTCCTCTATTGCACGGTGCTGTAAGGTGACACTTATTTGTATTATCGACCCATCCCTTGGAAACGACGTCGTGAGTATCGAGCCTTGGTTCATCCAAATAAATTATCGATCTCCCTCCATTTCTATATTCGTTTATTTTAGATAAATATTCTAATCGCTCTTTTTGCAATCTCGGCGATTCCATGATGTCAATTCGTTTGTCTAAAGTTTTATACTTAAAAACCTGACTAAATAGGTATTTATACAAAGTAGTTTTCTTATATCGAAAATTATTTCCTAGAGTTTAGAAAATAAATTGGACCGTGGGAACGTTACCTGATTTATAAGAATTGCAAATTATATTTTTGATCCTCTTGGCGATGGCATCGTCTATTTCGGTAAATTTGGAACTTATTCTTCTTTTCCTTTCTAGCGGTCCTTTCGTAATTATTCTCCAAACCGTTGAATATGATATTCCTGTCAAAATGGAAATTATTTGCAGTGGAGATGCATGATTCTCGCTTATAAGGGTGTTATAAATATTTACGACTATCCTTTTTGTATCAGTTGAAAGAAAAGCATGCTTTATTAATCCCTGATTTTTATTTTCGATAGTTGATGTGTCCATTTGATGATGGTTGTTTTGAAATTTATCAAAATCAATTTGAGAACAGCTTCCCTCTGTAGACTGTCGAAGGGATTCTTCAACAACACTTTCGGAATGGCTTCTTTCCTCACATAATTGAAATAGATCGTCGAACTGAGTGTCATCATAAATTGATGAAATAATTGTTGCAGTTTCACTTAACGACGTTTCCATCTTAATAAACTCTACCTTTTCACAAGTTTATAAATGATAATATGCACACGTATGTAAAATGAGTACTGTTGCAATGTAAAGGTTAACACCGACTGAAAGACAGATGTAGACTATTTGAGAAAAAGACTATTTGAGGCAGCCTTAACTGATTGTCTACCTGGACTGCATATATGCCCAGCAATTAAGGTACAATGAACCTTAATTGCATGGGCGACTATATATTCTCTTTTAAAACCGTTTCCTAGGTGACGGCTCTTACTTATCTACTGGCGCCTGTAGTCTTGTAATTATATCGAATTGTAAAATTTTATAAAGAATTACGTCCCCCGACTCATAAAAAACGATGCAGATAGTTGTAAGATTATTGAATTCAATATAATTAATAAATCATTTTTATATTATGATCATAGTGATATAATTGTGTATATATCGAAGAGAAAACAATTAAGTAGCATCTTCGTCGAAAGTAAATTATTTGGTTACGTTTCTAGACGGCCGCCCCTTCGCAGCACGCCATACAATGGAGAACGCTTGACCGTAATAAACCCTCGTTGCAGATACATTTTCAATTTCAAGTGAAAACACTGTACTAGCATATGCAGATTCTTTCATTGGTCTCTTAAAATAAGTTTTTGTTGAATATTTTAATATTTATTTAATTAATTTGTTAAAATGTGAATAACTTGGCAACGTTGTATCTGATCTCAAAAAATATGATTTGTGAAGCCCACATACAGCAGATTCTAAAAATGAAATAATATACAGAGTGATCAATTTAAAAAACAGACCAAATTTTGTGTACCGGATTTATAGTACACTCTGTATACTCCAAAGTAATTTTAAAAGGTAGCACATCAAGTGTCTAATAACATACAATCAGATGGTTTTCACTCCGTATATTGTTTAATCCATGTACACGTACAGTCATGCTCACATAAATCTAATACAAAAAATAGGTTACAATAGCAATTTGATATAGCAATGTCATTATATTTGTACCAGATTTATGTGAGCATGACTGTACGTACGTAAGAGTGACTCAATATTTACGAATTTAATCAAACTATTTCCAAGAGCAATTAAAATTCTGAAATTCCACTAACAACTCCTCTACCATGAAAACTCCCAGAAGCTTTACAGAATTATAAAAGTATGTACTTTTAATACTCCGATTCTCATGAAAGCTTCCATTTACATTTACGGCCATTCTAATTAGGATAATAAGCTATTATGCCCCCCAGCTCGCTTGTATATTAAGTGCTTTCTCCTTACTGCTTGCAGAAGTTTATTTCCTTGGTTAATCGCATTGGAAACAAAAATACGACATCTTACATTTTTCCGGCCCGGAATTGCGTTATCTCGGGGCTCTCGTTAAGGGAATCACCTTAAAATTCCATCTCCAGCTCGCATTTCAACAGTTTTTGCCCGCAGTAAACTGAGTCCCAGTCGAGCCCTGTCGCATCTTATTATGCACTGGGATGGCGTTTATAACGCAATTATGCCGATTATAACTTTCAGCGCGGCTCGTCTCGCTTTCGCTCCTCGCTTTTCCGCCATTATTCTCTAAATTGTCTTAATTTGTACAATGCCTTCCCGTATACAGTGAAACGAAAATAGATTATTTATATACAAGTATTTTTATATAATATATTACTGCAAAATATTACTGCAATGCTCTGCTACAATTTACGTAATAAAATGTAATAAAATCAGTGAAATCGAAACGACACTAAAGAATACATTTGTAAGAAAAAAATTAGGACTTTTTATGCTTAAATGCAGTAATATTATTTTTTAAACATAATGGATAGAAAAAAAGCAGGTACAGATTCAAATTCAGCACACCAAATTACCTTAAAAACATTATTTGGTTGCTCCAGTACAAAACCTTGTATACCAGTGTAATTAAATAATCTTATTCGAAATAATTAAGAAGCAACATATGTTCAATATAGTTCACATATTATATGTTTTCCTGTAATTGGGCTGTAAGGCCTGTTGGAGAATACATTATTATTATTATTATTATTATTAAGTTCAAGGTTTTATTCATAATTACGAGTTATATATATATATATATATATATATATATATATATATATATATACAGGGTGTATCAGTCAAATGGAATAAATTCAATAATAAATAAATGGGGGCGTGTTCGAAAAAACGCTCGGATACGTCGATTGTTATTTTTAGTTGCGCATTTTTTTCAACAAAAACCGTTTATACAGGGTGTGTCATGTGACCGTGGCCAATACCAACTTTCTTATTTTAAATGCAACACCTGGTATATTATTCAATTTTTTGATTCTTCAGAAAATTCTAGACATATTTCATGTACAATGTCCTATACCTATCTTCAACTGTAGAAGAAAAAGAAGACGAATAATGTCTTTCAAAGAAGACGAATAATGCTTGCGATTAGATCGGTCACGCCTGAGATGTTGAGTAACGTTAGAAGAAATTTCTATTTAAGATTAGGATGTTGCCAAGACGTTCACGGCGAGCATTTTGAACATTTTTTTTTGTTTTTTTACATTATCAAGATATAAGCAGTATTACTTATTAGTTTTTGAGTGTGTTGTAACGAATTTCTGTAATCAAATAATTTTCTTTTTTTAATGTTATTTTTTGCAATAAATCTGAAAACACTTAATATTTCCGAAACAGTTGAAGATAGGTATAGGACATTGTACATGAAATATGTCTAGAATTTTCTGAAGAATCCAAAAATTGAATAATATACCAGGTGTTGCATTTAAAATAAGAAAGTTGGTATTGGCCACGGTCACATGACACACCCTGTATAAAAAGTTTTTATCGAAAAAAATGCGCAACTAAAAATAACAATCGACGTGTCTGAGCGTTTTTTCGAACACGCCCCCATTTATTTATTATCGAATTTATTCCATTTGGCTGATACACAGTGTATATATATTTAAGGTTCTTTTAATAAGTACTTACCGGTATTTATTTTTATCTATTTTATTACTTATTTTTATGGCCTAATTAGTTCCAGTTTATAAAAAAAAACATCTTCAGAGGCATATGTAGTTAATGTGTATATATCCTGAACTTACATGAACTGTAATTTGTAATTTTAGAAATATAGATGTTCAGTTTGAAGTTTTTTATTATTATTATTAATACAGCTAACATTGTCAACATAAATTAAAAGCCTAAATTCTCTTTTCTTGGCAATATAATAAACATCTTAAAAAAAACTGGGGCATTAATGACCGTAAAAACTCAGAGATGGAAGATTATATCATCTAATCTGCACACCATGAAAAGAGTCGTTCTGCGGAATTAATCTGCCACCAGGCATTTAACTTTTACGGCGAGTTAACGCGAGCAGCAAAAATTGCGCGATTTATGCGCTAATTTAATTTTAATCTAATCTGTGCGCCTCGGCCACGATATAAAATATAATATAAAACACGTTTCATCGCCTGAGTTTTTGCATAATTCGTATACAGGATTAAATGACAAGAAAGAGGAGAGCGCAATAATACTGTACGTGCAGCGAGAATTTTAAGTGTCGAATATTAATAACTGGATTTTATTAATCTACGGGAAAACAGCTAAATATTAATTGGGCAGAAATTTTCTTATTAATGCATGCTTCTACGAAAGTTCATAATAAATACGTTACAGGGCGTTTTACAGAGCGTTACAGAATGAGATTTTGTACAAACTAATAGGCATTAAATTAATGACAATCAAAATCTAATTGTCTATTACTTGTGCAAGTTTCAGTATGTTACAGGTGCAAGTGTAAGTATATTATATGTGTACTTAAACGAACTAAGAATATAATTCATTTATTTCTGACGGCCGATAACACTTCAAAAAGCTCTTAAAAGTGTTGAAGCACAATCCAACCACTGGTTGCAGAAAAATATTTGAAACAGTCAGAGTTGAATGGCCCAAATAACATAACAATCCAACCACTGGTTGCAGAAAAACATTTGAAGCAGCCATAGTTGAATACAACAAATAGCATCACAATCCAACCACTGGTTGCAGAAAAACATTTGAAGCCATAGTTGAATGGCCCTAATAGTATCACAATCCAACCACTGGTTGCAGACAAATATTTAGAGCAGCCAGAGTTGAATAGCCCAAATAGCATCATAATCCAACCACTGGTTGCAGAAAAACATTTGAATCAGCCAATGTTGAATGGCCCAAAAAGCATCACAATCCAACCACTGATTGCAGAAAAACATTTCAAGCAGCGAGAGTTGAATAACGCAAATAGCATCACAATCCAAGCACAGGTTGCAGAAAAACATTTGAAGCACCCAGAGGTGAATGGCCCAAATAGCATCAAAATCCAACCACCCGTTGCAGACAAATATTTGAAGCAGTCAGAGTTGAATGGCTCAAATAGCATCACAATCCAAGCACTGGTTGCAGAAAAAACATTTGAAGCAGCCATAGTTGAATGGCCCTGATAGCATCACAATCCAACCACTCATTGCAGACAAATATTTAGAGCAGCCAGAGTTGAATAGCCCAAATAGCATCATAATCCAACCACTGGTTGCAGAAAAACCTTTGAAGCAGCCAAAGTTGAATGGCCCAAATAGCATCACAATCCAACCACTGATTGCAGAAAAACATTTCAAGCAGCGAGAGTTGAATAACGCAAATAGCATCACAATCCAAGCACTGGTTGCAGAAAAACATTTCAAGCAGCGAGAGTTGAATAACCCAAATAGCATCACAATCCAAGCACTGGTTGCAGAAAAACATTTGAAGCAGCCATAGTTGAATGGCTCTAATAGCATCACAATCCAACCACTCGTTGCAGACAAATATTTAGAGCAGCCAGAGTTGAATAGCCCAAATAGCATCATAATCCAACCACTGGATGCAGACAAATATTTGAAGCAGTCAGAGTTGAATGGCTCAAATACCATCACAATCCAAGCACTGGTTGCAGAAAAACATTTGAAGCAGCCATAGTTGGATGGCCCTAATAGCATCACAATCCAACCACTCGTTGCAGACAAATATTTAGAGCACCCAGAGTTGAATAGCCCAAATAGGATCATAATCCAACCACTGGTTGCAGAAAAACATTTGAAGCAGCCAAAGTTGAATGGCCCAAAAAGCATCACAATCCAACCACTGATTGCAGAAAAACATTTGAAGCAGCGAGAGTTGAAAAACCCAAATAGCATCACAATCCAAGCACTGGTTGCAGTAAAACATTTGAAGCAGCCACAGTTGAATGGCCCTAATAGCATCACAATCCAAGCACTGGTTGCAGAAAAACATTTGAAGCAGTCAGAGTTGAATAGCCCAAATAGCATCACAATCCAACTAATGGTTGCAGAAAAACTTTTCAAGCAGCGAGAGTTGAATAACCCGAATAGCATCACAATCCAAGCACTGGTTGCAGAAAAACATTTGAAGCAGTCAGAGTTGAATAGCCCAAAAAGCATCACAATCCACCTAATGGTTGCAGAAAAACATTTCAAGCAGCTAGAGCTGAATAACCCCAACAGCATCACAATCCAACCACTGGTTGCAGAAAAACATTTTTCGAAAAAAAAATCCTTATTTCAAAATAAAAACTTTCGGGTGTATATTTGAATAAAGTTTCCAGTAAGTTTCGAAATTTGGCATCGAGTATAATTTTCATGAACTTTCTAAACATATGTAAGTAGGTAGGGACATAATAATTATCCATTTGAAGCAGCCAGAGTTGAATACCTAAAATAGCATCACAATCAAACCACTGGTTGCAGAAAAACATTTCAAGCAGTCAAAGTTGAATGGCCCAAATAGCATCACAATGTAACCACTGGTTGCAGAAAAACATTTCAAACAGCCAGAGCTGAATAACCCAAACAGCATCACAATCCAACCACTGGTTGCAGAAAAACATTTTTCGAAAAAAAAATCCTAATTTCAAAATAAAAACTTTCGGGTGAATGTTTGAATAAAGTTTCCAGTAAGTTTAGAAATTAGGCATCGAGTCTAATTTTCATGATCTTTCTAAAAATATGTAAGTAGGTAGGTATATAATAATTATCCTATATGTAACATTTTAACACGTTTAAAAATCATCAATGGCTGCCCAGTAATTGACTAAAAATAATGTAACTTTGCTTGTAGTTACATATTTCTAAAATTTATAATAATTTGTATAATAGTTATACTTAATATTTCGTATCTACATTAAAAACAGAACTTTTGCTCCTTTTCGTCTTAATTTCAAATACATTTTATGATATTTGAATGTACAATTAAAAATAGTACTTTGGACTTTGTCCATATTTCGTCTTGATTTCGAATATTTTTTATGATATTTGACTATTTTGTATATACAGTTCATCTACAGTTTGGCATTAAGTATAATTTTCATTAACTTTCTAAGAATATGTAAGTAGGTAGGTATATAATAATTATCCTATATGTAACATTTTAACACTTTTAAAAATCATCTATGGCTGCCCAGTAATTGACCAAAAATATTGTAACTTTGCTTGTAGTTACATATTTCTAAAATTTATAATAATTTGTATAATAGTTATACTTAATATTTCGTATCTACATTAAAAAAAAAACTTTTGCTCCTTTTCGTCTTAATTTTATATACATTTTATGATATTTGAATATTTGAATGTACAATTCAAAATAGTACTTTGCACTTCGTCCATATTTCGTCTTGATTTCGAATCATTTTTGTATCTGCAGTTAAAAATAGCATTTTGCGATTTTGCTACTTTTCGGCTTGATTTCGTAACATTTCTACGTTCTTTACAACATTTTACATATATACAAGGTGTCTTCTAAACATGGGCCAAAAATGCAAAGGGTTGTAAGGGGCAAAGAGAAATATGTAACTTGGCTTGAAGTTACATATTTCATAAATTTATAATAATTTGTATAATAGTTATACTTAATATTTCGTATCTACATTAAAAAAAAAAACTTTTGCTCCTTTTCGTCTTAATTTTATATACATTTTATGATATTTGAATATTTGAATGTACAATTCAAAATAGTACTTTGCACTTCGTCCATATTTCGTCTTGATTTCGAATCATTTTTGTACCTGCAGTTAAAAATAGCATTTTGCGATTTTGCTACTTTTCGACTTGATTTCGTAACATTTGTACGTTCTCTACAACATTTTACATATATACAAGGTGTCTTCTAAACATGGGCCAAAAATGCAAAGGGTTGTAAGGGGCAAAGAGAAATATGTAACTTGGCTTGAAGTTACATATTTCTGAAATTTATAATAATTTGTATAATAGTTTGTATCTACATTTGAAAAAATACACTTTTACGCATTTTCGTCTTAATTTCAAATACATTTTATGATATTTGAATGTACAATTCAAAATAGTACTTTGTACTTTGTCCATATTTCGTCTTGATTTCGAATAATTTTTATGATATTTGACTATTTTGTATCTGCAGTTAAAAATAGCACTTTGCGATTTTATTAGTTTTCGACTTGATTTTGTAATATTTGTACGATCTGTTCAACATGTTACGAATATACAAGGTGTCTCCGAAATATAGGCCAAACCTGCAAAGGGTTGTAAGGGGCAAAGAGAAATTTGTAACTTTACTTGAAGTTACATATTTCTGAAATTTAGAATAATCTGTATAATATTTATACTTAATATTTCGTATCTACAGTCATGCTCACATAAATCTAGTACAAACAATTTGACATTGCTATATAAAATTGCTATTGTAACCTAATTTCTTGTACTAGATTTATGTGAGCATGATTGTACTTTAAAAAAAAACAGTTGCTCCTTTTCGTCTTAATTTTATATACATTTTATGATATTTGAATATTTGAATGTCAATTCAAAATAGTACTTTGCACTTTGTCCATATTTCGTCTTGATTTCGAATCATTTTTATGATATTTGACTATTTTGTATTAACAGTTAAAAATAGCATTTTGCGATTTTATTAGTTTTCGACTTGATTTTGTAATATTTGTACGTTCTGTACAACATTTTATGAATATACAAGGTGTCTCCTAAACATGGGCTAAAAATGCAAGGGATTGTTCCTTGGGTTATTCTAAGACTTCTTAATAGCAAAACTTAAGCGTTTTTGATAAAATATTTGGATCATTTATTATATTGACCATAGCAATTTCCACAATGTGCTCTGCAAGTTATTTGCTCTTGCACTCAACTTAAATGCAAATAATTCAACAGTGCAGCAACCAATTTCAGATTTCAGGCAAATAAATCGTGATCTGGCGTGATTCAGGACGTGCTTCTTCGGCCCTTGCGCTTTTGGCTAATTAACAGGGAATCTGCGATGTTAATTAATCCCCATTATCTTGTGCCCCCGTCAAAATCTCCTCGGGCCAAAGCGGGCAATCCAAATTCATTTGTTTGCGAGGACCAGTTATGGCACGTCGCTGTTTATCTCCATGGGGCAACTACTTTTACTGCTCCAGGGACCGCTTATCACTCACGTCCGCACAAAGTTACGATGGGAATTTAAGATTGCGTGCAAACACCGATGTAAACTTTCCTAAACATGATCGAGGGGGCAATTTCCCGGGTAATTGTGTGAGCGACATGCTGGGTGTTAATTTTTGTTGACATGCCTATTCCACGGTACTCAAACCTGATAAACTGTAATATTTCAAATACATTTAATTTAAATTACTTTATACTTAAAAAATAAATCTATTGATATTCAGTGATATTATTAATACCTTTATTAGCGATATCTCAAAAACTAGCGTATAAATTTTGATAAGTTTTATTATTAATATTAAACGATCTTATGTTTTCCAAAGTATTGAATTAGATTAAAATCCGTAAATCTTAAGAAATTTGATTTTTGCTGTGGTCATGTACTTTCAATCGATATTTCCCAATATTAATTTTACGTCATTAGCGATATCTCAAAAACTAGCGTATCAATATCAATGCAATTTCTGGCATATATTCTGTAATATGTTCACATCTAATTTATTGAATTTGATTAATATCCAATGCGTAATTCATGATATAATTGCTATTTACTTTAAGCACGAGTTTTTCATTGATAGTTTCAAATATACATATGACTTCACTAGCGATATTTCCTAAAGTAGAGTATCATTATCAATGCGACTTATAACTGATTTTACTTTCTATCACCAAATTAATACCCCAATAAAAATAATTTTCACACATTTTAATTCTTCCCCACACTAACAAATTACATAAACACCAAATCATTTATACACACTATAACATTGAACACATAATAAATACTATTATAATTTATATTTAAACCTGTTTTAACAAACTTGGCTCTAATTTTATATTTAACCAAATTAATTTTGTGTATTCTTCGTAGATGCCTCTGATGATGGTCAGTCAGTCAGTCAGGCGAAATAAAATAAATAAATACTAAACATACCATACCAGTTAGTATTAAACATAACAACCTTAAACATATAACTGGTAATTTATGGATAAAACCTTAAACTTATTTTTTATTCTATTGAGATGAAATCTAGATATCACTTCCAAGTATAACTGGAAAAGGTTTCTAAAGCTCGGTAGTAATTGCTACCGATAAGAGGTGGCTTACATTACACATTAGTTTATGTTTGTAAATTCCTAAGTAATTATATTTAGATTCAGATTCGTTTAAAATCATTACAGTTATTTAAGTTAGAAAACACCAACATCAACACCAACATTTAAATATGAGTTGTTTTCAGTTCAAAAACTCTGCTATATCTGACGCATCCTGTATTTCATTATAATAATAATTATGTCCATTATTTAAGCTACACATCTACGTACTGTTTTACAGTGGTTCGTGCTTGGTGCATAATTCTCTTGCAAAATTACTCTTTTGATAATATAATTTGAAACCAGACTTCGAATCCTGGCGCGGTTTTTTTGTGACACAGGCGATAAAGCACGTGTCCCGGAAGAATCCGCAGAAAAAAACGGCGCGAGCAGCGCTTGGCGAAACTGCGATCCGTTTCCGCCCGCGAAATATGGCATTCAGGTGTTTTTATCATGCTCTAGCAATTAGCTACCGACTTTGAAATTCTGAAGTGAACTCTTAATCGACGAGCATGCATTTTAATTTAGCAATCACAATTTCGTTAGTGTTCAAATTTGTATATTTCGCGCTCTAAAACATAAAAAATTGGTGAGAAGAGGGGCTTTTGCACGTGTTCAGAAGTCGTTACGAGCAAATAGCTGAACGCATAAGGTGTTGAAGATCGACGTGAACGTATGCATGGCAGTTTCATTAAATCCGTGTATTGTTTCAGAAGGAATCAATTCCTTCTATTGATCATATCGTAGGCAGAAATAAATGGCGCTTCGATCCCGATTGAGATGGTACACAAACCGTGATTGAAAATGCAGGATTTTACAAGATTCAAGACAGCAGGAGACCCAGCCTCGTGATGTACAAACGCCATCCTGCAACACAGGCATACACCGACCATTACAAGAATACACAAGTAAGTTCATTGCATCCTTCCAGTTTTCTTAATCATTCAGCAATGTAATTAGAATCGTTCAATTATAGTACCAGTACCAGCTAACAGTACTCTGTTAGCAAAATTCATGGACGATATCCATTACGCCGATTTCACGTGCGGTAATTTTTCGCGCTTTATAGCATAAATACAATATAATTCATATACTACACCCTCGGCCAATTAGAATGATCAAGATGACCAATTCAATTAAGTGTAAGATGCAAAAGATTTAGCTAGAAGTAAAATTGAAATGCCAGCATGGCGATCTTACAAATGGCGGGAGTTAGTAACGGTTTCGCAATAGGTACTCATTCACAACAACGATCAATTATCTATCTAATGGACAAACTATGCTATTTACGAGCTTCTATAAATGCGGAACCATCTAATATTGTTAATATCAATCGAAACTGCAGATTCATATTAAAGCATCGCTTGAGAATTAATATAAAAACGTTACAACAACAGCAAAAAAGAACGCATAATCAGTTATACTTCTTACATAAACATATCGTGTGCTTACAAGAAGTAACCATGTCATAAAGCCAGTTTCACGAAACATACATTTAAAAATACAACATTTAATGATAAATCCAGTGTTCAACATTTATTGTTCTTGCATAGTTTTCATTAACATTCAAGTGGACAATGATACACATGTACACTCCTTCTTTATAAATACAACGAACTTTTAAGGTACCAGGTCATTTAAACAAATTTGTATCAAATTTTGATTTGTACGCCACAACAACAACAAAATTAACGCATAATCAATTACACATCTATAAACGAACATATCGTGTGCTTACAAGAAGAAGTACCCAAGTCATAAAGCCAGTTTCGTAAAAAATGCATTTGAAAATTCAACACTTAATGATATATCCTATTTTCAACATTTATTGTTCATGCATAGTTTTCATTAACATTTCAGTGAACCATGATACCACCCTGAAACTCCTTTCTGATAAATACAACGAACTTCAAAGGTACCTGGTCATTTAAACCAATTTTTATCAAATTTTGACTTGTACGCCCACGAAATCAATGTTAGGTTGTATAGTCTTCCATGTTCGATTGTAGATCTTAATATTTTTGAATTCTTTTAAGCTCTGAAAGACTACGCTCGGAATCTGCAGTGGTTATCAACAATGCAAAGGAGCAAAGGCTGTTCGGACACCATCCTCCAACAACAATCGGAGTAATTGGAACAAACAACTGGATGACTACAAGACACCACACACATACACAGGCACACACATACGTAAGCTTATTACATCTGCAAAAATTTTCGGAACTACAATTCACAGCAATGATGCAATTATTCGATGGACAATAACTATACTATGTACGATCTTCTCTAAAGGAGGAACCGAATAATGTCGATGCATTCTTTTTCAAAGGGGATAAGCTCAAAAAAAAAACAATTTTTGCTTAAACGGTTGCACCACAGTAAATTGCAATACAATACAATATTTTGTTAATACGATAGTTTAATAGAAAACAATTTAGACTAAATTGTAACACACTAAATTGCAGCTAGCATTGTAACACAATTATTAAAAGAAGCTTCAAATTTCATTGAAATTATGTTTAATAAGTTGTCTCCTGTAAAATTGGTATTTTATAACGTATCCCTTTTATAAAAGAATGCATCAATATGTTAATCTGAATCGAAACGACAGATTCGAATAAAAGTATTATTGCAAAAACGTTGCAACAGAAACTACATAATCAATATACATGTATAAATGAACATATACAACAAGGAACAAATACAATATTAAATATACAATAAGGAACATATAAACTAATATATATGCAACAAAGAACATATACGACATTTAGTCTTACCTAAGCAACAATAATAAAGTATATCTAATAGTATAATATAGTTATAATAATAATATTAAGACTTAACTTATATAGTATAATTAGTATATTATTTACTATATAGTCATACTTTACTTTACAATATATACCACTACTACTACAACTATTACTAGATATACTTTACCTATAACACATTAGTATTTAATAAATTATGCAAGTTTTACTGGGGTAGTATCAAACTTTAGTTTCGCAAAACCTGCATTTGAAAATCCACACACTTAATGATAAATCCAATTTTCAACATTTATTGTTCTTGCATAGCTTTTATAAATATTCCAGTGAACCATTATACAACACAGAAATTCTTTCCTGATAAATATAACGAACTTTCTAGATACACGGTCATTTGAACCAATTTTACTCAAATATTGACTTGCACGCCCACCAAATCAATGTTAGGTTGTATAATCTTCCATGTTCGATTGCAGATCTTGATGATTTTGTATTATTTTAGGCTTTGAAAAACTGCGCTCGGACTCTGCAGTGGTCATCAACAACGCAGAGGAGCAAAGCCACTTCGGACACCATCCTGCACAGGAACGCAACTGGATGACTACAAGACACCACACACATATACAGACACACACATACGTAAGCTCGTTACATTTTACCTGAACAATAACTATGCATTGTACCATCTTTTCTAAAGGAAGAACAGAATAATATCGATACATTCATTTTCAAAAGGATCAAGCGAAAAAAAATATTTTTGCTTTACACGTTTGTACCACAGTAAATTACAATACAATACAATATTTTGTTAATACGACAGTTTCATTGGAAACAATTTAGACTAAATTGTAATACAATTATTAAAAGAAGATTCAAATTTCATTGAAATTATGTTTAATAAGTTGTCTCTTGTAAATCTGGTATTTTATCGCTTATCCCTTTTATAAAAGAATGCATCGATATGTTAATCTGAATCAAAATGACAGATTCGAAATAAAGTATTATTGCAAATACGTTACAATAATAGAAACCACATAATGAATATACATGTACAAATGCACGTATACAATAAGGAACAAATACAATATTACATATACAACAAGGAACTTATACCATATTACATATACAACAAGGAACTTATACAATATTACATATAGAACAAGGAACATATACAATATTACATATACAACAAAGAACATATACGACATTTAATCTTATCTTAACAATAATAATATAGTATATCTAATAGTATAATATAGTATAGTATATTATTACTTTATTGTGATAAAAAGCAAGTTAAATAATGCAAGTTTTACAGGGTTAGTATTAATGACATTATACGTTTGATAATGACTAGCTAAGGTGGTCGATAATGACATTATAAATGACCAGCTGATGGGCTGGCCACAATTAATAAAGTTTGATACCATCAGGGTAGAAATTGCATTATTTAGTCATGCATAATATATCACGAAGTAGAAGCCTCCAGTGTTACTAAAAATATTAATATTAATATGAAAGTAGCAAAATAAATAAACATATCTGCATTTTCCTTGGTATAATTTCAGCAACTTACCTAATATTGTATTGAAATATAAGTCTGCATCATTTATCTTTGAATGATCAAGAATGATCTTTGAAGTATCACGAAGTAAAAGCCTTCAGTACTACTAAAAACATTATTATTAATATGAAAGTAACAAAATAAATAAATATATGTGTTTGATCAGCGTAAACATTGCAATATTTATTCATACATAATGCATCACGAAGTTAAAGCTTCCAGTGTTACTAAAAACATTAAAATTAAAATGAGAGTAACTAAATTAATAAATATAAGTGTATTTTCCTTGGTTTTATTTCAGAAAATTTACCTAATATTGCATTGACATATAAGTGCATCATTTATCTTTGAATGATCAAAAATGATCTTTAAAGTATCACAAAGTAAAAGCCTCCAGTGTTACTACAAACATTAATAATAATATTAAAGTAACAAAATATATAAATATATGTGTATTTTCCTTGGTTTCATTTCAGCAAATTTACATTATGTTGCACTGAAATATAAGTCCGCACCATTTAGCTTTGAATGATCAACCAACGTTAGGTTTCTAGTAGTAGTAACAATCTTTTACTGGTTATTGACCTGCGATTTTTGCGCCTTTGGTTTTTATTATTTAAAACACTTACTAGTTATAATAGTAAAATACTATTATTTCAAACTTCGAAAAACTACATTCGAACTTAGCAGCAGCTGCTATCAGAATGGTTAAGATTATTTTATAATTAAATTATTACTCGTCTTATTAATTTATGCTATTTTGATAATAATTTTTGATACGTATTTGGGGATACTTACTTCCTATTATCAAAGTAGAAATAAGATGCTATAATATTAAACAATACAACTTGCGCTATAAAAACACCTTCTGAAGTTATTTCTAAATAATTATTGATGACTGTTTTAAAAACGTTTGCCCTCTTAATTTCTAATGCTACTGTAGCAGTATACTAACATGTTCAATTTTGATTTTGAAATTTCGCCAAATTATAAGTCGGTCTCCCTATCAACATTTTGCATTATTTACAATTGATTGAGATTTCTGTTGTAGTTGTTCTATTGAACCGGATTTAATGCATCAGTGTTGTGTAAATTGTTGAAAGAATGCTTGTTGCTCTGCAGCATTGTCAGTTCCTCTTGTTGGTTATTTCGGCAAATTCATTCTGAATTTGATCAAATGGGCTAAATTTCCTGTGATTGAACATTGTGGCATTTATTTTTAAGTTGATTATGATATCCTTTGCATCATTATTTTTTTTTTAATAATTCGCAAAATTAACATTGATGAATTATGCAAAAATAAACTATTGCTGTGTCAGCATCTAAAAATGTGATTGTCACAAATGAAACAGCAGGTAGTTGAATTAATAATATTTACGTTACTGTCAGATTGCTGTTATTTTTAGAATTTGCTGACTTAATACAACTTTCAGCATTTAATTATCAATATTCTTTTAAATAGTTATGTAATATGAAAATTATTTGACGAAAGTGAATTTATGTTTGTTTTAAATATTTTGTTTTGCCACTCGAAAATAATATATAGCTCATGGGAATAGTTCTTGATCCTTATGTAATTTCTCAATGTTGATATAGCTGGGTCTGGTAGACTGAGATACACTATATTTTGATAGTATGAATATTCTGAATTTCCGCAATTCTCATTTGTTTACTATCATTTAGTAATAAACAAGACTTGATTTTAATATAAATTGGCGAATCTAATAATTATACAAAGTAATTTATTCACGGAGTGCACACATAAGTGTGCATATACATAAGTGCAAAATTATTATATTTGTTTACATGGATATGATTAGGTTGCGTATTCTACACAAAAGATGACTTCTACTAATTTAGGGTATTATATTGCAATATTAAAACTACAACTTATAGATATAATTGCAAATATACTAGACAGAGTAAAGCGAGAATAGGTGAGTAGGATCACTCTGTTCATTCATGGAACAGAGATCTTCTCAACACAAACTTTCTGTAGGTTCACTATAGGTGCGCAGTTCTTTGCTCGGTGTGGTGGTTGGGAGGAAAAGTTAGGCCCATGGCCAATTGCTTCATGAGTTTTTAGACATAGAATTCATAAGATTTTCTTGCAATGCGAGAATGAGTAAGACCACTCTGTTCATTCATGGAACAGAGATCTTCTCAACACGGACTTTCTGTAGGTGTACTATAGGTGCGCAGTTTTATGCTCGGTGTGGTCGTTGGGAGGAAAAGTTAGGCCCATGGCCAATTGCTTCATGAGTTTTTAGACATAGAATTCATAAGATTTTCTTGCAATGCGAGAATGAGTAA
The DNA here is from genome assembly GCA_951805005.1 of Othius punctulatus. Taxonomy (NCBI): domain Eukaryota; kingdom Metazoa; phylum Arthropoda; class Insecta; order Coleoptera; family Staphylinidae; genus Othius; species Othius punctulatus. The sequence goes on from OX638145.1 coordinate 14,549,479, forward strand.
GACCACTCTGTTCAATCTTAGAACAGAGATCTTCTCAACACGGACTTTCTGTAGGTTTACTGTAGGTGCGCAGTTTTATGCTCGGTGTGGTGGTTGGGAGGAAAAGTTAGGCCCATGGCCATTTGCTTCATGAGTTTTTAGACATAGAATTCATAAGATTTTATTGCAATGCGAGAATGAGTAAGACCACTCTGTTCATTCATGGAACAGAGATCTTCTCAACCCGGACTTTCTATAGGTTTACCATAGGTGTGCAGTTTTATGCTCGGTGTGGTGGTTGGGAGGAAAAGTTAGGCCCATGGCCAATTGCGTCCGCATTCGTTCACTATTCTTAAAAATAAGAATAGTTTGTATAGTTAGAGTACTTAGGACACGTGCGAAAGCCATTTAGTCGTCCCGTGCACTGTTTGTAGGTTACTTATCCTGTCGTGCTCATACGTGGGTGATGTATCAATTTCGGATATCGTTAATCCCTCTCTGAAACGGAGGTTGTTATCCGCAGCGGCGGGGTTGGTGCGGTTCGGCTTTTACGAAGATGAGGCCTGATTCAGATCATGCCTCAACTAGATTCTTTCTGTCGTGATTCCTACGTAATCTATGCGTCTTCTCGGTACGGACTATCTGTAGGTTCACTATAGGTGCCCAGTTCTTTGCTCGGTGTGGTGGTTGGGAGGAAAAGTTAGGCCCATGGCCAATTGCTTCATGAGTTTTTAGACATAGAATTCATAAGATTTTCTTGTACTGCGAGAATGAGTAAGACCACTCTGTTCATTCATGGAACAGAGATCTTCTCAACACGGACTTTCTGTAGGTTTACTATAGGTGCGCAGTTTTATGCTCGGTGTGGTGGTTGGGAGGAAAAGTTAGGCCCATGGCCAATTGCTTCATAAGTTTTTAGACATAGAATTCATAAGATTTTCTTGCAATGCGAGAATGAGTAAGACCACTCTGTTCATTCATGGAACAGGGATCTTCTCAACACGGACTTTCTGTAGGTTTACTATAGGTGCGCAGTTTTATGCTCGGTGTGGTGGTTGGGAGGAAAAGTTAGGCCCATGGCCAATTGCTTCATAAGTTTTTAGACATAGAATTCATAAGATTTTCTTGTACTGCGAGAATGAGTAAGACCACTCTGTTCATTCATGGAACAGAGATCTTCTCAACACGGACTTTCTGTAGGTTTACTATAGGTGCGCAGTTTTATGCTCGGTGTGGTGGTTGGGAGGAAAAGTTAGGCCCATGGCCAATTGCTTCATAAGTTTTTAGACATAGAATTCATAAGATTTTCTTGCAATGCGAGAATGAGTAAGACCACTCTGTTCATTCATAGAACAGAGATCTTCTCAACACGGACTCTCTGTAGGTTCACTACAGGTGCGCAGTTTTATGCTCGGTGTGGTGGTAGGGAGGAAAAGTTAGGCCCATGGCCAATTGCTTCATGAGTTTTTAAACATAGAATTCATAAGATTTTCTTGCAATGCGAGAATGAGTAAGACCACTCTGTTCATTCATAGAACAGAGATCTTCTCAACACGGACTCTCTGTAGGTTCACTACAGGTGCGCAGTTTTATGATAGGTGTGGTGGTAGGGAGGAAAAGTTAGGCCCATGGCCAATTGCTTCATGAGTTTTTAGACATAGAATTCATAAGATTTTCTTGCAATGCGAGAATGAGTAAGACCACTCTGTTCATTCATGGAACAGAGATCTTCTCAACACGGACTTTCTGTAGGTTTACTACAGGTGCGCAGTTTTATGCTCGGTGTGGTGGTAGGGAGGAAAAGTTAGGCCCATGGCGAATTGCTTCATGAGTTTTTAAACATAGAATTCATAAGATTTTCTTGCAATGCGAGAATGAGTAAGACCACTCTGTTCATTCATGGAACAGAGATCTTCTCAACACGGACTCTCTGTAGGTTCACTACAGGTGCGCAGTTTTATGATCGGTGTGGTGGTAGGGAGGAAAAGTTAGGCCCATGGCCAATTGCTTCATGAGTTTTTAGACATAGAATTCATAAGATTTTCTTGCAATGCGAGAATGAGTAAGACCACTCTGTTCATTCATGGAACAGAGATCTTCTCAACACGGACTTTCTGTAGGTTTACTATAGCGCAGTTTTATGCTCGGTGTGGTGGTTGGGAGGAAAAGGTAGGCCCATGGCCAATTGCTTCATGAGTTTTTAGACATAGAATTCATAAGATTTTCTTGCAATGCGAGAATGAGTAAGACCACTATGTTCATTCATGGAACAGAGATCTTCTCAACACGGACTCTCTGTAGGTTCACTACAGGTGCGCAGTTTTATGCTCGGTGTGGTGGTAGGGAGGAAAAGTTAGGCCTATGGCCAATTGCTTCATGAGTTTTTAGACATAGAATTCATAAGATTTTCTTGCAATGCGAGAATGAGTAAGACCACTATGTTCATTCATGGAACAGAGATCTTCTCAACACGGCCTTTCTGTAGGTTTACTATAGGTGCGCAGTTTTATGCTCGGTGTGGTGGTTGGGAGGAAAAGTTAGGCCCATGGCCAATTGCGTCAGCATTCGTTCACTATTCTTAAAAATAAGAATAGTTTGTATAGTTAGAGTACTTAGGACACGTGCGAAAGCCATTTAGTCGTCCCGTGCACTGTTTGTAGGTTACTTATCCTGTCGTGCTCATACGTGGGTGATGTATCAATTTCGGATATCGTTAATCCCTCTCTGAAACGGAGGTTGTTATCCGCAGCGGCGGGGTTGGTGCGGTTCGGCTTTTACGAAGATGAGGCCTGATTCAGATCATGCCTCAACTAGATTCTTTCTGTCGTGATTCCTACGTAATCTATGCGTCTTCTCGGTACAGACTATCTGTAGGTTCACTATAGGTGCGCAGTTCTTTGCTCGGTGTGGTGGTTGGGAGGAAAAGTTAGGCCCATGGCCAATTGCTTCATGAGTTTTTAGACATAGAATTCATAAGATTTTCTTGTACTGCGAGAATGAGTAAGACCACTCTGTTCATTCATGGAACAGAGATCTTCTCAACACGGACTTTCTGTAGGTTTACTATAGGTGCGCAGTTTTATGCTCGGTGTGGTGGTTGGGAGGAAAAGTTAGGCCCATGGCCAATTGCTTCATAAGATTTTAGACATAGAATTCATAAGATTTTCTTGCAATGCGAGAATGAGTAAGACCACTCTGTTCATTCATGGAACAGAGATCTTCTCAACACGGACTTTCTGTAGGTTTACTATAGGTGCGCAGTTTTATGCTCGGTGTGGTGGTAGGGAGGAAAAGTTAGGCCTATGGCCAATTGCTTCATGAGTTTTTAGACATAGAATTCATAAGATTTTCTTGCACTGCGAGAATGAGTAAGACCACTCTGTTCATTCATGGAACAGAGATCTTCTCAACACGGACTTTCTGTAGGTTTACTATAGGTGCGCAGTTTTATGCTCGGTGTGGTGGTTGGGAGGAAAAGTTAGGCCCATGGCCAATTGCGTCATAAGTTTTTAGACATAGAATTCATAAGATTTTCTTGCAATGCGAGAATGAGTAAGACCACTCTGTTCATTCATGGAACAGAGATCTTCTCAACACGGACTCTCTGTAGGTTCACTACAGGTGCGCAGTTTTATGCTCGGTGTGGTGGTAGGGAGGAAAAGTTAGGCCCATGGCCAATTGCTTCATGAGTTTTTAAACATAGAATTCATAAGATTTTCTTGCAATGCGAGAATGAGTAAGACCACTCTGTTCATTCATGGAACAGAGATCTTCTCAACACGGACTCTCTGTAGGTTCACTACAGGTGCGCAGTTTTATGCTCGGTGTGGTGGTTGGGAGGAAAAGTTAGGCCCATGGCCAATTGCGTCATAAGTTTTTAGACATAGAATTCATAAGATTTTCTTGCAATGCGAGAATGAGTAAGACCACTCTGTTCATTCATGGAACAGAGATCTTCTCAACACGGACTCTCTGTAGGTTCACTACAGGTGCGCAGTTTTATGCTCGGTGTGGTGGTAGGGAGGAAAAGTTAGGCCCATGGCCAATTGCTTCATGAGTTTTTAAACATAGAATTCATAAGATTTTCTTGCAATGCGAGAATGAGTAAGACCACTCTGTTCATTCATGGAACAGAGATCTTCTCAACACGGACTCTCTGTAGGTTCACTACAGGTGCGCAGTTTTATGCTCGGTGTGGTGGTAGGGAGGAAAAGTTAGGCCCATGGCCAATTGCTTCATGAGTTTTTAGACATAGAATTCATAAGATTTTCTTGCAATGCGAGAATGAGTAAGACCACTCTGTTCATTCATGAAACAGAGATCTTCTCAACACGGACTTTCTGTAGGTTTACTATAGCGCAGTTTTATGGTCAGTGTGGTGGTTGGGAGGAAAAGTTAGGCCCATGGCCAATTGCTTCATGAGTTTTAGACATAGAATTCATAAGATTTTCTTGCACTGCGAGAATGAGTAAGACCACTCTGTTCATTCATGGAACAGAGATCTTCTCAACACGGACTTTCTGTAGGTTTACTATAGGAGCGCAGTTTTATGCTCGGTGTGGTGGTTGGGAGGAAAAGTTAGGCCCATGGCCAATTGCGTCATAAGTTTTTAGACATAGAATTCATAAGATTTTCTTGCAATGCGAGAATGAGTAAGACCACTCTGTTCATTCATGGAACAGAGATCTTCTCAACACGGACTCTCTGTAGGTTCACTACAGGTGCGCAGTTTTATGCTCGGTGTGGTGGTAGGGAGGAAAAGTTAGGCCCATGGCCAATTGCTTCATGAGTTTTTAAACATAGAATTCATAAGATTTTCTTGCAATGCGAGAATGAGTAAGACCACTCTGTTCATTCATGGAACAGAGATCTTCTCAACACGGACTCTCTGTAGGTTCACTACAGGTGCGCAGTTTTATGCTCGGTGTGGTGGTAGGGAGGAAAAGTTAGGCCCAGGGCCAATTGCTTCATGAGTTTTTAGACATAGAATTCATAAGATTTTCTTGCAATGCGAGAATGAGTAAGACCACTCTGTTCATTCATGGAACAGAGATCTTCTCAACACGGACTTTCTGTAGGTTTACTACAGGTGCGCAGTTTTATGCTCGGTGTGGTGGTAGGGAGGAAAAGTTAGGCCCATGGCCAATTGCTTCATGAGTTTTTAGACATAGAATTCATAAGATTTTCTTGCAATGCGAGAATGAGTAAGACCACTCTGTTCATTCATGGAACAGAGATCTTCTCAACACGGACTTTCTGTAGGTTTACTATAGCGCAGTTTTATGCTCGGTGTGGTGGTTGGGAGGAAAAGTTAGGCCCATGGCCAATTGCTACATGAGTTTTTAGACATAGAATTCATAAGATTTTCTTGCACTGCGAGAATGAGTAAGACCACTCTGTTCATTCATGGAACAGAGATCTTCTCAACACGGACTTTCTGTAGGTTTACTATTGGTGCGCAGTTTTATGCTCGGTGTGGTGGTAGGGAGGAAAAGTTAGGCCTATGGCCAATTGCTTCACGAGTTTTTAGACAAAGAATTCATAAGATTTTCTTGCAATGCGAGAATGAGTAAGACCACTCTGTTCATTCATTGAACAGAGATCTTCTCAACACGGACTTTCTGTAGGTTTACTATAGGTGCGCAGTTTTATGCTCGGTGTGGTGGTTGGGAGGAAAAGTTAGGCCCATGGCCAATTGCGTCAGCATTTGTTCACTATTCTTAAAAATAAGAATAGTTTGTATAGTTAGAGTACTTAGGACACGTGCGAAAGCCATTTAGTCGTCCCGTGCACTGTTTGTAGGTTACTTATCCTGTCGTGCTCATACGTGGGTGATGTATCAATTTCGGATATCGTTAATCCCTCTCTGAAACGGAGGTTGTTATCCGCAGCGGCGGGGTTGGTGCGGTTCGGCTTTTACGAAGATGAGGCCTGATTCAGATCATGCCTCAACTAGATTCTTTCTGTCGTGATTCCTACGTAATCTATGCGTCTTCTCGGTACGGACTATCTGTAGGTTCACTATAGGTGCGCAGTTCTTTGCTCGGTGTGGTGGTTGGGAGGAAAAGTTAGGCCCATGGCCAATTGCTTCATGAGTTTTTAGACATAGAATTCATAAGATTTTCTTGCAGTGCGAGAATGAGTAAGACCACTCTGTTCACTCATGGAACAGAGATCTTCTCAACACGGACTTTCTGTAGGTTTACTATAGGTGCGCAATTTTTTGCTCGGTGTGGTGGTTGGGAGGAAAAGTTAGGCCCATGGCCAATTGCTTCATAAGTTTTTAGACATAGAATTCATAAGATTTTCTTGCAATGCGAGAATGAGTAAGACCACTCTGTTCATTCATGGAACAGAGATCTTCTCAACACGGACTCCCTGTAGGTTCACTACAGGTGCGCAGTTTTATGCTCGGTGTGGTGGTTGGGAGGAAAAGTTAGGCCCATGGCCAATTGCTTCATAAGTTTTTAGACATAGAATTCATAAGATTTTCTTGCAATGCGAGAATGAGTAAGACCACTCTGTTCATTCATGGAACAGAGATCTTCTCAACACGGACTCTCTGTAGGTTCACTACAGGTGCGCAATTTTTTGCTCGGTGTGGTGGTTGGGAGGAAAAGTTAGGCCCATGGCCAATTGCTTCATAAGATTTTAGACATAGAATTCATAAGATTTTCTTGCAATGCGAGAATGAGTAAGACCACTCTGTTCATTCATGGAACAAAGATCTTCTCAACACGGACTTTCTGTAGGTTTACTATAGGTGCGCAGTTTTATGCTCGGTGTGGTGGTAGGGAGGAAAAGTTAGGCCTATGGCCAATTGCTTCACGAGTTTTTAGACATAGAATTCATAAGATTTTCTTGCAATGCGAGAATGAGTAAGACCACTCTGTTCATTCATGGAACAGAGATCTTCTCAACACGGACTTTCTGTAGGTTTACTATAGGTGCGCAGTTTTATGCTCGGTGTGGTGGTTGGGAGGAAAAGTTAGGCCCATGGCCAATTGCTTCATAAGATTTTAGACATAGAATTCATAAGATTTTCTTGCAATGCGAGAATGAGTAAGACCACTCTGTTCATTCATGGAACAGAGATCTTCTCAACACGGACTTTCTGTAGGTTTACTATAGCGCAGTTTTATGCTCGGTGTGGTGGTTGGGAGGAAAAGTTAGGCCCATGGCCAATTGCTTCATGAGTTTTTAGACATAGAATTCATAAGATTTTCTTGCAATGCGAGAATGAGTAAGACCACTCTGTTCATTCATGGAACAGAGATCTTCTCAACACGGACTTTCTGTAGGTTTACTATAGCGCAGTTTTATGCTCGGTGTGGTGGTTGGGAGGAAAAGTTAGGCCCATGGCCAATTGCTACATGAGTTTTTAGACATAGAATTCATAAGATTTTCTTGCACTGCGAGAATGAGTAAGACCACTCTGTTCATTCATGGAACAGAGATCTTCTCAACACGGACTTTCTGTAGGTTTACTATTGGTGCGCAGTTTTATGCTCGGTGTGGTGGTAGGGAGGAAAAGTTAGGCCTATGGCCAATTGCTTCACGAGTTTTTAGACAAAGAATTCATAAGATTTTCTTGCAATGCGAGAATGAGTAAGACCACTCTGTTCATTCATTGAACAGAGATCTTCTCAACACGGACTTTCTGTAGGTTTACTATAGGTGCGCAGTTTTATGCTCGGTGTGGTGGTTGGGAGGAAAAGTTAGGCCCATGGCCAATTGCGTCAGCATTTGTTCACTATTCTTAAAAATAAGAATAGTTTGTATAGTTAGAGTACTTAGGACACGTGCGAAAGCCATTTAGTCGTCCCGTGCACTGTTTGTAGGTTACTTATCCTGTCGTGCTCATACGTGGGTGATGTATCAATTTCGGATATCGTTAATCCCTCTCTGAAACGGAGGTTGTTATCCGCAGCGGCGGGGTTGGTGCGGTTCGGCTTTTACGAAGATGAGGCCTGATTCAGATCATGCCTCAACTAGATTCTTTCTGTCGTGATTCCTACGTAATCTATGCGTCTTCTCGGTACGGACTATCTGTAGGTTCACTATAGGTGCGCAGTTCTTTGCTCGGTGTGGTGGTTGGGAGGAAAAGTTAGGCCCATGGCCAATTGCTTCATAAGTTTTTAGATATAGAATTCATAAGATTTTCTTGCAATGCGAGAATGAGTAAGACCACTCTGTTCATTCATTGAACAGAGATCTTCTCAACACGGACTTTCTGTAGGTTTACTATAGGTGCGCAGTTTTATGCTCGGTGTGGTGGTTGGGAGGAAAAGTTAGGCCCATGGCCAATTGCGTCAGCATTTGTTCACTATTCTTAAAAATAAGAATAGTTTGTATAGTTAGAGTACTTAGGACACGTGCGAAAGCCATTTAGTCGTCCCGTGCACTGTTTGTAGGTTACTTATCCTGTCGTGCTCATACGTGGGTGATGTATCAATTTCGGATATCGTTAATCCCTCTCTGAAACGGAGGTTGTTATCCGCAGCGGCGGGGTTGGTGCGGTTCGGCTTTTACGAAGATGAGGCCTGATTCAGATCATGCCTCAACTAGATTCTTTCTGTCGTGATTCCTACGTAATCTATGCGTCTTCTCGGTACGGACTATCTGTAGGTTCACTATAGGTGCGCAGTTCTTTGCTCGGTGTGGTGGTTGGGAGGAAAAGTTAGGCCCATGGCCAATTGCTTCATGAGTTTTTAGACATAGAATTCATAAGATTTTCTTGCAGTGCGAGAATGAGTAAGACCACTCTGTTCACTCATGGAACAGAGATCTTCTCAACACGGACTTTCTGTAGGTTTACTATAGGTGCGCAATTTTTTGCTCGGTGTGGTGGTTGGGAGGAAAAGTTAGGCCCATGGCCAATTGCTTCATAAGTTTTTAGACATAGAATTCATAAGATTTTCTTGCAATGCGAGAATGAGTAAGACCACTCTGTTCATTCATGGAACAGAGATCTTCTCAACACGGACTCCCTGTAGGTTCACTACAGGTGCGCAGTTTTATGCTCGGTGTGGTGGTTGGGAGGAAAAGTTAGGCCCATGGCCAATTGCTTCATAAGTTTTTAGACATAGAATTCATAAGATTTTCTTGCAATGCGAGAATGAGTAAGACCACTCTGTTCATTCATGGAACAGAGATCTTCTCAACACGGACTCTCTGTAGGTTCACTACAGGTGCGCAATTTTTTGCTCGGTGTGGTGGTTGGGAGGAAAAGTTAGGCCCATGGCCAATTGCTTCATAAGATTTTAGACATAGAATTCATAAGATTTTCTTGCAATGCGAGAATGAGTAAGACCACTCTGTTCATTCATGGAACAAAGATCTTCTCAACACGGACTTTCTGTAGGTTTACTATAGGTGCGCAGTTTTATGCTCGGTGTGGTGGTAGGGAGGAAAAGTTAGGCCTATGGCCAATTGCTTCACGAGTTTTTAGACATAGAATTCATAAGATTTTCTTGCAATGCGAGAATGAGTAAGACCACTCTGTTCATTCATGGAACAGAGATCTTCTCAACACGGACTTTCTGTAGGTTTACTATAGGTGCGCAGTTTTATGCTCGGTGTGGTGGTTGGGAGGAAAAGTTAGGCCCATGGCCAATTGCGTCAGCATTCGTTCACTATTCTTAAAAATAAGAATAGTTTGTATAGTTAGAGTACTTAGGACACGTGCGAAAGCCATTTAGTCGTCCCGTGCACTGTTTGTAGGTTACTTATCCTGTCGTGCTCATACGTGGGTGATGTATCAATTTCGGATATCGTTAATCCCTCTCTGAAACGGAGGTTGTTATCCGCAGCGGCGGGGTTGGTGCGGTTCGGCTTTTACGAAGATGAGGCCTGATTCAGATCATGCCTCAACTAGATTCTTTCTGTCGTGATTCCTACGTAATCTATGCGTCTTCTCGGTACGGACTATCTGTAGGTTCACTATAGGTGCGCAGTTCTTTGCTCGGTGTGGTGGTTGGGAGGAAAATTTAGGCCCATGGCCAATTGCTTCATGAGTTTTTAGACATAGAATTCATAAGATTTTCTTGCAATGCGAGAATGAGTAAGACCACTCTGTTCATTCATGGAACGAGATCTTCTCAACACGGACTTTCTTTAGGTTTACTATAGGTGCGCAGTTTTATGCTCGGTGTGGTGGTTGGGAGGAAAAGTTAGGCCCATGGCCAATTGCTTCATAAGATTTTAGACATAGAATTCATAAGATTTTCTTGCAATGCGAGAATGAGTAAGACCACTCTGTTCATTCATGGAACAGAGATCTTCTCAACACGGACTTTCTGTAGGTTTACTATAGCGCAGTTTTATGCTCGGTGTGGTGGTTGGGAGGAAAAGTTAGGCCCATGGCCAATTGCTTCATGAGTTTTTAGACATAGAATTCATAAGATTTTCTTGCAATGCGAGAATGAGTAAGACCACTCTGTTCATTCATGGAACAGAGATCTTCTCAACACGGACTTTCTGTAGGTTTACTATAGGTGCGCAGTTTTATGCTCGGTGTGGTGGTTGGGAGGAAAAGTTGGGCCCATGGCCAATTGCTTCATAAGTTTTTAGACATAGAATTCATAAGATTTTCTTGCAATGCGAGAATGAGTAAGACCACTCTGTTCATTCATGGAACAGAGATCTTCTCAACACGGACTTTCTGTAGGTTTACTATAGCGCAGTTTTATGCTCGGTGTGGTGGTTGGGAGGAAAAGTTAGGCCCATGGCCAATTGCTTCATGAGTTTTTAGACATAGAATTCATAAGATTTTCTTGCAATGCGAGAATAAGTAAGACCACTCTGTTCATTCATGGAACAGAGATCTTCTCAACACGGACTTTCTGTAGGTTTACTATAGGTGCGCAGTTTTATGCTCGGTGTGGTGGTTGGGAGGAAAAGTTAGGCCCATGGCCAATTGCGTCAGCATTCGTTCACTATTCTTAAAAATAAGAATAGTTTGTATAGTTAGAGTACTTAGGACACGTGCGAAAGCCATTTAGTCGTCCCGTGCACTGTTTGTAGGTTACTTATCCTGTCGTGCTCATACGTGGGTGATGTATCAATTTCGGATATCGTTAATCCCTCTCTGAAACGGAGGTTGTTATCCGCAGCGGCGGGGTTGGTGCGGTTCGGCTTTTACGAAGATGAGGCCTGATTCAGATCATGCCTCAACTAGATTCTTTCTGTCGTGATTCCTACGTAATCTATGCGTCTTCTCGGTACAGACTATCTGTAGGTTCACTATAGGTGCGCAGTTCTTTGCTCGGTGTGGTGGTTGGGAGGAAAAGTTAGGCCCATGGCCAATTGCTTCATGAGTTTTTAGACATAGAATTCATAAGATTTTCTTGTACTGCGAGAATGAGTAAGACCACTCTGTTCATTCATGGAACAGAGATCTTCTCAACACGGACTTTCTTTAGGTTTACTATAGGTGCGCAGTTTTATGCTCGGTGTGGTGGTTGGGAGGAAAAGTTGGGCCCATGGCCAATTGCTTCATAAGTTTTTAGACATAGAATTCATAAGATTTTCTTGCAATGCGAGAATGAGTAAGACCACTCTGTTCATTCATGGAACAGAGATCTTCTCAACACGGACTTTCTGTAGGTTTACTATAGCGCAGTTTTATGCTCGGTGTGGTGGTTGGGAGGAAAAGTTAGGCCCATGGCCAATTGCGTCAGCATTCGTTCACTATTCTTAAAAATAAGAATAGTTTGTATAGTTAGAGTACTTAGGACACGTGCGAAAGCCATTTAGTCGTCCCGTGCACTGTTTGTAGGTTACTTATCCTGTCGTGCTCATACGTGGGTGATGTATCAATTTCGGATATCGTTAATCCCTCTCTGAAACGGAGGTTGTTATCCGCAGCGGCGGGGTTGGTGCGGTTCGGCTTTTACGAAGATGAGGCCTGATTCAGATCATGCCTCAACTAGATTCTTTCTGTCGTGATTCCTACGTAATCTATGCGTCTTCTCGGTACAGACTATCTGTAGGTTCACTATAGGTGCGCAGTTCTTTGCTCGGTGTGGTGGTTGGGAGGAAAAGTTAGGCCCATGGCCAATTGCTTCATGAGTTTTTAGACATAGAATTCATAAGATTTTCTTGTACTGCGAGAATGAGTAAGACCACTCTGTTCATTCATGGAACAGAGATCTTCTCAACACGGACTTTCTGTAGGTTTACTATAGGTGCGCAGTTTTATGCTCGGTGTGGTGGTTGGGAGGAAAAGTTAGGCCCATGGCCAATTGCTTCATAAGATTTTAGACATAGAATTCATAAGATTTTCTTGCAATGCGAGAATGAGTAAGACCACTCTGTTCATTCATGGAACAGAGATCTTCTCAACACGGACTTTCTGTAGGTTTACTATAGGTGCGCAGTTTTATGCTCGGTGTGGTGGTAGGGAGGAAAAGTTAGGCCTATGGCCAATTGCTTCATGAGTTTTTAGACATAGAATTCATAAGATTTTCTTGCACTGCGAGAATGAGTAAGACCACTCTGTTCATTCATGGAACAGAGATCTTCTCAACACGGACTTTCTGTAGGTTTACTATAGGTGCGCAGTTTTATGCTCGGTGTGGTGGTTGGGAGGAAAAGTTAGGCCCATGGCCAATTGCGTCATAAGTTTTTAGACATAGAATTCATAAGATTTTCTTGCAATGCGAGAATGAGTAAGACCACTCTGTTCATTCATGGACGAAGACCTTCTCAACACGGACTTTCTTTAGGTTTACTATAGGTGCGCAGTTTTATGCTCGGTGTGGAGGTTGGGAGGAAAAGTTAGGCCCATGGCCAATTGCTTCATAAGATTTTAGACATAGAATTCATAAGATTTTCTTGCAATGCGAGAATGAGTAAGACCACTCTGTTCATTCATGGAACAGAGATCTTCTCAACACGGACTTTCTGTAGGTTTACTATAGGTGCGCAGTTTTATGCTCGGTGTGGTGGTAGGGAGGAAAAGTTAGGCCTATGGCCAATTGCTTCATGAGTTTTTAGACATAGAATTCATAAGATTTTCATGCACTGCGAGAATGAGTAAGACCACTCTGTTCATTCATGGAACAGAGATCTTCTCAACACAGACTTTCTGTAGGTTTACTATAGGTGCGCAGTTTTATGCTCGGTGTGGTGGTTGGGAGGAAAAGTTAGGCCCATGGCCAATTGCGTCATAAGTTTTTAGACATAGAATTCATAAGATTTTCTTGCAATGCGAGAATGAGTAAGACCACTCTGTTCATTCATGGAACAGAGATCTTCTCAACACGGACTCTCTGTAGGTTCACTACAGGTGCGCAGTTTTATGCTCGGTGTGGTGGTAGGGAGGAAAAGTTAGGCCCATGGCCAATTGCTTCATGAGTTTTTAAACATAGAATTCATAAGATTTTCTTGCAATGCGAGAATGAGTAAGACCACTCTGTTCATTCATGGAACAGAGATCTTCTCAACACGGACTCTCTGTAGGTTCACTACAGGTGCGCAGTTTTATGCTCGGTGTGGTGGTTGGGAGGAAAAGTTAGGCCCATGGCCAATTGCGTCATAAGTTTTTAGACATAGAATTCATAAGATTTTCTTGCAATGCGAGAATGAGTAAGACCACTCTGTTCATTCATGGAACAGAGATCTTCTCAACAAGGACTCCCTGTAGGTTCACTACAGGTGCGCAGTTTTATGCTCGGTGTGGTGGTAGGGAGGAAAAGTTAGGCCCATGGCCAATTGCTTCATGAGTTTTTAAACATAGAATTCATAAGATTTTCTTGCAATGCGAGAATGAGTAAGACCACTCTGTTCATTCATGGAACAGAGATCTTCTCAACACGGACTCTCTGTAGGTTCACTACAGGTGCGCAGTTTTATGCTCGGTGTGGTGGTAGGGAGGAAAAGTTAGGCCCATGGCCAATTGCTTCATGAGTTTTTAGACATAGAATTCATAAGATTTTCTTGCAATGCGAGAATGAGTAAGACCACTCTGTTCATTCATGGAACAGAGATCTTCTCAACACGGACTTTCTGTAGGTTTACTATAGCGCAGTTTTATGCTCAGTGTGGTGGTTGGGAGGAAAAGTTAGGCCCATGGCCAATTGCTTCATGAGTTTTTAGACATAGAATTCATAAGATTTTCTTGCACTGCGAGAATGAGTAAGACCACTCTATTCATTCATGGAACAGAGATCTTCTCAACACGGACTTTCTGTAGGTTTACTATAGGAGCGCAGTTTTATGCTCGGTGTGGTGGTTGGGAGGAAAAGTTAGGCCCATGGCCAATTGCTTCATGAGTTTTTAGACATAGAATTCATAAGATTTTCTTGCACTGCGAGAATGAGTAAGACCACTCTGTTCATTCATGGAACAGAGATCTTCTCAACACGGACTTTCTGTAGGTTTACTATAGGAGCGCAGTTTTATGCTCGGTGTGGTGGTTGGGAGGAAAAGTTAGGCCCATGGCCAATTGCGTCATAAGTTTTTAGACATAGAATTCATAAGATTTTCTTGCAATGCGAGAATGAGTAAGACCACTCTGTTCATTCATGGAACAGAGATCTTCTCAACACGGACTCTCTGTAGGTTCACTACAGGTGCGCAGTTTTATGCTCGGTGTGGTGGTAGGGAGGAAAAGTTAGGCCCATGGCCAATTGCTTCATGAGTTTTTAAACATAGAATTCATAAGATTTTCTTGCAATGCGAGAATGAGTAAGACCACTCTGTTCATTCATGGAACAGAGATCTTCTCAACACGGACTCTCTGTAGGTTCACTACAGGTGCGCAGTTTTATGCTCGGTGTGGTAGTAGGGAGGAAAAGTTAGGCCCATGGCCAATTGCTTCATGAGTTTTTAGACATAGAATTCATAAGATTTTCTTGCAATGCGAGAATGAGTAAGACCACTCTGTTCATTCATGGAACAGAGATCTTCTCAACACGGACTTTCTGTAGGTTTACTACAGGTGCGCAGTTTTATGCTCGGTGTGGTGGTAGGGAGGAAAAGTTAGGCCCATGGCCAATTGCTTCATGAGTTTTTAGACATAGAATTCATAAGATTTTCTTGCAATGCGAGAATGAGTAAGACCACTCTGTTCATTCATGGAACAGAGATCTTCTCAACACGGACTTTCTGTAGGTTTACTATAGCGCAGTTTTATGCTCAGTGTGGTGGTTGGGAGGAAAAGTTAGGCCCATGGCCAATTGCTTCATGAGTTTTTAGACATAGAATTCATAAGATTTTCTTGCACTGCGAGAATGAGTAAGACCACTCTATTCATTCATGGAACAGAGATCTTCTCAACACGGACTTTCTGTAGGTTTACTATAGGAGCGCAGTTTTATGCTCGGTGTGGTGGTTGGGAGGAAAAGTTAGGCCCATGGCCAATTGCTTCATGAGTTTTTAGACATAGAATTCATAAGATTTTCTTGCAATGCGAGAATGAGTAAGACCACTCTGTTCATTCATGGAACAGAGATCTTCTCAACACGGACTTTCTGTAGGTTTACTATAGCGCAGTTTTATGCTCAGTGTGGTGGTTGGGAGGAAAAGTTAGGCCCATGGCCAATTGCTTCATGAGTTTTTAGACATAGAATTCATAAGATTTTCTTGCACTGCGAGAATGAGTAAGACCACTCTATTCATTCATGGAACAGAGATCTTCTCAACACGGACTTTCTGTAGGTTTACTATAGGAGCGCAGTTTTATGCTCGGTGTGGTGGTTGGGAGGAAAAGTTAGGCCCATGGCCAATTGCTTCATGAGTTTTTAGACATAGAATTCATAAGATTTTCTTGCAATGCGAGAATGAGTAAGACCACTCTGTTCATTCATGGAACAGAGATCTTCTCAACACGGACTTTCTGTAGGTTTACTATAGCGCAGTTTTATGCTCAGTGTGGTGGTTGGGAGGAA
The DNA here is from genome assembly GCA_951805005.1 of Othius punctulatus. NCBI lineage: Eukaryota > Metazoa > Arthropoda > Insecta > Coleoptera > Staphylinidae > Othius > Othius punctulatus. Next base: position 14,565,351 of record OX638145.1, read on the forward strand.
AAGTTAGGCCCATGGCCAATTGCTTCATGAGTTTTTAGACATAGAATTCATAAGATTTTCTTGCACTGCGAGAATGAGTAAGACCACTCTGTTCATTCATGGAACAGAGATCTTCTCAACACGGACTTTCTGTAGGTTTACTATAGGAGCACAGTTTTATGCTCGGTGTGGTGGTTGGGAGGAAAAGTTAGGCCCATGGCCAATTGCGTCATAAATTTTTAGACATAGAATTCATAAGATTTTCTTGCAATGCGAGAATGAGTAAGACCACTCTGTTCATTCATGGAACAGAGATCTTCTCAACACGGACTCTCTGTAGGTTCACTACAGGTGCGCAGTTTTATGCTCGGTGTGGTGGTAGGGAGGAAAAGTTAGGCCCATGGCCAATTGCTTCATGAGTTTTTAAACATAGAATTCATAAGATTTTCTTGCAATGCGAGAATGAGTAAGACCACTCTGTTCATTCATGGAACAGAGATCTTCTCAACACGGACTCTCTGTAGGTTCACTACAGGTGCGCAGTTTTATGCTCGGTGTGGTGGTAGGGAGGAAAAGTTAGGCCCATGGCCAATTGCTTCATGAGTCTTTAGACATAGAATTCATAAGATTTTCTTGCAATGCGAGAATGAGTAAGACCACTCTGTTCATTCATGGAACAGAGATCTTCTCAACACGGACTTTCTGTAGGTTTACTACAGGTGCGCAGTTTTATGCTCGGTGTGGTGGTAGGGAGGAAAAGTTAGGCCCATGGCCAATTGCTTCATGAGTTTTTAGACATAGAATTCATAAGATTTTCTTGCAATGCGAGAATGAGTAAGACCACTCTGTTCATTCATGGAACAGAGATCTTCTCAACACGGACTTTCTGTAGGTTTACTATAGGTGCGCAGTTTTATGCTCGGTGTGGTGGTTGGGAGGAAAAGTTAGGCCCATGGCCAATTGCTACATCAGTTTTTAGACATAGAATTCATAAGATTTTCTTGCACTGCGAGAATGAGTAAGACCACTCTGTTCATTCATGGAACAGAGATCTTCTCAACACGGACTTTCTGTAGGTTTACTATTGGTGCGCAGTTTTATGCTCGGTGTGGTGGTAGGGAGGAAAAGTTAGGCCTATGGCCAATTGCTTCACGAGTTTTTAGACAAAGAATTCATAAGATTTTCTTGCAATGCGAGAATGAGTAAGACCACTCTGTTCATTCATGGAACAGAGATCTTCTCAACACGGACTTTCTGTAGGTTTACTATAGGTGCGCAGTTTTATGCTCGGTGTGGTGGTTGGGAGGAAAAGTTAGGCCCATGGCCAATTGCGTCAGCATTCGTTCACTATTCTTAAAAATAAGAATAGTTTGTATAGTTAGAGTACTTAGGACACGTGCGAAAGCCATTTAGTCGTCCCGTGCACTGTTTGTAGGTTACTTATCCTGTCGTGCTCATACGTGGGTGATGTATCAATTTCGGATATCGTTAATCCCTCTCTGAAACGGAGGTTGTTATCCGCAGCGGCGGGGTTGGTGCGGTTCGGCTTTTACGAAGATGAGGCCTGATTCAGATCATGCCTCAACTAGATTCTTTCTGTCGTGATTCCTACGTAATCTATGCGTCTTCTCGGTACGGACTATCTGTAGGTTCACTATAGGTGCGCAGTTCTTTGCTCGGTGTGGTGGTTGGGAGGATAAGTTAGGCCCATGGCCAATTGCTTCATAAGTTTTTAGATATAGAATTCATAAGATTTTCTTGCAATGCGAGAATGAGTAAGACCACTCTGTTCATTCATTGAACAGAGATCTTCTCAACACGGACTTTCTGTAGGTTTACTATAGGTGCGCAGTTTTATGCTCGGTGTGGTGGTTGGGAGGAAAAGTTAGGCCCATGGCCAATTGCGTCAGCATTTGTTCACTATTCTTAAAAATAAGAATAGTTTGTATAGTTAGAGTACTTAGGACACGTGCGAAAGCCATTTAGTCGTCCCGTGCACTGTTTGTAGGTTACTTATCCTGTCGTGCTCATACGTGGGTGATGTATCAATTTCGGATATCGTTAATCCCTCTCTGAAACGGAGGTTGTTATCCGCAGCGGCGGGGTTGGTGCGGTTCGGCTTTTACGAAGATGAGGCCTGATTCAGATCATGCCTCAACTAGATTCTTTCTGTCGTGATTCCTACGTAATCTATGCGTCTTCTCGGTACGGACTATCTGTAGGTTCACTATAGGTGCGCAGTTCTTTGCTCGGTGTGGTGGTTGGGAGGATAAGTTAGGCCCATGGCCAATTGCTTCATAAGTTTTTAGATATAGAATTCATAAGATTTTCTTGCAATGCGAGAATGAGTAAGACCACTCTGTTCATTCATTGAACAGAGATCTTCTCAACACGGACTTTCTGTAGGTTTACTACAGGTGCGCAGTTTTATGCTCGGTGTGGTGGTAGGGAGGAAAAGTTAGGCCCATGGCCAATTGCTTCATGAGTTTTTAGACATAGAATTCATAAGATTTTCTTGCAATGCGAGAATGAGTAAGACCACTCTGTTCATTCATGGAACAGAGATCTTCTCAACACGGACTTTCTGTAGGTTTACTATTGGTGCGCAGTTTTATGCTCGGTGTGGTGGTAGGGAGGAAAAGTTAGGCCCATGGCCAATTGCTACATGAGTTTTTAGACATAGAATTCATAAGATTTTCTTGTACTGCGAGAATGAGTAAGACCACTCTGTTCATTCATGGAACAGAGATCTTCTCAACACGGACTTTCTGTAGGTTTACTATTGGTGCGCAGTTTTATGCTCGGTGTGGTGGTTGGGAGGAAAAGTTAGGCCCATGGCCAATTGCGTCAGCATTCGTTCACTATTCTTAAAAATAAGAATAGTTTGTATAGTTAGAGTACTTAGGACACGTGCGAAAGCCATTTAGTCGTCCCGTGCACTGTTTGTAGGTTACTTATCCTGTCGTGCTCATACGTGGGTGATGTATCAATTTCGGATATCGTTAATCCCTCTCTGAAACGGAGGTTGTTATCCGCAGCGGCGGGGTTGGTGCGGTTCGGCTTTTACGAAGATGAGGCCTGATTCAGATCATGCCTCAACTAGATTCTTTCTGTCGTGATTCCTACGTAATCTATGCGTCTTCTCGGTACGGACTATCTGTAGGTTCACTATAGGTGCGCAGTTCTTTGCTCGGTGTGGTGGTTGGGAGGAAAAGTTAGGCCCATGGCCAATTGCTTCATGAGTTTTTAGACATAGAATTCATAAGATTTTCTTGCAGTGCGAGAATGAGTAAGACCACTCTGTTCACTCATGGAACAGAGATCTTCTCAACACGGACTTTCTGTAGGTTTACTATAGGTGCGCAATTTTTTGCTCGGTGTGGTGGTTGGGAGGAAAAGTTAGGCCCATGGCCAATTGCTTCATAAGTTTTTAGACATAGAATTCATAAGATTTTCTTGCAATGCGAGAATGAGTAAGACCACTCTGTTCATTCATGGAACAGAGATCTTCTCAACACGGACTCCCTGTAGGTTCACTACAGGTGCGCAGTTTTATGCTCGGTGTGGTGGTTGGGAGGAAAAGTTAGGCCCATGGCCAATTGCTTCATAAGTTTTTAGACATAGAATTCATAAGATTTTCTTGCAATGCGAGAATGAGTAAGACCACTCTGTTCATTCATGGAACAGAGATCTTCTCAACACGGACTCCCTGTAGGTTTACTACAGGTGCGCAGTTTTATGCTCGGTGTGGTGGTTGGGAGGAAAAGTTAGGCCCATGGCCAATTGCTTCATAAGTTTTTAGACATAGAATTCATAAGATTTTCTTGCAATGCGAGAATGAGTAAGACCACTCTGTTCATTCATGGAACAGAGATCTTCTCAACACGGACTCTCTGTAGGTTCACTACAGGTGCGCAATTTTTTGCTCGGTGTGGTGGTTGGGAGGAAAAGTTAGGCCCATGGCCAATTGCTTCATAAGATTTTAGACACAGAATTCATAAGATTTTCTTGCAATGCGAGAATGAGTAAGACCACTCTGTTCATTCATGGAACAAAGATCTTCTCAACACGGACTTTCTGTAGGTTTACTATAGGTGCGCAGTTTTATGCTCGGTGTGGTGGTTGGGAGGAAAAGTTAGGCCCGTGGCCAATTGCTTCATGAGTTTTTAGACATAGAATTCATATTATTTTCTTGCACTGCGAGAATGAGTAAGACCACTCTGTTCATTCATGGAACAGAGATCTTCTCAACACGGACTTTCTGTAGGTTTACTATAGGTGCGCAGTTTTATGCTCGGTGTGGTGGTAGGGAGGAAAAGTTAGGCCTATGGCCAATTGCTTCACGAGTTTTTAGACATAGAATTCATAAGATTTTCTTGCAATGCGAGAATGAGTAAGACCACTCTGTTCATTCATGGAACAGAGATCTTCTCAACACGGACTTTCTGTAGGTTTACTATAGGTGCGCAGTTTTATGCTCGGTGTGGTGGTTGGGAGGAAAAGTTAGGCCCATGGCCAATTGCGTCAGCATTCGTTCACTATTCTTAAAAATAAGAATAGTTTGTATAGTTAGAGTACTTAGGACACGTGCGAAAGCCATTTAGTCGTCCCGTGCACTGTTTGTAGGTTACTTATCCTGTCGTGCTCATACGTGGGTGATGTATCAATTTCGGATATCGTTAATCCCTCTCTGAAACGGAGGTTGTTATCCGCAGCGGCGGGGTTGGTGCGGTTCGGCTTTTACGAAGATGAAGCCTGATTCAGATCATGCCTCAACTAGATTCTTTCTGTCGTGATTCCTACGTAATCTATGCGTCTTCTCGGTACGGACTATCTGTAGGTTCACTATAGGTGCGCAGTTCTTTGCTCGGTGTGGTGGTTGGGAGGAAAATTTAGGCCCATGGCCAATTGCTTCATGAGTTTTTAGACATAGAATTCATAAGATTTTCTTGCAATGCGAGAATGAGTAAGACGACCACTCTGTTCATTCATGGAACGAGATCTTCTCAACACGGACTTTCTTTAGGTTTACTATAGGTGCGCAGTTTTATGCTCGGTGTGGTGGTTGGGAGGAAAAGTTAGGCCCATGGCCAATTGCTTCATAAGATTTTAGACATAGAATTCATAAGATTTTCTTGCAATGCGAGAATGAGTAAGACCACTCTGTTCATTCATGGAACAAAGATCTTCTCAACACGGACTTTCTGTAGGTTTACTATAGGTGCGCAGTTTTATGCTCGGTGTGGTGGTTGGGAGGAAAAGTTGGGCCCATGGCCAATTGCTTCATAAGTTTTTAGACATAGAATTCATAAGATTTTCTTGCAATGCGAGAATGAGTAAGACCACTCTGTTCATTCATGGAACAGAGATCTTCTCAACACGGACTTTCTGTAGGTTTACTATAGCGCAGTTTTATGCTCGGTGTGGTGGTTGGGAGGAAAAGTTAGGCCCATGGCCAATTGCTTCATGAGTTTTTAGACATAGAATTCATAAGATTTTCTTGCAATGCGAGAATGAGTAAGACCACTCTGTTCATTCATGGAACAGAGATCTTCTCAACACGGACTTTCTGTAGGTTTACTATAGGTGCGCAGTTTTATGCTCGGTGTGGTGGTTGGGAGGAAAAGTTAGGCCCATGGCCAATTGCGTCAGCATTCGTTCACTATTCTTAAAAATAAGAATAGTTTGTATAGTTAGAGTACTTAGGACACGTGCGAAAGCCATTTAGTCGTCCCGTGCACTGTTTGTAGGTTACTTATCCTGTCGTGCTCATACGTGGGTGATGTATCAATTTCGGATATCGTTAATCCCTCTCTGAAACGGAGGTTGTTATCCGCAGCGGCGGGGTTGGTGCGGTTCGGCTTTTACGAAGATGAGGCCTGATTCAGATCATGCCTCAACTAGATTCTTTCTGTCGTGATTCCTACGTAATCTATGCGTCTTCTCGGTACGGACTATCTGTAGGTTCACTATAGGTGCGCAGTTCTTTGCTCGGTGTGGTGGTTGGGAGGAAAATTTAGGCCCATGGCCAATTGCTTCATGAGTTTTTAGACATAGAATTCATAAGATTTTCTTGCAATGCGAGAATGAGTAAGACCACTCTGTTCATTCATGGAACGAGATCTTCTCAACACGGACTTTCTTTAGGTTTACTATAGGTGCGCAGTTTTATGCTCGGTGTGGTGGTAGGGAGGAAAAGTTAGGCCTATGGTAAATTGCTTCATGAGTTTTTAGACATAGAATTCATAAGATTTTCTTGCAATGCGAGAATGAGTAAGACCACTCTGTTCATTCATGGAACAGAGATCTTCTCAACACGGACTTTCTGTAGGTTTACTATAGGTGCGCAGTTTTATGCTCGGTGTGGTGGTTGGGAGGAAAAGTTAGGCCCATGGCCAATTGCGTCAGCATTCGTTCACTATTCTTAAAAATAAGAATAGTTTGTATAGTTAGAGTACTTAGGACACGTGCGAAAGCCATTTAGTCGTCCCGTGCACTGTTTGTAGGTTACTTATCCTGTCGTGCTCATACGTGGGTGATGTATCAATTTCGGATATCGTTAATCCCTCTCTGAAACGGAGGTTGTTATCCGCAGCGGCGGGGTTGGTGCGGTTCGGCTTTTACGAAGATGAGGCCTGATTCAGATCATGCCTCAACTAGATTCTTTCTGTCGTGATTCCTACGTAATCTATGCGTCTTCTCGGTACGGACTATCTGTAGGTTCACTATAGGTGCGCAGTTCTTTGCTCGGTGTGGTGGTTGGGAGGAAAATTTAGGCCCATGGCCAATTGCTTCATGAGTTTTTAGACATAGAATTCATAAGATTTTCTTGCAATGCGAGAATGAGTAAGACCACTCTGTTCATTCATGGAACGAGATCTTCTCAACACGGACTTTCTTTAGGTTTACTATAGGTGCGCAGTTTTATGCTCGGTGTGGTGGTAGGGAGGAAAAGTTAGGCCTATGGTAAATTGCTTCATGAGTTTTTAGACATAGAATTCATAAGATTTTCTTGCAATGCGAGAATGAGTAAGACCACTCTGTTCATTCATGGAACAGAGATCTTCTCAACACGGACTTTCTGTAGGTTTACTATAGCGCAGTTTTATGCTCGGTGTGGTGGTTGGGAGGAAAAGTTAGGCCCATGGCCAATTGCTACATGAGTTTTTAGACATAGAATTCATAAGATTTTCTTGCACTGCGAGAATGAGTAAGACCACTCTGTTCATTCATGGAACAGAGATCTTCTCAACACGGACTTTCTGTAGGTTTACTATAGGTGCGCAGTTTTATGCTCGGTGTGGTGGTTGGGAGGAAAAGTTAGGCCCATGGCCAATTGCGTCAGCATTCGTTCACTATTCTTAAAAATAAGAATAGTTTGTATAGTTAGAGTACTTAGGACACGTGCGAAAGCCATTTAGTCGTCCCGTGCACTGTTTGTAGGTTACTTATCCTGTCGTGCTCATACGTGGGTGATGTATCAATTTCGGATATCGTTAATCCCTCTCTGAAACGGAGGTTGTTATCCGCAGCGGCGGGGTTGGTGCGGTTCGGCTTTTACGAAGATGAGGCCTGATTCAGATCATGCCTCAACTAGATTCTTTCTGTCGTGATTCCTACGTAATCTATGCGTCTTCTCGGTACGGACTATCTGTAGGTTCACTATAGGTGCGCAGTTCTTTGCTCGGTGTGGTGGTTGGGAGGAAAAGTTAGGCCCATGGCCAATTGCTTCATGAGTTTTTAGACATAGAATTCATAAGATTTTCTTGCAGTGCGAGAATGAGTAAGACCACTCTGTTCACTCATGGAACAGAGATCTTCTCAACACGGACTTTCTGTAGGTTTACTATAGGTGCGCAATTTTTTGCTCGGTGTGGTGGTTGGGAGGAAAAGTTAGGCCCATGGCCAATTGCTTCATAAGTTTTTAGACATAGAATTCATAAGATTTTCTTGCAATGCGAGAATGAGTAAGACCACTCTGTTCATTCATGGAACAGAGATCTTCTCAACACGGACTCCCTGTAGGTTCACTACAGGTGCGCAGTTTTATGCTCGGTGTGGTGGTTGGGAGGAAAAGTTAGGCCCATGGCCAATTGCTTCATAAGTTTTTAGACATAGAATTCATAAGATTTTCTTGCAATGCGAGAATGAGTAAGACCACTCTGTTCATTCATGGAACAGAGATCTTCTCAACACGGACTCCCTGTAGGTTCACTACAGGTGCGCAGTTTTATGCTCGGTGTGGTGGTTGGGAGGAAAAGTTAGGCCCATGGCCAATTGCTTCATAAGTTTTTAGACATAGAATTCATAAGATTTTCTTGCAATGCGAGAATGAGTAAGACCACTCTGTTCATTCATGGAACAGAGATCTTCTCAACACGGACTCTCTGTAGGTTCACTACAGGTGCGCAATTTTTTGCTCGGTGTGGTGGTTGGGAGGAAAAGTTAGGCCCATGGCCAATTGCTTCATAAGATTTTAGACACAGAATTCATAAGATTTTCTTGCAATGCGAGAATGAGTAAGACCACTCTGTTCATTCATGGAACAAAGATCTTCTCAACACGGACTTTCTGTAGGTTTACTATAGGTGCGCAGTTTTATGCTCGGTGTGGTGGTAGGGAGGAAAAGTTAGGCCTATGGCCAATTGCTTCACGAGTTTTTAGACATAGAATTCATAAGATTTTCTTGCAATGCGAGAATGAGTAAGACCACTCTGTTCATTCATGGAACAGAGATCTTCTCAACACGGACTTTCTGTAGGTTTACTATAGGTGCGCAGTTTTATGCTCGGTGTGGTGGTTGGGAGGAAAAGTTAGGCCCATGGCCAATTGCGTCAGCATTCGTTCACTATTCTTAAAAATAAGAATAGTTTGTATAGTTAGAGTACTTAGGACACGTGCGAAAGCCATTTAGTCGTCCCGTGCACTGTTTGTAGGTTACTTATCCTGTCGTGCTCATACGTGGGTGATGTATCAATTTCGGATATCGTTAATCCCTCTCTGAAACGGAGGTTGTTATCCGCAGCGGCGGGGTTGGTGCGGTTCGGCTTTTACGAAGATGAGGCCTGATTCAGATCATGCCTCAACTAGATTCTTTCTGTCGTGATTCCTACGTAATCTATGCGTCTTCTCGGTACGGACTATCTGTAGGTTCACTATAGGTGCGCAGTTCTTTGCTCGGTGTGGTGGTTGGGAGGAAAATTTAGGCCCATGGCCAATTGCTTCATGAGTTTTTAGACATAGAATTCATAAGATTTTCTTGCAATGCGAGAATGAGTAAGACCACTCTGTTCATTCATGGAACGAGATCTTCTCAACACGGACTTTCTTTAGGTTTACTATAGGTGCGCAGTTTTATGCTCGGTGTGGTGGTAGGGAGGAAAAGTTAGGCCTATGGCCAATTGCTTCACGAGTTTTTAGACATAGAATTCATAAGATTTTCTTGCACTGCGAGAATGAGTAAGACCACTCTATTCATTCATGGAACAGAGATCTTCTCAACACGGACTTTCTGTAGGTTTACTATAGGAGCGCAGTTTTATGCTCGGTGTGGTGGTTGGGAGGAAAAGTTAGGCCCATGGCCAATTGCTTCATGAGTTTTTAGACATAGAATTCATAAGATTTTCTTGCACTGCGAGAATGAGTAAGACCACTCTGTTCATTCATGGAACAGAGATCTTCTCAACACGGACTTTCTGTAGGTTTACTATAGGAGCGCAGTTTTATGCTCGGTGTGGTGGTTGGGAGGAAAAGTTAGGCCCATGGCCAATTGCGTCATAAGTTTTTAGACATAGAATTCATAAGATTTTCTTGCAATGCGAGAATGAGTAAGACCACTCTGTTCATTCATGGAACAGAGATCTTCTCAACACGGACTCTCTGTAGGTTCACTACAGGTGCGCAGTTTTATGCTCGGTGTGGTGGTAGGGAGGAAAAGTTAGGCCCATGGCCAATTGCTTCATGAGTTTTTAAACATAGAATTCATAAGATTTTCTTGCAATGCGAGAATGAGTAAGACCACTCTGTTCATTCATGGAACAGAGATCTTCTCAACACGGACTCTCTGTAGGTTCACTACAGGTGCGCAGTTTTATGCTCGGTGTGGTAGTAGGGAGGAAAAGTTAGGCCCATGGCCAATTGCTTCATGAGTTTTTAGACATAGAATTCATAAGATTTTCTTGCAATGCGAGAATGAGTAAGACCACTCTGTTCATTCATGGAACAGAGATCTTCTCAACACGGACTTTCTGTAGGTTTACTACAGGTGCGCAGTTTTATGCTCGGTGTGGTGGTAGGGAGGAAAAGTTAGGCCCATGGCCAATTGCTTCATGAGTTTTTAGACATAGAATTCATAAGATTTTCTTGCAATGCGAGAATGAGTAAGACCACTCTGTTCATTCATGGAACAGAGATCTTCTCAACACGGACTTTCTGTAGGTTTACTATAGCGCAGTTTTATGCTCAGTGTGGTGGTTGGGAGGAAAAGTTAGGCCCATGGCCAATTGCTTCATGAGTTTTTAGACATAGAATTCATAAGATTTTCTTGCACTGCGAGAATGAGTAAGACCACTCTATTCATTCATGGAACAGAGATCTTCTCAACACGGACTTTCTGTAGGTTTACTATAGGAGCGCAGTTTTATGCTCGGTGTGGTGGTTGGGAGGAAAAGTTAGGCCCATGGCCAATTGCTTCATGAGTTTTTAGACATAGAATTCATAAGATTTTCTTGCAATGCGAGAATGAGTAAGACCACTCTGTTCATTCATGGAACAGAGATCTTCTCAACACGGACTTTCTGTAGGTTTACTATAACGCAGTTTTATGCTCAGTGTGGTGGTTGGGAGGAAAAGTTAGGCCCATGGCCAATTGCTTCATGAGTTTTTAGACATAGAATTCATAAGATTTTCTTGCACTGCGAGAATGAGTAAGACCACTCTATTCATTCATGGAACAGAGATCTTCTCAACACGGACTTTCTGTAGGTTTACTATAGGAGCGCAGTTTTATGCTCGGTGTGGTGGTTGGGAGGAAAAGTTAGGCCCATGGCCAATTGCTTCATGAGTTTTTAGACATAGAATTCATAAGATTTTCTTGCAATGCGAGAATGAGTAAGACCACTCTGTTCATTCATGGAACAGAGATCTTCTCAACACGGACTTTCTGTAGGTTTACTATAGCGCAGTTTTATGCTCAGTGTGGTGGTTGGGAGGAAAAGTTAGGCCCATGGCCAATTGCTTCATGAGTTTTTAGACATAGAATTCATAAGATTTTCTTGCACTGCGAGAATGAGTAAGACCACTCTGTTCATTCATGGAACAGAGATCTTCTCAACACGGACTTTCTGTAGGTTTACTATAGGAGCACAGTTTTATGCTCGGTGTGGTGGTTGGGAGGAAAAGTTAGGCCCATGGCCAATTGCGTCATAAATTTTTAGACATAGAATTCATAAGATTTTCTTGCAATGCGAGAATGAGTAAGACCACTCTGTTCATTCATGGAACAGAGATCTTCTCAACACGGACTCTCTGTAGGTTCACTACAGGTGCGCAGTTTTATGCTCGGTGTGGTGGTAGGGAGGAAAAGTTAGGCCCATGGCCAATTGCTTCATGAGTTTTTAAACATAGAATTCATAAGATTTTCTTGCAATGCGAGAATGAGTAAGACCACTCTGTTCATTCATGGAACAGAGATCTTCTCAACACGGACTCTCTGTAGGTTCACTACAGGTGCGCAGTTTTATGCTCGGTGTGGTGGTAGGGAGGAAAAGTTAGGCCCATGGCCAATTGCTTCATGAGTCTTTAGACATAGAATTCATAAGATTTTCTTGCAATGCGAGAATGAGTAAGACCACTCTGTTCATTCATGGAACAGAGATCTTCTCAACACGGACTTTCTGTAGGTTTACTACAGGTGCGCAGTTTTATGCTCGGTGTGGTGGTAGGGAGGAAAAGTTAGGCCCATGGCCAATTGCTTCATGAGTTTTTAGACATAGAATTCATAAGATTTTCTTGCAATGCGAGAATGAGTAAGACCACTCTGTTCATTCATGGAACAGAGATCTTCTCAACACGGACTTTCTGTAGGTTTACTATAGGTGCGCAGTTTTATGCTCGGTGTGGTGGTTGGGAGGAAAAGTTAGGCCCATGGCCAATTGCTACATCAGTTTTTAGACATAGAATTCATAAGATTTTCTTGCACTGCGAGAATGAGTAAGACCACTCTGTTCATTCATGGAACAGAGATCTTCTCAACACGGACTTTCTGTAGGTTTACTATTGGTGCGCAGTTTTATGCTCGGTGTGGTGGTAGGGAGGAAAAGTTAGGCCTATGGCCAATTGCTTCACGAGTTTTTAGACAAAGAATTCATAAGATTTTCTTGCAATGCGAGAATGAGTAAGACCACTCTGTTCATTCATGGAACAGAGATCTTCTCAACACGGACTTTCTGTAGGTTTACTATAGGTGCGCAGTTTTATGCTCGGTGTGGTGGTTGGGAGGAAAAGTTAGGCCCATGGCCAATTGCGTCAGCATTCGTTCACTATTCTTAAAAATAAGAATAGTTTGTATAGTTAGAGTACTTAGGACACGTGCGAAAGCCATTTAGTCGTCCCGTGCACTGTTTGTAGGTTACTTATCCTGTCGTGCTCATACGTGGGTGATGTATCAATTTCGGATATCGTTAATCCCTCTCTGAAACGGAGGTTGTTATCCGCAGCGGCGGGGTTGGTGCGGTTCGGCTTTTACGAAGATGAGGCCTGATTCAGATCATGCCTCAACTAGATTCTTTCTGTCGTGATTCCTACGTAATCTATGCGTCTTCTCGGTACGGACTATCTGTAGGTTCACTATAGGTGCGCAGTTCTTTGCTCGGTGTGGTGGTTGGGAGGATAAGTTAGGCCCATGGCCAATTGCTTCATAAGTTTTTAGATATAGAATTCATAAGATTTTCTTGCAATGCGAGAATGAGTAAGACCACTCTGTTCATTCATTGAACAGAGATCTTCTCAACACGGACTTTCTGTAGGTTTACTATAGGTGCGCAGTTTTATGCTCGGTGTGGTGGTTGGGAGGAAAAGTTAGGCCCATGGCCAATTGCGTCAGCATTTGTTCACTATTCTTAAAAATAAGAATAGTTTGTATAGTTAGAGTACTTAGGACACGTGCGAAAGCCATTTAGTCGTCCCGTGCACTGTTTGTAGGTTACTTATCCTGTCGTGCTCATACGTGGGTGATGTATCAATTTCGGATATCGTTAATCCCTCTCTGAAACGGAGGTTGTTATCCGCAGCGGCGGGGTTGGTGCGGTTCGGCTTTTACGAAGATGAGGCCTGATTCAGATCATGCCTCAACTAGATTCTTTCTGTCGTGATTCCTACGTAATCTATGCGTCTTCTCGGTACGGACTATCTGTAGGTTCACTATAGGTGCGCAGTTCTTTGCTCGGTGTGGTGGTTGGGAGGATAAGTTAGGCCCATGGCCAATTGCTTCATAAGTTTTTAGATATAGAATTCATAAGATTTTCTTGCAATGCGAGAATGAGTAAGACCACTCTGTTCATTCATTGAACAGAGATCTTCTCAACACGGACTTTCTGTAGGTTTACTACAGGTGCGCAGTTTTATGCTCGGTGTGGTGGTAGGGAGGAAAAGTTAGGCCCATGGCCAATTGCTTCATGAGTTTTTAGACATAGAATTCATAAGATTTTCTTGCAATGCGAGAATGAGTAAGACCACTCTGTTCATTCATGGAACAGAGATCTTCTCAACACGGACTTTCTGTAGGTTTACTATTGGTGCGCAGTTTTATGCTCGGTGTGGTGGTAGGGAGGAAAAGTTAGGCCCATGGCCAATTGCTACATGAGTTTTTAGACATAGAATTCATAAGATTTTCTTGTACTGCGAGAATGAGTAAGACCACTCTGTTCATTCATGGAACAGAGATCTTCTCAACACGGACTTTCTGTAGGTTTACTATTGGTGCGCAGTTTTATGCTCGGTGTGGTGGTTGGGAGGAAAAGTTAGGCCCATGGCCAATTGCGTCAGCATTCGTTCACTATTCTTAAAAATAAGAATAGTTTGTATAGTTAGAGTACTTAGGACACGTGCGAAAGCCATTTAGTCGTCCCGTGCACTGTTTGTAGGTTACTTATCCTGTCGTGCTCATACGTGGGTGATGTATCAATTTCGGATATCGTTAATCCCTCTCTGAAACGGAGGTTGTTATCCGCAGCGGCGGGGTTGGTGCGGTTCGGCTTTTACGAAGATGAGGCCTGATTCAGATCATGCCTCAACTAGATTCTTTCTGTCGTGATTCCTACGTAATCTATGCGTCTTCTCGGTACGGACTATCTGTAGGTTCACTATAGGTGCGCAGTTCTTTGCTCGGTGTGGTGGTTGGGAGGAAAAGTTAGGCCCATGGCCAATTGCTTCATGAGTTTTTAGACATAGAATTCATAAGATTTTCTTGCAGTGCGAGAATGAGTAAGACCACTCTGTTCACTCATGGAACAGAGATCTTCTCAACACGGACTTTCTGTAGGTTTACTATAGGTGCGCAATTTTTTGCTCGGTGTGGTGGTTGGGAGGAAAAGTTAGGCCCATGGCCAATTGCTTCATAAGTTTTTAGACATAGAATTCATAAGATTTTCTTGCAATGCGAGAATGAGTAAGACCACTCTGTTCATTCATGGAACAGAGATCTTCTCAACACGGACTCCCTGTAGGTTCACTACAGGTGCGCAGTTTTATGCTCGGTGTGGTGGTTGGGAGGAAAAGTTAGGCCCATGGCCAATTGCTTCATAAGTTTTTAGACATAGAATTCATAAGATTTTCTTGCAATGCGAGAATGAGTAAGACCACTCTGTTCATTCATGGAACAGAGATCTTCTCAACACGGACTCCCTGTAGGTTTACTACAGGTGCGCAGTTTTATGCTCGGTGTGGTGGTTGGGAGGAAAAGTTAGGCCCATGGCCAATTGCTTCATAAGTTTTTAGACATAGAATTCATAAGATTTTCTTGCAATGCGAGAATGAGTAAGACCACTCTGTTCATTCATGGAACAGAGATCTTCTCAACACGGACTCTCTGTAGGTTCACTACAGGTGCGCAATTTTTTGCTCGGTGTGGTGGTTGGGAGGAAAAGTTAGGCCCATGGCCAATTGCTTCATAAGATTTTAGACATAGAATTCATAAGATTTTCTTGCAATGCGAGAATGAGTAAGACCACTCTGTTCATTCATGGAACAAAGATCTTCTCAACACGGACTTTCTGTAGGTTTACTATAGGTGCGCAGTTTTATGCTCGGTGTGGTGGTTGGGAGGAAAAGTTAGGCCCGTGGCCAATTGCTTCATGAGTTTTTAGACATAGAATTCATATTATTTTCTTGCACTGCGAGAATGAGTAAGACCACTCTGTTCATTCATGGAACAGAGATCTTCTCAACACGGACTTTCTGTAGGTTTACTATAGGTGCGCAGTTTTATGCTCGGTGTGGTGGTAGGGAGGAAAAGTTAGGCCTATGGCCAATTGCTTCACGAGTTTTTAGACATAGAATTCATAAGATTTTCTTGCAATGCGAGAATGAGTAAGACCACTCTGTTCATTCATGGAACAGAGATCTTCTCAACACGGACTTTCTGTAGGTTTACTATAGGTGCGCAGTTTTATGCTCGGTGTGGTGGTTGGGAGGAAAAGTTAGGCCCATGGCCAATTGCGTCAGCATTCGTTCACTATTCTTAAAAATAAGAATAGTTTGTATAGTTAGAGTACTTAGGACACGTGCGAAAGCCATTTAGTCGTCCCGTGCACTGTTTGTAGGTTACTTATCCTGTCGTGCTCATACGTGGGTGATGTATCAATTTCGGATATCGTTAATCCCTCTCTGAAACGGAGGTTGTTATCCGCAGCGGCGGGGTTGGTGCGGTTCGGCTTTTACGAAGATGAGGCCTGATTCAGATCATGCCTCAACTAGATTCTTTCTGTCGTGATTCCTACGTAATCTATGCGTCTTCTCGGTACGGACTATCTGTAGGTTCACTATAGGTGCGCAGTTCTTTGCTCGGTGTGGTGGTTGGGAGGAAAATTTAGGCCCATGGCCAATTGCTTCATGAGTTTTTAGACATAGAATTCATAAGATTTTCTTGCAATGCGAGAATGAGTAAGACGACCACTCTGTTCATTCATGGAACGAGATCTTCTCAACACGGACTTTCTTTAGGTTTACTATAGGTGCGCAGTTTTATGCTCGGTGTGGTGGTTGGGAGGAAAAGTTAGGCCCATGGCCAATTGCTTCATAAGATTTTAGACATAGAATTCATAAGATTTTCTTGCAATGCGAGAATGAGTAAGACCACTCTGTTCATTCATGGAACAAAGATCTTCTCAACACGGACTTTCTGTAGGTTTACTATAGGTGCGCAGTTTTATGCTCGGTGTGGTGGTTGGGAGGAAAAGTTGGGCCCATGGCCAATTGCTTCATAAGTTTTTAGACATAGAATTCATAAGATTTTCTTGCAATGCGAGAATGAGTAAGACCACTCTGTTCATTCATGGAACAGAGATCTTCTCAACACGGACTTTCTGTAGGTTTACTATAGCGCAGTTTTATGCTCGGTGTGGTGGTTGGGAGGAAAAGTTAGGCCCATGGCCAATTGCTTCATGAGTTTTTAGACATAGAATTCATAAGATTTTCTTGCAATGCGAGAATGAGTAAGACCACTCTGTTCATTCATGGAACAGAGATCTTCTCAACACGGACTTTCTGTAGGTTTACTATAGGTGCGCAGTTTTATGCTCGGTGTGGTGGTTGGGAGGAAAAGTTAGGCCCATGGCCAATTGCGTCAGCATTCGTTCACTATTCTTAAAAATAAGAATAGTTTGTATAGTTAGAGTACTTAGGACACGTGCGAAAGCCATTTAGTCGTCCCGTGCACTGTTTGTAGGTTACTTATCCTGTCGTGCTCATACGTGGGTGATGTATCAATTTCGGATATCGTTAATCCCTCTCTGAAACGGAGGTTGTTATCCGCAGCGGCGGGGTTGGTGCGGTTCGGCTTTTACGAAGATGAGGCCTGATTCAGATCATGCCTCAACTAGATTCTTTCTGTCGTGATTCCTACGTAATCTATGCGTCTTCTCGGTACGGACTATCTGTAGGTTCACTATAGGTGCGCAGTTCTTTGCTCGGTGTGGTGGTTGGGAGGAAAATTTAGGCCCATGGCCAATTGCTTCATGAGTTTTTAGACATAGAATTCATAAGATTTTCTTGCAATGCGAGAATGAGTAAGACCACTCTGTTCATTCATGGAACGAGATCTTCTCAACACGGACTTTCTTTAGGTTTACTATAGGTGCGCAGTTTTATGCTCGGTGTGGTGGTAGGGAGGAAAAGTTAGGCCTATGGTAAATTGCTTCATGAGTTTTTAGACATAGAATTCATAAGATTTTCTTGCAATGCGAGAATGAGTAAGACCACTCTGTTCATTCATGGAACAGAGATCTTCTCAACACGGACTTTCTGTAGGTTTACTATAGGTGCGCAGTTTTATGCTCGGTGTGGTGGTTGGGAGGAAAAGTTAGGCCCATGGCCAATTGCGTCAGCATTCGTTCACTATTCTTAAAAATAAGAATAGTTTGTATAGTTAGAGTACTTAGGACACGTGCGAAAGCCATTTAGTCGTCCCGTGCACTGTTTGTAGGTTACTTATCCTGTCGTGCTCATACGTGGGTGATGTATCAATTTCGGATATCGTTAATCCCTCTCTGAAACGGAGGTTGTTATCCGCAGCGGCGGGGTTGGTGCGGTTCGGCTTTTACGAAGATGAGGCCTGATTCAGATCATGCCTCAACTAGATTCTTTCTGTCGTGATTCCTACGTAATCTATGCGTCTTCTCGGTACGGACTATCTGTAGGTTCACTATAGGTGCGCAGTTCTTTGCTCGGTGTGGTGGTTGGGAGGAAAATTTAGGCCCATGGCCAATTGCTTCATGAGTTTTTAGACATAGAATTCATAAGATTTTCTTGCAATGCGAGAATGAGTAAGACCACTCTGTTCATTCATGGAACGAGATCTTCTCAACACGGACTTTCTTTAGGTTTACTATAGGTGCGCAGTTTTATGCTCGGTGTGGTGGTAGGGAGGAAAAGTTAGGCCTATGGTAAATTGCTTCATGAGTTTTTAGACATAGAATTCATAAGATTTTCTTGCAATGCGAGAATGAGTAAGACCACTCTGTTCATTCATGGAACAGAGATCTTCTCAACACGGACTTTCTGTAGGTTTACTATAGCGCAGTTTTATGCTCGGTGTGGTGGTTGGGAGGAAAAGTTAGGCCCATGGCCAATTGCTACATGAGTTTTTAGACATAGAATTCATAAGATTTTCTTGCACTGCGAGAATGAGTAAGACCACTCTGTTCATTCATGGAACAGAGATCTTCTCAACACGGACTTTCTGTAGGTTTACTATAGGTGCGCAGTTTTATGCTCGGTGTGGTGGTTGGGAGGAAAAGTTAGGCCCATGGCCAATTGCGTCAGCATTCGTTCACTATTCTTAAAAATAAGAATAGTTTGTATAGTTAGAGTACTTAGGACACGTGCGAAAGCCATTTAGTCGTCCCGTGCACTGTTTGTAGGTTACTTATCCTGTCGTGCTCATACGTGGGTGATGTATCAATTTCGGATATCGTTAATCCCTCTCTGAAACGGAGGTTGTTATCCGCAGCGGCGGGGTTGGTGCGGTTCGGCTTTTACGAAGATGAGGCCTGATTCAGATCATGCCTCAACTAGATTCTTTCTGTCGTGATTCCTACGTAATCTATGCGTCTTCTCGGTACGGACTATCTGTAGGTTCACTATAGGTGCGCAGTTCTTTGCTCGGTGTGGTGGTTGGGAGGATAAGTTAGGCCCATGGCCAATTGCTTCATAAGTTTTTAGATATAGAATTCATAAGATTTTCTTGCAATGCGAGAATGAGTAAGACCACTCTGTTCATTCATTGAACAGAGATCTTCTCAACACGGACTTTCTGTAGGTTTACTATAGGTGCGCAGTTTTATGCTCGGTGTGGTGGTTGGGAGGAAAAGTTAGGCCCATGGCAAATTGCGTCAGCATTCGTTCACTATTCTTAAAAATAAGAATAGTTTGTATAGTTAGAGTACTTAGGACACGTGCGAAAGCCATTTAGTCGTCCCGTGCACTGTTTGTAGGTTACTTATCCTGTCGTGCTCATACGTGGGTGATGTATCAATTTCGGATATCGTTAATCCCTCTCTGAAACGGAGGTTGTTATCCGCAGCGGCGGGGTTGGTGCGGTTCGGCTTTTACGAAGATGAGGCCTGATTCAGATCATGCCTCAACTAGATTCTTTCTGTCGTGATTCCTACGTAATCTATGCGTCTTCTCGGTACGGACTATCTGTAGGTTCACTATAGGTGCGCAGTTCTTTGCTCGGTGTGGTGGTTGGGAGGAAAAGTTAGGCCCATGGCCAATTGCTTCATGAGTTTTTAGACATAGAATTCATAAGATTTTCTTGCAGTGCGAGAATGAGTAAGACCACTCTGTTCACTCATGGAACAGAGATCTTCTCAACACGGACTTTCTGTAGGTTTACTATAGGTGCGCAATTTTTTGCTCGGTGTGGTGGTTGGGAGGAAAAGTTAGGCCCATGGCCAATTGCTTCATAAGTTTTTAGACATAGAATTCATAAGATTTTCTTGCAATGCGAGAATGAGTAAGACCACTCTGTTCATTCATTGAACAGAGATCTTCTCAACACGGACTTTCTGTAGGTTTACTATAGGTGCGCAGTTTTATGCTCGGTGTGGTGGTTGGGAGGAAAAGTTAGGCCCATGGCCAATTGCGTCAGCATTTGTTCACTATTCTTAAAAATAAGAATAGTTTGTATAGTTAGAGTACTTAGGACACGTGCGAAAGCCATTTAGTCGTCCCGTGCACTGTTTGTAGGTTACTTATCCTGTCGTGCTCATACGTGGGTGATGTATCAATTTCGGATATCGTTAATCCCTCTCTGAAACGGAGGTTGTTATCCGCAGCGGCGGGGTTGGTGCGGTTCGGCTTTTACGAAGATGAGGCCTGATTCAGATCATGCCTCAACTAGATTCTTTCTGTCGTGATTCCTACGTAATCTATGCGTCTTCTCGGTACGGACTATCTGTAGGTTCACTATAGGTGCGCAGTTCTTTGCTCGGTGTGGTGGTTGGGAGGAAAAGTTAGGCCCATGGCCAATTGCTTCATGAGTTTTTAGACATAGAATTCATAAGATTTTCTTGCAGTGCGAGAATGAGTAAGACCACTCTGTTCACTCATGGAACAGAGATCTTCTCAACACGGACTTTCTGTAGGTTTACTATAGGTGCGCAATTTTTTGCTCGGTGTGGTGGTTGGGAGGAAAAGTTAGGCCCATGGCCAATTGCTTCATAAGTTTTTAGACATAGAATTCATAAGATTTTCTTGCAATGCGAGAATGAGTAAGACCACTCTGTTCATTCATGGAACAGAGATCTTCTCAACACGGACTCCCTGTAGGTTCACTACAGGTGCGCAGTTTTATGCTCGGTGTGGTGGTTGGGAGGAAAAGTTAGGCCCATGGCCAATTGCTTCATAAGTTTTTAGACATAGAATTCATAAGATTTTCTTGCAATGCGAGAATGAGTAAGACCACTCTGTTCATTCATGGAACAGAGATCTTCTCAACACGGACTCCCTGTAGGTTCACTACAGGTGCGCAGTTTTATGCTCGGTGTGGTGGTTGGGAGGAAAAGTTAGGCCCATGGCCAATTGCTTCATAAGTTTTTAGACATAGAATTCATAAGATTTTCTTGCAATGCGAGAATGAGTAAGACCACTCTGTTCATTCATGGAACAGAGATCTTCTCAACACGGACTCTCTGTAGGTTCACTACAGGTGCGCAATTTTTTGCTCGGTGTGGTGGTTGGGAGGAAAAGTTAGGCCCATGGCCAATTGCTTCATAAGATTTTAGACACAGAATTCATAAGATTTTCTTGCAATGCGAGAATGAGTAAGACCACTCTGTTCATTCATGGAACAAAGATCTTCTCAACACGGACTTTCTGTAGGTTTACTATAGGTGCGCAGTTTTATGCTCGGTGTGGTGGTAGGGAGGAAAAGTTAGGCCTATGGCCAATTGCTTCACGAGTTTTTAGACATAGAATTCATAAGATTTTCTTGCAATGCGAGAATGAGTAAGACCACTCTGTTCATTCATGGAACAGAGATCTTCTCAACACGGACTTTCTGTAGGTTTACTATAGGTGCGCAGTTTTATGCTCGGTGTGGTGGTTGGGAGGAAAAGTTAGGCCCATGGCCAATTGCGTCAGCATTCGTTCACTATTCTTAAAAATAAGAATAGTTTGTATAGTTAGAGTACTTAGGACACGTGCGAAAGCCATTTAGTCGTCCCGTGCACTGTTTGTAGGTTACTTATCCTGTCGTGCTCATACGTGGGTGATGTATCAATTTCGGATATCGTTAATCCCTCTCTGAAACGGAGGTTGTTATCCGCAGCGGCGGGGTTGGTGCGGTTCGGCTTTTACGAAGATGAGGCCTGATTCAGATCATGCCTCAACTAGATTCTTTCTGTCGTGATTCCTACGTAATCTATGCGTCTTCTCGGTACGGACTATCTGTAGGTTCACTATAGGTGCGCAGTTCTTTGCTCGGTGTGGTGGTTGGGAGGAAAATTTAGGCCCATGGCCAATTGCTTCATGAGTTTTTAGACATAGAATTCATAAGATTTTCTTGCAATGCGAGAATGAGTAAGACCACTCTGTTCATTCATGGAACGAGATCTTCTCAACACGGACTTTCTTTAGGTTTACTATAGGTGCGCAGTTTTATGCTCGGTGTGGTGGTAGGGAGGAAAAGTTAGGCCTATGGTAAATTGCTTCATGAGTTTTTAGACATAGAATTCATAAGATTTTCTTGCAATGCGAGAATGAGTAAGACCTCTCTGTTCATTCATGGAACAGAGATCTTCTCAACACGGACTTTCTGTAGGTTTACTATAGGTGCGCAGTTTTATGCTCGGTGTGGTGGTTGGGAGGAAAAGTTAGGCCCATGGCCAATTGCGTCAGCATTCGTTCACTATTCTTAAAAATAAGAATAGTTTGTATAGTTAGAGTACTTAGGACACGTGCGAAAGCCATTTAGTCGTCCCGTGCACTGTTTGTAGGTTACTTATCCTGTCGTGCTCATACGTGGGTGATGTATCAATTTCGGATATCGTTAATCCCTCTCTGAAACGGAGGTTGTTATCCGCAGCGGCGGGGTTGGTGCGGTTCGGCTTTTACGAAGATGAGGCCTGATTCAGATCATGCCTCAACTAGATTCTTTCTGTCGTGATTCCTACGTAATCTATGCGTCTTCTCGGCACGGACTATCTGTTGGTTCACTATAGGTGCGCAGTTCTTTGCTCGGTGTGGTGGTTGGGAGGAAAAGTTAGGCCCATGGCCAATTGCTTCATGAGTTTTTAGACATAGAATTCATAAGATTTTCTTGCAATGCGAGAATGAGTAAGACCACTCTGTTCATTCATGGAACGAGATCTTCTCAACACGGACTTTCTTTAGGTTTACTATAGGTGCGTAGTTTTATGCTCGGTGTGGTGGTTGGGAGGAAAAGTTAGGCCCATGGCCAATTGCTTCATAAGATTTTAGACATAGAATTCATAAGATTTTCTTGCAATGCGAGAATGAGTAAGACCACTCTGTTCATTCATGGAACAGAGATCTTCTCAACACGGACTTTCTGTAGGTTTACTATAGCGCAGTTTTATGCTCGGTGTGGTGGTTGGGAGGAAAAGTTAGGCCCATGGCCAATTGCTTCATGAGTTTTTAGACATAGAATTCATAAGATTTTCTTGCAATGCGAGAATGAGTAAGACCACTCTGTTCATTCATGGAACAGAGATCTTCTCAACACGGACTTTCTGTAGGTTTACTATAGGTGCGCAGTTTTATGCTCGGTGTGGTGGTTGGGAGGAAAAGTTAGGCCCATGGCCAATTGCGTCAGCATTCGTTCACTATTCTTAAAAATAAGAATAGTTTGTATAGTTAGAGTACTTAGGACACGTGCGAAAGCCATTTAGTCGTCCCGTGCACTGTTTGTAGGTTACTTATCCTGTCGTGCTCATACGTGGGTGATGTATCAATTTCGGATATCGTTAATCCCTCTCTGAAACGGAGGTTGTTATCCGCAGCGGCGGGGTTGGTGCGGTTCGGCTTTTACGAAGATGAGGCCTGATTCAGATCATGCCTCAACTAGATTCTTTCTGTCGTGATTCCTACGTAATCTATGCGTCTGCTCGGTACGGACTATCTGTAGGTTCACTATAGGTGCGCAGTTCTTTGCTCGGTGTGGTGGTTGGGAGGAAAAGTTAGGCCCATGGCCAATTGCTTCATGAGTCTTTAGACATAGAATTCATAAGATTTTCTTGCAATGCGAGAATGAGTAAGACCACTCTGTTCATTCATGGAACAGAGATCTTCTCAACACGGACTCTCTGTAAGTTCACTATAGGTGCGCAGTTTTATGCTCGGTGTGGTGGTTGGGAGGAAAAGTTAGGCCCATGGCCAATTGCTTCATGAGTTTTTAGACATAGAATTCATAAGATTTTCTTGCAATGCGAGAATGAGTAAGACCACTCTGTTCATTCATGGAACAGAGATCTTCTCAACACGGACTTTCTGTAGGTTTACTATAGGTGCGCAGTTTTATGCTCGGTGTGGTGGTTGGGAGGAAAAGTTAGGCCCATGGCCAATTGCGTCAGCATTCGTTCACTATTCTTAAAAATAAGAATAGTTTGTATAGTTAGAGTACTTAGGACACGTGCGAAAGCCATTTAGTCGTCCCGTGCACTGTTTGTAGGTTACTTATCCTGTCGTGCTCATACGTGGGTGATGTATCAATTTCGGATATCGTTAATCCCTCTCTGAAACGGAGGTTGTTATCCGCAGCGGCGGGGTTGGTGCGGTTCGGCTTTTACGAAGATGAGGCCTGATTCAGATCATGCCTCAACTAGATTCTTTCTGTCGTGATTCCTACGTAATCTATGCGTCTGCTCGGTACGGACTATCTGTAGGTTCACTATAGGTGCGCAGTTCTTTGCTCGGTGTGGTGGTTGGGAGGAAAAGTTAGGCCCATGGCCAATTGCTTCATGAGTCTTTAGACATAGAATTCATAAGATTTTCTTGCAATGCGAGAATGAGTAAGACCACTCTGTTCATTCATGGAACAGAGATCTTCTCAACACGGACTCTCTGTAGGTTCACTATAGGTGCGCAGTTTTATGCTCGGTGTGGTGGTTGGGAGGAAAAGTTAGGCCCATGGCCAATTGCTTCATGAGTTTTTAGACATAGAATTCATAAGATTTTCTTGCAATGCGAGAATGAGTAAGACCACTCTGTTCATTCATGGAACGAGATCTTCTCAACACGGACTTTCTTTAGGTTTACTATAGGTGCGCAGTTTTATGCTCGGTGTGGTGGTAGGGAGGAAAAGTTAGGCCTATGGTAAATTGCTTCATGAGTTTTTAGACATAGAATTCATAAGATTTTCTTGCAATGCGAGAATGAGTAAGACCACTCTGTTCATTCATGGAACAGAGATCTTCTCAACACGGACTCTCTGTAGGTTCACTACAGGTGCGCAGTTTTATGCTCGGTGTGGTGGTTGGGAGGAAAAGTTAGGCCCATGGCCAATTGCGTCAGCATTCGTTCACTATTCTTAAAAATAAGAATAGTTTGTATAGTTAGAGTACTTAGGACACGTGCGAAAGCCATTTAGTCGTCCCGTGCACTGTTTGTAGGTTACTTATCCTGTCGTGCTCATACGTGGGTGATGTATCAATTTCGGATATCGTTAATCCCTCTCTGAAACGGAGGTTGTTATCCGCAGCGGCGGGGTTGGTGCGGTTCGGCTTTTACGAAGATGAGGCCTGATTCAGATCATGCCTCAACTAGATTCTTTCTGTCGTGATTCCTACGTAATCTATGCGTCTTCTCGGTACGGACTATCTGTAGGTTCACTATAGGTGCGCAGTTCTTTGCTCGGTGTGGTGGTTGGGAGGAAAAGTTAGGCCCATGGCCAATTGCTTCATGAGTTTTTAGACATAGAATTCATAAGATTTTCTTGCAGTGCGAGAATGAGTAAGACCACTCTGTTCACTCATGGAACAGAGATCTTCTCAACACGGACTTTCTGTAGGTTTACTATAGGTGCGCAATTTTTTGCTCGGTGTGGTGGTTGGGAGGAAAAGTTAGGCCCATGGCCAATTGCTTCATAAGTTTTTAGACATAGAATTCATAAGATTTTCTTGCAATGCGAGAATGAGTAAGACCACTCTGTTCATTCATTGAACAGAGATCTTCTCAACACGGACTTTCTGTAGGTTTACTATAGGTGCGCAGTTTTATGCTCGGTGTGGTGGTTGGGAGGAAAAGTTAGGCCCATGGCCAATTGCGTCAGCATTTGTTCACTATTCTTAAAAATAAGAATAGTTTGTATAGTTAGAGTACTTAGGACACGTGCGAAAGCCATTTAGTCGTCCCGTGCACTGTTTGTAGGTTACTTATCCTGTCGTGCTCATACGTGGGTGATGTATCAATTTCGGATATCGTTAATCCCTCTCTGAAACGGAGGTTGTTATCCGCAGCGGCGGGGTTGGTGCGGTTCGGCTTTTACGAAGATGAGGCCTGATTCAGATCATGCCTCAACTAGATTCTTTCTGTCGTGATTCCTACGTAATCTATGCGTCTTCTCGGTACGGACTATCTGTAGGTTCACTATAGGTGCGCAGTTCTTTGCTCGGTGTGGTGGTTGGGAGGAAAAGTTAGGCCCATGGCCAATTGCTTCATGAGTTTTTAGACATAGAATTCATAAGATTTTCTTGCAGTGCGAGAATGAGTAAGACCACTCTGTTCACTCATGGAACAGAGATCTTCTCAACACGGACTTTCTGTAGGTTTACTATAGGTGCGCAATTTTTTGCTCGGTGTGGTGGTTGGGAGGAAAAGTTAGGCCCATGGCCAATTGCTTCATAAGTTTTTAGACATAGAATTCATAAGATTTTCTTGCAATGCGAGAATGAGTAAGACCACTCTGTTCATTCATGGAACAGAGATCTTCTCAACACGGACTCCCTGTAGGTTCACTACAGGTGCGCAGTTTTATGCTCGGTGTGGTGGTTGGGAGGAAAAGTTAGGCCCATGGCCAATTGCTTCATAAGTTTTTAGACATAGAATTCATAAGATTTTCTTGCAATGCGAGAATGAGTAAGACCACTCTGTTCATTCATGGAACAGAGATCTTCTCAACACGGACTCCCTGTAGGTTCACTACAGGTGCGCAGTTTTATGCTCGGTGTGGTGGTTGGGAGGAAAAGTTAGGCCCATGGCCAATTGCTTCATAAGTTTTTAGACATAGAATTCATAAGATTTTCTTGCAATGCGAGAATGAGTAAGACCACTCTGTTCATTCATGGAACAGAGATCTTCTCAACACGGACTCTCTGTAGGTTCACTACAGGTGCGCAATTTTTTGCTCGGTGTGGTGGTTGGGAGGAAAAGTTAGGCCCATGGCCAATTGCTTCATAAGATTTTAGACACAGAATTCATAAGATTTTCTTGCAATGCGAGAATGAGTAAGACCACTCTGTTCATTCATGGAACAAAGATCTTCTCAACACGGACTTTCTGTAGGTTTACTATAGGTGCGCAGTTTTATGCTCGGTGTGGTGGTAGGGAGGAAAAGTTAGGCCTATGGCCAATTGCTTCACGAGTTTTTAGACATAGAATTCATAAGATTTTCTTGCAATGCGAGAATGAGTAAGACCACTCTGTTCATTCATGGAACAGAGATCTTCTCAACACGGACTTTCTGTAGGTTTACTATAGGTGCGCAGTTTTATGCTCGGTGTGGTGGTTGGGAGGAAAAGTTAGGCCCATGGCCAATTGCGTCAGCATTCGTTCACTATTCTTAAAAATAAGAATAGTTTGTATAGTTAGAGTACTTAGGACACGTGCGAAAGCCATTTAGTCGTCCCGTGCACTGTTTGTAGGTTACTTATCCTGTCGTGCTCATACGTGGGTGATGTATCAATTTCGGATATCGTTAATCCCTCTCTGAAACGGAGGTTGTTATCCGCAGCGGCGGGGTTGGTGCGGTTCGGCTTTTACGAAGATGAGGCCTGATTCAGATCATGCCTCAACTAGATTCTTTCTGTCGTGATTCCTACGTAATCTATGCGTCTTCTCGGTACGGACTATCTGTAGGTTCACTATAGGTGCGCAGTTCTTTGCTCGGTGTGGTGGTTGGGAGGAAAATTTAGGCCCATGGCCAATTGCTTCATGAGTTTTTAGACATAGAATTCATAAGATTTTCTTGCAATGCGAGAATGAGTAAGACCACTCTGTTCATTCATGGAACGAGATCTTCTCAACACGGACTTTCTTTAGGTTTACTATAGGTGCGCAGTTTTATGCTCGGTGTGGTGGTAGGGAGGAAAAGTTAGGCCTATGGTAAATTGCTTCATGAGTTTTTAGACATAGAATTCATAAGATTTTCTTGCAATGCGAGAATGAGTAAGACCTCTCTGTTCATTCATGGAACAGAGATCTTCTCAACACGGACTTTCTGTAGGTTTACTATAGGTGCGCAGTTTTATGCTCGGTGTGGTGGTTGGGAGGAAAAGTTAGGCCCATGGCCAATTGCGTCAGCATTCGTTCACTATTCTTAAAAATAAGAATAGTTTGTATAGTTAGAGTACTTAGGACACGTGCGAAAGCCATTTAGTCGTCCCGTGCACTGTTTGTAGGTTACTTATCCTGTCGTGCTCATACGTGGGTGATGTATCAATTTCGGATATCGTTAATCCCTCTCTGAAACGGAGGTTGTTATCCGCAGCGGCGGGGTTGGTGCGGTTCGGCTTTTACGAAGATGAGGCCTGATTCAGATCATGCCTCAACTAGATTCTTTCTGTCGTGATTCCTACGTAATCTATGCGTCTTCTCGGCACGGACTATCTGTTGGTTCACTATAGGTGCGCAGTTCTTTGCTCGGTGTGGTGGTTGGGAGGAAAAGTTAGGCCCATGGCCAATTGCTTCATGAGTTTTTAGACATAGAATTCATAAGATTTTCTTGCAATGCGAGAATGAGTAAGACCACTCTGTTCATTCATGGAACGAGATCTTCTCAACACGGACTTTCTTTAGGTTTACTATAGGTGCGTAGTTTTATGCTCGGTGTGGTGGTTGGGAGGAAAAGTTAGGCCCATGGCCAATTGCTTCATAAGATTTTAGACATAGAATTCATAAGATTTTCTTGCAATGCGAGAATGAGTAAGACCACTCTGTTCATTCATGGAACAGAGATCTTCTCAACACGGACTTTCTGTAGGTTTACTATAGCGCAGTTTTATGCTCGGTGTGGTGGTTGGGAGGAAAAGTTAGGCCCATGGCCAATTGCTTCATGAGTTTTTAGACATAGAATTCATAAGATTTTCTTGCAATGCGAGAATGAGTAAGACCACTCTGTTCATTCATGGAACAGAGATCTTCTCAACACGGACTTTCTGTAGGTTTACTATAGGTGCGCAGTTTTATGCTCGGTGTGGTGGTTGGGAGGAAAAGTTAGGCCCATGGCCAATTGCGTCAGCATTCGTTCACTATTCTTAAAAATAAGAATAGTTTGTATAGTTAGAGTACTTAGGACACGTGCGAAAGCCATTTAGTCGTCCCGTGCACTGTTTGTAGGTTACTTATCCTGTCGTGCTCATACGTGGGTGATGTATCAATTTCGGATATCGTTAATCCCTCTCTGAAACGGAGGTTGTTATCCGCAGCGGCGGGGTTGGTGCGGTTCGGCTTTTACGAAGATGAGGCCTGATTCAGATCATGCCTCAACTAGATTCTTTCTGTCGTGATTCCTACGTAATCTATGCGTCTGCTCGGTACGGACTATCTGTAGGTTCACTATAGGTGCGCAGTTCTTTGCTCGGTGTGGTGGTTGGGAGGAAAAGTTAGGCCCATGGCCAATTGCTTCATGAGTCTTTAGACATAGAATTCATAAGATTTTCTTGCAATGCGAGAATGAGTAAGACCACTCTGTTCATTCATGGAACAGAGATCTTCTCAACACGGACTCTCTGTAGGTTCACTATAGGTGCGCAGTTTTATGCTCGGTGTGGTGGTTGGGAGGAAAAGTTAGGCCCATGGCCAATTGCTTCATGAGTTTTTAGACATAGAATTCATAAGATTTTCTTGCAATGCGAGAATGAGTAAGACCACTCTGTTCATTCATGGAACGAGATCTTCTCAACACGGACTTTCTTTAGGTTTACTATAGGTGCGCAGTTTTATGCTCGGTGTGGTGGTAGGGAGGAAAAGTTAGGCCTATGGTAAATTGCTTCATGAGTTTTTAGACATAGAATTCATAAGATTTTCTTGCAATGCGAGAATGAGTAAGACCACTCTGTTCATTCATGGAACAGAGATCTTCTCAACACGGACTCTCTGTAGGTTCACTACAGGTGCGCAGTTTTATGCTCGGTGTGGTGGTTGGGAGGAAAAGTTAGGCCCATGGCCAATTGCGTCAGCATTCGTTCACTATTCTTAAAAATAAGAATAGTTTGTATAGTTAGAGTACTTAGGACACGTGCGAAAGCCATTTAGTCGTCCCGTGCACTGTTTGTAGGTTACTTATCCTGTCGTGCTCATACGTGGGTGATGTATCAATTTCGGATATCGTTAATCCCTCTCTGAAACGGAGGTTGTTATCCGCAGCGGCGGGGTTGGTGCGGTTCGGCTTTTACGAAGATGAGGCCTGATTCAGATCATGCCTCAACTAGATTCTTTCTGTCGTGATTCCTACGTAATCTATGCGTCTTCTCGGTACGGACTATCTGTAGGTTCACTATAGGTGCGCAGTTCTTTGCTCGGTGTGGTGGTTGGGAGGAAAATTTAGGCCCATGGCCAATTGCTTCATGAGTTTTTAGACATAGAATTCATAAGATTTTCTTGCAATGCGAGAATGAGTAAGACCACTCTGTTCATTCATGGAACAGAGATCTTCTCAACACGGACTCCCTGTAGGTTCACTACAGGTGCGCAGTTTTATGCTCGGTGTGGTGGTTGGGAGGAAAAGTTAGGCCCATGGCCAATTGCTTCATAAGTTTTTAGACATAGAATTCATAAGATTTTCTTGCAATGCGAGAATGAGTAAGACCACTCTGTTCATTCATGGAACAGAGATCTTCTCAACACGGACTCTCTGTAGGTTCACTACAGGTGCGCAATTTTTTGCTCGGTGTGGTGGTTGGGAGGAAAAGTTAGGCCCATGGCCAATTGCTTCATAAGATTTTAGACACAGAATTCATAAGATTTTCTTGCAATGCGAGAATGAGTAAGACCACTCTGTTCATTCATGGAACAAAGATCTTCTCAACACGGACTTTCTGTAGGTTTACTATAGGTGCGCAGTTTTATGCTCGGTGTGGTGGTAGGGAGGAAAAGTTAGGCCTATGGCCAATTGCTTCACGAGTTTTTAGACATAGAATTCATAAGATTTTCTTGCAATGCGAGAATGAGTAAGACCACTCTGTTCATTCATGGAACAGAGATCTTCTCAACACGGACTTTCTGTAGGTTTACTATAGGTGCGCAGTTTTATGCTCGGTGTGGTGGTTGGGAGGAAAAGTTAGGCCCATGGCCAATTGCGTCAGCATTCGTTCACTATTCTTAAAAATAAGAATAGTTTGTATAGTTAGAGTACTTAGGACACGTGCGAAAGCCATTTAGTCGTCCCGTGCACTGTTTGTAGGTTACTTATCCTGTCGTGCTCATACGTGGGTGATGTATCAATTTCGGATATCGTTAATCCCTCTCTGAAACGGAGGTTGTTATCCGCAGCGGCGGGGTTGGTGCGGTTCGGCTTTTACGAAGATGAGGCCTGATTCAGATCATGCCTCAACTAGATTCTTTCTGTCGTGATTCCTACGTAATCTATGCGTCTTCTCGGTACGGACTATCTGTAGGTTCACTATAGGTGCGCAGTTCTTTGCTCGGTGTGGTGGTTGGGAGGAAAATTTAGGCCCATGGCCAATTGCTTCATGAGTTTTTAGACATAGAATTCATAAGATTTTCTTGCAATGCGAGAATGAGTAAGACCACTCTGTTCATTCATGGAACGAGATCTTCTCAACACGGACTTTCTTTAGGTTTACTATAGGTGCGCAGTTTTATGCTCGGTGTGGTGGTAGGGAGGAAAAGTTAGGCCTATGGTAAATTGCTTCATGAGTTTTTAGACATAGAATTCATAAGATTTTCTTGCAATGCGAGAATGAGTAAGACCTCTCTGTTCATTCATGGAACAGAGATCTTCTCAACACGGACTTTCTGTAGGTTTACTATAGGTGCGCAGTTTTATGCTCGGTGTGGTGGTTGGGAGGAAAAGTTAGGCCCATGGCCAATTGCGTCAGCATTCGTTCACTATTCTTAAAAATAAGAATAGTTTGTATAGTTAGAGTACTTAGGACACGTGCGAAAGCCATTTAGTCGTCCCGTGCACTGTTTGTAGGTTACTTATCCTGTCGTGCTCATACGTGGGTGATGTATCAATTTCGGATATCGTTAATCCCTCTCTGAAACGGAGGTTGTTATCCGCAGCGGCGGGGTTGGTGCGGTTCGGCTTTTACGAAGATGAGGCCTGATTCAGATCATGCCTCAACTAGATTCTTTCTGTCGTGATTCCTACGTAATCTATGCGTCTTCTCGGCACGGACTATCTGTTGGTTCACTATAGGTGCGCAGTTCTTTGCTCGGTGTGGTGGTTGGGAGGAAAAGTTAGGCCCATGGCCAATTGCTTCATGAGTTTTTAGACATAGAATTCATAAGATTTTCTTGCAATGCGAGAATGAGTAAGACCACTCTGTTCATTCATGGAACGAGATCTTCTCAACACGGACTTTCTTTAGGTTTACTATAGGTGCGTAGTTTTATGCTCGGTGTGGTGGTTGGGAGGAAAAGTTAGGCCCATGGCCAATTGCTTCATAAGATTTTAGACATAGAATTCATAAGATTTTCTTGCAATGCGAGAATGAGTAAGACCACTCTGTTCATTCATGGAACAGAGATCTTCTCAACACGGACTTTCTGTAGGTTTACTATAGCGCAGTTTTATGCTCGGTGTGGTGGTTGGGAGGAAAAGTTAGGCCCATGGCCAATTGCTTCATGAGTTTTTAGACATAGAATTCATAAGATTTTCTTGCAATGCGAGAATGAGTAAGACCACTCTGTTCATTCATGGAACAGAGATCTTCTCAACACGGACTTTCTGTAGGTTTACTATAGGTGCGCAGTTTTATGCTCGGTGTGGTGGTTGGGAGGAAAAGTTAGGCCCATGGCCAATTGCGTCAGCATTCGTTCACTATTCTTAAAAATAAGAATAGTTTGTATAGTTAGAGTACTTAGGACACGTGCGAAAGCCATTTAGTCGTCCCGTGCACTGTTTGTAGGTTACTTATCCTGTCGTGCTCATACGTGGGTGATGTATCAATTTCGGATATCGTTAATCCCTCTCTGAAACGGAGGTTGTTATCCGCAGCGGCGGGGTTGGTGCGGTTCGGCTTTTACGAAGATGAGGCCTGATTCAGATCATGCCTCAACTAGATTCTTTCTGTCGTGATTCCTACGTAATCTATGCGTCTGCTCGGTACGGACTATCTGTAGGTTCACTATAGGTGCGCAGTTCTTTGCTCGGTGTGGTGGTTGGGAGGAAAAGTTAGGCCCATGGCCAATTGCTTCATGAGTCTTTAGACATAGAATTCATAAGATTTTCTTGCAATGCGAGAATGAGTAAGACCACTCTGTTCATTCATGGAACAGAGATCTTCTCAACACGGACTCTCTGTAAGTTCACTATAGGTGCGCAGTTTTATGCTCGGTGTGGTGGTTGGGAGGAAAAGTTAGGCCCATGGCCAATTGCTTCATGAGTTTTTAGACATAGAATTCATAAGATTTTCTTGCAATGCGAGAATGAGTAAGACCACTCTGTTCATTCATGGAACAGAGATCTTCTCAACACGGACTTTCTGTAGGTTTACTATAGGTGCGCAGTTTTATGCTCGGTGTGGTGGTTGGGAGGAAAAGTTAGGCCCATGGCCAATTGCGTCAGCATTCGTTCACTATTCTTAAAAATAAGAATAGTTTGTATAGTTAGAGTACTTAGGACACGTGCGAAAGCCATTTAGTCGTCCCGTGCACTGTTTGTAGGTTACTTATCCTGTCGTGCTCATACGTGGGTGATGTATCAATTTCGGATATCGTTAATCCCTCTCTGAAACGGAGGTTGTTATCCGCAGCGGCGGGGTTGGTGCGGTTCGGCTTTTACGAAGATGAGGCCTGATTCAGATCATGCCTCAACTAGATTCTTTCTGTCGTGATTCCTACGTAATCTATGCGTCTGCTCGGTACGGACTATCTGTAGGTTCACTATAGGTGCGCAGTTCTTTGCTCGGTGTGGTGGTTGGGAGGAAAAGTTAGGCCCATGGCCAATTGCTTCATGAGTCTTTAGACATAGAATTCATAAGATTTTCTTGCAATGCGAGAATGAGTAAGACCACTCTGTTCATTCATGGAACAGAGATCTTCTCAACACGGACTCTCTGTAGGTTCACTATAGGTGCGCAGTTTTATGCTCGGTGTGGTGGTTGGGAGGAAAAGTTAGGCCCATGGCCAATTGCTTCATGAGTTTTTAGACATAGAATTCATAAGATTTTCTTGCAATGCGAGAATGAGTAAGACCACTCTGTTCATTCATGGAACGAGATCTTCTCAACACGGACTTTCTTTAGGTTTACTATAGGTGCGCAGTTTTATGCTCGGTGTGGTGGTAGGGAGGAAAAGTTAGGCCTATGGTAAATTGCTTCATGAGTTTTTAGACATAGAATTCATAAGATTTTCTTGCAATGCGAGAATGAGTAAGACCACTCTGTTCATTCATGGAACAGAGATCTTCTCAACACGGACTCTCTGTAGGTTCACTACAGGTGCGCAGTTTTATGCTCGGTGTGGTGGTTGGGAGGAAAAGTTAGGCCCATGGCCAATTGCGTCAGCATTCGTTCACTATTCTTAAAAATAAGAATAGTTTGTATAGTTAGAGTACTTAGGACACGTGCGAAAGCCATTTAGTCGTCCCGTGCACTGTTTGTAGGTTACTTATCCTGTCGTGCTCATACGTGGGTGATGTATCAATTTCGGATATCGTTAATCCCTCTCTGAAACGGAGGTTGTTATCCGCAGCGGCGGGGTTGGTGCGGTTCGGCTTTTACGAAGATGAGGCCTGATTCAGATCATGCCTCAACTAGATTCTTTCTGTCGTGATTCCTACGTAATCTATGCGTCTTCTCGGTACGGACTATCTGTAGGTTCACTATAGGTGCGCAGTTCTTTGCTCGGTGTGGTGGTTGGGAGGAAAAGTTAGGCCCATGGCCAATTGCTTCATGAGTTTTTAGACATAGAATTCATAAGATTTTCTTGCAGTGCGAGAATGAGTAAGACCACTCTGTTCACTCATGGAACAGAGATCTTCTCAACACGGACTTTCTGTAGGTTTACTATAGGTGCGCAATTTTTTGCTCGGTGTGGTGGTTGGGAGGAAAAGTTAGGCCCATGGCCAATTGCTTCATAAGTTTTTAGACATAGAATTCATAAGATTTTCTTGCAATGCGAGAATGAGTAAGACCACTCTGTTCATTCATTGAACAGAGATCTTCTCAACACGGACTTTCTGTAGGTTTACTATAGGTGCGCAGTTTTATGCTCGGTGTGGTGGTTGGGAGGAAAAGTTAGGCCCATGGCCAATTGCGTCAGCATTTGTTCACTATTCTTAAAAATAAGAATAGTTTGTATAGTTAGAGTACTTAGGACACGTGCGAAAGCCATTTAGTCGTCCCGTGCACTGTTTGTAGGTTACTTATCCTGTCGTGCTCATACGTGGGTGATGTATCAATTTCGGATATCGTTAATCCCTCTCTGAAACGGAGGTTGTTATCCGCAGCGGCGGGGTTGGTGCGGTTCGGCTTTTACGAAGATGAGGCCTGATTCAGATCATGCCTCAACTAGATTCTTTCTGTCGTGATTCCTACGTAATCTATGCGTCTTCTCGGTACGGACTATCTGTAGGTTCACTATAGGTGCGCAGTTCTTTGCTCGGTGTGGTGGTTGGGAGGAAAAGTTAGGCCCATGGCCAATTGCTTCATGAGTTTTTAGACATAGAATTCATAAGATTTTCTTGCAGTGCGAGAATGAGTAAGACCACTCTGTTCACTCATGGAACAGAGATCTTCTCAACACGGACTTTCTGTAGGTTTACTATAGGTGCGCAATTTTTTGCTCGGTGTGGTGGTTGGGAGGAAAAGTTAGGCCCATGGCCAATTGCTTCATAAGTTTTTAGACATAGAATTCATAAGATTTTCTTGCAATGCGAGAATGAGTAAGACCACTCTGTTCATTCATGGAACAGAGATCTTCTCAACACGGACTCCCTGTAGGTTCACTACAGGTGCGCAGTTTTATGCTCGGTGTGGTGGTTGGGAGGAAAAGTTAGGCCCATGGCCAATTGCTTCATAAGTTTTTAGACATAGAATTCATAAGATTTTCTTGCAATGCGAGAATGAGTAAGACCACTCTGTTCATTCATGGAACAGAGATCTTCTCAACACGGACTCCCTGTAGGTTCACTACAGGTGCGCAGTTTTATGCTCGGTGTGGTGGTTGGGAGGAAAAGTTAGGCCCATGGCCAATTGCTTCATAAGTTTTTAGACATAGAATTCATAAGATTTTCTTGCAATGCGAGAATGAGTAAGACCACTCTGTTCATTCATGGAACAGAGATCTTCTCAACACGGACTCTCTGTAGGTTCACTACAGGTGCGCAATTTTTTGCTCGGTGTGGTGGTTGGGAGGAAAAGTTAGGCCCATGGCCAATTGCTTCATAAGATTTTAGACACAGAATTCATAAGATTTTCTTGCAATGCGAGAATGAGTAAGACCACTCTGTTCATTCATGGAACAAAGATCTTCTCAACACGGACTTTCTGTAGGTTTACTATAGGTGCGCAGTTTTATGCTCGGTGTGGTGGTAGGGAGGAAAAGTTAGGCCTATGGCCAATTGCTTCACGAGTTTTTAGACATAGAATTCATAAGATTTTCTTGCAATGCGAGAATGAGTAAGACCACTCTGTTCATTCATGGAACAGAGATCTTCTCAACACGGACTTTCTGTAGGTTTACTATAGGTGCGCAGTTTTATGCTCGGTGTGGTGGTTGGGAGGAAAAGTTAGGCCCATGGCCAATTGCGTCAGCATTCGTTCACTATTCTTAAAAATAAGAATAGTTTGTATAGTTAGAGTACTTAGGACACGTGCGAAAGCCATTTAGTCGTCCCGTGCACTGTTTGTAGGTTACTTATCCTGTCGTGCTCATACGTGGGTGATGTATCAATTTCGGATATCGTTAATCCCTCTCTGAAACGGAGGTTGTTATCCGCAGCGGCGGGGTTGGTGCGGTTCGGCTTTTACGAAGATGAGGCCTGATTCAGATCATGCCTCAACTAGATTCTTTCTGTCGTGATTCCTACGTAATCTATGCGTCTTCTCGGTACGGACTATCTGTAGGTTCACTATAGGTGCGCAGTTCTTTGCTCGGTGTGGTGGTTGGGAGGAAAATTTAGGCCCATGGCCAATTGCTTCATGAGTTTTTAGACATAGAATTCATAAGATTTTCTTGCAATGCGAGAATGAGTAAGACCACTCTGTTCATTCATGGAACGAGATCTTCTCAACACGGACTTTCTTTAGGTTTACTATAGGTGCGCAGTTTTATGCTCGGTGTGGTGGTAGGGAGGAAAAGTTAGGCCTATGGTAAATTGCTTCATGAGTTTTTAGACATAGAATTCATAAGATTTTCTTGCAATGCGAGAATGAGTAAGACCTCTCTGTTCATTCATGGAACAGAGATCTTCTCAACACGGACTTTCTGTAGGTTTACTATAGGTGCGCAGTTTTATGCTCGGTGTGGTGGTTGGGAGGAAAAGTTAGGCCCATGGCCAATTGCGTCAGCATTCGTTCACTATTCTTAAAAATAAGAATAGTTTGTATAGTTAGAGTACTTAGGACACGTGCGAAAGCCATTTAGTCGTCCCGTGCACTGTTTGTAGGTTACTTATCCTGTCGTGCTCATACGTGGGTGATGTATCAATTTCGGATATCGTTAATCCCTCTCTGAAACGGAGGTTGTTATCCGCAGCGGCGGGGTTGGTGCGGTTCGGCTTTTACGAAGATGAGGCCTGATTCAGATCATGCCTCAACTAGATTCTTTCTGTCGTGATTCCTACGTAATCTATGCGTCTTCTCGGCACGGACTATCTGTTGGTTCACTATAGGTGCGCAGTTCTTTGCTCGGTGTGGTGGTTGGGAGGAAAAGTTAGGCCCATGGCCAATTGCTTCATGAGTTTTTAGACATAGAATTCATAAGATTTTCTTGCAATGCGAGAATGAGTAAGACCACTCTGTTCATTCATGGAACGAGATCTTCTCAACACGGACTTTCTTTAGGTTTACTATAGGTGCGTAGTTTTATGCTCGGTGTGGTGGTTGGGAGGAAAAGTTAGGCCCATGGCCAATTGCTTCATAAGATTTTAGACATAGAATTCATAAGATTTTCTTGCAATGCGAGAATGAGTAAGACCACTCTGTTCATTCATGGAACAGAGATCTTCTCAACACGGACTTTCTGTAGGTTTACTATAGCGCAGTTTTATGCTCGGTGTGGTGGTTGGGAGGAAAAGTTAGGCCCATGGCCAATTGCTTCATGAGTTTTTAGACATAGAATTCATAAGATTTTCTTGCAATGCGAGAATGAGTAAGACCACTCTGTTCATTCATGGAACAGAGATCTTCTCAACACGGACTTTCTGTAGGTTTACTATAGGTGCGCAGTTTTATGCTCGGTGTGGTGGTTGGGAGGAAAAGTTAGGCCCATGGCCAATTGCGTCAGCATTCGTTCACTATTCTTAAAAATAAGAATAGTTTGTATAGTTAGAGTACTTAGGACACGTGCGAAAGCCATTTAGTCGTCCCGTGCACTGTTTGTAGGTTACTTATCCTGTCGTGCTCATACGTGGGTGATGTATCAATTTCGGATATCGTTAATCCCTCTCTGAAACGGAGGTTGTTATCCGCAGCGGCGGGGTTGGTGCGGTTCGGCTTTTACGAAGATGAGGCCTGATTCAGATCATGCCTCAACTAGATTCTTTCTGTCGTGATTCCTACGTAATCTATGCGTCTGCTCGGTACGGACTATCTGTAGGTTCACTATAGGTGCGCAGTTCTTTGCTCGGTGTGGTGGTTGGGAGGAAAAGTTAGGCCCATGGCCAATTGCTTCATGAGTCTTTAGACATAGAATTCATAAGATTTTCTTGCAATGCGAGAATGAGTAAGACCACTCTGTTCATTCATGGAACAGAGATCTTCTCAACACGGACTCTCTGTAAGTTCACTATAGGTGCGCAGTTTTATGCTCGGTGTGGTGGTTGGGAGGAAAAGTTAGGCCCATGGCCAATTGCTTCATGAGTTTTTAGACATAGAATTCATAAGATTTTCTTGCAATGCGAGAATGAGTAAGACCACTCTGTTCATTCATGGAACAGAGATCTTCTCAACACGGACTTTCTGTAGGTTTACTATAGGTGCGCAGTTTTATG
Source organism: Othius punctulatus (assembly GCA_951805005.1). NCBI lineage: Eukaryota > Metazoa > Arthropoda > Insecta > Coleoptera > Staphylinidae > Othius > Othius punctulatus. The sequence goes on from OX638145.1 coordinate 14,604,127, forward strand.
CTCGGTGTGGTGGTTGGGAGGAAAAGTTAGGCCCATGGCCAATTGCGTCAGCATTCGTTCACTATTCTTAAAAATAAGAATAGTTTGTATAGTTAGAGTACTTAGGACACGTGCGAAAGCCATTTAGTCGTCCCGTGCACTGTTTGTAGGTTACTTATCCTGTCGTGCTCATACGTGGGTGATGTATCAATTTCGGATATCGTTAATCCCTCTCTGAAACGGAGGTTGTTATCCGCAGCGGCGGGGTTGGTGCGGTTCGGCTTTTACGAAGATGAGGCCTGATTCAGATCATGCCTCAACTAGATTCTTTCTGTCGTGATTCCTACGTAATCTATGCGTCTGCTCGGTACGGACTATCTGTAGGTTCACTATAGGTGCGCAGTTCTTTGCTCGGTGTGGTGGTTGGGAGGAAAAGTTAGGCCCATGGCCAATTGCTTCATGAGTCTTTAGACATAGAATTCATAAGATTTTCTTGCAATGCGAGAATGAGTAAGACCACTCTGTTCATTCATGGAACAGAGATCTTCTCAACACGGACTCTCTGTAGGTTCACTATAGGTGCGCAGTTTTATGCTCGGTGTGGTGGTTGGGAGGAAAAGTTAGGCCCATGGCCAATTGCTTCATGAGTTTTTAGACATAGAATTCATAAGATTTTCTTGCAATGCGAGAATGAGTAAGACCACTCTGTTCATTCATGGAACGAGATCTTCTCAACACGGACTTTCTTTAGGTTTACTATAGGTGCGCAGTTTTATGCTCGGTGTGGTGGTAGGGAGGAAAAGTTAGGCCTATGGTAAATTGCTTCATGAGTTTTTAGACATAGAATTCATAAGATTTTCTTGCAATGCGAGAATGAGTAAGACCACTCTGTTCATTCATGGAACAGAGATCTTCTCAACACGGACTCTCTGTAGGTTCACTACAGGTGCGCAGTTTTATGCTCGGTGTGGTGGTTGGGAGGAAAAGTTAGGCCCATGGCCAATTGCGTCAGCATTCGTTCACTATTCTTAAAAATAAGAATAGTTTGTATAGTTAGAGTACTTAGGACACGTGCGAAAGCCATTTAGTCGTCCCGTGCACTGTTTGTAGGTTACTTATCCTGTCGTGCTCATACGTGGGTGATGTATCAATTTCGGATATCGTTAATCCCTCTCTGAAACGGAGGTTGTTATCCGCAGCGGCGGGGTTGGTGCGGTTCGGCTTTTACGAAGATGAGGCCTGATTCAGATCATGCCTCAACTAGATTCTTTCTGTCGTGATTCCTACGTAATCTATGCGTCTTCTCGGTACGGACTATCTGTAGGTTCACTATAGGTGCGCAGTTCTTTGCTCGGTGTGGTGGTTGGGAGGAAAATTTAGGCCCATGGCCAATTGCTTCATGAGTTTTTAGACATAGAATTCATAAGATTTTCTTGCAATGCGAGAATGAGTAAGACCACTCTGTTCATTCATGGAACGAGATCTTCTCAACACGGACTTTCTTTAGGTTTACTATAGGTGCGCAGTTTTATGCTCGGTGTGGTGGTAGGGAGGAAAAGTTAGGCCTATGGTAAATTGCTTCATGAGTTTTTAGACATAGAATTCATAAGATTTTCTTGCAATGCGAGAATGAGTAAGACCACTCTGTTCATTCATGGAACAGAGATCTTCTCAACACGGGCTCTCTGTAGGTTCACTACAGGTGCGCAGTTTTATGCTCGGTGTGGTGGTTGGGAGGAAAAGTTAGGCCCATGGCCAATTGCGTCAGCATTCGTTCACTATTCTTAAAAATAAGAATAGTTTGTATAGTTAGAGTACTTAGGACACGTGCGAAAGCCATTTAGTCGTCCCGTGCACTGTTTGTAGGTTACTTATCCTGTCGTGCTCATACGTGGGTGATGTATCAATTTCGGATATCGTTAATCCCTCTCTGAAACGGAGGTTGTTATCCGCAGCGGCGGGGTTGGTGCGGTTCGGCTTTTACGAAGATGAGGCCTGATTCAGATCATGCCTCAACTAGATTCTTTCTGTCGTGATTCCTACGTAATCTATGCGTCTTCTCGGTACGGACTATCTGTAGGTTCACTATAGGTGCGCAGTTCTTTGCTCGGTGTGGTGGTTGGGAGGAAAATTTAGGCCCATGGCCAATTGCTTCATGAGTTTTTAGACATAGAATTCATAAGATTTTCTTGCAATGCGAGAATGAGTAAGACCACTCTGTTCATTCATGGAACGAGATCTTCTCAACACGGACTTTCTTTAGGTTTACTGTAGGTGCGCAGTTTTATGCTCGGTGTGGTGGTTGGGAGGAAAAGTTAGGCCCATGGCCAATTGCTTCATAAGATTTTAGACATAGAATTCATAAGATTTTCTTGCAATGCGAGAATGAGTAAGACCCCTCTGTTCATTCATGGAACAGAGATCTTCTCAACACGGACTTTCTGTAGGTTTACTATAGCGCAGTTTTATGCTCGGTGTGGTGGTTGGGAGGAAAAGTTAGGCCTATGGCCAATTGCTTCATGAGTTTTTAGACATAGAATTCATAAGATTTTCTTGCAATGCGAGAATGAGTAAGACCACTCTGTTCATTCATGGAACAGAGATCTTCTCAACACGAACTCTCTGTAGGTTCACTACTGGTGCGCAATTTTATGCTCGGTGTGGTGGTAGGGAGGAAAAGTTAGGCCTATGGCCAATTGCTTCATGAGTTTTTAGACATAGAATTCATAAGATTTTCTTGCAATGCGAGAATGAGTAAGACCACTCTGTTCATTCATGGAACAGAGATCTTCTCAACACGAACTCTCTGTAGGTTCACTACTGGTGCGCAATTTTATGCTCGGTGTGGTGGTAGGGAGGAAAAGTTAGGCCTATGGCCAATTGCTTCATGAGTTTTTAGACATAGAATTCATAAGATTTTCTTGCAATGCGAGAATGAGTAAGACCACTCTGTTCATTCATGGAACAGAGATCTTCTCAACACGGACTTTCTGTAGGTTTACTATAGGTGCGCAGTTTTATGCTCGGTGTGGAGGTTGGGAGGAAAAGTTAGGCCTATGGCCAATTGCGTCGGCATGCGTTCACTATTCTTAAAAATAAGAATAGTTTGTATAGTTAGAGTACTTAGGACACGTGCGAAAGCCATTTAGTCGTCCCGTGCACTGTTTGTAGGTTACTTATCCTGTCGTGCTCATACGTGGGTGATGTATCAATTTCGGATATCGTTAATCCCTCTCTGAAACGGAGGTTGTTATCCGCAGCGGCGGGGTTGGTGCGGGTCGGCTTTTACGAAGATGAGGCCTGATTCAGATCATGCCTCAACTAGATTCTTTCTGTCGTGATTCCTACGTAATCTATGCGTCTTCTCGGTACGGACTATCTGCAGGTTTACTATAGGTGCGCAGTTCTTTGCTCGGTGTGGTGGTTGGGAGGTAAAGTTAGGCCCATGGTAAATTGCTTCATGAGTTTTTAGACATAGAATTCATAAGATTTTCTTGCAATGCGAGAATGAGTAAGACCACTCTGTTCATTCATGGAACAGAGATCTTCTCAACACGGACTTTCTGTAGGTTCACTACAGGTGCGCAGTTTTATGCTCGGTGTGGTGGTTGGGAGGAAAAGTTAGGCCCATGGCCAATTGCTTCATGAGTTTTTAGACATAGAATTTATAAGATTTTCTTGCAATGCGAGAATGAGTAAGACCACTCTGTTCATTAATGGAGCAGAGATCTTCTCAACACGGAATTTCTGTAGGTTTACTATAGATGCGCAGTTTTTTGCTCGGTGTGGTGGTAGGGAGAAAAAGTTAGGCCTATGGCCAATTGCGTCGGCATGCGTTCACTATTCTTAAAAATAAGAATAGTTTGTATAGTTAGAGTACTTAGGACACGTGCGAAAGCCATTTAGTCGTCCCGTGCACTGTTTGTAGGTTACTTATCCTGTCGTGCTCATACGTGGGTGATGTATCAATTTCGGATATCGTTAATCCCTCTCTGAAACGGAGGTTGTTATCCGCAGCGGCGGGGTTGGTGCGGGTCGGCTTTTACGAAGATGAGGCCTGATTCAGATCATGCCTCAACTAGATTCTTTCTGTCGTGATTCCTACGTAATCTATGCGTCTTCTCGGTACGGACTATCTGCAGGTTTACTATAGGTGCGCAGTTCTTTGCTCGGTGTGGTGGTTGGGAGGTAAAGTTAGGCCCATGGTAAATTGCTTCATGAGTTTTTAGACATAGAATTCATAAGATTTTCTTGCAATGCGAGAATGAGTAAGACCACTCTGTTCATTCATGGAACAGAGATCTTCTCAACACGGACTTTCTGTAGGTTTACTATAGGTGCGCAGTTTTATGCTCGGTGTGGAGGTTGGGAGGAAAAGTTAGGCCTATGGCCAATTGCGTCGGCATGCGTTCACTATTCTTAAAAATAAGAATAGTTTGTATAGTTAGAGTACTTAGGACACGTGCGAAAGCCATTTAGTCGTCCCGTGCACTGTTTGTAGGTTACTTATCCTGTCGTGCTCATACGTGGGTGATGTATCAATTTCGGATATCGTTAATCCCTCTCTGAAACGGAGGTTGTTATCCGCAGCGGCGGGGTTGGTGCGGGTCGGCTTTTACGAAGATGAGGCCTGATTCAGATCATGCCTCAACTAGATTCTTTCTGTCGTGATTCCTACGTAATCTATGCGTCTTCTCGGTACGGACTATCTGCAGGTTTACTATAGGTGCGCAGTTCTTTGCTCGGTGTGGTGGTTGGGAGGTAAAGTTAGGCCCATGGTAAATTGCTTCATGAGTTTTTAGACATAGAATTCATAAGATTTTCTTGCAATGCGAGAATGAGTAAGACCACTCTGTTCATTCATGGAACAGAGATCTTCTCAACACGGACTTTCTGTAGGTTCACTACAGGTGCGCAGTTTTATGCTCGGTGTGGTGGTTGGGAGGAAAAGTTAGGCCCATGGCCAATTGCTTCATGAGTTTTTAGACATAGAATTTATAAGATTTTCTTGCAATGCGAGAATGAGTAAGACCACTCTGTTCATTAATGGAGCAGAGATCTTCTCAACACGGAATTTCTGTAGGTTTACTATAGATGCGCAGTTTTTTGCTCGGTGTGGTGGTAGGGAGAAAAAGTTAGGCCTATGGCCAATTGCGTCGGCATGCGTTCACTATTCTTAAAAATAAGAATAGTTTGTATAGTTAGAGTACTTAGGACACGTGCGAAAGCCATTTAGTCGTCCCGTGCACTGTTTGTAGGTTACTTATCCTGTCGTGCTCATACGTGGGTGATGTATCAATTTCGGATATCGTTAATCTCTCTCTGAAACGGAGGTTGTTATCCGCAGCGGCGGGGTTGGTGCGGGTCGGCTTTTACGAAGATGAGGCCTGATTCGGATCATGCCTCAACTAGATTCTTTCTATCGTGATTCCTACGTAATCTATGCGTCTTCTCGGTACGGACTATCTGTAGGTTCACCATAGGTGCGCAGTTCTTTGCTCGGTGTGGTGGTTAGGAGGAAAAGTTAGGCCCATGGCCATTTGCGTCATGAGTTTTTAGACATAGAATTCATACGATTTTCTTGCAATGCGAGAATGAGTAAGGCCACTCTGTTCATTCATGGAACAGAGATCTTCTCAACACGGACTTTCTGTAGGTTTACTATAGGTGCGGAGTTTTATGCTCGGTGGGGTGGTTGGGATTAAAAGTTAGCCCCATGGCCATTTGCTTCATGAGTTTTTAGACATAGAATTCATAAGATTTTCTTGCAATGCGAGAATGAGTAAGATCACTCTGTTCATTCATGGAACAGAGATCTTCTCAACACGGACTTTCTGTAGGTTTACTATAGGTGCGCAGTTTTTTGCTCGGTGTGGTGGTAGGGAGGAAAAGTTAGGCCTATGACCAATTACTTCATGAGTTTTTAGATATAGAATTTATAAGATTGTCTTGCAATGCGAGAATGAGTAAGACCACTCTGTTCATTCATGGAACAGAGATCTTCTCAACACGGACTTTCTGTAGGTTTACTATAGGTGCGCAGTTTTATGCTCGGTGTGGTGGTCGGGAGGAAAAGTTAGGCCCATGGCCAATTGCTCTATGCACTTAAATAGCATTCATGCTAAGCTACGCTAAGCTTCTCGGTAGGACTATCTGTAGGTTAATTATAGAGCCCAATTTTATGCTCGGTGTGGTGGTTGGGAGAAAAAGTTAGACCTACGGTCTTTAGTGCCTTACGAGCATTATTTGAGCCACTTAACAAATATTATATCACTTATGCTGGTGTTTCGTCATATAATTTATATACATTTCATCCATTGGAAGTATGAGTGAGTAAGACTACTCCTTTCATTCGTGGAACAAGTATCTCGTCAGATAAGGGCCCTAAATTTTCGGATATATCCCTAAAATTAAATTATCCAGTGACTGTTACTGCAGTAATTACATTTGGTCATTTTTACGATAGCAAAGTGGTTCGTTGGTAGGCCGAAAATCTTAATTTCTAAAAGAAAAGCGTAATTTCTAAAATAAGAAGCGTGTAAGGATTATTGTCCCGGTGATACAAACTTAGCTCATTAAGTTGATCAATTTATAAGTGCATCTTTTTCGACCGAACCCTTGCACTTGGAAATATGTTAATTAATAGTAACTGATATTCAATGCAAATGTACCTAGAAGCTAAAAATAATATGATCCACTCTTAGATAAGGATGCTGTTTAGGAGATGACTATTTACTTGTTCGTCATGTATTATTTATTTCCCGATAACTTCACAAGGTGCTGCTGTTAAAGTTTGAGCTCTTGTCGTATAATTTTGCACATAGCTAAAAGAAAACTTACAAATTTGCAAATATCATCTTAATAATTAATTAAAACTAATGTTTTAATTAAAAGTTAATTATATTTTCACAATAAAATTTGTGAGAAAAAAATGCACATATTTTAAACACGAAAAATAATTTATATTTTTCATATCAACTTCCATGGGGCTTGGAATGGTGTCGAACTTGAGGTTGGAACGGACTTATCTATAATGGGCAATGTAATGACGATAAATGGCACTGGAATGGACATCACGAGGCCTACAACAAACACGCTTTGAAAAACGGAGATGGTGATGACCGTGCCGAAAATCCGGCTGAATCTGGCACCTATAGACCAGGTAATTTTGCTGAATTTAGTAGTAATTGAATGGGTGAGTTGAAAAAGGGATAGGTTTCTGAAAGTGAGAGTTTGGGCAGCTAAATCTAAAAACAGAACTTTTATTTGGCAATTGTGGCCAACATCGTATTGCAAGAAATGTTTCAATTAATAATTTGTAGCTATAATTGATACACTCGCCGATAAAAATATATGTTTTTATTACAACTAACGATTAAGATTTAAATATAGAGTTGTGGAATGTTTTAGGAATATTTTTGGAATATGTTTAATTTGAATGTTTATATAATCAAGTGAAAATTGAAATCTCTATTAACAATAACTTTAAAGCGAACATTCTAAGGACCCATGCCTGGACTACCTCATGTTATTTATTTGTTATATTATCTAACGCTCTTGTATTATTTAGGCTCATCACGAATCCGGAGCTTATGCCGAAGTTATGGCCACCAAGGACTTACTGCTCAAGTACTTGCCGACCATATGATTTATATCTTGGTGCAAGTAAATGCCTATCGTAATTCGTCAGCTTAGTGTTATAAGGTTGCATGTAATTTTTTTTCAATTTTTAGGTCTATAGCTTTATAGGGCTATATGATTTCAAAGCGGGACTTTTCAACTTGTTGGAAGGTTAAAATGGGATGATTAATTATAAAAAATCTAATTACAGTGCACAATATATCATTTTCTATAATAACAAACATATTTAAAGTTGATAATCCCAAATTTACAAATTTGCACATACAAACTTATAACATTAAGCCGACGAATTGCTAACAAGTTATAAAAAAAAATTCAGCTGAACTTGTTCTGGCACAAAAATGTATTCTGTATAATAATCACATTGTTATTTGTAATGGAATTTCGGTCCGCCTCTTGTTTTTAAATATTTTGTATAGAACTTTCTGTAATATTCTGCATATTTGTTTATTGATTGTAAAAATAAATGTGTATCTGCCTCGAAAACTGGTTCGACTTTTTTATTTCATTGAAAGGAACTTAGATTTGTTCAATATAAATTGTTTTGGAATATTTCTAATTTTTTTTTTCCAAAACAAATGTACAAAAATCTTTTTTATTGCGCCATTAGATTCGGTATTTTTTAAGCTTCAAAATGAGTTATCGCAAGGGGGGGTGGTGCCTTTTGAAAACTTAAAGTGGGGGTGGCTAGGAAGGAGGGGGTAACACTTAAAATTTATTTGATATTGTTTTTAAACTTCCCCCTCCAAAGGTCAATCGACGTGTTTTTTTATTTTGATCAAGTTAGCTTGCATTCAAAAGTTATTGAGACTGGCTAGTTTTGAAATGTACACCCGGTATATGAATTACACGCAATTATATATATATATATATATATATATATATATATATATATATATATAAACAATCTTTATTGGGCTATCGACCCCATGGGGTCTTTCCGAATACGCAATTATATTATTGCAATTTTGTTGTTTGTCTAAGACAAGACAAACGAAATACGAAATTACATCCGACAAAAACGCTTCATGAATCATATTACACTTCATAACACTCTTATCAAAACAATCACTCATAAATCACATGTATGTAATGTTATATAGTATAATATGTAATGTAATGTTAGACAAGGCGGAAATACCCCACGGGGTCGATAGCCCAATAAATAATGTTTATTTTTTTTCTCCATTTGAAAAACAAAAATTAGTTTCTAAAAAAAAATCTCGACAATTAAAATTATGTCATACCATATTTTTATTGTTTTTTTTTGCTATGTGAGAAGGATTGTACATCAAACTGAATTTTCCATTAAATTGCTTTAACATGCATTAATTGCCGGAGCTAATAATCTTAACCTTTTCGTCAGATTAGTATTCCCGAGGTGTGACTTCTGGGGGGCTTTAATTAAATACTTTACCTTTCCGTGGATTCACATTCTGAAGGTCGCTGCTTAAAACTGCTCTCCGTGGACAGGACCTATGTTTTCCTTGGCCTGCAACGAAAGAGAAGAGCGAGATTAATTACGCGCGCTGAAAAATACCGTCCTTTTTTGCGAGCCCGAGCGTAATAAAGTCGCCGCTTGTCTAAGCCTTTGGTTAATATTAATCGCTAGCCGAAGGATTAATTGATGCTTCGTGGCTGCATAATAAGGAGTAATTTTTTTGTATTAAATTGCCAGGAAACTTTATGTTGCGCGTATAACAAAAAATTGTAATTTAGATTTACAACTGATTTACATAGTAGTATAGTATTTATTGCGTATTTGATACAATTTGTGTTGTACATTGCAAGATACAGTTTACATGGATATGGATTTACACTTAGATTAAATAATTTAAACATATATACTTAAACTAGAATTAATATAAAGGGGTTAAATTAGTCACAAAATGTAATAAAATTTGTAAAAATCTAAGACGTCTTGAAGATCTCGTCTTGAGAGTAAACAATGTTTGAGAAAATATCATCTAATCTTTTTTCTCATTTCTTCTCAATCTCATTTCTTTGTGACTTAGAGAGAACTTAGAGAATAGAAAATTTATCAGATTCTTGTGTTAGAGAAAACCTTTTTTATTCACATTGCATTTTCCTATAATTTTTGTCTCTTGTCTAGACAGGGTGTTTCTAAATTTGTCAAAAAAATGCGTGTTGATCATTAGAGTCCAAAAATCTTATTACCAAAATATTGTACTTACCATACTTTCTTGGTATGAACTGGGATACATTTATTTATTTTCCAACATTTTGGTATTACAATTTTCGATTCAAAATTTTATGGCAAACATCGCTACTTATAGGTTTTTGTCTAATTTAGAAGCACCCTGTATTTATTATAATAATACTAATCATAATATTAATTAAAAAAATATTATTGACATTTTAAGTCAAAACTTTTAAGATGTGTATACAGAAATGTTTAGTTGTAATTCAATTCATTTGTGCTGTTATTAATTGAATGAACGATCGCTAAAAACTGAATCGTAACTCCCACGCAATATCCGCTTACGACGATAAAACGCTATCCTGCGGACTATCGTGTTCCACATATTAAATCAATCAATCATCTCCTTTGCCGATATCCATTCCCTTCTTTGCTCACGACCATCGTTCAACCAAAGCCCATTCAATCCGCGATTTGCGATACAGGGACTATGCAAACATTTCTGTTATACGTATTCAAGAACAGTGAAACGTGGGGCGTTTAATCAGAGCTAATCACGTATTTAAATTACGGTCAGTCGTTACACCCACATGAAATTCCGCACTACTCTTTAATTCGTCGCTCAGTATTCATGTTACCTGTTACATTAAGCGAATTGCAAGATATTGATGAGATGGCAGGTGAATGGATTTCGATTATCTGATATTTGAAAAAATTACACAAAGGATATTTTGTACGTAATTTGCGTCTTTCAATCTATTCATGAAGTTGAAAAACCTATCAGAGGATTTAAGGATTACAATATCATTGGGCAGGTAGTTTCTAAAACCGTTTAGCAGGTAGTTCCTAAAACCTTTGATTCTACATAATATTTGTTTGGATACTACCGTCTCCAAATATGGGATGTGATGATTGCAGTTTTAGCAGGTAGTTCCTAAAACCATTGATTCTACATAATATTTGTTTAGATACAACTGGAATACTTCTGTTTCCAACCAAAAATGGGAAGTGATGATTGCAGGTTTACCAAGTAGTTCCTAAAACCATTGATTCTACATAATATTTGTTTAGATACAACTGGAATACTACTGTCTCCAACCAAAAATGGGATGTGATGATTGCAGGTTTAGCAAGTAGTTCCTAAAACCATTGATTCTACATAATATTTGTTTAGATACTATTGGAATACTACTGTCTCCAAATATGGGATGTGCTGATTGCAGGTTTAGCAGGCAGTTCCTAAAACCATTGATTCTACACAATATTTGCTTAGATACTATTGGAATACTACTGTCTTCAAAAATTAGATGTGATGATTGCAGGTTTATCAGGTAGTTCCTAAAACCATTGATACTACATAATATTTGTTTAGATACTACTGGAATACTACTGTCTCCAAAAATGGGATGTGATGATTGCAGGTTTAGCAGGTACTTCCTAAAACCATTGATTCTACTTAATATTTGTTTAGATACTACTGGAATACTACTGTCTCCAAAAATGGGATGTGATGACTGCAGGTTTAGCAACAGGTTTAGCATTGCAGGTTTAGCAAAATCATTGATTCTACAAATTATTTGTTTAGATACTACTGGAATACTGTCTCCAAAAATGCGATTGTTGATTGCAGCTTTAGCAGGTAGTTCCTAAAACCATTGATTCTACATAATATTTGTTTAAATCCTACTGGAATACTACTGTCTCCAAAAATGGGATGCGATGATTGCAGGTTTAGCAGGTAGTTCCTAAAACCTTTGATTCTACATAATATTCGTTTAGATACTACTGGAATACTACTGTCTCCAAAAATAGGATGGGATGATTGCAGGTTTAGCAGGTAGTTCCTAAAACCTTTGATTCTACATAATATTTGTTTAGATACTACAGGAATACTACTGTCTCCAAAAATAGGATGGGATGATTGCAGGTTTAGCAGGTAGTTCCTAAAACCATTGATTCTACATAATATTTGTTTAGATACAACTGGAATACTACTGTCTCAAAAATTGGGATGTGATGATTGCAGGTTTAGCAGGTAGTTCCTAAAACCATTGATTCTACATAATATTTGTTTGGATACTACTGTCTCCAAAAATGGGATGTGATGATTGCAGGTTTATCAGGTAGTTCCTAAAACCATTGATTCTACATAATATTTGTTTAGATACCACTGGAATACTACTGTCTCCAAAAATGGGATGTGATGATTGCATTTTTAGCAGGTTGTTCCTAAAACCATTGATTCTACATAATATTTGTTTAGATACTACTGAAATACTACTGTCTCCAAAAATGGGATGTGATGATTGCAGGTTTAGCAGGTAGTTCCTAAAACCATTGATTCTACATAATATTTGTTTAGATACTACGGGAATACTACTGTCTTCAAAAATGGGATGTGATGATAGCAATATGACCATTGACATCGTTGCTATCATCCCAAGAAAAAAATTCTGTGACTAATTCTGAAAACCCTTTTGTTGAAACTTTTCGATATTACACCAGATTTCTCAGTGGTTTTTGGTGTGTAGAATAAGCACGAAGATGTGGTACATGCACATCTGCAAGCTTACCTTAAAACCACTCTTCATTTGACCTGATTCTTCATCAGTCTATCGACTATAAAAGAAATACGAAGAAACAGTACAAGAACAATCTTCTTACGTTGTAATTATTCTATATTCGGCCAGATTCCTCACTGCTTCATTTATTTATAAAATAATATATACCAAATTTATGTAGAATCGGTATAAGTTATTTGAGGAAATCAGAAAGTTTTCTACGTCTGACAAGAATCCTAACTAATATATTTATTCAAAGAAGCAATATGTAGATTAGTACAAGAGATATTTAGCCACTCTTCTATATCCTAAATTTGAGGATACTGTGTACTAAGTACGAAGAAGCAGTACAAGTACATGTACAATCTGCAAGTAATTTTGCTCAGGCTTAAAAAATATATATATGAACGAATGGGGTAAAATTTCCAAAGAAAATTAAGGGTTCAATGGTAACGAATAATAATAATAAAAAGCCCGACTATTCCCCCACCTATGGCGTAATTGGATAGGAGAATTGAGAAAAACTTCCAAATGAAATGATTTTGTATTAAAAATAATAAATTAAAGCGAATTTGGCAATTTCAAATAAAATTATACGATAATATACTTCCTAATATAGTCTCTTTATCTTTATATAACTTTCTGATAGAATGGGGCAAAGTGTAATAATAATAAAAATTATGATGATAATTTGATTGGTAGGTTGTAATTACAATAATGATATGCAGGTCAAGAAGTTTATAATAATTGTAATACACTATATACAATATATACAATAGTCTTGCCTTATTATAATTATTATACAAATCGATTGGCAATATTCGCAAATGCGAAAATTAGAAATTAAGATTGTTTGGCCTCATTATGTTATGAACATCTTATTGCGGGATACCCTGTATATATTTTGTAAAAAAAAGCGATGCTTTAGTTTGTTTTCGAAATTTTTGAAAATATTGGATCATTTTGTTAATCACGAACGTATCAACTATGTATTTATGGGTGTTCCATCATTAGAACGATATTTTAGAATTACACAAATTGTTGGTATAATTTAGTCTTCAACTATCCTATTTTGTTGTCAGCAGCAAGATAACACTAAATAAAAAGAACATGTCTTCGCCCAAATCATTCCTCAGGATATATAGACAACCCCAGGGACGGAAGCTTTCTATCGTCCTTCCTGTGCAACTGGCAATTCCCATAGCGCATTCGTTGTCCTGGTTGCCTTCCTAATGACTCGAGTGCACTTCAGACTTTGCAATCGGCAAGAACCAGCGACTTCCTTTGTTCCTAGTCATCGGCGTTATGAGTTTCTTGCGATTATCGGCAATTTCGCCGATACAAGGCGAGCGGTTTACAATTTTAATGATATTTCCGCCTGGGGTTCCCCCTAATCGCGTTTGCACCGTAATAAAGGCGTCTCGAGTTTTCATGCTTTAAGTGGGGAGGTATAAAATGTACTTAAGAAATTTTTAAAGGCAAGAGCTTTTACCTAACGTCGATAATATTGTAACGAAAATGTTCGTTCCAAACAACATAGATAATAATTATTATTATAGTTATAATAGTAATAACAATAATTTAATGAAGTATGAGGTAAATATACGGACGCCACCTCATGTTGGAATCATCAAAATTCAATTATTGGGCCCAAGCAATTTCGATTTATGGTGGAGAGCATTGAATTTTGAAATATTTGGGTAGGAACGTCAAAACTAAGAAAATTTTAAAATTTGGAATAGAGACAGATCTTCAAAATTTGACTGATTGTCGAAACAGGTCTCCAGTTGTCCGTAGAGGTGTCCAAGTGTACATTTAATTAAAATTAAATAGTAGTAGAATAATATATATTATTATTTCTATAATACTAATCACAATAAGCGCCATTCCTTTGAAGAGGAACTGAAGCAGGAGATCTCGTATACTGTTAAATTATGCGTTCATAAAGTGAAGCAGGTGATCTCATGTACTGTTATGAGTACATATTAAAAATTAATTACAAATTATTACTCGACGTGGATAGAGCGAAATATGCAAACTTGAAACTGTTAAAACATATATTTTGATGACTCCTTTGAAAAATGCGATGTGATGATTGCAGGTTTAGCAGGTAGTTCCTAAAACTATCATCTTTGTATCGTCAGCAAAAATAGGCCGTAGGTAAACAAACTAACGCTAATACTGATAACTAATTAGACTAATTAAGTATTTTATACGTAATTGAATTTTAGATTAAATGTCATTGGTTTGAATTTAATTACTCCTGGCAATTTATTTCGTTTAAAGTATTTTGAACCCCTAAATACAATGCACTAACAAAAAACGAACACCATTAATTGCGAATGTTTTCATGTTATCCAGTGCAGCGAAATAATTATCACCCACGTTCAAAATTAATCTCGACTATGTAAACATTCCTGAAATTTTCTGTTGTATTTTAATTACACCTAGTTGTAATTAATTTTTGCCAATATTTGTGTTCCCTAATATAATTTTGCGGTTTTATAATTAATAATTAATAATTTAATCCCCATTTTATTGCACACGGTGTTTCCAGTTTTATAGAATAAAAAATAGACTGATAGAAATAAAAAGTCGACATGTAATATATACAATTATGTATTAATGAATAACAATATTTGCCAATTACATTTTTTTTTCTGCAAAATTGGCATCTTATGTATGTACTGACAAATTTAATTTTTTCTTATGCAACTGTAAGTTCTTATGCATTTAGCCAATGGCTAAAATCTTCGGCGGTATAAATTGAAATACGGTACATTGAATTGCGCATTCATTGAATACTTGTCAATATTAATTAATCGGTTTGTGCGAGTTTTCAGTTTCAGATCAAATAACTACAAAACTGCGAGCTTCATTATCACAAAACATACAATTATCGATTGGCGATACAACAAATTGCAATAAAATAATTCGATAGTTTAAATTATCTGATTGTTGTCGACGTAAATTTAATTAACTGTAAATTTAACAGTAATCTGTACGTTTGTGAAGATTTTTTTGGTCACAAATAATATGTAAGCTTTCATCCATCGAAAGCTGAAGTGATTTTCACGTCGCTTCCATCAAGTTATTAACTTTTGATTTCAGCTTACAGCCATGGCGAGATTACGCGCGTTTTTGCGTGGCATCCGCCAAGCACAATGGCTTACAAGTAATCGGATTCTGGCAAGTTGTTTATTTTATTAGTAGGTTTAGTACTTATGTAGGAGGTTTGTGAAATTTCTCGTGTAACTAAATAGAATTTAAGAAAACTCTACTAGGATCGTATATTTTTCTACGTCTCGTGATATTAAACTTTGTATTTACCTATAAAATCATCACGAACAGGGATTTTAATATCTTACATATGGCAGATGTGAGGTAAAAGAAAATATTTACAAAAATGTGTTGAAAAAATAAGGATTTTAATGTCTTACATATGTCAGATGTAAGTTATAAGAAATACAAACGAAAATTTTTGGTGGAAATTGGAAATTGCAAAAATGTTATTGCTATTTATGCTGGTTTCTAGCTTAAGGCATACCTTGTATTTATGTTGTAAGGTTTTCATTATAAGTTATACAATTTTTATTGAAAATAAGAAAGTATTCATCTAAAATTACAAAATATTCATTAAAAATTGATATTGTTTACAAAATTGAGACATATTCACAGCAGAATGAAAACTTCTGATCAGCAATCGCTAAATATTTGGAGAAAACCCTAAATCAAGAAAGAAGAATAATCATCCCTTTGTATCCTGTGCCAGGGATGGCAAACTTATGGACACGTTTTTCAAATTTACGAAAATTTCGGGTTCACACTAAAAATTACAAAATATTAACTATTATTTATGTCGGTTTCTAGCTTAAGGCATACCTTGTATTTATGTTGTAACGTTTTCATTATAAGTTATACAATTCTGATAGAAAATAGGAAAGTATTCATCTAAAATTACAAAATTTTCATTAAAAATCGATATTGTTTAAAAAAATTGAGACATATTCACAGCAGAATGAAAACTTCTGATGAGGAATCGCTAAATATTTGGAGAAATCACTAAATCAAGAAATAAGAATAATCATCCCTTTGTATCCTGTGCCAGGGATGGCAAACTTATGCACACATTTTTCAAATTTACGAAAATTTCAGGTTCACACTAAAAATTACAAAATATTTACTGCTGTTTATGTTGGTTTCTAGCTTAAGGCATACCTTGAATTTATATTGTAATGTTTTCATAATAAGTTACACAATTTTTATTGAAAATAGTAAAGTATTTATCTAAAATTATAAAATTTTCAGTAAAAATTGATAATGTTTAAAAAATTGAGACATGTTCACAGCAAAATGAAAACTTCTGATCAGGAATCGCTAAATATTTGGAGAAATCACTAAATCAAGAAAGAAAAATAATCATCCCTTTGTATCCTATGCCAGGGATGGCAAACTTATGCATACGTTTTTCCAATTTACGAAAATTTCAGGTTCACACTAAAAATTACAAAATGTTTACTGCTATTATGTCGGTTTCTAGCTTAAGGCATACCTTGTATTTATACTGTCACATTTTCATTATAAGGTATACAATTTTTATCGAAATAGGAAAGTATTCATCTAAAATTACAAAATTTCATTAAAAATTGATATTGTTTAAAAATTTGAGACATATTCACAGCAGAATGAAAACTTCTGATCAGGAATCGCTAAATATGTGGAGAAATCGCTAAATCAAGAAAGAAGAATAATCATCCCTTTGTATCCTGTGCCAGGGATGGCAAACTTATGCACACATTTTTCAAATTTACGAAAATTTCAGGTTCACACTAAAAAATACAAAATATTTACTGCTGTTTATGTTGGTTTCTAGCTTAAGGCATACCTTGAATTTATATTGTAATGTTTTCATAATAAGTTATACAATTTTTATTGAAAATAGTAAAGTATTTATCTAAAATTATAAATTTTCAGTAAAAAATTGATAATGTTTTAAAAAATTGAGACATGTTCACAGCAAAATGAAACTTCTGATCAGGAATCGCTAAATATTTGGAGAAATCACTAAATCAAGAAAGAAGAATAATCATCCATTTGTATCCTGTGTCAGGGATGGTAAACTTAGTCGCACGTTTTCCAAATTTACAAAAAAAATGGGTTCACACTAAATTTACAAAATATTTACTGCTGTTTATGCTGGTTTCTACCTTTAGGCATACCTTGTATTTATGCTGTAAGGTTTTCATTATAAGTTATACAATTTTTATTGAAATTAGGAAAGTATTCATCTAAAATTACAAAATTTTCATTAAAAATTGATATTGTTAAAAAAAATTGAGACATATTCACAGCAGAATGAAAACTTCTGATCAGGAATCGCTAAATATATGGAGAACTCACTAAATCAAGAAAGAAGAATAATCATCCCTTAGTATCCTGTGCCAGGGATGGCAAACTTATGCACACGTTTTCCATATTTAGAAAAATTTTGGGTTCACACTAAAAATTACAAAATATTTACTGCTATTTATGTCGGTTTCTAGCTTAAGGCATACCTTGTATATATGTTGTCACATTTTCATTATAAGTTATACAATTTATATTGAAAATAGGAAAGTATTCATCTAAAATTACAAAATTTTCATTAAAAATGGAAATTCTTTAAAAATTTGAGACATTTTCACAGCAGAATGAAAACTTCTGATCACGAATCGCTAAATATTTGCAGAACTCACTAAATCAAGAAAGAAGAATAATCATCTCTTAGTATCCTGTGCCAGGGATAGCAAACTTATGCACACGATTTTCAAATTTACGAAAATTTCAGGTTCACACTAAAAATTACAAAATGTTTACTGCTATTTATGTCGGTTTCTAGCTTAAGGCATACCTTGTAATTATGTTGTCACGTTTTCATTATTAGTTATACAATTTTTATTGAAAACAGGAAAGTATTTATCTAAAATTACAAAATTTTCATTAAAAATTGAAATTGTTTAAAAATTTGAGGCATTTTCACAGCAGAATGAAAAATTCTGATCAGGAATCGCTAAATATTTGGAGAAATCACTAAATCAAGAAAGAAGAATAATCATCCCTTTGTATCCAGTGCCAGTCCTGGCAAACTTATTCACACGTTTTCCAAATTTACAAAAATTTCAGGTTCACACTAAAAATGACAAAATATTTATTGCTATTTATGAGGGTTTCTAGCTTAAGCCATCCCCTGTATTTATGCTATCACGTTTTTATTATAAATTACACAATTATTATTGAAAATAGAAAAATATTCGTCTTAAGTTACAAAATTTCACGGCAATATAAAAAATTCTGATCAGAAATCACAAGTTTCTGGAGAAATTTAGTGATTTCTCTAGTTTTAAATCTATATAATAAAATATTATCAAAAACTTTCAACATTTTTATTATAAATTATAAAATTTCTTTGTAACTTGCAAAATTGTAATATTAAATGGCACAAATTCATTAGAAATTGCACAATTTCGCAGTAAATTGTACAATTTTTATAGTAATTAGACATTTTATAAATTTGAAATTTCAGAATTTCTATAATTATTAATGAATCACCTAATAACAGGGCTAAGATTACACTAAGGCTAAGACTATGAAAGCACCTAAATACAATATTAATGAATCACCTAATAACAGGGCTAAGATTACACTAAGGCTGAGAGTATGAAATCACCTAAATATAATAGGCATAACTCAGAAAAAGTAATTTTCATGACGTGAAAACTAACAGGATGTTGTCACGTATTTATTATAAGTTATATAAGTTTTATTGAAAATAGAAAATAACTTTTAATGTCATAATGATATAACGTAATAAGATATGATAGATGTATGTTAGTTACAAGAAACTAATTACAAAAATGCTTTGAGTTATCAAGTTGTACTAATAGAATTAAGGTGATGATATGTGAGCGATAAAAAAATCGAATGAAGCAAAATCTGCAAACGCTATGTTTTCTAGTGGAGTAGATCATTTCTTAAAGGAGGGCATTAGCCAAAGCAGCGAAATGAAACTATTTTGAATATCTGTTTATCGAGTTCCTACTCTTCCTATATGTTCTTGCTTAATTTCTAAGTGGTAATAAACTGTAATATAACAATTACAAACATATAAAGTATGCAGTGTATGCGCAATCCTGAGTGCATTAAATACTTATAATGTTTAATTACTCCCGAGAGAGTTAATTGAATGCTACCAGCTAGATAAGGACCTTCGGGATTGTTCACCTGCCCCATTCGGGAAATTAGGGCGGCTGTAATCTCAGCTGGGCGGTATCTCCGGGGGCTCCAAGATGTAACTAAACCATGCGTTATAAACTCCGCGCTAATTTACGTGATTAATTAGCTACAGCAGTGCACCTGCACCCCAAAAACTTGCAGGGCGCAGAATGAACGAGAGACCGCCTCATGGTAAACTAATTAGAGCGGTCTGAAGGCGAGGGATTGGGGTTAATGAACACCCAGTTTGCTTTATGGGGCTTGGTAAGTAGATTTGTAAGGTCAATGATGAGATTTAATGGAACGCTCGCGTTCAAAGGATACGTTATCCTTATAAACGTTAGCGTTTATTGTAAATTGCAGAAACCTAGATTATCCAGACCTATAAATTTCAGAAGCACCAGTTGCTCAAACCTGATGCTCACCACTGATTCGCCAAGGCCAGCATTAGGCAGACCTCTCGAAGTGTGATTTATCAATCTTAGATGGTATCTTAGATGGTTGCATGAATAAATTAAGGATTGAAAGCTTGATGAAGGTCAAGGTTTATTGAAATGTGTAGTAACAAATATTGAAGAAGATTTCAGAAAGAATTCACAAAGCTTTTAAATAGTTCATCTATTCATCATGTATTATGTATCATGTATTCATCAGTTCATCTATGTATAAAGTTCAATTTTCAGTATGAGGCAGATAAAAAGAGAGGGGAGGGGAGATGTAGCGATCTTCACTAAAAACTCGACAAGAATCCAATGAGTCGATCGAATTGTGATTAATTTATTCAACCTTTGAAGAAAAATATAAACATCAATTAAAATATTCGCAAGTTCAAGAATGTCAGTTCGTTTAGAATGTCAAATTTATAATAAATAATATTTTCCCATATTGGTCGAATCGAGAAAGTAAACAAAGCAGCAAATATTAATATTTGTGAATATTGGTAATAGTTGATCTTTAAGAAAATATAATCAAAAATTCACGATCTTTAAGAAAATATAATCAAAAACAGGCTGAAAGGCTCCGGCTGATGGCCAATTGAAGCACCCCCGTCACCATCATACACTTGTTATAAAACAATATTTTTGTAAAAAAAAGGCTTCAATAAATTATATATACTACTACTATAATCAAAAATACACGAAAAAAAGAAAAATTGTAAGTCAATCGTAAAACGCTAATTGATTTAACTGTAAGTTAGTAAGTGATGTTGATGGAACCGAGTCGAATTTTATAGCACAACATTTATGAGCTTTACAGGCTCAAACGTTTTACATTTTATATTTGTTGTACTGAAAATTGTATTTCAGGAAATGTGAATATTTAAGAAAATTCCATCAAAATATAAAAATAATACGGAAAATCGATAACATACGACCAATAATACATTGTTGGTACTACTATAATAGTATATTACATAACGAGAGTTGTAAGAAGCATATTACACACGAAGTGAAATTTTACGTACGCGCAGCGCAGCGGCGAGTTGGGTAATTTCTCGAGTGGGTAATTGCCTTACAACTAATGTATATGTAAATCAAGTAATGTACGCATTTTTTTCTACTCTCAGTCGTAATAATGACAAATTTTGCACTAATTGATACATTTTTGTTCTGTCAGATACTCATGGCAATATTTGATAATATTATTACTTATTAATATATATTATTAATATTATATTATATTATATATTATAATTATTATTAATATTATGACTATCATATGACTATTTTGACAATTTCAACACTAAATGTCACAATGTTGGTAATGATCATACCAATAATTTCCCTCCTAACTGTTACATAATATTATATATTACGTAACACTAATGACTTTCATTACATAACACTATTATGTTATAACTGATTTACTAGATATCAAATCCGTGCGAAATTGACAACTTACTAATGTGGGAGTAGAAAACAGATTTTTACTCAATTATAAATTTAATAGTTAAATTGAAGCTCTAAAACATAAATATAAATGTAGAACTGTTGCAACGATCAAACTGGATTTAAAAAATATTTAAACAATAATATTCTAAAGAATATCAAAAAGCTTAAGAAATTCACAAAGTTATAAATAGTTTTATCAATTTTCAGTATGAAGCATAGTTGCTGAAATCAGATTCAATATTGGAGAAATCTGATTTTAGGAAGTAAAGGAAAGTAAGGAAGGGAAGTAAGGAAAGTAAAGTAAGGAAGAAATTGACCTTAGATAATAGGAAGACCTGTAAAGTGTCAGCCCCCAATTACCTCATTACGAAGCAATCAAGGACTGGTGGGCTGATAAGATCAGAGTGTTTACAAAAATTCAAGAAGATTAATAAGAGTATCAAAAATTTTGTGAAATTCTAATTTTATAGTACAACATTGATGTGCTTATTGTATTTATAAGGATACCGATAAGAAAAATGTGAAAAGTATTATAATAAACAGGAAAAATTAAAAAAATACTATCAATATATAAAAATTAGGCGGAAAGACCAGAGATTGATAACCGATAAAGTATTGTTGCTACTACTATAAAAAAAAATTGGGTTTTTCAAGTGTATACAGCATTTAATGGAAACTGTTCAAGTTTACTGCTTTTGTAGCAAAAACAAATTTGTATTGAAAAATTATTTAAAACACAAGATTACAAAGGAATATTAAAAAAGTTACGAAATTCACAAATTTCTAGAAAATATTATTAATGTTCAGAATGAAGCATACTTCAAGTCATCAAAATTGAAGAAGATTATGACGTGAAAGTCGCCAAAAGTTCTAAATGTTTTTATCAATTTAACAAAAACACGAATAAGTATAATAATTGTCTCTTAATAATAGATATTTCTATAACATATGAGTTAAGTGGATGTTGTTCACGAGAATAAATTTAGTCTAATTTATTTGAGGCAATTCTTGAGACAGTTAGACAGTTATACTTTAGCTCAATATTAAACATATTTACGTAAACAAATCATAGCCACAGTACTATAAAAAAAATGTATTTTCAAAAGTATAAATCGTTTAATAGAAAGTCTAAAGTCATAAGAATGTAATACTTTTGTAGCTAAAACAAATTTTTATTAAAAGATTATTAAAAAAACAAGATTACAAAGGAATATCAAAAAAGAAGAAGATTATAATGTGAAAGTCACCAAAACTTCTAAATATGTTTATCAATTAAAAAGAAAAATACGAAAATCAAATAAGTATAATAATTGTCTGTTGACAATAGATATTTGTATATCAAGTGAGTTAAGTGGATGTTTTTCAGGAGAATAAAATTTAGTCTTATTTATTTGAGGCAATTCTTCAGACAGTTATACTTTAGCTCAATATTAAACATATTTACATAAACAAATCATAGCCACAGTACTATAAAGAAAAATGAATTTTCAAAAGTATAAATCGTTTAATCGAAAGTCCAAAGTCATAAAAATGTAATACTTTTGTTGCAAAGATAAATTTGTATTGAAAAATTATTTAAAACCCAAGATTTCAAAGAAATATGAAAAAAGCTTCGAAATTTACAAAAGTCTAGATAATTTTATCAATGTTCAGAATGAAACATATTTCAAGCCATCAAAATTGAAGAAAATTATGACGTGAAAGTCGCCAAAAGTTCTAAATATGTTTATCAATTTAACAAAAACACGAATAAGTATAATAAATATCTCATAATAATAGATATTTATATAACAAGTGAGTTAAGTGGATGTTGTTCACGAGATTAAAATTTAGGCTAATTTATTCCAGACAATTCTACAGACAGTTAAAGTTTACCTCAATATTCAACTTATTTACATAAATAATCACAGTCACAGAACTATAATAAAAATTGTATTTTCAAGAGTACAAATCGTTTATTGGAAACTCTAAAGTCATAAGAATGCAATACTTTTGTAGCAAAGACAAATTTGTATTGAAAACTTATGTAAAAAACAAGATTACAAAGGAATATGAAAAAAGTTTTGAAATTAACAAAATATTAGATAATTTTACCAATGTTCACAATGAAGCATATTTCAAGTCATCAAAATTGAAGAAGATTATGACGTGAAAATCGCCAAAAGTTCTATATATATTTATCAATTAAAAAAAAACACGAACATCAAATAAGTATAATAATTGTCTGTTAATAATAAATATTTATATAACAAGTGGATGTTTTTAACGAGAATAAAATTTAGGCTAATTTATTCAAGAAAATTTTTCAGACAGTTAAACTTTGCATTAATATTCAACATATTAACATAAAAAAATCATAGCCACGGTACTATACAATTTTTTTTTTCCAAAGTATAAATCATTTAAAGGAAACTCTAAAGTTATAAGAATGTAATATTTTTCTAGCTAAATCAAATATGTATTGAAAGATTATAAAAAAAAAAAGATTACAAAAGAATATCAAAAAATTTGCAAATTTAAATTATAAATTACAAAATTTCAGCACCAATTATAAAAAAATGTATTGTTAAGTTACAAAATTTTAGGAGTAATTATGACATATTTACAGCAAATCGCCAAATTTTCACTATAAAATGCAAAATTAAATTAAAGGCTGACTAGCATGGAAGATAGTCTGCATTCCAAACAAGTTACAGGTGGTAGATATTTGTATCTACCACCATGTTAATTTAATTGGTCTGGCTGCAAAACTAAAAGTTTTTTTTTTGTCTATTACTGTTTATTATTAATTTCTGTTACTTCTTTGGCGCAGATTATTATGATAAAATGCAACTTAATTTCTATTAATTTTAAATTAATAATTATGTAATAATGAATAATGTAATTATTGTGTACATTCATGCTGCAATGAAATATTTTTCATGTACTGCAGAAATGGAGCATATTTGCAAATGAGCTCATTTTCCTGGGTCAAATCGAAATTCACAAAATTCTAGATAGTTTTATCAATGTTCAGAATGAAGCAAACTTCAAGTCATCAAAATTGAAGAAGATTATGACGTGAAATTCGCCAAAAGTTCTTAATATTTTTATCAATTTAAAAGAAAAACACGAAAATCAAATAAGTATAATAATTGTCTGTTACTAATAGATATTTATATAGCTGGAGCGTTATTAATATATTAGAAAATATTTTATTTGGATATTTTTGTTTATTTGAAGAATTCAATTTTTGTCAAGTCAAGTCAAATCAAGTGGATGTTTTTCACGAGAATAAAACTTAGGCTATTCGAGAAAATTCTTGGGACAGTTAAACTTTGCCTCAATATTCTACATATTTACATAAAAAAATCACAGCCAAAGTAATTTTCTGCAGTCTATTACGCTTACGGAAGCTCGTCAAATCGCTAAGGTGTGAACGAATCCCGTTATAAATTTCCCAATATCAGTCAGCCACGGCACCTATGCAGTTAATCACCATGAGTCTTCATCACGCTGCATATTTTTCACGTCAGCGACGACCCTAAGATGAATTATGATGAATCCTTAACGTCCGCAAGACTCCGGGTTCAGGAATCACGCCCAGGGCCTAATTCATGCCCCTTAATCACCTGCTGCATTTGTAAAATGACTATTGCATACGATCACGAACGTCTAATGCGAAAAATGCTGAAAAGCACGGAACGTTTATAATGGGAAATGCTAATTTTTATTTCTATAATGGAATGGAATTCATCACCAAACGCTCTAATGGTATCAAGATATTTTAGCACCATAAAATGCTTCGTTGTGTTTAATAATAATTGAACTAAATATTCAATAATTATGAAGTTTGCGTGTAGTCGAGCTACTGCATTCGAGGAATTAACTGGATAACTGATTTTATAACGCAATAGACGTTGATATTGAGTTATAAAATCAGTTATCCAGTTAATTAAGCGTAATGATGATATTGCGATTTAACATCAGTCATCCAGTTAATTCCTCGTAATGATGATATTGCGATGATATTATTATTATTTATGCATTAATATTAGAAATAATTCGCGTTGGCGAATTTCGGGGTGTACTTTGCAAGCTGCGAATTCGCCTTTTTCCATTTCCAGAAGCACTAAAAACTTTTTAAGCGCTAGGTTCAAAGTTAATAAAACAACTGGAGCACCCTCCACACGCAAAATTTCCGCACGCAGCGACGTAATGAAAGCAAACTTTTGCACCCAGCAACCCTCTGCTATCTCTTCCGCCCCTGCGATTGCTTACAAAAGATTTTCAGGGCGCCATAAAGATTCAGATGCCGTCGTCAAGCTTCCTTCAGGGCATTTGTGCAGTGTTGGATCGTTTCGCTGTTAAATCTGCTAGCGGTTTGGTAAGTATCGCCGGAAGTGTGAGTTGAAATATGTTGAAAGTTTATCGGAATCCATCTTTAGAATGTGATATAATGTACAGTTATGCTCACATAAATCTAGTACAAAATATTTGACATTGCAATATTTGATAAAATTGCTATTGTAACCTAATTTCTTGTACTAGATTTATGTGAGCATGACTGTACCTTGTGCGATCAGTGAACCAGCAAAGTTAAGAATTATTACTCAAAATTTATTTGATTTATTTTATCATTTAGTGTCCACTACTAGGCATAGTCTTCTTCTAAAATCATCCACGTTTTTCGATTCTGTGGCACGTTTATTGAGTGTCCTGCATAACCTTCCGGCAGTGCTTTCAATTAAACATAATATCAGTAGAACTCACTTGATGGCCTTTCCATGTTCGGTGCAGAAATGCATTGGCTGAAAGTTTATTGCTTCCAAACAGAAGTTTTGCGTCTGCCACTTTCGGCCGTCCCATTTCCTGTTTAGTATGACGTCAGTTCCGCTGGCAGAGTACGGCAGCCAGACATGCCAGTGTGCTACAAATTTAACGCATTCGACGGAGTCAGCAAGGCGTGGAACATGTGCGGTTGAGTCTGCAGGCTACTGAAATGGCTACTGAAAGACATGAAGCGAACACGAGAGCAGAATGTGTGAAGCTGATTCATTACAATTATATATTTTTTTAGAAAACCATAATATCTATATGAAAACTATACGAAAATATGGAAATCTATAGAATGTACACAATTATGATCCTACTTAATTTTCGTGTGTCAATAAAATAAAATCAACTGTATCATTCCCGGATAGTTTACAATTATATATTTTTTTTGGAAAACCATAATATCTACATGGAAACTATACGGAAATATTGAAATCTATAGAATTTACACAATTATGATCCTGATTAATTCTCGTGTATAAATAACATAAAATCAACTGTTAACATCATTTCCGGATAGCGCTAGTTGGGTTAGGTTAGGTTATGTTAGGTAGACGAAACCAATCAGGTCAAAACAAGCCTTAAGTTGTTCTATGGAGATTAGAGATGATGTTGAACTGTACAAAATTTTAGGGTAGCTTATGTTAGCTAGACGAAACCAATCAGGTCAAAACAAGCCTTAAGCTGCTCTATGGAGATTAGAGATGATGTTCAACTGTAGAAAATATTAGGGTAGGTTACGTTAGCAACACGAAACCAATCAGGTCAAAACAAGCCTTAAGCTATCCTATGGAGATTAGAGATGATGTTCAACTGTACAAAATTTTAGGGTAGGTTACGTTAGCTAGACGAAACCAATGAGGTCAAAACAAGCACTAAGCTGTTCTATGGAGATTAGAGATGATGTTCAACTGAACAAAATATTAGGTTAGGTTACGTTAGCTAGACGAAACCAATCAGGTCAAAACAAGCCTTAAGCTGTTCTATGGAGATTAGAGATTATGTTCAACTGTACAAAATTTTAGGTTAGGTTACATTAGCTAGACAAAACCAATCAGGTGAGAACAAGCCTTAAGCTATTCTATGGAGATTAGAGATGATGTTCAACTGTACAACATTTTAGGTTAGTTTACGTTAGCTAAACAAAACCAATCAGGTCAAAACAAGCCTTAAGCTGGTCTATGGAGATTAGAGATGATGTTGAACTATACAAAATTTTAGGTTAAGTTGCGTTAGCTAGACGAAACCAATCAGGTCAAAACAAGCCTTAAGCTATTCTATGGAGATTAGACATGATCTTCAGCTGTACAAAATTTTATTTTAATAGTTTATGTTTTTAGCATTTATATTACCATTAGCATTTATATTAGCATTATATTATTATTAGCAATAGCATATTTTTTTTTTAATTTCTTCTATTGATTTTACTAAGGTGGAATCAGAATTAGTTTCTGATATGAGTTGATTATAGCAGATAAGGCTCAAATGAAAATTAACTTAATAATGAACTGATATCGTTGTAAAACAGAATTGTGTATTGAAATATTGCAATAGAAACCCTTTATATAAGCCATCTTCATTAATCGACATATTCGAATGCGATTTTTTCTGCATTGAGGTTATTATAAATCTCAAATCTTTCATATATGGTCTAAATTTAGTACAAATATTGTACTTCAAAATAATTCTTCTGAAAAGTTCAAAATGATGCCATTCTTTATAAGAGAGAAATGTTTGTGATTACGTTTCTGTATTGAGAAGTATTAGTTGTTGTAAAACTGAAATCTAAAAAGTCAGTCGTGGAAAATTTACTACTAGAATTGTTGATAGTGCAATTGAAAAGCGTCCCTTTACCTATTCCTCATAATAAAGTTACTATCATTATTCCAAATATCTGGAATCAGAATTATCTTCTAATATGAGTTGATTAAAGTAGATAAGGCTAGAATGAAAAATAACTTAATAATGAACTGTTATCAGTGTAAAACAGAATTGTGTATTGAAATATTGCAATAGAAACCCTTTATATAAGCCATCTTCATTAATCGACATATTCGAATGCGATTTTTTCTGCATTGAGGTTATTATAAATCTCAAATCTCTCATATATGGTCTAAATTTAGTACAAATATTGCACTTCAAAATAATTTTTCTGAAAAGTTCAAAATGATGCCATTCTTTATAAGAGAAAAATGTTTGTGATTACGTTTCTGTATTGAGAAGTATTAGTTGTTGTAAAACTGAAATCTAAAAAGTCAGTCGTGGAAAATTTACTACTAGAATTGTTGATAGTGCAATTGAAAAGCGTCCCTTTACCTATTCCTCATAATAAAGTTACTATCATTATTCCAAATATCTGGAATCAGAATTATCTTCTAATATGAGTTGATTAAAGTAGATAAGGCTAGAATGAAAAATAACTTAATAATGAACTGTTATCAGTGTAAAACAGAATTGTGTATTGAAATATTGCAATAGAAACCCTTTATATAAGCCATCTTCATTAATCGACATATTCGAATGCGATTTTTTCTGCATTGAGGTTATTATAAATCTCAAATCTCTCATATATGGTCTAAATTTAGTACAAATATTGTACTTCAGAATAATTCTTCGGAAAAGTTCAAAATGATGCCTTTCTTTATAATAGAGAAATGTTTGTGATTACGTTTCTGTATTGAGAAATATTAGTTGTTGTAAAACTGAAATCTGAAAAGTCAGTCGTGGAAAATTTAGTACTAGAATTGTTGATAGTGCAATTGAAAACATTTCCTTTACCTATTGCTCATAATAAAGTTATTATCATTATTCAAAATTTCTGGAATCAGAATTACTTTCTGATATGAGTTGATTATAGTAGATAAGGTTCAAATGAAAAATAACTTAATAATGAACTGTTATCAGTGTAAAATATAATTGTGTATTGAAATATTGCAATAGAAACCCTTTATATAAGCCATCTTTATTAATCGAGATATTCGAATGCGCATTTTTCTGCATTGAGGTTATTATAAATCTCAAATCTTTCATAAATGGTCTAAATTTAGTACAAATATTGTACTTCAAAATAATTCTTTTGAAAAGTTCAAAATGATGCCATTCTATGAGAGAAATTTTTGTGATTACGTTTCTGTATTGAGAAATAATAGTTGATAGTGAAATCTGAAAAGTCAGTCGTGGAAAATTTAGTACTAGAATTGTTGATAGTGCAATTGAAAACAGTTCCTTTACCTATTCCTCATAATAAAATTATTATTATGAAAGATAATGTCATTATAAATCTGAAATATGTAAAATATAATTATGGCGTAAATTTAATACCCACCATTGTTGAAGGATATTTGAAAATAATTGTTCTGAAAAGTTCATAAGGAACTAGAACTCATGAGGAACTGTTTTCAATTGTCCTATCAACAATTCTAGTACTAAATTTTGTCCGACTAACTTTTCAGATTTCATTTTACAATAACTAATATTTTTCAATACAGAAACTTAATCCCTAAAATGTCTCTCTAATAAAGTAACAATGGTATCCATTCCTTTATAAGAGAGACATTTTAGGGATTAAGTTTCTGTATTGAAAAATATCAGTTATTGTAAAATTGAAATCTGAAAAGTTAGCCGTGGAAAATTTAGTGTTAGAATTGTTGATACGACAATTGAAAACAGTTCCTCTATTCCTCATAATAAAATAATTATTATGAAAGATAGGTTTATTATAAAACTAAAATATGTAAAATATAATTATCGCGTACATTTAATACCTAGCATTGTTGATAGGATACTTGAAAATAATTCTTCTGAAAAGTTCATAAGGATTCCATTTTTTATAAGGAAGTAATTTTAGTGATTATGTTTCTGTATTGAGAACTGAAATTTGAAAAGTTAGTCGTGGAAATTTTAGTACCGGAATTGTTGATAAGACAATTGAAAACAGTTCCTCTATTCCTCATAGTAAAATAATTATTATGAAAGATAAGTTTATTATAAAACTAAAATATGTAAAATATAATTATGGCGTAAATTTAATGCACAGAATTGTTGATGGGACACTTGAGAATAATTCTTCTGAAAACTTCACTAGGATTCAATTCCTTATAAGGGAGAAATTTTAGTGATTAAGTTTCTGTATTGAAAAATTTTAGTTGTAAATCTGAAATCTGAAGAGTTATTCGTGGAAAATTTAGTACAAGATTTTGATAACAAAATCAATTCTTCCATTTCACATTTGTTCTATTCCTCATTATAAAATAATTATTATGAAAGATAGAAATAAAAAATATTTTTCAACTAGATTTTTAATTGTTAATCATTTGGAAAATTGCATAAGAATCTTATTGGTAATGAGAGATACATATTCCTTTGGATTGGTTCTTCTTAATTGCGCCAAGAAAGATAATATCGTATGGAACATATGCACATTTAGGTGATTTGCGTATCAAAAAACGCTACTAGTAACGTGTACGTTACTTGACAACATCATATTCGAATGTCAGATGCATTTATGTTATAAATTATTATGACATTTGAATGTGATGCTGTGAAGCAAAGTACAAATTACTGCTAACGTTTTTTGATACGCAATACACCTGATTATCTAGACATGAGTTCGAAGTTGGAAAACAGAATGAGGTAAACAGTAAATAAATAATCATGGAGAACAAACAGAGAAATATAGCAGGATGTAATCAATTCCATGTTCGTGTTTGTTTCTATTGTATAGATATAATGTTTGAAATTTTTTGCAGAATCTCACAAAAGTCGTCGTTCATGTTTTCTTAACTATTAATGGAATATGTTATTGAATCAAATTTTTTAGTTATAATTTTGAAAAACCAGCCACTTTTTTGCAGAATCTCACAAAAGTCGTTGTTTATGTTTTCTTAAATACCAATGAAATATGTTATTGAAACTAATTTTTTAGTTATAATTTTGAATTTTAAAGTGGCTGGCTTGAAATTTTTTGCAGAATATGTCACAAAAGTCGTCGTTCATGTTTTCTTGAATGTTAAAGGAATATGTAATTGAAACTCATTTTTTAGTTATAATTTTGAAATTTAAAGTGGCTGGCTTGAATTTTTTTGCAGAATATCTCACAAAAGTCGTCCTTTATGTTTTCTTAAATGTTAATGGAATATGTTATTGAAACTAATTTTTTAGTTCGATAGATAAGATAATTTTGAATTTTAAAGTTGCTGGCTTGAAAATTAATAAATTAATATATCATATTTGACTCAATTCTGCATATATGTTAATAGTAGTGTTAGTTAAACGCCCTGTAAAATCACTTTTTAGCTAATCAGGCTGCGAGTTTTTCAGATAGTACCTAGCAAAGTTCAAATGTAGATAACGTTGGTGTTAAAATTTGTACAGAATAGGGCAAATATATCATAAATAATTAGATTTTAAACCTGTTGTTTTAAACTTCAAAATTATAATTTAAAAAACATTTTTATTAATATATTCTACCAATATAAATATTAAAAAATAAACTAAAAATCAGACCATCTAAACACAATTGTACAACTTTTAATAAACAGAATTTAATTCTTGACCAAACACAGATACTGAAATGTATATTTTTGCTTTTTTTTTGATCAAAATCATAAAGCTACTAAATTTTCAGGCATATTATAATACATATCTATATATGTATATAATATACACATAATAATAATAATAATAACAACAATGATTCATATCTGTTGCGATGTAAGTACGTAGGGAACTGATTGGATTTGTCCTGTGCTCGTATTTATATGGTTGTGTCTTCCGGATATCGCAGCAATTCTCTTAGAACGTTTGCGTACTTTTGCTTTCTCCGACGGATCGTATAAATACAAGCGCTTCGTACAAACCCAATCAGTTCTCTTCGTGCATCAGATGAAACCACTTGAAGGTGCTAAAGTGATTTTCCTGAAACGATGTGAGACACTACTTTTTCAAAGAAACATTCAATGTATATCCTACATTTTTATTTAAGAATGCCGAAAGTAGAAAATTCAAGGAAAATTTTGTTTTGTTCATACATACGATTAGAAAATTCAAGGACAATTTTGTTTTGATCATACATGCAAGTACGTGAAAATAGTTAAGGAGATTGTTGTATGGGATTTGAGAATTACTAAATATAATAATTTAAAATAGAAGAGTATGTTAATATTTGACCTAAATAACCTAAACACCATTATAAAAGATACGTATAACATTTACTGAATTAACATTAAATAACAATTTAAAAAAAAAATTATCGACAAGATATTTTAGATATACTAAATATAATAATTTAAAATAGAAGAGTATGTTAAGATTTGACCTAAATAACCTAAACACCATTATAAAATATACGTATACCATTTACTGGATTAACATTAAATAACAATGTAAAAAAAAATATCGACAATAGCAAGCAAATATATTTAAGAATCAATTACATATATTTATTCAACTGCTTATATCTTGAAAACAAAGTGGTTTAAGCCTAATTCATGCAATGGTGATTTGCGATTTGCAATATTTCTGATTTTGATATTTTGATTGGTATAGTATAAGTTTCCGTGTAAAATGCTTTTAAATTTAAAAAAATCAGAACAAAAATTGCAAATCGCAAATCGCAAATCGCAAATCGATTGTACGTGAACTAGGCTTTAGAATACAAAAAAAGTTTGTAGGTTCCTATGAAATTCCCTGTAGATATAAATATAGACTCTAGTGCCACTCATTACAACATTATAAATACTATATTGCTGAACTAGTGTAAATCTCCTAAATCCAAAAAGCCCACTCACAAGCGATTCTCGAGATATCTGCCCTCAAAGTTGACAAAAAAAAGAATAATATTTCTGTTTTGAGAACAGTCGATCTTATCCAATAATCCAATTTTATTGCCATCAGTCTCATTTGACTCCGGAGAGTCTTATGAGCCAAACTGAAAATCGATTTATTTACCACAATTTTAAATTCGTCCATGCAGACACGGAAAGTATTCCTTAATTTCAAATAAAAATGGCTTTTTTCGTTGTAAAAGCTGCAATAATATTTTTGTGAACTGAAATTATCATAACAACAACTGAAAATGAATATCACATCTCAAAACTACAATTGCATTAAATTCGTCCATGCAGAAGTGCGAAAGTACTCCTTAATTTAAAATAAAAATGATTTCGTTCGATGTGAAAGCTGCAATAATATTTTCGTGGACTGAAATTGCCATAACAATAACCAGAAATGAATATCACATCTTAAAACAACAATAAGAACTACTCTTAGTGGGCCCAAGACTCGAAACAGGTAATAAGTCGTTTGGCCCGGCGCCTCCACCATAATGAAAATTCGATATATTAATTACAGTTAATGAAGAATTGTATATATTTTATTCCCGCACAAAGAACCATTACTTTGTCTACAATATGGTAATTGGGTGTAATTATTTGCAAAAAACTGTAATAGAAATAAGCATTTTTTGTTATGGTGGAGGAGCCGGGTAACAAATTATACTCTGTGCCTGTGCTACTTCTGAAGGGTGCAACAAATTTTACAGTGGTTGTTATTGTTGTTTTAGCATGTAATTTCATTATTCAGTTGTTATTATATTATTTTTGGGTAAAAAAAAAAATATTGTAGATTTTGCATCCTCCCCAAACTTTCTATAACCAGTAAGTTATTATTTCCTGAATTATTTCTAATAACAACCTAATTCGAGAATATTTTTTTTAATCTTTATGTCTAAAATTTCCCATACAATTTAAATAATTATATATAATATTTCAAATTTCAAATTTATTATCAAAAATGCTTATAAAACCACATTTTCCACAAAAGCCATGGGCTTGTCTGCGTACTTTTTAATTAACTGTCTGATCCTATACAATATTCTGTACCAAAACCTTAAAATTTAGAATCCAGATTAAAATCTGAAACTTTACACTTTACAATTTACAAAAATTACAATATTCAAAAATACAGGAATGCAAAATTACTATTAATTATTATTATTATTGTACATGTTATATGGTCTCAGTTTCTTTATAGTTTCATTAAAATAACAGGTATCAAGGAAACCTGTTTTCGAATGTTATTTATCTATTTTCCGCGATTAAAAAATCACTCACTATTATTTTGAATCATTTTAATTACTTTAAAAGCTTTCTACATTTGTTAAGACATTGTTTGGCTAAGATTAGTTTATACCAAAAAAAGCGCAACATAATGATATATTTTATAATATTAATTTTATAATAGTTTCAATAGGGGAGCAAGAACACTGAGGAAAACTATTTTTCTATGTTATTTCCCTGTTCCGCGGAAAATCGATCACTCGGTATAAATATGACGATACTATAAAAATCATTAAATCTTACCTGTAGTTTAGAAATAAAACGTAGCACCTTTTTATTTCTAAATTCTATCTTATTTCTATTTCTAAAATCTAAATTCAATTTCTTCTATTTCTAAAATCTATTTTATTTCTAAACATAATTTCACAAGCTCCAACTCCCCGTTACCTGTAGTTATTAGCTTGAACTAATATTATTGTTCCCTGATAATATGCAATTTCGGTTTCATCAAGAACTTATTATTGAAATATTTTTGTGAAATTTTGCTATTTTGTTTTTAATTTTCTAAACACAGCCCTGAATTGTTAGATTATGTTTGTTAATACATTTTACATGCTTGCTCTATAAAGTCTTATAGAACTGATAATAAATTTGAAATATGAAATATTATATATAGTTATTTAAATTGTATGAGAAATTTTACACATAAAGAGTAAAAGAAAATAATATTCTCGAATTGGGCTGTTATTAGAAATAATTGTGTAAATAATAACTTACTGTTAATACAAAGTTTGGGTTTGATGCAAAATCTTTAACATTTTTTTGTTACCCAAAAATATTATAATAACAACTGACTATTGAAATTACATGCCAAAACAATAAACTCTTATAGAGCAAGCTACTTCAAAGTATGTAAATTATTAAAATATTATATAATAATATTTTTATAAATTATTATAATTATTATTATAAAATCTGATGTAATTTAATATTCAGAGTTATTTATAATGATACAGTTCGATGTTTGTGGAGCATTTGAAATGTTAGATTATTAAATTATTATAATTATTATTATAAAATCTGATGCAATTTAATATTGAGGGTTATTTATAATGATATATTTCGATATTTGTAGAGGCTTTAAAATGCTACATTTTTAGTATTATATATTTTCAGTACGAAGAAATTTTGTGGCAATCTTAGATGCAAATTCTTTAAGTTTTGAAGGTTGAAATTTTTTTTTTTTTAAATAAATTAATTTAAATTAAATAAATTAAAATAATTTAAAAAAATGCATCTCCTAGTTTAACGTTAATCAATTTTCGTATATAAAATAGCTACTATTTTAGCATCACTGGCCACGATAAAAATATATATTTTTAGAACTTAATTCCTTGAATACCGATTGAGCCTGAATTTGAAAGGTTATTAGAGTGTCTTCCGCACCATCCGATCAATACAAATTTAATCAGTTTGCTGTCCGATAGATTGACATACAAGAAAAATGTTCGTATTTCTGGACGTTGCTTAAATAAATTAAAAAGCTATACAATGAACATAATCTATTTTATGTAATTATTAAAAACCGACAAAAATATTAAGTGGAATCATTTATATAGGATGTATAAAAAGTTGGAATAAAATTATAATTCTGGTGTTTTGAGTAATATGTTTAAATTAGTAATTTATAAATGCCCAGTCATGCTCACATAAATCTAGTACAAACATATTGACATTGCTATATAACATTGCTATTGTAAGCTGATTTCTTGTACTAGATTTATGTGAGCATGACTGTACATTTTAGTGTACATAACTTGCTATTGTTCTTAAAACATATTAATTAATTAAATCTTTATTTCGCTTGTGACACAAACAAATTTATTTACTACTAGGAATGAAAACTGTTATAATTAAATAGTTTCATGAATTTCAAAAACTGGTTAATATTCTACTATGGTCATATAATTTTCAAAAATACATCAAAAATCACAAACAAAAAAATTGAGATTGTTTAAAGAAACGCGCTACGAATGATTACAAAGTTAAGACATATCAATAACCCATTGCACAATCCTAGCAACAAAAGTCTATATGAAGTCATAAAATTATTACCAATCGCCATACACTATTCGCTATAGAATTGGTACTAATCGAAAAAGTTCGATTTATATTAAAAATCAATAATATAAACTGTTCCATTATGGATAAACTATACTTGAAACGAACCACAGGACGTACCAAACGGACCATTCCATTGAAAACACTTTGCGAATCATACAATGACTCTGATTCTCAATGATCTCATTTTCACCTTCAGATACACACTTCACACTTCACACTTCCATCATATCTGATGTTTTTTTTGTTTTGTTTTTCTTCTATCTCTTTTAATTTAATATTTTTAATTTGAACTAATTATTAATTTTATTATTTGAGACATCACACTACATATAATTAAAATATTATTGTACAAGCAGAAAATCCTCTGGTATAAGTAATCTGTAAATATTGTAACTAACTATTCTATAGAGAATATATTATTTTTTATTATTTATTTATTTATTAATTAATGACAATGACTATTAATATAGAAAAAACACCTTTTCACAAAAACACATTTATTTGATCTAAATGTACATTTCGATCGCTAGGCGACCATCTTCGGTAGAAATATGATTACAGTAATTACTACAGTAATATTTCTACTGAAGATGGTCGCCTAGCGATCGAAATGTACATTTAGATCAAATAAATGTGTTTTTGTGAAAAAGGTGTTTTTTATTAATACGAACCTTTCACAAGCTCCAAGATACCACTTAATGACAATGACATATGAAAAACTTATGACATAATTTAATGTATTTTTTTACAGACCTAAATGTCTAGTACTTTCTAATAATATATAAATAAAACACAATTGGTGTGAGTTTCACAAAATATTTAATGTTGTACTACGACAATTGTTTCGTCATACAGTGGCTTCATCAGGCGGATGAAAACAGTTCCTGATAGTTCTTCCATTAGATTCTACTTCTGATTCTAATCTTCCGATTCTCTGACCAATTATTTATTTATTCTTTTTCTTTATATCTTTCGGTGGAACAATTCTCTAAGCAAAAATGTAAAAAAGTTAAAACCTCACATTATATTTTCGTAAAGTTTTTACTAAACATCGGTAAAGTTGTTTTTACATTATAGTGCAGTTATGGGTGGTTTTTGCCACTGCTGCGAATCTTTCAGCATGCATACATCATTTCTGATAGTTCTTCCATTAGATTCTTCTTCTGATTCTAATCTTCCGATTCACTGACCAATGATTTATTTATTTTTTTCTTTATATCTTTCGGTCGAACAATCCTCTAAGCAAAAATGTAAAAAAGTTAAAACCTCACACTATATTTTCGTAAAGTTTTTACTAAAAATCGCTAAAGCTGTTTTTACATTAAAGTGCATTTATGGGTGGTTTTTGCCACTGCTGGGAATCTTACAGCATTCATACATCATTTCTGATAGTTGTTCCGTTAGATTCTTCTTCTGATTCTAATCATCCGATTCTCTGACTAATGATTTCTTTTTCTTTATATCTTTCGGTGGAACAATTCTCTAAGCAAAAATGTAAAAAAGTTAAAACCTCACATTATATTTTCGTAAAGTTTTTACTAAACATCGGTAAAGTTGTTTTTACAACTAAGTGCATTTATAGGTGGTTTTTGCCACTGCTGGGAATCTTACAGCATTCATACATCATTTCTGGTAGTTCTTCCATTAGATTCTTCTTCTGATTCTAATCTTCCGATTCTCTGACCAATGATTTATTTATTCTTTTATTTTATATCTTTCGGTGGAACAATTCTCTAAGCAAAAATGTAAAAAAAGTTAAAACCTCACATCATATTTTCGTAAAGTTCTTACTAAACATCGGTAAAGTTTTTTTTACATCAAAGTGCATTTATAGGTGTTTTTTGCCACTGCAGGGAATCTTACAGCATGCATACATCATTTCTCATAGTTCTTCCATTAGATTCTTCTTCTGATTCTAATCATCCGATTCTCTGACTAATGATTTTTTTTTCTTTATATCTTTCGGTGGAACAATTCTCTAAGCAAAAATGTAAAAAAGTTAAAACCTCACATTATATTTTCGTAAAGTTTTAACTAAACATCGGTAAAGTTATTTTTACATTAAAGTGCATTTATAGGTGGTTTTTACCACTGCTGGGAATCTTACAGCATGCATACATTATTCCTGATAGTTCTTCCGTTAGATTCTTCTTCTGATTCTAATCATCCGATTCTCTGACTAATGATTTTTTTTCTTTATATCTTTCGGTGGAACAATTCTCTAAGCAAAAATGTAAAAAAAAGTTATAACCTCACATTATATTTGCGTAGAGTTTTTACTAAACATCGGTAAAGTTGTTTTTACATTAAAGTGCATTTATAGGTGGTTTTTGCTACTGCTGCGAATCTTACAGCATGCATACATCATTAATACTTCTTGGCTGTCAGGTAGTAAAGGTTGCTATTGAAGGCAGGCCGCAGGAATCTTAATACTCACCCACTGGCACTTTACGAGCAAGCATTTTTTTCCTGCACGGTAGTAAAACCTGTAATAAATTTTATTCGCATTGCCACTGAAAATTCAATTCCTAAGTACCCAAAACCTTCAGTGAACGACACACTTTGCCCAGACGCTTTTACATCTTGTATCGAATCACTCCGCGATTTCCATTAACTGTCGTTATGCGACACATCCAGGCTATTAATCAATCGTTCATGGCTTTCGTATTTCCACCATCGACCGCTGTAAGTATCCCCAAAATTCCGCATTTTAGCCCAGTAATTATCTTTTAGTAAGTGGCTTGCGACGGGACGAGGAAATGAAACGTAAAAATCTCATGAATAATGGCTGTGATTAAAAGTTCCATAAAATTAGTCTCATTATGTATTGATTGAGAAGCGGAAAAGTTGGCCAACGTAAGTACGGGGACGTTAAAAAGACATCAAGGGGCATAAGGAGGCAGTAATTAAAACTTGTGTGGCAAATAATGCAAGTTCGACAGAGTTTTACTTAAACTTAAAGTGTTGAAACTACTTCGAATAGAAATTTTTATAATTAAATAGTTTTAGAAATTTCAAAAACTGGTTAATATTCTATAAGAAATATATGATTTGTTATTGATCTTTAGTTAGTATCGTCCAATGAGAATTATAAGATAATAAAACAGCTTCATTATTGCAACATTTGCAATTAATTGCAACAATTCAAATTCAGGAACTGCTACAGCATCTCTAATGAAATTTTTTCGTTAGTATCGTCCAATGAAAATTATAAGATAATAAAACAGCTTCATTATTGTAACATTTGCAAACAATTGCAACAATTCAAATTCAGCAACTGCTACAGCATTTAATCTTTAATAGAACATTTTTCAGTTTTCAAAATTTATTTTTCATGAACTTTACCTTTATACTGGCACAATATGTTTTGTGCTGCATGTCGTTATCAGCTTTCGTATTCGAACGAATCGTTTTGAAATTGATAGGGTTTTATATTCATGTGCTAGTTTAGAGTTATGCATCACAAGCTTCTGGTATTTCCCACATCGTTATAACGTGCAATATATTTATCCTGCCCGGACATCCACGTACTATCTGCAAAGTATCGCCTTGACACTAATGAGCTACACGTTTGCCCTAGAGATTAAGGCTTATGTACTCAATTGGTTACTCTGCGCCACTATTAACTACCGTCATATTTACTTGCTATAATCGCCATTACTCACGTCTTGGTGACGCATATGCTACTCCAGAAGACACGATGATACAAGATAACGTTAAATTTAGCTATATAGTGCTTATACGGTATAAATTCATATTTTTGTCAGCGCATTCAAGAATTAATAAGCTGGTTGGACTAAATTTAATAATGTGGAT
This sequence comes from Othius punctulatus, assembly GCA_951805005.1. NCBI lineage: Eukaryota > Metazoa > Arthropoda > Insecta > Coleoptera > Staphylinidae > Othius > Othius punctulatus. The sequence goes on from OX638145.1 coordinate 14,644,424, forward strand.
AATTACCCTCACGAATGATCTAATTTGAAAGTTTTGCTATTTGTGGTGTAAACGTTTTAAGGCAAAACAATTTAAGATTTAATTATGATTTTTAATGTTTATATATTTGGATAGTGTCTCTGAGGACAACTAGAAACCAACTTTTTGACCTAATGGGTCTCATCAAAGATTGCCTAAATAGACTTACACAGTTATTTAGCTTGACTTGCTATATAAGCGGGACAAAACAATTACACTTTGAAATAACACGAGTGGACAGCTAATTTTTTTGCGCGCCGCTGCGGGGGAGAAAACAAACGGGAAAGGTTACAGGGAATTACTTTTTATGCCTGGAAAAATAGCGGCCACCTTTATTCCCGGTAATATCTCCTCCAGGAGCACATAAAAGATCCTTTGTAAACAGACGCTCAAGCCGCCCTCAAGCTCGCGAAAAACGCATCTTGTCGCCCACCTTTATACCGCTTAGGGCTTCAAGGGCGAAACTTTAAAACCAACTTATCATCGTCGTATAAATATTGCTGGCGTGATCGGGGCTAATCAATGGCAGGCACGTAAAAGCGCACGCGAAAAAAAAAGTTAATTGCTTCATTGCGTTTCGCGATGCGTATCGTCCGTTTTGTAGGTATTTATAAAATATAAAAGTCGGACAAAATTGCGGCAATGATGTAGTCATTAGGAACTAATTAAGTTATTCAACAAACAAAATATAACTTAACAGGTATCTTCAGAACTGTTTTGGGCTTTGTAATACCAGAAACGACTGGCAATGGATTATTTGGTAAACGTTGAACTGGTTTTGAAACAGATGGAACATTTGCGTATTGCACACATGTTCGATTTTTCATATTGATCCCAACAACTTTTGATACACAAAAATAACAATCGGTTTGGTGATTACTTTGCTCTCTCCATATTTCTGAAACTGAAAAGTTGAAATATTTCCTCTCGCCATTCGACTGCTTCTATAAAATAGCTCTGCAACTATTGCAAAACAATGTGGGTATCCACGTTTTGTCTAAATTTCTGACAGCAAAACCAAAGTAATGTAATAGTATATAACGCCATTAGGCCGATATGTAGCAAATAACAGGCGCGGGTTGAAGTTTGTAAACCGAGGCGAAGCGAAGCGGAGCGGAGCGCAGCCGAGGTTTATATTCAACCAAGCCTGTTATTTGCATATCGGCCGAATGTTGTTCGATACTTTTTGTAATACCTAAATTACAAAAACTGGTCAATTTATCAATATTAAATTTCAAAATTAATAAACAAGTTATCCAGGCGCAATTTGATACCATAGCAACATCAACGGTTCAAATACAAACAAACCAATCAAACTGAAATTAGAAAAATAATGTCAGATGTGCAAAGTTCTTTGTTTTGTGGTATCCCCGAAGATGTACTAAATGAAGCAAATGCTGCCACAATCGATTTACTTCCCCAAAAAAGCAGCAGCAGGTATGAGAAAGAATATGAAGACTTTATTGCTCATAAATTTGCGTTTGTCATTTAAATAACGTCCACGGCCGGTATTATAACGGCCAAGGCCTTTACGCCTGTCATATCGATCAAGCAGACAGTACTGATAAATGTCAATAACACAAAGGTATTACAAAAATATATTTTAGGGGTTCTGTTATTGCATATCTTTTTTTTCGCCATATATTTACCACAAACACAGCAGAAATAGCTTGGATTATAACACACGATCTACTTGACAAATTTAAGCACTATTATTATGAAGATAGAAAATAAATGTGGATTTCCGTCAAATTACTTTACAATAGCGCCATCCATGCGACATAAAAAGAACTAGACCTGATAGCGCAATTCTGGTGGTTAATTTGACTTCTACGCACCCAAATTACTTGGAAAACGTCCTCCTCTTTTCCAGTCAATTTTTTTATTTTTATTTGTAGACCAGTGCAATCATTATCATACAAATCAGTATAACTCGTTTTGCCTAGCTATATATTGGTTGACACAAAACTTACAATACATTAACTAATAAACAAATTTATTTTATAACCTTACTTCAATATTTTATATATGTAGAAATAGAAATAGCAACAGATCAAAATATTTATTAATATGATATCGTTAAACGACTGCATAAATCATTTGACTTGTGACTTCATATAATGTATTGAAGATTTCAAATATAACGACTGCGAGGAATTTATTCTTTATGAACGTATTTCTATACCGTATATTGTGGATGCAAAAAAAAAACTAATGGCATTTTAAAAGATTCCTAAAAGACCTGGGACAAAAATCGACGATGAAATATCGTTCATCATCCCACGCGTACTCCCCCGCGAAGACTTTGGCGTAACACCTCATTGAAGCGGCGCAGAACCCTCGTCAAGCTTTAATGCCGTGGGGGCGCATCCCACCCCCACGATCGGCCCCCGCAGATAACGAACCACCTGTTACTCGGCGCCCCGGAATTAATTCCGGATTAGGAGCGTCTGCGGGGCCGCGAACCTCGCCGGTGATTACCAAAGAGGCGCCACTTTTATCCCGATGCGCTAATGGAACTGCAGACCGCCCCCCTAATGAAGTCCCATCAGGAAAACCGGGGGACGCGAAAGTTTGCGGCTTAATTGGGTAATAATGGAGGGTATTGCGAGGGCTTCGGTGCTCGGAGTGCTCTAAGTAGGTTGCTCCAGCGGTTTGATAATTTTTAAATTGCAATTACCATTTTAGAGCCCTTCGTGGCTAAATTCATTAATAAATTCCTGAAAATAACAATGCGAGAGTTTGAACTGTTATTGAATATAATCACATTTAATATTTTGACTTTTAATTATTTGAATGAAAATTAAATAATTAAAAGTCAATATATTTATGAAAAATTACATCAATTATGTTGTACTTAAAAAAATAAGACATCTGAAGACGGCTCACAAATATCCGAAACTAGTCAGCTGAAGAACACGTAATAAAAATAATAAAAACAAAATAAACTAAGAAACATCTTTATATTTAAATACTACCAGTAAGTACTCCTAATAAAGAAGAAAGAATTGCATTGACCATGGGTTAGTTTTTACTGAAATTTCTGAAAATATATTAACTGATAATTTGATATTATGTTCGTATACAGTACACCTAAATCGAATTCTCCTGAAAATTTGACAAGGTTTCAGCATTAAATAAGGGAGAAAATCAAACACATAACTTTCTGCATTGGCAAGTATGAGTTAGCTATTACTGAAATTTCTGAAAATTTATTATTTACAAATTTGATATTAGATTCATGTACAGTACACCTGAAACTAATTCTCCTGAAATTTTTACATAGTTTCAGTAATAAATTAAGAAGAAAATCAAACATAGAACTTTCTGCATTGACAAGTATGGGTTAGCTATTGCTGAAATTTCTGAAAATTTATTATTTGCAAATTTGATATTAGATTTGTATACAGTACACCGAAAACTAATTCTCCTGAAAATTTGACAAAGTTTCCGCATTAAATAAGGGAGCAAATCAAACATATAACTTTCAGCATTGATAAGTATGGGTTAGCTATTACTGAAATTTCTGAAAATTTATTATTTACAAATTTGAAATTAGATTCGTGTACACTAACCTGAAACTAATTCTCCTGAAAATTTGACAAAGTTTCAGTGTTAATTAAGGGAGAAAATCAGACACATAACTATCTGCATTGACAAGTATGAATTAGCTATTACTGAAATTTCTGAAAATTCATTATTTGCAAATTTTATATTAGAATAGTGTACAGTATATCTAAGACAAAATCTCATGAAACTTTGACTAAGTTTAAGTATTTAATAAGGCAGAAAATCTAACATATAACTTTCTGCATTGACATGTATGGGTTAGCTATCACTGAAATTTTTGAAAATTCATTATTTGCAAATTTGATACTGGATTCGTGGATAGTACATCTGAGACAAATTCTCCTGAAATTTTGATAAAGTTTTATTATTCAATAAGGGATAAAATCAAACATATAACTTTCTGCATTGACAAGTATGCGTTAGCTTGCACTGAAATTTTTGATAATTTATTATATGCAAATTTGATATTAGATTCCTATACAGTACACCTGTAACTAATTCTCCTGAAAATTTGACAAACTTTCAGCATTAAATAAGGGAGAAAATCAAACTTATAACTTTCTGCATTGACAAGTATGGGTTAGCTATTACTGAAATTTCTGAAAATTTATTATTTACAAATTTGATATTAGATTTGTATACAGTACACCTGAAACTAATTCTCCTGAAATTTTTACATAGTTTCAGTAATAAATTAAGAAGAAAATCAAACATAGAACTTTCTGCATTGACAAGTATGGGTTAGCTATTGCTGAGATTTCTGAAAATTTATTATTTGCAAATTTGATATTAGATTTGTATACAGTACACCGAAAACTAATTCTCCTGAAAATTTGACAATGTTTCCGCATTAAATAAGGGAGCAAATCAAACATATAACTTTCAGCATTGATAAGTATGAGTTAGCTATTACTGAAATTTCTGAAAATTTATTATTTACAAATTTGAATATGATTTGTGTACAGTAAACCTGAAACTAATTCTCCTGAAAATTTGACAAAGTTTCAGTGTTAATTAAGGGAGAAAATCAGACACATAACTATCTGCATTGACCAGTATGAATTAGCTATTACTGAAATTTCTGAAAATTCATTATTTGCAAATTTTATATTAGAATAGTGTACAGTATATCTAAGACAAAATCTCCTGAAACTTTGACTAAGTTTCAGTATTTAATAAGGCAGAAAATCTAACATATAACTTTCTGCATTGACATGTATGGGTTAGCTATCACTGAAATTTTTGAAAATTCATTATTTGCAAATTTGATACTGGATTCGTGGATAGTACATCTGAGACAAAATCTCCTGAAATTTTGATAAAGTTTCATGATTCAATAAGGGAGAAAATCAAACAAATGGCTTCCTGCATTGACAAGTATGCGCTAGCTTTTACTGAAATTTTTGAAACTTTATTATTTGCAAATTTGATATTATATTCGTGTACAATACACCTGATATTAATTCTCGTGAAAATTTGACAAAGTTTCTGTAATAAATAACGAAGAAAATCAAACATATAACTTTCTGCATTGACAAGTATGGGTAAGCTATTGCTGAAATTTCTGAAAATTTATTATTTGCAAATTTTATACTAGATTCATGTTCAGTATACCTAAAACTAATTCTCCTGAAAATTTGACAAGGTTTCAGTATTAAATAAGGAATAAAAGCAATGATATAACTTTCTGCATTGACAAGTAATGGTTAGCTATTACTGAAATTTCTGAAAATTTATTATTTGCAAATTTGATAATAGATTCGTGTACAGTACATCTGGAACTAATTCTCCGGAAAGTTTGACAAAGTGTCGGTGTTAATTAAGGGAGAAAATCTAACATATAACTTTATGCATTGACAAGTATGGGTTAGCTATTTCTGAAATTTCTAAAAATTCATAATTTGCAAATTTGATATTATATTCGTTTACAGTACACATAAAACTAATTCTCCTGAAATTTTGGCAAAGTTTCAGTATTAAATAAGGCTGAAATTCTAACATAAAACTTTCTGCATTAACATGTATGGGTTAGCTATTACTAAAATTTCTGAAAATTTATTATTTTCAAATTTGATATTATATTCATGTACAGTAAACCTGAAACTAATTCCCATGAAAATTTGACAATGTTTCAGGATTAATTAAGGGAGAAAATCAGACACATAACTATCTGCATTGACAAATATCAATTAGCTATTACTGAAATTTCTGAAAATTCTATATTTGAAAATTTGATATTAGAATAGTATACAGTACACCTGAGACTAATTCTCCTGAAAATTTGACAAAGTTTTATTATTCAGTAAGGGAGTAAATCAAACATATAACTTTCTGCATTGACAAGTATGCGTTAGCTATTACTGAAATTTCTGAAATTTTATTATGTGCAAATTTGATAATATATTTGTATATAGTACACCTAAAACTAATTTTCCTGAAAATTTGGCAAAGTTTCCGTATTAAATAAGGGAGAAAATCAAACATATAACTTTCTGTATTGACATGTATGAGTTAGCTATTACTGAAATTTCTGAAAATTCATTATTTACAAATTTGATCATAAATTCGTGTACAGTACACCTCAAACTAATTCTCTTAAAAATTTGACAGAGGTTCATTAGTTACTAAGGGAGAAAATCGAACATATAACTTTCTTCATTGACATGTATGGGCTAGCTATTACTGAAATTTCTGAAAATATATTAGTTGCAAAATTGATAATAGATTCGTGTACAGTACACCTGAGATAAATTCTCCTGAAAATTTCACAAAGTTTTATTATCTAATAAGGGATAAAATCAAGCATATAACTTTCTGCATTGGCAAGTATGGGTTAGCTATTACTGAAATTTCTGAAAATTTATTATTTGCAAATTTGATATTAGATTCGTGTACAGTAAATCTAAAACTAATTCACCTGAAAATTTGACAAAGTTTTAGTATTAATTGAGGGAGAAAATCAGACACATAACTATCTGCATTGACAAGTATGGGTTAGCTATTACTGAAATTTCTGAAAATTTATTATTTACAAATTTGATATTAGATTCTCGTATAGTATACCTGAAACTAATTCTCCTGAAAATTTGATATAGTTTCAGTATTAAATAAAGAAAAAAATCAAACACATAACTTTTTGCATTGAAAAGTATGGGTTAGCTATTGCTGAAATTTCTGAAAATTTATTATTTGCAAATTTGATATTATATTCGCGTACAGTACATATTAGACATAATCTCCTGAAAATTTGACAAAGTTTTACTATTCAATAAGGGAGAAAATCAAACATATAACTTTCTGCATTGACAAGTATGGGTTAGCTATTACTGAAATTTCTGCAAAATTTATTATTTGAAAATTTGATATTAGATTCTCGTACAGTAAACCTGAAACTAATTCCCCTGAAAATTTGACATAGTTTCAGTATTAAATAAAGAAGAAAATCAAACACATAACTTTCTGCATTGAAAAGTATGGGTTAGCTATTGCTGAAATTTCTGATAATTTATTATTTGCAAATTTGATACTATATACGTATACAGTATACTTGTAACTAATTCTCGTGAAAGTTTGATAAAGTGTCCGTATTAAATAAGGGAGAAAATCTACGATATAACTCTCTGCATTGACATGTATGAGTTAGCTCTAACTGAAATTTCTGAAAATTCATTATTTGCAAATTTGATAATAGATTCGTGTACAGTACACCTAAGACTAATTCTCCTGAAAATTTGATAATGTTTCAGGATTAAATAAGGGAGAAAATCAAACATAAAACTTTCTGCATTGACAAGTATGCGTTAGCTATTACTGAAATTTCAGAAAATTAATTATTTGCAAATTTGATACTATATACGTATACAGTATACTTGAAACTAATTCTCGTGAAAGTTTGATAAAGTGTCCGTATTAAATAAGGGAGAAAATCAAACATATAATATTCTGCATTAGCAAGTATGGTTAGGTATTACTGAAATTTCTGAAATATTATTATTTGTAAATTTGTGATTAGATTCGTGTACAGTACACCTGAAACTAATTAGGGCTGGGATTTCTTTTTGTCATGTTGGACAAACTGCTTCAGTGATGCAAAGGAAGTTTATTTGAAGTCGATGATATTAGATATTTGCTTCCTAGCACATTGTCAGATTTATAATTTTTTTCATTACTAGCTTTCATCTCTAATAATTGAAATTTTACATCTGACAACTATGTTATTTAAAAAAATATACCTAACCTCAAATTGACAACAACTTAACTTAAAAATATGTGACAAGTTCTATTGGGGAATTTAGTTATTTCCGAAATACTACCAACAAAATTGCTGGATGTTCATCGACTCTCTTGGCGCAAAAATATCGTGAATGGAGTGTAGGTTGTAAGTTTCAATTTATGCACGAGAGCCTCGTTTATAATTAGGATTGTTCTTGAATCCCCTAATTCGTCCGTTGATATGTGGCATGTAATAATGGAGCTACACAAAGCTGCGACGCCTGATACCCGAAAACAATGAATCAACTCAATTTCAGGCACTAAATGTCGACATTCGCGCCATTATACAACTAATCTGATGCGAAATGGAGCAGTTGGATGGTCGGCTGGCGCTCTGAGTGATCGCTTTCCGTGAAACAGCACGATTGTACATCTCCGGAGCGTGCAATCAGATTCTGTAATTCGCTATGAACATGGTCGCGAAAACTGGGAAGCGGCAGGAATAACAACAGTCGCCTGGTTTTAAATCCCGAGCGCACACAGGAAGGCCCAGAGCTTCCATCCCATCAATCGCTCGGAGCCCAAGCAAACAGGGCGGATATCTAATTTCGCCTGCAAATACAGTCCCTGATTATGAATAAATATTAAATTGTTTGCCTAGAGTTTCCTTCGACGCGTTTTTGCTTGAAGATTAAATTGTGCTCTGGCAGAAGCAGAGATTTTTTTGTCATCACTTGGTATAGAATTGAAAAGCACGAACGACGTTGTATTCAATGAGAAGCTGAAATATAACATTCTGTACGTTTCAAGTATAGGGAAGGCAACGATATCGTTTTCTCTGCTATCATTTTCTATATAAACATGTAAACTATATATATATATATATATATATATATATATATATATATATATATATATATATATATATATATATATATATATATATAGGTATATATATAGGCAGTGAGGTTTAAAAGAAGCGTCAAAGCAAGTGAAATACTACAAAAATGATTGAATTAGGAACGCCAGAAGGGAATATAAAGAACATTATTATTGCTGCTAAAGCACGAAGGACCTCCAATATACTACACGATTGAAATATTGTTAATTCTATCGCCCCTAAAACGTAACATTTTGTTTCCTGACGTTAATGCCCCTATATGCGAGGTTTGTAGAACAGCGCGACAATTTTCGACAAAATAATTATAAACTTAGTTATACCAATTAAATTAAAATCCAGGATGAACGAACAGCGGCTGACAAGCCCTTTCAAACTTCCACAAGCCGTAATAATCCGCGATTAATAACAATAATCGTGTAATGCTATAAAACTTGGAAACAGTAAAACACTTCCAAATCTAATTACGTTTTATACGTTCACTCATGTTGAGGCTAATTGCATTACAATGTGTTAGTGCTCGTTGCTGTGCGTTTATGAGCTGCTTTTAGGATAAAACTTTCCACGCCGTAGTTGGTTCGTACGTACATAAGAGGATGCATTAATGGTTATCCCTGCGGTGATAATAAAAGTTACAATGTGTCGGGCTAATGTAGCGTGCATTATCTGGGCCGCTTTGGGTTCACCTTGCGCGTGTGTAACGCTCAAACCTAATGGGCAAATCAGGACGTTCCTTATCTTTAATGCGAACGTGGTGATTTCAAATGTTCTAGTTTTAGTGTAATATGAGGGATACCATGTGAAACTTGTGAGCGAGAAATTAAGCAGACATGTAACAGTGCTCATACAGCTGCAGTTTTCAGACTCAAATTTGCACAATTATACACTTCCGGACAAAATTAAGGGACCACCAAATAAACTTGAAATAACTTTTCCAATTTACAAGTTGTTGTGAATAGACTTTCATATGTCATAAATTGACGTTTATTAAGCGCTATTCAAATAGTTTGCCATGAAACAATTAACTCTTTTATTATTAATTAAGCCTTTTTAACTCATTTATTTAATAAAGCGTGCTTTGTGTTTCAAAAATTAGCGAATTTGTTTGCATTAAGTTAATTAAGTATGCCTAGACGCCATTGCAGACCAAAAGAAGTATCCCAAATGATTATTCTTCTTCGTAAAGGATATTCACGAAGTGAAGTTGCTGGAATTCTAAATACCAACAAATCTGTGGTCTAGATGGCCGCAGCACGGTTCATAGGGACTGGTGGTTTCAAAAGTAGATGCGGACAAGGTGCTAAAAGAAAAAAAACAACACGCAGAGAATATCGTTTTATCGAACTTCAGGGTTTCAGAAAGCGGTTTGTAACATCCAGCATCCAGCATATCCAGCATAGTGAATTAAAAAATGATCTTCGATTAGCCACTGGAACAGAAATTTGCGAACAAGTAGATGAACATACAAACAAAGAACATACTTGCAGACCTAATTGCTTTTCCGCGGAATTGAGAAACAATTTATTTCCAGAAATAAATTCTTTCCCGAAGTTTTGCAGCACTTTTATGATCGATTGGAAATAAAGCAAGGAAACGTACTTTATTAGCGTAACTTTCAAAGCTTAAACTCTTCCAGAATCGCGAGGTTTTCCGGAAGCCGGAACCACAAATATGACGTTCGGCGGGGAGAAGGCTCTAAATTTCAAACTAAATTTACTGTGAGGAAGTTCTGCGTGTTTAAGAATTATTCCGGCGCGAATGGCGGAGGTGGACCATCAGAGTTCAGTTTACTTCCACGAGGAGGCATAAGAGGTGATTGCTCCTCTTCAGTCGGGCAATTTTATATTTGAAAAGCCTGACGATGTTAGGATTACAATTGTTTATGCCCGTATCTTTAGTCCGTACTTGAGCATGAGTTCGACTCAAGTCGTATATTTGGTTGCGTTTGGTACCTAAACGTTCATAGAGAATACGCAACCAAATATACGATTTGGGTCGATCTCATGCCCAAGTTCGGACTATAGATACGGCCCTTAAGTATCTCCACGTGTGGTGGATCGCTCCTTGGTGACAGTATACAGCCATAGCAACAGAAATTGGCCGTCGTTAACAATTTTAAATCTAAAAAAGTAATTAGTTCTTAAAATAATTTATGCTGATGCCAGAGCTTTCTGGAACCTATACATCGTTACTGTCCTTGTGCACAACGGTTCGATACACTGCAGCACAATAGACACCCTTAAAACCCAGAAAAATGTAATCATCATTACGCCAGCCCCGCAGGGGGCGCAACAATGCACCCCATCCACAAAGGGGCGCCGGAAAGCGCGGGCAAAAAACCGTAAAAATCAACCGGCACAGAAGAGAGCGCAGAAAACCACGGGGGGAACGCATTGCCGGTGGATATTAGTCGCGATATATCACTGTAAATAATGCCCCCCGGATCCCGAGGAACGGCACTGGAAACTGCACACACGAAGAGGGTGAAAAATGGCAGGATTTAAGGGGGACGTAAATTTTAAGATGATATATTTATAGCCAGCTTGCATCAATCACGGTTCTTGGAGATATCGACGAGAAGCTGATTAATGGTGATACACGCTGCTTGAAATTGAGTATATTGATATACATCTGCAGGGGCACTTATAAGCAAATTAGTTTAGTTACATTATTATTAACTATACAACTAAATTAGTTAATGATAATGTAACTAAACTAATTTGCTTATAAGTTCTCCTGCACATGTATATCAATAAACTCCAGTGCCCCTGTAGATGTATATCAATAAACTCCATTGCCCCTGTAGATGTATATCAATAAACTCCAATTCAAGCAGCCCCAGTGATGCTCATGGCTCCTCGAGAATATAATTGTTAAACATGTGACGTACCTGAAGGGCAATCAGCGCGTTAGGCCGTGGAGCGAGTGGAGGGTCCCTTCGAAGCAGTGACGAGGGCCATGCTCTCGGTGTCAGAGAGTGGGGGGGTTAAAAAAGGCTCCACGTAATTTTAACCTCGTCGCTACTTCGTCGCAAAGGGTGGCTCCACCCTACCAGCGTGGGTGGACGGCAGACAGTCAGCGAAGTTCAGAAATCACGAACTGTCACAACGCTGACCATTTGGCGCCAACACCACCAGATTTAAATCTCGCAGTGAGAATAAAAAAACTGAAACTGAAATAAATGCCCGATCGAGAAAACGTGGGGGGAACAAAAAATAACAGGTGTGAATTTTGTAGTGTAAAATATCGGCGTTTATTCACACAAACGACGGACACCGTGTCTGCGCTCCTGAAATAAATACCTCCGCACGCAACCCTTTCACGCAGGGTTCACCCTATTCGGCCGAATATTGCGAGCTCCTGATCGCGCGATTCAAAGGGCCGACGGAGCGACCTTTCTCTTACACAAGCGCAAAACACGTACGGCACGAAACACGTAACGCAAATTTTACACAACGGAATAAACGATATGTCAATATGGAATTACATAAAGGTCTGGCTCAATTGAGAACACAAAAAAATAGGTATCAATATCTATATCTGTATCTGGCCTGTGTTCCTGGTATGTCTTCGCTGGCGGCTGGGTTCAGCTCCTGAATGGCGGCGGTTTGCGTCGTGGACGCCGATCACTCGATTCCGGCCTCAGAGCAAGATGATCGCTGCCTCCAGCCAAGAACTGGTTGGCTGAGCTACTTAGCCCTTACCCCGTAACAAAACGCCTGCAAAGCACATGGCCTTAGTAAAAATGGCCGGACACGTGGCTTCACGAAAAGGAAAAAAATATCGGGCTTAATTACTTACTCAGATGTTATGAGCGTATGGATAGTTCCTTGCCCTGTACCTGGTGCCTCAATCCCCTCAAGGGTGGTTAACTGAGTCCCCGTTGATTATCCCGGAAACCGGATGGTGGTACACCTATTACAACGGTTCTTCTGACACTTCCGTACTGCACGCAAGGTAGCTGAATTCTGCCTCTATGGCGGCGTCTCGCCGGCGAATTTAAAAATCGCACACATGGGAAACGCGTCACCACAACAAAAAAAGGTGCGAGTACGGTCGTCTACAGTGCAGGTCTATACGCCAATTAATTATTAAAATGCAGTTTCTGCCAAAGACATTTCTGGACCGTTACAAACAAGTATCATGAGCATCCCCGTGTCAAGACTGTCAATAGTTTTCAGTAAATGAATTACACATTCTCTTGGGCCCTTTTGTGCAGATTCTTGTCCAATCTTTGTTCTTGTAGTAACAGTACATCTGTTACTTTTCTTCCTATTTTGAACCCTTTTTATTTCTGTCTCGACAGAATTTGTGCTTTTCCTCGGTTTCCTGTGGTTGTTGATCTAAATTAGTATTGCCTTTTATTGAAGAAACAAATTTTCCCGGAATTCGTATTTGATGTTTTTTTTGTGTGTTTTAGGTGATTTAAGGTACCCAAGCATTGACAACGGCAGAATTCAGCAAACTATCAAACACAGCTTTGTGGTACCATCGCACTGTTTTGCGTAATGGAGAGAAAGAACTGCTCATTTGGTCTGATATATCGTTGGCCTAATGTTACAAGGTTGTATATGCAAATTTGAAAATTGGGGAATAACGACTTTAAATGTTTATGCATGTATGTTTATGCATGTTTATGCATGTATATTTAATAAATGTTTATATATTTTATATTTATATTTAAATGTAAATGTTTATGTTTGTTATTATAGAAAATGATGTATTGTGCACTGTAATTAGATTTTGTTTATCACAGATTCTTAATAATCCGATTTTAACCTTTCAACAACTTTAAAAGTCCCGCTTTGAAAACATATAGCAATGTAAAGCTATAGACCTAAATTTTGAAAAAATGTTACATGAAACCTTATAACACTAAGCCGACGATATCTACTCCTTCTTTCCCAACATTGTGTTCTACAAATGCATCAGGTTTTAGAATATCTTCCCAGTCTCTATTTGTTTTTTGCCAATAGCTTCGATATCGCTTCCGTGTTTTGTGCTTAGAAAAGCAACTTCCCTCTTGTCCATCCATTTTGCAACCGCAAATCCGTCTGAATTTTCTTGTCAAATTATATGCCCCGTCTTCAATTTGGCTTTCATAACTGTAGTTGGAAGACTTCTACGATTGTTTGGTAATGTCCCCAAATGGTGTGTTTTTCGTTCCAGTAATTTTTGGGCCAATGGAATAGATGTATAATAGTTATCTGTATAACAGTTCTGCCTTCGTTTAGGTATGGATCCGCGAGCTTAATACAATTATATTATTATATAATCAAATTATCATATATTATTATTATTAAATTATTATAATAATAAATTTAATACAATTTTCTTTGCTGATCCCTGAGATCCATTCAGAAAATGTTGTCCCGAATAGATTGGCTCCTATAATCACAAATTTTTGGGTAGTTTGCCAAACCAATATATAAAATAATCCCTATGAAATTTCGAATTTCCTCAATATTTGTAGGTGTCCACCTTTATTGAACGTATATATTGACGTCTTAAAGGTCTTTGTGTCACAGAGGGTGAACATTTGGTCCCAATCGGTATCGCTTACTTGGAATATATGATAAAACAGGAGACGACCACGAAATGGGATCATGGACTCGCCTACAACTAAAGTTTCTCCTGGGATATAGTTTTCTTCAAACTTTTGTTCCATTATGTGAAATATATCTCGAATATTGTACAAACGATCTCATTTGCCTGCAGTTTTATTATCGGCAAAATTGATATTTTGCAAAAATCGATTTCGACTCTATCCATTTGAAATGAAGTTCTGAGTTTAAGTTCAACAACTAAAGTTTCTCCTGGGATATAGTTTTCTTAAAACTTTTGTTCCATTGTGTGAAATATATCACGAATTTTATACAAACGATCTCATTTGCCTGCAGTTTTATTATCAGCAAAATTGATATTTTTCGAAAATCGATTTGGACTCATAATTTTAGGAATCATTTTATTTGTGTATAAATTAGATTGGCTCCTATAATCACAAATTTTTGGGTAGTTTGCCAAACCCATATATAAAATAATCCCTATGAAATTTAGAATTTCCTCAATATTTGTAGGTGTCCACCTTTATTGAACGTATATATAGACGTCTTAAAGGTCTTTGTGTCACAGAAGCTGAACATTTGATCCCATATCAGTGTCGCTTACTAGGAATATATGATGAAACAAGAGACGACCACGAAATGAGATCATGGACTTGCCAACAACTAAAGTTTTTCCTGGGATATAGTTTTCTTCAAACTTTTGTTCCATTGTGTGAAATATATCTCGAATTTTGTACAAACGATCTCATTTGCCTGCAGTTTTATTATCAGCAAAATTGATATTTTTCAAAAATCGATTTGGACTCATAATTTTAGGAATCATTTTATTTGTGTATAAATTAGATTGGCTCCTATAATCACAAATTTTTGGGTAGTTTGCCAAACCAATATATAAAATAATCCCTATGAAATTTCGAATTTCCTCAATATTTGTAGGTGTCCACCTTTATTGAACGTATATATCGACGTCTTAAAGGTCTTTGTGTCACAGAGGGTGAACATTTGGTCCCATATCGGTGTCGCTTACTTGGAATATATGATAAAACAGAAGACGACCACGAAATGGGATCATGGACTCGCCAACAATTAAAGTTTTTCCTGGGATATAGTTTTCTTAAAACTTTTGTTCCATTATGTGAAATATATCACGAATTTTGTACAAACGATGTCATTTGCCTGCAGTTTTATTATCAGCAAAATTGATATTTTTCGAAAATCGATTTGGACTCATAATTTTAGGAATCATTTTATTTGTGTATAAATTAGATTGGCTCCTATAATCACAAATTTTTGGGTAGTTTGCCAAACCCATATATAAAATAATCCCTACGAAATTTCGAATTTCCTCAATAATTGTAGGTGTCCACCTTTATTGAATGTATATATTGATGTCTTAAAGGTCTTTGTGTCACAGAAGCTGAACATTTGATCCCATATCAGTGTCGCTTACTTGGAATATATGATGAAACAAGAGACGACCAGGAGATCAAGGACTGGCCAACAACTAAAGTTTTTCCTGGGATATAGTTTTCTTAAAACTTTTGTTCCATTGTGTGAAATATATCTAGAATTTTGTACAAACGATCCCATTTGCCTGCAGTTTTATTATCAGCAAAATTGATATTTTTCAAAAATCGATTTGGACTCATAATTTTAGGAATCATTTTATTTGTGTGTAAATTGGATTGGCTCCTATAATCACAAATTTTTGTGTATTTTACCAAACCCATATAATAATCCCTATGACGTTTCGTATTTCCTCAATATTTGTAGGTGTCCATCTTTTCCTCCTTGCAAATCTTAAAGGGTGTTTGTCCCTAATATCTCGTAGGGTTACGAATTTGTTTCTTTGACAAGTAAATTTATAACTTGATCACTAACAAATTTATTGTACACTTAAGAAGCCCTGCCGAAGAAGGCAGGGTAGTCATCAACATAGTTATTATACCATGTTGTTCCAGAAATTTTAATATTTGTTTTCAAATGTGAACCATCTACATCTACATCTACCAAGTAGGTCATTGTGGGGGTATTGGAAGTATGTTTTCAACGTTATTAGTAGAATTATTACTGCTTCCTACATCATCCACATAGTTATTATACCATTTTGTTTCAGAAAATTTAATTTTTTTTTTTAAATGTGAACCATCTACAGCTACATCTACCAAGTAGGTCATTGTGGGGATATTTGAAGTATGCTTTTAACGATATTAGTAGAATTATTACTGCTTTCTACATCACTTTCATAATCTTTAACATTCTATTTTGAATCAGATTCTGAATAATCATCGAATGATTCTTCAGTACGTTTCCTTCGCATTACATTCTCTGACTCTTCATAAAGTTCTTTTTCTGTGAGAATCCTGTTAGATCTAGAACTAGTTTTAGATCTTTACCTGTTTTGTTTTATTTGTAGAAGGAACTTAAATTTTATCTATGAAAAATAATATGTGGATAATTTTTTTCAAATTATATTAAATGTATGTATTTACTTTATTTTTGTACAATTTTGTACGTGCCATCAACAATTATTTAGATAAGGGGCTATAACTGTGTCAGTATTATGAAGCCTGCTAAAAAAATTGGAGAATTTTCTATTGATAAAGTTTGTAATAAATAATTAACAAGGAATCATGGGGGCTTACTTTGCATCAACAAAATTTATTAAAATTCCATATTGCAAATATTTCTTTGTGGAATTCGTGCCATTCAATTTAGCCTTCTCTAGGAACAAAACGCCGCATTTATTTCGTTTGATCTGGGAACAGCGAGATCCTGGGAATCGCTCGCCGCCTAACAACAGGACTCGCATCCTCGCAGAATTCACTGCTTAAAGGAGTATATAGGAAACGAAAAAGCTCCCCCTATAAGTGGGGACAAAGGAATAAATTCCCCACTTGCCAGGGCCGTAAAGAAGTACGGCTGCGACACAATAAAACAGCAAAAGCCCATAAATGGAATACAAATAGAGCGGCATGCCGGGGGCGCGGCGCGTCTGGGGGCCCCGCAATAACGTCACATTATGAATGGTCTGGCTCATATGCAAATCCTTCGGAAACACCGGAAGAAAAATGCCGCCGAGATTTACGTGAGCCAGGAAAATCCCGCGGATTTCCGTGATAAAGGGGTGAAAGCTGGAGGCTCAGCGCGGGAAATATTAACGCGGAATTTACGCACCTTAAAGTGTGCGCTTTAATTTAACGGGATCAACTAATCAGTTTGCGCGCGGGAATTAAAATTAATCACGGCGCTCGATGGGCGTTTACAGGCGTTTAAAGTAATGGAAGTTATTAGCAGGGCGCCTATGGCACCTAATTTAGTTACTGCGCTAACAAATTCCACGGTGTTGTAAGGATAATTGATGAGCGGGCATGCCCCTATTTATATTCATAAACGACGAAGTTTCGTTGTTTTATTCATGACCCTGCCACGGCGCAAATACCATTATTTAAATGCACATAAAAATGTCCACATCCCACTACACTAATTGCCATTATTTTTGGTACACACATTTGCAGCATTTTTTTAAACCATGCTTTTTGTCATCTTTGAAAATATGTACCGCGCATATTCAATTTTTAGATTTAAAAGTTTATTTCTTAATAACTTTTACTATTTAAAAACTTATGAATAATAAACCACTGATTAAAATACAGCCGTGTTTTTACGTTCATAAATAATATTCATGTATAAAGTTCTAACTTTCAACCTGAATCCTTGCACAGTTAGCTACTCGACGTAATTAAAATAGCTGTGCAGGAACCCTTAAATAATTACATCTGTCTTTGAAATGCATGCAGGCTTATGTACCTGGAGCATTCCTGAGCCTGCTACATCCTCATTTCAATAACCAAGTTTCTCGGCAATTGAGGCACTTCGGAATTGTAGCTCACCATCGTTGCTGTAAGCACTGCACCGCGTGAATATTTCATCCAGGAATTAATAATTCCCTGCAACTTTTCACTCAATGCAGAGCCGTTTGCAGTCGCACAAACCTAGCTGGAACAACTTCCTCAAGTTTAAATAGGTAAAGAGTTGTTTACGCCGAACGCGAGGATTTTACCCCGTTAATATTTCAAGACCGAAAGCTTACACGGACTCAAATAGAGTACAGTGCACTTTGCAGCACTCGAGGAAATTGTAAAGAAGAACGTGTATAATAACTACATTTTTTATTGTGAGTGAAAACCATTAAAACGACTAAATTGCTGCGTAGTAAATATGTATCTGCAATCATTCAAAAAGTTATTAGTACTTTTGACACCGAACATCGCGTAAGAAGTAAACTTTTAAGGATCAGTGCAATATTTTTTTAGAGAACAGTAATATATCATGTCATTATTGCGAAGACGTCTTCAATTTTCTGCATTTAGGTTATATAAAAAAGAGTCGCACCACTACGTAGCACATGAAAAATAGAGTCGCAGTGCACTTTATGCACTGCAATAACTACATTTTTTTATTGTGAGTGAAAACCATAAAACGACTAAATTGCTGCGTAGTAAATATTTATCTACGATCATTCAAAAAGCGATCAACAATTTTGACACTGCAAATCGTGTAAGAAGTAAACTTTTAAAGATCTAGTGCAATATTTTCTTTTACAGTAATATCATAGCATCATGTCATTACTGTGAAGACGTCTTCAATTTTCTGGAGTTAGGTTATATAAAGAACGAGTCGCACCGCAACGTGGCACGTGAAAATCGAGGCAAGATGTTGTATTCGTTATGAAACCTTTAAAACGAAATATATTTTCTTACGTACATTGAAACGATTAAATGACTTTTATGGATGTATAAAAATTTGCAAGTTTTCTGATATTGTAATTGAATTAGGGAAAAATCAAATAAGTGTTATTAAATGTTCACATCATTTACCATTTACCTGACATATATTTATGGTTCTTATATTTAGTACTTACTCGTAAATAATATTTATTTTTATTTTATTTTATGATTTATTTCTTTAGCCTGACTAGTTTCGATTATGAACAACCATCATCAGGGGCATATCTTCGCAGATTACTTAATATTTAAAAATTTAAACACAGTTAATATATTTATTAAGAGAATTATTTATTATGGAATAAAGTGAAAAAGTTTGCCGTTTTTATATTTAAACTTAATGTTAAAAATAAAAAGGCAATAAAATTAAAGATACTTAAGATGTTACTTCATAAGAAATTGTCTGAGCAACAGATCATCTATCTTCGGAGATGTGCCTCTGATGATGGTTGTTCATAACCGAAACTAGTCAGGCGAAAGAAATAAATCATGAAATAAAATAATAGTATATATTATTTACCAGTAAGAACTGAATACAACAACCTTTTTTTTTATTACGACAAACTTTTAGACTTTTAACAAACTTTTTTTTAAATACGACTAACTTTTAGACTTTTCACAGACTTTTTAGTTTTGAATTTGCTATTCTAACCACAAATGCCGTAGAAAACCAGCTTTTTAAGAGCTTGAAAGACCAAAATTCCATAACATCTCAATTTCCTGATTCTAGAAAACTAAAGGACGAAGAACAAATATTATATGAATATTGGTTGGCATATTATATCATGACAGAAATACTAACAGTCAGTTTTTATACATATAAAAAAATAACTGTAGTTTTATTGTTCATCTGAAGAACATCTCACATTGTGGCGAAACAATTGTAGTGAAATATAATAAATAAATATTTGAAACTTTCAACAAAGTATCATTAAATTAATTTTTTTTTAGACAACATGGTTTATGCTGTTAAATATTTTCCTAGTTTTACTTGTAATTTTCTTTATCTATCTTTCCATTGATTTCGATTATCGGTGTAAAATATTTTTATTTGTATTCTATGTAACTTCATTTAAAATTTACACTTTCAGTCCTTCACTCTTTATGAAACAGACATTGGTATAATTGAATTTAAACTCATTAAAAATAAAACGTTATTTAATGTTTTGTTGTTTACCTTGGAGACTATCATACTTTTTGATTAGCCTATTTGTATTTTCACGTTTTCACATTTATTTTTGTTAGTCCTTTGTCTAGTCCTTCTATGTTGTATTGGCGGTGGTCTTTTGTCTCTGCTACTGTGGCCATATGGTCTGCAAACATCACTGTTATATATGTTATTTCAGATGAGTAACAGTTGACGGCTGTATTTTGTGATACATTGTATAATCGGTCGTAATTTTAAGTTATTGTAAGTTTGAAAATGACCCATTAAGGTGTCGAAACTATAATCAAGATTAAATAAACCCAAGTGATACTGATAAAGTAACTTATGTATGTATTTTTTAGCTGTGTTATTTCAGTTTCCAATATCTAACTTTTAGTGTTTTTTCATTTATTTTATTTCTGTTATTTGTGTCATGGTGTTCTGTACTTATGAAACCATAGATGTCTTCCGAAGTTGGAACTAGCATTGTTTTGCCTGAAGATGGTAATATAATTTAACCGAAACCGGTCGCAAATGAAAATTAATAACACATTAAGGAAGTACAAGAGAACAATCTTTTCCTTTATGATATATTTTATTGTTTAATATAGTGCGTACTGCTAACAAAGTAGTGAATTAAAAAAATATCATTACTTTACACCTTTATTTGTAACCAACCCTCTATAATCTTCGTTGATATTTCTCAAAATATTTTCGTTGTTTGTTTCTTTCTATTTTGCTATATTTCTAAAACTTTCCATACATCTTCTCTTCGTACTTCGCTTTTTCCAGATTCATAAAGCAGATGTGTTTTCTTATCTATACTGCTTTTACTAATTTGTCGTTTTGTAAATATTATGCCCTCGAAGCTCACCTTTACACATTTCGTTCTTACCAACTCTCTCTAATCTTCATTGATATTTCTCAAAATATTTTCGTTGTTTGTTTCTATCTATTTTGCTACATTTCTAAAACTTTCCATACATCTTCTCTTCGTACTTCGCTTTTTCCAGATTCATAAAGCAGATGTGTTTTCTTATCTATACTGCTTTTACTAATTTGTCGTTTTGTAAATATTATGCCCTCGAAGCTCACCTTTACACATTTCGTTCTTACCAACTCTCTCTAATCTTCGTTGATATTTCTCAAAATATTTTCGTTGTTTGTTTCTATCTATTTTGCTACATTTCTAAAACTTTCCATACATCTTCTCTTCGTACTTCGCTTTTTCCAGATTCATAAAGCAGATGTGTTTTCTTATCTATACTGCTTTTACTAATTTGTCGTTTTGTAAATATTATGCCCTCGAAGCTCACCTTTATACATTTCGTTCTTACCAACTCTCTCTAATCTTCGTTGATATTTCTCAAATATTTTCGTTGTTTGTTTCTTTCTATTTTGCTATATTTCTAAAACTTTCCATACATCTTCTCTTCGTACTTCGCTTTTTCCAGATTCATAAAGCAGATGTGTTTTCTTATCTATACTGCTTTTACTAATTTGTCGTTTTGTAAATATTATGCCCTCGAAGCTCACCTTTATACATTTCGTTCTTACCAACTCTCTCTAATCTTCGTTGATATTTCTCAAATATTTTCGTTGTTTGTTTCTATCTATTTTGCTATATTTCTAAAACTTTCCATAGATCTCCTCTTCGTACTTCGCTTTTTCCAGATTCATAGCGCAGATGTGTTTTCTTATCTATACTGCTTTTACTAATTTGTCGTTTTGTAAATATTATGCCCTCGAAGCTCACCTTCACACATTTCGTTCTTACCAACTCTCTCTAATCTTCGTTGATATTTCTCAAAATATTTTCGTTGTTTGTTTCTATCTATTTTGCTATATTTCTAAAACTTTCCATACATCTTCTCTTCGTACTTCGCTTTTTCCAGATTCATAAAGCAGATGTGTTTTCTTATCTATACTGCTTTTACTAATTTGTCGTTTTGTAAATATTATGCCTTCGAAGCTCATCTTTACACATTTCGTTCTTACCAACTCTCTCTAATCTTCGTTGATATTTCTCAAAATATTTTCGTTGTTTGTTTCTATCTATTCTGCTTTTTTTTAAACTTACCACACATCTTCTCTTCGTACGTGATCAAATGCTTTTTCCAGATCCATAAAGCAGATGTATTTTCTTATGTATCCTCGATGCTCGTCCTTCTATTCGAAATACAGCTTCAACTTTGTCTCTTGATTTTTTTTCCTGTATTCTTGCCACGATCTTGTGCTAGTATAATTATGGCAGTTTCTCTTGTCGTTTGTCTTATATTACTTCTCTTCTTACGTCTCCTGCATATTTTCACTTTCTGCTATTTCATTTGTGAGTTGTTGTGTTCATTCCTCGTCCATATATTTCAACATTTCCGGAGTTATATTGCCTTTTGCAGATGATTTTGGAATTTTTAGGTTCTTCATGGCGTCTATTATGTTTTCTTGTAGGATTTCTACTTCCTGCATATCTATTGTTTTTTCTTGTGATATCCTTGTTTTTAATTCTGTCAATTCTTTGAAATCTTGACTCAATGTCTGGTCTACAATGCGAATGCGACTGTAAAAGCCAATGCTAAAACTAATCCCGATATAAGTACAAATAGAGGTATTTTAAGTATTTCGTTTTTAGATTTAGATTTTGAATTTCATAGGAGCGTGCGGAATAATTGGTCGCATTTTGGGTCAAGTTTTTTTAAGTAATGTTTATTTGTGCCATAAAGGTGGGATAATTGGCATTTGGTCATAGTTTTATTGCGCGCTGTCTGAATCAGCTGATGTATGTATAATCGCCAACATTCGAAGTGCAACGAAAGGCCACAAACCAGAGCGAATTTCGACCTTATTGGTATTCGGGGTTTAGGCACGTACAAGTACGAATACTGAAGCAAAACAGTTTCGCCCTCAAATGTCCATAAGGCGGTCGTAAAAAAACCGTGTTGCCCTTCGAATGTTGGCGATTGTACTACTCTAAGGTTTCGGGTACGATACGAGCGGTGAGTGGTGGCGCATATTAATGTCTTGTAGCAGTGGTGAGCGGCAAGCGCAAAGCGTCAAGATTTCCCAACACGCTGCATTCAAAACGTGAACAAAACGTTTTGTCGCTCTGCCGCTCACCGCTGGTATTGTACCCGAAGCTTAAGTCGCACATTTCAAATCGCAGCAAAGCAAATGGCTACTATAGTAAATGGTTATGATCGAAGATAAAATGTTGCAAGATGCATATGAAAAAGTCTGTTCATTCAACTCTTGCTTTTAAAGCTCTCATTAATAAAGCGGGCTTTTTCTTGTATTGTAAATATCTGTTAATTAGACATGTTAAATTAATACGCGGAGTCTGTCTCTGAAACATTTAATTGCACGAAAGTTTGGCGGAATTAATATGAGCCATCGCGCCATCAGCAGCAAGTAAGCCCCCGGGGCGATCGCCAAACAGCCGCATTAATCCCCCTTCCCCCTCAAACTGTTAACAAACTCGAACCCAATTCCTGCGGATTTTATAATCCTGGCAGCGCGTAAGCCTGTTTGTCCGGGCGGTTTCTTGCGCGGATCTGCATAATCTTATAATTTATAAACTGCCCTCGGTTCGCGGCTGAGTCCATCATTCGCTGTGAGAAAAACACAGCGGTAATCCCTCCGGAAATGCGTTGCGTAAGCGAGCCGGGGCCCGGAATTAAATGTTTGCGTGAATAAAAACGGGAGCGTGTTTTCGGGATAAGTAATGCGTTACAATATCAAGGCGTTGCGTAAGGCTGAGTGAGTGAAGTTGCGTTTAATTAAATAATAATTTGCAGGGGGAGAAATGCGCCGGGAAATGAAACCGGGCATTTCTTTAAAGCGAGGATTTATAAAGAAGCCAAACAGTAAATTACAACTCGGTAATAAAACGTTTAGTGTATACGTTTTGAACGGAATATTCAATCAATTTCTGATCTGTGTTTTCTCAAATAAAACTAATTTTTCTAACTAACATAATTTTAACTATTAGATTTTTTTTTATAAATTTTAAATACTCTGACGATGTCTTACTTCATGTTTGACTTATTGAATATATCATGACTTAATTATTTTGTTGAAACTATTTTAACCTCAAGGGCGATAAAGTGCATAATCTGCATTTTTTTACAAAAAATTCAAAGTTTTAAACAATTAAGTTTACTGCAGCAGTACAGCTTTGGGTTTCAAACTTAATACGTATAGAACGTATAATTTCCACGAATTCGTAATTGCTAAATTTAACAGTTCCACGAATTCGTAATTGCCAAATTTAACAGAAGTGTTTAAAACTTAAGACTGGGTTTTTCTTTCAGTATTCAGATTATGCAGGGTGTTAATTAAGTACGTAGACAAACTTAAAGGGGTAATTCCTTGATCAATTCTACGATAAAAGGTTCATATAAACATGGGGTATCAACGGCTTCATTTTCAAAATATAGTTTAAAGAAAGTATAAAAAAATCAGTAAAAAAACGTGTACTCATACGCATATTTTCTAAATATAGTTTAAAGAAAGTTTAAAAAAAATCAGTAAAGAAACGTGGACTTCCTTAAATAAAATTAGATTTTAATTAAGGAAGTGCACGTGAGGTATTTGCACGTAAGTAAATACCTTAATGTGAGTCAAATAGAAGAAACTCCTCAATTTCATTTACCAAATTACTTACAATTACTAGAAATGAAATCTCTTTTTAAATTCTTCTTTTAATAATTCTTTATTAAAATATAAATAAATATTGAAAGTATTATTATTGAGTTATTTTTGTTTTATTTTATTACTTATTTAATTTATTTTGGCTAGTTTCCTCACTAGTTTCAGTTTCTAACAAACCATCATCAGAGGCGTGATATGTGTATTTTGCTATGTAATATCGTAATCTTATTTTTACCATAAATATTTGTAATTAATTTGAATTTCGAAAGAAGTCTGTTTTTTTTTCAAAATTCACATTAATTACAAATATTTATAGTAAAAATAAGATGAAGATACAACAAGATATATCAAGATTTGGCAAAATACACATATCACACCTCTGATGATGGTTTGTTAGAAACTGAAACTAGTCAGGCAAAATAAAATAAATAAATAATAAAATAAAATTAATGGCAAAATACACATATCACCCCTCTGATGATGGTTTGTTAGAAACTGAAACTAGTCAGACAAAATAATATAAATAAATAATAAAATAAAATTAATATAACTCTACCGGTAAGCACCCAATAATAATGCTTTGAATAAATAACTGGTAACTTGTAGATAAAACCTTAAACTTAATAAAAAATATTCTTATGTGCTTCGAAATTCATTAAAAAAATCATTACATACTAACTCGTAGGATATTTTCGTATTTACTAGAATGTAATTTATATTATTTACTAGAATGTAATTTATATTATTTATATAATATAATATATATTATAATTTATTTACATAATATTAATAGAGTATAATTTCGAGAAATTAAATTTGTGCGTAGAAATCTGTGGTTACAAAATTGGAAAATCATCAGCTTCCCAATTACTTTAAAATATAATACAAAATTGTTTAAATTTTCCAGAAATTATCATTAAATACTTGATACTGCAAAATAATTACGAACATTCGTCACAAATTAACTGCTATAGTTGACAAAATATTTAAATTAAGTGTTTATCTTCTTTAAAACATATTTCTAACAATAATTATTTTTGTTGGCTTTCCATCGTAAAAAAATGCTAATAATAATAGCCCTATAGATAGCAATGTATTTACACCACTGAAACAACAATTATATTTAAAGAGTCATCAATGTATACAGATTAACTTGCTAGATTTTAATCTTCTTAGCCATATTATTAGCAATAATTTTTTTTTAAGTGCTAAATTTATCACGACAAATATTCATTTTGTTTTTAATATTTTCAATTGTTCTTGTGAAGAGGTCTATCCCTCATTAGATGTGGATTATTATCGTGATTAATTATCGTGGAAGGGAAAACATTTTTTTTTAAACTTATGTTATGTGCATACAACATATGTTATGTACAGGTACATTGAAGAATTACATTCATTGATTTGTTATGAATCGAGCATTTGCATGATGTTTCTCGTTTTTTATTGATTTTTGTGTCTAATTTTGTGGAAACTTTAAGAAAAGTTATACAAAATTATACAAAAGTCGAAAACCATAATAATTTTTTCCATGTTATTCATTGCACATCTGAACAAGTAACCTTAACAAACAAAAACAACAATAACAACGAACAATAAAACCTTAAACTTAATAAAAAATATTCTTAAGTGCTTCGAAATACACAAAAAAAAATCATTACATAGGAACACGTAGGTTTCTTTCATATTTACTAGAATGTAATTTATATTAAATAGAATATTAATAGAGTATAATTTCGAGAAATTAAATTTGTGCTTAGAAATCTGTGGTTACCAAATTGAAAAATCATCAACTTCCCAATTCCTTAAAATATGCTACAAAATTGTTTAAAATTTCCAGAAATTATCAATAAATACTTGATACTGCAAAATAGTTACGAAAATTCATCACAAATTGAATACAATAGTTAACAACATATTTAAAACAAGTGTTTTTCTTCTTTAAAACATTTTTCTAACAATAATAATAATCATTGGATTGTATCATACAAAAAAGGCTAATAATAATAGGCCCGTAGATGGCATTGTATTTACACAACTGAAACAACAATTATATTTAAAAAGTCATCAAACTATACAGATTAACTAAGTCTTCTTATAATAATAATAAGGCTTATTAGCAATACTTTTTTTGAAAATGCGAAATTTATCAGGACACAATTTCATTTTGTTTTTAATATTTTCAATTATCTTTCCAATCATATATTCCATATA
Source organism: Othius punctulatus (assembly GCA_951805005.1). Taxonomy (NCBI): domain Eukaryota; kingdom Metazoa; phylum Arthropoda; class Insecta; order Coleoptera; family Staphylinidae; genus Othius; species Othius punctulatus. Next base: position 14,671,481 of record OX638145.1, read on the forward strand.
TGGAATATTCCATATTCCATATAAACCATATTTATTTTTTATATTTTACGTACATTGAAGAATTACATTCATTGAATTTATATGAATCGCGCATTTTCATGATGTTTCTCGGTTTTTATTGATTTTTGTGTCTAATTTTGTGGAAACTTTGAGAAAAGTTATACAAAATTAAACAAAAGTCGAAAACCTTAATAATTCTTTCCATGTTATTAATTGCACTTCTGAACAAGTTGTCTACTTGTATTGCAATTACAATCTACAAATTATGTCAATTATATTTCAATTTTTTTATTAAGTTGCCCTTACACGATCAATATTATTACACAATGTTTTGTATTGCGGAATATAATTGACTTTCTGAGATATGTATTAATGGGTTGATGAAAAATTAAAGAAAACTTTGCAATTAATTCGTAATGTTATCACTTTTATTTCCATTTTTCTGTTAGGTTGCCCTTACAGGATCAATATTATTACACAACGTTTTGTATTGCGGAATATAATTCACTTTCTGAGAATGTATTAATGAGTTGATGAAAAATTAAAGAAAACTTTGCAATTAATTCGTAATATTATCACCTTTATTTCTATTTTTCTGTTAAGTTGCCCTTGCAAGATCAATAATATTATACAATGTTTTGTATTGCCGAATATAAATGACTTTCCGAGATATGTATTTAATGACTTGACGAAAAATTTATTGAAAGTTAGCAATCAATTCGTAATGGTATCACTTTTATTCCCAGTTTTCTGTTAAGTTGCCCTTACATGATCAATAATATTATACAATGTTTGGTATTGTGGAATATAATTGTCTTTCTGAGATATGTATTAATGACTTGATGAAAAATTAATCAAAAGTTTGCAATCAATTCGTAATATTATCGTATTTCCATTTTTCTGTTAAGTTGTCTTTACACGATCAATTATATTATACAATGCTTTTTATTGCGGAATATAATTGACTTTCTGAGATATGTATGAATGAGTTGACGAAAAATGAATAAAAAGTTTGCAATTAATTCGTAATTTTATCACTTTTATTTACTTTTTTTATTCACTTTTTATTTCCATTTTTCTGTTAAGTTGCCCTTACACGATCTTTAATACTATACAATGTATTGTATTGCAGAAAATAATTGACTTTCTAGGATATGTATTAATGACTTGATGGATGATTATTGTCATTGATTGGACGCAATAATGTTGGACATTTTTTGTGTGTAATATCAATGATCGTCTAAGAACTCCTTGAGTTTGAAATTTAGAAAAATCAATGGTGCAGATTATATAAAAAAATCTTACTTTGATAAATTGATCAAGAAACTTGCCTCTATAAATTTTCTTTTATTCACAAATGAAATATTTGACATGAAAAATAAATAAAACATTAAATTCTAATGGGTGCATATAATTTATTTCGTCTCTTGTGAGCTATCGTTTTACAGGGGACAGGTTTTATATTTTCTGGAAACTATTAGAGCACTTAAACGTGAATCTGCAGCTCCCCTTTTGGTGGTGAAATAATGACGCACAGACATGATATATAAATCCGTCAAGGAGCAGCGAACGCTTTTATTGGCATTATAAATCAACATCGATACTCGAATACTTTGAGACTCCTCATTTCTTAGAGTGATTTATTAGGGCATCAATATGCATGCTTAGTACGTAAGTAGACTACGTATGAATTATTGAAACCAAAATTGAAAACTTTATTGTTGCACAAAGATAGTTTTATCGGCAGGATTATTACTTTTATAACTGTTATGATTTTAATTATTATTTTATTGTTACTATAAATATTGTTAGTTCATATTTAATTAATGCTGCTATTACAGCATTTATCATTTATTAATTATAATCGATCTTCCTGCTTAATCTCTAACACTTATATAATTATCTTCCATATCTCCAGAACCGTTACTTTGAAGACCTATGTTTATCAAGACGTTATTTTTATTGTGGTTTATTCTACTACCCCGTTGAATATTTTACACTTATATTTTAATACCCTGTATAGTATTGTGATGGTCATGTATAGGTCGTACGTGCTCGTTGATGGCCGAATGTGCAACCTTATTAATATTGCCTTATTGCGGCCTTGCTAACGTAAGCATAAAATGAAAAACTCGAAATGTGGTTCTTCTTCTTCTGCAAGTGCCTATCCGTTCCAGATGTTGGCTATCATATTGGCTATCTTTACTAACTATGAAATGTGGTTAGGTAAATACATTTATTGTGGCCTTGCTAACGTAAGCATAATAGAGAAACGACTTCTGTTGTTTACTCCATTACAATTTTTAATTACACTTGTTGTTGTTGTTGTTGTTGTTGTTAATCCATAAATTGTTATTATCAGTTACCTGACACGTGTTTAGAGAATAGGATTTCATTATTAAAGAAATAGGAAATTTTTATAATATAATGCTTGAAATCAAAAGTAATCAACAATAATAATAGTCAACAATCAATGATAATTAATAGAAATGGCAGATTTTTTTCAATAATATATGAATTAATATTCATTAATATCCCTCTGCCACAAAACTGAAATGAACTTCAAGTCTCTAATTCTGCACATAACTAAATTTAAAAAAAAATGTCGCTTGTACCCCTTTGCATCTAAACCCCTCATTTGTGTGGACAATATATATATATATATATATATATATATATATATATATATATATATATATATATATATATATATATATATATAATCTAAACCCCCGTATATACCCAAATGGGTGGGTGGACAATACTGAGCCTAATTTTTTTTCAGTATTTTAAAAATCCGGATTATTAAGGTTTTAAAATTTTTTGTTTCAAAACCTGATGACTGTCAATTACGTCAATGAAAAAAGTACAATGTAATTACAGGTCGACCAAGTGCACAATTCGGCGGAGAGCAAATATATCAGCCTGCAGGGAAAATTGCAATCTAAACAAGGGCGCGCGTTTTTCCGGTGAATCCGGCAATTAACGTCGTGACAATCGCTGGAACTCCGGAATCCCTGGAGTTTGTGGAGTGCACAATGATGAATGATTTGTCCTGGCTGGTGCACGTTTCGACCTTTGGCCGATTCATTAGCGGTCACGGGATGACGTCGCAAGCACGGCAGTCATCAGCACTTGACTGATTATTAATGATGGAGGCACGCGGTGCTGCCCAGAAATTACGTCTGGCTGATTGCGAATAGAACTCAGTTTTTGTGGATATTAATAAACCGTTATTCTTGGTAGATGTTCTGCAAATGTAATACGACAATAGATGTCAGATCAAACAAATTTCATAGACAGATCTTGTTAAGCCTATATTCATTAAGCCTATAGAAGGGGATGATTTATAAAATAAATATGATATTTTTAATGATATTATTTATATAGTAATGCAGAGTTGCATAAGGACCCATTCAAACTTCAAACGTCAAACTTCAAACTTATTTTATTGGACATGAAGTACATGTGAGGTCAAGACAATATAAATTTGGAAAACACTACATTTTATGTAGGAAAAAAATGTACTGAATAGAAAGCATGCTCTTTTAAGTGTTCGCTAAGTTGCTTTTTGAAACTGTCCAATAAAAACTTATTTTATTGGACATGAAGTACATGTGAGGTCAAGACAATATAAATTTGGAAAACACTACATTTTATGTAGGAAAAAAAATTGTACTGAATAGAAAGCATGCTCTTTTAAGTGTTCGCTAAGTTGCTTTTTGAAACTGTCCAATAAAACTTATTTTATTGGACATGAAGTACATGTGAGGTCAAGACAATATAAATTTGGAAAACACTACATTTTATTAGGAAAAAAAATGTACTGAATAGAAAGCATGCTCTTTTAAGTGTTCGCTAAGTTGATTTTGAAACTGTGCATTTTATGATGCTGTCATTGTAGTGGAAGATGATTTCGAATTTTAATCCCTATCGATGTTGGATCTGTCAGGTGAAGTCTAATTGTCTATTCAAATGTAGTTAGCTGATAATTACACATATTTACTATCTGGAAGGCAGGAGTAGACACGAACAAGAAAAGAGGAAGACCAAACAGGAACTGGAATGGAGAAATAGCCAAGGCGCTAGAACGCAAAGAGACCAACTGGAAGCAAGTAGAAATGCTGGCAAAGAACCGTCAAGGGTAGAAAAACCTATGCCTTGACTCCTCGACACCGTAAGGTACAAAATGATCCGCTAATGTACAGTCATGCTCACATAAATCTAGTACAAATAATTGGACATTGCCATATAAAATTGCTATTGTAACCAAATTTCTTGTACTAGATTTATGTGAGCATGACTGTATGTATGTATATGTTTTAGTGAATTATGTTGGAAAATTTTATTCTTCACGTCTAGTATTCATCAATAATGCCTAATGGTGAATGAGTCTCATTTTTCAAGCCAATGATCTTCCCCAATCAGTAATAACTTATCGGCAAAATGTACGTGAAAGTTTACTTATTGTGCTTTCAAGAGCTTTCGCGCTGCTTGTAAGGAGCTACAATCTGTATCTTATTGCAACGCGAGTAAGTTTCCCCATTTTACGTTTAAAGCCTCCAGACGTTCCTCGTCTTCCAGGCGATGGAAACATAAACGTACAGCCGCGCGATGTTCTCGACGGTGCATAAAATTTTCCGAGTTTTCCGTGAGTCGTCACTCCGGAAAATAATGCACCCGAAACTCGCACATCCGGCGGAGTGGATTTTCAGGGCGCAGGGATCACCTTGACCGAGCTGCGTCTAACTTAATCCAATCCGGAAATTAATTAGGGATGACCACCCCGCTGGCTCGCACTGTAACTAATTAGTCTTCCTTCAGGATACGGCGCTAAATGCACGGGAACTCAAAGCGACCTCTCCCCAGGGAAGCGCTTTAGCACAGACCGAGGAACAGCTTCAAAGTGCATAATCCTGGAATTTGGCGACCCTCGTTTGAGATGTAGCAAAGGGAGTATAAAGGTGGTAAGTGATGCGGTTTTCCAAAAAAATGCGTCGTACGTACGGTTACAGTGCAGGTAATTATTCATTTAATTCTGCCGTACTGTTGAGACCCACAAGGTCGAAACCGTCTTTAGTTCGTGGAAAACCGTCGTGGAAAACCGTGGAACCGTCCGTGGAAAATTAAAGAGATGTGAAAAGCGTTACACATAGTATAATTGAAGAGGCCGCATATGTTGTATTATGAAGTCATAATACAACCCTTGGTATATAATAAAGTCATTATTCAACCCCTGTTGTACAATAAAGTACATTAATATACAATAGTTACGTACATACTGAATGTATTACTTATGAGCCATAGATAAATAATCGGTATTCGGCTGTACTGTAAAGAAATCGTTACACATAGTTTCATTGAAGAGGCCGCAATAGTTACGTACATACTGAATGTATTACTTATGAGCCATAGATAAATAATCGGTATTCGGCTATACTATATAGCAATCGTTACACATAGTTTCATTGAAGAGGCCGCACCATGTTGTATTATGAAGTCATAATACAACCCCTGGTGTATAACGAAGTAATTATTCAAGCCCTGTTGTACAATGAAGTACATTATGATACAATAGTTACGTACATACTGAATGTATTACGTATGAGCCATAGATAAATAATCGGTATTCGGCTGTACTGTATAGAAATCGTTACACATAGTTTAATTGAAGAGGCCGCACCATGTTGTATAATGAAGTCATAATACAACCCCTGGTGTATAATGAAGTAATTATTCAACCCCTGTTGTACAATGAAGTACATTATGATACAATAGTTACGTACATACTGAATGTATTACTTATGAGCCATAGACAAAAAATCGGTATTCGACTGTACTGTCCAAGTACAGTCAAAATGTACTGTCCAAGTACATTTCTGTGGCAGAAATCAGGCATTAAATTTTCAAAATATGCAAATTTTGAGTAAATTACGTAACCCATGTTTGTCATTTCAGAAAGTTATATACCCGATTTCCTCCCTTAATGCAGAACATAATGGTGTGTGAAAAACTCCGCAGGGCTCGTTTACGCGGCTAAGTGTCCCTTCTAGATAATAATAAACGCGAATCGTCCCGCAATTTGCATGGCGAATGTGTACACACTCGAACGTCCCACATCGATTTCCCATCATTGTTTAGTCTCGTCGTTATGATCCGCGCAGCTCCAGTCCTGGAGAAAAAAACTGTTTAGCCCTTAGTTGCGCCCCTCAAAAGGGCACTTAGACACGATCCGGGCATGGAAACGGCCCCCCTGTCCACCCCCAAAGCGGCGCGAGAACGTACAATTTGTTAACGCCATTATCCCGTGCCTCGGTCTTTCGGGGCGCAACCCTCGTTAAACTTTCTCTAAATAATTCAAGGATAAAAAGCGGAAGGGTTTAATTATTAATTTTTTTGCGGCTGAGGACGCCCTTCAGGCTGATTAATTACGGAATAGCGGCACTTGCAATTTTAATCTTTTCACGGCGGACCGATTAATTATTACCGAAGGTGGACGCTTATTAATCGACATTCGACTCTCATTATAATTACCCCCAAAGCAGTGAAAGTTTTAATTTTTTACGTTACTTGTAGGTATGATATTGCCAGGGAGGTCAGACACGTTCCATGATTTTTTTAAGGCTGCACTGAAATCTCCAATTTTCAGTTCTGCAGTTTGTGATGTTCCTGAAGGGTCACATAAGAGCGTGGAGCGACTGGATGTCCCTATGGAACAACAAGGAGGGCCTCTAGCTCTTGATATCGGAGATTGGGGGGGGGGGGGGGGCGAAAAGGGCTCCACGCAATTTTACCTCGCAAGTTATTCCAGGGCTTAATTAAGGGACTACTTAAACTACGAATACTGAAAACTATAAACCCCATCCCCTCCACGTCAACAATACAATTGACGGTTGTTATATTATTATTTGGCACTTACTGGATTATTTTTTCTGGATAAAACCTTAAACTTAATAACATTGAAGGTTTACCAAAGTGGCAATTCTAACAATATATGCAATACGTTTGCCCGATTAGTCAATTGTACAAATTGTTTGTACATATGTACAAACAATAGAAATGGAGAGCGCCAATTTACACGTAAGGTTTAAATATACCAGCACTAATAAATTTCATATATATTGTTACGTTTTTATTGCCCTACGTTCGGGACTACAAATGTTACGTTTTTGTTTACTCTGCCTATTTTATTCGTGTTGAATATTTAAGCATTTACTTGTTTTGTAACTTTTTGTTCTTTCTCTTATCTCAGGTTCAATAGTAGGTTCAATCATAACTAAATAGAGTTTTGTTCAAATACTTTAATGAATTGAAAATAACCAAAAATATTAAAACGTCTAATATAAACTGAACTAAACAAACAAATCAAAAACAATAGAAAACAAAATTATTAAATAAATAATAAACTATGGCCAACATTAACAAAATAAATCCTATATACACAAGCCAACTTATGTGATAATATGACTCTTGCACTTTACGCAAACTTTCTATTTGCAGTTTTCTTCTTGTGGTGCCTTGATTAATTCGTCCTCTTGTCCCTGCGTTCTCCATTTGATCCTTTGTCGATTCCCACAAAAGTAAACAGCTACTTTTGTGTGTGAAGTTGAGCGGCTTGAAGTCCTGATTTTGAATATCTCCGTCACGGCTCCTATCTTGTTGAATTCCTCTCCTGGTTGACTGTCTTCTTCCAGTCCTATGTCCAATCGTTGAAACCCCGTTAATATTTTGTAATGTATTCGTATTAGTATCGCAACATCTCCACCCGCGATCCACACGCGTCTCTCCCACTCGTCAATCTCCTTGTTGATTATTTTCGACTTTCCATTATTCAATTCCCCAAGCGTCTATGCACGAAGTCACCTGTCACCCGTGGTAACCGATCAACAACCTCCATCCGTGGATTGCTTTGTATATTTGTGCATACTTGTTCATATTCACATTTACAATATTTACAATAATTTTTGTTAGCTTGTGCCCTAAAGATTATAATTCTATCTAAAACCTATATGATAATAACAATAAATCTATTCTAATAATCTAAATAAATAATACAAATACCATCACAATATATATTTCTAATCGTAGTTATTTCTGTTCATCGCCCATGTATAGAAATAAACACTATCTCGCCAGATGTTCGCGACAAAAAAATAAGTACGAACGCAGCAGAATAACGGGCCGGTCAAGGCTGTTGCAGGTAAATTACCATTCAGACTTGGCTCGGATTTAATAAAATAGTTGTTATTTTGCGTTATTTAATACAATGGGCAGAACCATTATGAGGATGTGTAACCAATTAGCATAAACTTGACACGTATAAAGTGGCTGGCTCTTAAAGCAACGGGGAATGCAACGTTCTAGCTTGACTATTAGTGAGTGATTGCTCAATATGAAACAGTGGAAAGCAATCGTCGGCGGCTCATAAAATCATTGAATTATAGCAACTATAATCATTGCGGTTCTACAGGCCAATCAGCAAGAAAGTCAGTAGTTATACTAGGACAGTTCCAACTCACGCCCAGCAGAGATTTCGTTTAATTTAATTGACCCTTTTAACACGCGCTTTTACTCAATAACCGCGAGCAGTAACATTAGGTTGATTGCGGATATTAAATTAATCGAAATCTCTGCTGGGGGTGAGTTGGAACTGTCCTAGTATAACTACTAAGGTCCATTTCGGACCGTAACAAGCTCTGCAGCATTGCACAATACATAATTTCCCACAAATCAGTGATTTTTTTACGTTACTTATACCAGTATTAAAATTATAAATCTCCAAGTATTAAACTTACAAATACAATTACAGATACAGATATAAACTTACAGAAATATATCCAGATTTCTGTCACTGTGTTATTCAGCTCCTAAGTTTTTGAATTACCAATGAAGTTTTATAGTCTGTTTTTAAGTTTTATAATGGCATACTAGAAATATTAGGGAATAATGAAAATGTTCTATAATTTATTTGAATATATCAATATTATGAGATAGCAGTAACGAATTCGTACGTTTGAAGTCGTAGCAAATATCATATCTAAATTCTCGTTTAGTTATTCCGTTTTGATGTCATTCTCCACTCGACTTTCGCTCATTCATTTTACTTTCGCAATACTTCCCTGAATGGCAAATAACAAATAACCGCGCGGGAATTCCCCGCTGCGTATTTATCACGGGGCCAAACTTTCGTAGTGCGCTCGTCTTAAAGAGATTTTCCGCGTGAAAAGTTATAACTCTTCGGCGAGACTTTCATTCCTTTACGCCGATTGAATTTCAGTTGCAAAATTTGTTGGGAGTTTGTTCGTGGCGGTCGCAACTTGGCTTCCCTAACTCACCTCTTGCACGATTTAAAGGAATAATGACCTTCGAGATATGTGAAGAAGTCAACAAGCTCATAGTTGAGACCAAATAAAATGTGCGAAACAATTTGATGGCGAGAAGTTGCTTTGCTTTACTTACAAACAGTGTGTACATATATGTGTATTCTTCTTCTTCACGTGCATATCCGATTTTGGATGTTTGCGATGAGCATGACCATCTTCACTTTATTTACTGCTATTTTGAAGAGCTCGTTCGTATATAGCTATATGCTATATGTGTATAGGAATATACAATTTGATTCTGACAATATTAGACTTTGACACTAATCTTATTTTAACAATTACAGTTCCAAAATATTTTCCTTAAGAAATTAAATAAAATATGATCAACATATATACTATATTATTGTTATTATTATCATTAAATGACGAAGCTTAGAAAATTAAAAAAAAATATATTTTAAAAATTATTGTAAATACTCCTGATGATGCCCTAACAACAAACTCTTCTATTTATGAATATTTATTTGTATTGTATTATATTGGTCATTATTACCTCACCTTATTCATGGACGTCAGCAATTATTAATATTATTATTATTATTGGTAATAATTATTGTTACTCCTATTGTTTTTACTATTAAGTATATGAACTGTGATACTTCAGCATATTGAACAAATGCCATTAAACTCCACAGCCTGGAAAATCCAGAACTGTTCCTCGCCCTTCAATTTCACCCCTTCACACCTACCACAAAGAACATTATTTTTCTCCGTTCCTGAGCAATTCGCAGGGCGTTAAAGCATCGCACGCGAGGCGATAGATCATTTCGGCGCGCGGCGTTTATGAAAAGGGCGCTCGAATTGATATTACTTTTATTCCCTTTGTGGCCCTCCTGAAAACCGCCCTCCAATATGGAGCCCTCCACCCCCGCTGCGGCAAGAGCGGCCCTCTAATAATATTTGTATTGGAGGCCAGGCCTCTTCTCGTCTGTGCATCCGCATTAAAGTGGAATTAGAGGGCGCTTGAAAGACCCTTGAAGGTGATAAACTCGACGTTGATACACTTCACGTGATAAAGTGTGGCTGCTTTGTGACATGAGATTATGTCACCGAGGCTTCTAAGGCCGCTTTTGTTTGTCCGGATAATAATAATAATAATTCAATTGACTTCAACGCAACTTACCTTTAAAGTACAATGATTTCTGAGAAAATTACTTCAAAAAATAAATCGACAAACATATTTTAGTATCTTTTAACCGTATTTTAGGTAAAAATTGATATATTTTTAATATCACCTACTTCTCTTTCTAAGGCCCGTACCTATAGTCCGAACTTGACTATGAGATTAACTTAAGGCGTATATTTGGTTGCGTTTTCTCTATGAACGTTTGTGTACCAAACGCAACCAAATATACGCAAATATACGACTTAAGTCGAACTAATACTCAAGTACAGACTATAGATACGGCTCTTGGTTGAATCCCTGGTTCTATATCCTTACCCAATAACCAGAACTGTCGCAATTTTTTTTAACTGTTTATAAAATATCTCAAATAGACATATTCTCTATTGTATTCGTTATATTTTATAAGTAATATACTTATCTTTTGCATACATGTTACTTCCATCATTGCATACTTTGTCTATTATAGAAAAATTTATAAATAATCTTAATTATTATCTCAATGTAATATCTACGGTAAATATTAGGTATTTTATGGATAAAATTTAAGAAGAAACTGAAATTTGTATTTTATTGCGAAATTTTCGAAACAATTATTGTTTTGTACACTTTGTAGACGTTGTGGAAAATAATGTATTGTTTATATAGAAACCAGTATATGTATAAATAAATATAGAGTAATAAGTATAGAATAAATATGTTGCCTTTTATTGAGAAATTTTCGAAACAATTATTGTTTTGTACACTTTGTAGACATTGTGGAAAATAACGTATTGTTTATATAGAAAACAGTATATGTATAAATAAATATAGAGTAAATATAGAGGAATAAGATAGAATAAATATGCTGCTTTTCTAGTTAGCAACACATATCTTCATAGAAACCCCTTTTTACAATTTTCATTTTGCAAAATGGATGAACATCAGCCAAATGAAATAGTTTATTTACGTTTTGACGATTTTACGATGTTTTGTTACCATGTAAAAAACACAAAATATTACACACCTTGTGTGAAAAAATATTTGAAGGAAAATTTTTATCTTATGATATTGTTTTCATAAAGTACACGAAAAAATAGCTGAACACGCTATTTCTTCGATATCAGCCAAATGAAATTGTTTATTTACTTATTGCGACGTTTAGTTACTATGTAAAAAATACAAAATATTACACACCTTGTGTGACAAAAAATATTTGAAGGCAAATTTTCATCTTACGATATTATTTTTATTTTCATAAAGTACACGAAAAAATAGCCGAACACTTTATTTTTTCGTGTGCTTTCATGAACTACTCGTAAGAAAACGTGGGTTTTCCATTTCGTATAAATTTAATGCACGAGCGAGCACAGCGAGACTCACTGGAAAACAACCACTTTTCTTCACTTATTAAACAATATACGATTGTCGTTGAAGTTCCTTTATATTTCTTACAACTATTTCTGAACGCTAATTTTCCTGAAAATTTGATAAAGTTTTAAAAGTAAATAAGTGAAAAAAATGCGGATATAACTTTCTGCATTGACAAGTATGAGTTAGCTATTACTGAAATTTGCAAAAATTCATTAAAACATTTCTGAAATAATCATATTATACATTGGATTCATTATAGTTACTTTATGAATAATTTATATTTTATGGAATAGGTTTAAAAAAAACGAAATAAATAGTTTTGCATTGTGTAGAACATAAGAGGAGCTTCCATGAAATAGCACACATGTCTATAATATGACTTTATGAATACTTTCTATTTTATGGAATAGGTTTAAAAAAACAGAATTAAGTAGTTTTGCATTGTGTAAAACATGAGGAGCTTCCATGAAATAGCACACATGTCTATAATGTGTTCCTGAAGAGTTAATGGTTGTTTTATCTACGCAACAAAATATCTTGTCTTGCAGTAAATCCCTTGGAAAGTACAAAATTAGTCATAGTTAAAGCCAAAAATACAAGCTTTTTTTTTAGTGGACTTTTGTGGTATTGCACGGACTCTTTCTTTCTGTTTTCTGTTTCTCTTTTATATTTCTAAAATGATAACATTTTTGATTAAATTCTAAATATTTTATGTATAATTTTATGAATTATGGATATTTTATAATTTTAATTTGTATTTTATGCAAAAGGTTAAACGTATAAGTTAAATGTATAAGGTATAAGTTAAAGGTTGAACTGTATGTGAAACATTTCTGAAATTGGTAATTCCTTTATTAAGATTTCATAAAAATTCATAGGTTCATAGTTCATAAGTTAAAAATTTCCGTAATAATCAATAGCATAATACTCTGATTTGATGTTCTTTCGTATAAAATTGTTACAAAATTTCTGAAATTTCTTCATACATTCCTTATAGTTATAGAGTTTGTATTTTACGAAAAAGGTTCAAAAACATTAAATAGTCAAGTTCTTTATTGAGTAGGTACTTTGGATTCTCTGAAAAATATTTCTAAAATTTTATGTTTGGGGTAGAAACAAAGTACTTCCTTAATTATTGTTAACAAGAATTAAGACAGCACTTGTTAAGTTTCTTGTTAACAAGAATTAAGGAAGTACATTGTTTCTACCTCAAATATTAAAGAAAAAAACCTTAATAGGATAAACCTAAATGATTTCTGAAATTGGTAATTTCTTTATTAAGACTTAATGAAAAAAGTTATAAATTATCAAAATAAACAATGTTAACAAGAATTAAGGAAGTACTTGTTAAGTATCTTGTTAACAAGGATTAAAGAAGTACATTGTTTCTACCCCAAATATTAAACAAAAAACCTCAATATGAGATACCTAAATGATTTCTGAAATTGGTAATTTCTTTATTAAGATTTAATGAAAAAAACTTATAAATTACCAAAATAAAAAAGTTCTGTACTGATATTCCTTTATATTTGTTTCAATTATTACAAAATTTGCAAAATAGTCAGATTCTTCATTAAATTCGTTTTATTCTATGCAAAACATTTCTTAAATTGTCAATTTGTTGTTGAATTTTGTTAAGTTTCTTGTTAACAAGAATTAAGGAAGTACATTGTTTGCTCCCCAAATATTAAAAAAAAACCTTAATATGAGAAACCTAAATGATTTCTAAAATTGGTTATATCTTTATTAAAATTTAATGAAAAGAGTTATAAATTACCAAAATAAACAATGTAAACAATAATTAAGGAAGTATTTGTTAAGTAATTGTTGAAAAGGATTAAGGAAGTACATTGTTTCTACCTCAAATATTAAAGAAAAAAACCTAAACTTGAGAATCCTAAATGATTTCTTAAATTGGTAATTTCTTTATTAAGATTTAATGAGAAAGTTAAAAATTACGAAAATAAAGAATGTTAACAAGAAATAAGGGAGTACTTGTTAAGTATTTTGTTAACAAGAATTTAGGAAGTACATTGTTTCTACTCCAAACATTAAAGAAAAATAACTTTAACATGAGAAACCTATTGCTAATTTATTTATTAAGATTTAATGAAAAAAAGTTATAAATTACCAAAATAAACAATTGCTGTATTGATATTCCTTTGTATTCCTTACATTTGTTACTAATTTTCCAAAATAGTAAAATTCTTACATATCTAAAATGGTCAATTTCTTTATGAAGATTGTATGACAAAAGTAATAAACTTCCAAAACAATCAATTTATTCATTGATATATCTTCGTATTTCTTACAATTAATACAAATTTTCTAAAATAGTTCAATTCTTCATCAAATCCTTTATATATTATGTGTAATTTCTATATTATGGAATAGGTCAAAAACAACTGAAATAGTTTCGTTATATTCTATGCAAAATATTTCTAAAATGGTCAATTTCTTTATTAAGATTGTATGACAAAAGTTATAAACTTCCAAAACAATCAATTTATTCATTGATATATCTTCGTATTTCTTACAATTAATACAAATTTTCTAAAATAGTTCAATTCTTCATCAAATCCTTTATATATTATGTGTAATTTCTATTTTATGGAATAGGTCAAAAACAACTGAAATAGTTTCGTTATATTCTATGCAAAATATTTCTAAAATGGTCAATTTCTTTATTAAGATTGTATGACAAAAGTTGTAAACTTCCAAAACAACCAATTTATTCATTGATATATCTTCGTATTTCTTACAATTAATACAAATTTTCTAAAATAGTTCAATTCTTCATCAAATACTTTATATATTATGTGTAATTTCTATATTATGGAATAGGTCAAAAACAACTGAAATAGTTTCGTTATATTCTATGCAAAATATTTCTAAAATGGTCAATTTCTTTATTAAGATTGTATGACAAAAGTTATAAACTTCCAAAACAATCAATTTATTCATTGATATATCTTCGTATTTCTTACAATTAATACAAATTTTCTAAAATAGTTCAATTCTTCATCAAATCCTTTATATATTATGTGTAATTTCTATTTTATGGAATAGGTCAAAAACAACTGAAATAGTTTCGTTATATTCTATGCAAAATATTTCTAAAATGGTCAATTTCTTTATTAAGATTGTATGACAAAAGTTGTAAACTTCCAAAACAACCAATTTATTCATTGACATATCTTCGTATTTCTTACAATTAATACAAATTTTCTAAAGTAGTTCAATTCCTCGTCAAATCCTTTATATCCTATGTGTAATTTCTATTTTTCTATTTTATGCAAAAGGTCAAAATCAATAGTAAAGTTCTATGGATACTTAGTATACTCTGTTCCATTTTTATGTTTAACTAAGTTGGCCTTGTTAACGTGACAGTACTGTTTGCCAATGTAAAAAGTCACTAGACTTGAAAATATAGGTTTTATTAAAAAAAAAGAGTTTATATTTTATGAAACACTATATTATGTTTTTCATTGAAATTAGGTACCTATGTATTCAACCCAGGATTAATAATTTAAAAAAAGAATTAATAAAATTTCTGAAATATCTTCATTCATTCCTTATAGTTAATGTAGACTTTGTATTTTATGAAAAAGGTTTAATAAACTAAATAGTCAAGTCGTTCATTGAGTAGGTATTTAGGATTTTCTGAAAAACATTTCATAATTTAAAAAACAAAAAAAAACGAGAGTCTAGGTTTGAATAATATTATAATTACAATTAAAAGGGTGAGTGGGTGGTGTTGTATGGAATATAAGATTATAATTATTCCCCTTGCGTAGTTAGATTTAATCTACTGAGACGAACACTACAAATTACACTAAAAACACTACAATTGTGATGGTTATGTATAGTATAGGTCGTACGTGATGGTTGATGGTCGAGTTAGATTTAATCTACTGAGACGAACACTACAAATTACACTAAAAACACTACAATTGTGATGGTTATGTATAGTATAGGTCGTACGTGATGGTTGATGGTCGAACGTGCGACCTTATTATTATTGTCTTATTGCGGCCTTGCTAACGTAAGCATAACGGAGTAATGACTTGTGTTGTTTATTCCATTGGAATAAGTTAATTGTAGCAGATCATGGCGCGGCAGGAATAACAGACAGAGTTTTTAAGTGACGTTTGGTAATAATTTGTATTCTCGAGTGAATTCATTTCAGGATCAATCATCATTTCCGGTACGTCAAACATGAATTAATAAACCTCCATTTCCAGTCTACGCTCGTCTTTTGGGGACACAAGAAGAAAAGTCAAACGACAGAATGTTCGCTTCACGGCACGCACCAAAGACATCTATCAGCTTATTGGCAACTCGTCGCTCGGCATTTTCACGGACCGTCTCTCCCCTCGGCACTATATCTCTCAGCCACGGAGAACAGGGACGAAGCTAATTTCCAGCTCCATGCCCTCGAATGTCTCGCCTCGAAAACCGCCGCAATAATCCGTTTACAGGTATTAAAGCTGAGGGGTGGTTTATGTGGATAGTTTCGAAAGCGGTTTGCAGATAGAGTGCGGGAAGATAGTAGTTTTGCCCGGCGGTGATTAATAGATATTTTAATTTAGTGCGCAGTCTAAGTGGTGCACTTCAATTAACTGTGCAAAAGCGTGCTTTAAATTGCGTTTGGTTATAAATTGTTTATAGTATATTAGTTTGTAGTGTATTTGTTCCACATTCAATGTTATTGTTTTTAATGTTGCACTTGAACCACTATGATTGCAGCGCCCGCAAAATAATTGACATTAAATTTCATACACTCGATCACAATGAGCATCTCATTCATTTGAATAGGGTTAAGCGTAGAAGTCATAATTATTAAATCGATTCTCACCGCGTAAACACCGAAAACATCCCACTCACACGTCCTTCCGGATTGAACTTCCGGCTGCGGCTAGTCCCACGGGATCCGGACGTCGATCCGTCTCGCGCGGCGTCACTTCCGGGCTCCAGGCACGTGTTGCGCCCCGGTTATCGCCCCGCGCCCACGTGAGGAAGTGCCCATTAAGCTAAAGTATAGCCACCCCCAGGAGTCAGGGATGATGTACGCGGTGTGGGTTTTTTCTTCTGCGGATGGCCTAACAAAGACGTCGACGGACGACGGCGCCGCTTTTTCAGCCCCACGGCGAAGGGCAATTGATTATTCAGACCCGGAAAATGGGGGGTCGGAGCTGCGGCCTCGACGTGTCCGTCGGGCGGACAATTTGTATGCGGAATGACACGTTATTAGATTATCCGAGCGGAAATATGCGTTTTTCTCCCGGCCAGATGAATCGGTTTTTGTTGTATTTTTATTTGCCAGATGTTATCGTGTTTGCAAGCGAGACGAGATATGATGTACATCGATGAATAAGTATGAATCCTATTATGTATGGATGGCAAAGTAGGTATCAAGTAAAAGTAATCAGGGCACTTTATATCTATCAAATGGTTCTGTATGACCTTAATTACATAAGCGATAATGCGGGGGTGACTTAGAACTCTCACAGCTTAACTACTTAAGTCGTAAGGAAGCATATTACGCACTCGTGAAATTACGATCGACAAGGCGAGGTGCGAGGTGATTGACGAGTAAATCGATTACACATTCGCCTCGCCAGTCGCCTTAGAAGAAGTAAAAAAAGTAAGTCAGTAGTTAAGCTGTGAGAGTTCCAACTCATACCCGGCAGAGATTTCGATTAAATTACTCGCGGCAATTGCGAGTTAGGAGAATCATCCTATTGTAATCCCTCGCGGTGATTAGGACGACGATTAAAACAAAACCGCGAATAAAAGGCGCGAATTAATTTAATCTAAATCTTTGCGGTTGGTGACTTGGAACTCTCACAGCTTAACTACTTAAGTCGTAAGAAGCATATTACGCACTCGTGAAATTACGATCGGCAAGGCGAGGTGCGAGGTGAATGACGAGTGAATCGATCACACATTTGCCTCGCCAGTCACCTTAGAAGAAGTAAAAAAAGTAAGTCAGTAGTTAAGCTGTGAGAGTTCCAAGTCACCCCCGCATTATCGCTTATGTAATTAAGGTCATACAGAACAATTTGATGGATATAAAGTGCCCTGATTACTTTTGCTTGGTACCAACTTTGCCGCAGAGATTTCGATTAAATTACTCGCAACTGCCGCAATCATCCTAATGTAATTGCTCGCGGTGATTAAGAGGACGATTAAAACCGCGAATTAAAAGGCGCGAATTAATGAAGGCTGCAATTTTAAGCATATTACACTCGTGAAATTACGATCGCCAAGGCGAGGTTCGAGGTGGATGACGAGTGAATCGATTAACACACATTTGCCTCGCCAGTCGCCTTAGAAGAAGTAAAAAAAAGTAAGTCACACCGTGGAAAGAAAATATACAAATACATGTGTAAGATAATTGACATAGATCCAGAAATTGTTGTTGTAGGGATGAAATCCATTGGAAAAAATAAGAGGCATAAGTTTAGCTGAGGATGTCTCCGTGATCAAAAATGAAGACATAATTGAAATCCAGGTCAATCCTTCAGAGGAATTGGACTCTGATATAAATTTGTTCTATAAATTTGAAAAAGATCCATCTTTCTTTAAACATTTAAAAAAATACAAGAACAAAATATAATGACAAGTTACACTTCGAGAATTGGCATGTAAGTGTAACTTGTCATTATGTTTTGTTCTTGTATTTTTTTAAATGTTTAACCAAAGATGGATCTTATTTTGAAATCTGAAAACTATTTTGTGTCCCTATGCATTATTAATGTAAGAGAATATATTATGTAACCCAGATTTAAATAAAGTTTTCAATGAAAATGATGTTTTCATGAGATCAATGTTCCCCCACTGTATACAAGTTAATACAAGCTAATTATTGTAGTACCTAAAATATTAAAACGGATTTTTTTTTGTTTACTTCATAATTCCTTCTAATGGCGTTACTTTCGTATTCCGTTTAAAACACATGGTCGATCAAAGTATCCCCAATAGCAGTATATCTTTGATCACGTCATTATTTTTTTTTTCAGAAAGTACTCGATTTTCGGATTTCAAATTTTCAGAATGTTTTTGTAGGGTAAAACCGATATATCATGTTTTTTTAATATACCTGTATTATCAAAGAGAAAAAAGTTATTCAGATTTGAAAATAATAATTGATCATAGTATCCCCATATTACGGCACATTAAAAACTTTTTGATTGAACAAGCGTTCTATGCTTGGGAAGAATTTTTAAAAACAGACATGTGATTGATTAATTTTCTTTATAAGTTCTTGTCTTAATTGTATTTTTACTTTTACATATAACTGTATACTTATTATATCTGAATTTTAGGGACATGTCTAAACTTTTGTTGTATAGTATTTGCAGATACTATACAACTAATATTCGACTAATATTCACAGTTTTTTAAATTTATTTAAATTTATTCCTGGAATTTTGTTTAATTGCATTTTTGGTAGTTCTGAGCTTTAAAGTTAACTTGAAATTCAAAATTCCAGGAATACATTTAAAAAACTATGTTAATATTTTAGACTTAGGTTTAGACTAAAATAATTAATTGAATTTCGAAATTCCAGGAATAAATTTAAATAAATTTAAAAAACTGTGAATATTAGTCGAAACCTAAGTCTAAAATATTGACACAGTTTTTTAAACTTATTCCTGGAATTTTGAAATACAAGTTAACTTAAAAGCCATAGATCTCAAAACTACCAAAAATGCACTTATTATTGTAAAATTACAGGTATCCAAAAATACAAAAATGTAAAAAAATGGGCAACCTTTGATGTATTCAAAGGTATATGATGCGCGTAACCTTTTTTTTTTGCTGTGTCTGCTTTTATATCATGCAATTTTCAGGTACAAAAAATATATTTTTAGAAATAGTATGGCTGTCATTATTTTAGATATACTTGAATAATTATAAATTATTTTCATGTATCTATTTAGTTATTTCATTATTTATGATAATTCCAGCGTATCAACATATTGAGCATTGCATTTTATGATGACATTGTAGAATCTTGTTTATAATATTATTCTTTTGTTTTTTTTTATTGGTGGTGGCGTCTACTTCGTGATACATTTTATTAATTAGAACTAAAACATATTACCTTGTTAGTATCTCATAAAATTATTCATTGATATATTACTAGTTTCGACTACTTAAGTAATCGTTATCAAACAGAGTAGACTCTGTTTGATAATGATTACTTAAGTAGTCGAAACTAGTAACAAATCAATAAATAATTTTATGTGATACTAACAAAGTAATGTGTTTTATTTATATTTTTGTTATTGGAATAGGTAGTTTGTATTTTTAAACTGATTTTATCACATTTTAATAAACTCTGATTATTATAGCGTGGGTGGTTTTAGGGGTCAGACTTGCCTTTCGATAGATTAAAATAAGGCATTTCCGTGGATATATCGCATTCGCGTCCACTCTATAAATACTGCAGTAGTTTGTTTGAGTGGTAAATATATCCATGTGATATCATTATTAATATCTATATTCCATGTTGGGGAAATGAATGTAACTTCTAAATCTTTTATAAAATGTGGATTTGCTACAAGTTTCAGTCTGGACCCGGATCTTGTTTATTTACGTAATCATTGAAATTTAGAAGGTAATCATTGAAATTTTTCAAATAAATTATAGGTATCTACCTACATATATATTCTATCAACATTGCAATGATATCAAAATATTAATTAATACTGAGACAATTTCAGTGATTGCTAACAAGATTTCGACCGAATATCGACAAAATCTATTATAATTTTGATAGTATTGGTTGCAATTTTAACAAAAAACATTGAAATTTTGACAGCATTGATTAATTTTGACAGAATATAATATATTTTCGAAAAAACAAAAGAAAAACAATTGAAATTGCATGGTGTTTTGTGTGTTTCGTCTTTTAGTTTTATGTAATTATTGAAATATTAATAATAAATTTATTAATATATTCTTCTGTTTAAATTCTATCTATCCTTCAATGATATATTTCGATGATTATTCGTAAAATGTCTTAATTACTTATATATTCTGTTAACATTGCAATGATATCAAAATATTAATTAGTAGTGAGACCATTTCAATGATTTCTCACAAAATTTCGACCGAATATCGACAAAATATATTACAATTTTGACAGTATTGATTGCAATTTTAACAAAAAACATTGACATTTTTGCAGCATTGATTAATTTTGACAGAAAATAATATATTTTCAAAAAAACAAAAGAATAACAATTTAAATTGCATGCTGTTTTGTGTGTTTCATCTTTTAGTTTTATGCAGTTATTGAAATATTAATAATAAATTTATTAATATATTCTTCTGTGAAAATTCTATTTATCCTTCAATGATATATTTCAATGATTATTCGCAAAATGTCTTAACTACTTATATATTCTGTTTACATTGCAATTATATCAAAATATTAATTAGTAGTGAGACAATTTCAATTATTGCTCATAAAATTTTGACCCAATATCGACAGAATATATTATAATTTTGACAGTATTGATTGCAATTTTAACAAAAACATTGAAATTTTTGCAGCATTGATCAATTTTGACAGAAAATAATATATTTTCGAAAAAACAAAAGAATAACAATTGAAATTGCATGGTGTTTTGTGTGTTTCGTCTTTTAGTTTTATGTAATTATTGAAATATTAATAATAAACTTATTAAGATATTCTTCTGTTATAATTATATTTATCCTCAATGATATATTTCAATGATTATTAGCAAAATGTCTTAATTCCGGCATCAAGTATTAAAACTTGACACTGAATTTTGACAGTAATTTACAAGTTTGTCGTTAAACCTGAAAACGTAGCAATATACAGGGTGTTCCATTGAATGAATGTAAAAGCCGACGCCCGGTAGATCGGAAAAAAGACAGAAAGTTGCACATATTTTATTAGAGGAAAAAATAATCTAACTAAATCTAATCTATAATAATAAACTTTGTTAGGATTTTTTTTTCATTTATTTTTAATTTATTGTCTGATATAGACAATTGTCTATGACAATGTAGACAATGCAGATGTGACTTGGACATTGTATAGGACATCCTTATAAGTAAAATTAGCCATTTAATAAAATGGCTGCACATTTTAATTATATTTTATTTTTAAAAATGGATATGGTACTTACCGAACGTTGAAGATTATTCATATCTGAAATAGAAAACAAATGTTCAGTAAAAAATCAACTGCAGACAAATTTACATAATTCATAGTTGGAAAAATAATTAAAAAATGTGAAAAATACACGACTTTCCTCATATATTCATTTTTAGGATCATTTATGTTATTATCATCTAAAATTGTTCTTTGAATAAAATTCATGCCATTGTGAATTATTAATATTTGAGCTTGTTGCTGTCCCTCGTATATTTCTGGATTAAAAAAAAAACTGATTTACACATATAGTTTGCAACGGGGTAACATCCCATGTATTTATTTATTTATTTATTTATTTATTTATTGTCTTATGATAATATTTATTTATAAATAAATAAATAAATAAAAACATATAGTTTGCAACGGGGTAACATCCCATGTATAATTATGGATAAAACGAAATTAAAAAAAAATTGACTTGGGTGGTTTCAAAGTTCCATTTAAAAAAAAAAAAAACTGAAGTTGGGTGGTTACAAATTACAATTGACAAAAACAACAACCGTTGGTTTTCAACAGTTCGATTATAGGCAAACTACGATAACAAATCAATTTAAATTAAATTTTCTTTATAAACCAAGATTGTGATGAAAATAGGGGGTGAATTATGTATCAAAAAACGTTAACAGCAACCTGTATGTTATTGCTATAAATGCCACTATGTCATAATTGCATTTGATATTTGAATGTGATGTCAAATAACGAACATGTTATTATCGTATATTTATTCTATTCACGTTCTATTTTATTCTTCTCTATTAACGTATTTTGTACGCAATACACCTATATGTTTCATAAAAAAATATTCATTTTTAAGTTTGCTTTTATTAGAGTATTTTTTACATCTTCGAACCTTTGCAAATATATTGATAATTTAAGGTAAATAAGTTAATAAAATTGTTATTATAAAACAATATTATCACCTTGTATCTTTGAAACAATTTTTTACATCTTCGAACTTTTGCAAATATATTGATAACATAGCCTAACCAAATATTCTTGCAATAAAATACAGTAAAACACAAAATTACTTGTACTTGTAAATTATATATAAAAATTGGATATTTCCATTTGTAGCATTAATTCGAAGTAAGATTAATTTTCTGGATATATTTACATAAAAAGAATGCACACCGATTGAAATTCTTCAGCATCAAAGTATCATCTCTCACTCACAATAATTTTCGCTTTTAATTCGCTCACATAATTCACGAAATAATTAATTCGTCGAATTAGTCACTGAAATGAATGCGCGTTTGAACCTGCAATATTGCGATCACACTGAAAGCAGCAGGTTTGCCAGAACGCGGTCCTGAAAATTACTATTGTTCGAGCATGATTTACTGGGTGGGATCCACCACCAAACCCCTCATTGTACATTTACATTTAGCACCGCAGAATATAATTACATCGTTAATGGTGCAATTGCAAAAACATAAATCATGGGCCACAATTGCTCGCATTCACCTCTGAAAGCGACAGCCTCATGGTAACCAGGTGCAATTCTCTCATGCACAAGCAGTTAAAGTTGATAATTGAACTGGATACTTTATTAACTTCTACAATTAAAGTTGTTATTGGGTTGAAAAATTGGAAAATATTCGAGTTTAAGATCGCATTAATATATAGTTATATAAACATTGGCTGTGATGAAAATATTTTTTTTAATTGCTGCATAAACATGAAAAATCTATTTTTTTTTGTGAAAAACGATTATTTAGTCTTTATATCTGAAGTTTAAATAGTACCAATTATTTGTTGAAAAAGTATCAATTATTATGTACAGTCATGCTCACATAAATCTAGTACGAACAATTTGACGTTGCCATATAAATTTGCTATTGTAACCTAATTTCTTGTACTAGATTTATGTGAGCATGCCTGTACATGGTAACATTTTTCATGCCCTCCTGTTGAATATCAAATGTCTTTAAATTTATATAGTAGCAATAAATTATTAGTTGATAAACGTAGATATCTATTACACTGCTCAACAAAATTAGGGAAACACCTATAAAAAAGGGTTAAAAATGGTAATTTTTTTTATAGTAGATGGTCTTTTTTTGCTTATTTTGAGTACATGGTTTTAAAATGCCTCTTTCTGTTTAAATAAACATGAATGAAGATTAATCAGAGATTAATTAATCATTAATCAAATTTAATAAATAATTAATTTCGTATAGTTGTTAAAATTCTATTTTAACTTTTTTTTAAAGGTGTTCCCCTAATTTTGTTGAGCAGTGTATTTTGTGAATGGTAAAATAAATCTTTTGGAAAAAAAAGGTATTAAAAAGCATCTATTGTTCTCATATTCCATTTTCCAGGGCTGAATAAAGTACGAGCAGTGGATCTTAGATGAAAGCCAGGCGTCATTTACAAAAGTGCATTCCCTAACATTCATAACTCCTTATTATGAAGTCCTGGCAAGGCTCCTGCCTTGCATATTATCCAGAAATTAGGAGAGAATAGGAATGTGTCGCGTCGGTCTGCATAAAAAGGAGTGCTCTGAACTGCGAAATTTCTCGTCTGTAAATCAAAAGATAGTACGTATTAGCCGCCTGGAATTTCCCATTAAGGAAGTATGTCTTAATTAAAAAACGCTTGCCTTTTCTCAGCTCCTTAGACCTTATCGGGGCCGCTCGAGCCTCGGAGGAATTAAGATGTATTGAAGCCAAGACGGATTAACTGCGGATAAAACTGAGCGACTCCAAGTCGCCTCATTTACTTCACAAGATTCCGGCACGTAATTTAATTACCAAAACTTGCACAGGATCAATAATTTTAACGATTTATATATTAATAGAATATTATTTAACGAGCATATAATGTGGGATGATAAAATTCATCCTCGTGAATTATAGCCATTATGTGCGAGTCAAATACGACATTTTATTACCATATTATTATTACCTTATTGCGGCCTTGCTAACGTAAGCATAACAGAGCAACGACTTGTGTTGTTTACTCCCTTACACTATGACTTTTTTAATAGAACAATTTTTATTAACACATTTTTGTCAATAAGAAACCACTATGACTTTTTAAATATAAAACAATTCTTATTAACATATTTTTGTTAATAAGAAACCAATTGTTAGCAACCAAATGTACATATGTAAATGAGCTTGCATGGGATGGATGAAAGATAAAATGACGAAAAATGAGGGAAAAATAAAGAAATGCGAAAGGTGTTATACATAGCTTAAATGGAGAGGCCGCACCATGTTGTATTATGAAGTAATAATACAAGCCATGTTGTATTATGAAGTAATAATACAAGCCCTGTTGTATTACGAAGTCATAATACAATCCCTGTTGTTTAATGAATTCATAATACAACAACTGTTGGATTATCAAGTACATTATGTCATAGATAAATGAGGAGCTGGGTGTAAGAACAAGATTTTTAAGCAAATTTATTTATTAGAATATTTGGACCCTTATTTATAAGTCTGTTAAAAACTATAAAGCTACTGTTCATAGAAAAATATTGGAATATATAGCAATTATTGCTATATTTATTAAGTTTTGAATCTTTAGACGCATTTTTCTCGAAACTCATTTATTCGACTTGCGCTATTCTTGCACCCATGTCCACAAATGTTATTAGGTATATAATTATATAGGAAATGAAATTTATTAGTGAGGATCAATATTTCAAACATGTATTCATAGTTATTTATATAACAAGTGAGTTAAGTGAAAAACATCCTTCACTTACGTGTTTTATACAATATTTTATTCAATTTTGTTAAAACACGTTTAGAAGTTACACATTTCATTTTCATAACATCATGTCGGTGAAAAATCAAAGTGACATTTATTGTCTAATCAAAATTTTTATAGGCCAATTGCAGTGTTTTTTCAAGAAGCAACTTGTGAATTTTTTTGCTGTCAATTATTCCTTATGAGCCTCATATGAAAAATTATTAGTCTTGAAATTTATATGTGCAACACTTTTCGCAAAACTCAATGATCCTGTAATGATGTTGCGTATGTTAAGTTTGAGTTAAGTTGATATTGAGTTATTTCTCGTACTTTAATAAATCTTGTAATGACTATTTCTCAGTATCTATTAACGATGGGACACATGTTCATACGACATGTTTTACTTAGAATCATCCATGCTGCAACCTCCCAAAATATTTGCACTTCCTCCTGAAACACCCTGTATAATGTTCTTGTAAATATTTTATTGAAAGGCAAAAACCAATAAAACATAAACTTCAACGTAATTTTCTGTGCTGTAAAACTTTAGTTCTTACAAAAATAAGCCGTTTCGGATTATCCCTAACTTTTATTAAAATATTTTCTGACGGATTAAGTAAACATAATGTAGGATTTGGCTAACCGTTCTGAACAGCTAACATTATAACATTAATTATTTGTGCCCATTCCTGCTTCGCAATGAAGTTACGTATTCGTTAATGCAGAAGCAAGTTTTGCTAATGGTGTTGTCTGTGTACAAATAATAGCGTTGGGAAAAGCTTTTAGTCGTTTGCAAACGTAAAGAATTATTATTATGCGCCACTGTTATCGTTTAAGCCTGACCTCTGCACCTATACAGGGTGTCTCTAAATTGTGTGCAAATGGCTTAACCACAGATTACTGGGATAAAAAAAAGACGATTTAACAAAACATATCTATATACAAATGCGTTTGGTTTAGCCATAATTCAGCTTCACACTTGTAGCTCTGATTGCTTCACAATTTAGAGACACCCTGTATATTGACACTGCGCATTGGCATTTCGCATATTTATTAAAAATTTGCAATGCTAAAAATTTAAGAGTGATACAAAAGACGACTGGAAAGTAATAAATCAATGAAATATTTTTCTTCTTCCTTAGCCATCTGTGTTGGGCCTTTCGGTACCATCTGCTACGTACATAACGTTTTTTTTTTGGCCAGCCATCTTAATCGATCAATACATTATAAATTACAAACTAAAATACCATCAATAATATTATGGTTACACTCATCAGCAATATTACGTCTTGATGGTGATAGTTTTATCCCTAAGGATTTTTGTCCTTGACGAAAGCTACGACTGACAGGCGCTTGCCATCGCACACAAATGTGTGGGAGGGGGAGAACGGAGTAATTCGCCGTTAGGGTGTTAATCTAGGCCGCCGCACGATCATGTGTGTACGCGAAAAAAATAACGTTACAATCCTCTCAAGCGATTATCCTGGCATAAATCGTTCGTGCATCAGATATTATATTCGTAGTTGGACTGCTGTAAGTGATATTTTAAAATATGTTTTTTTATTTACATATTTGCTCTTATTTACAAACGGCTTCTAGGGAAACGTATACGTAAATCGTTGTGTAACCAAAATATGTACTGTAACCACGTAATCGAATCGCACGATAATCCCCATTCATAGGCACCGATTTAATATCCATTCATTGTAAGTGGGCCGCCCTCGCTGGGGCACCATCTCGATTTTATCGCCCCCCCCCCCCCCTCCCTATCAGCCCACCCCCGGCATCCGATTATGGAACTTTCAGGAATTAATCCGGCCGATTAAGATGAATCGGGCGGCGATTAATTTTCGACGCCCCCGGGAGGCTGTAGCCTCACCCCCCCCTTGGGCAGGGGGGTGGGGGGACCGGGCGCGGGAGTTCCATTCCGGGAGCACAATGGGATCCGGCAGGAACTTTAAATTGATTTCCCGGCCCTCGTCGTCCTCACATTCCGCCGTTTGGTCTTTGGCAGCTTCGTAATCAAACCACTTGACCGTCTCCGGGCTCCGCCGCCGCCGACGCCGCCTCCCGGGGTCGGGGCCTTAAAATACGGCGCCGGCGGTGATGACGCAGCCGCCGACGTAATTACGCTGCGTGCGAAGTCGAAAAGATAGCCGTGAAGGGGGCACGAAGGGAT
Source organism: Othius punctulatus (assembly GCA_951805005.1). Taxonomy (NCBI): domain Eukaryota; kingdom Metazoa; phylum Arthropoda; class Insecta; order Coleoptera; family Staphylinidae; genus Othius; species Othius punctulatus. Next base: position 14,699,425 of record OX638145.1, read on the forward strand.
TTCCGTTGGGTTTTTGATGCTTCCGTAATGAGGGTGGATGTTGTTTGTGACCTGTTTTCTGCGGAGACGTGGCTATGTTTACAGCCGGAAAGCAATTATCGGCGTTACGTTTTTCCTTTCCCTGCTGTTTCGGTTTAAATACACTAGAATTGGTTTACAAAAGAAAATCTGTACATTTATTTTTTAATAAATTACTCTCCCGATGGTTTACATCAAAATTCAATTTCTAGAAAAATTCTACAAAGATATCTCTATGACACTATAAGGCAGTAATAAGAATACAGACAAAAGAAAACACGCAACGTGGAACATCAGAAGCATGGCTGGGAAAGAAAATGAATTGGAGGAAGAGTTTCAAAAAGCCAAAGTACAGATGCTAGTAATAACAGAAACCAAGAATAAAGGCAGGGTATGTACAAAACAAGCAATAATCACACAATAATTTTTAGTGCAGTCGGACAAGATAAATGAGCAGAAGAAGATGTATCACACACAAAGCCATTGAGTACACAATAAATGAATAGAAGGCAGTTACATCAAAAATACTGAAAACTACACTGAAAGATGATAACATCATGATAACATCGAGAAGAACGATAATTGTAGTGTATGGACCAAATGAAGATTAAAAAAGAGCAAATAAAGAAGCATCCTGGACAACGTTAACAGACACAACAGAAACAGTGACAGGTAAAATATTTATTAGAGCAGTCTAACAAGATAAAAGAGCAGCAGAAGGTGTTGGATGTATCATAACCAAAGACATTAAGCACAGAATAAATGATTGGAAGGCAGTTACATCAAGATACTGAACTATCAGAAAGGAGAATTGAAGGTGATGTAATATATAACAAGAAAAGAACACACAAACTTAGGAACCACGAAATAGCTGTACTATACATGGTAAAACTAGAAGGCAAACTATCGGTAGATCAAATGTGGAATGAACTAAAAAAAAGTTTGCAGTTTTACAAAATGCATTTTCAAATTTCGATAGAAATCTTTTAAATTTTGGAAATAATGGAAATTTTTACACAAATAAATGAATTTTAGTCACGAAAATTTAAAGGTTCTTATAACTTGTTGAAATTTCGATAGAAATAATTGCAATTTTGATAGATATTATTAAAATTTTAGTACAGGCAATTTGGAAAAATGCATTGTTGCATTTTCGATAAAAATAATGAAAATTTTTACAGAAATAAATGAAATTTAATCAGAAAAATAAAAATGTTCTTATATATTGTTGAAATATCGATAGAAATCGTTGAACTCTTGATAGAAATAATTGCAATGTTGCTACAAATATTAAAAATTATAGAATACGCAGTTTTACAGAATGCATTATAAAAAATTTACAGAAATCGTTGAAATTTTGGAAATAACGGAAATATTTACTCAAATAAATAAAAATTTCAATAATTCAATGTGTAAATTATTGAAATTTCGATAGAAATCGTTGAAATTTTGGAAATAATGGAAAATTTTACAGAAGTAAACGAATTTTAGTCACGAAAATTTAAAGGTTCTTATAAATTGTTGAAATTTCGATAGAAATAATTGCAATTTTGATAGATATTATTAAAATATTAGTACAGGCAGTTTGGAAAAATGCACTGTTGCATTTTCGATAAAAATAATAGAAATTTTTACAGAAATAAATTAAATTTAACCAGAAAAATAAAAATGTTCTTATAGATTGTTGCAATGTTGATAGAAATCGTTGAAACTTTGATAGAAATAATTGCAATGTTCCTAGAAATATTTAAAATTTTAGTACAGGCAATTTGCAAAAATGCACTGTTGCATTTTCGATAAAAATAATGGAAATATTTACAGAAATAAATGAAATTTAATCAGAAAAATAAAAATGTTCTTATATATTGTTGAAATATCGATAGAAATCGTTGAACTCTTGATAGAAATAATTGCAATGTTGCTACAAATATTAAAAATTATAGAATACGCAGTTTTACAGAATGCATTATAAAATTTTTACAGAAATCGTTGAAATTTTGGAAATAATGGAAATATTTAGTCAAATAAATAAAAATTTCAATAATTCAATGTGTAAATTATTGAAATTTCGATAGAAATCGTTGAAATTTTGGAAATCATGGAAAATTTTACAGCAATAGATGAATCTTCGTCACGAAATTTAAAAGGATCTTATAAATTATTGAAATTTCGATAGAAATAATTGCAAACTTTATGGAAATTATTAAAGTTTTAGTACAGGCAGTTTTGAAAAATGAATTGTTGCATATTCGATAAAAATAACGGATTTTTTTACAGATAGAAATGAAATTTAGACAGAAAAATTAAAATGTTCTAATAAATTCTTGAAATTTCGATAGAAATAATTGTAATTTTGATAAAAATAATTCATAGAAATATTTAGAATTTTACTATATGCAGTGTTACAGAATAAATTATTGAAAATTCGATAGAAATCGTTGAAATTCGAATTAGAAATCATAAATACTGATGTGGAAACAGCTTTATGCTCTTTAAAAACTGATGCCAGTCAAATTGCGACAGAAGTGCGAGAAGCAATACAATAAATTTGGCAAATATTGTAGCTTAAATTAGTTCGGCAAAATGACACTTTACCGCACTAGTGTGGCAAAGTGACACTTTACTGCACTAGTACGGCAAAGTACATCATTATAACCTTACAGTGAACATCGTAAACTTTGACATTATATATCATTAGTAAATAAAGTGTCATTGTTCGTATTTGTAGATGTATAATTTAATGATCAATTATTTTCCAGTATTTTTTGTGTATTGGTGTTGATTTGCGCTAAATTTGCAACAGTTATATTAATAGCTGGCATATATGAAGTGTTTCGTGTGTATAAATTATTCCACCGACATGATCGTTGGCCAAGTAAATACAAGGCTGCAAATTAGAGGCCCAAACTAACAGGTTTGAATAAATTATATTCACAGTGTGTTATTCCGACAAGCCCGCATGAATAACGAAAACGATTGATTGCTCGAGATCAATATAAACAACCAATCCACCGGCCGTGAAATACACCTGTCAGTACTGGGAAAACGGGGCAAACATCCCTGATGTGTAAAAAAAAAATGATCAGCCGAAACAGTGCGTTCAGTTATCTGCTCACCATCAGAGGATGAATACTTAATGCATATCTGGGCTCTATATTGTATGCATATTGTGTGATATCTCGACTTTTTGCAGTTGCATGGAACCGTTATCCCTCGGGATCTATGTGTGTGGACTGGTGGTGTGCTTTGCAGGAGCGTAGCTTGGCGAGGCTCCAGGTTTGGGATCCGGGGAATAGCCGCATGCAGAAATGATAACGGGGTGGATTATTTGATAATCTACTACGAACATTTAGTTAAACTATTAATTATTATTCTCATATGGAAATTTATTTGCCCATCATTGCGGACCTTTGCTAATATTATTATTATACCTATATATACACACCGTTTATATTTTATAACCACCGGCAAGGATAACAACTATTACTCATATAATAATAACATTATTATTCTTTATTTTGGCCGTTTGCTCTCAGGCTACTAGTGACCCTCAAGGTGTGGCTCGTAATCCCTCAGGGCATTTTTGAAAAGTTCTGGGAGTCACTTAACATATTCAGAAACATGCTGTGTTATAACTTATTGCAGAACTGCAAACATTCTTAAATATGCAGCAATTTCAAAAAGTATTCCCTAATAAGGTTTGTGTTACGTACTAATAAACGTACTAATCTGCGAGGAATCGATATATATATATATATATGCTAAACCAATGCATAAAAAAATTATCAACACAGTGCCATTTTCTGGTTTTATCTCTAGACGGGGCAAAGGGTCCAATTTATCCGTACATCCGTAGCTTTTTATGCGCAAAAATAACAGGAGTTTTTGTGGACGGTGTAGGGCAATCTGCGGTTTGGAATCTTCAAAGGGCCCACATCATTACCGCTCCGGCCCGTTTGATATTTTTTTACCCATAAGTGATTAAAATATTGGCAGCCTTACAAATCACATCTCAAGTTGGAAACTTCTCCCAGAGGTAAAGCGGTAATAATTTGATTCGCAGCGAATGTACACCACAAAAAATTGTCAAGAGTTTTCCGCTTAAAATTAAAAAAAAAATTGAACTCAGCCTCGTACATATCTTAAGAAATAAATACGTATCGAATATTTTTCCTTGTTCTTGTCTCGTGCAGTTAGAAACATTGAGAATCTTAAAATCTAAATGCCGCTGTTTTTATGGCTCATGTGGTATGAAGTACGTTATGAATTATTTCATTTAATTAATTTGAAAAATATCACGATTTGAACAAGTCGCCTAGAATTGATAAGGTTTTATGCACATGGCGAATATTTCATTATTTATGTGGCACGAATTGAATACAAAATATTCTAACTTATAGGAAAATTATAGTATTTCTGTATTTTTCATTAAACTTTTCAAGCAATTTTAGAAATAATTTTGACTTTTCTCAGATTTTATGTAAATGCCGCTGTTTTTATGGCTCACGTGGTATGAAGTACGTTATGAATTATTTCATTTAATTAATCTGAGAAATATCACGATTTGAACAAGTAGCCTAGAATTGATAAGGTTTTATGCATCTTGGTTTTATGCACCAGCATGGTTTCATTGCGTGGCGATTGTTTCATTACTTATGTGGCATGAATTGAATACCAAATGTTCTAACTTATAAGAAAATTATCGTATTTCTTGAAATTTCGATAGAAATAATTGCAATTTTGATATAAATAATTGCAATGTTGATAGAAATATTTAAAATTTTAGTATATGCAGTTTTACAGAATGAAATATTGAAATTTCGATAGAAATCGTTGAAATTTTGGAAATAAAGGAAAATTTTACAGAAATAAATGAATTTTAGTCATGCAAATATAAAGGTTTTTATAAATTGTTGAAAGTTCGATAAAAATTATTGCAATGTTGATAGAAATTATTAAAATTTTAGAACCCGCAGGTTGGCGAATTGCATTGTAGCGAATTCGATAAAAATAATGGAAACTTTTACAGAAAGAAATGAAATTTAGACAGAAAAATAAAAATGTTCTTATAAATTGTTGAAATTTCGATAGAAATAATTGCAATTTTGATAGATATTAGTAAAATTTTAGTACATGCAGTTTGGAAAAATGGATTGTTCCAATTTCGATAAAAATAATAGAAATTTTTACAGAAAGAAATGAAATTTAGACAAATAAATAAAATGGTCTTATAAATTGTTGAAATTTCGATAGAAATAATTGCAATTTTGATATAAATAATTGCAATGTTGATAGAAATATTTAAAATTTTAGTATATGCAGTTTTACACAATGAATTATCGAAATTTCGATAGAAATCGTTGAAAGTTTGGAAATAATGGAAAGTTTTACAGAAATATATGAATTTTAGTCACGAAAATATAAAGGTTCTTATAAATTGTTGAAATTTCGATAGAAATAATTGCAATTTTGATAGATATTAGTAAAATTTTAGTACATGCAGTTTGGAAAAATGGATTGTTCCAATTTCGATAAAAATAATAGAAATTTTTATAGAAAGAAATGAAATTTAGACAAATAAATAAAAATGGTCTTATAAATTGTTGAAATTTCGATAGAAATAATTGCAATTTTGATATAAATAATTGCAATGTTGATAGAAATATTTAAAATTTTAGTATATGCAGTTTTACAGAATGAAATATTGAAATTTCGATAGAAATCGTTGAAATTTTGGAAATAAAGGAAAATTTTACAGAAATAAATGAATTTTAGTCATGCAAATATAAAGGTTTTTATAAATTGTTGAAAGTTCGATAAAAATTATTGCAATGTTGATAGAAATTATTAAAATTTTAGAACCCGCAGGTTGGCGAATTGCATTGTAGCGAATTCGATAAAAATAATGGAAACTTTTACAGAAAGAAATGAAATTTAGACAGAAAAATAAAAATGTTCTTATAAATTGTTGAAATTTCGATAGAAATAATTGCAATTTTGATAGATATTAGTAAAATTTTAGTACATGCAGTTTGGAAAAATGGATTGTTCCAATTTCGATAAAAATAATAGAAATTTTTACAGAAAGAAATGAAATTTAGACAAATAAATAAAATGGTCTTATAAATTGTTGAAATTTCGATAGAAATAATTGCAATTTTGATATAAATAATTGCAATGTTGATAGAAATATTTAAAATTTTAGTATATGCAGTTTTACACAATGAATTATCGAAATTTCGATAGAAATCGTTGAAAGTTTGGAAATAATGGAAAGTTTTACAGAAATATATGAATTTTAGTCACGAAAATATAAAGGTTCTTATAAATTGTTGAAATTTCGATAGAAATAATTGCAATTTTGATAGATATTAGTAAAATTTTAGTACATGCAGTTTGGAAAAATGGATTGTTCCAATTTCGATAAAAATAATAGAAATTTTTACAGAAAGAAATGAAATTTAGACAAATAAATAAAAATGGTCTTATAAATTGTTGAAATTTCGATAGAAATAATTGCAATTTTGATATAAATAATTGCAATGTTGATAGAAATATTTAAAATTTTAGTATATGCAGTTTCACACAATGAATTATTGAAATTTCGATAGAAATCGTTGAAAGTTTGGAAATAATGGTAAGTTTTACAGAAATATATGAATTTTAGTCACGAAAATATAAAGGTTCTTATAAATTGTTGAAATTTCGATAGAAATAAGTGCCATTTTGATAGAAATTATTAAAATTTTAGAACCAGCAGGTTGGCAAATTGCATTGTTGAAATTTCGATAAAAGTAAATCAAAGTTTTACAGAAAGAAATGAAATTTAAACCGAAAAATAAACATGTTCTTAAAAATTGTTGAAATTTCGATAGAGATATTTGCAATTTTGATATAAATAATTGCAATAATGATAGAAATACTTAAAATTATAGAATATGCAGTTCTACAGAATGCATTATTAAAATTTCGATAGAAATCGTTGAAATTTTTAAAATGATGGGAATTTTTACACAAAAAATGAATTTTAGTTACGAAAATTTAAAGGTTCTTACAAATTGTTGAAATTTGGATCTAAATAATTGCATATTTGATAGATGTTATTAATATATTAGTACAAGCAGTTTGGAAAAAATGCACTGTTGCATTTTCGATAAAAATAATGGAAATTCTTACAGAAATAAATGAAATTTATTTCCACCATCAAGCAAGCAATCAATTTTAGAAATAATTTTAACATATCTGAGAATTCATGTAAATACCGTTGTTTTTATGGCTCACAATTTGACCAAGTCGCCTAGAATTGATAAGGTTTTATGCATATGGCGAATATTTAATTATTTATGAGGCATGAATACCAAATGTTCGAGCTTAGAGGAAAATTATAGTATTTCTGAATTTTTCATTAAACTTATTTTGGACATCATTTTGACTTTTCTCAGATTTTATGCAAATGCCGATGTTTTTATGGCTCATGTGGTATGAAGTACGTTATGAATTATTTCATTTAATTAATCCGAGAAATATCACGATTGGACCAAGTCGCCAGGAATTGATAAGGTTTTAAAACACGTAGCGAATATTTCATTATTTATGTGGCATGAATTGAATACCAAATGTTCTAACTTATAAGAAAATTATCGTATTTCTGTATTTTTATTTAAACTTATCAACCAATTTTGGATATAGCTTTAAATTTTCTCAGATTTTGTGCAAGTGTCCATGATGCACTTACATTTTGAAATCATACATTTAACTAATCTGAAAAATATCATTATTTAACGAAATAGCCCTTAGTTTACTGAAAATCCATAATGTTGACTGTTCTTGATATCATGGTAATTTATATTTATATGGCAAAGGAATATTGTAATGTTCTAACTTTATGTAATTGCACCGTTGTATGAAAATGAACAATAACCTGAAGTGATCGGAATTGAAAAAGTTTTATGCACGTATGCCAAATGCACGTGCCAATGATTCATGTAGCATGAATTGGATACTTAATGTTCTAACTTTATGTAATTGCACCGTTGTATGAAAATGAACAATAACCTGAAGCGATTGGAATTGAAAAAGTTTTATGCACGTGGCAATGATTCATGTAGCATGAATTGGATACTTAATGTTCTAACTTTATGTAATTTCACCGTTGTATGAAAATGAACAATAATCTGAAGCGATTGGAATCGAAAAAGTTTTATGCACGTGGCAATTATTCAAGGAGCATTAATTGGATACTTAATGTTCTAACTTTATGTAATTGCACCGTTGTATGAAAATGAACAATAACCTGAAGCGATTGGAATTGAAAAAGTTTTATGCACGTGGCAATGATTCATGTAGCATGAATTGGATACTTAATGTTCTAACTTTATGTAATTGCATCGTTGTATGAACATGAACAATAACCTGAAGCGATTGGAATTGAAAAAGTTTTATGCACGTGGCAATGATTCATGTAGCATGAATTGGATACTTAATGTTCTAACTTTATGTAATTGCACCGTTGTATGAAAATGAACAATAACCTGAAGCGATCGGAATTGAAAAAGTTTTGTGCACGTGACAATGATTCATGTAGCATGAGTTGGATACTTAATGTTCTAACTTTATGTAATTGCACCGTTGTATGAAAATGAACAATAACTTGAAGCGATTGGAATTGAAAAAGTTTTATGCACGTGGCAATGATTCATGTAGAATGAATTGAATACTTAATTATGTAATTGCATCGTTGTATGAAAATGAACAATAACCTGAAGCGATAGGAATTGAATAAGTTTTATGCACGTGGCAATGATTCATGTAGCATGAATTGAATACTTAATGTTCTAACTGTATGTAATTGCACCGTTGTATGAAAATGAACAATAACCTGAAGCGATCGGAATTGAAAAAGTTTTGTGCACGTGACAATGATTCATGTAGCATGAGTTGGATACTTAATGTTCTAACTTTATGTAATTGCACCGTTGTATGAAAATGAACAATAACTTGAAGCGATTGGAATTGAAAAAGTTTTATGCACGTGGCAATGATTCATGTAGAATGAATTGAATACTTAATTATGTAATTGCACCGTTGTATGAAAATGAACAATAACCTGAAGCGATAGGAATTGAATAAGTTTTATGCACGTGGCAATGATTCATGTAGCATGAATTGAATACTTAATGTTATAACTGTATGTAATTGCACCGTTGTATGAAAATGAGCAATAACCTGAAGCGATTGGAATTGAAAACGTTTTATGCACGTGGCAATGATTCATGTAGCATGAATTGAATACTTAATGTTCTAACTGTATGTAATTGCACCGTTGTATGAAAATGAACAATAAGCTGAAGCGATTGGAATTGAAAAAGTTTTATGCACGTATGCCACATGCACGTGGCAATAATTCATGAAGCATGAATTGAATACTTAATGTTCTAGCTGTATGTAATTGCACCGTTGTATGAAAATGAGCAATAACCTGAAGCGATTGGAATTGAAAACGTTTTATGCACGTGGCAATGATTCATGTAGCATGAATTGAATACTTAATGTTCTAACTGTATGTAATTGCACCGTTGTATGAAAATGAACAATAACCTGAAGCGATTGGAATTGAAAAAGTTTTATGCACGAATGCCACATGCACGTGACAATAATTCATGAAGCATGAATTGGATACTTAATGTTCTAACTTTATGTAATTGCATCGTTGTATGAAAATGAACAATAACCTGAAGCGATTGGAATTGAAAAAGTTTTATGCACGTGGCAATGATTCATGTACCTTGAATTGGATACTTAATGTTCTAACTATATGTAATTGCACAGTTGTATGAAAATGAACAATAACCTGAAGCGATTGGAATTGAAAAAGTTATGTGCACGTGGCAATGATTCATGTAGCATGAATTGGATACTTAATGTTCTAACTTTATGTAATTGCACCGTTGTATGAAAATGAACAATAACCTGGAGTGATTAGAATTGAAAAGGTTTTATGCACGTGGCAGTGATTTCGTTATTCATGTGTACTAAATGTTCTAACTTATCGGAAAATTATTTGTATTTTTACTGTATTTAAATGCCGATGTCTTTATGGCTCACGTGGTTTGAAGTTCGTTATGAATTATTTCATTTAATTAATGCGAGGAATATCACAAATTTGAAAAATTCGAGTAGAATTGATAAGGTTTTATACACGTTTTATACATACAAACGGCATTTTTCGATTGATTAATTGTATCATGTTTTAATGAATCAATTATGCTTTGGTTTGTTCTTTCTATATTGTTTTTTTTAATAAACAATCGTAATAATTTTGAAAAGTAATTGTTTTTAATGAAGATTTTTTAATGCCTTTTGCTTTTTTAACTATTTTATTATTTGTATTAGTTTGCACTTTATTGCATACAATTTTGATCTTAATCCGATAAATTCCAGCATAATATGGTTTTCATCAGGCATGAAACCTAATTTATTTTTATTTTTTAATACACTATTATAGATAATATTAGGTGAATCTGATGTATCGAATTTATCAATATTCTCTTTTATATGATCATAGATGTCATCAACAAAAAAATGATAAATTAATGAATCGGTATCGCAGAATATTTATTTCACCGCTACAATCTTATAACGCTTTTAACTTATTTTAGTCCCCATTTGGTTTGCATGATTTATCCACGTGTCGGTTTCAAATTCGATCAATGTTCCCTACGTCTGCGACCATTTCCAATTTTTTGTTTTATTCAAACAAGATGTGATCTCCTCGTCCTGTCCTTTAATGTCTTAATTATCGCTGACAAAGGACGCCCTCGAAGACCGACGTTTCTGACCTAATTCAAGTCGACGGCTTATCACTTTATCGGAAGAAATCGATCTCGAACTGAGGTCTGCCCGAATAATGCCCCAAACAAGGGGGCCAGATAAATCGGGACGATAAAAGACGGAAAACATGCGCCGAGCTTTTGTAATAATCCTTAGATCCTTGTAATTCATTTGGGTGGTTAAACTCCAATAAAACCAACTCGTCCAGCTGGATGTAGTAGTTTTTATGAAGTATCTACCGCTGAGTTTATTGACCTTACATTGATCAATCTTTAGCAGCTCAGTCATATTGGTCCAGCAGCAGGAATATTTTTTTAAGTTACGCCTCATATCTATAGTCCGCGTTTGAGCTTGAGTTCGACTCAAGTCGTATATTTGGTTGCGTATCTTCTATAAACGTTTGTGTACCAAACGCAACCAAATATACGCAAATATACGACTTGAGTCGGACTCATGCTCAAGTACGGACTATAGATACGAGCCTAAGGCTCGTATCGTTTGTACTTGAGCTTGAGTTCAAGTTGTATATTTGGTTGCGTATTCTCTATGAACGTTAATGTACCAAACGCAACCAAATATACGAAAATAAACGACTTGAGTCGAACTCATGCTCAAGTACGGACTATAGATACGTGCCTAAGTTAAAGCATTTTCGAAAAGTAACGTAATGTTAAGTAAAGTGTCTTCAATGGGTTTAGAATTATGTCTCATTTTTCCATGGTTGTATTTTATATTATAATTTAAGGTGAAACTGGTCCATGAGGGCAACTACAAAATCGAACAATAAATCACACTCACCACCTAATAAATTTAATTCCTCCATTAACCCATGTCCCTTGCACCGCCCCACTCCCCTGTGATAAATAAAAATGACCGTTTATTCGCGCTGCCCTCGACTTTTTCCACCCTTTTTCTTCTTTTTCCTCATCCCCATTTCCTGCGGCGCCCGTGGAATTTTTAACGCGCCCCCGATACAAAACGGGAATAACTCCCTCATTCCCGCTGCATCCCGTCTGCTCTGCCACCTGCGAAATAATTATCCTTGCATTCCTCCAGTTTTTCCCGTTTATTTCCATCACCACGGACTCAAAGCAACCGCCGGAATGCCTCGTTTTCAGTCGACACGACAACGGCGGTAATTAATGATTCGAGAAGCGCACAAAAGTCCCACCATTGATAAATGGGAATGTGACAAATATTTCAGCAATTTTCCTGGTGTAAGTAAAAATGTCACCACTCAATCTCACCGAAGCTGATTTGCAGACAATTAAGGAGCTGGACGCTGTATTTTAGAAAGGACCGAAATATAATAAAAATAAAAAATATTTATTAGCGAAAAGCTACATAATATACAAAAGGTAAACATATACATAACAACAAACAACCAAAAAATTCCCTTGATCTTAATAAATATTTTGATGAAAAGTAGATTTGATAAATGGGAATGTGACAAATATTTCAGCAATTTTCCTGGTGTAAGTAAAAATGTCACCACTCAATCTCACCGAAGCTGATTTGCAGAAAATTAAGGAGCTGGACGCTGGATTTTAGAAAGGACCTAAATATAATAATAATAAAAAAATATTTATTAGCAGAAAAGCTACATAATATACAAAAGGTAAATATATACATGACAACAAACCACACAAGAAATTCCCTTGTTCTTAATAAATATTTTGTAGAAAAGGAGATTTTACACAGCCAGGTTGATAATTTTTTAATTATGGTTTACATTTACATGGACTAGTTTCGGCCATATACCATAAATGAAAATTTATTAACCTGATTGTGCAAAATCTCATTTTTCACAAAATAAATAATCACACTATCAATTTTTATCATAATTGACCAAATTGCAACCGGAAACTTTAAAAATGTAAAATTTTCCACACAAACATCAATCATCTACAAATAAACTGTAAACTATTCTCAATTTCACAGCATATTTTTTAAATGCAAATTTCAATTATCCAGAAATGTACTGTCAATTTTAGCAATGGAAAATTTTAATTAAATTATTTAATTTATGGTGAATGTTTTAAAGAACTATAAAGTTCTGTGATCATTTTGCCGAATAACAACCAGAAAGCTTATCAAACTTTTAAAAATGTAAAAAAATTCCAAACACAGACATCAATTGTCTACATATAAACTATGAATTATTCTCAATTTCACTGCATTTTTTTAAATGCAAATTTCAATTATCAAGTAGTGTACTGTAAAGTTTCCATTGCTAATTTTAGATTTCTATACTAAACTATCAATTTCCTAATTTTAAATTTTAACGATATTACTGCCAAGTCTAAAGAGACAATTATCATATATAATACAACGACTAGAATCAAGACTATCGATAAGCAAAACGTTTTAGAGATTTTAGAGAAGTTTCTTAGGTTTCACAAAATTTATGAATGTCAAGAGATTTACAGATTTGAGATCGTAAATAGGTGCCTAATTTTCGGAAATTGAAAATAAATGTCTTTGCAAAATGTTGCAAAATTTTGCATTAATTTTGTTGAAAGGGAGATTTTACACAACCAAGTTGATAATTTTTTAATTATGGTTTACATTTACATAGACTAGTTTCGACAATATACCATAAATGAAAATTTATTAACCTGATGGTGCAAAATCTCCTTTTCAACAAAATAAATAATCACACTATCAACTTATGTCATAATTTGGCCAAATTGCAACCGGAAACTTTAAAAATGTAAAATTTTCCAAAACACAAACATCAATTATCTACAAATAGCCTGTAAACTATTCTCAATTTCACTGCATATTTTTTAAATGCAAATTTCAATTATCCAGAAATGTACTGTCAATTTTAGCAATGGAAAATTTTAATTAAATTATTTAATTTATGGTGAATGTTTTAAAGAACTATAAAGTTCTGTGATCATTTTGCCGAATAACAACCAGAAAGCTTATCAAACTTTTAAAAATGTAAAAAAATTCCATACACAGACATCAATTGTCTACATATAAACTATGAATTATTCTCAATTTCACTGCATTTTTTTTAAATGCAAATTTCAATTATCAAGTAGTGTACTGTAAAGTTTCCATTGCTAATTTTAGATTTCTATACTAAACTATCAATTTCCTAATTTTAAATTTTAACGATATTACTGCCAAGTCTAAAGAGATAATTATCATATATAATACAACGACTAGAATCATGACTATCGATAAGCAAAACGTTTTAGAGATTTTAGAGAAGTTTCTTAGGTTTCACAAAATTTACGAATGTCAAGAGATTTACAGATTTGAGATCGTAAATAGGTGCCTAATTTTCTGAAATTGAAAATAAATGTTTTTGCAAAATGTTGCAAAATTTTGTGTTTATTTTGTTGAAAGGGAGATTTTACACAACCAGGTTGTAATTTTTTAATTATGGTTTACATTTACATGGACTAGTTTCGACAATATACCATAAATGAAAATTTATTAACCTGATTGTGCAAAATCTCCTTTTCAACAAAATAAATAATCACACTATCAACTTTTGTCATAATTTGGCCAAATTGCAACCGGAAACTTTAAAAATGTAAAATTTTCCAAAACACAAACATCAATTATCTACAAATAGCCTGTAAAGTATTCTAATTTCACTGCATATTTTTTAAATGCAAATTTCAATTATCCAGAAATGTACTGTCAATTTTAACAATGGAAAATTTTAATTAAATTATTTAATTTATGGTAAATGTTTTAAAGAACTATCAAGTTTTGTCATCATTTTTCCGAATTACAACCAGAAAACTTATCAAACTTTTAAAAATGTAAATTTTTTCAAAACACAGACATCAATTGTCTATAAATAAAATATGAATTATTCTCAATTTCCCTGCATTTTTTTAAATACAAATTTCAATTATCAAGTAGTATACTCTCAATTTTTCATTGCTAATTTTAAATTTCTATACTAAACTATCAATTTCCTAATTTTAAATTTTAACCATATTACTGCCAAGTCTAAAGTACATTTACATGGACTAGTTTCGACCATAAACCATAAATGAAAATTTATTAACCTGATTGTGCAAAATCTCCTTTTCAACAAAATAAATAATCACACTATCAACTTTTATCATAATTTGGCCAAATTGCAACCGGAAAACTATCACACTTTAAAAATGTAAAATTTTCCAAAACACAAACATAAATTATCTACAAATAAACTGTAAACTATTCTCAATTTCACTGCATATTTTTTAAATGCAAATTTCAATTATCCAGAAATGTACTGTCAATTTTAGCAATGGAAAATTTTAATAAAATTATTTAATTTATGGTAAATGTTTTAAAGAACTATAAAGTTCTGTCATCATTTTGCCGAATTACAACCAGAAAACTTATCAAACTTTTAAAAATGTAAAAATACAGACATCAATTGTCTATAAATAAAATATGAATTATTCTCAATTTCCCTGCATTTTTTTAAATGCAAATTCCAATTATCAAGTAGTATACTTTCAATTTTCCATTGCTAATTTTAAATTTCTATACTAAACCATCAATTTCCTAATTTTAAATTTCAACGATATTACTGCCAAGTCTAAAGAGATAATTATCATATATAACACGAGTAGAATCATGACTATCGATAAGCAAAACGTTTTAGAGATTTTAGAGAAGTTTCTTAGGTTTCACAAAATTTATGAATGTCAAGAGATTTACAGATTTGAGATCGTAAATAGGTGCCTTATTTTCTGAAATTGAAAATAAATGTTTTTGCAAAATGGCAGGCACATTTAAATACTCTGACATTGCCATTGCGAAAATGTGTCTGTATCGTCTGCTTATATCCACATTAATTTGTGTATGGTTGTAATTGCTTATAGCCTGGCACAATCCACACACAAGATCGAAAAGTTGCTTATATCAGTAGAGTACAGTATTATCATATATGATACAACGAGTGGAATCATGACTATCGATAATCGCGTGAGTTGGTACACGAAACATGTTGTCAAATATCAATTTATGATATTTAAATATGAATTATTTGACAACATGTTGAATGCATCAACCAATGCGATTATCAATAGTCACGATTCCAAGAGTTATATTTGTCAGATTATATCACTACTGATAAATTGAATACTTTGGTAATTTTTTTTTTTTTTGCAGAACTCGGTAAATTGGTATCAAATATACTTGATACCTTACAGTATTAGATGATTTGTGGTTTTGTATGTTTTCTTCAATATTTTTGAAGGAAGAATCCCCAGAGCTTATCAGTTATAGTTGTGATTATCAGCTATTAGGCACTCGCTAGGATAGGGAAGAAAAACATTATGAGTGATATAATCAATGTTATTAATAATAATAATAATAATAATAATCCGTACTACTCCTCCACCTATTGAATTTGTTGTAATTTTTTTTAAGAACTGTTAATATAATTTTTTTTATAATTTGACTGAATTTTAATTAAAAAAAACTGCCAACTTTTACTTTACAATATACAATAATTAATTTTCTAGAAATAAATTGTAACTTTTTCAGATGCAGATGCAGATGCAAATCAATTTTCCCTAAATTTTCTAATTGCAACTTTCAATTATATAGAAAATTAATGTCAATTTTCAATTGCTAATTTTAGTTTTCTGCATTAAACTGTCAATTTTAAGTCAATTTATTTGATAGTAAATTAGGATGATAATACTGTCATGTTTATAGATATGATTGTTAATGTTTTTTAATTTGTTGTCATTTTTCTAAAGAACTATCCAATTTGTCATGAATATGACCAAATTTCACCAAAAAAATGTCAACTTGCTTTGCACAATTAATATAAATTTTCTCATAATTTGACTGAATTTAAATTAAAAAAACTGTTAACTTTCGTTACAACATACAATTATTAATTTTCTAGAAATAAATTGTCACTTTTTTAGACGCAGATCAATTTTGCTTAATTTTCTAATTGCAACTTTCAATTATATAGAAATACAATGTCAATTTTCCATTGCTAATTTTAGTTTTATGTATTAAACTGTCAATTGTAAGTCAATTTATTTGCTAGTAAATTTGAATGATAAATACTGTCATGTTTTTAGATAAGATTGTTAATGTTTTTTTAATTTGTTGTCATTTTTCTACAGAACTATCAAATTTGTCATGAATATGACCAAATTTCACCAAAAAATATCATTGAATCATAATCAATGTCATTGAATTAGTATTTTTTTTGAATTTCAATTAAAAAAACTGAAAACTTTTACTTTACAACATACAATTATTGATTTTCTAGAAATAAATTGTCACTCTTTCAGATGCATATGCAGATCAGTTTTCCCTTAATTTTCCAATTGCAACTTTCAAATATATAGAAAATTAATGTCAATTTTCCATTGCTAATTTTAGTATTCTGTATTAAACTGTCAATTTTAAGTCAATTTATTTGCTAGTAAATTTTAATGATAACAATGTCATGTTTTTAGATATGATTGTTAATGTTTTTTAATTTGTTGTCATTTTTCTAAAAAACTATCAAGTTTGTTATGAATATGACCAAATTTCACCAAAAAAATATCATTGAATCATAATCAATGTCATTGAATTTGTTGTATTTTTTTGAATTTCAATTAAAAAAACTGTAAACTTTTACTTTACAACATACAATTATTGATTTTCTAGAATTAAATTGTCACTTTTTCAGATGCAGATGAAGATGTAGAACAATTTTCCCTTAATTTTCAAATTGCAACTTATTGAATTATATAGAAAATTAATGTCAATTTTCCATTGCTAATTTTAGTTTTCTGTATTAAACTGTCAATTTTAACTCTATTTATTTGCTAGTAAATTTTATTGATAATACTGTCAAGGTAAATCAAACACTTGGTTGAAGTTTCACTATATTTAATACTATTTAATACTGTAAAATAATAATACTGTCATGTTTTTGCATATGATTGTTAATGTTTTTTAATTTGTTGAAATTTTTCTAAAGAACTATCAAATTTGTCATGAATATGACCAAATTTCACCAAAAAATGCCAAGTTTCGTAATATAATAATTTATTGTATTCTTCGTAGATATACTTCTGAAGATAGTTTTTCATCGCCGAAACTAAGCCGTGTTAGGCGATCAAATACCGCTACGCAGATTCAGCAATTATCGTTGGTATATTGGCAGGACATACATGTTATCATGGCAGTATATTGGCTGGACATACATGTTATCATGACTGTAATTGTACAGTCATGCTAACAAGCCATGATAACATGTACATGTATGACATGTATGTCATGTATGAAAACACAAATTGCCTTAATTTATCATATCTCAATAACAAAATGCAATCTTATTTTGCCAAACTTGAATGTATCTCCACTCGCAATGTATTTTCATCAATATATTATTCAGCCCCTTTAGTTGTCCTACAATAATAGATATTTACATAAAACAATTCAAACGATTATTTCAGCGAACTAATTTAGAGGAACAATTCGGTGAAAACATAATAAACAATATTGGAATAATGCATGATGTATATTTCGAATAATAATATATACAATGTAATACAACAGGTGGAATAATAATCGTGCAAAAACACACTTCCAATTAGTATTTGTTAAAATACCATTATATAAATGATTGAAATTTATGGCTCATTGAGAGGAATATTAATTATATACATCGATTGCGTAACGTCAACACTTCGTAACTTTTCTGTCGGTTTTCTGTATAATTATTTAATTATTATCAAAAGGCCCTTTACCTTTCGGTGTGGGCTCTATATAATTAATATAAGTATATAATTATATATATTCTATATAAGTATTAATAATAGGTAATAATAATAGGTATAAGTAGGCGGAAAGACCCCATATGGGGTCGATAGCCCAATAAAGATCGATTATATTATACATATTATAAGATTATATTATATATATATATATATATATATATATATATATATATATATATATATATATATATATATATATATATATATATATATATATATATATAAAATGTTGCGGAATGACACAATGCAAATAAATTATTAATTATAAGTTTCCAGATGTAACAGCAAAAATAATAATAGGTAATAATATAAATTACAACAGTGTGTTGAAAATATAAATTATAACTTGGCGGAGTAAATTTGCCATTATTAAAGACTAAAGAAAAATAAATGTAAGAAGATTCAAATAAACGTACAAAATATGCAGATCCTGATTAACGCCAACATTTATTTACAACATTCGAGTTTTGTGGAGGTTTATGGAGGTTTGTGAATTATTAATTGCACTGTCTCCAGGGAATGGCATACATATTTAATAAAACGCGAGCTCCAGCGCCTTTATAAAAAATAAGGAGGAAGTTATCATGTATACGGTGACAGAATAACATAACAGTACGCAGAAAATAAAAATGTTGGCGGAATGACACAATGCAAATAAATTATTAATTATAAGTTTCCAGATGTAGCAGCAAAAATAATAATAGGTAATAGTAAGAGTTTTAATAATATAATAAGTATATAATATGATACAAATATATAATACTACAAGTTACCAAGCACTAAGGTCACCAATCGAACAAGGTAAATTATGAAGTTGGTGATTTTTTTACATATTTCTACAAGTAATATTACTAATGAATACTATATATTAAGCCATTTATAATATATATATATATATATATATATATATATATATATTACCCATATGTGTATATACTGTTTTCTTTTGTTGCTGGAATAATTAATAAATGTTTTTAGTAACATCCCTGACGAAGGACACAAACATATGTCCGAAAGCTTGGAGGAAGTGTAAAACAAATATTGTGTTTTTATTGACGCTGGCCGAATACCCGGTTCTCTACTAAGAGAACAAATTACAAAAACATATATATATATATATATATATATATATATATATATATATATATATATATATATATATATATATAATATAAAATATAAACGATCCTATAATTTTTTTTATAACATTTATGCACTGGTACAATATGCATAAAAAAAATTAATATGAAAATTTTAATCTATGCAAACTAGAGCAAACAAAAAATTATTACTAGGACTACGTACTTCAATTTATAAATAAAATGTAATATCATTAGTGAAGTAGTACTGAAAGAGAACATAACGAGCTCGCCTGGTCCAATGTTTTATCTCGTGTTGGTTTTGTATCCAGAGCAGCAATTACCGAACAATTTCTGCCGCTTGTTTGTCTCCCACAGGACCCCATGAATAATTCACACGTCAATTACGCGCGAAACCGCGAGACATGGATGATGATTTTCGCATATTAACCCCCTTGCCAAGAAGTGATACATAATTCAGGGCGCCGAATATCGACGCCGCAGGCAGCATTCTTCATGCACCACTGATATGCACTGCCACCCCCCCATAAGAACCCCTCGAGACTTGCCCCCGAGCAAGCGTCAGAACTACACTCAGGAGCCAACCGGGGGCGGCTTTTGGGGTGTTCCTGGAGGTGGTTTAGATAGTTTCTTGAGGAACCACCGCGAAAACTACCCCCAGGCACGTTTCAATGTCCCGCAAGCGATGCGGCGCAGATTGAAATGCAGATTTAATGTAATACAGAATATATTATTATATCACGTAACTCTTTTTACATAAATACAAAAAAATTGTATGGGATTGAATTCAATTTGACCTTGAAGTTGAATTTCAAAGTCATTTCAGGGCCAACTTGAAAATAATAAATAGTAACAGTAGTATAGCTAGGGGAGTTCGGCCTCATTTTCCCATAAGGATTAACATGGGGGTCTAATTTCACATTTCAGCCATTTTGTTTTTTAGGTCGCCCCTCTTGTATAGGCAACCCGTTGTACAAATACGGCTCATCCATCTCGACGACCGAAAAAACAAAATGGCTGAAATGTGAAATTAGACCCCCATGTTAATCCTTATGGGAAAATGAGGCCGAACTCCTCTAGCTATACTACTAGTAACCCTACTTTTTGAAGAATATTAGTACGGATGCGTCAAAATTTGAATACCTTACATAAGAAAATTTTCACTTCGAGGTTAAATTCAAGGTCATCATCAGATTCCCTTTGCATCCATACAACTTTTGTTCAATTTTCGCTATCGAACATACCTTTGGAGTGACTTGCGTGGATTGATTAAATTGGCCTAGGGTAGGCCAAGGGTAGGCCACTATACAGGGTGTATAGTAAGTTTACTGAATTATCTTCCATGGATCAAAATCAAAGAAACGAAACAAATGAAACCGTAATATAATTATTTTTGCCCAAAAATGCACAAGAAAAATAAGTGAGATGCAAATATTATAAACATTAAACAAAATATCTAATAGTGTATATAAGATATATATAAAAAAATAACACCTCTGAAGATGGCTTACATAAGCCGAAACTAGTCAGGAGATGAAAACTAATAAACTTAAATAACCTAAAAAATCTCTATATAGTAAAATAATGTATACCTATCTACTACCAGTAAGTATTCCCAAAGAAGAAGAAGAAAATCAATATAAAACATAATAATAACTGGAATATAAATAATGAATGAGACTGTAATCTATATTTTAAAAAAATATTACATATTATTTTACATTTTTTTAATTATGAAAATCAGTCCAGTAATTTTATATCAATCAAATCATTACACAAAAAAATTCAATAATACATCAATAAAATTATAGCAGTTTTATACATCTACATTAATAATATGGGGTCTGCCCTTTACAAAGTATAATGTTATTAGGCTGTTTGATTGATATGGGTGTGAAAAATCAAAATCATCACCCCAGCATATTAAAAAGTTGACGTGGCGTGGGCAAATGCCCTTTAATCTATTACGTTTTTCATTCATCAATGTCTGGCATTGTGATATTATGTAATTTGCGCTGCTACAGCACGACGTATCAACGCCAGCCAAAATATTAATCTTGATTATAAAAATAAATTAAATAAGGCATGTATGGGGGATGTCGGAATTGGCGGCGCGGATTTTGAGAAATTCATTAAACCAATTACATTTCGAAATTGATTGATAACCTGATTACAAATTAGACCCATTTTGCACGTTAATTATTTATACTATTAATTATCGCTTTGCGCGCACTAAACAAATGTATACAAAGACAAATTGAAAATTGTATGCGCCGAAGCATTGCACATGAATCAGAATTAATTTGGTAGATTGACAATTTGTTTAGAGCAAATTAGATATAAAACTAAATTCTCAACATAACTGATGCAATAAACTCGTTTTGGACAAATTATTTTCGAAAAAACTCAATATTAAAATTAATTCTCAACATAACTAATGCAATAAACTCGTTTTGCACAAATTAAATTCGAAAATACTCGAATCAACAAATTAACTAATAATTTATTACTCCATTAGTCTATTTACATACGGCGATGGTAGAAAACGTTACAATGCACATTCAAATTTAGCTCCTAGTCGCTGAAAAGTTATCTATTCATGTTATCTATTGATTATATCATTTATCCAGTCTATACAGGATGTCTAACATAAGAATCAACAGCATGGAGATCTCGGAAACCGTAAAAGTTACAAAGGCGGTCAAAATAAAACAAAAGTTGGACCATTTAATGATCTGTAATATTCTGTTAAGAAAACCAGAAAATTCCGCTTACTTCCGGAGATATTCGACAAAATCCGAAATTTCGCGATATCGTTTTTATGTTGTGCTGAAGTTATTTGAAAAGGTATAAAAAAACGAAAAGGACTTTCTCATTGCCAACAGCGTTTATAAATTTTCAGTGCAACGTTTCGTTTCGAAGACATCATCATCAATTTTATATTTTTATATGGCAATATAATTATATTATTGGTCAATAAAGTACACCCTGTATTAAATATCGTTTCCTATTACTAATTCAACGATTTATATCACACTATGATTTCTCATGTTTTCGAATTTCTTTGTTTTTATCACGTGCTGTTAAATCAAGTCATAATAAAAAATGTGTCAAGACAAATGCTAATATGTTATGACGGAATTGGCATTTTAATATCACCAATTACACCTAAATGTATGGACCCTACCGTTTGAATCGCTTTTGAATTTAATTAAAAACATTCCAAATCTGCTAAATTTACAATTATAGTTGTCAAAATCTGTTAATTTGTTAGCAACTTTCTAATTGGATACAATTCCCGACTGAGACATTCAAAATCTATAAAATTCAAAGCTTCTGCTGTGAAAATCTGACAATTTTTCAATAGATACTGCCTAAATATGTTAAATTTTCTCAATTTTTGATATCCCAGTTTTAAAATGTAAAAATCTATTAGATTTTTAAGTACAACAGTTCACATACGTCAAATTCTCAATCAAAACCGTCGAAATCTGTAAAATTTTCAATTGTAACTGTCAAAATATGTCGAATTCTTAGCTTCAGCTGTGAAAATCCGTCAATTTTTCTACTTAATTTTTGGTGGGTCCCAAATTATGTTTGCTCCTTGGACCTTCAACGGGCCTCGACAGTACAACGTACCAACTCAAGGGCAAATCGATTGAATCTCTTTTGAATTTGATTAAAAACTGTCCAAATCTGCTAAATTTACAATTACAGTTGTAAAAATCTGTTAATTTGTTAACAACTTTCTAAATGGGTACAATTCCCGACTGAGACATTCAAAATCTATAAAATTCAAAGCTTCTGCTGTGAAAATCTGACAATTTTTCAATAGATACTGCCTAAATATGTTAAATTTTGTGAATTTTTGATATCCCAGTTTTAAAATGTAAAAATCTATCAGATTTTTAAGTACAACAGTTTACATACGTCAAATTCTCAATCAAAACCGTCGAAATCAGTAAAATTTTCAATTGCGACTGTTAAAATATGTCGAATTCTTAGCTTCAGCTGTGAAAATCCATCAATTTTTCTACTTAATTTTTGGTGGGTCCCAAACTATGTTTGCTCCTTGGGCTTTCAATGGGCCCCGACAATACAAGGTACCAACTCAAGGGATCGATTGAATCGCTTTTGAATTTGATTAAAAACCTTCCAAATCTGCTAAATTTACAAGTATAGTTGTCAAAATCTGTTAATTTGTTAACAACTTTCTAATTGGGTATAATTTCCGACTGAGACATACAAAATCTATAAAATTCAAAGCTTCTGCTGCGAAAATCTGACAATTTTTCAATAGATACTGCCTAAATATGTTAAATTTTGTAAATTTTTGATATCCCAGATTTTAAATGTATATATCTAACAGTTTTTAAGTACAAGAGTTCACATACGTCAAATACTCAATCAAAACCGTCGAAATCAGAAAAATTTTCAATTGCGACTGTCAAAATATGTCAAATTCTTAGCTTCTGCTGTGAAAATCCGGCAATTTTTCTACTTAATTTTTGGTGGGTTCCAAATTATGTTTGCTCCTTGGGCTTTCAACGAGCCTCGACAATACTCAAGGGCAAATCGATTGAATCGCTTTTGAATTTGATTAAAAACTGACCAAATCTGCTAAATTTACAATAACAGTTGTCAAAATCTTTTAATTTGTTAACAACTTTCTAATTGGGTACAATTCCCGACCGAGACATTCAAAATCTATAAAATTCAAAGCTTCTGCTGTGAAAATCTGTCAATTTTTCAATAGATACTGCCTAAATATGTTAAATTTTGTCAATTTTTGATATCCCAGTTTTAAAATGTAAAAATCTATCAGATTTTTAAGTACAACAGTTCACATACGTCAAATTCTCAATCAAAACCGTCGACATCTGTAAAATTTTCGAATGCAACTGTCAAAATATGTCAAATTCTTAGCTTCTGCTGTGAAAATGTGTCAATCTTTCTACTTAATTTTTGGTGGGTTCCAAATTATGTTTGCTCCTTGGGCTTTCAACGGGCCTCGACAATACTCAAGGGCAAATCGATTGAATCGCTTTTGAATTTGATTAAAAACTGTCCAAATCTGCTAAACTTACAAATATAGTTGCCAAAATCTGTTAATTTGTTAACAACTTTCTGAATGGGTACAATTCCCGACTGAGACATTCAAAATCTATAAAATTCAAAGCTTCTGCTGTGAAAATCTGACAATTTTTCAATAGATACTGCCTAAATATGTTAAATTTTGTCAATTTTTGATATCCCAGTTTTAAAATGAAAAAAATCTATCAGATATTTAAGTACAACAGTTCACATACGTCAAATTCTCAATTAAAACCGTCGAAATCAGTAAAATTTTCAATTGCGACTGTCAAAATATGTCGAATTCTTAGCTTCAGCTGTGAAAATCCGTCAATTTTTCTACTTAAATTTTGGTGGGTCCCAAATTATGTTTGCTCCTTGGGCTTTCAATGGGCCCCGACAATACAAGGTACCAACTCAAGGGATCGATTGAATCGCTTTAGAATTTGATTAAAAACCTTCCAAATCTGCTAAATTTACAAGTATAGTTGTCAAAATCTGTTAATTTGTTAACAACTTTCTTATTGGGTATAATTTCCGACTGAGACATTCAAAATCTATAAAATTCAAAGCATCTTCTGCGAAAATCTGACAATTTTTCAATAGATACTGCCTAAATATGTTAAATTTTGTAAATTTTTGATATCCCAGTTTTTAAATGTAAATATCTAACAGTTTTTAAGTACAAGAGTTCACATACGTCAAATACTCAATCAAAACCGTCGAAATCAGAAAAATTTTCAATTGCGACTGTCAAAATATGTCAAATTCTTAGCTTCTGCTGTGAAAATCCGGCAATTTTTCTACTTAATTTTTGGTGGGTTCCAAATTATGTTTGCTCCTTGGGCTTTCAACGAGCCTCGACAATACTCAAGGGCAAATCGATTGAATCGCTTTTGAATTTGATTAAAAACTGACCAAATCTGCTAAATTTACAATAACAGTTGTCAAAATCTTTTAATTTGTTAACAACTTTCTAATTGGGTACAATTCCCGACCGAGACATTCAAAATCTATAAAATTCAAAGCTTCTGCTGTGAAAATCTGTCAATTTTTCAATAGATACTGCCTAAATATGTTAAATTTTGTCAATTTTTGATATCCGTGTTTTAAAATGTAAAAATCTATCAGATTTTTAAGTACAACAGTTCACATACGTCAAATTCTCAATCAAAACCGTCGAAATCTGTAAAATTTTCAATTGTAACTGTCAAAATATGTCGAATTCTTACCTTCAGCTGTGAAAATCCGTCAATTTTTCTACTTAATTTTTGGTGGGTTCCAAATTATGTTTGCTCCTTGGGCCTTCAACGGGCCTCGACAGTACAACGTACCAACTCAAGGGCAAATCGATTGAATCTCTTTTGAATTTGATTAAAAACCTTCCAAATCTGCTAAACTTACAATTATAGTTGTCAAAATCTGTTAATTTGTTAACAACTTTCTAATTGGATACAATTCCCGACTGACACATTCAAAATCTATAAAATTCAAAGCTTCTGCTGTGAAAATCTGACAATTTTTCAATAGATACTGCCTTAATCTGTTAAATTTTGTCAATTTTTGATATCCCAGTTTTAAAATGTAAAAATCTATTAGATTTTTAAGTACAACAGTTCACATACGTCAAATTCTCAATGAAAACCGTCGAAATCTGTAAAATTTTCAATTGTAACTGTCAAAATATGTGAAATTCTTAGCTTCAGCTGTTAAAATTTGTCAATTTTTCTACGTAATTTTTGGTGGGTTCCAAATTATGTTTGCTCCTTGGGCTTTCA
Organism: Othius punctulatus; assembly: GCA_951805005.1. Taxonomy (NCBI): domain Eukaryota; kingdom Metazoa; phylum Arthropoda; class Insecta; order Coleoptera; family Staphylinidae; genus Othius; species Othius punctulatus. Next base: position 14,725,993 of record OX638145.1, read on the forward strand.
ATGGGACCCGACAATACAAGGTACCAACTCAAGGGCACATCGATTGAATCTCTTTTGAATTTGATTCAAAACCTTTCAAATCTGCTAAATTGACAATTATAGTTGTCAAAATCTTTTAATTTGTTAACAACTTTCTAATTGGGTACAATTCCCGACCGAGACATTCAAAATCTATAAAATTCAAAGCTTCTGCTGTGAAAATCTGTCAATTTTTCAATAGATACTGCCTAAATATGTTAAATTTTGTCAATTTTTGATATCCCAGTTTTAAAATGTAAAAATCTATCAGATTTTTAAGTACAACAGTTCACATACGTCAAATTCTCAATCAAAACCGTCGAAATCTGTAAAATTTTCGATTGCAACTGTCAAAATATGTCAAATTCTTAGCTTCTGCAGTGAAAATCTGTCAATTTTTCTACTTAATTTTTGGTGGGTCCCAAATTATGTTTGCTCCTTGGGCTTTCAATGGGCCCCGACAATACAAGGTAACAACTCAAGGGATCGATTGAATCGCTTTAGAATTTGATTAAAAACCTTCCAAATCTGCTAAATTTACAAGTATAGTTGTCAAAATCTGTTAATTTGTTAACAACTTTCTTATTGGGTATAATTCCCGACTGAGACATTCAAAATCTATAAAATTCAAAGCTTCTGCTGTGAAAATATGACAATTTTTGAATAGATACTGCCTGTTAAATTTTGTCCATTTTTGAAATCCTAGTTTTAAAATGTAAAAATCTATCAGACATTGAAACAGATAGGACTATTTAATTTAATACAATTTGACTTACTATTTTACGTTTGACTATTTACTTTTGACGTTCTGTTTGTCTTTTTATATGACTTAGTTTATATGTAATTTACGTTGCTATCTGATATTATAAGGTCACGGTTGCCGATCCAGCCGACATACCATACCATAACCGTATTCTGAGCGAGCCAATTTTACATTTCCCTTTTTTCGTTCGCATCTGGTATACAAAAAAATTGACGTATTCATATTTCTCCACTCAATTTCCTCGCGCGTAATATTTTTGTCGGCGAATCAGTCTATCCCTCGGGAGTGTATAAAAGCAGAAAGGAGTCGAACACAATCCCCGCGATTCCATTAATTTACAATGCCGATTCGCTGCATTATTCAGACGTCCCTCTGATCCCCCGAAGAAACTCACTTTTCATACTTACACATATCTGCTGTTGCGTGTGGGAGGAGAAGACGACGCGGCAACTGAATATCAAGCGGGAATCGGAGCCGGGGCTGTGATTTATAGACTCCCCAATGGCTTATTTTATGGGGGGACATGACGGAGTCTCCCGGACGCGACCTCGGATATCAGATTACACCTGGGCGAGGAATTCCGCGTCGATAAAGTGGTAAACGGCTGTGATTTGCGCGCGACTTGAATCCCAGCAGCCTTAAACTTCGACAAACTACCGGGTAATCCGGTTCGAAAGACCAATACTGTTCATCCGTTCTCTGTGCATGTGCGCAAAGTTCACAAGCTCGAGAGGCCAATACTTCAGCAGCCCCATGATTAATGCAATGCCGCGTATGCGTGTTAAGTGCTGTGGCATCCGGTTCGAAGGACCAACACATTGGCCTCGTATCAAACTGCAATTACCGGATGCGAAGCCGCGCGTTGTATGAATTATTAATGGCGCCCGAAACGGTGCGATGTAATTAATGAAATCCTGTGTGCGAACGCCCCGACGTGCGCTAGATGTAATGGCCACTCAACATCCGGCGTTCGGAAATAAATTTCGCCGCATTAACTGATTCGCCGGGATTTAACAAGTTCCGGCCGGTTTAATTTGAACGTGCCGCAATTTATTTTAATCGGCGCTGTCGCGTCGGAATTAAATTTTAAATAAACAGCGCGCTGCAATTAGTAATAACATTACAGTTTGTTATTCTTCGGCGCTGTATAAATCACGTTGGATTGCCGCGATCTATAATGGCTTGCAATTTATAGCTCGTATCGCGCGTTCCAATAAATTTCACTGGCTGCTTCTGTACGTAATAGTTTTTGCGCGAATATTTGAAAGGGGTGGTTGGTTTAACTGGTATCTCCGCTCCGAAAATTGACGCATTTTTTTTTAAATATTGTATTCTGTTGTTAACTACTTAATTTTTGGTGGGTCCCAAATTATGTTTGCTCCTTGGCCTTGAACGGGCCTCGACAATACAAGGTACCAACTCAAGGGCAAATCGATTGGCCCTATTGATATTGCCCCGAGCAGACAAACGGAATGTCTGCTCTAATCCCGTTTTATGGCATTTCCGTCTAAGTTCGTGAGATCGACTATATGTGTCTACATCCATTTCCGAGTGTGCGTATTTTAATAGATTGAAAAATGGGATGAACCTGAGAGAAAGGAAGTGCGGCACTGTCTTCGCTCACAGTGATTTATCCCTAAATCCTAGGATTTGGCACTTATGTTGCGTTTCATCTTTCGGTGGGATGACATCAAAAGCCGGAGTCATCGATCCGGGGCTTGGGCACGAGTTCTGGTAATGAATTCAGCGATAAGCGTTCGCAAACAGTGTTAATACCGCAATTCAAACTACGGTCGCATCGAATTCAGTTGCGGATCGTAAATTACGGCAACTTCCGCTTGCCGACACATGTTCCGGTGGACGGGGGGCACTTATCCTGTCCCTTCCCGCCCGCGCATCCTGGAACCAGGATAGTTTTGCACTGCTATGGCCCAGCATACGTCAGGATTATCCTGGATACGTGGATTCGCCACTTTTTCTCGTTAAACCTTGCACGAGTAAAGTTTTACATAACTTGCACCACGTTTATGATAAAACGATAATGTGCCTGTGAAATGTAGACTCTTCTTTCACGGGCAAAAACTTTTACAAGTAAAGTTGTGTGAAGTTATAGCGGTATCACATTTCAGATAAAAATTGTACTCTTATATTGCGTCTGCGAATTAGTATGCTTTCTTCTGCATAGTATAAGATGTTTTAACATCGTTTCTTGTGTTAAGACATAAAACATAAATATAAACATAATTTATTAATCACGTAGGCCAAAAGTACTTTGATATGACAAATCAAATTTACAACATGTAATTTAAGTAATATATCACCAATGAGTTGCATGAAATTCGTTAGCACTGTAGAAGCATTTCTCTATTAGATGGGTTTATATTGCTCGCTGGAAGAGCCTTTCGCTACGGATGCCCAGTAACGCTTATGGTATTTTGTTATCAAATTTCGTGCTGGTGCTTTTTCATATAACGTTGTGTGATGCTTGTTGGTCATGATGTTACTGCCAAACCTTGTGTCGTAGTGATGAATACTGCCCACTCTTTCGAATGTGGCTATGTTTGTTCTTAGATATAGTATATACTTGTAGATGTACACTTGGTGATGATAATATTCGGTTTTTTATGAAGGTCATCTTACAGGTTTCCTTGGGTTGTAGGTCAAAGATTAGGCGTAATATCCTTTTTTGGGCAACAAAGATTCTATTCAATGATTTTGTTGCTCCCCAAATGTATATATTGTAGCTTAGGTAACTATAGACCAGTGAATAGTATACACTAATTAAGATTTGGGTAGTTAGGGTTGCCTTCAGTTTTAATATTGCGAAGTAGGCGCTGTTTAGTTTTTTACAGATGGAGTCTACATTGGCTTCAAAGTTTAGTTGGGCGTCGATGGTGCTACCCAGAAATACTTCACTAGGCGTAATGACTACATTGTGGTTATTGAAGTAGTTAGTTGGTATACATTTTCTGTTGTAGTATTGTACTGTTATAGTTTTTTTGTTACACCTCTGTGTTATTGACATTTATCAGTACTGTCTGCTTGATCGATATGACAGGCGTAAAGGCCTTATAATAACGGCCGTGGACGTTATTTAAATGACAACGCAAATTTATGAGCAATAAAGTCTTCATATTCTTTCTCATACCTGCTGCTGCTTTTTTGGGGAAGTTAATCGATTGTGGCAGCATTTGCTTCATTTAGTACATCTTCGGGGATACCACAAAACGAAGAACTTTGCACATCTGACATTATTTTTCTAATTTCACTTTGATTTGTTTGTTTGTATTTGAACCGTTGATGCTGCTATGGTATCAAATTGCGCCTGGATAACTAGTTTATTAATTTTGAAATTTAATATTGATAAATTGACCAGGTTTTGTAATTTAGGTATTACAAAAAGTATCGAACAACATACGGCCGATATGCAAATAACAGGCGCGGGTTGAAGTTTGTAAACCGAGGCGAAGCGAAGCGGAGCGGAGCGCAGCCGAGGTCGATTACACTTATGACATTTAACTCATTTAGTTTGTTGGATAGGGACTGTGCATTTAGATGCATTACTGTAAGTGTATGTTTCGCTTCTGTATCACTTTCGGGAAACTTTGGTTGCCTAGCTGATGCTTCTGCAGTTCTGTGGCTCTTTATAAATTAGCTGGATTTTTGCTGTCGTTGTATTTGTTGTATATTCCGAAATCAAATCGCTTATATCCTATCCCTGAGGGCCAAAGGTCTGGTTATAGAGCTGGTCTTTTAGGTCGAAGTCGGTCCCAATCATGAAGCATTTATTCTGGTTTGTGTTTGTTGGCAATTTCTTAATAACTATATCTCGCTGTTGGGAGGCTTCTTTTTGTGATATTGGACAAACTGATTCAGTGATGCAACGGAAGTTAATTATTTTTTTGTGTCGATGACTATTACACATTTGCTTCCTACCACATTGTCAGATTTATAATTTTTTTTGCTACTAGCTTTCATCTCTAATAATTTAAACTTTTCATCCGGCAACAATGTTATTTAAAAAAATATAACCTCAAATTGAAAACAACTTAAACCTAACCTAACCTAACCTAACCTAAAAAAAAATGACAACTTCCATTGGGGAATTCATTTATTTCCGAAGCACTACCAAAACATAATGAGAAGATATTCATGGACTCCCCTGAGGCAAAAGTATCGCGAATAGAGATTGTAAGACTTCGGTTTTCCCAATATTTAATAATTAGGTATATTTTACTTGTAATCATAAATTCTTATAATTTATGATATTTGTTTTGGCTCGTGATTTATCTATTTTACTTTTATTTTGTGTGATCGTATAATGGCAGTACTTCTTTACGTTATGTTTGAAATTAAATCATTATCGTGACAACTCAAACTTCTTTTAGAGGTAATGCGTGTGTTAGTAACAATAATATTAATAAAATAAAGACAAAGAATTATAGATTAAGTTTAATTTATTCACTTTAAAGGATTTTGCACCAATAATTAAACATCAACTTGAATTTAATGACTTTCTTTATTGACTCAAAAAGTGTTAGTTAGTTTTGGATAAAAGATGTACTTAACGTCAATGACTTCCACACATTGCTCAATTCTACGTGCCCGCAAAACGGCTCAATGCATGTCATCACTTCATGAAATATGTCACTATTTGTGCCTTCCAATGTCATTTTTCATTTTATCTGTACATCAGTTGGAAATCTTAAGTAACGTCAATGACTTTCACACACTGCTCAATTCTACGTGCCCGCAAAACGGCTCAATGCATGTCACCACTTCATGAAATATGTCACTGTTTGTGCCTTCCAATGTCATTTTTCATCTATTACTTCAGGATTCACTAACTAGGTTTTGATAGATACAATTTTGTTAAATACGTCCTGTAAATTGTTCGTATGACTGATATTACTGAATTTGCAATAAGAATAAATAATGTTTTTACTCATTACACAAAACAACCCATAATTTGCCACAGTATTGCCCAGTTATTATGTAAATTATACCTTAATATTTCATAATTATTCCATGAAGAACATTATCGTTTTTAGATTTCATCTTGAAATTTAGAATGAAATTCGTTAAATAAGCAATTCTGATAATTTTATGGATTTCATTTACTTAACCCTTTTTTTAGTTAAAATTTTGTAATGTTTCCGATTTAAACTAAATCTTAATTTCATTCAAATCCATATTATTAATGATTCATAATTAAATAATGTTTTGCCACTTTAGCGAAGAGATATTATTTAGGTTATATTTTAACAATTTATACTTATTCCCTGAAGAGTATTATCCTTTCCATTCCTCATTTTAAATTTATAACGACAGTATTTTATTAAATAAGAAATTCAAATGATATTACTTATTTCGTTTTAATTGATATTTTTAGACGAATTGTTAATCATGTCTACTAAGGTAAACACAATTGGAGATGGTAGCATTTTCCTCTCTGAACGCGAATGACACCGGAAAGATTACCTCATTAAAATCGACGACATCGCTCATAGCGTATGCCAGAAATTAATAAAGCTTTTGAACAACCCACGTATGTGACACCGGAATGATTACCTCATTAACATCCACGACATCGCTCATAGCTTATGCCAGAAATTAACAAAGCTTTCGAGCAACCCACGGATGTGTAACCGGAACGATTACCTCATTAATATCCACGACATCGCTCATAGCGTATGCCAGAAATTAACAAAGCTTTCGAACAACCCACGTATGTGTATATACTTCACGGGTATTTGTTTTTGGTACTTTGGTAGGAATGTACCGATTATTGCTACTCAATTTCGAAATAATCAATACCATCCTGAACACAGTCACTTTCAAAATAAATCGGATAATACTCTTTGTAGTGATATTCGCGGATACTATTAACGAAGATAATAACGGACTGACGCCACGCTAATCTGGAGCCAACTCCCTTTTCGTATGCAAAGCGATGCTATTTGTATTAAAATTTTGCCCACTCAGCGATGTGGGATTCCCCGTAACATTATTTCTAATTTCGGTGATCTCACATGGGTGCTATAGCAAGGTTATTGACCTAAACATACTACATTGTTATGATTTGTCATCGGCCGCCTCGGGCGCGAGTGTTTTGTTTATAAAATTGCGTCACCACGCATCGAACGCGTCTTAATAAGTGATTATAAAAGTTCTCGTAATTTCGTTTGCAATCTATTCAAATTGAATTCATATTTAATCAAATTACTTATAAAATCCCCCAAAGGATCACCCCCTTCCTATTCTAACCCAATACTTGGCTTTTACGTGTGTTTTTCAATGTTTATACCTGAGTATGAAATTGTTATAATTTTATTTCGAACCGTTTCAATTAATATCAGTCATTTTTCGTAATAATATATATAAATTAATTCATACAAAATATGTGCATTTCGATCCCTTACAAGATTAGGCGTAGACATCATTTGATTGCACACGATGTAGATAATTATTGATCGTGTTACCATTGTAGCAGCTACAATTTAATTGAAATACCTTAGAATCTGATATTGCAGATCTAACACAATACATCAATGCACTGCAATCGCACGCTCTAATTAATCCCATAACCGCGCGTGTAATCATATCTTCCGCCTACACTTCCTCGCCGGAACCATTGCCACAAGCAATCTCCGATATCCTTAGCTAAGGCTAATCGGTGATTAGCACCTCTCCGTGCACATATCCTGCGGTTTTCTGGTGCTGTTATACAAATGAACGCAAGAATCCTGGGGTCGACCTCGATTCTCGTCTGCTCTGTTTACACCCGAACGGACTGCTTTCGATTCAATCCGAAATTGAATTACAATTGCGTCAATTAAGCGAAACGGATAACAAACGCCGCCGGAATTCAGGTAAATATTCGAAGGCGAGTGGTTTCGATCACTCACGCGGAAACGTGCACAGATAAAATTTAATTAAACAGCCACGGAGATGTGTGTGGAGGAATGGAGAGGAATGGGTGCAGGTTTTTGGTTTCATTTGCATGGAAATTATTTCGGGAGCAAATTCAATCAGCAGCTGCTGTTTCATTAGATGAAAAACACTTCGGTGGGTACAAAAAACATAATGGTGCTGGTAAAGAAGGTATAATTTATACGGTTATACAAAAATAAAAGATTTAAGAGATTTAAGATTGCTTTGGTGTTGCTAATAATATTTATGTTGCTACAACAACAATAAGCTTCAGAAGCCATACACGCCAATTTTAAGAGGATGTGAAATCATCTGTGATGATCTATAATTATTTCAATGTGTCATTTTAAAACTGTAATAATAACTGTAATTAAGTCATAATGTGTAACATGTATTTGTTCCTGTATGTTATACAATTTTTTGTTTTTTCTCATTTGTTTCTCATTGACTTATCACATCTAAAACAGCTATGATAACATCCACACATTGATCATTTTTTTTAAATTGAACAATTGAACATAGGGACGTTGTATTGACAATGATCAGAGTTAAAAAAATGACGTAATATTAACGTTTTTAACACGATTCCTCGGATTTTAAATCAAATTGATCGGAAATTAGAAAATTCCAGTTGCATTATCATGTACCTTTGATATAAGTCTGCATACTTTTAATTTTTTTCAGCTACTTAAGGTACTACTGAAAGCTACTAAAAATCAAATTAAAGGCGTGTAAAACTAATTTTATCTAATAATATCCCCTCAATTTAAATGTGGAACAATATTATAATACTAATCTGTATAACATTTGTGCCGTAATCAGCTCGTAAATTATTACTGATGTAAACAGAAACGAACTATTAAGTGTATGTTTTATTGTGCATGCTAATTTAATATGGAAACCATTTAGTAAGCTTATTAAATTTTATTAGCGTTTAGATTTATGGGCTGCGGCGTCGTAATTCATATGCAGAGGCGTTTACGTCGATCCTAACGTTGAAAATAAAGTTCTAGTTAAGATGTGGGTAATTAATAAACGTCGGGCAGCGTACAGAATTTCTGGAAACATTCCAGGAGATCGTCATCCGAACTCATGATATATGAAAATGATCTATACCAGTACTGGACGCGAAACTTGGCAGTATTCACACTTACAAATTGCTGAAATGAAATTTAGACTGCCACAATATTGTTTGTATAACAAAGTTTAGCAATATTATAAACACTGTAAAGAGTAATTGTTTTTTTCTTCATGTAAATAATTCAAATTTAAATGATTTACTTCATGTAAATTTTGTTCTCAAATTCATCAAAAAATAAACTTTTAGTGCATATTTATGAATTAGGCTTAAAGTTAGGCTTAAAGATTTATTGGTGCCCACTTTAAAAATCTGTCGATTTTTGTTACCCTTCGGAGCATATTTTTCCGCATAATATTGATTAAAAACAATAGCACAAGCATATGGCAGCATTAAAAATAACATTGAAAAAGATTGCAGACATTGTTTTTGAACTACTTCATACAAATTTGCTGTGTGAATATGCTTTATGTTAAAAAGTTATAGTCTCAATTGTTTCTAAACTACTTCATGTAAATTTTGTTCTCAAATTCATAAAAAAATGTAACTTTTAGTGCATATTGGGGTTAGGCTTAGAGGTTAAAGATTTATTGGTGCCCACTTTAAAAATAAATCGATTTTTGTTACCCTTTGGGGCATATTTTTCCGCACAATATTCATTAAAAAAAATTAGGAGAAGCATTTGGGAGCATTAAAAACAACATTGAAAAAGATTGCAGACAAGGTTTTTGAACTACTTCATACAAATTTCTTTTGTGAATATGCTTATCTCCAATAACTTATTCTCAATTTAAATTTTTTGTGCCTTTAAAACCTATCGATTTTTATTCCCACTCTGGTTCAATTTTTTTGCACAATTTTTGTAAAGGAAAGTTTATTATATATAATTAAGTGCGTAATTACCATTCCAAGACATAATTTCAATTGTTTTTGGCGAATTACGACTTTAATAAACTTTCATGTAAATCATTGATTAACATAACACTTAAATAATTGATCTGCTGGCATTTTGGTTTACTTTTCCATTCTGATACTTAACATGGTTCTATTTACTATAGTACACAATTTGATACCTTACACCATACACAATTTTTACTTTTCATTTCGGCATATTTGTTTTGTATTGTCATTCTAACAAATTTTCGTATTTTCATTGTGCACAGTTCTGATTTTCAATCTATGAACGTTTTATAGGAATTTGATTTTTTATTTTGTATTATTTCTACATATAAGAATAGTTCATGGAATTCAAAGTACAACCTGACATTTATTTTCATTTTTTTGCACAATTTTTGTTAAGGGAAGTTTGTTAAATATAATTAAGTCCCTAATTAACATTGCAAGATATAATTTCAATTGTTTTTAGCGAATTACCACTTTATGAAACGTTCATGTAAATCATTGATTAATATAATACTAAAATAATTCAACTGCTGGCATTTTGGTTTACTTTTCCATTCTGATACTTAACAATGTTCTATTTATTATAGTACACAATTTGATACTTTACAGCATACACAATTTTTACTTTTCATTTCAGCATATTGGTTTTGTATTGCCATTCTAACAAATTTTCATATTTTCATTGTGCACAGTTCTGATTTTCAATCTATGGACGTTTTATAGGAATTTGATTTTTTATTTTGTATTATTTCTACTTATAAGAATAGTTTATGGAATTCAAACTACAACCCAACAATTATATTTTCCATATATTTCACTTAGGCTTATATCTATAGTCCGTACTTGAGCATGCGTTCGACTCAAGTCGGATATTTGCGTATATTTGGTTGCGTTTGGTACGTAAACGTTCATAGAGAATACGAAACCAAATATACGACTTGAACTCAAGCTCAAGTACAAACTATAGATACGAGCCTTAGATGATCAAAATTGTTACTAAATATCAAAATATTGGATTAATGAGGCTTATAGTTGATGAAACTCGTGATAGATGCAAAATATGATTAATATATTATAAAAAAATTGTCTTGGCATAACAGCCAAGTTATGTATAAGACAAGAAAATAACAGTTCCTCGTACACTATAATTTAACCGTTTGTATTATTTTTGGTTTAGATTCAGGAACGTCTTGTAGTACTCATATGTGTCTTTATTTACTCAACCCACTATCTCTTACTGTTTACGAGATCCTTATAAGTAGTTATACTATGGGGATTCCACTTCACCCCCCGCAAATTCAGCCGATTAACGCGAATCAAACCGCGAATTAAATTAATCGAAATCTTCGCGGGGGGTGAAGTGGAATCCCCATAGTATAACTACTCTTATACATGGACTTATTGAGGACACCCTATATATTGCGTATATACCTATTAAACATAGACTATATATATATATATATATATATATATATATATATATATTTTATATAGACTTATTGATATAAACTTATTATATAGACTTATAGTATATAGACTTATTGAATACACCCTTTGTATCCACCTCATTAATCCAATATTCTAATATCTAATAACAATTTTGATCATCTCTGCAACATCCTTTCAATAGTTGAACTTTGTGCCAGTCTAAAATTCTATATACATATATAAAAGTATAACAAATAAATCACAAATCAGCATTTTAATTCAAACCGCAAATAAATTTCATATTTATTGCTTTCACATTGTTATTATTCTGAAAATTTGGCTCGCCGCACTTATATATTTATATATTTAACAATTTATTTGCTTACAATTTGATTCAAACACACTAAAACCACGTACACTGTCCAGAGAGATCAAAGCTTGACCACAAAACGTTCGCCGCACGAAAATATTTTTATCTAACTAAACGCGTTTTCATTTAGTTCCTAGAAACGTTGCGCAAATGATTCCGGCCTAATTTCGTTGAACTGAGGCCAATTTTTGAATTAGTGAGTCACTGAACATTTCAATCTAGCTAATTTGTATGCGTTAATTGCAAGGAAATGGAATGGTAATAGCATCTAAGGAAATATTTACGTCTGAATGCATTCATTAACGGTTGGATGAAATATTATTTCTTGATTCTTAATATTTAAAACAAAACTTTAATAAAAAAATCCTGGTAAATGTTATGTAGAATAAAGGTTAAAATAAAGTTGTTAAATCTATCTAATTTGTATGCGTTAATTGCGAGGAAATGGAATGCTAATAGCACCAATGGAAATATTTACGTCTGAATGCATTCATTAACGGTCTGATGAAAAATTACTTCTTGATTCTTATTATTTAAAACAAAACTTTAATAATAAAATCCTGGTAAATGTTATGTAGAATAAGATTCATAAAAATACAAATTAGTTATAATAACCTTCAGTTTTTTAGTATATATATAAGCTATAAATATCTATCACCTACATACGCAATATTGAAAATATAGATACAGAAATATAGATATAGATTTTGATTTCTAAAAAATATTAAATTTTAAATATCAAATTGTAAACAATATGTTTTTTTTTATTAATGGGGTGTAATTTTGTCGTACTAAGCATAGACGAAAATCCAGCAAAAATGCAATATTAAAAATATAGATACAGAAATATAGATATAGATTTTGATTTCTAAAAAATATTAAATTTTAAATATCAAATTGTAAACAATATGTTTTTTTTAAATTAATGTGGTGTAACTTTGTCGTACTAAGAATAGACGAAAATCCAGCAAAAACAAATTGAGACAGATAATTTTTTACTTAATTAAGTGCACGCTGAATAGTTTTAGTTAAAAATGGCTAAAGAAAATAAGAGTGTACTGATGTCATTATTATGTTTTTTTTTAATAAATGATAAATATCAAAATTGAAAAAAAAAATGAAAACTGAATATATTATCATGAATGAAGGTCATCACTATCAGATAAATTTAGAGTTGGTCTTTAGTTTACATCCAACTCTAAATATACCTGATTAAGCTGACCTTCACTTGTGAATTCACTTACTATCAGAAGAGATCTAAACACTTTTAAATGCATATATTTGTTTAAAACAAAAATCTCCATAAAATCACTAAACAATAAGACACTGCCATGTTCATTTTTGTTAAGGTTAATTAATAATAACACCTCTGAAGATGGCGCACAAATAGCCGAAACTAGTCCAGTAAGGTGAAGAAGAAACAATAAAAATAATAAAAACAACAAAACATTGAAGTTTTGATTTTTTTTTTCAAAATTTGACAAATAAATAAATAATTAATATTCAAAACATTTATGAAATTTTTATCTAATATCATATATATTGTACTTGAAAAAAATACACCTCTGAAGATGCCTCACAATAGCCGAAACTAGTCCAGTAAGGTGAAGAAGAAACAATAAAAATAATAAAAACAACAAAACATTGAAGTTTTGATTTTTTTTTTCAAAATTTGACAAATAAATAAATAATTAATATTCAAAACATTTATGAAATTTTTATCTAATATCATATATATTGTACTTGAAAAAAATACACCTCTGAAGATGGCTCACAATAGCCGAAACTAGTCTAGTGAGGTGAAGAAAAATAATAATAATAATAAAAACAATAAAACATCTATATATTTATATACTACCCGTAAGTACTCCAATAAAAAAGAAAAAAATACAATATTTAAAAATACTAATAACTGGTATATAAAATGGATGAAACTATAACAAAAATGAAGCTGTAACAAAAATTTATATTATTATGTATTTTGCCTAAATAATGGATTAAACTATAACAAAAATGAAGCTATAACAAAAATTTATATATTATGTATTTTGCCTAAATAATGGATGAAACAATAACAAAAATGAAGCTATAACAAAACATTATTTTATTATGTATTTTGCCTAAATTCATAATAAAATAAATACACATAACAAATATTATTATAATTTATATTTAAACATTTTTATAAAAAACTTAACTATAATTAATATTTAACCTAATTATTATATTCTTCGTAGATATCATGCCTCCATGTCCATTGATATTATTGTTATTATTTTCTTCAACGTTATCTTACACTTCACGTTTATTGTTATTATTAGTAGGTACTACTATTATTACTTGTTACTCTTCACGCTTATTGTTATTATTAGTAGGTACTACTATTACTATTGTTGTTATTATTCTCTTCAACTTTATCGTACTCTTCGTGCTTATTGTTATTATTAGTAGGTACTACTATTATTAATATTTCCTTTTATTTGGACTAGGTTTAATTTTGTTATTATTATTACTATTCTTAAAGACTTTGATTAGGCATATCGTTATTATTTTAATTATTTTCTTCAATTCTGACCAGGTTCCTTGTTATTGTTGTTATTATTCTCTTCAACGTTATCTTACTCTTCACGTTTATTGTTATTATTAGTAGGTACTACTATTATTACTTGTTACTCTTCACGCTTATTATTATTATTAGTAGGTACTACTATTACTATTGTTGTTATTATTACCTTCAACTTTCTCTTACTTTTCGTGCTTATTGTTGGTATTAGTAGGTACTACTATTATTACTATTTTCTTTTACTTGGACTAGGTTTAATTTTATAATTATTATTACTGTTCTTAAAAACTTTGACTAGGCTTATCGTTATTAGTTTAATTATTTTCTTCAATTCAGACCAGGTTCATTGTTATTGTTGTTATTATTCTCTTCAACGTTATCTTACACTTCACGTTTATTGTTATTATTAGTAGGTACTACTAGTAGTACTTGTTACTCTTCACGCTTATTGTTATTATTAGTAGGTACTAATGCACTGTTGATGTTATTACTATTGTTGTTATTATTCTCTTCAACTATCTCTTATTCCTCGTGCTTATTATTATTATAAGTAGGTACTACAATTATTACTATTTTCTTTTACTTGGACTAGGTTTAATTTCATAATTATTATTACTGTTCTTAAAAACTTTGACTAGGCTTATCGTTATTATTTTAATTATTTTCTTCAATTCAGATCAGGTTCATTGTTATTGTTGTTATTATTCTCTTCAGCGTTATCTTACTCTTCACGTTTATTGTTATTATTAGTAGGTACTACTATTATTACTTGTTACTCTTCATGCTTATTGTTATTATTAGTAGGTACTACTATTATTCTTGTTGTTATTATTATCTTCAACTTTCTCTTACTCTTCGTGCTTATTGTTGTTATTAGTAGGTACTACTATTATTAGTATGTTCTTTTAGCTAGACTAGGTTTAATTTTATTATTATTATTACTATTCTTAAAAACATTGATTAGGCATATCGTTATTATTTTAATTATTTTCTTCAATTCTGACCAGGTTAATTGTTATTGTTGTTATTATTCTCTTCAACGTTATTTTACTCTTCACGTTTATTGTTATTATTTGTAGGTACTACTATTACTATTGTTGTTATTATTCTCTTCAACTTTCTCTTACTCTTCGTGCTTATTGTTATTATTAGTAGGTACTATGTTCTTTTACCTAGACTAGGTTTAATTTTATTATTATTATTACTGTTCTTAAAAACTTTGACTGGGCTTATCGTTATTATTTTAATTAATTTCTTCAATTCTGACCAGATTCACTGTTATTGTTGTTATTATTTTCTTCAAATCTTTTTTACTCTTCACGCTTTTATTGTTAATATTTGTAGGTACTACTATTATTACTTGTTACTCTTCACGCTTATTGTTATTATTATTAGGTACTACTATTATTACTTACAGACAATAAAATGTGCACGGAAAATGAACGTGGAAATATTACGCACTTTAGAGTTTTCAGTTTTCGGGATTGTCACGTATTATGAAAATGAGCGCTCGTTATCATTTTTCTCGTTCACATATGACGTCAATGCAACACACATACCGCTCATACTGAATTAATTACAATTAACCTTGAGTTATTAATTATAATGTTCACACTTATTATGATGCTAATTTAAAAACCTGTATACTTCAATAGGTCATCACACATCAATAAAGAAAGTGCTTATGATTTAGGCCAAAAAATCAATTATCACACATAAATAAATATAGAAATGAAAACAAAAACAAACTAAAAATAAATACATTGTATGAAAAACATACTTACTTCATACAAACTTCAACAGTTTGAAAAGGGCAATAAATATCAAAAGTGTTTATGATTTAGCCGAAATAAAGTATAGTGCACATTGGTGATTTTGAAGAGTATCATTCGGAAGTGAATAAAAAAATTGTCGTGCTAAAGGTTAGGTTGGGTTAGGTCGGGTTAGGTTAGTCAAGGTTAGATTGAGTTACGTTAAGTTTTATTTTATTTACTACACTTGATTATTTTTCTGTATTTTTTTTTCTATAAATAGTGCAAGATTGTACTGCAAGTTTATTTTATGCATGCCCCTTTATCTACTTTTGCGGCCTTTTAATTATGGTTTATACTAGACTTATCACTTATACTTAATTATGGTTAGGTTGGGTTAGGTTAGTCAAGGTTAGATTGAGTTACGTTAAGTGTTATTTTATTTACTACACTTGATATTTTTTCTGTATTTTTTTTTTCTATAAATAGTGCAAGATTGTACTGCAGGTTTATTTTATGCACGCTTCTTTATCTTCTTTTGCGGCCTTTTAATTTCGTTTATACTTGGCTTATCTCAGCCAAAGTTCTTTTACCGCTTATATACCCAATATAATTTGTATGGTAAATGCCAAAGAGTTAACTGTACGACTTATACCGCTTTTACAGCCAATATTTGTTTGGTAAGTGCAAATGAGCATACATGCAATAATTACTGCAGTTTTATGTACCCATCTATTTTATATTACTACATAGCTTTATGTGTAATGCATGTCTACATACCTGTAATATATGTAACACTAAATCAAGATTTACTTGTACACTAAACGCTTGATGCACCCACGTAAACTAAATGTTACCAGGTGCTGTTACTATTAAATATTTACACAGGTAATGAGTGTAATTTGCTAAACGAATTGCTCTGGTTCACACGAGGGTAATTAACTATTCAAACGTTACCACATTACACTCTTCACTGTTACTGCCTACTTGTTACTGCGTTTTGTACAACATGTGCAGGGTCGCGTGCGAGACTAATCTCAAAAGTCTCTGCATGGAAACTTAAGCATGTTGTTTATTTCTAGACTATTTACGTTCTATAAATAATCCTGCAGGAAACACAATGTCTGAACGTTTCAAAGCACGTGCCGATTTAGCGCTCGTGTCCCAAATACCCAAAGAGAGTTTACCACCGATCCTTTCTGGAACTGTAAAGCATCTCGGCGAGATGTAAATGCGTTCAGGGAACTGTTAGTCTTGGCGATTGACCGTGGTAAAACCCCAAGTCGCTTGTTTACTTAACGGGACTAAATTAAGCAATTAATTAAATGACGCCGGAGATTTTTTTGGCAAATGTTAAACAGATATTTCCCAACATAAATTCTGCGTTTTTGTTGTAGTGATAATTATACTTTTTTTTATTGAGATTAGCAAATATTTCCCGTCATAAATTCTGTGTTTTTGTTGTAGTAATAATTATATATTTTTTATGAGATTAGCAAATATTTTCCGACATAATTTCTGCGTTTTTGTTGTAGTCATAATTATATATTTTTAATTGAAACTAACGTACATAGATAGAGATAAATAAATAATTATAGAAGCTTTATTGTTGCTATGACCACTATCAGGTCATACATAACCAAAACATGTCGAGATACTGAAGAAAAGAGGAAAAACTTGGACGGAAGCAAGAGTACTATCAAGAAACAAGAAAGTATGGACTAAATTTGAATATGAGATAGTTTAAACTAAACAAAAATGTAACAACATGAAAAATATTCCTACACCATTCTGAGGTAAATGGGATATAGAAGCCACATTAAAATTGTAACAGAAAATATTAAGTATCAAAACCCATAACTACGGATATTTTATTGGTTTAAATATTGCCTTGCTTCGTTATTAATAAATAATTAATGAATAACTTCAAAGGTAAAGTTTAATTATCCAGAATGGAACCGACAAAACACGAGAACTGATTATTAACTTACTGTGCTGCAAATAAATAATTAATGTCTAAATTAGTAAATTTTAATGCTACGTAACTCGAGAACAACTATTAAAACAAGATAACGTTACAAACCTCCATTAATGAGCCAGAATAATGTAATTACAGCCAACATCAAAGCACACATACTGCGTCAAACCAGGAAATTGTAGAACATTTCAAAGACCTAACATTATCATATTAAAGCGCCATAAACCTGAAAATGGGGGTCTTTTGCAAGCCTTGGCAAGCTCACTGAAGAGCTTCGCTCGGTGCACAGTTACATATTTATTGGGGACACGTGGAACTGCATCATGTAATATGCATCTCGGGGGCCGTGGGGGCGTCTTTAAACCACCCCCCGTGACAGCCGCAGCCCTGGACGCTATTCGAGGCGCCATAAAATCAAAACCCGGACCCTGCATAAGGCGTCGCGACGCAGACAAGGGCGCAAAACATAAATTCCCATTAACGCTACAGTAAACCGGGATTTACCGCCATTTAGGCACCTCATAAAATGATAATTTACATGTGAGCAGCCCCCCTCAAGCAGCGATTTGTCAAATATTCAGGTGACAATAGAGTCCTGCTGTAATGCTCTCTGGAAACTGGAATGAAGTTTCAAAGAGACATTAGGAATATCCTGGATGGTGATGCATTCACGTAGAGTCGGGACCATATATGCTTGGATGTAATCAATTGCGGTTAACTGTACATTTCGATAAATAACTTGTATTTCAAATTACTATAAGAAATGAGACACACAATAATTGGGAAAATCTAAAATTATTCTAAATAATCTCCAAGACAAATGTTTAAAATTATTTAAAAATGCGAAATAATATTTATTAGCTGACTATTTAAAATTATCTTAAATCACAGAAAACAAATAGAAATTTTAAATTTTGATAAAAATAGTCGATATTATACTTGGCTCAAATAAATGCAATATAGCTAATATTTATTTGCTAACTATGTACTTAAAATTATCTTAAATCACAGAAAACAGATAGAAAATTTAAATTTTGATAAAAATAATCCATATTATACTGGCTCAAATAAATCCAATTCTGGTCTAAACAATAAAATTGTTACGAAAGTAATTGCTAAGTTCACAGTTCTCATTAAAATGTTAATACAAATAATTGAAAATTTGACAGTAATATTAGGATTTTCACAATACTCACAATATATATTTTTTTAATTAAATATCTATTGGAAATATAACAAATATATTAAATCACAGTAAGAGCTTTTCATTAACATATAAAATTTTAATATTAATTATAATTTGAAAGCACTCATTAAAATATTAATACAAATAATTGAAAATTTGACAGTAAGATTAAAATTTTGCAATACTCACAATACAATTTGCTAGTATTTATTAGTTTTTTAATTAAACATCTGCTGGAAAAATAACAAATATCTTAATTCACAGTAAGAGCTTTTTATTCACATAAAAAAAAATTAATATTAAATATAATTTGGCAGTACATATTAAAATGTTAATACAAATAATTGAAAATTTGACAGTAAGATTAAAATTTTCACAATACTTACTACTGGAAAAATAACAAATATCTTAAGTCACAGTAAGAGCTTTTTATTCACATATAAAATTTTAATATTAAATATAATTTGAAAGTACTCATTAAAATAGTGATGAAAATATTACAGTAAGATTAAAATTTTCATAATACTCATAATATAATTCACTACTGTTGATAAGGTTTTTAAATAAAGAACTACTAGAAAAATAACAAATATTTAAATCACAGTAGGAGCTTATTATTCATATATAAAATATTAATATTTAATATAATTTGACAGTACTCATTATAATGTTAATACAAATGATAGAAAATTTGACAGTGACATTAAAATTTTCACAATACTCAAAATACATTTTGATACTATTTATAAGTTTTTTTTTAAATTAAACAACTACTGGAAAAATAACAAATATCTTAAATCACAGTAAGAGCTCTTTATTCGCATATAAAATTTTAATATTTTTAATATTGAATATAAGTTAAAAGTACTCAATAAAATGTTACTACAAATAATTGAAAATTTGATATTACGATAAAAAAATTCACAATACTAACAATATAATTTGCTACTATTTATCAGTTTTTTTTTAATGAAACTTCTGGAAAAGAAGTTGAAACTGGAAAAATAACAAATATCTTAAATTACAGTAACAGCTTTTTATTTACATATAAAATTTTAATATTTTATATAATTTGAGATTACTCATTAAAATGTTAATAGTAATAATTGAAAATTTGACAAAAAGAATAAAAAAATTACAATACTCACAATATAATTTGCTTCTATTTATTATTTTTTTAATTAAGTAAACGACTCCTGGAAAAATAACAAATATCTTAAATCACAGTAAGAGCTTTTTATTTGCATATAAAATTTTAATATTTAAGTTGTAATTGAATACTTATTGTAAGGTATTTATTTTAATTTTATTTGTTTATGTATTTTGCCTGACTAGTAGTGAGGTTAAAGTACCATCTTCAGAGGCATGATATCTACGAAGAATACAATTATTAGCCTAAATATAAATATCAGTTAAGTTTGTTATAAAAATGTTTGAATATAAATCATTATAATAACATTTGTTGTGTGTTTATTGTTATAGTGTGTATAAATATTTAGTATTTATGTAATTTGTTAGTGTGGAGATGAAATAATATATGTTAATCTTTTTTAGGGGTAATAATTTTTGTAATAGCAAGTAAAATCAATTCTTATATAAGTATTTTAGTTATTTTATGTGTATATATTTAAAGTTATTTACTTACATTTATAATAGTTAATAGATAATAATTAATAGAAATTTGCACAGAAAATCATAACCTAACCTAACCTAACCTATAATAGTTAATGCATAATAATTAATTGAAATTTGCACAGAAAATTTATATTTTGTTAATATTTACAGTTTACGAAGTGAAAAATGTATACAACTGAAGAGAGAGCTCAGATTTCAAATTGATAATGCTGCTTAACATTTTTCATTCGATTTTATCCAGATATTTGTTACCAGATATTTTTGATTATTATTTGTTATTTGTTATTTTAAGTACTTTCTGGTATCTACTAGTATTAATTTTTGTTTCCTGTTGTAAAATTTATAATTTGATAGAAATGATTGATATAATAGTTCAAATTATTGAAAAAAATAATTCAATAATTCAAAAAAGAAATTCTTCAACATTAATATTTTTACAAAAATATTTGATAATTTGACTGACGTCTACTTACACAAATTATGTAGAAATAACTCAAAATAGTATTTTTACAAAGTTATTTGATAATTTAACTGTGCTTTTTTTAAATTTACGTGGAAATAACTCATAATTTAATAGTACACTGAACACTGAACACTAATTCTGAAATATTCACAGTAATCATAATAATTTGTTTTAATTTATTAGTTAAAATTAACTAAAACATAACTAAAAACTACTGGAAAATAACAAATATTCTAAATTTTAGTAAAGTCTCTTCGTTCACTAACAAAATTTCGATAGAATCAAATAAAATTTGGGCAGAAAGTTTAAATTTTGATTGAGATTTTTGATCTTTTGATGATTATTGATATTATAGGTAGTTCAAACAATTGCAATTCTGGTAATTTTTTCAGCACGTTATATGTGAAACTGAAATTTCGAAGGTTACATTAATATTTGTAATTTATGAAAAATTTGGTATTTACAATAAAAAATTCTTACGAAAATTTTGTAAGTTCCAATTGAAATCCAACATTTATTGCAATTTACAATCGAAATGATAAAATTCCAATGAGAATTTTGAAATTTGATAAGCTATTTGCAATTTTTAATAAAATTTTGTAATTCGTAAAGAAAATGTAGAAAATTTGCATACAAAATTTCATAATTTCTGTTGAATTTCATAATTTCTGTTGAAGTCTTTAATTTATAACCGAAACTTTATATTTTCGCTTCTAAGTTTCTAATTAAATTATTTTTCAAATTTCTATTGAAACATTATTGATGATGACACTGATTATATATCAGTGAGTAATATGTTTTGAGGATAAATCCTCTAAAATTTCCACTAAAAATTGCAGGTTTCAATTAAACGTTCAAATTTGTAATTTAACTCTTGGTATTTATAATAAGAAGTTCATAATTTCTAATGAAAATTTGGTAATCTCTAATAGAAAGCACGCAATTTCTAAATTTTCTGCAAATAACTGTGAACATTTTAACAACTTAATACAAATTTTGCAAATGCCAATGTTATTTTGCATTTTACAGTGGAATTTTGTCAATTTACAATAACATTACATAACGGTTGGAATAAATCATGATTTAAAAAAAACCAAATAAATCATGATCAGTTTTTGCCAGTTTTGATGTGATTAATATCAATTGCTGTTAAAATTTTAATGGCTACTATTAAATTTTCAATTATTTCGGGTAAAATTTTATTTAGTAGGCGCAATGGTTGATGTGATTTAAATCGCATGATTTTTTTTTTAGAAATTCAGGAATTTGAAGAAGAATTGTTGATTGATGAATTTCTCTGTATCTGTACCATATGATTGACTAAAAAATTTAAGAAAAGAGCAATATTTTACTTACTTACAATTATGTACTTTAAAGCATCTAACTCTTACATTATATTTTTAAATGCTGCACCTAGTGGAGTGCACAAATAGTGCAAAAACAATGGTTCATTTAAAAATAAATCAATTTTTATTAATTAATTTATATTAATCAACTTATTTAAAAAAATCACTTGATTTAAATCACAAATAAAATTTTAGGCGAAATAATTGAAAAATTTATAGTAGCCATTAAAATTTAAACATAAATCATAATAAGCAGTGTTTGCAGCAAATCACATCACACCACATCACATGACATCACATCACATCACATCACACCACATCACATCACATCACATCATATCACATCACATCACATCACATCACCTTACATCACATCACATCACATCACATAACATGATCACATCACACCAAGCATTGATCACGTCACATCAAGCAATGATCAGTAGCCATTAAAGTATTTACAGAAATCATAATAAGCAGCGTTTGCAGCACATCACATCACACCACATCACATCACATCACATCACATCACATCACATCACATCACATCACATCAAGATTCACATTACATGATCACATCACACCAAGCATTGATCACGTCACATCAAGCAATGATCAGTAGCTATTAAAATTTTAACAGAAATCATAATAAGCAGCGTTTGCAGCACATCACATCACATCACATCACATCACATCACATCACATCACATCAGATCACATCACATCAAGAATCATATTACATGATCACATCACACCAAGCATTGATCACGTCACATCAAGCAATGATCAGTAGCCATTAAAATTTTAACAGAAATCATAATAAGCAGCGTTTGCAGCACATCACATCATACCACATCACATCACACCATACCACATCACAATCACATCACATCACATCACATCACATCACATCACATCACATCACATCACATCACATCACATCACATCACATCACATCACATCACATCACATCACATCACATCACATCGCATCACATCCCATCACATAAAGAATCACATTACATGATCACATCACACCAAGCATTGATCACGTCACATCAAGCAATGATCAGTAGCCATTAAAATTTTAACAGAAATCATAATAAGCAGCGTTTGCAGCACATCACATCATACCACATCACATCACACCACACCACATCACAATCACATCACATCACATCACATCACATCACATCCTATCACATCAAGAATCACATTACATGATCACATCACACCAAGCATTGATCACGTCACATCAAGCAATAATCAGTAGCCATTAAAATTTTAACAGAAATCATAATAAGCAGCGTTTGCAGCACATCACATCATACCACATCACATCACACCACACCACATCACAATGACATCACATCACATCACATCACATCACATCACATCACATCACATCACATCACATCACATAACATCACATCACATCACATCGCATCGCATCACATCACATCACATCACATCACATCACATCACATCACCTTACATCACATCACATCACATCAAGAATCACATTACATGATCACATCACACCAAGCATTGATCACTTCACATCAAGCAATGATCAGTAGCCATTAAAATTTTAGCAGAAATCATAATAAGCAGCGTTTGCAGCACATCACATCACACCACATCACATCATACAACATCACATCACATCACATCACACCACATCACATCACATCACATCACATCACATCAAGAATCACATTACCAGATCACATCACACCACGCATTGATCATGTCACATCAAGCATTGATCACATTACATCAAGCATTGATCACATCAAGCTGTTGGGATTGGGTTGTCGCAAACTGTGAAGAATCTGTGGGCGGAGTTTAGCTGCGTAGCCTCGAACGAACATATACTTTTCTACCTTGGCAAAACAAAAATACATATTGTGTTTTTGTGTTTATGACTAGTAGTGTTTAGTCTTCACAAGTGTTTTTTTTTACAAGTAGCGCAAAAAGGACTTTTCGTTTACTCATAGTAATTTTAAAAGAATTAAACGAAAAATGGAGAGAAAATTTCAATTTTGATAAACATAATTGAAATTACAGTTCAAATAATTACAATTCTGGTCTCAAAAATTAATTTTTTTTCAGAAATAATTGATAATTTGATGGTAGCAATTAAAATTTTAATAGAAATAAATGAAACTTTGACAGTAAACGTTGAAATTTTCACTATAGTAAAAGTTTTTTTTTTACAAAAATCATTGGGTTTTCAAAAGAATTGTTTTACAAAAATCATTTGGTTTTCAAAAGAACTGTTTTACAAAAATCATTGGGATTTTGCAAGAATTTTGAAAAATTCATTCTCATTTTTTAACATTGCTCGAGTTCTGCAATATAATAAGTTATGACTGGCTATCTACGAGCAATGATAAGTCGATAGCGAAGTTAATGAGCCATTGGCAATGGTTAGAAACTACCTTGTGATTATGCTTATCTTGAAGAAAACTTATACTCGACTTTGGGAAGACAACCACTTGGCAACATTATTAACACTCGATTTAAAATAAGTCGTTTTTAAACTCCTTCTTGTAAATTTGCTATGCATGTATTATTATCTTGGAGATAACTTATATTCGACTTTATGACGACTTCATATTCGTATGATTGCTTTACTTCGTATTGGTAAACATTTAAACATTTTCAATACTTTCTTTTTTGAAATTTTCATTGGTTCATTTTCATCTTGCTTGAGAGGTTACAAATGCTTGAAAATTTAGACTGATGTCGCAAAAGAGTGAATCACTCTTCCAGCATTTATCATAAACATCCTGAAAGTTTATATGTCCCGAAAAAGTCTTGTAACACTTAGGCCCATATCTATAGACCATACTTAAGCATGAGTTCGACTCATGTCGTATATTTGGTTGCGTATTTTCTATAAACGTTTATGGACCAAACGCAACCAAATATACGCAAATATACGACTTGAGTCGAACTTATGCTTAAAACTATGAACTATAAATACGGGCCTTATACGAGTTTCTTGAAATTGTCTTGGGAATTTCTAAAAAAATCCGTGTTTAGTATTAGTTCTGCATAAATACTTGTTAGTCGATATCAAGTTTGCGATAATATTTCTATTAACTACATCTACCAGTACAAGTATTCTTATGGGTTCTGATTGACATTGCTTTTCTTAACGAATTTCTGCTGAAATTTACAAAAAGGTCAAAAGTCTCTTATTTTAGTAACTTTTACTAGCTACTATTTAATAAGGATATAAATATTATGCTAATAGTAGTCAATACCTAACAAAGAACCTATAAATAAAAGTTTACTCGTTTGCTGCAAATTTATTTTTTTATTTTTTACTAGCCACTATTTAATAAGGATATAAATATTATGCTAATAGTAGTCAATACCTAACAAAGAAACAATAAATAAAAGTTGTCTCGTTTGCTGCAAATTTATTTTTGTAACTTTTACTGGCCGCTATTAAATGAAGATATAAATATTACGCTGGTATTAATCTCGAACGCGAAAACTGCAATCTAAATTTTTGCATGGAATATGCATTTTCCAGAGTAAATTATTCATCCCCCGGCGCCATAACATGGAAATTTTTGCGCGTTTTCATAACCACGAATACATTATACACCTAAACGTACCTTATGCTGGACTCGAGGGCGCTCGCTTGGATGCTCATCTCCACCAGAAACTGCAAGAAAAAATTATAAAAACAGCGAGGCCAGCGGAAACTTGTTGCATCTACGTTGGCCCGCATTGGGCGCATTGATTAACCCCCCAGGCTCCTGCACGGAGCCCCCCGCGCCCCCTTCTTTATTTTTAATTAAAACGCGAGCGCTTTCGAGTGCGCGACACAGCCTCAGGTCGCCTTGATTAATAAAGTTTTTTTCCCACGCTGCGCGGCCATCTTTTTTAATTTGTGCTTGATTAATTTTTTCATCAGATACATAATGCAGCGAAAATGTGTTTTGTTATTATGTACTCCCCCGAGCTGAAAAATCTGAATAAAATAATTACTGCCAATGAATGTACAAAACAGGAGTTACTGAAAAATTATATTTATTTTTTAAATATTTTTTTGCGTTAGCTGGTGCAGAAATATACATTAATTTCGAATAATTAGGAAAGGAATTACTGCTTAAATAATTGTCTCATAAAATAATTACCTTCAACAGGATTCTAAATTTTATTATTATTTCATAAATTATTATCTCATGAAATATGAATTATTTAATTCTTAGTAGTAGTGACTGTATTTGTTAGGGATATTATCCCTAACTGGCTATCGACCAACGGGGGTCCTTCTGCCGTGTGTTTTGTGTAAGTGTGTGTATTGAGTTAGGGCTTGTTACTCTAGAAATTCGCCCCCGATCTCTAGAGCGCCGTTAATGAGCTCCCAACGGCGAATGGCACTAGTTTCTCAGTACAAATGTACTACCTGTACTGGGGCTCGAACCCAGGTCTTCGTGCATACTAAGCAAGCGTTCTAACCTGTCAGCCAAACAAGCGTTTTTTTTAATTCTTATTTTTAGAAATATTTAATATTGTACTACAACAATTGTTTCGCCACACAATGAAAACTTAACCTAAAAAAAAATGACAAGTTTCATTGAGGATTTCAGTTATTTCGGAAATACTACCAACAAAATTACTAGATATTCATAGACTCCCTTGAAACAATACCATCGTGAATGGATTGTATATGTACAATCATGCACACATAAATCTAGTACAAGAAATTAGGTTACAATAGCAATTTTATATAGCAATGTCAAATGTTTTGTACTAGATTTATGAGAGCATGACTGTACACCATACGGCTTCACATTTCGATAGCTATTACATACGTATGTTAACTTTCCATTACGCAGTACTTCGACGGTAACTTAAATTTTACAGCCCCCCGTATTGAGAGTGCGCCCCAGAGCGGGCCGAAACAGGGGGGGCTCCCCACGGACACTTATGAACTTGTATATTTACCCCATTTGCTCGGGGGCAGGTTGCCCCCGCAGTGGCACTTGCGACGGCGAAATTGTACAACACCAGAGGTATTCATTCGACCCGATTGTTTACACCGCGGGACCCTCAAGAACTGCCAGTCCGGGAATTTTCGCCCCTCGGTCCACCCCTGAATAATTCATCACCGACTGCCCTCGATCCGTGGGTAATTATTCCATTATAACCGGCAACAATAGCCACCCCCGGTTTGCAAAAAGCCCAGAAGTTCACCTCAAAATATTTATGTGTCTTAATAGCCATTAAATGTGAGTTGCATACACTATTTTTTCTACAACTAGTCATAATAATGACAAATATAAGAAGATTGCGTAATTCGTAATGAGGAAAGAATGTCTTAACAGCCATTAAATGTGAGTTGTATACACTATTTTTTCTACGACAAGTCATAATAATGACAAATATAAGGGGATTACGTATTTCGTAATGTAGAAAGAGTGTCTTAACAGCCATTAAATGTGAGTTGTATACACTATTTTTTCTACGACCAGTCATGATAACGACAAATAAGCACTTTATTACTACTGTTACTAATTTGGCAATAGATGAATAATCAAAGTTCCAGTCATTAACTATAATTGGACGTAAAATTTGAATATAATACTTTGCATGAATTTATTAAAGGGATGGATGAGTGGACACACTGTAAGCATCCTCTAATTTGATTCAGCTGCAATAAGAATAATCATATTATTATTACCTACGTAAACATAAACTTGTCGAATGATTAAAAGTTGTTTTTATATATATATATATATACACTGTGTATCAGCCAAATGGAATAAATTCGATAATAAATAAATGGGGGCGTGTTCGAAAAAACGCTCGGACACGTCGATTGTTATTTTTAGTTGCGCATTTTTTTCAACAAAAACTTTTTATACAGGGTGTGTCATGTGACCGTGGCCAATACCAACTTTCTTATTTTAAATGCAACACCTGGTATATTATTCAATTTTTGGATTCTTCAGAAAATTCTAGACATATTTCATGTACAATGTCCTATACCTATATTTAACTGTTTCGGAAATATTAAGTGTTTTTAGATTTATTGCAAAAATTAACATTAAAAAAAGAAAATTATTTGATTACAGAAATTCGTTACAACACACTCAAAAACTAATAAGTAATACTGTTTATTTCTTGATAATGTAAAAAAACAAAAAAAAAACAATAAATTTCAATGGAGGAGATGTTCAAAATGCTCGGCGTGAACGTCTTGGCAACATAATCTTAAATAGAAATTTCTTCTAACGTTACTCAACATCTCAGGCGTGACCGATCTAATCGCAAGCATTATTCGTCTTAATATACACACTTAATATTTCCGAAACAGTTGAAGATAGGTATAGGACATTGTACATGAAATATGTCTAGAATTTTCTGAAGAATCCAAAAATTGAATAATATACCAGGTGTTGCATTTAAAATAAGAAAGTTGGTATTGGCCACGGTCACATGACACACCCTGTATAAAAAGTTTTTGTTGAAAAAAATGCGCAACTAAAAATAACAATCGACGTGTCCGAGCGTTTTTTCGAACACGCCCCCATTTATTTATTATTGAATTTATTTCATTTGGCTGATACACCCTGTATATATGTGTGTAAGAATTATAGATATAGCGAGATTACGAAGTAGTAGGGATTATTATTAGCTTTTATATTATGTAAAACCTATTCAACTTACCTAGTAAAATTTACACTTATTTTTTCTGCATCCGGCAGATATAAGTTTCCGATACGCATATCTACTGTGATGAAAGTTATACGTTAAATTACTTATTATTTTTAAACACCGTATGCTGCCGAAAACTTTATAATTCCCGCATTAAAACAAGTTTTCGGGAAAAACAGACCTTCCATTACACACCCTTTCTAAATTAAATCCCATAACCCAATCATTATTAAACTCCCCCCTTTTTATGGAGAGCCGTTTCATCCCCCACAGAGCTTTTAATTGTTCAAATTTGGGCCGCCCTTCCAGTTGCGTCGGGTGGTGAAAACAAATGCCCCGTGTTTCGGCTGTTGTGTGCTCATCGAGTGAAAAGCGCCTTTGATGCGCGGCCTCGCTTTCCCGCGGAAAACGTGATTTATTTTTGCGCGCTGCGAATTAAGGTGTAATAAAACGGGGGCCGTTTCGGCCACCTGCCCCCGCTATAAATTAAAAATTAATGCGGCCCCACTCGCCCCTTGGCGATTTTGGCGGCGTCGGGGGGGTGCTGGGGGCGGCTGCTTTATGGCGCCCCGGCGTGCCGGCGTTAAAATTCGACCTTCCAGGCCGAAGGTGATTTTTATGGCTGGTACCGTAACTTGGACCTTCAACTCAGCATTCGGGATGAAAATTTAAGTGCGACTGTAAAAAGCTTATGGATTACAGCACCACAATCACTGTTATGCCCAACCACTTACAAGTTTTGGATCTGGTCAGTTTTCTCGCAAACCACGAATCGTATTGAAAAACGGATTCTTTATTCGTTTTCAGCATACACGAATTAATGATTCTCAATATTTAACATGAAAAAAATTGTTTTTGCATAAAAATTTTGAGAACCAATTTTTAAACTTGAAAATTAACTTAATATTCGTGCTTAGCATACGCATTATAGTGAATCCTCATATGAAATTTGTCATTGTGCGCAATTAAAAGTTGATTTATTTTACGGGCAAATGTCTCGGAAATAAGGCTTCATCGTCGGGTACGAATGCATACAATTTAGCGTGCATTATTTCTGGATCTGCTCAGTTTTCTCGAAAACCACACATGGTACAGAAAAACGGATACTTGATTCGTTTTCAGAATACACGAATTAATGATTCTCAATATTTAACAAACAAAAAATTGTTTTTGCAAAAACTTCCGAGAACCAATTTTTGAATTTTAAAAATAACTTGATATTCGTGCTTAGCATACGCATTATAGTGAATCCTCATATAAAATTTGCCAATGTGCGCAATTAAAAGTTAATTTATTTTACGGGCAAATGTTCTGGAAATACGGCTTCATCGTCGGGTACGAATGCATACAATTTAGCGTGAATTATTTCTGGATCTGCCCAGTTTTCTCGAAAACCACGCATCGTACTGAAAAACGAATACTTGATTCGTTTTCAGCATACACGAATTAATGATTCTCAATATTTAACATGAAAAAAGTTGTTGTTGCAAAAAAATTTCGAGAACCAATTTTTGAATTTGAAAAATAACTTAATATTCGTGCTTAGCTAACGCATTATAGTGAATCCTCATGTAAAATTTGTCAGTGTGCCCAATTAAAAGTTACTTTATTTTACGGGTAAATGTATTGGAATTAGAGGGTCCATGCCGGCTGAAACTTATAAAATATAGCGTCAATAATTTCTGGAGCAGCTCGATTTTCTCGCAAACCAAACATCGTATAAAAAAAACAAAATTTATATTCGTTTCCGGCATACACCAAACAACAAGACTCCGTATTGAATTATAAAAGAAAATATATTTTGTAATATTTTTATTTCAATTTTCAGCGAAAACTAAAAAAAATACAGATCTATTTACCGATTCAGATCCAGCATCCCAGAATTCATGAGATGTGATGTATGGTGCCATATTTCGAAGAACATAGGAAAAGTCAACTTTGAGTATTACCTAATTTATCGAAAATCTATTTTTAAATTTTTCAAATTATCAATCAAATTTTTGCGATCAAAATACGTATTATAGTTAATCTACCTATAAAACTTGCTAATGAGGGCAAATAAAAGTTATATTCTAACGGAATTTCTTTATGGGGAGTGTTTGATATAAATTGATAATTATAAATTTTTATTAATCAGCGCCTTAGGTCGAAGAAATTATGTAATTTCGTCAAATCGGCGTAAAGGCAAATGCTACATATTTTAATTTAATTTACCGGCAAATATCCGGCCCTGTTATTATATGTGGACTCATTCACGCTTGACTGACTTCGTAAGAATAGGTCGTAAAAATACTGGAGCTCGTGCCGAGCTTCGGTTTATGGCCCCAATAAACACATTTAAAACCCATTAAATATATGGAAGCCAGAGCCTATATAAAAAAAAAGTGCCCAGTGCTATCTCAATAATACAACATTTATTTCCTTGGCATTGTAAATTTTATTAAATTTTTGTTAGCGGTCACTAAATGAGGATGTATTGATTATGGTCAATCCTCATATAAAATTTATCAAAGTGCCCAATTAAAAGTTACTTCATTTTACGGGCAAATGTTTGGGAATACGACTTCATCGTCGGATGCGAATGCATACAATTTAGCGTGATTTATTTCTGGATCTGCCTAGTTTTCTCAAAAACCACGCATCGTACTGAAAAACGTATACTTGATTCATTTTCAGCATACACGAATTAATGTTTCTCAATATTTAACAACAATAAAATTGTTTTTGCAAAAAATTTCGAGAACCTATTTTTGAATTTGAAAAATAACTTGATATTCGTGCTTAGCATACGCAATATAGTGAATCCTCATATGAAATTTGTCAATGTGCGCAATTAAAAGTTAATTTATTTCACGGGCAAATGTCTTGGAAATACGACTTCATCGTCGGGTACGAATGCATACAATTTAGCGTGAATTATTTCTGGATCTGCTCAGTTTTCTCGAAAACCACGCATCGTACTGAAAAACGAATACTAGATTCATTTTCAGCATAGACGAATTAATGTTTCTCAATATTTAACAAAAAAAAAAATTGTTTTTGCAAAAAATTTCGAGAACCAATTTTTGAATTTGAAAAATAACTTGATATTCGTGCTTAGCATACGCATTATAGTACATCCTCTTATGAAATTTGTCAAAGTGCGCAATTAAAAGTTAATTTATTTTACGGGCAAATGTCTCGGAAATACGGCTTCATCGTCGAGTACGAATGCATACAATTTAGCGTGAATTATTTCTGGATCTGCTCAGTTTTCTCGAAAACCACGCATCGTACTGAAATACGAATACTTGATTCATTTTCAGCATACACGAATTAATGTTTCTCGATATTTAACAAACAAAAAATTGTTTTTGCAAAAAATTTCGAGAACCAATTTTTGAATTTTAAAAATAACTTGATATTCGTGCTTAGCATACGCAGTATAGTGAATCCTCATATAAAATTTGTCAATGTACGCAATTAAAAGTTACTTTATTTTACGGGCAAATGTATTGGAAATACGGCTTCATCGTCGGGTACGAATGCATACAATTTAGCGTGCATTATTTCTGGATCTGCTCAGTTTTCTCGAAAACCACACATCGTACTGAAAAACGAATGCTTGATTCATTTTCAGTATACACGAATTAATGTTTCTCAATATTTAACAAACAAAAAATTCTTTTTGCAAAAAATTTCGAGAACAAATTTTTGAATTTGAAAAATAACTTGATATTCGTGCTTAGCATACGCATTATAGTACATCCTCTTATGAAATTTGTCAAAGTGCGCAATTAAAAGTTAATTTATTTTACGGGCAAATGTCTTGGATATACGGCTTAATCGTCGGGTACGAATGCATACAATTTAGCGCGAATTATTTCTGGATCTGCTCAGTTTTCTCGAAAACCACGCATCGTACAGAAAAACGGATTCTTGATTCGTTTTCATCATACACGAATTAATGGTTCTCAATATTTAACATGAAAAAAGTTGTTTTTGCAAAAATAATTCGAGAACCAATATTTGAATTTGAAAATTAATTTAATATTCGTGCTTTAAAATACAAGATATTTGTTTACCGATTCGGATCCAGCATCCCCGAATTGGGGATATAACATGGGGAACAAACATATGCACATAAATTGATACAAATATATTAATATATATATATATATATATATATATATATATATATATATATATATATATATATATATATATATATATATATATATCTAATTATGGTCCCTGCAGTATTTTTTGTCATCCCTAACAAGCAAATAAAATAATACCATGCGATATTATTTCAGGTATATTATTTTTATTTTTGGCGAAATTTCATGGGACGTCCAATAATACAGAACGTTGTTAAGTAAACCAGCAGACTAGTTTGCAAGACTGCCAACTTCGGCCCAGCAAAAACACTTACGGTTAAAAACATCAGCCCGCATGTTTTCGTAACGAATGTGGCCAAGTTTCGGCCACCGGCTATTTGCTTACCCTCATAATAATGCAAATGCTCACCTACAATATCATCTTTTTTGCCATTAATTTTGGGGTAGTTTGCGACGCAGGGTTACGGATTCAATTAAGATCGCAGCAGTGCACAGCTCTAATTGGCAATTAAGTGTCCGTTCAATTAATTCCGATCGCCGCGTCGCAAAGCGATCCGATGCATTCTCCCCGGAATTGAATAGCAGGCGATGATGCCGAGTTCGAATGCAAATTGATGCAAATTAATAGATTTATTTGGCGAAATGCCAGCGTAAGTTATAATTTCGTTATTAAGAAGACAGTTTGTCGCTTAATGAATGCAAAAGTTATTAAATTAAAAAAGGACTTGTTAACTAATTTAATGTAAAATGGAGGAAAGGAATTCAATATAAGACCAACTTCTGAAATGCTTAAATGTGTGCTCCTTGAATCTTTTGAACCGTTTCAAAAGCTTGAATTGGCCCTTGTGCCCTTGTGTACAAAGGAAGCTTGAATATGTACAAAATACATTAATATACCATGTAAAATCTTAATGTAAAATGAAGGAAAAGAAACAATGGTTTAGTTAGGTTAGGTTAGGTTAGGTTAGGGTAGGTTAAGTTAGGTTAAGTTAGGTTAGGTTAGGTTAGGTTAGGTATAGGTTTCTAATTACCCTAAACATAAAGTCTGCGCACGCCTATGCCTATTACCTATCATTATTATTATTAATATTATTATTATTATTACCTATGTATGAATTATTTTATGAATGGAAAGATGCTCAGTTCATGGGACTTCCTGTAATTGCTGAACGTTCGGCAGCCTTGAATGAGCATCACACATAGTTTTTCTTGACCTCCGTTAGTCTTATACCTTATAGCAAGGCTTATTACGCTAAGCTAACATCGTCAAATACGATGGAAGTATGCAATAATTTCAATGAACATCACATAAAAAAGTGTCAATAAACTAGAAGTACCATAATAAATAAAATCCTAGTTGCAGTTTCTAGTCATTCGAAAATATTTTGCCAAAATTTTGCGAAATTGCCAAGTACAGTTGTAATGTTTATGAAATTTTATTATATTACTGTTAATTTCTTCATATGCGATACTTTCAATGAACATCATATAAAAAGTATCAATAAAGTAAATGTACCATAATAAAAAAAAATCCGAGCTGCAGTTTCTAAAGTTACTCCAAAATATTTTGCCAACATTTTGCTAAATTGCCAAGTACAGCTGTAATGTTTGTGAAATTTTATTATACGACTGTTAATTTTTTCATATGTGATACTTTCAATACACATCACATAAAAGTGTCAATAAACTAAACGTACCATAATAAATAAAATCCTATTTGCAGTTTCTAGTTATTCGAAAATATTTTGCCACAATTTTGCGAAATTGCCAAGTACAGTTGTAATGTTTATGACATTTTATTATATTACTGTTAATTTTTTCATATGTGATACTTTCAATGAACATCATATAAAAAGTATCAATAAAGTAAAAGTATCATAATAAAACAAATCTGAGCTACAGTTTTTAAAGTTATTGCAAAATATTTGGCCAAATTTTTGCAAAATTTCTAAATACACTTGTAATGTTTATGAAATTTTATTATATGACTATTATTTTTTTCATATGTGATACTTTCAATGAACATCACATAAAAAGTATCCTTAAACTAAAAGTACCATAATAAAAAAAATCCCAGCCGCAGTTTCATAAGTTAATCCAAACTATTTTGCCAAAATTTTACGAAATTGCTAAATACAGTTGTAATGTTTATGAAATTTTATGTGACTGTTAATTTCTTCATATGTGATACTTTCAATGAACATCACATAAAAAAGTGTCAATAAAGTAAAAGTACCATAATAAATAAAATCCTAGTTGCAGTTTCTAAAGTTACTCCTAAATATTTTGCCAAAATTTTGCTAAATTGCTAAATACAGTTGTAACGAGTATGATTTTTTTTTATATGACTGTTAATTTCTTCATATGCGATACTTTCAATGAACAGCACATAAAAAAGTGTCAATAAACTAAAAGTACCATAATAAACAAAACCCTAGTTGCAGTTTCTAAAGTTACTCCTAAATATTTTGCCTAAATTTTGCTAAATTGCTAAATACAGTTGTAACGAGTATGAATTTTTTTTTATATGACTGTTAATTTCTTCATATGCGATACTTTCAATGAACCTCACATAAAAAAGTATCAAGAACCAAAAAGTACCATAATAAAAAAAATCCGAACGCAGATTCTCAAATTACTCCAAAATATTTTGCCAAAATTTTGCAAAATTGCTAAATACAGCTGTAATGTTTATGAAATTTTATTATATGAGTGTTAATTTCTTCATATGCGATACTTTCAATGAACATCACATAAAAAAGTGTCAATAATCTAAAAGTACCATAATAAATAAAATCCTAGTTGCAGTTTCTAGTTATTCGAAAATATTTTGCCAAAATTTTGCGAAATTGCCAAGAACAGTTGTAATGTTTATGAAATTTTATTATATGACTGTTATTTTCTTCATATGCGATACTTTCAATGAACATCACATCAAAAAGTGTCAATAAACTAAAAGTACCATAATAAAAACAATCCGAGCTGCAGATTCTCCAGTTACTCCAAAATATTTTGCCAAAATTTTGCAAAATTGCTAAACACAGTTGTAATGTTTATGAAATTTTATTTTATGACTGTTAATTTCTTCATATGCGATACTTTCAATGAACATCACATTAAAAAGTGTCAACAAACTAAAAGTACCATAATAAATAAAATCCTAGTTGCAGTTTCTAGTTATTGGAAAATATTTTGCAAAAATTTTGCGAAATTGCGAAGTACAGTTGTAATGTTTATGAAATTTTATTATATGACTCTTAATTTCTTCATATGCGATACTTTCAATGAACATCACATCAAAAAGTGTCAATAAACTAAAAGTACCATAATAAAAACAATCCGAGCTGCAGATTCTCCAGTTACTCCAAAATATTTTGCCAAAATTTTGCAAAATTGCTAAACACAGTTGTAATGTTTATGAAATTTTATTTTATGACTGTTAATTTCTTCATATGCGATACTTTCAATGAACATCACATTAAAAAGTGTCAACAAACTAAAAGTACCATAATAAATAAAATCCTACTTGCAGTTTCTAGTTATTGGAAAATATTTTGCAAAAATTTTGCAAAATTGCCAAGAACAGTTGTAATGTTTATGAAATTTTATTATATGACTGTTATTTTCTTCATATGCGAACTTTCAATGAACATCACATCAAAAAGTGTCAATAAACTAAAAGTACCATAATAAATAAAATCCTTGTTGCAGTTTCTAGTTATTCGAAAATATTTTGCCACAATTTTGCGAAATTGCCAAGTACAGTTGTTATGTTTATGAAATTTTATTTTATGACTGTTAATTTCTTCATATGCGATACTTTCAATGAACATCACATAAAAAAGTGTCAATAATCTAAAAGTACCATAATAAATAAAATCCTAGTTGCAGTTTCTAGTTATTCGAAAATATTTTGCCAAAATTTTGCGAAATTGCCAAGAACAGTTGTAATGTTTATGAAATTTTATTATATGACTGTTATTTTCTTCATATGCGATACTTTCAATGAACATCACATCAAAAAGTGTCAATAAACTAAAAGTACCATAATAAAAACAATCCGAGCTGCAGATTCTCCAGTTACTCCAAAATATTTTGCCAAAATTTTGCAAAATTGCTAAACACAGTTGTAATGTTTATGAAATTTTATTTTATGACTGTTAATTTCTTCATATGCGATACTTTCAATGAACATCACATTAAAAAGTGTCAACAAACTAAAAGTACCATAATAAATAAAATCCTAGTTGCAGTTTCTAGTTATTGGAAAATATTTTGCAAAAATTTTGCGAAATTGCGAAGTACAGTTGTAATGTTTATGAAATTTTATTATGTGACTGTTAATTTCTTCATATGCGATACTTTCAATGAACATCACATAAAAAAGTGTCAATAAACTAGAAGTACCATAATAAATAAAATCCCAGTTGCAGTTTCTAGTTATTCGAAAATATGTTGCCAAAATTTTGCAAAATTTCTAAATACAGTTGTAATGTTAATGAAATTTTGTCGTATATCTGTTAATTTCTTCATATGTAACACTTTCTAGGAGCATCACAATTCAAAATTAGACTAAAAAACACTCTAAAATGCTAAAATATGTTCACCTTGAATCTTTTGAATCGTTTTGTGAAAAAAGGAAGTTTGATTATGTATAATCAAAAATGGATGAAACCCTAACCAAAATTAAATTAGTGCTTCAATCATTCAAGTGTGCTTGTTTTTTAAGTAAACCAATCATCAACTATATTTTATATTATAATTTGACTGATTTGCTTTTGTAAAATAAAAATAACAAATATAACTCAATAGATACTCAATTTGATAGCAATATTGCCTACTATTATAAAATATAACCACTTTTTTTTAAATATAACCTTTTTTTTCAAATATAATGACTTTTTACATTGACCAACAATACTGTCACCTTAACAGAGCCAACTTCATTAAACATGGAACAGAGTTTGCAAAATACAATATTTCATTACCTATTGAAACATCACATATTTCATTACCTTGAAATTGAAAAACGATTCCAGGATTTTAGGACCTTTGTCTGAACTTGAAAAATATGAAGGAGATGCTGAAATAATTATATGAAGGTATCTTCAAATATCGAAAAGGAGGACATGTAGAAGGATGCGTTTCGAGGGACAGAACTTATAAAAGGAAGACTGTCCTCCATAAAGTAGGACGATTGGTCACCTTAGTCGTACAAATTTATATCTTGACAACTTTATTTCGCAAAAATAAACACTTATTGTTGATATACACTTTTTTAGAAATTTCCATAAAATATCCAAAATTCTGCATGAAGTTAGTACATAATTATTAGTTGATGTCATGTGTGCCCACATGTGTCATGTGTGCCCAAAGGTGGACTATCCTCCCTTAAGGATTACGATTGGTTACCTTAGTGATAAGAAATTTTTAATTTGAAAAAATTATTTCGCAAAAATGAACACTTATTGTGTCATAAACTTTCTTAGAAAATTCCGTAAAATATCCAAAATTCTGCATGAAGTAAATTATTAGTTGATGTCATGTGTGCCCAAACAAATTTACACTCCGACTTATCCCTAATTCCCGTAACAATTCTGAGGTCATTACAGGCGAGCCCTATCAAAATATTTAGTTATTTGCCATCCCAGGCTTTGCCCTAACGCCAGACAACTGCTTCCGGTTGCTCGGGGGCAAATCCAGGGCGCAGTCTTAATTCTGTTTGCCCCCATATCAAACACAATTTATGCGCAAACAAACGCAGGGGGTTCCGCGGTCTTCCACTTGGGACGCGCCAGCGTAAAACGAGGATACGTTTCCGTTTCCGGGTCATAATTAACCGTCGTCGCCGGGGCTTCCGGATCGATCCTCCACGGGCCTGTTGCGATTCCTGTTAGGATCCTGGGTTGTTCCCGGAGTCATCGATGTGCCGAAGACATTGCTGGTGACGGGGTGACATTTGATTTTTTTTTGCGGGCTCCGACGTCGCTGAATGGCGGAGAAAATTGCATTTTCGCAGATGCTTCTGGCATGTAATGTAACTGTGTGATTTGATCTCGTATTGTTGTCATGTGCAGCGCGTATTGTAAACGTGAAGACATAAGGCTTCCTGGCTGCAAAGCAAAATAATTGGATGGCAGCTATTGATTCATGTATATGTTTATATTGAAATTCCCAAAAGCTACTGGCATTCGCCAATTGCGTTAAATATTAGAAAATATATTTGAAAATTCTTGGGCAATTAGTTTTTAACTTGAGAATAAAAATATCAAAAATCTTTGGAATCTTTGAAATTCTGAATGATTATTGTTGTGACCAAGCCTACAACTATAAATAATAAATCAATCAAGAAACTCTCAAAAAATGTCGAGGCTTGAATTTAACACTAATCTACGTAAAGTTTATACACTGAAAATAATGTATGAATCCAGAACCCATAAACCCATGTAACGAAAATAGCAGCGAAAAATTTGACGAAAACAGCACAGGATAATAAAACACGCAAGGAATTGAAAGTGGCCTATATTCAGGTGACTGAAGAAGAAGACTGAAGAAGAAGTAACACTGAAACTTGTGAAGTAACTGAAAAAGTAACGTCGTTTACTGGAAAAATCTCATAAAAAATAATTTTTACCAATTAATTTCTATAATCAATATTTCTCAGTGACCACCTAAAATAATGAATTGTAGAATTTTACGATTAATTTTTATAGTAACACCAAATCAATTCATTTGGAAAATATTGCCCCCTCGCCAGATTTTCGCATAATTTCCTTTGAAAAATCTCAGCCACACGTTCTCGCTGTACATAAAGCTTATCTTTTGACTCGGTAATCACACTATACGATTTTCAGTGGTGGAGTGGAAAACGCAATTTTCCTGGCGCGCTGCAGTTTTCCATAAAACATCTCCGTGTAAATATGCGTCTTCTACCGCCGCCTCGATAGGAAACCGCTATTAAGGGTGCCCATTATTTCGCGATTTAGGGCGCTCCCTAGGCGCACGTAGGCGCGATACGGATCCCGGATGGGGATGGGAGGCCGGAAAGTGGTCGCCATCCCCGCCGAACGGGAACTAATTTCCCCGTTTTATTATGTATACCGTTCAGGTTTTCCCTGATTTTTCCTCAAAGAAAAATGTTGCTGCGTCTACAGTGGGGGTTGCAATTTATTTTATATCGATCAGCTAAATCACCAGATAAATTGACCTTTCTTAAAAAAATTCTACACATTTTCGAATAAATATACCCAAATTGGCCTCGATCCACTAAATGACCAGAAAATTGGCTCTTTCTAAAAATTAATACCTTCAAAATGATACAATAGAGACCTCAATATTTTCAAAAAGATAAAATAGAGACATCAATATAGGGACATCGGTCACTATCTAATTTGAGTGCCAATAATAGACACATTCTACTGACTCGAGCAGTGGTCACCTACTCTTGGTCCTCGAAAGTCAGCCAACATTTTATTCATCAAATTGTAGAAAACGTCTGAACCATGTAAGTTGTGATCAAAAATTTTGAAAATGCAAGTTTAAATGGATGACTAATTCTGAGATTTGCAAAAACATCTATGAAATGCTGGAAAATGGAAATGAAATAAAACATTTCAAATAACCGACGAATACTAAAATTTTGATAAATCGTCACATACTTAGAAAATTATTAAATAAAAATAATAATTATAAATTCACTAGTGTTTTAATTGCAGAAAATTTTCAAAAATGAACACCAGATATTTTTGAACTATAAGTTACAAATTACTCCAAACTTTTCAAATCGTGAAATTTGATTTTGATGAACAATGAAGGCTCAATTTGGCGGATTCAATGATTAATTGTGGTACTCGAGTTAACGTATAGATGAAAACTGCACAAGAACGCATATATTACTCTATTATCAGTGATGTTACAGTACATTTTTTCAAGAGGCATCAAATGAATTTTAATTTTTTTACTAGTGTTCGGTTTGATGTCAGGCCTTCTTGGTATGCAAATTGAATGAGTTTTCATAAAATTCGTTGAAAGTATACCTATAGGTCCAGAAAATCTTGAGAGTATACAGCGTATATGGAGTGTATCCTATGGACACTTACTAGTATTCGGTTTGATGTCAGGCCTTCTTGGTATGCAAATTTAACAAGTTTTCACAAAATTCCTTGAGAGTATACCTATAGGTCCAGAAAATCATGAGAGTATACAGCGTATATGGAGTATATCCTATAGACACTTAATAGTGTTCGGTTTGATGTCAGGCCTTCTTGGTATGCAAATTGAATGAGTTTTCACAAAATTCGTTGAATACCTATAGGTCCAGAAAATCTTGAGAGTATACAGCGTATATGGAGTATATCCTATGGACACTTACTAGTATTCGGTTTGATGTCAGGCATTCTTGGTATGCACATTGAATGAGTTTTCACAAAATTCCTTGAGAGTATACCTATAGGTCCAGAAAATCATGAGAGAATACAGCGTATATGGAGTATATCCTATGGACACTTACTAGTGTTCGGTTTGATGTCAGGCCTTCTTGGTATGCAAATTGAATGAGTTTTCACAAAATTCCTTGAGAATATACCTATAGGTCCAGAAAATCATGAGAGAATACAGCGTATATGGAGTATATCCTATGGACACTTACTAGTATTCGGTTTGATGTCAGGCATTCTTGGTATGCACATTGAATGAGTTTTCACAAAATTCCTTGAGAGTATACCTATAGGTCCAGAAAATCATGAGAGAATACAGCGTATATGGAGTATATCCTATGGACACTTACTAGTGTTCGGTTTGATGTCAGGCCTTCTTGGTATGCAAATTGAATGAGTTTTCACAAAATTCCTTGAGAATATACCTATAGGTCCAGAAAATCATGAGAGAATACAGCGTATATGGAGTATATCCTATGGACACTTACTAGTGTTCGGTTTAATGTCAGGCCTTCTTGGTATGCAAATTGAATGAGTTTTCACAAAATTCCTTGAGAGTATACCTATAGGTCCAGAAAATCCTGAGAGTATACAGCATATATGGAGTATATCCTATGGACACTTACTAGTGTTCGGTTTGATGTCAGGCCTTCTTGGTATGCACATTGAATGAGTTTTCACAAAATTCCTTGAGAGTATACCTATAGGTCCAGAAAATCATGAGAGAATACAGCGTATATGGAGTATATCCTATGGACACTTACTAGTGTTCGGTTTGATGTCAGGCCTTATTGGTATGCAAATTGAATGAGTTTTCACAAAATTCCTTGAGAGTATACCTATAGGTCCAGAAAATCATGAGAGAATACAGCGTATATGGAGTATATCCTATGGACACTTACTAGTGTTCGGTTTGATGTCAGGCCTTCTTGGTATGCAAATTGAATGAGTTTTCACAAAATTCCTTGAGAGTATACCTATAGGTCCAGAAAATCCTGAGAGTATACAGCATATATGGAGTATATCCTATGAACACTTACTAGTGTTCGGTTTGATGTCAGGCTTTCTTGGTATGCAAATTGAATGAGTTTTCACAAAATTCCTTGAAAGTATACCTATAGGTCCAGAAAATCCTGAGAGTATACAGCGTATATGGAGTATATCCTATGGACACTTACTAGTGTTCGGTTTGATGTCAGACCTTCTTGGTATGCAAATTGAATGAGTTTTCACAAAATTCCTTGAAAGTTTACCTATAGGCCCAGAAAATCCTGAGAGTATACAGCGTATATGGAGTATATCCTATGGACACTTACTAGTGTTCGGTTTGATGTCAGGCTTTCTTGGTATGCAAATTGAATGCGTTTTTACAAAATTCCTTGAGAGTATACCTATAGGTCCAGAAAATCATGAGAGTATACAGCGTATATAGAGTACATCCTTGGGAACACCACTGCTTATTATAG
The DNA here is from genome assembly GCA_951805005.1 of Othius punctulatus. Taxonomy (NCBI): domain Eukaryota; kingdom Metazoa; phylum Arthropoda; class Insecta; order Coleoptera; family Staphylinidae; genus Othius; species Othius punctulatus. The sequence continues at coordinate 14,769,095 of OX638145.1, forward strand.
AGTTTAAGCATATAACCTGCATCCCAATCAATTTTACATTAGACTGAATTCTTATCATTTATTCCAGGGGTCCTAATGTTTTTTAGCACAAGGGCCACGTAGGAATTTTGTAAATTATGAAAAAGAAAATAATTATGAGAAAAGAAAAATATTAGAATTTCTGAATATTAGAATATTTTTTTGAAGCAAACTGGTTAAAAATTAGGAAAAGCGCGGAAAATTTATTGAAAATGTAGTAAAAGAAAAGTCTAAATAGAAAATATACTTAGTAATAGGTACGATAAGTCCACCAGAAATTTCTGAAAACATACACGATTTTTTTAAATTTAATTTTCGGTCACATTTTAAACAAATTAAATAAAAATACGAATTTAAAAAAAAATGCAGAAAATGTATACAAATCGCAGTAAATTTATGAAAATATCAAAGTTGCAATCAAGTTGCAAAAGTTTCAGCTATTTCTATTTTTTTTTGCTTTGTCAATAATTACATAAATAATTTATCCATGATACTTATAGTATCATGGATGATATGGTGATGATATCATGGTATATTTATTGGTGTTCAGTAACTGTACAGTTTTACACAAGTCAAAAGAACAATATACAATTAGAGTCAGAACAGCACTTAATACATTAATAATATTTAAATTATAATACAATAATAAATATTAAAAACAATAGTAACAATAATAATAATACGTAAAGTAGGTGTATATATAAAATAGTAACATTTAACACTGACATAATTATAAATATAATAAATACAAAAATAATGTGTAAATATAAAAACAGCACCATCTAAGACTCACATAAACATAATTATTAGTACAAAACAAGTAAAATAGGTGTATACAGCAACTAATTTCTCGCAATTTTCAAAAAAAAAAGATAATTTTAGTATTTCAAATTCTTTGTACTACAAATTTCATCCAGAATCAATTCAATTCATTCCTGAATAATTAACAAGCGTGCAGTGAAAGTAAAAATACCAATGAAACGACAGAATTTAATTAATCGTAACTTACGTTTTCAAACTTTCAGATCATAATTCAATTCTTTCAGCCTTTTACTACAATAATTGTCACTAAACAAAGTAATGTACAGGATGTAATTGAGTTGCACTGCAAACTTCTAGGGCTTCCTTCTTCCAAAGATTCTTTCGGGAATAGGGAATACCTGAAAATAGGTAACCCAAGTTGCATTTTCAAGTATTTTGCACAGGTCAGACAGAATTTTGGAAAAATAAAACTATCTAGGCATCCATGCATTCAAATGGCATCAATTTGGCTTCTAAAGAAAACACTTTTGACCATACATTTATTAACAAAAGTTGTTTGCTTTGTTGTGTCTTGCAAGTCCTAGAAGTTTGTCAGTACACTTCAATAACACCTTACATATTACTTTGATTAGTGACAATTATTGTAGTAAAAGTCTGAAAGAATTGAATTCTAATAAAAAAAATTGAAATTGTAAGTTTCGATACATTGTAAACGGATGACTAATTGTGAGATTTGCAAAATCTACACATTTATTAACAAAAATTGTTTGCTTTGTTGTGTCTTGCAAGCCCTAAAAGTTTGTCAGTACACTTCAATAACACCTTGCATATTACATTGTTTAGTGACAATTATTGTAGTAAAAGGCTGAAAGAATTGAATTATGATCTAAAAGTTTGAGAATATAAGTTACGATTCATTCTAAATGGGTGATTTATTGTTTAGTGACAATTATTGTAGTAAAAGTCTGAAAGAATTGAATTCTGATCAAAAATTTTGAAAATGTAAGTTACGACACAATCTTAATGGATGACTTAGTGTGAGATTTGCAAAATCCACACATTTACCAACAAAAGTTGTTTGCTTTAGTGTGTCTTGCAAGCCCTAACAGTTTTTCAGTGCAATTCAATAATACCCTGTATATTACTTTGTTTAGTGACAATTGTTGTAGTAAAAGTCTGAAAGAATGGAATTATGTTATAAAATTTTGAAACTGTATGTTAATAAGTTAGCAATATAAATGAATGACTAATTGATTAGTGACAATTATTGTAGTAAAAGTGTAAACGAATTTAATTCTGATCAAAAATTTTGAAAATAAGTTTCGATACATTCTAAATGGATGACTAATTGTGAGAATTGCAATGAGTTTTGGAAAATACAAGTTTTGAGAGTTGCAAAATCCACACATTTATTAACAAAAGTTGTTTGCTTTGTTGTGTCGTGGAAGCCCTAAAGGTTTGTCAGTACACTTCAATAACAGCTTGCATATTACTTTGTTTAGTAGCAATTATTGTAGTAATAGGCTGAAAGAATTGAATTATGATCTAAGAGTTTGAAAACGTAAGTTACGATTCATTCAAAATGGATGACTTATTACGATACATTCGAAATGGATGACTAATTTTGAGATTTGCAAAATCCACACATTTATTAACAAAAGTTATTTACTTTGTTATGTCTTGGAAGCCCTAAAAGTTTGTTAGTACACTTCAATATCACCTTGCATATGACTTTGTTTAGTGACAATTATTGCAGTAAAAGTTTGAAAGAGTGAAATTATGATCTAAAATTTTGAAAATGTAAGTTAATAAGTTAGCATTATAAATGGATGACTAATTGATTAGTGACAATTATTGTGGTAAAAGTCGAAAAGAATTTAATTCTGATCAAAAATTTTGAAAATGTAAGTTTCGATACATTCTAAATGGATGACTAATTGTGAGAATTGCAATGAAATTTGGAAAATACAAGTTTTGAGATTTGCAAAATCCACACATTTATTAACAAAAGTTGTTTGCTTTGTTGTGTCTTGCAAGTCCTAAAAGTTTGTCAGTACACTTCAATAACACTTTGCCAATAACTTTGTTTAGTGGCAATTATTGTAATAAGAGACTGAAAGAATTAAATTTTTATTTAAAATTTTGAAAACGTAAGTTACGATTCATTCTAAATGGATGGCTTATTGTTTAGTGACAATTATTGTAGTAAAAGTCTGAAAGAATTGAATTCTGATCAAAAATTTTGAAAATGTAAGTTACGATACATTCTAAATAGGTGACTAATTGTGAGATTTGCAAAATCCACTCATTTATTAACAAAAGTTGTTTGCTTTGTTGTGTCTTGCAAGCCCTAAAAGTTTGTCAGTACACTTCAATAACACCTTGCATATTACTTTGTTTAATGACAATTAATGTAGTAAAAGTCTGAAAGAATTGAATTATGATCTAAAAGTTTGAAAACGTAAGTTACGATTCATTCTAAATGGATGATTTATTGTTTAGTGACAATTATTGTAGTAAAATTCTGAAAGAATTGAATTCTGATCAAAAATTTTGAAAATGTAAGTTACGATACATTCTAAATGGATGACTAAGTGTGAGATTTGCAAAATCCACACATTTATTAACAAAAGTTGTTTGCTTTTTTGTGTATAGCAAGCCCTAAAAGTTTGTCAGTACACTTCAATATCACCTTGCATATTACTTTGTTTAGTGACAAGTATTGTAGTAAAAGGCTGAAAGAATTGAATTATGATCTAAAAGTTTGAAAACGTAGGTAACGATTCATTCTAAATGGATGACTTATTGTTTAGTGACAATTATTGTAGTAAAAGTCTGAAAGAATTGAATTCTGATCAAAAATTTTGAAAATGTAAGTTACGATACATTCTAAATGGATGACTAATTGTGAGATTTGCAAAATCCACACATTTATTAACAAAAGTTGTTTGCTTTGATGTGTCTTGTAAGCCCTAAAAGTTTTTCAGTGAAATTCAATAACACCCTGTATATTACTTTGTTTAGTGACTATGTTTGTAGTAAACGTCTGAAAGAATGAAATTCTGATCAAAAATTTTGCAAAATGTAAGTTAAGATACATTCTAAAATGATAACTAATTGTGAGATTTGCAAAATCCACACATTTATTAACAAAAGTTGTTTGCTTGTTTGTGTCTTGCAAGCCCTAAAAGTTTGTCAGTACACATCAATAACACCCTGTATATTACTTTGTTTAGTGACAATTATTGTAGTAAAAGTCTGAAACAATTGAATTCTGATCAAAATTTTTGAAAATGTAAGTTACGATACATTCTAAATGGATGACTAATTGTGAGATTTGCAAAATCCACACATTTATTAACAAAAGTTGTTTGCTTTTTTGTGTATATCAAGCCCTAAAAGTTTGTCAGTACACTTCAATAACACCTTGCATGTTACTTTGTTTAGTGACAATTGTTGTAGTAAAAGTCTGAAAGAATGGAATTGTGATCTAAAATTTTGAAAATGTAAGTTAATAAGTTAACTTTATAAATGGATGACTAATTGATTAGTGACAATTATTGTAGTAAAAGTCTAAAAGTATTTAATTCTGATCAAAAATTTTGAAAATAAGTTTCGATACATTCTAAGTGGATGACTACTTGTGAGAATTGCAATGAATTTTGGAAAATACAAGATTTGAGACTTGCAAAATCCACACATTTATTAACAAAAGTTGTTTGCTTTGTTGTGTCTTACAAGCCGTAAAGTTTGTCAGTACACTTCAATAACACTTTGCATATTACTTTGTTTAGTGACAATTATTGTACTAAAAGTCTGAAAGAATGGAATTATGATCTAAAATTTTGAAAACGTAAGTTACGATTCATTCTAAATGGATGACTTATTGTTTATTGACATTTATTGTAGCAAAAGTCTGAAAGAATGGAATTATGATCTAAAATTTTTAAAATGTAAGTTAATAAGTTAGCATAATATATGGATGACTAATTGATTAGTGACAATTATTGTAGTAAAAGTCCTAAAGAATTTAATTCTGATAATTTTATTTCAAAATGTAAGTTTCGGTACAACTATGAGAATAGCAATGAATCTTAGAAAATACAAGTTTTCAATCATATCAAATAAGTGACGAATACTATAATTTTGATAAATTATTGCTTCATTTAGAAAATTTAAGACATAAAAGTACCAGAGCATTGCACATGTGTTAAAAAAAACGAAACTGTTCGGATTTTTGAAACATTCTCAACTGCATATGTTTAAATGCTCAAAACTGCAGAATATTGCCCATTTAACCGAATCTCTATCATTAATAATAAGAAAGATATAAGGCATTGAATAAGCCTATTTAATTTGGGACACCCTGTGTACAAAACCTTGAAATTATAAGTATTCAAACATTTCTATTGAATGAGAAATGTTTCATTTATGTAAAATCAATACCACGAGTGCAAAATTTGGGACATCCTGTATACAAAACATTGAAATTACAGTGTTCAAACGTTTCTAAAAAATGAGAAATGTTTCATTTATGCAAAATCATCGCCACGAGTGTAAAATCTTCAAAAATATATAACGCAATGGAGTTGTTGAATTACGATATTCATAATTAAGGGAATTATTGACTACAAATGTCGCGATTATATTGCAAATCTTACAATTTGTCATCCATTTAGAATGTATCGAAACTTACATTTTAAAAATTCTAGATCAGAATTCAATTCTTTTAAACTTTTACTAAACTAATTGTCACTAAAGAAAGTAATATACAAGGTGTTATTGAATTGCACTGACAACCTTTTAGGCATGTGTTGAAAAAACTAAACTGTTCGGATTTTTGAAACATTCGGCATATGTTTAAATGATCAAAACTGCAGAATATTGCCCATTTCACCGAATCTCTATCTTTAATAATAAGGAAGATACCCATGGCAGCCTATTCAATTTTGGACACTATACAAAACTTTAAAATTTTTCAAACGTTTCTAATAAATGAGAAATGTTTCATTTATGTAAAATCATCACCACGAGTGCAAAATTTGGGACATCCTGTATACAAGACCTTGAAATTACAAGTGTTCAAACGTTTCTAATAAATGAGAAATGTTTCATTTATGCAAAATCATCGCCACGAGTGGAAAATCTTTAAAATTAAATAACGCAATGAAGTTGTTGAATTACGATATTCATAGTCGTAGTTTGGCGATTCCAAATCCCAATTCCAGTTAGAACTGTTTATGTTTTCCACTAACGAATTTAAACTTTCAAAAGTATGAAATTATTTTAAATTATTAATTTTTAATGTCTACACGATACACTCACTTTCTTTGTATCACAATTTCATATAACAGCAAAGTCTGTTCTTAGCATACATAATAGATGAACGTTCTGCTGAAACTATTCAACCACAGAACAAGTAAATTAGTTATTGCAGACGTTTCCAAAAGACAGGCGCCCCGAGAAAATGATTAACCAGCAATAATATACACGTATCGAGCCAAGTTAGGTAACAAATTTCCTACACTGGGAAAAGTGGTTAAGTGACAATGCCGCAAACGTATCACGCTCTTCCGTGTACTCGGCCCAAACTAGACCAACTTTAGTCATCCAATTATCCAATAACTCGCCCCAGGAAACTCGATCAATCCGGGCCTATCAGTGTTATTGTCGTGCACGTAATAACACGGTGGCGACACGGCCATAGGCCATTAATATTTCGCGAAGTTCCTCGAGGCGAAGACATCCGCAACTTGGAAACTGAATTATGTACAGCGTGAATTTCGAGAGAATACAGATATGCCGAAATGGCTGTATTGTGTGTGACATGTCAGATAAGCTATCATCCACACGATTTGATACTCGAGAGAATTATTACGCACACCAGGTTCAATGTCTGTTACAATTCTATGGGTTTGAAGATGTGTTGTGCTCCAAATTCAAATATTTCCAATGCAATGCACGCGACAGTTCATGGCACAAACGCCGGAATTGATACCCTCCGGATGTGTATACATATGTAGGAAATACATGACGAAAATTGTACAAACAACGTAGAAATAACGGAGCAAGGGTGCCCTGCTGTATTACATTAAAGGAATATACTCTTGCTCAGGTAATATCAGCACCAAAGTTGCCACAGCAACTATGTAACTACGCAAAAGATTACAAAATTGATCATGTTTATAATAAATGATTAATATGTAGATAGATATTTTTATTCATCACAATTATATACATTTTAATAAAAATTAAGACCAGCAATATTATATAACAGAATATTTTACAAATGAAAAACACATACATAATTAAAGTTGATTTAATAAGTTACTTATTCATATATCCGTAGGTCCGTAGGTTTATTACCGCGCCACGTAATTCGAACGATTATTATTATTAGAACATTTATTATCATTGTTATTGTAGCAGGAATTAGTAGGAATTATTATTGTTCATATTATAATTGTTAATGCAATTATCCAATACTGTTTGTTATGGGGGATATTGTAATGTGGTATTCACTGTATTTTTATCTTTATTTTCTATTTTCCATGTATAGGCATTTGTCGTTTGTATATATAAATAAATTAATTAATAATTATTATTGTTATTCTACTCGTGGCTTGGTTCGAATGAGCGTTCATAATGCCATCAATACACGTCTATGTTTGGTATTACCGTGGGGGACCCTTGAAGTCCGCAGAGGATGCCCATAATTGAAAAACTTTGGAGCCCTGTTTCCCCCCCAATTTTGAATATTAAATCAGAAAACTTTATTGTTTAATAAGGAAGCCGGCATTCCCGAAAAATCTCCGCAGAATATTTGCCTGTGGAGCATTACATTAATTTATTTAAGAATTTCAGCTCATGTATTTTATAAACGCTGCTAATGTAGCTGGTATGAGCCGTAAGGAGTTTGGGCTCCTCAAATTATTCGCAAAATTAAATTTCAGATATTTCAAATATCTGATAGTTATTACGCCTTCTTTGTAGCTTGGACATTTACTAAATATTTAATTATAGAGATTTTATGAATGCATAAACTATAATCTTTGCCTCTATAAATAATCCTGTAAATTAATCGGTTGGAGCTTGTGAAATATTAATACTTAAAGAAAAATTACAAATTATCCTTTTTCACAACATTTATTTCTCTAAATGTATATTTCAACCACTACGTGGTCATCTTGAGTAGGCAAAGAAAAAGCAGTACAAATGTCTTCTGAAGATTTGCGCAGGTTAAAACAACAAAGACAATTATAAAACACCACTTACCTCGACTCCTGCGAAAATTCGGTAAGAATCCTTAACTCGCCCGTATTTATCAACGTCCTCCTCCTTACTTTATATTTATCTCCTGGTAGTTATCTTAACGATGCTTGCCTTGTGTGCCCCTGATTAGGGGCTTTGCGGTGCAAAAAATCTCCCCCGCTAAATATTTATTGCTCCAGTGACCGAACATCTGTTAGAGGGATGCGAATATAAATTCGGGGGGATCGTTGTAATTGTGCGGCCGGAATTACGTTTCGGGGGGCGCAATTCGGGCATTTAAGCGGAGAATTTAAACAAATAAAAGGTAATTGCGGGGATAAATAAAAAAAAATCGTATCCCGCGCCGCCCCTGATTACGCTCGTTTCAGTTAATTAGGTTTTAGATTGGAAAACGGAGCTGGTAATTAATTAGGCGGCGAATACAATATTAATTAAAATACGTTGTCTAATAAATTTGGAGAAGAATTTGAGATACAAGTCTTTAATTTTATTACAGATTTTTATATTTATGACATTAGAATTTAGAATCATAGCACATGCATTAAATAAATATTTTCTTAATTAACTAATGCACTTCTTTATCATGCCTAGGTACATTAACTAATGCACTTTTTGATCATGCCTAGGTGCATTAGTTAGTGCACTTTTTTTATCATACCTAGGTGCATTAACTAATGTACTTTTTTATCATGCCTAGGTGCATTAGTTAGTGCACTTTTTTGTCATACCAAGGTACATTAACTAATACACTTTTTTATCATGCCTAGGTGCTTACAGATATGAGATGTAAGCACATGTAAGCAAGATGTAAGCAAGATGTACAGATATTTGATATAAGAAGAAGATTACAGATGTAAATTTAAAATGTCTTCATTTAATTAGTTTAAGTCTGGCATTTCTTATACTTGCAGCAGTAATTTGAATGATTGCAAATCTACTAAAATATCGATTTTTGGATTTTTATCGCATATACTTTTGTTAGCAGTGTGCAAATTGAACGGCGCCATCGATATCACGTTCTGAACCCCATCCGGGTTTGCGAACTTTAGATCTTAAACTTGCGGATGGCAACCGGAACCGGAAGTGCTGCGCTGCAGAGCGCCACTCGATAACGTCCTTTTAAATATTAAATCGAAGGAAAATACACGTCGCAGCCGGAAAAACATCGGCTTGAAGAGGGATGAGTGCGTTGGATTCGCATGCGGCGGTGAACAGTTACCCCATTTTCGGGGGGTTTTATGCATTTATACATGGGGGTAAACGCCCCAAGCACGTAATCATATTATCTTAGCCGCGAGGCAAAAGGGCGCATACATTTTTCAATGCAACAAACGTCGGCAGGCGCGTTTATCTTAATACGGGGCTTATCGCAAAGTGGAATATTTCTGTGTTTTATTCGCTTTTCTAGCGAGCGAAGATTGAATTCAAGGGGCACTCAACGAATACGTTTTTGTTGCAGGTTCGCGTAATGCCTTTGTGAATATAATTTAATTACAGCCGGAGTGAAGGATATATTGTACAGCGACAAAATTGCAAAAGAATGTCTCGCACAAAAACTCCCGCCACACAAAACATTCTTCCATCATTAACTAAACGGAACTTTTTGCGCGCCGGATTATTTAGAAATTCTCGCTTAAAGGGTCGTATTTATTTAAAAACGCAAACGCAGGCAGTTAATAATCATCGCATATATCCCGAATAATTTTATAAATATTTAATATAGGCAATCAATATACCACATATGAAGTATAAAGCCACACCCTAATCAACAAACTATTCCTCGCTTATATGTTTGTTTACTTGTTAAGCTGTTGAGAGTTATCTGGCAATTTAAGATACCCGCAAAGAAATCGCAAAGAGAGGTGGTGAAGAGAAAATGCCCAATATTCCTGTAGGTGGAATATTGGGCTATACTGCAACTTATGCCCAATTTTATCCATGGGTAGGAAGACTGAATTATTTTATGTACTCGCTTCTTCTGCTCTTCTCTTCAGTCTTCTTGTTTCTGCACTAATGTATATTGTTAATGTCTAGTGTCAATAATGTCTATGGAGAAGTAGGTGTGTCTAATCTTTATTTTCTGTCCCTGAGGCAAGAATGAGTGTGCCTCTTTTTTTAATATACCTGTACAATGCATTGTGTTTTTGTTTACAAAAAGTTGTCTACATAAGAAATCAGTCGAATTTTTGCATTTTCTCTGGAGATACTAATATGGGTCTGCAAAGCTAAACTAAAGAGCCTGTACAATGCATTGTGTTTTTGTTTACAAAAATTTGTCTACATAACAAATCAGTCGAATTTTTCCATTTTCTCTGGAGATACTAATATGGGTCTTCAAGACTAAACTAAAGAGGTTCAACAGAAATTAAAGGTTGCGACTTTTCAATCTCCAAAATTATTTGGCCGATCCCTGTAGATTACATTTTTTTGGAAAGAACACGCAATTATTATAAGAGGAAAGAAATCAAGTAATTAATCTTAAGAAATCCTTTTTGATAAGTGGCCGACGTCAATTATCGGTTTCGCCGCGAAGATCGATATTAGGAAGAGGAAAGTTCGACTAATTGGTGGAGATGAGTTGCGGTTGTAGGCAATCACGCCATCTCCATGGTATACGAAAAATCTAACGTTACAAACTAAAACAAACTGATTCTCAGCAGTAATCGCAACTTTACTCTTTTACTAACGAAAGTGTAATTGTAGATAATATTTTACATGAAAATACAAAATGTAATGCAAAGAAAACCTGCACCTGCATATACAACAATAAACAATATTAAGTTGTATAAATAAAATTTACTAATTAGCACACATACATCCAAAATTTTGTGTTTCCAAAGTGATGTGTAGCAACTAAGCAAAATTTTCAACAATAATCGCAATTTTACTTTTTTACTATCCAAAGTATATCGCAATGGCCATCAAAAATTAAAAAAATTGTTATAAAAAAGTTCCATTTTGCTCAAAATAATATATTAGAGTTTATTTTAGTCAGATTCTTCCATTTTTTTTTGTATACTTAGATGAAACTAGAAAAATCAAAATATAATTTGAGAAAAATGTACACAGACGTTTACAATACTAGGTTATGTTAATGAAATTTACCTCGTGCAAATAAAATATTCAAAATTTAAAGTGATGTGTAATAAATCGGCAAAATTCGCAACAATAATCACAATTTTACCTTTTTACTAACCAAATTATATTATAGCACGATCAAATTTTATAAATAGAAATGTCCAATATTACGTTTTGTTATTGCAATATTCAAAATTTAAAGTAATGTGTAATAAATCGGCAAAATTCGCAACAATAATCACAATTTTACCTTTTTACTAACCAAATTATATTAAAGCATGATCAAATTTTACATACAGAAATGTCCAATATTACCTTTTTTTATTGTAATATTCAAAATTTAAAGTAATGTGTAATAAATCGGCAAAATTCGCAACAATAATCATAATTTTACCTTTTTACTAACCAAATTATATTATAGCACGATCAAATTTTACAAATAGAAATGTCCAATATTACGTTTTGTTATTGTAATATTCAAAATTTAATGTAATATGTAATAAATCGCCAAAATTCGCAACAATAATCACAATCTCACCTTTTTGCTAACCAAATTATATTATAGCATGATCAAATTTTACAAATAGAAATGTCCAATATTACGTTTTGTTATTGTAATTATAATAATTACCTCGTACGAAACAAATATTCAAAGGTTTAAGGGATGTGTAATAAAATGCCAAAATTCGCAACGAAAATCACAATTTTACCTTTTAGTAACGTATTGTTATAAAGGTAAATTACGTAAAAGTTATAATTACAGATAAAGTATATCAGATTATGTATACGAGAGTTTATTTTCGATAATTTGAAATATTAAGAATTAATTTTTGTTGCAAAATTGTTGTAGTTCTTATCACATGCAAGGAAAATTAAAATTAAAAAAAATAACTTACATAAAAAAACAAACACAAATAAAATGAGCAGTAGCTATTAAGTAAACAGACAAGCCACAGAAAAATAACAATATAGATTTAGATTTTAGTTAGATTTGGTCGGATAATAATTGTATATCCAGGAAGATAGAAATAAAATAAGGAGTCGCTGAATACGAGTATTAAGAAAATACACAAACCACAGCAAAAATTACAAGATTAATCAATTGAGGAGTAGATCCTCTCAAGAAGGCAATCATAGGTAAGATCAGGTTAGATTTAGTCAGAAAATAAATGTATATCCAGGAAGATAGAATAAAATGAGCAGTCGGTAAATATTAACAAAACAGACGAACCACGGCAAAAATGTCAAGATTAATTAATTGAGGAGTGCATCATCTCAAGCAGGCAGTCATAGGTAAGGTCAGGTTAGATTTAATCAGATAATAGATGTATATCCAGGAAGATAGAAATAAAATTAGGAGTCTCTTAATATTAAGCAAACAGACAAACCACAGCAAAAATGACAAGAATGATCAATTGAGGAGTAGATCCTCTCAAAAAGGCAATCATATGTAAGGTCAGGTTAGATTTAGTCAGATAATAAATGTATATCCAGGAAGATAGAAATAAAATGAGGAGTCGCTAAATATTAAGCAAACAGACAAACCACAGCAAAATGACAAGATTAATCAATTGAGGAGTGCATTCTCTCAAGCAGGAAATTATAGGTGAGGTCAAGTTAGATTTAGTCAGATAATAAATGTATATCCAGGAAGATAGAAATAAAATGAGGAGTCGCTAAATATTAAGCAAACAGACAAACCACAGCAAAATGACAAGATTAATCAATTGAGGAGTGCATTCTCTCAAGCAGGAAATCATAGGTGAGGTCAAGTTAGATTTAGTCAGATAATAAATGTATATCCAGGAAGATAGAAATAAAATGAGGAGTCGCTAAATATTAAGCAAACAGACAAACCACAGCAAAATGACAAGATTAATCAATTGAGGAGTGCATTCTCTCAAGCAGAAAATCATAGGTAAGGTCAAGTTAGATTTAGTCAAATAATAAATGTATATCCAGGAAGATAGAAATAAAATGAGGAGTCGTTAAATATTAAGCAAACAGACAAACCACAGCAAAAATGCTAAGATTAATCAATTGACGAGTGGATCTTCTCAAGTGGGCAATCATAGGTGAGGTCAAGTTAGATTTAGTTAGATAATACATGTATATCCAGGAAGATAGAAATAAAATGAGGAGTCGCTTAATATTAAGCAGACAAACCACAGCAAAAATGACAAGATTAATCAATTGAGGAGTGGATCCTCTCAAGCAGGCAATCATAGCTAAGGTCAGGTTATATTTAGTCAGATAATAAATGTATATCCAGGAAGATAGAAATAAAATGAGAGTCGCTAAATATTAAAAAAACAGACAAACCACAGCAAAAATGCTAAGATTAATTAATTGACGAGTGGATCCTCTCAAGCAGGCAATCATAGGCAATGTCAGGTTAGATTTAGTCAGATAATAAATTTATATCTAGGAAGATCATTTAAAACGTTAGGTCCCTAATCAGGAGATAATTATGATTGAGATGACTAACAAGTTATAATCAGGAGATAGGTTTCATTAAAACTATTAACTATTAATAGATAATCATAGGCAATCATAGGTAAGGTCAGGTTATATTTAGTCAGATAATAAATGTATATCTAGGAAGATTCTTTAAAACGTTATGTCGCCAATCAGGAGACAATTATCATTGAGATGACTAACAGGTTATAATCATGAGATAGTTTTCATTAATAACTATTAACTATTATCTATTAATTATTAACTATTAACTATTAACTATTAACTATTAACTGTTAACTGTTAACTATTAACTATTTACTATTAAATATTAACTATTAACTATTAACTATTAACTATTAACTATTAACTATTAACTATTAATAGATAATCATAGGCAATCATTGGTAAGGTCAGGTTAGATTTAGTCAGATAATAAATTTATATTCAGAAAGATTCTTTAAAACTATAAGTCCCTAATCAGGAGACACTTATCTTGAGATGACTGACAGGTTAGAATCAGGAGACAGATTTCATTAATAACTATTAACTATTAATAACTAATAATAAACTAAATATATCGAAAACTATATGGAAATTAAATATTATAGTCAGGTTTAGTCAGGTAGTTTAGTCAGGTAGTAGGTTTAAAACCAGCGTTAAAGCAATTTACACTCGCCCAGCTGAAATACCTGAAATGACACGAAAACTTATTAACAGTAGCTGTAAAGTGTTACTCAGCTGTTACACTGATTTTTGCTGATTTTAAATTTGCTGCACATTTCCTAACTAATTAGACCCTGCAGATTCCAAAAAGCCCACATCCAGATATGTAGCTCCAGCGGTTTCAAAGTTTTGAAAAACAAAGTAAAAATCCTGTAAATTTTCCATTTTCAGAACCGTAGGTCCAATATTTTTGACATTAGTCTCCTTCGAGTCACGAGAATCTTACGAGTAAAATGACCTCAAGGTTAACATAGTTACGATAATTTTAAATTTTCAGTGTTTTCATTTTTTGACATCTCGACAAATTTAAAAATCGAAAATGACTTGACTTAATCGTTGTCAAATGTTGTAGTATAGTGCATTGTTAAATATAAGGATAATGATTAGCTGTAGATAAAAACATTAAATTGCAGTTTCTTACAGAGCATTGAAAGACACAAGTCCATTGCTCATTAACCTCTTAAGATAAGAGATGTGTAATAATAATAATGCCCCTCTCCTCTTAACGCCCGCATAACTAGTAATAGTTCAGGGGCCTATGGTATAATAAAATGTAATTGGGTCAGAGTTGTCTGTCAAATAATGACAGTAACCAATTACGCCATAGGTGGAGGAGTAGTAGGAATTATTATTATTATTATTATTATTATTATTATTATTACTTTAGCACTACTTTAGCAAGTAGTTGCCAAATAACTTGACAAATGTAGTTTCGTTACTGTGCATTAAAAATAAGCCATAGCTGACCAATAAGATTGTAATTAAATGCTTTATGGTAGTGCAATGATAAATATAAGTGAAGTGATTAGCCTTAGCAAAATACAATAAATTGCAGTTTCGTTTAAGCTTCATTTCAAAATTAAAAACTATGTAATACAATAATAAGAATATTTGCTAGCAGAATAACATATTTGGCATATTTATTAGCATATTTATTAGCATGAGCAAGAAAATAATAAATTCCATAGTACTTAAAATGTATTCAATAAAAATAGTAATTTTCAGTTATAATTAATTATTATAAATTAATAAATTTGAAAATGCCAGCTAAATTTTAAACTCTTGTTGAAATTTATATTATTCACGGAAATGTTATAATTAACTTTTTCCAATTCGCATTATTAAAATACTCATTATGTATATTGAATCTCATCGTTAAAACTACACTTTAATCGAATGGGTGAATAAAATGTTTACATTTTTACTTTATTCACTATAACTATTGACAACGTGAATAAAGTAAAAAAATAGGTAAATTCGCACTATCCTTGAAATTTTCGTTGTCACCTGACAATGTGATACTTAACGCAAATTCTTCAATTTTGATAACGAGTTGGAAAAAATCTTGTATGATACACGTGAATAAAGTAATTTTATTCACTCGAAAATATTATCGCATTCGGCTTCGCGTTGCGCTAAACTATTTTTTCGTGGATAAAATTCGACGTTATTCACTTATACCATAAATAGGTAGTTTTATCCTTTATTTCTTCTTGTACTTACTACGTTTTTTGTGAATACTTTCTGACATAGAGGTGCTTCAAACATATTTTTAAAAAAGTTATGATTTTTTTTTGAGAATATTTTTCTAAAATAAAATAGGGGCGTCAAAAATGTTTTGATAAAAGTTAACGAGAATTTAAAACTGCATATGAGGTAGTCCCTCATTCCCTCTTTCAATAGTTTCGTTAACTTATGACAAAAGAGCAGATTGTAGGCTGAATGCCTATCAGCTATTTAATAGGCATTAACAAATGTATACAGTACAGAACGTTTCGTAATTTTTCTTAAATTATAAGCCATATTTGCTTTTGCTTATTGCAGCAGTTTTATGAACAACTTCATGTTTACGTCTTTTGTGCATACATTTGCTTACTTTGGCCATATTTGTTAATTCAATAGTTTCATTAACTTATGATAAAAGAGCAGATTGTAGGCTAAATGCCTATCAGCTATTTAATAGGCATCAACAAATGTATACAGTACAGAACGTTTCGTAATTTTTCTTAAATTATAAGCCATATTTGCTTTTGCTTATTGCAGCAGTTTTATAAACAACTTCATGTTTATGTCTTTTGTGCATACATTTGCTTACTTTGGCCATATTTGTTAATTAAATAGTTTCATTAACTTATGATAAAAGAGCAGATTGTAGGCTAAATGCCTATCAGCTATTTAATAGGCATCAACAAATGTATACAGTACAGAACGTTTCGTAATTTTTCCTAAATTATAAGCCATATTTGTTCTTGCATATTTCAGCAGTTTTATAAACAACTTCATGTTTACGTCTTTTGTGCATACATTTGCTAACTTTGGCCATATTTGCCAATTCAATAGTTTCATTAACATATGATATAAAATAGTAGATTGTAGGCTAAGTGCCTATCAGCTATTTTTATAGGCATCAATAAATGGATAGAACAGAACTATGACTCGTAATTATTTTTTAATTATGAGCCATATTTGCTTTTGTTTATTGCAGCAGTATTATAGACAACTTCATGTTTACGTCTTCTGTGCATACATTTGCTTACTTTAGCCATATTTGTCAATTTAATAGATTCATTAACTTATGATAAAATAGCAGATTGTAGAGCTAAATGCCTATCAGCGATTTTTATAGGCATCAACAAATTGATAGTACAGAACTGTCTCGTGATTTTTCTTAAATTATAAGCCATATTTGCTTTTGCCTATTGAACCAGTTTTATAAATAACTTCATGTTTACGTCTTTTGTGGATACATTTGCTTACTTTTGCTATATTTGTCAATTTAATAGTTTCATTAACTTATGATAAAATAGCAGATTGTAGAGCTAAATGCCTATCAGCGATTTTTATATTCATCAACGTATGGACAGTTTTGAACAAGGTCTCGTTATTTTTTTTTAAATTATAAGCCATATTTGCTTTTGCCTATTGCAGCAGTTTTAAAAACCACTTCATGTTAACGTCTTTTGTTCATACATTTGCTTACTTTGGCCATATTTGTCAATTCAATAGTTTCATTAACTTATGATAAAAGAGCAGATTGTAGGCTAAATGCCTATCAGCTATTTTTATATTCATCAACGTATGGACAGTTTTGAACAAGGTCTCGTTATTTTTTTTTAAATTATAAGCCATATTTGCTTTAACCTATTGCAGCAGTTTTAAAAACCACTTCATGTTTACGTCTTTTGTGCATACATTTGCTTACTTTAGCTATATTTGTCAATTCAATAGTTTCATTAACTTATGATAAAAGAGCCGATTGTAAGCTAAATGCCTATCAGCGATTTTTATACGTATCAACAAATTAATAGTACAGAACTATCTCGTGATTTTTTTAAAATTATAAGCCATATTTGCTTTTGCCTATTGCAGCAGTCTTATAAACAACTTCATGTTTACGTCTTCTGTGCATACATTTGCTTACTTTTGCCATATTTGTCAATTTCTGTCATACTTTTGCCACTTATTTGCCCATCATAGTTGCCTTTTTTTAGTCCCATTTTCATTTTTTTTTTCAATATGACATATAGCCATTCTAACGAAAATAATTTTCCACCAACGCAACGGTGTGGAAGAGGAAATATATTTCACTTAATGTGAAGTTAAATTAAATTTGAACCATTTTAGAAACACTGCCTCTGTCAGTTCTGTAGGATCCTCTCTTTTACTTTGGTGTGACGAAATGTCACACTAAAGATTGAGGGTGTTATGAGCACCGCGTGTGAAATGAAGACAGCTAAGTCTTACCTAATGATCTAAAACGGCCAATAGTTTTAAATTTGAGGTCATGACTAATCCATTCCCTTAAGTGAGTGATATGGGGCCACAAAAAACTAAAGGACCACTCACTTCGCAAGCGCTTTATGGCGGTCACTATCCCGGTATTTCACTGGATACAAAATGCATAAATACAATCAGCAGTTTTGCGATAAAATAGTACATTGTAGGCTAAGTGCCTATCAGCTATTTTTATAGGCGTCAACCTATAAATTGCACCAGCAATTATTGTCGTTGTAGACGAGTGCAATGGGGAGGATCGCACATGTTCGGTTGCTGTCGTTATCGCCATATTGCATCCACTTCCGGAACCGATCACGTGCATTGCCGTTGTTGAGGCACGATCGTTGAGTTTATTAATTAGCTTTATCAAGCATTTATGTAAGCGAGCTTTTACAGTCCCAAGTTTAAAATCTGGCTTCACGGCTGTCCCAGTCACGAACAATCGCAACGACTTTCCTCACCTCGAATGCAAATGCCAGAGAGCATTAATTAATCGAAACCTGGCGATTTTCATCTGAAAAGGCCTTTTGTGCGCCGGTTTTGTCCGCGGTTATTTTCCGGCATAAAGGCTCACCGAGCCGCTCCTCTGTGGGCATTATATTTTAATGAATTTATAATGTCGTAATATATATGCAAATAATGCACTCGCAATGGAGAGTGGGCGACGTTCCGCGAGGATTTTGATATTAACAGCGGTGATTTAATCGTTGTGAAACAACACAGAGAAAATTGCCAGTGTGGGGATGGGGAGTCGCAATGATTGCCAATGTTTGTGCTAATTTCGTTCCGAAGATCTGCGAGAAGTAGAAATGTGGGAAGTTATGTGGGGGCGGTTTTAAAACTTATTTGTTAGTACAAGAAAATAGTATAAAACTGAATGGCTTAATCAAGAACTTATTAACAAGAGAATTGAATTATTTTGATTTATGTTTGTATAAACTATTATTTGCATTATTTTATATACTTATTTCTAAAATATTAAGGCAGGCTGAAACAAAGGTGTTTTTGCTTAGTAAATTGTCAGTTCTGAACGAAACTGGTATATATAAATTGTGTAGTTGTATGTTCGCCATTATACATTTTTATGAGAGAATCGCACACGTAATATGTAAAATTGGTTTATGAGCCTACCAGTGTTAAGGTGAACCATTTTTTTTTTTCGAATAGATACACAAGTATTCATTGCGTAGCTGCGATGGGACATTAATCAAAACCCACTTGTTCGTTATTGCTACTAAATATGCGATCAACTCTTCCACATGGGAGCTCGAGCGCCGATGCAAGCAATTTCCCTTATAACGATGCGGCACATCAAAAGAATTGGATTCATTTATAAAATAATTTTCATTCCAGACTATCGTGTCGCCCAAACCTCACTGGCCCTCGCGAATTGAATAATTCACACTTACAAACCCATCATCATTTCAGCGTGCGCGTGTTCATTAGCCCCACGAACGGGGGCATTAATAAATCACCCCCGAAGCTGCGCGCCGTAAATCTCTATTAATCGACATTGGACTCCACATTTTCATATTTCCCCGACGCTGGAGCGCGCTAATCGCGGGAGGAAAATGGGGAGGGAAATGCGTAGGAAATTGATCGACGGACGCCCGACGTGTGCCGAGCGGGAGGGCGTCGCGACGCCTCGGCACGTGCCCCGATGTGCGTACGGGCGCGGATAAACGCACCTGATAAATTTGATCGAAGCGATATGCCGAATGGGGGAAAGTTCCTGTGGCGCAGGTGGAGAAGGTGCGCGAGGAATTTTCCTCACGAAGGCAAGAATGTCGTCGAGGTGCGAATTCCTACTTAAATTGGAATTATGTTTATCACATTGCGTTTCTTACGCGAACGGAATAACAATATAAATTCCAATACAGTGACTAAACCAAAATATGTTACTTCTCGGCAATGTGCATCCCCCGAATATACGAAGTTACGTATTTATTTAAGTTACACGACGCAGAAGTTAAGATAATTTTGTGTTCGAATTCAACTAAACACTAAATGAATCAGTGACGCCAGACATAAATTACTAGATTTCGCTTCATTTACATTACACTCAGAGTCTGTAACGTTCTATTTTTCGCGTACAGACATGTACGTACGGCGACCTAGGTTAATACCATAACGGCGAATTACTCATTACTCCCTCTTTACACGCTGGCAGGTCGTAATTTTTTTTTTATTATGAAAAAATTTGCACAAATTGACAGATTTTTGTTCTGTCAGATGCTCATGGCATTATTAGATTTTGACCATCATATGACTATTTCGATAATTCAAAACTAAATGACACAATATTGCCAATGCTCATACAAATAATTCCCCCCTGACTTTCATTACATAACACTGTTACGTTATAACTGATTTACTAGCCATCAAGTCCGTGTGTAATTGACAACTTACTAATGTGGCAGTAGAAAATAGCTATTTATGGTACAAGTGAATAAAGTCGAATTTTATCCACGAAAAAACAGTTTAGCGCAAGGCGAAGCCGAATGCGATAATATTTTCGAGTGAATAAAATTACTTTATTCACGTGTATCATACAAGATTTTGTCCAAGTCATTATCAGAATTGAAGAATTTGCGTGAAGTGTCAGGTTCGTCAGGTCACAACGAAAATTTCATAGATAGTGCGAATTTAACTATTTATTTACTTTATTCACGTTGTCAATGGTGAATAAAGTGAATATGTATACATTTTATTCACCCATTTAATTATAGTGTAGTTTTAGCGATGAGATTCAATATACATAATGAGCATTTTAATAATGCGAATTGGAAAAAACATATTTATGATTGCTAATAATTTTGCAATAATTAGTATGAAGATTTTTATTATTTCAACAACAATTCAATGATTACTGTCAAATTTTCAATTATCCTGTTAAAATGTCTATAATTACTTTCAAAATTATTTTAAAAAATCAAAATTTTAGTATTCCTATAAAATTATCCGTTGTTCTATGAAAATTTCAATGATTAATGTCAAAGTTGCAATTATTCTGGTAAAATATTACATTGCGTATGTGGATAAATAGATAAAATAAAAATAAATTAAATTTCCATCAACATATTTATGATTGCTATTAATTTTATCATTATTGCTATGGAGATTTTTATGATTTCATCAAGAATTTAATTATTACTGTCAAATTATCAATTATCCTGTTAAAATATCTATAATTACTTTCAAAATTATAATTATTTAAAAAAATTACAAGTATTTCTATAAAATTATCCACTGTTTTATGAAAATTTCAATGATTAATGTCAAAGTTGCAATTATTCTATTAAAATATTACATTGCGCTTGTGGATAAATGGATAAAATAAAAACATATTAAATTTCCATCAACATATTTATGATTGCTATTAATTTTATCATGATTGCTATGGAGATTTTTATGATTTCATCAAGAATTCAATGATTACTGTCAAATTATCAATTATCCTGTTAAAATGTCAATAATTACTTTCAATATTATAATTATTTTTCAAAATTTTAAGTATTTCTATAAAATTATCCACTGTTTTATGAAAATTTCAATGATTAATGTCAAAGTTGCAATTATTCTGGTTAAATATTACATTGCGCTTGTGGATAAATAGATAAAATAAAAACAAAGTAAATTTCCTTCAACATATTTATGATTGCTATTAATTTTATCATTATTGCTATGGAGATATTTATGATTCCATTAACAATTCAATGATTACTGTCAAATTATCAATTATCCTGTTAAAATGTCAATATTGCTTTAAAATTCATAATTATTTTTCAAAATTTCATGTATTTCTATAAAATTATCCACTGTTTTATAATAATTTCAATGATTAATGTCAAAGTTGCAATTATTCTGTTAAAATATTACATTACACTTGTAATTACAAGTATTTCCAAAAATTATCCACTGTTCTATGAAAATTTCAATAATTATCGTCAAAGTTGCAAATATTCTGTTAAAATATTACATTGCGTTTGTATATAAATGGATAAAATAAAAACATATTAAATATCCATCAACATATTAATGATTGCTATTAATTTTACAATTATTGCTATGGAGATGTTTACGCTTTCATCAAAAATTTAATGATTACTCTGAAATTATCAATTATCCTATTAGAAAGTCAATAATTGCTTCCAAATTTATAATTATTTTTCAAAATTTTAAGTATTTCCAAAAATTATCCACTGTTCTATGAAAATTTCAATGATTATCGTTATAGTTGCAAATATTCTGTTAAAATATTACATTGCGCTTGTGGATGAATAGATAAAATAAAAACAAATTAAATATCCATCAACATATTTATGATTGCTATTAATTTAAAAATTATTGCAATGGAGATATTTATGATTTCATCACTAATTCAATTATTACTGTCAAATTATCAATTATCCTGTTAAAATGTCAATAATTACTTTCAAAATTATAATTATTTTTCAAAATTTTAAGTATTTCTATAAAATTATCCTCTGTTCTATGAAAATTTCAATGATTAATGTCAAAGTTGCATTTATTCTGGTAAAATATTACATTGCGCTTGTATATAAATAGATAAAATAAAAACATATTAAATTTCCATCAACATATTTATGATTGCTATTAATTTTATCATGATTGCCATGGAGATTATTATGATTTCATCAAGAATTCAATGATTACTGTCAAATTATCAATTATCCTGTTAAAATGTCAATAATTACTTTTAAATTTATAATTATTTTTCAAAATTTTAAGTATTTCTATATTATCGACTGTTCTATGAAAATTTCAATGATTAATGTCAAAGGTGCAATAATCCTATTAAAAAGTCAATAATTGCTTTCACATTTATAATTATTTTTCAAAATTTTAAGTATTTCCAAAAATTATCCACTGTTCTATGAAAATTTCAATAATTATCGTCAAAGTTGCAAGTATTCTGTTAAAATTTTACATTGCGCTTGTGGATAAATAGAAAAAATAAAAACATTTTAAATTTTCGTCAACATATTTATGATTGCTATTAATTTTATCATGATTGCTATGGAGATTTTTATGGTTTCATCAAGAATTCAATGATTACTGTCAAATTATCAATTATTCTATTAAAAAGTCAATAATTGCTTTCACATTTATAATTATTTTTCAAAATTTTAAGTACTTCCAAAAATTATCCACTGTTCTATGAAAATTTCAATGATTATCGTCAAAGTTGCAAATATTCTGTTAAAATATTACATTGCGTTTGTATATAAGTGGATAAAATAAAAACATATTAAATTTCCATCAACATATTTATGATTGCTATTAATTTTATCATGATTGCTATGGAGATTATTATGATTTCATCAATAATTCAATAATTAGTGTCAACTTATCAATTATCCTATTAAAAAGTCAATAATTACTTTTAAATTTATAATTATTTTTCAAAATTTTAAGTGTTTCTATAAAATTATCCACTGTTTTATGAAAATTTCAATGATAAATGTCAAAGTTGCAATTATACTATTAAAATATTACATTGCTCTTGTGTATAAATAGATAAAATAAAAATAAATTAAATTTCCATTAACATATTAATGATTGCCATTAAATTTACAATTATTACTATGTAGATTTTTATGATTCCATCAACAATTCAATAATTACTGTCAAATTATCAATTATTCTATTGAAATGTCAATAATTTCTTCCAAATTTATAATTATTTTTCAAAATTTCAAGTATTTCTATAAAATTATCCACTGTTTTATGAAACTTTCAATGATTAATGTCAAAGTTGCAATTATTCTGGTAAAATATTACATTGCGCTTGTGGATAAATAGATAAAATAAAAACAAAGTCAATTTCCTTCAACATATTTTATCATTATTGCTATGGAGATATTTATGATTTCATCAAGAATTCAATGATTACTGTCAAATTATCAATTATCCTATTGAAGTGTCAATAATTTCTTCCAAATTTATAATTATTTTTCAAAATTTGAAGTATTTCCAAAAATTATCCACTGTTCTATGAAAATTTCAATGATTATCGTCATAGTGGCAAATATTCTGTTAAAATATTACATTGCGCTTGTGGATAAATGGATACAATAAAAACATATTAAATATCCATCAACATATTAAAAATAATAATAATAATAATAATAATTTATTGGTATCAAATGCCATTAAGGCTTATACAAGTCAGAGTACAAAAATAGAACATATACGATACAATATACAATATTAATGATCATTAATTATTAATTAATGCAATATTACATACAATATTAAATAACAATTATATTAATCATTGCTACTAATTTTACAATTATCACTATGTAGGTTTTTATGATTCCATCAACAATTCAATGATTACTGTCAAATTGTCAATTATCCTGTTAAAATGTCTATAATTACTTTCAAAATTATAATTATTTTTCAAAA
The DNA here is from genome assembly GCA_951805005.1 of Othius punctulatus. Classification (NCBI taxonomy): domain Eukaryota; kingdom Metazoa; phylum Arthropoda; class Insecta; order Coleoptera; family Staphylinidae; genus Othius; species Othius punctulatus. The sequence goes on from OX638145.1 coordinate 14,793,620, forward strand.
TTTTAAGTATTTCTATAAAATTATCCACTGTTCTATGAAAACTTCAATGATTATTGTCAAAGTTGCAATTATTCTGTTAAAATATTACATTTTGTCTACGAAAATGCTAATAATTTATCAATTTTACAATTATTTCTATTAAAATTTCAATTATTACTGCCAAGTTAACAAATAATATCTTAAAATTTCAATAAATATCAAATTTTCCATACAACTTTTAATAATAACTGCCAGTTTTGCGTAGATTCCGTTAAAATGCCAATGATTTCTGATAAAATTTCATGAATAGCGCAAATTTTACAATTATGTCTATCAAAATTTTACGGATTGGTGCATTTTTCGTTATTTCTTTTAAAGTTTCGGGTTTTACTATCAAATTGTGAACTATGAATTAATTGTTACTGTCAAATTATAAATTATTCTGCCATACTTTCAATTGTTACTAGCAACAGTATGCGTTCTATTTCTGACAATAATTTCTATAAAACATATAATAATTAGTCAATTTTTCAATTAATTCTATAAAAAAAAACTCAATAATTACTGTGAAATTATAAATTATGCTGTGCTAGTTTCAATGTTTACTATTAAATTTTTTATTATACTGCCAAGTTTGATAAATATTTCAATATAAGCATTAAGTTGGTTTCTACCATAACTATGAGGTAGTTTGAATGAAAGTTTCAAGGAGTCGGCCAGGGCATATGAAAACACTTATTTGCTTAATTCATACATATAGGCATATGTGGACATAGGCATATTTGCCTATGTCCAAGCTTTCGGACATTTGTTTTGTCCTTAATAGGGGATTTTCTGAAAAACGTTTATTTGTTAAAAATTACTATTAGGAAAATGTGTAGAAAACAAACTAAAGACTACAAATATTGCAAGTACTTACAATACTTAGTGTCGTAATAAACTATCACAATCAACATATTAAAAAGCATCTGGTTTTCTAAGTCACCATCACAGAAACAAAACAATTAAAAATCCGGTTGTCTGCAAACGTAGAGTTAAGTAAAACAGCTCAGTAAGAATGGTCGATCATGAGACATGCAGAGAAATGGATAAGCTAGAGAAAAACAGAAAAATACAACATCTAAAGGTGAAAATATGAAGTAATCGTTATGTTGGTAACCCGATTATTTAGGTTGGCAATGAAAATGGACACGGACGACAAGTATCATATTACGGGATCTTTGCTGCCACAAAAGTTACAGCTTCATCATATGGATAAGGTGAGAATATATATGACTAAGGTTGTCCATGTCAGACTTGAAATTCATTATACGGGAATTGGCTCTCTTGATGTGGACCATCTCCAGAAGCAATCTTCTCTTTTTGAGAAGAGTATTTGTTAAAAATATCGTATTTGGAATGGACATAGGTACTTTTGTGTAAGTCTCCACAGGATTGCGATTCTGATATTTTGTTTTGTTATAGTTTTGTGACTCGTACAGAATCAAAAAATCACTTCTGAATCAACCAGTAAATTTGTAACAAAGTTACAGAGTCACAGAATTTGATTTAGAGAAATTTTTAATTAAATAAGAATAATCTTTTTCTAAAGTTTTTTTTCTAAATATAAACAACAGTCCATTATATAAAATTAATTGATTTAAGGTACGAAACGAAACCAGAAGGTTGCCAATATTAATCCTGCTGAGTAAATAAAATTTTGTAAAATATCATTTAAAAAACGTTTAACCTTGAAACACTATTTTTGGTTTCATATTCTCAAAACAAGCATTCTACTCCTTCTTCGTTTTGTTTTTAATTTCAAATTCTTAAAAACGGAGCATTCTGCTTCTTCTTCAAACAATTGTTTATGTCAAATTCTCGTAGCTTATACTTCTTTTTAAAATGAGAATTTCAATAGTTACTAAATATTCTCATTTTAAAACGTACATCTTTTTAAAATGAGAATATTATTGAAAACTATTGAAACTATTGAAATCATAGTTGTAAAAACTGGGAAATTATGTATACTTATTTGAAAATATAGTTATTATATAAATCACGTTTAAAATGTTCACGCACAAAATTATGCATGCTCGTTTAATGAGTTTCCTTCGCTGCATTGCGAATGAGTGGTTTGTTGGCAATGATTGTAACGGAATGAAAGGAGAAATCGGTACCTGTTAAGGTCTATAAGGAAGTGATGTTATCAAATTAAAAATTTGGCTCTATGTATATATATATATATATATATATATATATATATATATATATATATATATATATATATATATATATATATATATATATATATATGTATATACTGAAACTTAACTAAAGTAACTTGGTATATATAGAACATTGTAACCTGATTGAATCATTCACATGCTTCCGCGAACTGGAGGTCAGGCACGATTCAGCCCCATTCAAATTTCTCGTGAATCGCATATGCTGTGTGTGCGCGCCCTTTTGTGTGGTAAATTACTGCCACCTCATATGACTCCATCGAACGTTCGTCATGCATTGATGGCGTAGTGCAATTTGTGATGTATTAATGATTGAGACCGGTTTCACAATGAAGCCTAATGTGCTTCAAAGAAAACGTTTGCTGCTAACCAAACGTGTTCAGGAAACCGATGTAGTCTTTGGCTTTGTGCTTTATATTTCAGCATTCGTTGCAGTTTACTTTGTTAATCAATCTCTACATCGAACTTAAGGCGCCAAGTGCCGCGACGAACTGTTTCATCTGAAGAGGATCGGTGAGAGGGGTATAGAGATAGGCAACTCTTGGGGCGTCATTTTTAGAAAGGGATGGCCAGCGGAATTTATATAGTTGTCTCTTTCAACGAAACTTGAGTGCGAATACAGGACAGTACCCAGGCCACCGCGAGTACAATTATTAATAGCCCTTCATATGAAAATCGCATCAAAGGTAAAGAGCCGCAAATATCCGCTTCCCGTCGAACGCTGTTACGGATATATTTCATTATTTTTACAAGTACAACACCAATATTCATAGCAAAGGATTTCTGTAGGTATATATAGACTTCGCTAAAAATGATACAGTAATTAGAATATTACAATTCGTGTTAAAAATATAGTAGTATGTAATTTGCTTCCTTATATTTAATCGTTTCTAATGCAGAAAGTAAACGAGGTGAAAAAAAACTACTGCAGTTTTTTGTAGAGCGTAACATTCTGCGTAAACAACTCCGCGGTAGCATATGTCTAGTGTTGTGAGTAAAGGCCTGTACTCTCGGTGCTCCCGCTAGAAGGTATTACAACTTCCCCTGCGAAATATCGACAGTAAATCGACACTAAAAGTGACTAAATATGAATGAACCGGTTTCGGACTATAGAAAAGGCACTAAACGCAGACTTAGATTAAGCGCACATCGAATAAAGAGGAAGTGTTTTCCATCTAAAAGAAAGGTAAGTGAATTATATGAGTGAGTGCTCATGATATATATTTATTTACTATTTTTTGCACTACTAGTACAATTAGAAGTGTTTTAAATTAAAAAAAGCGACTGTCAGATTTTGGAATTTTGTTGTCGCTTACTGTGGATCTGTGGATATTTTTTTAACCAGTAATAAAATATACTTTTTCTTACCTTAGTAAAAAAAGAAAAATGTAGCCTCAGACGAACATATATTTTTTACCTTGGTAAGAAAAAATTGTATTAACTCTACCAGTAAGTACAAAATAATACTACAAAAAAAAAATTAACTACTAATCATAAACATCAACTTTACAGTACTTTGATACATGACACAATGATGTGTTTTATGGCTAGTAGTGCAAAAAATATGTTTTTCACAAACTTCTAGCTAAGACTGTCTCATTTAATAATATATATGTTTACTGATGGTTACATAACAATTGAAGTTGATATAGTCTTGGGCTCTTTTTCTAGAACATTAAAAAATATATATAAGTTGTACTATTTAAATACATTATAAAATTATATCATTCTTGTTTACAGAATGAGTACACCGATATAAATCAAGGTGACTTGAGGGTAGATGCAATTGAATCTCCCCCTAGAGAGATATTGAATAATAAGGAAGTATGAAAAATAATTATATACTACTATAATATTAGGTACTTTGAAAGAGATGCATTAACTACTATGCATATTTTTATATGAGCCGTTGTAAACGAAAGTGGTGTAACTCTTTTTTTCATTAACTGAGATAAGTCCGGAAATATACAAGGTATGTTGTTCAGCTCTGGACTTATTTGAATTAATGATAACATTTACATTTAATTTAATTTAATGAATTAATTAATTAAATTTTATATAAAATTCAAAATTAAATTTTATATAAAATTAAAAATTAAATTTTTTATTACTGAATAACTGAATACCTTAAAGCGGCAATATTCGGTCACTTGAAAATTGTTTATTTTTAATTGTCAAACGAAATTTAGACGATTATATCACTCATAATGCTTTCTGACCTATCCTAGCGACCGCCTAATAGCTGATAATCAGAACTCGAATTGACTAATAAGTAATAATCACACTTGATCTCTGTACATCTGGTGTTCTATGCTGTCAACTGAAATGTCACAATTATACAAAATTCGTGATATAATTATTTGCATTATTTTTGATTAAATGCAATATAATTATTGCATCTTTGGTGTGTGGACCCGCAAGGGTATAAAAACCGAAACAATTTTTAAAGATGATGTGTTTTGGACAAATAACATAGAAAAACCGTTAATTCAATTTTATAATGAGTGTGTATTACCGGAACTCGTAGACTCTACGAATTACATCGAAGAGGCTATTGCGAAACAAAAACAAAATTAAATCTATTTTATGTTGGTATTTAGTTAAATTTCACAAAATGAAACTTTATAAAAAACTTTCAAATATATATTGAGTTAATCACAATAATAGTTTAAATACACTAGTTTCTTCAAGTGAAGAATGGTACAAATTATATATAATATAAATAATAATAATTGGTGAAATATTGTCTTCTTAAAAAATCTTTAAGATTTAAATTTTACATGTAAATCCCAATGGTGCATGGTCCGACGCACCACCCTGTATACTATTTGTTGTAGTCGTGGAGGTCCGAGGGAAGATGTTGATAGAAACAATTGACTGTTTATTTCAGTTGACGTTGACTATCGACTTATCGACTATTTAAACTGTAAACAGTCAGTTTTTCTGTCAACATCATATGTTTACATATTTAGTATAGGTAGTGCATTACGTTTTTTATTTTTTTATATTAGTATTTGTTGTGTGAATCGTTAAAAAATATATATCTTAGTTTTATTTTATTTTTACCCGTAACGTGATGAAAATGTTTTATATTTCTTGGTATATTTAATTTAATGTACTACATGTCAATATGTACTCTATATCGTCACAATTAGTAAAAACAATGTATGTTGGATCTCTTCGTCGTTGTAATCGTCTTTTTTTTTTGTTTTCGGCTTAATATAACTTGTTTGACATATTTCCAACATCTATAGGTTACGGGGTTCACAGTTATTTATTTTAAAAATGCCAGACATTTACTTGCTCGCCTTACACTTTGTTTTGTTGAAACACAATAAAAAATATTGAAACTACAAACTACCTTGTGTAAAATACTGATATTGTAATAGTAGAGCGTTCCCACTACGTATTTACACACCTAAACCCCTCACACCAAAGTTTTCACGACTAAATATAATGGTGAATATACTTTTCATTAAAATTTTATATCGCAAAAGTTAACGTATGACAATTACAGAGATTATTAATTATCGTGGCGAAATGGCGCCTCCTCTATGAGGCGCCATGTCGCCTCATAGAGCACAGCATGCACACCCCCACGCAGCGGCCCTGACTGCAAAATATGATCGTATAACACAATATTCTTCACAACGTTGGGGCCTCAAATTTCCTGAGTTCCTCTCGTGATCGTCAACGCCCCGTCGCCTAGCTGTAATGGATTTCATATAGGTGGCGACACACTACCGCGCTGGAAATTGATATAAAAACGTGCCTACAGAGGTGCCGAATATAATTAATTACGACGAAATGGTACAAAAAGTTATTATTTTATTTTTGGCATATTGTTTACTACACTATAAACTAGGTTCTTATAATGTTAGAATGTTCAATTTACGCATCGAACATTACAATATTACAACAGTAAAATGAACAACTTTCTATAGCAACTTTTGTAATGTTATTAACTGATAACTCAAATCTAATGCTATAGGAACATCTATTGTACTTTCATCTATGAGTATGCAAAATATGTCTTCCGTACTTTCATTATTAACTTGACCATTACTCAAACCATTACCATTACAAACAGTCAAAAACGCAACTTTTTTTAACAGGCACTTGCCCCCTTAATCTAATTTACACTTGTGCCGTCTTAACCGCAAGCTCACAGCGTCGCGCGAGAAGATACAAGAAGCTGGAAGTTCATGTGTGGAAACTATTGCTACGAATTGATTATTCGTGGCTTTGATCAGAGATGCATTTTTCTGGTTGCATTGTTTGCGAGCGGATCCTCTAGTTTACCTTTGTTCCTCGAAACGGCGCTGCATAATTAAATTCCGCTTAAAGCGGGCCATTTAAATAGTCGCTTTTTAGCGAGATTGCGTTAAATTTATCCGCCTTTGACCCGAACTATGCGCTCCCATCCGTAAACCGAGTTATCCCAGGGAAGTAACCAACCCAATTAGGCGACTAGAGCTCGTCGAAGGTTAATAATTGTCAAGGCCTTTAATTGGCGAATAAAGTTCCACTTAGAGTCAGCTGCAGTGGTTTTATCTCGCTGCGTAATATTTCAGCCCTCGCTTTTTCATCGCGGTTTTTATGGTTATTAATGCAATGTGTGTGTGGTAGGAAAAACGTCGGAAAATTGCGCCCTTCGCTGCTGCGAAACGGATATTTATTGCGTCTGAACGGGCGCTGAATAGAAAAAAAAAACGCAATTTCTGATGAAGTGCGGTATGTGACGTGGGTGGCAGATTCGTTGGCGGAAGCTTTTTTTCAGGCTGAAATGGCTCGCTTGTGTGGTATTAATGAGTATAAATAAAGCTGAAAAAAATATGCGAACTGCGCATTAGATCGGCTAATAGTATTTATATAACAAGTGAGTTAAGTGGATATTTTTTTGTCACGGCGAGTGGGCTAATTTATTCGAGTGAAAAACATCCGAAACTCACGTGTTTTATACACTATTTTATTCAATTTTGTCGTAACACGTTTAGAAGTTACACATTTCATTTTTATAGTATCAAGTCATAGTAAATTTTAAACTGGGACTTTGAAAAGCTTTTAAATTTACAACTGCAACTCAAAATTTGGAGCATTTTCAACTACAACCATCAATAACTGTCATATTTTAACTACAACTATCACATTTTCAACTAACCCTATCCACAACCGTCAAATTTTCAGCTCAAACTGTCAATCCCTGACAAATTTTCAAGTGAAAGAGTCAAATTAACATCTGCCAATAGCTGTCAAATTTGACAACTACAATGGACAAAAAGTGTTAAAATGTTGAACTACAATTATTATATTTTAAACTACAATTATCAAATTTTGTGCTGTTTTTAATTTGCTAACTGCAGCTGTCATAGGCTGCATATTTTCAACTGCAACTGTAAAAATACAATTTCGAGTACAACTATCAGAAACGAACAAATTTCCAACTACTATCGTCAAACTTTCAACTGCAACTATCAAATGCAGTCATATTTTTAGTTGCAAGTATCAAATACTCAAATTTCAAGTGAACCTGTTAAAAACGTTAAATTATCAACTACAACTGTTCAATTTTCAACTACAACTGTCAAAAACGTCAAATTTTAAACTACACCTATAAAAATTTTAACTTCAACTGTCAAATTCTGTCATTTTTCCAACTGCAAAACTTATCAAACTGAAATTTCAAATACTTAAAAGTACCCAAGTACTCAAAAACTGTCATATCGTCAAACTTTCAATTGCAACTGTCAAATGCAGTCATATTTTTAGTTGCAAGTATCAAATACTCAAATTTTCTAGTAAAGCTGTTAAAACCGTTAAATTATCTACTGCAACTGTTCAATTTTCCACTATAACTGTCAAAAACAGTCAAATTGTAAACTACGCCTACAAAATTATTAACTTCAACTGTCAAATGCTGTCATAGTTCCAACTGCAAAACTTGCCAAAATGAAATTTCAACTACAAAAATGTACCCAAGTACTCAAAAACTGTCAAATTATCAAATCCAACTTTGTCGAACACGTTTAGAAGTTACACATTTCATTTTTATAATATCAAGTCGGCGCAAACAAGTTTAAAACGTTTAAAAGTAAAATTTAAACTGGGGCTTTGAAAAGTTTTTAAATTTACGACTGCAACTCAAAATTTATTGCATTTCCAAATACAACCATCAAAAACTGTCATATTTTAACTACAACTATCACATTTTCAACTAACCCTATCAACAACCCTCAAATTTTCAGCTCAAACTCTCAATCCCTAACAAATTTTTAAGTGAAAGAGTAAAACCTGTCAAATTTACATCTGCCAATAGCTGTCAAATTTGACTACAATTGGCAAAAAGTGTTAAAATGTTAAACTACAACTATCACATGTTCAATTACCCCTATAAACAACCGTCAAATTTTCAGCTCAAACTGTCAATCCCTGACAAATTTTCAAGTGAAAGAGTAAATCCTATCAAATTTACATGTGCCAATAACTGTCAAATTTGACTACAATTGACAAAAAGTGCTAAAATGTTAAACTGCAATTATAATATTTTAAACTACAATTATCAAATTTTGTGCTGCTATTAATTTGATAACTGCAGCTGTCATAAACTGACATATTTTCAACTGCTACTGTAAAAATACAATTTCGAGTACAACTATCAAAAACGAACAAATTTTCAACTACTGTCGTCAAACTTTCAATTGCAACTGTCAAATGCAGTCATATTTTTAGTTGCAAGTATCAAATACTCAAATTTCAAGTAAAGCTGTTAAAAACGTTAAATTATCAACTGTAAACCTGTTGAAATGTTCTGAAACTGTTCAATTTTCAAGTACAACTGTCAAAAACTGTCAAATTTTAAACTACACCTACAAAGTTTTTAACTTCAACTGTCAAATGCTGTCATAGTTCCAACTGCAAAACTAGTCAAACTGAAATTTCAAGTACTAAAAAGTACCCAAGTACTCAAAAAATGTCAAATTATCAAATGCAACTGTCACACCAATACAAAAATAGTAAAAAAGATAAATCTTTCATTCCAACTTTGAAAAACTGTTATATTTGCAACTGCAACTCAAAATCTGTAGAATTTTCAACTACAACCATCAATAACTGTCATATTTTAACTACAACTATCACATTTTCAACTAACCCTATCAACAAGCATCAAATTTTCAGCTCAAACTGTGAATCCCTGACAAATTTTCAAGTGAAAGAGTGAAACCTGTCAAATTTACATCTGCCAATAGCTGTACCATTTTCAACTACAACTGTCAAAAACTGTCAAATTTTAAACTACACCTATAAAATTTTTAACTTTAACTATCAAATGCTGTCATAGTTCCAACTGCAAAACTTGTCAAACTGAAATTTCAAGTACTAAAAAGTACCCAAGTACTCAAAAACTGTCAATCCCTGACAAATTTTCAAGTGAAAGAGTAAAACCTGTCAAATTTACATCTACCAATAGCTGTAAAATTTGACAATTTCAACTGTTAAAATGTTGAACTGCAATTATCATATTTTAAACTACAATTATCAAATTTTGTGCTGCTGTTAATTTGTTAACTGCAGCTGTCATAAACTGACATATTTTCAACTGCAACTGTAAAAATACAATTTCGAGTACAACTATAAAAAACGAATAAAATTTTAAACTACTGTCGTCAAACATTCAACTGCAACTGTCAAATGCAGTCATATTTTTAGTTGCAAGTATCAAATACTCAAATTTCCAGTAAAGCTGTTGAAAACGTTAAATTATCAACTGTAACTGTTCAATTTTCAACTACAACTGTCAAAAACTGTGAAATTTTAAACTACACCTATGAAATTTTTAACTTCAACTGTCAAATGCTGTCATAGTTCCAACTGCAAAACTTGTCAAACTGAAATTTCAAATACTAAAAAGTACCCAAGTACTCAAAAACTGTCATATCGTCAAACTTTCAATTGCAACTGTCAAATGCAGTCATATTTTTAGTTGCAAGTATCAAATACTCAAATTTCAAGTAAAGCTGTTAAAATCGTTAAATTATCTACTGCAACTGTTCAATTTTCAACTACAAGTGTCAAAAACTGTCAAATTGTAAACTACACCTACAAAATTATTAACTTCAACTGTCAAATGCTGTTATAGTTCCAACTGCAAAACTTATCTAACTAAAATTTCAAGTAATAAAAAGTCCCTCAAAAACTGTCAAAATATCAAATGCAACTGTCGTACTCAATTTTTCAACTACAACTACACAATTAGTAAAAAACCATAAAACTTTCATTCCAACTTTGAAAAACTGTTATATTTGCAACTGCAAGTCAAAATCTGTAGAATTTTCAACTACAACCATCAATAACTGTCATATTTTAACTACAACTATCACATTTTCAACTAAGAATATCAACAACCGTCAAATTTTGAGCTCAAACTGTCAATCCCTGAAAAATTTTCAAGTGAAAGAGTAAAACCTGTCAAATTTACATCTGCCAATAGCTGTCAAGCTTGACTACAATTGACAAAAAGTGTCAATATGTTAAACTACAATTATCATATTTTAAACTACAATTACCAAATTTTGTGCTGATATTAATTTGCTAACTGCAGCTCTCATAAACTGACATATTTTCAACTGCAACTGTAAAAATATAGTTTCGACTACAACTATCAAAAACGAATAAATTTTCAACTACTAGCGTCAAACTTTCAACTACAACTGTCAAAAACTGTCAAATTTTAAACTACACCTATAAAAATAACTTCATCTGTCAAATGCTGTCATAGTTTTAGTTGCAAGTATCAAATACTGAAATTTTCTAGTAAGCTGTTATAAACGTTAAATTATCAACTGTTACTGTTCAATTTTCAACTACAACTGTCAAAAACTGTCAAATTGTAAACTACACCAACAAAATTAACTTCAACTGTCAAATGCTTTTATAGTTCCAACTGCAAAACTTGTCTAACTAAAATTTCAAGTAGTAAAATGTACCTCAAAAACTGGCAAATTATCAAATGCAACAGTCGTACTCAATTTTTCAACTACAACTACACAAATAATAAATAACGATAAATCTTTCATTCCAACTTTTAAAAACTGTTATATTTGCAACTGCAACTCAAAATCTGTAGAATTTTCAACTACAACCATCAATAACTGTCATATTTTAACTACAACTATCACATTTCCAACTAACCCTATCAACAACCGTCAAATTTTCAGCTCAGACTGTCAATCCCTGACCAATTTTCAAGTGAAAGAGTAAAACTTGTCAAATTTACACCTGCCAATAGCTGTCAAATTTGACTACAATTGACAAAAAGTGTTAAAATGTTAAACTGCAATTATTATATTTTAAACTACAATAACCAAATTTTGTGCTACTATTAATTTGCTAACTGCAGCTGTCATAAACTGACATATTTACAACTGCAACTCTAAACATACAATTTCGAGTACAACTATCAAAAACTAATACATTTTCAACTACTAGCGTCAAACTTTCAACTACAACTGTCAAAAACTGTCAAATTTTAAACTACACCTATAAATTTTTTAACTTCATCTGTCAAATGCTGTCATATTTTTAGTTGCAAGTATCAAATACTCAAATTTCAAGTAAAGCTGCTAAAAACGTTAAATTATCTACTACAACTGTTCAATTTTCAACTGCAACTGTAAAAAACTGCAAAATTTTAAACTACACCTATAAAATTTTTAACTTCAACTGTCAAATGATGCCATAGTTCCAACTGCAAAACTTGTCAAACTGAAATTGCAAGTATTAAACGTACCCAAGTACTCAAAAACTATCAAATTTTTCAACTACAACTACACAAATAGTAAAAAACGATAAATCTGTCATTCCAACTTTAAAATACTGCAATTTTTGCAACTGCAACTCAAAATCTGTAGAATTTTCAACTACAACCATCAATAACTGTCATATTTTAAATACAAGTATCACATTTTCAACTAACCCTATCAATGACCGTCAAATTTTCAGCTCAAACTGTCGATCCCTGACAAATTTTCAGGTGAAAGAGTGAAACCTGTCAAATTTACATCTGCCAATAGCTGTCAAATTTGACTACAATTGACAAAAAGTGTTAAAATGTTAAACTGCAATTATCATATTTAAAACTACAATTATCAAATTTTATGCTGCTATTAATTTGCTGCAGCTCTCATTAACTGACATATTTTCAACTGCAACTGTAAATATACAATATAATTTTTAGTAGAACTATCAAAAACGAACAAGTTTTCAACTACTATCGTCAAACTTTCAACTGAAACTGTCAAATGCAGTCATATTTTTAGTTGCTAGTATCAATTACTCAAAATTTCTAGTAAAGCTGTTAAAAACGTTAAATTATCAACTGTAACTGTTCAATTTTCAACTACAACTGTAAAAAACTGTCAAATTTTAAACTACACCAATAAATTTTTTAACTCCAACTGTCAAATGCTGTCATAGTTGCAAAACTTGTCAAACTGAAATTTCAAGTACTAAAAAGTACCTCAAAAACTGTCAAATTATCAAATGCAACTGTCGTACTCAATATTTCAACTACAACTACACAAATAGTAAAAAAACGATAAATCTTTCATCCCAACTTCGAAAAACTGTTACATTTGCATCTGCAACTCAAAATCTGTAGAATTTGCCATCACAACCATCACAAACTGTATTATTTTAACTGAAATTTATTGTCAAATCAAAAATTTTAAAAGGTTACTAGCAGTGTTTTTGTCTGGCATAATGTTATTTAATTTATTTTGATTTCAATATTGTCAAAAACATAATACATTTTCGCGTTTCTTATTTTCCAGATGTTGTATTAAAAATATTTTTTTATAAATATTAAAGAAAATCAATAAACAAAAATTACTTATTATACATTCAAGACCTTTTCGCAACCGAGTTGGATGGGTTTTCTCTTTGTCACATTGGACAAATTGCTTCAGCGATGCAATGGAAGTTAATTATTTTTTTGTGTCGATGTCTATTAGACTTTTGCTTCCTACCACATTGTCAGATTTATGATACAAAAATGAAACATGTTACTACGTTTGTATCACTTTATTTTTTCGTTAAACACCACTGCAGTTTCGACCACAATTAGGTCATTCTGAAGTGATTCAAAATACAAGATCGTTCATTCTTGTTAAAAAAAAAGTGATAAAAAACGTAATAACGTGTTTAATTTTTGTATCATCATGATTAATTATCACGTAGTAAAGGCTTCCTCCATCAACTTTATTAAAAAATATAACCTCAAATTGAGAACAACTTAACCTAAAAAAAATTGACAAGTTCCATTGGGGAATTCATTTATTTTCGAAACACAAAATTACTTAGTAACAACAAAATATTTACTTATCCGATTTAACATCCCCCAAAGAAACAGTTGGAAAAAAATCCACCCCCGGTAAATGAACGCCATCCCGGCGGGCTTTCGTGTTCTCCCAGGACTTCATGATAACGCATCCGTCTCTTTAATTACTCGCCAGGGCGCTGCCTCTTCTATTAATTACAATTTACATCTGCCGCCCCACTTTATTTCTCCTGACATTAATTTTATCGCGGTGGAATTATCGCCAGGTTCATTATGCCGAATCGCGAAACACTGAGTCCGGAATTTCGAGAAGAGAAAATTATAGTGGCACATTAAGGAGCAATCCCATTTAATTGCAATCAATTTGTCGCTTTTCCAGAAGCGGAATTATTTTTACATTGAATTAATTAAGGATGATACATCGTTTATTTTTCTTTAATCGTCCGTAAAGTAAAGCTAGGCACTGAAGTATAATTAATACAGTTGTAAGTACACACTGTGCTATTAATTTTGAGACGACTCCGGTTTAAAATGGCCCTTATTGCAATTTGTAGTCGTCCTTAGCGAATAGGCTATTACCTGAGAAATTCGCTATTTCTTAAAACTTCCAATTCTCATTTATGTCTCAAAATTAATGGAACAGTGTGTACATTAATGAGCAGAACGTGAAAATTGAGCTTAAATTAATTTTAGCGGCTTCGAATCTTACTTAGTAAGCATACAGTGCTATGGCAAACAAATCTAACTTTAATTTTTGATGTTAACAAGTTCAGCCCTGCGGAATTAATTGCATCGTATGATACGGAATAACCTCATTAAATAATCAAAAGTACCTACTCTAATTTGCGGGAGTTCCTCTAGCTGTTTGGGGGAAGGGCTGCGGGTTTCGTGCTGAGAAAGTACAGTTGTGAGGAAGTCAAACACGAAGCACATTCCGAAGAGGCATCCGGAACAATTCTGGAGCAGCGCAGGAGGTACACACGCCGCAGGCAAAAAGGCAATTAGCATCAATTATGCATACGCCGGGTGCGTCAAAGGGGAATAATTTAAGTATCGTGCTGCGGAACTAATACAATTTGCACCCCGGATAGTTGGGGCAAGAGCCCCGCAAGACACCTCAGTTGTGGGCTAATAGCCCCCTCGAATCGATTTGCATGCCAATAGTCGGCAAAGCGTACCTCCCAAAACGTCTCAGTTTACACCCCATCAGAATATTTGAATATTGCATCTGCGGCCACTTAATCGCCACTTAAGAAATTCCTCGAGTTTAATTCGGTATTAATCGATGATGAGTACTGTTAGATATCAAATTGCATTATTGGCTAATTGTTGATTAATTATTAATAATTACATAAAGGAGAGGTATTCCTTGTGCCCTTTATATCTACAGTAATTGTAGTAATTGCATTAAGGAAAGGTATGTCCTAGTAATTGAATTAAGTTTAGGTATGTCGTAGTGATTGTATAAAGGAGAGGTATGTCTTTGTATTCTTTATAACTACAGTTATTGCATTAAGGGAAGATGTGTCCTTGTGTCCTTTATAACTACAGTAATTGCATTAAGGAAACGTGTGTCTTTGTATGCTTTATATCTACAGTAATTTTAGTAATTGCATTAAGGAAAGGTATGTCCTGGTAATTGAATTAAGGTGAGGTATGTCCTAGTGATGAACAATATGTGGCATAAGCAAAAAGAAGAATGTGGAAAAGAAACAAACAGCATGGTGGACGAGAGCAATCGGAGACGCAACAAAAATAAAGAAAAAAGCCTGGGAACAATACCTAACGCAAATAACAGAAAACAAATACAAAATTCACAAAGAAAATAGGAAGATAGTAATATAACTAGTAATAGAAGCAAACCGAAAGGCATGGACAGAATTTGGAGAAAAAATGGAGACTGACAGTACAAGGACGCGATTAGCAATTTGCCTGTAGGGTTTTTTGTCCTAATTAAGGTAAGTGCTGGATGCTGGAATTTAAATCCCCTTAATTACAGGACGGCTCAATTGACGTATTGGCGGGCAGATTGCGGGGCCCAATAATTCCTCAATTAAAACTTTTGCAACCCAGGAGCGTTTATAACGAGATCAGGAAGTTCAGGGAAATATTCAAGTTTCAAAGAAGATTTATACATAGGTTGTCCCAATGTGTGTCATCGCCAGAGCCGCACTTACGATTGGGCACAATAGGCGCTAGCTGCGGCCATCGGAAAATCGGGGACTCAAAACTTTATATTCCGAAATTTCAAGAAACATATTGCAACATTACAATTATGAAACATTTAATGACAAACTTTTGGAATTATTGTTAGTTCAATTTCAAACTTTCACTGTTATATTTTGTTTAACTTCAAAATACAAAATAGTATAAATACCCATTAATAAACTAAAAATTCAAAAACCACTTAGGCCCGTATTCATAGTCCGTACTTAAGTTTGAGTTCCACTTAAGTCGTACAGTTTGGTCCATAAACGTTTATAGAAAATACGCAACCAAATATACAACTTGAGTTTAACTCATACTCAAGTACGGACTACGAATACCAGCCTTCGACACGATTGATTTCTATATTATATTGTAACAACTCAATTTTACTCAATTTTTGATAAGTTCATACTTAATTATATACGAAAACACAATCAGATATTTTGAAAAGTGAAATTTAATCAAGATAATCTAGAACACATATTTTATTATATAGTAGTAAAATATACTATATAATAAAATATCTGTTCTGGATTATCTTGTTTAAATTTCACTTTTCAAAAAATCTTATTGTGTTTTCGTTGCTGAACGGCGGCATTGGATTCTCTTACGCAGCGCGGAATTGGTATTTGCAGTATATTTTTATTCTGCGCCGAGTAAATATCTGGAAGGAAATCGAGATTTCCATGTAAATGTGTGTCAACAAAATGCACCGGGGCCGGTGATGTTCCACCAGAAGGGGAAATATTCAATGTGTTCGGAGTCAGAGCAGGAGGCGCTCATAAATATTTATAGCGCGAAAATGCCGTGTCGCTAGCAAACAATATTGCAATTCATATTTATCCTATTAAATATTTATAGATGCGGATAAGCCCTTTAAAAAAAATGACCGCGTTTTCCTGCACGAGGGAATAAATTGGGGGCGGCTAATGCAGAAGTAAATTGGAGGAAATGCAGCGGAATTTGTCATACCAGCTTCCGCGAAAGTTGGGGAAATTATACTATTTGTTACAGCGCTTTCGAAAGGTCTGCAACATTATTTTGTATTACTTTATTTTTTTAGCACCGCAAAAAAAGGAACTTCTTAATGTTAATTTGAATAAAACGTTCGTATATGCCCTAATAAATAAGATTATCGGATGATCTTTAACCTTAGATGGTTATATCTAAGGTTAAGAATAATAATTATTATATTCCTACTGCTCATTTACCTCTATTCTTAGATGCGTAAGAAAATACCAACAAGCTTCAGGAATACAAGCATTTGAACCAGGTAACCAAATAGCATAAACAAAATAGTAGTAGGGATTATTATTATTTTTGTTATAGTTTCATCCATTATATAATAAAGAAGAAAGAAAACAATAAAAAATATTATTAATATTATTATTATTAACCTCCACAAAAAAAAAATACTACAATACTTCTAAAATACAATAATATAAGTAAGAGAGCCAAATAGGGTAAACATTTCCTACATAAACAAGGTATTCTTATGATTGTTTCTACGATATTCTTTAATTTTCCATAATTTGTGAAATCTCAATTTATTTCAGTATATCTTGCCACAGTTTGTCTTATTGCAGATCTTTTGTAGGATTGTTGATTGAGTTTTATTAATTTTTTTGGGATTCATGAAATGTTCAATGATTTTTATAGCTGTTAATAAGAAATTTTCACTTAATATCTAAGACTTTTTGAAACCATACAATTTTCTTATTTTATATGTAGTGTACATATTTTTGTTGTGTTATTTTTATATATTTCTCTTCTCTAGTTGTATGTAGTATTCAAAATATTAAATTATTACATATTTACAGTGTATTGACTTATGTATAAATGTGTACTTATGTTAATAAACATTTCCGAAAAAAAATGCTTATGGCAGATTCAATGACATTTTTATCTAAGAAATTTTCGACGATTTTTTTACAGTCATAGTGGTTCCCAATAGAATGATTCTGAAAACTTTTAAAGATTCCACAAATTATGGAAAATATATGAAAATCGGACAAAGAATCACAATAATACTCTAAAGTATATCGGAGAAAGAATCACAAAAATACTCTAAAGTATATCGGAGAATGAATCACAAAAATACTCTAAAGTATATCGGAGAATGAATCACAAAAATACTCCAAAGTATATCGGAGAAAGAATCACAAAAATACTCGAAAGTATATCTGCGAAAGAATCACAAAAATACTTTAAAGTATATGGGAGAACGAATCACAAAAATTCTCTAGAGTATATCGGAAAAAGAATCACAAAAATACTCTAAAGTATTTAAAGAATTCATACAGTATTGTTGTGATTCTTTCTCCGATTTTCATAGATTTTCCTTAATTTGTGCAATCTTTAAAATTTTCCAATATATTATGACAGCGTTATAGATATTTCGCATTGTAGTTCGTATATTTTTTATGGTAATTTGTTGAATTTTCTTTTAATGATTTATGCAACTAACCATGTTTTTTATGCCCAGTGATTATGAAATTTTCATTACATTTCTACATTTTAAATGTAGTATTCATATTTTTTATGTAATTTTCATATTGATGGAGTATTCACAATATTCAATTATTATTACTGGCATATTCAATGATTTTTTTATCTGAGGAATTTTCGACTAGAAAATTAGCTTAGATTTTTCCTATAGTACAGTTTATCTCTTTTATGGTTATCTGTTAGGTTTTTCTCATTTTTTAAGAGTATTGTTGTGATTATCAGATTTTTATAGATTTTCTATAACTAATTAATTTTTAGAATTTTACAATATATTATTATAGCGTTATAGATATTTCGTATTGTAGATCTTATATTTGTTATGGTTATTTGTTAAATTTTCCTGTTTTTTGTTAAGGATTCTCGCAATTTCCATGTTTTTTATAGCCATTGATTATAATATTTTCACTAAATTTATAAGGCTTTTTGAAATACTACAATGTTCGGGTTTAAATGTAATGTTAATATATTTTTTTGTAGCTTTCATATTGATGGAGTATTCAAATTATTCAATTATTGTTGCTGGCATATACAATGATTTTTTTATCTTAGCTATTTTCGACTAAAAGATTAGCTTAAATTTTTCCTATTGTACAGATTATCTCTTTTATGGTTATCTGTTTGGTTTTTCTGATTTTTAAGAGAATTTTTGTGATTCTTAGTCCGATGTTCATAGATTTTCCATAATTTGTGGAATATTTAAATTTTTTCAATATATTATGATAGCGTTATAGATATTTCGTATTGTAGATGTTATATTTGTTATGGTTATTTGTTAAATTTTCCTGTTTTTTGTTAAGGATTCTCGCAATTTCCAAGTTTTTTATAGCCCTTGATTATAAAATTTTCACTAAATTTATAAGGCTTTTTGAAATACTACAATTTTTGTGTTTAAATGTAATGTTCATTTTTTTTTTTGTAGCTTTCATGTTGATGGAGTATTCAAATTATTCAATTATTGTTGCTGGCATGTACAATGATTTTTTTATCTTAGCTATTTTCGACTAAAAGATTAGCTTAAATTTTTTCTATTGTACAGATTATCTCTTTTATGGTTATCTGTTTGGTTTTTCTGATTTTTTAAGAGTATTTGTGTGATTCTTTCTCCAATTTTCATAGATTTTCCATAATTTGTGGAATCATTAAAATTTTCCAATATATTATGATAGCGTTATAGATATTTCGTATTGTAGATCTTATATTTGTTATGGGTAATTGTTAAATATTCCTGTTTTTTTTAATGATTCATTCAATTTCCATGTTTTTTATGGCCATTGATTACGAAATTTTCACTAACTTTCTGAGGCTTTTCGAAACCTTATAATTTTCGTATTTTAAATGTAGTGTTCATATTTTTTTGTGTAATTCTCATATTGATGGAGTATTCACAATATTCAATTATTATTGCTGGCATATTCAATGATTTTTTTTATCTGAGGAATTTTCGACTAGAAGATTAGCTTAGATTTTTCTTATTGTACATTTTATCTCTTTTATGGTTATCTGTTAGGTTTTTCTGATTTTTTAAGAGTATTTGTGTGATTCTTTCTCCGATTTTCATAGATTTTCCATAATTTGTGGAATCTTTTAAATTTTCCAATAAATTATGACAGCGTTGTAGATATTTCGTATTGTACAACAAATTACCATAACAAATATAAGATCTTGTTATGGTATAACAAATATAAGATCTTGTTATGGTAATTTGTTGAATTTTCCAGTTTTTTTTAATGGTTATTGGAATTTCCATGTATTTTATGGCCATTTGATTATGAAATTTCAATTAAATATCGAAGGCTATTTGAAAACAAAATTTTCGTGTGTAAATGTAGTGTTCATATTTTTTTGTGTAATTTTCATATCGATGAAGTATTCAAAATATTTAATAATTATTGCTGGCATATTCAGTCATTTTTTTATCTGAGAAATTTTTGTTTAGAATATTTGCTTTGATTTGTCTTATACATTTGATCTCTTTTATGGTTATTTATTATGTTTTTCTGATTTATTTTTTATAATTCATACAATTTCTATAATGTTAGTTGTTGTTAATAGAATGAGCTTCTAGAATATAAGACTATGAGCCAGAGAGTCATCTGTCATGGATAAACATATCCTACTAAAATACCATGGTCTTACAGAATACAATAATTCTACAAATCCTACAAAAAATCCAATGTAATGCTAATAAAAAAAAAACAAAAACACTAAATATAATTTAACTCTAAATACAATTTAACATTCGCTGTGATATATGGTATACAGGATGTTCATAAAAAACAAACAAAAACACTATATATAATTTAACACTAAACACAATTTAACATTGTGATATATGATATATGATATACAGGATGTCCAAGATAAGGATGAAGCATTTTTTTGATTAAAAACATGAGAAACCATACTGTGATATAAATCGTTGAATTCGTAATCGTAATCATAAATTTACGGGCCATATAAGGAATTTAAGTTGATTTCCTCGAAACAAACCGTTGTACTAAAATTGGCAAACGCTGTCTTGTAGAGCTAAAAATGTGCCAATGAGAAAGTGCCTTTTATTTTTAAGTTGAAATAACTTCAGAAAATAATAAAAACGAAATTGCAAGATTTCGGATTTTGTCGAATATCTCCGGAAGTAAGCGGAAATTTCTGGTTTTCTCAACAGAATATTAGTAACCACTAAATTGCGCAACTTTTTTTTATAATATAACCGCCTTTGTAACTTTTACGGTTTCCGAGAACCCTGTGCGGTTTATCCTTATTTTGGACACCCTGTATAATACTGAAGCAAAACATTATAAAGCAAGTTTGTTAGAATTTATGTCTAGTAAAGCAGTGGTACTCAAACGAAGGTAGATCAAGTTCAAAAGTCGTAGAATTCTAAGGGTAGTACAAATAAAAATATAATTCAATTAGGTAATTTAGTTAATAATTGCAAGCCTAATGATAGTAGACTAAATGAAATTTTTCGTAGAATTCTAAGGGTAGTACAAATAAAGATATAATTCAATTGGGTAATTTATTTAATAATTGCCGGCCTAATGATAGTAGATTAATGAAATATTTCGTAGAATTCTAAGGGTAGTACAAATAAAAATATAATTAAATTAGGTAATTTATTTAATAATTGTAAGCCAAATGATAGTAGACTAATGAATTTTTTATCAGATTATACTAATTTTGTTACCTCTTTAACTGTTTGTTGGCTACTAATAAATCGCGGACTGTTTATCTTTAAGTGCAAATATTTTCCACGATTCTTTTTAATGGATCGTTTCCAGTTGAAAGAATTGTGCTCGACATGATTACCATAAACTAAAATTAAACGAAGACTATGAATTGCTGCAGCTTATAAAAGTGGTTTACAATTTGATGTCTTAATTGAGTTTAACTTTTAGAGCTTCCAAGAACAATCATTCATAGGAAATACTACAACTCATTAAAATGATTATTAATTGGATCTTAACTGAGTAAAACTCTCGGCGATATTTAGACAAATTATTCAACGTAACGACCTTTATAACTGGCCTCGTCCATCAGCAAACCAACTTGGCGAAGGAATGACGAAACGCATCTCTTTTAATGCCATCACCTGCCGGATGGACCATAAATCAGCGGCTTTAATTTAATTCTATTTGCGCGATGTGGTTGGGACCATTAGCCGCCCTTTTTCGCTTCCACTGTCGTTATTGCTCCTGTTGAGCTTTGTGGAGGCTGAATTAATTCAGCCATTAGGCACGTAGTACGAGGTTATTTCTGGAAAGCTTGCCAGAAGTATAAGCGCTCAGATTTTTATGACTCTGAAACGACGAGAGTGAGCTAGAATTGTTAGACTAAAATAAAACGTAATGATTTCTAAATCAGAATCAGATGCAGAATACTCAATATTTTACATACAAATGAATCTTCTGGCAATATTTTTTTCAAAACTAATTTTTACATTCAAGTGTTTTAATTCATTTATTCTCCTACGTAATATCATTACAGTACAGTATACATATTTTAAAAATTGCAAAACTTTTTAACTGTAATAACATTTTCGCGATTTTTTTTTGCAAATTTACTGTTTTTTTATTAACTAGTGTACTGTTGATTTTACAACTAAAAAAATCAATTCTCAACAATTATTTGTACAATGCATTCCAATAACTAAAATAATAAAAATTTCATCAGACTAAAATTGATTTTTAAACATCAGATGTTGTAAATGATAATAGTGCATAAGCAGATAACGATTCTCAGTTCCTTGATTGTAGCAGCAAATTGTAACTTTGCACATGAATCTGCTACTTTGTTTTGTTACACAGATCGTAGATTCGGTAATGCGAAGTTCTCTCGTGGGCTTTACTCTATTAATTAAGCAGGACTACGTGTGGCATGCATAGAATTCCTGAATATTCAATATAAACTCAGTGCAATCGGGTGTAATCTCTCTCCCAGGTACAAGCTTAGAATTAAAAGCAGATACATTCCATCCCCATCAGTTTTCAGACTGAAATTTATTTAATTAAATTTGATACTTAATTAAATATAAATAGAACTATATATTAAGATTATTAAAGAAAATTAGACAAAAACAAAAATGGTATGTATGTTTATATAAAATTTGTTTAATTATTTGTTGAAACGATTTACAAACTATTTTCACAAATATCACATTATTATTAATAATAAATAAAAAAAAATAAAGGGGTAAAAGTTATTTAATTATTAATTATAATCTTTTACAGAAAGCTCAGAAAACAATATAACTCATTATTAGTTACATTTCCTTTAAACTATCCTTACAATTACTATGCCTTTGTAGTTAATACTAATAGATTACGTCCTCGTAGCTATTATCAATGTTATTAATTGCCTGCAATTGCCTGCAGGTAGATATGTACTAATGATAAAATTACACTTTAATAGTAATAGAGTTCCAACATAACCCTTGTACGAAATTTAATTTACACATTCCATTTAATGTACACATTAAGGTCGGCTTATATTAACTTCATACATTGCAAAGCAATACTACATAACGCCACATTAGCAGAAAAGCATCTGCGAGTGTTCCTTGCACACTTTGCAGGAGCTATAATTAACCACACATTCCTTACTAAAAGGCACGATGTTTCCCAGGCAAGCAAACATATGTAATTAAGGTTCAAATTTCGGCATGTAATTAATTATTATAGCAGATATTTAATTAATAATTACTCGAATTAATAAGATTCTGGGACGAAACTACATGCGCATGCCTCTAGGCATATGGTGAAGATAATTATATTGAGACATTCACAAAATAGAACTGAATATGCACCCTATTTTGATCTTTTGGCCTTACATCAGTTTATTAGTTCAGCGAAGATATATTCTGGCGTTTAACAGAAGCAAGCTTTAGTAAAACATTAACACTGCAGGGTTGTACTCTACATATGGTAATTATGTCTTAGTACCTAATAAATTAGTCAATTAACTGATGTTCAATTAACTAATTAATTGACTCGTAAGCTTTAGTATAACATTATTAACACCAGAGGCTTTTACTCTACATATGATCATTATGTCTAAGTACCAAATAAATTAGTCAATTAACCGATGTTCAATAAATCAATGAATTGACTGTATTATTAGGTACCGAGACATTTGATATTTCATATTTATTTCGTTATTTCAATTAGAATTTCTTAAATTTTGCCGATAGTTAATTAGTGTTAGTGAAATTTTCATAATTTCCAGTAAAAATGTTGCTAAAATGTTGCTAAAATTATAAATTAATTCTGAAAGGTTCATAATTTTCACAGCATGTTTTATTTATGATGAAAATTTTGCATTTTACACTGAATATGTTAAATGTTCAATTACATTTCTTAATTGTCGATGAAAAGTTTATAAGTATGAATTATTTCATCATTTCAAGTTAAAATGTTGCAATTGCCAACATGTCAACTTCTTGCTGAAATGTTTATAATATTACTGCAATGTTATAATTTATAATCCTTGAAGTGGAAAATGTTTGGGAATGATAGGTCGTGAATTTTAAGTTTTATTTATATATAAACAATCTTTATTAGGCTATCGACCCCATAGGGTCTTTCCGCCTAAGTTTTATTTATTTTAGAAGATTTATTTTATATTTTATTCTATATTATTTTTTTTAAGTTGGAAAATCATTTGATGGAAATGGAAAACAATGAAATGGAAAATAGTGAGATTCATGATATGAAACTACGATTGTAATTAGAACTAAACTATTTTATTAAAATGTGAAAATAACGTAAACTGTAAAATTTGAATGTGAGAACATATTAGAAACATTATAAAAATATATAGTTGAGTTAAAAAAAAAAACACTATAGTTGATAAAACGAGCCATCAACTCCATCAACTATAACATCGTTAAACTGATAACATATGTCATCATTACTACGATGTTCACAAAAACATAATTTATAATAAAACTTTCATAATTTCCAATAAATATTTTAAATTTAAAGTAGCATTTCTTAATTTTTGATAATAATTAATTAGTTTGAATGAAAATGTCTTGCAGTTAAAATGGAAATGATGACAATTGGCTCTAAATTTATAAGTTAATGCTGAAATGTTTATAATTTTCGCACTAATGTTTCATTTACGATGAAAATTTTGCATTTTCCTCTACAAATTTTTAATTGCATTTCTAAATTGTCGATAAACAGTTTACATGAAACATGTTAAATTCATGCTGAAATATTTGTAATATTACTACAATGTTACAATTTATAACAAAAATTTCGCAATTTCTAAGGACAATTCTATATTTCATATTTCTTTCATTAGTTTAATTAGAATTTCGAAATAAATTTTTGCCGATAGTTGATTAGTTTTAATAAATATTTCATAATTTGCAGTAAAAATGTTGCAGTTATCCCTAAAATCATAAATAAATGCTTAAATGTTTATAATTTTCAGAGCATGTTTCATTTATGATGAAAATTTTACACTAATAATTTTAAATTTTTAAATACATTTCTTAATTGTCGATGAACAGTTTATAAGTTTGTATGAAAAATTCACCATTTTGAGTAAAAATATTGCAGTTGACAGAAACATTTAAAATTCTTACTGGAATATTTGTGATATTACTACAATGTTATAATATATAACAAAAATGTCATAATTTGTAACGAAAATTTAATATTCAATATTTATTTATTTATTTCAATTAGAAATTTCTTAATTTTTGCCGATAATTGCTTAGTTTAATGAAAAAATTCGAGTAAAACTGTTGCAATTGTTTGTAAAATTATAAATTAATGCTGAAATGTTTATAATTTTCACAGCTTGTTTCATTTACAATGAATATTTTGCATATAACACTGAAAATTGGAAATTTTTAATCTAAATTTAAGTCAATGCTGAATTGTTTATCATTTTCACGGTAATGTTCCGTTTACGATGAAAATTTTGCATTACCCTGTAAATTTTTTAAATTTGTTGTGTAGTGTAGTTGAGTGTAGTGTATTGAGTAGTTGTGTAGTGTTTCATTCTGAATTTTAAATTTTCATTTAATTTTCTTACGTTTCGATGAACAGTTTATAGAAAACAGAATAACACATAACAGAATAAGTATGAATGAATATTTGATCATTTCGAGTAAAAATGTTGCAATTCCCAGAAACATTTTAATGTTGAAATGTTTGTAATATTCACTTAAATGTTATAATTTACAACCAAAAGTGAAAACTTTTGATTTTCAATTACAATTTCTTAATTTCTGATGATTAGTCTATAAGGTTTAAAAATTTAAGAGTTTATTAATTTTCGACGTATAGTTAGTTTCAATGAAAATTTTCAGGAAAACTGATGCTAGTAGCTAGTAGCTAGATAGTAGCTAGTAAAATTTTATATTAATATTGAAATATTTATAACGTTATAATTTATAATCAAAATTTAGCAATGGCAGTTTAAAATGTCAGAAATGAATAAATAACATTTAAAAAATATATATTAGGAAGAAAATATAGAAGAAAAAAAACGCCAATCAAAAGTGGATGTTTTTTATGAACAGTTTTGAAAATATGATGAATATATGGAAAATATTTTGTTCCGAACTTACAAAATTCGCAAAAAAACACTTCGCTATAATTGCATTATCAATTTCGTACATTTTATGTATCAGGCTAAATAATGAGTAGGTACTTGACCTAAACTGAAATTGGCGCAAACACTAATCTTCCCAATCGCAACCTATGCAGCCGAAACCTGGACCATGAAGCAGGCTGACCGCAAAAAAGTCGACTCTTTTGAGATGTGGGTATACAGGAAGATGCTTAAAATACAATGGACCGAACACCGAACAAACGTATCAATCTTAAATGAACTACGAATTACTACCAGATTGTCCAAAAGAGTGAACCAAAAATACCTACAATACTTCGGCCACATATCAAGACGAACTGACGGAATGGAGAAGCTCATGGTGCAGGGAAAGGTTAACGGAAAAAGATCAAGAGGAAGGTCACCATCACGATGGATTGACCAAATGCAGCCGCTTGTTGGACAAGGTCTACATGGGGCCACGTCAATGGCACAGGATCGGGAGACATGGAGGCATACCGTGCAAAGGGCCACAACATAATGCCACCAAACCCTTCTTAGGGTAGCTGGACTGAGAAGAAGAGACTTGACCTTAGGCAAGAAGGCAGAAAATGCATTCGAATAAGTTTATGCTCTAAATGCTTCTTTACCTGTCTTGTTTTGGTCGTCTATTTTGTCAAAATTCTTTCAAACTTTCTGTCTGTCAAAATTTTGAAATACCATACCCGTTTTTTTATAGTTAAAAGGCCTAGCAGTGTACTCAAATTTTTGTTTTGTTTCATTAGTCATAGCAGTAGAATTAAAATTTAAAATTTCAATTACAATTTCAAGAATAGTAAACTATTTAATTCATTCATTCATTCAATTCATTATATTAGAATTTTTCAATTGCCAGTAATTTTTTTCTTATTTTTGCAGAACTACATCCGATTTTTGTGAATTTTTAGACCTCCTGAGACCAAAAAGCTCACTTCCGTGTCCATGACCGCAGCAGTTTCCGACATATAGGCTTTCAAAGTTTGAAATTAAAAAAAACAGTAAAAATGGAGTGAAACATTTATTACTTTAGAATCGTTGGTCCAATCTTGGTCCCATTAGTCTCATTCGACTCAGAAGTCTAAGACGTGGTAAACAAAACCAATGCCTATATATTTGGGGTGATTTTAAAATCGCGATACTTTCAGCTTTTCAGTTTTGTTCTAGTACTACTATTGTATAATTAAAATATAATTATATACTCTTGTATACTTATATACTCTTCAGTTTAAACTCTTGAGAATGGTTGAGAGGCCGAAACAATTGTAGAGTTATTTTCTATATATACTGTGAAACGTCAACCTAGTGTTTTATTATTCCTATAATTATATTATACTTATAGTACTACCATTGAATGGTTAAAATATAATTATTATATGCTATAAAATCTATAATAATAATATATTATAGGCGGAAAGACCCCATGGGGTCGATAGCCTAATAAAGATTGTTTATATATATATAATATATTATATTTAAAACTATGTGTTTATAAACCTTGCAGACAATTATAAACTTCGCATCTTTTGTAGAAATCAAAATTTCCTAGCACTCTTGCTTTGATGACATACCTACGTAGAATTTGTTTTTATGTCGACATTAGATTTTTTTATTATTTTTTTTAATTGTTTACCAATAATTCTAAATCATTAAATTAGTATATTTTCTCTGCATTATTTCACTATTTTTAAAGTTCATGTATCTCTTTAATTTCGTTATATTTTATACTATTGGGTTATTCCAAGTCAAGAGGACCAGTGGTTTCGTTCGATCACCTTCATTTTTGATTAAAATTGATATGGATGTGATGAATGTTTGGAAGGAACTTCTGAAAAGTTTTAGCTCCAAATATCAAATATCGGAGGCACTGCAGTGGAGGCCTATCCCAAACTCGAAGCGTTTGAAAAGTTCTTTTCAAATATACATATACGTCTATCGTATATGTATATTTTCATCAAATTTGGAGATAGCCGAGCAGGGAATATTTTGAAAACTGGTCCAGTTGATATGGAATGACCCTATTGTAAAGTTATGTTTATATTATTTCATTTAGTACTATTATTATATTATGTCCTGTATTTCCTTTGTTTCGTTATAGACCATTCATCATCGGCTGTTAAATTCTTTATTTCCTTAAAATTTTGCCATTGGCAATTAACACCCTAATTGAGACGCATCACTCACACGAAACAACTCACTCTTGCAGCAACATTAACCGCAATCGGCAGCTAAACTATTCGCCTCGCTGCTGTCACAGTAGTTAAACTAGGGCGTTATAAACTACTTTACCAACAGTGTTAATTATCTTCGCGCAGAAGGAGGGAAACCACGAGCGACACCCACGCGGCTAATTGACGGAATTGCGAATTGGGAAACGAAATGCAGCCACGTGTGGTGCATGGGGATGTGCATTAATTCCAGACGCGCCCTTAATATTGCACGTGCATTCATTACCCGTCAAACAGGGTGGATGTGTAAATATTCAGATGCAACTGCATCTCCACAGTCAGTTTGAGTGATAAGATGATATTAAAGTCCACTATACATAACCCGTGTTGTGCAACAATTGCATTATTGTAGCGCTGCAGGATTACCATATTCATGTGCATTGTCAGCCGAAAGCATGCAATGATTTTCATTACTGTAACGTGATAAATATTACAAACATTTTATCTGTACGTACTATTTTATACTGACAACTTTATTGGTGATTCTTAATTATTATTAGTATTATATATTATTAATTATTAATTAAGTAATTTGCACAATTTAATTAACGTGGATTAAAGTTCGGTTCGTAAACTTACCACTTAGCGAGGGTTGCATTTTGCGTTTTAATTAACGCAGCTGACTAATTAAAAAACCTACTGTACAAGTATTTCACTTCTAGTATATCTGAGCGGTCGTATAGTGGAGCTCTGCCAGAAACGGACACCGGAAAAAGTGATACGCTTTTTCTCCTGCAGTCGAGGCGATGGAATTGCCAGGGTTTTTCCTCCTGAATTCTTCATACATTCTTGCATTTTTAGCCAAAATACGTACAGGTGATAAGGAGAACAAAGGCTTGCTCATGCAAAGTGGAACACCGGCTAATATATTTGTTACTTTATGGGATACGGGCTTGCATTTGGAATTTGAACTGCGACATCATGGGAAATTTAAAATATCTTTAAGATCAAATTGAATGCCAAGTTATGCATTACACAGCTCGAATTAAATTTTAAATTATAATAAATAGCGATTTGTTAATTACAGATCAAATTTTGTGTCCAGGATTTATACTACACTCTGTACACTCGAAAATAATTTTAAAAAGTAGCATCAAGTGTTCAATAACTTCCAATCAGATTTTTTTTTTCAATTTTTATTAGTCTAGCATGGTCCGAGCGAGGATAGGTGGGCCACCCAGTATGTAGTGTATAGTTGGGACTAAATGAATTTAAATAATAAAAGTGCTATAGCGGGGAACATATTAACTTGGGTTTAGGGCGGTTATTTGTTCCACGCATCGCATATATACGATTATTGTTTTATGACCTTGAAGCACATACAATTGAGACACTGAATATATAGCAGCTATTGTCCTCAATTTTCATTAATCTACCACCACTGGTCCGAGCGAGGATAGGTGGGCCACCCTGTATATATTTTTTTATTGGATTATAATTTCAGCACTTTCAGATATGTTATTTGCCATGCACTCGTGTTGGTCATAACTTTAAGTAATAATTTTATTACTGTTATTATATCGCCATTTACACTCGCATGTTAAATATCGTTTAACACAAACCCATCAATTGCCACAGGATTGTCCATTCTTTTAATGAATAATAGTAGTTTGAGGGCAAAAAATGTAAAGCCCGGCTGCATTATCGAGTGTCGTTAACTGTTCAAGGACACCTCATTTATCACCTGCCTATAATTTATGCATCATGTACAAATTGCCTTCAAGAGCCTTGAAATTACACGGAATGTCAGGCGTTATAAATAGTTATAAATCACTACTAAATTCGGCATTTTAAGCTAAAGCCTAAAACTTCTAATGCTGAGCTAATGCCACAGAAAAATCGGTATTATAAAATTGAAAATGGACTTCTTGAAGTTGGTCAATTCACTTAGAAGCAAGATCATACACGTATATTGATTTTCATATTCACTTATACTTCACAAACTAAAACTTTGTGAAGTTTAAGTGAATATGAAAATCAATATACGTGTATGACATTGCTTCTAAGTTAATCGGTAAAAATCGGTTTTATAGAATTGAACATGGACTTCATGAAACATCTCAATTGGTCAATTCACTTAGAAGCAAAATCATACACGTATATTGATTTTCATATTCACTTATACTTCACAAACTAAAACTTTGTGAAGTTTAAGTGAATATGAAAATCAATATACGTGTATGACATTGCTTCTAAGTTAATCGGTAAAAGCGGTTTTATAGAATTGAAAATGGACTTCATGAACCATCTCAATTGGTCAA
The DNA here is from genome assembly GCA_951805005.1 of Othius punctulatus. Taxonomy (NCBI): domain Eukaryota; kingdom Metazoa; phylum Arthropoda; class Insecta; order Coleoptera; family Staphylinidae; genus Othius; species Othius punctulatus. Next base: position 14,824,467 of record OX638145.1, read on the forward strand.
TTCACTTAGAAGCAAAATCATACACGTATATTGATTTTCATATTCACTTATACTTCTCAAACTAAGACTTTGTGAAGTTTAAGTGAATATGAAAATCAATATACGTGTATGACATTGCTTCTAAGTTAATCGGTAAAAGCGGTTTTATAGAATTGAAAATGGACTTCATGAAACATCTCAATTGGTCAATTCACTTAGAAGCAAAATCATACACGTATATTGATTTTCATATTCACTTATACTTCTCAAACTAAGACTTTGTGAAGTTTAAGTGAATATGAAAATCAATATACGTGTATGACATTGCTTCTAAGTTAATCGGTAAAGCGGTTTTATGGAATTGAAAATGGACTTCATGAAACATCTCAATTGGTCAATTCACTTAGAAGCAAAATTATACACGTATATTGATTTTCATATCCACTTATACTTCACAAAGTTTTAGTTCGTGAAGTATAAGTGAATGTGAAGATCAATATACGTGTATGATTTTGCTTCTAAGTGAATTGACCAATTGAGATATTTTATGAAGTCAATTCTCAATTCTATAATTCCGATTTTTCTGTGGCTTTAGCTTAGCTTCAAAAGTTTTAGAATAAGCTTAGCTTTTAAGATACCGGATAAGACCCGCGGGTTTGGCCCGCCAAGAAATCCGTTCGTGTGTGGCTAGCTATTGTCAATGTTGGCACTGTTTCAATTTAAATAATCCCCTCAGTGAGACTGTCATCTACCGGTTGTAACGTCTTTTTTTTGCGTACGTACATGTATGTATGGCGGCCTAGGTTAATACGCTCTGCCACTTGCTCTTGATACTCTTGAGAATGGCTGAGAGGCCGAAATAATTGTAGAGTTCTTTTATATATATATATAGATATATATATATATATATATATATATATATATATATATATATATATATATATATATATATATATATATATATATATACTGTGAAACATGAACCAAGTGTTATTATTCCTATATTATTATTAATGCTGGATTAACTTACGACCTCCATTTACCTGAAAACCTTGTTTTTTATTTGCAGACTTCGTATTAACTGACACTATTACGTTTACTCTGAAGTATCAATTAACAATATTGTGTGACTCAAAATGCTTTAAGCATCTTAAAAGTAATCTTGTTGAAAAGAAACCTTTTCCTCGCTAGCATTAAATCATTAATTTTTCATTGCAAATTAAGCCTCTGCTCTCGTCGCTAATTAGAACTTTCGGGACGAGCACCCGAATTGGATTTCATTCCAAACAATCTGGCTTAATTAACATCTCAGTCAAGATATCGAACGCGCCCTATTTAATCGACGGCTCAAACCCTAGGCACTTATGTGAAGCATGGAAATTTCAACAGGTTATTTGTCTTTGTGAAAAATATATCTCGACGCGTCGATTAGACCGATCAGCTCTCGCTGTTGGCAAGTTTTCTCGTTCGAATCGGCAGCGATACAAGGGTTTTATGTATTTCCTGGGATGAAGGCATGAAGGACGTTCGACAAAGAAAAGCTGTTAGTGCGCCTGATTGCACTTCCGGTTTATGAAGTTCGCCGTTGCTGATTTCTATATGTTATTAACTGTATTTGCTGTGATGTGAGGAGTGATTTCAATTGAGCCAATTTTTACACCTAAATTTCCTACCCTAGAGGAATACAGCTTCATAGAATACCAAATCGATATGAGTTTCATTTGTCGCCATCGAAGCACAATACGTGTGGCGCACATACGATACGAATTGTTGCTGTGGTACGCATTTTCATCGAAAACGTAATAAAATTTGAAAAAGCTCCCACAACATAGAAAGTATCAGAATAATAATAATAAATGATAATGGTAATATTATGTTCACCGGAATTTAAATTGCAAACTGAAGACAACCGCAAACAAGCACTAAACAATACAAGCGAAATAATGCATCAGCTAAACCCGACATAGACGTATTGAAGCAGATGGTGAAGCTAGTATTACAAAGAATGGACGACCACCAAAGAATTAAAAAACGAAATAAAAAAAAATTAGAACCGAAATGGGGAAAAAACGGCATGGGGCAAAGAAAAAAGAAGCCTAATTGAGTGACTGGCAATGAGTTACATGTATGGGACAAGGAGGAAAACGGAGTACATAAATAAAAAAATACTAAACCACAAAAAGATGAAAATAGGAAATACGCAATTAGGTTTTATATTTAGTTTTTTTATATATTTTGTATATCATTTGGCGTATACAAAGAATATTAATTTTAAACAATTTAATTTCTGCTAGTTCAATTAACTAAAACAAGCAATAGATATTTATTTTAAGACTTTTCTAATAATTATATTATACTCAATGCTGTAATAGTATTGAACCAATATTAGAAGTCAGACCTATAACTCACCCTATAACTCATTAAGCCTCGTGAGCTCCCCTACCTAATTGTTCGCCATTAATCACGTCCCTTGGAAGGGCCCCAAACGTGGGGAAAAGGCAGAACACGCTGTTGCTCCCCAATCAAGCAGCAAAAAAACAACAAGAATGGCTACTTATCCCATACACCTCAATGTTTATTGCCGCCGGTTTTTCCACTCGAGGGAGTCGCCCGCCGGTCACACCCTCGTCGGCCGCTGCCTTATCGCCGGGAAATTTGTGTGAAAAGCCTCTGCAGCGGGAAATTTTCCGGAATTAATCACGGCCGCCGGCTTTTCTCGGGGAAATGAGCGAAAAACGGGAGCGCTTTGCGTTGGGACGCGACGACTGGTTGCGTTTCAGACGCGGATTTTTCAGGATGCGATCCTGCCAAGGATCGGTTGGCGACTTGCCAAGGATTCGATGCGGGTTAATTCGGGACGAAGGCTCAATTAGTGGCAGATGAACCGGTTTATTGTAGTATTCGAGCTAAGTTACCTAGAGATGAAAACTGCGCAAGAACTCGGAGAGTATTATAGAGATATACGTTCAAACCTGAATCCCAGTCAATTTTACATTAGGCTGAATAAAAATCGTAAAAATCGGTATTATAGTAATAAGTAATATTATAGTAATAAGGTATTATAGTAATATAGTAATAAGTAATAAGTATTATAGTAATAATTATAGTAATATAATTATAGTAATAGCCCAATAAAGATTGTTTATATATATATATATATAGTAATGAAAATGGACTTCGTGAAACTTCTCAATTGGTCAATTAACTTAGAAGCAAAATCATACGCGTATATTGATTTTCATATTCACTTATACTTCACAAAACAAGACTTTATGAAGTTTCAGTAAACATGAAAATCAATATACGTGTATGATACGTTCACAAGATGCAATATATACTTGCTTCTAAGTTAATTGGTTAAGATCGGTATTATAGAATTGAAAATGGACTTTAGAATAGAAAATTAAAAAACATTAACGTGCGTGGTGCTCAGCACTCTCAAGTTATTTAAAGATATAAATCTGCATACGATAAAATCCTAACCACAAGACATCACATCAGGACAAAAAAGACTTACATCAAGACTCAAAAATTAATAACCTGAGACTGCTGAATGCCCACACATCACTTTTAAAACACTTGACTCAAAACGGATCTACCTGCAAATATTACATATAAACCAATATTACAATATAACATATAACCAATATAACCAATATTACATATAAAATTACTCCTGCAAATTGCATTTTTGTAATTTTCTAAACGCAATGATTATTTATCAAAATTTGAAAATTCAGCAGTTATTTCAAATTTCATTAAGTTTCATACTTGCATTTTCAAAAATATTATGTTGAGCGATGATTTGGTAAAAAATCTGTATTAATAAGACATGTGCAATGTTCTAGTACTTTCATGTTTTAAATTTTCTTAATGAAGCTAGCAATTATCAAAATTTGAGCTTCCATCAGTTGTTTCGAATGTCTTGCATTTTTCAGAGATTTATAGACGAAGCGATTATTTTGCAAATTCCACAATTAGTCTTTAATCTACAATGATTTGCAACTTATATTTTCGAAATTTCAAATATCTGGCGATTATTTGGTAAAATTTGAGCATTAAAAGTACATGTGAAAATTACTCCTGCTATTTTTATTTTTGTAATTATCTAAACGTATCAATTATTAAAATTTGAGTATTCATCACTTATTTGAAATGTTTGATAACTTGCATTTTCCAAAATGTTATTGATGTAGATAGGATTTGGCAAAATTTCAGCAATAATAAGACATGTGTAATTTTTACTTTAATAGTAGTGCTTTTGTTTTAAATTTTCCAAATGAATTTTCTCAATTTTCAAAATTTGAGTTTTCGCCAGTTATTTGGAATGTTTGATGTCTTGTATTTTTCAGAAATTTATAGACAAAGCGATTATGTTGCAAATTTCTCAATTAGTTATCAATCTAGAATGTTTTGTAACTTATATTTTCGAAATTTCAAATATCTGGCGATGATTTGGTAAAATTTGAGCATTCAAGGTACATGTAAAAATTACTCCTGCTATTTTTATTTTTGTAATTTTCTACACGTATCAATGAATTATTAATAATTGAGTATTCATCACTTATTTGAAATGTTTGATAACTTGCATTTTCCAAAATGCTATTGATGTAGATGTGATTTGGCAAAATTTCAGTAATAAGTAGACATGTGTAAATTTTACTTTAATAGAAGTACTTTTGTTTTAAATTTTCCAAATGAAATTTCTCAATTTTCAAAATTTGAGTTTTAATCAGTTATTTCAAATGTTTGATGTCTTGTATTTTTCAGAAATTTATAGACAAAGCGATTATGTTGCATATTTCACAACTAGTTATCAATCTAGAATGTTTTGTAACTTATATTTTCGAAATTCAAATATCTGGCGATGATTTGGTAAAATTTGAGCATTCAAAATACATGTGAAAATTACTCCTGCCATTTTTATTTTTGTAATTTTTTAAACGTATTGATGAATTATAGAAATCAGAGCGTTCCTCACTTTTTTTAAATATTTACTTTAACTAAATATTACTTTCAGCGATTATTTGGCAAAAAAAACAGTATTCATAAAACATGTGCAACGTTCTAGTACTTGCATGTTTTAAACTTTCTAAAAGATGCTATCAATTATCAAAATTTGAGCTTCCATCAGTTATATGGAATGTTTTAGATGTCTTGCATTTTTTAGAAATTTATAGACAAAGCGATTATTTTGCAAATTCCACAATTAGTCTTTAATCTAGAATGTTTTGTAACTTATATTTTCAAAATTTCAAATATCTGGCAGTGATTTGGCAAAATTTGAGCATTTAAAGTACATGTGAAAATTACTCCTGCTATTTTTATTTTTTTTAAGTTTCTAAACGTATTAATAAATTATTAAAATTTCAGTTTTCATCACATCACTTATTTGAAATGTTTGATAACTTGCATTTTCCAAAATGTTATTGATGTAGATATGATTTGGCAAAATTTCAGTAATAATATGACATGTGCAATTTTTACTTTAATGTAGTACTTTTGTTCTAAATTTTCTACATGAACTTTCTCAATTTTCAGAATTTGAGTTTTCGTCCGTTATTAGGAATGTTGGATGCCTTGAATTTTTCAGAAAATTATAGACAAAGCGATTAAGTTGCAAATTTCTCAATTAGTTATCAATCTAGAATGTTTTGCAACTTATATTTTCAAAATTCAAATATCTGGCGATGATTTAGTAAAATTTAAGCATTCAAAATACATATGAAAATTACTCCTGCCTATTTTATTTTTGTAATTATCTAAACGTATCAATGAATTATTAAAATTTGAGTATTCATCACTTATTTGAAATGTTTGATAACTTGCATTTTCCAAAATGTTATTGATGTAGATAGGATTTGGCAAAATTTCAGCAATAATAAGACATGTGCAATTTTTACTTTAATAGTAGTGCTTTTGTTTTAAATTTTCCAAATGAATTTTCTCAATTTTCAGAATTTGAGTTTTCGTCCGTTATTTGGAATGTTGGATGTCTTGAATTTTTCAAAAAATTATAGACAAAGCGATTAAGTTGCAAATTTCTCAATTAGTTATCAATCTAGGATGTTTTGTAACTAATATTTTCGAAATTCAAATATCTGGCAATGATTTGGTAAAATTTAAGCATTAAAAGTACATGTGAAAATTACTCCTGCTATTTTTATTTTTTTTAAGTTTCTAAACTTATTAATGTATTATTGAAATTTGAGTATTCATCACATCACTTATTTGAAATGTTTGATAACTTGCATTTTCCAAAATGTTATTGATGTAGATATGATTTGGCAAAATTTCAGTAATAATAAGACATGTGCAAATTTTATTTTAATAGTAGTGCGTTTGTTTTAAATTTTCCAAATGAATTTCCTCAATTTTCAAAATTTGAGTTTTCGCCAGTTATTTGGAATGTTTGATGTCTTGTATTTTTCAGAAATTTATAGACAAAGCGATTAAGTTGCAAATTTCTCAATTAGTTATCAATCTAGAATGTTTTGTAACGTATATTTTCGAAATTTAAATATCTGGCGATGATTTGGTAAAATTTAAGCATTAAAAGTACATGTGAAAATTACTCCTGCTATTTTTATTTTTTTTTAAGTTTCTAAACGTATTAATGTATTATTAAAATTTGAGTATTCATCACATCACTTATTTGAAATGTTTGATAACTTGCATTTTCCAAAATGTTATTGATGTAGATATGATTTGGCAAAATTTCAGTAATAATAAGACATGTGCAATTTTTACTTTAATAGTAGTGCGTTTGTTTTAAATTTTCCAAATGAATTTTCTCAATTTTCAAAATTTGAGTTTTCGCCAGTTATTCGGAATGTTTGATGTCTTGTATTTTTCAGAAATTTATAGACAAAGCGATTATGTTGCAAATTTCTCAGTTAGTTATCAATCTTGAATGTTTTGTAACTTATATTTTCGAAATTAAAATATCTGGCGGTGAATTGTCAAAATTTGAGCATTCAAAATACAAGTGAACATTATTCCTGGCATTTTTATTTTTGTAATTTTCTAAACGTATTGATGAATTATAAAAATCTGAGCGTTTCTCACTTTTTTGAAATATTTACTGTAACAAAATATGATTTTCATCGATTATTTGGCAAAAATGCAGTATTCATAAGACATGTGCAAAGTTCTAGTACTTTTATGTTTTAAATTTTCTAAGAGAGGCTATCAATTTTCAAAATTTGAGCTTCCATCAGTTGATGTCTTGCATTTTTTAGAAATTTATAGACGAAGCGATTATTTTACAAATTCCATAATGAGTCTTCAATCTGGAATGTTTTGCAACTTATATTTTCAAAATTTCAAATATCAGGCGCTGATTTGGCAAAATTTGATCATTCAAAGTACATGAAAAAATTACTCCTACCATTTTTATTTTTGTAATTTTTTAAACGTATTGATGAATTATAGAAATCTGAGCGTTCCTCACTTTTTTGAAACATTTACTTTAACTAAATATTATTTTCAGCGATTATTTGGCAAAAAAAAAGCAGTATTCATAAATGTCTTATGAATACTGTTTTTTTTGCGCAATTCTTTGTGCAACGTTGCACATGTCGTGCAACGTTCTAGTAATTTTATGTTTTTAATTTTCTAAAAGAGCCTATCAATTATCAAAATTTGAGCTTCCATCAGTTATTTGGAATGATTGAGATCTCTTGCATATTTTAGAAATTTATAGACGAAGCGATTATTTTGCAAATTCTACAAGATTAGTCTTCAATCTAAAATGTTTTGTAACTTATATTTTCAAAATTTCAAATAGGTGGCTGTGATTTGGCAAAATTTGAGCATTCAAAGTACATGTGAAAATTATTCTTAATTTTTGTAATTTTCTAAACGTATCGATGAATCATTATAACTTGAGTATTCATCACTTATTTGAAATGTTTGATAACTTTTATTTTCCAAAATGATATTATGTAGCGATTATTTGGGAAAAATTCAGTAATAATAAAACATGTGCAACTTTTACTTTAATAGTAGTACGTTGATGTTTTAAATTTTCTAAATGAAGCAATCAATTTTCAAATTTGAGTTTTCGTCAATTATTTACAATGTTTGATGTGTTGTTATTTTTCAGAAATTTTTAGACAAAGCGATTATGTTGCAAATTTCACAATTAATGAAACAACAACTAGACATAATCTAGAATGTTTTGTAACTTATATTTTCGAAATTTCAAATATCTGGCGGTGATTTGACATAATTTAAGCATTCAAAATACATGTGCAAATTTCCCTATTTTAATTTTTTTTAATTTTCTAAATGCATTGATGAATTACAAAAATTTGAGCGTTCCTCACTTTTTGAAATGTTTACTTTAGCAAGTTCTAGCAAGTTGCAATTTGAAAACTTGCATTTTCAAAAAAATTTTAGATGTAGCGATGAATTTGCAAATCTCACAATTAGTCACCCTAGTATAATGTTTTGTGGCATACGTTTTCAAAATTATAGATCAGAATTCAGACTAATATTTTCTATGTTTGACTACACAAATTTGAAACATTGAACGTTCTGATACTTTTAATATTTGTATTAATATTCTGGATATAGATGTCGGAATTTTTTACACTTGCTTCGATATCATAATACTTCAATTTCAAAGTTTACAAAAATGTTTGAAATTTTTTAACCTTCTGATACTTCTGATATTATGAATGAAAAAATCTTTAGTAATCAAAAATCATGACACATTGGTTGCACGTTCTAGAGATTTCCGTAACACTTTGTGGCAATTTTGAAAATCTCTATAGAATAGAGAATAAAATAGAATAGAATAGAATTTATTTGTATATTCAAAATACATGTGCAAAATTTTATTTTTTATAATTTTCTAAATGTATTGATGAATTATAAAAATTTGGGCGTTCCTCACTTTTTTGAAATGTTTACTTTAGCAAGTTCTAGCAAGTTGCTGGTTGAAAACTTGCATATTCCAAAATTTTGTAGGCTTAGTGACGAATTTGCAAATCTCACAATTAGTCACCTTAGTATAATGTTTTGTGGCATACGTTTTCAAAACTTTAGATCAGATTTCAGACTAATATTTTCTGTTTCATTACACAAATTTGAAACATTGAACGTTCTGATACTTTTAATATTTGTGTTATTATTCTGGATATAGAAGTCGGATTTTTTTTCCATTGCTTCGATATCATAATACTTCAATTTTTAAGTTTATTAAAATGTTTGAAATTTTTGAACCTTCTGATACTTCTGATATTATGAATGAAATATCTTTGGTTACCAAAAATCATAATACTTTTGTTGCACGTTCTAGAGACTTCCGTAACAGTTTGTGGCAATTTTGAAAATCTCCATAGAATAGAGAATATAATAGAATAGAATAGAATTTATTTGTGTTTTCAATATACATGTGCAAATTACTCCATGTTTATTTTTTATAATTTTCTAAATGTATTGATGAATTATAAAAATTTGGGCGTTCCTCCTTTTTTGAAATGTTAACTTTAGCATGTTCTAGCAAATTGCAAGTTGAAAACTTGCATTTTCAAAAATTTTGTAGATGTAGCGATGAAATCGCAAATCTCACAATTAGTCACCCCAGTATAATGTTTTGTGGCATACGTTTTCAAAATTTTAGATCAGAATTCAGACTAGTATTTTCTATGTTTGACTACACAAATTTAAAACATTGAACGTTCTGATACTTTTGATATTTGTGTTAATATTCTGGGTATAGATGTAGGACATTTTTTCACTTGGTTCGATATCATAATACTTCAATTTTTTAGTTTATTAAAATCTTTGAAATTTTTTAACCTTCTGATACTTCTGATATAATGACTGAAAAACTCTTTGGTTAGCAAAAATCATGATACTTGTTTGCACGTTCTAGAGATTTCCGTAACACTTTGTGGCAATTTTGAAAATCTCTATAGAAATCTATAGAGATAGATTAGATAGAGAAGATCTATAGAATAGCGAATAGAATAGAATAGAATAGAATTTATTTGTATATTCAAAATACATGTGCAAATTACTCCATTTTTATTTTTTATAATTTTCTAAATGTATTGATGAATTATAAAAATTTGGGCGTTCCTCACTTTTTTTAAATGTTTACTTTAGCAAGTTCTTGCAAATTGCAAGTTGAAAACTTTGAATTGGAATATTTTATTAAATATCCTGCAATTTTCTGGTTTTGGTATTTTTACTTCTACTGCACGTTTGTTCATTATTTGATGATTTAATTGTATGTTTCAGAAAATTTTGAAACATTTCCAAATTTGTTATATTTTTATTTATTTGCAACTTTGATATTTATATTCAAATTTATTGATAAAAACAGAAATATTAGATTATACACCCATTTTTGGTTGGCGATTTTTATCAAACTGTGTATATCTCGATTTTTTTTTAAATTCATGATTTCATTCAGACGTCTCATACGACTCGAGAAACTGTAACAGGTTCTGAAAATTTTGAATGTTAAACGTTAAAAATAATTCATTTTTTTTATAAATGACTTACTTATATCGAAACTTTTCTTTTCCGAAAAATCTTGTTACAAATCTTGTTAAGGGTTAATTCTACCTAATAAATATCTGTGCTACTTATTTTGCGGTACATTTTGTGTTTATTTTTTATTAAAAACATGATTTAAGTAGATATTAAGGCTAGTTTTAATTTTCTATGCAATTTTTGAACACAAGTTAATAAATAACGAAAAAAATCTATTACAAACAAGTTCAGTTACGAGAATATCATATTACATGTATGATGTACGTGATTACATTCGCCTGTATCAAAATATGTAACGGAGGCTCTACAGGTTTGCAATGTTTACATCACATGTAATCCCAATAATGTAGTTGTATAGCATATTGACTGCCCAAAGCACGTAATCCAATGCCCGTTACCTGAAACAGCGCTGAAATAATATTCTCGCATTTCCAGCCATTTCAAATAAATTCGCACATAAATAAGGACATCCCAAAAAACCCAATAAACATCTCATTCACCACGAAACTCGCAACCGTAGATATACAACGCAGTAAACTCTGCTGCGCAATCGAGCACTGAAATACACATCCACGCATTTACTATTATCGTGATGTATTTCGATTTCAATTTATTTCATGAAATATATGCTCGGTTACAACGGACGGGTGATGCAAGTGGACGCCTGAGAGCAATCTAAACTCGCCTGCGTTCACGCATCATAAAAGTATAAAGTGTTTTCGCGAAAACAAATGCCGCTTTGAAAATAATAAATTCCGCAAGTCTGCTTTCCAAATAAAATTAATTCCGTAGTGTGCGTGGGCGTCGTGCACTTCGGCTTGCGATAAAACACGTATCCAAGGGGCTTGAGATTTTCCGGCTGTGACTTCCAGGCGAGCAGCAATTTATAGATAGATCTGTAGGTGTTACGGATTCAATGCTACGATCGCGAATGGAACTGGACTGTTTATAAGAGCTACGTTTAAAAATTTGAATTTAAACCTTAAAATGGTTTATTTTAAGGATCTAATATTTAGATCCTTGTATTTTGTTTCGGATTGATTAAATAAAACACTTTTCGTAACTTTAATGGTAAGTATATAACCATAAAACCACCATTATTGTTTTTCAAATAAAATTTTTGTAATGCAATTTATTTATCAAAAATATTCATCTGTTAAGTTGTCCCTCGTAAAATAAGTCAACCCTACAACGCGTGTGGATATCAGCCGATATCGCACTTGGTATTTGGGCCAAACATGCGATAGGGCATCATATCAACACTTGCTGTAGTGTAAAAACTACTATTTAACAATCGACTATTACAGACTATATGTTACATCGATATTATCATTAGATACCAAGTACATAGAAGATCCTGCAAAAAATGTAATACTTATTCTATAAGAAAATTGAATGCCATTTTTAATATTTCAAGAGCGTAGATTAAGCCATATCTTGCGTATGATATATGGACAACCGGAGAATAGCGTTTTTAAACGCAAACGCGGATCGTTAATTTTTTCCAGCCGAAGAGCTCGTTAAACATGCATGAGCTGACGTGACGGCGGAATTTTCTGGATGAACATTACAAATGAGCGGATATGTTCCATCATAATCATCATTCATCACTGTGGAGGCCTCCAGCCGCCTCTAAATAATAAATTTCACTTACCCGAGCAGTGAGGAATTGCTCTTCGCCAGCTAATCGCTCATGTATCAACGAATGGGTAGAGATCTGCGTTCTCAGATTTCAGCTCTGATTGAGACAGAGTCAAAGCCTGAAAAACAAAAAACGATAGGCGTTAGAATTTTGGACTGAAAATTTGGCTAAATGTAAAATAACAGCGAACCTAACCTAACATAAAGTTATCAATTATTTATCCGTGCTTTCCTGTTTTTTTTTTGGAAACAAAAACGAAAAGTTGACTTTACGTTTCATCTGTTTTTATTTCCAAATAAACAAGGAAAACATAGATACAACTTTGATGAGTTGAGGTTGTGTTTACAGAATAAGTCTTGTACAATTTTCCGAAATTGCTACAAAATTTAAATAAATATACATTCAAGAAGCAATTTTTCCAAAAAAATGGCAAATTGGGGTTCCCATTTAAGATTTCAGTGTTACCCCTCGCACCCCACAAAAAGGGCTGTGGGGATGGTCACATTTTAGCACCAGTAAATGGCCCCCCTAAATTATATTAACTTTCATCCTGAACATTCTTTCGTGCGATGCTAATTTTTTGAGATATGTGATATGTCATATGTGATGTGAGATACGAGAAGTAGTTAGACTATAGAGATTCCACCTCACCCCCAACAGATATTTCGATTAATTTAATTGACGATTTTAATTCGCGGTTTTAATCAATCACCGCGAGCAGTAACAATGGGTGATATGTCATATGTGATGTGAGATATGAGAAGTAGTTAGACTATGGGGATTCCACTTCACCTCCAGCAGAGATTTCGATTAATTTAATTGACGCTTTTAATCGCGGTTTTAATCAATCACCGCGAGCAGTAACAATGGGTTGATTGCGAAAATCGCGAATTAAAAGCGTCAATTAAATTAATCGAAATCTCTGCTGGGGGTGAAGTGGAATCCCCATAGTCTACCTACTATGAAATGTCTTCATTTAAATGGACCACCCGGTATATACCAAGAAAATTTTGCAAATATGCTTGGAGGTTTAACAAATCACAAAATTGGTTTTAAAGAATCATAAATTTTACAAAAGAAGAGAGAATTTCAAAATAGTGTTTAACTATTCGTCCAATCAACACGTCTAAAAAGCTGCATCTGAAAACTGCATTATTTCGTGCGATGCTAAATTTTTGAGATATGTGATATGTCATATGTGATGTGAGATATGACAAGTAGTTAGACTATGGGGATTCCACTTCACCCCCAGCAGATATTTCGATTAATTTAATTGACGCTTTTACTTCGCGGTTTTAATCAATCACCGCGAGCAGTAACAATGGGTTGATTGCGAAAATCGCGAATTAAAAGCGTCAATTAAATTAATCGAAATCTCTGCTGGGGGTGAAGTGGAATCCCCATAGTCTACCTACTATGAAATGTCTTCATTTAAATGGACCACCCGGTATATAACAAGAAAATTTTGCAAATATACTTGGAGGTTTATATCAACCCATTGTTACTGCTCGCAGTGATTGATTAAAACCGCGAATTAAAAGCGTCAATTAAATTATTCGAAATCTCTGCTGGGGGTGAGGTGGAATCCCCATAGTCTACCTACTATGAAATGTCTTCATTTAAATGGACCACCCGGTACATAACAAGAAAATTTTGCAAATATACTTGGAGGTTTAACAAACACAAAAGTGGTTTTAAAGTATCATAAATTTTACAAAAGAAGAGAGAATTTCAAAATAGTGTTTAACTATTCGTACAATCTACACGTCTAAAAAGCTGCATCTGAAAACTAAATTCTTTCGTGCGATGCTAAATTTTTGAGATATGTGATATGTCATATGTGATTTGAGATATGAGAAGTAGTTAGACTATGGGGATTCCACCTCACCCCCAGCAGAGATTTCGATTAATTTAATTGATGCTTTTAATGCGCGGTTTTAATCAATCACCGCGAGCAGTAACAATGGGTTGATTGCGAAAATCGCGAATTAAAAGCGTCAATTAATTTAATCGAAATCTCTGCTGGGGGTGAAGTGGAATCCCCATAGTCTACCTACTATGAAATGTCTTCATTTAAATGGACCACCCGGTATATACCAAAGAAATTTTGCAAATATGCTTGGAGGTTTAACAGATCACAAAATTGGTTATAAAGTATCATAAATTTTACAAAAGAAGAGAAAATTTCAAAATAGTGTTTAACTATTCGTACAATCTACATGTCTAAAAAACTGCATCTGAAAATGTAACAAAATTCTTTAGAAGTACCTATCAGTAATTTTAAAAACGTTTAACAAAACATTAACTGTACCTGCCTATAAATTGAAAATTGCTTTGAAACTTCTGAACTTATAAAATATACATAACTGTATAACTAATCAGAACATAATTTCATACAACATAATTGTATAACTAATATACAAAGAAAAATAACAAACATGCTTCAAACTATCAGAAATTTAAAAATCCATAATAATATTACAATCGTGATTCAAAAGTATGGAAATTTTTGCCCAAATTCTGTGGATTTCTAAGCACTACTACAGTAATGCTTAGAAATATCTATACACGAATTACAGAGAATCTTGAACATTTAATCTTTTTTAAATCGCACACTTCCAAGTATGTATATACAGGGTGTCCCGTGACACGATACGCATGCCTTAAGAGCGTATTTCTTGGGCAATTTTTAGACGAAAATGCCTTATATAATTTTGTCCAAAACGTCTGCCAAAATTTCAAAAATTCTGCCAAAATTTAAATTATTTCGATCAAATTTCAATTATTATCAGTTACTTTCTCTTTTAATAATGTACAATCGACAACGATAATTGAAAATGATCAGTGCTGATGCCGCCGAGGCATGTCGGGTTGAAACACTGATCAAATTAGTAAGCATCAGGATGGTTTCGACCTATACTTCGTGGTAGTCCATATTAATAAACAGAGAAACAACTTGCTATGTTTTTACCACAAAAAGTTTATTGATATATAGACATATGTATACAATAAAATAACGACACGAGTTTCGACTTCTTACAGTCATTTTGAAGTCGGTCATACACTTGAAAATGACCGTACGCAGTCGAAACTCGAGTCGTTATTTTATTGTACATGTCTAAGGCCCGGATCTGTAAGCCGTACTTGAACTTGAGTACGACTCAAGTCGTATATTTGGTTGCGTTTGGTGCATAAACGTATATAGAAAATAAATAACCAAATATACGACTTGAGTTGAACTCAAGCTCAAGTACGGACTAAAGATAGGGACCTAAATATCAATAAACATTTTGTGGTAAAAACATAGCAAGTTGTTTCTCTGTTTTTCAAATTCGTAAAAGACAGATCGAAAATTATCTGGTCTGACGACTCCAATTGGAGTAGTAAACAATCTGACACTGAAAAATTGAAATTTTCACGTCATTTTTATAATTATTTTGTAAACATTTCACAAATTCTCGGGTTTTCAATTGTAAAAATTGTATGTTTTATTGATTTTAATTGATGTTGTCAAAATTTTATTTATATCTGATAAAATATCATGTATTTATGTAAAAGTTTCAATAATTTTTATCAAATTTCAGTTATTCTGTCAAAATTTCAATGATTATTTTCTGTATTTTAATTGTTGCTGTAAATTTTTTAAATTATTTCTATCAAATTTCGATTATTCTGTTAATAATTATATAAATATGATATATTTTGATGATTGGCCTCACTTGTTTTATATACAACCAGTCTACTGATAATATCAATATTATGTCAAAATATGAGTTATACCCGTATAAAGTGTCATACCAAACAACATCCAAATCAATGTAAACGTTCTCTTGTTATAAGCAAATTTTGCTTTTATAAAATTAACTTTGAAGCTGAATTCTGGCTAAACCAAACGCATTTGTATATGGATATATTTTGTTAAATCGTCTTTTTTTTATCCCAGTAATCTATGGTTAAGCCATTTCCATATAATTTAGAGACACCCTGTATATGAAATATTTTCATAAAAAATTGACACTGAATACAATATTAATGTATCTTGAAGTCCCAGAGAAAATTCTGGGGTCCAAAGGTGTGCTCCAACATTGCTCTGGAAATTTATTAAATTGCCCAGAACTATCAGAGAAAATTGTCGGGCAATCTCATGGAAAATTTTGTAGGAAATTTTGCCTGTTCAAATTTCATTTATTTCCCGTGACACGATACGCATGTCTTAAAAGCATATTTCTTGGGAAATTTTTAGACGAAAATGCCTTACACAATTTTGTCCAAAACGTAATAGTTAAAGAATTGTGGGCAAAATTTAAGAATGCAAAAAACATATAGAATAAAGAAATGTTTCATTAAGTAACCATTTTTTAATTTATTTTTATTACCAACAGAAATTTAATTAAAATGCCTCACTAATTAGATGTTCTATCTTCGCACTATTATGAAAATTTTTCTGAGGTCCACAAGAAAATTTTCCGAGCACTTTTGTGAAATTTCTTTTAAATTCTAAACAGTTTTATGGCTCTATCTTGACATTTAAAAACTACAGCTATTTTTAAGCGCCTTCGTATTTTTTTTTTAATTTTTCCTAAATTTCTGCTACGATTTACGACAGTAGCTCTAATCATAATTCACCGAGAGGCATATGAAGTTAACGCTTCAATTTTATTTGGATTTCATGTGAAACAGGTTAAATAAATAAATAATCGATAATCCTGCGTTTTATTATCACACAGGGTTGTGAAAATTTGCTAAGTATGCAGTATAAGCTAAGTATGCTAAATATATGTATAATTTAGTAAATACATAGCTGTAATTTTCACACAGGATTGTGAAAATTTGCTAAGTATGCAGTATAAGCTAAGTTTGCTAAATGTATGTATAATTTAGTCAAAATCTAGCTTATATTTACTAAGTATGCAGTATAAGCTAAGTATGCTAAATATAAGTATAATTTAGTAAATACTTAGCTGTAATTATCACACAGGGTTGTGAAAATTTGCTAAGTATGCAGTATAAGCTAAGTTTGCTAAATGTATGTATAATTTAGTCAAAATCTAGCTTATATTTGCTAAGTAAGCAGTATAAGCTAAGTATGCTAAATGTAAGTATAATGTAGTAAATACTTAGGTGTAATTATCACACAGGGTTGTACAAATTTGCTAAGTATGCAGTATAAGCTAAGTTTGCTAAATGTATGTATAATTTAGTCAATGTCTAGGTTATATTTGCTAAGTATGCAGTATAAGCTAAGTATGCTAAATATAATTATAATTTAGTAAATACTTAGCTGTAATTATCACACAGGGTTGTGAAAATTTGCTAAGTATGCAGTATAAGCTAAGTTTGCTAAATGTATGTATAATTTAGTCAAAATCTAGCTTATATTTGCTAAGTATGCAGTATAAGCTAAGTATGCTAAATGTAAGTATAATGTAGTAAATACTTAGGTGTAATTATCACACAGGGTTGTACAAATTTGCTAAGTATGCAGTATAAGCTAAGTTTGCTAAATGTATGTATAATTTAGTCAATGTCTAGGTTATATTTGCTAAGTATGCAGTATAAGCTAAGTATGCTAAATATAATTATAATTTAGTAAATACTTAGCTGTAATTATCACACAGGGTTGTGAAAATTTGCTAAGTATGCAGTATAAGCTAAGTTAGCAAATGTATGTATAATTTAGTCAAAATCTAGCTTATATTTGCTAAGTATGCAGTATAAGCTTAGTATGCTAAATATAAGTATAATTTAGTAAATACTTAGCTGTAATTATCACACATCGTTGTGAATTTTTTCTAAGTATGCAGTATAAGCTAAGTATGCTAAATGTAAGTATAATGTAGTAAATAACTACTTACATGTAATTATCACACAGTGTTATGAAAATTTTTCCAAGTATGCAGTATAAGCTACGTTTGCTAAATGTATGTATAATTTAGTCAATGTCTAGGTTATATTTGCTAAGTATGCAGTATAAGCTAAGTATGCTAAATATAAATATAATTTAGTAAATACTTAGCTGGAATTATCACACAGGGTTGTGAAAATTTGCTAAGTATTCTGTATAAGCTAAGCTTGCTAAGTGTATGTACAATTTAGTCAAAACTTGATTTATATTTGCTAAGTATGCAGTATAAGCTAAGTATGCTAAATATAAGTATAATTTAGTAAAAACTTAGCTTGTAATTGGTAAGTATGAAGTATAAGCATGACTACATTGTACGTACTTAATTTAAAATTTCTGAAATTTGACTAAAATACAAGGAAAAATGAACGAATGCACTTACACTTATACTTATATCAGATATTAAACAAAAAGAGTTTATTTTTACATATGTTTCAGATCAGTGTTAGATTACTAGTACTTGAGAAAAGTACTAGTAGAAAAGTTTCATCTCATTTTAAGAAATTTTTGGTATTTTTACTATGGTGTGATAACTACCAGCATTTTTGCCACATATTCTTGACATTTTGTGAAACATCAGATATTCTATCTTGAGCACTATTATGAAACTTTTTCTGAGGTCCATAAGAAATGTTTCCGAGCACTTTTGTGAAATTTCTTATAATTCAAAACAGTTTTATGGTTCTATCTTGACATTTAAACATTACTGCTGTTTTTAAGCGCCTCTATGGATTCTCTTTAATATGAAGTGTGTGTAATTTTTTTTAATTACCAATACAAATTTAATCAAAGTGCGTCACAAATCAGATGTTCTATCTTAGCACTATTATGAAACTTTTTCTGAGGGCCACAAGAAATATTTCCGAGTACTTTTGTGAAATTTCTTTTATGTCAAAACAGTTTTATGGCTCTATCTTGACATTTAAAAATTAATGCTATTTTTAAGCGCCTTTATAGTTTTTGTTCTAATTTTTGACTCTAATCATAATTCACCGAGTGTTATATGAAGTTTTTTTAATGTTTTTTTTTTATTACCAACACAAATTTAATCAAAGTGCGTTAGGAATCAGATGCTCTATCTTAGCATTATTATGAAACTTTTCTGAGTGCCATAAGAAATTTTTCCGAGCACTTTTATGAAATTTCTTTTAAATTCTAAATAGTTTATGCCTCAATCATGGCATTTAAAAATTACTGCTATTTTTAAGCGCCTTTATGGTTTTTTTTTTAATTTTTCCTAAATATCTGCTACGATTTACGACAGCGACTCTAATCATAATTCACCGAGTGGCATATGAAGTTTTTTTAATGTTTTTTTTATTACGAACACAAATTGAATCAAAGTGCGTCACGAATCAGATGCTCTATTTTAGCATTATTATTAAACTTTTTCTGAGTGCCATAAGAATTTTTTTCGAGTACTTTTGTGAAATTTATTTTAAATTCTAACAGTTTTATGGCTCTATCTTGACATTTAAAAATGACAGCTATTTTGAAGCGCCTTTATGGTTTTTTTTTAATTCTTCCTAAATATCTGCTACGATTTACAACAGCGACTCTAATCACAATTCACCGAGTGGCATATGAAGTTAACGCTCTGACAAATCCAATTTTATACTGTAGTATCCAATGTATGAGTATAATTTAATTATAATTATTATATATATATATTATATATTATATATTATTATAATTTATAATTTAGTACAAACTTAGCTTATATTTGCAAAGTATGCAATATAAGCTAAGTATTCTAAATATGCTAAGTATTCGATTTTTTTAAATTGTTATATGTAGACCAGGGAAAACATGCTCTATACATATTTGCATATGCATTTGCATATATTGCCCATTTTTATGGATTGCGCATATAATTGACTATTTACGTGTATTGTGCATATTTTTCCATATCTCACCAACAGATATGGGAAAATATGCGAACGCATATTTTCAGCATATAAATTAATCTTGTCTGATAAGCGTCATAGATTCACTCTAGAGAGTTTAGAAAAATATATAATAGCCTATTGCTACAAAAATTATTCATGTTTATAGTTGTATCTGTTTCTATCTGTTTGTTTTTACGTATATTTTGTATATTATGTGTATGATAAATAAATCTTTATAAAATGAATATTGGCTCGTGTGCCTTTATTGCAATATTTTACCTTTTTTTTTCAGAGTGAATTACTTATCTCGATTTCTATATGTACATAAAAAAATAACTCTATCGATCGTGCATATTTTTAGTTAATAGTGCATATTTTTACTGTTTATAGTGCATATGATATTTTTTACATTTTATAGTGCATATTTTCCGTAGTCTAGTTATATGTATGTTCCTATTGACCTCTCACATCTGTATACAGCAACGTGAATAAATATATAGTATTATTATTATAAGAATAAAGTAAAAAAACATAACTCTGGCACCTGGTTTAATAAATGCATTTAATCCAATGCGTATTTTATTCACCGGTCCACAACGGTAACCATAATCCGTTCAGCGTGCGGCAAAAACCTCCTGATATTTTTATTTATAAAAAATCGGTCGTTTATTGTATTTTTTTTTTGTTTTTACATTTTTTGTTTGTTTTTTTTTAACAATATTTGCTTATTTATATTTTGACATTTGGTTTTCTAATTGTCATGCACAAGAAAATACAATACGTTTCAAATTAAACCATCCAATTCGCCATCTACCAGATGGCAATTATATTTCTGAAGAAAAAAGTATTTTTTTTTAAATGTAACAGTTGTCACTGTCAGTTTAAAATAATTTCATACATTTACTAATTATGATTTGAATATATTTACAAAATCGAGTCCATGAATTCCAAGTAAGAAATACAAATAACACTGATTTACTACACTCAGATGAACGCATACCTTTAATAGTTATTTAACCAACAAGTTGATTAATGAGAGCGATTAATTATCGAGAAATTTTAACGCGTGAGCGAGCGGAGCGAGCGAGCGCGTTAATTGTCGAGATTATTAATCGCCGATTAATCTTACGTGTTGGTTACAATATTTTTTCGTTGATCTTATTAGCAATAAAAAAGTTTAAAAAATCAAATTAATTGTGATAATTATTGTGATATACATATACAAATGATTCAAAACCTATTAACTAATTTGTAAGATTACTAATTTTTAAGTTGCACTGTGTTTGTCTATATTTATAGTTAGATTAGTAACTGTGCAATTGCTGAAATTAAAACCAGGAATAGACATAGTATTTTCAGTTTTCTGGTATTCTGAACTAAAATTTAAGTTTAAGTTATTGTCTTCGACACTTGTTGTGGAATTTTCTGTTTCATTATTATTATTAGCACTCGTAATAGTATGAGGTGCTTTTGAATTATTTGTCGAGAGAATCTTTTCAGCGATGTTTATTTTATTTTGAATTGAATTTTCTATGTATCCTTCAGCAACTGAAGTGGATTTCCAGCCACCATGTCGTTTAATAGCTGCGAAGTCTGCACCAGCGTCGGAAAGAATTGAAGCAGACGATCGTCGGAAACAGTGTCCTGTATAAAGATGAGGCTGATCTAATTTTAAAAATGTTGCAATTCGTGACGGTAATTTGGAAAATGTATTGATGCCTACAGGTTGGGTGGAGCAGACGCCATTTCTATAGAAAATAAAAAATCTATTGTGTGGAGTGTGTCTTGGCCTCAATGAAATGTAATTTCTAATTAATGTTAACAATGTTTTTTCTTCATTGTCCACCACTGTAAAAATTCTATTTGTTTGTGTTTTGGACGCCTTAATTGTAACTAAAAATTTTGATGACATATCCTGAACATTATCTTTCTCTAATTTCAATAATTCATCTTTTCTTAATGCTCCAGCTACTCCAAAAATCATTGCAACCTGAAATGTAATACGATGTTTATATTTTCAGTTGGTCATTATTTCATTACCTTAGTCATTAAGAAGACACTGTTTGGAGAATCAGATAGGAATCGTTGGATGTGTTCTTTTTCGAGTACTTTGGATTTTTTCGGCAGATATCCTTCTTTTTGTCGTTTAATGAACATGATCAATTTATTGAATTTGCTTATATCAATGTTTTCTTTTATATTTAATGTCGCTTTAAGCATTGAATATTTCGGCCATAAGCTTGCCAACAGACCTTTTCCCGCAATATCAGCAAAATACGCTAATAAAACAGATTCCGAATGGCGCGTTACCTGCTTCTCTGCGCACCATGTTGTAAATTCTCCGTATGTCTTTTCGTATAAAGACCTGCTTTTTTCCGGGAGCAAACACAATGAAGCAACATTGGCACTCTCCAAAACTTCTGGCGGGGTCAATATTAGAGCGTCTTCGAGATCCATAATAGCCACAAATAACTTATAAATCACGTTTGACGTTTTACAGTGACATTTGAATATAGTATGTTTGGTGGCCTATACTAAAATAGTTTATTAAAACAAATCGTTCATTAATGGGGGTTATTAATGAACGATTTCTCTGTACAAATCATACATTAATGATATGCTTAAATGACAGATCAACGGAAAATGTTATTTTCGCTCATTAAATAAACTGATAAGTATCATATGTTGTTTTTTTCTATATTCTGGTGGTCTTTGTGATTGTAAAATACTAAAACTCTCATTCTAAGGACTATACCAACACCAAAATTTAAAAAAAATGGTTCTTTTGCAAACAATGACCCAATGACTCGGTTTTTTTGCATCTGAGTGTATAAATCTTGAAACTTAACTGATGACATTGATAGTAATGACAGTAATGATCGATATTACAGATACCGTTTCTAAATTTTGGGTTAGTGGCCAGATTTGCTTATTTTTATTTTATCCTAAATAAGCGCCATCTGGTAAATGTAAATGGCGATTTGGGTGGTTTAATTTGAAACACCCTGTAAAATATTTATGCAAATTACTGTGAAAGGTCGTATGTATGTTGCTCAGGAGCAAAGTGTCTTTCCCTCCTTTAGATTCTGGTGTCCTTCGCTTCGCGTCGGGCATCAAACTTTTCACGGGGCGAAATGATGCACTTTCCTGCCTTGTAATACAAATAGCTATTGCATATTCAGCACAGAAAAGCGGCAATTTTTTTATACAAATTACTTTGGCTTCATTTAGTTCGCATTAGATTGTGTATAATTTATTGCAGCAAAATTCTCGCTCATACAATTTTAAGAATGCACAGCAACTGCAGCTGGAACAAAAGGGAAAACCTCAGCCCTTCTGTCTGCATTCCTCATCCAAGATATTACGCAGCCGGATGGAAATAATTTCGGATGCATAATGTACGAGGGCATAAATATGCAAGCGCGCCTCCCTCTTGTTTATGGAATTCTTAATCGCTGCACGTTAAGAAAATTGCAATGGCAACATTAGAGCACTCGAGCGATTACGGAGCCCGAATGCAATCGCAGGCACTCTTAATCTCGCGGAAGAATAGAGTGATTATTCACGGAAATTAGGTAAGTAAATTGTCATGCTTTTAGTTACTCGCTTTAGTTAATCAGATTTTCGTGTAATTGTGATTAAACTTCGTTTATTTATAGATATATATTTTTAACGTAATAAAATCTTCGTTATAATAAAAACGATTCAAAATTGTGTTGCCATCAAATGAGCTAAAAATAAATTAAAAACTTCTACCTTCACAGCGGATCTGATTTTCTCTTGCGAGTCAGCCGTCTTTGATAAAAAGGGTGAACTGATGAGTTTTTCATTAACAAAAAGCCGCACAAAAAATATTGGCGCTTCTTCAACTCTGCCCTTCGTCAAAGACAAATCGGCAACTAATTAAAAATTATCAAAGGCTAGCCCCCGCGCACGGGGGTGGCGTTTCAAGGCGTGCGGATTCTTTAATGAAATTCATTTCCAATCAGCCCAATTCTAATTTAAAATAAACAGAGCATCTCGCGCAGGGGCCAATCAAAATTGCGGGCCGGAATCGATAGCCCCCAGATTGCACTCGTCGCTCGCAGCCCTAATTGTGGCCACCGCGGCTCGTGGAAATTAGGGGTTAATTGATTGATTAGTTTTGGGTCGCGTGCTGGACGCAGCAATCGCGACGATTCCAGTCGGACGCGTGATTAGGAATTGGGTTCAATAATTCAGTAGGACGAGTGAGGGAAAATTAAACGGCGACATTAATAACTAATTTTACCTGTTTAGTTTTCAATCGATTCCGATTACACCTTTGTAGGGTGGTAATGGGATTTCCCCTTTCGATAATGGTAATTTACATTTGAACTCGATCAATATTCATATAATTTCTTAAATACATTAACAAATCGAAAATTGTTTACTCAATGGTACGTAGAAGATCACACGTATCTGGGCACATCCCAGATCACACTGGGATGTCTTTTATTTAAGAGATTTAATTTACAGACTAAATATAGTTCGCACTTGAGTGGTGACATTTTTTCGGTCAAGCAATTTTCCCAAGATTAATTGGTCCCACATTGTGTCAAAGGTGGCCGACTGGGTTGTCCACTTCGAGCGGCGAATTAAGGGGCCAAATCGTCGGATCAACCTCTCCCGAGGGAACGACTGCTGGAAGGCCCTGCCCGACCCTAATTAATCCCACAGGGAGCGCTCAGGTGACCCAGGCATTCCCGATAAATTCCCCATCCGCTGCGGTGGGAATACATTTTTTCCACATACGAGAATTGTTTTCCGCGCAAATATGCTGGGCAAGGGCAAGGGCTGTCGATATTGCGCACTGCAGACAGCCGAATTGGAATATCTTGCTCGCAAAATGCACAACACGCCACAATTTCACGGTTATTGGAATTTCTAAGCGGCGTTATTATACGTCATGAATAGAAGGGACATGAATAATTTCGCGGCGGCGGCATTAGGGCTCGGCACAATCATCTATATTGGAAGCAGGACGAGGCGACGAAAAAAATACCGAGCGGTGGCATGAAATACCCTTAAATCACCTCCGAGTAATAATAATGATTCGCGTAAGAGCGAAGCCACTAGCTTAAATGTTTTTGGTGCCAAAATATCGTACTGATTTTTGAATGTCTGAACATCATTTTCGAATTTTTAGTGCTTAACACGTAATGTTGTCATTCCGACACCGATATATGTAAGGAAAGGGACTGAGGCCCGTATCTATAGTCCGTACTTGAGCTTGAGTTCGATTCAAGTCGTATATTTGGTTGCGTTTGGTGCATAAATGCCTATAGAAAATATGCAACCAAATATACGACTTGAGTCGAACTCATGCTCAAGTACGGATTATAGATACGGGCCTTAGTCCCTTTCCTTACATATATCGGTGTAGGAACGACAAAATTACGTATTAAGCACTAAAAATTCGAAAATGATGTTCAGACATCCAAAAATCATTACGATATTTTGGCACCCTAAAAATATAAGCTAGTGGCTCCGCTCTTACGTGAAGGAGCAACACATAACTTTATAAATTTATACTTTATAAAATATAAATTTAAAAGTAATTATTACAATTTAACTATATCTTTTGTCTATCTAATTGCAGATATTCACTATTTTATGCTTTTTAAAATATGGGAATTCGGTAGATATAGTGAACAGTTTGGTAATCGTTGAAAATTTGGCAGTAATCATCCTATATTTCACAGTAATCTTTGAAATTTTGGCAATCATCATTGAATATTTGAAGCAATAATTAGACTTTAAGGAAATTTTTTTATCTATAACTCTTGAATAATACATTAATTATGTACGTAACTATGGCAACATAATGTATAAAACAGAGAAGTGTCATCACAACAATTTTTTTTTTATCTATGACTGTTGAATAATACATTCATTATGTATGTAAGTACGGCAACATAATGTCCTTCATAATTCACTAGTGTTTTTGAATTATAATACACTGAGCTGTCTTCAAACAATGTTTTACTATTAAATTAAGTAATCATATTAAGCGGTTTCTAAAGTATGACTCATAAATCATTATGTACGTAACTATGGTAACATAATGCCCTTCATAATTCACTAGTGTTTTATGAACTATAAAACCGAGAAGTGTCATCACAATTATTTTTTAGACATAGTGAAATATTGATATTACTTTATTAGTGATATCTCAAAAACTGACGTGTCAATTTTAAATAAATTTATTACAGCTATTGAGATATATATTGTTCTCTAACGATTTTAATCGGATTAATATCCAATGTGTGGTTCTCGAGTTATTTAATTTTTAGTGTGTTTACGTAATTTCCAAAGAATCGCAAATATTGATATTACTTCATTAGTGATATCTCAAAAACTGGCGTGTCAATATTAATAAAATTTAATAGTAATAGTAAGAGATATACTGGTCTATATTGACTTAAATTGGATTAATATCCAATGTGTAGTTCTTGAAATATCTGCATTTTAGTATAATTATGTGTTTTTTAGCGATATTGTCTAATATTAGATGATAGGAAGGTAATTCACCTTCTAATCTACTGCTTCAGAATACAATATGCAAAATACATATGTAAATGTTTAAGTTGTTTGTGAAATGAAATCAATTTATAATCGAAAAGTAATATGCAAATTGAAAACATGGATTACTTTGTTATTGCATTTTTAATGTATTTTGCTATAAGTATTGCTTTGTACTTTATGATACAAGTGACAAAATTATCAATGCCTTCATTAATGGCATTAATTAAATACATTAAAAATTTGACAATAATCATTGAAATATTTATAATTAATTCCTTTATTACATTATTATGACATTATTAAAAAAATTAGTAATATAATTTTAATTTGTAGAAATAATTAAATTTAGAAGATTTTTTGTTTAAAAATTTAATGGTAATCCTGACAACTTTTGCAGTAATTATAGCAATTTTAAAAGTAATTATTACAATTTAACTATATCTTTTGTCTATCTAATTGTATATTCACTATTTCATACTTTTTATAATATGGGAATTCGGTAGATATAGTGAACAGTTTGGTAATCGTTGAAAATTTGACAGTAATCATCCTATATTTGACAGTAATCTTTGAAATTTCGACAGTAATAATTGATATTTTGACATTTTGCCATTTTTTTTGGTTGAAAATTTGATGGTATTCCTCGCAACTTTTACAGTAATTATAGAAATTTTGAAAGTGTTTATTACATTTTAACTATAACTTTTGTTTATCTAATTGCAGATATTAGCTATTTCATACTTTTAAAAATATGGGAATTCTGTAGATATAGTAAAAAGATTGGTAATTGTTGAAAATTTGACAGTAATCATTCTATATTTGACAGTAATCTTTGAAATTTTGGCAATCATCATTGAATCTTTGAAGCAATAATTGGACTTTAAAGAAAATTTTTATTTCAGGATATTATTGAAGTTTTGAAACAAATTTTCAAATAAATACTTTAGAAACCGTACGAGAAATAATACAAAAATTATGGCATACATTAAAAATTTGACAATAATCATTGAAATATTTATAATTAATTCTATTTTAACAGACTAATTTTGGTAGACATTAATTTGTAGAAATAATTAAATTTTGAAGATTTTTGTTTGAAAATTTAATGGTTATCCTGACAACTTTTACAGTAATTATAGACATTTTTAAAGTAATTATTACAATTTAACTATATCTTTTGTTTATCTAATTGCAGATATTCACTATTTCATACTTTTTAAAATATGGGAATTCGGTAGATAGAGTGAACAGTTTAGTAATCGTTGAAAAGTTGACAGTAAACATTCTATATTTCACAGTAATCTTTGAAATTTTTACAATCATCGTTGAATCCTTGAAGCAATATTTGGGCTTTAAAGAAAATTGAAATTTTGACAGTAATCATTCTACATTTGACAGTAACAATTGATATTATGACATTTTGCTATTTTTTGTTGATGAAAATATGATGGTATTCCTCGCAACTTTTACAGTAATTATAGAAATTTTGAAAGTATTTATTACATTTTAACCATAACTTTTGTCTATCTAATTCCATATATTAACTATTTCATACTTTTGAAAATATGAGAATTCGGTAGATATAGTAAAAACATTGGCAATCGTTGAAAATTTGACAGTAATCATCCTACTTCCTAATAATCTTTAAAATTTCGACAATCATCGTTGAATCCTTAATGCAGTATTTGGACTTCGAGGAAAAACGAAATTTTGGCAATAATAATCCTACATTTGACAGTAATCATTGAAATTTTGACAATCATTGAATCGTGAAGCAAATTTTGGACTTTTAGGAAAAATAATTGCATATTTGGCACTGATCATTAAAATGTTGACAGTCATCGAAAGTATTTTATTAGGATTAATTGAAATTTTGACAAAAATAATTGAAAATTGCACAGGAACTATTGAAAATTTTACAGTAATGGTTAAAATTGTGCCAAAATAATGGAAATTGTGATAGAATAATAAAAAATGTTGTATATATAATTGATATTTTGACGTAATTGCAAATTTGACACTAATAATTGAGAATATTTATTGAATATCTACTGTACTGTGTATGTATTGTGTGACCACATGAATAAATTCTATTCTATTCTAATAATTGGGATTTTGATAGAAATAATCAACATTTTAATAGAAATAATTGAAAATTCCACAAGAGCCATTGAAAATTTTAAAGAAGTGATTAACATTCTTTCAGAATTATTAAGTATTTGTAGAATTAATTAAAATTTTGAATGAAAATTTGACATCTGTAATTTCAATTATTCTGTAAAATTTATATTATGAGGTGTTATTTCAAAATTAAATAAAAAAAGGTTTCCGAAAATTCCGAAAAATGACCGTCATACGGTTACGAAGTTATGAATTATGAAGTATTTATATCAAATTTTCGATGATTACTGCAAAAATTTCAACAATTGCTCATAAGATTCTGATCATCGAATATTGAATATAGATAATTCAAATTAAACGGTCATAGAAAGTTTTACAGTTTCTGAAAACTGTTCTCTGTTTCATTTCGGAATATTACCGAGTCACCTTTAAAATGTTCCAAAATAATTTTAACAGAATAATTGTGATTTTTAAAGAATATTGGAAACTGTTAGAAATAATTGATACATTTACACAGCATTCAATGAAAATTTTCCAGTAATGATTGAATTTTGGTAGAAAGTTAATTTTTTTTCAATCTTGGAGTGCCATGCTCAAGTTTTTATATCAAAGAACGGAAATTAATTATCAAAATTTTGATAAGTAGATGTGATTGATGTTTTTGCATAATTGCAAATTCTAATGTTTAAACTTTTGACAGAATTATCGAGATGTTTATAGAAATAATTATAATTTATTAGAAATAATTGAAAATTTTATTGGAACCATTGATAGTTTTAGAAGTTTCTTAAAACGTTGAATAATTGATAGAATAATTGAAATTTTAACAGAAAAATTGAAATCTTGAAAGAATATTTGGAAAGTTTGGTAAGGAGCAACACGTAACTTTATAAATTTGCTCATACTTGCCTGGTTACAGATCATTATTTTTATTTGTTTAGTTAATGACTAATTTATAATGCCTTTAATGGCTTATATAAGCTGCTTAGACTAATTACCACCGCTATTGTGCAATTGTACAATTGTTAGCGACAGCGAGACAAAACAATGTTTTAATAAGTCTCAATCCGAGAAGAGAGAGAAATATAAAATAAATTTTAAAATGTCGTTAGCTATCAGAGCATAAAGCGAAATACAATATGCGCATAAAAATGGAACAATCAAAGATTCCATTGGAGATTCCTATCACGTTGATTTATTGATCATCGAGTATTACAGTCTCATTAAAGCGATAATAGAATTTTAATGGTCTTTAATAATGAATGAAACAGGCGAGAAAGATTGTATTATTTAAATCGATTTATCTCGAGAAAAGTTAAAGGCATGAAAAGCACAAATTAAAATTTAATGAGCGATCGCTGCACATTCACAAACCATTGTTACAGATAAATTACTCTTCTTTAGTCTATCAATCTTCAGAATTCTCAATTTAAGTATTCCAATGGATAAGGTCCTCAAAATTTATTAGGATCAAAAGCCTAAAATATATCAGGCTGTGTACGTACCACCACATGTTGATTTATATTGGCAAAGCAATAAATATGCCTAGAATTCAATAAATAGTAACTTAAGACGACTCAAGTTGGTACAACTAAAACAATTTAATTGTCAAATTGACGCATTATCAATTTCATGCATTTTATGTATCAGATAAAATAATGAGTACTTGAGCTTACGAAAGAAGACAAAAAATGCATTCGAATATGTTTATGCCATAAATACTTCTTTACCTGTTTTGTTCTATCAGATGCTCAAGGCAATATTTGATATTGACCATCATATGACTATTTTGACAATTTCAAAATTTCAAAACTAAATGTAACTATTTTATCAATGCTCATACAAATAATTCCGCCCTAACTGTTACGTAATGTATTTAACTTACGCAACACTATTGACTATCATTACATAACATGTTACGTTATAACTGATTTTCTAGTCATGAAGTCCGTGTGTAATTGACAACTTACTAATGTGGGAGTTGAAAATAGCATATTTTGTATTCGTAGATTGGTTACCTGCTGGATAATGTCACTCAATATTGTTGTCATCCCCAAAGAAACCCATATGAGATAAAATAAAACGATAGTAATTAGTATTAACATTTTGTTAATAACATGAAACAAATTAACGAAAATATTAAAGAAAATGTTACATAGCGCAAAAATATATTGCAGGTAAAGTTTTTCAAAACGTAACAAAAAAAAATGTTAGTATTAAAGAGTAAAGATAATGTTTTAACAACCATATTGGGCATGGCAGATTTTTGATAAGTCCTTTTCACTATCATATACATAAAAAAATAATCAATAATTTAGAAATATACTGCCTTTGAAATAGAGCACCAAGTGTATATTGGCCGATATAATTGAAATTAACGGAATTTGACGACAACAAATTTAAGCACATATTCAAAATCCTGAGATTTTTGCATAAACTTTATTGTTTTGTGAATCAATGTCTAGATAGTTAATATCATTATGTTTTTGAATAAACAGATTAAAAAATAGTAAATCTTAACAACCAAATAGTACAACAATTTTATATTATCAATAATTTAGTAGTCAGCATAGTATGTCAGCAAATAATTTGTTGCCTTGTGAATGCAAAAAGTTAATTAGTTGTTACAAATTTTAGCCTATAAATTATTATCAAATTTTCCACCCATATTTCATACACAATATTCTATCAGAAAATGGAAAAACTTGAGAACACCTCATATTTAGTTTTTTCTGGAATTTTCGCGAAAACTCGTTAATGGGTTGTAGTAATCGAAATTTTGCAATTATTTTTGCTGGTTTCGAGGAAATAAATGGTTGATGAAGTTTTAATATAAAATTATTAACGAAATTTTCTGTGTTTGTTAAATATAAATGTTAAATTTGTTTGTTTGGTAATTTTACTATTAGAAAGTGGAAAATATGAATACACTCGATCATTAGTTTTTCCGGAAATTGGATTTAAAGTTGCCATGTTGGGCAAATTATTCCATATTGGGGTATAACCATTGAGCAAGGCAATTTTTATTAGAATAATTTTAAATATTTAACGGTAATTGTTAAATACAATAATTAAAAGTTTTGCAGTAATAATTGGAATGTTTGCATTACCATTAAAATGTTTACAGAATAATTGAAATAATTGAAAAATTGATAGTAATCACTAATTATAGTGCTCAATGAAATTTTGACAGAATTATTAAAACATTTAATAATTGATGTAAAACGATATATGCAACTATCTCAGGTAAACAATTTAGATTCACTTATGTGAAATCATAAACTGCAAAGTTTTCACATTAGTGAATCCAATTTTGTTTACCTGAGATAGTTGCATATATCGTTTTACATCAATTCAAATTGACTCAGGATAGGATCCATATAATTAATTGTTTAAAAATTGATAAAATTTGTTAGAGTAATAATTGGAACGTTTCCATTATCATTGAAATTTTTACAGAATAATTGGAATATTTGAAAAATTGATTGTAATCATAGTGACCAATAAAATTTTGAGTGTTACTAAAACATTTCCAGTAATCAATGAAACTTTGCAAATAATATTTGGAATTTTGGCATTGTAATTGAAATGTTGACAGAACAAATGAAAACTGTATAGTGATCAATGAAAGTTTGATAGACATTTAAAATGTATCAGAATTAATTTAAAATGTTGACATTTTGACGGTAACAAACTTGAGATTTTGCCGCAATTATTGAATTTTTGGTAAAATATTTCAAAATTAGATGGTCACCACTGAAGTTTTTACAGTTAGCTATGAAATTTTGACAAAATAATTAAGAAATTTGCAATAATCATTGAAATGTTGGCAGTTATAAGTGAAATTTTGACAGAATAATTGAATTAACGAAACATTGACTTTAGTCATTGAAATTTTGATATAACAATTAAAGAAATACTGTAATTAATTAAATTTTGCTTAAATAATTGAAAATTTTATGGTAACCATTGAAGTTTTTACAGTTAGCTACGAAATTTTGACAAAATAATTAAGAAATTTGCAATAATCATTGAAATTTTGGCAGTAATAAGTGAAATTTTGACAGAATAATTGAATTAACGAAAAATTGACTGTATTCATTGAAATTGTGATATAACATTTAAAAAAATACTGTAAATAATGAAATTTTTGGCAGAAAGAATTAAAAATTTGATAGTAACCATTGAAGTTTTTACAGTTAGCTATGAAATTTTGACAAAATGATTGAGAAATTTGCAATAATGATTGAAATTTTGACAATTATGATATATCATAATTAAAATTTTGCAGAATAATAAAAAAATAGTACAGTAATCATTGACTTTATTGACAGTAATGATTTAAATTTGAATAATCTGAATAATTTGTTTAATAATATTTTGTATGTTTTTATAAAATCACATTTTTGTTACTTTCAGCCTATAATCATAGTGATCAATAAAATTTTGACAGAATTATTTAAACATTTCCAGTAATCAATGAAATATTGCGAATAATATTTTTATTTTTGGCATTGTAATTGAAATGTTGACAGTACATGCAAACTTTTTACAGTAATCAATGAAAGTTTGATACACATTTAAAATGTATCAGAATTAATTAAAAATGTTGACCTTTTGACGGTAACAATTGAGATGATGCATGTTATTGAAATTTTTGTAGAATAATTGAAAATTTGATGGCAACCATTGAAGTTTTCATGGATAGCCATGAAATTTTGACAAAATAATTGAGAAATTTGCAATAACCATTGAAATTTTGGGAGTAATAAGTGGAATTCTGACATAATAATTGAATTAAAGAAAAATTGACTATAGTCATTGAAATTTTGATATTTTTTTGTTAAACAATACTGTAATTAATGAAATTTTTGGCAGAAATAATTGAAATTGTGATAGTAATAATTGAAATACATATATAATAATTAAAATTTTGAGGAATAATAAATAATAGTACAGCAATAATTGACTTTATTGACAGTAATGATTTAAATTTGAATAATCTGAATAATTTGTTTAATAATATTTTGTATGTTTTTATAAAATCACATTTTTGTTACTTTCAACCTATAATCATAGTGATCAATAAAATTTTGACAGAATTATTAAAATATTTCCAGTAATCAAGGAAATTTTGCGAATAATATTTGTAATTTTGGCATTGTAATAGAAATGTTGACAGAACATATAAACTTTTCACAGTAATCAATGAAAGATTGATACACATTTAAATTGTATCAGATATAATTAAAAATATTGACATTTTGACGGTAACAATTGAGATGATGCATGTTATTGAAATTTTTGTAGAATAATTGAAAATTTGATGGCAACCATTGAAGTTTTTACAGATAGCCATGAAATTTTCACAAAATAATTGAGAAATTTGCAATAACCATTGAAATTTTAAGAGTAATAAGTGAAATTCTTACAGAATAATTGAATTAACGAGAAATTGACTGTAGTCATTGATGAAATTACTAAAAAATTTGGCAGAAATAATTGAAAATTTGATGGTAACTTGAAGTTTTTATAGTTAGCTATGAAATTTTGATAAATAATTGAGAAATTTGCAATAATCATTGAAATTTTGACAATAATAAGTGGAATTCTGACAGAATAATTGATTTAAAGAAAAATTGACTATAGTCATTGAAATTTTGATATTATTTTGTTAAATAATACGGTAATTAATGAAATTTTTTGCAGAAATAATTGAAATTATGATAGTAATAATTGAAATACAGACATAACAATTTAAAAAATTAATTAACGAAAAATTGACTGTAGTCATTGAAATTTTTATATAATAATTAAAAAAAGTACTGTGATTAATGAAAGTTTTCCCAGAAATAATTGAAAATTTGATGGTCACCATTGAAGTTTTTACAATTAGCTATGAAATTTTGACAATATAATTGTGAAATTTGCAATAATCATTGAAATTTTGATAGCAATAAGTGAAATTTTGACTGAATAATTGAATTAAAGAAACATTGACTATAGTCGTTGAAATTTTAATATAATCAATTAAAAAATACTGTAATTAATGACATTTTTTGGCAGAAATAATTGAAATTTTGATATAACCAATTAAAAAAATACTGTATGTAATGAAATGTTTGGCAGAAATAATTGAAATTTGGTCAGTAAGTAATAATTGAAATACAGACATAATAATTAAAATTTTGGAGAATAATATAAAATAGTACAGTAATCATTAACTTTATTGACAGTATTGATTGAAATTTGAATAATCTGAATATATAAGCTGAACAGTTTGTTTAATAATTGTCTCAGTATGTTTTTATAAAATCACATTTTCGTTAGATGCCTATGAATTGTTATTAAATTTGCCACACTCATTCAATACACGTTTTCTAGTAGAAAATGGAAAAATTTGAGGCTCCATCGTTAGTTTTCCAGGATTTTCGTTTAAACTCTTAAATACAATATGATAATTGAGATTTTGTAGGTAGTCCAATTTTTACCTGAATTTTCATTTAAGCTCATGAAGCATTGTGATAATCGAGATTTTGTAATTAACTTTGCAGGTTTCAAGAAAATCAATATTTTATAAAATTACAACCAAAAAAACATTAACAAAATCTGCAGTTTATTTTATTAAGTACCTACACTTTTTAGAATTGGATAATAGAACAATCTGAATTTACCCCATCTTTAGTTTTTTCTTGAAATTAGACATGCATGCCATATTGGGGTACAAAATACGCCATATTAGGGTACGCCATATTGGGGCTTTGTTCATGTATTTGCGAAAAAAAAGATTCGACTTTTAGCTTATAAATTGTTGTCAAATTGTCCACACTTAATCAATACACCATTTTCTATCAGACAATGGAAAAAATCGAGGCTCTATCGTTAGTTTTAGATTTTCGAGATTTTCGATTTTCGTATTAGTAGTAGTAGTAGTAGTAGACAATCTTTATTAGGCTTCGACCTATGTGGTCTTTCCGCCTTCGTATTAAAGATTTTCGTTTAAACTCTTGAATACAATATGATAGTTGAGATTTGGTAGGTAGATGTCAAATTCCTTTTTGCATCATATGCCAGAAAGGAGACATTGAAAACAATATATGGACATAGATATTTTAAGCTGTTTTTAGAGCTTAAAAGAAGTATCAGTGATACGCATAAAATTTTAAACCGTGATTTAGCGGTGGTTTAGCGGTATTTTACAAAGGGTTACCAAGGTTACTAAGATTATACCACCATTATATTATGATGAATAACAGTGTAAATCTTGTAATTAAGAATGCAGCGGAAAACCAAAAACCAACAAGTTAATAAGAGTACGTCATCCCATATCTGGGCACAGCCTCTGGTCATATTTAATCATTTCTTTGTAAGCTTAATAAATTTTACTAATTTACTAAGAAAATAATATTTATAAAGTAAAAATGCATACATATGGCCCCCCATATGTATATGGCCTCCCATCTCCGGGCACAGCATGTGGTCATATTTAATCATTTCTTTGTAAGCTTAATAAATATTACTAATTTACTAAGGAAATAATATTTATAAAGTAAAAATACATACATATGGCCCCCCATATGTATATGGCCTCCCATCTCTGGGCACAGCCTGCGGTCATATTTAATCATTTCTTTGTAAGCTTAATAAATTTTACTAATTTACTAAGAAAATAATATTTATAAAGTAAAAATACATACATATGGCCCCCCATATGTATATGGCCTCCCATCTCTGGGCACAGCCTGTGGTCATATTTAATCATTTCTTTGTAAGCTTAATAAATATTACTAATTTATTAAGAAAATAATATTTATAAAGTAAAAATACATACATATGGTCCCCCATATGTATATGGCCTCCCATCTCTGGGCACAGCCTGTGGTCATATTTAATCATTTCTTTGTAAGCTTAATACTTTTTACTATTTTATAAAGAAAATAATATTTATAAATTAAAAATACATACATATGGCCCCCCAATATGTATATGGCCTCCCATCTCTGGGCACAGAATGTGGTCATATTTAATCATTTCTTTGTAAGCTTAATAAATATTACTAATTTACTAGGAAAATAATATTTATAAAGTAAAAATACATACATATGGCCCCCCATATGTATATGGCCTCCCATCTCTGGGCACAGCCTGTGGTCATATTTAATCATTTCTTTGTAAGCTTAATACTTTTTACTATTTTATAAAGAAAATAATATTTATAAAGTAAAAATACATACATATGGCCCCCCAATATGTATATGGCCTCCCATCTCTGGGCACAGAATGTGGTCATATTTAATCATTTCTTTGTAAGCTTAATAAATTTTACTAATCTACTAAGAAAATAATATTTATAAAGTAAAAATACATACATATGGCCCCCCATATGTATATGGCCTCCCATCTCTGGGCACACCCTGTGGTCATATTTAATCATTTATTTGTAAGCTTAATAAATATTACTAATTTACTAGGAAAATAATATTTATAAAGTAAAAATACATACATATGGCCCCCCGTATGTATATGGCCTCCCATCTCTGGGCACAGCCTGTGGTCATATTTAATCATTTCTTTGTAAGCTTAATAAATATTACTAATTTACTA
This sequence comes from Othius punctulatus, assembly GCA_951805005.1. Classification (NCBI taxonomy): domain Eukaryota; kingdom Metazoa; phylum Arthropoda; class Insecta; order Coleoptera; family Staphylinidae; genus Othius; species Othius punctulatus. The sequence goes on from OX638145.1 coordinate 14,861,662, forward strand.
GGAAAATAATATTTATAAAGTAAAAATACATACATATGGCCCCCCATATGTATATGGCCTCCCATCTCTGGGCACAGCCTGTGCTCATATTTAATCATTTCTTTGTAAGCTTAATAAATTTTACTAATTTACTAAGAAAATAATATTTATAAAGTAAAAATACATACATATGGCACCCCATATGTATATGGCCTCCCATCTCTGGGCACAGCCTGTGGTCATATTTAGTCATTTATTTGTAAGCTTAATAAATATTACTAATTTACTAGGAAAATAATATTTATAAAGTAAAAATACATACATATGGCCCCCCATATGTATGTATGGGGGGACATCTCTGGGCACAGCCTGTGGTCATATATAATCATTTCTTTGTAAGCTTAATAAATTTTACTAATTTATTAAGGAAATAATATTTATAAAGTAAAAATACATACATATGGCCCCCCATATGTATATGGCCTCCCATCTCTGGGCACAGCCTGTGGTCATATTTAATCATTTCTTTGTAAGCTTAATACTTTTTACTATTTTATAAAGAAAATAATATTTATAAATTAAAAATACATACATATGGCCCCCCAATATGTATATGGCCTCCCATCTCTGGGCACAGAATGTGGTCATATTTAATCATTTCTTTGTAAGCTTAATAAATATTACTAATTTACTAGGAAAATAATATTTATAAAGTAAAAATACATACATATGGCCCCCAATATGTATATGGCCTCCCATCTCTGGGCACAGCCTGTGGTCATATTTAATCATTTCTTTGTAAGCTTAATACTTTTTACTATTTTATAAAGAAAATAATATTTATAAAGTAAAAATACATACATATGGCCCCCCAATATGTATATGGCCTCCCATCTCTGGGCACAGAATGTGGTCATATTTAATCATTTCTTTGTAAGCTTAATAAATTTTACTAATCTACTAAGAAAATAATATTTATAAAGTAAAAATACATACATATGGCCCCCCATATGTATATGGCCTCCCATCTCTGGGCACATCCTGGGGTCATATTTAATCATTTATTTGTAAGCTTAATAAATATTACTAATTTACTAGGAAAATAATATTTATAAAGTAAAAATATATACATAAAAAAAAAAATGGTGTGCAAATGTTGCTTGAAAGAGCTAGGTATCCAAATAGTCATAATCTTCATTGATCCTAATTGAATATGGCACATTCTGCGGAACATTGCATGGCACCCTACGTACTTTATTCTCCGCGAATTCTTTCCTGTAAGCCCGCCATTTTCGCTGCTTCAAAAACTGCTTGAACAGCTCATTGGTTGTGGGTATATTCGCTTGCAGATATTGTTGAATTCTGAGCCATATGTTACTGCCGAGCTGCAGCAGCCAGTAGCGAGGAATAATGAGGCATTCCGTGTCGGTGAAGGCAATTATTCTACGGCGGTCCATATTTTCTCCAAGCCCGAAGCAAGCATTTTCAGAAAATATGCAAACCTGATAACAAAAGGAGCTGAGCATGATATTCATTTGCAAAAATTAAAGAAAAAAACCTGCATGAAGTACGTGTAGACGTCTGAAAATTGTGGACCATAGGAAACAGATCTGTTGTCTGCTTCGAACTCGTGACTATCTAGTGATTCTCTATCGGAACTATGGTGATACTTATAGAAACGATTTGCAGTTATGAATAATGTTCTTACCGTATTCCCGAACTTGAATGGGAACGTTGAGAATGAGATTGGTGAGATTTGTCAGCAGTATGGATGGTAAAAGATGACCTGGTGGCGCTGTTTTTTTTACTTATAATGGTGAGAGATGATCTAGCGGAACTTGGATAATCTTGGAATAATTTGTACTTCTTAGTTCCCTGGCAATCAACTTGTTCTATAAGCAAATGCTCAATTAATTGGCAGCTGCCTTTTAACACAAAGTGGACGCCATGTCTCAGTCCTTCGCCGTCGCCTATTATTGTCTGATCCTTTTTAAACTGTTTAACTTTAGCTACAATGCAACAAGCTGTTTTAGTAACATCGTCCCATGAATCAAAATAAGTAAATCTTTTAAGTGCAGATAGGATATAGTCCCATTCCTTTCGTACGGAATCTTTCAGTACTATGTTGTAATCGTCACGTGTTAAAAGCAGAAATTCAACCGGAGCTTAAATAAAGATTGTTGTAAATATTGTTGAACTAATAATGCTGAACTTCGTACTAATTGAAGTTATCGTAAATTTCCTAGGTACGTCCGTTAACATGGAATCCTCGCCAAATGTACTACCAGAAGTCATGTTCCCCGTAATGATAGTCACATTTTCATTCAGTAACTTATCGTATTTTTCTACGCTGACACTAACTTCTCCACTTATGACAAAATAAAGGGCTTGTGCCCTATGGTTTTGGCGCACAATCACTCGATCGGGTCCGTAATAGGCGAAGTACGCATTTGCGGCAAGCATCATCTTAACGTGCTAGGCTTAAAAATAAAACTTAGTTCACGTCGAGTGTGCTACCAAAAACCTACCTCCGGATATTTTCTGAAGCACTTGAAACCTCCGATTGTCCTGTAGAGTAACAACTTCTCTTCTTCGGTCCTGTCCTGAGCCGGTTTGTTTAAAATTGCTTTATGCTGTTATAATAGGGCAGTGATAATCGAAAAACTTATTTATTAGCGCAGCTGTAACTTACGTATAAATCTAAAATCGATTTCAGTGGCTTTTTCTTGGCCATCAAGTGAACGTTCTTCTTGATATTCGACTGATCTGAAGCGATGGCTGGTGTAAGCCATGCCCGATTGGCAAACGCCAGCCGAACTATGGCCTTGAAACGTCGCCTAGCCCTGATTTGCTTCAGTTGCTGCAAAGCAAATATTTTAGATTTTTCACATTGCGAAGCAAAACTGCACATACCATCATCTTCGGTTCTTGCCCCTATGTCTCTTTCTGAGCGGTATTAACATCCAGATTGTTCCAGATTTTGAATGCAGCGATTATTAGTTGTCGTCAGTTACTTGACATTGATGCCATACGAATTATTTTTTTAATGAAGGCATGTGCCCATGATAATTTTAATATTATTGAATATCATTATCACACGCTGCATATTTTTTGCACGAATTCTGTAGTCGATCCATTTAGGTGTTAAGTTGCAAATGGCGTGGTGAAATAATTGCAGTGTGAAAGTTTGGAGCAGCCTATAAAATTCGCAACGCTTAACATGCATTTAAACTTAAACATGAATGATTAATGGCCGCTCGCGGGCTCCAAAGATTTTACTGGATCATATTGGTTTATTTACTTTGTGAGCTAAACTCTTTAAAACTAGTTCTAGGCACAACTGAAGATTTAATCGAGTTTGGAATAGTTTATTCAAGAGACGCCACGATTAATTTTATTTTGGCTCAATTGAATCATGCATTTTCTTAGTAGATGGTGGAAGATCTGTTAAACTTTATTATAGTACATTTAAGTTAATGTTTTCAAAATATTGATACATTTTTTAATGTTGTCTCAATAACTGGTATTTAATAAAGAAAAAAACACATTTTTCACAAAACACATTTATTTTATCTAAATGCACATTTCGATCGCTATATTACTACAGTAATATTTCTACTGAAGATGGTCGCCTAGCGATCGAAATGTACATTTAGATAAAATAAATATGTTTTGTGAAAAAGGTGTTTTTTTTCTTTATTAATACAAACCTTTTACAAGCTCCAAGATACCACTTAACTGGAATGTGTTTATTTATTTTATTATTTATTTTTATCGCCTTATTAGTTGCATAGCTAATACTCGCAAATTGTTGACATGTGTTTTTTTTTAAATTGAACATATAGATCCATTATGGATATGAATTGTCAAATTCAATATCGGCCAAAATGTCACATTGTATAATAATTCTGACAGTGTACTTGTAAAAAACTAGTAACAAATATGGCATTGATGTCAACATGTGTTTTGAGGTTTAATAACAAGAAGTAGGTATAGACGACCCAAAAATCTAAGAATATTACGACTTTGTCTTTTAAGTATTTTATGGGGGTTTTATTTGGTGTTGCCATAAAATCAGCGCTTATACTGGCTTTGGGTCTTTATACAAGCCAGTATAAGCGCTGATTTTATGGCAACACCAAATAAAACCCCCATAAAATACTTGAAAGTCAAAGTCGTAATATTCTTAGATTTTTGGGTCGACTATACCGTTGCAATTTTTAGTTAATACATTGTGAAAATGAGAAAGAAACAAAAAAGTTGTAAATTCATTCAAAATCGGACAATTCGTAATCAAAATTTGAAATAATCATTTTAATATTGCCGTCAAAATTAAATAGTTAAAATACCCATTGGCGTTCCTAGTAACTTTATCAATAATGCCAACCCAATGGCACTTTGACAATTCATATCTGTAATAGATTTCGTTTAGGGACGTTGAATTGACTATGTTAGACTAGACTTATAGAGTTAAAAATATGTCACGGTATATAACTGGTAATTATGAATAAAACTTAACATTAATACTTGCCTACTAATGATAGTAATAATAATATTTATTGCGTACTTGATAGCAAAAGTGCTGTACATTGCAAACATTTTGTAAAACCTAAATCCAAAAACTCTTTATATTTTATATACACTGTGTATCAGCCAAATGGAATAAATTCGATAATAAATAAATGGGGGCGTGTTCGAAAAAACGCTCGGACACGTCGATTGTTATTTTTAGTTGCGCATTTTTTTCAACAAAAACTTTTTATACAGGGTGTGTCATGTGACCGTGGCCAATACCAACTTTCTTATTTTAAATGCAACACCTGGTATATTATTCAATTTTTGGATTCTTCAGAAAATTCTAGACATATTTCATGTACAATGTCGCATACCTATCTTCAACTGTTTCGGAAATATTAAGTGTTTTCAGATTTATTGCAAAAATTAACATTAAAAAAAGAAAATTATTTGATTACAGAAATTCGTTACAACACACTCAAAAACTAATAAGTAATACTGTTTATTTCTTGATAATGTAAAAAAACAAAAAAAAACAATAAATTTCAATGGAGAAGATGTTTAAAATGCTCGCCGTGAACGTCTTGGCAACATCCTAATCTTAAATAGAAATTTCTTCTAACGCTACTGAACATCTCAGGCGTGACCGATCTAATCGCAAGCATTATTCGTCTTAATATACACACTTAATATTTCCGAAACAGTTGAAGATACGACATTGTACATGAAATATGTCTAGAATTTTCTGAAGAATCCAAAAATTGAATAATATACCAGGTGTTGCATTTAAAATAAGAAAGTTGGTATTGGCCACGGTCACATGACACACACCCTGTATAAAAAGTTTTTGTTGAAAAAAATGCGCAACTAAAAATAACAATCGACGTGTCCGAGCGTTTTTTCGAACACGCCCCCATTTATTTATTATTGAATTTATTCCATTTGGCTGATACACCCTGTATACTCTGATTTTTCTAAACTGACGTTCGCGTCATCAAACAGCTGTGCGATGAAGTTTTTTCGTACCAACGGGATTGTTTTCGAGAATATGCATTACAATAGTTTAAGAATCGAAATTAATCTGAGGATCATTTGTTACATAACACTGATCACCGGTGGTTATATATATAGGTAATCGGTGTATTAACCGCGGACACAATTTTCGCCTGCCAATCATGTCATAAATCATGTTATGTTGGCAGCCGTGATATTTTTTCGGCGACGATGCCACATCTTTTTGACTAACACATGTTCATACATGTGTGTATAACCAAACTTCTTAGACGTCTTACTTGTTACATTTGATCGATTATTATAATGCATATTTTGCCATTGTAGATATTAATCCATAACCACAGGATTGATATCTTTACGAAACACGGCAGAGAAGTCGAAGAATTTGATACGAACCGTCGCACTGTCGCACAAGATTGGGCGGAACAGCTGATTGCAGCCATTTTTAAATACCCTGGACAGCTGGCAACCTTGTAAAATTGTGCCATCATTATTATGATTATTATTTTGATGACGTGCACGCCAGTTTAGAAAAATCAGAGTATAGCAACAAATTAATATACTCTAATTTTTGTAAACCGGCGTTCACGTCATCAAACAGCTGTGTGATGAGGTTTTTTCGTACCAACGTGATTGTTTTCGAGAATATGCATAAAAATAGTTTAAGAGTCGAAATTAATCTGAGGATCATTTGTTACATAACACTGATCACCGGTGGTTATAAATGCCAATGCCTGCCAATCATGTAATGAATCATGTTATGTTGGCGGCCGTGATATTTTTTCGGCGATGATGCCAAATCTTTTTCACTAACACATGCTCATATGTGTGTATAACCAAACTTCTTTGACGTTTAACTTGTTACATTTGATCGATTATTACAATGCATATTTTGCCATTGTAGATGTTAAACCATAACCACAAGATTGATATCTGTACGATAAACGGCAGAGAAGTCGACGACTTTGATACGAATCGCATACTTCAGCACAAGATTGCACGGGCGCAACAGCTGATTGCAGCCAGTTTTAACTACCACAGCTGGCAACCTTGTAAAATTGTGTCATCATTATTATGATTATTATTTTGATGACGTGAACGCCAGTTTAGAAAAATTAGAGTATAACATTAAAATTATCAAAGGCATATGGCTTCATTATAAAATAATCGCCAAAATGTCAAGAAGCTGACAACGAATAATAATCGCTGCATTCAAAACCATAAAATAACATAATCTGAATATTTACAGCAAGATTCCAAGATCCGTACACCATTCAGAAACGCAAAATAGATGCATAAACTGAACACAGCTGTAAGTAGTTCTGCTTTGCAATGCGAAACATATAATTGTCGCAATTTTTGCTTTGTAGGAACTGAAGAAAATCAGGGCTAGGCGACGTTTCAAGGCCATAATTCGGCTGGTGATTGCCAACCGGGAATGGCTAGTACCAACCGTCGCTCCAGATCATATAAACATCAAGAAGAACGTTCACTTACTCGTTAAGAAAAATCCGTTGAAATCCATCTTGGCATTATACGTAAGTTACGGCTGGGTTAATCACTACGTTTATCAATTATGCTTACCCCATTCTGATAGCATAAAGCAATTTTGAACAAACGGACCGAGGACAGGACTGAAGAGGAGAAGCTGCTGCTGTACAAAACGATTGGAGACTTCAAATGCTTCAGGAAATATCCGGAGGTACTTCTTTAGTAGCACAAGCGATGTAAGCTAACTTGTATTTTTAAGCATAGCACGTTAAGATGATGCTAGCCGCAAATTCATACTTTGCCTATTACGGACCTGATCGAGTAATTGTGCGCCAAAACCATAGAGCCCAAGCCCTTTATTTTTTAATGAGCGGAGAAGTTAGTGTCAGCGTCGAAAGGTACGATAAGCTGCTGAACGAAAATGTTACTACCATTATGAATACGATGACTTCTGGAAGTACATTTGGTGAAGATTCTATGTTAACCGATAGACCTAGGATGTTCACAATAACTTCAATTAGTACGGTTACATACATTACTAATTTCCCAATATTTACAATGATTATTTAAGCTCCGGTTGAATTTCTGCTTTTAACACGTGACGATTTTAACGTGGTACTGAAAGATTCCGTAAGAAAGGAATGGGACTATATCCTTTCTGCACTTAATAGGTTTACTTATTTCGACTCCTGGGACGATGTTACCAAATCAGCATGTTGCATTATAGCTAATGTGAAACACTTTAAAAAGGATCAGACAATAACAGGCGATAACGAACGAACGAAACGTTACGTGTTCTTTGTGTTGAAAGGCAGCTGCCAATTAATTGAGCATTTGTGTGTGGAACAAGTGGTTTGCCGTGGAATTACGACGTACAAATTATCCCAAGATCATCCAAGTTTTCACTCCAGTAGATCATCTATCACCATGATGAGCGTCAAAAATAACATTCCTAGGACATCCACCATGAAATCTCGCCAATCCCATCAATCACGGTAAGGACCTTATTCGTAACTGCAATCTCTTAGGCCGGTATCTATAGTCCGTACTTGAACTTGAGTACGACTCAAGTCGTATATTTGATTGCGTGTGGTGCATAAACGTATATAGAAAATACGCAACCAAATATATTACTTCAGTCGTACTCACGCTCAACGAGTCGTACTTATTCGTAATGGCCAAAGTGCAACCAAATATACGACTTGAGTCGTACTCACACTCAAGTACGGACTATTGATGCGGGCCTGACTACTTCCAATAGGGATTCACGAGATACTCGCGATTCTTCCGGAGAATACGCCCCATCTGCCATGTATGGTACGCAATTTTCACATGTATTCACGCACTTCATGCAGGTAGTTGTTACTTTTTCGCAAGTAAATATCGGCTTCAGCTTATTTTGTCATTAGGTTTGCATCTACTCGGAAAAGGCTTGCTTCGGACTTGGAGAAAATATGGACCACCGTCGAATAATTGCCTTCACGGACACGGAATGCCTCCTTATTCCTCGCTACTGGCTGCTCAACCACAGCAAGGGCAACATATGGCTCAGAATTCAGCAATATCTGCAAACACATGTACCCACAACCAAAGACCTGTTCGAACGGCTTTTGCAGGAGCGAAAATGGCGGGCTTACAAGAAAGAAACCGTGGCCAAGAAAATACATAGGGTCCCATGCAACGTTCCCCAGAACGTACCGTATTCAATTCGGATCAATGAGGATTTTGAATACTTGGACGCCTAAGTTTTTTTGCACTTTGCAAACAGAATATTTTTGCTCATTTTTTTAATATATTTAAGTTTATATTTATATTTATAACAATTTAATACTTAATAAATTTTATTTAAAAAATAAAATATTAAAAGATGAATATTTGAACAAGACAGAAAAATAATTGCACAAACTTGAACAATATTACAAAAATACTGAAGGATGAAAATAGGTACAAATGGAATAATATGCACGTAAACTCCGAGCGTATGCGCTCTGTAGTGATGATGATGTGAAAAGAAAGTTTTAAGAAAGTTAACAGTAAATTTCATCCAATTTGTGTACAATTAACAATTTATGGATAACATAAACCAAATATGTACCTGTGGCAGTTATACGTGTGACTAGTAATGAATAAAACATAGCTTCACGTCCTGTGCAATAATACTGGAACGAGCATCGAGTGTGTTCCATAAATAAACAAAAGCATCGAAAACAATAAAGCGCCTGTAAAGTTAATTGGAGTTGAAGCCCGAATGCAACAGGCGCTGGTGTATCACTTAAAAGCAATAACTCAATGTTTCAAACGTACAAACAGGATGGAAATTGAATTTTAATTGCCTCTTAGTATACTGCTATATTTTCTACAATTCAAAATATGGAATTATTTACGTGATCAGATAATTCAGGATATACCGGGGGATCCATTTAGGGTGAAACTATAATTTAGGTTGGTAATCTACAGTAATTGGCAGCTTTGTAGATTCTGGAAAACAATGGAAAATGAAGATCTGTCAGTAAGACACTCAATTATATACAGGGTGTTTGGTAAAGCTGTTCCCAAAATTTGGACATCGAGACATCTTGCATTGGATTGCCATCAGACTTTCCAAGAATGTAGTGCATGTCTGCGTATTCTTCAAAAGTATTATTCTTAATACTTGAAATATAAAGTAGAATAATGAAGTTCTTCATTTCGTGTAAAATATTTCGAATACACTAAGCAGTACTAAAGTCAAACTAAGGTTATAAGTTACAACCACCTAAGTAATACTTCAAAACATAAAGTATGGAATATCTGCTTACAGTGCCATCTAGGCCCGCATGTTTATATGAACTTTTTTGTCGGTTTTCCATAGCTGATTCGATATTTAAACTTTCAGAACACCTTTAGCAAACAACACTCTGTATAGCCACAATCATTTGAAATTTAAGAAAAAAGCGGTGTCAAAAAAAAATGGTAACTAAGTAGTTCGTATTACTAACATAAAAAAAACACACCAAAATCTAATTTGAACACTTTAGAAAAATAACATAATTTATAGAATCCCCCACCATTTTCTTCAAGCCTGGCGTGGAACTCCTGAAAACTGTTTTGTAATTCTTCAATAGTTATCGATGCAAATGCCTCTCCCAGGCGATTTTTTTAAATTTTCAGTATTATTTTCTGTATTTGGGGAATTGTATGAAAGATTATATTTTTCTATAATGTATTTAGATGTAATTTTAATTTCTTTTTGCAAGTAGTAAACAAATAATTGTCAAAATAAGATTTAAAAATTTTGATTTTGCCAACACCTTACATAAACCAACACCTGCCATAAATCAAAGTTTCAATAACTGAACAGGTAGTTTCAGACCAAGCAAGAATTATAATTCCTATAACATATATATAAATATATATATATATATATATATATATATATATATATATATATATATATATATATATATATATATATATATACATATATATATATAATCGATCTTTATTGGGCTATCGACGCCATATGGGGTCTTTCCGCCTTCCTATAACATTTTTACTTAAAAGTAAAAATAAAAATAAATTCCCGTTTGTATGTATCGTCCTTACATGTATCTCGAAAACTAAATATTCTAGAGAAAAATACTTCAGATTTTTTAATTGTGCGTGTGATTACACACAAAAAGTCAGACAAGACTTTTTTAAGAGATTAAGAGATTTCAAGGGGGAAATCAGATGAATATATCTACTTTTAGAAATATTGCAGTTTTCAAGGTTTTTGAAGGTCAGCTTTGACTTTATAAACAGCAATGTAGATTTTTTCATTAAGTACATAACCTGATTCAGCACATTTGTGTGCTTTTTAGGTACTGGTTAAATTCTTCTCCGACGTAATGTTTATTCTCTTGTATAATTAAATTTAACAACTTATTTATTTTTAATTTTATAGAACCACAGTCTACGAATACCATTGTTAAAAAATGTTGGCCCAATTGTGGCCATGGATATGTTTTACATCTTTGTTGTGAGGGCACTACTTATGAAACAACAAAAAAGTCTCACGATAACAAAATAATATTTTGAAAAAAACTTGTAACTTGACTAAAAAAAAGTCTTTAGCTCTGAACTAAAAGATATTTTGGAGAAAAATTCAAGCGGAGATTTAAACGTGTTTTAAATCAAATGATTTATTTAAGCGAATCATGATTTAAATCAAAATTGATGTTTTTTTTATTTAATTAATCATTGTTTTCGTACTGTTTGTTGATTCCAATAGATGCACAATTAAAAATATAATGTAACTATAGAGTTGGCTTGCTTTAAAATAGATAATTGAAAGCAAGTAAGTAAAATAATTTTCTTTTTTCCAGTTTTGGTCCATTACATAGTACAGACACACCGATTTTTATTTAAGTATCAATTATTGTTCAAATTCAAGAATTAATAAAAAAATTATATGATTTGAAGCGTGAAGTAAATCAATTGATTTAAATGTCATCGAAACTTTTAAAAACAGAAAGTATAAACAGACACACCGATTTTTATTTAAGTATCAATTCTTGTTCAAATTCAAGAATTAATAAAAAAAATCATATGATTTGAAGCTTGAAGTAAATCAATTGATTTAAAAGACATCGAAACTTTTAAAAACAGAAAGTATAGAAACATCATATAAACCAAATAACTCTTTTTTTTGTAATCATTAATTTTGTATTTTGAAAAAATCATGATTCATTCCAACAATGAATATTACTATACTGATTCTCAACATTTATTTATTATACAGGGTGATTTTTTTTTTCTTTTTAAGGATTGGGATCTCGGAAGCTATAGCCATAGACATTATGTTGAATTAGAAAATAGTTGTCGTTTTAAGAGCTAATGCAATGATATTTTCTCCCCTTTTTTGTATTCCAAATATTTGTATCGTTTCGATTTCTGAATTTATATGCAATTGGCATAAAAACATTATGAATATTTTTATACAATTTTCATTTTTGAAACTTGCATGAGAAGTAACATGAATGATATTGATATCTACACATTTTCATGCTTTGCTTTTGTAATCTATGGTATTTTTAATTGAAATTTTAAATATTAATTGTAATAGATACCAAATGATATTTTCTGCACTTCTTTGTATTCCAAATTTCTGTATCGTTTACATTTCTGAATTGATATGTAATTGGCACATAAACTACATAAATATTTTTATAAAAAATTCATTTTAGAAACTTGTATTGAGTAGTAACATCAATAATATTGATATCTACACATTTTCATGCTTTGATTTTGTAATCTATGATATTTTTAATTTAAAATTTAAATGTTAATTGTACAAGATACCAAATGATATTTTCTGCACATTTTTGTATTCCAAATTTTTGTATCGTTTCCATTTATGAATTCATATTTAATTGGCATAAAAACATCATGAATATTTTTATAAAATTTTCATTTTTGAAACTTGAATGTAGAAGTAACACGAATGCTATTGATATCGACAAATTTTCATGCTTTGTTTTTGTAATCTATGTTATTTTTAATTGATATTTGAATGTTAACTGTTAAAGGTACCAAATGATATTTTCTGCAGTTTTTTGTATTACAAATTTTTTTATCGTTTCCATTTCTGAATTCATATTTAATTGGCATAAAAACATCATGAATATTTTTATAAAACTTTCATTACTGAAACTTGAATGTAGAAGTAACACGTATGCTATTGATATCGACAAATTTTCATGCTTTGTTTTTGTAATCTATGATATTTTTAATTGATATTTGAATGTTAATTGTTAAAGGTACCAAATGATATTTTCTGCACTTCTTTGTATTCTAAATTTTTTATCGTTTCCATTTCTGAATTTATATGTAATTGGTATAAAAAAATTATGCATATTTTTATAAAAATTTAATTTTTAAAACTTGCATGAGAAGTAACATGAATGCTGTTGATATCTATACATTTTAATGCTTTGTTTTTGTAATCTATGATATTTTTAATTGAAAATTGCAATGTTAATTATAAAAGATACCAAAAGATATTTTCTGCATGTTTTTTTGCAATTTTTTCAAAATCTTTTCCATTTCTGAATTCATATGTAGGCATAAAACAATTATGAATATTTTTATTAAAAAATCATTTTTGAAACTTGTATTTAAAAGTAACATGAGTGCTATTGCTATCTACACATGTTCATGCTTTGTTTTTGTAATCAATAATATTTTTGATTGAAAATTTAAATGCTAATTATAAAAGATACCAAAAGATATTTTCTGCACGTTTTTTTGCAATTTTTTTTAATCTTTTGCATTTCTGAATTCATATGTAATTGGCATAACAAAATTATGCATATTTTTATAAAATTTTAATTTTTAAAACTTGCATGAGAAGTAACATGAATGCTGTTGATATCTATACATTTTCATGCCTTGTTTTTGTAATCTATGATATTTTCAATTGAAAATTCAAATATTAATTGTAAAAGATACCAAATGAAATTTTCTGCACTTATTTGTATTCCAAATTTTTTTATCGGTTCTATTTCTGAATTTATATGTAAATGGCTTAAAAAAATTACGAATATTTTTATAAAATACACTGATATATGATATGATATATGATACATGGAATGGGCTATCGACTTTCGTCTTTGACCCATGAATAGTTGTGAATATGAATGTTTGTCTAATATTAGATGGTCAGTAAGTCTTGATGGTTCGCCAGTCTTTCGTACAATGATTAATAAGTTATTTTAATTGTGTGTAGAAGGAATTTTTGAATTATTTTGTAGCCCTTTGTTTCTTGCTTTCAAGATTTTAATTGTTTAAACCATGGTTTAATGGTTTAAAGGTTTTAATGGTTTTAATGGATTTTAATGGTTTTAAAGGTTTTAATGGTTGTTAATGGTTTAAACTCAAACATTTTACAGTGTTAAATAAAAATTGAGAGCACCTTGAAGTTTTGTAATTGTTTTAGCATTTCAATTGCACCGAATTTAGATTTCTATTTTTGCGTTTTAAAAATTCATCGCCTGAGGCTGGGAGGCAATAAACACCCGAGTATTAACATTTCAAATTACTAGGACGAACCTCTCTTATTGCATTTACTAGGACGAACCTTTAGGATGCACCTCTCTTATTTCATTTACTAGGACGCATCTCTAGGACGAACCTGTTATTTCAATTACTAGGACGAACCTCTCTTATTTCAATTACTAGGACGAACCTCTTTTATTTTATTTACTAGGACGCACCTCTCTTATTTCATTTAGTAGGACGCACCTCTAGGACGAACCTCTCTTATTTCATTTACTAGGACGAACCTCTCTTATTTCAATTACTAGGACGAACCTCTCTTATTTCATTTACTAGGACGAACCTCCCTTATTTCAATTACTAGGACGAACCTCTTTTATTGCAATTACTAGGACAAACCTCTCTTATTGCAATTACTAGGACAAACCTCTCTTATTGCAATTACTAGGACAAACCTCTCTTATTGCAATTACTAGGACGAACCTCCCCTTTATGTGAGCCCCGCAGTTACCAAGAATCATTCCTTTACATAATGTGAATATTACAATCTTATTGCATATGTCGGAACACCTCAATCTGATATACATATTGTAGTTTAGGTACTAACCTTTAATCCATTCCAACACCCATTAAAGGTTTTAATAGTTTTAATGGATTTTAATGGTTTTAAAGGTTTTAATGGTTATTAATGGTTTAAACTCAAACATTTTACAGTTTTAAATAAAAATTGAGAGCACCTCGAAGTTTTGTAATTGTTTTAGCATTTCAATTGCACCGAATTTAGATTTCTATTTTCGCGTTTTAAAAATTCATCGGCTGAGGCTGGGAGGCCATAAACACCCGAGTATTAACATTTCAATCTGCATTTTATGGCTGGGCTGAATGAAGCACAAGTCGGGGCGATAAAATATTAAGCCTCACTCGAGCCGAGCGCTTTGCCTCAGTGGGTCCGAAGCATCAACCGGTTCTCTTTGAAGTCAGGAATCTGATTACCTGGCCTATGATGACGGCGAAAAATAAAATATGCACTCCCCCCAATCAACCGATTCCGATCCGGTGGGACATTAAAAACCTAATCTGCGAACTTTCGGGGGGATTAAACCGGCGCGGATCGCATAAAACAAGATGGGGCGCAATAAAAACCGGTATTCAAACCGGCGACATTTCGGACGGGCATCAATTTATGGTGGGCGTGAAGCCAGTCGTATTTTTATGTGGGGGCGAGATTGATGCGTCTATATGAGGGCGGACGGATTGAATCCAACGGCCATCCGGCTAAAGTTTCCACTAATTGCAGAACTAATTCCAATTAAGATATTTTAATTGGGGCCAAAATCCAGCGCTTTGCCCCATTAAACGTTACTCGTCACAGTTAATGGAGCCCTCCTACAAATAGAAATCATTCTCTAATAAATCCATTAAATTCGAACGAGACTGCAATTATGGATCAACCATGAATCAACTAAAAAAGAATTATGGAAGCAGATTAAACCTCAATTTTTAATTATTAGATTACTTATTAAAGATTACTAAGATTAAATCTTAGGCACTGAAATCAGAAAATATGTAATTGACGATATTTTGAACAGTTATGGACATCAGATTCTCAGGCCATACCATTGCCAGAATAATGCAATTGAACTATATGGGGGTTTGCCAAACAGTATTACAATAAACATGTTCACGCCCAACCTTCTTCAAGAGCTAATGTTCTTCATTTATGGAAAGAAGCGCTTTCAAAATTTACACCAGGAATGTGGCGAAATTGTATCCAACATTGCGAAAAACTCATCAAAGATGATTGGACGAAGTATATGGGAAATACATCTACCGAAAATATCCCTCCAATAATTATATCGTTAGGACAATCTGAGTCAGAATCTGATGACGAATTGTCCAATTTTGAATGTATTTATAAAGTTTTTGTTTCTTTCTCATTTTCACAATTTATTAAATAAAAGTTGCAAGGGTACCTACTTCTTGTTATTAAACCAACTTAAATTATTAAATATAAATAGGTCTCATAACCTCAAAACACATGTTGACATCAATGACATATTTGTTACTAGTTTTTCAAGTACACTATCAAAATTATTATACAATGTGACATTTTGGCCGACCTTGAATTTGACAATTCATATCTATAATGGATGATCTGTAACTACTCCGATTATTATTAACATACTTCAATCCTCAGAGTTTTCTCTAGCCGAAACTTTTCGCCCAACAACTGCGTGTCGCCGTGAAGCTGAAGTGCGACATGATTTATTAAGTGCAAAATCGATATGAGGCGGCCCAGTGCTCGTATATCACACCGTTTTTTCACCTAGCTAAAATAATTTTCATTGTGTGACTCTAGAGGGGAATTGTTTTCACAAGCCAGTGACTCCCGAAAAGAAACACGTGTACATGAAGCCGTGGCGGGGATGAATGAATTACCGCTCAATATACAGACAAAAATTGAGGATTTATCGCACGAAAGCGATGAAATGAATGGCAAATAACTTATTCCATTGCCTCGCTATGTAACTGATAATAAATCTTTTCGGATTTGCGCCGCGTTTTGAGTTTTCCAAGGAAAATGGACTGGAATTATCCACGAACTAATACAACTACATTAATTATATGCTTGTTAAAATATGTAATTATTGCTTCTTAATCGTCATATAAATATTTATAATAATAGTATTAATATTAAACTTTCGTTATATAAATCGTTATATAAATAATTAGGTACCTAAAATAATAATGATACTCAAAAATATCCAATTATAATTCAAAATCATTCAAAATTATTCAAAAAATAAAAAATAAACAACTTGAAACAGCTGTATCAAGTGTAGTCACATACATTTTAAGGTTGAATATTTATTAGTTAGCTAAAAATACTTTTCTTCTGTACTGTTTTTCGTTCATGAAGTTCTTCCATTTAGTCTTGTCCTTCGCTAGTTCTATCGCTTTGCTCCATGTTTTCCCTCTTTCTTCTATTATTGTCTTCATTCTGTCATCCCATGTCTTTTTGATCATCTGTACTTTAGACCCTAAATAACGTAAATCCATTTTTTAATAAAGCTGTGAAGCATGCCTTCGAAAATTCTCAAGTATTGTAGGTACACATGGATCTTGTATTCTAGAAAGCTTTTGTTATCTCCATTTCTTCTTGTGTTACTGTTTTTCGTTCATGAAGTTCTTCAATTTAGTCCTGTCCTTCGCTAGTTCTTTCGCTTCTCTCCATGTTTTCCCTCTTTCTTCTTGTGATTGTCTTCATTCTGTCATCCAATGTCTTTTTGATCATCTGTACTTTAGACCCTAAATAACGAAAATCCATTTTTTACTAAAGCTGTGAAGCATACTTTCGAAAATTCTCAGGTATTGTAGGTACACATGGATTTTGTATTCTAGAAAGCTTTTGTTGCCTCCTTTTTTTCTTCTGTTACTGTTTTTCGTTCATGAAGTTCTTCCAATTAGTCCTGTCCTTCGCTAGTTCTTTCGCTTCTCTCCATGTGTTCCATCTTTCTTCTATTATGGTCTTCATTCTGTCATCCCATGTCTTTTTAATCATCTGTACCTTAGACCCTAAATAACGTAAATCCATTTTTAAGCTGTGAAGCATACTTTCGAAAATTCTCAGGTATTGTAGGTACACATGGATCTTGTATTCTAGAAAGCTTTTGTTACCGCCTTTTCTTCTTCTGTTACTGTTTGTTGTTCATGAAGTTCTTCCATTTAGTCCTGTCCTTTGCTAGTTCTTTCGTTTCTCTCCATGCTTTCCCTCTTTCTTCTATTATTGTTTTCATTCTTGTCATCCCATCATCATATGTCTTTCTCGGTCTTCCTTTCCTTTTATTTTTATGTGGCTTTGCTTCCCACGCTTTTTTCACTATTCTTTAGTTGTCCATTCTTTGCATGTCCCCACCTTCAGAGCTGTCGTTTTTCCATGTATTATTGTATTGACTGTATGTCTAATTCTTCTCTTATTTTTGTGCTTCTTATTTTGTCTATTTTCGTTTCCTTCAATCACTTAGCACTTCTCCATTTTTGCTTTTTATGACCCTCTCTGTTGCTTCATTGTCTTGCCTGTTCCTTTTGATTGCGCTGTAGAATAGTTTTTGGTTTTCTGTAATATTTCTTTGCCACTTTTATTATGCTTTCTTTGAGATTTTTCCATATTTGTTCGTTGCGTTTTGTGTTGTATTTTTTTGTAGTTCTGTTTCCATTTCTTCTTTGTATTCTGTTTGCATGTCTTCGTTGTTCAGCTTATAATCTTTTATTTTGGTGAAATTGGTAGTATTTTGGTAAATTTTCTGTTTCCCCTTGATCTTTTTTCTTAATGTGTGTTTTCTGTTTCAGGCACCTTCTTCTCTATTTTCCGTTATACTTTGTTTTCTTAGTTTTTCCCCTTCCCCGTTCCATTGCCATATTATTCCGTTTATGGTTATTTTTCTGTATTTACTTATGACAGTTTTTCCTTTTTGTCTTTCGTCGCTTGCGATTATTCTTATTTTTGCTTGAACCTCTCTTTCTTGCTTCGTGAAGTCGTATTCTATGTATATATTTAAGTCGGTTCTTGTGCGATTATTCTTATTTCTGCACGAACCTCTCTTTCTTCATTCGTGAAGTCGTTCTCTCTATATATATATATATATATAGATATATATATATATATATATATATATATATATATATATATATATATATATATATATATATATATATCTTTAAGTCTGTTCTTGTTTTTCATTACCTCCAATTTCTCGTCGAAAGTCTCGAATTTAGCTTCTATTATTGGTGTTTGTCCACTGTTTCCTACGTATGTTACTTTTACTCTTGCTTTCACATTTAGCTCCTATTATAATAATGTTTGTACCTGTTCTGCATTGTTGGTTGTGTTTCCTACTTATAATATATAATAAATTATAATTGTAGAATTGTGTAGTAAATTTAATTATATCATTATATAAATTATATAATAATTATAATAAAGAAGAAAGAAAACAATAAAAAATTATAATAACAATATTAATTTTTAAAACTATTATTATTAAGTATTATTGATATAAGAGAAGTAATGCTCTATTGAAAAACCCTTACTCGCCAATTACGTAAAATCTTACAGTAAGCCCAAAAAGTAATTAAGTACATAAGTACCTTTAGTATTGTTAAGGTTTGAATGTTGTAGTAATTGCAGGCTGCTTACAGGTGTGCGAGAAAACTTCGTGTGCCTTAAATCCGACAGCTTAACTCGATCCAATCTTCGTGTAGACGAAAGGCTTTCGGAGCGCTCCATAAACAGCTTAATATTTTATCGAGGGGCGGCTGAGATTGGAAAACAATCAGGGGCAATTGTAAAGTTATTCGTTTGTTTCACTCGTCGGCGCGTTTAAGTTGAAAGGCTCTATCAAGAAGTTTATAGGGTGAAAATTGGATGTGATGTTTTTATTTAGTTAGTTTTGGTGAAAACATGAAATAAATGTACCTGCAGAAAATATTTATGCTATAAATTCATATCCCACTGCTTAAACCTATCAGCTGCGTCATAAATTTTACAATTAATTAATAACAGTTGATAAAATAGTGCCAAGTCAATTAATTGTCAACAATTGCATGTGCACAGAAATGCAACTGAATCAAATTTCGTAGATTAGTTTCTACCGAAAAATCGTTATTACTCTGGTGACTAAATTTGAATTTGATGTTGCCTAAGTACAAAATAAGTAGGGCATATCAAAATTTAGTTGCCATCGATTATTCGTTATTGCAGAGGCGAATGAAATTTTGTTTTGATGTTATTTGAATATACTGTGATTGCAAACTGAATGAAATTTCAAAAATTGCCGATAAATATCCTCTATGGGACGTTTACGGCCGACTCCAGCGCTTCTTTATTAATGAAAGAAACAGTTGATGCTGTACATTAAGATTATTTACATCGAATTCTCGTAAAAACAGCGCAACGGGGACGTTATTGCCGTTATCACGGCAATTTTCCTGCCAAACACGCCCCCTGAAACTCCCACATAATAAGCAGTAAAATCGCTTTTTGTTTCCAAATATTAAAAATTCCATTTCCACAAGGATTCGCGGTGTGTTCGCTACATCGCTCTTAATTTCATGAATTTCCAGCTTTGTCGATGCCCTTTTGTTTTGAATTACACGTAACTCCCTCTGCGCTAATGAATACATAGCTTGCATTATCCTTTCCAATTTGCGAGTTGGTCGGATTGCCACTCACCAAAGCCGGTATTAATTAAATCGTACCTGTAGATTTCCCGGGGCAGTAACTTTTGAGCCCCGTGGACTGCCTGACCGCTGAATTAAACGTTTTCCCGCGATGAGTCTTCATTAAGCGCCGAAGCATTTGACTTCCGGCGGACTTCATTAAAGATTGCCTCGCCTCGTAATTTCCGGCCGGAATTTAAAGAGTTCCATCCGCGCAGCTCCGCCAATTAATGCGAGCTTTTTCCGGAAGCGAGGCGCGTATGTAACTGCATATTATAAAGCCATTAACCGGAAGCGGCTTAAACTATGCATATTAAAGCTCTTTAGGCGGGGCCGAAGCTCGAGGGCTGCACAAGACGTGGATTACGCGTTTTACTGATGCCAAGCGAACGACAGTTTTTAACCAATTAATCATTTTTACGCCAGCAAACGTTTAATGCATATCGGTCGATGAAGTTCAATTGTTAGCTTAAACTTTAGAGTATACAAAGCTTTTTTCAGTGGTAAACTCGCTAGAAACTGATACGAACTTTCTTGCTCACTCGAGCATACTACACTTTGCTTATTTCAACTTCTAAGTTTTTTCAACTAGACTCATACAAACTACCACTGCTGGGAACAATGTCATTGAAAGATGATTCCGAATCACTGCTTGTAGTAGCAGGAACGACTGGCAATGGATCATTTGGTAAACGTTGAACTGGTTTTGAAACAGGTGGAACATTTGCGTATTGCTCACTTGTTCAATTTTTCATATTGATCCCAATAACTTTTGATAAACAAAAATACCCATCGGTTTGGTGATTAATTTGCTCTTTCCTTATTACTGGAACTGAAAAGTCGAAATATTTCCTCTCGCCATTAGACCACTTATATAAAATAGGTCTGCAACTAATGCATAACAATGTGGTGTCCACGTTTTTTCTAAATTTCTGACAGCAAAACCAAAGTAATGTAAATATGCATATTTTAACGGTTCTGTTGTTGCATATCCTTTTTTCCAACCATATATTTACCACAAACAAAGCAGAAATGGCTTGAATTAGTAACACACGATCTACTTGACAAATTTGAGCACTATTATTATGAAGGTAGAGAATAAATGTGG
Source organism: Othius punctulatus (assembly GCA_951805005.1). Taxonomy (NCBI): domain Eukaryota; kingdom Metazoa; phylum Arthropoda; class Insecta; order Coleoptera; family Staphylinidae; genus Othius; species Othius punctulatus. The sequence continues at coordinate 14,883,005 of OX638145.1, forward strand.
GTTTCCGTCAAATTACTTTACAGTAGCGCCATCCATGCAACATAAAAAGAGAACTAGACCTGATCGCGCAATTCTGGTGGTAAATTTGAATTCAATGCACCAAATTACTTGGAAAACATCCTCCTCTTTTCCAGTCAATTTTTTTAATTAAATGAATACTTTTAATACATGAAATTTCCGATATAATATTTTCATAAATCTTGGAAAAATCCTCCACTTTTCCAGTCAATTTTTTAAAATTAAATTAATACTTTTAATATATGAAATTTCCGATATAATATTTTCATAAATCTTCTAGTATTTAAATAACAATTGTTGCAGTAAGCAATAAATCTGTGAAACAGAAACAACCCAGCGTTTAATTTACCAATTCTAATATGGAGTTTCATCAAGTATTTGCCTGCTCATACAAATATTTGAATAACCAACCAATATATATGATTTAATATATGCTAAACAAATATGAACACCGTACGTTAAATGAATACGAGAAGAGCGATATTTTGGTCCAAATAATGATAATAATTACTACAAAATCCATTGTTACTGTTCAGTTATGAAATAATTTCCACGTTATGACAAACACACTTGAGCGTAATTCGTATTATCAAAATTCCGCAACTCTGTTCCAAATCTGAGCGAATTTAATATTTAGCGAACTGTGTTCGTATCCTCGCGTCTCTTTTATGATACAAGTTGGGAAGGATTTGAGTAACCCCTCGCTGTAACGAATTATCCCCGCTAATACGTGACTCCTGATAAATTACGCAGGAACAAGAGGGTGGAAATTTGTTCGTAGTTTAATAAGTGATGAGATTTTCTCGCGCCTCCGGAATAATCATTGGGTTAATAATTCATATGAAGGCCGTTCATTACTCTTCTCCAACAATTAGTATATAAACATGCATCTAACATATTAGATATTGGATTGGTGAGGCTGATACATGATGAAACTCCGTGATAATATATCGAGTGATTCAAAAAAACGTTCATAAACGTTGCTATTAAAAACAGGACAGATATAATAGCTATTTATAGTGAATATAGTCGAATTTTATCCTCGAAAAAATGGTTTAATGCAAGAGGCAAAGATGAGCGCGATAATGTTTTCGAGTGGATAAAATTCCTTTATTCACGTGTATCATACAAGATTTTTTACAATTCGTAAAAACTTTTTATACAGGGTGTGTCATGTGACCGTGGCCAATACTAACTTTCTTATTTTAAATGCAACACCTGGTATATTATTCAATTTTTAGATTCTTCAGAAAATTCTAGGCATATTTCATGTACAATGTCCTATACCTATCTTCAACTGTTTCGGAAATATTAAGTGTTTTCAGATTTATTGCAAAAATTAACATTAAAAACAGAAAATTATTTGATTACAGAAATTCGCTACAACACATTCAATAATTATTTCCCATTTAGGTCTTGATAATGAGAAAGTAAGCAAAAACCTTTCAGCGTTCCTTTTTACCTTTTTACGGATATGAAATAAACAAAAGCTACAAATACTTTTGTTTACTTTTGTTTAAAATTGTTTCTAGCTATTTAAGATTAGGATGTTGCCAAGACGTTCACGGCGAGCATTTTGAACATCTCCTCCATTGAAATTTATTGTTTTTTTTTTGTTTTTTTACATTATCAAGAAATAAACAGTATTACTTATTAGTTTTTGAGTGTGTTGTAACGAATTTCTGTAATCAAATAATTTTCTTTTTTTAATGTTAATTTTTGCAATAAATCTGAAAACACTTAATATTTCCGAAACAGTTGAAGATAGGTATAGGACATTGTACATGAAATATGTCTAGAATTTTCTGAAGAATCCAAAAATTGAAGCTTTGCAAAAATATTCAATCTTGCACTGTTACAATTATTTCGCCACACAATGGCTTCAGCAGGCACATGAAAACTGTTTTTTTTAAGTAACTAGTAACTTTGATTAAACTAAATGAAGCAACTGTATGGTGAAACAATTGAAGCAGTACAAATATTTTTATTTTTCACTTCACTATAATCGAATACTAGGATACGAGATAGGTAAACATATCCATTACAACCGGGGCGTAATTAGAGGTCGTAATGAATATTCATTACTCAATCTTATCACCATTTTTCAATTCACTATAATCGAATGATAACTCCTAGGATACGAGATAGGTATATATATATCCATTACAACCGGGGCGTAATTAGAGGTCGTAATGAATTCATTACGCAATCTTATGACAGGATTTTCAATAGGCTGTACCAAAAAATTCATTGAGTTTCTGATATATTTTCAGCAAAATTTATGCCCTGCTGTTTTTTAGAGGCTTACGCACTAAATTTTTATTCGGTGGTATACATTCGTGAGCAGAATTGTTATGGGATTCCACCAGCTGCATATTGGGCGTGAGTGTTTGTGCTAATTTCTGAAAGCTTTTATCATTTGATACATATTTGTGTATATTCATTTGAATATTTTAATACACCGCATGCTGACCATTATTTGTTGAAATTCGTTTTAGGCGTATAGTATGAGCAAGTCGTGTAAAATATATAAGACAGAGCAACGAAAACAAGGTTTCAAAAAACTTTTATAATTTGGATAGCTGATTTTGATCTTATTACCAAATTTTCAATAGGCTGTACCAAATAAAAATCTTCTATTACTTTATATCACACTAACATCGCAAGGTAAAATGCCAATTGATTAAATAAAATAATTACTCTATATTTTCATTGTGTTTCTGATATATTTTCAGCAAAATTTATGCCCTGCTGTTTTTTAGAGGATTACGCACTGAATTTTTATTCGGTGGTGTACATTCGTGAGCAGAATTTTTATGGGATTCCACCAGCTGCATATTGGGCGTGAGTGTTTGTGCTAATTTCTGAAAGCTTTTATCATATGATACATATACACTGTGTATCAGCCAAATGGAATAAATTCGATAACAAATAAATGGGGGCGTATTCGTAAAAACGCTCGGACACGTCGATTGTTATTTTTAGTTGCACATTTTTTTCAACAAAAACTTTTTATACAGGGTGTGTCATGTGACCGTGGCCAATACCAACTTTCTTATTTTAAATGCAACACCTGGTATATTATTCAATTTTTAGATTCTTCAGAAAATTCTAGGCATATTTCATGTACAATGTCCTATACCTATCTTCAACTGTTTCGGAAATATTAAGTGTTTTCAGATTTATTGCAAAAATTAACATTAAAAACAGAAAATTATTTGATTACAGAAATTCGCAACAACACATTCAATAATTATTTCCCATTTAGGTTTTGATAATGAGAAAGTAAGCAAAAACCATTTCAGCGTTCCTTTTTACCTTTTTACGGATATGAAATAAACAAAAGCTACAAATACTTTTGTTTACTTTTGTTTAAAATTGTTTCTAGCTATTTAAGATTAGGATGTTGCCAAGACGTTCACGGCGAGCATTTTGAACATCTCCTCCATTGAAATTTATTGTTTTTTTTTTGTTTTTTTACATTATCAAGAAATAAACAGTATTACTTATTAGTTTTTGAGTGTGTTGTAACGAATTTCTGTAATCAAATAATTTTCTTTTTTTAATGTTAATTTTTGCAATAAATCTGAAAACACTTAATATTTCCGAAACAGTTGAAGATAGGTATAGGACATTGTACATGAAATATGTCTAGAATTTTCTGAAGAATCCAAAAATTGAAGCTTTGCAAAAATATTCAATCTTGCACTGTTACAATTATTTCGCCACACAATGGCTTCAGCAGGCACATGAAAACTGTTTTTTTTAAGTAACTAGTAACTTTGATTAAACTAAATGAAGCAACTGTATGGTGAAACCATTGAAGCAGTACAAATATTTTTATTTTTCACTTCACTATAATCGAATACTAGGATACGAGATAGGTAAACATATCCATTACAACCGGGGCGTAATTAGAGGTCGTAATGAATATTCATTACTCAATCTTATCACCATTTTTCAATTCACTATAATCGAATGATAACTCCTAGGATACGAGATAGGTATATATATCCATTACAACCGGGGCGTAATTAGAGGTCGTAATGAATTCATTACGCAATCTTATGACAGGATTTTCAATAGGCTGTACCAAAAAAAAATTGTGCTATTACTTTATATCATGCTAACACCGCAAGGTAAAATGCCAATTCATTAAATAAAATAATTACTCTATATTTTCATTGTGTTTCTGATATATTTTCAGCAAAATTTATGCCCTGCTGTTTTTTAGAGGCTTACGCACTAAATTTTTATTCGGTGGTGTACATTCGTGAGCAGAATTTTTATGGGATTCCACCAGCTGCATATTGGGCGCGAGTGTTTGTGCTAATTTCTGAAAGCTTTTATCATTTGATACATATTTGTGTATATTCATTTGAATATTTTAATACATCATATGCTGACTATTATTCATTGAAATTTGTTTTAGACGTATGGTATGAGCAAGTTGTGTAAAATATATAACACAGGCCAACAAAAACAAGGTTTCAAAAAACTTTTATAATTAGGATAGCTGATTTTGATCTTATCACCAAATTTTCAATAGGCTGTACAAAAAAAAAATCTGCTATTACTCAATATCACGCTAACACTGCAAGGTAAAATGCCAATTGAATAAATAAAATAATTACTATATATTTTCATTGTGTTTCTGATACATTTTCAGCAAAATTTATGGCCTGCTGTTTTTTAGAGGATTACGCACTGAATTTTTATTCGGTGGTGTACATTCGTGAGCAGAATTTTTATGGGATTCCACCAGCTGCATATTGGGCGTGAGTGTTTGTGCTAATTTCTGAAAGCTTTTATCATTTGATACATATTTGTGTATATTCATTTGAATATTTTAATACATCATATGCTGACTATTATTTGTTGAAATTCGTTTTAGACGTATGGTATGAGCAAGTTGTGTAAAATATATAACAAAACAAGGTTTCAAAAAACTTTAAAAATCTGGATAGCTGAATTTATAGTTTTTTAGGTGCTAAATCCGTATCTGAACTCTGATCGTTTGCATCACCTACAGTTTAGTCACAATTTGACCTAGTAACATATGGGAAAATATGTAAAATATGCAATAAATATGAAAAATAAACGACATTTAAAATACCAACAGAACTTTAGTTAAACATAGAAGATTGCTTTATATTCTTAACATTGCATTCTTCATAGGCTTTACATGTCCATTGATGTATATTTTCTTTGTCTTTTCTTCAAAGCTCCTGATATAGATTTTTCTTCTATGCGCCGATTGCTGACTCTCTCGGTGAAGTGACCAACGGTAATCACCCATATGTTGGTGTTCCAGCGTGCCTGATAACGTTTTTCCATCACTATACCTAGCTATCACCTAGCTATACACCTAGCTGTAACTATCACCTAGCTATCCCCTAGCTATACAGAGAAAATTTTAAAATGTGAACAAATGGTGGGTGATATGGCATTTTTAATGTTATTTTTGGAATAAGCACACTTAAAACGACAATAATTAGGTAAACACACACAAAAAGTTGTTTGGTGGTTGGCCTGTGTAATCAATATTAGAAACATCCAACTCGTCTTGGTTTCATTTGTCCCTAAAATAAAATCCTACTCACAAATATTGTAACATATTATAACAGTGTTTTCGTTGCCTCTTATCACGTGTTAATTTAGCAACTACGTAACTGCATTTACATATTTGCTGTACTTATTATAAAGTGGTAAAAGTACTAAATGGTAATAAAGTAAAGTAATATCAAATAAGCAAACAAATTAGTTTCAGTACCGATATTAAAATACAGTGTGATCAACAATGTTTGGGTTGGATTCAAGTTTTAGGATTTCGTGGGCCGACAAATTAGTTTCAGTACCGATATTAAAATACAGTGTGATCAACAATGTTTGGGTTGGATTCAAGTTTTAAGATTTCGTGGGCCGACAAATTAGTTTCAGTACCGATATTAAAATACAGTGTGATCAACAATGTTTGGGTTGGATTCAAGTTTTAGGATTTCGTGGGCCGACAAATTAGTTTCAGTACCGATATTAAAATACAGTGTGATCAACAATGTTTGGGTTGGATACAAGTTTTAGGATTGAATCTTAAAACTTCAACCGGGTAACCGGGCAATATGCAACATATTGCCCGGTTGCGTCAAAATTAATATTAAATATAAAATATAATATTAAATATTAAATATCAAAATTTACGTTTCTCATGCCCGGTTGCATCAACATTGTTTTAACTCGGGTTATGTAGCCCTGAGTTATATTTATGTCAGAGTAACGTTTCCAATCAGTAGCATCAAAATTTGATGATGTGGAGTAACGTATAGCAACAAAATTCCTCGGGTTAAATAAAACGGGTCCCCTGCGAATGAATCAAGTTCGTATTACTCGCATTTTAATAATAGCAAAAGTTTAATAAACACGATAAAATAACAAATCAATAAGAACAAATATCGTATATATTTCCAAAAATACGAAACCTAAAACTTTGAAATTTAACAAACATTCATACATGCACGAAATATTTCTGACCCAACATTATGAGGTGTCATTGACGATGAGTTGTCGTTTTAAGAGCTTATGCAAGATATGCTTCTGTTTCTTGACAAAAAAACATAGTTATTGAGTTATAATACAAACTATTTTTTAATGGCAGTCATAGTTGGCTTTGACATTTTTCTCTTGAATAACAAATAACTTCTTGTTATTATCTTGTGATGTATGCTTTGAATGATTCTCTATCTGCAGCTGTCGTAACAAATTATCCTGCTTTTAATGCTGTCCAATGTTCTAAATTTCTTGGTCAATGTTGTAGACGTCTACTTCGTGATACATGATTAAAGTAAATAAAACAGACACTTCACTTTGTTTATATCACACTTGTTTATTGAAAAATTGTGACTATAGTTTCGATCAAGTACTGATCATTGTCAAACTTATAGTCTATAGTCACTGTTTTTCAATAAACGGGTGTGATATAAATAAAGTAAAGTGTTTGTTTTATTTACTTTAATCGTGTATCACGAAGTAGACGCCTACAACATTGACCAAGAAATGTAGAACATTAGACAGGATTAAAAGCAGGATAATTTCTTACGACAGCTGATAGAGGATTATTCAAAGCATTCATCTCACAAGATAATAAGAAGAAGTTATTTGTTATTCAAGAGAAAAATTTCAAAGCCAACTATGACTGCCATTAAAAAAAGTTTGTATTATAACTCAAAAACTATGTTTTTTTTGTCAAGAAACAGAAGCGTATCTCAGAACAGTTCCAAACGTTCCTCGGCTATGAGCTTTTTTACATACCACGTTTTTCTTGTATAAGTCCTTCCATTATTAAACGTCGTCCCGAACTTGTTAACACAGCAAAATGTATCTTTTTGTGACAAAATCAAATCGCTTGTTAATTTTTCTAAATCTATTTATGGGCGAGTCAATTATTTCATTATTTCTTCAATCACCAGTATATAGCACAACATCCTATGCAGATTACAAATATAGCTGAAACCTGGCGAACACAAATGCATTCCTTATGCATGCCATGAGACCTGGATAATAAATCACCCAAGCTGTCCGCGTAGTGGACTGTCCAGTCACGCAGAACTCCAAACCACATGAAAGAGGCTCGAGAGGACACAGATACCAAAGTTCCAATGCGCATTCCGGAAAGTCTTCGCCTTCCGAATGCATATCAGAGAACGCATAGATGACCACACAGTCCATCATTCAAAGCCAATCCTTCTGGAGTTCTGAATCTCCGGAATTATGTTTAATTTGATCACAAAGCTAGGTATTCGGTCGTTGCATCGAACCGGAGATATTGTGCATTTGCGAGTAATAGACTGCTCTATCGTCTCGTTTATTAAATATCTTCCATATATGCCCAGTTTTAATATCAAAAGAATCGTCTGCAGGACCATGCAATATAAACAGATATAAAAACTTAGAATATAACAAGAATATGTACTATGTATAAATATTTAGATGTGTTCAAATACACATCTGGATAGCTATGCAGCTATGTATAGCTGCAATTCGCAGAACTACGAGACTAGGTGAAATATGATTAAACAAACACGATGTACGATGACGAAGTCTCACAATTCAAAACATTTAAGAATGCTGGTGAGATATAAATATGCCCCGTGTAAAAAATATTTTATTTTATTCTAAAAAGTTATTACCATTTTTAACCATTGTCTTACCATTGTCTGGAAGAGTTGTCTTGTTATTTTGTATTCTATTTTATGTATACTATATTACTATTTTATTATACTTGACTAATCATATCCATTTATTGTAATGGCCACGTGAAATAAAGAATTCAATTGAATTGAATTGAATTTAATTGAAGAGTGTCATTTTGTCATTTTCGTGTTTTTAAAGATTCTTCTTTTGTTTAGAATGTAGTTCATTGCATAGTATTTCTGTTTCTGTTTCTGATTCTGTTATTTATTTCGTTTTCTATGGTTCCTTTATTATGTATTATTGTACCTAAATATTTGAAGGTTTCTATCCTTTGTTCTATCCTTTTCAAATTTATTAGTATTTTTGCTATTTTTTCCTCTTTTGCTACTACCATTACATTTGTGTTGTTTATATTAATTACAATGTTGTGTTTTTTCAGTTCCTCCTCCCATATGCTTACATTGTGTTGCAGGTCTTCTTCGCTTTTGGCTAGCATGCCTAAGTCATCAGCAAAAGCACATTCTGCTATCACTATTCTTTTCATTTTATAGTATCCTATTTCTACCTTCTTGGTGTTATCTTTCTATTCTTTCTATAATTTTAAACAATGCATAATGTACACTTTGTACGCAAAAGCTATCCTCACAACTCCGCTAAGATTCTAAAACATATTGCAATATTTCAAGTGCCAAGTCACAAGTCAAATATTTCACGGTTGCTTGTAGTAGTTTATCAATTTTGTTGTAATTTAGCTCCGCATGCGAGAGCTGATCTCATATTTAATTAATCTCGCCATAAATTGCGAGCGATAGTGCCGAAACGGATGCCAGTGCTTCCCGACACAGACGTGCCCTGAAGGCCCTTCGGAAGGCCGTCAACTTTCGCCCCTCATGCAAAATGCAGGCGGGCCCTAAAATCATCGTGGCACGTTCAGAAGGAGCTTCCAATTATCTCGAATAATTTATCGAGCCGCCCCCTCAGTGAAACATTTATGCGTGCAGCTCAATTACCAGGCGAGCTGGGCAAGCTGAAACTTTAAAATTCTATCAAGTAATTGCTGGTGTTTACAACGTTAATAGTCTGAGTGTTGATCCGTGCAGACTTTTGCCTGCATCTGTTAGAGGGGTAAAATTTCATAGCACGCGGGAGGAATTTAATTAAACACCGCGAGGATTCCGCTCGACTGTAAAGGTAGAGTATTGTGTGCATAATTTTTCCCAGCAGAGATAAAACAGTAGTAGTTCTACTGCGAGGTTTTGTGATTAAACTGCGGTAGTTAAACTAAAGTCACTGATATTAAAGCCTCTAAACATAACAAAAAATATATTTCTTAAATAACGCTTATAATAGTATATACATATGTATATTCATGGAGTTTTCAAAACACTCAAACAACATCTACTTCAAAAACACTTACCTAATTATCACCAAATTTTAAAAACAATCAAAATTTATCAAGTTTTCAAAAGACTGAAATGTTATAAAGTTTTAAAAACAAAAACAAATTAGTAAGTTTTCAAAAACACTCTAATATCGTCAAGTTTTCAAAGACTCAAACTTCATTATGTTTGCTAACATATTTTAGGAGGTTTTGAAAACTTGATGAAAAAGAATAGATTCATGAATTGGGTAGAGCGCTTTTATATAATTTCTTAAGATCGCGTCATCAATATTGCCGTAATATAAAATACATACTAAGTAAGTGTATAAATAATGAAATACATTCGAACTTAAATATCATCAAGTTTTAAAAACAATCTAAATTCAGAGCAATGCGAGAGTTATAGTTTAGAAAATTACATAAACTTCTAAAATACACATAGTTTCAGAAGTTTTCGAAAAACTTCATAGAGTTTTCAAAACACCCAAACAACATCAGCTTCAAAAACACTTACCTAATTATCACCAAATTTTAAAAACAATCAAAATTCATCAAGTTTTTAAAAGACTGAAATGTTATAAAGTTTTAAAAACAAACCAACTTCAGAAAGTTTTCAAAAACACTCTAATATCGTCAAGTTTTCAAAGACACAAACTTCATCATGTTTTGTAACATATTTTAGAAGGTTTTGAAAACTTGATGAAAAAGAATAGATTCTTGAATTGGCTAGAGAGCCACTATAAAACTTCTTAAGATCGCCTCATCAGTATTGTGGCAATATAAAATACAAAATAAGTAAATCCATAAATAATAAAATACATTCAAACTTAAATATCATCAAGTTTCAAAAACAATCAAAATCCATCAAGTTTTTAAAAGACTGAAATGTCATAAAGTTTAAAAAACAAACAAATTTCGGCAAACTTTCAAGACACTCTAATGTTGTCAAGTTTTCAAACACTCAAACTTCATCAGGTTTGCTAACATATTTTAGGAGGTTTTGAAAACTTTATGAAAAAAAATAGATTCATGAATTAACTAAAGCGCTAGTATAAAACTTCGTAAGATCGCATCATCAGTATTGCCGTAATATAACATACATACTAAAGTAAGGGTATAAATAATGAAATACATTCAAACTTAAATATCGTCAAGTTTTAAAAACAATCAAAATTCAGAGAAATGCGAGAGTTCGAGTTTAGAAAATTACATAAACTACTAAAATACACATAGTTTCATAAGTTTTCGAAAAACTTCATGGAGTTTTCAAAACACTCAAACGGTTCAAAATCATCAGCTTCAAAAACACGTACCTGAAATATCACCAAATTTTAAAAACAATCAAAATTCATCAATTTCAAAAGACTGAAATGTTATACAGTTTTAAAAACAAACCAATTTTAGTAAGTTTTGAAAAACACTCTAATATCATCAAGTTTTCAAGTACTCAAACTTCATCATGATTGCTAACAAATTTTGGGACGTTTTCAAAACATGATTAAAAAGAATAGATTCATGAATTAGCTAAAGCGCCACTATAAAACTTCTTAAGGTCGCCTCATCAGTATTGTCGTAATATAATATACATACTAAAGTATGTGTATAAATAATTAAATACATTTAAACTTTAATATCATCAAGTTTTAAAAACAATCTAAATTCAGAGAAATACCGGAGTTATAATTTAGAAAATTTCATAAACTTGCCAAATTACAAATATTTTGTATTTATTATATTTTTACTATTTTTTATTTCCATGAAGTTTTTTAAAAACTTCAAGAAGTTTTCAAAACCTTCAAATATCACCAGTTTCCAAAGCAGACAAATGTCATCAAGTTTTAAAAACAATCAAGATTTCAAAAGTCCCAAACTTCATAAAGTTATAAAATCAATCAAATTTGAGTAGGCATCAGAATTTTGGTGCAACTTTATGACAAATTATAAGATTAGTTGAGGACATTTTAAGTGTTTTCGGAAATAATAGCATAAAATGTACTTAAAAATTCATAGCCTTCTCAAAATTCAAAAAAATGCCTGGTTTTCAAAACACTTGAAAGTCATCAAGGTTTTAAACACTCGTTGAGGACATTTTGTGTGTTTTTAGAAATAAAAGCATAAAATGCACTTGAACATTTCATAGCCTTCCCAAAATTCAAAAAATGCCTTTTTTTCAAAACACTTGAAAGTCATCAAGGTTTTAAACACTCGTTGAGGACATTTTAAATGTTTTAAGAAATATAAGCATAAAATGTTCTTAAAAATTTCATAGCCTTCCCAAAATTCAAAAAAATGCCTGGTTTTCAAAACACTTGAAAGTCATCAAGGTTTTAAACAATCTTGGTGAAGTCTGATTGTATAAAGTTGAATGGCATTTAAGTGCTCTGAAAACCTGACAATTTTTATCAGTTCCCAATGCTATGCAATTTTGCAGATTTTTTTTATAATTTGTTACAAGTTAAACCAGACTTCTGTTTCGGTTTCAGGGTAAACTTTTTCAGTCAGTTTTGCTGAAACTTAGTAAAGTAAGTGTATAAATAACGAAATACATTCAAACTTAAATATCATCAAGTTTTAAAAACAATCCAATTTCAGAGAAATGCCCGAGTTAAAAGTTAGAAAATTTCATAAACTTGCCAAATTACAAATATTTTCTGCGTTTTCCATGAAGTTTTCGAAAAACTTGAAGGAGTTTTCAAAACCCTCAAATATCACCAGTTTCCAAAGCAGACAAATACCATCAAGTTTTAAAAACAATCAATTTTTATCAAGATTTCAAAAGTCCCAAACTTCATAAAGTTATAAAATCAATCAAATTTGAGTAGGCATCAGAATTTTGGTGCAACTTTATGACACATTATAAGATTAGTTGAGGACATTTTAAGTGTTTTCGGAAATAATAGCATAAAATGTACTTTAAAATTTCATAGCCTTCTCAAAATTCAATAAAATGCCAGGTTTTCAAAACACTTGAAAGTCATCAAGGTTTTAAACACTCTTTGAGGACATTTTAAGTGTTTTCAGAAATAAAAGCATAAAATGTACTTAAACATCTTATAGCCTTCCCAAAATTCAAAAAAATGCCAGGTTTTCAAAACACTTGAAAGTCATCAAGGTCACTCTCGTACTTTATCAATTCGTTTTCTTACATTTTGTTTACAGGTGTTTGAAATCTTGATGAAGTCTGATTGTATAAACTTGGATGGCATTTAAGTGCACTGAAAACCTGAAATTTTTTATCAGTTCCCAATGCTATACAATGCAATTTTGCAGTACATTTTTATCATTTGTTACAAATTAAACCAGACTTCTGTTTCGGTTTCAGGGTAAACTTTTTCAGTTTTGCTGAAACTTAGTCGAGGACAATGTAAGTGTTTTCAGAACAAAAGCTGAATATGTCATTATTTTCACATTCTATAAATATTTGTTCTGTACCTAATGATAATTTAGCTTTAAATAGAACAGTTTATCGCTTAAAGTGTATTTTATATTACTATGTTGTACTGCAAGTATTTTTATTAAGCAAGTATAATTTTATGCAAATTGTAATTTTTCTTTTCTGCAAGTATTTTATATTGTACACATTTTAGTGTTTTAGTAATTTGTCGTTTTTAATTTTATATAAAATTGTCATCGCTTAGCATGTTTTTAATTTCTTTTGTACGAAATTTCAGCATTTTTTGTGTCGACAGCAATTGATAATTTTTAATTAAAAAGTGTTGAGATCATATCTGAATATTCATCATATCTGAAGATATGATCTGAATATTATATTTCAATTAAATGTTTTTTTTAAATTTTGTAGGAATTATCACCTTTTTGTAAATTTTAAATTTCGAAGGCGAAAAAGCATGAAAAAGCAATTTTTCTGTTCTTTTTTTTTAAGTTTTGAAAATACAAAATTAAAATTATTTCTGAATGAAAACATGAGAAACCATACTGCGATATAAATCGTTCAAGTAGTAATAGGAAATGCTATCTAATATAGGATGTACATTTTTTACGGGCCGTATAAAAAATAAAGTTCATGAAGACTTCTTCGAAACGAAACTTTGTTCCGAAAATTTGTAAACGCTGTCTTGTAGAGCTAAAACAGTGGCAATGAGAAAGTGCCTTTGGCTTTCTTTAACCTTTTCAAATAACTTCAGAAAAAGATAAAAACGAAATCGACAGATTTCGCATTTTATCGTTTGGCTTTGGAAATTTCTGGTTTTCTCAACAGAATATTACTGATCACTAAATTATGCAACTTTTTTGTATTTTAGCCACCTTTGTTACTTTTGTGGTTTCCAAGAACGCTGTTGATCCTTATCTTGGACACCCTGTATATAATTTATTTTTATTAATAATACAAATTGTGATTGACTATGTTAATGTGCAACTCTGTGCACTTTAATTTTTAATGTAACAAATGATTAAATGAAAATGAACTAATTTGGTTTTTGGGCAATTTCACGTGTAACATTCACGAAATCCTCGAACAACAGCTGAACGGCATGTACAGATTTTCAATGCATTTGTAAATGAAATTATTGTTAATTATTCAATTCCCATCCACCAAATAGCCTGCCGCGATTTTATTCACGATGCCCCAAAATTGCAGATTAAAAACCTGGAATTGAATTCCATTGGTGAATAATGAAAGCCGGGCGATGGTAATTTGGCGAAAACAATTCCGCACTTTTGCAAATCAAAAAATCAAAACAAACATTTATAAATTGGAGTTCGCAGCCACATCATTCATGCACCGCCGATTCATCGCCGTGTACAAGCAAAAAAATACACATTTTTTACCGTCACCTAGCGAGCAGGCCTCCTCCTTTTTTGGACCGGCTCTCACGGCGTGTAATTAACAATTAATCCACTGTACCGTGATTAATAGCCGCTCGGACCGTGTGATATAGCAGTAATTGGAATAACGTTATGGGAATACATGTAAGTAGGAAGTTTCGCGCGTTATTGAAGGGATACACGTTAGGCTTGCTAATTTAATTAGGGCATGCTTCGGTTAGTACTGTTCGCTCATAAATAATTGATTGATGGCTTGGCATCAATGAAAACTTATTTTGTCATCGTAATATAAATGTAAACAGAAAACAGTAACAATTAAACTTATATTTTTGAAAATTTGTTTTTATTTCATAAATTTTTAAAACTTATACTAGGTAAAATAATGCATTACATAATTGATGTTTGCAATCAATAAATAAATATTAAAAAAACAAGTTTTGTCTATTTTAAAAATATTGTTTTAATTTTCGTTCAGACCGTTTTTGTCTTTAGTGTTATTATTTTTTTGCTCCAATATTATATTCGTCGTCCATTGCTTATTATATATTTCTTTGCTTAATTTTCTCGTCCTCATTCTCGTATTGAAACATGGATATTATCGTAGCCAATTTTACATTCCGAATACATCATCTCCACCGTATCTATAGTCCGTACTTGAGCATGAGTGCGACTCGAGTCGTATATTTGGTTGCGTATTTTCTGTACACGTTTATGCAGCAAACGCAACCAAATATACGACTTGAGTCGAACTTAAGCTCAAGTACGGACTATAGATACGGGCCTTAATGCTTCACAGCATAAAGCGAGCTTGTAACTTCTCAACCATATCACCTTTCTTAATAAGTTCCCTTGTGTACGGTCCTTCTGGTACCCTTATTAATTGATACTCAAACAACATTTCTCTTCACTTGCTCATTATATTCGCGATCGCGTCTCTTACTTTCGCCTTTGCGGGCATCAGTGATCGCAGTTTTCGTTTTGGCACATCGCACGCATCCCCTAATGAAACGAGGTCTATAATTACAAACGTTACAGCGAAGACCCACAATGAACCACCCCCGCACTAATAATGGCTTAATCAAACGTCGCCCTGCCTCATCCGCCCCCGCATGAGGGATTGTTTTCATGTTCGCCCGTTTGAATCGTATCAGTCACAGCATTCACTGCCGGGTTAATATTTAAATTGGGGTTTTAATTGTCCTGAAGCGATCGTAAATTTTACGTGGATGGCATATTAAGTATTTTTTTGATGTGACAAAAAATTGTGGGTTTATTCATGACCAATAATAAATTCACCAATGACATGTCAGCAGTTGTAAAGGTTTAATAACGTTTAATGCCGAATAACTGTCGACCCTAAATTTTATCTATAAGGGCAATTTTTGTAGGCTATTGATTTTCAATAACAATAAATAGGAGAGGTGGATATACGTTTTCTACACTGGCAATGTCGTACTTATCTCTTTAGAGGCTTGAGGAAAAAAGATCGATAGTTGAAAATGGTGAAATTTTCTGTCCACTTCTTATAAATTTTCTATTAATATCTTACATCGGTTTATATCTTGCAAATTTTCTTTATGTTTCTTATATATTTTCCTACGATTTCTTACACAATTTCGGTGGATTTAAATTTCAATAGTTTACATATATTTAAGAAAAATCAATAATCGTTAATTGAAATCTATTACTAAAACTAAATATTATTCCCATATACATACCTACTATACTATCTTTAAATTTGAAATTATTGATGATTATTAATTATTGATTGCAACTTGTATTTTATTTTAGACTGCATTGAAACCTGTTGTGACATTTATTGCAATATTATATGGAGCGATTAACTTTTTATTAAATGACTCCAACATTCATCTTCTATTTTTGAAAAAAAAATGAAGACAAAAATATACAAAAATCATAGTTACAGTTGGTCGTTTTGTTAAATTTAGGATGATGATCATCCATGATCTTCCATCTTTATGGAATATCTGAGTATTCATCATCTTCCAACTAACAATACAAAATACTAAAACATCAGTTTAAACATTTGAAACATATACATTAAACAAACTTATTATATTTTCATTTCGGCAACTGAAATAATATGGACAGATGAAAATAGCACTTCCAAGAGCTTCTGAATGGAAAAGAGACAACCAATGAAGGAAATAAAAACGAAGAGGAACAAGAAAATAGTAACGAAACAGAAGAAGAAGAGGGATCTATAACAGAAGAAGAGTTAGAAAACACACTAAAGAAGTTAAAGAACGGAAAAGCCCCAGGTCACGACAAAATCAAATTTTAACAGCTGAAATACATAGGAAAGGATGGGAAAACTCTACTACTACAGTTAACAAATAGAATATGGGAAACAGAAAAAAATACCAGCAGACTAGAGTGGGTCTCTTTTAAATGAATCCAACATATTTCTTCTAATTTTGAAAAAAAAATAGACAAAAATATACAAAAATCATAGGTACCGTTGGTCGTTTTGTAAAATTTAGAATGATGATCATCTATGACGATCTTCCACTTCCATCATCGTGGAAGATGTGAGTATTCATCATCATGCAACTAACAATACAAAATACTAAAACATCAGTTTAAACATTTGAAATATATACATTAAACAAACTTATTATATTTTAATTTAAATAAGTTTGTTTCTATTATATTTTCATCATATCTGCAACTAAAATAATATTGAAAAATGAAAAGCAGAAATAACAAACAAAGAAATGACTTCTATTATATTTCAAAAAATGCTAATCTTCATTTTGGGACCCTAATTTTCCGAGACACTAGAAAATTAAACATGAAAAAATCCCAAAAATCGCGATTGTTAATTAAGTTGAAATAATTACAACAAAATAGCCTGATTTATTTTGCCACTACTTTGAGTATATCTTCCACTGTAACTTTTTTTTAATTTACCACAAAACTGATTTTTGGACATGTGCACTTTTTAAAATAAACGCCAAAATTAGTTGTCATTTCCTCCCAAATTTACATTTTTTTAAATGAATTCAACATTTTTCTTCTAATTTTGAAAAGAAAATTATACAAAAATATACTAAAATCATAGGTACCGTTGGTCGTTTTGTAAAATTTAGAATGATGATCATCTATGACGATCTTCCACTTCCATCATCGTGGAAGATGTGAGTATTCATCATCATGCAACTAACAATACAAAATACTAAGACATCAGTTTAAACATGTGAAACATATACATTAAACAAAGTTATTATATTTTCATTTCTACAACTAAAATAATACTGACAAACAAAAAGCAGAAATAACAAAAAAAAAAGACTTCTATTAAATTTGAATAAATCCTAAACTTCATTTGGGACCCCTAATTTACCGAGACACTGATAAATTAAACATGAAAAATTCTCAAAAACCGCGATTTTATAATTAGTCGTCATCTCCTCCCAAATTTACTTTTTTTTAATGAATTCAACATATTTCTTCTATTTAAAAAAAATGTAGACAAACAATTCATTGAATGAATGAATGACGATGAAAAAATGTAGACAAACATATACAAAAATCATAGATACTGTCGTTCGTTTTGTAAAATTTTGAATGATGTTCATCCATGATGATCTTTCATCATCGTGGAAGATGTGACAATTCATCATCTTCCAACTAACAATACAAAATACTAAAACATCAGTTTAAACATTTGAGACATATACATTAAACAAACTTATTATATTTTCACTTCTGCAACTAAATTAATATTGAAAAACGAAAATCAGTAAATAACAATAAAAAACACGACTGCTATTAAATTTCAATAAATGCTAATCTTCATTTTGGGACCCTAATTTACCGAGACACTGATAAATTAAACATGAAAAATTCCCGAAAATCGCGATTTTAAAATTAGTCGTCATCCCCTCCCAAATTTATATATCCTGACCGAACCCTTTTTGAAATCATTGACAGTACATGCAATTTAATGTAAATTGCAATTGCAAATAAAATGCAATTTTAAAATAAATTCAGACAGTCTTAAAATCCCGGGCAAAAAGATCTGAGGGTCGTTAGCCCTTTGAAATGTAAATATTTTCGATTGTATAACTACATGTAATTAAATTTAGCAAAATATAGATATTTACTGCTACAATATTTAGTCGATTTAATAGGTAAACTAAGGTAAAAATAGTTTCACCAAAACAGAAATTGCATTCGATTTTTACTATTTTTGATAATTTCAAACTTTGAGGGCGTATATCTCGGGAACCACCAAAGCAACATACTTAGAAGCCACCTTTTTGGAAACCAGAGTGCCCCATTATTCAACAGAGGTGCTTCTAGAAGCAATTTGAAAATTTCATCTACATGTAATTAAATTTAACAAAATATAGATATTTACTACAACTATATTTAGTCAATTTAATAGGTAAACTAAGGTAAAAATAGTTTCCCCAAAACAGAAATTGCATTCGATTTTTACTATTTTTGATAATTTCAAACTTTGAGGGCGTATATCTCGGGAACCACCAAAGCAACATACTTAGAAGCCACCTTTTTGGAAAGCAAAGTGTCCCATTATTCAACAGAGGTGCTTCTAGAAGCAATTAGAAAATTTTAACTATATGTAATTAAATTTAGCAAAATATAAATATTTACTACTACTGAATTTAGTCGATTTAATAGGTAATCTAAGGTAAAAATAGTTTCCCCGAAACGGAAATTGCATTCGATTTTTACTATTTTTGAGAATTTCAAACTTTGAGGGCGTATATCTCGGGAACCACCAAAGCAACATACTTAGAAGCCACCTTTTTGGAAAGCAAAGTGTCCCATTATTCAACAGAAGTGCTTCTAGCAGCCATTTGAAAATTTACATAAACTGCTTTGATCGAGGCGTAATGACTAAATTTAAAAACACGTAACTTTTTAATATCACACATCTCATTTCATCATTGTTTTGTTTTTTTTACTAAATTTGAAAACACGTAACTTTTGAATATCACACATCTCATTTCATCATTGTTTTGTTTTTTCTGACTAAATTTGAAAACACGTAACTTTTTAATATCGCACATCTCATTTCATCATTGTTATGTTTTTTTTGACTAAATTTGAAAACACGTAACTTTTTAATATCACACATCTCATTTCATCATTGTTTTGTGTTTTTTGACTAAATCTGAAAACACGTAACTTTTGAATATCACACATCTCATTTCATCATTGTTTCGTTTTTTTTTGAGTAAATTTGAAAAGACGTAACTTTTTAATTATCACACATCTCATTTCATCATTGTTTTGTTTTTTTTTGACTAAATTTGAAAACACGTAACTTTTTAATATCACACATCTCATTTCATCATTGTTTTGTTTTTTTTTCTAAATTTGAAAACATGTAACTGAATTATCACACATCTCATTTCATCATTGGTTTGTTTTTTTTAACTAAATTTGAAAACACATAACTTTTTAATATCACACATCTCATTTCATCATTGTTTTGTTTTTTTCTAAATTGTTAATGTACAAATTGTAATGACCAATTAATTGGTTGAAACCGGTTGCAAAAGCATATTTTAAATAAGGAAATACACGTTTTTTTACTGAACAGAGTAAATTTGTATTAATGTACGTTATTATTCACATTACACCTTATAAAATAAACGCAACACCCTTACATATAATTATGCATAATTATATAAATTCCTGTATATTTTAACAGTTTCACCTAAGAAATTTGCATTAATTACCTTTTTTTTTGTTATTAGGGCACGCAAAATTATTGCGTGTAAAGCCGGAGTGGCTTTTATTTGCACTGAGTGCCGATTTCTCCTTAGATTGTATGAACTTGCGTTGTTAATTCACTGATTAGCGAGAATAAAATAATTCCAAATCGTTCTATACTCTGCGTATATTTGCATAATGATAAGTCTTAGGGATTGGCATGACAGCAATAAATATATCTCGGATTTTTTTTTGCAAACCTGATGAATCACATGATATTTATTAATAGAATTAATGTGTTCGTTTATTACAAAGGTATAATAAATCTCTTCATATTTGTTTAGGCGTAATGCATAATTCATTTCATTTTGTTTTCAGCTTTAAGAGTTAAAATCGATGCAACTATCATTTCATCAGTTAATCAATTTTGTTTTATTCCAATATTTAAAATCCAAGCCGGTTTTCCTAATTTTGTTTTAACTGACGTTGTTTTGAATGGTAACTAGATGCATTCTGCACATTGAAATAATAATTTAATGGTTTTACTTAAACGCGGTTTTTCACAATTTTTTTCAAATGTTACATATTGAAAATGTCATGTTGAAAATATAATAAAAAGTACTGTCAAAGTCAATAATAAAAAATTTGGTTGACATTAAAAAAAATGGCTCAGACGTCATAACTTTAAAACGGAGAGAGATGGAAAAATGAAAATGGTCTCAAAATAATTTTGACCTGTTGAAGCATTTTTCAAAATTTATACAGGGGAAAAAATGAAGCCAGGTCTTAATACTTTGTGCGCTCTCTGTATGAATAAATATGTATAGTACATATGTCTAACTATTGTATATCTAAATCTAAGTTACGTCTTCTAATCAATGAAAAATTAATGAATATTCATATAAATGTTGCATTTTCTAACTATAATCTAAATCTAAGTTACCTCTTCTAATCAATGAAAAATTAATGAATATCAATATAAATGTTGCATTTTCTAACTATAATCTAAATCTAAGTTACCTCTTCTAATCAATGAAAAATTAATGAATGTGAATATAAATGTTGCATTTTCTACAAAAATAGTAAGCAAAGTAAAATAACAATATCCTAAGAATTATGTAATAATAACCAACATGCATAGGCACGAATAAAACGATTTATTATAATAAATCTAATCAAACTGAGGTTTCAATTGAGCGCCTGGCACTATTTATAAATGTAAGCGAGTGGCGACTTTGAAACCCTCAGACCCTGATGTAAACACAAAGGTTTCGTTCAAGGCACTTTGATTTTATTTACTGACCTCAATGCACAGGGTAATTACGAAGGTCGACGGCGACCTTCGCATGTCAACAGTTGTGGAAACAACAAAGACGGAAATCGATCAGAGGGGTTGAAATTACACCTTGTTTTTTTTGGCACCCTTCACTTTGCAAGTTGTTTAAGGGCCGGGGAAAGTACTTTCGTTGAAGTTATGAAAGAAATTTGCAATTTTTGACTACCATAATTATAATTTTCGATCATACCAGCAGCAGTATTACTTTCACCTCCTCGAACTTTCCCCGTCCCATCTTGGGCCCTTTAAATTAATTAGATCCACGCCGCAAATCCCGGGAGCGGCCTGTGACAATGAGTAACGCGATTACACATCAGTTACCCATAACAAAGTTAGCCGCCCCCTTCTCGCTCGCGGGAAACGTATTTGCTCCGCCAAATATTTACCTCCGGCGTGTTTGCCGTTCGAAAGTCTGCTCTGGATTTAATTGTAGGCGGCTGCAAACACCGGTAAAATTCGGGTGCGCTTCCGCTTCCGGGATTCCCGACAAAGGGACGGCTTCCCTGTGGGAACAGGCGCTGTTTAGAGCCGGGAAGGCAGAAGGCCGCTAGCGGAGGAGTGTTCTATCCGGATTGCGCTGCGCGTCTGCTGGAAGAGCAAGTTTCAACAGATTTGCATGTTTCAATGGGATATATGGTTAATTAAGTCTTTTATGAATAATATTATTGTTTACAAGTGTAAAATTACGCGTATATGAGCTGCTATATGATCAAAGCCGTACTTACGAAGAAGCACAGCTGTTATTGCAGATCATTCAAGTAAAGTCAAGTAATTTTTGTGAAATTTATTTTATACCTTGCAAATCAGACCACAAGTAATGTGCGTGTCGACTTTCAGTCACTTATCCCGATAGCCAACTTCATCAATGGGAACAATTTTTAACATAATTTCATTAATCATTAACAAATGATCAATTAAACATCAATTAGTTATTTTGACGTAACTTTGGACACTTAATATCATCCACTCATTGACCTCTGTATATATTTTTTAAATTGAACATAGGAACGTTGTATTGACTATGTTCAGAATTAAAAAAAGTCACGGTATATGTTGTTTTTAAAATATTACAACCCAATAGATTGTTGATGTATTTTCTTAAAATAATTTAATTTTGTTGTTAATTCATATTTGGTGGGCCTCGAAGTGTGTTTAGTCCTCCAAAGAGATAAGTACGCCACTTCAAATGTTTACGCTCATTAAAGGGCTACATATAGAATAAGCTGGCAAGAACCTCTTTTGTATCAATATTTTCCAAGCCGAAGTGTAAAGAAATTATATTTATTGTCCGACTTGAGCATGACTGCATATCTTGAAGCGGAATGTAAACAGCCTGCTCGTATTTGCAAATTTTAATCTCGTCAAGAGTTGTAACACAATACGTCTTATATTAATTTTGCTGTAATTTGCTTAGCACAGGTACATTTCGACTTCTCGTCGCGTTGTTGGGGCACATCTCATTGCTAATTATATCATATCTCACGCGCCTTACACAGGAATAATCATCACGGGCACACAAAGCTTTCCTCATCCCGCTTATGACATCCTGACATCGCATTAGCATGCTGAATACACGAGGCACGTTCGCTGGAAATGATTGCAGCATCCATATAATTAAGATTTCTCGTAAACAAATCTTGTTTAGAGCTTTTGCCGCAATTCTCACAAAAAAATCCATCCGAGTCATAAAGCATGCCTCGACGGTTTTTATATCGGGGAGCGTCATTTGCAGGCGCATATGTCTCCGCATTTTTGCAATTTCACGTACAGAGTAATAACGTAATAACGTGTACAGCCACGGACTCTAGGAATGATGCGCTACGTAAGACCGAGCAGGCTGCCATCCTTGTCTACCGTGCCCCTACCGTACGAGACCAGACAAGGATAACAGACTCTCACGGAGCGTGTCATTCCCAAAGTCCGTAGCTGTACGCCGAGGTCTTGCCCGGTGTTTACTCCCAGTGTTTACAAAGGCTCGTTTATCCTTTATCCCCGGATCCTTACCGGACGACCGTTTTTAAATGTATTATGTGCTCCATATGAGCTGGATGATGGAAAATGAGGCGACGCCACAAAACAGCAATTTCCTTAAGCGGTGTGTGATGCGGGAAATTGCTGTATAACATTTGTGTTTTTGTCGAGCTTTTCGTGAATACCTACTATTATGAATACTGAATACTGTTTTCATAGATGCGACGCAGAATTTAAATTACCTAAATTAAGATAGGTAATAGAAGAATCTTGATTGGGTATTCTACAGTTCAAACTCAGTAGAGTATAGTAGAGGTTCTCTATTATTGAAAATGTATCAAGTTTTTCTAAATTGCACATGTGTTTTGGAGAAACACAATAAATTCAATCCAAAATATTGGAATCTGCAGAGAAGAGTGCAGAGAGCTTTGACAGTGCAATATTTTTGTATACTCTGCTTGTATATTTGACTCTGTAATGTTCTCTCTGAATCCAAATACAATAAATGATATTATTATTATTATTATTATTATTATTATTAAGAGGTTGAATAAAAAATCTTTCTCCTCGAAATTATTATGATCTACACTGTAGGTTATAATAGTAGATTAGATTAGTAGATTAGATTACAGCCAACTGTAGATTCTACAGTCGGCAAAAACAGATCTTATTTCGGAAATTCTTCAGAAAGCACACACAGGCCAACTTTTGATGTCGTAGTGAAATTTTTCCTCATACGAGGGCTGTTTGACGGAAGAGTGACTTTTCAAAGGTTGGTAACACTTTCGTTATAATGATTATGTTGCTAGCTCCTGAGGTCTTTCGGAGGTCTACTGTCAAAATTTGGCACCAATCTGACAGATAGATTATGTTTTATACTTATTTGAAGGAAACTGTTTTCGTTGTTTTGTAAATATGTAAAAAAAAAATTCGAGGGTTGATTAAACATTATTTTCTACGTGAAAAAACAATTAAAGAAACCGAGAAAAAGTTACGTAAATATTATCTAGAATCTGCTCCGTCCCATGGAATGATTTGTAAGTGGTTTCTGCTTTTAAAAGTGGCCATATGAGCACGGTTGATGCAGATCGTCCGAAACCATCATTTACTGTGACTACTCCAGAAATGGTTAATAAACTCTATGGCCTTGTAATTGGCAATCGTCGAATAAAAGTTTGTGAGATAGCTAATGAAGTAAACATCTCAACCGAACCGGTATACAATATTTTGCATGAACATTTCAATAAGAAAAAGCTATCCGCGAGATGGTTGCCGCGTTTGCTTAATGGTGATCAAATGCGCGCTCGCATTAAGAATTCAGAAGAATGTTTTGCCGTTTTCAACGTAACTCAAAGGATTTTTTTCGTCGATATTTCGCAGTAGATGAAACTTGGATACATCATTATACTCCAGAAACAAGAATACAGTCTAAATACTGGATTTCTCCATGCGAATATGCTCCCAAAAAGGCAAACACACTTTTTTCGACCAATAAGGTCATGGCCACAGTTTTTTGGGATTCTAAAGGTGTAATCTTTATTAATTGTTTACAAAAAGGAAAAACCATAACTGGCCAGTATTATGCTGATTATGCAGACATGTATTGATGCCGAACTTGAAAAACAACGACCGCATTTGATGAAGAAAAAAAGTGTTGTTCCATCACGATAATGCGCCCTCTCATTCGTCTGCAATTGCTACAACTAAATTGACTGAATTGCATTACGAATTACTGCTTTATCCGCCATATTCGCCAGATCTGGCTCCCAGTGATTTCTTCTTATTTCCAAATTTAAAAAAATGGCTGTGTGGAAAAAGATTTCAGGCAAATGAAGAGGAGATAACCGACACAAATGCATATTTTGAAGACTTTCCGAAAGATTACTTAGAAGGTTTAAAAAAATTGTAAACTCGCCGGGCTAAGTGTGTACACTTGAAAGGGTGTTATGTTGACAAATAAAATATATTTTGAACAGAAAAATAACGTTTTCATTAAAAAGTCACTCTTCCGTCAAACAGCCCTCGTAGTTCAAAGCAGGGTCTTTGAATTTGAGTATACACAAGCCAATTTTTTTATGTCGTTTGGGTAATTTTGAAAATTTTGCATAATAGTTGAAAGCAGGTTCTTTAAATTCGGGTTAATACAGGGTGTTCCTTAATGACGTGCTAATATTTAAGGGTGTAATTCCTCAGGTCACTTTATGAAGAAAATTTCATATGAACATATCGTCGCTGTTAAATCAAACCGGCATATGTGCATAAATTGAGTTTTTGAGTTGTTGGTACAAAAAGATCCTTTTTTCGCGTCTATTTATATTGAACAGGCATATCGTATAGTTGAATAAAATTTCATGCATAAGGTGGCTTTGAGGTGAAAAAAACGAACGTTAAAAGGAAAATATCACATTCGAACACTTTAAAGCGTTCTGGTGAAAAATATGCATTTAGCAGATATGTCGGTTTGATTTCACAGCGACGATATGTTGATTTTTTTTTTTTAAATCGTTATTTTTTTTATATCTTTATTCATATTGATGAATACATTTTGAACACGAAATCTAGTTACTATGAAACAAATAAAGTATTTACAAATATCATTTAAAACAATAATTGTTGACATAAAGTAATTTGTAGGTGTCGATTTTTAGTGTTTCATTGAATTTACTTTATTGTTTCGCTGCTTCTATCGTATATCGAATAACGATTTAAAAATATATTTCAACACCCTGTAGCAAAAAATTTAAGCCGTTGCAAATATATGTTCATATGAATTTTTTTTCATAAAATGACCTTAAATATTACCCTTAATTAATTAAGGAACACACTGTATAAACTCGAATTTAAAGAACCTGCTTTCAACCATTATGCAAATTTTTCAAAATTACACAACCGACATAAAAAAATGACTTGTATAAACACAAATTCAAAGACCCTGCTTTGAACTATGAGGAAAATTTTTCAAAATGACACCAACGACATCAAAAGTTGCCCTGTATGTGTTTTTTCTGAAGAATTTCCGAAATAAGATCTGTTTTTGCCGACTGCAGAATCTACAGTCGGCTGTATCTAGTCCCGACAAAAGCTAACATTGACTCATGTTTTGTCGAACAAGGAATCGCATGTTCTATCCTCGTTCGCTGCTCAAGGTAAATGTAATAGAGTGAATGAAATATGAAACGTAGGTCGATTTCCGGCAACATGGAGCGATGAGTCATTGTCAGCAAACAACGAAACTACCATACAAGCCATATTTTAAAGTCGTTTGTGTAATTTTGAAAAATTTTCCTCATAGTTCAAAGCAGGGTCTTTGAATTTGAGTTCATACAAGCTAATTTTTTAATGTCGGTTGGGTAATTTTGAAATTTTTGCATAATGGTTCTTTAAATTTCGGTATACTAAATACAAAATGTAATAATTATGACATTGGCATTATATAATCGATGGTCAATAAATATTTCAGATGACCAGAAGTCATTTTTTTTTACAAACTAATATGTACGGGCCTGAATTAAACATTTTAGGGTCAAGGCTATTTAATTCAGACCTACAAAAAATATGTATTCGTGTAAATGAATCAAGTTTTTCCTAAATTGCACATGTGTTTTGGAGAAACACGAATATTCTATCCAAAATTTTGGAATCTGCAGAGAAGAGTGCAGAGAGTCTTAACACTGCAATATTTTTGTATACTCTGCTTGTATATTTGACTCAGTAATGTTCTCTTTGAATCCAAATACAATAAATAATATTATTATTAACATTTGAAGGCCATTTGAGGGCCAATGCTTTTTGATTTAGACCTAAAAAAAATATGTATTCGTGTAAATGTATCAAGTTTTTCTAAATTGCACATGTATTTTCGAGAAACACGAAAATTCAATCCAAAATTTTGGAATCTGCAGAGAAGAGTGCAGAGAGTTTTGACAGTGCAATATTTTTGTATACTCTGCTTGTATATTTGACTCTGTAATGTTCTCTCTGAATCCAAATACAATAAATGATATTATTATTATTATTATCATTTGAAGGCCATTTGAGGGCCAAGGCTCTTTGATTCAGACCTACAAAAAATATGAATTCGTGTAAATATATCAAGTTTTTCTAAATTGCACATGTGTTTTGAAGAAACACGAAACTTCAATCAAAAATTTTGGAATCTGCAGAGAAGAGTACAGAGAGTTTTGACAGTGCAATATTTTTGTATACTCTGCTTGTATATTTGACTCTGTAATGTTCTGTCTGAATCCAAATACAATAAATGATATTGTTATTATTATCATTAAGAGATTGATTAAAAAATGTAATTTTTAAGTTTGAAATTGGGATTGACCTATATCTACATCCACAGCATTATATGGACAATTATAAATAAACGCCACTACTTCTACTACTACTATTTTTTTATATTTTTTAGTTTGTTTCTATGCAATATTCTTTCAAAAAAAATTATTAATATAAATTTTTCAAATTAAAATGTTTTTGCCGACTAAAGATCGTAATAATTTTGAGAAGTACTACAGAGAAATTCTACTATACATCGTACTATGCTATACTATACTATACCGAGTGTAGATCATAATAATTTTGATGAGAGCGATAGAGAACCTCTACTATACTCTACTAATTTTGAAGTCTAGAATACCCAATCAAGATTCTTCTATTACCTGTCTTAATTTTGTTAATTAAGATTCTGCTGGGCATCTATCAAAACAGCATTCAGTACTCAATATAGTAGGTATTACTATACTCTTCTAATTTTAAACTGTAGAATACCCAATCAAGATTCATCAATTACCTGTCTTCATTTTGAGTCTTCATTTTAAGTTTTAATTTTGATATTTTGCTATAGATAGCCCAATCAAGACGCTTTTATTTGCTATAGTCTTAATTTTGAGTCTAATTGAAGTTCAATTTTGGGATTTTTTATGTACATGTAGATGTAGACGTATGGTGATTTATACCAAGAGGCGAAAATTTGAAATTCGTGTTGGAGATCTTAAATAAAAAATGCGAAATAACTTTTTCCGATCAGCGTTGGTTTTAGAGATTTTAGAGAAGTTTCTTAAGTTTCACAAAATTTATGAATGTCAAGAGATTTACAGATTTGAGATCATAAATAGGTGCCACTACATCTACTACTACAATTTTTTTAAATATTTTTTAGTATGTTTCTATGCAATTTTCTTTCAAAACAATTTATTTATATAAATTTTGTAAATTAAGATGTTTTTTCCGACTGTAGACCATCATAGGTATATATTTTGAGAAGAACTACAGAGAAAGTCTACTATACATCGTATTATACTATACTATACTATACCGAATGTAGATCATAATAATTTTTATGAGAACGATAGAGAACCTCTACTGTACTCTACTAATTTTGAACTATAATATACTATAGCGAGTGTAGATCATAATAATTTTGATGAGAACGATAGAGAACCTCTACTGTACTCTACTAATTTTGAACTATAATATACTATACCGAGTGTAGATCATAATAATTTTGATGAGAACGATAGAGAACTTATACTATACTCTACTAATTTTAAACAATACTATACTATACCGAGTGTAGATGATAATAATTTTGATGAGAACGATAAAGAACCTCTACAATACTCTACTAATTTTGAAGTGTAGAATACCCAATCAAGACTCTTCAATTGCATGTCCTTTTTTTATTACAGAGAAATTCTACTATACATCGTACTATACTATACTATACCGAGTGTAGATCATAATAATTTTAATGAGAATGATAGAGAACCTCTACTATACTCTACTAATTTTGAACTATACTATACTATACCGAGTGTAGATCATAATAATTTTGATGAGAATGATAAAGAACCTCTACTATACTCTACTAATTTTGAAGTGTAGAATACCCAATCAAGACTCTTCAATTGCATGTCCTTATTTTGTTACAGAGAAATTGTACTATACATCGTACTATACTATACTATACCGAGTGTAGATCATAATAATTTTAATGGGAACGATAGAGAACCTCTACTATACTCTACTAATTTTGAACTGTAGAATACCAAATCAAAATTCTTCAATTACCTGTCTTAATTTGGAGTCTTCATTTAAAGTTTCAATTTTGATATTTTGTTTTAGATAGCCCAATCAAGACGCTTTTATTTGCTATAGTTTTAATTTTGAATCTGATTGAAGTTCAATTTTGGGATTTTTTACGTACATGTAGATGTAGATG
Organism: Othius punctulatus; assembly: GCA_951805005.1. Lineage (NCBI taxonomy): Eukaryota > Metazoa > Arthropoda > Insecta > Coleoptera > Staphylinidae > Othius > Othius punctulatus. The sequence goes on from OX638145.1 coordinate 14,912,624, forward strand.
TATGGTGATTTATATCAAGAGGCGAAAAAATAAAATTCGGGTCGGAGATCTTTAATAAAAAATGCGAAATAACTTTTTCCGATCGGCATTGGTTTTAGAGATTTGCTGATTTGAGATCATAAATAGGTGCCACTACTTCTACTACTACATTTTTTTTAAATATTTTTTAGTATGTTTCTATGCAATATTCTTTAAAAAAAATATTTATATAAATTTTGCAAATTATGATGTTTTTGCCGACTGTAGATCATAATTATTTTGAGAAGAACTACAGAGAAATTTTACTATACATCGTACTATACTATACTATACTTACCGAGTGTAGATCATAATAATTTTGATGAGAACGATAGGGAACCTTTACTATACTCTACTAATTTTGAAATATACTATACTATAGCGACTGTAGATCATAATAATGTTGATGAGAATGATAAAGAACCTGTACTATACTATACTATACCGAGTGTAGATCATAATAATTTTGATGAGAACGATAGGGAACCTTTACTATACTCTACTAATTTTGAAATATACTATACTATAGCGACTGTAGATCATAATAATTTTGATGAGAATGATAAAGAACCTGTACTATACTATACTATACCGAGTGTAGATCATAATAATTTTTATGAGAACCATAAAGAACCTCTACTATACTCTATTAATTTTGAACTGAAGAATACCCAATCAAGATTCTTCAATTACATGTGTTATTTTACTACAGAGAAATTCTACTATACATCGTACTATACTATACTATACTATACCGAGTGTAGATCATAATAATTTTGATGAGAACGATAGAGAACCTCTACTATACTCTACTAATTTTGAACTGCAGAATACCCAATCAAGATTCTTCAATTACATGTCTTAATTTTATTACAGAGAAATTCTACTATACATCGTACTATACTATACTATACTATACTATACCGAGTGTAGATCATAATAATTTTGATGAAAACGATACAGAACCTCTCCTGTACTATACCGAGTGTAGATCATAATAATTTTGATGAGAATGATAAAGAACCTCTACTATACTATACTATACCGAGTGTAGATCATAATAACTTTGATGAGACCGATAGAAAACCTCTACTATACATGTAGATGTAGATGATGTAGATGTATGGTGATTTATACCAAGAAATTGTAAATTTTGAACTGTAGAATACCCAATCAAGATTCTTAAAATACCTGTCTTAATTTTGAGTCTTCATTCAATTTTTGGATTTTTTAAGAACATGTAGATGTAGGTGTATGGTGTTTTACACCAAGAGGCGAAAACTTAAAATTCATGTTGGAGATTGGATCTTAAGCAAAAAAAGGGAAATAACTTTTTCCCATCCCCGTTGGTTTTAGAGATTTTAGAGAAGTTTCTTAGGTTTCACAAAATTTATGAATGTCAAGAGATTTACAGATTTGAGATCGTAAATAGGTGCCTAATTTTCTGAAATTGAAAATCAATGTTTTTGCAAAATGGCAGGAACATTTAAATATTCTGACATTGCCATTGCATGTGTCTGTATCGTCTGCTTATATCCACATTAATTTGTGTATGGTTTTTATTGCTTATAGCCTGGCAACGTTCATATCCACACACAATACCGAAAAGTTGCTTATAACAGTAGAGTATAGTGTTATCATATATAATACAAAGAGTGGAATCATGACTATCGATAATCGCGTGAGTTGGGACATGAAACATGTTGTCAAATATTAATTCCACGAGTCTGAAAGACGAGTGGAATTATTTATAGTCATAAATAATTAATAGTCACGATTCCAAGAGTTGTATTCATCAGATTATATCACGAATGAAACATTTAATACTAAAATAATTTACTAGTTGTAATACTTTTGTAAATACAAATTTATTTATTATGTTGCAGAACTCAGTAAATTGGGCCCAAATATACTTTTCAGAGCTTACAGTATTAGATGGTTTGTGGTTTTGAATGTTTTCTTCAATATTTTTTAAGGAAGAATTACGGAAGCGCGACATTTTGCCCACTTTTCAGTTGACAGCATAGTATACCAGATGTGCAGAGGACCAAGTTTGATTATCACTTATTAGTCAATTCGAGTTCTGATTATCAGCTATTTGGTGTTCGCTAGGATAGGGAAGATAAGCATTATGAGTGATATAATCAGTATAGTCAAATTAATAAATATACTTAGGGAGTAGAAGACACTTTTTTTCTAAGTATGAGTGCAATTTTTAAGGATACTTAAATGTATTGTGTTTTCCTGATTATTTTGTAATGTATAAGCATTCTCTCAGTACAACTGCTTTGATAAGTACCATGAAACTGTTTTTTGAAAGATGTATGTTTCTATAACATTTATTTTCTTTCAGATATTGTAATGCATAACCACCCCATGTCATTACTGTACTGTAAAACTGTACTATAAGCATTCTCTCAGTACAACTGCTTTAATATGTACCATAAAACTGTTTTTTGAAAGATGTATGTTTCTATAACATTTATTTTCTTTCAGATATTGTAATGCATAACCACCCCATGTCATTACTGTACTGTAAAACTGTACTATAAGCATTCTCTCAGTACAATTGCTTTAATATGTACCATAAAACTGTTTTTGTAAAGATGTATGTTTCTATAACATTTATTTTCTTTCAGATATTGTAATGCATAACCACCCCATGTTATTACTGTACTGTAAAACTGTTATTTTCAGATAGATATTTTATAACAAGCTTTAGATGTATTAATGAAATAAGTAATCGATTCTGTAGCAGCATTAACGAGATTGCCATTAACGCGTTTACATCCTAAAAGCTTTACTTGATTCGAAATGAAAGTATTAAGCTCACTCGTTCCGTACATTCGCCTCATTTAACTTCCAGCGATCCAGCCGAGCACGTAATCCAATTTTCATATCCTCGCATTTTCGCGTCTGCACTAATAACATCCAAAATTGCAAGAGTAGCAGATGCAGCTACTTACCCGATCGACGTATTGTTAATTTTCCATTAGCCGGATGGATCGTAAAGCCACTTTGACGATTATGTACTTACTACAGTGCTGCATGAAATATGGATGAGGGCTGATTTCGAACGGTAATCACCGCTATTTTAAGGGTAATAAATGTACTGCTCCGAAAGTAATTAGGCAATAGAAGCCTCCATTCGATGCATAAAAATTTAATTATTTTATCGGTTTGTTTACTCGTTGCAACTTAATGGATAATGCATTTTCATTTAAATACGTATTATGCTAAAAGACAAACCGATTGTGCAATAAAATGAAATATTTCACGATCGATGAAATTTGCGGAATAATTGAAATGCATTTTGTATTTATCCCCACGCATCACATATTTTCTTGCATCAATATTCATATTCGTTTGAAATAAATTGTAATTGAAACTCAAACGCGGAAATATATCATCTCGATTCACCGCGTATTTCAGCGAAGTTTTCTTGTGGTGTAGGTTCAGATTAGCACGGATTCCTCATAAATACAGAGATTGCTTAATGGCGCGTGAGTTCCTGTTGACCTGGAGCATCCGAAAGGTTGCAGAGCTCCAGAAGCAGCCCTCCACATCACGCACTTTCCACGCTTCGTGACCTAATCCCGTCACTTACACTATCTTGTTTATTATGTTCTATCTCGACACTGCTTCTGAGGGATGAAATACGGCACCCCAAAGCGACCCAATTGTCGCACCACGCGAAAGACGGTGAAGGGAAGTGACGTTCTGGCGGAAAAAAAGCCGGCTACGTCGAGAATTCAATAAGACTTTTGGAAATTATTAATCACCGGGACGTAGGCTACGTGTCTACGAGGATTTGTGCCGGTTCGGGGATTTCCGTTATATATAGTTTATGGGGTGGTTTTTAAGGGTGCTGTGTATGCGGCTGAGATATTTCCAAGGGATGTCTGGGGTTATTGGATCGTAGAAATTATGGATGGCTAAAAAAAAGCCACATCGGTTACCCTTTTCGTTAGTTTCCAATTAAAATATTTCTAACTTGGCACTAATATGGTTATTATTACAATAATTAATAATAATGAATTAAAAAACAAAAACAAGAATTGTAATAGTGTGCGGAAAGAACGCAGATCAATAGCCAATAAAATATTGTTTCTTTTTCGAGTAGTAATACTAATCCAAATTGTATTGATACTTCTTTATTTACAACAAACGTTATAAATATTGTAAATATATAATAAAAAACAAAAATATGTAAATATATTAAGGCAACAAAAAAAAATCAAACAAATTTAAAGAAAAAATCAAATCAATACACAACATAAAAAATAGATATAACAACAAGAGGAATCTACTGCATTAAGTATTTGTGTTGGTATGAAACTGAAACGTCATGAATAATTCCTTTATACCTAATGCACTCAGCGTCTGAGACTTTCCTTGTCCCGTCAGCGTCGGAGGTACAACATCCTTCCGAAGTGGAAAACAATATGTCCTGGGAGCGGGTTTCATTAAGTCCGCGGGTAATTTGGAATTGGCGGCACGTAGCCGCAGCCCTAATGGAAAACTTCGTCCAAAGTGGCCTGTTTATCTCCTCACTGCACCGGCAGGTTTAATTGCTTTTTCTTATCTCGCAGGAAAAACCGGCCGTTTCCTTTCACATCGCCACACAACCCTCTTAGACCTGCAAAATTAAAAAGAAAATGTGTAGCGTGCGCGCGGGACCACAACGGTTTTACTTGTGCAGAAGAAAATCCACAGCAAACAAGAATAATATATTACTGTGACAGTAATTTTATTGGTGTCAATGAAATTTATATGAGAACGTTCTTCATAAATTTATTACACATTTTTGAAATTTTGTATTCCTTGTCGTCAAGGACTTTGGTATAATTCCTAATGTCGGTTATTGATAACTAAAGCACGGACTATATGCAAAATGCATGTCCTGAATTAATGATATGACTACGGAAATTTCAATAGATCTACACCAGGGGTCCCCAAACTACGGCCCGCGGGCTAGATCCGGCCCTCGAGACGATTCAATCCGGCCCGCCAATATTTTATTCTTTAAGTTAATTAAAAAATATGTTAACTGCGTTTTCACAAGTGAATAATAACATCTGTGATTGGTACAGAAAACACAGATTTTACTGACACTGCATAAAAATCACAATATGGAGCTGAAGGCTGGTAGCTAGATGTAGAAAATTTTTAAATGATATTGCAAAACCTACTGAAAAAAACCCGACTGTAACCTAAGGATGGTTCAATTTTCTCAGCCAATCAAAAATATAAATAAAATTAAAATTAGGGTACCACAAATTTATTTGCCTTTTGTCATTACAATTACACCAATTATTTTCGTACTCAAATTATTATTCAATGTTTAATATTTGCAGTTAAATGTGGGAATTATTATTAAAGATCAAATGCTTCATTTGAAAGTTTAAATTTATGTCACATATGATATGAAATTAAATTCATTTGCAACGAATTATATTGGTCGTGTTAACAAAATTAGACAAATTTATGCTATTAAATGTCAAATTTCCAAATACAAATATCCGGGGGTGTTCATTTCTGATTGCTTATTGAAAAATTATATTAAATCTACAAGTGCAACAGATTAAACTTGACATATTTTCTATTGCAACTACCCAAATTTCTAAAACTTTCATTTACGAGTGTCAAAAACTACCATTTTGAAAGTGGAATAATCGAAATCTGTCATTTGCATCCATCTGCATCAAAATCTATGAAATTTTTATTTACAGCTGTAATTTGCAATAGCATAGTCGTATCATGGCCAATTTTCACAGTGAAGTTATTAAATCTGTACAATTTTCAATTGTAATTGTCAAAATCTGTCAATTTATCTACAAAACTATTTAAATACTATGCCGCAGAGGTAGAATTCGTTAAAACTTTTATTGCCGATGTCAAAAGTTTCAACTGCTACTTTCAAAAACTGTCATATTTTCGTCTAAACCGTTGTAACCTTATGACCTTTTAGCAACGCAACTGGGCACATCTGTCGAATACTAGACATGTTTAACTTCTATTTCAAAAAAAGTAAAGTCAATTTCAGAAAAAAAGTAAAATCAATTTTAAAACAAGGATCATCAAATTCAGAAAAAGTAACATCGGCTTCTGAAGTAATTTAAATTTCAGAATGTTTATACAGTAGACTGCTAGAGTGAATAATCAATTTTAGAACAAGGAACATCAAATTCAGAAAAAAGTAACATCGACTTCAGAAGTAATTTAAATTTCAGAATATTTATACAGTAGAGTGCTAGAGTGAATAAAACTGAATGAACTGTTCAATAGTTTTGTATTTCAATAATATGAATAGTTTTGTATTTAATATTGTAAAATCACTACGATAACCACAAACTATTGGAAAATGATAATGAAAATCGTCAAAATAGATGCAAAAGAAGGCATAACAAAGCCAGCGATGAATCTCGTGCGCGCGAATAATGCAAGAAACTGAAGCAGAAGGAAAACGGAAATTAGGAAGACACTGTACGATATAAATTAATAGTAATGGACATCAAATATTGTAGTGAGTATTCTTAACTGTGTTGTAAATACTAGGTAACTTATTCAAGATACAATTTTTGTAACAAAAACCATTCTGAATGGACTTTCTCTGAAGTCGAAGTTGATTCTTCTGAATGTGATGTTACTTTTCCTGAAATTTATTTTACATTTTCTAAAATTGATTTTACTTTTTCAGAAATTCACTTTACTTCTTCTGAAATTGAAGTTTAGGTAATGGTTTTATATATTAACTGCCACTGTCAAATTTTCTGTAGAGTACTACAAATCTCAAAAAATAAAAATTTGTCAAATCTATAGTTACAATATTGTTAATTCATAAATAGCAACTTCGTGTCACATTCTATCATCAAATGTGAAAATCAGTAAAATATTTAACTTCAACCAGTGTAGATATTTGACCTATTTTCCATCTGAAGTCTGCTCTGAACTCTCTGAACTGTGAAATCTGAACTCTCTGTACTGTACTTATTTTAAATTTTCATAAACTGTTAAAATTTGTTAAATTTTCAAATGCATCTGCCAAAATCTGTTAATTTTTAAGCATCACCTTTTAAATATTATCATATTTACTACTCTAACAATTGAAGTGTGTTGTATTTTCTTGCCACTCTTAATCTATTGGCATCAGATGTGAAAATCTGTACAATTTATAACTTAAACTATCAAAATTTGCCAAATTCTGAAGTGTGCTTCAAATCTTCAAATTTTGAGGCTACTAACAAAATTTGACAAATAATTACTTCCAATTGTGAAAATTTGTCAATTTACACGAATAATAATCATATTTTAAAAACTTTCATTAATTCTCTGCCATTGAATATTGTGATACATAAACACCTTTTGGCATATTTTATATTCGTTATAATATATGTGGCCACATTATAAGTGTGTAATAATAAATGATTATTTATTGATATTTTACTGCAATTGTCAAAATATTTTCAACTGTACTAACTGTGAAAATTTCTAAAAAAAAATATTAATCCAATTCCAGTTGACAAATCTTCCAAATTTTCCAAACCAAACTCTTTGATTTTTTAAAAATTTTAATTAAAATTGGACAAACAGGTGGGAGCTATTACCAGATTTTGATAGATGCATCTGCGACTGTCAAAATTACAATTTATTTCAACGACGCAATTGATATCCGACACGTAAGTGCATATATTGTAAATTGTTCAAATTTGTGAAATTTCTTGAAATTCAACTGACAAATATTTTAGCTTCATCCGATAATATCATATTTGAGATATTTTGGAATAAAAAAGTTACTTAATTGTACAGGGTGGGTAAATTTAGATGTTTTAATAGTGAATCTCGATAACTATAACAGGTATGATAGAGTGGACCCCCCATCCTTGATCTCTTTTTTCGAGAAAAACTTAATGGCGAAAACAAAAATTGGCTATTGTCCTTTGTCTTCGAGTTATTCGCAAAACATGTTTTTGACTTCGTTTTACGGCTGTAGGTCACTTATTTATGAGAATAGAAATAAATAATTTCTGCGTTTTTCATGCACTTTTTTGATAAAAATGCAGCGGCGTAGTCAATTTTTAATCAGCCAAAGATACACATATTTTTTAATTATAATTATATGTCAAGAAGACAACTTTTCAAAAACTTATTTTGCTACACTTACCCACAAATATTTTCTTTTCGGGGCCTGGCCCGCTAAAAGCTTGTAATATATGTATGTGGCCCTTCTACCAAAAAGTTTGGAGACCCCTGATCTACACGAATCATAAAGAAACAGAGCGAATTAACCATTTTTTTGCATATAATGCATATTTTATGTGTTCAATGCATATGTTATCAATAATATTTGGTCATATAATTGGATATTTGTGGCCGATTTTTTTTTACTAAAAAATTTATTAAGTTTTTAATAAAGTATTTTCGGGCATATTTGTCCGTGTTTTATTGATAACATATAAGAGGGCGCCATGACAAGTATAACGCCCGTTGACACATTATTTCAAATACATAATATATAAATCATATTAAATTGATAACAAATTATAACTTGAACGCGTTTCGTTGTTGTTGAAGTTAGTTTTATCGCTCCAAAGAATTAAGTTTAATAAATGTTGATTATTGTTAAGCCAATTACAAAATATTATCCTCCTGTCAGAATCACCATCTCTTAAAGCTTGTACTAATTTAATTTTATACGGTCTCATTTCATGTTTTCTTAGAATAGAAAATATTTTGTACAGACTTATTCCTAAGGCAGCTACTGCTTCACGTATTGAATTTCGTGGATGTGCTCTAAAGTAGGCCTATATTATTATTATATTATATTATTTTTTGCCTATAAACTTCATTATTTCCTTCACGTTCGTTTCTTGCCATTCGCAATTTATTATTAAAACAGCCATTTCTCCGTAAATTTTGTTCAAGTCTTGCAAAAGTGCAATAATGTGGTTGTCTTCTTTCTGGATACGTGTTTCCATAAGTGATACTAGCTTCTCTAGAATTATCGTTGCATCAAACGAGTGTATCGCAGTCACTCATATTTTATTTTTTGTGTCGAAACTGTAACAGATATCAAAAACTATAAAGATACAAAAAAACTTAATAAAGAATGCCTGCGTCCGATTTTTTTTTAAATTTATTTGCTTTTGTCATTAAAAAATATGAATGTATTAATGTTCGGGCTCACTTGTTTTATACACAACCCGTCTACTGATAATAACAATATATATATATATATATATATATATATATATACATATATATATATATATATATATATATATATATATATATATATATATATATATATAATCGATCTTTATTGGGCTATCGACCCCATATGGGGTCTTTCTGCCTTGATAATAACAATATTATGTCAAAATATGAGTTATACCCGTATAAAGTGTCATACCAAATCCACATTAATGTAAACGTTCTCTTTTTATAAGCACATTTAGTTTTTTTAAAATTAACTTTGAAGCTGAATACTGGCTAAACCAAACGCATTTGTATATAGATAAGTTTTGTTAAATCGCCTTCTTTTGATCCCAGTAATATGTGGTTCAGGCATGTCCACATAATTTAGAGACACCCTGTATAATGGCAATAGAATTTCTCGAGTGGAAATAAAACAAGAATAGGATGCGTATGTGCGTACCAAGTGATTTAATTATTGTAGACAATACAGCACTCAACTCTGGGAAAAGGATAACGATGTTACTTATTAGCAGCTGCTGAAATTTCCCGGGGAACCTTTGGTTCTTTAGACAGGAGAATTAGGGGACACCGTCGATTAATTGCCACAATCTTCCCGTTTATTACATCCGCTGTATAATTACTTCCTTTTTTTTAAAGCGAATGGGTAATTAATTTTAACGAGACCCATTTTGAGGAAATACATAGGACGTTGTTCGTTCATTTGTTCTCCCCTTCAGGGCTTAGGCCCGTATCTATAGTCCGTACTTGAGGATGAGTACGACTGAAGTCGTATACGAGGGCTGTTTGACGGAAGAGTGACTTTTTAATGAAAACGTTATTTTTCTGTTCAAAATATATTTTATTTGTCAACATAACACCCTTTCAAGTGTACACACTTAGCCCGGCGAGTTTACAATTTTTTTAAACCTTCCAAAAAGTAATCTTTCGGAAAGTCTTCAAAATATGCATTTGACTCGGTTATCTCCTCTTCATTTGCCTGAAATCTTTTTCCACACAGCCATTTTTTTAAATTTGGAAATAAGAAGAAATCACTGGGAGCCAGATCTGGCGAATATGGCGGATAAAGCAGTAATTCGTAATGCAATTCAGTCAATTTAGTTGTAGCAATTGCAGACGAATGAGAGGGCGCATTATCGTGATGGAACAACACTTTTTTTCTTCATCAAATGCGGTCGTTGTTTTTCAAGTTCGGCATCAATACATGTCTGCATAATCAGCATAATACTGGCCAGTTATGGTTTTTCCTTTTTGTAAACAATTAATAAAGATTACACCTTTAGAATCCCAAAAAACTGTGGCCATGACCTTATTGGTCGAAAAAAGTGTGTTTGCCTTTTTGGGAGCATATTCGCATGGAGAAATCCAGTATTTAGACTGTATTCTTGTTTCTGGAGTATAATGATGTATCCAAGTTTCATCTACTGCGACATATCGACGAAAAAAATCCTTTGAGTTACGTTGAAAACGGCCAAACATTCTTCTGAATTCTTAATGCGAGCGCGCATTTGATCACCATTAAGCAAACGCGGCAACCATCTCGCGGATAGCTTTTTCTTATTGAAATGTTCATGCAAAATATTGTATACCCGTTCGGTTGAGATGTTTACTTCATTAGCTATCTCACAAACTTTTATTCGACGATTGCCAATTACAAGGCCATAGAGTTTATTAACCATTTCTGGAGTAGTCACAGTAAATGATGGTTTCGGACGATCTGCATCAACCGTGCTCATATGGCCACTTTTAAAAGAAGAAACCACTTACAAATCATTCCATGGGACGGAGCAGATTCTGGATAATATTTACGTAACTTTTCCTTGGTTTCTTTAATTGTTTTTTCACGTAGAAAATAATATTTAATCAACACTCGAATTTTTTTTTTTACATATTTATGAAACAACGAAAACAGTTTCCTTCAAATAAGTATAAAACATAATCTATCTGTCAGATTGGTGCCAAATTTTGACAGTAGACCTCCGAAAGACCTCAGGAGCTAGCAACATAATCATTATAACGAAAGTGTTACCAACCTTTGAAAAGTCACTCTTCCGTCAAACAGCCCTCGTATTTGGTTGCGTATTTTCTATATACGTTTATGCACCAAACGCAACCAAATATACTACTTGAGTCGTACTAAAGCTTAAGTACGGACTATAGATACCGACCTTAGCTATGTAATGCAATTTAAGCATAATTACTGATCATAAATTCTAATAATAAATAGATTACAAAGCAATAAAGTACAAAAATTAGCACATTACACTGTCTATTGTTGCGTAAGTAGTCTACCATATTTTTTGGTTGGTTGGACAAAATTTGTGTTACTGTTATTACATATTATTATTGATAAGGTGATCTAATTTTTATTATAAGCATTCGGATCTTGGAAACCATAAAACATAAACATTCGTTAAAATAAGGAAAGAGTTGTCATTTTAAGAGCTTATGCAAGATATGCTTTTGTTTTTTGAAAAAATAAGTTTTTCAGTTATAATACAAACTTTTTTTAAATGGCATTCATAGTTGGTTTTGACATATTTTAAAATTTTGTCTTTATAATGATATAAGGTTTGCTATAGTTGTTTTCATATATAAATGAGATGAATGAATTTTCGTTGTATAATTTGAATAGAAATTTGTATAATTAGAATAGAAAAAATAATAGAATTCTCGTAGTAAGAGGGAATAAAATAGTTTTCCATGGCAAACTCTGTTTTTGCTACTCTGAATAATATAAATAGTCCTGTATAGGACTTATTTTTTAAGACTTAATTATAAGCACTAACCAATTATTACCTATATAAGAGAGTAGATTAAATAGAATAGATTTATTATTATTATTAGATAGGTATTAGATAGAATTATAATCTTAAGGGCACAAGCTAACTAAAATTATTGTAAATATTGTAAATGTGAATATGAACAAGTATGCACAAATCTACAGAGAAATGTGTAAGACATTTTATAGACACAGAAAATCGCAAGGTTTATGGATCCGCGGATGGAGGTTGTTGATCGGTTACCACGGGTGACAGGTGACTACGTGCATAGGCGCATGTGAGATTGAAGAATTGAAGATCGGAAATAATCAACAAGAGACAGATTGACGAGTCGGGGGTAGAGGGTGAACGGCGAGCAGGAGAGACGGTAGTGGGTCGAGGGTCGTGATGTTGCCCTAATACTAATAGATTACATAAAATTAACGCGTGTTCAACGATTGGACATAGGACTGGAAAAAGGCAGTCAACAAGGAGAGGAGTTCAACAAGATAGGAGCCGTGACGGAGATATTCGAAAATCAGGACTTCAAGCCGCTAAACTTCGCACACAAAAGTAGCTGTTTACTTTTGAGCGAATCAACAAAGGATCAGAAGACGAACGCAGGGACAAGAGGACGACTTAATCAAGGGACCAAAAGCAAGAAGATAACTGCAAGTGTAGAGTTGGCGTAGATTACGAGAATCATATTCTCACATAAGTTAGCTTGTGTATATAGGATTTATTTTGTTAATGTTGGTCATAGTTTATTATTTTTTTTTTAATATAATTTTGTTTTCTATTGTTTTGGCTTTGTTTGACTAGTTCACTATATATTAGACGTTTTTAAGGTTTTTGGTTATTATTAATTCATTAAAGCATTTGAACAAGACTCTATTTAGTTCTGATCGAACCTACCATTGACCCTGAGATAAGAGAAATAATAAGGAGTTACAAAACAAGTAAATACGTAAATATTCAACACCCATAAAATAGGTAAAGTAAAAAAATAAAAACGTAACATTATATATATATATATATATATATTTGTAAATGATATAAAAATTAACACATTATCATAAACCAGTCTAATAAGTAGTATATGTGTTTATTAAATTGTGCAAAAATTTCTGAGATGGGCCCCGATTTGAAAATCTCAAGGGCTAAATTTTCTACCACTTGGCCCGTTCTTTTTCTCGAACAAGCGTATTTTCAGGCGATTTCTTCCGGCGATTTCGCAGCTCGAGGGCGAGGACAATGGCCGCTTCCTGTGCGGTAGAGTTGTGCCCCAATTAGCCCCCCTCCGGATTCGCAAAACCTGGCGTTCGCGATTAATCAGGCGTCGATCCCCTAATGGCAGCCCGCGGGGTCGATCAATCACGGGGCGCAATTAAGGGGCGAAATGCAGTCGCGAATGCACCGATTTATGTGGCCCCTAAATTACCTCTTCGCACCCTGAAAGGAGACGTTCACGGATTTCGATTGAGCTGGAATGGATGGATTCGGAGTTTTGCGTCTAACGGAGCTCAGACGTGTGACCATTAGTCTCGCTTGTATGCCAATCTTTTCACTTTGGAGACTGCCTTCCCAGCGTGTTACTAATTTCTTTGCAACTCGAATAAATAATGCCATAGTTTTGCCATAGGTTAATGTTCATGCCAAAGTTACTGTTTTGTGAAAGTAAAAACTGCAATATGAAATTTTAGCTCTTGGATTAATATTATTAAGGCTTTACACTCCCTTATGGGATTTAGCCACTCCTAGGGAGTCTTTACAATCCAATATCAGAGGTTGATTAGTTCTCATTTTACTTTTCTTCTATGGCCAACGCTCTTATAACTCTGTGATAGGTGGGAAAAACAGTATATGTCAAGAATTAGCATTTTAAGGAAGCGTCGACTTATACCTTTTTTCCTCCAATAATCGTAGCATTTAAAGTTGTACTAAAACTGCCAACATATTTAAAAGCCTTAACTGAACAATGTGACATATACTATTTCAAACACAATGTACAGCATCACTTTCTGAAATATAATTTGACTTAAACTCATTTTCCCAAATTTTCGATTGTACTGTTTTTCCCACCCATCACAGAACTATTCCTCCGATTCGTTTCTGTCTTCAATTTTTTCTTCCTATTCCTATTCTCATTTCTTTGACGTATTTTTAAATTTCATCGTATCAACGTAGCCCTGGTCTTCATCTTCTCAAGTGCATGGAATTGGGTCCTGCATATATTCCAAATAAAATCTCGCCTTAGAGCAGAATTCAGGACTTCCGAGTATGTATGTTTTCGGGGATGGAACGCACGCAGGCCATCCCCAGCCCCCACGTTCGTCCTCACAAAGAGTAATGCGGGAGCAGGAATCCGGGATACACTGCTCCCTCGGGAATAATGGGATTACGGGACGACCGACGCACGTTCGAGGAGCTCCTGCGATACTCCGACCGTAATCCTCGACAATACGACAATCTACCGGCCAGAATTAGGTAAATTATACGACTTTTATTGTATTATTCACTCCACGTTCTGGTCCCCACGTAACTGGGATTTTTTAACCCTGATAAATCATTTATAATTTTGTGCGAACTTCTGTCTTGTTGGAAATTTTCGATTTTGTAGGCCTCGTAAAAGCGAACTGAAGACATAATCTGTTCCATTTTTATTTTTAATTAAGAAGCTGTGGTTTCATTTTATAAAGTTTTACACATGAACACCAACAAAAATGATCTGACAGTGAAAAAAATATTAAATATCAGATTTGTAACAAGGTTGAATATACATTATTTTATTATTATTATTTTATACATACAGAGTGGTCACTTTTACAACGTCCGCCATTAGGATCTATTTAACGGAAATATATACATAGTTGGTCAAATGGCAGAAAAGTTTCTTATTTTAATATTCTAAAAAGAAATCTGAAAAGGATATCTTGCATAGTTCCTGAAATATCGCTGAAAAACACATTATACAAATTTTTATTATTTATGCAAGTTTCATCTTGCGGCAAGTTTATGTATTTTATACGAATTTTCATCTTTCGGTATTTATTTTCATTTCGTACAAAACATCTGATTAGCTTGAAAGCTCATAAAATATATGACGTATGGCGGCATCCGGTTCAATTTACGAGTGTAAAATAGTAATTACTTTCCCAACTCGTTAAAAAATCTTGTAGTAAACAACTTCTACAGCAGACTCCCGCATTAACGGCCGATAAAACCATAAATACGTAATGCAAACATTGCCGGTTTAATTTTTAGGGCGGCTCGGGAGCGAGTAAAGCGCCACCTTAAGGCCCACTTAATTATTTCCTCCGGGATGAGCTTTCCTGGCTCCGTGTAATTACAGTCCAAGGGTCCTTAAGAGCCCTCGAGGGCACGCAACTGGGCCATGGAACCGCGAGAAGACGCACGATGGGCTTGTAAAAATAGTTGAGGGATCGCCACAATTTCCAAGAGACGATCCGCATTGGGACGTGAACTTTAAATTACTTAGGAAGATACATGGTTGCGCCCTTTTTTTAAACTCGAGCAAATAATTGTGTAAAAATATGATTATTATGTGTAAAAGAAACATATTTTAGGAGGTGAAAAAGAATTCATTATATCGGGTGATTCAAAAAAACTTTCATCAAAGTTGCCATGAAAAAAAAAGATAGATATAAAATGAATGTTTTAGCTTACAGTTGTCAAATCGTACAGATTTTTCAGAAATCTTATTGATTTAAACATTATGGCTTTCACCAAAAACGCTGCATGTTGCAAATGTATTTTAGAAATGGTGTAAAAATTGATGGCCAGTGGGTTTATTCGACATGTAATGCATTTGAAGATTTGCAAGAAACTTTTCCGGAAGTGATCGTTCACTTTGATAAATTCAGCAGTAAAGTAATTCAGATATACGTAATTTTTTTCTTGACACGCTTTGATGGAAGTTTTTTGAATCACATGTTAAAATATTAGGTGATTCAAAAAAACTTTCATCAAAGTTGCCATGGAAAAAAAGGATACATATAAAATATATGCCTTAACTTACAGTTGTCAAATCAGATTTGCCAGAAATCTTATTGATTTAAACGTTATGGCTTTCACTGACCACCAAATATGCTGCATATTGAAAATGTATTTTAGAGACGGTGTAAAAATTGATGGGCAGTGGGTTTATTCGACATGTAATGCATTTAGAGATATGCAAGAAACTTTTTCAGAAGTGATCGTTCACTTTGATAAATTCAGCAGTATAGTAATTCAGATATACGTAATTTTTTTCTTGACAAGCTTTGATGGAAGTTTTTTGAATCACATGGTAAAATATTGGGTGATTCCAAAAAATTTTCATCAAAGTTGCCATGAAAAAAAAAGGATATATATAAAACATATGTATTAGCTTACAGTTGTCAAATCTGACAGATTTGTCAGAAATCTTATTGATTTAAACGTTATGGCTTTCACTGACCACTAAATATGCTGCATGTTGGAAATGTATTTTAGAAACGGTGTAAAAAATTATGGGCAGTGGGTTTATTCGACATGAAATGCATTTGAAGATTTGCAAGAAACTTTTCCAGAAGTGATAGTACACTTTCATAAATTCAGCAGTAAAGTAATTCAAATATACGTAATTTTTTTCTTGACAAGCTTTGATGGAAGTTTTTTGAATCACATGTTAAAATATTAGGTGATTCACAGAAATTTTCATCAAAGTTGCCATGGAAAAAAGGATACATATAAAATATATGCCTTAACTTACAGTTGTCAAATCAGATTTGCCAGAAATCTTATTGATTTAAACGTTATGGCTTTCACTGATCACCAAATATGCTGCATGTTGGAAATGTATTTTAAAAACGGTGTAAAAATTGATGGCCACTGGGTTTATTCGACATGTAATGCATTTGAAGATTTGCAGGAAATTTTTGCAGAAGTGATCATGCACTTTGATAAATTCAGCAGTAAAGTAATTCAGATATACGTAATTTTTTTCTTGACACGCTTTGATGGAAGTTTTTTTGAATCACATGTTAAAATATCGGGTGATTCAAAAAAACTTTCATCAAAGTTGTCATAAAAAAAAGGATACATATACAATATATGTCTTAGCTTACAGTTGTCAAATTTGTCAAAGATTTGTCAAAAATCTCATTGATTTAAACTTTCTGGCTTTCACTAACCACCAAATATGCTGCATTTTGGAAATGTATTTTAGAGACGGTGTAAAAATTGATGGGCAGTGGGTTTATTCGACATGTAATGCATTTGGAGACTTGCAAGAAACTTTTTCAGAAGTAATCGTTCACTATGATAAATTCAGCAGTGAAGTAATTCAGATATACGTTATTTTTTCTTGACACGCTTTCATGGAAGTTTTTTTGAATCACATGTTAAAATATCGGTTGATTCAAAAAAACCTTCATCAAAGTTGCCATGAAAAAAAAGGATAGATGTAAAATATATGTCTTAGCTTACAGTTGTCAAATCTGACAGATTTGTCAGAAATATTATTGATTTAAACGTTATGGCTTTCACTGACCACTAAATATGCTGTATGTTGGAAATGTATTTTAGAAACGGTGTAAAAATTGATGGCCAGCGGGTTTATTCGACATGTAATGCATTTGAAGATTTGCAAGAAATTTTTGCAGAAGTGATCATTCACTTTGATAAATTCAGCAGTAAAGTAATTCAGATATACGTAATTTTTTTCTTGACACGCTTTGATGGAAGTTTTTTTGAATCACATGTTAAAATATCGGGTGATTCAAAACAACTTTCATCAAAGTTGCCATGAAAAAAAAAGGATAGATATAAAATATATGTCTTAGCTTACAGTTGTCAAATCAGATTTGCCAGAAATCTTATTGATTTAAACATTATGGCTTTCACCAGAAACGCTTCATATTGCAAATGTATTTTAGAGACGGTGTAAAAATTGATGGCCAGTGGGTTTATTCGACATGTAATGCATTTGAAGATTTGCAAGAAACTTTTCCAGAAGTGACCGTTCACTTTGATAAATTCAGCAGTAAAGAAATATACGTTTTTTTTTTGTTGACACGCTTTGATGGATGTTTTTTTGAATCACATGTTAAAATATCGGGTGATTCAAAAAAACTTTCATCTAAGTTGCCATGAAAAAAAACGGATAGATATAAAATATGTCTTAACTTACAGTTGTCAAATCTGACGAATTTGTCAGAAATCTTATTGATTTAAACGTTATGACTTTCACTGACCACCAAATATGCTGCATGTTGGCAATGTATTTTAGAAACGGTGTAATAATTGATGGCCAGTGGGTTTATTCGACATGTAATGCATTTGAAGATTTGCAAGAAACTTTTCCAGAAGTGACCGTTCACTTTGATAAATTCAGCAGTAAAGTAATATACGTATTTTTTTTTGTTGACACGCTTTGATGGAAGTTTTTTTGAATCACATGTTAAAATATCGGGTGATTCAAAAAAACTTTCATCAAAGTTGCCATGAAAAAAAAGGATAGATATAAAATATGTCTTAACTTACAGTTGTCAAATCTGACGAATTTGTCAGAAATCTTATTGATTTAAACGTTATGGCTTTCACTGACCATCAAATATGCTGCATGCTGGAAATTTATTTTATAAACGGGTAAAAATTGATGGCCTGTGGGACAAAATAGACTAAACTAACGTAACGTAACCTAATGTTACCTAATCTGAGTTTACCTGGTCTAATATAACCTAACCTAACATATCGAGAGATGAAATAATATTATAACAGTTTGGTCTTAATAAACATTTTACGAATTTTAATTCGAGTGGGTATAATCTCCAAGTTCCATTGTATTTCATTTAGTGGTCAATATAAAATGCAAAAATCTACACCTAAACTAACATAACTTTTTTAACTCACTAAAAGTGTACATAAAACACTGTAATACGCAGAGTAAAACGATGGTCTTTTGTGCACACAATTTACGCTATCTCAATTGCATCCCCTCAGAATAACTAATTAACTAACAAAACTAAGCCGCCTTCGGCGTTCCCGTTTCCATTATCCTCGCAGGCGAATAAAACGCGAATTTGCAGCAAAGTCTGCTAAACCCTGGCAACAATTCACCGCAGTGGACGCGGTTTTCCTGCAGAAAAAACTGCACACAATCGCCCCCTTGCATTTCAAGCCAAAGCCGGGCACTTTGCGAGCGTGTAACCGAATAAATGGTGTCCGCAGATAAATTGATGACGAACCGGAAAACTGCGGAAAAACCGAATCTCGGCGAAAATTCTGCACGGACGGCGGAAAAGTGTTAATTGTTTTGCACGCAGGCGGAATCGCAGATATGTGTAGCTATACAGGGGAGATGTAAAATTATACGGCGGCGCATTAATGGGCAGCGAAAGTTACACGTACTAAATTATAGTAATTAAAACTATAATTAAATTATAGTTTTGTTAAAGACAAACTTTGGGGCTGGACAGTGTTTATATGAAGAAGCTTTTTTAGTAGGATCGCTGATAAACGTGAAGACGCGAAGCAAACACTACAAAAATCCAAAAGTCTGATTGAAATTAATCATAATTTTCTAATTCCGGGACACTCAAACATGGAATGTGACACAGACCACATCGTCGTTGAAAAAAAAGAAGAAAAAAATGGGTTCAACTTATCAGAGTTGCAGGAAAGAAAGTGCCTTTTGTAGTGAAAGAGATGGTCCAGGAAGATTAGGTAAGGCAAATCCACCTCAAAGGGTGAATTATTAAACGTCGCAATAAATGAACATTATTTCAGAAATGGTGGATGCGCCGGGCTAACACTAATTTTCATATAGTCTCCTGTTCCGTTTCAGGCGATAAAATTTTAGGATTTTTAACTTGCGCGCGGATAATTATTTCTTAGGCATGTGATAATGTATTTTTTAAATTTAAATATATCTTAAGCCTCGCTGTAAATGGTGGAACTTAATCTAATGAATATTTAATAAATGGTGGAGGCGCCGGGATGACACCGCTAATTCACATTACTGTCCCGCTAACTTCGTTCAATTAACACCCCTGCTTTGCTCACTAGCTGCGAAAATATTTTCGCTCCGCAAATTAGTGCCCAGCGTCCGCGCAACTAATTGGAGGAAAATTAGTTTCCGCGATTTTTCTCCCTAATGCGCCTCGTTTATCAGCCGTCCCTAATTTATGGCCGTTAATTAAGTTACGTGGAAGCGTAATTGCTTAACGAAGGAATAATTGCGACGTGTTTTATTAAAATCGCTATCAAGCGATTAATCATGGCACGATCGAGATTGATTTATTGGGAGCTATCGCCTTGCGGGTCATTAACAGCCGGCCTACATGTTTGCAGTGGATCAGCAGAGCGTGCGATAAAACGTGATAAAGTAATACTTCGTTCAGTTCTCAACTGAAACGGAAATTTTCAATGTAACACTTTTTCTATATAATTAAATAAATATTTTATTTATAATTAATTTAAAAAAAAAGAATAATAAAATTATGTGCGATAAAACGTGATAAAGTTATACTCCGTTCAGTTCTCAACTGAAACTGAAATTTTCAATGTAACACTTTTTCTAAATAATTAAATAAATATTTTATTTATAATTAATAAAACCAAATCAAGAATAATAAAATTATGTACGATAAAACGTGATAAAGTTATACTTCGTTCAGTTCTCAACTGAAACTGAAATTTTAAATGTAACACATTTTCTAAATAATTAAATAAATATTTTATTTATAATTAATTAAATAAAAGAATAATAAAATTATGTGCGATAAAACGTGATAAAGTTATACTTCGTTCAGTTCTCAACTGAAACTGAAATTGTAAATGTAACACATTTTCTATATAATTAAATAAATATTTTATTTATAATTAATTAAAAAAAATTCAAGAATAATAAAATTATATGCACTATATTTACCTTAATTTAAATTTATTACCAAACTG
This sequence comes from Othius punctulatus, assembly GCA_951805005.1. Classification (NCBI taxonomy): domain Eukaryota; kingdom Metazoa; phylum Arthropoda; class Insecta; order Coleoptera; family Staphylinidae; genus Othius; species Othius punctulatus. The sequence continues at coordinate 14,933,560 of OX638145.1, forward strand.
CCCGAAATAAAAAATTATAGTACAAAATATTTACAATACATAAATACGAAGTACAGTAAAAAACTGTTATTACAACAATATCATTCCGGTAATGCATAGATAATATTACAGAATAATGTTTATCACATGTTACTGCAACGCTAATAAATGATTATGACATAATGTTGTTCATATCATTGAAATAACATGTTACTGCAATGCTAATAAATTATTATGACATAATATCATTCAAATAAATGAAAAATATTTCTTCTACAAATTTTTTTTTTGCAATTACAAAATTCTGGAATTATCTGATGTACTAAAATACGTTATACGAGATTAGGTCTAGCGCTAGAACTACCGCAATAAGGCCAGTTATACATACAGCTAGATATTGATTTAATTTCTATTTTTCAGTCTAGACTGGAATAAATAAGCCTGCAATCAGAAATGAACAAATAAGCCTGCAATATATGAAAGACAGGCTTATAAGAAATTTGAGCCGCTTTACAAGGACACAAAACATATTTTTGTGTGGGCTACTTATAAGAGCTTGAACTTTTATAAGTCTAGACGGCATTGAAATAAGATATTAATAACAATCACAAATAACAGTCGGATTGATTTCCGTTGAAAACGAACCTTGCTAAACATGATAATATAAAAAAATCCCAGTTTCCCAGATTTATCATATTATTATTTATATATTATTACGTGTTGTATATGTATTTATTTGTGTCAATGCCGTTTTGTCCAAATGCTGAAGCACTATTTATTATCTTAAGAGCCGGTCATATCCCTTTTTTTTAAATGGACTTATCCCCTTGTTGCAGCAGTCTTCAATTGCAATTTTGATTTTTAATTTCTTGGTAGTAATTTTATATTTTAACAGAAATTATTAAAATATTAACAGTATTTTGGAAATTTGACAGTAAATATTGAAATATTAACACTGAATTCATGTAAATATTAATTACTACTGTAAATCATTGACACTTTGAACTTACAAAGTGAAATTTTAATAGAATAATTGTGAATTTTAATGGCTACTGACAATCAGTGTAGTTTTGATAGTGAGCATTGAAATTGTGACCGAATTATTAAAATATTGATAGTAATCTTTGACAATTGGACAGTAATTATTGAAATTTGACACTAAATACATGCAAGTGTTAATTATTACTGTCAATAATTGCACACTTTAGAAGTAAAAAGTGAATTTTTAACAGAATAATAATAGGTTAATAAATTTTAATGGCTACTGACAATCTGTGAACTTTTGACAGTACACATCGAAGTTCTGACTTAATAATTATAAATTTCAATAGCTACTGTCAATCATTGACAGTAATGTCAATGACATTGACACAATGACACTTTTGTCAAAATGTGCATTTCAGTATTGAATAAGGAAGAAATTCTAACATATAACTTTCTGAATTAACTAGTAAGGGTTAGCTATTACTGAAATTTCTGAAAATGTATTATTTGCAAATTAGATATTAGATTCGTGTACAGTACACCTGAAACTAATTCTCCTGAAAATATGACTAAGTTTTAGTATTAAATAAGGAAGAAAAACAAAGACATAACTTTCTGCATTGAGAAGTATGGGTTAGCTTTTACTGAAATTTCTGAAAAATTATTATTTGTGAATTTAATATTAGATTCGTGTACAGTACACCTGAAACTAATTCTCCTGAAAATTTGATTAAGTTTCAGTATTAAATAAGCGAGAAAATTAAAACTTAACGTTCTGCAATGACAAGTATGGGTTAGTTATTACTGAAATTTCTGAAAATGTATTATTTGCAAATTTGATATTAGATTCGTGTACAGTACACCTAAAACTAATTCTCCTAAAAATTTCACTGAGTGTCAGTATTAAATAAGGGAGAAAATTAAACACTTAACGTTCTGCAATGAGAAGTATGGGTTAGCTATTACTGAAATTTCTGAAAATATATTATTTGTAAATTTGATATTAGATTCGTCTACTATACACCTGAAAATAATTTTCCTAAAAATTTGATAAAGTTTCAGTATTAAATAAGTAAGAAAATCAAATTGACAAGTATGGGTTAGCTATTACTGAAATTTCTGAAAAATTATTATTTGTAAATCTGATATTAGATTCGTGTACAGTACACCTAAAACTAATTCTCCTAAAAATTTCACTGAGTGTCAGTATTAAATAAGGGAGAAAATTAAACACTTAACGTTCTGCAATGAGAAGTATGGGTTAGCTATTACTGAAATTTCTGAAAATATATTATTTGTAAATTTGATATTAGATTCGTCTACTATACACCTGAAAATAATTTTCCTAAAAATTTGATAAAGTTTCAGTATTAAATAAGTAAGAAAATCAAATTGGCAAGTATGGGTTAGCTATTACTGAAATTTCTGAAAAATTATTATTTGTAAATCTGATATTAGATTCGTGTACAGTACACCTCAATCTAATTCTCCTAAAAATTTGACAAAATTTCAGTATTAAATAAGGGAGAAAATTAAACACATAACGTTCTGCAATGACAAGTATGGGTTAGCTATTACTGAAATTTCTGAAAATTTATTATTTGCAAATTTGGTATTAGATTCGTGTACTGTATACCTGAAACTAATTCTCCAGAAAATTTGATAAAGTTTCAATACTAAATAAGGAAGAAAATCAAAGATATAACTTTCTGCATTGACAAGTATGGGTAGGCTATTACTGAAATTTCTGAAAATAAATTATTTGTAAATTCGATTTTAGATTCGTATACAGTATACCTGAAACTAAATCTCCTGAAAATTTTACAAAGTTACAGTATTAAATAAGGAAGAAAATCGAACATATAACTTTCTGAATTTACTAGTATGGGTTAGCTAATACTGAAATTTCTGAAAATGTATTATTTGAAAATTCGATATTAGATTCGTGTACAGTACACCTGAAACTAATTCTCCTGAAAATTTGACAAAGATTCAGTATTATTTAAGGGAGGAAATTAAACACTTAACGTTCTGCAATGACAAGTATGGGTTAGCTATTATTGAAATTTCTGAAAATTTATTTTTTACAAATTTTATATTAGACTCGTATACAGTACACCAAAAACTAATTCTCCTGAAAATTTCACAAAGTTTCAGTATTAAATAAGGAAGAAAATCAAACATATAACTTTCTGAATTGACTGGTATGGGTTAGCTATTACTTAAATTTCTGAAAATGTATTATTGGCAATTTCGATATTAGATTCATATACAGAACACCGGAAACTAATTCTCCTAAAAATTTGACTAAGTTTCAGTAATAAATAAGCGAGAAAATCAAACATTTAACTTTCTGCATTGACAAGTATGGGTTAGCTAATACTGAAATTTCTGAAAATATATTATTTGTAAATTCGATTTTAGATTCGTATACAGTATACCTGAAACTAAATCTCCTGAAAATTTTACAAAGTTACAGTATTAAATAAGAAAGAAAATCGAACATATAACTTTCTGAATTTACTTGTATGGGTTAGCTAATACTGAAATTTCTGAAAATATATTATTTGTAAATTCGATTTTAGATTCGTATACAGTATACCTGAAACTAAATCTCCTTAAAATTTGATAAAGTTTCAGTATTAAAAAAGGAAGAAAATTAAAGATATAACTTTCTGCATTGACAAGTATGGGTTAGCTATTACAGAAATTTCTGAAAATATATTATTTGTAAATTCGATTTTAGACTCGTATACAGTATACCTGAAACTAAATCTCCTGAAAATTTTACAAAGTTACATTATTAAATAAAGAAGAAAATCGAACATATAACTTTCTGAATTTACTTGTATGGGTTAGCTAATACGGAAATTTCTGAAAATGTATTATTTGCAAATTCGATATTAGATTCGTGTACAGTACACCTGAAGCTAATTCTCCTGAAAATTTGACAAAGTTTCAGTATTATTTAAGGGAGAAAATTAAACACTTAACGTTCTGCAATGACAAGTATGGGTTAGCTATTAATGAAATTTCTGAAAATTTATTTTTTACAAATTTGATATTAGATTTGTATACAGTACACCTAAAACTAATACTCCTGAAAATTTGACTAAGTTTTAGTATTAAATAAGGAAGAAAATCAAACATATAACTTTCTGAATTGACTAGTATGGGTTAGCTATTACTGAAATTTATGAAAATGTATTATTTGCAAATTCGATATTAGATTTTTATTTCGATAGGAATTTTGTAAGTATGAATTATAATTATGTATCGTATTATACTTGTATAACCATAATCGAATTATTCAAGCTGAAAGCGCAAAAAATATCACGTAATATACTATTCTGTAAACATGAATGTAGATTCAATCTTGGAAATCCTGATTTTCATCTGGGGGCAGATCCGGGGAATCTCCAATCCAAAGGTGCCGTGAACCGGAAAGATTAGGCTTTTGCGGCTGAAACCGCCCTGCTTCCCTATCTGTATCCTGGAAGATCCGAGGGTATTAGGCTAATAGCCTTGCAAATACGTCCATGGGGCGAGGAATTGATAGAGTCTGGGCCATCAAATTAGGTCTCTATCGGGGCGAGCGTTTTCCGGCGCGTTTGTGTGTGCCCAGGGAAATCGGGCCGCTTTCCGCCTTTCCCGCGGAAACTCCTGACGCAGATGAAATAATAATTTTTAATTTCCGAATTCCGAATTCGATATGTAAGTGGGGTAGGGGTTAATCACAGCATTCGCCGCCCCAATTAAGACCTTTGTTTTCGGTTCCACTTGATTAATTTAGGGATCGAGAGGATATTTGGGCAAATCACAGATGTCTGTTCTCTAGATACTAAAAAAATAGCCACGTCGCTTGCGGCTACCCTTAATTATACGGATGAGGAGTCCGCTTCTTCCCAAGGGTTCAACCCCTGCAGAATTCAGGCTTTACTGCATTAAATCTTAAAGCTACATAATTATTGATTACTGCGTTAAAATTCTGTTGTAAAAATGTGCCTATTAATGTGTTTATTAATGAGCCATTTCGAAATTTTCGGCAAAATTGGTTGCTGTGTTTGCACCCCTTCGTCAAAATATGTGGATTTAATGTTTTTGTGAGCTGAGGATTCGGCAATAAAGAAACTGTGAATGCCACAAGAGCGCTTGAAATGTAGATATGTAAATCTTGACGCCGTGGCAAAGGCTCATCCGCTTCATAGTAGAGCCTTCGGTGAAGAGCCTCGTCGTTTTGCATAACATTAAATTATTGCGTGACGTGCTTGATATTATCAAGCAGATATTAGATGGATCTGCAACGTTTGCCGTTGGATCCTTTTTGTGCGCCGATACGGGATATGATTTCCGGGGAAAATCCCCAACTTCCTCCGCAAAACACATTCCCAGTTTCAGTTTTCCCGAATCGTGCGAATGCGTGAGAGTTGGTTATGTTATTTCAAAGCCTCCTCGCAGAGAATCACATCATTCCGTGCTCAATCGGGCCGTTGTTTGCAAAGCCCTGCAAGCAGCGTTCGCCAGATACAATGAAAACCAAACAAAAACGTGTTTTCTTCTATAACACGCTGCATCCCGCAACACGCATCGAACGTAAACACACATCAATGTTTAAACCTGCCAGCAGGATTGAACCTCCCGGGGGACGGTTTTCCTGCGAACACTGCGGCGATAACTCGCCTGCGGATTGAAAACGCCCGCATGAAAAATGCGAACGTTTTATCGACATCGAATTTATCGGGGATCTTCGCGAGGGCCTGGATTAAAATTGCCGCACGTAAGAAGTTCCGGCCATTAAAAAAGTTTCCGCTAAACGCGTTCTTGCAAAGTAATAACTCGATTTTAGAACAAACGGATCGGATGGAAGCACCTGCTCACCATCCACGGCGTGGCCTGCAAAAAAAATCGATACCACCAACGAGGCACGTCTGCGTTTCACTTAATTAAAAAAAAATTATCGCGCATTTAATTAAAAATATTCGCGCGCGCGATGCAACTTCGCCTGCGGCAGAACGAAATCGGGACGTCCATTCTGGAGTACTCCATGGGCTTGGAAACTTCTTAACTATTTAATGATTCCATCCGGAAAATGCGACACAAAATTTAATTAAGCGCCTAAGTATTAATATCTACCGGAGCGAAAATGGAATTGTTTGTCAGCCCTTATTTTTGCTTGTATTCATGAAAAACGTGTGCCAATTTAATATCACATTCCTTGGCGAGGCAATATTAAAATTTTCAATTCCCCAGTAAATATTAATTTTCGACAGCTTCCTCCGAGATATGATTATAAAGCAACGATCAGTCGTATTTTAAATTGATGTAAAAGTAAACAACAAAACAAAAACAGCACAATTATTATTTTTTCTCCATTAAACGCAGTAAGGCGGGAAGAGAAAGGTCTGACGTTGAAGGAAACGAAAACGAAATTCATGATTATCTCGAAGACACATAGGGTTTATGGGAATGTCTATATTCATGCCCGTCCCATTGAGCATGTGCATAAATGGATCGCGTTGTGCAGAAAACGGCCAACCCATATTAGAACTAAAATGAGATATCAGAGTTAACAGTTTTTATTGTTATAATAAATCCAAATAAATCATAATCCAAGGCAGAATCGTGGGGAAAAGATCTATCGGAGCGAGAAGAATGTCCTGGCTTAGGAATCTGCGTAAGTGATTTAATGCCACATCAGCTTATCTATTTAGGGCTGCAGTTTCCAAAATTAGGATAGTAATGATGATAGCCAACCTACGGAATGGAGGCAGCACATGAAGAAGAAGAAGATTGTTATAATAAATTATTGACAACTTTAAATTATTTTTTTATATATTCATTATGTTTTAAAACTAATTAAAATTTTGAGCAACATTTTTCCCTGTAAGATTTAAATTGTGCGGTGTTGAGTGTTGGTAGCTTTCTGCTCTTTGTAAAAACAATAAAATCAAACAATTTTTGAACAAAAATGCCAAACTTATTTTTTTATTAATTAGTTAAACAAATATAACAACAAACGAAACATTATTTCTTTATGGCTTTTATCGTGCATCAATTTCAAAATCCAATTTTTCAACATTATGGCCATCGATATCTTCAATAATATTGGCACACTGTAAATTTGCGATTGTAATATGCGATTAGTTAGATGTTACGTTTTCTCCATACTGCTCTATGGTATGGAGACATGAACATTGTATACGACCGATACTAATAAACTAGAAGCCTTCGAAATGTGCGTTTATCGGAGGATACTTGGGATGTCATGGGACGACAAAATTACAATGCTGAGATCCTTCAAAGAATGCATAAACAACGAGAAATCTTAATAACCATCAAAAGACGGGAACTTGAGTACTTTAGCCACGTAATGAGATGACAGAAATACAAACTACTGCAGTTGATCATGCAGGGAAAGATCCAAGGAAGAAAAAGTATTGTACGTCGACGTACATCTTGGCTACAAAATTTGGGAAAGTGGTTCAACCAAATTGTTCAGAGCAGCTGTTTCAAAAATAAGAATAGCTTTGATGATTGCCAAACTTAGCAGCGGAGAAGGCGCTTAAAGAAGAGAAGAAGGCTCCAATCTCTTAAGATCGTGGATTGAACCCCCACTTCTTCTTCTTTATGTGCCGTCTCCTTTGAGAAGGTTGGCTATCATCATGGAGATTTGCACCTTGAATGTTACGGCTCTGAACAGTTCAATGGAGCTGCTGCTGAACCAATTTCTGAGATTATTCAACCAGGAAATTCGTTTTCTTCCTATATTTCGTTTTCCTCCTATATTTCGTTTTCCCTATACCTTCCCTTGTATGATGGTTTGTAGCAGTGCATATTTGTCTCCTCTCGTCACGTGGCCAAGGTACTGTAGTTTCCTGATTTTGAATGTACTTTATCCTTTCCCAATCTCCTTAGTACTCATTTGTTTGTTGTTCTGCTCACCCAGCTTATTCTCAGGATTTTTCTATAAGAAGAACTATACTGCATTCTAGACTTTGCAGTATAACTCTATACTGCATTCACAATTATTTTCTCCTTTCCTAATCTCCTTAGTAATCTCTCAATTTCAAAATCCAATTCTTCAACATTATGGCCTTCGACATCTTCAAAAATATTGGCACAATTGGCACTAATATTGGAATGCATAAACAACGAGAAATCCTAATAACCATCAAAAGACGGAAACTTGAGTACTCGAGCCACGTAATGAGAGGACAGAAACACCAACTACTGCAGTTGCTCATGCAGGGAAAGATCCAAGGAAGAAAAAGTATTGGACGTCGACTTACATCTTGGCTACAAAATTTGAGAAAGTGGTTCTACCGAATGTTCAGAGCAGCTGTTTCAAAAATAAGAATAGCATTGATAATTGCTAAACTTAGCAGCGGAGAAGACGCTTAAAGAAGAGAAAAAGGCTCTAATCTCCAAAGATCGTGGGTTAAAGGCCCACTTCTTCTTCTTCATGTGCTGTCTCCTTTGAGAAGGCTGGCTATCATCATGGCGATTTTCACCTTGAATGTTACGGCTCTGAACAGTTCAATGGAGCTGCTGCTGAACCAATTTCTGAGCTTATTCAACCAGGAAATTCGTCTTCTTCCTATATTTCTTTTTCATGGGGGAAGACCTGATGAACAACTTTGAAGAGATCCCAATACGAACAAGGCTGGAATACAGGAGAAATATAGAGGACAGGCGATGGGAATTCATAGCAAAACGATACACCGAAGGACCAGCTTTCAGCTCAAAAGCTGAAGCACTTTCAGCTCAAAAGCTGAAGCTGAAGCTCTGCCCTTTCAGGGCTGGAAGAAAGCAAACCAAAATGGAAGGCACCTACTAACCTGTGTGATATTGCATGGATTCCATCATCTTACATGCGACAAGAAACATTGCCACGAACCAGACGATGACTGCAGATGTCAATCCTGTGGGGAGGAAGCAGGAAAACACCATATCCTGACATGCAGAGAAACGAGAGGGAAATCCTTAGTAGAAGCCGTAGCACACCTGAAGAAGATCTCAACTTAAGAATATAACACTATATCAAAAAACCAAGACAATAATAATTTCAAATTAATCAAAGTACATTAAGTTTTTCTGCAACTATTGTTGCGAATATGGAGATATAATAATATATTTCTGTTTCTCTATATCTTCCCTTGTATGATGGTTTGTAGCAGTGCATATTTGTCTCCTCTCGTCACCAAGTTGCCAAGGTACTGTAGTTTCCTGATTTTGACTCACTTATTGAAGTAATAGTATTCACTATTTCTTTCTCCTTTCCCAATCTGCTTAATACTTATTTGTTTGTTGCTCTACTCACCCAGCTTATTCTCAGGATTCTTCTATAAGAAGAACTATACTGCATTCTATACTTTGCAGTATAACTCTATACTGCATTCACTATTTCTTTCTCCTTTCCCAATCTCTTTTGTACTTCTTTTTTGTTGTTCTGCTCACCCAGCTTATTCTCAGGATTCTTCTATAAGAAGAACTATACTGCATTCTATACTGCATTCACTATTTCTTTCTCCTTTCCCAATCTCCTTTTAACTTCTTTGTTTGTTGTTCTGCTCACCCAGCTTATTCTCAGGATTCTTCTATAAGAAGAACTATACTGCATTCTATACTTTGCAGTGTAACTCTATACTGCATTCACTATTTCTATCTCCTTTCCCAATGTCCTTAATACTCATTTGTTTGTTGTTCTGCTCACCCAGCTTATTGTCAGGATTCTTCTATAAGCCCACATTTCGAATGCTTCCATCCGATCGGTGTAATTTTTTGTTGAGTTTCCATACCATATAATAGGTATGGAAAGTAGGGAGTTTCCATACCTAGTGGAAACTAGGTATGGAAACCTATCTGGTAACATTTAAGTATTCTGATTTTAAGATGTAGGCTGAGGTCGTTGCTGCATAGTACGCTCTACATTTTGTTGATACGATTCTAACTTGTCCAATCCTTCTTTGGAATTCTTTTTAAGCAATTATTAACTTGAACCACATCAATCGTAAACGTTTTTATAGGGCTATAAAAGTTCCTAAAGTATACAGTAAAGAACTTTAACTGCTTACTCCATTCGCCCATTAAGGGAGCTTCAATTTACATCTAGTGCATTACAGCCGATTTTAATTATACCTAAACGAATCAGTTCCACTCAAATTTAGCAACTCTTACCATTCATTCGCCGTCATTTCCGCAATTAATTAATCGCGAATCCGTGCCTATTCATTGCATTTGCAGTGCATAATTTCGAATACTCATGTATGAACTACTAGTGCTTCCAGCTTTGCAGGTTTTGACATTTAATGGTAAATTCGATATTAATTATATTTTACAATTACTCCATGCCTTTGGCCATAAATTCAATATTAAAATTACGAACTTGCTAAAGTTATATTTGCTACGGTGATATGCATTCTGGGAATTTATTTCGCACGGTTTTAACTTCTATCTACAAACAGGAGTACTGATTATTATAAATAAATCATAAAATTTCGATAATTCGTAGTACAGATGCACGAAATCGTTGAGAAACTAAAACCGAAAGAAACTTACAGCGTTATTCATAAAACTTTAAACCGTGGTTTAGCGGTTGTTTGGAGGGGTTTTACAAAGGGTTGCCAGGGTTACCAAGATTAAACCACTCGTGTGGACGAGCAAAGTCTTGCCTGCATAAGAAGCAATCAACAGGAAACCACCGTTAAAAGTTAATGAAAAGTTTAAAGGCTTAAAGTTTTATGAATATCACTGTTAAATTTTATATATCTTCGATGCAATATGTTTCCATCATGTTAACCAAACATTCATAGTTAAAGTACAGATAAGATTCAAAGTCTGTACTTAATATCTTATATACCCTAAAAGGGACGTTGCACAGTGAGATATGTTACAAAACAGTAAAAAATAACCCCTTGCTTATTAATAAATGGATGCAGTTAAGGCGTTGTAATCTTACACCTCATTTAACAGTTCCGCGAGTTCCCAGTCAAGAGGAGCAATTTTGAAAGTTCCCGACGGAAGTTGCCTGTACTTCCAGGTTTTAGCCTTACCTCCCGTTCGCTTTGTTTGCAACATTTTACAGTACCAGCAATTATCATTCTATAATTATAGAGCCCGCTGCATGTTAATAAATTTAATCAGACGGAGGCGCAAGAATTATGTTCTTCGATTACTCCGTTCAAGATCTGAACCGAAGGCACGAAGGAACGCAAAGGCTTTGATTATACATTTGTAATGATCAGCCCAGCATTCGGTTACACATAGTTTTTTCCTATGAATTAAGCGCATAGCTACGAAGCCAATTAGCGCAAGTTGAAAGTGCACAAGCAAGGAACCGAGAAGTTTTTGAGCAAATAAAATTTTGTAACATCAAAGGGGAACACTGAAGTTGGCGATCAATTGTAATGTTAAACGAAAAAAAAAGTCAACCGAAATACGTCAACCGAATTTTGTGATTTAATATTTTGTCGGTTAATGTTACAAGGTTGTATGGGCAATCTGTAATTTTGGCAATAAAGTCTGTAAATATTTTTTTTTATTATGGAAAACGATGTATTGTGCGCTGTAATTTTTTTTTTTTACATAGGTTCAGAATATTTCGATTTTAACCTTCCAACAAGTTGAAAGGTCCCGCGTTGAAAACATATAGGCCCGTATCTATAGTCCGTACTTGAGCTTGACTTCGACTCAAGTCGTATATTTGGTTGCACATTTTCTATAGACATTTATGCACCAAACGCAACCAAATATACGACTAGAATCGAACTCAACCTCCAGTACTGACTATAGATAGGGGCCATAGCCAAGTAAAGCTATAGACCTAAAATTTGAAAATAAAATGTTACCTTGTAACACTAAGTCGACGATTTTTTATTCATAAAGAACTAATTATGAAGAAATTTAACTTTAACATTTCTGTACACCAATTTAATGCAATTTACTCTATCCACGTAATTATTTAATTATATATTATGGTGATAATTATCTTACCATTGACCTTATCAGTTTTTTTAAGACATGCTAATTGTCACATTTTGTAAGATATTCAGTAAGATCTGAATCGTGAGTGATTTTTAATCCCATGCATAGTCTCCAAGTCCAACAGATTAAATTGCCGAAACTAAAACAAAAGCAGTTTCTGCAAGTTTCAAGCGACACTTGGCCAAGAACTCGGCTCAGATTCTCAGTCTGCCGCCTCCTTAGAAACCGAAGTTGTAGGCACCTGTCCAACTCCAACTCCACTCGTGCCTCCTGGAGGCGTCTGCATTATTAACTCGATGGCACGCAATTCACATAGTTGGATGATAGTTGCAGCGGGAACGCGATTGCAGTCTGTGAGAGTTGCAAATTCTCGTTCTTTAGGTCTCAATGACGTCTGGACGAGCAAAGTCTTGCCTGCATAAGAAGCAATCAACAGGAAACGGTTTGTTATTTTGTAAATCCGATCAATTTACTATTACTGACAGTTACTTAATATTGCTTAGGGCCGTATTTATAGTCCGTACTTGAGTATGAGTTCGACTCAGGTCGTATATTTGGTTGCGTATTTTCTATTAACGTGTATGCACCAAACGCAACCAAATTTACGCAAATATACAACTTGAGTCGAGCTCATGCTCAAGTATGGACTATAGATACGAGCCGTAGGCCCGCTACTATTGAAGAAATACAAAACAGTTTTCAGGAGTTCCACACTAGGCTTGAACTGTGTGAAGAAAATGGTGGGGGATTGTTTAAATGTTGTTATTTTTCGAAAGTGTCAAAATTAAATTCAATTTATTTTTATTTAGCCAACACCCCGTATAAATAAATCATATGTTTTAATAACTGAAATGGGAAATGGTAGACCAAGCAGGAATTTTAATTCCTATAACATTTTTACTTAAAAGTAAAAATTTAAAAATATGTCCTCTTGTAAACTTAATCCGGGAACATACTGTATATTGTGACACAATATTTGAGGAGTTGCAATTATATTACATTTTTACCATTTTTGTTTCTTTTTATAATTATCACAGCATTTTTCTTATAAATTTAAATTTATATTTCTATTTATTTTGAGATATATTTTTTTCAATATTCTGGTATTAGTATTGTACTTCTGTCTATAGATTTGTTGTGAAGTCATTAGATTTTATCACTAATTTAATGATTATAATATATTTTATGATGTAATATACTTGTTATATGATTATAATGTAAGTTAGGTAATTGTAATGTTATTTTGTTTTTTTCCCCCATATCGGGAGTTAGAGTAGTATACTTAAGCAAATAAGATACTTATTTGATTTAATTTCTCAAGATTTACCGCCAATTCTTTAAATTTAAGGTTGTTTTAATAAGCACTTACTGGTATTTATTTTTATTTATTTTATTATTTATTTTGATCGCCTAACTATAATATTTGATATGCAATTATGGATAACACCTTAAACTTAAATTCTTTAAATATTACATTAAACATTTTTATCACTAAACTGTATATTATTTGAAATACATTAATTTATCTATCTAAAAATTAATAAAAAAATATTACCTTTTGTATGAATTAAACAAATTTCACAACGTCTCTTTGATGTAATGAAATCCCATTATTTCGTCTTGTGCATGCGTAGTTTCAACAACAACAACAACGTAAAATTTCACACAAAAAATTGTTTTCATAAAATTTTAAATAATAACAGAGCAGAACATGAAAATATAGTTCAAATAAAGTAGTAGGTTTGGGCAAAGAAGATTCTTATTTGATTAAATTTCTCTAGATTTTCATACCGAACATCAATTCTTTAAATTTAAGGTTGTTTTAATAAGTACTTAATGGTATTTAGTTTTATTTATTTTATTATTTATTTAAATCGCCTAATTATATAATTTGATATGTAATTATGGATAAAACCTTAAACTTAAATTCTGTAAATATTACATAAAACATTTTCATCACTGGACTGTATTTTATTTGAAATACATTAATTTATCTATCGAAAGATTAATAAAAACATATTATCTTTTGTAGGAATTAAACAAATTTCACAACGTTTCTTTGATGTAATGAAATCCCTTTATTTCGTCTTCTGCATGCGTAGTTTCAACATCATCAACAGAAACCTTAAATTACAGAACAAAAAATTGTTTTCATAAAATTTTAAATAATAACAGAGCAGAAAATGAAAATATAATTGAAATACAATAGATGGAATTCTTTACAGGTATGTCATATTCTCATTTATATAAATATTATTGTATCATTTTTAGCAAATTGAAAATTATGTCTACCTATATAATATACTGTCCCACGCCTATACCTATATAATATACTGTCCCACGCGCATTAACCATTAACAGTAGAAAAAAATCACTTCGCACTTTCTTAAATAAATAAACTAAAAAAATCACTTCGCACTTTCTTAAATAAATCAACGAAAAAAATATTATTTTTCTACGACAGTGCGTAAACTAAGATTTTACGCACTGTAAAATCCATGTGCAGGACTACTTTTAGCAATTGCAGTGGCTCAATTGATTCCAAATCACAATCTATTTTTTACAACTGTAGAAAATAAAATATCAATTCGCATTTTCTGAAAAAAATAAACGAAAAAATATAATTTTTGTACGACAGTGCGTATACCAAGTATTTACACACCGTGCGTAAATGAAACCTTTTAGCAGAAGTGCGTGAAAAAATCAGCTGTGCGTAAAAACAGTGAAATGTGCGTAAAATACGATTTACACATAATTCATTCACTCGCCAATTACAAAATAGATAGTATTTTGCATGAAACTTTATGAATCACTTTGAAAACTTTATGGAGTTCTCGATAAGATAAAGATTTGAAAAAAATCATCCAAACATGACTGATTCCGTTCTCCTCAGGTGAAATACTTTCAACCATCTATCACTTCGAGTTCTACCGGAAGTAGCCATCAACTTTTGCTTTTTTAAAACAAACATTATGAAAAATGGCTTCAATTTCTCTTACAAATAAGATAAAAATGGAAAAATTATCGTCAATTGTACTTGAAAGAGTGCACTCTTTAAGTGGTATACGTAGCAGCTGAAAAATTTGACAATTAGTCAATCAAAAATGTCATTAGTTAAGGGCCCACATAAAGTAAGCGAAATTATTTATTTTTTTAAATAGATTGAGTAAATATATTGATTGAGTAAATTGAAAAAATCTATTTTTTAAATAGATGGAGTAAAAATACTGATTAAGTAAATTGACTAAATTTTAAAAAAATAATAAATTCGCTTACTTTATGTGGGCACTTAACTAATGACATTTTTAAATGACAAAATGTCATTTTTTTCAGCTGTTACGTATACAACTTAAAGACTGCACTCATTCAGGTACAATTGACGATAAATTTTCCATTTTTATCTTATTTGTAAGAGAAATTTAAGCCAGTTTTCATAATGTTTGTTTTAAAAAACTAAAGATTTCTAACGTTTTATCTCATAGAGCAATTAGTATGACGAATTTATTTATTTTTTTACATTTAGTTAATTTTCTCCATCAATATTTTTACTCAGACTATTTAAAAAAATATATATATTCGCTTACTTTATGTGGGCACTTAACTAATGACATTTTTAAATGACAAATTGTCAAATTTTTCAGCTGCTACGTATACAACTTAAAGAGTTCACTCTTTCAGGTACAATTGACGATAAATTTTCCATTTTTATCTTATTTGTAAGAGAAATTTAAGCCATTTTTCATAATGTCTGTTTTAAAAAACTAACGATTAGTAACGTTTTATCTCATAGAGCAATTAGTATGACAACTTGCTGCAAAAAAAGTATTATACAACGATATTCCCAAAATAAGTAGTTTTTGAAATATTTCAAAAATTTCTGCTTATGCCTATCTTGTAATTTCGCCTATGCTATCATCACATGCATCATACTGCATAAAGTATTTCACCCGAGGAGAACGGAATTGGCCATGTTTGTATATATTACTTAGTTTGTATATACACTATTTCAGGTACAATTGACGATAAATTTTTCATTTTTATCTTATTTGTAAGAGAAATTTAAGCCATTTTTCATAATGTTTGTTTTAAAAAACTAAAGATTTTTAACGTTTTATCTCATAGAGCAATTAGTATGACGAATTTATTAATTTTTTTAAATTTAGTCAATTTACTCCATTAATATTTTTACTCAATCTATTTAAAAAAAAAATTGCTTACTTTATGTGGGCACTTAAATAATGACATTTTTTAATGACAAATTGTCAAATTTTTCAGCTGCTACGTATACAACTTAAAGAGTGCACTTTTTCAGGTACAATTGACGATAAATTTTCCAGTTTTATCTTATTTGTAAGAGAAATTTAAGCCATTTTTCACAATGTTTGTTTTAAAAAACTAAAGATTTCTAACGTTTTATCTCATAGAGCAACTAGTATGACGAATTTATTTATTTTTTTACATTTAGTCAATTTACTCCATTAATATTTTTACTCAAGCTATTTAAAAAAAAAAAAATCGCTTACTTTATGTGGGCACTTAACTAATGACATTTTTAAATTACAAGTTGTCAAATTTTTCCGCTGCTACGTATACAACTTAAAGAGTGCACTCTTTCAGGTACAATTGACGATAAATTTTCCATTTTTATCTTATTTGTAAGAGAAATTTAAGCCATTTTTCATAATGTATGTTTTAAAAAACTTAAGATTACTAACGTTGTATCTCATAGAGCAATTAGTATGACGAAAATATTTATTTTTTTACATTTAGTTAATGACAAATTGTCAAATTTTTCAGCTGCTACGTATACAACTTAAAGAGTGCACTCTTTGAGGTACAATTGACAATAAATTTTCCATTTTTATCTTATTTGTAAGAGAAATGTAAGCCATTTTTCATAATGTTTGTTTTAAAAAACTAAAGATTACTAATGTTTTATCTCATAGAGCAATTAGTATGACAATTTGCTGCAAAAAAAGTATTATACAACGATATTCCCAAAATAAGTAGTTTTTGAAATATTTCAAAAATGTCTGCTTATGCCTATCATGTAATTTCACCTATGCTATTCACACATGCATCATACTGTATAAAGTATTTCGCCCGAGGAGAACGGAATTGGCAATGTTTGTATATATTACTTACTTTGTATATACACTATTTCAGGTACAATGGACGATAAATTTTTCATTTTTATCTTATATGTAAGAGACATTTAAGCCATTTTTCATAATGTTTGTTTTAAAAAACTAAAGATTACTAATGTTTTATCTCATAGAGCAATTAGTATGACAATTTGCTACAAAAAAAAGTATTATACAACGATATTCCCAAAACAAGTAGTTTTTGAAATATTTCGAAAATTTCTGCCTATGCCTATCATGTAATTTCGCCTATGCTATTCACACATGCATCATGGTGTATACAGTATTTTACCCGAGGAGAACGGATTTGGCCATGTTTGTATGTATTTTTTTTTCAAATTTTAATCTTTTCGGGAACACCATAAATTTTAATCGTCCATGAGCGTGGGACACCCTGTATAATGGCTGAAACGTTTGTTCAACTATCATAGTGATATGGATATTCATTTTATGGACTTAATAGAGAGAATATTTGTTTTGGTAAATATGCAAATAAACGTTTAAATTCAAAAGCTGCAAATTGAAAAAGCTCCTGTATTCAAAATACAGGACACCCTGTATAATGGCTGTACAACGTTTGTTCCAATATCATAATGATATGGATATTCATTTTGTGGACTTAATAGAGAGAATATTTGTTTTGGTAAATATGCAAATAAACATTTAAATCCAAATGCTGAATATATGCATGTTATATGCATGAATATATTATATGATTTAGTTGATAATGTAAATAAATTCTTATACGCCCTAATAAATTGGCGGTTTTACGTGCGAGCAACAAGCATTGTTTATATACTGAATAAATTTGAAATCCTGTTGATTTTAATCATATTAATAGATAAACAACGTTGCTAATTTTAATTGGGCAAATAAATTGCCATTATAATAATAACATAAGGAAAATAAAGCAGGTACAGGCAGTATATATTTTACCTGAATACGTTCAACTTCGCCACGTAAATATCGCGCGTTTACAAATAGGAGCGTTGAAGTTGAAAATAAATAAAATTGAAAGGACTTACTCTACCTACAACAACTAAATTTAAAGTTTAAAATACGATCTGTTCCTGGCTTGGCAGCATTCTCAATTTTGCCTGAACTTGAGATGCATGTAAAACGTGGCTCTAAAATTGTTGTGTCCGTGAAGGTGAAGTAACTATTTTTCAAAACAAAATTCACTTAATGATAAGAAATAATTTCGCTGAATGGTTAAAAATTCGCCAATTCCATGCCATTAAAAGTATTCCATACATTAAAATGGCAATGTCAGCTGGATTTTAATGAATTTGAAATGTGTAAGAAACCAGTGGTGCCAAAAATGTTTTGCTGCTAGGCATCTAGATTGATGCCAAATTCTTTTGAGTTATCTCTTTTCGGAAATAACGGTTCGACTTTCTTTGGGGTAATTGTTAAGTTTTGTTCTTGGGGTAATAATAGGGGTGTAATTCCATGTAGCTTGTAATCTTTATGCTATTTTATATGCTTATTTTCTAAGATTTTTATGCATTTTTAAGCGCTTAAGTTGTAATTTTTTATGCTTATAAATCCGCGCCTTGTTCATAGTTCTTCAATAATCTATTGCTATTTAATTTAGTAGTTTACTTTAGTAGTAACTTAACTACTTAGTTACAATTCCTAAATTCGACAGAAACATTCCCAAACAAATGCAAACAGCTATGTGCCCGTAGCAGTTTAGCAGTCATTGTGTTCTTTCAGTAATTGCAGCTCTTTGAGGCGCCTCCGAATGCGCGCTTATTCACAAACTTGGCGTATTGAAATTGAAATTCCAGTTCGGAAACGCTTACAAGTGTCAGCAGTTCAAGGCGACTGGAATAAAGCGACGTTTGTCCGATGAATATTTCAAGCGTTTATAAATTACAGCCGAGCTGGTTTACAAGCCGAACGCTAGACAAATAAATAGCTGCGCCGTGGAATAACATCGGCGCGCTAATCCAAACAGCCGATCAACCGCAATTCACGATTTAATCCTTAATCCCGCCGTACAGAAAAGCGGTCTGTTTGCAGTTTTTCACGTCTCGTCAAATAAAACGAAAGTCGTGCAATCAATCAATGTGGCGAGAAATTTTAATCACTGTCACCAGATGAGTTATTTCTAAAATATTATTATAGCAAAGCAATGTTAGATATAATATGCAACGACCAAAATATTATCACTATCGTGAGTATAATTATTTACGATTTGTTGTGTTCTAAAAATCAAATCTGACGCCTAAAATCTGTTCTCAATCGAATTATGTGTAAAATTTTAAAACAATGATTTTATTAGAGCATGTTTCACTTCTCACGGTCACATTCCTGCATCTTCGTTATTTATTGATACGACAATACATAAACTATTACTAATCCATGGCTTGTTTTATTAAGCTACTGGATTTTAAATTAATTTCAGTAGATATATCACAAATAATTTTCGAATAAAACGGGAATTTTTGTTAATGTGAGCAACTTTCTTACTACTACTTACTACAACTATAATTAGAATTATTTATTCTGTTGAAACGAAATCCAGAAAAAACTAAACTTCCATGTGCTGGTAATTTGCTATAGTAACAGAAATAGCCTGTTGTTAAATAAACAAATAATAATATAAATATTTTTAAACAATAAACAGATTCGACAGGAAGTGAAACGTGAGTATTTAAAAAAAATGCACATGTATTTGACTCATAAAATAAATTTTGAATAATTTTTGTAGTCACCCTCACGTAATTAATATTTCTTTGTAATCAATTTAATGAATGAAAAATTGTACCCACCTCTGCATCATCGCGCGTATAAAATTATTTTAAACTCGTAAAGTACAAGCAAACAATATTAATCTGCTTTCTGTATATACAGACTTCGAGGTTACTTCCAGTAAGCTACATTTTACGATAAAAATTATAAACATCGTTTGTGGTGTTTGATGAGCCCGACATTATGTCCAAGATTTACACTGAAAGACCTTCGACTTTCATGGTCTTCGCATTAAGAGGACTTCATTTTTACAAATATTTATTTGTTGCGAGATTACAGACATCTGGAATTAAACGTGGCTTCAATGGGCTAACGAAAATTAATGCATTCGTAAATCAAACACTTAACCTTCTGCATTGACAAGTATGGGTTAGCTATTACTGAAATTTCTGAAAGTTTACTATTTGCAAATTTGATATTAGATTCGTATACAGTACACCTGAAACTAATTCTCCTGCAAATGTGACAAAGTTTCAGTATTAAATAAGGGAGAAAATCAAACACTTAATTTTCTTTATTGACAAGTATAAGTTAGCTATTGCTGAAATTTCTGTCAATTTATTATTTGCAAATTTGATATTAGATTTGTTTACAGTACACCTAAAACTAATTCTCCTGAAAATTTGATAAAGTTTCGGTATTAAATAAGGGAGAAAATCAAACACTTAACTTTCTACATTGACAAGTATGGGTTAGCTATTACTGAAATTTCTGTGAGTTTATTATTTACAAATTTGATATTAGAATCGAGTACAGTACACATTAAATTAATTCTTCTGAAAATGTGACAAATTTCCATAATAAATAAAAGAGAAAATCAAACACTTAACTTTTTGCATTGACAAGTATGGGTTAGCTATTGCTGCAATTTCTGTCAATTTATTATTTGCAAATTTGATAATAGATTCGTATACAGTACACCTAAAACTAATTCTCCTGAAAATTTGACAAAGTTTCAGTATTAAATAAGCGAGAAAATCAAACACTTAACTTTCTTTATTGACAAGTATGGGTTAGCTATTACTGAAATTTCTGAAATTTTATTATTTGCAAATTTGATACTAGATTCGTATACAGTACACCTGAAACTAATTCGCCTAAAAATTTGACAAAGTTTCAGTATTAAATAAGGGAGAAAATCAAACACTTAACTTTCTTTATTGACAAGTATGGGTTAGCTATTGCTGAAATTTCTAAAAAGTTTTTATTTGAAAATTTGATATTAGATTCGTATACAGTACACCTGAAACTAAATCTCCTAAAAATTTGACAAAGTTTCAGTATTAAATAAGGCAGAATATCAAACACTTAACTTTATTTATTGACAAGTATGGGTTAGCTATTGCTGAAATTTCTGTCAATTTATTATTTGCAAATTTGATATTAGATTTGTTTACAGTACACCTGAAACTAATTCTCCTGAAAATTTAACAAAGTTTCAGTTTTAAATAAGGGAGAAAATCAAACACTTAACTTTCTTTATTGACAAAAATGGGTTGGCAATTACTGAAATTTCTGAAAATTTATAAGTGGAAAATTTGATATTAGATTCGTGCACAGTACACCTGAAACTAATTCTCCTGAAAATTTGACAAAGTTTCAGTATTAAATAAGGGAGAAAATCAAACACTTAATTTTCACTATTGACAAGTATGGGTTAGCTATTGCTGAAATTTCTGTCAATTTATTATTTGCAAATTTGATATTAGATTTGTTTATAGTACACATGAGACTAATTCTCCTGTAAATTTGATAAAGTTTCAGTATTAAATAAGGGAAAAAATTAAACACTTAACTTTCTTTATTGACAAGTATGGGTTAGCTGTTCCTGAAATTTCTGTGAATTTATTATTGGCAAATTTGATATTAGATTTGTTTATAGTACACCTAAAACTAATTTTCCTGAAAATGAAACAAAGTTTCAGTGTTAAATAAGGGAGACAATCAAACACTTAACTTTCTGCATTGACAAGTATGGGTTAGCTATTGCTCAAATTTCTGAAAATTTATTATTTGCAAATTTGATACTAGATTCGTATACAGTATACCTGAAACTAATTCTCCAAAAAATGTGATAAAGTTTCAGTATTAAATAAGAGAGAAAATCAAACACTTAACCTTCTGCATTGACAAGTATGGGTTAGCTATTTCTGAAATTTCTGAAAGTTTACTTTTTGCAAATTTAATATTAGATTCGTGTACAGCACACCTGAAACTAATTCTCCTGCAAATGTGACAAATTTTCAGTATTAAATAAGAGAGAAAATCAAACACTTAACTTTCTTGATTGACAAGTATGGGTTAGCTATTACTGAAATTTCTGAAAATTTATTATTTGAAAATTTAATACTAGATTCGTATACAGTACACCTGAACTAATTCTCCTGAAAATGTGACAAAGTTTCAGTATTAAATAAGGGAGAAAATCAAACACTTAACTTTCTGCATTGACAAGTATGGGTTAGCTATTGCTGAAATTTCAGAAAATTTATTATTTGCAAATTTGATATAAGATTCGCATACAGTAGACCTGAAACTAATTCTCCTGAAAATTTGACAAAGTTTCAGTATTAAATAAGGGAGAAAATCAAACACTTAATTTTCTTTATTGACAAGTATGGGTTAGCTATTGCCGAATTTTCTGTCAATTTATGATTTGCAAATTTGATATTAGATTTGTTTACAGTACACCTGAAACTAATTCTCCTGAAAATTTGATAAAGTATCAGTATTAAATAAGGAAGAAAATCTAACACTTAACTTTCTGCATTGACAAGTATGGGTTAGCTATTACTGAAATTTCTGAAAGTTTATTATTTGCAAATTTGATATTAGAATCGTGTACAGTACACATGAAATTAATTCTTCTGAAAATGTGACAAAATTTCCATAATAAATAACAGAGAAAATCAAACACTTAACTTTCTGCATTGACAAAAATGGGTTAGCTATTACTGAAATTTCTGAAAATTTATTAGTTGAAAATTTGATATTAGATTCGTATACAGTACACCTGAAACTAATTCTCCTGAAAATTTGACAAAGTTTCAGTATTAAATAAGGGAGAAAATCAAACACTTAACTTTCTGCATTGACAAAAATGGGTTAGCTATTACTGAAATTTCTGTCAATTTATTATTTGCAAATTTGATATTAGATTCGTATACAGTACACCTAAAACTAATTCTCCTGAAAATTTGACAAAGTTTCAGTATTAAATAAGGGAGAAAATCAAACACTTAACTTTCTGCATTGACAAAAATGGGTTAGCTATTGCTGAAATTTCTGTCAATTTATTATTTGCAAATTTGATATTAGATTCTTATACAGTACACCTAAAACTAATTCTCCTGAAAATGTGACAAAGTTTCAGTATTAAATAAGGGAGAAAATCAAACACTTAACTTTCTGCATTGACAAAAATGGGTTAGCTATTACTGAAATTTCTGTCAATTTATTATTTGCAAATTTGATATTAGATTCGTATACAGTACACCTAAAACTAATTCTCCTGAAAATTTGACAAAGTTTCAGTATTAAATAAGGGAGAAAATCAAACACTTAACTTTCTGCATTGACAGCTGTAAGGGGATATATTCAAAATCCCGACAAATATAATCCTGAAATAAATCGCTGATTAGGCTTCTGATAAGAGCACATGTGATCCTTATGGATATTTTGCCGCCGTACTCTCATAGCTAATCTACTATTTTCAATTGTTTAAAGTTTTTAGAATTGGTGCAGTAAAATAATATGTTAATCGGATATTTGTTGCTACAATTAAAGATAAATTATTATATTTTATTAATAGTTCTAGAAAAGCAATTTACATACTGATAAAAATAAAGTTGTAATTTGCCTCAGTTGCTATATAATTTATTAATAATTATAGTAATCTGATCCTTGCGTAATGATATTCTGAACATATTGATGTTCCATTACATTCGATTTATACGTCCAAATATGTTATTCTTTTGTATCGATTTAATGGATACGGTCAAGGTTTGGCGAATACGTTTCGATAATAATATGTCCCGGAGGTATTATCTTCTGCTCCTTTTCATCCAGACGTCCGCCCACGCACAAAATTCTCTTTACGACGCAATAGCTTGTCCTACAGGAAATGGATGGCGGCAGGAAACTGGATATGTCGTTTATGTCGCAGGTGAGGTCCTGCAACATAAACTGCAGCGATCTAATGCATTTATGATAAGGTTCCAACGTTTCTAGCGTCCAAACTATGTTAGGGAATTTTTAATTTTTTCTCGTCCAATGATACCTCGAATAAATGTTCCTATTTCTATTCAATGGTTCCTGATGGGTTTTATCCTGTCCATTTCTTACTTGTCTTGTATATTGTTTATATATTTATAAGAAAAAAAAAATTAAACAATTCAAAAGTGAATTGAGAAATAGAAGTGCAAATATTTATGTGTGTGAGTGGTCAACTTCTACTTCATCATACATTTCAGTTTGCTTTTAATAAATATATATAAATATATATTTTAATAATAAATTAGGTATATGCAGCAAGGGAATTTTATATAAATTGTGGACTTGTGGTCAATATTGTAATCAAAATTTTATATGGACATTTATATTATTTTATTATATGCACATTTATATGCATAAAATAAATAACATGAAAAAAACAAAAATATAAAAACTGTAGTATAAAATCAATTTGTATGGCATTTAAATTATTTATTTAGTATAAGCATCCAATAATACCATGTAATAAATATAATAGATAATTTAATCTTGTTTATTAATGTTTCATTTTATGGCCATCGATAGCCAACTAAATTCAAATAAATCTCGGAGATTAATGGCGTGGAAGCATATTAATTACAGGGCGTAATAATATTTCATAATTCATCATCATAAAAATATTTTTCAGGAAAATGTTATTAAACAACATAAATGGAAATGTTTATTTCGTTTTCTTGAGTCGCAAGGTTATATATAATACGTAATTATTTTTTCATTACGTTATAGTTCTTCGTGTCATTTTTTAGGACACATAAATATAATTATATAAAAAATACTGATTGAGGTATAAATATATAATATGTCTCTAGATTGTTTTAATATAAATATAATGCTATCATTGTAACTACGCAACTGCAACATCGCAATTTATATTAATTAAAATATTGTATTATATTTTATATAACTGCGTCAATAATAACATTGCAAAATAAACAATATGTAAATAAATAATGGTTCATTATACATCTAGGTCATTTGGTAATTTTCATATCATATATAAAGCGAAATGGAATGAATACTGAAAATACTGAAAAAATATATATTACTGGAAAATATCGAGGCTGTAAATACATAATGTTGGAATTTATATTTATTTTTTCCACGTTACAGATTATACATTTATAAATATATAAATATATTTATAATATATAACTGTGGTTTTTAACATCACAGTTCATTAAATCCGTATCACTAATAATGAAGCAAAATAAAAATTCAAAATAATATAGTATGGTCAAAATGTGTCATTTGACATGAATTCAGTTATTTTATATGCTATATTAGATATTAAAATATGTAATGTGGCAACAATTCAATTCATTTATATGGTGTGTTAGATGTCAAAACGTGTTATTTAATCTAAATTCGATTATTTTGTATGGTGAATTATGTGCAAAATATGCCATTTGACATACATTCAGTTATTTTATATAGTATGTTAGATATCAAGATGTGTCATTTTACATAAATTCAATTAAGTTTAAGGTTTTATCCTTAAGTTGGGATTAAAACAACCTTAAATAAATTAAAGTATTAGGAATTGTTTGTTTGATGTCAAAATATAGTATTTGACTTAAATATAATTATTTTATATGGTAATCAAAGTAAATTCAATTCAGTTTAAGGTTTTATGCTTAAGTTTGTTAGAAAATAACCTTAAATAAAATCAAGTATTTTGCATGGTTTGTTTGATGTCAAAATGTACTATTTGACATACATTCAATTATTTTATATGGTTTGTTAGATGTCAAAATGTGCCATTTTTCAAATTATCTTATTTCCATTCAACCATACGTCTGATAAAGCAGTCGTAAACTAACTGTGTGATTAATTTGTCTGATGGTTGTTGAATCTAAATTTAATATATTCATGGGAGTTTATTTTCATGTGTATTAAGTTTCCTTAGAGCTGTAATTATATGCGTAGATTTGTGTTGTTGTTGGAAATAGAAATGACTGAACACTTAAAATTATATTAAGAGGTCAAGGTCTAAAATGGTGTCAAATACATTAGTGTATAAATAATTAAAACCGTGTATTTGATTAAGTTCGTTACATATTTCTGTAATGTTGCTTCATTATAAATAATTATTTATTGTTTGATAATTATCACCTACAAATTAAACAGTGCTTCATTTATATTTCAAACATTTGTCGCGATATAAATGCCACCACCATTTAAAATTGATTTATTTGTTAATTAGAATAACAAAACAACGAAATCTGAATATAAGTACAAATCGATAAAGTTCGACAATTTTTTACTTTTAAGGTTCGACAATTGGAATTGATTTCCAAATTTTTTGCTATAATTGTGTTGAATTTTATACTGATATTCAACTATTATATCCCAAGTGCACGAGAAATACCTGAATATTTCACACACGAAAAGGTATAAATTACAATTCATTGACTGCTTGAGTTTTCACGATTTTGTACTTTTAGTAAGTAGTATGTAGTAACTAGTAAGTGGTACAAGTTTTGTGAAAAAAAATAGTAGTAGATAGTAATGCACAAGTATTTGTTTTTTGTTTTCAGGATTTTCAACTTCTTATTGTGAGTACTTAAGTTTTGTTACAAATATATTTATTTCAAAGTTTTATTCTATTTATTATCTTTAGTAATTTTTAACGTATCTTCTCTAGAAAACAGTTGTAACACACGAAAAAAACCTACAATTAATTGACCGCTTGGATTTTCAGTATTTTAAACTTCTCATTATGAGTATTTTTTAAAAGAACCTAATTTTTGTTACAATAGTATTTGTTTCAAATGTATAGCAATTATCTTAATTAAGTTTTGCCTTATCGTCTAGAAAAACGTTATCACACACGAAAATGTAAAAATTACATTCCAATGACTGCTTGAATTTTCACGATTTTGTACTTTTAGTAACTAGTAAGTAGTAAGTAGTAAGTAGTAACTAGTAGGTAGTAAGTTGTACAAGTTTTGTGAAAAAAATTAGTTGGAGATAGTAGTGCACGAGTATTTTTTTGTTTTTAGGATTTTCAACTTCATCGCAGTTCAAATTTTGAATAATTTTTAAAAAACTTAAGTTTTCTTGTAAGAATATTTACTTCAAAATTGTATTCTATTCATTATCTTTAGTAATTTTTGACATATCGTTTCAAAAAGAATTGTCACACACGAAAAAGTAAAAAAAATACCTACTTCTAATTGACAGTTTGTATTTTCAGAATTTTCAACTTGCCACAGAGGGAACTTTTTAAAAAAACCTTTTTTTATTGTTTCAAATTTATATCAATTATCTTAAGTAATTTTAGCCTTATCGTCTAGAAAAAGTTAACACACAAGGAAAAGTAAAGATTAAATTCTATTGAGTTTTCAGGATTTTGTATTTTTAATAAGTATTAAGTAGTAAGTAGTAAGTAGTACAAGTTTTATGAAAAAAATTAGTAGTAGATAGACGTTTTGTTATAAACATATTAATTTCAAAATTTTATTCTATTCTATTATTGTATATTCTATAGAAAAGAGTTGTCACACACGAAAAAGTAAAAAAATACCCACATTCAATAGAGAGCTTGGATTTTCAGTATTTTCAAGTTCCCATTACATGTATTTAAAAAAAACTCATTTTTGCTGCAATACTGTATTGCTTCAAATGTATATCATTTATCTTATGTAAGTTTGGCCTTATCGTCTAGAAAAAAGTTATCACACACGAAAAGGTACAAATTACAATTCATTGACTGCTTAAGTTTTCAGGATTTTGTAAGTAATAAGTAGTAAGTAGTACAAGTTTCGTGAAAAATTCTAGTAGTAGATAATTATGCACTTGTATTTTTAGTAGTACAAGTTTTGTGAACATTTTTAGTAGTAGATGGTAATGCACGAGTAATTTTTTAGTTTTAAGGACTTTTAATTTTCCATTCTGAGTAATTTTTAAAGACTTTAGTTTTGTTATTAAAAAAAATTCTATTCATTATGTTAAGTAATTTATGACGTATCGTCTCTAGAAAAAAGTTGTAACACACGAAAAACCTGCAATTAATTGACAGCTTAGATTTTCAGATTTTCAACTTCCCATTATAGGTATTTTTTAAAACAACCTCATTTGTGTTATAAAAATATATATTTAAATTTTTTATTCGATTATCTTAAGTAAATTTTGATTTATCATCTAATTAAGCTTAAGGTTTTGTCCATAATTACCAGTATTTGCAGTTGTTGTATTAAGTTACTGGTATTTTTTTTAAATTTCATTATTTATTTCTATAGCCTCACTAGTTTCGGTTTATTTAAAAAAAACATCTTCAGATGCATATGTATTTTAATGTGTATATGTGCTGATCTTATTTGAATTGAATTTTGAAATTTGAAAGTTACATATGATATAGTTATATAACTTTCAAATTTAAAAAAACAATTCAAATATGGTCAGGATATATACACATTAAAATACATATGCCTCTGAAGATTTCCGAGTAATTTTTAAAAGACTTTAGTTTTGTTATTAAACAATTTATTCCATTCATTATGTTAAGTAATTTATGACGTATCGTCTCTAGAAAAAAGTTGTAACACACGAAAAAACCTACAATTAATTGACAGCTTGGATTTTCAGTATTTTCAAGTACCCATTATGGATATTTTTTAAAACAACCCCATTTTTGTTATAAAAATATATATTTAAATTTTTTATTCGATTATCTTAAGTAAATTTTGATTTATCGTCTAACTAAGTTTAAGGTTTTATCCATAATTTCCAGTATTTGAGGTTGTTGTATTAAGTTACTGGTATTTATATTTATTTAATTTAATTATTTATTTCTATAGCCTGACCAGTTTCGGTTTATTTAAAAAAACATATTCAGAGGCATATGTATTTTAATGTGTATATGTGCTGATCTTATTTGAATTGAAATTTGAACGTTATAGATGTTATAGTTATATAACTTTCAAATTTAAAAATTCAATTCAAATATGATCAGGATATATACACATTAAAATACATATGCCTCTGAAGATTTTTTTTAAATATACCGAAAGTAGTCAGGCGATAGAAATAAATAATAAAATTAAATTAAAATAAAAACCATAATTACAACCTTAAATTATAATTATTAGAATAATTTAAATGATTTAAGTTTAAGGTTTTAACCATAATTACCACATATATTTATTTAAGGCAGTCCGACATCCGAAATGGCAAAAGGACGAAGGATAAATAAATAAAATTTATTTAAGGTTGTGTCAATAACTACATACTGGTAGGTCTTTATTTATTTTATTATTTATTTTTATCGCCTGACTAGTTTTATGAAAAACCAATTGAAAAAACTTCAAATTAGACATGTATGAAATTTCAAATTACATTTCATATAAGTTCAGAATATATAAACATTTACATATGCCTCTGAAGATAGTTTTGCATAGCCGAAAATAGTCAGGCGATAAAAATAAATAATAAAATAAATAAAAATATACCAGTAAGTACTGATTAAAACAACCTTAAATTAAATTATTTAATTATATAGTTGTATTAATGTACGTATATAAAAGTCACTAAAATTTTTATGAGATTAGATAGTAATAGTAGTGACGCGAATATTTTTCCAGTGTTTCATTTGCTGAAAAATAGATGTTTACTACATCTTAAAATAATATTTTTATTAAATTTGATGTATTTGTTTTATTTAATTTTGATCGTGATGTAATAGGTATTTCTCCTAGAACTAAACTAATGTAATACGAACTTTGATTAAGAGTTTAAATTTTTTATTTAATTTAATGTATTTGTTTTATTTAATTTTGATCGTGATGTAATACGAATTTCTACGTTCACAAGGTCAAAGTATAACTAAAACTAAACTAATGTATGACGAAGTTTGATTAAGAGTTTTAACATTTTTATTTAATTTGATGTATTTGGTTTATTTAATTTTGATCGTGATGTAATACGAATTTCTCCATTCACAAGCTCAAAGTATAACTAAAACTAAACTAATGTATGACGAAGTTTGATTAAGAGTTTTAACATTTTTATTTAATTTGATGTATTTGGTTTATTTAATTTTGATCGTGATGTAATACGAATTTCTCCTTTCATAAGCTCTAAGTAATACTAAACTAATGTATTACGAAGTTTGATTAAAAGTTTTGTGGTTGATTTTAATTATTTAGTAATATTTGTTCCATAGTAGCTTTAAAGTGTATAAAAACTACTAAATTTCGTTCAGATATGTAAAATTTCACATTGTCAATTCTCATGGCCGCATTTCCAGCAGTTTTATGGCATTCCCAATGATGCGGGCCACATGCTGGCCCCAATCTTGAGAGGCGCGCGAGAGTCAAATAACCGAGCGCCTGAAACTGAAGCGTTTCAGTTTTATTGCGGTTTTATGCGCTTTTTTACGGCCCCCACTTGTAGAACGCCGCCGAAGAACGCAAACGGCCCCTCAGGCATAACTTGCGCCCTTACCTTCGCAGGCTGAGGTGTCTTGGGGGCAGGTTATCAGTCCTTCAGGGCACACATCACAACCGGTGGACGAGAGAGCCCCGACTTGCGAGAGGAAACTGCGGACGCGCGCAGAACACGCCGACTTGCAGGACCCGTTTGAAACGCTGAAACTGCCGCTCGGGCTTTCAGGCCGCCTCCTGAAGCCGCGGAGAAAAACGAGCGCGCGCCTGCGCAATTTTCCGCGCTTTTCCGACTCCTACGGGAGGAACGCTTTAATCCCGCAGGGCCACAAACGCATAAGCCCACGGAAATTACGTGCTGATTTATGAAAAATTAGTTCTTTGTATGAATACACGTTGATTTAAAAGTCCTGCAAATGTTTCTATGTATACCTGCAGGCTAAATCACAGGACTTTACACCACACCCTAAAGGTTTGAGGAATAAAAGCAGAGAAATATTAAATGTGAAAAAAAGTGGTGTACTAAGCTGGAATCTAAACACCCCCAAATCACTTGGAAAATGTATCACAAGCACGGCTTCTCGGGGCAACGAAAAAACCCGCTTTCTCATTTCCGGCCCTTTGGGCCGGAGATAACCGCCAGTGTATCCTCTTCCTCTCCTTCTTGACCCCGACTCGGAAGGGACCGGACTGGATATAAACTGTTAACTAAACAGGGATGAACCTGTGCAAATACCGTGCTAACAACGTCGCCGGCCTCTGGGAAGGGCGGCAAAGGGAACGGGGGGGGGGGTGGACGCGGAAGGGCGGCGCAGGGGGAAATGTCCCTTGATAAATGCGGACGCGTGTGAGTCGCGTCAAACCTGAAAGTCGGGGGAGTTTTGATGGGATAATTTGCAGGGAATTGCCGGCGCTTGTGGGGATCATGCGAGGCGCTTTTTCAGCCGTTTGCAGGAGTGTATATTCCAAGGGAATGCTGAAACGGCGCTGAATAATTCATGGTGCTGAAAAATAAATGCAGGCCTGTTTCGGGGACCCCAGCGAATACTTGGCGATTGATAATATCCGTTTTTGGGATAATTTCCTCTACAACTTATAATTGCGACTTGCTTATAACTTGCTTATAATTGCTTGCAAAACTGCATTGCATCAATAAATAGAAATACATTTTCTTGTGCTGCTGTTTTAGTTCCGTGAGACGCTTAAATTTCTCACGAAAAATAAAGAGCGCAGTTACATCTATAACCAACAACCAATGACAGCCACTGAACACAAGGGTTAGAATTATCATCGACGTCATCAACCCTGAGGCCAAACAAAAATTTAAAAAAAACAGAGCGGCATACAAGTGCTTTATTAAAATATACAGTGCATCGGAAATAAACCAGACGAAATATACAGGGTGTTAAAAAATTAAGGTAAAATATTTAAGTGGATAGTAGCATGAACCACAACAAATAAAAAAGTCTTGATAAACATAGGTCCTTAAAGTAACGGTTTCGGAGATATGGAAGATTATTCTTTCTTACCCCCTTTTTTTATTTTGCTAAAACTTGCATTTCCTTGTCATAGTTGGCTGATGTTTTGTGAAATAAACATTCAGTATTTGACAGTTGTTGTTAGTGCACAAGTATTCATTGCTATGGCTGTTTACTCTAATGCAGAATTGGCCTTCATGCATGGTGGTCCTAATGGCATTGCCACCGAAGCACGACGTCTTTATGTAGAAGCTTAGAAGCTGATCCAAATCGCCAGATTCCTTCACATCGTATGTTTGGAAGAATTCACCAGAGATTATGTGATTTGTCTATGGTACTAATGTAAATAGCCTCGAGGAGCTGGATCTAAAAATTAATCAAAAGTGCCAACAAATCCGAGCCAATATTATATTATAATAGATAATAGACAGATAATATTATAAAGAGTTCGAATATCCTTCAGATAAAGATCCAACATCTTATGTAACTCTGTTCTTTGTTTTTGCTAGAAGCTTCCTTTGTTTATTTGCACATAATAATTAAAAGTTATATCCTCGATTTTCTCACTTATTCATTACAGAAACTTTGCCAAATTTTCAGTAATAATATCTTTAGGTGTAGTAAACGAAAATCTAATATCCAGTTTGGTCGACATTTTTCAATAATTCCCAAGATTTCTCAATAATTTTCAAGATTTTCACAGATATCCCAATAAATTTCAATTATTCCAGAGATATTTGAATAATTCCCAGGATTTCCCAATCATTTTTGAGATTTCTAGAGTTATCTCAATAATTTCTAATATTTTGAGATATTACTCAATAATTTTGAAAATCAGAAATGATTGTCTTTTGTTTCTTTGTTTTTGCTAGAAGCTCCATTTGTTTATTTGCACATAATAAAGGAAAGTTATATCCTCGATTTTCCCACTTACTCATTACAGAAACTTTGCCAAATTTTCAGTAATAATATCTTTAGGTGTAGTAAACGAAAATCTAATATCCAGTTTGGTCGACATTTTTCAATAATTCCCAAGATTTCTCAATAATTTTCGAGATTTTCACAGATATCCCAATAAATGTCAATTATTCCAGAGATTTTTGAATAATTCCCAGGATTTCCCAATCATTTTCGAGATTTCTAGAGTTATCTCAATAATTTCTAATATTTTGAGATATTACTCAATAATTTTGAAAATCAGAAATGATTGTTTTTGCTAGAAGTTCCATTTGTTTATTTGCACATAATAAATGAAAGTTTATCCTCGATTTTCTCACTTATTCATTACAGAAACTTTACAAAATTTTCAGTAATAATATCTTTAGGTGTAGTAAATAAAAATCCAATATGAAATTTGGTCGACATTTTTCAATAATTCCCAAGATTTCTCAATAATTTTCGAGATTTTCACAGATGTCTCAATAAATGTCAATTATTCCAGAGATTTTTGAATAATTCCCAGGATTTCCTAATCATTTTCGAGATTTCTAGAGTTATCTCAATAATTTCTAATATTTTGAGATATTACTCAATAATTTTGAGAATCAGAAATGATTGTTTTTTGTTTCTTTGTTTTTGCTAGAAGCTCCATTTGTTTATTTGCACATAATAAAGGAAAGTTAGATCCTCGATTTTCTTACTTATTCATCACAGAACGTTGCCAAATTTTCAGTAATAATATCTTTAGGTGTAGTAAATAAAAATCCAATATCAAATTTCGTCGACATTGTTCAATAATTCCCAAGATTTCTCAATAATTTTCGAGATTTTCACAGATATCCCAATAAATGTCAATTATTCCAGAGATTTTTGAATAATTCCCAGGATTTCCCAATCATTTTCGAGATTTCTAGAGTTATCTCAATAATTTCTAATATTTTGAGATATTACTCAATAATTTTGAAAATCAGAAATGATTGTTTTTGCTAGAAGTTCCATTTGTTTATTTGCACATAATAAATGAAAGTTTATCCTCGATTTTCTCACTTATTCATTACAGAAACTTTACAAAATTTTCAGTAATAATATCTTTAGGTGTAGTAAATAAAAATCCAATATGAAATTTGGTCGACATTTTTCAATAATTCCCAAGATTTCTCAATAATTTTCGAGATTTTCACAGATGTCTCAATAAATGTCAATTATTCCAGAGATTTTTGAATAATTCCCAGGATTTCCTAATCATTTTCGAGATTTCTAGAGTTATCTCAATAATTTCTAATATTTTGAGATATTACTCAATAATTTTGAGAATCAGAAATGATTGTTTTTTGTTTCTTTGTTTTTGCTAGAAGCTCCCTTTGTTTATTTGCACATAATAAATGAAAGTTATATCCTCGATTTTCTCACTTATTCATCACATAAACTTTGCCAAATTTTCTGTAATAATGTCTTTAGGGGTAGTAAATAAAAATCCAATATCAAATATAGTCGACATTGTTCAATAATTCCCAAGATTTCTCAATAATTTTCGAGATTTTCACAGATATCCCAATAAATGTCAATTATTCCAGAAATTTTTGAATAATTCACAGGATTTCCTAATCATTTTCGAGATTTTTAGAGTTATCTCAATAATTTCTAATATTTTGAGACATTACTCGATAATTTTGAGAATCAGAAATGATTGTTTTTTGTTTCTTTGTTTTTGCTAGAAGTTCCATTTGTTTATTTGCACATAATAAATGAAAGTTATATCCTCGATTTTCTCACTTATTCGTTACAGAAACTTTGCCAAATTTTCAGTAATAATGTCTTTAGATGTAGTAAATAAAAATCCAATATCAAATTTGGTCGACATTTTTCAATAATTCCCAAGATTTTTCAATATTTTTTGAGATTTTCACAGATATCCCAATAAATGTCAATTATTCCAGAAATTTTTAAATAATTCCCAGGATTTCCCAATAATTTTCGAGATTTTTAGAGTTATCTCAATTATTTTTTATTTTTATTTATTATATTTTATTTGTTGTATGTATGTACTAACGAACTGACCTGACTTATGTAAAACTTTTCTGTTAAACATCAATAAAGCATTATTATTATTATTATTATTATTAATTTCTAATATTTTGGGATATTACTTGATAATTTTGAAAATCAGAAATGATTGACATGATTATTACTTAGCTTTTTATTCTCCAAAAACTGTAAAGATAATTAAGAGCTCTCTAAAAGTTAAAAGCTCTTTACAAATTATAAACTGCTGATACCTGTCAAATTTTCAACCACAACTCTAAAAACTTTTGAACTTTTCAACTCGTGTTGTCAAAACAAAATAATTGTAAATTGGCAAATAAATGTTTCAAACAAGAATAATCTTCCATATCTCCGAAACCGTTACTTCGAGGACCCATGTTTATCAAGACTTTTGTTTTTATTGTGGCTCATACTACTACCCCCTTAAATATTTTACACTCTTTTTTTAACACCCTGTATATCTTCCTAAGTAGCATCAATTTTCCATGTGTAATCTGCATCACCGAACATTTTTTCATTGCTAACGAGAAGATTACTCTGGAGTACCAGACGTCAGCTATATTTTGCCGAAGAGGACGAAACCATGGAAGAACAGCAATACTTACTTTAAATACCTTAAAATACAGATTTATATCTAGATACGATTTTCTTATAGAAGAAACATATTTGAATTTTCATATGTATTTATTAAACATTTTAATTTATACATTATTTATATATACAGATCGCCACTTGGCAATTATGATAATTTTGTAAAAAAAAAACTGGATGAACTGTTAGGAGAGTTTCCCAGCCGTTCAAAGATACTCTTAAATTATGATTTAAATGTCAGTTTTAAAGAAAATAACCACCAAACAAATACATTGAAAAATTGTTTTTGAATGTACAATTTGAAAATGCATATTAAACAATGTACCGGTATAACAAAAACTAGCGCTACTCTTATTGACTATGTCTGTTCAAATTTCATTAAATAAAATAACCACCAAACAAATAAAATTGAAAAATTGTTTTAGAATGTACAATTTGAAAATGCATATTAAACAATATATATATATATATATATATATATACCCGTATAACAAAAACTAGAGCTACTCTTATTGACAATGTCTGTTCAAATTACAATTTTCACATTTTCACGAAGATTATATATATTAACTAGTATTACCATTTGGACTGAGTGATCATGAGTCGATCTTGTACCACTTGAACTCTTTAAGTATATTAATTAGCCACAATACTCCCATTCGTATTATGACTTTTTTTTTCTGACCGTAACAGTTTAAAATTTAATTCGCTGTGTTCTAGTGTAAGATGGACCCTCATATACAGGGTGTTTCAGACCACCTGTATCAGGCCTTTTTCCCCTTTTCGTAGCAAAGGGTTTTTTTTTTATCGACGAGTTCTGCTCGGTAAACTTGGGAATTTTTGTAATTATTAACTCGTAAAATTAAATTAAATAAAAATATAAATTTAATTTATAAATTAAAACACTTAATTTATAACTTAATTCCTAAATTTAAGAAAGTCACTAATATATTCTCTCTACTATACATTCATTATTGTACCTACATTATTGTACAATACTTTTTTTCAACAAACGATTATTATTATTATTTATATTTTCCTCCATTCGCCCTAAAGATTCAAGTGTCGGACTTGTATAGAGTTTTTCTGCATTAATCGATATTATAATTCATTTTCCATACAAGTAAATAAATAAACATACATTTGCCTTTGCTTCAGTTTTCCAATTTCCTTCATCTTTTAATCTTGTTCAGATTTCTCTATAAATTGATTTTATAATTAATTTTCTATTAACAGAAATAAATAGACCGACATTTCCCTGTTTCAGGAAAATGGAATTTTCCTTCGTGCGCTATCAAAATTCCAGTTTTAATTCTTAGCACGAGAATTTTGCGCATTTTCATTCCGTGCCATTATTCATAATTCGCGGTGTCATCACGTGTGCTGTCCGCTTCAGAGTTACATGGGAACGAAACGAGGCTGGATAGCGGCGATGCGCATGAAAATTTGATGCGAAGTTTAGACCGCATTCCACTCACTCATGGCACCGGAAAACAAAAGTTAATTACACGCATTTCAGGCCGAGTTGTCTGCGAGTCCGTTTTTTTTTAACGTTTACAGCATAGCCTGCACGAAATTGAATGCGATAATTAACAGCACAGACGATTGGACAGGCTAGACTCCAGTAGAGTCAATATTAGTCAGACGTCTACTAAAAGCCTATATTGCTTCTTTGTATCGAGAAACTATCATGCTCGTTTTTGCGATATCCGCCGATATCCGAAGACATCAGGATCCGGATATCCGTTTGGACAAGCTAGACCCCAGTGGAGTAAATATTAGTCAGACCTTTACTAAAAGCCCATATTGTTTCTTGTATCGAGAAACTATCACGCTCATTTTTGCGTTATCCGCCGATATCCGAAGATTTCGGGATCCGGATATCCGTTTGGACAAGCTAGACCCCAGTGGAGTAAATATTAGTCAGACCTCTACTAAAAGCCCATATTGCTTCTTTGTATCGAGAAACTATCACGCTCATTTTTGCGATATCCGCCGATATCCGAAGACATCAGGATCCGGATATCCGTTTGGACAAGCTAGACCCCAGTGGAGTAAATATTAGTCAGACCTCTACTAAAAGCCCATATTGTTTCTTGTATCGAGAAACTATCACGCTCATTTTTGCGTTATCCGCCGATATCCGAAGATTTCGGGATCCGGATATCCGTTTGGACAAGCTAGACCCCAGTGGAGTAAATATTAGTCAGACCTCTACTAAAAGCCCATATTGCTTCTTTGTATCGAGAAACTATCACGCTCATTTTTGCTATATCCGCCGATATCCGAAGATTTCAGGATCCGAATATCCGTTTGGACAAGCTAGACCCCAGTGGACTCAATATTAGTCAGACCTCTACTAAAAGCCCATATTGCTTCTTTGTATCGAGAAACTATCACGCTCATTTTTGCGATATCCGCCGATATCCGAAGATATCAGGATCCGGTTATCCGTTTGGACAAGCTAGACCCCAGTGGAGTCAATATTAGTCAGACCTCTACTAAAAGCCCATATTGCTTCTTTGTATCGAGAAACTTTCACGCTCATTTTTGCGATATCCGCCGATATCCGAAGATATCAAGATCCGGATATCCGTTTGGACAAGCTAGACTCCAGTGGAGTCAATATTAGTCAGACCTCTACTAAAAGCCCATATTGCTTCTTTGTATCGAGAAATTTTTACGCTCATTTTTGCGATATCCGCCGATATCCGAAGATTTCGGGATCCGGATATCCGTTTGGACAAGCTAGACCCCAGTGGAGTAAATATTAGTCAGACCTCTACTAAGAGCCCTTATTGCTTCTTTGTATCGAGAAACTATCACGCTCATTTTTGCCATATCCGCCGATATCCGAAGATTTCAGGATCCGAATATCCGTTTGGACAAGCTAGACCCCAGTGGACTCAATATTAGTCAGACCTCTACTAAAAGCCCATATTGCTTCTTTGTATCGAGAAACTATCACGCTCATTTTTGCGATATCCGCCGATATCCGAAGATATCAGGATCCGGATATCCGTTTGGACAGGCTAGACCCTAGTGGAGTCAATATTAGTCAGACCTCTACTAAAGGCCCATATTGCTTCTTTGTATAGAGAAACTATCACGCTCGTTTTTGCGATATCCGTCGATATCCGAAGATTTCCGGATCCGGATATCCGTATCCCACAGGATTCGAGTACCCAAATGTCCGAGGTGTCGGATCCGCATCCGCTATCCGAGGTGTCGTATTCGGTTCCGATACCCGAGGTGTCGGATCTGGATCCAATATCCCAGTGTCCGGATCCACTATCCAACACCTCTGATCCGGATCCATTATCCGATATCAAGGATCCGGATCCGGATCCATTATCCGATATCAAGGATCAGGATCCGGATCCACTATCGAACACCTCGGATCCGGATCCATTATCCGATATCAAGGATCCGGATCCGGATGCACTATCCGACTGCTCGGATCCAGATCCACTATCCGGATCAGGATCCGCTATCAGACACCCAAGGATCCGGATATCCCGATAGCTTAGGATCCGAATCCTCAAATATCCGGATCCGGATTGCAGGCTATTTCTGAATGTAAGTAGTTATCGATCAGAACCCATATTATCGACAAATAAGTATTATTATTGTTATTATCTTTATTACTATTAGTATTCACATTTTGTATTTTTATATTATCATAATTAGCTTTAAAAAACTATTATCTTTATGATTATTATTTTTTTACTGTTATTGCAGTAAATTATTGAAGTGATTATTAGTAAATTATTTGCCATCTTCTGGTGGATTCTTCTCGAGTGTTAGGAGAGAACTGAAGAGAGTTGATTGCTGTGTCCTTTTATACCTCCTTTCTGGCGCGGCTTCTGGTCATCGGGCCGGTTGTGTGTTGTTGGTTTACGTGATCAACGGGGGGCTTGGATAGTCGGTGCGGATGAGATTGAGGCTTCGTAATCCGACTGAATGAGCTATTCCGAATTTGCCGAAACGTCGTGAAAAAGGTCCTTTTCAGGACACACAAAACAATACACGGAAGTTCTATTATTGCTGATATTAGTTTTCTGTACGTCTTTATCGAACGTAGCTCGATAAACATAATAAATGAACTATATTCTGCAAATAAATTTCCTGAAATAACAATCATCTACGTCGTACTCGAGCAGCTCATTATTATTTCAACGTATTTGCACGGTAAGCCTTGAGGCATAAGATGCAATTTGCAGTTCATTTTCAGCGGCGGAATTTCAAGTGGAGTCCAATATGTACTCCTTTCAGCGGACAAATACCAGCGGTTTTAATCAGAATTACGGTGAGGAACTTTGCGGGGTCGTTAACACCATTTTATAATTGCACTAATTAGCAGCCGCGGCTAAGAAGTAATTAGAAAGCCGGCCTCGTTATTCTGAAGGGGGATAGTGTGTGGTGTGTTTGTCCCCTTGCTATTCACAGTCATATACCCTGGAGTTATTCAAATCCATATAAAATCCAAGTAGCTGTGAATATCATTAGGGCTAATTATTTTTATTATATAAGAACTAAAACAGTAAAATATACAACATATACATTCAGGGTGGTCCACCTATCCTCGCTCAGACCATTGCTGCTAGGCTAACGAAAATTGAGGAAAAAATCTGATTGGAAGTTATTGGACACTGTACCATAAATCCGGGACATAACTTTTTTTTACAAGGATCACCGTGTATATACTTTCATTTTTTAAATCTGCTTCATGAGGGCTTCATAAATCATCTGTATTTTCAGGGATCAGACGCAACGTTGCCAAGTTATATGGAATATCAATGTACAGGGTGGCCCACCTACCCTCGCTCGGAGCTGCTAGACGAAAATTGAGGAAAACGACTGATTGGAAGTTATTGGACAGTTAATTTGCTACTTTTTAAAATTATTTTCGAGTGTATTTTTCATGTGAGGGAAAATTTAGGTGGAGCCCATTTTTGTCCACCCCACTCTCCGACATCGAGAGCTAGCAGTCATCGTCGTTGCTCCGAAGGGATACTCAAGTTCCACGCTTTATGCGTTGAAAGCCCTGTTTAGACGTCAAACACTAAGTTACCACAACAATGGAAGCCTGGATTCAAATGTAATGGAGTCGAACTTGATAATGTTGCGCAATTTCATTCAATCAATGATTGCGAGCTTGTGAATGTTTTTCTTTTATACTTTGGGAGAAATCTTTCAGTTAATACTATTTATGTCACCGTTAGAGTTACTTATTTATTGTTATTATGAAAGCAACCTACTTTACATTAATTTTTTTTTTTTAATTTCTTAAATAATTGTCATTTAAATTTCTTATATAGTTGTCATACAGTCATAAACGTGACTACATATACTAGGCAATTAACAACTTTTATAAGTTGCTAACGTACATGACATTGATTGTTATTATAAAAGCAACACACTTTACATTCATCTTTTTTTTTTTTTTTTTTCTTAAATAATTGTCATTTAAATTTCTTATATAGTTGTCATACAGTCATAAACGTGACTACATATACTAGGCAATTAACAACTTTTATAAGTTGCTAACGTACATGACATTGATTGTTATTATGAAAGCAACACACTTTACATAATTTTTTTTTTTTTTTAATTTCTTAAATAATTGTCATTTAAATTTCTTAAATAATTGTCATACAGTCATAAACGTGACTACACATACTAGCCAATCAACAATTTTTATAAGTTGCTAACGTACATGACATTGACTGGCTACATGGACAAAATCTCCAGATCAGAACTCAGTTGTCTGCTCAACTGGAATCATCCCTTTCGATGTTCTCCCTGAACGTACAACGCACTAAATAATGCCGTCCATCGGATGGCTCCCTGTCGACAAATACAAATGCGATATTAATGCGCACATAAATAACACTCACCGAATAATCAGCCGCAATTAATAAAATGAACTCACCTAATGACGCGTAAAACTCATCCAGTTAAAGCAAAATCACTGATTTCAATGACACCACAAATTCGCGCATCAATTTAATTGATTACACACGATAATTAATTAAATAGTGACAACAATTGAATAATTAAATACTATTACAGATATAAGTACTAATACAGAATTACAGAATTACAGAACTTAGATATAAGTTTCACTATCTGTAAATTTATTTCACAAGCAGAAGATACCAATACGTTAGTCGCTAATATATATACATATATATATATATATATATATATTTTAATAAATTACCGGTCGGTCTTTTCATCTACCTGTTAAGTTAATAATTAAATGGATATCAGTTATTTCACCCCCTTTTTTATAAATTAACACAGCTAGGTCTTTGCATTTGCTCATTAAGTTACTGTTAGTTACCTGACGGTTTCAGGAAAGACCCACAAAGACATTGGCATGGAGCAAATATTTTCTTGTTAGTACCTACGTGTAACCGTCAGATAACTTATCCTCTACTTGTAGTATTTCAGATCTGCTTAAGGGTATCCTTAAAAAAATCTTCAGAGGATAATTCTACAAAGAATACAATATTCAATACAATACTGAATTATCTTCTGAAGATGGCATAACAGCCGAAACTAGTTAGGAATAAATAACATATGATAAAGATGGGTTAAAATAGCTATTTATTCACTTATACCAACCATAAATAGCTATTTTATCACATCTTTATCATATGTTATCTTAGACACAAATAAAAAATCTTCAGAGGATAATCCTACAAAAAATATAACATTCAATACAATACTGAATTATCTTCTGAAGATGGCATAACAGCCGAAACTAGTTAGGAATAAATAACATATGATAAAGATGAGATAAAATAGCTATTTATTCACTTATACCTACCATAAATAGCTATTTTATCTAATCTTTATCATATGTTATCTTAGACACAAATAAAAAATCTTCAGAGCATAATCCTACAAAAAATATAATATTTAATACAATACTGAATTATCTTCTGAAGATGGCATAACAGCCGAAACTAGTTAGGAATAAATAACATACGATAAAGATGAGATAAAATAGCTATTTATTCACTTATACCTACCATAAATAGCTATTTCATCTCATCTTTATCATATGTTATCTTATCCATAAATAAAAAAATCTTCAGAGGATAATCCTACAAGAAATATAATATTCAATACAATACTGAATTATCTTCTGAAGATGGCATAACAGCCGAAACTAGTTAGGAATAAGTAACATAAGATAAAGATGCGATAAAATAGCTATTTATGGTATAAGTGAATAAAGTCGAATTTTATCCACGAAAAAAAAAACAGTTCCGCGCAAGAGGCGAATTCGAGTGCGATAATATTTTCGGGTGAATAAAATTGCTTTATTCAGGTGTCTCATACAAGATTTTTTCCTTTTCGTATCAGAATTGAAGAATATTCGTGTAGTGTTACATTGTCAGATGACAACGAAAATTTCAAGGATAGTGCGAATTTACCAATTTTTTTACTTTATTTACGTTGTCAACGGTTATAGTGAATAAAGTGAAAATGTAAACATTTTATTCACCCATTCGATTAAAGTGCAGTTTTAACAATGAGATTCAATACACATAATGAGCATTTTAATAATGCGAAATGCAAAAAAAAATATTATTAAATATACGTACGCATAAAATACAAAAACATGGAGAATCAATATAATATAACTGAAAAAGGTAGATAAAACACTACAAAAAATAAAAAATTTAATGTCAACAATTGATAGGGCAAATTTAACTATTTTTTTAAATTTATTCACGTTGTCAATGGTTATAGTAAATAAAGTGAAAATGTAAACAATTTATTTGTGACGTACCTGAAGGGCAGTCGGCGCGTTAGGCCGTGGAGCGAGTGGAGGGTCCCTTTGAAGTAGTGACGAGGGCCAGGCTCTCGGTGTCAGAGAGTGGGGGGGTTGAAAAAAGGCTCCACGTAATTTTACCTCGTTGCTACTTCGTCGCAAGGGAGGCTCCACTCTACCTGCGTGGGTGGACGGCAGACAGTCAGCGAAGCTCAGAAATCACGAACTGTCACAACGCTGACCGTTTGACGCCAACACCACCAGGTGTAAATCTCGCAGTGAGAATAGAAAACTGTAAAACTGTAACTGAATATAGAAAACTGTAAAGAGAAAACGTGGGGGGGGGCAAAAAATAACAGGTGTGAGTTTGGTATGGTAAGATGGCGTTTATTCGCACACACAAAGGACAGACACCGTGTCTACGCTCCTGAAAACAAATACCTCCGAGCGCCACCCTTTCGCGCAGGGTTTACTTTATTCGGCCGAATAAAACAAGCTCCTAATCGCGCGATTGAAAGGGCAGAGGGAGCGACCTTTCTCGTACACTAGCGCAAACACGTACGCCACGAAACACGTAGACGCAATTTACACACAAAACAATAATCGGTAAAGATGGCTCAATCGAGCACACAAAAGAATTATATTATTGGAATTTTTATATCTGGCCTGCGTTATATGGATGGCCTCGCCGTTGGCTGGGTTCAGCCCCGGGATGTCGGCGGTATCCGTCGACGGCGTCTGGGCCAGGTCCGCGGCTTCCAGCCAAGAATGGTTCTGGCCGAGCGGGTTAGCCCGTCGGCAAACGCTCGGGTGTTACGAGCGTGTTCCCTGCCCTGTAGTCGGTGCCTCAATCCCCCTCAAGGGTGGTTAGCTGAGAACCGTTGATTATTCCCGTAAAACGGATGGTGAAATACCTTATCTGCAACGGTTCTTCTGACACGATCTATCTCGGGCACGAGTCAATGTGGTTCTGCCCGTGGTGGCGCTTTACGCCGGTGAATTTAAAAATCGCTCACCGGGGAGACGCGTCACCACAACAAAAAAAATGTAAGCATGGTTGCCTACCGTGTAGGTCTACACGCTAGTTAATTTATTAAAAGCCATAACACCCGAACGCTATTTTGGACCGTTACATATTCACCCATTCGATAAAAGTGTAGTTTTAACGATGAGATTTAAAAATGGATAAAACACTACTAAAAATAAAAAAATTAATGTAAACAATTGATAGGGCGAATTTACCTATTTTTTTACTTTATTCACTTTGTCAATTTTTATAGTGAATAAAGTGAAAATGTAAACATTTTATTCACCCATTCGATTAAAGTGTTGTTTTAACGATGAGATTCCATACACATAATGAGCATTTTAATAATGCGAATTGAAAAAAATATATATACGTACGTATAAAATAAAAAAACATGAAGAATGAATATAATATAACTGGTAAAAATGGATAAAACACTACTAAAAATTAAAAAAAAAATGAAAACAATTGATAGGGCGAATTTAACTATTTTTTTACTTTATTCACTTTGTCAATTTTTATAGTGAATAAAGTGAAAATGTAAACATTTTATTCGCCCATTCGATTAAAGTGTTGTTTTAACGATGAAATTCCATACACATAATGAGCATTT
The DNA here is from genome assembly GCA_951805005.1 of Othius punctulatus. Classification (NCBI taxonomy): domain Eukaryota; kingdom Metazoa; phylum Arthropoda; class Insecta; order Coleoptera; family Staphylinidae; genus Othius; species Othius punctulatus. The sequence goes on from OX638145.1 coordinate 14,978,548, forward strand.
TAATAATGCGAATTGAAAAAAAATTAAATATACGTACGTATAAAATAAAAATAAACATAAATCATCGATATAATATAACTGGTAAATATGGATAAAACACTACTAAAAATAAAAATTGTTTACATTAAATTGTCATTTATGAATGTTCTTTCTTCTTGCTTTCTTAATCTTTCCTTCTTTTACCTGTTTGGGTGTTGAGGTATAATTCCATTTTTTTATAGAATTGTATTCATTCTTTTCTGTTGCCTGTTAGTTCCTTTGCTTGCTTCCAACTCTTCCCTTTTTTCAGCAGCTTTTTATCCATTATTTTCTGTTGCCTGTTGGTTCCTTTGCTTGCTTCCAACTCTTCCCTTTTTTCTGCAGCTTTTTATCCATTATTTTCTGTTGCATGTTAGTTCCTTTGCTTGCTTCCAACTCTTCCCTTTTTTCTGCAGCTATTTATCCATTATTTTCTGTTGCCTGTTAGTTCCTTTGCTTGCTTCCAACTCTTCCCTTTTTTCAGCAGTTTTTTATCCATTATTTTCTGTTGCCTGTTAGTTCCTTTGCTTGCTTCCAACTCTTCCCTTTTTTCCTTCCATGTTTCCTGTGGTCTTCCTCTTGCTCTCTTCCCGTTTGCTCTAGCCTTTCACACTTGTTTAACTTGCCTCTCTTCACTCAGTCTGTTTATGTGCCCGAACCATCTGAATTGCCCCTCTTCTATTTTCTTCATTATCGATGTGGTTCCCAACTGCTCCCTTATTTCTACGTTGCGTAGTATATCCTTCCTTGTCACTCCTTCCACTATCCTTAAGTACTTCATATCTGTCTCTTGTATTTTAGATTTTTGTCTTGTATCAATCACCCACGTCTCACTCCTGTATGTCAGGATTGGTGCAAAAAATGTTCTGAAAACTGTCTTCTTCGCGTTTTTTTGTGGTAATACCCTCTTGTTTATGAACGCTCTTCTTAGTGAACGCTCTTTCTGGAGCGTTTTGCTTATTGTACCGATCCATGTTTCCTGTGGTGTTCCTCTTACTTTCTTCGCATTTGCTCTTGCCTCTCACATTTGTTCAACTTGCCGCTCTTCACTCAGTCTGTTTTTGTGCTCGAACCATATTAATTGCCCCTCTTATATTTTCTTCATTATCGATGTGGTGTCAATCATCCAAGTCTCACACCCGAATGTCAGTATTGGTGCAAAGATTGATCTGAAAACTGTCATCTTCATTTTTTCTTTATATTTCTTTCTTGTTTATGAACGCTCTTCTTAGTGTACTATACAGCCTCCCTGTTCTTTTTACTCTGTTGTTGATGTCCTTTTCATATTTTCCTTGACTATCGATTATTCTGGTTTCGCGTTTCCTCTGCTACCTTCTTCCATCTTCTCTCCACACTCCTCCGAGGCTATTGCTTTGGCACTTTGTATTTCTTCTTTAGCTCTTTTTATCTGTTTCTTGTATCTCAACTATTAAAATCTCCTGCTACTATTGTCTGTCATAGTTTCCTCTAGTTTCCTCTTATGAATATTCTTCGAAAATCAATTCTATGAAGGGTCAACTGTTTAAAAAAGGATTGTTGGAATTGAATAGAATAATCATTAAAAATGTATTTATTGCTGTATTTGTGTACTTGTTTCCGAAGAATGCGTTTTCGAAGAAGTGAAACTGCCGCACAAGAAATTTTCAGTACAAGCCCCATCAATGTCCTGAGCATCATGAAGAGGTTATCATCATCCTCAGCAGTATTACCCGGTAATCGTTACGGCGAAACTTTAAAATCCTCTTCAGTCGAGTAAATAAGACTGCAGCACGATCTCAAGTTCTGTCTTGTTTTCTTGCTAAGATTGGGCACCGTTCCCGGTAATTCCCGCAGTTACATTACGCAATTATGGTCGTAGCAGTGCTCAGGGGCGAGGTTAATTATCGGCCCCTGGAAGGCGATGGCGGCATCGCGCAAAGGGTTATTGCGCCGGATTATGGTCCATTAATGGGATTAGTTTACTGGAAGGAATTAAAATTGCCGGGGGTGGTGGTGGAAAATTAATTCCACGACCCATCCCCTGAGTGTATGTTTCACTCGAAATACACGGAGCATAACGGCGAATGGAGTTATACGAAAAAAGCGAAAAAAAGGTGCTTTATTTCATGCGATTTCAGGCGAAATAGCCCATATTAATTTTCCTTACAAAAATGCCTCAATGATCGTTGGCTTTCATGCTTTTGTGAAAGAAATTGAAATTATGCATAAAGCCTGGAAATTTTTTAACTTCTCCCGTATTCAAAGAGCAACCGTCCGTTCGCTTCCACGCGAAATGATAAATACGAACGTGAAATGGGTCGCGGAATTGCTGAACTTTTTGACTGATGCCAAAAACTCCATCCATCCCCCATCGATTCGTCTCCCTTTGAATCGCCAAAAGCGCGAAACGAATTCATCATCGGCGGGCCTACTAATAAAACCCTCGGCTTCGAATAAATAACCGCCTCTCGTGCGAGATTTACGGGGGCGGCTGATTAGACGGCAACAACTCGCGCCCCCTTCTGCCGGGGTGAAAAAATATCGGCGCTTTTTTCATCCCCGTGATTTGTAACCCGTCTGGGCATGCGGCTCGCGTCGCATTCATATTCAAATTGCGGATTTTGGACCTGAAAGCCGCCCCCGATGTTTCCATTATGGCTTTTTTCCGCAGCGAATTGATTTATTAACTGATAGCGGGCGGGGGCGGCGCGCTGGGGAATCGATCCAGCGGGGGACCGCATTTTTTTTTCACAAAGCGAGTGATAATTTGAAAATATAATGCGCTCGTCTCGGGAATTTATTGCCCTGGGGTGTGTTTATTTAATTCCGATATTGGCCGTGGCACAGGCAATTGGAAATTCGTTTGATTCGCACAAGGGTAGTAGGACGGTTTTTGGTGTGAAAGGCTCGTCATATACATGTGCAATGAACTAAAACAGCAACGTAATAAACTCATGTAAAGAAGTGAAACAGGCACCAAAGTAATTATTATGCGATTTTGTGAAAATTGGGTTGCTTACATAAAATGTTCATGAAGTCTCGCCATGAAATTTAATTCACACTGTATATTAGTAAATTTAAAAAAAAACATTAATGTACACACCCACACATCATACACATCACATGGCCAAATCATACTTTAGTTTTTACTTGCTCGTATACTTTGTTTCTGGCAGTATTTGTTTCGGTGCTTTGTTTTTGTGATAGTTTTTTATTAGAAGTTTTGTTTGTTAATTCCTGGAGCGTTATTGCTGTGCTACAACCCTTGTAGATTGCTGGTTCATCATGTTGGTTACAAAGCAAACTACATTTTGTACGAACCTTAATGGAAACACACACATACACGTATAAATATATAACAACACAATGTATGGACTATAAAAAAACTAATATTTCCTTTAGATTGTAGAATTCTAAAATGTCAGCGAAATCAATATTTTCCCCCCTATGCGAGTTAAATATTATTTGAACCGTCAGAAGCTGTTTAATTTACGAATTCAAGTGTTATCATAATTCTACTATTGTTCGTGCGGTATAACTTTCAGGCCCTTCAGTCCGCTAAACCAATACACCCTCGAATTCGTTCCATTCTAAATTGTTTGCAGGAATCTCGCGCCGATGCGAGGACTGTTTAAAGCGTGCGGGATCGATTGGGCAAACAGGGAGAGAAGCGTGGAAATTCCAATTTGGCCGTCGTCGTCTGGCCGTCCTCTCGCTCATTTTTGATTCCCTTTGCATCCCCGGGGCGGTAATCTTAGCACTCTCGGCCGGGGGTGGATGGGGGTGCATCGATAATAGATGTTGCCGCGCGGATTTCATCCCTCTCCTGGCAGCCCTTCGAGGCGCACAGACGAGGGCGCGCAGCGTTTGAGTGGATTGTTCCGGCCCTTCGACTATAAACGTATCAATTTTCAATACAAATATGCCCCATCTGAACAATTTATCCACACACGTAGAGTGCTGTATTCCTTGTATACGAACTAGGCTTAAGCCGGTGAAATACCGGGATTGTGACCGCCATTAACGCGTGATTTGTGAGTTGAGTGGCTCTTTGTGGTTTTCGTGACCTCCCCACTCTCGGTCAATGACTTGATCTCAGATTACAACACTTACCGGCCGTTTTCGACCTTTAGGTAAGAATTAGCCTCTACATTTCATACGTGATGCTGATACCACCGTCTATCTTTAGGACGTTTCTTACGGATAGCTAATGCTAATACCACCGTCTATCTTTAGACGGTGGTTACTTTTACCGTTTACTTACATTGGACCAAAAAAATTCCACAGCACGATATTAAATATTATTTCAGTTGATTGAGCAGTACGCAGATACATATAACTGACATTGTTTGATTGATGAAATATACTGCGCCATCAACAAAAACTGGCATTGCAATTTCAATCACACAAAAGTGCACGCGAAATTCCCGACGCTATATTGCGCCTCCGCACAATCGGCGGTGATAAATACCGCTCGGCGCTGGGAAATTGTCGCATCAATCACTCGCCGATACACCCCGTGTAACGGGATGTAACAGGTAAACAGTGCATCGATCTGCAGCTGAAATCGCTGTTTGCTCTATCTACGCGAAATCATGCACGCTCCATCCTGTTATCTCACGACCGCACACCTCTGAGTTCACAACTGTACGACCCCACGCCGATATAAATCCAAAGGGCGATTTCGACGCAAGTTCAGGAATTGTATTTCTGCCCTAGTTTATATAATATAAACGAGTATTATTTTTAAACTTCTGTGCATTTTTTCGATTTGTAAAGACTATAAATAGTTTTTAAAAAAAGATTATATATTTTTGTTAGTATTTTGTACTACCAGATTGCCTTCCGAAAACGTCTTACTTGTTTATTTTAATGAATTATCAAACAAATTGAAATATTTTTGTTAGTATTTTGTACTACCAGATTGCCTTCCGAAAACGTCTTACTTGTTTATTTTAATGGATTATCAAACAAATTGAAATCACCAACTTTATGTACACAAGGACTGGATCTCAGATTACAACACTTATCGGCCGTTTTAGACCTTTAGGTAAGATTTAGCCTCACAATCAAATCAATAGGACACAATATTCAATTTTGAAATCTACGTTAGGTATCAAACATATCCCAAATTACATAATATATCACAAAGTAGAGCCGTCAAGTGTTTCTCATCAATGTGCTTAACACATGTTTAACAACTGTTTGTTGTTATTAATATTTTAAGAAAGTAAGTTTTTTAATATGTACAGTGGTTAGAGCAAACCATCCACCCCCAAGTGATTAATCGAAGAAATAATTGACGCGGTGCGGCGTCGGCGGCTCGCGTTGGGGCGGCAGGTCTCGTTAATCTCTTGCAACTGTCGATTATTGGGGGCGGTGGCCAGGGGCATTTTTTCCGGAACATTTAGCCCGCTCGAAGACACGCGTTTCACCCTCACGGTCGCTTAATGACAGCCCGCATCCAATATTTCCGCCCCCGTATCGGCGATTTATCATCGTCGCCGCCCCCGTGCCCCCAGAACCCCCGGGGGCGGCCGCAGATGGCGCCGGGGAAATAATGCAAATGTCAGAGGCGCGATTATGGTGTCGATTAATGCGTTCGCGGCTGTGTCCTTCCCCCCAAGTGAGCGATCGTCTGGCAGAGGAATCGTGCATTGGAGACTCAGCAAATTTTGATTGAATGCTTTGTAACTATTATACTCACGCATCAATCTCTATGCTTCAGCAGCGAGGATTATCAATTTTTTCAGGAGACGATCAATTAATTTTGCATTCCATTGCGTAATCTACTCCACTATTTATCACCAGGCGATTACAGGTAAATGAGCGTTTTGTTGGAATTGCCACTGTAGGAAGCTTTGTTCCCTGCTATTGTCTTCACCCATTGTTTCTTCGCCTGCTAGGACTACGAGCAGCTCGCCATAAATTTGTATGCTCTGAGCTTGTAAGATGGGCTGTTACAAGGACATACAATCCTTGGAATTAGTTCTGCGTTACAAGCAGGAAGTAATTGTACAACTAGACTATTACCTTCGAACAATGCACGAGATGTCCCGAATACAAGGAACTAAAATTCACAACTCCATCATTTACCCTTCGCTAAAGACATTCATAAAGACATTTATGTATTAATGCTAATCATTTATATTTTATAATCAATCAAATTTTAGTTATCCTTAATTCATTAACCGATAGAGCAATCATTTTTTTGTAGTACTTTACGTAGAATCAATTTTTAAAATCAAAGGGTAAATACCAAATATTTGTTTAAATTTTCCCCTAATCTTCCTATAACCTAGTAATAGCAAACCCATACTTGTCAATGCAGAAAGTTAAGTGTTTGATATTCTCCCTTATTTAATACTAACACTTTGTCAAATTTTCAAAAGAATTAGTTTTTGGTGTACTGTACACGAATCTAATATCAAATTGCAATAATTAATTTTTCAGAAATTTCAGTAATTGCTAACCCATACTTGTCAATGCAGAAATTTATATGTTTGATTTTCTCCCTTATTTAATACTGAAAGTTTGTCAAATTTTCAGGAGTATTAGCTTAAGGTGTACTAAATACAAATTTAATATTAAATATGCAATTAATACATTTTCAGAAATTTTAGAAAGAGCTAACCCATACTTGTCAATGCACTAAGTTAAGTGTTTGATTTTCTCCCTTATTTATAACTGAAACTTTATCAAATTTTTCAGGAGAATCAGATTCAGGTGTACTATACACGAATCTAATATCAAATTTGCAAGTAATACATTTTCAGAAGTTTCAGTAATAGCTAACCTATACTTGTCAATGCAGATAATTATATGTTTGATTTTCTTCCTTATTTAATACTTACACTTTGTAAAATTTTCAGAAGAATAAGTTTCAGGTGTAATGTACACGAATCTAATATCAAATTTGCAAATAATAAATTTTCAGAAATTTTAGTAATAGCTAACCCATACTTACCAATGCAGAAAGTTAAGTGTTTGATTTTCTCCCTTATTTAATACTAAAACATTGTCAAATTTTCAGGAGAATTAGATTCAGATGTACTGTACACGAATCTAATATCAAATTTGCAAGTAATAAATTTTCAGAAATTTAAGTAATAGCTAACCCATACTTGTCAATGCAGAAAGTTAAGTGTTTAATTTTCTCCCTTATTTAATATTGAAACTTTGTCAAATTTTCAGGAGAATTAGTTTCAGGTGTACTGTTCACGAATCTAATATCAAATTTGCATGTACTAAATTTTCAGAAATTTCAGTAATAGCTAACCCATACTTGTCAATGCAGAAAGTTAAGTGTTTAATTTTCTCCCTTATTTAATATTGAAACTTAGTCAAATTTTCAGGAGAATTAGTTTTAAGTGTACTGTACACGAATCTATAATCAAATTTGCAGGTACTAAATTTTCAGAAATTTCAGTAATAGCTAGCCCATACATGTCAATGCAGAAAGTTAAGTGTTTAATTTTCTCCCTTATTTAATATTGAAACTTTGTCAACTTTTCAGGAGAATTAGTTTCAGGTGTACTGTTCACGAATCTAATATCAAATTTGCATGTACTAAATTTTCAGAAATTTCAGTAATAGCTAACCCATACTTGTCAATGCAGAAAGTTAAGTGTTTAATTTTCTCCCTTATTTAATATTGAAACTTTGTCAAATTTTCAGGAGAATTAGTTTTAAGTGTACTGTACACGAATCTATAATCAAATTTGCAGGTACTAAGTTTTCAGAAATTTCAGTAATAGCTAACCCATACTTGTCAATGCAGAAAGTTAAGTGTTTAATTTTCTCCCTTATTTAATATTGAAACTTTGTCAAATTTTCAGGAGAATTAGTTTCAGGTGTACTGTTCACGAATCTAATATCAAATTTGCATGTACTAAATTTTCAGAAATTTCAGTAATAGCTAACCCATACTTGTCAATGCAGAAAGTTAAGTGTTTAATTTTCTCCCTTATTTAATATCGAAACTTTGTCAAATTTTCAGGAGAATTAGTTTCAGGTGTACTGTTCACGAATCTAATATCAAATTTTCATGTACTAAATTTTCAGAAATTTCAGTAATAGCTAACCCATACTTGTCAATGCAGAAAGTTAAGTGTTTAATTTTCTCCCTTATTTAATATTGAAACTTTGTCAAATTTTCAGGAGAATTAGTTTTAAGTGTACTGTACACGAATCTATAATCAAATTTGCAGGTACTAAATTTTCAGAAATTTCAGTAATAGCTAACCCATACTTGTCAATGCAGAAAGTTAAGTGTTTAATTTTCTCCCTTATTTAATATTGAAACTTTGTCAAATTTTCAGGAGAATTAGTTTCAGGTGTACTGTTCACGAATCTAATATCAAATTTGCATGTACTAAATTTTCAGAAATTTCAGTAATAGCTAACCCATACTTGTCAATGCAGAAAGTTAAGTGTTTAATTTTCTCCCTTATTTAATATTGAAACTTAGTCAAATTTTAAGGATAATTAGTTTTAAGTGTACTGTACACGAATCTATAATCAAATTTGCAGGTACTAAATTTTCAGAAATTTCAGTAATAGCTAACCCATACATGTCAATGCAGAAAGTTAAGTGTTTAATTTTCTCCCTTATTTAATATTGAAACATTGTCAAATTTTCAGGAGAATTAGTTTCAGGTGTACTGTTCACGAATCTAATATCAAATTTGCATGTACTAAATTTTCAGAAATTTCAGTAATAGCTAACCCATACTTGTCAATGCAGAAAGTTAAGTGTTTAATTTTCTCCCTTATTTAATATTGAAACTTTGTCAAATTTTCAGGAGAATTAGTTTCAGGTGTACTGTTCACGAATCTAATATCAAATTTGCATGTACTAAATTTTCAGAAATTTCAGTAATAGCTAACCCATACTTGTCAATGCAGAAAGTTAAGTGTTTAATTTTCTCCCTTATTTAATATTGAAACTTTGTCAAATTTTCAGGAGAATTAGTTTCAGGTGAACTGTTCACGAATCTAATATCAAATTTGCATGTACTAAATTTTCAGAATTTTCAGTAATAGCTAACCCATACTTGTCAATGCAGAAAGTTAAGTGTTTAATTTTCTCCCTTATTTAATAATGAAACTTTGTCAAATTTTCAGGAGAATTAGTTTTAAGTGTACTGTACACGAATCTATAATCAAATTTGCAAGTACTAAATTTTCAGAAATTTCAGTAATAGCTAACCCATACTTGTCAATGCAGAAAGTTAAGTGTTTAATTTTCTCCCTTATTTAATATTGAAACTTTGTCAAATTTTCAGGAGAATTAGTTTCAGGTGAACTGTTCACGAATCTAATATCAAATTTGCATGTACTAAATTTTCAGAAATTTCAGTAATAGCTAACCCATACTTGTCAATGCAGAAAGTTAAGTGTTTAATTTTCTCCCTTATTTAATAATGAAACTTTGTCAAATTTTCAGGAGAATTAGTTTTAAGTGTACTGTACACGAATCTATAATCAAATTTGCAAGTACTAAATTTTCAGAAATTTCAGTAATAGCTAACCCATACTTGTCAATGCAGAAAGTTAAGTGTTTAATTTTCTCCCTTATTTAATAATGAAACTTTGTCAAATTTTCAGGAGAATTAGTTTCAGGTGTACTGTTCACGAATCTAATATCAAATTTGAATGTACTAAATTTTCAGAAATTTCAGTAATAGCTAACCCATACTTGTCAATGCAGAAAGTTAAGTGTTTAATTTTCTCCCTTATTTAATATTGAAACTTTGTCAAATTTTCAGGAGAATTAGTTTCAGGTGTACTGTTCACGAATATAATATCAAATTTGCATGTACTAAATTTTCAGAAATTTCAGTAATAGCTAACCCATACTTGTCAATGCAGAAAGTTAAGTGTTTGATTTTCTCCCTTATTTAATACTGAGACATTGTTAAATTTTCAGGACAATTAGTTTTAAGTGTACTGTACAGGAATCTAATATTATATTTGCAAATAATAAATTTTCAGAAATTTCAGTAATAGCTAACCCATACTTGTCAATGCAGTAAGTGAAGTGTTTGATATTATCCCTAATTTAATACTAAACAATCATAAAAGACATTAAAAATGGCACGATGGTAATCCAATTATGAAAAAAAAACAGCAAAACTTAACAAATCCTACTGAAAAATGTTTGTGTAGTGTCACTGTTAGTTTCAACGTGTGATCTGATAGCTTTTTACATTTCTGCACTGGGACATCAAAAATTGACAAATTTTGGCAGTATCTATTGAAAAATTGACAGGTTTTCACAGCTGAGGCTAAGAATTTGTCATATTTTGACAGTTGCAATTGAAAATTTGACAGATTTCGACTATTTTAATTAAAAATCTTACATATGTGAACCGTTTCACATAAAAATCTGATTTAAAAACTGGGATATCTGAAATTGACAAAATTTTACAGATTCATGCAGTAGCTATTGAAAAATTTACAGATTTTCACAACAGAATCTTTGAATTTTATAGATTTTGAATGTCTCAGTCGATAATTGTACCCATTTAGAAAGTTATAACAGATTTTGACAACTATAATTGTAAATTTCGCAGATTTCGACAGTTTTTATATAAATTTGACATAGATAATGATTATTCTATTATATTCTTAATAATATTATTTAGCTATTTAGAAAATTTAAATATTTTATTCACCCATTCGATTGAAGTGTAGTTTTAACGACGAGATTTCAATATACATAATAAGCATTTTAATAATGCGAATTAGAAAAACATAATTAAACAACTAGTAGGTAAGTAACAAAATTATATAAATAATCACTACTAACTTGGACTTTTTCCATTTCATCTCATTTTTAGGGACCTTCTGTGCATTGTCCAAATCGCTGCTGTATCAATCGAAATACGATATGAAATCGAAATAACTGAAAATTTGAGCACAAAATTTGCTATAAATTAATATAAATTTCATTCAATTTTATGAACACAATAAGCGTTGATTTCATGGGAATATGTATATTTATGTAGTTGCAAGTAACTAAAATTTATTACCCACTGATGAAATATATCGTTTACACGATTTGTCGAAACCGTATTTATCTGTTGATTCGAATTATATTTAAACTCCGTTTCGGAGCTTTCGGCAGTGAAATATTAATTCAGTCTGTTACGCTCAAGCAAGCACAGGCAAAACAAGCCTAATATGTGTTAAATTAATTCGCCAGAAATAACAACTGCATGTCTCTTTAAGGCCTAATCAGTAATGGGACACAAATTATTCTAATAGGTTTATTATTGTGGCATAAATAAGATCACAGCAAATCGTATTATTATAGCAATTATTATGAGAAAGTGGCCGTAAATTACGCATCAGAGCGAAATAACATCTAATAAACGTAACAACCTCAAACTTTGGGAAGCACCTACAGGGTGTCCAAGATAAGAATCAATAGCATGATGATCTCGGAAACCGTAAAAGTTACAAAGGCGGTTAAATTACAGAAAACGTTGCGCAAGTTAGTGGTTCTTTTGAGAAAACCTGAAATTTCCGCTTACTTCCCGAGATATTCGACAACATCCGAAATCTTGCGATTTCGTTTTTATTTTTTTCTGAAGTTATTTGAAAAGGTATAACAAAACCAAAGGCTCTTTCTCATTACCACATTTTTGGCACTACAAGATAGCTTTTTTGTTTCGGTTCTGTTTTTTACATGAACTTTGAAGCTAAATACTTGCTAAACGCATTTGTATATAAATAAGTTTTGTTAAATCCTCTTTTTTGATCCTAGTAATCAGTGGTTAAGCCATGTCTACGTAATTTAGAGACACCGTGTATATTAGGGTGTCTGTTATTTCCAAAATCGCGATTTTTTTTTTGAGAGCGCTGATTAAATATCTTTTTTTTATGGTAAATAACCATTTTGAAATAAAAAAAAACTCATTTGTAACCGTATTTTTGCGGCCTGCAAGCAAATTAAATTTCCCATTTCATTAACATGGGAAAATCGTCATACAACGCTCATCTTTTTTTTACAAATTGTAGGACTTCATATATATCAACATACCATGGCAGAACTTCGAAAACCGTGTATTGATAACAGGGATTTTTTTTTTGCAAGAAGAAAACCTTTTCTGGTAGCGAATTTTAGGTCTGTTACACTAAAATTTCAATTTTGCTAGTAACCAATTCGTCGAATTATTTCATTACATACGTAATAAAAATTTAATTTGTTTTTATTTCAAGATTTTTCTGTGGACAAAAATAAGTGCCTCTAGCTTCCAGGGTAAGTAATCCTGCTGTATAAGTATAAGCCATTGATGATATCTAAATTGTCAGTATATAAACAAGAAATAAATTAAATCATTTTTACTTCAAGATACTTTTCCCTGGGCAAAAAATAAGATCGTGTGGTATCAAGGTTAAGTAATCCTGCTATATAAGTGTAAGCCATTGATGATATCTAAATTATCAGTATATAAAGAAAAAAAAATTAAATCATATTTACTTCAAGATACTTTTCCCTGGGCAAAAAATAAGATCGTCTGGTCTCCTGGTTAAGTAATCCTGCTGTATAAGTATAAGCCATTGGCGATTTCTAAATTATCAGAATCGCCCTCGCATAAAATCGGGCTTTATAAGAATTCAATTCCCGATTAGAAATTGCTTTTCCCCGATATTATGCACATCCACTTGCTACCCTTAGCCGCTAGGACTTACCCAGGGCGCAATCAGCCCTTATTCCAGCCCATCGATCCGGATAGATTACGATAGTGCAGGATGCGGCGCCCAACTTCATCCATATTTCAATATCTTGCGATACACCGGGAAGCACTCGGCGCGCTTCCCCCCGTTTTCCCGGCTCCAGTCGATCGGATGAGGGATTTAGTTAAGAGCCTTAACTGCCTAGAAGACTTCGCCAGCAAAAATTACTCGTAAGAATAAATCAGATAATTGTAAAACTTATAAGTTTGCCCGTCATTCAGATTGTGCTGGTTGGGATTAAACAGTTGCTGCATAGCCAAGACACGAACGCAGGGATGCAGTCATACCAACGAGAGCTGACAATGACTCATGTTTTTTCCAACAAAGAATCGTGTTTTCTATGTTCGCTCGCATGCTTGAGGTAATAAATATAATAAAACTTTCATCGCCTCAGTCAGCTCTCAACGAGGCGACTATTAACGGTTCGTTAAAAGTTTATAAACATTTCTCATTAAAATGTTTCATAATTATTGTATTTTTGGGCAAATTGATTACCATCTTTACGTTACTATAATGTAACATTACATTTATTTAGGTAATAAACTTCTTCTCTGGTGTTAAAATTGTAATGTTAGGTGTAAATCTTCGGATTTGTTCTTTAGTTCCACATACAATGTCTTTTGGCAGTTACGAGTGGCAATCGAGGAGATAATCGCCGGATATACGATGGTGGCCATAAAATTCCGGGCGTGCCGGACCACGTAAAGAGATTTTTATCATTTATCTCCGCCCTGAACGGGAATTTCCAGCCGTGAATAGATAGGTGTAATGAAACGGTGCTATTCGAGCATTTCTGCAGCTTCTTCATCATTCACACATGTGGGAATATGCGATCTTCTGTAGGTCTTTTTTGCCGATACCAGCCGATTGCAGAGGAATTTGCCACCGTTTGCATGCACGTGCATGCGCGAGGGTGATGAATGGGGAGGTTTTCGAGCGGAAAAAGTTTCAATGGGGCTTAATATGTCTGTGTCATTGCCGTTCATACGGGCGTTTGTTGTGGACAATGCACGTCCAGGCGCATTTTTCAGGTGCATAAAACGTTCAAAATTCAAGCACGATAAACTTTTTCAGCTGTAGCACATGCAATAAAAGTATCAAATTAGAAATTAGCTATTTTTGTATATTAGGTTTCAATGATTATATCATTGAAATGCTAGAGACACGAAAGGGGAGATGTAAAAATTACCAAAAAAACAAGAAATATGGCTTACTCTAAGAGTGGGAAATATAGTGGGGTGCGTTCATTTGTGCCCGGCTGTACGAGGTCGAGAAAACCCGGCTCAGCCTAATGGCTTATTTTAAGAAGTACACCTGATCAAAGTAATAGGGACGCCGCTTTGTAAGTGGGCTTTCCAAATTCATACAGCAGGGCAATAATGCTAGTAAAGGCGATGGTCGTAAAAGTACAATGTGGCATCTTAAGAGGTTACAAATTTGGAGAATCATATTAAAATACAACTAAGCATAATAACTCAGAGGGATGCAGCTTATAGCTTTGTAAATGGGCTTCCCAGATACACACAGTAGGGCAATAATACTATTAAGGCGGTAGTCGTAAAAGTGCATTTTGGCAACTTAAGAGATTACAAATTTGGAGAAGCACTTTAAACTATAAAAAATCACAAAACAAAGTGAGCGCAAACAAATATGTTGTTATGTAAATAAGTTACAACATTGCTGAAATGTTTCCTAGGATACAAGCAAATAATTTAACTTGATTTTTTGAATATCATTATTTGTTATTATTTCATTATAACTAAGTAGTTCGAAAAGTTGGCACGACGTTCGTGAACGCTCTGTATAATGAATCAATGATTTTCAGTCCTCTGCAAATATTCATTGTGCTGCGAATCGAGGACCAGATTTACTGTTCTGTGGAAGTTTCGGAACGGGCGTACGTGCCCCACATTCAATTTTTGCTGGAGCTGACTTCACACATTGTTAATCGGCAGTTCCCAATAACCATAACGCCATCGGCAAAACTGCTTATCTGTATAACATACGGAGCAATTTAATTTAAGGTGAGCATACTTTGCAGTGTGATGTGATGCAGCCTCATGTAATTTTCAATATCCAATCTTACGAACATATCGCATATAATTCCGTCAATAAGCGGCGTGTATCGCTACAAAACGAAGATTACTCGTGTAACTGTAACAGACAATAAATAGGAAGCTGTATTGAGTCTTTAAATTGGTGCCATTATTATCTAAAGTTTAAAATTGAGATAATTTACAAAAAAAAAACAAGATATCAGAGATATATAACTTTAATATCTACAACCCAAAAATGTTATTTAACTATCGTTTCAAAATTTTATACATATAATTTTAATACTACAGAAGCTTGGTATTTCAAGTTTTACATTTCTATGCAGTGTCCAAGATAAGAATCAACAGCATGGGGATCTCGGAAACCATAAAAGGTACAAAAGTGGTCATATCACAAAAAAGTGCGCAATTTAGTAGTCAGTAATAATTTCTTGACAAAACCAGATATTTCCGCTTACTTCCGGAGATATTTGACAAAATCCGAAACTTTGCCATATCGTTTATATGTTTGACTGAAGTTATTTGAAATAAACTATAATAAAAGATAAAAGATAGTATGTCCTTAAGTGGCATGAAAGCTACTTAACCTCATGAAGCAAATGGCCATAGGCCTAACTTTTCCTCCCAACCCCCACCCAAGCATAAATCTGCGCAACTATAGTTAACCTACAGATAGTACTGAGAAGACGCATAGATTACGTAGGAATCACGACAGAAAGAATCCAGCCGAGGCATGATCTGAATGTAGGCCTCATCTTCGTAGAAGCCGACCCGCACCAACTCCGACGCTGTGGATAACTACCTCCGTTTCAAGGAGGTTTTACGATTATCAGAAGTTGATACATCACCCACGTATGAGCACGACAGGATGAGTAACCTACATACAGTGCACGGGATGACTAAATGACCTTCGCACGCGTCTTAATTCCTCTAGCGACACTAATTATTCTCATTATATAATTAACCTACAGATAGCCCGTCTTGAGGAGATCTCTTTTCCACGAATGAAAAAAATGGTCTTTCTGACTCATTCTCGCATTGCAAGAAAAGCATATGCATTTTACGTCAAAAAACTTGCGATAAAGTATATTAATTTCTTATCTAGCATGAAAGCTAGTAAAGCTTATAAAGCAAGTGGCTGTAAGCCTAACTTTTCCTCCCAACCACCACACCAAGCATATAGATTTCGTAGGAATCACGACAGAAAGAATCTAGCCGAGGCATGATCTGAATGTAGGCCTCATCTTCGTAGAAGCCGACCCGCACCAACTCCGACGCTGTGGATAACTACCTCCGTTTCAAGGAGGTTTTACGGTTATCAGAAGTTGATACATCACCCACGTATGAGCACGACAGGATGAGTAACCTACATACAGAGCACGGGATGACTAAATGCCCTTCGCACGCGTTTTAATTCCTCTAGCGACACTAATTATTCTCATTATATAATTAACCTACAGATGGTCCGTCTTGATGAGATCTCTTTTCCACGAATGAAAAAAGTGGTCTTTCTGACACATTCTCGCATTGCAAGAAGAGCATATGCATTCTACGTCAAAATACTTGCGATAAAAGATATTAATTTGCTATCTAGCATGAATGCTAGTTAAACTTATAAAGCAAGTGGCTGTAAGCCTAACTTTTCCTCCCAACCACCACACCAAGCATATAGATTACGTAGGAATCACGACAGAAAGAATCTAGCCGAGGCATGATCTAAATGTGGGCCTCATCTTCGTAGAAGCCGACCCGCACCAACTCCGACGCTGTGGATAACTACCTCCGTTTCAAGGAGGTTTTACGATTATCAGAAGTTGATACATCACCCACGTATGAGCACGACAGGATGAGTAACCTACATACAGAGCACGGGATTACTAAATGACTTTCGCAAACGTCTTAATTCCTCTAGCGACACTAATTATTCTCATTATATAATTAACCTACAGATGGTCCGTCTTGATGAGTTCTCTTTTCCACGAATGAAAAAAGTGGTCTTTCTGACTCATTCTCGCATTGCAAGAAAAGCATATGCATTCTACGTTAAAACACTTGCGATAAAAGATATTAATTTGCTATCTGGCATGAAAGTTAGTTAAGCTTATAAAGCAAGTGGCCGTAAGCCTAACTTTTCCTCACAACCACCACACCAAGCATATAGATTAGGCAGGAATCACGACAGAAAGAATCTAGCCGAGGCATGATCTGAATGTCAGTGGTCTTTCTGACTCATTCTCGCATTGCAAGAAAAGCATATGCATTCTACGTCAAAATACTTGCGATAAAAGATATTAATTTGCTATCTAGCATGAAAGCTAGTTAAGCTTATAAAGCAAGTGGCTGTAAGCCTAACTTTTCCTCCCAACCACCACACCAAGCATATAGATTACGTAGGAATCACGACAGAAAGAATCTAGCCGAGGCATGAACTGAATGTCAGTGGTCTTTCTGACTCATTCTCGCATTGCAAGAGAAGCATATGCATTCTACGTCAAAATATTTGCGATAAAAGATATTAATTTGCTTTCTAGCAAGAAAGCTAGTTAAGCTTATAAAGCAATTGGCTGTAAGCCTAACTTTTCCTCCCAACCACCACACCAAGCATATAGATTACGTAGGAATCACGACAGAAAGAATCTAGCCGAGGCATGATCTAAATGTGGGCCTCATCTTCGTAGAAGCCGACCCGCACCAACTCCGACGCTGTGGATAACTACCTCCGTTTCAAGGAGGTTTTACGATTATCAGAAGTTGATACATCACCCACGTATGAGCACGACAGGATGAGTAACCTACATACAGAGCACGGGATTACTAAATGACTTTCGCAAACGTCTTAATTCCTCTAGCGACACTAATTATTCTCATTATATAATTAACCTACAGATGGTCCGTCTTGATGAGTTCTCTTTTCCACGAATGAAAAAAGTGGTCTTTCTGACTCATTCTCGCATTGCAAGAAAAGCATATGCATTCTACGTTAAAACACTTGCGATAAAAGATATTAATTTGCTATCTGGCATGAAAGTTAGTTAAGCTTATAAAGCAAGTGGCCGTAAGCCTAACTTTTCCTCACAACCACCACACCAAGCATATAGATTAGGCAGGAATCACGACAGAAAGAATCTAGCCGAGGCATGATCTGAATGTCAGTGGTCTTTCTGACTCATTCTCGCATTGCAAGAAAAGCATATGCATTCTACGTCAAAATACTTGCGATAAAAGATATTAATTTGCTATCTAGCATGAAAGCTAGTTAAGCTTATAAAGCAAGTGGCTGTAAGCCTAACTTTTCCTCCCAACCACCACACCAAGCATATAGATTACGTAGGAATCACGACAGAAAGAATCTAGCCGAGGCATGAACTGAATGTCAGTGGTCTTTCTGACTCATTCTCGCATTGCAAGAGAAGCATATGCATTCTACGTCAAAATATTTGCGATAAAAGATATTAATTTGCTTTCTAGCAAGAAAGCTAGTTAAGCTTATAAAGCAATTGGCTGTAAGCCTAACTTTTCCTCCCAACCACCACACCAAGCATATAGATTACGTAGGAATCACGACAGAAAGAATCTAGCCGAGGCATGATCTAAATGTCAGTGGTCTTTCTGACTCATTCTCGCATTGCAAGAAAAGCATATGCATTCTACGTCAAAATACTTGCGATAAAAGATATTAATTTGCTATCTAGCATGAAAGCTAGTTAAGCTTATAAAGCAAGTGGCTGTAAGCCTAACTTTTCCTCCCAACCACCACACCAAGCATATAGATTACGTAGGAATCACGACAGAAAGAATCTAGCCGAGGCATGAACTGAATGTCAGTGGTCTTTCTGACTCATTCTCGCATTGCAAGAGAAGCATATGCATTCTACGTCAAAATATTTGCGATAAAAGATATTAATTTGCTTTCTAGCAAGAAAGCTAGTTAAGCTTATAAAGCAATTGGCTGTAAGCCTAACTTTTCCTCCCAACCACCACACCAAGCATATAGATTACGTAGGAATCACGACAGAAAGAATCTAGCCGAGGCATGATCTGAATGTCAGTGGTCTTTCTGACTCATTCTCGCATTGCAAGAAAAGCATATGCATTCTACGTCAAAATACTTGCGATAAAAGATATTAATTTGCTATCTAGCATGAAAGCTAGTTAAGCTTATAAAGCAAGTGGCTGTAAGCCTAACTTTTCCTCCCAACCACCACACCAAGCATATAGATTACGTAGGAATCACGACAGAAAGAATCTAGCCGAGGCATGATCTGAATGTCAGTGGTCTTTCTGACTCATTCTCGCATTGCAAGAAAAGCATATGCATTCTACGTCAAAATACTTGCGATAAAAGATATTAATTTGCTTTCTAGCATGAAAGCTAGTTAAGCTTATAAAGCAAGTGGCTGTAAGCCTAACTTTTCCTCCCAACCACCACACCAAGCATATAGATTACGTAGGAATCACGACAGAAAGAATCTAGCCGAGGCATGATCTGAATGTCAGTGGTCTTTCTGACTCATTCTCGCATTGCAAGAAAAGCATATGCATTCTACGTCAAAATACTTGCGATAAAAGATATTAATTTGCTATCTAGCATGAAAGCTAGTTAAGCTTATAAAGCAAGTGGCTGTAAGCCTAACTTTTCCTCCCAACCACCACACCAAGCATATAGATTACGTAGGAATCACGACAGAAAGAATCTAGCCGAGGCATGAACTGAATGTCAGTGGTCTTTCTGACTCATTCTCGCATTGCAAGAGAAGCATATGCATTCTACGTCAAAATATTTGCGATAAAAGATATTAATTTGCTTTCTAGCAAGAAAGCTAGTTAAGCTTATAAAGCAATTGGCTGTAAGCCTAACTTTTCCTCCCAACCACCACACCAAGCATATAGATTACGTAGGAATCACGACAGAAAGAATCTAGCCGAGGCATGATCTGAATGTCAGTGGTCTTTCTGACTCATTCTCGCATTGCAAGAAAAGCATATGCATTCTACGTCAAAATACTTGCGATAAAAGATATTAATTTGCTATCTAGCATGAAAGCTAGTTAAGCTTATAAAGCAAGTGGCTGTAAGCCTAACTTTTCCTCCCAACCACCACACCAAGCATATAGATTACGTAGGAATCACGACAGAAAGAATCTAGCCGAGGCATGAACTGAATGTCAGTGGTCTTTCTGACTCATTCTCGCATTGCAAGAGAAGCATATGCATTCTACGTCAAAATATTTGCGATAAAAGATATTAATTTGCTTTCTAGCAAGAAAGCTAGTTAAGCTTATAAAGCAATTGGCTGTAAGCCTAACTTTTCCTCCCAACCACCACACCAAGCATATAGATTACGTAGGAATCACGACAGAAAGAATCTAGCCGAGGCATGATCTAAATGTGGGCCTCATCTTCGTAGAAGCCGACCCGCACCAACTCCGACGCTGTGGATAACTACCTCCGTTTCAAGGAGGTTTTACGATTATCAGAAGTTGATACATCACCCACGTATGAGCACGACAGGATGAGTAACCTACATACAGAGCACGGGATTACTAAATGACTTTCGCAAACGTCTTAATTCCTCTAGCGACACTAATTATTCTCATTATATAATTAACCTACAGATGGTCCGTCTTGATGAGTTCTCTTTTCCACGAATGAAAAAAGTGGTCTTTCTGACTCATTCTCGCATTGCAAGAAAAGCATATGCATTCTACGTTAAAACACTTGCGATAAAAGATATTAATTTGCTATCTGGCATGAAAGTTAGTTAAGCTTATAAAGCAAGTGGCCGTAAGCCTAACTTTTCCTCCCAACCACCACACCAAGCATATAGATTACGTAGGAATCACGACAGAAAGAATCTAGCCGAGGCATGATCTGAATGTAGGCCTCATCTTCGTAGAAGCCGACCCGCACCAACTCCGACGCTGTGGATAACTACCTCCGTTTCAAGGAGGGTTTACAATTATCAGAAGTTGATACATCACCCACGTATGAGCACGACAGGATGAGTAACCTACATACTGTGCACGGGATGACTAAATGACCTTCGCACACGTCTTAATTCCTCTAGCGACACTAATTATTCTCATTATATAATTAACCTACAGATGGTCCGTCTTGAGGAGATCTCTTTTCCACGAATGAAAAAAGTGGTCTTTCTGACTCATTCTCGCATTGCAAGAAAAGTATATGCATTCTACGTCAAAACACTTGCGATAAAAGATATTAATTTGCTGTCTAGCATGAAACCTAGTTAAGCTTATAAAGCAATTGGCTGTAAGCCTAACTTTTCCTCCCAACCACTACACCAAGCATATAGATTTCGTAGGAATCACGACAGAAAGAATTTAGCCGAGGCATGAACTGAATGTCAGTGGTCTTTCTGACTCATTCTCGCATTGCAAGCAAAGCATATGCATTCTACGTCAAAAAACTTGCGATAAAAGATATTAATTTCTTATCTGGCATGAAAGCTAGTTAAGCCTATAAAGCAATTGGATGTAAGCCTAACTTTTCCTCCGAACCACCACACCAAGCATATAGATTTCATAGGAATCACGACAGAAAGAATCTAGCCGAGGCATGCTCTGAATGTAGGCCTCATCTTCGTAGAAGCCGACCCGCACCTACTCCGACGCTGTGGATAACTACCTCCGTTTCAAGGAGGTTTTACGATTATCAGAAGTTGATACATCACCCACGTATGAGCACGACAGGATGAGTAACCTACATACAGAGCACGGGATGACTGAATGACCTTCGCAAACGTCTTAATTCCTCTAGCGACACTAATTATTCTCATTATATAATTAACCTACAGATGGTCCGTCTTGATGAGATCTCTTTTCCACGAATGAAAAAAGTGGTCTTTCTGACACATTCTCGCATTGCAAGAAGAGCATATGCATTCTACGTCAAAATACTTGCGATAAAAGATATTAATTTGCTATCTAGCATGAATGCTAGTTAAACTTATAAAGCAAGTGGCTGTAAGCCTAACTTTTCCTCCCAACCACCACACCAAGCATATAGATTACGTAGGAATCACGACAGAAAGAATCTAGCCGAGGCATGATCTAAATGTGGGCCTCATCTTCGTAGAAGCCGACCCGCACCAACTCCGACGCTGTGGATAACTACCTCCGTTTCAAGGAGGTTTTACGATTATCAGAAGTTGATACATCACCCACGTATGAGCACGACAGGATGAGTAACCTACATACAGAGCACGGGATGACTAAATGACCTTCGCACGCGTCTTAATTCCTGTGGCGACACTAATTATTCTCATTATATAATTAACCTACAGATGGTCCGTCTTGATGAGATCTTTTTTCCACGAATGAAAAAAGTGGTCTTTCTGACTCATTCTCGCATTGCAAGAAAAGCATATGCATTCTACGTCAAAACCCTTGCGATAAAAGATATTAATTTGCTATCTAGCATGAAAGCTAGTTAAGCTTATAAAGCAATTGGCTGTAAGCCTAACTTTTCCTCCCAACCACCACACCAAGCATATAGATTTCGTAGGAATCACGACAGAAAGAATCAAGCCAAGGCATGAACTGAATGTCAGTGGACTTTCTGACTCATTCTCGCATTGCAAGCAAAGCATATGCATTCTACGTCAAAAAACTTGCGATAAAAGATATTAATTTCTTATCTGGCATGAAAGCTAGTTAAGCCTATAAAGCAATTGGCTGTAAGCCTAACTTTTCCTCCCAACCACCACACCAAGCATATAGATTTCATAGGAATCACGACAGAAAGAATCTAGCCGAGGCATGCTCTGAATGTAGGCCTCATCTTCGTAGAAGCCGACCCGCACCAACTCCGACGCTGTGGATAACTACCTCCGTTTCAAGGAGGTTTTACGATTATCAGAAGTTGATACATCACCCACGTATGAGCACGACAGGATGAGTAACCTACATACAGAGCACGGGATGACTAAATGACCTTCGCACGCGTCTTAATTCCTGTGGCGACACTAATTATTCTCATTATATAATTAACCTACAGATGGTCCGTCTTGATGAGATCTCTTTTCCACGAATGAAAAAAGTGGTCTTTCTGACTCATTCTCGCATTGCAAGAAAAGCATATGCATTCTACGTCAAAACACTTGCGATAAAAGATATTAATTTGCTATCTAGCATGAAAGCTAGTTAAGCTTATAAAGCAATTGGCTGTAAGCCTAACTTTTCCTCCCAACCACTACACCAAGCATATAGATTTCGTAGGAATCACGACAGAAAGAATCTAGCCGAGGCATGAACTGAATGTCAGTGGTCTTTCTGACTCATTCTCGCATTGCCAGCAAAGCATATGCATTCTACGTCAAAAAACTTGCGATAAAAGATATTAATTTCTTATCTGGCATGAAAGCTAGTTAAGCCTATAAAGCAATTGGCTGTAAGCCTAACTTTTCCTCCCAACCACCACACCAAGCATATAGATTTCATAGGAAACACGACAGAAAGAATCTAGCCGAGGCATGCTCTGAATGTAGGCCTCATCTTCGTAGAAGCCGACCCGCACCAACTCCGACGCTGTGGATAACTACCTCCGTTTCAAGGAGGTTTTACGATTATCAGAAGTTGATACATCACCCACGTATGAGCACGACAGGATGAGTAACCTACATACAGAGCACGGGATGACTAAATGACCTTCGCACGCGTCTTAATTCCTGTGGCGACACTAATTATTCTCATTATATAATTAACCTACAGATGGTCCGTCTTGATGAGATCTCTTTTCCACGAATGAAAAAAGTGGTCTTTCTGACTCATTCTCGCATTGCAAGAAAAGCATATGCATTCTACGTCAAAACACTTGCGATAAAAGATATTAATTTGCTATCTAGCATGAAAGCTAGTTAAGCTTATAAAGCAATTGGCTGTAAGCCTAACTTTTCCTCCCAACCACTACACCAAGCATATAGATTTCGTAGGAATCACGACAGAAAGAATCTAGCCGAGGCATGAACTGAATGTCAGTGGTCTTTCTGACTCATTCTCGCATTGCAAGCAAAGCATATGCATTCTACGTCAAAAAACTTGCGATAAAAGATATTAATTTCTTATCTGGCATGAAAGCTAGTTAAACCTATAAAGCAATTGGCTGTAAGCCTAACCTTTCCTCCCAACCACCACACCAAGCATATAGATTACGTAGGAATCACGACAGAAAGAATCTAGCCGAGGCATGATCTAAATGTGGGCCTCATCTTCGTAGAAGCCGACCCGCACCAACTCCGACGCTGTGGATAACTACCTCCGTTTCAAGGAGGTTTTACGGTTATCAGAAGTTGATACATCACCCACGTATGAGCACGACAGGATGAGTAACCTACATACAGTGCACGGGATGACTAAATGACCTTCGCACGCGTCCTAAGTACTCTAGCGATACTAAATATTCTCATCCTATAGTTAACCTACAGATAGTCCGTACTGAGAAGATCTCTGTTCGACGAATGGACAAAGTGGTCTTATCAATCAAAGTATTGGAGCTTGTGAAAGTTTTAAAATAAAACAAGGATTGTAACCTTTTTAACAATACACATTTATTTATACTAAATGTACATTTCAACTGCAAGACAGTCATCTTCAGTAGACTTACAAGTAATGAATGAACTAAAACAGAGAGCATAATCCTAATTTATAATATTCTTATAATTTACATAATTTACATTTGACAACACCGCCCTACGAAGACACATTATCCTTAATCATTTAATCTTCCCTGGAATTTGCCCATAAATAATAAGAATATTATAAATTAGGATTATGGTTTCTGTTTTAGTTCATTGATTATATGTAAGTCTACTGAAGATGACTGCCTTGCAATTGAAATGTACATTTAGTATAAATAAATGTGTATTGTGAAAAAGGTTATTCTCCTTGTTTTCCTACAAATAGTATTTAACCTGACATGTATTCCCAAATATAAACTAATAAATCTAAAAATGTATGTAACGACTGTAAAGACTTGTAATAGTCCTTAATCTGAGAATTTTGGAGCTCTTGCTTTCATATCTGCACGCTTTGCAACTACAACTATGTAAGTGGGTGAACAACCAGCCCAAAACTAATTTTATTCACAAAACCTTTTCTACCTTCCTGCGGCGAGCTTCTGGAGTTTCGCATTTCATTCCATTAAGACGGCAGTTAACTGTCGTAATCTTTCACGAGTGGAAGTAAAACAATCGGAGGTGGGCGAGGAGCAGAAGTTCTCCAGAAGTTGCATTGTGGGAAGGGCCCCCGAAATTTCACGGGAGCCCGTAATTAAGCCAGGCGGATATACGGAATTATACATTATGTGCGGCATAAATTATGCACGAAGAGGAAGATGATGAAAACACAATTTGAATAAGTGGGTTCGGGGCGATCGCAGATAGCTGGAACATTATGACCGAATGGAGCCGCCAAGTTCTGATCCCTCGGGACTATTAATGGACGAGGGCGTGTTATTGATTTCGATTAGTTTCGTAGATGAATATGATTAAAATAATGACTGTCTCTAAGAAGTGGTGTGATGTACAGTAAAATAGTAATAGTGGATAACTTTAATAAGCTTTCGGGTGTCGTTTTTGTTTACTTACACTGTAGTCTTTCTAGCAAATTCTCCTATATATCTTGCTCTTCGCAACTCTTCTTGCTTCTTGTGGTAAATAGGTTTAGGTAAGGTTGGGTTAGGTTAGGTTGGGTTAGGTTAGGTTAGGTTAGGTTAGGTCGAATGGACAAACATAGAATTGGAGATTATTGTTTGGGACGGCGATTAGCCATAGAGAGATGTCTTTCTGTCTGTGATTGAAGAAGTACATGGATATGCATCCGTACAAGATACAGGCCTATCGTGAAATGCTGCCACCAGATTTTCAAACACGTCTTGTACCCTAGCAGATATAAATCCAACATCGCAAGGGCTTCTTTTATCTAAATAATTGTTGATCGCACGGTGGAATATGTTGTCTGGGGAAACAGGTACCCTCGCGCAAATTTTCGTGCGAATTAATCACTTCAACGCGGAAATTTCTCGTTTTTCCCGGTAATTGATAATTTCCTCGCATCTAATTTACGCTTCCGGTAATCAGCCTGCATGCGCGGCGCATTTTTCATAATTAGAGTTTCCCAATTAGCCACAGTGATTGATGTGGGCGCGCCTCTCGTCGCTTGTCGGAGTTAATTGTTCGTTAGGCCCCCATTTCCACCCCCACACACATACTGCCTAGCTTCCGGCCGGTGATGTATGGGGCGGGGGTGGAAAATTAGGGATGCGGGTCGCGAGCGACTGGGGACAGTTCACTGAACGCAAAAGTTCTCGAGAGACACGGGACGGAATCCCGGATGCTATGGGGTGAATCGTCCGTGTAATCGTCACTCGATTGATTGCCCGATTTTTTTCTTTAAAGACGAACGTATGTTATCCAATGCTACAAACTCTAGAATCGGTGTGATGTATCTTCTAGAGCAGGGGTCTCCAAACTACGGCCCGAGGGCCACATCCGGCCCGCGTACAGATTTTGTCCGGCCCGCGGCCATACTTGAAAACTCCTTTTAGAGAACATATTTTTTATAGCAAATTAAATTTAGTTTACTGAAGTATTCTAATTTTATGTTGAATAATTATTAATATGACATCTACATTGATATGGTTATGGGCTAACTACTCATAACATTGTTGTAGGCTTATTGTTATTGTTTTTGTGATAAGTTGGATAAAGAAACACAGAAGTGTAATGAGTAAAGACATGTATAATATGCAGAAAATTTAACTTCAATATATAATAACTAACAAATTATGTAAATGAATCCAACTAACATTTTATACATTTTAAATAAAAACATAACTTATAACAAGCATAATGACATATGAAATACTAATGAGATTTATGTAATTGAGATTTTCCACTGACAATAGTTTGTAGTTGTGGACTAATTTTACTTGTAGCAATTATTAAAATAGATTTAAGATGCTCATCAGTTAATTTAGATCTGTAAACATTTTTTGTGTACTTCATTTTGGAGAAGGTCTACTCACACAAATAAGTAGTACCAAAAACAGAAAACAGCCCACGAGCAAATTTATGCAAATTATCAAATTGTGTCAGTGGAAGACTTATAAAATTCCAACAAAGATGAGTTTTGATATTTGTTCTTAATTATATCACTGCACTGTAGATCAATCATTTCCATTTGAAGCTCCGGGGCTAGGGTTTTAATGTCAGTATCAAAAGGATTCTGAAAAATCTTAATTTGATTCGCAATGGCATCAAAGTCCGAGAAACGAGTATCAAAATTTATTTTCAAAGCACTCAAAGTTTCGATTGCAAAATCGATAGGAAACTCAGTCTCAGTGGTGTGGCTGAATATTTCACATGTTTTAAAATGTGAAAAACATTTACTTCGTAGTTGTGATTGAAACAGTATCAATTTCTTCCGGAATGATTTGATATTAGTGTATAAATCAGGAAGATGCTGGTTTTCTCCTTGCAATCTCAAATTCAGTTTGTTCACATGTGTTGTCAAATCAACATAGAATGCTAACTTCTACAGCCATGCGTTGTTTTGTAATTCAGTAAGAGGGCGATGATTTTCATTCAAAAAAATTTTGATCACTGCTTGAAGTTCAAAAAAGCGCTGAAGGACTTTCCCACAACTAAGCCAACGTACGGCAGTATGATAAGGGAAATCATTTTCTCCAATCTCTTCAATAAATTGTCGGAATTGTCGGTGATTCAGCCCAAAAGATCTGATAAAATTAACAGTTGATATGACTGGTTTCAGAACTTCAGACATATCCAAACATTTTCCGCACAAAGACTGTTGATGAATGATACAATGTAAGACTAATGGTTTTGAACCACCGTCATTTTCTACAGCTTTTGACACAAGAGCGACCACTCCTTTATCTTTCCCACTCATGTTTTTGCCTCCATCAGTTGTAATACATTTCAAGTTTTTCCATCGAAGGTTCTTTTGATTAATGGCTATTTCAACTCCTTTAAAAATATCTGTACCAGTAGTTGTGCCATGAATACTATACATATCAAGAAGTTCTTCATGCACTTCATAGCCTTTATCTACTCCTCGAATATAAATCAACACCTAAGCAGTATCTGACACATCCGTTGACTCATCCAAGGCCAAAGAAAACCACTCAACATGTCCATTTTTGTCGAACAGTTGAGAGGATATATTTTCAGCGATGTTTTCTACCCTTCGAGCCACAGTGTTTGCTGACATACTGACAGTTTTTAATAAATTTACCTTTTCAGGGCACATATCTTCGGCTGCTGCAATTATGCATTCTTTGATCATTTCTCCATCCGTGAATGGTTTTCCACGTTTTGCAATTTCAAGAGCCACACGAAAGCTAACCGTAGGCTTCCTGAACGAAAATTTGCTGGTAATTCAAAACTACAGTACGTTGATATGATGAGCTACCTAAGGCTTGGCCCTTGGGACTTAGTGGAGGAGTCAGTGTGGCCCTCGGGCTAAAAAGTTTGGAGACCCCTGCTCTAGAGTCTGGAGGATACATCGTACTGTTTAAATAATAATAATAATAATCGTAATAGCCAGTTTTTTAGGGGTTTATATATAATAGATACAAAGGCTTTGTTTTAGCCAGAATGCAGTTTTATTCACAATGTTGTGAGACATATTACAAACTTAGAAATCAGCAGCGAAATTGCTGCTTATTGACTTGCTTAATGTAATGTTTAATTAAGAGTGATTTCTCGTCTGGTCTACGCACCCTTGTGAGTGGGGAGTGCAATCTTTTCTCCCACTCAAGCGCATGCCCATTTAATAGGGGATGCATCCCTTGATATTACACGTATACAATAAACAAACGGGAGCTATGTAACGTGGCCCCTTACCTGTAGTATAATTGATTTCTGTGAAAATTTTTGAGAAACAATTCTTTCCCAATTACTTCATATTTACCCAAAATCATTGGCTTATTTGTAAGTCACTGTTACATATTAATTGTTATGTAGCTGGACGAGATGGAAGTTATAACATACTTCTTCAAACCTCAAGGAATAAAAGGAGCTACATTTGTCACTAGTGAGAAATGGGTCAATGCTTCCCATTTGGTAATTAAACGTATGATTGCGCAATGGTTGCACTACAATAAACAAATAGGCTAAGTAAGCATACTATTATGTAATGCATTACTAATATATACAGAGCGTTCAACAAAATGGTATCCACTTTTCAAATTTGTGGCAACAGATGGACATCAAATATTTTTGATTTATGGCAACATCACAAAACAGTGTCAATGTAACTTGTAAATTAGGTTAAGGCTCAGTTGTACAATCGTGGATCATCTTTAATCGTGGTTTAGTTACTGAACTACGGTCAAAGATTATCCACGTTTGTACAACTGGGCCTAAATAGTTCAAAATAGTCGAGCTTAAATCTATTTATAAAAAGCATCAAATAATAGTATATTTTGTGGTTAGTATAGGAAGTGATGTCTATTTTCCCGGCCAATGCGGCAATTGATGTCCGAGCCATCAGGCGAGGACAGCAAACTGAAGAGGCTGAGAAGGTACTTCATGTACGAACCGCACATACTAGAAGCTCCATCAAGAATTCATTGCTAGCTTAGGCTGGGAATGTAATTATCTCTTCGATACATCAGCAACCGTCAGCACTAAAAGAATCATCCTTTTTTTGGCGTGCGTGTAGGCTAGGAAATGACTGATTGTAGGACGAGGACGATGGGAAAAAAACATTCTGTCCCACGAGAACTTTAACCCCCTCTCCACAGGATTAATTTTATTAAGACCAACAATTACACAGGCCAACCACCAAAAAACTTTTTGTGTGTGTTTGCCTAATTACTGTCGTTTTAAGTGTGCTTATGACAAATTTTGAATCTGTATTTTCCACAATTTTCATAATGAGTACTGAACATGTCCAATATACATATTTACGATAATATTTTATTCCTTAAGTCTTATCAAAATCATACGGGGGTTGATATCAGAAAATTTGGATCAAATACATCAGAAAATTCTTACAAAATTGTTAGGTTTAATAGGTAATATGGCCAATTGGTAATGAATTTTATGCAGTATTTAACAAATTTTCATTTTCACTTTGGTTTTTCAAAGTATACAATTTGGAGCCAAGCGGGTTCAATAATCTAAGTCTGCCGGCTTTTCTTAGGATATTTCCCAGGGAACTTATCTTCTAGATTATCCCAGCAATATGGTATCACTAAAAATGTAACAAAAAATGTAAATGTAATAATCTAAGTCTGCCGGCTTTTCTTAGGATATTTCCCAGGAAACTTATCTTCTAGATTATCCCAGCAAATTGCTATCACTATAAATATAACTATAGTTACTATTAATTATGTTGAAAGTATGTGTGGATACCATTTGGTGATACATGATCATTAAGGTAAATCAAACACTTGGTTGAAGTTTCACTATATTAATAGAATTTACTCTACAATCGTTTGGGTCTCACGACCATTGTCAAGAGTAACAGAGATAACAGAGATACAGTATCTCAGTTACTCTTGACAATGGTCGCGAGACCGAAACGATTGCAGAGTAAATTCTATTGATATAGTGAAACTTCAACCAAGTGTTTGATTTACCTTAATAGTTACTATTGCAGAAATGAGTATGATTGAGAAAAACGAATGAGCACCTGATTGGCTTGCCTTGATTTTTTTTTGCCTCGTATGTGAATAAATTGCTCACTAATTTATGCAAAAAATATATTAATCGGATAGCGCAGAAAAAAACTTAATATATTATATTTCGCGTTCATAATCAGCGTTTGAGTAATAACAAACGCAATTTTTATGAAACGCGAGATTTCGCCGGCTCAGGAGTTAATTAATGGATCCTGGCACGGCAAGCGTGCCCAATTTGTTATTCCCATTATTAATCAGAAAAATTGCCTCCCACGCACTGAAAATCATTAAGAATTTAGCTGGAAACCCAAAACGAGTTGTAGAGGTTTGAAAGTATATAAATGTATGATCTTGCAGAACATAATGTAATATAAACCACGGCTGGAATAAAACATGATTTTAAAAACAAAAATAAAAAATCAATTATTAAAAAAAACAAAAACAATATTTAAAACAAAAATCAATTAAATCATGATGTTGATACGAAAATGAAACACGTTACTACGTTTTTATCACTTATTTACATAGTGATAAAAAACATACTAACGTGTTTCATTTTTGAATCATCATGATTAATTATCACAGTAACGGCTTCCTCCCTCAACTTTATTAAATCATGATGTACTTGATGTATTTGATTTTTTTATATTTCAGATTAGTTTTTGCCGGTATAGATGTGATTTCAATCAATTGATTTACATCACGATAAATCACTTGATTTTTTTTATATATTCTTGAATTTGAACAAGAATTGATGTTTAAAAAAATCGGTGTATCTGTACAATGTGATGGACCAAAATTGAAAGAAAAGAAAATTATATTACTTCCAATTATCTATTTTAAGCATGTTAACTCTATAGTTACATTATATTTTAAATTGTACACCTATTGGAATAGGTAATAATAGGTATAATAATAAAATCGCAAACAGTGCTAATACCATGATTAATTTGAAACAAAATTAATTTTGATATAAGCCAATGATTTATTAAAAAAAAAATCATTTGATTTAAATCATACCAGCCCTGGAATAATAAACTTGATAAAGGCCCAAAGAATCAGGTGGATAGGGCACTTGCAAAGAATGGATCGAGAAAGGGTACCAAAGATGGCATTGAGAAACTCACCGATAGGGAAGAAACGCAGAGGAAGACCCAGAATAAAATGGCTGTCGACCCTGATATTAACTGATATAAAGTAGAACCAATTACCTATTACCATCGATGAAACGCACATGAAATATTTTTTTCTGCAGATATTTTTTACCTCTGGTGTGGGAGCTGTATGCATTATTATTACTATTATTCATATGGAATGAATTCTAACACTTTTTTGCTATTTTTGTGTGGTAATATAAGTATATAATTATTTTTTCGAAATTTTCAGTATAGTAAATTTTACA
This sequence comes from Othius punctulatus, assembly GCA_951805005.1. Taxonomy (NCBI): domain Eukaryota; kingdom Metazoa; phylum Arthropoda; class Insecta; order Coleoptera; family Staphylinidae; genus Othius; species Othius punctulatus. The sequence continues at coordinate 15,010,417 of OX638145.1, forward strand.
AATCCTTCCATTATTTTCTTCTTTTGCTCGTCTCAGCTATTTCCTAGGCTGAGATTATTTCTATCCTCTGGTGTGGGAGCTGTATGCATTATGATTACTATTATTCATATGGAATGAATTCTAACACTTTTTTTTGCTATTTTTGTATGGTAATGTAAGTATATAAATATTTTTTCGAATTTTTCAGTATAGTAAATTTTACAAATCCTTCCATTATTTTCTTCTTTTGCTCGTCTCAGCTATTTCCCATGCTGGGATTATTTCTGTCCTCTGGTGTGGGAGCTGTATGCATTATTATTATTATTAATCATATGGAATGAATTCTAACACTTTTTTTGCTACTTTTGTGTGGTAATGTAAGTATATAAATATTTTTTCTAATTTTTCATTATAGTAAATTTTACAAATCCTTCCATTATTTTCTCCTTTTGCTTGTCTCAGCTATTTCCCATGCTGGGATTATAATTGTCACCAAGTCTGTAAAAATATCTGTAGTAAATAATATTGCATGAGTTTTTTATCGATATTCCTGTAAAATCCCTAGCATACGTGTAAAATATTAATGGTTTCATATTTTCAGTACGCCATTCATTTTAATTGGCATTCATTAACAGCACAATTGATATGGTTATAAGCTCCCTCTACAGTTACAAACGAACCCATTAAACCATTTTAATTGAGTTTAAAATGGCAATTTAAAATTCTGCATGATTTTAAATGATTGACAAAGCAATAATTTAGTAGCCACGCTGGCACCAATTAAATGATTGCACGACGCAATGTTTGTGCAGGTACAACACACAAAAAAGCCAATGCGATGCAAAATGAGAAATCCCCGCTTAAAAATATGAATACATATTCATTTGATGCCGGGTTTATCTGCAAAATGTATTTTACATTCAGCATTGCGATCCGTTTCGCTGTAGTTTTTCTCTTTGTGCGAGTTCCGAAAGTTTTTGCCATAAAAAGCAAGTGCACAAAATTTTGCAGTAAAAGTGATCGTTTCGGGTTTTATTGCTGCTTGCCACTTTGATTACTTATAAATTTGATTAGTTTTATGGCATACCATGGCTCGTGTTTTCGTAGGCTTATAGTGGCGGAACGTATTTGCTTCAGATATAATGTAGTTACAGAATTTATGGACGAAAATTGGATGAAGTAGTTTTCCTTATGCAATATGCCCATCCATATGAATTGAGAGGTTTATCAGCGCGCATGGAATGATAGGGGGCATTGTCCATTATAACAATTACTTGGCCTTTAATTTGATTTAAAGCATGGACGAGTTGCTGTTCAATCCACTTTTTGAATAATTCCCCAGGCATGTTTTTGGTAGTATTTACGATGTCCTGAAAATTGTCCTGAAAATTTAACACAGGTTCAGTATTAAATAAGGGAGAAAATCAAACACTTAACTTTCTGCATTGACAATTATGGGTTAGCTATTACTGAAATTTCTGAAAAAAAATTATTTGCAAATTTGATATTAGATTCGTATACAGCACACCTGAAACTAATTCTCCTGAAAATTTGACAAAGTTTTAGTATTTAATAAGGGAGAAAATCAAACAGTTAACTCTCTGCATTGATTAGTATGCTTCAGCTATTTCTAACATTCATGAAATTTTATTATTTGCAAATTTCGTATTAGATTCGTGTACAGTACACCTGAAACTAATTCTCCTGAGAATTTGACAGAGTTTCGGTATTAAATAAGGGAGAAAATCAAACACTTACCTTTCTGCATTGACAAGTGTGGGTTGGTTATTACTGAAATTTCTGAAAATTTATTATTTGCAAATTTGATATTAAAGTCGTATACAGTACACCTTAAACTAATTCTACTGAAAATTTGATAAAGTTTCAGTATTAAATAAGGGAGAAAATCAAACACTTAACTTTCTGATTTGATTAGTATGCTTTAGCTATTACTGAAATTCATAAATAAATATTATTTGCAAATTTGATATTATATTCGTATACAGCACACTTGAAACTAATTCTCCTGAAAATTTGACAAAGATTCAGTATTAAATAAGTGAGAAAATCAAACACTTAACTTTATGCATTGACAAGTGTGGGTTAGCTATTACTGAAATTTCTGAAAATTTATTATTTGCAAATTTGATATTAAAGTCGTATACAGTACACCTGAAACTTATTCTCCTGAAAATTTGACAAACTTTCAGTATTAAATAAGGGAGAAAATCAAACAGTTAACTTTCTGCATTGACATGTATGTATTAGCTATTACTGAAATTCATGGAAATTTATTATTTGTCAATTTGGTATTATATTCGTGTACAGTACACCTGAAACTAATTCTACTGAAAATTTAACAAAGTTTCAGTATTAAATAAGGGAGAAAATCAAACACATAACTTTCTGCATTGACAAGTATGGGTTAGCTATTACTGAAATTTCTAAAAATTAATAATTTGCAAATTTGATATTAGATTCGTGTACAGAATACCTGAAACTAATTCTGCTGAAAATTTAACAAAGTTTCAGTATTAAATAAGGGAGAAAAGCAAACATTTAACTTTCTGCATTGACAAGTATGGGTTAGCTATTACTGAAATTTCTGAAAATATATTATTTGCAAATTTGATATTAAATCTGTATTTAGTACACCTTATGCTAATACACCTTAAAATTTGACAAACTTTCAGTGTAAAATAAGGGAGAAAAGCAGACACTCAACTTTCTGCATTGACATGTATGTCTTAGCTATTACTGAAATTCATGAAAATTCATTATCTGCAAATTTGATATTAGAGTTGTGTACAGTACACCTGAAACTAATTCTCCTGAAAATTTTACAAAGTTTCAGTATTAAATAAGTGAGAAAATCAAACACTTAACTTTCTGCATTGACAAGTATGGGTTGGCTATTACTGAAATTTCTGAAAATTTATTATTTGCATATTTGATATTAGAGTCGTGTGCAATACACCTGAAAATTATTCTCCTGAAAATTTGACAAACTTTCAGTATTAAATAAGGGAGAAAATCAAACAGTTAACTTTCTGCATTGACATGTATGTCTTAGCTATTACTGAAATTCATGGAAATTTATTATTTGTCAATTTGGTATTATATTCGTGTACAGTACACCTGAAACTAATTCTCCTGAAAATTTGACAAAGTTTCAGTATTAAATAAGGGAGAAAATCAAACACTTTACTTTCTGCATTGATTAGTATGTTTCAGCTATTACTAAAATTCATGAAAATTTATTACTTGCAAATTTAGTATTAGATTCGTATACAGTACACCTGAAACTAATTTTCCTCAAAATTTGACAAAGTTTCAGCATTTAATAAGGGAGAAAATCAAACACTTAACTTTCTGCATTGATTAATATGCTTCAGCTATTACTAAAATTCATGAAAATTTATTACTTGCAAATTTGGTATTAGATTCGTATACAGTACACCTGAAACTAATTCTCCTGAAAATTTGACAAAGTTTCAGTATTAAATAAGGGAGAAAATCAACCACTTAACTTTCTGCATTGACAAGTGTGGGTTAGCTATTACTGAAATTTCTAAAAATTTATAATTTGCAAATTTGATATTAGATTCGTGTAAGAACACCTGAAACTAATTGTCCTGAAAATTTAACAAACTTTCAGTATTAAATAAGGGAGAAAATCAAACAGTTAACTTTCTGCATTGACAAGTATGACTTAGCTATTACTGAAATTCATAAAAAAATATTATTTACAAATTTGGTATTAGATTCGTGTACAGAACAACTGAAACTAATTCTCCTGAAAATTTGTCAAAGTTTCAGTGTTAAATAAGTGAGAAAATCAACCACTTAACTTTCTGCATTGACAAGTGTGGGTTAGCTATTACTGAAATTTCTAAAAATTTATAATTTGCAAATTAGATATTAGATTCGTGTAAGAACACCTGAAACTAATTCTCCTGAAAATTTAACAAACTTTCAGTATTAAATAAGGGAGAAAATCAAACAGTTAACTTTCTGCATTGACAAGTATGTCTTAGCTATTACTGAAATTCATAAAAAAATATTATTTGCAAATTTGGTATTAGATTCGTGTACAGAACTGCTGAAACTAATTCTCCTGAAAATTTGACAAAGTTTCAGTATTAAATAAGGGAGAAAATTAAACACTTAACTTTCTGTATTGAGAGGTATGGGTTAGCTATTACTGAAATTTCAGAAAATTTATTATTTGCAAATTTGATATTAGAGTCGTGCACATTACACCTGAAACTAATTCTCCTGAAAATTTGACAAAGTTTCAGTGCTAAATAAGGGAGAAAATCAAACACTTAACTTTCTGCATTGACAAGTGTGGGTTTGCATTACTGAAATTTCAAAAAAATTATAATTTGCAAACTTGATATTATATTCGTGTACAGAACACCTGAAACTAATTTTTCTGAAAATTTGTTAAAGTTTCAGTATTATATAAGGGGGAAAATCAAACAGTAACTTTCTGCATTGACTAGAATGTCTTAGCTATTCCTGAGATTCATGAAAATTTATTATTTGCAAATTTGGTATTATATTCATGTATAGTACACCTGAAACTAATTCTACTAAAAATTTGACACAGTTTCAGTATGAAATAAGGGAGAAAAGCTACCCTTTAATTTTCTGCATTGACAAGTATGGGTTAGCTATTACTGAAATTTCTGAAAATTTATTATTTGCAAATTTGATATTAGATTCGTATACAGCACACCTGAAACTAATTCTCCTGAAAATTTGACAAAGTTTCAGTATTAAATAAGGGAGAAAAGCAAACACTTAATTTTCTGCATTGACAAGTATGGGTTAGCTATTACTGAAATTTCTGAAAATTTATTATTTGCAAATTTGATATTAGATTCGTGTACAAAACACCTGAAACTAATTCTTCTGAAAATGTGACACAGTTTCAGTATTAAATAAGGGAAATAATCAAACAATTATCTTTCTGCATTGACAAGTATGTCTTAGCTATTACCGAAATTAATGAAAATTTGTTATTTGCAAATTTGATATTTGAGTCGTGCACAGTACACCTGAAACTAATTCTCCTGAAAATTTGACAAACATTTTTCATAACAATTAACTTCCCACAGTTTCTCTTTTGCAGAGAGTATACATTTGTTTTGATTTTTCGTTTTATTATCTTTTTATAAGTTTCTGGAGGTAAGAAAATTAAATGACATAAAGGACATATAAATTTGAAATAATCGTTTTAATTTTGCCGACAAAATTACATAGTTAAAATACCCATTGGCGTTCCTAATAACATTATCAATAATGCCAGCCCAATGGCACTCTGACAATTCATATCTATAATGGATTTAGTTTATATTATTGATAGATTTGTACACGTGGATAGTGGATAATTCTGAGCAAAGTTTTATAAACAATTTCTTCGATCGAACCAGACGTACTTGTTCTGGTTGTCTTTTCACATTTTAAAACAATGTTGTGTTCTCTGTATTGCAATTATTATTGTTATCCACCTTAAGCCGAGCGTTCTGTGCAGTTCCGCTAGGATTGAGATCCTGTGAGCTGTTAGCTTGTGGTAGCAGAGAACTTAATCCTATCAGCCGCCGTATTGTAAATCTTCACGGATCCCCTCAACTGTTGATTATCGGTGTGAAATCTCGTCCGACGGAATCCCCGTGTAATTTCAATTTATCAGCTGATTAAACCGATTAGGGGAGCCGACGGGGGCGCTTGCCGACGATGTGCGCGGCAGGAGGTAACGCGGAGGTCAGGAGGACGTTAACGTCCTGCTAACCAGGAGAAATTTCCGCAGGACTCCGCCAGGACGACGTTATTAATCCACGCGGTCGCTTAGAGCCACTGAATAATCCACGTGGACTGGCCCCGCTAACGCGGATTTATGCTCCGCGGACTGATAAGTTGCCTGTTAAATGGTTAATGGAGGAGATTACGCCGGGAAATCTTTAATGGCTCCCGTAAATTTCCACAGGATTTATAGATGGGCTCGATAAGCCTCCTCATAACTTCCAATCAGGCTAGTGTACCTAGAAAGTATGTTCGTAATTTGAAAATATTTTAACCTGGAAGGGAATATTACGAAAAATTGCTTCGAAAAATATGATACGCAGGAGTAGCAGGAAATTTAATTTATAGGCAAGGAAACCTCCAAATTATAAGACCTTCGCTGCAGGTCAACAGAAAGGATATAGTGGTTTTTACGAAAAACCCTCGAGTATAATCAGATTTTTTTTACAATTTTTCTTTATATTTCGAATTGCAATGAACGAAATCAGATCACTATTTTGTATCTACTACACAGTTGCAATTTTATATTTTCAGTTTTTCAATCAAGGTGAGAAATATTCTACTAGTGCATGTTAATGACAAACTATACAAGAATACAAATTTAATTCAAGATTTGAAACTAAAACGTAAAAATACTAATACTACTATAATATAAAAATCTAATAAAATCTCTAATATAACTACTATAAAATTTGCACAAATGTTCATTATTATATAGAATTACCCCCAAGTGAATGCAAAATTGCACAAATTCAGTACCTTAGTTACAATTGCTGATTTAGGTAAAACGAAAATTGCTTAGAAAATACAAGAAGACAAAATTGAATGAAAAGTTGATCAGATTTGAAACTAAAACGTCAGAATAATCTAAAATATATGAATATATTGTTTTAAGGTATTAATGGAAAATCGCACAAATGTCAACTACTATAATCAAAAATCTGCGAATATTTTTAAGGTGTAAATCGAAATTTGCACAAATGTTCATAATTATATAGAATTACCCCCAAGTGAATGCAAAATTGCAAAAATTCAGTTCCACAGTTATAATTGCTGATTTAGGTAAAACGAAAATTGCTTAGAGAGTACAAGAAGACAAAATTGAATGAAAATTTGATCAGATTTGAAACTCAAACGTCAGAATAATCAAAAATATATGAATATTGTTGTAAGGTATTAATACAAATTCGCTCAAATGTCGACGCATTTTTTTTTATAAGGTATAAGCGCCAAAAATCCAGTTTATGCTTTACACATTTATACTACTGTAAATTTTCCATAGAACCCAAATAACCAAACGGTATAAGCGACAGACGTTATGTTTCGTTTTGTTGTTGTTGTTGTTGTTGTTGTTGTTTTGTTCCAATGTTATTGAAATTATGTTTACTAAGGTTGTCTCCTGTAAAATTTGTACGTTGTCGCTTGTTCATTCAATCAATCATTCAATCAATTTATTCATATTATTGGCTTTTCAGCCTTACAACTCATTACACAATAAATATTTTACACATTAAAAAAGAACCGTTTACAAAATGGCAAATTAACAAGACATATACAACAATATTACATTCACTTCATTCTAAATATTTTAAAATGTTCCTTTATAAATAGAATATGCGACAGAAAATTACAAACGTTATGTTTGCTTTTGTTGTTGTTGTTGTTGTCGTTGTCGTTGTTGTTTTGTTCCAATATTATTGAAGTTATGTTTACTAAGGTTGTCGCCTGTAAAATTGTTACGTTGTCGCGTGTTCAATAAATCAATCATTCAACCAATTTATTCCTATTATTGGCTTTGCAGCCTTACAACTGTCATTACATAATAAATATTTTACAAATTAAAAAAGAACCATTTACAAAATGGCAAATTAACAAGACATATAAAACAAGATTACATTCACTATATTCTAAATATTTTAAAATGTGCCTTTATAAATAGAAGAAAATAATGTTATTAAGGGCAGGTTCCATAATACCACAGAAAAGTCTCTTTTATGTAAAGCTTACTTAATAGAAAAGTCGACTTTAAAGCCTGCTTCTGTTCCATATGATAAAAGACACTTTTTCGTAAAGTGACATGTAAAAAATAATTATGGAACATGTTACAGTACTTAAAGGCGCCTTTTCGGTTTAAAGGAAACTTTAATACCTTTATGGAACAGGCCGTAAATTAAATACAACTTACCCCAAGTGAATGGAAAAAGTAAAAAAAAAACAGTAAAATAGTTACACTTACTGATTTAAAACTATAATTGCATTGACATACAAGAATTCAAAATATAATGTACAGTCATGCTCACATAAATCTAGTACAAACGCATTGACATTGCTATATAAAATTGCTATTGTAACCTATTTTCTTGTACTAGATTTATGTGAACATGACTGTATATTTAATCAGATTTGAACCTAAACCGTCAGAATATTTTTAAAAACTGTGAATATCTTTAAGGTATTAATCATAATTCGCATAATTAATATTTCCATCAAAATTTTATTAAAAACTTTTACTAAGTACAAATTTTAGTACCTTTTTAATAAAAGTTCTAAATATTAAAAACATATTATGTATTTCTTTCAAATTTTAATTGTTTGAATTTTTTAATTAGTTCTGTAATTGTTAATAATTTCTGTAATTTTATTAACTATTCCTGTAAAAAATGTAATTATTGCTGACAAGGCTTGAACTTGTAGTGGTTTGTAGTACGGAAATAGTTGGCGTTACACCGCGACTATAGTAATGAATAAATAAATAAAATAATTTTGGATTATGTTGAAAATATAGTAAATGTGTACTATTCTTGTACTAATAAATTTCCCCTCAAACACACAACAAACTAAAGATTTCTGCCATATTTTTGATGATTACTACAACATTTTCAGTTTACTGTATCAATTTTTCAAATATTAGTGGCAAACCTATAATTATTACTTTATGAATTTTTATGAATAACACTTAGTAATTGTCACACTACCAAATGTGCTGCCATAGTTTCAATTCTTTCTCCTAAGATTTCAAAAATCACTTTCTAACTTTCAATTATTAATGCTAATATTGTAATGATGATAATGATAATGATTGTAAGTTTTAAACTGTACAACGGAATCTCAAGGATTACTAATAAGTTTTCAATTATTTATAAAATTTCATTCATTACTGTAAAATTTTCAATTCTTTCTGTTAAATTGTCAAGAATTACTTTCAAATGTTCAATAATTATTGCTAAAATTCTAAAGCAAAATTTATAATCTACCTAAATTTCAAATATTACTGATAAATTTTTGTAAAATTTAATTCATTGCTGTTAAATTTCAATACTTTCTCTTAAATTCTTTTGTTTTTTTCTGAATCTGATTACAATAAATAATGTTATTATTATTATTCTCATGAACTTTCAAATTTTCAATTATTAGCACCGAAAGTGTAATGATAAGTTTTAGTTCTACCGAAATTTTAAAGATCATTGCTAATAAATTTTCAATGATTTGTAAAATTTAATTCATTACTGTTAAAGTTCTGTTATTTCTCTTAAATTGTTTTGTTATTTTCTGAATCGGGATACAATAAGTGATGTTATTATTATTATTGTCAAGAACTTTTAAATTTTCAATCATTAGTACCAAAATTGCAATGATAAGTTTTAGTTCTACTGAAATTTCACAGATTGCTAATAATTTTTCAATTATTAGTAAAATTTCACAGTGTTATTAATCAAAATTTAAACCTTGGTTTAGTGGTGTTTTACAAAGGGTTGCGAAGGTTACTAAGGTTAAACCACCGTTACATTTTTATGAATAACACTGTCAGTAATTACGGGCAAATTTCCATTCTTTCTCTAAAAAATTTATGATTTACATTCGTAGTTTTAATTATTAGTGGCAAAATGTTAAGATAAGTTAAAATCTATCCTAATTTCAAATATTACTAATAAAAGTACAAATATAAGTTTCAGTCATTACTCTTAAATTAATTTATTAAAGATATTGCCAATGTTTATATTTTTGGTATAAGAATATTAATTATACTAATAATACTATTATATTAATGATTTACATTCGTAGTTTTAATTATTAGTGGAAAAATGTCAAGATAAGTTCAAATCTATCCTAATTTCAAATATTACTAATAAATGTACAAATATAAGTCATTACTCTTAAATTAATTTATTTAAGATATTGCCAATGTTTAATTACCTTTCTGTTCAATTTTCATATATTTTGATCAAAAATTCAATGAAATCGTAATTTTTAAATGACTACCATGAAAATTTTAATTGACAGTGTACGTCTGTTCGTGTGTCTAAAAAAATGGTAGTATTTTATATATCTTCTACCACCTTCTACCACAATGGTGTAGGTGTGTTGTTTTTTTCTCCTTTTCTTCTTCTGTTACTGTTTTTCATTCATAAAGTTCTTCCATTTAGTCCTGTCCTTCGCTAATGCTTTCACTTCTTTCCATGTTTTCCCTCTTTCTTCTATTATTATTTTCATTCTGTCATCCCATGTCTTTATCGGTCTTCCTTTCCTTTTCTCTTTGTTTGGGCATATCACATATCCCATACCATATCCATAGCACATATCCCCACCATCTGAGCTGTCGTTTTTCCATGTATTGTTGTATTGGCTCTATGTCTAATCTTCTCTTATTTTTGTGCTTTGTATTTTGTATATTTTCGTTACTCCTTTGATTCTACTTAGAACTCTCATTTCGCTTGCTTATATTTTATTTTTTCCCGTTCTGTCTAGTTTCCAGGTTTCGCATCCCCATGTTAGTATTGGTAGTATAGTGTTTTAAACATATCAAAAATTGCTGCGTAATTTTTAACGTTTTGGGCAAAAATTATAAATTATTCTTTGTAAATTTTTATCAACATTTGAATTATTAGTAGTCACTTACTGAAACAAATATTGAAGCCATATGTTTACCATATAAATAAGATTTTTTCCAATATCTTGAAATTTTAGGCAATATTTAATTATTGATGTATATAATAAACATAAAACTATATTTTACCCCCGTCACTAAGTCATTGAAACCTTTTTTTTCAATCATTTATGTAAAAAATTGTACGCCCATAATTTTGATAATCGTTTACGTTACATTCCATGCTGCTTGATATTCAATGGAAACTGTGGCTCTTTTAACATCGTTTTTCCTTCATCGTTTTATTATCAATTAGGCATTCGATATTCGGTATTGCTTATTACCGACTCATTTTGGTTTTGGGTACTTCTTTATATTCCTCCCTTCCTTATCATCCTGTTTTCAATAAATGTTCAATAATAATTATGAATGAATTATTATTCGTAATATGTTTGCTTTCGCCGAGTGTTCGTTCTGAGCACTTGCAATTCAAAGGTATTACTTTTTTCATTAAATCATTGTTCTTTATTATCGCGAATTTATTTTAAAATGTTATTCGTTGACCCCTTCTTTTACATTTTCGCTCCTGATTTTACTATTATCCCCCCGTATTTGTCTGCAATGGAACTGGCACTTAATTCATTTACGCTCGTTCCTCTCGTCTCCATATAATTAATTTGAAAAATAAATTCTCTAAGCTAATTCGTTCATTATCCGTTATTTCAATTACCGACCAGCGGAGCGGAGTTATAAACGATACTCGACTCTATTAGCGTATAATTTAGCAGTTAAAATATCCATTTAGCGCTCCAACAGTCGCGTTTTCAATATTCGAGAGGAGCTCGCAGAATGTGAGTTAATTTGAATGCAGCTTTGCGACAACGTCAAGTGAATTACCGCCCTCAAGCTGCAACAGTTGCGCCTGCAGCAGAATGGATTTCCCCTAGGTGCTTTTTAAATAAAGACGGACTTCTGTTCCTGCATTTTAGTTACGAGTAGTGCTTTTAATTAATTAATTAATTAATGCGGCTATACAAAACGAGTGCTGATTAATTTTAAGCTACATTAATTTAAAAGAAAATTATTGCAGTTACATTAGTCTATTTCTATATTAACAATTTTCGTTAATAATATTTGCTTCTCTTATATCTCTACAAGACAGATCTCTTTACAGAAGACCTGGTGAGTCTCATCAATTCCATTTTTCAATTTAAATTACTTTCAAATTAAACTTTTACTTCCTTGCAGCGTTTTATTTTTTATTTAGCAATTGAGAATTATTAATTCAATCAACTGCTTCAGTACGTGAGGAGCATCCAGGAGCTGCTTTCACGACACACTTGGGGAGTCTGCAATCTATCCTGCGCATATACCACAGTATCGACTTGCAATTTAATCATTTTACAATATATTAAATTTTTGCGCCGCCCCCGGTTAACCACGGGGTGGTTCCGTAAGCGGCACGTGTTATTAAATAATTACATTTTTCCGCGCCGACGGTTTTTATTTATTGCGGGGTGGCACAATGGACGGCGGTGGCTAGCAAAACGGTTAATGGCCGCAATTTTTACAGACCGCTCTAATTGTTGCATAATTCGCCGACAGCGTTTTAAATAACGGTGATTAATTTCTTAAATTAAATCCACCATAATAAACGGCAACAACAAATGAGACGCTGTTATCTCAATTATCATGCTCGTATGTGTTAAAGTCTAAAATAAAAGTGTGATTTTAATCATTTGCACCATAAATTTATACTCAGAGATATTCTTACATGCATTAGCATAAAAAATATTGCGTTATAGGATAGCATATTGATCAAATAAAGAAACTCGATGTACCACAAAATGTAATAAAACGCACGATTAAATATGTTTATACAGAACAGCGGTTCATATCACAATCTATATTTACTGTTTCAAGAGTATAAGTTGTGTGTCGTCGAAAAGTACGTACAAAATTGGAATCTTGCCTAGTGTTTACACGCTTACTAATGCAAAAGGCAACGCAAATACTCATTTCTATATGTAAACATGTTTTCCACAAAAATACGGAAATACAGCTATAGGGAACAACGGCGGAGTTAAATGGAATACTTAATTGCTTGCCCCGAGATAGTTGTAATTGTAAATATATATATATTATGCTTGTGGACTTTATATTCAGTTCTAGGATACACTTCCGAAGAATCGTTTATTTTATACTTCATTTACTTAACAATAATAAAGTAGTAACATAATTAACTAGTTTTTTGTAATTATAACTTCCTTAATATAACATCTACTCAAATTATTGTGAATTATAATGTTGTAATTTATATGTAAATTTGAATATCTTTCATTCAATAAGTTAAAAACCTTATAAGCAATGAATGTGGTGATAAAAGCTGGTAAAAGTTAAATTGAAACACTTACCTATAACCTTTTCTCAACCATAGAATAATATCAAAATTCAAGAAAATTTAACCTCTGAAGATGGCTAAAAAATATAGCAGAAACTAGGCAGTAAGGTCAAGAAGACATAATAAAGTAATAAAAACAAGAAAAGATATTTATATATAAACTACCAGCAATGAATGTGGTGATAAAAGCTTATAAAAATTAAATTAAAACGCTTATAACCTTTTCACAAAAAAAAAAAAATCAAAATTCAAATAAATTTAACTTCTGAAGATGGCTAAAAAATATAGCCGAAACTAGGTAGTATAATCAAGAAAACACAATAAAATAATAAAAACAAGAAAATATGTTTATGTATATAAACTACCTGTACTCCAATTAAGAAGAAAACAATATAATATATTATAATAACCATAAATGTAAGCAAACTGGATGAAACCATAACAAAAATTATCAAAATATATTTCAACCTAGTAAATATGATAAAAGATTGGCGATTGTAATAGATAAAGGGTTTTCCAATAAGAGGTGTTATTTTGATATTCAAAGAAAAATGCCATTTTTTATTATAAATCATCAGATGTTTATTTCATTACAAAGAGGAAGGTATGCCGTTAATAGTGGAAAATAACATCAAGCAAATGACCACCACGGCCACGCTTACAGGACAAAATCCTTTTCATGAAATTTTCCATAACTAAATCGCAAAGTGGCTGCTGTATGTCCTCGATAGCCTCACGAATTCCATCTTTGAGGTCTTGAATCGATACTGGGCTGTTGGCGTAGACCTTCTCCTTCACGTGGCCCCAAAGAAAGAAGTCGCAAGGTGTTAAATCACAAGATCTCGGTGGCCAATTGTGATCACCTCTTCGAGAGATAACACGGTCCGGAAACTTTTCCCTTAAAAGATCAATGGTTTCGTTGCTTGTGTGGCACGTAGCGCCGTCTTGTTGAAAGTGAACGTTGTCCAGATCAATACCATCCAATTCCGGCCATAAAAAATCGTTAATCATCTCTTGATAGCGCAATCCATTCACCGTAACTGTTGCGCCAGCCTCATTTTCGAAAAAGTAAGGTCCAATGACTCCGCCGGACCATAAACCGCACCAAACAGTCACACGTTGAGGATAGAGAGGCTTTTCAACAATAACTCTTGGGTTTTCTGAGCCCCAGATGCGACAATTTTGCTTGTTGACGAAGCCACCGAGGTGGAAATGGGCCTCATCACTGAAGATGATTTTTCGATGGAATTCCGGATCATTTTCATGCATTTCAACGACCCAATCAGCAAAGTCACGACGTTGTTGATGATCGGCCGGCTTGAGTTCTTGTGTTAACTGGACTTTATAAGCCTTAAGACCCAAATCTTTATGCAAAATACGGTGTAATGACGTTTGTGGAATACCTAATTCCAAAGAACGACGAGGAATGGACAAACCTGGGTTTTCTTCAACACTTTCGGCTACAGCAGCAATATTCTCGGCTGTTCTTGAGCGACGTGCACGGGTTTTATTCTTCTCATCACTAACTTGTCCCAACAGCTCGAATTTTTCCACCAATTTCTGTATTGCGGTCCGACAAGGTGCTTCACGACGACCCAAAAATGTTCGAGTTTTACGAACCGTCTCTGCCAAATTTTCACCATTTTTATAGTGAATTTTAATAATTTCAATGCGTTGTTGAAGCGTGTATCGTACCATTTTTATTAATGGCGTAGTTTCTACTTGTCAAATGCCAAGAAATGACAGCTTCAAAAGTGACATCTACCGAAATAGCGGGCTATTCAAAATAACACCTCTTATTGGAAAACCCGTTATATTTAGGTAATAAATATTTTTTTTGTAAAAAAGGTAATAGAGTTTATCATTTTTTTACTGGTGGCAACATAGAAATAAATGATTTGATCTGATGTGATAATAAAATAATTTAAAAATTATTCTTATATTTTTCAACAACAACAAATCAGTAATAACTTTAAGTAAAAGTAAAGTAAAGTATATATCATATACTACTACTTACATTAGTAATATTAATTATATTAATATTATTTTAATAAGTAAAAGTATAAGTAAACTTTATTCCGATTTTGTGTGTTGAAAATTCGAAATGTCCATAAATCTATCACTTGTAAATGATTTACATAACTGTTTCTAATACATTTCATTTATATTGAAATGTTGTGAAAACCAAGCAACACAAAATTATTGAAATTTTCTTCCAAATTCTGAAGTTTTTTAGTACATTTTATAAATCGCATCTGATTTTGACTCAATGACTTCGAAAAAATCACAATAACTTGAAATGCCACTGAAGTCCCGTTTCGAAATTTTAAGAAAAGTACAAAATTATATAATTTAGTGAATCTTTGTTACAAATTATGAAGTTTTTAAAACATTTTATAAGTTGTAACTGATTTTGACTCAGTCTGATAAAAAATTACAATAACTTGAAATGCCACTGAATTCTCATGTCGAAATTTTCACAAAAGTCACAAAATTATGAAAATTTATTGATTTGTTTTTGTTGTTACAGAAAATTTTAACAAATTTTGTTTTTACTACATTTTATAAATTGAAATTGATTTTGACATAATCTTTTAAAAAGAAGCAAACTTGCAATGCCACTAAATTCCCGTGTTAAAATTTTCACTAAAATCACAAATTTATAAAATTTCATGAATATTTATAGCAATTTAGAAAGTTGATATAGAAAATTTTAACAAATTTTTAAGTTTTTACTACATTTTATAAATTAAAACTGATTTTGACACAATCTATTAAAAAGAAGCATAATAACTTGCAATGCTTCTGAATTCTGGTGTTAAAATATTCACAAAAATCACAAAGTTTTAAAATTTAATGCATTTTTTTAGCAAATTGTATGGTTGGTATAGAAAATTTAATCAAATTTTGAATACATTTTATAAATTGTTACTGATTTTGACACAATCTATTGCAAAGAAGCACAATAACTTGCAATGCTTCAATTCTCGTGTTAAAATTTTCAGAAAAAGCACAAAAGTATAAAACTTATTGATTTTTTTTTGCAAATTCTAAAGTTAATACCGAAAATTTTAACAAATTTTGAAGTTTTTACTACATTTTATAAATTTTACACTAACTGTTAAAAAGAGGCACAATTACTTGCCACTGAATTGTCGTGTTAAAATGTTCACAAAAATCACAAAATTATAAAATTTATTGAATTTTATTTGCAAATTCTAAAGTTGGTACGGAATATTTTACCAAATTTTCAAGATTTGACCACCTTATATAAATTGTAACTGATTTTGACACATTCTATTGAATGCCACTGAATTTTCGTGTTGAAATGTTTACTAAAATCACAATATTATAAAATTTAGTAAATATTTGTTGCAAATTATAAAGTTGATATAGAAAATTTTAAGAAATTTTGAAGTCTTTACTACATTTTATAAATTAAAACTGATTTTGATACAATCTATTAAATAGAAACACAATAACTTGCAATGCCACTGAATTCTCGAGTTCAAATTTTCACAAAAATCACAAAATTATAAAATTTAGTGAATATTTGCTGCAAATTATAAACTTGATATAGAAAATTTTAACAAAATTTGAAGTTTTTACTACATTTTATAAATTGAAACTCATTTTGACGCAATCTATTAAAAAGAAGCACAATAACTTGCAATGCCATTGAATTTTCATATTGAAATTTTCACAAAAAGCACGAAATTATAAAATTTAGTGGGGGATACGGAAAATGTTACCAAATTTTGAAGTTTTTACTACATTTTATAAATTGAAACTGATTTTGATACAATCTATTAAAAAGAAGCACAATAACTTGCAATGCCACTGAATTCGCGTATTCAAATTTTCACAAAAAACACAAAATTATAAAATTTATTGAAATTTGTAAATTTGTATGCAAATTCTAAAGTTGATACAGAAAATTTTACAAAATTTTCAAGTTTTTACTACCTTTTATAAATTGTAACTGATTTTTACACAATCTGTTAAAAAGAGGTACAATAACTTGCAATGTCACTGAATTCTCTTGTTAAATTTTTTACAAAAATCACAAAATTAAAAAAATTAGTGAATATTTGTTGCAAATTAAAAGTTGATAAATGTTAACAAATTTTGCAGTTTTGACTACATTTTATAAAATGTAACTGATTTTGACACAATCTGTTAAAAAGAGGCACAATAACTTGCAATGCCACTGAGTTCTCGTGTTGAAATTTTCACAAAAATTACAAAATTATAAAATTTAGTGTACATTTGTAGCAAATTATAAAGTTGATATAGAAAAGTTTAACAAATTTTTAAGTTTTTACTACATTTTATAAATTGTAACTGATTGTGACACAATCTACTAAAACGAAGCATAATAACTTGCTTTAAAATGTTCACAAATATCACAAAGTTATCAAATTTATTGCATTTTTCAGCAAATTGTTTAGTTGATACGGAAAATTTAACCAAATTTTCTAGTTTTTACTACCTTTTATAAATTGTAACTGATTTTGACACAATCTATTAAAAAAAAGCATAATAACTTGCAATGCCACTGTGCATTCTCGTGTTAAAATGTTCAAAAAATCATAAAGTTATAAAGTTTATTGCATTTTTTAGCAAATTGTATAGTTGATATAGAAAATTTTATCAAATTTTGAAGTTTTCACTACATTTTATAAATTGTAACTGATTTCGACACAATCTATTGCAAAGAAGCACAATAACTTGCAATGCCACTAAATTCTTATGTTAAAATTTTCACAAAACGCACAACAGTTTAAAGTTATTGAATTGTTTTGCAAATTCCAAAGTTGATACAGAATGTTTTAACAAATTTTGAAATTTCTACTACATTTTATAAATTTGACACAATCTGTTAAAAAGAAGACAATAACTTGCAATGCCAATGAACTATCGTGTTAAAATTTTTACAAAAATCACAAAATTATAAAATTTAGTGAATATTTGTTGCAAATTCTAAAGCATTTTATACATTACATTTGTTACATTTTATAAATTGTAACTGATTGTGACACAATCTACTAAAACGAAGCATAATAACTTGCTTTAAAATGTTCACAAATATCACAAAGTTATCAAATTTATTGCATTTTTCAGCAAATTGTTTAGTTGATACGGAAAATTTAACCAAATTTTCTAGTTTTTACTACCTTTTATAAATTGTAACTGATTTTGACACAATCTATTAAAAAAAAGCATAATAACTTGCAATGCCACTGTGCATTCTCGTGTTAAAATGTTCAAAAAATCATAAAGTTATAAAGTTTATTGCATTTTTTAGCAAATTGTATAGTTGATATAGAAAATTTTATCAAATTTTGAAGTTTTCACTACATTTTATAAATTGTAACTGATTTCGACACAATCTATTGCAAAGAAGCACAATAACTTGCAATGCCACTAAATTCTTATGTTAAAATTTTCACAAAACGCACAACAGTTTAAAGTTATTGAATTGTTTTGCAAATTCCAAAGTTGATACAGAATGTTTTAACAAATTTTGAAATTTCTACTACATTTTATAAATTTGACACAATCTGTTAAAAAGAAGACAATAACTTGCAATGCCAATGAACTATCGTGTTAAAATTTTTACAAAAATCACAAAATTATAAAATTTAGTGAATATTTGTTGCAAATTCTAAAGTTGATGTAGAAAATATTAACAAATTTTGAAGTTTTTACTACATTTTATAAATTTGACACAATCTGTTAAAAAGAAGCACAATAACTTGCGATGCCACAGAATTCTCGTGTTAAAATTTTCACAAAAACACAAAATTATAAAATTTATTGAGTTTTGTTTGCAAATTCTAAAGTTGATACCGACAATTTTAACAGATTTTGTAGTTTTCGCTACATTTTATTAATTGTAACTAATATTGACTCAATCTGTTGAAAAAAACACAATATCTTGAAATGCCACTGAATTCTCGTGTTGAAATTTTCACAAAAATCACAACATTATAAAATTTATTCAGTTTTGTTTGCAAATTCTAAAGTTGATACCGAAAATTTTAAGAAATTTTGAAGTATTTTTCAATCAACATGGTAAACAACAACAATTGCAAAAAATATATAATCATCCAATGATTCAATTCAATTCATTCGATGATCTGTTTGTCAAAACTTCAAAACTTTTTATCACATTTGAATTGTATTTGATTACATTTGAAGATACATGATACATATGGGATGAATCTTTTTTGATTTGGCTAAAATTAAAATTAAAGAAAATTAGTTTACTGAAAATTTACTAGATTTTCGTGAACATTTTATAAAACATTCTGCAGATCCTTGATAACACTTGTCTTATATTATATTATCTTTCCTAATTTCGTTGGTTTGTTCGACCTATCAAAACAGATAAAATTATAACAGAATCATGATATTTTATAACTATGTTACCCATTTATTATTATTAGGCAATTAATTTGTAATGAAAAGGAAAATTGTATTTTCCTTTTATTTCCTTTAATTAATTGGAAACTGTCTGTGAAATAAAAATTTTCAAAGGAGATGCGATCTAAAGAAGAAAGAAGAATCGTAAATTCTGTTTCTATAGTGTATTGACATAAATGGTTTGAAACTATGTACAGATGGTTGCATACAGTATGCAAAATTGTATTGGAAAATAAGTGAATAATTATAAAACTGTATATAATTGAGTTATATAGTGAGCCAGTTTTCTGAATAAGTTACTATTATTATTATTATCTCGCTTATTATCTCGCTTTTATCCCAAACTTTTCACTCTGGAGACTGCTTTCCCAGCGTGTTAGTAATTTCTTTGCAAGTCAAATAATTAATGCCATAGTTTTGCCAAAGGTTTATGGCAAAGTGACTGTTTTGGAAAGGTAAAAACTGCAATATGTCTGAAATTTTAGTTCTTGGATTATTAATGAGGCTTTTCACTCCATTTTTCATTGCATCAGCTGCATATTGATACTACAGAGAAAGGCAAAATAAGAAATCAATCCCTAAATAGTTTGAATAAAATGGAGGAGTTTGAATTTATGGTAATGCTATATTTGTAGAGTTACTTGCTGGATGAATTTCACAAGACTAGTCAATCACTGCAAGACAAAATAGAGGAATTTGAATTTATGGAAATGCTATATTTGTGGAGTTACTTGCTGGATGAATTTCACAAGACTAGTCAATCACTGCAAGAGCTCCAAATTAGTCTAGATGTATGTAGGAAGTTGAATGCTTCACTTGCGGATTTTGTTAAAGGTTCCAGGAATGTGTTCGATCATTTTGAAGAAACAGCGAAGGCAAAATTGCCTGACGTTGATTACAATAAAAGCAGATATAGAAGAAGGCATATCAATGATGATGCTTTAGAGAACCTTGAGCCAAGACATAAGTTCAGAATCAAAACATTTATACCTATGATGGATGCATTAGAGCAGTGCTTCTCAAACTCTTTTGATCCATGCCCCACCAATTAGCTACTAAATATCTGATGCCCCATATATAAAATAAACAAAATGTCGGAACTTTTGCACAGCATGACTAAATTATTAATTGCTTTTCTTCGTCTATATACGCAAAGTAGAATGGTCATAAAATATAAATTCAAGAAAAACGAATTTTTAATAAGAACTATAAAATATTGTTTATAATAACTTCCAGGTTCAAAGTAACAAAAAAAATAAAATATCGCTATAAAATTAAATATTATAATAAATTTGTATAGGTAGGTATATATTAGTAAAAGTATAAACCGAAAATTTTTAAGAAAAAAACAAAGGATATAATAATTGTAAGTAAATTTGGTTTAATTAATGTGATCCGTGAGCCTGGTGTCTGCTACAAAGACTTTTTATGTTCGGTGCAAAAAATTATTGTAATTTATATGAAAATGTTACGTTTTACCTCAATACTTTTTTTAAATGAATCCATTTTCTTTCATGATGTTCATTTTTCATGATTTTCGTGATTTTCTTTCATGAATTTCATTGAAATAATGCTCTAATAATAAAATTATTGTAATTTATATAAAACTGTTGCGTTTTACCACAATACTTTCCTAATTTTCAGTAAAATTTTACCATTTGCGTTAAAAGTTTGTGGTTTACGTTGGAAATGTCATAATTGCCTGAACAAATTTTGCAGTTTCCAATGAAATATTGTAATTTATACAGAAAACATACAAGTTATAAATATTTTTTCTTAATTTTCAACGTTGAATGAATGACAAATAACAAAGTATGAGATTTGTAATAAAAATGAATCCATTTTCTTTTATATTTTAAGTAATTCTGTTCACAGTTATGAAACTCGCAAGTGCAATCATATACGGTCCAATAGAATGAGACTCAACAAGTCTCAAACTGGGGTTAGATTTTGGGGACCAAAATTTTTTAATGCACTCCCCACTTCAATAAAATGTCTCCCTTTCAAAAGGTTCAAGATAAACATAATACAACTATTAATTGACAAAGCGTATTTTCACTGGGAAGAATTTCTGTCTGATATCTAGCCAACCATACAACTCACCATATTTTATACCATATTATGTACCATTTACTTTATACTATTACTTTTTATATTTTCATATTATTGTGCATTACCTATTTTTATGTCCTATTTTTATATCGTATTTATTCTATATTTTATATATTCTATATTGACGTGTGTAAGCTGTTTGTGAGCATTAGCATTAATAAACTATTATTATTATTATTATTATTATTATTATTATTATGATCTTTATTTTTCATGATTTTCATGATTTTTTTTCATGAATTTCAGGATTTTCTTTCATGAATTTCATTGAAATAATGCTCTAATAATAAAATTATTGTAATTTATATAAAACTGTAGCGTTTTATCACAATACTTTCATAATTTTCAGTAAAATTTTAACTTTTTCGCTGAAAGTTTGTGATTTTCATTGGAAATGTCATAATTTCCTGTACAAATTTTGCAGTTTCCACTGAAATATTGTAATTTATACTGAAAATATACAAGTAATAAATATTTTTTCTTAATTTTCAACGTTGAATGAATGACAAACATCAAAGTATGAGATTTGTAATAAAAATGAATCCATTTTCTTTCATGATCTTCATTTTTTATGATTTTCAGGATTTTCTTTCACGAATTTCATTGAAATAATGCTCTAATAATAAAATTATAGTAATTTATATAAAACTGTTGCGTTTTACCACAATACTTTCATAATTTTCAGTAAAATTTTACCATTTTCGCTGAAAGTTTGTGGTTTCGTTGGAAATGTCATGATTTTCTAAACAAATTTTGCAGTTCCCAATGAAATATTTTAATTTATACAGAAAACATACAAGTTATAAATTTGTTTTCTTAATTTTCAACGTTGAATGAATGGCAGACATCAAAGTATGAGATTTGTAATAAAAATGAATCCATTTTCTTTCATGATCTTAATTTTTCATCATTTTCTCGATTTTCTTTCATGAATTTCATTGAAATAATGCTCTAATAATAAAATTATTATAATTTATATGAAAATGTTACGTTTTACAACAATACTTTCATAAGTTTCAGTAAAATTTTAACATTTTCACTGAAAGTTTGTGATTTACATTGGAAATGTTATAATTTCTTGCAAACATTTTGCAGTTTCCTATGAAATTTTATAATTTATACTGAAAAAATTACAAGTTACAGAGAATTTGTTTTAATTTTCAACGTTGAATGAACGACAAACAACAAAGTATGAGATTTGTAACAAAAATTAACCCAGGCTCTTTCATGATCTTCATTTTTCATGGTTTTCAGGATTTTCTTTCATGAATTGCATTGACATAATGCTCTATTAATAAAATTATTGTAATTTATATGGAACTGTTGCGTTTTACCACAATACTTTTATAATATTCAGTAAAATTTTACCATTTTCGCTGAAAGTTTGTGGTTTTCGTTAGAAATGTCTTAATTTCCTAAACAAATTTTGCAGTTTCCGATGAAATTTTGTAATTTATACTGAAAAATTACGAGTTAAAGAGAATTTGTTTTAGTTTTTAACGTTGAATGAACGACAAACAACAAAGTAAGAGATTTGTAAAAAAAATTAATCAATTTTCTTTCATGATCTTCATTTTTCATGATTTTCAGGATTTTCTTTTACGAATTTCATTGAAATAATGCTCTAATAATAAAATTATTGTAATTTATATCAAAATGTTACGTTTTACAACAATACTTTCATAATTTTCAGTAAAATTTTACTATTTTCGCTGAAATTTTGTGATTTACGTTGGAAATGTCATAATTTCCTGAACAAATTTTGCAGTTCCCAATGAAATTTTATAGTTTATATTGAAAACATTACAAGTTACAAATAAATTGTTTTAGTTTTTCACGTTGAATGAACGACAAATAACAAAGTATGAGATTTGTAATAGGAATGAATCCATTTTCTTTCATGATCTTCATTTTTCATGAATTTCAGGATTTTCTTTGAAATTTCTTCTTTCATGAATTTCATTGAAATTATGGTCGAATAATAAAATTATAGTAATTTATATGAAACTGTTGCGTTTTACCACAATACTTTTATAATTTTTAAATGCTCTAATAATAAAATTATTGTCATTTATATGAAAATGTTACGTTTTACAACAATTCTTTCATAATTTTCAGTAATATTTTAACATTTTGGCTGAAAGTTTGTGGTTTTCGTTGGAAATGTCATAATTTCCTGCAAAAATTTTGCAGTTTTCAATGTAATTTTATAATTTGTACGGAAAACATTACAAGCTACAAAGAATTTGTTTTATTTTTCAACGTTGAATGAACGACAAAAAACAAAGAATAAGATATGTAATAAAATGAATATATTTCTTTTAAGATCCTCATTTTTCATTATTTTCGTGATTTTCTTTCATGAACTTCATTGAAATAATGCTCTAATAATAAAATTATTGTAATTTATATGAAAATGTTACGCTTTCCACAATATTCAAGTTTAGAATTTCTCGTGGCATAGTAAAATCTGCAATTTTTAATGAACTTGTCTTTATTTTGTATGTTCGGAAATGCATTTTTTGAGTTCTGAAACATTTCGTGGCTACGTAGGTATTGGCCTCAAGATTATTTTGTTTCATATGCCCTACTTTTTGCGTGTTGGGCCCGATAACTGGGACACCCTGTATATTTAGGGGTGGCTCGTGTGATTGAGTGATTTTCTTGGGAATGTCTGATAATTTCGTCTTTAGTACGACCAATGGGACACCCTGTATATCTGAGGTGGCTCGTGTGATTGAGGGTGTTCGGTGCATATCGAGGGTTTAATAAGATCTTCGCCCAGGGTATGATTTTTTCCGCATTTTGCAATCAATAAAGAAATCTCGTAACTTGCCTCTAAGGTACGATTAGCAACAGCAGTTCTCGCAGTGAACCAAGTTTTTATGGTTGTTCGCTTTTCGAATTTCTCTTTTAATGATTTGAACTCATTTAAATCTGAATTCGCATGAGCAGCATGTTTGGTTCTAAAATGTGCCTCGAGACGGCCACGCTTCATTGATTCATTGCTCAAAGATTGATGGCATAGTAGACAGAAAGGCGATCTTTCATCATTTATAGCGGTTTTGAAACCAAAATTTAAAAATTCTTCTTTGTATTGGCGAGTCTTTATCTTCTTGGCGCTAGCCATTTTTATATTGAGCCAAAATTAGCTACAATTATGTTGTATTTAGTATTTTTAAATTATTTTTTGATAAAAAATGCAACTTACCTTTAATAACTAGCAAATTGAAAAACTCTCTTACAACATCGAAAAAGAACAATGAACTGATTTATATACACCTACTCGACACGAAAAACACTTGAAAAAGACGTAAATGCAAGTACTGACAATGAATACTAGACGAACACTAGTTGAAAATATGACTCGTGTACCAACAGTCATCGAGCCACGACGTCGCGACACATGATTTTGTCGATTCGATTAAATACGTGGAAAAACAAAAATGTTTGTTAACGCATTTTTTTTCGATCAATATTATAGTACAATAACGCTTAAGTAAAACGCTATGATATATGTATATTATATACATATGTGTATATAAATTTTAATATATTATAATTTAATATATTTTTAATTAAGTGCTGCAGCAAATATTAATTCGATATTAAAATCCAACTTCAAATATCATAAGACCACCTTAAATTCTCATGACCCACCTGAAAATCCTACGCGCCCCACCGGTGGGGCGTGCGCCCCACTTTGAGAACTACTGCATTAGAGTAAAGTCTGGAACACAGGGCTTTAGTATACAATTATGCTGCATAAAAGTTTTCATTCTTAACAACATTAGAATCTACAGAAGAAGAGATTGTAGAAGGAGTTAGTGCTTTATGGCAAACATATGCTGAAGATGTGGACATGAATTTTGTACGAGACGTCAAGTATTTTCATCAATATGTTAGACATAGTTAAGCCTGTGATTCAGCGGAACATAATAGTCTGACACATCAGGATCTGTATAGGATGTAATATTTCAAAAAGCTTAGAGCCTTTTCAAGTCTAAATCCGGCCCTGGTAACAGGTGTTATAACCTTGTTTTGTGAACTGGTCCGTATATTTACCTACCTGATTAAAGTTATTTGTAGATTGTAAGACTGGGTTTAAGCTTAAATAATCAGGACGCTGTAGTAATGAATAATGCAATCATGAATCTGAAGTGCCCAGCAATGAAAATAAACGCACCCAGGCGTGCATAACCCGCATTTCCCAGGGAAAACTTTCGTGGACATATGTAAGTAGTCCCAGGGAGTGATTAATTTTCTGGGTGCGTGTCGCGGTAGCCTCTAAATTGCCGGCGGCGGACTTAAAAATTAAAAGCAAACTTTTCGATAAAAACCGCGCGTGGAAACGCCGTGAATACTAATGACGCTCGCCCTTTTACATCCCCGATCTGATAATCACCCCCACATTTTTCGCGAATTTGCATCGCGCTGCCCAAACAGCAGCCCAAGCAATGCAAGCAATCGCCGCCTGTTTGCGCCGCCGTGTCCAAAGTAAACGCAGTAATTAAGTAAACCGCCCGCAGATTAATTGCCCGGCGTTCGCACTGTAATTAATTCAGGGCCCTTTTTGCGGCGCTTTTTGCATCGCAGCGTGCCATGCAATTTACGGCGCGCAACTTCGACCCGAATACGTGAGAGCTGATCCCCGTCCCATTCGCGATGTACGTGCCGCAATCTAATTGTACTTTCAGCCCTTCTGTGCTGAAAATCTGGGGTGTAGCAGGTTCATCCACTTACCGATGTATGAATACGTTATGCTAAGTTGAGAGAAATCTCGCTGCTGTGAGAGTTCACGCGAGAATACACGGAACAAGGAAATTCGATCTTAATCAAGGAAATGTGCATAAAGTCATTTGCAGGAAACAGTACTTGAAGCCTTGATTTCAGCTGCAAGCTCACGGGAGAAAATTAGAAAATTGTGTCCTATAGCACAACGTTATATAATTACATTTATAGTTTATAAACATCGTATAATAATCACTATTCGTTTTTTAAAAATTAAATTAATTATTTTTCAACATCAAAGAATGGGAAGAATTTAGGACAAGATGGAGAAAAACACCAAAGAAAATCGGAAGCTATTTTATAACATACTAAAAAGCAGAAGAAGTGAGCCAAATACGACACGAACTACATATTCGAAAGAGAGGGCAAAATTTTAAAAGAAAGAAAGGAAATAATGGAAAGATGGAGAAAATACTTCGAAGAACTGCTCAACGTAGAACGGGAGGAGGACGAAGAGTATGGAAACAAAATAAACATGATATGACAACAGAAACATTGGAAAGGAAGATAAGGAGGAATTTTTCTTTAATGAAACACCCTGTAGAGTTTGGTTATTTCTAATAGGCAATAATATTTGCTTTATATAGATACCACATAAGTACCCCTTTATTATACAAATAACGCGACAATTGCCAATAAATAAAGTTTATCAGTTGCTATGAATTACAATTTAAAGTGTCTGTTCAAAGTAGCCTGTGTACCATTAAAGAAAATGAAGCTTATAGCTTTCACGTGTTTATTTTATTTTCAATTGTTCTTCTGAAATTAGGATTAAATAGAAAATAGACAACAAAAAGTACCAAAACTTTTTTCTTTAACTTTTTTTTGTCTATCTCTACTAATAACAGAAATATTTGCTGTGTCACAATAAATCACACAGACTGTATACTTAAATTGGATGTGTGAATGGTTACCACTTGGTGAAACATATTTGTATAGGAATAATGAAACACTTGTTTTTTTTTTTAAATAAAAAATTAATTAAAAATTAATTAAAACACTTGGTTTATTTTCAGTTTATACTGTTGAGAATGGCTGAGATTGCCGAAACAATTGTAGAGTCCTTTCAATATATACTGTGAAACGTCAACCAATTGTTTTATTATTCCAAGACTGTATACTTCCTACATATGAAAATCATAACACAATCAATAATTTTAAGAATGTAATTATATTTTACAAGGAGAACACGCAACTATGTAAAATTTAATATTGCATTTTAAACCATTCCTGTGCATTTTCCTGAAACTTTTTGTAATCTTAGCATGAAATGGTAGTTGCCGGGCATAATGCAATCTTGGCATCAGAGGCAAGTTACATAGAGCAAGCGGTGCAGTATTAATAAGAACACAATTAAAACTACCCGTGAAAATGGCCACGATCCTTGAAGCTCGCTGGAAAGTTTTGACGTCCTCACGAGTTTATAGACGACGTGAACTATGAACTTTTTAGCGCGAATTCCGCCTTCGCTGAATGTGCAAACATTCTCTGCTTTCATTGAACGTCTGCATGAAGTGTTTCAGCTAAATATTTTCAGCGATATTTGCATACATTTAATTTGAATCTGCTTAAGATAAATTATAGTTAAAAATATCATAATATTTAGGTAATTCAAATAAATATCTCAACTAAATAATTATACATTTTATTTGAATTTGTTTTACATAACTTATACTATAAAAAAATCATAATATTTATGTATTTCAACTAAATATCTAAACTAATATAATTATACATATAGTTTAAATTTGCTATACATTACTTATAATTTGCTATACGTAATGTATGTTTCTGTAAAAAATACAAATATGTATACTATGATCGGGACGGAAAAGCAAAAAAAATAGAATTAACGCGATGGAAATAAGATTTTTCAGAAAAATTTAAAACAAGACCAGAAGGGACAGAATAAGAAACGAGACATACAGAAATAACCTAAAGATAAGACCAATCAATGATAAAATGGAAGAAGTACAGATGAGATGGTTTGGACATATCTGCAGAATGAATGAAGAAAGAATTACCATAGAGTATATGAGGCAAGAGCAACAGGGAGAAATCATAGAGGAAGACCAAGAAATGAGTGGAATAACACAATAAGAGAAGAGAAGAGGAGAAAAGGGAGTTCCTGGGAAGAGCTAAAGAAACGGACAAAAGATAGGAAGAGTGGAGGGAATACTATCGAACAGAATAAATGTAAATGTAAATAATATGATGTAAAAAAGCCTTACACCGAAAGGTACAAAGGTGGCTGATTAAATAAATAAATAAATAAAATATTATGATCGTAAATGAAAGACGTGTGGTGACCACACTTTCATTTTTATCTGTGCAAAATGAATACTTATTTCTTTTTTTTCTTCAAAATTTGTCTCAAATCACTAAAGAGATCTCAAATTGGCGAATTTGAGAATACTTTGGCGAACAAATTTGAATGTACCTATATAATTCCAATTGGTTTGCATTTCAAAATCTAGATTTTGTCTTAAAATTCAACAAAATATGCAATTATTTTGAGTTTTCGTGCCCACCAAATAAATTGATACAGGGTGAGTTTTTTTTTTCATTTAAGCATACGACATTCCAAAAGACATAGAGATTCAGTTAAATTGATTGATTTAGACTACTAAACTTCAAACGGTATCTCTCCATCATAAATCAAATAAACACCAAAATTGATTGATTTAGACTACTAAACTTCAAATGGTATCTCCCCATCATAAATCAAATGAACACCTAAATTGATTGATTTAGACTAAAACAACAACTAAAACACAAATTGCTACATATACAGGATGAGTTTTTTTTTTCATTTAAGCATTAGACGTACCATAAGACATAGAGATTCGGTTAAAAGAGGAAAGAGTTGTCGTTTTAAGAGCTTATATGCTGTTGATTTTTGAAAAAAGACCACGGTTTTTTTAGTTATAATACAAACTTAATTTTTTCATATATCAGTATATATAAATATATATGATAAACTTTCAGCATTTTCAATAATAAGACCACAGTTGTTTAGTTATAATACAAACTTATTTTTTTCAAATATCAGTATATAAAAATATACATTAAATTGAAACTATGTGTGGATACTACTTGGTGAAACATTATGATTAAGTTAACCAAGTGTTTGATTTAACCTAAAAATATACATGATAAACTTTCAGCATTTTCAATAAAATATGATGAGTCTCAATAAATTTACATAACAATTTATAAAGGCTTGAGAAATTATTTATACAGGGTGAGTTTTTTTCATTTTGAGCATTAGGATCCCGGAAACCATAAGAAGTAGATCAAAATATGCTTTTGTTCTTTGAAAAAAGACCACCGTGTTAAGTTATAATACAAACTTAGTTTGTTTTTTTAAATGGCAGTCATAGATGGCTTTTACATTTTTAAAAAGGGCATTTGTTTCTCTTTGTAGCGATGCAAGGTTTGCTATGCTTACTTTGATAAATTAATGCCATCTTCAAATAATAACTTTATGAAAATAATTACTTACTTTACAAATAAACACGATACAGGATTATTTGTATTATTGAGAGTAGCAAAGCAAAGTTTGCTATGGAATTTTTTTTCGTTTTACTACTAATTAATTAATTTTTCTATTGTAATTATACTAAATTCTATTTAAATACTTACTTTACAAATAAACACGATACAGGAATATTTGTATTATTGAGAGTAGCAAAGCAGAGTTTGCTATGGAATTTTTTTTCGTTTTACTACTAATTAATTAATTTTTCTATTGTAATTATACTAAATTCTATTTAAATTATACAACGAAAATTCCTGCATCTCATTTATTTATCAAAGTAAGTATAGCAAACCTTGTACAAAGAGAAAAATTTGTCCTTTTGAAAAATGTCATAGCAAACTATGACTATAACTAAAAACGGTGGTCTTTTTGCAAAAAACAAAAGCATATTTTGCATCTACGTCTTATGGTTTCCGAGATCCCAATGCTCAAAATGAAAAAAACTCACCCTGTATAAATAATTTCTCAAGCCTTTATAAATTGTTATGTAAATTTGTTGAGTCTCAATATATTTTATTTAATGTTTATTGATGATATAATAATATTTTATTGAAAATGCTGAAAGTTTATCATATATATTTGTATATATATGATATACTGATATATGAAAAAATTAAGTTCGTATAATAACTAAAAACTGTGCTCTTTTTTCAAAATTTAAAAGCATATCTTGCATAAGCTCTTAAAACTCTTTCCTAATTTAACCGAATCTCTATTTTTTATGGTTTCTGAAATTCAAATGCTTAAAATGAAATGAAACTAACTATATATAAATCCACATACACGTAGACATTTTTCAAAACTTATCTTATATCACTGAAAGTACCTCAAATTTGAGATAAAAGTCAACAATGTATTCAATTATTTTTTTGAGTTTTCGTTCCCACCAAATGATTTCTACAGTACTCAAATACATAAATTACAATATTACAATACATAAATCCTCTGCAGAAATTTTCCCAAAATGGGTTTGAAGCACTAAAGGGATCTCGAAACGGAGATCAAAAATATACATTTCTGTTTTTTTTTTAATTTTGAAATCTAGATTTTGTTCGAAGTTGGACTGCTGGATCTATACATAACATTATATTCTTTTATTTGATATTTATGTAATGTACTGTATGTATATTTATCTACTGTTATTTTTATGTTAAAACAGTTTCGTATATTACTATATTAGTGTTTCCAGATGTCAAAACTGGGATAGTTTTCTTCAGTAACATACTTTACAAACTATGTACCTACTTTGACTTGTGTATGCTGTGTAGCTAAACACAATAAATAAATATTATTATTTAATTATTAAAAAGCGGTTTTAAATCACATAGGGTTCCTCAGAATGGAGAATTAAAATCAAAAATTCGCAAAATTTCACGAAAAACAACATATTATTTTATATGCATATCAAATAATAGAAATATATTTGTTTTGTTAATCATAGTATTCCTACAACACATATCTAAATCTAAATAAATATTTAAATAATCTAAAGTAATTCTTCAATCTCTGCCTATTCATAGTTGCTGCAATGATGTAGAAACCTACAACACATATCTAAATCTTACTAAATACTTAAATTAATCTGAAGTAATTCTTCAATCTCTGTCTATTCATAGTTGCTGCAATGCTGTAAAAAAAATTGGACCAAACTTTGTGAAACATTTATGTGGAAACTTTGGACAGCAATCTACTTTAAACGCTCCTTGCGATATTTTTGCACCACAACTCACCCCCTAATCCACCTTCCTGCAAATCACTGCCATATCGGCTCGGGCAAACTTAACGTCACCCCAATGAAATGTTTACCCCTGGAGAACATTAAGCCCGACATAACTCAGCCATGCCCTGTGTAAATCAGGGCCCAGGTTTTTTTTCTGTCGGGCAAACACGACGTGTTTTGGGGCGATTAGATTGTTTCCTGCCGCTAGCGAGTTCGCCAGCGCATTAAAATGCAAAGCGTCATAATTTTCCGGTCCAGCCTGACTTCCGGTTTATCGCTCGTAAAGCTTTCGCAACGACCCCGCAGTTTCCGGACGTCGCTTGAACGCTGGGCTTTCGATAAATTTCCCGGGCGCCATTTACTACCTTCTTCCAATAAAATCGGAAATGGAAAAGGTCCCGTAATAATTCAGCAAATTATTTAGATCATTTGGAGCGAGGTTCATTTTCTAAGAGCAAAAAAACGGGAGAGATTGAATGCATGTTACATATAATGATTAAATTTATGGGGCAACTGATTTGAAAGGTTCTGAACATAAAAACTCTGAACTGAAAACTGAACATTCGTATTTTTGCTTAGATTCGATACGACGTTGCTGTTATCATTTGCTTTACAATTAACGTGAAGAAATGACTAAAGTATATCTTATTTTGGGCGTTTTCTAGTCACTTTTTTTCAGTTTCTCAAAACGTATCTTATATCACTGAAAGTACCTCAAATCGGAGAAAAAAAGTCAATAATGTATTCAATAATTTTTTTTTTTAGTTTTCGTGCCTACAAAATCATTTCCACAATACTAAAATACATAAATTACAATATTACAATACATAAATCCACTGCAGAAATGTTCCCAAAATGAGAATTGTAGCATTGTAGCAATATGTTCGTAGCAATGGTATATGGTGATTGGCCCTACAATTTATGTAATGAGTAGTACATACATTTTTTATTAATTCTATATAATTTAAATATAAAATTCAAATTATTTATTCGAACACTTTCGTATTAATTCAACGGATAACTGCAGACCGGTTTCGACCTACAAGTCTCATCAGTGCAGTACCTCCGTACATTTAATTCACAAGTGTACATTTTGTCTACTTAACCTGACTATGGTGTGGTAATGCATGCAAGATTTGCTAACATGTTTTATTGTTACGATGACGTAACGATAATAATGACGATATTATATCAATATATTATGATAATATAGCCACAGCTTCTAAAACTACATTTTCTTATACCTCTGCTCATATTTATCTGCTAGTCTGCAAAAGTCATAAAGTTTACAACCCATGCAGTTTCAATTGTATCATATATGTGAAATGGCCATCAAATGACGATATGATATCAATATATTATGATAATATAGCCACAGCTTCTAAAACTACATTTTCTTATACTTCTGCTCATATTTATATACTGGTCTGCAAAAGTCATCAAGTTTACAACCCATGCAGTTTCAATTGTATCATATATGTAAAATGGCCATCAAATGACGATATGATATCAATATATTATGATAATATAGCCACAGCTTCTAAAACTACATTTTCTTATACTTCTGCTCATATTTATATACTGGTCTGCAAAAGTCATCAAGTTTACAACCCATGCAGTTTCAATTGTATCATATATGTAAAATGGCCATCAAATGACGATATGATATCAATATATTATGATAATATAGCCGCAGCTTCTAAAACTACATTTTCTTATACCTCTGCTCATATTTATCTACTGGTCTGCAAAAGTCATAAAGTTTACAACCCATGCAGTTTCAATTGTATCATATATGTAAAATGGCCATCAAATGACGATATGATATCAATATATTATGATAATATAGCCACAGCTTTTAAAACTACGTTTTCTTATACCTCTGCTCATATTTATCTACTGGTCTGCAAAAGTCATACAGTTTACAAACCCACGCAGTTTCCATTGTATCATATATGAAAAATGGCCATCAAATGACGATTTTATATCAATATATTATGATAATATAGCCACAGCTTTTAAAACTACGTTTTCTTATACCTCTGCTCTTATTTATCTACTGGTCTGCAAAAGTCATACAGTTTACAAACCCACGCAGTTTCCATTGTATCATATATGTAAAATGGCCATCAAATGTCGATTTTATATCAATATATTATGATAATATAGCCACAGCTTTTAAAACTACGTTTTCTTATACCTCTGCTCTTATTTATCTACTGGTTTGCAAAAGTCATACAGTTTACAAACCCACGCAGTTTCCATTGTATCATATATGTAAAATGGCCATCAAATGTCGATTTTATATCAATATATTATAATAATATAGCCACAGCTTCTAAAACTACATTTTCTTATACCTCTGCTCATACTTATCTACTAGTCTGCAAAAGTCATAAAGTTTACAACCCACGCAGTTTCAATTTAATTGTCGATTCCGAATATCAATTATAGCTTTATGCGCTTGGGTGCACCTTAATGCACATCAAAGAGCGTTGGCCCTTAATCGAAATACTGAAAATTTCAATCCTCAATTGCTCTCCTCGCGAACGTAAAACGTATTTTTAGCTTTATGGCTTGCACTTTGTACGTGCAGAGTTGTGCAGCTTTATAGCTACAAGGAAATACGACAAAATCGGGGTAAATATTATTAAAATGAATGCGTTATGGGTGTCAGGCTTATAAATAACAAACCAACGTCTGCTCAATAGCAATTTGGATATGTATGGGAGTTTAAGTGCTTACAAAAATTTATGCATTTCTTACATATTCCAGCAGAGAACCAATTGCCTGACAAATATTGTTATCTCTGTATTATATTACTGAACCGTTATGTATAAAAATGTTCCACTAATACAGATTAAAATACAATTATAAATCAGTTAGTTTACTATGTATTAGTAGAGAATTAAGCAATCTATTTACAGCAAACAATCAGTTTATAAATTCGAATCCATCAATTATCTACCAAATATGTAATAACCACAAATAGAGCAGCAATATTTAATCAGTATTACTCATTTGCTGATTAGCAAACTGACAGTTTGAAAATTAGTCGCAATGTTTGATCTGCACAAAATACAACACATCTGAAATATGGGAATATTTGTATTGGATGAAGCCTGCAGGATGATACTGTAGGTTTCATAACTTATGATGAAGTGTGATATGAATATTTAATCAGTATTACTCATTTACTGATTAGTAAACTAATCATTTTAAAATTAGTCGCAATGTTTGATCTGCACAAAATACAACACATCTGAAATTTGGGAATGTTTGTATTGAATGAAGCCTGCAGGATGATACTGTAGGTTTCATAACTTATGATGAAGTGTGGATTATACCTTCTGTTTTCCAAGGTAATGCTCAAGGTAAGCACGTGCTTGAGTAGCAGATAGCTATGCTAACCACTTTATTATATTTGGCTTACTATTTGCCCATTATAATGAATAGATTCGTTATAGTTAAGCCGATATGGATTATAAACGATTCCACAATCCTTGAGATTACGATGAAAATAATTGACAAATTCATTATTGTAAGTGGTACGTTTGTATAATGCTTTAATTAAAAAAAATGTATTTATATACAAGTATACATTCGATATAAATAAAAATAAGTGGTAAACAATAGTAGACTAGATAATACCACATCTATTATACAGGGTGTTAATCAACATCATTTAAAAAAATAAAGTTGTTGATGGTTTCTTCGAAACGAAACGTTGTACTGAAAATTTGTAAACACTGTCTTGTAGAGCTCAAAATGTGGCAATGAGAAAGTGTCTTTTGTTTTCTTGAACCTTTTCAAATAACTTCAGAAAAAAATAAAAACCAAGACGCAAGATTTCAGATTTTGTCGAATATATCCGGAAGTAAGCGGAAATTTCTGGTTTTCTCAATGGAATATTACTGACCACTAGATTGCGTAACTTTAATTTGACGTAATTTCACGGCCTTTGTAACTGTTACGGTTTTCGAGATCCTCATGCTGTTGATCCTTATATTGGACACCCTGTATATGGCTTACAGATCAGCCATTATAACGAATAGATTCATTATTGTTAAGCCGGTATGGATTATAATTCGACAATATCGGTATTATTATTATTAATTAAAATATGATTTATATTCTAGAAAACCTAAGTAGAAGTAATTCAAATTATATTAGTTCTTCAAATTAAAAGACAATCACACCAATTTTTCTTCAAAATTGAATATTAGTAGTGTTCATTTTACAACAATAATCAACAATTTCTCGATGTAGTTCCAACTACATTTGGAAGTTGGTTCCAAAAATTTGGTTCCAAAAATGGCCTAAATTGAGGAATTGCACGAATTTTTTGTAAACACTTGAAAATCGACACTTGAAAACTTAAACCATAATCAATAAATTTTAAGATGCATTTTTTGTGTCTCAATTAAATATTGGTAAATTGGACGTAAAGGTGGTAGTAAAAATTGGAAAATTCACTAAAATAATCTGGCAAAATGTCGTACATATCGTAATGATCACATATTCTTCAAACCTACTACTACTACTACTTTAGGGTTCCAAAAATGTACTAAATTGAGGAATTGTGAACTGAAAACATCAAATTATGCCTTGCCAGCACTCATTTTTTTGTAAACACTTGAAAATCGACACTTGAAAACTGAAAACATAATCAATAAATTTTAAGTTGCATTTTTTTTGTGTCTCAATTAAATATTGGTAAATTGGACGTAAAGTTGGTAGTAAAAATTAGAAAATTCACCAAAATAATCTGGCAGAAAGTCGTACATATCGTAATGATCACATATTCTTCAAACCTACTACTACTACTACTTTAGGGTTCCAAAAATGTACTAAATTGAGGAATTGTGAACTTAAAACATCAAATTATGCCTTGCCAGCACTCATTTTTTGTAAACAGAAAATCGACACTTGAAAACTGAAACCATAATCAATAAATTTTAAGTTGCAATTATTTTGTGTCTCAATTAAATATTGGTAAATTGGATGTAAAGGTGGTAGTAAAAATTGGAAAATTCACCAAAATAATCTGGCAGAAAGTCGTACATATCGTAATGATCACATATTCTTCAAACCTACTACTACTACTACTTTAGGGTTCCAAAAATGTACTAAATTGAGGAATTGTGAACTAAAAACATCAAATTATGCCTTGCCAGCACGAATTTTTTTGTAAACACTTGAAAATCGACACTTTAAAACTTAAACCATAATCAATAAATTTTAAGATGCATTTTTTGTGTCTCAATTAAATATTGGTAAATTGGACGTAAAGTTGGTAGTAAAAATTGGAAAATTCACCAAAATAATCTGGCAGAAAGTCGTACATATCGTAATGATCACATATTCTTCAAACCTACTACTACTACTACTTTAGGGTTCCAAAAATATACTAAATTGCGGAATTGTGAACTGAAAACATCAAATTATACCTTGCCAGCACTTATTTTTTTGTAAACACTTGAAAATCGACACTTGAAAACTGAAAACATAATCAATAAATTTTAAGTTGCAATTTTTTTGTCTCAATTAAATATTGGTAAATAGGATGTAAAGTTGGTAGTAAAATTTGGAAAATTCACCAAAATAATCTGGCAAAAAGTCGTACATATCGTAATGATCACATATTCTTCAAACCTACCTACTACTACTACTACTACTACTACTACTACTTTAGGGTTCCAAAAATGTACCAAATTGAGGAATTGTGAACTGAAAACATCAAATTATGCCTTGCCAGCACTCATTTTTTTGTAAACACTTGAAAATCGACACTTGAAAACTGAAAACATAATCAATAAACTTTAAGTTGCATTTTTTTGTGTCTCAATTAAATATTGGTAAATTGGACGTAAAGTTGATAGTAAAAATTAGAAAATTCACCAAAATAATCTGGCATAAAGTCGTACATATCGTAAAGATCACATATTCTTCAAACCTACTACAACTACTTAAGGGTTCCAAAAATGTACTAAATTGAGGAATTGTGAACTGAAAACATCAAATTATGCCTTGCCAGCACTCATTTTTTTGTAAACACTTGAAAATCGACACTTGAAAACTGAAACCATAATCAATAAATTTTAAGTTGCAATTGTTTTATGTCTCAATTAAATATTGGCAAATTGGACGTAAAGATGGTAGTAAAAATTGGAAAATTCACCTAAAAAATCTGGCAAAAAGTCGTACGTATCGTAATGATCACATATTCTTCAAACCTATTACTACTACTACTACTACTACTTTAGGGTTCCAAAAATGTACAAAATTGAGGAATTGTGAACTGAAAACATCAAATTATGCCTTGCCAGCACTCATTTTTTTGTAAACACTTGAAAATCGACACTTGAACACTGAAAACATAATCAATAAATTTTAAGTTGCAATTATTTTGTGTCTCAATTAAATATTGGTAAATTGGATGTAAAGTTGGTAGTAAAAATTGGAAAATTCACCAAAATAATCTGGGATAAAGTCGTACATATCGTAATGATCACATATTCTTCAAACCTACTACTACTACTACTACTACTACTACTACTACTACTACTTTAGAGTTCCAAAAATGAACTAAATTGAGAAATTGTGAACTGAGAACATCAAATTATGCCTTGCCAGCACTCATTTTTTGTAAACACTTGAAAATCGACACTTGAAAACTGAAAACATAATCAATAAATTTTCAGTTGCATTTTTTTGTGTCTCAATTAAATATTGGTAAATTGGATGTAAAATTGGTAGTAACAAATTGGAAAATTCACCCAAAAAATCAGGCAAAAAGTCGTAGATGATCACATAGGCTTCAAACCTAAATAGTAAAATTAATGAAAACAGCATTTTTAACCGAACTGAACCGGTACAATTTGGTTTTTTTAATTAATGAAACCCGAATTCCCAACTGTACTAAACCGATTCAATTTTGATTTTACTGGATTTGAGTACACATGCAAATGATTCTATTAAGATGTTATTATTGTTTTGTGAGGGATAATTTGATAAAATTGTTATTACCAGTACTTAGGTATAAAATCTTGCATCATTTCGTTCATTTCGTTTTAATATTTTGT
Source organism: Othius punctulatus (assembly GCA_951805005.1). NCBI lineage: Eukaryota > Metazoa > Arthropoda > Insecta > Coleoptera > Staphylinidae > Othius > Othius punctulatus. Next base: position 15,049,150 of record OX638145.1, read on the forward strand.
ACAAACATTATTTAAAAAAATAACCGCAGTGGTGTAATAATTTGTTTTCATTACATGATTTTACTAGCAACTTAACATCCAATTTACCAATATTTAATTGAGACACAAAAAAATTGCAACTTAAAATTTATTGATTATGGTTTCAGTTATCAAGTGTCGATTTTCTGTTTATAAAAAAATGAATGCTGGCAAGGCATAATTTGATGTTTTTAGTTCATAATTCCTCAATTTAGTACAGTATTTAAAAAAATAATCGCAGTGGGGTAATAATTTGTTTTCATTACATGATTTTATATACAGTGCATACGAAATTTAAATGTTCTATTAGTTATACTACAGATTACTTATTATTTACATTTTGCATAGCAGTGATTAAGGTTAAGTGTGATACGCTTTATAAATAACTGCACGTGTTGTGATTTCACTAAAAAAAACTATGATGTTTATGTTTTGAGCACGTTCGAAAATGAAAAGTAATTGCACGCGGCGGGGCACTTCTCTTTATTAACGCGTTTAAAAGGTTTTCCGGGAAGTATTTGGGTTAGAAAAGTGGAACTATCTTCCACCGCTGGATATTTTTACAGGCATACTTGACCCAAATCAATTATCTATCGATAAAATAATGCTATTTCTAAATAATGTATTGCGCCTGCAAACAGATCAATCGGGCAGCCATGAAATGGGTCGTTACTTTCATGACTACGAATCGCGGGGCCATCAATAAATCAGGTGCACAGGTAATAACACGAGGGGGTGCTATAGTGGGTCGGATGTATATCTCAAATATTTGACCTGGATGATCGTTTTCCTTAATGAAATATTTCCAGCTGTCGCGCGCGCGTCACCGCGGAAAATTGCCTCTAGACATACAGACTCGCGGAAAATTTCCAATATTGTTATGCTCCTATAGCGAGAATAATATTTTTAGAGAAAAACAAATACCGGAAACAGTATTTTTCTATTTTTGTTTTGCATTGTATACGCATATTAAGGAGCCCATGCGTGCAAATTTTGTGAATCTGCACAGATTTGTTTTTGCAGTATCGATTATTTTTTGATAAAGCTGAAATTTTGATGAGGCGTCAAGAGTTCGCTGTTGTGAAAAATGAGCTTCACCCTCATTCGGTGGGAAAGTCGTTTTAAGATAATCGGCAAATCTATTAGCCTTTTAAGTATTGCTCTTTGCATTACCCATCTGCACTTCTAATTGGAGAATTCTGCGAGATTGGTCTCTTAAGTCTGTTAGTAGTTTTCCAAAGTGAATAATCAGTTTTACTGTCATTTGATAGTACAATTAGATATTCACTAATAGTCATTTTTAATTTTTTGAATCTCTCTTTTGAGTTGATGTGTTGCGTTATTTACTCTAGTTTTATCTTCTGGACATCTAGATTGATGCCAAATTCTACTGAGTCTTCTCTTTTCGGAAATAAGGGTTCGAATTTCTTTAGGGTTATGGTTACGTTTTGTTCGTGGGGTAATAATAGGGGTATTATCCCATCTAGCTTCTTGGTTCGTTTCTTATTGAGGATGACAAGTTGATAGTGTCTTCAAATTGAAGTTTAGTTCTGCCTGTCAGTTAATCTGTTAGTCAATCAAGCATGTATTTCCTTTTGTATACTACTATCGCTTAGGGTGAGGGCAATCGGAGAAGGGTCAGAGTTCATATCCCAAGCCTCTGCGACAGACACATTTCGTGTTATCAAAATCAATTAATCAAAAATCAATTAAATCTGGAATTTTATTAAGATCTGTAGGCCAATATGTTGGCTTGCCAGTTGAAATTGTTTCGCATTTGACTGCTTGTAGTGCTTTCTTTCCGGTTGTATTTGTTAGTCTAATCCCCATTGAATGTGTTTACCATTAAAGTCGCCTCGAATTATAAATCTATGTCCCTTCATTCTTCCCTTGTTCTTCTTCATTTTCTATATCTTGTTCTTGTTCGTTCGTATTTGTCACTTTTTCTTCCTCTTCCGTGTTGAGTAACTCCTGAAAATATTGTTTCCATCTCTCCTTCCTTTCTATGTCATCTGTTATTATTTCTCCTTTTTTGTTCATTATATGTCTCGTCTCGTTTGTACCTTTTGTCCTGTTCCTTTTGATTATGTTGTAGAACAGTTTTATGTTGTCTTTGCTACTTTTCTCCATTTTGTCTGCAAATTATATCCAACTTTGCTTTTTTGCTTCTATTACTAATTGTTTAACCATTTTTCTGCTGTGCGGATTGTATTTTTCATAGCTTTCTGCAGTTTTCTTTCCTTGATATTGTTTCCATCCTATCTTCTTGTTTTTTATCTCCTCTTTTATCTCATTCATCCACCATCCCGTTTGTCTTCTTGTGTTTGTCATTTGGTAGCTTCCACATGCTGTCTGTGCAGCTGTTAGTATTGTATTCTTGAATGCCTCCCACATTCCATCTAAGTCATCTTCCCTGTATGTATTTTGTTTGAGTACTATTTCATTCTCCACCAGATCCTTGTATTCCTTGCTTACGTCTTCTTCTTGCAATCTGTGAGCCTTGATCATTTTAACTTCGATTTTCTTCATTTTGTTATCATCACTTTTTATTATTGGTTCTTTTATTGTTGCTACCACTAGGTAGTGGTCACTTCCAATTTCTGGCCCTCTCCTTACTTTAGTGTCTACTACCTCTTTTCTGTGTTCTCTTTTTACGAGAATAGAGTCTATAATTGACTTTTCGTTTCTAGCTCTTTCTTCTCTTGTATATAGGTGTATTCTTTTATGATTAAAAAACGTGTTTGTTATTATTAGTTCATTCATTTGGCAATATTCCAGCATTATGTTCCCATTCTCGTTTCTTTTGTTCTCCCCGTTATTACCCATCACATTACTGTACATCTAATCTCTTTTCCCTACTCTACTATTAAAATCGCTTGCTACATATAGTTTACCAGTTACCTCCTCTGTCTTTGTCGTTAGTTCTTCCCAAAATATATCCTTTTTTTCTACTTTTTCATCTTCACTTGGTCCATAAACTATTATCATTGTTTTCATTTCATCTTTTGTTTTCCCTTTCAGTGTTGTTAGCAACATCCTTTCATGTATTGTTTCCCATTTTATTAGTTCTTTTTCTCTTGTTTTGTACACTATGCAGGCCACTCCTGCTGCTGCTCTTATGTGTTCCTCTACTCCACTACATATATATATGCATGTGTGCCTGTTGTTCGTTTTTTTGACCCTTTCCCTTTGAGTTTTGTTTCAGTAATTGCCAATAAATCTAGTCCTATTTCAGTACATATTAATCTTAATTATGAGGCCTAATTTTCCGAGGATTATGCCTATTCATGAGTACGGCTCTGGCGCCTAAGGATAGAGATGTTCCGTCAAAGTTTTTTTTTAAAGTGAAAAAAGGAACTTTTCCTTTTTTTGTATTTACTGCAAATTTAATGAAGGAATTATAATTTGATGTGGTTTTTTTTAAGCCTAAAGAAGGAAATGTTACCATTTGTTTGAAAACCCCAAATATTCATTTGCAGTGAAATGAAACTTGAATGTTCTTAGTTGAAATGTAATGTGTATTGGTGTTATCTTAATTCAATTGCAAATTTGAGGAAAGCTTAAATTAAAATGTATCTTTCGATGTGTCTTCCCGTTCTTTGCGAATCATGTGGTGTTTGATGTATTGACTTGTGTTTGCCTTTGAAAGCGTGTCCGTGACTCGTGACGTGTCGCCGGCGATAGAAAGTGACCGTTCGGGAGCGGAATAGTCGTGGAATGGAAGAAAAATAAAAGTGCCGAATCGGAGAGCAAACACTCGATAAATCGGAGCCGATAAGAGCCGCGTGTATGTACACAAGCCGAGGAATCCAAGTGCAATCACGTGTCAGCGGCGTCAATGGACATAGTCCGATGGCAATAATGCGATCCAATCGGTCGGTTTATCATAATCAGTAGGAATCCCTAAGAGCCGGGCGAAGTGAAATTCGACGGTTTAGTAAGTGGGCGAGCAGCCTAAGCAGAACACCAAAAATGTTAGCTCCGAGAGTAATGAGGCACGGAAGGCTGATGGCCTACAACGGGGTGGGATTCTTCAGGCTGCCGGGCCAAGTGGCGGCCCTCAGGCCAGGCTCCTTCGCCGCCACCAGAGCGGCCTCCACGACGAGCGGACTCTGGCTGCCCCAAGCCACGCAGGTCAGAAAATAATTTCCTCCTCAGCCTCGTAAATAGGCCATAAATCGCCGCGATAACAGGATTTAGGACGAGCTGTGCCGCAATATGTGGGCGAAGTTCAATCACATAAATCGCATCAAATATTCCCGCATTCCCAACAACCCATTAAATACATATTATTGACGCGTATTTGTACGTTTGCGATAGCTGCGTGATTGCCAGATAACCAGCGCTGGGCAAACATCATTAATTCTGCAGTTCTTTGTGTGTACCAAGAAATTGGAGGATGGGAAGCGATAAGCCAGCTTAGCAACATAGGTGCTCTTTGAATCCAGCAGAAAATTGTTTCTTACGTTTTGTGCTTTTAATTGTAAGCTAATTAAAATCTGGAATCCTTATCGACATCCAGACAGCGCGTGGACTTAAACACAACATTCGATTATCTATACAACCTTGATTGGTTTTATTCAAACCTCTCTGGGTGCAAATAATTGCTGAAATCCGTGCCCTTTTCAATTGCAAAACAATTGCACATGACGTCAAGCCGTATTTTGTATACATTTTTTTGGTAAATATTAAATAAGTTCAAGGTTAAATGTCACGAGGAGAGCAGTATAAAGTCCCCGAAAAAATTAATGCCCGCAGCGATGATAGAGGCAAAGTAAACAGATCAGAGCGTGTACTTTGGCTGAAGAAATTTTTACCAAGTCGCGCTTTTCGCGCGACTTTGGACTTTCCTGTAAGCAATGATCCTCTGTGTAAACAAACCGGGAAACACGTGGCCCGAATGCATGCACACACCGTGCCAATGCAGTTGAATAATTAACTTCTCCTTTCCCGTGCTCACCTGGGCATATATAAGGCACGGGCACCTCGCGCACACCTGTTGTGTGCCGGTTACGTGCCTCCGCGCAAACGATGGCCCCCACGAAGAAGCTGATGATTTTCGATGTTGACAACGACGAATTTTCGCAGGCCAACTTCGAGAAGCGCACCCTCCAGCAGTTCACCGACAAGAAGCAGTCCACCTTCACCGACAGGAGCCAGCTGAAGTACGCCAGGAGGCTGGTGGTCAAGCTGGGGAGTGCGGTCATCACCCGCGAGGACGAGCACGGCCTGGCCCTCGGCAGATTGGCATCGATAGTCGAACAGGTGAGGTTTTAATTAAACTTTCCCAATTAGCATCCGGTGTAAAATTCTGGACATTTTCCCGTGCTAATTCAACAAAGCAAGTCAGTTGTTCGCAGTTACGACTTACAAGGCGCTATTCATTCCACGTCCTGGAATTAATTAAATGCAGTCTCAAGGTTTAGTGCAGTGCCAACGTTTATTGATAAATTTGCATTAAAACTTCATTAAAGACACGACCCGATTACGTGGAGTTTATAATTATTTGCAGGTGCATATTGGAACATAGACAGAGCTTCATTACAAACTACATAGGTATATCGAACGTGTATTCCTTAACGCAATAAATAATCACAGCGACAAATTCAAAATATAATAATATTTCTTTTAAAATTCAACCTTTTACAGTAGTAATTAAAACTTTGCCAAAAATAATCATTCAAATAATCAATGACAAGTATGTAATTACTGAAATACTGATCAAATTAATTGAAATTTTGGCTGAAATAATTGACATAATAATTATTCACACATAATAGAATACTTATTTGAAATTTTGAAGAAATTAATTACAATTTTTCATTCAGTCATCATTCATTAATTAACACATTTTAAATGTTATTACAATTCATTGCAATTTTGACCAAAATAATTATAAACTTGACCGAATATTTGAAATTTTGACAGAAATATTTGAATTTGACACTCATTAAACTGTCACAGAATAACTACTATTTCTAAACAACTTCTAAAAACTATTTGTAAATAAATGCGATTATTAACAAAAGTGTTTCTCATTTAAACATATCACAGGATGTAATTACTGAAATTCTGATAAAATTAATTGAAATTTTAGCTGAAAGAATTGACATAATAATTATTGAGACATAATAGAATACTTATTTGATATTTTGAAGAAATTAATTACAAATTTTCATTCATTCATCATGCATTAACACATTTCAAATTTTAATACCATTTATTGCAATTTGGACCGAAATAATTATAAACTTGACCGAATATTTGAAATTTTGACAGAAATAATTGATCATTTGACACTGTCACAGAATAACTACTATTTCTAAACAACTTCTAAAAACTATTTCTAAATAAATGCGATTATTAACAAAAGTGTTTCTCATATAAATATCTCACAGTATGTAATTACTGAAATACTGATAAAATTAATCAAAATTTAGGCTGAAAAAATTGACATAATAATTATTGAGACATAATAGAACACTGATTTGTAATTTTGAAGAAATTAATTACAAAGTTTCATTCATTCGTCATTCATTAACACATTTTAAATTTTAATAGAATTCATTACAATTTTGACCGAAATAATAATAAACTTAACCGAATATTTGAAATTTTTACAGAAATAATTGGTCATTTGACACTGTCACAGAATAACTACTATTTCTAAAAACTTCTAAAAACTATATAAAAAAATGCGATTATTAACAAAAGTGTTTCTCATTTAAATATCTCACAGTATGTAATTACTGAAATATTAATAAAATTTATTGAAATTTTGGCTGAAAGAATTGACATAATAATTATTGAGACAATACTTACTGGAAATTTTGAAGAAATTAATTACAAATTTTCATTCAGTCGTCATTCATTAACACATTTTAAAAACAACATAAACTAAGAAACATCTTTATATTTAAATATTACCAGTAAGTACTCCTTATAAAGAAGAAAGAAAACAATACAAAATATGAAAATTAATTGTTATCTTGATAAAATTCATTGAAACTTTGACATTAGTAATTGAAATATTGATAAAAATAATTGAAAATTTGACCGAATAATTGAAATCTTGATAAAAATAATTGAAAACTTTCTAAAAACAATTTAAGTTGTGACAGAAATCTTTAAAGCAGTAACAGTTATTTAAGGTTGTTATGTTTAGTACGTACCGGTAAAAAAATATTTTTATTTTATTTTATGATTTATTTATTTTATTTCGCCTGACTAGTTTCAATTGTTTAAAACCATCATCAGAGGCATCTGCAAAGAATACAAGAAATTAATTAGGTGAAATATAAAATTAGAGTCAAGTTTGTTACAAAATTTTTAATATAAATTATAATAGTATTTATTATGTGTTCAATGTTATAATGTAAATAAATTGATTGGTGAGTGTGATTTAGTATAATTTTTTTCCCCACACTAACAAATTACATAAACCCTTACACATAAACATAACAAACTTAAATATATAACTGGTAATTTATGAATGAAACCTTAAACTTTATTAACACTTATCATTGAGATATGACAGAATAATTGAAATGTTTATAAGTGAATTCAACATGTGACATTAATAATTAATGTTTTTATAATAATATTGGAAATTTTCGTATAAGTAATTGAAATTTTGACAGATATAAATTAAAACTTGGCAAAATAGTTGACATTTTGACAGCTTACTCTTCTTTATGCTTACTCTTCTTTATGTATTATTTTTTTATTTATCTTTTGTTATAATTTTTATTAGGTATATTATTTATTATTATAGTTTACTAAAATGCATTAGTAATTTATTTATTATTCACAAACACAATCACAAAAGTTACAATCATAAGCATGTATGAAAACTTTTTATTATTTGTTTCAACTTATTTATTATTATTTGATTCATTTATTATTTATTAATATGTATTTATACTTAATTTATGTAAATATTATTTGTCATTAATTATGGATATTATGAAAAACTAAGAGATTTCGCTGATTTCATTACAGCCTTTTCTTACAAAAAATTAACACTGAAAATTTGCAATTATTTCTCTGTATACTTCATGGCTTCCAATCAAGGTCAATTACAGTCAAAACGCCATTTAATTATCAAAAGTAAATATTGTTTTAATTTAATTATTTGCATAATAAATTTGCTTTGCTTACTAGAAAAACACTAATTTGCACTGGAAATATTTAACATCAAATACCGAACCGTATGCATGTGAACCGAACATTGGGTATTTTCAAACGGTCTACGCTGCAGTTTTCGTATTGACATGCCCAAACGATAAAATTGATTTACCTGTAACTGGCGAATAAACAATTTTTTTAGACCACGAAATTATTTTATCATCCATATTGACTTGCTATTATATAACGCAATGAGATATATTTTTGTTTTATAACAATAATAATAATCATTTTTATTTACTATACAAATACTGGTTGTACTATACAAATATCATCAATATGAATAGAGATACTAAAATAAATAACGATTTAAAAAAATATGTCAACACCCTGTAGCAAAAAATTTAAACCTTTGCGATATATGTTCATATGAAATTTTCTTCATAAAATGACCTGAGGAAAAAAATAACGATTTAAAAAAATATGTCAACACCCTGTAGCAAAAAATTTAAACCGTTGCGGATATATGTTCATATGAAATTTTCTTCATAAAATCACCTGAGGAAGAAACACCCTTAAATATTATCATTATGGAACACCCTGTATATAGCATCGTCATATGTAGTTTATTATATATTTTGATTTCTAGTATATTTTTCTTATATTCATGAATTTATCTTATATAATAAACAAACGGATGCAATAGATTAGTAGATAGTAGATAAAGTATTAGATAAGTGAATTTGTATAAGTGCTGCTTGATTTAGAGTGATTCTTGATCAAAAATTATGAAACAAATTTTGAAGATGGCTTTCAATAGCCGAAACTAGTGTAGTAAGGTGAAGAAGAAATAATAATAATAATAAAAACAACAAAACATCCTTATCTTTAAATACTACCAGTAAGTACTCTAATAAAGAAGAAAGAAAACAATAAAAAATATAAAAATATTTTTATTACAGTAGTAGTATATATAATTTATTGAAGCATTTTTATACAAAAATATTGTTTTATTACAAGTGTATGATGGTAAGGCTTCGGGGGTGCTTCAATTGGCCATCAGCCGGAGCCTTTCAGCCTTTTTTATTACATTTTATTAAGAAACTAATTTGTAAGAATTAGAACGAATATATGATAAAATGAAAAGGAAATAAATGGTAAGATATTAAACGAGACCACTTAATTTAAAAATGCCTTACCTTTTTAAAAACTTGGGTGTCTTTGTGGTCTTCATTAGTTCTTCTTTTGTATTTACTTTTAACTTTGATTTAATTGAACTGTTACCAAAAAAAAAACTTTGCACCCAAAGTGATTCTGGACTTTTTTAAAAGAACAGGACTTATGGATGAAAGCTGAATCCACAAGGGAAAGCACAAAAGGACTACTTACCTTTGATTTAATTGAACTGTTACCAAAAAACAACTTTGCACCCAAAGTGATTCTGGACTTTTTTAAAAGAACAGGACTTATGGATGAAAGCTGAATCCACAAGGGAAAGCACAAAAGGACTACTTAACTTTGATTTAATTGAACTGTTACCAAAAAACAACTTTGCACCCAAAGTGATTCTGGACTTTTTTAAAAGAACAGGACTTATAGATGAAAGCTGAATCCACAAGGGAAAGCACAAAAGGACTACAGAGGCCAAAGTGCTGAGGGGCTTTAGGGAACCTACTCAAGGAAAAAAATAAAGTGTTCCTTGGTTTTCATTATTAGTTCAATTCATTAGTATTAGGGTTTACAACTGTCTGTTGTAAAAATAAAACATATAATTATTAGTTCAATGTAGGACAATTTCTTAGAAATTGCCATGAAAAAGTTGCTGAGAGAAAAATTTGCTGAGAGAAAATCTCACGATTTTTCAAGTGCAAGTTCAAGTGTAATTGAAAATAGTTTTCATCATTAACGATTGCAGAATTGCGTGAATGCAGCTTAACGTTTTGTTCCGTAATTCACAGGTCAATTTTATTAATTACTGAACCGCGTCCTTTCATTGTTCTATTCGATACCATTCATAACTGCATGTTATTAATGATTCAAAGACTCGCTTGTCTGAAATATTAGCACTTTCCTGTCATGCATTTGTTGTCACGTAACATATATTAATGGTGTGGGAAAGTGGAATGCAATTATGCAACTGAATTCCCGTTGTTTGCACATATTAACTCCACGTGTGACGAGTTGTTTACATATAAATGTTTTTATCTGCAATTTCAAATATGATAGTCCATAGTTACTCATATGATATTTAAAATTTGATTGAACAAATATTTTAATACATATTTTACTATTTATTAACTTTACCAAAATTTTCTTCATTAGTTTGTGCATTTGTCGACTGCTACGACTAATTAGTACCACGACTAAGCTACACATACATGAATGTTATTTATTCCATTTATAACTATAAATTAGTACGAAAGCGTACTAATGCGTAAATATCATATGATATTTAAAAATGTATTGAACAAATATTTTAATACATATTTTACTATTTATTAACTCTACCAAAATTTTCTTCATTAGTTTGTGCATTTGTCGACTGCTACGATTAATTAGTACCACGACTAAGCTACACATACATGAATGTTATTTATTCCATTTATAACTCTAAATTAGTACGAAAGCGTACTAATGCGTAAATATCATATGATATTTAAAAATTTATTGAACAAATATTTTAGTACATATTTTACTATTTATTAACTTTACTGTAATTTTCTTCATTAGTTTGTGCATTTGTCGACTGCTACGACTAATTAATACCACGAATAAGCTACACATACATGAATGAGTGTTATTTATTCTATTTATAACTCTAAATTAGTACGAAAGCGACGAATTACATCATTAATAGAAGAAATTGATTTAACTTCCGTTACTGTTTAGTAATTGCCACGATGGAGGCAATAACGATTTGATAATATTAAATATACATTTTCCTAATGGCAGGATTATTGTGTGTCCTATTGTACGTCCGTAGCTTCATTATTTAAGTATAATGGTTGGAATTATCAGTGTGATTGAATTTCTGAAAGGCAGAATAATGCGGATTGAATTCGAAATGCAAGCTAACATTCTAAATATATTATTTTCTAGTAATTGGAGCGATCAATACGTTTAAGGTCAAAAGATTAGCTAGTCTAACTCAAATTGTTTATAATTAAGCAGCTTGGTCTATTTATTATTGTCAGTTGTAGTTAAGTAATGATATTTTATAAGTTTAGTACGTTCGGGCAAAGGTGGGATTTTAATGTACTTTACTCGAAAAATAATAATTGCACAATGATTTGTTTATCGACGGCTGATTACCGTAACTTTTATATTGCGGGTTAATATATTCTATATTGAGTAATGCTTCAGATAAACAGCAAATTTCAAAACATATTTTTGTACACATGTTGAAAATAACAAATTTTACAAATGAAATTTGAGTGTCATTATTATACAGGGTATCAATTTGAAAATTTGCCACTTGCTTCAAATTTTCAGCCCTAAAATTGCGAAAGAGTGTTTACATACAGGGTGTCAATTTGAAAAGTTGCCATCGACTTTTTTCATAGAACTAATGATTATTTTAAAAAATACTCAAAACCGTTTGGGTGGTTTGAAGAGGGAGCCAAAATGACGTAGAGAGTGTTCACCCCCTACCCACCCTTTAAACCACAGCCACCTTCATTTAAAAAACTTATACGGCACCCCTCTACTTATGATACTTCGTTGGAAAGCTCTTGAAAAATGCTTTCAAGTCATTATAATACAATATGATTTTGTCAACTAGTTTAGGAATTAAGTGCAAATAAAGTGCAAACGGTTTTAAGCGATTTTAAAAATAATCATTAGTGGTATGAAAAAAGTCGACGGCAACTTTTCAAATTGACACCCTGTATGTAAACACTATTTCACAATTTTAGGGCTGAAAATTTGAAGCATCCTGAAATAAGGCATGTTAATAAGGAAGATCCGTGAGTAGTCAATTACTGCAGATAGTTTTATATATCGTTCTAGCAGTTTTTGTGAAATATTTGTTATCTCAAAATCAATCTCTTGATATCTCAAAAGTTTATATCATTTTTTTGTGGTTTAAAATACTAGTTTTTGTTCATTGTTTTAAAAAATGTTGACAATTCATTAACGCTATTACGATTTCAAAAATATTGCAAATACTCTGCTATAAAATTACAATTTAACACCACGACTTCAAAGGGATCTTAACATCGTATTGATACCTTATAACTATTATTGAAAAATTACATAAATTATTGATTTATTCTAATGGTACATGCATATGGCTTTTACAAATTAACTTCTGGCAAACTTAAATATAATTAAGTTTGCCACATAGACCAAAGCCAAGGCCTCATTTTTTGGTACTTTAGCAGTTTTTGTGAAATATTTGTTATCTCAATATCAATCTCTTGATATCTCAAAAGTGTATATCATTTTTGTGTGTTTTAAAACACTGGTTTTTGTCAATTATTCTGAAAAATGTTGACAATTCATTAATGCTATTACGATTTCAAAAATATTGCAAATAATCTGCTATAAAATTACAATTTAACACCACGACTTCAAAGGGATCTTAACGTCGTATTGATACCTTATAACTATTATTGAAAAATTACATAAATTATTGATTTATTCTAATGGTACATGCATATGGCTTTTACAAATTAACTTCTGGCAAACTTAAATATAATTAAGTTTGCCACATAGACCAAAGCCAAGGCCTCATTTTTTGGTACTTTAGCAGTTTTTGTGAAATATTTGTTATCTCAATATCAATCTCTTGATATCTCAAAAGTTCATATCATTTTTTTGTGTTTAAAAATACTAGTTTTGTTAATTATTCTAAAAAATGTTGACAATTTATTAATGCTATTACGATTTCAAAAATATTTCAAATACTCTGCTATAAAATTGCAATTTAACACTACGACTTCAAAGGGATGATAACGTCGTTTTGATACCTTTTAACTATTATTGAAAAATTACATAAATTATTGATTCATTCTGATGGTACGTACATGTGGCTTTTACAAATAAACTTTTGGCAAACTTAAATATCATTAAGTTTGCCACATAGACCATTATAAAGCCAAAGCCCCAATTTTTGGCACCTTTTGAAGTTATGGTCTTCTCAATTTTTGTTTTTTTTTGCGTTATAGTACATATATTTGAATGTATTTACTCCTAATACAAACGTCGGGAAGAACTATGACCTGTTCTGGGCCAAATGTATCATGATAAGGCCAATAATTTAAGCAGTCCCATCTTTAAAGTAATTAAATTCCATGCTATGTAAAAAATGTTTCCCGTGGGTAATTGGTATTCGTCACGATACTAATTAGGCGTAATAATGTGACTCTACAACTTAAATATGTCTAAAAATCATAGCAGCATTGACTGTCTGATAGGTGTAGTACTACCAAAGACTCGTTTCTTACTTGTCTATACGTCTAGGTTTTTATCATTACATTACAAATCTCATTGTGTCCCAGAACTCCAGCCTCGCCGTCCATTAACTTAATTACATGTAAAACCTTATCACACCTAATCTGGCCCTGCTAATTAGCAATTAACGTTACGAGTATTACCTGGGAGATTAGAAAGTAACATTATATACCTACTATTTGTGGGGAAATTGGAGGTAAACTGTCTTCACCTTGTTCCAAAGGCACGATTATTTTTATACCACATCATTAATTCTGCGGAGTAAGTGGATGGTTTGGATTTCCAGTGGTGCGGCGTATGTTGCGTTTGGGAATTACTCGAGTAATTACTAGTTGAATTTTGCAGGAGGCTTAAACTAGACGCAGGGGCGCCCGCAGGACTGAGATCACACGGCATTAATCCTGCAGCCTCCCGATTATTAATACATGGGACACACGTGCGCATATATTCGCGCCTGTAAACCTGTAATTACGTCCATGTACAAGATGTTCGTGGAACGTTATCGTTATCAATGGCTGGTCGTGCTGAAACCTAATCCCGTTGATATTCCTGGTTAGCCCCCGATCGCTCCAGGTTTGACACACATAATTAACTCCCCTCTGTAATTATCGGTTCCAGCGGTTTTTCTCGCGATTGCGTGCAGATCGTGGTTAATGATGCGATCGGTAATTAACAAGGTCCAGTGACGACATAATGAGCGGTTTTAAACCGGGCACTTGACACCTAAAACGCAATTACTACCCTTTAATTACAAGCCACAGCTAGAAACACATGTATATTTGATGATATTACCATTAAATTACACACATGATAATTATGAGTGCAGATTGCAGTAAATTCAATCATGCGAACAGCACATGTTAAATAGGTATTTTATTGGTTTCATTGGAAATACTAATGACAGCAAACATGAACTTTCTACACAACGGATGACAAATCATTATTATATTTGTATCCAAACGACTTGCTCGTCAAAACTATTGTCATGAAGAGCTGTGCAGAAAAATAAGAAACTTAAGATAAACACGACTACTACTAGATGATCTACGAGACTAGATGCTACGTAGACTACTTTATGATCTACGAATTAATTACTCATAAAAATCATGCGTACACTAAAATTGTTTTGAGTCAAAAGTTTTTTAAACAAACAAATTTATTTCACGTAGTATTCCTGTCAACAATACTAAATAGCAGCACTAAATTCATACATGCATATAAGACACACACAAAATGGTGCAATGTTTTTGGACAAATTTTGTTAAAATAAATAATTTTAAAAGAAAAAAATCCTTATTAAAATACATATCTGGTTACTTAATAGTAGCACCAAATCCAAACCAATCGACAAGTCTCAATAATTATCAAAACCAAAATCAAATACTAATTTTCGTACAAAATTGCTTAGACCCAAATGCAATTTCTAGATACAAATTCTTTTAGATCAAACAAATCTAATTTCAACCATGTTATCAATGAAATTAGTAAATACTCATATTTCATCAAAACCAAAATCAAATACTAATTTTCGTACAAAATTGCTTAGATCCAAATGCAATTTCTAGATACAATATCCACCTCATATTCTTGCATAAAATAGCAATTAAATTTTGACACCATTAAACCACAATCACAATTTCAAACTGAAATAGTTATTATGAAACCAACATTAATTTGGGGCCTTTACGTCGATTGTCCCACAATTTACCAGATAACGGCGCCACATTCTTATCTCTGTAATTTTACGACTTTAGCCTATGATCAAGGTTCCTGTTAATCCACAAACATGAACTTTGTAAACATTGACACGTATCTAACAACTATCTTGTACACGCTTGGCATTTTTAATGCATGATCCCATCCCATATGCAACTGCATGACTGAATTTGATCGCTCAGATGATACATTTTCTTAATCCAGATTGGTCGTTAAAAGGCCTCTTTACCCCAGCTAGTATACGGCATTATTAATAAGCGATAGCCAAATAATTCATGAACGGGTGAACATAATTACAATCGGAGAACTGATATAGAAAGTTTATACATTTATCTACAATTAGACAAAGTAGTTTTAAGAAATAATTAAAGGTGACTTATTTCTGATCACCTAATCGGATTTATGTATGTGCAGACAAGAATACTCCATTATAATTCATGATATTGGAACAAAAAAAAAGGTGGTTTGCAACAACATTAGCTCCAAATACCCTAATGGATTTTCCATTCCATTCGTCCTACAAAGGAGGCCTAATTTTGTTTTTTGCAAAATTCGCGTTAATTTCGGCGATTGTCAACTTTTTATTTTCAAATGGTTACGTATATTTTCTTTTGTTTTTCTGGTAGATATTATGTTTCTTAATCGAAAGATGTCCAATACGTTGGCTTTAATAGAATATTTATTGCAGAAAGAAAAATTGAAAAACATAAAGTGGCTAATTTATGAGATTATTCCAAATCCTGGCAGAATTAAAATATAAACTATTGTAATTTTGAAAAAAAAAACAAGGTATCAAGGAAATACCAAATGAATCAATGCAGAACAAGTCAGTGGGAAACTTGAAAAACTGAAAAAATACTAAAAACTAATATAAAACAACTTTATGTTAATAAATATTTTTTATTTTTTTTGTAGTAAATATTCCATCAAAGCCAACT
Organism: Othius punctulatus; assembly: GCA_951805005.1. Taxonomy (NCBI): domain Eukaryota; kingdom Metazoa; phylum Arthropoda; class Insecta; order Coleoptera; family Staphylinidae; genus Othius; species Othius punctulatus. Next base: position 15,065,403 of record OX638145.1, read on the forward strand.
TGTTGGATATCTTTGGATTCTTAAAAATAATCTCTACCAGAGAAAAAATAAGAAAATATACGTAACCATTTCAAAAACAAAAGTTGACTATCCTTGAAATGAATTTTGATTTTGCAAAAAACAAAATGATGGCTTCTAGGTAGAACATGTGAAGTCATTTAATTTGTTTTTGTGTTATTGAAATCGGCCAATAAATTAAGGAGTTATGGCTTGCGGCGATTTTTAGGAGACACCCTGTAGCATTATTAGGGCGCTGGTTTCAAAATACTTGTTCAATCTAAAGTTTCTGTAGACTCATATCTTATATCGTCAAAATAAATAATAAAATTGTCGATGGAAGATAGATTTTTGCCAATACAGTATACCGATGCCTGAATGGAAACTTTCGTTTTTTTTAAATGTTCGATTTTGTGCTCTACCTGCTGAATTCCTCCAACAAAAATTACAGACTCTTGTAAATCTACGATGGTAAAGTTGGTTACATCTACGATGGTAAATTTGGTTGTGGTCCTCTTCCCCGTTGCTAAATGCTTTTTGATTATTTTGTTTAGGTACCCATGGAGCCTCTAGATTAGAGCTATATTCCATTAATCTGTAAGCAAAAGTAAATTCATAATTAAATGAACAAGTTAAAATTTCAATGGAACAGATTTTCAGATTCTCTGACTTATTTTGAAATAATTATAAATGCTAAACTTTCTTGTACTTTCTGAATTCTTGTAGGAGACAGTGATGATGAATTTTATATTTTAGAAAGAAATTAATAGTTTTTTTTATAAATTTCAATTTCATTGAAGAGATAATCAAAAGGATAACTTCTACCATATGAATTCACACAAAACAATAAACGTATATTCTATGATCAGGATGGTTTCTACTTCCCTTCGACTTGGTTGAAGTCGAAGGACTTCAAACGTGGTTGTCTCTAACGTGGTTGTCAACCGTTAGAAAACTTAGAAATCTTTGAAATAATTCTTGCCATTGATTTAGCATACAATCTACATTTCTAAATGCTGTTTAAAAGTTCATATCGATCTACAAAAGAATAAATTAAGAAATACAACAAATACCCTATTTGCAAATACTATACCAGTCGATAGCCTGACGGAATCTTATAAAAAGGTTCTTTATAATATCGCCTTTCCCATTTGCCTTCATAAATTTCAACCGAAAGTGGCAACAAGCTTTCCAGGTATTGTCGAATTCAGTTTATAGTCTGTATTAGAATTCGAAATCAGGTTATAGTCACAAATCAATAAATTAATTTAAAGTGAAATATATTATTTACAAAATTGGGCGTCACTACAAATAACTAATACATTAAGTATTTAATATGAAATTGAGTATCAAGTATAAGGTCTACTATCTGATTGGTTCGTATCGCTTTTTAAAATATTAAGCTTTTACATTTTTATCTCTAACGTGGTTGTCAACCATTAGAAAACTTAGAAATCTTTGAAATTATTCTTCCCATTGATTTAGCATACAATTTACATTCCTAAATGCTGTTTTAAAGTCCATATCGATCTACAAAAGAATAAATTGAGAAATACAACAAACACCATCTTTGCAAATACTATACCAGTCGATAGCCTGACGAATTATTATAAAAATGCCACTTCTTTATAATATTGGCTGTCCCATTTGCCTTCATAAATTTCAATGGCAACAAGCTTTCCTGGTGTTGTCGAATTCAGTTTATAGTCTATATTAGAATTCGAAATCAGTTTATAGTCTCAAATCAATAAATAAATTCAAAATGAAATAAATTATTTACAAAATTCGACGTCACTACAAATAACAAATACACTTTAGAATGTTGCGTGCATGAAGATTTTGCATTAAAATTTATATTCCTATTAGTACAAGACATCCTCGGGAGATAGGCAGATATTATCTTGTAAAAACCGCCCTCAAAATATTTCACAAAGTGGAATGTTTAAAACCTCATGAAATCGCCTGAAAGTTCGCCCCAATGGCGGGCATAATCGCGCGTTTCCTTAACTTTTACGGGCGATTCCATCGCTCACAGATGTCACGTCCGAATTTCCCCATGCAAACCGCCCCCGCTCGCCCCCATAAATATTTATGGGGCGCGCTGTAAACTTTTCAGTCCACAAATGGCCCATAAATTAGAACTTATGCATAAAAGATCAGCGCCATTCATCTCCCTGCGCAGCGGACGCCGCGTACCGGAAAAAAAAATATACAGCATTTTCGTAATTGATAACTTCAGAGGGCGGACAATTAACCCCTCTTGGTGCGACGTAATTGCACCGGAGGCGGCGGATGTAAATTTTAAACGCGCTAGTTTACGCTGGCATCGGCCGCAGGCATAATTAACATCTTGCTTCTCGCGAATTACAAAAAATGGTGCGCGCAATTTTTTTCCAAATTAGCTCGTGGAAAGTTGTATCGAAGAGTTAACTAGTTCTGTGATTAATTATCGGCTGCCCCGTGGGCGATTTCGGTTTGTTAATTAACGCTCATAATTAATCGCTTCGTGGAAAAGTGCACGGTTTAGAGCTCGGCGATTATTAATTCTTGTTAATCATCAGTGGCACGCGCCGGTTGAGTGTGTGCAAGCGGAATAATCCGCTTGTTCGCCGCCCCCAGAAACTCCGTGTAACTCGATTTCACGCCGCCTCGCACCGACCACCCCCCAATCAAAAACCACCCCCGATCCGGTGGTCCCGCAGTGCAACTGAAAGCGACATGTTTTATATTAATGATCGCAGTGACACCGAGTCGATCGGATCACCGGAGTTATGCAGGATTTAATGTAGCGTAATCTGTGAGTTTTGAGTTTCGAGGGATGATTGGGGCGATAAATCCGCAAAGGAACAACAATGATCCGAGCATTCATAGCCCTGTTTTATCGCGTTTCGCCTCCGCACTTAAACTTCCTCTATAAATTACCTTTGCTTTACAGCGATCGTTGTGAAAATTGTGTTGCATGAAAATTCGCGTTGACACTCAATTTCCCACAGTGATCGTTGTAAGTGAATACGAGCGGGTGCATATTGCGTACGTGCATGATGTGCAATATTGCGCTCCGGGTGAAATGTGCCAGAGACATTATTTTACATGTACTTTATGTTATACGGAAGAACAGTTGATGAACTGGGCCATGCGGGAGCTTGACGTGTGATGGAAACCCTCACATGATTTATGACTAAAAGGTGTGAGAGTGGCGCGAAGTCAATTGGGAAATTGTATGTCCGTTTTGTTCTGTTTCAGGTGGCTGAGTGTCAGAATGAAGGCAGAGAATGTATTATGGTTACCAGCGGAGCAGTGGCTTTTGGAAAGCAGAAGCTCACACAAGAACTACTTATGTCGCTATCCATGAGGGAGACACTCTCACCAACTGACCACACCCGCGAGGTAAGTAATTTATGCTTTTTGGCACTGAACCCACCTGACCTACGGGAAGAAGACCGCCTGGAGGACAGCACACGGGATGGGCCCAAAGCTGGCAATCCACATTCACCGAACATTAATAGGTCAAGCAACAGGAGGAATCTCCTAGCTTTACAGTAGAAGAAGAAGAAGAAGAAGAAAAAGAGAAGAAGAACAAGAACAAGAAGACAAAAATGTTGACCACCATTGTCTTCTTCTCCTTCTGTAAAGCTGGGAGAAGGCTTTTGTTGCTTGGATTATTTTTGTTCGGTGAATGTAGATTGCCAGCTTTGGGCCTATCCCGTGTGCTGTCCTCCATTTTTACGAAAGACCACTATTGTTGCGTTCCATATTACTAGCAAATCGTACAGTGAGCTCTGGATGGCGTTTCAGAAAATTTATGACCCCCTCATGATCAGGTATATTGTTTTGAAATGTTCTGACAATTCTACCCACTCGGCTCAAGAATGATTTCACGATCTTGCGCAAATCAAAAGAGTCTGGTGGGAAACCAAATGTGCTGAAGGCTAATATACAGTTTACAAATATAGTTTCTTCTTCCTCGGAAAATATCGTGGGTCTTCCAGGCTTTTCAAGTAGATTGCCTTTAAGTTTATTAATGATAGTTCGCCGCGGAATTTTATACTCTTGTGCGGCTTTTCACTGCGTCACTCGTTTACTTCTAACTGCTTCTAAACGTTGTTGCAAAGTTTCTTGGGTATAATTTTGATAAGCCCGAGAGTTTAGTTTTCTCTTATACACTCTTGGCATATCTTCCTTTCCTTTTGTATTTGTTAGTCTAGATCCCCATTGAACGTGTTTAGCATTAAAGTCGCCTCCAATGAGTAATCCATATCCCTGTTTATTTAGGAAGTCTAAATATTGTTCTTTTTTGAGAGCATGAAAAGACCACTATTGTGAAAATTCAAAACTTTGAATACCTATTTTATGCAAATCTTCACATATTTGTATTTCTTAACATGCAGGATGCACCAGCCCTTGTAGAGCCCCGTGCTGCAGCAGCTGTAGGTCAGTCTGGTCTCATGTCCCTCTACGACGCCATGTTCTCCCAGTATGGTGTGAAGATCGCCCAGGTACTCGTAACCAAGCCGGACTTCTACAACGAGCAGACTCGCCGCAATCTCTTCAGCACCTTATCCGAACTGATCAGCCTCAACATCGTGCCCATCATTAACACCAACGACGCCGTCTCACCGCCGCCCCAGGTCGATGAACCCATCGGCGGCAAGGGAGGCAAGCGTGGCATCTCCATCAAGGACAACGACAGCCTGGCTGCCATGCTGGCCGCCGAAGTGTCCGCCGACCTTCTCATCCTCATGTCGGACGTTGATGGTATTTACAACAAGCCCCCATGGGAAGAAGGCGCGAGGTTCATACACACCTTCACCTCCGACCTGAGGAACACCATCCAGTATGGGCAGAAGTCGAAGGTTGGCACCGGCGGCATGGACTCCAAGGTGAACGCGGCGACCTGGGCCCTGGACCGCGGCGTGTCCGTCGTCATCTGCAATGGCATGCAGGAGAAGGCCATCAAGACCATTCTTGGCGGGAGGAAGGTGGGCACCTTCTTCACGGATTCGAATTTGGGTGGATCCGTGCCTACGGAAGTCGTTGCTGAAAATGGTGAGTTTTTATTTGCACTAAAGCAGCAAAATACACTTTTTTCAAACACAAATATGCACAGTCGTTTAATTCAGTGCTACTCAACAATTTGTTAACTGTGGCCCACTTCGAAATATTACATTTCTTAAACTCAAAACTAATTTTACCATGTAGGAATCAGACAAAATTTCTTTGCCCGGCGCTTCCACCAGGAAAAAATCTATCAAATTTAATGAGTAATACTTTTAGTATTATATTTTAGTATTCAGTACTAATTTTAGAAAAAAAAATACTCACCAATAATTTTAGCAAATTAATGAGGTTAAAAGAACGCTATATCAGTTTTCCGTGAATTATTTAATTTTTTTTAAGAATTACGTCGACATAATCTACATAATTAAACAACTAGTTACAAAATAATATAAATATTCACAACATACTTGGAATTATTTCATTTGATCACATTTTACGTGCCTATGGACCCTCTGTCGCAATGTTAAAATCGCAGTCTTTTAGCTAACTACCCTTATTATTAAACTGCAGTTGTTTTGTTTTAATTATCCTCAGTCTTCTTGTGATACAGTAATACTTATATCTAGCAGTACGGCAATAAGAGCAAAGAAACGTTCACGAAGAAATAGTCATAAAACTTTTTGTCTGTGATTTAATTAAAATATTGTGATTTATTAAATGTGTTAACATGTCGAGAAAGTGTAGTAACGATCCTAACTCTTTTTGTTATTTGTGGTGAACTGTCTTTCAAAATACAAAGACGAAATTTCACAAAACTAGTCTTGGAGAGTTATCACCGGTATTTTGGTATCGCTGTGGCCCATCATGATAAATCCAGGGCCTCTCATATTTGTTGCATAACGTGTGTGAAGAATTTAACCGATTGGAAAAAAGAGTACCGTTTGCTGTACCCATGATTTGGACCGAACCAAGAGATCACATTTTGGACTGCTATTTTTGTCTTACTGACGTAAATGGTATAACTGTCAAGAAAAACACACAGTTATTTTCCCTAATTTAGCTTCAGCCATAGCCATAGTGAAAATTTGCCTATACATATTTTTTTTTATGTTTGTTTTTACTGCCTATGCACCTATTAAAGTAAAAAATATCCATGTGGCACGACAAAGTTACAATTTTGTTTACCAGTGTAATTCATCGGATTAATATGATATATAGATATTTCGTACACAAATTCGAAACTTGAAAATATAATTTCTCAAAAACGATTCGAGAAATTTGCAAAAAATATTTTGCAAAGCGTAGAAAGAACTTTCAAATTATATATCATTCGACCACCCGTTCTATTCAATTTTTCTTCTGTTGCTAGAAAACCTTCTATTGCTTCTGGGCACCACCCATTCGGTGCCAAAGTAAAGAAGTAAGGTAGATGACTTAGATGGCAAAAGATGGCTATTTTTATTGTGTCTCGCATATTTTTCATTTGCACAGTAATTCAAGTTCGTTAAATGTTTTAATCCTTTGCAGAAATTGATATTGAGATTTCTTGAACACAAAACCTCAGAGAGCTCGATATCATTATCTTCTATGCCAAATGTGATATATTTTAGCCTCCTCACAATATCTTAATACATCACGTGGTCTTCGACTAAGCTGAGAATATCTTACGGCAATGAAAAAGTTTTGGATTGTTAATACAAATGCATATAAACTGACGATGAATGCTTTTCTGAAAAAAGTGTTCGTTTGAGCAGAGCATTTGCTCTGCTCTGATACCAATTTTCGTCATAATCTTGGTTTTGTGAGAAGTTTTCTGTGTTGGATTGCTTTTGTGACATTTTGAAAGAAACTGATAAGGATAATGCTTGAACACAAGACCTCAGAAAGCTCGATATCATTATCTTCTACGCCAAATGCGATACATTTTAGCCTCCTCACAGTATCCAAATACATCACCCGTTCTGCGACGAAGCTGAGCATATCTTACAGCAGTGGAAGAGTTTTGGATTGTAAATACAATTGCATATAAATTGACGATGAATGCTTTTCTGAAAAAAATGTACATTTGCTCTGATACCAATTTTTGTCATAATCTTGATTTTATGAGAAGATTACTGTTTTGGATTGGTTTTGTGACCTTTTGGTCTTTTCAGCACGTAGCGGCGGCCGTGTCCTGCAGACCTTGACCCCAGACCAGAGGGCGAACTGCGTCCACACTCTGGCCGAGCTCCTGATCTCTAAGCAGTCGGATATCCTGGACGCCAACGCCAAGGATTTGGCGGAGGCAACGAAATCTGGCCTGGCGAAGCCCCTCTTGTCTCGCCTGTCTCTAACGCCCTCGAAGCTCAAAAATCTTGCAGTCGGCCTGAAGCAGATCGCCGACTCCAGCCACAACAACGTGGGGCGCGTCCTCAGGAGGACCAAGCTGGCCGATGGGCTAGACCTTACGCAGATCACGGTCCCCATCGGGGTGCTGCTGGTGATATTCGAATCGCGTCCCGACTCCCTCCCCCAGGTGGCCGCTCTGGCCATAGCTTCCGGCAACGGTCTGCTGCTGAAGGGAGGCAAGGAGGCTGCCCACAGCAACAAGGCCCTCATGGACCTGGTGAAGGAGGCCCTGGCCACAGTGGGCGCGAACAACGCCATATCCTTGGTAAGTTTCGGCGCAGTTTTGCGGCCCCCAAGGGGTTAATTAATAATTAACATCCAGGTATCTACACGCGAGGAGATCGGCGACTTGCTTCAGATGGAGCAGCACATCGATCTCATCATCCCCCGCGGCTCCAGCGACTTGGTCCGCAGCATCCAATCCCAGAGCCAGCACATCCCAGTCATGGGCCACGCCGAGGGCATCTGCCACGTCTACGTCGACAAGGAGGCCGACCTGCAGAAGGCCCTCAAGATTATACGCGACGCCAAGTGCGACTACCCTGCCGCGTGCAACGCCATGGAGACGCTCCTCGTCCACGAGAGCCTGATGGAGGGCGAGTTCTTCTCCGACGTCTGCAACATGCTGAAGAAGGAGGGAGTCAAGATCAACGCCGGCCCGGCGCTCTCGCAGGTCCTCACCTTCGGCCCGCCGCCAGCAAAGACAATGAAGCACGAATACGGGGCACTTGAGTGCTGCATCGAGGTCATCAAGGACATGGACGAGGCCATCAACCACATCCACACGTACGGAAGCGGACATACCGATGTGATCGTGACTGAAAATGGTAAGTGCTCTCTTAATCATACATCTATACACCAAACAACAGTAGAAGAACAGGTTTCAATGTCTACCTCAATATTGACCTTGTTATATTATCTAACCTTGACACCTCATACTACTAATCTGGGATCACAAATTACCAATCTGATTTCATAACAACCTATAAAGACCTACACGTACACCTACACCTATAAAGACAAACCTGGGTTCCTGATTTACCATTAGTCTACCTACAACTGCTAACGTTACTTTGCACTGTAGACTTACTTATTCATAAAACTTGTCTCCTTCTTGGAATAGGTGGATTTTTAATTACTTATCTGGTTGGTTGACTACTTCAACGCCTTTAATGTGTACTTTGTTAGATTATCCATCATTTGTTGACCTTCTACTACTGCCTTTGTTCTTAAAGCGACCTCCGATTTCCAATTTTCATTCCTTAACTGCCCCAATACACCTCCAATTTCTAACAATATACTATCTACTCTTAGAATAGCTCAAAGTACATAGTAATGACTCTAGGTCTCTGTAGCTTCTTAAAAAGGCCTATAAATTCCAATTTTATTTCGTTAACTGCCTCAATTCACCTCTAATTTCTTTCTAACAATATGTTATCTACTGTGAAAATAGCTCATTTTTCTTAGAATTGCTGATTTAATGAACCATCTCAATTTGGACCCCTAATCGCTGACCTATCTTGTTCTCGTTTCAGAAACCAAAGCACGCGACTTCCAGAGGAAGGTAGACAGTGCTTGCGTTTTCCACAATGCCAGCTCCCGCTTCGCCGATGGCTTCAGGTTCGGCCTCGGCGCCGAGGTCGGCATCAGCACTGCCAGAATTCATGCCAGAGGACCGGTGGGCGTTGAAGGGCTGCTCACCACCAAGTGGGTGCTCAACTCCTCCAACGGACACGCGGCCTCCGACTTCGTTGACGGTGGCAACTGCACCTGGGTGCACGAGTCGCTCCCCCTCAACTAGACTAGCCAATTTAATTAAATAATTAATCGTATTGTTTTTTTTTGTTACATTTTGTTATAATTTATGAAGCTCAAGCCAAAAAAAATATATATGAGGAGGCCTTAACTTGTAAAAATGTAAATATTGTACGTACAATGTAAAGCTCTACTTAACTTGCCTAGAAAACGTGACTTTAATTTATGTTTTGAATTGTTTTGTACAACTTTTTAAATAATAAATATTTTATAAATATGATCAGTGTATTAATTTCTGTGTGTTTTATTCCTTATCTCATTGATAAGAACACTTAATAACTTTAATTTCGTCGTGTCACTATTTATCTGTGATAAGTGATGTGCTGTTATTACACATTATGTACATCACCACTCAATTCTTCGCTTCGTTATTAATCAAATACTTTAATAATCATCGTCTCAACCAGCTGCAATGGCTATTCATTATTGAACGAACATATGAAATTTTTAAACTTAGTCCCCGACTTGTAGTAATAAAAACGTCTAGTTTCAGTAAATAAAATACTTACAAAATTAGACACAATAACAGCATACTTCACTTAGATACAGTTATTTTATGGTAAAGAATTTTTTAAGTAAAGTATTGAAAAATGTGCATAACATTGCTACATTGTGCAAATATGTATTTCCAAATAATCATAAAATGCTTTCGTTGGTCAAATCGAGTACAAGATTCTGAGTATGTAAATAGAATATTTGTACCGAATTTTAGATGTTAAGAGGCCTCTTTACCCAAACGCGGTATAGGGAATTATATATAAACGACAGCCAAGATAATTCATGAACGGGTTAACATAATTACAATTACCTGATTTAGAAAGTTTAGACATTTGTCTACATTTGTGCTGTTTAGTTTTTAAGAAATAATAAAATGGTGATTTATTATGTTGATTAAAAGAATTGCATGTTTAGCCGATTTGTGAAATTTTCTTCTGTATTTACTTAATTAAGACAGGGTACATATAATGGAAACTCCCACAGAGTATATGGAGCTAATATTTTTGCGAACCACCTTCTATTTTTTGTTCCAATATCATGAATTGTCTGCACATAAATCCGATTAGGTGATCAGAAATAAGTCACCTTTGATTTATTTCTTAAAACTGCTTTGTCTAATTGTAGGTAAATGTCTAAACTTTCTATATCAGTTCTCCGATTGTAATTATGTTAACCCGTTCATGAATTATTTGGCTAGCGCTTTTTAATAATGCCGTATACTAGCTTGGGTAAAGAGGCCTCTTAAATATTCGTGAAAGACACCATTATAAATAATAATTCATAAGTCTTAATTACATGAAATTGAGAGACATATTCCTAAGAGTTAACAGGCATCGACAATTAATTAATAATCATAATTTATAAATTTATTCATAAACAAATCCATTAATTATACAAACAACTTGCATAGTTACTGATCTGCACAGGTCAGGTAGTAACAGTATAAGTGACTCCTGTAAACACTGACCTTCTACAAATAGATATTAGGTATATAAAATCCAGTCAGTTGTTAATTAACCATTTATTGTGTTGACGAAGAATACAATTATCACACCACAGAAACAATGCTACTTACTAGTCACCGTTCCCTATAAAAGGATAATTTATGTATATAACAGTTAATGCCATTGCGGAAATCTATCGTATTTAGGCATTGATAGTGACACATACTAATTTCATTTGTTTTCTTTCCCAACAGCTCTTCGTTTGTCTGTCAGGAATCTCCGAAACTTGTACAATTTTGTATGAATTTGTGAATTATACGCAGCTCTAAATTCAAGCCTAAAACGTGTTAGCTTTTTCTGCAGGAATCAACAGGAATCAACATTAGACATTAATAGTGACACATACTAATTTCAATTGTTTTCCCTCCCAACAGTTCTTCGTTTGTCTGTCAGGAATCTCCGAAACTTTAAATGTACAATTTTGTATGAATTTGTGATTTATACGCAGCTCTAAAGTCAAGCCCAAAACGTGTTACCTTTTTCTGCAGGAATCGACTCTAACTAATGACTCCTCAAAACCGCTCAATTTGAATATATATTTATTTATTATTTAGCAATAGGATTTAATTTGTTTCAAACCGTTCACTTGTAAATTGTACTTTTTTATAGACAATTTTATATACATGTATTTATTTATTTATTTATTATTATTCATGCCATACATTTATATGAGTTGCTTCGGTGAGAAACATGTGTTCGATGGTGTGTGTCATTAATTTCCATTCAAGTTCTTCAGCAATCCTATTAGACATATCTATGTACCATTTACTAGTTATAATATGAATCATTGGAATAGTATAGGTGTTATAAGACAATTTTATATCATACTAGCGGACCCGGCGAACTCTGTTCCGCCTTAGAGGCAGTAAATAAACAAACTTTAGATTTTATTTAATTCTATTTTTTATTTGGAAAGATATATATAAATATATAAAAAAATCAAGTATTTTAATGATTCTTTATTGTTCATGTATTTTGGTGCATAGGTTGCACTTTTCAGTTAAGCACCTTGTGATACACGACATTTTTTGTCTTATTATCAGGTGCAAGTACAAACAACGCAGATGGTCTTCCGACCCGTGAACATGCCACATATAATTGACCATGTGAAAAACATTGATTTTCCAGATTCAGACCACAAACTTTCAAGGATTGTCCTTGTGATTTGTTAATGGTCATGGCGAATGCAAGACGGATCGGAAATTGAAGTCTTTTAAACTCAAACGGCATATCGTTTGGGATCATCGGTATCCTCGGAATGAGTACTTCCTCACCTTCGAATTTTCCTTTGAGTATCGTCGCGTAAATCACATTGTTTAGCAATTTACTTACTACCAAACGCGTACGCGTACCAAACGCGTCACAATACTCGCAAACAACGTCCATTGACCCAATGCAAACGCTAGGATGCAAGCAGTAATCAGTGCTGCAATCATATCGAAACGCTGCTCGATTCAAATCAGCACTTGATACATTTCTTCTTTTGCGTCGAAAATTATTTACTTCTTCATTTCTGTTATTCGCTCGACGATTTCGCATTGCCAACCGAGCCGTTTCACGTGCTGCCTCTCTTTGATCTTGTGATTGAGAAGCACGAAGTCGAGCCATACTAACGCGGAGCTCTTCACGGGCAATTCCTTGTGCTTCTTCAGTCATTTCATTTGCAATGTTTCGTATCCTTCTTGCATTACGGCTTTGTCGGGAAAGATTTGATCGTCTTGGTCGCGGCATTGTTTACGATTAGAGTCCGGGCAATGTAACGCGCGGATACAGATTTCCATAGCAAGCATGATTTGCTCGATAATATTTGCGTGGTGGCGTGTAAATGTTTGTTTGAAAATTAGGTTTGTGTACGAAAATTTTAAAACACGAATTCTGATTGGTTGAATTGGAATTTTCAACCAATCAGAATTCGAGTTTTTTTAAAAGTGTAAGAAATGTGTAACATTTTCCTTAACACGAACAGACCTAATAAACAAAAGTCGATCAGGCATCATGCACCGAAAAGAAACGTGAGAGAGAGAGAGATATTCCACTGTCGTTAGCGTTTTGTTATTTCATGTGAGATGCGTTTATGTTATACCACGATTTATAGTGACTTGACGGAAACGCGGTCGAACGGGATAAAAAGTATCCTATGTCCATCTCCTGATTATAAGCTACCTCTCCACTAATTTTCAGCCAAATCGGTTCATCCGTTCTTGAGTTATAAATAGTCTAACTAACACCACTTTCTTTTATATATTTAGATGTATAACTTTTTGAAAACTCCTCGTATGCCAAGAATCCGGTCATCGGGGGATTTATAATCATTTTCATAAAATGGATAATCTATGCAGGTTACAAAGAAAGTTGCCTACAGGTATGGAAGGGACATCTATATTTAGTTTTTAAATTGATAACTTAATATGTTCAACTTGAATCTATGCTTTTACTGATAATTATAGGTAGGTATTTCGATCAAATTGTAACATTATTGTTTTAAAACTGATCAACATTATTTGACATATAAAATTTTTAGATTTACGATTAAGATTTAAGATAAAATATTAAATCAAGGTTCTAACGTTTTAAGAATAAGATAAGTAATAATAGATACATGTGGAAGAAACCAGTCTAAACTGAAGGAAAGCATTGATTCATTATATAATTAATAATAATTAATTTTAATTGGAAATAAAAAAAAATGGAAACTTTTTCTATAACAATTACAACTATTTAGAAGTAATTCAGGTCGAGAACTTCATCAAAGATAATAAACTATGGTGTATAATTCTTTATTGTTAAGTAAAATCTCCAAGCGGCTTAAATAAATTCATTACTCCCACATGTTTCAACACATTTCTTAAAATATGTGCAAGTTTCTATATTTTGTTAATTACTTTTGTTCGAAACACACATCTATTATGCTGCTGCTTTTACTACCTAAATTTTATTCATATCTGTCTTGTGGATAGTTCCAATATGCTGGAAAATTAATATATTTAGCATTAAATAGTACTACTAATATGTCTTTTGGAAATAAAACGAAACTCTCCATGAAATATAAATATATGAAATATATTTTGTAAACACTTCAATTTACTGTCTATAATGCCTATAATATGTATAAATTAGTTAAAATACTCTTGTCTTAATGAGAATTCTATTTGATATCTCTCATCATGAAATGAGGACCCAGCTAGTATGAGTTAATATACACAATATACATGTGTAGCTTTGTTTGTTAACTGGCAAAATGAGAAAACATAGTTAAGACACTGCTTTTATCAAAGTTTGTCAATTACAATCGTTCATTTCACGAAAACATGCACGTACAAATGCTTTAAATCGCTATTAATTAAATTTAATAAATAATATGCGCATATTGGGTTGCATATAGTTTGAAGTAACAGCGACGCCAGCGCAGAAATCGGTAAACTTTATACCTATGAATTATATTGCAATAAACGAGAAAAATTTCTATATTACAAGAAAGCGCATTTTAATTCCTGACGAATCGTGCTATTTTTAATCGATAATTCACTATAATTATCTATATATAGTTGAATTAATAGAACAATTAGATCTAGGCAGCCCAGTGTACATTTTACCCTAATTTTCTAATTCCAGCGTGATTTAAGTTTCCTATATACTTACCGATTATTCTCGGTAGGTATCTTTATAAGCGAATTCATATAGATCCAGGATTCTATTTGATCTCCTATTGGCAATGTCCGATTGCATAAAGCTGGCGAAAATGTATAAAATTTGTGATTTCGAAGTAAATTTGTATATTAGTTGCAGGATTCAATATCTTGAATCTCTGGAACTGAAAACACTGAAACTGCTAGTAGCAGTAGCTATTTTTATATTGGAAACGATAGACTGGTGAATGCTGAATCCAAATATGCAAATCACATTGCTGTGCGATCTCTGGTTATTGAGATAAAAATTATGAGAGATATGAAATATGGCATATTAAATTCCCTCCCACGCAAAAACTAGAAGGATATGGATGGAACTAATTTGGGAAAAGTCTTACATATGTCCCCTCTACCGATTGCAATATGGAATTTTAAAATCCATTTTTTTCACGAAGATTCCATAAGGTTAACCCCTTGGAACTTTTCACGAAATAATTGGAAATTTTCGAATTAAACTGAGTGCACAGCTCGATAGAGCAGCGAATGCTGAATCCAAATCTGCAAACCGCAGTGCTGTACGATGCTTAGTTACCGAGATAAAAATTAAAAACCAATAAGCGATCTCTCGCAACTTCTGTGTTCCTGGTACGAGATCCGAAAATTTCAAAATATAATTGGAAAATTTCTATTTACACTGAGTGGGCTCAGTGACTCGGCAGTACGATAGTGAATTGTATGCTGAATCCAAAAATGCAAACCGCAATGCTGTGAGGTCCTTAGTTACCAAGAAAAAAAATTAAAACCGTATGAAAACTTATACACAAACTAACAAAAAATCAGTCAACTTTTATGTTGGAAACGATAGACTGGTGCATGCTGAGTCCAAATCTGCAAACGGCAGTGCTGTACGATGCTTAGGTACTGAGATAAAAATTATAAAAGAAATTAAAAGTTGTACATTAACTTCACTCCCACGCATAAACTAGTAGGAATTTCATCGAACTGTTTTGGGAAAAGTCTTACATATTTCCCCTCTACCGATTGCGATATGTAATTTTAAAATCCATTTTTTTTCACGAAGATTCCATAAGGTTAACTTTTCACTTGGAACTTTTCACGAAATAATTGGAAATTTTCGAATTAAACTGAGTGCACAGCTCGATAGAGCTGCGAATGCTGAATCCAAATCTGCAAACGGCAGTGCTGTACGATGCTTAGGTACTGAGATAAAAATTATAAAATAAATTAAAAGTTGAACATTAACTTCACTCCCACGCATAAACTAGTAGGAATTTCATCGAACTGTTTTGGGAAAAGTCTTACATATTTCCCCTCTACCAATTGCTATATGCAATTTTCAAATCCATTTTTCTTACGAAGATTCCATAAGGTTAACCCCTTGGAACTTTTCACGAAATAATTGGAAATTTTCGAATTAAACTGAGTCCACAGCTCGATAGAGCAGCGAATGCTGAATCCAAATCTGCAAACTGCAGTGCTGAATGATGCTTAGTTACTGAGATAAAAATTATAAAATAAATTAAAAGTTGAACATTAACTTCACTCCCACGCATAAACTAATAGGAATTTCATCGAACTGGTTTGGGAAAAGTCTCACATATTTCCCCTCTACCGACTGCCATAGGAAATTTTCAAATCTGTCTGTATTTGTAAATGAATCTTAAATAAGTCCCGTAAGGACTGCATTAGTAACGAAATCGATTATCTTCGGGGACGAATTACCTCAGTAACTAAGAATTTCACAGCATTTCAGTTTTCATTTGACTCGGCGTCGGCCAATCACACACCTTCCTACGTGTTGAATTTCGACATTATTTAAGTGTAAATTAAGGCCAGTTACTTGTACATACAAATCAAGTTATTTATATTTTTTTCAGGGCTGATTTAAATCGGAGATTAAATTAAAATAAGTGTTTAATTATTTGAACCTAGCTGCGCCATCTAGCGACTCATCGTGGAACTACAGGTGGCGCCATCTAGGGACTCATCGCGGAACTACAGGTGGCGCCATCTAACGGCTGACT
Organism: Othius punctulatus; assembly: GCA_951805005.1. Lineage (NCBI taxonomy): Eukaryota > Metazoa > Arthropoda > Insecta > Coleoptera > Staphylinidae > Othius > Othius punctulatus. The sequence continues at coordinate 15,081,774 of OX638145.1, forward strand.
GGGGGAACTACGACTGGCGCCATCTAATAGCGGACTTTAGAACTACGCGCGGCGTCATCTAGCGGCTAAGTATGGAACTAAAAGTCGTGCCATCTAGCAGACCAATATGGAACTGCTTAACTGCGGTGCCGTAATGTTTCTATAATTGTTAGCGTAACGGCATTTTCAAATTTAAGCGCGATAAAAGCAATGTATACCTACCGCACTAATGGTTAATGAATGTGCACCATAACAAATAGCAGTCAAATTTGTTAAGGCAGAGTTTAATAATTCGTTACATTCATTTAAATCACACGTTAAGTGTTCCGAGCAAAAGCTGTCCGCAGATGTTCGCGCATTAATATGTAAAAGGTATCTCGTGAATCCAGATCTGCAAACCGCAGTGCTGTACGATGCTTAGGTACTGAGATAAAAATGAAAAAAGAAATTAAAAGTTGAACATTAACTTCACTCCCACGCATAAACTAGTAGGAATTTCATCGAACTGTCTTGGGAAAAGTCTTACATATGTCCCCTCTACCGATTGCAATATGCAATTTTAAAATCCATTTTTTTCACGAAGATTCCATAAGGTTAACCCCTTGGAACTTTTCACGAAATAGTTGAAAAATTTGGATTTAAACTGAGTGCACAGCACGATAGAGTGGTGAATGCTGAATCTAAAAATGCAAACCGCATTGCTCTGAGGTGCTTAGTTACTGAGATAAAAATTGTAAAAGAACTTGCCATGTTCAGAGATATTTAAAAACTGTATAGCTACAATGAAGAAACACTTATACTAGGCAGCCCAATGTACATTTAAGCCGACGTTTGTGATTCCCGGGTTATTAAAGTTGCCTGCAGTTTTATCGATATTATTGTTATATACCAATACAAATAAATCCAGTATTCAATATGGATATTTCATACATTCAGTCTATGCCTCAAAATAATGGGGACTTAGCTGGTGTCAGCGTTAAACGATTAATTTCTGGATTAACTAAATATACGCCTTTAATACAAGAAATATTTAACTTTAATTTCAGAGTTATCCCAGTTCCCAAGCATATGATAGAGTAATTACTCACTGATGGAACATTGAATATAATTGTGTAATGATTAAAATTTATATATTGTAATTTCTATTAAGTTTGTAGCTGAATCTTACTGACACGATGAACATAAATAATTTGATTGTATAAGCAATCATAAAGGATGTTTTCATAAAGTCCTATAAACTAATATAAAAATGATACAATATAGCATTTATACAAAAATGTATCCGATTTAGATAAAACATTTTTTCCCTGACAGAAAAGTGTTAAAATTAAGACTGTATTTCTTGCTAGGATTTTCGTTGAATGAATCATTTAAAATGTAATTTAATGAGGAAACTGTTGGAAAATAAAATCAATAAGTATTGTTAAATATATTTGGTTTCTAAAACTATCGGGTTCACATAAATGATCAAAATATATTCCAGTTACTAGTTACAGGAACGATAATCAGAAATACATATATACCGAAATAGAAGGATGCACCTGTAAAAATCGCACACGCAAGTAAAATCCCTAAAAACGGTGTACTCCGGTTCAAATTTTCTGTTTTCATATAAAAATGTGAAACGTAACAATCTATCCTCCCGTGTACGAACAGCTCGATTCCCCCATACTCGGTGCCCGAAAGACTGGCAAACCAATTACACGAACCTTGCCTCTAATAACAACGAACTACATCACATTACACAAAGCAAACAGTTGGCAGTTTCCCATACCATCACAAAATGGAATGAAAGAGTGGAACGAACCTCAAGTGGAAATCAACGGCGAGAATTTAAAAATCGATTAAGTTATACATATTTAATAAGCTCCATTGACATGTGGCGGTGCGCCCAGCGCCACTGCCCGATACATCCAACTAATTCAATAAAAAGGAATGAAATAGCTCAGTAGGAATCGCTGGCAGAGGCTCCGGCAGCCTCGGTGTCCCCGTTTGCTCTTTTCTCTATCGTTGAAGCCATGTACTCCCAGTACTTGCATCTAATCGTGTCGTACGTGTTGGCAAGATCGTGGCAGAGCTCCTTGGCCCGTTCCAGGGTGTAACGCGGATCCTTGCCATCCAAAGTCATCTGCTCATCGCACATGTCCACTATCAGTGCCAGGAGGAACGGGGATCGGTCGCCACCGGAATACAAATCCTCACAAAACTGGGTGACTTCGGCATTGTTGCTCAGACCACCTTTATCATGCAGAGATAGTCTAAAAAATGAAGCAAAAGATAAGTAGTTGTTTAGCATATATATTTGTATATAGTTTCAAGGTCATTAAAATAGTTCAACTAAATTAAATCAATACATTTATAGCACCACCTTGAATATAATGAACTTGTTATGTAATAAAAGTGATGCAAAGTAATTTTCTCAACATTCTAGCTTACCCTCGTAAATAATTCCAAGCACTCTCATTCTCCTTTGCTAAACTAATCTTGCCTAAAGTGTAGTTCACCTCTCGGGTGATAGTGTCTTCCGTGAAACCTGTAGTGTTGTTAATAACAAAATATCTTTGGTTCCAAGCAGAGTTGTTTCTAATGTCATCATCCAGTAATGTATCCACATACTGCAGCTCTTGATCAAATAAACTAGAAAACATGTAACAATATTATATAAACGAGTTTGCCTCAAGATTTTACCATTACAGTACAACGAGTAGTAGAAAGTGAATTTTTATGTGAAAAGTAATTCATGTGTATGTAATTCTAATTTAAGAGACTTAATTGGTAACTGCAAAGAAATACTAACTTAAAAGTCTTTATCACCCACTGCCGGTGCTGCCAGGCGTGATAGTTTTTAGCATCAAGCGAGAGGATGCTCTCCGTAAAATTGAGCTCCTGCGAGGGATCCTTCAGGAGTTCGACGATCACTCGACGATGGTGCCACACCTGATAGTTCTTCTGATTGCTCCTAATCACTTTCTCAATATACTTTAGCTCCTCGAGAAGGTCGTAGTTGATATCCTTTAAAATATCACGCCTACAACAAAATTATTATCATTAATCATAATTACAGCATGAAATTATAATAAAATAAGGAAAACACAGTACAGTATAGCTGTAGCTAAAATATATTATAATTTTACTCCTTAAAGACGCATTCATAGTGACTGTAAATCAATGTGACGTAATGCTGAGGCTATGAGAATTTGAATGTGCCTGAAAATGTCCGTAGTTACAGCGACTACGAAACGTAAAGACGGAAAGTATTACAATGCAAGGAAATTATCATAATCTTACCTATACTGCCACACAGTATAATTAGCAGCGTTCAATGCAATGGCATCAGTGGTGAGATCAAGGGCACGCTTTGATTTCTCGCTCGTTTTCATAATACCCCGGAGGTAATCATAGACATCTTGAACTGAAAACAGAAAGGTGGTACATAATAATAAATAATCTACTAAATATATATATAATTTGCAGTAAAAGTGTGTAATTTAGACACTGGAAACAAAAGTTGTGATTGAGGAACGATATATCTAGACGTTACACACACAATTAGACGTCTTTCACAGATCTGTACTTAAAAGTAGTGATGCACCATTTGCAAACAATAAATGGTAGTAATGTACAATCATTTTTCGCTAGAAAATCAATGAATACACGAAGTGAACAAAGGAACGCCCAAAAACATCTTCCATTTCGCAATTACATTCTAATGACACACCCACCAAGTACCATACATGCATATTGCACTATAGCATCATAAGCACATATTCTCAAGGTGCCCTATTAACCGCCACTTACTTTGCACATTAAATCGTCAACCTCCTCGTCGTTTATGTCTCAAATCTTCCGCAGATACTCACCGACGGAACTCAATATGCATCAACTGTTAATGACACCGAATACTTAGCAACCAGTTGTTTTAATGAGATAACTGAGTAGCAAATACTTGGTTACAGTAGGCTTAACATTGGGGCAGCAATTTGAGGTTAGATTACTTACATTTTTTGGAGTAGGCGATGCTGACCACCGGGTGGTCCCCATCGTCTTGGAGCACGGGCTGCACGTCGCTCCACTCAGGCCTGTCTTTATACAAGACCCAGGGCTTCTCGTTGATCTCCTCGTCACTCGAATCGCTCATCTTTCTAGATGGTCCTCTTCAAATTGCCCCACAGAACGTCGATAAAGCGACACTACCAACTAACGGAGATCCAAAGGAACTAATAATCGCGGGTTAATCCGAAAATATTCCAGCTTTTCCAAATAAAATAAGCTCACTCCTCTTCGGAAGTAATAGCTCACAGGGCAAACCATTTCGGTTTCAGAAATAAAATAATATTCTGTACCTTCATTGCATACATGTAAAACGTTTCATTCAAACCAAGTTTCCAATCACAGCAGCTAATACTGTCTCTAATCAATGTAGCATCGTGTGGTGATTACCAATACACAATATTTTCCACTCAAATGCTTAATATAACGTGATAAATCATTTAAAACTACGAATTATTGTCCAGCTCCACCATTGAGCATCTAGTACAAGTATGTAGGCAACTTAATTAACACGTGCATTACTACAGTGGGTCTATGTGTACATTGGGCTGCCTAGTTATATATGCATTTTTAATTGAGCTATATAAAGATAAATACAAAGTATTTTCGATACAAAATGGCACGATTGGCCAGGAATTAAGCTGCGCTTTTACGTAGTATGTTTGTTTTAGTCGATAAATGCTGTTTGATTTATAAGTATAAAGTTCACCAGTTTCTGCGCTGGCGTCGCCGTGACTTCAAACTATAGGCAACCCAATATGCGCATATATATGTTTAAATTTTTAAATTTAAAACGTAGTTGCTTTTCTAAGCATTTGTGCATGGATATCGTCATGAAATGAAGTATTATAATTGAAAATCGTTGACAAAAGCAGTACACACGTATATCACTTCACAGAATCTGGCAACTAATTTCGTAATCAAAGACACATCGAATGGATTTTTCAGGACAACAAAGACACAAAGTTTTAATTGGAATCCAATTTAGTCCCATAAATGTTGTTTTCTTAAATATAATCATGGTATTGTCATTTAAAGTGTATATACATGCTTCTTGTTTTCTTTAACAAAGTAAACTTTGGCATATTTCACAGCAAGTAGTATTAACTCTTACGTCCACAATTGAATCATTTATTTCAGAAACTGGTCAAGTGCACCTTTTCAAATTGTCGGGAAACAAAGATAAACAATATATCGTTGATATTTAAACACATTTTTGCCTGAAAAAAAATCTAGTATTACTTAACATCTTCCCGAAGTTGATGCTGCCGCTAATTGAATTAAAATATTTCTCCCTTAATTGTAAAAAATATCGAAAATATTGTAGTTAACTCGTTTCTGCAATACAATACGATTTTAATATTGAAACATATATTTTTAATGGTAATTTACTAAATTTTTTGTGGTATTATGACTTTTAACAAACAAAACAATATTATAAACTATATTATGTTTTAATTTAACTTTCTTTTTAACTTTTTATTTTAACAAAGAATAAAACATCAAAATTTCCATGTTTTCATTAGAATACAATAAAGAAATTTGATCTAATTTTCTGATTTGTTAAATACACCAAACTCCTAAGTAATTGTAGACCAATGGTAATTGTTACCATGGTATTAATATTATGCAAAATACCACAGAAACAATCTATGTGATGTCGCTTGACATGTTTCTGCACTAAACGCGATATTCATTGTAAATTATATCCCATAAAACGGAATGGTATTTCAAGTTATATTGCAGGAAAATATGAACTGACAATAGTAGATACTGATTCCGCAAAAAAAGAAAAATCCATAAAAAATTCTGTTGGCCAGTTTCTGAAATAAACGATTCAATTTCTATTAGATACAAATGTGTGAATGCAGTGCATATGTACATTTTTTTTTCTACCTAATATTTTTTTTATTATTATAGCAATAGTACTCATTAGTAACTAAGCATGCAATGGCTAGAAAAGAGTGATATGTATTAGAAATTAGTGTTTAAGGGCTGCTAAATATTTAAACATTGTGTTAAATAAAATATGTTAATTGATTGTACTGCTTAGCTTCTACTTGACGGTGTTAGATAAATACATTTATTAAAACAATACATTTTATTTATAATAATATATTTTTTAAATCTATACATAAATAGTACAATATATATATAACATGAAATATTTACATTAAAATAAAACATAGACTACAATATTATCATGATAACATTGAAACTGCAATATTTGTAATTCTCTGTTCTGTTTAAATTCATTAATTATCCTTATAAAGATATACTCTATTATTTTATACACTCTCAAATAGCCTAGCACTTCGATTGGTTTAGTAAACCTATTTGGTTCGACTCGACGAAAGGAAAATCAAACGGAGGAGAACAGCAATAAGCGGACGCAGACATTCGTTCGGGCTGCGAATGATAAAAACATTTATTTTTCCCTTGGGAAAATTCATTTTTAAGACACCCAAAATTATCAAAGTTAGGGTGCCTAATTTTAAGTAGTCTGTAGATATTATGTCTTTTATATGGAATTTTTAGATTATTTGTTGTTAGATTTATTATTTTCATTTAAAAATTTCAGCACTTATCTGAGACTTTCAACGCTTTACATGCGTACACTTAGGTCTCTGGTTTGGAAAATTTCTTACTGGCCTTTATAATTCTCTGCGCGTTTCTAGAGAAAAAAACCTATTACATCGGAAATAGAGGTATTCCCTACAGGGAATTTTTTTTTTCGTATGCAATAACATGTTGCCAGAATTTTTTGGAATTTGATTATTTATTTAATTTAAGGCCAAATTTTTTGAAATATCTGAAATGTTTTGGGATAAAACCTCAATCAAAAAGGTGTCTCCTCAGAAACTTCAAAGCTAAAAAAAAAGTATTGTACGTATATTTGTTAGTTTCAGATGTTTCGTTTAGAAATAACATATTGCACCGAAAAAAGACATGAAAATATATAATGCATTATTTTAGAACTGTAATTTGGAAAAAAAATGGCAGTATTTATATTTATATGTAATTATAGCCTTGATAGGAAAGTACCTTCTATAAGTTTCCGATTCGATAAGTCTTTATAGTTAAATTCGTGTTTCACAAAATTTAACGAATTCATTTCTATAAGCTCTGAGTTTTCCCTTTCTATTACGACTTGGAAAACTAACGGATTTGACATAATACGTATTAGGGAAACTCAAAGAATTAATTCTCTCTTTTAGCACTTCCAGCAGCATTTTTGAACTGGACAAGTACCAGAAGCCAATTGCACGTTTAGCATCACGCTCGCGACTTATGGTATCAACAACTTTAGTTTTCAAAATTTGAGACAATTGGAAAAACATTTAACATGAACTTGTTACAGTGAAAAATTAGGTGTAGCTTTTGGTTTAGTAGAGAATGTTAGGGGTTCATATAATTCAGGTGGATTTATAGGTTACTTTAATGAGCAAATGCATTTCTGCTACAACTTTTTAACTTTTAAGGTTTTGTAATTACAAATAAATTATGAATTGATAGCAAATATCCTTTCCAAATATTGATAGCAAAATGTAAACGAGAATTACAATTGGAAAAGAATTCATCTAATAAGATCTTAATTAATCTATTTCATCTGTTAAAAAAACATCTATTATCAGTATGTTTGCGGTTATTTGAATGATTGAAACATATTAAGTGTGTGCTCGTGTTAAGTGTTAAATTATAGAGTAAAATATAATTGAGATAAGGTTTTATCCACAATAATATTTCTTGCCCAACCAAGATATTATTGGGAAACTTCAGGTTTGATTTTTACATTATGAATGATTCGTTCGATTTATTTTCGTATGGTTGTGTTACATGTGCATGATATTTTAACCATGTAATTGAAACGCCAATGTAATTATGCCCGAATTAAGAACGTAAGAACGACGTAAGAACTTTTCATTACAAGCCTACATTTTGATGTCGTTTTTATTACCTTAGCATCGATTTGTGATTTCTGCCAACCTTTGCGCCACGCTTAATTGGGATATTAATTGTTGCGGAGTTCATTAAAATCGCTCGCAATTTTCGTCTCTTGCTTCCATTATTTTCGCTTTGATTGCTTTCCTCTCCAGTTCTGTTATGTAATGCTTCCTCTTTTCCCCAATGAACCTCGCGAAGTATTGGCAAACACAGCTACGTTTATAATAGCCGCAAACATGGCCATTCAATATAGAAGCTGTATTGGTATTTAATTGTCATGTAAATGAAGATAAAGGAATACCTAACGACACTTCGTTATAAATTTAATTGGTATGATTATTAGAGATCATAGATAACAGAGTTAAAAATTAAGATCTCAAAGTAGTCAATGGATTATTAATAAATTTGTAGAGATGTGATCTTGTTGAAAAAGAGATTTCATGCAATTTATGATGAAAAAGTTCAATTAAATTTATTAAATTTAATGGTATTAGTTATTAGAATCATAGTAAATTTAATATTGTTGAGATTTTTTAAACATTTGATCCAAATAATGTATTGTAGTATTATTTTATTGCATGTCAATTCAATTCTCCACATTGGATAACACGTTGAAGTTGGTTAGGCTTGGGCTACATGTAATTAATGAAGAAAAAGTTCAATTAAATTAATAATTAATTATAAATTAGTTAATTTAATGATAGTAGTTATTAGAATCATGTAAATTTCATGTAATTTATGAAGAAAAAATTCAGTTAAAATTATAATTCATTATAAATTGGTTATTTTAATGGTAGTCGTTATTAGAATCATAGTAAATTTAATAATGTTGAGATTTTTCAAGCATTTGATCCAAGGAATGTGTTGTAGTATTATTTTGTTGCAAGTTAATCCAATTCGCCACATTGGATAACACGTTGAAGTTGGTTAGGCTCGGGCTACATGTAATTAATGACGAAAAAGTTCAATTAAATTAATAATTCATTATAAATTAGTTAATTTAATGATAGTAGTTATTAGAATCATAGTAAATTTCATGTAATTTATGATGAAAAAGTTCAATTAAATTAATAATACATTATAAATTCGTTAATTTAATGGTAGTAGTTATTACAATTATAGTAAATTTAATAATGTTGAGATCTTTTAAGTATTTGATCCAAGGAATGTCTTGTAGTATTATTTTATTGCAAGTCAATTCAATTCTCCACATTGGATAATACGTTGAAGTTGGTTAGGCTTGGGCTACATGTAATTTATGAAGGAAAAGTTCAATTAACTTAGTAATTCATTATAAATTAGTTAATTTAATGATAGTAGTTATTAGAATCTTAGTAAATTTAATAATGTTGAGAATTTTTAAGCATTTGATCCAAGTACTGAAGAGAGTATTTCGAACTATACTTCTCAGTATTCACAAGTTTCTAGTTGAGCATATTAACAGTTATCGATTTAAAAACTAAATAATGATATCACTTCCGCAGCTGTGGTTGCTATCAATTCGGTAGATTATGCATCAAATGAAAATAATAATGATTAATCCACCTGATTCGTGATTTCCCTGGAGTTTTGAAAACATTCCAAACTTATATTGTCTTATAACACCTTTCCTCTACTACATCGAACAGTCTTACATTGATACATATCTTAACTAGTAAATGGTACACAGATATGTCTACTGGGTTTGTGTGTGGATCCTCCGTGGAAAACTTGCTGTAAACGCTTAGAGTGGAAACTGATAAGTCACCACATCACCGAACAGACGTTTCTCCCAAAACCAACTAAAAAGCCTCCTCGCATTTATGTATACATATATAATCTGTCTTCATTTTTTTAAATATTCTGATATATTTATACATCTATCGTTTTATTTAAAATATATTTTATCTTCTCGTCGTTTTATCTACAATATTTATTCATTTATTATACATATAAAACTGTATGAAACACTGTATAAATATACAAACAATCGGTGTAGAACGAATTTAATCCTACTGTTTATTAATATTTATATGTATATTCAAATTGGGCGGTTTTAATGAATCGTCGTTAACAATTGAAATCAATTAGAGCGTTTAAATCCATTCAATCCTGCGGAGAAAGCTAACACGTTGGATTTACGGCCACGTAAATCACAAATTAATAGTAAATTCTACAGTTTAAGCATCATAAATTCGGGATAGATAAAGGTCAAAATTTGATTATGTCCTAGTTAAATTGGTCCTGTCTGATACCAATGTTTTCATCCATTCAGAGGTTGATATATAGTAGATATTTTGGGAACTACACCTAAGCAACATTAGTAGAGTTGAATATGTGTGTAATCGTTAATCTCTATGAAGGAAAAACGCTTTCTAATTATTTAGAAGTAGTTTTGTAAACACTGAAATCTAATGTCATCGAAACATCGAATTGCGACTAGAAGTTATTATTATTTTGTGTGTGCATGCAGTATACGCGCTAAATCACAGTTACGTGGTCTTCCAAAACCAGTATCACTCTATATGCGTTTCCCGTGCTGTTCGCTTATCTACCTCTCTCTATATCGCTTCCTCTGCGTGAAAATTGAGTTTGATTCAGACGCGATTCGTTCCACACCGTTACCAGTGTCCCTCCTCGTTTGAAATGTTTTTATCACTTTGTGGGTGAACGCTTTACACGCGGGTACAATTTTTGCCCTGGTTTACATACATAATTGTTTATTATTATTTTTTTTAGTTGCATTTTACACGCCTTTCGAATTTGTTGTTGGGTTTGCTTTTCGGTTTGGTCAGTGTGTGTAGACTAATTGCGGCAGTGTCGTCGACGGTCGTTCATGTCCACGAGGGTGGTGGACGAGCGCCGACGGGTGATCGTCAGAAGGACGAGTCGAAGACTGCCATCGAGGATGAGATGTCCACGTCCATCCTGCAGCACTCCAGGAACTCGTCCAGCGTCACCACGCCATCCTTGTTCTTATCCATTTTCTGGAACAAAACGTCAGAACCATTAGCTGCAGGAGAAGTGATTATAGTCAAAAGGTTTAATTAAACTGAATTACTAAAAATAATTATACCAAAGTTACAAATTCCCCAGATCCCTTGACAGCAGCAGAATTATCATTAATAACAAGAATACTGATATAAATCAGCTATTTATACTTGTATTTCGATTATTAATGCTTCAATGGACAGCTCGAATGCTCCCCCATCTCGTGGAAGTACCTAATGTGCATTTAATTAACGAATAATCGACGTAATCCATTCCACCCCACGTCGATGCAGCGAACAACTAAATTGAATTCAATCTCGAGAGCAGCTCCTTCCAGGCCAGAAATCGCGCAATTACTCCCAACTCAACCACTTCTGCCATCCACCCACCTGGAATATCCGGTCGACCTTCTCCTTCACCGTGTCATCGTCGACGCTGGGCTCAGAAACTTTGCCCATGAGCTCGTAAACGGCGGTCACTATGTCGGTCATCTCCTCCTTGGTGATGCAGCCATCGCCGTTGATGTCGTAGAGGGTGAACGCCCAGCGCAGCTTCTCATCCAAGGAGCCGCGCGACAAAACCGAAAGGTTCTGCACGAAGTCCTGAAAGGATTAAGCGCCGTCTTAGCGATCTCCTTGCGTTAATTATGCACGAGGATCAAAGGAAGGATGGTGCTCGGGATTTAATTAATGCGGACGCTCGGGGACGCACAGGAACAGATTTAATACGGTTTAGCAGTACCTTTACAAGATATTATGCAATAATAATAGAATCGTATATACAAACACAGATAATCCTAACATCGTACGTTCCCAATGTATATTTGAAACCTTCAAATAACTTCCTCACCAGAACACATAATGGCCCTCATATACAAGCTTGTTTAGTCTAATGCTCCAATCCAAATATATCGAATAATCGAGAAAGGAATAATAAATAATTAATAGATTGTTCTTTTTCTTCCATAATAATTGGGGCACAAATTTATACAATCCATAATATAGTACATCTTAAACACAACAAAATATCGTTCCAATTAAGCAATTAAAGCAGGTTGTACATTTCGCCTTACATTACCCCAGTCATACCCTATAAATCAAAATCGTTTTTCGTGTAAAACGTTCGAGGATGCTAAACTGAATTAAAATTCAACGGGGCGATTGGGGGATGATCGCTCAGAGCGCAAACATCAAGGAGAATTTGCGAGATTAATAATTAGAGCGACTGCAGGCGGGGGTGTTCTTGAAATTAACACGCGGAATTTAATTCTGGGGCTGGCGGCGATAACTAAAATTGAACAATTATTTGCTGAGAAGCCGGTTCAACTGTGACCCGTTCTTCCTCGGATACGAATTCGCGTTATCTTTTTGTGCGTAGGATTGGTTTGGAGCAAGTGAATTGGGGCACCGCTTTGATGTAGCGAAGGAAATGGTCTCAAAGCTTGCTTAAAATATTTGATAAGAAATAAATATATACCGCTGTTACGTTTAAACAGAATCAATATTAGAATTGGAACTCCATGAATCATTCTTAGCAACGTTCAATATCCACATAGGGGCAACAAAATATTAATAACAATATTACGGAGAAGATTGAAATTTTTAATCTTTTTATTGTTACCAGTTGATAAGTCATGTGTGGACGGAAAACTTCTGTATTAAAATAAAAATATATAATGATTTCGTCTAGTGAAAAAAAAAATCACAAGAGTAATATATTAATGTAATATTATCAATAATATGCAATAATAACATACAAAAAAAGCCATAAATCAAAACACAGCAACTATTCGTAGCTAAGCAACTTAAGTAGCTAACCGATACTTGTCATTGCAGAAAGTTAAGTGTTTGATTTTCTCACTTATTTATTTTATTCTGAAACTTTGTCAAATTTTCAGGAGTATTAGCTTCAAGTATACCAAACAGATATCTGATAATAAATATGCAATAAATAAATTTTCAGAAATTTCAGTCGTAACATTCCGATACTTGTCATTGCAGAAACTTATATATTTGATTTTCTCACTTATTTATTACTGAAACTTTGTCAAATTTTCAGGAGTATTAGCTTCAAGTATACCAAACAGATATCTGATAATAAATACGCAATAAATAAATTTTCAAAAATTTCAGTTAAAACATTCCGATACTTGTCATTGCAGAAAGTTAAGTGTTTGATTTTCAGACTTATTTAATATTGAAACTTTGTCAAATTTTCAGGAGCATTAGCTTCAGGTATATTTAACAGATATCTGATAATAAATATGCAATACAGAAATTTTCAGAAATTTCAGTAGTAACATTCCGATACATGTCATTGCAGAAAGTTAAGTGTTTGATTTTCTTACTTATTTAATACTAAAACTTTGTCAAATTTTCAGGAGTATTAGCTTCAGGTATACTTAAGCGATATCTGATAATAAATATGCAATAAATAAATATTCAGAAATTTCAGTGGTAGCTAACCGATACTTGTCATTGCAGAAAGTTATATATTTGATTTTCTCACGTATTTATTACTGAAACTTTGTCAAATTTTCAGGAGTATTAGCTTCAAGTATACCAAATAGAAATCTGATAATAAATATGCAATAAATAAATTTCAGAAATTTCAGTAGTAACATTCCGATACTTGTCATTGCAGAAAGTTAAGTGTTTGATTTTCTTACTTATTTAATACTGAAACTTTGTCAAATTTTCAGGAGTATTAGCTTCAGGTATACTTAACAGATATCTGATAATAAATATGCAATAAATAAATTTTCAGAAATTTCAGTAGTAACATTCCGATACTTGTCATTGCAGAAAGTTAAGTGTTTGATTTTCTCACCTATTTAATACTGTAACTTTGTCAAATTTTCAGGAGTATAAGATTCAAGTATACCAAACAGATATCTGATAATAAATATGCAATAACTAAATTTTCAGAAATTTCAGTAGTAACATTCCGATACTTGTCATTGCAGAAAGTTAAGTGTTTGATTTTCTCACCTATTTAATACTGTAACTTTGTCAAATTTTCAGGAGTATAAGATTCAAGTATACCAAACAGATATCTGATAATAAATATGCAATAACTAAATTTTCAGAAATTTCAGTAGTAACATTCCGATACTTGTCATTGCAGAAAGTTAAGTGTTTGATTTTCTCACTTATTTAATACTATAACTTTGTCAAATTTTCAGGAGTATTTGCTTTAAGTATACCAAACAGATATCTGATAATAAATATGCAATAAATAAATTTTCAGAAATTTCAGTAGTAACATTCCGATACTTGTCATTGCAGAAAGTTAAGTGTTTGATTTTCTCACTTATTTAATACTGAAACTTTGTCAAATTTTCAGGAGTATTAGCTTCAGGTATACTTAACAGATATCTGATAATAAATATGCAATAAATAAATATTCAGAAATTTCAGTAGTAACATTCCGATACTTGTCATTGCAGAAAGTTAAGTATATGATTTTCTCACTTATTTAATACTGAAACTTTGTCAAATTCTCAGGAGTATTAGCTTCAGGTATACTTAACAGATATCTGATAATAAATATGCAATAAATGAAATTTCAGAAATTTCAGTAGTAGCTAACCGATAATTGTCATTGCAGAAAGTTATATATTTGATTTTCTCACTTATTTATTACTGAAACTTTGTCAAATTTTCAGGAGTATTAGCTTTAAGTATACCAAACAGATATCTGATAATAAATATGCAATAAATAAATTTTCAGAAATTTCAGTAGTAACATTCCGATACTTGTCATTGCAGAAAGTTAAGTGTTTGATTTTATCACTTATTTAATAGCGAAACTTTGTCAAATTTTCACCAATATTAGCTTCAGGTATACTTAACAGATATCTGATAATAAATATGCAATAATTAAATTTTCAGAAATTTCAGTAGTAGCTAACCGATACTTGTCATTGCAGAAAGTTATATATTTGATTTTCTCACTTATTTATTACCGAAACTTTGTCAAATTTTCCAGGAGTGTTAGCTTTAAGTATACCAAATAGATATCTGATAATAAATATGCAATAAATAAATTTTCAGAAATTTCAGTAGTAACATACCGATACTTGTCATTGCAGAAAGTTAAGTGTTTGATTTTCTCACCTATTTAATACTGTAACTTTGTCAAATTTTCAGGAGTATTAGCTTCAAGTATACCAAACAGATATCTCATAATAAATATGCAATAAATACATTTTCAGAAATTTCAGTAGTAACATTCCGATACTTGTCATTGCAGAAAGTTAAGTGTTTGATTTTCTGACTTATTTAATACTGAAACTTTGTCAAATTTTCAGGACTATTAGCTTCAGGTATACTTAATAGATATCTAATAATAAATATGCAATAAATTAATTTTCAGAAATTTCAGTAGTAGCTAACCGATACTTGTCACTGCAGAAAGTTAAGTGTTTGATTTTCATACTTATTTTATACTGAAACATTGTTAAATTTTTAGGAGTATTAGCTTCAAGTATTCCAAACAGATATCTGATAATAAATATGCAAAAAATACATTTTTCAGGAATTTAGGTAATAGCTAATCGATACGTGTCATTGCGCAAAGTTATATATTTGATTTTCTAACTTATTTAATACTGAAACTTTGTCAAATTTACAGGAGTATTAGCTTCAGGTATACTAAAGACATATCTAATAATAAATATGCAATAACTAAATTTTGAGAAATTTCAGTAGAAGCTAACCGATACTTGTCATTGCAGAAAGTTAAGTGTTTGATTTGCTCACTTATTTAATACTGAAACTTTGTCAAATTCTCAGGAGTATTAGCTTCAGGCATACTTAATACATATCTGATAATAAATATGCATTAAATGAAATTTCAGAAATTTCAGTAGTAGCTAACCGATACTTGTCATTGCAGAAAGTTATATATTTGATTTTCTCACTTATTTATTACTGTAACTTTGTCAAATTTTCAGGAGTATTAGCTTTAAGTATACCAAACAGATATCAGATAATAAATATGCAATAAATAAATTTTCAGAAATTTCTGTAGTAGGTAACCGATACTTGTCATTGCAGAAAGTTAAGTGTTTGATTTTCATACTTATTTTATACTGAAACTTTGTTAAATTTTTAGGAGTATTAGCTTCAAGTATACTTAACAGATATCTGATAATAAATATGCAATAAATAAATTTTCAGAAATTTCAGTAGTAACATTCCGATACTTGTCATTGCAGAAAGTTAAGTGTTTGATTTTTTTACTTATTTAATACTGAAACTTTGTCAAATTTTCAGGAGTATTAGCTTCAGGTATACTTAACAGATATCTGATAATAAATATGCAATAAATAAATTTTCAGAAATTTCAGTAGTAACATTCCGATACTTGTCATTGCAGAAAGTTAAGTGTTTGATTTTCTCACCTATTTAATACTGTAACTTTGTCAAATTTTCAGGAGTATAAGATTCAAGTATACCAAACAGATATCTGATAATAAATATGCAATAACTAAATTTTCAGAAATTTCAGTAGTAACATTCCGATACTTGTCATTGCAGAAAGTTAAGTGTTTGATTTTCTCACTTATTTAATACTATAACTTTGTCAAATTTTCAGGAGTATTTGCTTTAAGTATACCAAACAGATATCTGATAATAAATATGCAATAAATAAATTTTCAGAAATTTCAGTAGTAACATTCCGATACTTGTCATTGCAGAAAGTTAAGTGTTTGATTTTCTCACTTATTTAATACTGAAACTTTGTCAAATTTTCAGGAGTATTAGCTTCAGGTATACTTAACAGATATCTGATAATAAATATGCAATAAATAAATATTCAGAAATTTCAGTAGTAACATTCCGATACTTGTCATTGCAGAAAGTTAAGTATTTGATTTTCTCACTTATTTAATACTGAAACTTTGTCAAATTCTCAGGAGTATTAGCTTCAGGTATACTTAACAGATATCTGATAATAAATATGCAATAAATGAAATTTCAGAAATTTCAGTAGTAGCTAACCAATAATTGTCATTGCAGAAAGTTATATATTTGATTTTCTCACTTATTTATTACTGAAACTTTGTCAAATTTTCAGGAGTATTAGCTTTAAGTATACCAAACAGATATCTGATAATAAATATGCAATAAATAAATTTTCAGAAATTTCAGTAGTAACATTCCGATACTTGTCATTGCAGAAAGTTAAGTGTTTGATTTTATCACTTATTTAATAGCGAAACTTTGTCAAATTTTCACCAATATTAGCTTCAGGTATACTTAACAGATATCTGATAATAAATATGCAATAATTAAATTTTCAGAAATTTCAGTAGTAGCTAACCGATACTTGTCATTGCAGAAAGTTATATATTTGATTTTCTCACTTATTTATTACTGAAACTTTGTCAAATTTTCCAGGAGTGTTAGCTTTAAGTATACCAAATAGATATCTGATAATAAATATGCAATAAATAAATTTTCAGAAATTTCAGTAGTAACATACCGATACTTGTCATTGCAGAAAGTTAAGTGTTTGATTTTCTCACCTATTTAATACTGTAACTTTGTCAAATTTTCAGGAGTATTAGCTTCAAGTATACCAAACAGATATCTGATAATAAATATGCAATAAATATATTTTTAGAAATTTCAGTAGTAGCTAATCGATACGTGTCATTGCGCAAAGTTATATATTTGATTTTCTAACTTATTTAATACTGAAACTTTGTCAAATTTAGAGGAGTATTAGCTTCAGGTATACTAAAGAGATATCTGATAATAAATATGCAATAACTAAATTTTGAGAAATTTCAATAGAAGCTAACCGATATTTGTCATTGCAGAAAGTTAAGTGTTTGATTTGCTCACTTATTTAATACTGAAACTTTGTCAAATTCTCAGGAGTATTAGCTTCAGGTATACTTAACATATATCTTATAATACGTAAGCAAGAAATACATTTTCAGATATTTCAGTAATATTTGACCGACACTTGTCATTTCAGAAAGTTAAGTGTTTGATTTTCTCACTTATTTAATACTGAAACTTTGTCAAATTTTCAGGAGTATTAGCTTCAGGTATACTTAACAGATATCTGATAATAAATATGCAATAAATGAAATTTCAGAAATTTCAGTAGTAGCTAACCGATAATTGTCATTGCAGAAAGTTATATATTTGATTTTCTCACTTATTTATTACTGAAACTTTGTCAAATTTTCAGGAGTATTAGCTTTAAGTATACCAAACAGATATCTGATAATAAATATGCAATAAATAAATTTTCAGAAATTTCAGTAGTAAGATTCCGATACTTGTCATTGCAGAAAGTTAAGTGTTTGATTTTATCACTTATTTAATAGCGAAACTTTGTCAAATTTTCACCAATATTAGCTTCAGGTATACTTAACAGATATCTGATAATAAATATGCAATAATTAAATTTTCAGAAATTTCAGTAGTAGCTAACCGATACTTGTCATTGCAGAAAGTTATATATTTGATTTTCTCACTTATTTATTACTGAAACTTTGTCAAATTTTCCAGGAGTGTTAGCTTTAAGTATACCAAACAGATATCTCATAATAAATATGCAATAAATACATTTTCAGAAATTTCAGCAGTAACATTCCGATACTTGTCATTGCAGAAAGTTAAGTGTTTGATTTTCTGACTTATTTAATACTGAAACTTTGTCAAATTTTCAGGACTATTAGCTTCAGGTATACTTAATAGATATCTAATAATAAATATGCAATAAATTAATTTTCAGAAATTTCAGTAGTAGCTAACCGATACTTGTCATTGCAGAAAGTTAAGTGTTTGATTTTCATACTTATTTTATACTGAAACATTGTTAAATTTTTAGGAGTATTAGCTTCAAGTATTCCAAACAGATATCTGATAATAAATATGCAATAAATACATTTTTCAGGAATTTAGGTAATAGCTAATCGATACGTGTCATTGCGCAAAGTTATATATTTGATTTTCTAACTTATTTAATACTGAAACTTTGTCAAATTTACAGGAGTATTAGCTTCAGGTATACTAAAGACATATCTAATAATAAATATGCAATAACTAAATTTTGAGAAATTTCAGTAGAAGCTAACCGATACATGTCATTGCAGAAAGTTAAGTGTTTGATTTGCTCACTTATTTAATACTGAAACTTTGTAAAATTCTCAGGAGTATTAGCTTCAGGTATACTTAATACATATCTGATAATAAATATGCATTAAATGAAATTTCAGAAATTTCAGTAGTAGCTAACCGATACTTGTCATTGCAGAAAGTTATATATTTGATTTTCTCACTTATTTATTACTGAAACTTTGTCAAATTTACAGGAGTATTAGCTTCAGGTATACTAAAGACATATCTAAAAATAAATATGCAATAAATAAATTTTCAGAAATTTCAGTAGTAGGTAACCGATACTTGTCATTGCAGAAAGTTAAGTGTTTGATTTTCATACTTATTTTATACTGAAACTTTGTTAAATTTTTAGGAGTATTAGCTTCAAGTATACCAAACAGATATCTGATAATAAATATGCAATAAATATATTTTTAGAAATTTCAGGAATAGCTAATCGATACGTGTCATTGCGCAAAGTTATATATTTGATTTTCTAACTTATTTAATACTGAAACTTTGTCAAATTTACAGGAGTATTAGCTTCAGGTATACTAAAGAGATATCTGATAATAAATATGCAATAACTAAATTTTGAGAAATTTCAATAGAAGCTAACCGATATTTGTCATTGCAGAAAGTTAAGTGTTTGATTTGCTCACTTATTTAATACTGAAACTTTGTCAAATTCTCAGGAGTATTAGCTTCAGGTATACTTAACATATATCTTATAATACGTAAGCAATAAATACATTTTCAGATATTTCAGTAATATTTGACCGACACTTGTCATTTCAGAAAGTTAAGTGTTTGATTTTCTCACTTATTTAATACTGAAACTTTGTCAAATTTTAAGTAACCCTTTATAAATCACCACAGTTTAAATGTTTTAGAATAACGCTGATAGATTTTATTGATTCATGGCTCCATAATTTGGTAGATTGTGCTGTTCAGAAATTTTAACGTGAACATTGAAAATTAAAACTAAATTTTGGAAGCTGGAAATGAGAGCAATTATCAGGTGCAGTCAGTAGTTATTGTGTTTCAACTTCAATGCGCAAAATTGTTGTACGCAAACAAATGGAAACTGATTTCCGGACACAAATTGAATTGCAACGCAGTTTGCAGATAACGCAAATATGAAATACTTAATTAATATTTTGCTTCCATAATTGTTTATAGAATTTGCGACTAATTGTTACTATAGTATATTTAAAATTTTATTTATGACTGCAACTTCTGCTTTCAACGTGAGAATTGGAGAATTGGATAAATAATTCATCAATAATAATAATATCAATAATATTAATTTATATTAAATTTTTATGAAGATACTCTGTTTGATAATGATTACTTAAGTAGTCGAAACTATTAACAAATCAATCAATAATGTTATGTGATACTAACAAAGTAATGTGTTTTATTTATAACTAATAAAATGTATCACGAAGTAGACGTCACCACCATTTAAAATAATAAATATTATAACTTCGGAAATTATATTAAATTTATAGTAAGTTGGGGATATTTATATACTTAAATTATTCTTGTCATTTTTTGGTATTTATTGGATTAATAAGTATGAATCCATTTTTGTTTGAGGTTAATTGATTTTATTTGCATGGACATATCAGGCATGTCACGAATTTGGGGCACAATCACCGTGTACTGCTGAAAAAAAATTGCTCTCATTTTCAGCTGTCCAAAAATCCGCAATCCACGCAATCGCATGGTAATTCCCAATCGGTCGTCACGTCGACAAACCGAAGGCCCAACTTTTTCCTCTGGGCGTTTGATGGAATTGTCAATATTGCAAACGTGTAATACATTCCTGATGCGGGCGATATTTCATCGATACGCTGCGCGTCTATTTTTACCCCGTTTCAATTTTCCTAATAGCCGGCGGTACGTCAACTTTCACCTTTCCGGATATGCCCGCCCCCATCAATTATTTAGCGAAAAAATTGTCTGGACGTAAACAAAGTAATTTGTAATGCGGGGGCGGTGTGGTGTGAAATCGTTAAGTGTGGTGTACTTTGGGCGGGGGGCTCGGCTTTGGCTCGGGCTTACGTTTACCTCATCAATTATTTAAGGGGGGTTGTGTGAATAATGGGGGTGTGTATGATGTGCACGTTTTTTTGATTGTGATCGTTAATTTCGGTAATGCTAATTATACCGGTTTGGAAATTTGATGGCCTTGCTTAGACAAATCAGAAATAGTTTGGATTAGTAACACACGATCTACTTGACATATTTAAGCACTATTATTATGAAGATAGAGAATAAATGTGGGTTTCCGTCAAATTACTTTACAAGAGCGCCATCCATGCGTCATAAAAAGAACCAGACCTGATAGCGCAATTCTGGTGGTAAATTTGAATTCTAGGCTCCCAAATGACTTGGAAAACTCTTCTCTTTCAGTCCTACTCCTATCCAGTCAATTTTTTTATTTTAATTTGTAGACGAGTGTTATTAGTAAAGTAACAAAGTACTAGAAACTTCCTGAAACTTGGACTGCGCTTAGCTCGGAAACAAGAGAGGCAAGGAAAATAGTGTTTCGTAATTTGACGTTAATTGCGAAAATTCATGATTTTGAGTCTCGTCGCTATGACGATAATAAACTTATTTCTGCGAGCAACTCATAGAACGCGAGTGTTTCGCTTTACATAATAATAATTAATAAAATCCGAGCCGGAGTCGTCCGCCTCCGTTCTTTAAGTAATCTGAACTGCGCTTGGCTGGGAAATTGAATTTTTTCAGCGGCGGCGGCGGCGGAGGCGGAAAAAACGAAGAAAAAAGATAAAGCGACGCGTAAGGGCGGCGAGTATCGTTAGGGATGCCTTGTAAATCAATACCACTGGCAATAAATTATAAGGGCGCAATGAAGCGCGGATATCGCGCCTGAAGATAAAGGGGCGGCGAATACTCGTAGATGCATCTGTTGAATATTCACGGGCCCGTTTGCAATAAAGAAGTCTTGGGGGCGCATCCAAAGTGCTCGGCTGCAATCCGAAACGGGTGGAATTGCCCCGTTCGGCGGGCCTAGACGGAAGTTTTGCGCCAGATTTGCATACTCCCGGGCGTAAACAGAGCGGCGGGGGGCGGCCCATCAGTCGGGGCTGTTTATTCTTCGAAGAGCACACGGGAGCTCCATTTGCCGCGCCGGATGCAAATGCGCGGGGGCGGCAGAAATAAGGAGCGGACTCTCCCGGTGTCATTCCAGAAGTTTATTTTTATTAGGTTAGGCTCGAGCGCAACTTTTCCGCAGTGAGATACAGCTTCGGGGGCGGATGGGCCCCATCCTGCGGGGGTGGCAGTGCGCGCCGCGCCACGCGAACGAAGCCGCCCCCCTATTATCGCGGCTGGGGGATTTGAGAAATGAGCGGGCGTTATTAAATTTGTTGTCCTGCTTAGTAATCAGGGTGAAAATTTAATGAAATTTTATTAGTGCCGGCATCACCAGCCGAGCGGCTGATGGGGGTTGAGGGCGAAGATTGAAAAGCGCTTTATGCTGATGAGCTGAGGAGCGACGGCTCAACTGTGCAAAAACTTGAAACTAATAGGAGCCGCCACGAGAATTATAAAATGCATTTCAATTCTAAATTGCATCTCATCATAAAACGCAATACCTAAAAATGTTAGTAGAAAAACGATCTAAAATCAAAGAAGAGATCTAAAAAAATAATAATGACTATTCGAATGGTTAAAAAAATCGTATTGATAAGTGAGATCTGTTAGTTACTGAAATTTCTGAAAATTTATCTAATGGATATTTCGAAAATTTTATACCAGATGTGTATACAGTATGTCTGATGATAATTCCTCGAAAACGTTGACGATGAGTTTGTCCTTAATAAGTGAGAAAATTGAATGTTTAACCTTCCCAGTTTATCAGTACCTATCTATCGGTTAGTCGCTGAAATTTCTGAAAATTTATTCAATGGATGTTTCGAAAATGTTATACCAGATTAGTACAGTATGCGTGAAGATAATTCCTCAAAAATTAGACGACGAGTATGCCCTTAATAAGTGAGAAAACTATTACTTATTGGTCAGTGAAATGTCTAAAAAAAATCTAATGGATATTTTGAGAATTTTATACCGGATTTGTGTACAGTATGCCTGATGATAATTCTTCTAAAACTTTTACGTCGATTAAGTCCTTATTAAGTGAGAAAATCAAATATATTACGTTCCAAGTTAACCAGTACCCATCGGTTAGTTACTGAATCTGAAAATTTATCTAATGGATATTTTGAGAATTTTATGCCTGATTTGTATACATTATGCCTGAAGATAATTCTTCTTGAAATTTGACGATGATCATGTCTTTAATAAGTAAGATAATCGAATGTTTAACTTTCCGAGTTGATCAGTACCTATCGGTTAGTCACTGAAATTTCTGAAAATTTATCTAATGGATATTTTGAAAATTTTATACCTCATTTGTATACAATATGCCTGCAGATAATTCCTCTTGAAATTTAACGACGAGTATGTCTTTAATAAGTAAGAAAATCGAATGTTTAACTTTCCGAGATGATCAGTACATATCGGTAAGTCAGTGAATTTTCTGAAAATTTATCTAATGGATATTGTGAAAATTTTATGCCTGATTTGTATATTGTATGCCAAGATAATAATGTATGTAAGAAAATTCCTCTGAAACTTTGACGACGAGTATAATGCACACTTTTTATGATACTTTTAAATATTCCAATTTAGTGCACACATTTTATGATTTTTTTGAATATTCTGGGTTGAATTACTACCCTCCTAGGGAAAATTGGAAAGAACCACTTACAGGTTATATTTACAGATCCTAAAGGAACAACATACCCAAGTTTCATCTAGCAACACAGTTTATTGCACACTTTTTATGATATTTTTAAATATTCCAATTTAAAGCGAACTTTTCATGATTTTTTTAAATATTCAGGCTTGAATTACTACCCTCCAACGGCAATTTAAAAACAATCTTTTATGAGGTATATTTACAGAACCTTCAGGAGTAACATGCATAAGATTCATTGAGCAATAATTTGAATAAGTGAGACAATCGAAAGTATAACTTTACGCGTTGACCAATACCTATCTCCTGAAATTTCTGAAAATTTATTTAATAGATGTTTTGAAAATGTTATGCCAGATTTGTATACAGTATTCCTGAAGATAATTCCTCTGAAAAATTGACGATGAGTATATCTTAAAGTACACTTTTTATTCTGGGTTGAATTACTACCCTCCTACGGTAAATTGGAAAGAATCACTGACAGGGTATATTTACAAACCCTTAAGGACTAACATGCCTAAGTTTCATCGAGAGACAGTTTGATGCACACTTTTTATGATGTTTTTAAATATTCTAATTTTGTGCACACTTTTTATGATTTTTTAAATATTCAGGGTTGAATTACTACCCTCCTATGGAAATTTGAAAATAACCTTATACAGGATATATTTACAACCCTTCAGGAGTAAAATTTCTAAGATTAATTGATAAACAATTGGAATAAGTGAGAAAATCGAATATATAACTTTACGCGTTGACCAATACCATCTGCTAGTCACTGAAATTTCTGAAAATTTATTTAATAGATATTTTGAAATTTTCATGCTAGATTTGTATACAGTATGCTTGAAGATAATTCCTCTGAAAATTTGACGTCGAGTATATCTTAAAGCACACTTTTTATTCAGGGTTGAATTACTACCCTCCTACGACAAACTGGAAAGAATCACTTAAGGGGTATATTTACATACCCTTAGGGACTAACATACTTAAGTTTCATCGAGAGACAGTTTGATGCACACTTTTTATGATGTTTTTAAATATTCCCATTGTATGCACACTCTTTATGATTTTTTTAAATATTCAGGGTTGAATTACTTACCTCCTAGGGCAATTTAAAAAGAATCTTTTATAGGATATATTTACAGACCCTTCAGGAGTGAAACGCTTAAGAATCAGTGAGAAACAATTCGAATAAGTGAGAAAATCGAATGTATAACTTTCCGCGTTGTCCAATACCTATCTGTTAGTCTGAAATTTCTGAAAATTTATCTATTGGATATTTTGAAAATTTCATGCCAGATTTGTATACTGTACATTTGAAGAAAATTCCTTTGAAAATTTGATGACGAGTATATTTTAATGCATACTTTTGAAGATATTTCTAAGTATTCAAATTTAATGCACACTTTTTATGATTTAAAAAAAATTTAAGGTTGAATTACTACCCTCCTACAACAGTTTGTATAGAACCTTTTACAGGGTATATTTACAGACCCTTTAGGAGTAACATGCTTAAGATTCATTGAGCAACAGTTTCAATAAGTGAGAAATTCGAATTTTGGCATAATATAACTTTCCGAGTTGATCAGTACCTATCGGTTCGTCACTGAAATTTCTGAAAATTTATCTAATGGATACTTTGAAAATTTATACAGTAAGCCTGAAGATAATTCTTTTCTAAAAGTAACAAAATCGAATGTTCAACTTTCCGAGTTGACCAATACCCATCGGTTAATCACTGAAATTTCTGAAAATTTATCAAATAGATATTTTGAAAATTTTATACCGGATTTGTGTACAGTATGCCTGATGATAATTCCTCTGAAAATTTTACGTCGATTAAGTGCTTATTAAGTGAGAAAATCAAATGTTCAACGTTCCAAGTTGACCAGTATCCATCGGTTAGTTACTGAAATTTCTGAAAATTTATCTAACGGATATTTTGAATATTTTATGCCAGATTTATATACAGTATGCCTGAAGATAATTCCTCTGAAAATTTGACGACGATTATGTCTTTAATAAGTGAGGAAATCCAATGTTTAACTGTACGAGTTGATCAGAACACATCGGTTAATCACTGAAATTTCTGAAAATTTATCTAATAGATCCTTTGAAAATTTTATACCGGATTTGTGTACAGTATGCCTGATGATAATTCCTCTGCAAATTTTACGTCGATTAAGTCCTTATTAAGTGAGAAAATCAAATGTTTAACGTTCCAAGTTGACCAGTACCCATCGGTTAGTTACTGAAATTTCTGAAAATTTATCTAATGGATATTTTGAATATTTTATGCCAGATTTGTATTCAGTATGCCTGAAGATAATTCCTCTGCAAATTTGACGATGTGTATGTCCTTAATAAGTGAGAAAATCGAATGTTTAACTGTACGAGTTGATCAGAACACATCGGTTCGTCACTGAAATGTCTGAATATTTATCTAATTCTTATTTTGAAAATTTTATACCGGATTTGTGTAAAGTATACCTGATGATAATTCCTCTGAAAATTTTACATCGATTGAGGCCTTATTAAGTGAGAAAATCAAATGTTTAACTTTCCGAGTTGACCAATACCCATCGGTTAGTCACTGAAATTCCTGAGAATTAATGTAATGGATATTTTGAAAATTTTATGCCTGATTTATATACAGTATGCCTGCAGGTAATTGCTGAAAATTTGACGACGAGTATAGTATTTCACATTCAATTTTCGTTCACTTACTCCTATCGAAATTTCAATGATTAATGTGAAATTTTCATAGATTGCCGTCAAATTTTAAACCATTTCTACCAAAATTTCAATGATTACTAATAATTTTTTAATGATTTCTGTTAAAATTATTTAAAAAAATAATTCAGAGAATTGTGTTGAAATAAATTAACCAAATTTCAGTATGTGTCAAAATTTCAATTATTCTGTAAAAATGTTAATCATTGCCATCAAATTTTTAATTTGTGATACACTTCCGTTTTCAAAGGAATGTTTATTTTTTCCTGCTCTGATAACAATTAAAAGAAATATATAAAATGACTAAATTTTCGTATAATAACTATGATATGATAATAGAAAACTTTATTAAGAGTAAGTTTACTACCAGGTACATTATACATCTAATGTATTTCGTATTCTTGTAGCCTGGGGCACATTAAAAATTCTACGAGTTACAGAAAACCGTTTATATTGTTCGTCCGCCCTCGCAAGAAAACTGTCCAAAGATGTAGATAAACGTGTTTTATTTCGAGCGGCGTTTTATGTGAGAGGAAAGAAGCGGCGCTTTCTAAATTAGTTTACAAGTTCCGCATTTTTAGCGCGCGCCTGGGCTTGATTAAACGGCGGCGGGGGATGAACTGGAAACGGGAACCACCTGGAGGAAAAAATAATTTAATTAGTTTAAAAGTTTGTTAATGGGCGCAGCTTCTGTCCAGGGAATCCTGGAGAGGCCGGAGATTCGTCGGTTTAATCGAGTATTTGGGGGGAGGCAGCATTGTGCTCCTCCAGAGCTGTGGCTGGGAGATAAATGCGCGGTGAAGAGGGTTTTAAATTTAATTTATTCCCGGATAAGGATGAGATTGGTTTTTAATTGTGGCTTCCTATACGATCGTTATTAGATTATCGGCGGAGTTTGATTGAATTTTACTTGATTAAGGAATGTATAATGGGATTTGTTTTTTTTTGTGCGATTATTTAAAGCTGTCCATATCTGCTGCTATGACTTACAACCACCACTGTCATCAAAAAGAGACATATGCTATTTTGTAATAATAAGATTAATTTGATCTTGACTTGATCTGCAGTTAAATGAGATTCTCTGAAACCAAACTGATGTTCTGGTATAATGTTTTTGCCTTCGATAATTAGTTTTATTCTTTTAAGAAATATTTTTTCTAACAGTTTTGGGATTACAGGTAATAACGTGATTGGTATGTAAGAAGAAACTTCATTTGGTGGTTTTCCACGTTTAGGAATCATTATCACTTCTAGTACTTTCCATATCTTAGGTACATATTTAAATCTTAAAGATGTATTAATAAGATATGTAAGTTTTACGATTGCTTTACGAGGTAGTTGTTTGAGAATTTCGCCAGTAATTAAGTCAAATCCTGGAGCTTTCTTGTTTCTTGTTTCTCTTGGAGTGTTAATGTTTTTTTTTAATTTCCATTGAAATTTCCTAAGGGGTAGAGGGTCTGATTTCAGCTTCTTCCTGGGTAATATTTTCCCAGTCTAAAATGGCTCCACCCTCATTCGGTTGCAAAGTCCTTTCAAGATATTCGGCAAATCTATTAGCCTTTTGAGTATTGCTTTTTGCATATGTCCCATCTGCATTTCTAATTGGAGAATTCTGCAAGATTGGTCTCTTCGGTCTTTTAGTAGCTTTCCAAAGTGAATAATCAGTTTTACTGTCATTTGATAGTCCAATTAGATATTTATTAATAGTCATTTTTATTTTTTTAAATCTCTCTTTTCAGTTGTTGTGTTGCGTTATTTACTCTAGTTTCATCTGCAGGGCATCTAGATTGATGCCAGATTCTTCTGAGTCTACTCTTTTTAGAAATAAGGGTTCGAATTTCTTTGGGGTAATTGTTAGGTTTTGTTCGTCGGGCAATGTTAGGGGTGTTATCCCATGTAGGTTGTTGGATATTATCAACAAATTTTTCCGCTTAGTTTAAACTTAGTAAAAAAAAGGAAAATAAGCATAACATTGCAAAAAAGCTTAGTTTTAAACTTAGCAAAAAAAGGAAAATAAGCATAACATTGCAAAAAAGAAAAATTGCACGAAAAACAATATTGTTGAATGATTATTTCCAAATCGTTTGAATTTTTAAATAATGTCCTAATACGTTAAATACTTACAAAAAGCATTACGCCTAGTAATACGATCTCTAATCATAAGTCTTAAACTTATTTAACACTGAAGATTAAACTTAGAATTATCTTTACGCAAATCTTCGCCGTCATCGCAATTCACGGAAACACCCCACAAACATAAATCACACCTCAATAACTTATCGAAACGCAAAAATCACCCCCAATCACATTATCATAACTCAATCCCGAATTCGCTATCATTACCGCAGACCCAAACAGACGCCCATAACTCCGGCACTTAATACCAGATCGGCGATAACTGCGCGAGGAGAAAAACCGACGCACAGCATGGGGCGGAAATAAAGGGGGTGCTCGGATTTTGGGGGCCCTTCCCAACCTCCGGCCACCTCAGACTTCATAAAGCGCGAAGTGCGCGCCGCAAATGGCCCATAAAAGTTATTTCTGGCCCTGGGAAGATCTGTTAGATATGACACTTGACAGCCTCGCAATGCGACCGACGCGAACTAATCATTGTCTGGCAAGATTTAAGGGCTGCGAGTAGAGTTAATGGCGAAGCCATCATTTCCCCTAGAAGCGAAGATATCGCAGGTCATAGGCACGCGTTTAATAGTGCAGCGAGTTTTACGACTGTGGTGGCATTAGAGGCATCTTTGGATATGGTTTTAAATTCTCGAGACTATTCAAGAACGCAGAATTGGATGGAAATCTAAGATTATTATAATCAAACCGCGGATTTATAAGCATAAAAAATTACTACATAAGCGCTTCAAAATGCATAAACATCTTAGAAAATAAGCATATAAAATAGCATAAATATTAGAATAAGCACAGAAAAGCATGAAAAGGCATATTTTATTTTTTATGAAAGTACAGAAAAACAAAACAAAACATAATTTTATTAACAAGAAGCACTATAGGTAGATACAAGTAATATTTTAATAACATAGGTTTTGGTGATTAATATTAATAACAATAATAATTAATAACAAATTATGATTACTGCTCATTTTTAAATGAACTAATAATTAAATGTTTTTCTAAATTTTCAACGGAAAATCCCACTCTCCTGTCACTGAGCACATTTTTTAAGTGTGAAAAGCTTCTCTGCACATCCACACTTGTAATCGGTGCATATTTAAATTTGGGAACAATTGTAATATTTATCAGCAAATCTTCCACGAAATCTCCTTTTAAAACTGTTGATATTTTTTGTAACTCGCCAAACCCTTCATTTTTTAACAAAACTGCATCACATTTTTTTTTAATAATCTCTCCTATAGATCCCCGTACGTTTGAGACGTCGTTCCTAAAATCTTCAACTATTTGAACCGCATCTACCAAAGTTGTGTCATTTGCTTGGAGTTTATCAATCGCTTTGCTTACGAAACTATAGTAGGTTTTAAGGAATGCTAAATTTTGTACAACCCTCCTATCTTTAAGAACTTTGTGGCATTCTTTAAAGAATGGAAATAGTTTGCTGGGTACTCAGGGTACTGCTTGCAGATTTGTGATTTTTTAAATTTTCCAGGTGAACTGTTGTTTTGATATGTTGTGTTATGTTAAATTTGTTCTCGAAGTTAATCTACAACATAATACTTGCTTGTACCTAGGCTAAGAGCAACACAAAATAAAACTTACCGGTATGATACAAGCCCTGCAAATTAATTTGCCGCTCTCATATTTTAATTCAGAATGTCCACGTATCCATTCATCGACGGAAGGTTTTACTTTCGGAATTTTATACAAGAAAACTTATAAACACGTAATACACACAAGGCACAAGCACAACGCACCGAAGATTGAGATAAATTGGACTGAACTGATAGCACACTTGCCCCAGATGCGTTCTGTACACGTAAAAATAGGGTAATCACCGAAATAATCAAGCTTTGTTTACCAAATATCACGAACGCACGCTCGCTTTGTTGATGATTTTGTGATAACCAAGAATAAATGAATGAAACAATTTGTCACGCTACTTAATTTTCTGAAATTCGTATAGATACGAGGTCATTTTGGTCTACTATTAAAACTGATGTATAGCATAATACTTAGAAATCCGCGCCTTGCTAATAACCACAAAATTATAATTAATTACATATATTTTCTGTTGTAATCATGAATCGGCTTATCCCATGATATTCGTCTTCGAATCTGTTATCGGCAAGCTTAACATCTGCCCCAGCAGTCAGTCAGTCAGTGCCCTTGCAGCTTGGTCAGTCGTGCGGAAATGAGATTGATGGAAACGTAAACAGATTGAAATTTGACGAGGCGCGAAGGGATCCGGAGTCCCATTCAGGAGGAGAATGCGTCGCTTTTCGGCCATTTCCACGCGCCTTGCAGGTGAGAGGCCGGAAAAGGCACCTTTTTGATTGCGAAGGGCGAAAGCCGAAGCCGAGGAAATTCAGGAGCGATTGTACGTGTGCATGTGTGTGCATGCGAGTGGTCAGCTCGGATAATTCGTTAATGGCTGGGCTTGTCCACGCTCTCGCGTTAATGAAGTGTACATTTGCTAATGAGAATGGCGTTGATTAATTATGTTAACTCAACGATAATCAATTAGAAGTACGCTAATTATAGGTTACGTGGAATAATATTTCTGCGATTAATTTTGAATGCGAGGAAAATCCAAACCGCAGGAATAATTTTTATGCAAATAAACCAGATGTGGACACTATTAAATATAGAATTGAACTAACTGAGTTGTTTAGTAAGTAAAACACAATAAAATTCATAGTGATAATACGTATGAAATGAGTTAAGGCTCTGACGAATCAATAGTCTGTGCTTCTTTGTCGTCCTTAACAATATTAAGAAAATTTCCTTGAATTGTCATTGCTTTTTTTTTACCAGTTTCTTATTAATAGAAATGTCACTCTGTTTGTACCATTTATTTTAATGGACCATCACTACTGATTACACCACAAAATGTCTTGAATCAAACTACCAAAAATATGTAATAATATTTCTGTGCTTAATTCTGAATGCGAGGAAAATCCAAAGTTATTTTGTGACACCAGGAAGTATTTTATATGTGTATTTCGACAAAAAGTTTTCACGTCTGGATAATAGCTCAGCGCGTACAATATAAACTTTTAATGACTTGTGTTTATTTGACAGAGGTTCACTCCTTGGTTTTTGAATAATGAATGAAAATTATTATAAAAAACGATACATTATGTTTATTTGACACGGGTTCACTGCTTGGTTTTTGAACAATGAATGATAATTATTATAAAGAACGATACGATTATAAAGAACGAATTGTGTGGAAATTAGAAGAATAATTAAAATAATTTGCAATTTGTTGCAAATGTGCAATAGAATTATGTGAAATAAGTAGAATCACTGCAAGTTTAATAGAACTTTCTATAAATTCAGTAGATAATATTGAAAAGTGCTAAGACATTCTATAATTGTATCAAGGTTTATACGTAAATTTAGTAGAATATAGAATTATGTGAAACAAGTAGAAGTACTGCAAGTTTAGTAGAACTTTCTATAAATACAGTTGATAATAAAGATATCAAACACCAACGAACTTTCGAAAAAACCGAAAATTTACAGGCGTAACATAAATACTAGAATTATTTTTTTGTGAATTTTATTTAATTGTGTGGAAATTAGAAGAATAATTTGCATTTGTTTGAATCTGCTAGAAATCTCGTAGAATAATGTGTAGCTTCAATAGAATTGTGTGAAATAAGTAGAAGCGCTGCAAGTTTAGTAGAACTTTCTAAAAATACAGTAGATAATATCGAAAATGGCTAAGACATTCTATAAATGTATCAAGGTTTATGCGTATATTTAGTAGAATTGTTTATAAATATATCATTAGATCAACAAATTTCACATTTCTTTTATACTGGCTCTTCATATCAGTAACACTGCAGCTAATTGAATAAAACATACAAATTATAATAATCAATTATAATTATAGAATTATGGCTTTAAAATTTCCATTAAAATTTTAATTTTGAACACCATTAATCATATTTTATATTATGCCAACCCAGAGCTGGGTGAATTTTATTTTCATTCAAAGTTATGAGTTATTCAAGAAATCTGTCAAGAATAATGGATAAGGAGAAAATCGAGTATTACCCACATCAGATATTTGTTAGTTTATATTAGTCACCAGACATGTGAACTTAAAATTGTTTAGACAGCTTTATCGTGGGAATTTGTCGGGTACATTTGTTATGTGGAACACAAACTTGAAACCCAAGTCATGAAATAATCAGAGGCAAATGCATTTTAAGTATTGATTTGTAATTATCGTGAATAAAATACGTTCAGTTTCCCATTTTCTCTTAATCCACTTTACATTTTTTAAATTTTTCTTACGAGCATTTGATACATATAATTTGGCATTGTCGTGGTTATTTTATTCTATCGTGATCTCATTTTCTATGTATGCACTTTATTTCTTGTTTGAGTGTCTGTTACACTTTAGGTGTCAACTGGTGTCAACTATCAGCGTAATTATTATCGTTGTGCTTATTTTATGCCACAGAAAAGTAATATACAATGGTGAATTTTAAGCATTTCATATTGCCCTGAGAGGTGATTGAGTTATTGAACCTAGTTTGATCACTATAAATGGTTATCGCGTGAAATTAATTATGGTCTGCCACCAATTGAATAACGAGATTTATTTTGTTTATAAATATGCTACTTTTAGTTTTGAACTTTGTTATAAAAAGGTGAAATTAACACCTTAGGACATTTTCATGAAAAGCTGAATTTAAATTTTCTTCATACGTCATGATTATGGTAAACATGGCAAAAAAAGTAGGTAGTACATTTTTGAACTCTTTGTCAAAAAAAAGAAACCAATTAATGGAGTGTAATGTTGTATAAAAGTGAAACAATTAAATTAAAAAAATTACCCTCTTAAGAGAACGTAAACAAGTTTTACTATCGCTAGACAAGTGAGGTTATTTTGGTGTAACTTGAATTTGTTCAGTGTAATGTTGTAAAAAAGTGAAACAATCAAATAAAAAAATATACCCTCTTAAGAGAACGTAAACAAGTTATACTATCGCTAGAGAAATGAGGTTATTTTGGTATAATTAGAATTTTTACCATTGAAAAATATGAAGAAGTTAGTTTGGTAAAATAATTGGTAAAAATAAACAAAATTGACAAGGAGTTGACATCCACTTCAGCAAAATTGTATTTTTCTTCAAATTTCTTAATATCTACATTTTTTTAGAGAAGTCTCTTATTTTAGTGTAGGCTATTATGTTATCGCGTCACTACTAATATTTTCTTAGGCTACTTATAAGTCCTAATATGAAAATACTATTTACTAATTTTGAGCTTCTGTTAAAAAAACTTTTCTTTACACAAACTTTAAAATTTAATAAAATAGTTTTCAAATATAAGCAATATCTTAAGAATTATTGCTATAAACAAATATATAATACTTGGCATCTCTTTAAATGATTTTTTTTTCAAAAACATTTTCAAATCTTGACATTCTTACAGAAGTGAAGAAGTTTTTAGAAAAATTAACATCTTTCAAAAGAGGTTTGGAACAATATTTTAGAAATGTTGGTAAAAAAATTAAAAAAAGTAAGGAAGTTGATATCCATCAGCGATATTTTCCCAAAAACGTCTTAAAATCTAGTTTTTTCTACAGAGGTATTGCTTGATATCCACTTAAATGATTTTTCCTTCCAAAAACATATTAAAATGTTGACATTCTTACATACTTCTCATAGAAGTGAAAAAGTCTTAGGGAAATTAATATCTTTCAAAAGATTTTTGGAACAATATTTTAGAAATTTTGGTAAAAAATAAAAAAAAAGTAAGGAAGTTGATATCCATCAGCGATATTTTTCTAAAAACTTCTCAAAAACTAATATTTTCTGCAGAGGTGTCTTATTTTAGTGTAGGCTGTTATGGTATCGTATCAGTACTAGTATATCGTTTTAATATTTATAGAAGTCCTAATTTGAAAATGTTATTTACAAATTTTGAGCTGTTTTTAAAAAAGAGTATGTTTTTAAACAAATTTTCAAAATATAATGTAACAGTTCCTTATGTACATAGAAAGTCACAAACTAATCAGTATATCATTTGATGATGTGATCATTGACTTTGCTCTGGCAAAGGCAAGAAAGAAAATAGTTAAGTTTAATATAATTCCTTAGTCCTTAATTGTATTTCAGTTTAACTAAATAACCTCTAGGTATCCGAAAATCTTATTAGGCACTGATATATAATATCTGGACTTATAAAGGGCCCCATATCTCAAATAGCTTAGGGCCTTATCGAGTCTAAATCCGGCCCTGACCGCAGGCATCAATTAATCCGGCCGGCCGCCGCCCCCCTGCGGGAGATCAAAAAGGCACCGCACGCCCGCCGACAAATCGTCCGGACGCTGGCCCCCCAGGCCGCCCCCAGGGCTCCGGTACACCGGGTGGGCCGGAGGGCATAAATCGCGCCGCCCCCGGCAGCCCCCGGCCGTCCGGCGTGATGGATGGATGTGTGCCTCCCAATTGCGCGACATCCGACCCGCTTTTTGCGCCCGCCGCCCGATAAATAAACTCCGGGGGCGTCGCGGCGCCCGCCCCCGTCCGGAAAATTGAAAGCGCCGCGGGCCCGATCCGTTCATTTCCCGGAGCCGCCGCCGGAATCGATTTCCCATCGGGGCTACCCGAAAAATACCGCCGATTTAATCTAATCAGAGACGCGCAAGTGGAAGACCGCGAGGCGGTCGAGTGATTGATTTGAGTGGTTTAAAAATAACTCCAAATCAAATCGCAATATCGGCAAGTTTATTTTATCATTTCAGAAAGAAAAATATAATGTTTACATATTAGCGACATGAAAAAAATAGTTTATCTTAACCCTCTCTAACTTTCAAATATTAATGATATTGTAAATCTTTCTTTCAAAATTTTGCCCTCTCTATCTAATATGTAGTTCGTGTCGTATTTTCGTTCTCTTCTTCTGCTTTTTAGTATGTTATAAACTAGCTTCGGTTTTTTTTACTGTTTTCTCCATCTTCTCCCCAAATTCTTCCTATTCTTTCCTCTTCGCTTGCATTACTATATCCTTTGCTGCCCTGCGCTTTTTTCGATATTCATGGGTGACACGGGGGGGGGGGGAGAAGAGCGGGAGTGCCTGAAAAATTTGCCAACCTTATTTTTTATCGACATGAAATTTTACATACAGTTAGATCAACCACTAGGGAACCCTAAACAAAATTACAAATCGTTATTTCCTAATATAATTATCTCGTTCTTTCATGGTACATAGTTTCAGAACTGCTGATTTGTAGCATATAAGAATTGCTGTATGCACTTTGAAAAAGTTACTTAAAACACCATTCAGTCGGAGTGTACTGAATATTGCAGTATAGCTACCCAACTCCAACGTAACGAGCAACGAAATGAACATCTCTTATAATAAAACTTAATTAAAAACTACCTAGAGACTTTTATTTTACTTTTTAGAGACCTAGAGTACGTTTATCGCTCCATTGCTGCATATAAAAGTTGATTTTTGTTAGTTTCATTTCCGGTAGAAACAACAAAGGCACTTTTTTGTACGTTGCTATTATGAAACTTTGTGATTGCACTCCCGGTGCAGTTTACGTATGCTAAGGAGCTTACGATCAGTGCCAACATCAATATCGTAATTGGAACGCTTCAATTATGAAAGCCGGCCCTAGTAATTAATTTGCTCATTAATATGCATGACTCTATGTGGTGTAGAGTGGTTACAGTATTAATCCAAAATAATTCGTTACAAATAAAATATTCCAGGCAAACCAGGTCAAATATTTAGGTTTTTCTTTCCCAGAGTGACATCAAATTATATTTTTATTTCTCCAGTTCTCCTACTTCACTACGTAAAAATGTGTAGTTCCATAAGTCTATGCTTGTCAGCAATGAGTTGTTTCAAACTTAGCTAACTTAGTGAAGCGACGCTACAAAAACAATTGTTTTTGGAGAACATGAGACAATTAATTTAAATACAATTACTGCAGAGTCGAATTATTGTAAACATTCGAGTGTTTTTGATGTGTGAGCGATGCTACCGTGACAATTGTTTTTGATCCATTGTTTTTGGAGAAGATAAGACAATTGATTAAAAACAATTATTACTGTAGAGTCAAATGACTGTAAACATTCGAGTGGTTTTGATGTGCGATAGACGCTACATTGACAATTGTTTTTGGAAAACATTATATAAATCTTATAACAAATGTGAAGCGAGGCTACAAGAACAATTGTTTTTGGAGAACATAAGACAATTGATTAAAAAACAATTACTGCACAGTCGAATGATTGTAAACATTCGAGTATTTTTGATGTGTAATTGATTCTACAGTGACTATTGTTTTTGATCAATTGTTTCTGGAGAACATAAGACTATTGACTAAAAACAAGTGTTACTGCAGAGTCAAATGATTGTAAACATTCGAGTGTTTGTAATGTGTGATCGATGCTACAGTGACAATTGTTTTCATACAATTATTATTGGAGAACATAAGACAACTGATTAGAAACAATTGTTACTGTAAAGTCGAATGATTGTAAACATTCATGTGTTTTTGATGTGTAATCGGCGCTACATTGACAATTATTTTTTGAAAACATTATATAAATCTTATAACAAATGACTAAAGCAAAATTCTTTGGCAATCAAAGTGAAGACGATTGTTTTTGGAGAACATAAGACAATTGATTAAAAAACAATTATTGCAGAGTCAAATGATTGCAAACATTCAAATGTTTTTGATGTGTGATCGACGCTATAGTGACAATTGTTTTTAGAAAACATAATGTAAATCTTATAACAAATGACTAAATCAAATTTCTTTGGATGTGGTATCGACGTTACAGTGACGATTGTTTTTGGAAAACAAAATATAAATCTTATAACAAATGACTAAAGCAAATTTCTTCGGCAATCAAAGTGCGGCAACGCTACAAAGAAAATTGTTTTTGGAGAACATGAGACAGTTGATTAAAATACAATTACTGCAGAGTCGAATGATTGTAAACATTCGAGTGTTTTTGATGTGTGATCGACGCTACAGTAACAATTGTTTCAGATCCATTGTTTTTGGAGAACATAAGACAAATGACTAAAAACAATTGTTACTGCCAAGTCGAATGATTTTAAAATTGCACTGGTTTTGATGTATGATCGATGCTACAGTGACAATTGCTTTTGGAGAACATAAGACAATTGATTAAAACAATTGTTACTGTAGTCGAATGATTGTAAACATTCGAGTAGTTTTGATGTATGATCGACGCTACAGTGACAATTGTATTTGGTCCATTATTTTTGGAGAGCAGAAATGACTAAAAACAATTGTTACTGCAGAGTCGAATGATTTTAAACATTGCACTGGTTTTGATGTATGATCGATGCTACAGTGACAATTGGTTTAGGAGAATATAAGACAATTGATTAAAACAATTGTTACTATAGTCGAATGATTGTTAACATTCTAGTGGTTTTGATGTGTAATCGACGCTGCAGTGACAATTACTTTTGGAAAACAAAATATAAATCTTATAACAAATGACTAAAGCATATTTCTTCGGATGTGTGATCGACGCCACAGTGAGAATTGCTTTTGGAAAACATAATATAAATCTTACACCAAATGATTAAAGCAAATTTCTTCGGCAATCAAAGTGAAGCAACGCTACAAAGACAATTGTTTTTGGACAACATGAGACAATTGATTAAAATACAATTACTGCACAGTCGAATGATTGTAAACATTCTACTGTTTTTGATGTGTGATCGACGTTACAGTAACAATTGTTTTTGATCCATTGTTTTTTGGAGAACATGAGACAATTGATTAAAATACAATTTCGAGTGTCGAATGATTGTACACATTCGGGTTTTTTTATGTATGATTGACGCTACTGCAGCAATTGTTTTTGATCCATTGATCCAGAACATAAAACAAATGACTAAAAACAATTGTTACTGCCGAGTCGAATGATTTTAAACATTGCACT
Organism: Othius punctulatus; assembly: GCA_951805005.1. Taxonomy (NCBI): domain Eukaryota; kingdom Metazoa; phylum Arthropoda; class Insecta; order Coleoptera; family Staphylinidae; genus Othius; species Othius punctulatus. Next base: position 15,120,482 of record OX638145.1, read on the forward strand.
GGTTTTGATGTTTGATCGATGCTACAGGGACAATTGATTTTGGAGAACATAAGACAATTGATTAAATACAATTGTTACTGTAGTCGATTGATTGTAAACATTCGAGTGGTTTTGATGTGTAATCGACACTACAGTGATAATTGTTTTTGGAGAACATAAAACAATTGTTACTGCAGAGTCGAATTATTCTAAACATACGAGTGGTTTTGATGTGTGATCGATGCTAACGTGACAATTGTTTTTGGAGGACATAAGACAATTGTTACTGCGGAATCGAATGACTGTACACATTCTAGTGGTTGTGATGTGTGATCGACGCTACATTGACAATTGTTTTTGGTCAATTGTATTTGGAGAACATAAGACAATTGATTAAAAACAATGGTTACTGTAGTCGAATAATTGTTAACGTCCGAGTGGTTTTGATATGTGATTGTTTTAATGGTTTTATTTCGAGATTCTTCTGTTTTGAGGTGGTTTGATAGTTTTTACTGGAGAAGTAGGGCTCCGCTGCTAGCATCAGGGTTGCTAGAAAACCACCTGTACTTGCTGGCTTCTCTTTCTGCGCGTTTTCTTTAGATGATGGGGTCCGATTATAATTAAAATTAGCATACTCGGTTTGCTCACTCTTAAAACTTTTACAACTTTTGTGTTATTTTTTTCTGTTATATAACAACCTCAAATATGTATTCTGGAGATTAATGAAAATATCTAAGCACTGAAGGGATGGCAAAATTCGCGCCCAATTAAGATGTTTCTCACAGCTACGAAATGATTAACGGTTGCAATCTCCATTATGTATATCGCCCAGAAATGCATTATTCAAAACTCATTTTTTTCCATACTTCCGGAAGAACTGAATGCGACGTGGTTGACAAATGCTCTCCAGCTTCAGTGCATCATTAGGAAATACAATTTGCACCAGCAAAGGTTTTATAATGCAGTAGACGAACAATGAGACTTGAATTTGCTCTTCGTACTTAGCTAATACTTATAGAGTCCTAATTTAAATTTAATTGCGAGCTTATTATTCAATTTTTAACGAAAACGCTTTCATATTGATATATCTGATTTGTTCGATGCTTATTATTTCTGTAACTTGGAAGTAGAGTGGCAAATATCTTCTATTTACGATTTGCAGAACACCCACATTGTTTTATAATTTAATGTGAGATTTTGACAGCGTTACTGCATCTATTCTGTAATATTTTGCAAATTAATATTAAATAAAACATACATTGTGAGATTATTAGCACGCACTTCTCGTTATTGTTTTGTTTTCAAAAACTTTTCAAATCTATATTTGGCCCTGAAAATCTGAATTTTAAAATTTCTAAATTGATCAGACACACGAAGGCGCGCATTTATTTTTAAAATTAGCCTTAATCGACTCGCGCATTATTCCGTCGGTTTGCTTGCCCCTCACGTCGCAGGTACATGCGGACTAATCTCAACGACGAGGCATATTTTCAAGTACAAACCACGTTTTCTTTGTAGGTAAATGAATAGACGGGAACAAAGTTTAATCTTCGCCGTCGCAGTGCGTATATGCGTTCAGTCGTGCCATCGGCTCGTGCGTTTGTGAATTATTTCGTTGCAGATTTGCATCTTGTAAGTAGTTTAGGAGTAAAACCAATATATATTCACTAATGTGACACCATAAATTGTAAAGTTATTTGAAATGTACATCTGAGAATTATTTCCTCGGGCAATCGGAGACCAGTTTCGTTCTTAGTAGAACTCGTCAGTCCGATAAAGCCAGATTTGTAATTCCCATGTACTTATATTTAGGAATTAGTACATTTGGAAATTATTATTGTGATTTTTTAAATTATGCTTTATTTTTCGCATATACTCGTTTTTACTTTTTGTACAGACGTTAAGTTAAAACCTACCAAAAAGTATGTCTCGGTTTTACTTTTTGTATACACGTTAAGTCAAAACCTACCAAAAAGTATGTCAGAGAGGAAGGCTTGCTTCGGGGCGAAACTATAAAATAAACACTAGGGTGGTGGAAACTGCCTATAATTTTGAGAAATCAATCTTTTTACCCATGACAATATCATGATTTAACGATGATTTGGAAAACCAATCAATTTTTTAAGTTTCTATTTGGAGATGAGATGGAGATGGAGAGTGCCGATGCGTTATGGCGTTAGAGGGAAACGAAATTTGTTTTACATTCCTTATTTGACACATGAATTCAACACTGCTTGTGAGCCTAAAACATTTCTGAATTATTTTCTCCTAATTCATAAATTTCATATGTAAGTGAAAGAAGTATTTTTTTGCAAAAGGTTGTTGTTTGTATAATACTAATGAATTAAATAAACACTGAGGGCTGGTGCGTTAAAGAGAAACTAAATATGTTTCGCCCGTCTCATTTTATGTTTATTTTTTCCTCCGGAAACGTCCGTTTTAAAACAAAACAATTCCGAGTCCGTGTGTTATACACGGCGCCAAGCTTTGCGCGGCGTTACAGAGAGTCTGTCAAAAAAACACACCCGCATCCGCGTCAGTAACGAGTCCTAGCCGAGGACATCTCGTCACAAAAAAATAACAGGACCAACCCGCAGTGCCGGCGTCAAATTGTTATTTATCCCCTCGGCGCTTTTATTGTTCGTTAACTTTTTATTGCGCACAGAGATTTACGGCTGGAAAATTGCGGCAGGGGGCGAGATTTAGGGCATCAATGTACAAAAATTCCGGCGAAACGAAAAATTTTTAATTTCAGAATTAAACGCGTGTATCGCGCGGAAAATTTGCAGCTTAATGATATGCTTATTCACGCAGTATAAAAAAAACGGCAGCCGGGGCGGTTTTGAATTGCAACGAAATTAAATAATTTGGTGGGCGAATGAGTGGGCAGATCCTTACGCTTCCGCAGTAATCCGGAATTTATGTGGTATTTAATTCCGAAGTGAAAAATGGGTGAATTAAATCCCCGCGTCAGCAAGAACTAACTGGGGATTAATGTATAATCCATTAGATGGGTAATATCTGTGTGCGACACAAATGCATGCCTCATATTTATGTGTATAAATAAAAAGCGCAATAAACGACGTTATTTCCGAATCGCTTTGTGGATTATCCGCGAATTGGAAAACGTAATTTTTTTAAAAATCCCGGACTTTAACGGCCCCAGATAGCGCGCTATCGCAGTTAACGGGCGAAATGAAACCGCAATAGATAACCGCTTCTGTTATTGATTGCCGCCGTTAAAAATACTCATCACACTTGTCGCCATATTCCAATTAGGCGCCCGTTAACTAGGCTTCCGCTAATTAACGGGCGGCCGATCAAAAGCGCTCTTCGGCGGACTTAATGCTCACCTCGAAACTAATTAATCCGCTGTGGTCCTGGTCGAGGGTGTTGAATACGTAGTGGGCGTACTGGCCGCTGTTGGCTGAAACCGACAAGAAAAAACATCGTCAATTAATTGCAAACTGCATGCGAAAAGGGCCGCGTTAATGAGCCCCTGGAGCGCGCCGGTGTAATTGGCGGAGGCGCCGTAGTAGCTGCCCTTAATATTCTCGCTCCCGGAAATAATTACGGGACCCGGAAGTTCAAGTTTTTATTGCCACCAGGAAGCGACTGCTGGAACGTAATCGCTGAATCAGGTCCTAAAAAAGTTGACAGGCGAATGGGTAGCTGCGGCAGCACTTTCCTCGCGAGCTCGTCCATCACTATAAGAGAAACAAGGATTGAAAATTGCAAAAGAATCCGAGCTTTCCTGGGGGACATTTCAAGCAAATTATAATGACCTACACGGCATCTATTAGGGCATGTTTAGTATCCAGTTTGCAAGCTCCAAGTTTCCAACCAGTTAACGTGCCTGCATGCTATAAAGCTTAGGATTACTAAACCAAGTTATATACTCGAGGCAATTTCCTACCTAAAAATATAAATGTAGTATGCAATTAAAACATATTTATACAAATATTTTAATTAGCAAAATAAACGACTAAGTATGAGCCAACTCACAATATACTAACGAGGAATATATACGAGTATTACCCTCTCATAGAGGCAATTGAAATACTTTATGCAATAATATAGATCACAGTTATAAAATTATCTATTTATAATTGAATACCAAATTGCAAAAAGGGTACAAGTTAAGTTGTCTTGCATTGCAAGATTATCAACTTGGCAGGTCTCCAAGTCTTAAGCAATTAAAGCATATTATTCGAAATATTGCTAAAAAGCATAGTGTTTCAATATACCTTTATGAAATAATATAGATCACAGTTATAAAAGCATCTATCTATAAATGAATACGTCATTGCTAAAAGGGTAGAAGTTAAGTTGTCTTGCATTGTAAGATTATCAACTTGGAAGTCTTAAGCGATTAAAGCATATTATTTGAAATACTGCTCAAAAGCATAGTGTTTCAATATACCTTTATGAAATAATATAGATCACAGATACAAAATCATCTATCTATAATTGAATACCTGATTGCAAAAAGGGTACAAGTTAAGTTGTCTTGCATTGTAAGATTATCAACTTGAAAGGTCTCCAAGTTTTAAGCGATTAAAGGATATTATTTGAAATACTGCTGAAAAGCATAGTGTTTCCATATACCTTTATGAAATAATACAGATCACAGTTATAAAATCATCTATCTATAATTGAATACCTGATTGCAAAAGATTAAAGCATATTATTTGAAATACTGCTGAAAAGCATAGTGTTTCAATACACCTTTATGAAATAATATAAATCACAGTTATAAAATCATCTATCTATAATTGAATACCTGATTGCAAAAAGGGTAGAAGTTAAGTTGTCTTGCATTGTAAGATTATCAACTTGGCAGGTCTCCAAGTCTTAAGCGATTAAAGCATATTATTTGAAATACTGCTGAAAAGCATAGTATTTCAATATACCTTCATGTAATAATATAGATCACAGATATAAAATCATCTATCTATAATTGAATACCTGATTGCAAAAGATTAAAGCATATTATTTGAAATACTGCCGAAAAGCATAGTGTTTCAATATACCTTTATGAAATAATATAGGTCACAATTATAAAATCATCTATCTATAATTGAATAATTTAAGTTCTCCAAGTCTTAAGCGATTAAAGCATATTATTTGAAATACTGCTGAACAGCATAGTGCTTCAATATACCTTTATGAAACAATATAGATCACAGTTATAAAATCATCTATCTATAATTGAATACCTGATTGCAAAAAGGGTACAAGTTAAGTTGTCTTGCATTGTAAGATTATCAACTTGGCAGGTCTCCAAGTCTTAAGCGATTAAAGCATATTATTTGAAATACTGCTGAAAAGCATAGTATTTCAATATACCTTCATGTAATAATATAGATCACAGATATAAAATCATCTATCTATAATTGAATACCTGATTGCAAAAAGGGTACAAGTTAAGTTGTCTTGCATTGTAAGTTTATCAACTTGGAAGGTCTCCAAGTCTTAAACGATTAAAGCATATTATTTGAAATACTGCTGAAAAGCATAGTGTTTCAATATACCTTTATGAAATAATATAGATCACAGTTATAAAATCATCTATCTATAATTGAATACCTGATTGCAAAAAGGGTACAAGTTAAGTTGTCTTGCATTGTAAGATTATCAACTTGGAAGGTCTCCAAGTCTTAAGCGATTAAAGCATATTATTTGAAATACTGCTGAAAAGCATAGTGTTTCAATATACCTTTATGAAATAATATAGATCACAGATATAAAATCATCTATCTATCATTGAATACCTGATTGCAAAAAGGGTACAAGTTAAGTTGTCTTGCTTTGTAAGATTATCAACGTAGAAGGTCTCCAAGTCTTAAGCGATTGAAGCATATTATTTGAAATACTGCTGAAAAACATAGTGCAATGATATAAAAAATGATATCAATCAGAAGATAATTGGAGATGGTAATTAGGCATAGTAATAAATATATGCTGCTATTAAATAATTTAGCTACGGAAATGACCACTGCAGCTTAAATAGGAAGGTTATTTAACAGTGGTCCCTAAAATGGTGTCAATCAGATAATTCCTCATTCACATTAAGAAAAATAGATTTAGATTTATTGACTACCATAGCAATATCAGTCGTTATCTTTTCTAGTGAATCAGCAATCTAGTATTAATCTATTCCATTCCATTGACCAAGTGTTTTATTTTCCTTTGATTACTCTATTCGTTAGGACAAAATGGAAACATTTTAGATGTTCTGCTCTTTTTTCGAAAATCTTCTGCAAATTTCAAATTTAGTTTTAGAATAACAAAATTTGTACATTAAAATTTGTGCCAGGAGTTACGTTAATTTATATAATGTAATTGATTTTTGTTTAGTTAGGAATTAGTTCATTTATTAAAAATAGTTTTTTGTATTAAACTAATGTAAAATAATAAATGAAAATATTGCCTGTTTATAGGTTCAAATCAAGCAATGCAAACTTTTTGTAAAATTTCTAATTTCGTTTATTGTACTGTACTGTACCAACTTTACTGTAAAGTTGGATACTTTTTTTGAAAAACTTACTTTTCGTAATCCTGAAAACTCAAAGAATAAGGAAAAGGATAATACAAATTATACAGGGTAATTTATTTAAAAGTACCAACTTCGGATATGTCAGAAAATTATGGCAAAATAAAAAACTCCCGAAACACCTCAATTTTTATTTTTATACATACATACATTAAGTGTTTTGACGTACTGTTTCAAATGAGGTGTCTTATGGGAGGTCGTCCTATTTGAAATTTTTAAGAAAGGTCTTATTGAAGAGGAAGGGTAACTGACACACATGTCAATAGTACGTGAAACGATGTCTCCCTAAAAAAAAATAGAGGTTTTTTGGGAGTTTTTTATTTTGCCCTTATTTTCTGAGTAACCCTGAGTGGATACGTTTCAAAACATCACCCTGTATATAAGATTATATAAAAGATAATATTCATATCCTTGTAAAATAGAAAAATAAGTTTCTGAAAAAACATCGAAGCAAGGAATTTGTGGAAGTTTTTTTTAGTATCTTTAAATTTGGTTTTGTTAGCTATAACTTATTCACTGCTTTCCAGAACAAAATAAAATGATTGCCAATATTTTGAGTACCTTCAAATTTGGTTTTGATAATCAAAACTTCTTAAGTGCTCGAAAATCCGTAATCCTGTAATGTTTGATGAAAATGGAAGATGGAAATTCTTTGGATTTTTATGAATTTCTTTGTTACTGATACAGATTTCTTTAAATATAATAAAGTTTTCAATGAAAGTTTTGAGTAATTTTAATAAGTTTGAAAGGTTTTCATTTAAATGAGTTTTTTTGATAATTTTTAATAATTCTCCAGAACAACTTCAATCATTTTGAAAAAAAAAAAAAATTGCTGAAAATTTTATTATATATATTTAAAATAAACAATTACAAAATCCTTAAAAAAATACGTAGTTTCAAAAGGTTGTAAACACATTGAGAATTGTAAATGTTTGAAGAAAATTGCAAAAGTTTCTATCATTTTGAAGAAATAATTTTTAAGAGTATTTAACAAAATGTTGTTGAAAACTTCAATAAATTTACGAAAATTTGTACAAATAATCCTTAAGAATCCAAAAAGTTTCGAAAGGTTGCAAACACATCGGTAAATTGCAAATATTTTTAGCAATTTGCAAAAGTTTTGTCTAGTAACATTAAATTCACTATAAAATCTCATAACGCACTAGTTTCTGAGCTTACAGAATGTTGATTACTCTGATCTGAATTAAATATATATATATATATATATATATATATATATATATATATATATATATATATATATATATATATATATATATATATATGCTTGTCGATGATTTGGTTACAAACTTTGCTAATTTGATATTTTCCAGAAATACCTACACTTAAATTTTACAAATCCAAAAAGTACATGAAAATTCTTACGAAAATTTACAATAACAACATTTTTAAATCTCAAGATGTTATAAGTAGTAAATAATTCAAACCAAAAATATAGTAAAGCCGTAAAGTAAAAGTAGTAAATTTATTATGTAACACAGAATAGTTTTGATTAAAAACCGTATATGAAAATGATAGTTTCAGTGTTTTACGTGTATTCAAATAAGCTATAATCAATCAACATTGAGCTTTGGATAATCCATTACTAACGAAAGCACTTTAATGGAAAGGTTAAAAATGTAATCATTTCAATTTTTTGGATGTGCCTGGCACCAAAACATGGTACAATAGGTACAGTTAGTTCATCACTGCTCCATTTGCAATACACACGAAGTAAAATAAGCATGAACTGGGGGTTGATCATTCCAGCGAGTATTTCAGCGGATATTCAGCATATTTTTGCATATTTCAGCAAATACATTTCAGCGAATTCAGCGCATATGGGAACTCATAATATTTTACACAAACACGTTTTCTGTGGATATTACGAAGGAAAATTTCAAATTGCAAGTAAAACTTATAATGAAACAATTTATTCTGGACAATTAATACTAAAATAACACATTATGCATAACATACATTAAAAATATAAGTTTAAATTATCATGCAGAATACTACATTACACACACATACACATAGAGACACACTTTTTACTGAATTGTTTAAATAAAATAATTTATTTAGAATAAGTAATAGTTATTAATGTATCAATGGCCTAACAAGGCATTTACAGCACACGGCGAAATAAAGGGTGATAAATGCCAGCGAAACAAAGGGTGATAAATGCCAGTAATGACAGAGGTGCATAAAACTTTTATTTATAGACTCGAATCAATCAAAACCAAATCTAAATCTAAAAATTGTTGATAGTTCGTAATTACATCTGTTGTCCTACTGGCACTGAAAACCTCGGCGGGCTGTAATGGTACGTTATCGCCATAAGGCCAAAAAGCATTACATCGTGAAAGCGAATCATATGGAAAACATACGGCAATTGCCATAAGGTCAAAAAGTGATGCTTTACATCTTAAAATGAATCATATGAAAAACATATGGTAAAGTAATGTATAGTAGATTAAAGTGTAGTAAATTAAAATAGAACAAAGTCCAATAAATTCATTGATCGTGATTTATGAATGACAAAGAAAGTTCCAATAAATCTTAGAAACCAGAAAATATACTTGAAATTTTATAAGTTGTCAGCTATTCCAGCTAGTCCTTGAGTAGCTAGTAAATACCAGCTAGAAATATTGAGGTGAAAAAGGTTAAACTGAGTTCAATAAAGATGGTTAAAAATTGAATTTTAAGAAATTTATTGTCTGTACAGAGCGTTCAAGAAAGTGGTGTTAACTTTTTCACTGGTACTAATAGATGACAATGTTCAAGATGCAAATCAAATATGTTTAGCAGTGTTGCTGAAATGTTTTCTAGAATACAATCAAATAATTTAACCAGATATTTACAAATGTCAATATTTGTCATTATTTCGTTGGAACTAGTTGGAAAAGTTGATACCACTTTCATGAACGCTCTGTAGTTAAAAATTGAATTTTAAGAAGTTTATTGTCTGTACAGAGCGTTCAAGAAAGTGGTGTTAACTTATGCAATGGTACTAATAGATTACAATGTTCAACATGAAAATCAAATATGTTTAGCAGTGTTGCTGAAATGTTTTCTAGAATACAACCAAATAATTTAACTAGATATTTTAAATTGTCATTATTTGTCATTATTGCCTTGGAACTACTTGGAAAAGTTGACACTACTTTCTTGAACGCTCTGTAGTTCAAACCAGTTCAGGAGTGTTTCAAAAACCGTTATAGTAGGCAATGTTATAGTGTTATAATATGTTATAGTAGGCAATGACTGGAAGTTGACTATTAATAATTGTTGTAGCAATTTATTCAGGTTTATGCCAAAAGCTTAACAGTGCTATTTATAAAAATTTAAGCCGCGGTTTAATGGTGATTTAATCTTTGTAACCTTGGTTACAAACAGCCTCTGAAACCCGGTTGAAAACCGCCTCTGAACCATGGTTTAATTTTTTATGAGTAACAATGTTAGATTTCAGCGGAAAATATGTAAATGACTGTTTTTCAAAAGTGATTTGTAATTACCAGTAGATTCAAAAGTAAATATAAAGTTCGTTAAAAACATGCAGTGACGTGAATTAAAGTGCTTTATCCCATTAAAATCGAAATCCAATTAATCGAAATTGGATGAACTAGAATTACATAATGTACTTTCAATCGCTCTACGTGTCAGGTTTATACTTGAATATGCCAATTGCGTTGTTGAATGGATGGAGGGTTTAATGTTGTTGGTCGGTTATATGTCATGATTCGAATTTATCAGTAATAGTAATTCAGTAATGTTTCAAATTTAATGCGATGAGCGGTGATAGATTATAGGGTGGATGTTTACTTTATGATTGTGATTTAGTGCAAAGGCAGTATCCATCAATAAAATGTTATAGCTGCGGCCGCAACATATTGATAATTAATTATTACAAATTGATGGATGCAAAGGCACGAGTAATACATTAAATAAATTTAAATAAATATTAGTTGCCCCATTCAACTGTACTTTATGTGAGCGTTATGCAGGTTCCATTTATAGGAATTATTGATGTAAATGCAATTCAGTTTATAGAATATGCCGTCGAAAAATATCAATAGTTTCAGCTACAAAACCGCCTATAGAATATTCGCCTAGTCATAAATCTAGCAGCAGATTCAAATCCTAAATGATAAATACATTTTAAACTAAGTTAGATATTTGTAACTGAAATGTATGAAAGAAATGCTGTAAAAAAGGATAATTGGTCAAATTTAATCAAAAGAAGAACACAGGTATACTTGTATAAATATGTTTTCGTTCAGCATACAAATTTAGAATCCACGTTAGTTTTTTTATGTAGTTTTATTTGTGAATTTCAAATGAAACGATGTTAAAAAATCTGGGCGTAAAATATTTACGCTGCGAAAGGCGAATACATGTTGGAATAAAACCTCATTCAGGCATCCTTAATATCGGAAAAAATCTTCGGCAAAACCACCACATGCCACTTTTTGTAACAAACTTTACGATCCCAAGCTTCTTTTATTGCCACCCCAACAAAGAAGCGTTTATTACTGCGACACACTGCACGGAGCCAATGTGCACACCAAAGCGATGTCCTCCCAAGGACGAGCGAAATTAGCAGTGCATCCTGCGGCAAAAAACGACGCCGACGTCTTGTGATAAAAAAGCGACGCTGCAGGGATGATGTATGATGTGTAGTTTGGACCTACGCCGAATGGCGTCCAGCATGCCAACCTTGTGCACTGCACAAATTAAAAACCAAGCCAGCAGATAATCCGGCAGATTTATCGTGCTAATTTAAAATTCGTGTCCGAAGAGATGCTTCTGTGTAATATGTTTGCTGTTAGAATTTATATCGGAGTACAATTAAAAAATATTCAGTTTATAATATCCTGCGAGCAAAAATTATTAACATCAACGTTTGCTTTGCATCTAAGGCCACACAGCTTGTTGGTAGAGCGGAAAGGATGGGGGGGGGGGGTGACCAAGGGCTGGGGGGACCAAGGGTTGATACTCACTCGCGCGGGGGCGAAGTTGGCGCTGGCGGAAGGGGTAAGGGCGCCGCGGCATATGCAAACAAATAATCACAGTTAGTCAGTGTTATTGTTTATAACCGTCGCGTCGACATTCTTTGCCAATTTAAGACAAAACTTCCTTGCGAGAAAATTGAAGTCAAATGAAGGGAAGAATAGTTCACGGTAGGGGAAAGTAGGTACTAAATATTGCGACGACCGGAAGTAATATTGGGTCAAGATAAACCACCTGCTTGAAAGTTCGCGCTGTGGGTGAGTCATCACTTCGGAAGTTTCTAGCGCGATTAGCTGAAAAAATTGAGGCCCTGTCTTCTGGAAATAGAAAAGCCTAGAAACACGTCCGAGGGATATAAGCGACAGGAGCAGGCAGCCGGTACAAGAAGTCGGTCAGCGAAGAAAGCGAAGAAGATACTAATTATACAGTAAATTTCCTACTGATGTAAACATTAAACTTCCTACTAATTATACAGTAAACTTCCTACTGATGTATACATTAAACTTCCTACTAATTATACAGTAAACTTCCTACTGATGTATACATTAAACTTCCTACTGATGTATACATTAAACTTTCGACTGATGTATACATGAAACTTCCTACTGATGTATACATTAAACTTCCTACTAATTAAAAATTAAACTTCCTATTGATGTATACATTAAACCATCTACTGATTAATTCTTTCAATACTGGCAATTACTGTGAGCACAAGTGTCGCATCTCAATCATATTTTTCACAGCCTCGTGTCTGTAAACACACGAACACGATCATTACAACTGGCGTGCACGCAAGTGCTCATCTATCTAGGTGCGTGTACATGATTACATACGCCGTCGAGAATTGGGCTGAACTCGTGTACATCATACATGTTACATGTATGATACACCCTCCCACGCCTGCTTCACCCCACGCTCCACCATATAAACTAACGCGCGCCGTGCATAATCAGGCCCGAATAGGGGTAGTAGAAACTCGCGAATAGTTCGCCGGAGAATTCGCGACGAGAAGTTTGGACCAAACTGCAGCCCCTGGACGCAATTTCGGTGTGGGGGTGCCAAGCGTTAACCCGCCCCCACATCAAAGCGTATTAAAAATTCCGCGTCTCGCCAATTTGCGCATCGGGAAAAAAATTCTCGCAGCGGCGGAATTAAGAGGGGTAGGGGGAATTTTAAATTGGGGATGAAACGAATACTTTTAGTTCGCAGCGGGTATGTAAGCGGGGGGCTTTAAATTTGATGCAAATGTTACGCCGTTATAAAAAAAGTTTTCTAAATGTAATCGCAATTTTTTTTTTTAATATGCATGAAACAGGACGATATATATACACCGAATAAATATAAAAAATTAAGTATCAAGTGCTGATACAAGTCTACAAATGCAGGAAGAGACAAAAAGTGGGAGTAAACGACACAAAGAAGAACCTTTAAAAAGACGTGGTAACAGTTTTTTTAAAGCTGAAAATTTCGTTTCAATGTAATCGCAAATTTTATTTTTTAATATGCTTGAAACAGGGCGATAAATATAGACCGAATAAAAGTGGTAAATGGAGTATTAAGTGCCGATATAACTTCTTCAAATCCTCTCTCAATAAAATTTTCTTCAAATACAGGAAGAGACACAAAGTGGGAGTAAACGAGATAAAGAACAACCTTTAAAAAGACATTACAGTTTTTTAAGCTTTAATGTTTGATTCACACAGTACTAGACAAGAAGCGGGATACATTTGTGATACTGTACTTTTTCCCACCTGAAATTCGTCTGCTAAGCGCACCATAGACCACCCTTCTTCAATTTTAGTAAACTTTCGTTCAAATTCTAGCTTTACGAACGTCATTTGAATGAGGCATTTTACAATTTTTTAAGTTACTATTTTTTTTTGTCTAGTACTGTAGATATGTATTTTCGAAGTTTTGGTCAAAATTCAGCTTTTTCAGGAATTTAATCCAAATTGGAGCTACACTCTAAAAGTTAATTTGCTTTCAGAATGAAACTGCATTTTGGATAATATTCCTGAAAAAGATGTAATTTGACCAAATCTCGGAAAATGCATACAGTACGTTTGTTTTTGTCTAGTACTGTATATATTTTCCGAGATTTGGTCAAATTGCAGCTTTTTCAAGAATTTTATTTGGCCCGAAGAAGCTGAAATTTAACCATATCTCGGAAAATACATACGGTAAATAAATACATTCAGCATTTGGCATTTCTTTTGTTTTAGAAGTTGTACATTTTACTGCAACAATAATAAGCATAGGTTTAATTGGAATAACTTTTAATCGAATGGCATTATTTGGTTGCCTTACAGAATCTTTTGTTAAGTTTGTGACATTTGGATTGAATTCTTAAAAAAAAGAACCAAAATACCCAGATTTTTTTATAATGTTTTTTTTTATAATGTTAATATTTGTTATTTTTTTTTTTAATTTCGTACCTAGAAATACTTTGTTCAGGATTTAACAGTTTCATCGAATTTTCTAGAAATTTTAAATAATTAACCAAACAACTTTATGCATTTCATTGTTTCATTACATTTTATATTCAATTAACATAGTTTTTAACATCTTCCTCGAAAACTGGTTCAACTTGTCCTTTTGTTTTATTGAAAACAACTTAGATTTGTTCAATATAAATTGTTTTGGAATTTTTCTTATTTATTTTTTTTCCAAAACGAATCGACAGATACCTTTTTTTATTACTCCACTAGATTAGGTATTTTTTACGCTTTAAAATGAGGTATCGCAAGGTAGGGGGTGCCTTTTGAAATTTCAAAATGGGGGTGGCTACGGAGGAGGGGGTGGCACTTAAAATTTAATTGGAATTGTTTTTAAACTTCCCCCTTCAAAAATAAATCGATATATTTTTTTGTTTTATCAAGTTAGCTTGCATTCAAAAGTTATTGAGACTTGCAAGTTTTGAAATGTCACCCGGTATAGTTATGTAGCAAGTTATATACATTGGATGTTTTATTGAAATTTGACCTTTATGTGGAATTATTATTAGGGATTTGAATGTTACACAAATTTCTAGTACGTAGTAGTTTTTCAATTTAAGAAATTTTTAGTTCTTATTAGATATACAATATTAAATTAGATTTGACTGATCACTTGTGGTATTTGCATACTACAAAGAATTATTATATAACACATTGTAAACAAATATTGAATGATCTACAAATTGTATTTAGTACCATATTTTTTTTATATATTCGAGAAGTTGATTTCAGGAACATTTAGGGGTAACGTGATTGAATTTCCTAGAAAATAATTGAATTTCCTAGAAAATAATTGAATTTCCTAGAAAATAATTGAATTTCCTAGAAAATAACTGAATTTCCTAAAAAATACTTGAATTTTCACGTAAATAACTGAATATTCACGTGAATAACAGAATTTCCACAAAAATATTTGTATTTCATGAAAATTTGTAGAATTTCTGATAAAATTATTGAATTTTCCGAGCAATTATTCAACCTTGGTAATAATAACTGTATTTTCTTGTATTTTCTGGAAAATTATTAAATTATTTGGGATAAAGAAAAACTGTATATTCTAGAAAATAATTGAGTTTTCTGTAAAATTGAGCTCAGGAACATTTTGGGGTAATTTAATTGAATTTTCATAATATGAAAATAATTGTATATCCTAAAAAATAATTGAATTTTTACGTCAATAACTGAATTTCCACGAAAATATTTGTGTTTCCCGGAAATTTGTTAAATTTCCGATAAAATTATTGAATTTTCCGAGCAATTATTGAACTTTCGGAATAATAATTGTATTTCCTTGAATTTTCTGGAAAATTATTAAATTTTTTGGGATAAAAACTGTATTTTCTAGAAAATAATTGAGTTTTCTAAAAAAACAATTGTATTTTTAGGAAAAGTGGGAAATTGGCCTCATTAGCTGTGTTAAGTTCTCAGTTATAGAAGGAATTAAGGATTTCAGGAAGTATTTTATTACACATTCTTAAAAAAATATTTAAAAATCTATGTATATAGTACCATATTTTTTTAAATAAATTTGCGAAGTTGATTTCATAAAAATTTAGGGGTATTTTTAACAAATTTCCATGAAAATAATTGTATTTCCTAGAAAACAAGTGAAATTTCCTGTAAATGACTGAATTTCTACAAAAATGTTTGTGTTTCCTGAAAATTTGTGCAATTTCCGATAAAATTATTGAATTTTCTGAACAATTATTATTGAACTTTTGGAATAATTAACGGTATTTGCTGGAGAACATATGATTTTTCAGGAAAATTATTGAAAACCATACAGTTATCTCAAACATTTCTATGAATATAGTTGAATTTCCTAGAAAATAATTGAGTTTTCTAAAAAAACATTTGTAGTTTTAGGAAAAGTGGGAAATTGGCCTCATTAGCTGTGTTAAGTTCTCAGTTATAGAAGGAATTTCAGGAAGTATTTTATTACACATTCTAAAAAAATATTTAAAAATCTATGTATATAGTACCATATTTTTTTAAATAAATTTGTGAAGTTGATTTCATGAAAATTTAGGGGTATTTTTATCAAATTTCCATGAAAATAATTGTATTCCTTAGAAAACAATTGAATTTTCCTGTAAATAACTGAATTTCTACAAAAATATTTGTGTTTCCCGGAAATTTTGCAAATTTCCGATAAAATTATTGAATATTCCGAGCAATGATTGAACTTTCGGAATAATAATTGTATATCCTTGAATTTTCTGGAAAATTATTAAATTTTTTGGGATATAAACTATATTTTCGAGAAACTAATTGAGTTTTTTGAAAAACAATTGTATTTTCAGGAAAAGTGGCAAATTGGCCTCATTTGCTGTGTTTAGTTCTCAGTCAAGGAAGGAATTAAGGAAATCAAGGAATTACTTTATTACACATTCTAAAAAAATATTGAAAAATCTATGTATTTAGTACCATAATTTTTTTAACAAATTCACGATGTTGATTTCATGAAAATTTAAGGGTATTTTTATCGAATTTCCATGAAAATAATTGAATTCCTTATAAAACAATTGAATTTTCCTGTAAATAACTGAATTTCTACAAAAATATTTGTGTTTCCTGGAAATTTGTGCAATTTCCGATAAAACTATTGAATTTTCTGAACAATTATTATTAAACTTTTGGAATAATTAACGGTATGGAAAAATCTATGTATTTAGTACTATACTTTTTTTAAATAAATTCGTGAAGTTCATTTCATGAAAATTTAGGGGTATTTTTATTGAATTTCCTAGAAAACAATTGAATTTTCCCGTAAATAACTGAATTTCCACAAAAATATTTATATTTCCTGAAAATTTGTGCAATTTCCGATAGAATTATTGAATTTTCTGAACAATTATTATTGAACTTTTGGAATAATTAACGGTATTTGCTGGAGAACATATGATTTTTCTGGAAAATGTTTGATAACTATACAGTTATCCCAAATGTCTCTATGAAAATAATTGAATTTCCTAGAAAATATTTGAATTTTCACACAAATAACGGAATTTTCGCGTAAATAGTTATTTAACTGAATTTCCACAAAAATATTTGCGTTTCCTAGAAATTTGTTTAGTTTTCGATAAAATTATTGGGTTTTCTGAACAATTAATATTGAACTTTTGGAATAAATAACGGTATTTGCTGGAGCACATATGATTTTTCCGGAAAATTATTGATAACTATACAGTTATCCCAAGTGTTTCTATGAAAATAATTGAATTTCCTAGTAAAATAATTGAATTTTCACACAAATAACTGAATTTTCGCGTTAATAGTTATTTAACTGAATTTCCACAAAAATATTTGCGTTATAGGCGGAAAGACCCCATATGGGGTCGATAGCCCAATAAAGATCGATTATATATATATATAAACTATACAGTTATCCCAAGTATTTCCTAAAAAATAAATGAGTTTTCTGGAAAACAATTGCTTTTTTGGAAAAATGGCAAATTGGAGGCATGAACTATTTAGTTCTTAGCCAGTAAATTGCTTCTTAAATTTTTGTTAGTTGTTACCTCTGCGAAGATATAGTGAAGAAAGATTAAGGATTATGTCGTTACTTGATTGAAGATGTTTGGCTAGAATTCTTACAAGATTAGCTATGTTTGGATATTTCTCTTGCAAGATTGAAGATATTTTGATATTGGCAAAGATGAAGATGAAGATGTTGAAGAAGTGAACATCTTTTGGTTACAAGATTGAAAAAAATATTGAAAATTGTTTGGATTCTATCCTTAAAGATGTTTGGATGTTTGGTTCATCGTTAAAAGGTTGCAGACGTTTGGGTACTATCCTTAGAAGAATGTGTGGATTATATCCTTACAATATTGCAGATGTTTAGATTCTAGGCTTCAACATGAGGGCATTCTAGGCTCATCTCTACTCCCTAGTGATCCTTTACCTATGATGGCAAATTGGTTACTGTCACAATTTTTGACCGATAATTCTGCCCCAATTGAATATACACAAAACAAATCTAGTAGCTCTTACCAACTTACCTCTCTTTATAGTTCTGAGGTTCATACCCAATGTTTTATGCTTAATTGATTTTGAGCTTATTCCGCACATCAAGTTCTTGTTTTACAACTTGAGTAATTCTTTAAGACCTTCAAGAGCTGAATCATTAATAAACTACGAAGCTAAAATAATAATTTAAGCCCTTTACGAAGTTCATCAATAATAAATTACAAACTATCGAGCCCAAATTATTGCACCGGCATAAATAATTCACCTGCCGGTTCAGGATTCGCGAAATTCCACTCGCCGAACTTCGTCAAGAGCACGTAAGATTTATCAAACTTTAAAATCTCGCCAACTCTCGTGCAAAATTAATACTCCCCCAGCCGGGCGTTAAACTCCACTTATACACTCGCGGGGGGCGGCAGGGGAGCATCCGCCGTCGATGATAAAAAGCGGGAGGCGAGGGCGAAGTTTGGCGTGAAATATTATCCGGGGAACGCGTCCCCGATAAATCACGCGTTTGTTTAAATTATGATAATCACGTAGCCGGGGGTGGCGCCCGGGGGTGGCTTTTTGTCCCCGTATTGGCAGCGGTTATCTGCAGGGGGGCCTCAGGCCGCGTGCGGTGCGTAAATCATTTTTTGGGGGGTTATCACAAGTGATTTCAATCGGTGTAACAAATGTTGGTGTCCTGCGATTTGGCATGGAATCGCAGGAATTTTGAACGGGAATGGAGCCGAAATAATCAATCACCTCTTGTGTTGTGCTTTGAAATATTGCTGGAAGATGTCGAGCTTTAGGTTGACGTAATCATTGTTATTTATTTATTACGAGTATTCAATTGTGCTAATATTTAATATTTTACCAAAAAAATATCAACTGTCTTCATTAAAATTTGTCAACCTTCATTAATTCAACTGGATTTATTTGTTTGCTTATGTTTGTTTAATTTTTTTTTCTTTGGTGATTTAAATTGCCTCTCGTCTTTTCTGTTGAAAGTTTCTTCAAAAATATCTTCATATCAAAGATATTTCTTTGATTGCAAGTTTATTCTTCATATACAAGTTGTAGTATTTGCGATTTAGGGCATTTAAAGAATAAAATTGCAGCTTAAAAACTGTTACATTTAACTATACTGAAAGAAGGCCAGTGGCTGAAACTGAAATATACTTTTGCAATTTAAAAAAAATATATATTTTGTTTGCGATTTCATTAAAATACGTCGCTTCGGAGAAACTGAAGTACACTGCTACAGTTATAAACAAATATTTTAATGCCATTAATTTTGAGTATGTTTAATTCAAACTCATCACGTCTATTAATAACGTTCCGCAGCTATTTTATAAAAGTAAATATTTTAATAGCGCCGAAAACTTGTGCTCGTTACACAATTCGGTCGCTTCAGAAGTTTAAAATTTCGGAGCTCCTGAAGTGCTTACAAAAACTGCGCGCATCAATATTGACCTCACCGCCAAGTTTCAATATCCGCGAACTATTCACCACTAATCCAACACGGGCGCGTTTTATTTATGGCCTGTTGATGGGCGAATTTAAGTTTTAAAGCTGGCGAAACGAGCGGCTGCCTTATGCATGGAATAAGTTATTAATGCGGCGGTCCTGAGGGCTTAAAGGGCGAATAGTTTACATCTCATTTCTCGCGGATCCTCGCAGCTGGATGTTCCATCGGGGGAGCATTTTCATATTGAAATTTTACGTCGGCGTCGCTTTATTTAGCGGAATCCTTATGGAGCGACGGTTTACCGCTGGCGGAGTGTTTTCGTTTCATAAGAAATTGTTTGTGATGGAAGATGCTCAAAATGCGATGGCAGTCGATACTAAGTGGACACTTCAGCTTTATTATTCCTGAGTTTCATTGAAGTCGATTGTAATTTTTGTCGTTCTCGAAGTTATTTATTTTATTGACATAAATTATTTTATTTATAGAATAATAATTATTTTTCATCAGTAAAATAAATACCAAACAGAGTGATAAAATTTAACCCGCGAATGATTTTAAATTAAGTATATTTCTGTTGCAATTAAAATTATTTTAGGCATTACGTTGGGATGAATTGAACTGGAAATGCATTTAATCATCACTGAAATTTCCCATTAGCTTTAAATTCATTTGGCTCTATGCATTTATTAAAATGTGGCCTCTGATAAAAGCTTTCAAAATAGGTCATGTAATTGCAATTTAACATCCACTGCGGTACGTGAAAATGCATAGCAGAATGCGGCAGGAATATTGAAAATTATAAAATATTTAATTCTATTAAAGTACAGTATCAGCGGCGTAGCTACAGCTGTATCAATGATACAGCCCCCCCGAGCTTTAGAGGCAGACAAGTCTACGCCTTGAGGCTACTCAAGTAATATTTATTATTATATTTATTAATATTTATATTTATAAAAATATTTTATAATATTTTTTCTATTATTTGAGTTAAGTTTCTCAATATTTATTGTCGGTTTTATTATTTTTACGAATATTTTATTTATGCGTTTTAGTAATTCCGAAAAATGGCTCCCTCGGAAAGTTTGATATAGGACCCCTACAGGAAAAGCTACTCCACTGTACAGTACACACAATTTTATGTATCAGCCGAGTGTTGACTGATTATTTTTTTATTTTATCAAATGCTCTGAATGTTTCATGAAATGCACCTGCAGTCAAGGATATGCTCGACATATTCAAAGGTGCAAAAGTAGTTAATATAGAAAATAAGGAGAAAAATCAGCATATATTATTATATTAATTTCCTGATGAAAAAATAAGTAAAAAAGACCGAACACTTCTATAATTACTTGAAAATTTTGTGAATTCATCGTAAAATTGATTATCTGAAAGTTTTATGAAAAGCCGAACAAATTTTAATGACTCTTTGACGATTACTTCCTCTCTAAGCTCGTCGTGTTAAAATTGAAGCGTGGAGACCCCCTCTTCGATTGCCGCGCCACAATGGAGACACGATGAATTGATCTCCGTAAAGCAATCGTTTGCTTTTACGCCCCAATTCCTCGACACGCTTATCACCTCCGTCTCTTAACGATTTGTTGAACGCCGGGCGTAATGCCGAAAACTGTACGCAGCGATGTTCAAAAAGGAAGAGGGAAATGAGATGTTAGGACAAATATTGATGGACGAAATTGAAGGGGGTTTGTATTGTGTAAACGATTCATGGAAAAACATGTGGAAATTTCTTTAAAATATATTCAGAAAGTCGTATTTTTTAACCTAAAGGCAACCTAACCCAACCCAACCCAAACTAACCTATATAATGATTTAATTAATAGGCCAGAAAAGAAGTGGCAGTGTATTCTAGAATTCTTTCAAATATGTTAAAATGTTATTACAGAGAAAACTGCAGAAATAACTGTACGTTTCTGCAGTTTTCTCTGTAATAACATATGTCAAAATTTCTTCCAAATAAAAAAAAATGTGTTGGATTATCAGAAAATGAAGTCAGAATTTTATAAAATTAGAATAAATGTGTGAAAATTATTTTAAAATTACAAAATATATCACTAGGTATTTCTAAATTCCAGCGTAGGCTTGGCCAAAAATTAGTAATTATAGAGAAAGCTACAGATTTTGTCCTGTAAACAAGGTGCACGATGTTTTATAAAATTTTATTAAGTTAGAATTTTGTAAAATTAGAAAAATATGTGTGAAAATTATTAAAAAATAGCAAAATAAGTCTTTTTTTTTATTTCTAGCATAGGCTCGGCCAAAAATTAGTAATTATAGAGAAAGCTACAGTTTTTTTTTGGGTAAAATAGGTGCACGATGTTTTATAAAATTTTATTAAGTTAGAATTTTGGAAAATTAGAAAAATATGAGTGAAAATTATTAAAAAATAGCAAAATAAGTCATTTTTTCTTATTTCTAGCATAGGCTAGGCCTAAAAATTAGTAATTATAGAGAAAGCTACAGTTTTTTTCCTGTAAAAAGAGGTTCCCGATGCTTTATAAAATTATATTAAGTTAGAATTTTGTAAAATTAGAAAAAAAAATCGGAATATTATTCAACATTTGGAACATATATAATAATTTCTTATTTCTAGCATATGCTCGGCCAAAAATTAATAATTATAGAGAAAGCTACAAAAATTTTTTCTGTAAAAAAAAGTACACGATGCTTTATAAAATGACATTAAGTCAGAATTTCGTAAAATTAGAAAAGGATGTGTGAATATGATTCAAAAATTGCAAAATAAATCATTATTTCTTATTTCTAGGATAGGCTCGATCAAAAATTAGTAATTATAGAGAAAGTTACAGATTTTTTTCCTGTAAAAAAAGTACACGATGCTTTATAAAATGATATTAAGTTAGAATTTTATAAAATTACAAAGATATGTGTGAAAATTATTCAAAAATTGCAAAATAAATCATTATTTCTTATTTCTGGCATAAGCTCGGCCAAAAATTAGTAATTATAGAGAACACTAGAGATTTTTTCTTGAGAAAAAGTACCCGATGCTATATAAAATGACATTAAGTCAGAATTTCGTAAAATTAGAAAAGGATGTGTGAATGTAATTTAAAAATTGTAAAATAAATCATTATTTCTTATTTCTAGCATAAGCTTGGCCAAAAATTAGTAATTATAGAGAAAACTACAGATTTTTTCCTCAAGAAGTACATGATGCAAAGTACTCGATGCTATACACTACAGGATGTCCCAAAAATAGTGGACAAAATCAACAGCACACCACTCAAGGATGGCCACTGAGTCCTTAGAAAGTACTAAACAATTGTTTACAAAGAATGTTTTAAATAAATAAAAAAAATTAAAAGAATTACAAACGTTCAAAAATATAAATCAAAGACGACTTTATTATCAGTATTTTAATTCTACAGTAGATTGTTGTCACGTTGATTTTAGAACAATTTTCATTTTGAAATATTTTAACTCGCTATTACAAATAGAAATATCCAACAAGGTCACTTAAAAAATATATAATTAAACAACTTAACACAAGATTTTAATTTAATTCATTCTAAGAGCCCTTGTTCAGAAACTTGCTGCAATGTTATATCTTTGAGTAACAATATTTCAAATAGTAAAGCTCGAGAATGTTTTTTTTTTAGTATTGTTTTAGGATTCAGTTGGCATCCTCGAGGGCGTGCTGTTGAGTTTGTCAGCTGTTTTTGGGACACCTTCTATAAAATGAAATTTAGTTAGAATTTCGTAAACTTGGAACAATATGTGAGAAAATTATTCAAAAATTGCAAAATAAATCAGTATTTCTCAATACCAGCATAGGTTTTGACACACAATAGTATTACACAATAGTATTTATACCTTTAAAAATAGGCCGAGATTTTGACAATGGAAATGGCCTAATTTAAAAAAAATTCTACGTATTTCATGAAAATTTCCGTAATCTTACCACAATGAGAGAACATCAAGTATATAACTTTCCAAATTGCCAACCAGTATGGGTCATTAAAGACTGAAATTTCTCAAAATTGATTTAAATCGCATATTTTGCAAATTTAATGGTAGATTTGTAATTAGTACATATACCTGAAGATATTAGCCTAATATTCATTAACCTAAATATTTAAATATTACAACTAAAATTCTAATTCTAATTTGGGAATATGGAATTTCTGTGAAGTTTGAAACATTATGGTATTATGAGTTAATTTTTTATATTTTGTATATTCTGCATTTTGTATTATCTGGAATTATTTTTTTTTACTCGACTTTACAAAACTCTAACTTTTGGTTTGAAATTGTCTATGCTGCATGAAAGTACGTTTTACTATCCGTGTTGTATAATAGTGCCTTTTAGTGCCTAAGCAGTAAAAGTGGAAGTGATAAAAGTGAGCAGTTTCTCTACATTCCCCCCAACCTCACACCAACAAAATAAAAAATATGGCAGGGGTAAAAATGGATCAAACTGACATTTGCTGTTCAACTTTCAAAATTTTCAACTTTCTATTTTTCAAAACTGTCAAATTTTTGCCTGAAACTGTCATAACATAATGTACATCATTATACAATAGGCAGACGGCAGAGGTAAAATTCGGCCAAACTAACAATGGCTGTTGTCAAAATCATCATGTTTTTATTTTTCAAAACCTTTTAGCACCACAACTGGTCAATTCTGAAAAATACTAGGTTTTATATTTTCATCTGCCAATATCAAAATCTTCAAAATGTTCTGGAACAATCACATTTTTTGAAAGTGTTGAGCTTCAATATAGTAAATTCATAAGCAGAAAGTTTTGATAGTTTTCATTTTATTACAAAATATATTGTCACATTGTAGGTCTTATATAAATTAATTTATATATAAGTAGTTTCTAGCAGCAACGTGAAAATTTGAAATAATTCAAGCTCCAACTATCGAAATCCGATATGTTAATTTTTCAATTGAAATTGATGAAATTTTTAAGTGCCTCTGTCAAAATATATTAATTGTGTACTTCTGAAGTGTGCTCCAAATCTGTTCACTTTCAAAATTTTCAGTAATGATTTTGCATTTGTCAAGCAAATAACTGAAAAAAGGGAAAAATATATTAAATTTTCAGTTGAAATTGTTTAATCATAAAATTTTCAAATGCATCTTTCAAAATATGTTAATTTTGTAGCTCTGCTTGTTAAATTTACAAATCTAACAATTGAAATCTGGCATTTTTCCCTATATCTGTCAAACTATTAGCACCAGCTGTAAAAATCTGCAAAATTTGTAACTCTAACTGTGAATGTCTGCAACATTTTTTGAAGTGCATTTGCCAAAATGTGTCAATTTTGTAGCTTTGCTTGTGAAATTTACAAATCTCTCAATTGAAATCTGGCATCTTTTCCTATATCTGTCAAACTATTAGCACCAGCTGTGAAAATCAGCAAAAGTTATAAATGTAACTGTGAAAATCTGCCAAATTTTCTGAAGTGGGCTCAAAATCGGTGCACTTTCAAAATTTTAAGTAATATTTTTTCATTTATCAAGCAAATGACTGAACAAATAGAGAAATTTGTTAAATTTTCAATTGAAATTGTTTAATCATCAAATTTTCAAATGCATCTGTCTACGTGTGTTAATTTTGTATCTCTGCTTGCCAAATTTACAAATCTAACAATTGAAATCTGTCATCTTTTCTTATATTTGCGAAACTATTAGCACCAGCTGTGAAAATCTCCAAAATTTATAACTATAGCTGTGAATGTCTGCAAAAATTTCTGAAGTGTGCTCATTAAATTTTCAATTGTAATTGTTGAATAATTAAATTTTCAAATGTATATGTGTACGTGTGTTAATTTTGTATCTCTGCTTGTCAAATTTACAAATCTAACAATTGAAATCTGTCATCTTTTCTTATATTTGCGAAACTATTAGCACCAGCTGTGAAAATCTGCAAAATTTATAACTATAGCTGTGAATGTCTGCAAAAATTTCTGAAGTGTGCTCAAAATCTGTGCACTTTTAAAATTTTGAGTAATGATTTATCAAGCAAATGACTGAAAAAAGGAGAAATATATTAAATTTTCAATTGTAATTGTTTAATCATCAAATTTTCAAATGCATCTGTCTACGTGTGTTAATTTTGTATCTCTGCTTATCAAATTTACAAATCTAACAATTGAGATCTGTCACTTTTTCTAATATTTGTGAAACTACTAGCATCAGCTGTGAAAATCTGCAAAATTTATAACTCTAACTGTGAATGTCTGCCAAATTTTCTGAAGTATGCTACAAATCTGTGCACTTTCAAAATTTTTAGTAATATAATTTTTATTTCTCAAGCAAATGACTGAAAAATGTAGAAATATGTTAAATTTTCAATTGTAATTGTTTAATCATCAAATTTTCAAATGCACCTGTCAAAGTGTGTCAATTTTGTATCTCTGCTTGTCAAATTTTCAAATCTAACAATTTAAAGCTGTCATATTTTCTTATATTTGTGAAACTATTAGCATCAGCTGTGAAAATCTGCAAAATTTATAACTGTAACTGTGAGTGTCTGCTAAATTTTCTGAAGTGTGCTCCAAATCGGTGCGCTGTGAAAATTTACAAAATATGTAATTGTTGCTGGATAAATCTGCAACAAATTTTCGACGTGTGCTCCAAATCTGTGCAAAATTCTAAGTGAAACTACCAATTTTTTTAAAATGACTACCCCCAGTTTGGAAAAATTGTCAAATATGCTATGACAATCATAATCTCTCAAAGTTTCAACAGCACTAGATGCTGTGCTCAACTTGATTAAAAAAACTGATTAGTTTTGGAATTAGAAGCTCGTTGCTATGATCCCAGGAAATGCAATTCGTTTTAACTCGTTGCATTTCCGTTATCATAGCAACATGGCAAATTAAAGTCTAAATGTAACGGTAATGATCAAGCCACTTGTTATATTGCTGAATGAAATGCTGAATGAATAATCTGAACGTTTTGTTTCATGTTTTTGGTTAGCTTGAGAGTAATTGAAGATTTTCTGAATAGATTAAATTGGAATTACCTGAAAGTTTTATACATTCACTGAAGTTGTATTCAGCTCGGTCCGCTGTTTAAAATCCGTCTATTAATTAAACCAAGCCTCATCTTGAAATTGTTTTGAAATTACGCGCTAAAGCACTGAATTTTTTTGTAATTACAAAGTTAAAACATAATTATCCAGTCCATTCGTTTTAACGTCGCGAGCATTTCATTCCCCGAAATACAAATTGGTGGCCCTTAAACTTTAAGCGGCGGCGATTTGTCGGCCGGAACTTCCAGGACGGCGCCCCAATTTAAATTTTAATTACGGCCATTCTTTGCGCCATAAAGGCGCCCGAATAAAATTAGAAGACAATAGGAACAGGTTAATTAGTGGCCCGGGCTTTCCGGGCCGCCGCGTAATCGGGACGCGAAAATCGGCTTAATTAAAAAAATGAGAGGCCAGAGTAATTGGGGATGATGGGCCCTTGAAGGATTAATTTCCAGTAGCTTTGGGCGAAGAGCCCTTGCCGAAAATGTAATAACTTTTCGGATTAGCGCTGAGAGGGTAATTAGTTTGCGGCTTCTCGGAGTTGTTGATTGTGGAAAACATGGAAAAAACCGCCGGCTAATCCTACGGAGACAACTGTAAACAGAATGTAGAGTAATTATATCCGCCGCAATATAAGTGCGCAATTGCCAGTTATGTTTGTCTTTGATCCCTTTTAAGCTGATTACTCCACACATTTATTTTTGTTATTTAATATTTTACTTGAATATTATCCCCTATGACCAAAAAGCTTTATAAACTAGGTAAATGATATTTTGCAAATTTTGGTATATAAGGGTAAAACATAGCAGAAAAACGTAGATGAGAATAGTACAGCGTAGGAAAACATGGAAGGAACTGGAAGAGGCCCATATCCAGAATTTTATGATCCAAGCCTGAAGAAGAATAAGAAGTAGATATACAAGAAGTAGAAGTAGTATCTTGATTAGGCTTTCGACTTAACAAATCTTGGATTTTCATACTTATTTAAAACAGAATTCTCGTCAAATTTTCAGAAGACTTCTCTTCCAGTGGCGTACCTAGAGCTTTTGCTGCCCGGGGGGTCGCCAATTTGCCCCCCTTTCTAAGTCAAACGGACCATGGTGTACTAGGAGGACTGTAGTATTGTCGTCAATCTTTGTAGGCCATAGTCCTACATCTTTCAAGGAAATATAGGATATACGAGTAATTGGTTCAGAACACTCCTCATCAGTTTTATGATTTTTACCTCAAATGTATATCTTAGCTTTCAGTTGTCCAATCTGACAGATTTGTCAGAGTTCGAATTTGTGAATGTGAAATCTTAGAAATAGGCTGCCCCAAAATAGGTACGCCACTATTCTCTTCAGCTATATTACCTGTAAATCTACTACTAAATTTGCAAGAAATAAACTTTGAGATATTTCAGAAATAATAACCGATATTTTTCTGTGCAGAAAGATAACACGACTCGTTTTTTTCACGCATTTATTGCCAAAATTTTTGAATAGAAAATATAAACGTAAAAGTAACAGAGGTGGATTGTTTTGATTGTTTTCCCCGAACTTTTCTACATCCAACAAGATATCGTACCGACGAGGCGGAGAGATACTTCAGATTTATGTTACGTCCCGTTTGCTCTTCCCAAAACAACTTCGAGCATTTTTATACACAAACGGCGCCCGTTGAAAACGAAACGGGCCAGCGGATATTATTCCAGCCTGTATCATAACACACTCGCCGACGACGTGATGTTGTTTAGCAAGCGGGCATTTCAGCGCTGGAATTCCTCAGGAGCGAAGAAGCAGCCGGTGGAAAATAGCAGAATATTGCACCCCGAGTTTCTTATTCGGAAAACCCAAGAAAACCCTGTTTGCCTAGGCGATGGGGCGGCCAATCGCGGGGGTGGCAATTGAGGGGATCGTGTTTTCCTGTGCGTCACGGGGCAATCAATTGTCCCGTGAGTTTTTCCCAAGACAAACAGATCCGGATAAAGATTTGTTCGCAGCGGGGGGATAATAAGTTTTGCTGGATTCTTCGGAAAGAAATAAAAAAAATATTTACGTCTATTTTCAGCGCGGCATCATAAAAATAGAGACATGAATTATGCTTAATGATTCATATGATGCCGAAATATAGGAGATGCATGTTGACAATTTTGCTACAATGCCCAAAAATGCACATAAATTCCAATAAAAAGGGAATATTGCAAAGCAATATGTGATAAAGTATAGCAAGTATCATAAAAATATTGCAGCCTTCTGAATATTGCTCCTTACACGAAAATAAATCGTAACTTGTAATATAATACTTTATATGCGTAAAACAAATTTACAAAAATGGTACAATCTAGAGGGGAAACGCGTGAAATTTGTAGGCAAAAAACATTAGTCAAAAATTGTTGTCTTGAGTTGTTCTGGGAACTGGTAACTTGTAATAAATTATAGCAAGCAGAATAAAAATATTGCAACCTTCTTAAATCGTTCGCTATATTAAAAAACTATAAATTGTAATAAATTATAGCAAGCAGAATAAAAATATTGTAACTTCTTAATATCGCTCGTTATATCAAAATACCGCAAATTGTAATAAATTATAGCAAGCAGAATAAAAATATTGCAACCTTCTTAAATCGCTCGTTATATTAAAAAACTATAAATTGTAATAAATTATAGCAAGCAGAATAAAAATATTGTAACTTCTTAATATCGCTCGTTATATCAAAAAACCGCAAATTGTAATAAATTATAGCAAGCAGAATAAAAATATTGCAACCTTCTGAATATTGCTCATTACACAAAAAAAACCGTAATTTGAAAAATCCATTATAAAATTCATAAAAATTTAAGCTATCAAAACGTTATTCGATTATAAAAATCTGTTACTTCTGTCAAGAACATTGTGTCAAACACATTTTTTTGTTTGGTCAAAAACTCGGTGTCAAAAACTATTAATTTTTTTATTTGTCAAAAACTTTTTTTGTCTCGCCAAACAAGTTTCTTTCGAATGTTTTTTTTGTATCCGTTAAAGAATTTGTTTATTACTCTCCAAAATTCTCTTGCTAATATCAAATATCCTTTTGTTTCTTATAATAGTTCTATTGTTTCTGTCAAAAATCCAATGGTTCCGTATAATAATTATTTTGTTTACTGTCAAAAATTCAAAATTTATTCTCTTATCCCAAAAGCACATGCTTTAGCAAAACTTCCATATGATTGTAATAAATATGAAATTTGTTTATCTACTG
Source organism: Othius punctulatus (assembly GCA_951805005.1). Classification (NCBI taxonomy): domain Eukaryota; kingdom Metazoa; phylum Arthropoda; class Insecta; order Coleoptera; family Staphylinidae; genus Othius; species Othius punctulatus. Next base: position 15,150,201 of record OX638145.1, read on the forward strand.
ATATATTTATAAACAATTCTACTAATAATTGTTTAATAATTGTATGGATCCTAGTTTGAGTTAATTTGATTTGATTAATTATTTGTCAAATAATTTATGCATCTATCTTATGAATTATAAATCTGGCTATATTGGACTGATGAGTTCTAATAAGAACGAAACTGGTCTATACTTGCCCGAGGAAATAACTCCCAGATGTACATTTCAAATAACTTCGCAGTTTATGATTTTGCATTAGTGAATATAAATTGTTTACCTGAGGTAGCTGCATAAATTATTTTACATCAATTCTACTAAATTGACGAATAAACCTTGATGCATTTATAGAATGTCTTAGTTTTTTTCGATATTATCCACTGTATTTATAGAAAGTTCTACTAAACTTTCAGTGATTCTACTTATTTCACACAATTTTATTAAAGCTACACATTATTCCACGAAATCTCTAGCAGATTCAACAAATTGCAAATTATTCTTCTAATTTCCACAAAATTCTTCAATAAATTGCGTCTTGTACGTCAATGATTTCAAAAAGGGTTCTGTTAGGATATTTAAATTTGGGAGGGGAGTTGAGGCTTCGTTTGAAGCAATATAGCTTTAGTAGATGGAAGTTGGATGGGGAATTTGAGAATTAGAGAGTAATTCTTTTTTTTATATATTCTACAAAATTTACAGTTATTTAAAATGTAAAATTTACAGTTTACAAAATTTACTGGTAAATATACCAATATTATTCTAGTAAATCTCTGCCAATTCTATTAAATTTACTGTTAATTCTATTTAATTCACAAACGATTCCACCAGATCTGTAGATTTTTCAATTAATTTATAGGTAAATCACATTTGCCTTCATATAAAATTTGCAGAAGACAAATAATTTTCGCTGTTTGCTGTAATTTATATCTTTAGTGATAACCAATTATAAAATAAATAATAAATTAAGGTATTATAGAATTAAATTATTAGGGGATAATAATTTAGTTATTTACATGTTTTTTATCAAGAATTTAGTTTATTAATAAAATGTTTTATATCTGTTAAAAATATTATTTAGAATCAGGAGATTTTTTCAATGGGAGTAAAAAAAAGTACAAATAGCATATTTGGGATTTGCTATTTAATTTGTTTGTTTAGTTAGGACATTTTTAAAAAATAACTCTGTTTTTTAAATTTAGGCAGCCATATTCAATCAGATCAGTCAGTTTAATACTCAAATTGAATGATTCAATCAGATGAATCAGATTAATACTCCAATTGAATGACTCAATCTGATGAATGAGTATTTAAATAAATTTGAAACTTGGTACCAATTTCTTTATCGTACCAAAACTAATTTGATTCAATTTCCTGAATATTTTATAGAACTTTCTGGAAATTTGAAAGAATTAGGTACCTATATTTATTGTTTAAGGTTGTTTAAATGAGTACTTACTCAAATTAATACTCAAATTGAATGATTCAATCAGATGAATCAGAATAATACTCAAATTGAATGATTCAATGAGATGAATCAGTATTTAAATAATTTTAAAATTTTCTACCAATTAATTTATCGCACCAAAATTTATTTGATTTAATTTCCTGAAGATTTTATAGAATTTTCTGGAAATTTGAAAGAATTAGGTACCTATAATTATTGTTTAAGGTTGTTTTAATAAGTTCTTACTCAAATTTACACTCAAATTGAATGATTCAATCAGATGAATCAGAATAATACTCAAATGGAATGAGTCAATCAGATAATCAGTATTTAAAATAATTTGAAATTTTGTTTAAATTTATTTATCATACCAAAACTTATTTGATTCAATTTCCTGAAGACTTTATAGTATTTTCTGGAAAGTTGAAAGAATTAGGTACCTACATTTATTGTTTAAGGTTTTTTTAATAAGTACTTACTCAAATTAATACTCAAAGTGAATGATTCAATAAGATGAATCACGTTAATACTTAAATGGAATGATTCAATCACATGAATCAGTATTTAAATAAATTTGAAATTTCGTACCAATTTCTTTATCGTACCAAAATTTATTTTATTCAATTTCCAGAAATTTTTATAGAATATTCAGGAAATTTGAAAGAATTAGGTACCTATAATTATTGTTTTAGGTTGTTTTGATAAGTACTTACTCAAATTAATACTCAAATTAATACTCAAATTGAATCATTCAATCAGATGAATCAGATTAATACTCAAATTGAATGATTCAATGAGATGAATCAGTATTTAAATAATTTTAAAATTTTCTACCAATTAATTTATCGCACCAAAATTTATTTGATTTAATTTCCTGAAGATTTTATAGAATTTTCTGGAAATTTGAAAGAATTAGGTACCTATAATTATTGTTTAAGGTTGTTTTAATAAGTTCCTACTCAGATTAATACTCACATTGAATGATTCAAACAGATGAATCAGATTAGTACTCAAATTGAATGACTAAATCACATGAATCAGTATTTAAATAAATTTGAAATTTCGTACCAATTTCTTTGTCGTACCAAAACTTATTTTATTCAATTTCCTGAAAATTTTATAGAATTTTCTGGAAATTTGAAAGAATTAGGTACATATAATTATTGCTTAAGGTTGTTTTGATAAGTACTTACTTAAATTAATACTGAAATTGAATGATTCAATCAGATGAATCAAATTAATACTCAAATTGAATGATTCAATGAGATGAATCAGTATTTAAATAAATTTAAAATTTCGTACCAATTTCTTTATCGTACCAAAACTTATTTTATTCAATTTCCATAAAATTTTATAGAATTTTCTGGAAATTTGAAAGAATTAGGTACCTATAATTATTGCTTAAGGTTATTTTGATAAGTTCTTACTCAAATTAATACTCAAATTGAATGATGAAATCAGATGAATCAGTATTTAAATGAATTTGGAAGTTCGTACCAATTTATTTATCGTACCAGAACTTATTTGATTCAATTTCCTGAAGATTTTATAGAATTTTCAGGAAATTTGAAAGAATTAGGTACCCATAATTATTGTTTAAGGTTGTTTTAATAAGTTCTTACTCAAATGAATACTCAAATTGAATGATGAAATCAGATGAATCAGTATTTAAATGAATTTGGAATTTCATACCAATTTATTTATCGTACCAGAACTTTTTAGTTATTTTACTATTTAGTTTTATCGCCTGACTAGTTTTGGTTTATAAAAATCTATTTTCAGAGGCGTATGTATTACGTTGATCTCCAGGTCCTGTGTCTTTGATGCGTGTGCTCCAATTAGCCGCTGTAGTCGGATTTGCCTGCTCCCTCGTTGTCCGTTCAGGTTATGGAATACTCGCGTTCTAGTTTCACTGTTGTAGTGCTTACTTGACGGTCGCTATTTTTGCCGTACTCCAACGTCTTGGGTTCGTTTCGAAACTGGTCGTGTGTTCAGTACTGAGTTAGATCACGCTCACACGGTGTTGAATTTTCAGTAGGTGCAGTCGAAAGTTTGGCTTCTCATGCAATTTGCATCACAATCCCCATCCCTCTTAACGGAGGCGTTATGTGGCGCAACGGAATTAATCCGCTATTAGCCCGTCGACGGGCATCGACATAACACCGTGGGACGCACCTACGTCAGTCCTTCCGCTCCGGGGAGCGCCGCTTTTAATGCGCCCTGCTCCGGGACGTAAACAGCCCGGAGCCGGAGTTTTATCATTTATTACCGGGATTCGCAGTAAAACGCCTCTATTGTAAAACGCGAATTATTGCCATTACCATCGCGATAATAATAAAGACGTGCTGCTTTAATGGCCTGGAACGTTTTTAATGAATACACGTAAAGTTCCGGGACGTTCACATTTACTCAACGGTTATAGTTGAGACGTAGCGATTTAACCCTGCAGGGGCGGTGATAATAGTAAAATATAAGTAAAACAGTTGCCGTAATGAAAGCGGAAACGGCGATGCATCAAGTGATAAAGACGCGGTGAGCGCATAAAGGCGCTGCGAAACAATCGTCATATGGTCGCACCCGTCTCAATAAAGCGCAGGTTTAAGGGATGTGGTGGCAAATTTCCACGGTCTTCAGAATTTGCGCGAATGCAAGGGATAACTTTACTCCCCGGCTTTATCGTTTAATAAATTTCGCGCCTCCCAGTGCATCGATGTTGCTGCGGAAAAACTTTTGTATAGTTTCCGATCTGTTAAGCTCTGCACCGGCGTTTTATAACTTTTATGGCTTTGGAATCCAGGAAATATCCGTATTATATTGCTTAACTACTGGAAACTGTGATTAACCTTAATTACACGTGTAATTATTTCTGAGATTAGGGCTTAGTTGATTACCCGGGGAAGACGTAAAGTACAGTTTGTATGTAGGCCAGCCTGCCAACCCAAGAAGATTACATGGTATTTTTTTCTGCAATAACTCTTTTAATATACCAATAAAATTTATTCAATAAATTTTGGTCTCAGTTTCGTTCATTTTTAATATGAACGAAACTGAAACCGAAGATTCTGAGCCAAGCCATTGCGGAAAATTGTTCAATAAGAAATTCATCCCAGAAGGTCGTAGGTGACTGGTAATGCCGCAATTGATCCACTAAAATATTCGCAAGAGAAACCCAAATCTCCCCTATTCTTCTCATCTTCCATCCCGAGCTTCGTTGATGAATTAGTGCCAGGCGGCTCACGCACACCCACTTACACCCACGCACGCACTTACATGCACATACGTGGGGGCCTCATCCGCCCCAGAAACGAACGCACGTCACTTTTATTGCCATTAGCGAGAGGAGGACCCCTTTCGTGTCCGTCGAAGCGGACACCGACTTCTTCTTCCTCGGATCGCACCTCGGAAATCAATAACCACCCCCACTCGAGGGTGGTGGCCGCCCCAAGGGGGCTCCCGACGGCGGTAAATCCGCTAATTCAGCGCGCCGGCCGCCCCCACGTGCGCGCCGTTACTCCCGATTTATGCCTTCCAGAAATAAACCTGTACAGCTGTAGGTGTCTGGTGTTCTCTCCGACGCATCAATGGAGTTATAAATATTTTGATAGATTCAGGTTTAGATCGTGTGATCTAATTAATGACCGCGGGGGCGGCCTTGTGGCCCGAGCGGCTGCCCACTGCGGCGGACGTCGGCACTCTGCACGCCATAAAGTAACCTGTGAAACATCTACGTTATCTAATTTAGGCTTTACGAGTGTATTTAAACAACGATAATGTACCTTCTTTATTAACCGCAAAATAGCAGTGGAAATGATTGCCAATCATTCAGAATGACCTCTTCTCTTTCTTACATTGGCAGATTTACGGCCATTTGAACATGTAGTTTAAAATTCGGCATAACACTTTGTACACTCAATTTGTATGTTCCTATATGTATTTTATATGTTCGTGCTGTTGTTTTTATATTTGGGGATTTTCTGTTTATTTTCCATTATCTTTTAGTTTTAACTTTGTCACTACTAGGTAATGGTCGCTTCAAATCTCTGATCCTCTTTTCACTTTTATATCCATTACTGTTTCTCTATTTTGTTGTTCAACCTGTAAATAATCAATTATTGATTTCACGAGAATTAGCTTTAGGTGTACTGTACACGAATCTAAAATCATATTTGCAAATAATAAATTTTCAGAAATTTCAGTAATAGCTAACCCATACTTGTCAATGCAGAACGTTAAGTGTTTGATTTTCTCCCATATTTAATACTAACACTTTGTCAAATTTTCAGAAGAATTAGTTTCAGGTGTACTGTACACGAATCTAATATCATATTTGATAATAATAAATTTTCAGAAATTTTAGTAATTGCTAACCCATACTTGTCAACGCAGAAAATTATATGTTTCATTTTCTCTCTAATTTAACACTGAAAGTTTGTCATGTATTCAGGAGTATTAGCCTAAGGTGTACTAAACACAGATTTAATATTAAATATGCAATTAATACATTTTCAGAAATTTTAGTAAGAGCTAACCCATACTTGTCAATGCACTAAGTTAAGTGTCTGATTTTCTCCCTTATTTAATACTGAAACTTAGTCAAATTTTCAGGAGAATTATACTCAGGTGTACTGTACACGAATCTAATATCAAATTTGCAAGTAATAAATTTTCAGAAGTTTCAGTAATAGCTAACCCATACTTCTCAATTCAGATAGTTATATGTTTGATTTTTTCCCTTATTTAATACTGAAACTTTGTCAAATATTGAGGAGAATTGGTTTCGGGTATACTGTATACGAATCTTATATCAAATTAGCAAGTAATAAATTTTCAGAAAATTCAATGATAGCTAACCCATACTTATCAATGCTGAAAGTTAAGTGTTTAATTTTCTACCTTATGTATTAATGAAACTTTGTCAAATTTTCAGGAGAATTAGGTTTAGGTGTACTGTATACGAATCTAATATCAAATTTGCAACTAAGAATTTTTCAGAAATTTCAGTAATTGCTATCCCATACTTGTCAATGCAGAACGTTAAATGTTTGATTTTCTCCCTTATTTAATACTGAAACATTGTCAAATTTTCAGGACAATTAGTTTTAGGTGTACTGTACATGAATCTAGTATCATATTTGCAAATAATAAATTATCAGAAATTTCAGTAATTGCTCACCCATACTTGTCAATGCAGAAATTTATATGTTTGACTTCCTCCCTTATTTAATACTGAAAGTTTGTCAAATTTTCAGGAGTATTAGTCTAAGGTGTACTAAATACAGATTTAATATTAAATATGCAATTAATACATTTTCAGAAATTTTAGTAAGAGCTAACCCATACATGTCAATGCACTAAGTTAAGTGTTTGATTTTCTCCCTTATTTAATACTGAAACTTTGTCAAATTTTCAGGAGAATTAGATTCAGGTGTACTGCACACGAATCTAATATCAAATTTGCAAGTAATAAATTTTCAGAAGTTTCAGTAATAGCTAACCTATACTTTTCAATGCAGATAGTTATATGTTTGATTTGTTCCCTTATTTCATACTGAAACTTTGTCAAATTTTGAGGAGAATTAGTTTAAGGTATACTGTACACTAATCTTATATCAAATTTGCAAATAGTACATTTTCAGAAATTTCAGTAATTGCTAACCCATAGTTGACAATGCAGAAAGTTAAGTGTTTAATTTTCTCCCATATTTAATACTGAAACATTGTCCAATTTTCAGGAGAATTAGTTTTAGGTGTACTGTACACGAATCTTATATCATATTTGCAAATAATAAATTCTCAGAAATTTCAGTAATTGCTAACCCATACTTGTCAATGCAGAAATTTATTTGTTTGAGTTTCTCCCTTATTTAATACTGAAACATTGTCAAATTTTCAGAAGAATTAGTTTTAGGTGTACTGTACATGAATCTAGTATCATATTTGCAAATAATAAATTATCAGAAATTTCAGTAATTGCTCACCCATACTTGTCAATGCAGAAATTTATATGTTTGACTTCCTCCCTTATTTAATATTGAAAGTTTGTCAAATTGTCAGGAGTATTAGTCTAAGGTGTACTAAATACAGATTTAATATTAAATATACAATTAATACATTTTCAGAAATTTTAGTAAGAGCTAACCCATACATGTCAATGCACTAAGTTAAGTGTTTGATTTTCTCCCTTATTTAATACTGAAACTTTGTCAAATTTTCAGGAGAAATAGATTCAGGTGTACTGTACACGAATCTTATATCAAATTTGCAAATAGTACATTTTCAGAAATTTCAGTAATTGCTAACCCATAGTTGACAATGCAGAAAGTTAAGTGTTTAATTTTCTCCCATATTTAATACTGAAACATTGTCAAATTTTCAGGAGAATTAGTTTTAGGTGTACTGTACACGAATCTTATATCATATTTGCAAATAATAAATTCTCAGAAATTTCAGTAATTGCTAACCCATACTTGACAATGCAGAAAGTTAAGTGTTTGATTTTCTCCCTTATTTAATACTGAAACATTGTCAAATTTTCAGGAGAATTAGTTTTAGATGTACTGTATACGAATCTAATATCATATTTGCAAATAATAAATTCTCAGAAATTTCAGTAATTGCTAACCCATACTTGTCAATGCAGAAATTTATTTGTTTGAGTTTCTCCCTTATTTAATACTGAAAGTATGTCAAAATTTCAGGAGAATATGCCTAAGGTGTACTATATACAGATTTAATATTAAATATGCAATTAATATATTTTCAGAAATGTCAGTAAGAGCTAACATATACTTGTCAATGCACTAAGTTAGGCCTTTGATTTTCTCCCTTATTTAATACTGAAACTTTGTCAAATTTTCAGGAGAATTAAATTCAGGTGTACTGTACACGAATCTAATATCAAATTTGCAAGTAATAAATTTTCAGAAATTTCGGTAATAGCTAACCAATACTTTTCAATGAAGATAGTTATATGTTTGATATTTTCCCTTATTTATTACTGAAACTTTGTCAAATTTTGAGGAGAATTAGTTTCAGGTATACTGTACACGAATCTTATATTAAATTTGCAAGTAATAAATTTTCCTTCCTGCTCTTAACTGCTCTGGTGTATTTGTGAATGACTTTGTGTGCGAAGAAAGTGTTTTTTATGATCATGTTTTGCAGTGTACAGAAGTCTAGAAGTCTTCTCCCATTTTCATTCTTTTCCATTTCTTCATTTCTCTTCTCCATTTCTGTTTTCTTCTCCGTGTCGACCTATCGATTTCTGGTACATCTTGTTCATTTTCTCTACTTGTCCATTTTCCATTTCCGATTATCCGTAACTGTTTAACTTGTAAAATGTCTCTACTGAAAAGTGACCTTATTGGACGTGGTGACGTTTTCAGAAAACAGATGTCTAACTATTCGTGTTAATCATGTCACATTCAATTTAATCTGGTCTCCGATGCCTGCAGAAAATAGATTCCTATTTTTGTTAGGAATTCAAATTAAAATGCATTTCGATAAAAAGCGTGCAACGTGCGTTATAATGAAGCGAGGCATGACTCATCGCTCTGGATTATTCCTGTCTTGACAAGATTTTGCTATTAGATCGAATTATTCGTGTCACTACGTGCAATCAATTATAATATGCATCTGATCCTGAACAGCTTCATGCGCACAGTAGGTCACGTCATCCACGACCTTACCCACCATTAATCACTGAATTTCCACACATTTCCATGAGAATTGAAAAGTCGTATATCTTATACTTGGACTTGCTGCAGAAATTAAAAATCACGGCTTAATGAGTTTTTTTAATGGATATAAAGTTGTGAGGCATGTAAACTAAACTGATCCTGAAGATGCCGAACGTAATAATTAAAAATTAAATACCTATAAAATAATAAAAATATCATACAATTTTGCAGAACCTAAACCTAAAGTTTAGGTTAAGATGTATCCGAGGTAAATTAATGGTTGATCATATGTGATCAATTTTAATAATTATGTAACATAATAATAAAAAATGCTTTGAAAAAATTTTGCAGAAAGTTTTGTAAAATTACTTAAATTATTAACAACAACTTAAATTAAAAACAACTGAAAATTAAATTATTTAAAACAGTCCACAATTAGATATTATATTGTTGTTGTTGATATTGTTGACATCAATTTTTTAACACAAGTTTTGAGAAAATTATGGGTGTTTTCAACATTTCCTTTAAAACAGAAACACGTCATTCTTTGATATCTTTAATAAATTATATTACTGTACATGGTTCGATATGTCTAATATATTTAAATACATACTGTCTTTATTTTGTTCTGGGTTTTTATTTATGATTTTCTGAACATGGTTCCATATCTCGAATAAATGCAAATACTATTTTTATTTTGTCCGCGGCTTTATGATTTTGATATGATGTGCAACAAGTTGTAACATTTTATGCAGTCATAACGCTTTGTTTTATTTATTACGAATTATTCGACGATCATCTGCAGTCTTCTGATATTTTTTTGCAAAATTAGTTGAGTGGCTGCTCGCTTGCCAACTCTGATCAACAAGTGAGGGTTTGGCAGATGTCGGCACAGGAATATTCGGGATTACCGACCAACACGCCAAACTTTCAACATCGTCCCGGAGTATCCCGGGATCGAGGGCGATAAACGGGACGTTTAAGCTCGCGAACGCGTCCCGACTAATCCCATCTGGATGAAATAATCACAATCCTGTCTGGGAGTCGACGCCGACGCCGACAGACGCCGCCAGAACACCAAGTGAAATTGAAGTTAATTAAGACAGCGGATTAATTGCAGAGATAATTGGAGTCGGTTGATTGTTGTTTTTTTTCTGTCTTGCTTTCGTTTGGATACTAAAAGAATATATTTTCACGACGTATACCTACACTGGAGGTATTTTATTTTTTTACTGTTTTATTAGGTTTTGTTTTTGAAATCGCATATTTATGTGAAAATTTGTGTACACATTTTTAAATTGAACCATTAAATAGTAAAAGTTGAGCGTAAAAATTGACGTTTATATAAGCTAAAGTTTTATTAGGGTATTTTTTTCAAATCACATATTTATGTAAAAATTTGGGTACACATTTTTTAAATGAACCATCAAAGAGTAAAAATTAAGCGTAAAGATTGACGTTTATATAAGTTAAAGTTTTATTAGGTTTTTTTTTCAAATCACATATTTATGTGAAAATGTGGGTACAATTTTTTTTAATTGAACCATCAAATAGTGAATATTAAGGGTAAAGACTGACGTTTACATAAATTAAATTCGATAATGATGACAAATTGGGGTCGAAAGTAGTGGGAATAGATTTCAGCATTTTGTATGTATGTACAGCCATGCTCACATAAATCTAGTACAAGAAAGTATGTTACAATAGCAATTTTATATAGCAATATAAATATGTTTGCACTAGATTTATGTGAGCATAGGACACATGGGACAAATTCAAAATCTTTGACACTGTCTGTCAACTGTCAACTGTCACTGTCAGTGGATGATTTGCACGAGATACCACTATTTAAAACTTAGAACCATTTAGTGATTAATAACAGTGTGGCCAACACACTGTCAATTTGATAGTGTAGATGTCAAGTAAACGAACTATTTGTACAGTCATGCTCATATAAATCTAGTACAAGATATTTGGTTACAATAGCAATTTTATAAAGCAATGTCAAATAGTTTGTACTAGATTTATGTGAGCATGACTGTATATGTACTCAGAATGACATGTCAGCCATGCTCACATAAATCTAGTACAAAAATACTACAGTCATGCTCATATAAATCTAGTACAAGAAATTATGTTACAATAGCAATTTTATATAGCAATATAAATATGTTCGCACTAGATTTATGTGAGCATGACTGCATTTTCCAAAAAAAATTGAGCATGCCTGTACTATATAACTAAAATAAGGTGTTGAATCGGACTGTACAGCCATTTAGTTCCTCAAATATCAACAAAATAAAGTTAGGTATGAGCATTGCATGCATGGTGTTTGACAATGATCGAGGCATAAGTCTTTTAAATAGTTTTAGTAAGTAACACTAACCTTTTCTCACTATCATTTAAGAGAATTCTAGTTCGTTTTTCTTGCCAATATCCATGTTTTCCATTATTAAAATATGTGACAAATTTAAAATCTTTGACCCTGTCTGTCAACTGTCAATTGTCACTGTCAGTGGATGATTTGCACGAGATACCACTATTTAAAACTTAGAACCATTTAGTGATTAATAACAGTGGTGCCAACACACTGTCAGTTTGATAGTGTGATGTCAAGTAAACGAACTATTTGTATAGTCATGCTCACATAAATCTAGTACAAGAAATTTGGTTACAATAGCAATTTTCTATAGCAATGTAATTTTTTTTTGTACTAGATTTATGTGAGCATGACTACAAATGTGTATACGAATTGTGGCATGTATCATGTTTAGTGATTAATAACAGTGGTGCCAACACACTGTCAGTTTAACAGCGTGATATCCAGTAAACGAACTATTTGTACAGTCATGTTCACATAAATATAGTACAAGAAATTTGGTTACAATTGCAATTTTATATAGCAATGTCAAATTTTTTGTACTAGATTTATGTGAGCATGACTATAAATGTGTACACGAATTTTGGCATGTATCATGTTTAGTGATTAATAACAGTGGTGCCAACACACTGCCAGTTTGACAGTTTGATGTCAAGTAAACGAACTATTTGTAAAGTCATGCTCACGTAAATCTAGTACAAGAAATTTGGTTACCATAGCAATTTTATATAGCAATGTCAAATTTTTTGTACTAGATTAATGTGAGCATTACTGTACACAATATGTGTACAGCAATTTTGGAATGTGTCAAATCAATTGGAATATGAATACAATTTTTTTGATCTAATCATTGCATTGAGAGAATTACGTAAACATGACGTTTCTATAAATTACTTCTCTCTTCCTTTCTTAATCTTTCCCTCTTTTACCCCTTTGGGTGTTGAGGTGTAATTCTATTATTTATAGAATTTTATCCATTATTTTCTGTTGCTTGCTAGTTCCTTTGCTTGCTTCCAACTCTTCTCTTTTTTGGGTGTTGAGGTGTAAATCTATTATTTATAGAATTTTATCTATTCTTTTCTATTGCCTGTTAGTTCTTTTGCTTCCTTCCAACTCTTCTCGTTTTTCTGCAGCATTTTGCTTATTGTACCGTTCCATGTTTCCTGTGCTCTTCTTCTTGCTCTCTTCCCATTTGGTTTTGCCTCCCATACTTGTTGTCTCTCTTCACTCAGTCTGTCCTTCCTTGTCACTCCTTCCACTTTCCGTAAGTACTTTCTTTCTGTATTTTAGATTTTTGTCTTGTGTCAATCACCCACGTCTCACTCCCGTATGTCAGTATTGGTGCAAATATTGTTCTGAAAACTGTCATCTCCTTTTTTTAAATATTTCTTTGATGTTTATGAACGCTCTTCTTAGTGTACTATACAGTTTCCCTGTTGTTTTTACTCTGTTGTTGATGTCCTTTTAATATTTTCCTTGAGTGTCTATTATTGTTCCTTGCTACTTAAATTCTCGCACCTGTTCTATATGTTCTCTACTTATTCGTATGTTGGTTATTTTGTTCTTCTTAGTCATCACCGTCACTTCTGTTTTTCTCTATTTTTCTTCAGATTCCTTTTATTTAGAGCTTCCTTCCATATTTCCACATTCTCTTTCAGTTTTTTTTTCTGTTTCTGCAAATATCACCTTGCAGGTGACATTTGCTACTTTAAAGAAAAGTTTCTGGTTCCCTCTGCTATCTTCTTTCATCTTCTCTCCAAAGTCATCCCAGGGTTTTGCTTTATCACTTTGTATTTCTTCTTTGGCACTCTTTCTCTGTTTCTTTCGTTTCCTTGGTTGGGTTCTTCCGTTTTTCCATCGTCTCCTTCAAGCAGCTCCTTGAAGCGTTATTTCCATCTGTTCATGACTTTCTCTTCTTCTGCCAGTGCTACTCCTTTTTACTCTTTAATTGTTTTACCCGGTTTTTTCTGAGATTTTTTAATACTTAAGGAAAAGTTTCTGGCTCCCTCTGCTATCTTCTTCCATCTTCTGTCCAAACTCCTCCCAAGCTTTTGGCACTTTGTATTTGTGCATTGGCTCCCTTTCTCTGTTTCTTGTATCTCTCGTAGTTCTTTTCTGTTCCTATCTGCAGGTACTGTTTCCGTATTATTTTCTTCCTTGTTACTTCTTGCTTTACCTCTTGTTTCACCACTTTGTTTGCTTCGTTCCTGCCGCTACATATGTTGTCTCGCACGCTGCTGTTCTTATCGTTTTTTGAACTTTCCCATATTAATTCAACCTCTGTTTCTTGCTCGTCAGTCTCTTCATTGTATGCTCTTTCTACTAGTCTTTCGTATTCTTTCCGTACCTCCTGCTTTTGTAGTTCGTGAGTTTTGACATTAAATTATATTCTATAATATAATTGATGCCCAAAATTTTGGTTTGGGATCGATAATTGTGGATAAACAAGGTTTTTTTCGCAATCGTGAAATTTTATTCCGCAGTTATTCACAATTTCAAAATTATTAACCCGCAAATTTATTCTAAGGCTGTGTATATGCCTGGAGGGCACGTTTCACGCTCGACAGAGGGCGCATTTCTCATCATAGCGCGTAATAAGCAGACCGTGGCGCAAACAAGCCGCTCATATTGGAATATATTTCGTTATTTCATTCTGTTTGCGCTAATACCAGGAGGAGGAAAATATTTACTGCTGGTTTTTTTTATTCGTCTACGTCTCGAGCGATCCCCGGTGCAAGTAATTTATTCCATGCATAAGGGATAGGCTCCGGAGAAACGGGAGAATCGGCTGCATTATCAGTGAGATTTTGCACGACGTTGACGATGTGAGTGGGGCATGATTGAAATGACTTGTCTGTATTTCCAGTGATATTTCAAAAATTGATATTGATGAAGGTTCAATTGATACTACTGCCGTCTGTTTCGTTTGCTAGCCAGAAATCCCAGTTAATCAAAAATATTTTAATGCAATAAAACCCCCTTATAAACATTATGTTCCCTTTATAAGATAAAAACATTAAATTACAACTTCCGTTGCCACTCCGGCAGGCCAATTTATTTCCGATCAATCAGTTATTTGTTACGAGAAGATGGCCTCATTACTTATAAAATCAATATCCCAAATGAAATCAGCGTGCCTCGCCAGATTCCAGAAAATAATTCCTGTAACGCCCCGAAGGCCACGAGACCCGCATCATAATTTAATAACCCAATCAATCCATCGCGTCAAGACATTAAATCACTTGACGTCTCGGGATCGGCCCCTCGATATCCCTCAGGACTGCCCGCGTCCCGGAAAATTGAGATTCCCGTTTTTGAAGCAAGCGAGGTCCCGGAAGCGGATGTAATGACTCCACCGCGTCCAGAGCCGTTACGTGTGCGTTTGGCGCTGAGGCGTGATTTTCCCCGTCTGTGTGAGCAAAATTAATTGCACCGAAGCCGCGTAGATCACAGGCCGCTGCAGGAATTTATTATCATCCCCCTTTGTGTTTGCACCCGACACGTGTTTCTTTATCCCGCGGTTTTGTCATTTGCTTTTGGGGCAACATAGAAGTTCTTCAGGGAGTTAAAATTTATAGCAGTTATATTAAAATGACTCAAGAGACAAACACTTTGTTTAGAATTAAATAAAACTAATTTACTTTCAACTGTAACAACTGCAACAGTTAGTTTCAACAAACTGTTAAGTTACGCTGCATAATTATGCAATGTGTTATAACACAACACTGCCAATTCCAATCCATATTTAATTTGATTTGTATTATTGTAGTGTCATATAGATATCAAGATTAATTCGTAGTAGAAATTTGAAAAACTAAGTAATCAAATTAGACGAAATGCACGAAATCGTAAATATTAACTAAAGAAGGAAGAAAACAATAAAAACTATAAAGAAGGAAGAAAACAATCAAAAAGACTGTGTTACTGATAATTCAAATTTTGGAGAATGTTCAATTCAATCAAAAGCTACTAAATATTTGCACAAAATATAATCTTAAAAATGTCACATTAGTCTTAAAAGGACACATTAAAATAAATATTGCCATTTTTACATTTTTGATACTTTAGGTGTATCAAAGTTGGGTATATCAAATGGGGCTATAAATTAGTCCATATGTTGAAATTATTCATCATTTACTTTAAAAATCAGAGCAAAACACAAAACTAACAACCAAAACGTCAAAAACCAATGATTGTGTAAAGCTATTACTTTAATGATACTTTACGATAACAATATCTATTCAAGGTTATTAAAAAAAAAAAAATGCAAGTGCATATTTAAAAATTTAGACTTGATGACGATTGCACTCACACGAAACGTCTGATCGAAAAGCTAAAATTCCCTTGTTGTAGAGGAGAAAAAGTGACAATGAAAATGTGTGAAATGTGAAGTAACGACAGGAAATAATAAATAAGATTTTCGATTTTTTTTTTAATATCAGTAACCATTGGCATTTTTTAAACTATTTTCATTGATTATTGTTCCCCATATGATTACGCAACTTTGACCAGATTTAACCGACTTCGTATCTCTGACCGTTTACGATATACCCATAATCATAATTGATTTTGAATAACCCTGTATACAGGGTGATTTATAATAGGTGTAAAAACTTTGTCAACTTGTTTGGGTAGTATTTTTAAGATAAAAATGTCATATAGTTAAATAATTTTAATGTTAAATATAAACACCATTTAAAAAAAAAATCTTCAAAATTAATGAGTGTAGACATTTGAAAATAACATAAAAAATATAATTTAAATACTTTAAACCAATTAAATTTTATCAAATTTCAATAAGTTTTGATAAACCTTTTTCAACATATTTAACTGTATATATACTTTTTAGAAACCATCAAATGTATCAAGTCTATATTACAATGAGTTAGCCTCGAATACCCAAAACAAATGAGAGTAGACATTTGAAAAAAACATATCAAAAGATAGAATTTGCTTGTTAACCATTGTAAATAACTTTTAACCATATACCAAATTTCAATAAGTTTTGATAAACCTTTTTCAAAATATTTAACTGTATACATACTTTTTAGAAACCATAAAATGTATCAAGTCAATATTACAATGAGTTAGCCTCGAATACCCAAAACAAATGAGAGTAGACAATTGAAAAAGCATATCAAAAGATAGAATTTGTTTGTTAACCATTGTAGATAACTTTTAACCATATACCAAATTTCGATAAGTTTTAATAAACCTTTTTCAACATATTTAACTGTATACGTACTTTCTAGAAACCATCAAATGTATCAAGTCAATATTACAATGAGTTAGCCTCGAATACCCAAAACAAATGACAGTAGACATTTGAAAAAACATATCAAAAGATAGAATTTGTTTGTTAACCATTGTAGATAACTTTTCACCATATACCAAATTTCGATAAGTTTTGATAAACCTTTTTCAACATATTTAACTGTATACATACTTTTTAGAAACCATCAAATGTATCAAATCAATATGAGAATGAGTTAGCCTCAAATACCCAAAACAAATGAGAGTAGACATTTGAAAGAAACATATCAAAAGATAGAATTTGCTTGTTAACCATTGTAGATAACTTTTAACCATATTCCAAATTTCAATAAGTTTTGATGAACCTTTTTCAACATATTTAACTGTATACATACTTTTTAGAGACCATCAATTGTATCAAATGAATATTACAATGAATACGTACTTAAAATAAACCGAAATGTATGATAATGAATTATAATATAAATTAGTGTACAGAAACAAAGAATAAATGAAATATAATATACGAATAAAAAAAATAAACAAAAAAAAAACCCTGGGCTTAAAAAAATATATGACAATTTGATCAACGAATAATAAAAATTTCATATCTATTTAATAATTGTAATAAAGCGTTTTACATTAAATACATTTTTTTAAATTAAAATTGATCATTACAAGAATTCGATTTCAAAGAACATACTTTTGAAAAATTGATTAGATTTCCAGAAACTCATCAGTAATCAATTTTTATGAATCAAAATTTTCGTTATCCCAATCTCCCATCAAACATGATGTAGATGTTTATGATTTTAATTTGTTTGAATTTTAATATCAATGTCCACATTTCTTTACCAATCTTTAAAACTATATTTTTTATTAATTTATTATATATTATATTTAATAGGTTAACACAAAACTTAAAGTGACAATCTCTATTCAAACTTTGATTTGTTAAAACCAGATGTTAAGAAAGTCACCATAACTTGCGTTTAATATGGAAGGTTCTTTGAATTGAAATAGTAGAGTGAAATTATAACAAATCTTGTATAATTTGTGGAAACTTGATGTAAATTTAACTAAACTTATGTATTTATATTCTAATTATGAAAGCACGGATATTTTTGTAGGCACACAGGGTGATTCACATCGAACCTCATAATACACATATCGCCCATCTTAAAAGATAGATTATAGGTTTGAAAAACATCAAATATTTTATACAGTGTTATAGATAACTAAAATATTTAACAAAATTAAGCTTTATATTTCAAGAATATTTCTTTTAATGTAGAGTAATTATGATATAGTAACAGGGTTGGTGTGATTTAAATAAACTGATTTTTTTAAATAAATCATTGATTAAAATCAAAATTGATTTTGTTTAAATTAATAATTTGTTTGTGCACTGTTTGTATATTACAGTAGGGAATAATTAAAAATATAATGTAATTCTAGATTCAGCATGCTTTAAAGACGATAATGTTGTAAGTAAGTAAAATATGTTTATTTCCTTCCATTTCTTTGTCCATGGCATTGTATAGATACACATAAAATTGTTTTAATCATCAATTCTTGTCCAAATTAAACATTTCTTTTATTTGTCTGCGTAATGGTTTTTTTTCTGAATCTGAATTTGATGAATAATATTATTATTATTTATTGCTCCCATGATTCAGTTGAAATATTCCAGAAACCTAAAGATACGGTATATTTTGATTTCATATTACATGATAAACAGACGTATACTTAATAACGTGATACTGACTTAGTATTTCCAAATCTTAAGAATTGTTGAGAAATCTCGAAAATTATTAAGAAATTTTGGCAATTATTATAAATTTTGATAATAATTGTAAGTAAGTAAAATATGTTTATTTCCTTCCATTTCTTTGTCCATGGCATTGTACAGATACATATAAATTTGTTTTAATCATCAATTCTTGTCCAAATTAAACAATTTCTTTTATTTGTCTGCGTAATGGTTTATTTTCTGAATCTGAATTTGATGAATAATATTATTACTAATTATTGCTCTCATGATTCAGTTGAAATGTTCCAGAAACCTAAAGATACGGTATATTTTGATTTCATATTACATGTTAAACAAACGTATACTTAATAACGTGATACTGACTTAGTATTTCCAAATCTTAAGAATTGTTGAGAAATCTCGAAAATTATTAAGAAATTTTGGCAATTATTATAAATTTTGATAATAATTGTAAGTAAGTAAAATATGTTTATTTCCTTCCATTTCTTTGTCCATGGCATTGTACAGATACATATAAATTTGTTTTAATCATCAATTCTTGTCCAAATTAAACAATTTCTTTTATTTGTCTGCGTAATGGTTTATTTTCTGAATCTGAATTTGATGAATAATATTATTACTAATTATTGCTCTCATGATTCAGTTGAAATGTTCCAGAAACCTGAAGATACGGTATATTTTGATTTCATATTACATGATAAACAAACGTATACTTAATAACGTGATACTGACTTAGTATTTCCAAATCTTAAGAATTGTTGAGAAATCTCGAAAATTATTAAGAAATTTTGGCAATTATTATAAATTTTGATAATAATTGTAAGTAAGTAAAATATGTTTATTTCCTTCCATTTCTTTGTCCATGGCATTGTACAGATACATATAAATTTGTTTTAATCATCAATTCTTGTCCAAATTAAACAATTTCTTTTATTTGTCTGCACTAAAATTTTCTGAATCTGAATTTGATGAATAATATTATTACTAATTATTGCTCTCATGATTCAGTTGAAATGTTCCAGAAACCTAAAGATACGGTATATTTTGATTTCATATTACATGATAAACAAACGTATACTTAATAACGTGATACTGACTTAGTATTTCCAAATCTTAAGAATTGTTGAGAAATCTCGAAAATTATTAAGAAATTTTGGCAATTATTATAAATTTAGATAATAATTGTAAGTAAGTAAAATATGTTTATTTCGTTCCATTTCTGTGTCCAAGGCGTGTACAGATACATATAAATTTGTTTTAATCATCAATTCTTGTCCAAATTAAACAATTTCTTTTATTTGTCTGCGTAATGGGTTTTATTCTGAATCTGAATTTGATGAATAATATTATTACTAATTATTGCTTTCATGATTTAGTTGAAATGTTCCAGAAACCTGAAGATACGGTATATTTTGATTTCATATTACATGATAAACAAACGTATACTTAATAACGTGATACTGACTTAGTATTTCCAAATCTTAAGAATTGTTGAGCAATCTCGAAAATTATTAAGAAATTTTGGCAATTATTAAACATTTTTAGAGATCTTAATACTTATAGAAAAATCTATAGAAATCTCGAAAAATAATGAAAATTTTTGAAAATTATTGGAAAATGTCGAGAATTTTAGGAATTATAAAAAAAATTGGAGAATAAAAAGAAATATATGTGATACCTATTATGAATTTTATGATTTTAATAATGTCAAAATGAGATCAATTATCATTATGAATTATTATAAATGATGAATGATTTATTGAGAAATCTAAAGAAATATCCAATATTATGGAAATATGAGTCTCCATAAGAGACTCATCCTTAATATCTCCATAATATGAGACTCATCCTTAATATCTCCATAATATGAGACTCATAAATATGAGTACAGGGATTTTTTCAATACAGATATTGACTACTCACGGAATTGTTTTATAATCCCAGTTTCCTTGCTTGTTATCGTGACATTCATTATCAACAATATGTATTCTTTTAACTTTCTACTATTTGCTGCCTAAATTCATCCAAATAGTATCAACATTTTATTATCTTCGGTTAATATTTCAATAATGCTGCCTAATATCATCACAATATAATAATTTCTAGAAATTTTTCAATAATTCCCAAAAATGAACATTAATTTTCCAGTATTAAATTTTACAATCGAAATGTTATGGTATACCAAGCCAGGATTAGCGAGAATTTGGAACTGTATTTTTTTTTCCTGGAACTGTAGAAAATTTATTTGGAAGTGTGAAACTGAATAATATATATATATATATATATATATATATATATATATATATATATATATATATATATATATATATTGTCTCCTTAGCGAGAAATGAGTTGATCGGAGCCTTAACTCATTCCGATATACCAGTTTTCGTGTGATGTACAATACGAAATATGGTTGCAGTATTGCAAATGGGTCATAATCTTGATTTAAAAAAAAAAAATATCATTCATGTCTAGTAAAAATGTTAGCTTTGTCAGAACTTTCAGTCCCATTATCTAAATTTAGACAATAAAAAATCCGTCTATTGCTCCAATTCCATTAAATATTTTTCGCATTCTTGTACCTCTTCCCAGAACTGGTCTTTGTCGGTTTTGCTTCCATCTTCATTTGCTTCATATACTACCATAATATCTGTTTCAAACTGATCTTTCTCTTCTATTTTGACTGTCAGTATCCTTTTATTTGTACACTTTCATTCCGTGATTGATTTTTCCATTTCCTTTCTTATTATACATCCCACTCCTGCTCTCGCTCTCTCATTTTGTTCTACTCCACTGTATATTAGTATGTGCCCGTTTTCTGTTCTTGTTATTCCTTTTCCTTTCTTCTTTGTTTCTGTTATTATTATTATATCTGTTCCTGCTGTTTCAAATTCTTCTATTAGTTCTGTATCCTTTCCTTTCAGACTTCTTATGTTCCAATTTCCTGTATATATTGTATCTGCTTTATTCTTTTTTGACTGTACTGTTTTTGTTTTTCCTTCTTTTTACCTTTGTCAGCTTGTGCCCTTTTTGTCTCCTTATATTGTTTTTCGTTTTCTGAGTCCATTTCCATTGCTTGATTCTTCATTGTTGTTTTTTCCAGTTTCTGTAGTGTGTTTGTTGTTCGTTATATTACTATCTCTACTAAGTTGTCTTTGCCTCATCTTTTTGTTCTCTTTAGTGTATTTATTTAGTTTTTTGTCACTTCCTTCAATTCAGATTTCAAAATAAGAGATAAATATATTGTAGCAACTAGGGGGAGGGGGTTATAAGCCCTAGTAACCATTTCCTGGCTACGCCACTATTATATTATGACTGAATAAATGTGTCCAGTGTTCATTATGAAAAACTAAATATACTGTCACATTGGGTAGAGTTAATGCAAATTTATTGAAATTTCAACACAATTGATAGTCTACTAAACTAAAACAATTTACGAAAACGTGTTGAAATGGAAATTTGGACACAGATCAATTTTAATTCCATTACGAGGGTGTAAATACGCTATTGTTTCGCGCGTAGTGCAAACATCAAAGTGGATTTGGGCTATTCAAACGGGCCCAATATGTTGAATTGTTATTGGGCGGCATTAGCGCAAACGCTGGCCGCTTTTTGTTATCACTTCCGCACTTTGTTACTCATTGTCACCGACCGCCGCATTGAACCCCATTCAGGCCCCAATTGCCGAACGCGAATGGAGCCATATCCCGGAATCGGGCCCCTAATAAAGCCGCAATGTAAACACCCCCAATAACATCCGGGGCCCTGTTTTAATAACGACTCGCCGAATCGTCCTAAACAAACTCCAAACGCGCCCCCGTTAGGCAGGAACGCACAATAGGCCCTTGGGGGTGTAAAGCTGCGAGGCAAAGTGGCGCACGTCGTGGGCCAATAACGCGGTCATCTGAGACAAAAGGGTATTGATTCAGTGGGTGTTTTTCGGCGGAGGTTTGCGCATTCCGATTATTTATAGACTAATCGACGCGTGCGAATCGCTCTTGTTTACAGCTGCAACAGCTGCAGTAAATTTGAGCGGCTCCGGTTTTTAACGGGGCATAAATAATCGGCCCGCGCACAATTAACTGGTTTCCGCAGAAGCCCCTCGATGACTGATTAATGCCAAAAGTGCGCGAATCTCGGAGCTTCTCCGTCTCCTTGCTTTCAAAGGGCGCCTTGAATTATGCACTGGCTAATTAAGCGCGAGATTATTAAGAAATTACAACCCCCTGGAACATTCGCAAGTCGCTTCTGGGGGATGAATTGTTACAGCAGACAAGGCATGAAGAGCCGGATGAATAATTACGAATTAGACGAGACTACTGATGTGCTCTGTGAGGGGGATCTGAACAGACTGCCGCAAGGACGTGGGACTCGGTTATGCGGATTTTTGTCATAATTCCTTAGAAATTCGATATCAGGAGTTAGGTCACGTAGAAATTTCCTGGAGTATGGTGTGGAAACTGTTCGGAATTAGGGCACGGTAGGTAGTGGATACGTTCACGTTCAAGAGAGCCGTAATTTTATACGAGACCACCTTTAAATACTGACCTCAAAAATTTTAGATTAAATTTTCAAACGAATTACAGTTATGATGTTTATTAATTCAATATGCAGAAATGTTAGTACTAATAGCAGCAGTAATTACTGTAACATTTAATATTTCCAGTCATTTGTGTTGGGCAAATACAGTAATTATAATTTAGTAATGAAATTATAATTACTATGTTGTACGTACTGTATTACTACGTTCTATGTAGCCATTAAAATAACGAATATAGAGGTTAACAAGTTTTACACAAAATGGTCTCTAAATCAATTGAAAACCAGTAACCCGAAAACTGTTTATGTTGTCATTATTATGCATTGCAATAAACATTGATAGCTGGTTGAATATTGACAGGTTTGCACTGAGTAATAATGTTAACAAAATCATTACTTAAAAGCAAATAATAATGTACCATCATTTTGGCTGATTTGGCGAGAGACAAAAGCTTATTAATTATTCGAATAAAGGGCCATAAAAAATAAAATATAAAAATCTTGTTTCCACTATATAAAGATAATTAACTTTTGAACATCGACAATTATATTTTTGTTTGTCCATAAGTATCCGTTACCAATTTGCATAATATGTTATAAATTTCTATTGAATCTCCCACATTTTGCAAATTTTGGACAAATATTTTTATATCAGAAATGTAAAAGTTCTTCCTAATAATTTTATTCCATTAAAAATGTTCTTAATTTAAGTATACCAGATTCCATTATACAAACTAAATCATGATTTACAAGAAATTTGCATAATCTTTTATAAATTTCAATTTCATGTCCCATGTTTTTGCATTTTTATTTATATTTTGGACACATATTTTTATAGCAGAAATTCAAAAGTTCTATCTAATAATTTTATTCCATTAAAATTGTTCGCAACTTAAGTATTCCAGATTACACTATACAAAATAAACGTGTTTAATGTACTGAACTTAAGTCTGAATTAAATTTGAAAGTAATTATATATTTTGCATATTTGAGAAAGTTCCTGCAGTGAAGTGAAACAAATTTCATATTTTCTGATCGATATTCATAGTAAAAATGACACGAATTATACAAAATTGTTCATCGTGATAAAATAAACAAACACAAAGTAGTAAACTAACTTTAATATAAGTTTTAAACAAAATTTACTTTTGAGAAGGGTTGGTGTAATTTTAATTAATTGATTTAAATCATGATTTACAAGATATTTGCATAATCTGTTATAAATTTCTATTAGATGTCCATATTTTTTCATTTTTGTTTAATTTTGGACACATATTTTTATATCACAAATTTAAGTTCTATCTAATAATTTTATTTTATTAAAAATGTTTGTAATTTAAGTATTCCAGATTCCACTATACAAACTGAACGTTTTTAGTGTATAGAACATAAATCTGAATTAAATTTGAAAAAAATAATATATTTTGCATATTTGAGAAAGTTCCTGCAGTGAAGTGAAACAAATTTCATATTTTCTGATCGATATTCATAGTAAAAATGACACGAATTATACAAAATTGTTCATCGTGATAAAATAAACAAACACAAAGTAGTAAACTAACTTTAATATAAGTTTTAAACAACATTTACTTTTGAGAAGGGTTGGTGTGATTTTAATTAATTGATTTAAATCATGATTTACAAGATATTTGCATAATCTGTTATAAATTTCTATTAGATGTCCCATGTTTTTTCATTTTTGTTTAATTTTGGACACATATTTTTATATCACAAATTTAAGTTCTATCTAATAATTTTATTTTATTAAAAATGTTCGTAATTTAAGTATTCCAGATTCCACTATACAAACTGAACGTTTTTAGTGTATAGAACATAAATCTGAATTAAATTTGAAAAAAATAATATATTTTGCATATTTGAGAAAGTTCCTGCAGTGAAGTGAAACAAATTTCATATTTTCTGATCGATATTCATAGTAAAAATGACACGAATTATACAAAATTGTTCATCGTGATAAAATAAACAAACACAAAGTAGTAAACTAACTTTAATATAAGTTTTAAACAACATTTACTTTTGAGAAGGGTTGGTGTGATTTTAATTAATTGATTTAAATCATGATTTACAAGATATTTGCATAATCTGTTATAAATTTCTATTAGATGTCCATATTTTTTCATTTTTGTTTAATTTTGGACACATATTTTTATATCACAAATTTAAGTTCTATCTAATAATTTTATTTTATTAAAAATGTTCGTAATTTAAGTGTTCCAGATTCCACTATACAAACTAAACGTGTTTAGTGTACAGAGCATAAGTCTGAATTGAATATGAAATTTGAAAAAATGAATTTGTTTTGCTACTTGAGAAAGTTCATGCAGTGAAGTGAAACAAATTTCATATATTCTGAGCGATATTCATAGCAAAAATGATACGAATTATACAAAATTGTTCATCGTAGTGAAATAAACAACCACAAAGTAGTAAACTAACTTTAATGTAAGTTTTAAACAAAATTTACATTTAAACAGGGTTGGTGTCATTTAAATTAATTGATTTAAATCATTAGAAATTTGCAATAAATTAATATATTTTGCATATTTGAGAAATTTGATGTAGTGAAGTGAAACAAAATTCATACTTTCCGATCGATATTCCTAGTAAAAATGATAGGAATTATACAAAATTATTCATCGTAATGAAATAATCAAATTAAACTAGTAAACTAACTTTAATATAAGTTTTAAACAAAATTTACTTTTAATCAGGGTTGATGTGATTTAAATCAATTGATTTAATTCAAGATTTACAAGATATTTGCATAATCTGTTATACATTTCTATTGGATGTCCCATGTTTTTGCATTTTTGTTTAATTTTGGACACATTTTTATATCAGAAATTTAAAAGTTCCTAATTATTTATTCCATTAAAAATGTTCGTAATTTAAGTATTCCAGATTCCACTATACAAACTAAAAGTTTTTAGTATCAGAACATAAGTCAGAATTGAATTTGAAATTTGAAAAAATGAATTTGTTTTGCATATTTGAGAAAATTTGTGCAGTGAAGTGAAACAAATTTCATAGTTTCTTAACGATATTCACAGTAAAAATGACACGAATAATACAAAATTGTTCATCGTAATGGAATAAACAAACACAAAGTAGTAAACTAACTTCAATATAAGTTTTAAAACTTTTGTTTAAACAAAATTTACTTTTAAGCAGGGTTAGTGTGATTGCAATCAATTGATTTAAATCATGATTTACAGGAAATTTGCATAATATGTTATAAATTTCTATTGAATGTCCGACATTTTTGCATTTCTGTTTAAATTTTGGACACATATTTTTATATCAGAAATTTGAAAGTTCTATCTAATAATTGTATTCCATTAAAAATGTACGTAATTTAAGTATTCCAGATTCCAATATACAAACTAAACGATTTTAGTATACAGTATATAAGTCTGAATTTTATTTGAAATTTGAAAAAATGAATTTGTTTTGCATATTTGAGAGAATTTGTGCAGTGAAGTGAAACAAATTTCATATTTTCTCATCAATATTCATAGCAAAAAAGATACGAATTATACAAAATTGCCCATCGTAATGAAATAAACAAAATGAAACTAGTAAATTAACTTTAATATAAGTTTTAAACAAAATTTACTATTAATCAGGGTTGGTGTGACTTAAATCAATTGATTTAAATCATTTGAAATTTGAAAAAAATAATATATTTTGCATATTTGAGAAAGTTCATGCAGCGAAGTGAAACAAATTTCATATTATCTGATCGATATTAATAGCAAAAATGACACGAATTATACAAAATTGTTTATCGTATTGAAAAAAACAACCACAAAGCAAGCACTTTTAAGCAGGGTTGGAGTGATTTAAATGAATTGAAAATACGACAGTAATACTTGAAATCTTGATTAGAATAATTGAAAGTATACCAAAATTAATTGAAATTTTACTACAGGTAATTGAAATTTTGTCAGAAATCCTTAAATATTTAACAGTTGTCCATTGAAACATGACAGTATTCATAAAAGTACGACAGAATAATTGAAATTGAACACTTGACAGTAATAATTGAAATTTTAATAAAAATGTTAGAAGTTTAAGTATAATTAATTGAATTTTTAACATGAATAATTCAAAACTTGACAGAACCTCTACACATAAAAAAAACATTTAATTTTCTCAATGTGGAGAAGCAATCGTGGAGTGAAAAGTAAATTTGTGCTTTCCTGAAATTGCAAAACTTTCACAACTCCACGAATTTAGAAACCTAGGGAATTTTCTGTAGTATTTTCAATATTTCGTTAGTAATTGTTATCAAATTAGGAAAATGCTATACCTACATTAGATAAGGGGAATTTCCGTTTCTTTTTGTTCGTTTTCGAAAAGTTTTCAAGTAGTCCTATTTTCATATACTTATTATATTATTATATTATTCACTTAATGGGAATTTTCTGTTTTAGTGAACATTTGAAAGCTAATTTGAGTGAACCACAATGTCCCTCTTCGCAAGAAACACATTTATTTTTCGGAATGTTATGCACCTAATGGGAATTTTCTGGGAATGAAGTAAAATGTTCTCAAATAGTCGTATTTTCATATACTTAATGTGAGTGAAACACAATTTTCCTGTTTTACACAAAAAACATTTACTTTAGGTACTTTATAGAAAAACAGTAGGGAAGAGGCAAAAGAAAATTGTGCTTTCCTTGAATTTCAAAACTTTCCCAAATTCTACAAATTCAGAAGGTCTTTGGTGGTATTTTTATCTTTTCGTTAGAATTTGTTACCAAATTAGGAAAATTCTATGCTTATATTATTCACTTAATGGTAATTTTCAGTTTTAGTGAACATTTGAAAGCTAATTTGAGTGAACCACAATGTCACTCTTCGCAAGAAACACATTTATTTTTCGGAATGTTATGCACCTAATGGAAATTTTCTGGGAATAAAGTAAATATTTTTCAAATAGTCGTATTTTCATGTACTTAATGTGAGTGAAACACAATTTTCCTGTTTCACACAAAAAACATTTACTTTAGGTACTTGATAGAAAAACAATAGGAAAGAGGCAAAAGGAAAATTGTGCTTTCCTTGAATTTCAAAACTTTCCCAAATTCCAGAAATTCAGAAGGTCTTTGGAGGTATTTTTATCTTTTCGTTAGAATTTGTTACCAAATTAGGAAAATTCTATGCTTATATTATTCACTTAATGGGAATTTTCTGTTTTAGTGAACATTGGAAAGCTAATTTGAGTGAACCACAATGTCCCTCTTCGCAAGAAACACATTTATTTTTCGGAATGTTTTCGGAATGCACCTAATGGGAATATTCTGGGAATGAAGCAAAATGTTTTCAAGTAGTCGTATTTTCATATACTTCATGTGAGCCAATGTGAGTTAATGTTTAAATCATGATTTAAATCAAATGATTTTTTAAATAAATCATGGATTTTTTGTTTTTGCACTGTTTGGGCCGTCCAATACTACAAATATATATTTTAAAGTGGCGAAAAAGAAATAATAAAAATAATAAAAACAACAAAACATCTTTATATTTAAATACTACCAGTAAGTACTCCAATAAGGAAGAAAGAAAACAATAAAACATATAAAAATATAATGTAACTATAGAGTTCGCTTGCTTTAAACTTGATATTTGGAAGTAAATAACATAATTTTCTTTTCTTCCATTTTTGGTCCATCACGTAGTACAGATATACCGATTTTATTTTTGTAAATCATCAATACTTGTTCAAATTCAGCAATGTATTTAAAAAAAACATATGATTTCAATCCTGATGTAATTCAATTGATATAAATCACATCTACACTGACAAACACTGATAAGATATATAAAAAAAAAAAATAAAAAAAAAAAATATATCCACTAGCAGATGTATGTAAATACTAGCAGATGTAAATCACGTCGTGACGACGTGATTAAAGGATTATTATTATTATTAAATCATGATTTATTAGATTTTTTTTAAATAATTGATTTTTGATTCTTTTTTAAATCATGATTTATGATTTATTCCAACCTTGCTTTTAAGTACCAAATTTAAGACTTTCGTATTTTTTGTTCGCAAGCTATCAAGTTTTATATTTTAAACAAAACTTGCTTCGAACTTCGCAGCCAAAACTTAAAAAAAATATTAAGTACTTAGTAAGTTTACTGGTTAAAAAGGGTTTCCAAGCAACTTTCACGTATCAATAAACTTTCCATATGTTTTTCATTCTTAGATTTCATGTTTTATTCTAAAATATATAGTAGTAGTATAAACATTTATTCCATATACAGGTACATATAACAATTCACATAATAATATAATATATAAATTAGACAAAATTGGTGTGAGTTTTACACCAAACTCACACCTATTGTGAAACTCACACAAAAAAAATACAAAACAAAATAAATATTATTATATTATCATTGGATTGGTGAGCCTGATACATAATGAAACTCCATGTTAATATATAAACAAAACATAATTTATGTGAGTTTCATAACTGGTGTGAGTTTGGTGTGAAACTCACACCAATTGTGTTTTATTTATATATTAACATGGAGTTTCATCATGTATCAGCCTCATCAATCGAATAATAATATAATCATATTTATTTTGTTTTGTATTTTTTTTTGCATTTTTAACTTGACAATTCGTCAGCTTAATGTTACAAGGTTGTATGTGCAAATTTGTAAATTTTGGATTAAAGATTTTAATTATGTTTGCTATTACAGAAAAATACTGTAATTAGATTTTTTTCTATCACAGGTTTTTAATATTTCGGTTTTAACCTTCCAAAAGGTTGAAAGGTCCTACTTTGAAAACACTCAGCCTTGGCATACTTCAGAACTTTTTTTTTTTAATTTTCTGATGCCTTCTTACAATTTTGCATAACTTTATAGAAACTAATCATACTTTATTAAAAATGCTGAAGTTTGTCATATTGAAATAGAGATGTCAATCTTAATTTGGGTATCGGCTATAATATTTATATGTATACTTTGATAATTATTTTGATAATATACAATAATAATAATATAATATACACAATAAGTTGTGTATACTCAGATGATTGTAATTATTTGTGAATATGTGTATTGATTGTGGGCGAGACTTCGCAAAAAATCAGATTTCCAAGTCTACTCTAGTAGAAATGTTAACAAGAAAACTGATTTGCTAAGTAACACTTTAAGGTCCTATATTTTGGAAACAGAAGCGATTAGAAAAAAAAATACATTTTCAATTAACTTTTTGGCCATTTCTGAAATCTTTCTGAAAAATTATATATTTACTTGTATATTTTGATATTATATTATTACTCTTTGAAAACATTGAGCCTTGTAATACTACGGACCTATTGTTTTTTTGGCAATTTCTGATGCCTCATAAAAGTTTGTGTAACTTTATTGAAATTCATTATATTTTATTGAAAATGCTGAAGTTTGTCATATTTGGAGCGAAGTCAATCTTAAATTGGCTATCGGCTATCATATTTATATGTATATTTTGATAATTATTTTGATAATATGATAGGTTTTCGGAAATTTTATTATTATTTTCTTGTTTTCCACATTATTCGGTATCACCCTCACGCCTATATATATATATATATATATATATGTTTTTGAAAATTAGCTTATATTGATGTTGATATTTTGATTGAAATTGTGGGCTTTTTATAGCCTGATTTTTTATTTAATTTCAATTAACTTTTTGGCCATTTCTGAAATCTTTCTGAAAAATTATATATTTATTTGTATATTTTGATATCATATTGTTACACTTTAAAAACACTGAGCCTTGTAATACTACGGACCCATTGTTTTTGGAAATTTTTGATACCCTCATAAAATTTTGTGTAACTTTATTAAAACTCATCATATTTTAATGAAAATGCTAAAGTTTGTCATATTTGGAGCGAAGTGAATCTTAATTTGGCTACCGGCTATCATATATGTATACTTTGATAATTATTTTGATAATATGATTGGTTTTCTGAAATTTCAATATTATTTTCTAGTTTTCCACATTATTCGGTTTTACCATCACGCCTATATATATGTTTTTGAAAATTAGCTTATATTGATATATTGATTGAAATTGTGGACTCTTTATAGCCTGATATTCCATATAATTTCAATTAACTTTTGGGCCATTTCTGAAATCTTTCTGAAAAATTATATATTTATTTGTATATTTTGATATTAATTATTACACTTTGAAAACACTGAGCCTTGTAATACTACAGACCTAAAAATTTGAAAAATGTTACATACAACCTTAAGCTGACTTAAGCTGAATTGTTTTCCTAAAATGTATAAATGTATCGGAATATTCAAGGTGTCCCACAATTTTATAGCATAAATGTAGAAGCATTCTAAGGAAGGCAAAATTAAATGAAAATTTATTTTTTTTCCAATCGCTTTTATTTCTAAAATATATTACCTAGAGTAGACTTGGAAATCTAATATTTGGCAACGAGTCACCCACTATTAATACACATATTCACAAATAATTACAATGATCTGAGTAAACACAGTGCCGTAGAAACAGGGGTTCTTCTATGGTTATTGCTACATAAAAACTTTGATGTTAGGATTTTTTTAAGTCATGCCATTGTTTGGTGCATTGGCTTTATCTCGTAGAGTAATTTTTAACAGAAG
Source organism: Othius punctulatus (assembly GCA_951805005.1). Lineage (NCBI taxonomy): Eukaryota > Metazoa > Arthropoda > Insecta > Coleoptera > Staphylinidae > Othius > Othius punctulatus. The sequence goes on from OX638145.1 coordinate 15,181,919, forward strand.
TTTCATGTACTTGTAGTAAATATAAGTACGCAATATAAAATTTTTAGCCTCTAGTATATTTTGCAGTGTGAAATTAGTTTGCATTTATGAGAAATTTCATGCAGTGAACTGAATAATAGTCATAGTAACCAACCATCGATTAATGTTAATCGGAAACTGCAAGACCCTACCTATGCCTGACATGAATAATGACAGTGCTTTATTATTGTGCTGCATTGTAATTGACGTTATCAAATGCAGCAATCTCTTATCTGAGCATGTAAAAGTGTATGTCGTCGTTGAATAATGATAGAGTATTACAGTATTTTCTGCATTGCAGTTGATGTTGCCATCAAACACAGAAATCACTTATCTCGTAGGTAAATCTGTCGACAACAGCTGTGGGAATTTAAATATTGCAGACGTATACAATCTAAACACGAATCGTACTCACCACCTTGCGGGAAGAACTGGGCATAGATCATCTTGAACGTCTCCTCCTTGACTACTCCTGTAGGACACTCCGCCTTGAAGCCCCTGTAGATCCTCTTGATCTCTGCCTGCGTGAAGCGGGTCGCCCTGCACAGTGCCTCTAGGCTATCGGGCCGGTAACGAGGGGGTGTCTCTAGGTCCTCGAGCTCCGAGTCTGCAAGGAAAAGGAGAGCGATGAGCTATAGGGGCGCCCCAGTTTCAGCCCTTCAATAATCCTGAGAGATGTTTTACGCGCGTTTTACGGCACGGGGATGTGTTTATGTAGGTGCGGGGTGCCGCCGTAAAATAAGGTATTGGATGATTGGGGTTGTTGCGGCAGATGCGTCCCAGGGTTTAGTGCGACTTTTCGCGGGGCGCTTTTTAGCTGGGGATAAATATTTCGCATGACAGCCTTACGTACTTCGCCCCATCTGGGCTTATAAATTTACACAATAACGCTACAGTTTGCACCTACAAAAATTGCAGCAGATGTATTCTGTTAACGATAATACAGTTAAGTGATTGATTAAAGGGTATTTCTGATACGTAATTTGAGAAGTGTGTACATTGTGATTGATTAAAGGGTATTTCTGATATGTAATTTGTGTAGTGTGTACATTGAGTTAAGGTTCTATATAAACATGTACTACTCGTTTAATAACATAATCTCTCTTGTGAAGTAATGCAAGGACTGGCCTAACGTCTCCATACAAGAATTACTCCATACTGCAAGAGATCAGGAACAGATGAAATATGCCATCGCAAACATCCATTAATGGATATGCAGCGGAAGAAGTGAAGTAATAACTATTGAAATTAGTGATTTTTTGTATAATTCTCGTGCATCCACATAATTCATTATAGAACATTCGCAAAAAAAAATCGCATCTTGACATATGTCTATAAAAAAATCTAAAAAGTACGACACAAGTTAATTTGATCCCGTTTCATTACATCTTTTTACCATCCTAATGAACCAATATCTTATCACAATATGATTATTTACTAAACCAAGTATATTAAGTACATAAATCTGCAAGCAGAAGAAAAATCAACAGGGAATTCTTTGATTTTTCTGTATTTGCAAAGTGCCAGTATTTTAATTACAAAAATTACCCATATCTTATAATCATTCACTAATAACCAATATAAAGTTAGGTATATATATATATATACCTAACCTATATATAGATATATATATATAGAAAGTATATAGGTTAGTCTAGTGTAGTTTAATTAAGTTTAAGTAACACATTTGAGCAAGTTTTTGGAGAAACATTTACTTCGAGTAATTTATTTACAAGACGAATTAGTTTTCGTGCAATTCATGACGAGAATTTTACCTAGAATCAATGGATTAATGTTCTAATAGGTCAAAATGTACAAAATTCATTTATTACATAAGTTAAGTAGTAATGGTAGTTCTATATTACGATATATATTATCATCTTTATATTACCTCGTACAGAACGTATTTTTAAAACTGGAGTCTTGGCATATTGATACTGCCAATTTTTTTTTTTAATTTGAAATAGAGGCTTAACCTGGAAGCTTAGCATATATATGTTACATATATATATATATATATATATATATATATATATATATATATATATATATATATATATATATATATATATATATATATATATATATATATATATATATATATATAATGGGATAACTATCATCAGTTATGTATTAAAAAACTTTGTACTTATAATAACATATCGATTGTTACAGAAATGCTCAATTTTATTTCATGACTTGTTTGTGTTCCACTTAATGTTCATGGAGTGCGTAATAAAATTAGTCACACAAACATTGGAGGCGCCAATCAAACCACATTAAACCCAACGTTAATAAACCTAACGAGCGCACCGCATGATTCGCATAATAATGATAATAACAATGCCAGTTAAAAAGCAATTTATGCGCAATGTGTTTGCATAGTTCGTTCTCTTTTTTATAGCTAGCACAATGAAATAGGTATCAAAGTAAAACCTCTAGAAACGGAATGAACCAAAACTTGCCAGAATATAAATAAAATAACTGAATTTGAAAGCCTAATATATAACGTCTTACGATTATTAATTATTGATTAATTAGCTTAATGAATTTAAAAGAATTTAGACGAGAGCCCAAAATGTTTTCTAATGTGGAAACCGTTGACGATATCTTTCAACAGCAGCTGTAGCACAATTACAAAAACGCTAGACAAACTCCACATTTGCATATTCAAAAGTTGAAACTATAACTTAAAAACAAATGAAGATCGGATAACAACATATGATTTAAAAAAAATATTTTCACGTGTACAATACACTTCTGGAGATTGGTCTGTTCCTCCCGACTCACCCTGTATATACCAACAATAAATTACAACATGTTTTCTTGACTCGTAAAATCTGATAAAAATGAAATAAAAATAAAATCAAATCTGACGACTACTAAAATAAATATAAAATACTTATACAAAGAGGCAAGCATTTGTTTTTAGTTGAGCAATAAATTTGTGAAACTCGCACACCTTTTATATTCACAGAATGCTATTTGTAAATTCATTTCAATTCAATTATTACGATGAAACAACTAATTAAGTTGATAATTAAAATTATGTAATTAACAAATAACACGTTTCGGGCACAATAAAGGAACGCTTTGATTGAACAACAAACACAATTGAAATGTCATATCCCACCGAATCTCGGATGATTTTCAATTCAGCATATTCAATTCCCCAGCGCTGCCGTTCCGCCTAAATTTGCAATTAAATTAAATGTAAATACAATTATACAATTTATAATTTGAAAAGTAATTAGGCTGCTGGGGTTTTTTGCTCCGCGAATTGATTATTCAAGGCGCAGCCAGACTGCTCTAATTGAAGGGTCAAGCGGCCTCAATTATTCAGTTGGGCCTCATCTGACTTGCCAAATCATCCGTCCGTTAAATATTTGAGCACAATATTCGGATTAGCATTGCAAATTGATCTCGCGAGCCGTGATTGAAATGAATTGCACTTCGATTAAGCGCGCTCTCAGTGATTAATAATTATTATAAATTAATTGGCGAATCAATATAGTTTAGTGTCAATTGGAGGTAAATCAAATGCCAATATATGGTTTGATCGAATTACTCGTTTAATTTATGTTAGTCTAAATTATAATTATTGGTAATTGTAGTTAATTTATGTTGGAATTATTTGTTATTTTTGCGTACAAGAAATTAAAAACAACTGAACATTAATAAATAAAATCTTAGTATTGAATTAATCGTGAACATTCTTGATTTGAACACGTTTTTAGATATTTTTTTTGGAATTATACAATTTGACAATTGCCCTTGATATTGGTGAGAAACATCCCACGCCCATTAACTAGTCTCAGCCCTAAATCACTAAGCTATTTGTCAGGCAGGATGATGAACAATCATTGCACATTACCGATATTTCGGTTTTACTGTCAGGATATGAATATCATGTTTGCAATCGTAAGCACGTAATTTATGTTTACATAATTTCCACGAAAATCAATAATTAGTAATTGCTTCCACATACATCCTATTGTTTAGTCGTGGCCCTAACTCATTCTGCCATTTCCCGGGTCGGTGATCAACAACTATTGCAGCAATATTTTTGTTTTAATGGAGGATGTAAATTTCACTCATGAAATGGTTGTTAAATCATAAAACATAATTCATGTTCACAAAATTTCCGCGAAAACACATCACGAAAACACGAGTACCCAATTAGGTTTGCATACATTCTATTCATTGGTCGAAGCCCTAACTCAGTAGGGCTGGTGATCAACCATGATTGCAAGTTATCAATTATTTTTTTGTTAGTGGCAGTATATGAATTCCTCCTTTGAAAGGGTTAAGTACGTAATTTATGTGCAAATAATTTCTCCGAAGACATATATTAACTAATTGCATCTGCATACATTCTGAGGAACAGATGTAATGCCGAACTACATATTAGTTTACACTGCAATTTCAATTAAGCACTTGTGGGGCAATACAAGCTGATCCGCTTGTTCAAATATTTGCTCAAATATTTGCTAGCATGCGTTAATCACGAACTGTATACGCTCTTAATTCGCTTAAGATTATTGGATTATTTTCTGGGCCACTAATCGTAGCTCGGCATTGGATTTATTTTTAGTGAAAACCACTAAAATTTCTGAATGCGTCATTAAGTTATTTCAATGGGATTATTACCAGAAGACGAAAGTTATTAAGAATACAAATTTTACATTCAGATTTTTTAATCAAAATTTAGATATGACAAAGTTGTCGAAAGTGAATGTACATCTGCCTTATTCTTCATTTTTAATCAATAATTTCGAAAATATAACAGATATTTCTATATATATATATATATATATATATATATATATATATATATATATAAAACTACTATACTACTACTACTACTATTATACTAATACTATGAAACAAAATTTCACCACAATCAGAGAATTTGAGAATTTTTTCAGAATATTCCTTAAATTCTCAGGAAACTGTACTAATATACAACAAATCTAGAACGAAAATTGGGATATTTTTTTATAATAATCATTAATAAATAATTGAGTAGTTCAGGGGTCCCCAAACATTTTGGCAGAAGGTATACTAAAAAGTTTAGTTTGTATAGTGGAATCTGCAATACTTAAATTAAGAACATTTTTAATGCATTAAAATTATTAGATAGAACTTTGACATTTCTGATATTTTAAAAATATGTGTCCAAAATTTAAACAAAAATGCAAAAACCTGGGATATCCAATAGAAATTTTTAACACTTTATGCAAATTTCTTGTAAATCGTGATTTAAATCACACCAACCCTGCTTAAAAGTAACTTTTGTTTAAAACAAACTTATTATTATATTAAAGATAGCTTACTAGTTTAATTTTGATTATTTCGATACGATGGACAATTTTATATAATTCGTGTGATTTTTACTATGAATATTGATCAGAAAATATGTAATTTGTTTAACTTCACCACATGAACTTTCTCAAATATGCAAAGTACATTCATTTTTCAATTTTCTAATTCAATTCAGACTTATGTTCTGTATACTAAAAATTTTTAGATTGTATAAATTACGAACATTTTAAATGGAATAAAATTATTAGATAGAACTTTTAAATTTCTGATATTATAAAAATAAGAGTTCAAAATTTAAACAAAAATGCACAAACCTGGGACATCCAATAGAAATTTTTAACACTTTATGCAAATTTCGTGTAAATCGTGGTTTAAATCGCACCAACCCTGCTTAAAAGTAACTTTTGTTTAAAACAAAGTTATATTAAAGTTAGTTTACTAGTTTAATTTTGCTTATTTCAATACGATGGACAATTTTATATAATTCGTATGATTTTTACTATGAATATTGATCAGAAAATATGAAATTTGTTTCACTTCACCACATGAACTTTCTCAAATATGCAAAGTTCATTCATTTTTTCAATTTTCTAATTCAATTCAGACTTATGTTCGGTATACTAAAAATTTTTAGATTGTATAAATTACGAACATTTTAAATGGAATAAAATTATTAGATAGAACTTTTAAATTTCTGATATTGTAAATATATGTGTCCAAAATTTAAACAAAAATGAAAAAAATATGGGACATCCTATAGACATTTATAACATTTTATGCAAATTCCTTGTAACGGATACTTCTCAACATACATAGACATTTATAACATATCATGCAAATTCATTGTATTTTTTAGTACACCTACTTATTTCTTCTGAGGATCTATTCTATAATTTGATGCTATGGCATATTATCCACTGGATCCTCCTCTCTCAGTTGTAAAAAAATGTATTGTGATTTCCATCAATTATGTTTAGTGTTTTTTTGAATAAAACTGTTTCACCTTGGGAAAAACTGTTAAACAAGTTGATGTTAGGTCATCTTTATTTCATAATTAAAAAATCATATTGTGATTAGATATTGGTTCATCTGGTTGTAAAAATCATATCATTCATAATACTGACTTGTTGCAAGTAGTAGGGATCAAATTGACTTAGTAGTTATTTCTTGGGGCACCTTTTGTACAATTTTCTATTATGGCTTGTTGCCCACTTGAACTTCCTCTCACATCAGTAAAAAAATATATTGTGATTTACATCAGTTCTTTTATGTATGTGTTTGTTTCAATGATGCTTTTCTTTGAGGGAATCTGATGTACAATTTGATGTTATGGCATATTAATTTCTTGATTTTCCTCTCTTATCAGTAAAAAGTCGAATTGTGATAAGTAAAGCGCAGTTTTGTAGACTGAAGCCTTGAGTCATTTTTATAGGCATCAACAAACGGATAGTACAGAGCGATGTTTATATCGCGGATGTAAACATATAAAGGGTGTCTACGCTAAACCGTTCGTTAAAAGTTTATGGGGTTACCGTGGTCTAAAAATTTCAAAAAAATCCTCGTCACACGGTTGAATCAGTTATCCTCATATGAAAAAATTTTAACTCTCTATCACTTCCGGTTCCACCATATTGTAATATTTTTGAATTCCTCGCTTAAATTGGAACATATTTTGTAAGAACATAAGTATACTTATCTCTTCTAGTTTTCAAGAAAACATTTTTTTTTCTAAAATTATTACCTTTAAAAAGTAGACTGAAACTGTCTGTAACTTCTCTTAGGAAGTAGATAAAACTATGAATTACATCTCCAATTGTACCTAGAGGAAGCCTCGATGAGTAAAATAATTGGAAACTGTCAATTTTGATAATAAAATGTCAATATCTAAGTGCCATCTTAAATATCTCGTAATTCATTTTTTTTAATGGAATGACCCATTTTTATTACATAGCACGATTTGGAGAAAAATTTACTACAAAAAAGTATTATACAAACATACTCCTAAAGCAAGTATTTTAAAAATTATTTCGAAGATTACTTATTCGTCTTATTTCTGCAGGGTATAATTTCGCATGTCACAAGATATATGCTTGTGGATTAACTTGAAAATAGGCTAACACTATTTCTTGCACTTCCTCATTTTCCATAACTGGCTTTTGTCGATGTCTTATTGCATTCACTTGTCCAAGAACAAAATTTGATTCCAATTTTCAAAATCTTGTTTTATTCATCGGTGGCAAATGTGGATAAGTTTCATTGAATACTCTACATGTTCGAGCAACAATTCTATAGCAGTTGCCATGTATAAAGAATAAATTTATAATTTGTTGATTTGTTTATTGATTCATTTTGTTGATTTTGATTTCTGTAATACTTTATTCTAAATGGTTTTATTATTTGACAGTTTGCATTACAAGAGCGACAAAACAAAAGCATATCACATGCCTACTAAAGCGCACTCGTGAAATGCGAAATTATACCCTGCAGAAATGCGACGAAACAGTAATCTTCGAAATAATTCAAAAAATACTTGCCTTAGGACTATGGTTGTATTATACTTTTTTTGTAGTAAATTTTTCTCCCAATCGTGCTATGCGATAAAAAAATGGGTCATTCCATTTAAAAAAATTGAATTACGAGATATTTAAGAGGGCACTTAGATTTTGACATTTTATGAACACTTATTATCAAAATTGACAGTTTCCAATTATTTTACTCATAAAAGCATCCTCTAGGTATAATTAGAAATATATCTCATAATTTTATCTTATTCTTGAGAGAAGTTAGAGACAGATTTCAGGCTACCTTTTAGAGGTCAAAATTTTAGAAAAACATTTTTTTACTTGTAAACTAAAAGAGATAAGTGTACATACGTTCTTACAAAATATGTTCCAATTTAAGCGAGAAATTTAAAAATATTATAATATATGGGGTGTTTCATTTAAAATAAGAAATTATATTAAATACTAATAAATCATGTGATCAGTTTCTAGTTACAAATATGTATTTTCGGAGAAAAGACAAAACTTAACAGTAGAAAATATTCAAATGATATAAGTTTGTTATTGCGGAAATAAATAGATATGACAATCAGTCCTGTGACTACTTTAATATGTTACATAAGTGGCACGTATTTTGTACTCTTTAAATGCCTATCAAATTTTATTACTGCCTATTTCTGCTTATTCGCCTACCTATGTTAAGACTACTAGTGCCTATTATCCGCTAGGTATTGATTCATCAGGTTGATAAACTCGGTTTAATAGCAATATCTACTTATTGCATCTAGTCGAGACCAAATTAAGTTGGGTGGCATATTTTATGAGCTTCTTTAGTGTATGTTGAAATGATCTAGCTGTATTGTCAGTAAAACAATGTATTTCTGCTAATTATTGGCCCATTTGATTGATAAAATCATTAGCTACAATATGCACTTGTTTCATATAGTCAGCACCGAATTAATTAGGGTGTAACCCATCTCAGTTAATTGTTAGTATCGGTGTGAGATATTTTTGAGTTCGCATAGTATGTAGGCAATTGAACAGGGAATCGAAGACTGTGATAATATACAGGGCGTTTCATTAAAATAACAAAGTTGGTGGCCATTTCTGGTAGAACCGGAAGTGATAAAAAGTCGAAAATATTTTCCTTGAGGAGACCGTATACAGGCATGCAATGCAGAATTTTTCCTCCATCAAGAACCCCGTAAACTTTAGGGGCCGTTATTCGTAGCCCACCCTGTATATGCGCATGTTTCCTATATTTTGTGTAGGAAAATAGCTAATAATAATGACGCAGTCCTTAAAACGATTTTTCAAAATTTATTATTTAAAAAAATACGTTTTGGGAGCAACGACCGTATTAAAAATATAAATTGATCCGTTTTAATGCAATTTTGCTGGGCACAACACATTGACGACATATTTCTTCTAACATACAGGGTGAGTTACGATGTTAGGTAAATCTTTTAGAAGTTGTAGTATGGGTCAGAATTAAAAAAAAAAACATGAATATAGGTATAGTTCTTATTAGTATAATTATTTGTTTGTTTCTATAAGTTTCAAGTGTATTGAAGTTTACTGTTCAATTTTTGAGAATCAGCTTAGTAATAAAGTTCAAATAGCTGAATTTCCGAAATGATTATTTTATGTTCATATGATTTTTTTTTATATTGTGATTACTACAACTACATTCCTCGTGGCTCACGCTGTATATAGTTATTTCATTAAAAAAAAACTTTTTCTGGGTACAAGAAGTCGATATGAATAAGAACGATGTTCGAAGTCAGTAATTAGTGTTATTAAGTTGCGTTTGTGTCATACAGACCCAGGTAAATCCATTTAATTTTCTTTAGAGCACTTGTCACGACTTCCATGCTCTTCTGAAAAATCGATAGGGGGATGGGACACTGTCACTTCTGGCTAATTTCGCTTGGGGTGGGAACGTCGGCACGCGATCTCCGACTAGTTACCGGGTGGTTAGGGGTGAATTTGCGGCGATTACGTGATTACATACGGTCCGGATTACTCCCAGCATCCGATCGGTGACCGTGCCGCGCCGCATTGGTGGCAATTGAGCCTTCGGATTACAGAGGATCATCGCGTGCGATGGGTTGAATGCGTGTGTGTGGGTGTTGGTGATGTACCGAATTTATAGAAGCGCCTCATGGCACTAAAGAGACGCTCGTCCGGATGAATAACGCATGAGACTGGCGGCGATCCGGTCTCGGATCAAGCAGGAGGCGGGGATGGACTATAATTGTCCGGTTCACCTGAAGGAGTGTTTGGCGCGGGTATTTATAGCGGACTCGTGATTACCTAGGGCAGACTTGACTCCCGTCCAGGCCTCGCGCACGTAGTTGTAGACCCGCCGGAGGAGTGGTCTGCGGGAGCGGTGCCTGCGTGGTGCGCTCTCCTCCTGGCTCTCCGGGTCTGCCTCGCCTCGCTGCTGCTGCTGCTGCTGTTGCTGCTGCTGCTGCGCCTCCTGCTCTAGTTGCCTGGTGAGACTGGATGCTTCCTGCTGCTGCTGTTGCTGCACCATGGGGTACATCATGCGCCAGGCATCGTAGTGCCGCGCCGCGCGCGTCTAGCACCACCACGATCACATCCCCTAAACACAATCCGCCGTTTTCCCACCCCCCGACGTTACAGCACCGCGGACGCGTCCATCGTGTGCGCGGGCGTATTATCTCGCAAGCTTTTTTGCGCTGTTAGTCTGGTTAGTAGTTCGCTAGGCTCGACATCTGCAAAGAAAATCCACACATTAATAACCTTGCGCACACCCGAAACTAATACAGCGTAATCCGCCTAATCCCCCGCCCAACTGTTGAACGCCTGGCGGATCCGTGTGCAAACTTTTTAACGCCCGAATCTTATCCCCGAGAATCGCTCAACAGTATCGCACATCAAAGACCCTCAAATTAAACTCCGCGCGACCCCATCCGCTCCCCCGCCCCACCACCCCCAACATCCATCACGGAAATATTAATATGCGCCCCCGAAATTTAATTACAAATTTACGGCCAGGGCGAGTTGTATCAGCACGCAGCACACACAGGGCCCCTGCACGGGCGAAATTACTCGCCGAAGGAGCGATTACTGCCACATACAATGCACCCCCAAGCCCACCCCCGGCCGGATTCCGCGGCGCAATTCATCCCTCTCGTGAGCGTGCCGCGACAGCGAGCGGGGCGCTGTGTTCGAGTGCGAAAACAGCTTTTGTTGCGAGCAGTTAATATACGTGCCAGCGGAATCTTTGCGGACGCTTAACGCCCGCTTTTCGCACGTCAATAATTCATTTCGCAATACAGTCTAAATTCCATGACGTTTAAATTAAATTCTCGTACATACAAGCAGTTTCTTGAAATTCCTCATATGCCACTTTTTTTTTAAATTTTTGCATTCGTTGACCAGCATGTATGTATGCATATATGTATGCATGTACGAGGGCTGTTTGACGGAAGAGTGACTTTTTAATGAAAACGTTATTTTTCTGTTCAAAATATATTTTATTTGTCAACATAACACCCTTTCAAGTGTACACACTTAGCCCGGCGAGTTTACAATTTTTTTAAACCTTCCAAAAAGTAATCTTTCGGAAAGTCTTCAAAATATGCATTTGTGTCGGTTATCTCCTCTTCATTTGCCTGAAATCTTTTTCCACACAGCCATTTTTTTTAAATTTGGAAATAAGAAGAAATCACTGGGAGCCAGATCTGGCGAATATGGCGGATAAAGCAGTAATTCGTAATGCAATTCAGTCAATTTAGTTGTAGCAATTGCAGACGAATGAGAGGGCGCATTATCGTGATGGAACAACACTTTTTTTCTTCATCAAATGCGGTCGTTGTTTTTCAAGTTCGGCATCAATACATGTCTGCATAATCAGCATAATACTGGCCAGTTATGGTGTTTCCTTTTTGTAAACAATTAATAAAGATTACACCTTTAGAATCCCAAAAAACTGTGGCCATGACCTTATTGGTCGACAAAAGTGTGTTTGCCTTTTTGGGAGCATATTCGCATGGAGAAATCCAGTATTTAGACTGTATTCTTGTTTCTGGGGTATAATGATGTATCCAAGTTTCATCTACTGCGACATATCGACGAAAAAAATCCTTTGAGTTACGTTGAAAACGGCCAAACATTCTTCTGAATTCTTAATGCGAACGCGCATTTGATCACCATTAAGCAAACGCGGCAACCATCTCGCGGATAGCTTTTTCTTATTGAAATGTTCATGCAAAATATTGTATACCCGTTCGGTTGAGATGTTTACTTCATTAGCTATCTCACAAACTTTTATTCGACGATTGCCAATTACAAGGCCATAGAGTTTATTAACCATTTCTGGAGTAGTCACAGTAAATGATGGTTTCGGACGATCTGCATCAACCGTGCTCATATGGCCACTTTTAAAAGCAGAAACTACTTACAAATCATTCCATGGGACGGAGCAGATTCTGGATAATATTTACGTAACTTTTCCTCGGTTTCTTTAATTGTTTTTTCACATAGAAAATAATGTTTAATCAACACTCGAATTTTTTTTTTTACATATTTACAAAACAACGAAAACAGTTTCTTTCAAATAAGTATAAAACATAATCTATCTGTCAGATTGGTGCCAAATTTTGACAGTAGACCTCCGAAAGACCTCAGGAGCTAGCAACATAATCATTATAACGAAAGTGTTAGAAACCTTTGAAAAGTCACTCTTCCGTCAAACAGCCCTCGTATGTATGCATATATGTACGCATGTATGTATGTATGCATGTATGTATGTATGTATGTATGTATGTATGTATGTATGTATGTATGCATGTATGTATACATGCATGCAAGTGTATGTATACATGCATTAAGTGATTGTATGAACGAAATGCAATTCATTTTTTTTATACTGTAGCCCTCACTGAAACACGTGTAGGAACTAATTATACATGTGGCAATTATTGCGAACACAATATTATCAAAAACTTGAATGAACAAGGATTACTTTAATAAATTCAAAAACGTTCGCCCGGCGCCTCCACCATATTTCTGCAAGTTATTAAACACGTAATAATTCTTAATAATTTTCACGTCACTTCCTCGGCTATTAAAAGCATATGTCTGTACTAATTCAACCCTCGTGGATCCCAAAGGTCCACTCTTAAGTCAGTAGACAAGGCGGTACACTAGATAGTCAACCTTAAAAATTTGATAATTAAAAGGAAAATTGTAAATTTCGATTTAAATTTTTATTTTGAAACTTTAATAAATAGCTACGAAAACGTTCGCCCGGCGCCTCCACCATATTTCTGAAAGTTATTAAACACGTAATAATTCTTAATAATTTTTACGTTATTTCCTGGGCTTTTAGAAGTATTTATCTGTACTAATTGAACTCTCGTGGATCCAAAAACACCACTCTTAAGTCCGCAGACAAGGCGGTTCACAAGATATCCGCCCTCTAAATTTGAAAATTTAAAACAAAATTGTAAATTTTGAATTAAATTTTTATTTTGAAACTTTAATAAATGGCTACGAAAACGTTCGCCCGGCGCCTCCACCATATTTCTGAAAGTTATTAAACACGTCATAATTCTTAATAATTTTTACGTTATTTCCTGGGCTTTTAGAAGTATTTATCTGTACTAATTGAACCCTCGTGGATCCAAAAAGGCCACTCTTAAGTCCGCAGACAAGGCGGTTCACTAGATATCCGCCCTCAAAATCTGAAAATTAAAAAGAAAATTGTAAATTTCGAATTAAATTTGTATTTTGAAACTTTAATAAATAGCTATGAAAACGTTCGCCCGGCGCCTCCACAATATTTCTGAAAGTTATTAAACACGTAATAATTCTTAATAATATTCACGTTACTTCCTGGGCTATCAGAAGCATATGTCTGCACTAATTGAACGCTCGTGGATCCAAAAAGTCCACTCTTAAGTCTGTAGACAAGGCGGTTCACTAGATATTCGCCCTCAAAATTTGAAAATGAAAAAGAAAATTGTAAATTTCGAATTAAATTTTTATTATGAAACTTTAATAAATAGCTACAAAAACGTTCGCCCGGCGCCTCCACCATATTTCTGAAAGGTAATAAACACTGAATAATTCTTAAGAAATTTCAAGCTACTTCTTAGGTTCTTACAAGCATATGTCTACTGTCTATTTGATTTATTGTGACCCAGAAAATATCTCGGATATTAGTATAGATAGAAAAAAAAGTTAAAGAAAATAGTTTTAGTAACTTTTGTGTTTTATTGAATCCTAAAGTGAGAAGAACAATTGAAAATCAAATAAACACGTGAAAGCTATAAGCTTCATTTTCTTTAATGTTGTATGTTTACCTGTATGTTTTGTTTATTTTTAATAGGCAATTACATTAGCTTTATAATGATACTACATAAGTACCGTTTTATTATACAAACAACGCAATAATTGCCAATAAATGAAATTTATCAGTTGCTATGAATTTAAAGTATCGTTGTTTGCTATTGCAAATAACAATACATACTTCAGATCTCTTTATTAAATTTCGTCGTACTTTTTCCAACATGCGTGATGTTATTTCTCCACATGCCCTACTACCACGATTTTTCAGATCGTCTAGATTTTCTGGACGAGTAACAAAGTCATATGCTTTTATGAGCCCAATATAGCCCATAGTTTTATTTTTTTGTTTGTACCTACAAACACGAATCCCAGCGGCAACTTAAAAATATATATCATCAAAGGAAAAATGAAACACTTGGTTGAGTTTCACTGATTTTGATAGATTTCTTTACAACTGATTCAGCCTCACGACCATTTTCAAGATTTATACATATAAAACTGTTTGATATGTTTTATTTGAGTAATTTGGAATTTGCAAATGACATTGGCACATCAAAACGAACGGTAAATGCAATTCTTAAGAAACACCAATACAAACCACAAAATGACTTTTACTGTTTTTGTGTTCACTTTGCTCTCCATGACACACTTGATAAACTTACAAAAAAACAACTTAAGGTTAACAAACATAATTTTTCTGTAACGAATATTCCATCAAAGCCAACTTCTTATACATTTTTGGGTTCAGAAAAATAATCTCTTCCAGAAAAAAAAAAAGAAAATATATGTAACCATTTGAAATAAAAAAAGTTGACTATCGCTGAAAAAAAAAAAAAGAAAATATATGTAACCATTTGAAATAAAAAAAGTTGACTATCGCTGAAATGAAAGTTGATTTTGCAAAAAAGAAAATTAGAGCCCCTTTGCAGAACATGTGGAGCCATTTAACTTTGTTGTTGTTTTATTGAAATCGGCCAATAAATGAAAGAGTTATGGGCAGCGGCGTTTTTTAGGAGACACCCTGTATGTATAACTCTTAAGAATGGTCGTGAGGCCGAAACAATTGTAGAGAAATCTATCAAAATCAGTAAAACTCAGCGAAGTGTTTTATTTTTCCTTAAATTATATATATTTTTTTAAATTTCCGACGTGATTCGTGTGAAAAAATTTGAGCTATATTAGGCACCTAGAAGCATATGTCTGTACTAATTGGACCCTCGTGGATCCAAAAAGTCCACTCTTAAGTCCGTAGCCCGGCGGTTCACTTGATATCCGCACTCAAATTTTGAAAATTAAAAAAAAAAATAGTAAAAATCGAATAATTTTTTGATTTTATAAACCTAGGTCCAATCATGTCAGCCTTAGTCTCAATCAACTCAGGAGACTCTCACAAGTCAAATGAAACTAAGGTTCATGTACGCTACTCGAAAGAATGATCGCATATTCAAAAAACAGCATTATAATTGTTAAATTGTAAATCTCGGTGGTTACCTCTTGGTGAAAAATATTTTAATTAAAAGAAAAATAAAACACTTGGTTGTGTTATACTGATTTTTATAGATTTCTCTACAATTGTTTCAGCCTCACGACCATTTCCAAGAGTCATACATATAAAACTGTTTGAAGAAGAAAAGAAGAAATATCTAGTTTTCAAAACCATTTATATCTATTTTTGTCTATTTCGTCTTAATCAAGTCTTAGTTAACAAAACAAGTCTGAAATGTAATGGACACTAATATAATAATTTCTGTAAAATATTTTTTTGATTGTCTCTATAGTTTCGTTTATCGTTTTCCTAAATTTCATCCTAGAGCTTTAGCTTTTTTCAGAGAGTTTAGCTTTATGACTATCCTAGAGTGATTATTTTTTTTAATAAATTTCATCCTTGATTTTTGTTTAGCTTTATGGCTATCTTAGAGTGATTAGATTTATAACATAAAAAAGAACAGAAAATTAACTATAATTATGTTTTTATTATAAAATTACGTTTTATGTTTATATGTTGTTAAGAAATTTCAATGTATAGTCTGAATTCAATTACCTTCTCTTAAATAACAAAACAAATCTGAAATATAATGAAGACCAATATCAAAATTTCTGTAAAATATCTTTTTGGTTGTCTCTATAGTTTTCGCTTATCTTTTTTATGATTTTCATCCCTGATTTTTGATTAGCTTTATGGCTATCTTAGAGTGATTAGATTTTATTATAAATTTTATTCTTGATTTTTGTTTAGCTTTATGGCTATCTTATAGTGGTTAGATTTATAGCATAAAAAAGGACAGAAAATTAACTACAATTATGTATTTATTATAAAATTACGTCTTATGTTTAAATGTTGTTAACAAATTTCAATATATTATCTGAATTCAATTACCTTCTCTTAAATAACGAAACAAATCTGAAATATAATGAAGACTAATATCAAAATTTCGGTAAAATATCTTTTTGATTGTCTCTATAGTTTTCGCTTATCTTTTTTATAAATTCCATCCTTGATTTTTGTTTAGCTTTATGACTGTCTTAGAGTGATTAGATTTTTTTTATAAATTTTATTCTTGATTTTTGTTTAGCTTTATGGCTATCTTAGAGTGGTTAGATTTATACCATAAAAAAGGACAGAAAATTAACTACAATTATGTATTTATTATAAAATTACGTCTTATGTTTAAATGTTGTTAACAAATTTCAATATATTATCTGAATTCAATTACCTTCTCTTAAATAACGAAACAAATCTGAAATATAATGAAGACCAATATCAAAATTTCGGTAAAATATCTTTTTGATTGTCTCTATAGTTTTCGCTTATCTTTTTTATAAATTCCATCCTTGATTTTTGTTTAGCTTTATGGCTATCTTAGAGTAATTAGATATATAACATAAGAAAGGACAGAAAATAAACTATAATTATGTTTTTATTATAACATTACGTTTTATGTTTAAATGTTGTTAACAAATTTCAATATACTGTCTGAATTCAATTACCTTCTCTTAAATAACAAAACAAATCTGAAATATAATGAAGACCAATATTAAAATTTCTGTAAAATATCTTTTTGATTGTCTCTATAGTTTTCGCTTATCTTTTTTTATGAATTTCATCCTTGATTTTTGTTTAGCTTAATGGCCATCCTAGAGTGATTAGATTTATAACATTAAAAAAGGCAGAAAATTAACTATAATTATGTTTTTATTATAAAATTGCGTTTTATGTTTAAATGTTAGTAACAAATTTCAATATATTGCCTGAATTCAATGACCTTGTCTTAAATAACAAAACTCTGCACAGATTCTATTTCGTCTAAAGAGTCTAGTCAAAAATGTTTGTTTTTGAAATCGTATTTAAGAAAATTGTAAAATAATTATGCCACAGCCTTAGCCATAATACGACAGGTTTGAAATGCTCTATGATCGGAAATTAATCTTAAGCAAAATTTTGTTTCCATATATAATCGATCTTTATTGGGCTATCGACCCCATATGGGGTCTTTCCGCCTACCATTTTTGTTTCCATTTTTCGAAAATTTCTTGAAAATTTCAAATAATGGCGATCATTTAAAGGAACGTTTTCTAAACGTAAACACGTAAAATTCGTAAAAATATGAGAACTGAGTCGAATTTTTTCTATACATATTATAATAAAAAAATATTTGGTGTTGGTGGTGGTGGTGGTGGTGTTTGTATTTTTATTGTTAACGGTCGTCAGTTGTTTAAACTTGGTCACCACCACTACCACTACCATATTTGTTGTTGTTGCTGGTGTTATGTTGTCCGTACGTCTCTCACACTTAAACAGCGTCTGCCAACGCGTCTCTCACATTTTAAAAGTGTGAGAGACACGAGTCTGGTTTGAGCCAGAACTCTCTTTGCTTATCTACTGATCTAATGTTTTGATAATTATGGATTTTAGTTTGTTTAGGAGAATATTTAGGTAGTATTGAGCGGTTAGGCCCCAACAAAAAAAATATTCTCACCAAAATAACAAAAGCGAGTCATATCGTGCGTTTTTGTTATTAATTACGTAACTCGTGATTATTATGCGATATTTGCGTTGGAATTTTAAATTCAAAATGATCATGAAAATAATATTTTTTCTGCCAACGTACAATAATTAGTCGCTTCCTAGCCTATATGCAGTCATCATGATGGACGATTCCGGTAGTGATTACGGTTTGCCCATTTCGAATGTGATGTGAACTTCGTTAAATAAACAGTCGCTTCCTAGCCTATATGCAGTCATCAAAGTGGACAATTCCGGTAGTGATGACGGTTTGCCTATTTCGAATTTGATGTGAACTATCACTTTTCTATTATTACTTTTACTATAGATGGGGCTTGAGATCCCGTATTTGCTTCCTTTCAAGCGAATTTCTATCGTTTACCGTTTACAAGATCCCCATGAAAGGACCCTGTATATTATTATACTCGACAGAACATCCGCAGTATATTGAGCAACGTACGAATGGCGATAGAAATGTGTGCTCCTATACTCTGATTTTTCTAAACTGGCGTGCACGTCATCAAAATAATAATCATAATAATGACGAGACAATTTTACAAAGTTGCCAGCTGTCCTGGGTATTTAAAAATGGCTGCAATCAGCTGTTGCGCCCGTGCAATCTTGTGCGACAGTGCGCGGTTCGTATCAAATTCATCGACTTCTCTACCGTTTATCGTACAGATATCAACCTTGTGGTTATGGTTTACCATCTACAATGACAAAATATGCATTGTAATAATCGATCAAATGTAACAAGTTAGACGTCAAAGAAGTTTGAAGCATTAGTGAAAAAGATGTGGCATCGTAGCCGAGAAAATATCGCCGATGCCAACATAAGATGATTTATTACATGATTGGCAGGCGAAAATTGTGTCCGCGGTTAATACACCGATTACCTATTTATAACCACCGGTGATCAGTGTTATGTAACAAATAATCTTCAGATTAATTTCGATTCTTAAACTATTGTTATGCATATTCTCGAAAACAATCACGTTGGTACGAAAAAACCTCATCGCACAGCTGTTTGATGACGTGCACGCCAGTTTAGAAAAATCAGAGTATATACATGTTATTTTCTTGTTTTTATGACAGATTCAGCACCTATTGCTGCTACGTTGAAAATTCAGCGCGAATTTGGGTGCATCGATGCATACTAAATCGCTGCAGGTGCTCACCTCGCTGGCGTCGCGCTCCGACAAATCCGCCGGTTTGCACGGGAATTATTAATTTGCATAAAGCCGCCCCAGGGTGGCCGCCGCCCCCGCCGCCGCCCCCATCCCCCCGGCCGCCGCGTAATCCAATAAAGGTGAGACGTATATGGAAATGAGGGCAATAAAATACGGTTTACACGCCGGGACGGGAGGCAGACGCTTCAGGTGGGATCGCGGCCAGGCGTCTGTCGCCATGGCGATTCCTGCCGCCTCCGCCACCCCCCGGAACGGAACCCGGAAGGCGATCGAGGGAGGAACAGGAACGGTGTTTGCGTCTGGCGGTGTTCCCGGCGTGTGTTCGCCTCGGGATGCGCGCCGGGATCAAAGATGGTTTAGGGGGCGGCAGGGTGCGGGGGGCGAGCGTAATCCGTGTCTCCGCTCCGGGGGCGGCGGGGTCCCCTGGGGGCGGACGGTCACAAAGGGCGCACCGGAGTTCGACAGAATACTGAAGGAGTACATGAGAAAGTTATTGAAACCTGAATTCCAAGAGCAGTAGAGTTGCCACAGGAAAATAGTCAATAAAAGAAAACAGAATAGAAGAAATAGACGAAAATGGATATAAAAATGGTTTTGGAAACTAGAGTTACGTTATTGTACTCTCTTAGCGCTTAGTATTTGATTAAAACAAAATTTATGTCATTAAATGATGCATTCTTGCAATGCATTCTTGAACAGTCATTTACAAAATTTGTGCATGAAACGATCACTCATGGTTTCTTAAAAGTGCACGTGATGACATTCTACTGTTTATGAAGCAGATCAATTATATAGCATAACTGATCCCCCCAATATAATTCCTAGATATAATTCAATTTCAAACTCTCAGGTGTCAAGCTTTAGCCAAAAATCGAAAATTCATTACCTCTTCTTCTCCAAGTGCCTTGACCGATTTGAGTAGTTGAAAGGTAATCAAAGAAGTCAGACAATATATTGTATGTATGTATGTATGTATGTATGTAAGTTGATATAGAGTGGGGATGATATCAAGGGTTGTTTTGAAGTAATTTTGAGTACAGAAATATATAAAGCCTACCGATTTAGACTGCTTGCCCTCATTTGAAGCCCATTTTTGCACAAATAAGGGCGCGAGTAACGTAAACACGTACTCATGACGTCAGTACGAAAACATGTACTCGTGACGTCACAGGGATGAAAACACAGAGATTAGGGGTTGGTTTTGAATGGATGTACGTACAGTAACTCTTAAGATGTGTCGAGTGGGGATGCTAGCCAAAATTTGGAGTTCCTAGCTTCTGCAATAACGATATCACTTTTTTTGCGGGGTGCAACCCTTAGCTGCGCGATTGGGGGTTGTTCTGGACTTAATGTGAGTACACAATTTTGTAATGTGAATACAGATCTGGCATAAAAGTTTCAAAATATCCATTAGATAAATTTTCAAAAATTTCAGTGACTGAAAACTTGTGACTCGAGTGAGTCAAAGTTTGAGAATATTTATATTCAGGCATACTGTATACAGGTCTGTCATAAAATTTTGAAAATATCCATTAGATAAATTTTCAGAAATTTCAGTGACTGAAACCTTTTCTGGTCAACTCGGAAAGTTAATAACTCGATTTTGTCACTTATTTAAGACATATTTGTTGTCAAATTTTCAGAATATTCGTATCCAGACATGCTGTATATAGATCTGGTATAAAATTATCAAAATATTTTGTGGATAAATTTTCCAAAATTTCGGTGACTGATAAATTTTACTGGTCAATTCGTAAAGTTAATATCTCGATTTTCTCACTTAGTTAAGACACATTTGAGGTCAAATTTTTAGAATACTTATATTCAGGCATACTGTGTACAGATCTAGCATAAATTTTTGAAAATACCCATTAGATAAATTTTCAGAAATTTCAGTGACAGATAACTTATGCTGGTCAACTCGAAAAGTTAATAACTCGATTTTCTCACATATTTAAGACATATTTGTTGTCAAATTTTCAGAATATTCATATCCAGACATGATGTATATAGATCTGGTATAAAATTATCAAAATATTTTGTGGATAAATTTTCCGAAATTTCGATGACTGATAAATTTTACTGGTCAATTCGTAAAGTTAATATCTCGATTTTCTCACTTAGTTAAGACACATTTGAGGTCAAATTTTCAGAATACTTATATTCAGGCATACTGTGTACAGATCTAGCATAAATTTTTGAAAATACCCATTAGATAAATTTTCAGAAATTTCAGTGACAGATAACTTATGCTGGTCAACTCGAAAAGTTAATAACTCGATTTTCTCACATATTTAAGACATATTTGTTATCAAATTTTCAGAATATTTATATCCAGGCATACTGTATATAGATCTGGTATAAAATTATCAAAATATTTTGTGGATAAATTTTCCGAAATTTCGATGACTGATAAATTTTACTGGTCAATTCGTAAAGTTAATATCTCGATTTTCTCACTTAGTTAAGACACATTTGAGGTCAAATTTTCAGAATACTTATATTCAGGCATACTGTGTACAGATCTAGCATAAATTTTTGAAAATACCCATTAGATAAATTTTCAGAAATTTCAGTGACAGATAACTTATGCTGGTCAACTCGAAAAGTTAATAACTCGATTTTCTCACATATTTAAGACATATTTGTTATCAAATTTTCAGAATATTTATATCCAGGCATACTGTATATAGATCTGGTATAAAATTATCAAAATATCTTGTGGATAAATTTTCCGAAATTTCGGTGACTGATAAATTTTACTGGTCAACTCGTAAAGTTAATATCTCGATTTTCTCACTTATTTAAGACACATTTGAGGTCAAATTTTTAGAATACTTATATTCAGGCATACTGTGTACAGATCTAGCATAAATTTTTGAAAATACCCATTAGATAAATTTTCAGAAATTTCAGTGACTGATAACCTATTCTGGTCAACTCGGAAAGTTAATAACTCGATTTTGTCACTTGTTTAAGACATATTTGTTGTCAAATTTTCAGAATATTTATATCCAGGCATGCTGTATATAGATCTGGTATAAGATTATCAAAATATCTTGTGGATAAATTTTCCGAAATTTCGGTGACTGATAAATTTTACTGGTCAACTCGTAAAGTTAATATCTCGATTTTCTCACTTAGTTAAGACACATTTGAGGTCAAATTTTCAGAATACTTATATTCAGGCATACGTGTACAGATCTAGCATAAATTTTTGAAAATACCCATTAGATAAATTTTCAGAAATTTCAGTGACCGATAACTTATGCTGGTCAACTCGAAAAGTTAATAACTCGATTTTCTCACTTATTTAAGACACATTTGTGGTGAAATTTTCAGAATATTTATATTCAGGCATACTGTATACAGATCCGGCATAAAATTATGAAAATATCTATTAGATAAATTTTCAGAAAATTCACTGACTGATAACTTATACTGGTCAACTCGAAAAGTTAATAACTCGATTTTCTCACTTATTTAAGACATATTTGTGGTCAAATTTTCAAAATATTTATATCCAGGCATGCTGTATACAGATCTGGCATAAAATTTTCAAAATATCCATTTGATAAAGTTTCAGAAATATCAGTGACTGATAACTTATACTGGTGAACTCGGAAAGTTAATAACTCGATTTTCTCACTTATTTAAGACATATTTGTTGTCAAATTTTCAGAATATTTATATTCAGGCATACTGTATACAGATTTAGCATAAAATTTTGAAAATATCCATTATATAAATTTTCAGAAATTTCAGTGACTGATAACTTATACTGGTCAACTCGAAAAGTTAATAACTTGATTTTCTTACTTATTTAAGACATTTTGTTGTCAAATTTTCAGAAGATTTATATCCAGGCATACTATATACAGATATCTCATAAATATCCATTAGATAAATTTTCAGAAATTTCAGTGATTGGTAACTTTTACTGGTAAACTCGGAAAGTTAATAACTCGCTTTCTCACTTAGTTAAGACATATTTGTTGTAAAAATTTAAGAATATTTGTATCCAGGTATGCTCTATACATATCTGGCATAAAATTATGAAAATATCCATTAGATAAATTTTCTGAAATTTCAGTGACTGATAACTTTTACTGGTCAATTCGTAAAGTTAATATCTCGATTTTCTCACTTAGTTAAGACACATTTGTGTCAAATTTTCAGAATACTTATATTCAGGCATACTGTGTACAGATCTAGCATAAATTTTTGAAAATACCCATTAGATAATTTTTCAGAAATTTCAGTGACCGATAACTTATGCTGGTCAACTCGAAAAGTTAATATCTCGATTTTCTCACTTATTTAAGACATATTTGTGGTGAAATTTTCAGAATATTTATATTCAGGCAAACTGTATACAGATCCGGCATAAAATTATGAAAATATCCATTAGATAAATTTTCAGAAAATTCACTGACTGATAACTTATACTGGTCAACTCGAAAAGTTAATAACTTGATTTTCTTACTTATTTAAGACATTTTGTTGTCAAATTTTCAGAAGATTTATATCCAGGCATACTATATACAGATATCTCATAAATATCCATTAGATAAATTTTCAGAAATTTCAGTGACATAACTTTTACTGGTCAACTCGGAAAGTTAATATGTCGATTTTCTCACTTATTTAAGACATATTTGTGGTCAAATTTTCAGAATATTTATATTTAGGAATTCTGTATACAGATGTGGCATAAAATTTTCAAAATATCCATTAGATAAATTTTCAGAAATTTCAGTGACTTATAAGTTATACTGGTCAGCTCGGAAAGTTAATAACTCGATTTTTTCACTTATTTAAGACATATTTGTTGTCAAAGTTTTAGAATATTTATATCCAGGCATGCTGTATACAGATCTGGCATAAAATTTTGAAAATATCCATTAGATAAATTTTCAGAAATTTCAGTGACTGATAACTTTTATTGGTCACTCGAAAAGTTAATAACTCGATTTTATCACTTATTTAAGACTTATTTGTGGTCAAATTTAAACTAGGTAACATATCGAGCGTATTTTCTTTTGATGATTTTTGAGGTGTTCGTCATAGAGGAGTAGTACTTTCTTGCAAGTACTAGTCATGATGAGTAATGAGACATATTTTTTATTTGTCCATAATTTATTATCGGCGTCCGGACAGGTTTTAAGTGCACATTTTCGAGCCTGATCAAAGCAAAAATTTGTTGAATATTTCAAACTTGCGCTTCTCTGCTTACGCAATGTGGTAATATTAAAACACCTGTACTGCATAAAATAATATTTGCTCTACGTTGGCGCACGTATTTACACCACAGCGCTGGTAAACAGTATCTAGCGTTGAAACCGCTGGTTGATTGATGGCCTGCAGAAATGTATTCACCGTCGAAAGTGCCAGGAATCGCCGGCGTTCTTTGTCCTTGCTGAAGGTCCTGGGGGACTCCACCGCAATGTGTTTACGTGTTTAATAGGCGGTCCTTGATTAACACCATGCCCAGTGGTGATCGAGCGTTTGCGGATGTTCGGTTTTGAGGCGATTACAGGCTTGATTCACGGTTATGCGGTTGTGATCGATTGGGGTCGAGAGGCATAATTCTGGATTAATCGAGACAGATGCGCTTTGAAAGTATGTGCAGTTTGCGAGATTTGTGACCAATTATATAAGCCATTAATTACTTTAAAGTACTATACATTGTGTTTCGTAATTCATATTTAGAGCCCCATAATTAGTAATTAAAAAGCAGAACCATTTATTTACCACAATTTTTTTAACACTTTTTATTGGAATGAGGTACAAAAGTAATGGCCAAAAACGCCAAAAATGCGAACATTTTTGCCATTAATTACTTAAAGTACAACAATGCATTTTGTTTAATAATTAGAATTTCTTCTTCTTAAAGTCCCATCTCCTATCGGAGGTTGGTGGAAACATCATGTCAATCCTAACTTTATTAACAACTGTTCGAAATAGTTGTCTTAATGTTAATTCGAACCATTCTCTTAAATTTCTGAGCCAGGAAGTGTTTTATATGTTTCCATTATTTTTGTCCCATTTCTGTTTTGGTCTTCTGACTCTTCTCTTTCCCGTTGGTTGTTGTCTGCTTTCCTTATTAGGTGTTCCAGCCAATGTAATTTTCTATTTATTAAGTTCTAACATTTCTAGTTCATTTCTGATGTCCACATTTTTCACTCTGTCTAGTTTTGTTAACCCGTATATTTTCCTCAGGTATTTCATTTCAAGGGCTTGGATTTTGCTTTTTGTCTCTTGTTGAGTACCCACATTTCACAGCCGTGTAGTATCGTAGGTACAAATAGTACTTTGTACATTATAAGTTTTGGTTTTAGGGATATTTTTTTCTTGTTTAGTATAATTTTGTTAATCGCCTGAAAGGTCCTTGTCGTTGCTTGTATGATGTTGTTTTTTCTGTTTCCATGTTCCCTTTCCGTTCAATAATTTGTCCTGAGTATTTTAGGTGTCCTTTCCGCTTGGCTTCTTCCCTTTTGTGACGGTGTCCCTTATGGGTGATCGCCCCCCTGTCCCCATGAAGCACGCCGAATCGCCGCTTCTCCGGTGTCGTCCCTCGCGCCCAGTACACGGCTCTTCCATTACGCGTTTCATATTCATGACGGCCCCCCTCAGGGGCGTCGAGGAGCGTCGGCGGCGTCGGCGTCGGGTCATGGCGCCGCTCGTGCGCCCCCTTGCATTCCCGCCGTGGTCATCCACTCCTGACCCACATTGTCGTCGAAAACGGCGCGGTCTTTATCCTGCTGCGGCAGGTAACTGCGGATTTCCGCGCGTTTCGGGATAATCTGGGTAATTGTAACGTATGGTGATTGCAATCCGAATTTATGAACGGGCGTAGTGTAACGGAGTTAATTACTGCTGGTTTGTACGCCGTAAAGTTTGATTTGGTACGAGAATTGTAGAAAGCAAATACAGATCTAAGTCATTAATTAGTTTTAAATACTAGTAATGCAATTATTTTTAATAGTAATTATACTTAGTGTTTATCGGCGAATGTCCCATAGGAACACGACAACTCGACTTTTCCTGCAGTGAAATATTTTTTTTGCAACTACACAACTTTATCGTTATAATTGATAGCGTAATTATAATCATTAATTTATTAGAACTACCCCTCCTGAAAATTTGCTAAAGTTTCAGTATTTAATAAGTGAGAAAATCACAAGTATAGCTTTCTGCATTGACATGTATGGGATAGTTACTGCTGAAATTTCTTAAAAATTATTAAATGAATATTGTATACTAAAAATGTATTCAGTATACATAAAGCAACTCCTCTTGAAAATTTTACAAAGTTACAGTATAAAATAAGTGAGAAAATGAAAAGTATAGCTTTCTGGATTGATATGTATGAGATAGCTATTACTGAAATTTCTGAAAATTTATTAATTGAATATTTAATACCAGATATCTGTACAGTATACCTGAAACTACCCCTCCTGAAAATTTGCGCAAGTTTCAGTATTAAATAAGTGAGAAAATCAAAAGTATAACTTCTTGTATTGGCATGTATGGGATAGCTATTACTGAAATTTCTGAAAATTTATTAATTGAATATTTAATACTAGATATGTATTTAGTATACCTGAAACTACCCCTCCTGAAAATTTGACAAAGTTTCAGTATTAAACAAGTGACAAAATCAATAGTAAAACATTTTGCATTGACATGTATGGGATAGCTGTTGCTGAAATTTCTGAAAATTTATTAATTGAATATTGTATACTGAATATGTATTCAGTATACCTAAAACAACCCCTACTGAAAATTTGGCAAAGTTTCACTGTTAAATAAGTCATTCACATGTATAATTAAAATATTAAAATAACATTTTAATCGAATGGGTGAATAAAATATTTACATTTTCACTTTATTCACTATAACCATTGACAACGTGAATAAAGTTAAAAAAATAGGCAAATTTGCACTATCCTTGAAATTTTTGTTGTCACCTGATAATGTTACACTTCACGTAAATTCTTCAATTCTGATAACGAATTGGAAAAAGTCTTGTATGATACACGTGAATAAAGCAAATTTATCCACTCGAAAACATCGGCACTCGGCTTTGCCTTTTGCGCTAAAGTGTTTTAGGTGGACAAAATTCTATTTTATTCACTTATACCATAAATAGCTATTATACCTTATATAAGAAAATGTTCGCACAAAATTGTAATAATTAAATTTAGTTTGTGTTGTCATTTGGCAGATTGTACTTAAATTTTAAACGATACGAAATATGTTCGAAAACTTTGTTAGATTAATGTAAATAATACGAGAAAACATTGTTCTGAATAATAAAATCGTTCGCCTACCCAATACCCAATAAATTACTCTTTGAATTCAAGCACAGCAAACGTGCGCTGAAAATTTGCATTTTCAGATGAGTCTGCCCTGCGCCGCGCCCAGCTGAATATTCATCCGTCTTCGAGGCTCTATTTATTGATCCCCGGGCGTCACGTACCTGTCCACAAAAAAAGGGGGGAATTTATCCCCGCAAGCAAGGACAAGGTTGCGCCGTGCCCACAGGAGCCCGCCGAACGTTTAATATTCGCGTTAATTGAAGCCATTATCGCTTTACGATCGCCACCTGAAAACCTATAAATAACGGCGATTTCACGTAAATTTATCGCCCCAAGCGCCACCGTGGAAAGCCATCTAATGGTGATGGAATGGCGTTTTAAGTGGAATACGTAATAAGATTACGTTCTATTGGCACTTATGCGTCTGATCTAATTCGTTTTATTATCACGCATGTTTGATACAATTGATTGCATGAATCGGTTAATGGGTTAGAATTATGCTCGATGTTCTCCAGTAATTGTGCTGAAATACTGGAATATAGATGGACTAAATTGCGAGTTTTCAGGAGAAGTCACTTCTATTGGAGTCTCTGAGGAAGTTCATCTTCATTAGATTATCCACACCATTTATGCCGAATGGAGCAATATTTTACTTCAAATTTAAACGACTCCATATATGCATACGTATATAATATCTGCCCGCGAAGAATATTAAGTATTTTGTCTTGTTTTATATCAAATTTGATGGCCGATGAATGAATTTTCCAAGGATTAACTCATAAATAAAAACTTAAATCTATAATTAACTATTAGCTACACGACACATCAACATGTTAGTTGTTACTGGAGGAAATATCAACCCCAGAAGCTTCACCACCTCCTATCTGTAAGCAACGATTACCTTTCGCACTGTTGATGTTCCTTTTGTACTTTTGATGTTCAGTGATTGCGAGCCTTGGCGGAATTAATGAAACTTTCGGTATTCAGGCCGCGATGCCCCATCAGAAAAACTTGTGAAACAGCTTAATAAGTTTTAATTGCATCCAGGCACCATTCAATATCCTTTTCATCCTGGGGGGGCTCGCAGGAATAGTGCGGACGCGGCGGATCATCGCCCCGGATTAACCCGTCGAGCGGACGGCGGAGAAATTTCAATTATTAAGCCCAAGCCTCGGCCGGACGGCGATTAAAGTTTCACGACTTTTAATCCCGATCGCAGCCAATGACATCCGATTAAACCTCCCCCGTGCCAATCGATAGGGTCCGCGGACCGGGCGATAAATAATGTGCAGGGGGTGCTGATCGATGCGGCGACCTGCGCCCCCGGTAATTAAAACCCCGGCGGTGGGGCTAATCTTCCCCCCGCGCTTTTTGCGCGAAGATTCATTTGGGGCGTAAAAAGCAGCGGGATCATCAAAGCTGCGCTGCGCCCGGATGATGTGTGGGACGTAAAAGCCCTTTTTTCCACGCTCCGAAGGACGTAAAAAACGTCGCCTGGTGTACGATTAAA
The DNA here is from genome assembly GCA_951805005.1 of Othius punctulatus. Classification (NCBI taxonomy): domain Eukaryota; kingdom Metazoa; phylum Arthropoda; class Insecta; order Coleoptera; family Staphylinidae; genus Othius; species Othius punctulatus. The sequence continues at coordinate 15,211,114 of OX638145.1, forward strand.
ATACGTTTTCCGACTGCCATGCCGCTCGGGGACAGGGATGGGGCAGTCATGCTCCCCCAGTTCGTTTAATGGATGAATCGAAGTAGCGGACGTAATCGGGACGTGTGTTTCAATTAAAATCTACCAGTGTTTATCCGATTCCGGGCTGGTAATGTGTTTTCTTTGAGTCGAATCAGCCTGCGAATACAAAACAGATCGCCGGTATTGGGGACACACAATGAGATAACGATCCTCACACATTTCCTGTTAATTCCTGCTTACTTCCGGACATAATTTAATTATAAAGTACAAATGAAACAGTATAATCAGCAAACTCTTCATAGACGTTTGCGAAACATCATTTTTTTTATTACCTACAATGTTTGACACAATGACGACTACAAAAACGACGTGAACTACACATGTTTCGCCTGATGATGCATATACAGGGTGTCCCATGATTCGACAGACACGGACAATATAAGTTTTGCTTTGGCAAAACTTTCAAGTCGAAAATGCCTTATACGTCCAAAATTCGAGTCGAATTATCTTTAAATGATTGAGATTTTCGTCGAATATTCTATCAAAAACGAACCGAATAATTTAAAATAGTATCCTCCTATTATAAACTACCAAGGCGTAAAAAAATTGCAAAAATTTCTATGAACAATGCGACAACGGGAACCCCATAAGTCCCAAAAGGGAAAATCGTCGGGTCTTGCGTGTGTATCTGAATTTTAAAAATTTACTGACATTACTTTCTCAGGGTTGTATTTTTTTATAGGACTCCCTAATGAGAGCACTATTAGTACGTTAATTTTATTTGCCATAAAAAAATTCACGACCCTTTCTTGATTCACTTAGGACTTTTTTTTCATAGTCTGCAAAAAATTAAGCCCCTGTGACAACGGGAACCCTAAAGATAAAACATCCTGCTTTAGGTGTAATTCAAGAAATTTCAAATCTAATTTAAATTACTTTTTGTTTTTTTTTATAGAATTCCGCAATGGTAGCACTGAGCGTATGTTAAATTCAGTTGCGATAGAAAATTAAAAAAATAATCAAAATTACTTCGCTATAGAATTGAGGGTTGTATTTTTTTTTCCAGGACTCACAAGTAAAACTTCTAATTGTGTATATCATTTTGTTCCGATCAAAAAATAAACAACTGGGTTGCCAAATTTTTTCGGCTCACCCTGCCTTCTCACCCCCCTCCTATTTCACTTGGAACTTCGCCATATTTTTTCTGAGCTTCTTTATTTTTTTACGTATGTCTGCCAAATATGAACCCTCTGCGATAACGGGAACCACATTAGTCCCAAAAACGCAGGTTTCTCCAATTTTACGCCAATTTTCTAGGTCTTGTGTAAGTAGATGCCAGTTTTTCAGCTATTGAACAGTTTACTATCTCCTAGTAACACGTTATTAAAAATATTCATATTTCCCATGTAGTTAACTTTAATCCCCCACTAATTATATAACTTCAGCAGCACAAGCTTTGCACTTCGCAAACTAGACGGCAATCTCAGTGATGAAAATTCTAATTGCCACTTAAGCCGCGTTTTTACGCCCGTCGTTACTCCGCCTCGAATTACCTTAATTTTAATGACGGCAATTGGGGGTGGCTGTAAAGCCCGCCGTGACACGAATAAACACCTCAAAGCTTTTCTGCCCACGCTTCTCGTAAAAATCGGCGAAATTTATAAACACAATAACGGCCTCCCACAGGCGTCGTAAAGCCATGCACGGAAAGTTGTAAATTCCGGCCTCGTGCTCAAGATTATCGCGTTTTGAGGGTGAAACTTCATGCTCAACGAAGGATTAATTCGTGAGGCGGGGAGTTTAATAATTCATCGTCGGTAATTATTAAGATATAGCGAATAATTTCGGGCTTATATTTTACAGAATTATGATACGACGCGCGGTAATTAACTGGCGTGCATATTTATAATACGAGATGTTTGCGTGCGCTGAAAACCGCTCGACAAACAGTTTAATTCGCACAAACAAAACCGCGCCATTTGCATTTTAACCGGAAATTTACCTAATCCCATGAATATGCGGCCGCATGCACCAGGATTAGCCGCAGGACGTTTGCCGCCCGATTTTTGGGCTCCAAGGATGAATCAATTACCAGGAGTTTTCGCAGGCAGGTGCATAATTCACCACAGGAGTCTTGGACTTGCCTCCCACGCATTGTGCACTCGGTAATTCCTCGATGAATCATTAAGGCAGAGTTACGCTCCAGGACAACTGAGACTTCGGCTTCCCCTGAATAATTGCCAGGGGCAGGAACTCGTGCGGCGAAACTGTCCTCTGCGAGCCATAAACTCCCCGAGAGTTACGTAACGGGAACATAATGCAGATGCCGATGTCGGTCAGACGTACATCCTGTTCCACCCCATAAAGGGGCTCAAAAGCCAGAAATACGGAGATAGGGCTTTGTGTGGAGCGCAAAGTTAGCCAAGTCATTACTACACAAATTTTAGGACGCATTATTATTATCTGTAATTACATGAAATCCTAGAAAGATCAATCCAAAATTATTATTTGGTAGCGATGCTAACGTACATTTAAATAATTGTACTTCTCCATGGTAAATTTATGTGTCCAACAGAAGTATAAGTCCAACAGAAACTTCTCAAGTAAAAACAAATAAATCCTCTGTAACTTGATAACGTTTGGAAATAAGACATAGGTTTAATAACATTTTCTGCTGACTATCCGATTCAATCCTGCTGAACCACCTCAACACCAACGTGACCTACTGAACCACCACAGATAATCATCACCTTGCACTTGCCACTTCTCACCTCACAAAACATTCAATCCCGAATAATGATTATATACCTGGATTAATTGGTGCAAAGTTCTGTTTGCGTTGCGTTTGCAAATGTTTGTAGGCAGGTGTGCGGCTTCAATAAGCACGGGGCGTGAATAATTAATGGAATTAAACTGACTGGAAGTTCCTTGTACGCTAAAGAGTCCTTGCAGCGTAAATAATACGTGGCGGTTACCTTTCAATTATTCACCACTTTGAAATGGCAATTATTTACAAAACAAACTCCGGGAGGAGGCGATAAATTCATCGCGGCTCCTTAAATATTTGATATGAATTCAGCGAGCCGTAAAGGCAACATTTGCCAAGTGCAAATCAACTCTGACACGTGATAATTTAATTTGGTAATTACAATAGGCCGGAGGAACTCCAGTGGTAACACTTTAACAGGCAGGAAACGTAAATAAAAATAACGAAATTGGAGTAATTAAATATAAACTGAAATACGTACACCACATAAAAAAGTGCTTTAATCAAATTAATTACTTCTTTATATTAAATGAAACATTTGTTTCAACAAAAAAAAAATTAAACATTTGAAACTTACTATTCATCATAATATGGAAATTTAAAACAATGCATATCCATAAAGCACTTATAGTTGCAGCTAATCGAACTGACGAAGTTCAATTTAAACTTCAATTTATCAGTAATAAACATCAGGTAGCAGTCAAAATATTACTATTATTACCTAAAAAAAAATTCAAGTCATAAGATTAAAAATGTAAAATTAGACAAATGTCGCCAAATTTCTGCAAACACTAAAAAATAATCACAACCATTTCCTCTCACACAATTCATCCTCACATGTCTTCAAACAAAAATGATGTGCCACAATACCACCACAGATTTGAAAAAATTATAATTGACTGTAAGTTTGAAAAACAAACAAATTGTCATGTAACTGAATTATAACTATATATTTTGAATTAAAGTTTTAAGTGCTGAAGACCAAGCCGAAACTAGTTCATAAAAACATAGGTGTTATTTACCCTACACCTGAGAGTGCATAAATACTTCTCCATTAACCAAAAACAGAACCCACTGGATTTCAAGGGAAACTTAACGTTTTCCAAGTTAATTTTTATATAGTTTCTAATAAAGTAATAATTACGATTATAATTAAGCTATTAATTGTAGAGGTCCTAATTAAAGTGTTAATTTGACTACATTTGAATAGAAATGATTGTTCTAACCGGCTGGATTTACGAGGAAAGACATTTCAAGTTTTCCTACATTTTTAAAATTACTAATTAAACTTAAACTTTATTACTTAAAATTCAAGTATACTGAACACATATCCAGTATTAAAAATTCAATTGATAAATTTTCAGAAATTTCAGTAATATGTATCACATACATATCTATGCAGAAAGCTATAGTTTCGATTTTCTGACTTATTTTATACTGAAACTTAGTCTAATTTTCAGGAGGGGTAGTTTTAGGTATACTGTACAGATATCTGGTATTAAATATACAATTAATAAATTTTCAGAAATTTCAGTAATAGCTATCCCATACATATCAATCCAGAAAGCTATACTTGTCATTTTCTCACTTATTTAGTACTGAAACTTTGTCAAATTTTCAGAAGGGGTAGTTTTAAGTGTACTCAACACATATCCAGTATTAAATATTTAATTGAGAAATTTTCAGAAATATCAGTATTATGTATCACATACATATCAATGCAGAAAGCTATAGTTTTGATTTTCTGGCGTGTTTTATACTGAAACCTTGTCAAATTTTCAGGAGGGGTAGTTTTAGGTATACTGACTACATAACTAGTGTTGAATATTTAATTAATAAATTTTCAGAAATTTCAGCAATAGCTATCCCATACATGTCAATGCAAGAAATTATACTTTTGATTTTCTCACTTATTTAATACTGAAACAATAGCAAATTTTTAGGAGAGGTAGTTTTAAGTATACTGAACACATATCTAGTATTAAATATTCAATTGATAAATTTTCAGAAATTTCAGTAATATGTATCACATACATATCAATGCAGAAAGCTATAGTTTTGATTTTCTGACTTATTTTATACTGAAACTTTGTCAAATTTTCAGGAGGGGTAGTTTCAGGTATACTGTACAGATATCTGGTATTAAATATACAATTAATAAATTTTCAGAAATTTCAGTGATAGCTATCCCATACATATCAATCCAGAAAGCTATACTTTTCATTTTCTCGCTTATTTAGTACTGAAACTTTGTCAAATTTTCAGGAGGGGTAGTTTTAGGTATACTGACTATATATCTAGTGTTGAATACCTAATTAATAAATTTTCAGAAATTTCAGTAATAGCTATCCCATACATATCAATCCAGAAAGCTATACTTTTCATTTTCTCCCTTATTTAATACTGAAACTTGGTCAAATTTTCAGGAGGGGTAGTTTTAGGTATACTGAACACATATCTAGTGTTGAATACTTAATTAATTAATTTTCAGAAACTTCAGCAATAGCTATCCCATACATGTCAATGCAAGAAGTTATACTATTGATTTTCTCACTTATTTAATACTGAAACTTTGGCAAATTTTCAGAAGGCGTAGTTTCAGGTATACTGAACATATATCTAGTAATAAATATGCAATTAATAAACTTTCAGAAATTTCAGTAATAGCTATCCCATACATGCCAATGAAAAATGTTTTACTTTTGATTTTCTCACTTGTTTAATACTGAAACTTTGACAAATTTTCAGGTGGGGTTACTTTAGGTATATTGAACACACATCAAATATAAAATATTCAATTAATAAATTTTCAGAAATTTTAGTAATAGCTATCCCATACATATCAATCCAGAAAGCTATACATTTGATTTTCTCTCTTATTTAGTACTGAAACTTTGTCAAATTTTCAGAAGGGGTAGTTTCAGGTATACTGAAGAGATATCAAGTATTAAATATTCAATTGATAACTTTGCAGAAATTTCAGTAATATGTATCACATACATATCAATGCAGAAAGCTATAGTTTTGATTTTCTGACTTATTTTATACTGAAACTTTGTCAAATTTTCAGGAGGGGTAGTTTTAGGTATACTGACCACATGCCGAGTGTTGAATATTTAATTGATAAATTTTCAGAAATTTCAGTAATATGTATCACATACATATCAATGCTGAACGCTATATTTGATTTTCTGACTTATTTTATACTGAAAGTTTGTCAAATTTTCAGGAGGTGTAGTTTTAGGTATACTGAACACATATATAGTATTGAATATTCAATTAATAAACGTTCAGAAATTTCAATAATAGCTATCCCATACATTCCAATGCAAAATGTTTTATCTTTGATTTTCTCACTTGTTTAATACTGAAACTTTGTTAAATTTTCAGGTGGGGTTGCTTTAGGTATACTGAACACATATCCTGTATTAAATATTCAATTAATAAATTTTTAGAAATTTCAGTAATAGATATCCTATACATGTCAATGCAAAACGTTATACTTGTGATTTTCTTACTTATTTGACGCTGAAACTTTGTCAAATTTTCTGGAGGGGTAGTTTTATGTATACCGAACACATATCTAGTATTAAATATTCAATTAATAACTTTTTAGAAATATCAGTAATAGCTATCCCATACATATCAATGCAAAAAGTTATACTTTTGATTCTCTCACATATTTAATACAAATTGTGATGAATGTCAAATTTGAGATTCAATATACATAATGTTTATTTTAATAATGCAATTTGGAAGAAACAATGTATACCGTCGTATTCAGAAAATATTAGCATGTTTTTAGCGAATTCACAAGCGTTTCTGAAACTTCTTATATTTTTATTTCCAGGGAATTTACTTTTGAGTTTTTCTGCATACATTATGTACAATGTTTAGTTTTTTTTACTACACATTCATTAAGTCCTTTAGATGTAGTGGAAAATTAATTAACAATAGTTTCAGAAAATTAAGCAACATTTCAGAGACAATTCTGAAAAAATTTGCATACATTTTCTGTAATTTGAAAAAATCATGTATATATATTTATTGAATAATTTTATTTTATATTATGTACAGATATACATATTTCAAAGTTAGGTCAGTCCCGCTCATAATTTACAAAATTATAATGTGACCCTTCTGCAAAAAAGTTTGGAGACCTCTGAAGTCATTATTTATTAATAATAATTAATTCTTTTGTATGTCTGAATTAGTGAAATAGTTATACTCTGTTCATGACTTATTTATCGTAGATGCGCATTATTTCTTGATGAAGACTGCATATTTTCTGCGCGATTTATGAAAAAATGCTTCCACCAAACCTTACATTATCTGCAAGCTTCCGACCTAATCGGCATGAAATCACGGCAGGGACCGTCGATTGCCCCGCGGAATCGCTTCCTGCGGGGGCGGAAAGTTAAATCGCCCCCGCCCCATCGGCCCCGTCCTCTCGCCGCCCCCGGGGGCCACCGACGTGCCTCCCGTAAAAAAGAAACCGAGCGCCACGGCGGCGTCCGCTGGCGTGATTGATGGCCGCGGCGTTTTAAGTTTCCTCGCGGCCCCCGTCCCCGGGGGCGGCACGCGATACTCCCCATGCAACTTGTTAGCCCCCGTGCCACGGCGGGGGCTAACGAGCCGCGTCCGGTGGCGGCGGGGCGATCGTTAAATCTCGAAAGGGCGGCGCAGGGATCGATGGCAATCGCGCTAATAACGCGCCTCTTATTACACCCCCGGCAACCTGTTGTTTACGCCGCGCAGCCGGTGGCGCCCGCGGGGGGCGGCGCGGCCCCCCGATCGGGCACCCCCCAAGTCGGGGCGACTTTTATGCAACAGGTGCCACCCCCGCGCGCGCGAGCCGCCGAATGCTGGCGGGCTGGACGTGCCAAAGTGCCTTTGGCCGGGGGCGGCACGAGACGGCGGGATTTATGTGGACAATAATCCGGCATGCACGTCCCCAAATGCGACGCATCGAGCGGCTTGTATTATTCATGGAGATTTATCGCGTTATAAAAGTTTGGAGACCGGCGCTTTTAGGGGGCCTTTAAATTCGGTTTATGTGCTTTCTTTTGGCAGGACGCAATTAAATGCGAATGGGGCGAAATATATCCCTATATTAGAATAACCTTCCACATAAAACGTATAGATATTGCTCTGAATAATAATAAAAAGAAATATATAAAGAATAAGACGTAAAAATATAAAGTTTTAAACTAAGAAATTATGTCTTTAGATTCTATGTCAGCGCGAATTTCTACTACAACAGATATTTGTCTGCCACCTGCAATATCAATTAGTCATAGTAATTATTTCAGAAAGAAAATTATTCATAGACATCCTGTATAATAGTCTACTACTTCAAAATATTCCAAATTGATAATATTCCAAAATATTACCAAAATAGTTCTTACAATTACCTAGTAGAGGAGCAAAACGATTACAGGTACAAATGTCTTCTAAAAAAAAATGGAATAATTTACACATTGTTTATTTACACAAAACTACCCAAAAATTTGATTTAAAATTTTCATAAATAAAAAATAATTCATACAATTTCATATAAGCAGAACGATTATTAGTATGTATAAAATTTCCTCAAAATATAAATCTTTCATAAATTACAGTTATATTACATGGGAAATTGCGCTAGAACTGTCCTAGCCTATCTACTTATGTATATTTGAGTATTGTGTAAGTGATTTTGATATGATGATTTATAAGTTATCTACAACTGTTTCGTCGCCGAAAAATATGCAACGAAAACCAAACACTTCTTCGTGTAAAATTCCCATCTAGTCTCCCAATTAACAACTGAAGTATTAAATTGCCGAGCAATTTTCGAATGCATTAAATATTCCTACGGCGGTGAAGCGTGAATATTTAATGCGGGAAGTAAACTGAAGGGCCTCGAGGATTTGAAGTTCAGTTCTAATTTGGGAAGATTGCGGAGAGATGCGAGTGAAAAGGACCACGTTCCTGCACATGACGGCTGGCTGGCAGGTTTCCCGTACGAAATTATCGCCATTCCAGACTCGTCCGGAGATCGATACAAAGAATTCCGGTTGTCTGGCGGTTGACACCTCCGCAGAGGACCAATCGAAATAGAAGCCATGCGACCCCATAGAATGGGGAAACTGGAAGTGGTCGGACTAATTAAATAGCGCACGAATCGACCATGCATAATTAAACCTGGGAACTGTAATGCGATTCAATTCAAGCTTCTATAAGTACATTAAATATGTATTTCATTTAAATTCAGTGGCTGGATGGTTGAACATTAACGTTTCCTGAAATTTTTTCAGGAGTTAGCATAAAATTGTTATTGAACGACTTTATGGATGAAGATTATTGCAATACTTTCAAAATGAAAACAATTTTAACAACAAAAATTCTTTTAGTGACCTTATATCAAGTAAGTTAAAAAACTTTTATAATGTTATTACGACTAATGTCCTTTTTATTTAAGAAAGTACTAAATTCGTATAAAATCATTAACCAACTTTCATTGCTCATATTAATGAGCAACGTCATGGTATTATCGCAACTATAATACATTAGTATGGACATTAGTCCATTATCGTTAAGTTGATAATCATCACTAAACGTGATGATTATGAACGTAAAAACGCAGCAACTTTTCCATCTCATTTTATGTGCTTTCCCTCGTTTCCGTTTTTCCTGCTGCATTAATACCCGGCCAGGTAATGCTATAAAGGGAGCACGAACGTCTACACTGCCTGAATTAGAGGCAAAGTGGGAATGCCTGGCCATTTCCGGCGAGGATAATAGAAGAAATCAGTCATCTCAACAGGTGGGACGCGACAAAGACCCTAATTCCGTCCCTAAAGACTTCCGACATTGGGGGGCCTCCTAAATACTTCGAGCACGAAAAACGGCTTAATTAGGACCGGAGAAAAGATGGGGAAGTTTAGGGGAGTGTGGAAGTTCGTGGCACATTTCCTTGGAACGCGGATTGCCGCATTATTACTTGGAAGCTGTATAAAATTAAAGAGCAGAAGCTAATAATATTGCAGATTGTTATTTGTTTATTTAATTACGCCCTATTTCTGCTATATTGGCTAATAACCGTCGCCAAAGACTAATTTACAACAATAATTATGACTTGCGAGGTGAAGATAACTATCTCATTATTTGGTAAGCAATTAAGGGAAGACTCATTTCTGCTACATACTAATTACCATTGTAAAAGGGTAATCTATTACAAAAATTATGTCAAGTACAAGATTTCAACAGTAAATCTAATTATTTGGTATGCAATTAAGAGAGATGCTGTGCTAATATTTATACGCAAAAAAGAGGCACAAGCGTCAGCAGGGACGCAATAGTGGCTGCCTAGACAATTAAAGGATGAAAAGACCAACACAGGCAAAATACATAACTTATGAAATTCTAAATTCCCATACATTTTTTTCTTGCTATCCTATCTTTATTCATTTTACTTGAAAATTACTCCTGCGATGTAAGCAAAAACTGTTGGAAGTACGCCAACATCTGCGAAGACCTAATAAACGCTTACGCTTTAATGCACTCAATTAAAAGTTATACACATTTTTTTTAAATATTACTTCGCGCGCATTAATAATGCATACACTTGCAACCGAAATTTAATCCCTCTCAAGTAACCTTCCCATTTAAGCTCCAACGGGGCGAATTGCAAATAATTGAGGAGAATTTAAAAGCTCGCATTCAGGCGGCGAGAACATTAAGAGCTCGTTAAGCAGCGAGCTTGCGGAGCTTTTAAGAAAAATGTCGTAACTTTCTTGGGCAGCGTAATTAGGCGCGTTTTATGTCGTTAATTTTTTTTTTCTTTTCGTCGAGAGGCGGCGACACGCACGCCAGTGGGGGCCGTATTGCGACAAGATGTTGCCAATTACGGCGGGCGTTTATTCGAGATCCATAAGGAAAAAATGTTGGCTGGATTCTTTGCAGGATTTCGCTGCCCTTTATAGAATTCGCAAGCAGAATGAAATTTAATAAGCGGCATTTTTCTACCAGGATGATTTAATATTATGTGCAAGCAACGTATTTATATTGCAGAATTTATGAATAAGGTCGCTAATAAAGAAAACAGATGGAGAAACATTTACTACACACATTTGCAAAAATCGTATTAACTAAATTCTCGTTTATATGCACTGTAACATGCGATTTATCCACACCTGAGCCTAGTATTATTATTATTGTTATTGCTAATATAAATAATAATAATAATACTTGAATTTATCCAGTACCGTAAAGGTTTGCATTTCGAAAAAATCGATTCGTTGTACGAAAAATACTAGTCACATACTATGTTTTCGACGGAATCAAAAACGTGTCTGAATTGAGTCCCGTGTATATTTCTAAACTTATCTGAATTAAAAACAAAATTACCTACATTATTCTGGGTTTTAACGGCTCAATTATAATATTCGACAAGTTTTTTACAAAAAAAAGCATTTCTAATTTCAAATTTTCTAAAAACAACATTTTATTAATTATTTATTTAATCTTTGGTCTTCTTGACTTTTCATAAAGATTTACATAAGGGTCTAAATTTACGTGTTTCCGGTCGTGCCACAAGTGTGAAACATCTGTGGAACGGGTGTAAGGCACATGCGAGATTTCTGTGAGATAATCGTCAAATAGGTGTAAGACACCTGTGAGACAGTTATGCATTGAATATATAGAGGGGTGTGAGACATGTTTAAGACACTTGTGAGACACATGTGAGGCACCTGTGAGGCGCCTGTGAGACACATGTGAGGCACCTGTGAGACACCTGTGAGGCACCTGTGAGACACATGCAAGGCACCTGTGAGACACATGTGAGGCACCTGTGAGACACATGCAAGGCACCTGTGAGACACATGTGAGGCACCTGTGAGACACATGTGGGTCATCTGAGAGGCAGTTGTGTGCTCCCTGTTGCACTACCAGCTAAACATAAATTTAGACCCCTATGTAAATCCTTAGGGGAACTTGCAGCAGAACCATCCTAGTGTATCTACTTACACAACAAGAAATTCAACTTTCAATAATTGAAATGAATCATGAATCTAGTATCAAGTTTGCAAATATTAAATTTTCAAAAATTTCAGTAATGCCTAACCCATACTTGCAATGCAGAAAGTTAAATCTTTGATTGTCTCCCTTAATTAATACTGAAACTTATTCAAATTTTTAGGAGAACTAGTTTCAGGTGTAAAGTACACGAACCTAATATAGAATTTGCAAGTAATTATTTTTTCGGAAATTTCAGTAATAGCTAACCCATTCTTGTCAATGCAGAAAGTTAAGTGTTTGATTTTCTCCATTATTTAATATTGTAACTTTGTCAAATATTCAGAAGAATTAGTCTCAGGTATACTGTATACGAATCTAATATCAAATTTGCAAATAATAAGTTTTCAGAAATTTCAGTAATAGCTCACCTATACTTGTCAATGCAGAAAGTTATATGTTTAATTTTCTCCTTTATTTAATAGTGCAACTTTGTCAAATTTTCAGGAGAATTAGTTTTAAGTGTACTGTACACGAATCTTATATCAAATTTTCAAATAATAATTTTTCTGAAATTTCAGTAATAGCTAACCTATACTTGTCAATGCAGAAAGTTATAAGTTTGATTTCCTTCCTTATGTAATACTAAAACTATGTAAATTTTTCAGGAGAATTAGTTTCAGGTGTAATGTACATGAATCTTATATCAAATTTGCAAATCATAAGTTTTTAGAAGTTTCACTAGTATCTAACCCATACTTGTCAATGCAGAAAGTTAAGTGTTCGATTTTCTCCCTTATTTAATACTTAAACTTTGTGAAATTTTCAGGAGAATTTGTTTCATGTGTACTGTACACGAATCTAATATCAAATTTGCAAATAATAATTTTTCAGAAATTTCAGTAATAGCTACCCATACTTGTGAGAATTAGTTTCATGTGTACTGTACACGAATCTAATATCAAATTTGCAAATAATAATTTTTCAGAAATTTCAGTAATAGCTACCCATACTTGTCTATGCAGAAAGTTATATGTTTGATTTTTTCCCTTAATTAATACTGAAACTTTTTCAAATTTTTAGGAGAACTAGTTTCAGGTGTACTGTACACGAACCTTATATCAAATCTGCAAATAATTTTTTTTCAGTAGTTTCAGGAATAGCTAACCCATACTTGTCAATGCAGAAATTTATATGTTAGATTTTCTTCCTTATGTAATACTAAAACGTTGTAAAATTTTCAGAAGAATTAGTTTCAGGTGTACTGTATATTAATCTAATATCAAATTTGCAAATCATAAATTTTCAGAAAATTTAGTAATAGCTTACCCATACTTGTCAATGCAGAAATTTATATCTTTGATTTTCTCCCTAATGTAATACTAAAACTTTGTCAAATTTTTAGGAAAATTAGTTTTAGGTATACTGTACATAAATCTTATATCAAATTTGCAAGTAATAAATTTTCAGAAATTTCAGTAACAGCTAACCCATACCTGTCAATGCAGAAAGTATGTTTGATTTTCTCCCTTATTTAATACTGAAACTTTGTAAAATTTTCAGGAGAATTAGTTTCAGGTGTACTGTACACGAATCTAATATCAAATTTTTAAATAATAAATGTTCAGAAATATCAGTAATAGCTAACCCATACTTGTTAATGCAGAAAGTTATATCTTTGATTTTCTCCCTTAATTAATACTGAAAGTTTTTCAAATTTTTAGGAGAACTATTTTCAGGTGTACTGTACACGAACCTATTATCAAATTTGTAAATACAAATTATTCAGAAATTTCAGTAATTGCTACCCATACTTGTCAATGCAGAAAGTTATATATTTAATTTTCTCTCTTACGTAATACCAAAACTTTGTCAAATTTTCAGGAGAATTAGTTTCAGATATACTGTATACGAATCTAGTATCAAATTTGCAAATAATGAATTTTCAGAAATTTCAGTAATAGCTAACCCATACTTGTCAATGCCGAAAATTATATGTTTGATTTCCTCCTTTATGTAATACTTAAACTTTGTCAAATTTTCAGGAGAACTGGTTTTAGGTGGACTGTATACGAATCTAATATCAAGTTTGCAAATAATAAATTTTCAGAAATTTCAGTAATAGCTAACCCATTCTTGTCAATGCAGAAAGTTAAGTGTTTGATTTTCTCCCGTATTTAATATTGAAACTTTGTCAAATTATCAGGAGAATTAGTTTCAGGTGTACTGTACACGAAGCTAATATCAAATTTGTATGTAATACATTTTCAGAAGTTTCAGTAGGAGCTAAGCCATACTTGTCAATGCAGAAAGTTATATCTTTGATTTTCTCCCTTATACTGAAACTTTGTCAAATTTTCAGGAGAACTAGTTTCAGGTGTACTGTACTGTACCCGAACCTGATATTAAATTTAGGTGTATGGTACACGAATCTAATATCAATTTTTTAAATAATAAATTTTCAGAAATTTCAGTAGTAGCTAACCCATTCAATGCAGAAAGTTAAGTGTTTGATTTTCTCCCTTATTTAAACTGAAACTTTGTCAAATTTTCAGGAGAACTAGTTTCAGGTGTACTGTACCCGAACCTGATATCAAATTTAGGTGTATGGTACACGAATCTAATATCAATTTTTTAAATAATAAATTTTCAGAAATTTCAGTAGTAGCTAACCCATTGAATGCAGAAAGTTAAGTGTTTGATTTTCTCCCTTATTTAATACTGAAACTTTGTCAAATTTTCAGGAGAACTAGTTTCAGGTGTACTGTACCCGAACCTGATATCAAATTTGCAAATAATAAATTTTCAGAAATTTCAGTAATAGCTAACCTATACCTGTCAATGCAGAAAGTTATATGTTTGATTTCCTTCATTATTTAATACTGAAACTATGTCAAATTTGCAGGAGAATTAGTTGCAGGTGTACTGTAGACGAATCTAGTATCAAATTTGCCAATAATAAATTTTCAGAAATTTTAGTAATAGGTAACTCATACTTGTCAATGCAGAAAGTTATATGTTTGATTTTCTCCCTTAATTAGTACTGAAAATTTTTCAAATTTTCAATTTTTTTTTAGAAATTTCAGTCATAGCTAACCCATACTTGTCAATGCAGAAAGTTATATCTTTGATTTACTCCCTTAATTAATACTGAAACTTTTTCAAATTTTCGGGAGAACTAGTTTCAGGTGTACTGCACATGAACCTAATATCAAATCTGCAAATAAAATGTTTTCAGAAGTTTCAGCAATAGCTAATCCATACTTGTCAATGCAGAAAATTATATGTTTGATTTCCTCCTTTATGTTATACTTAAACTTTGTCAAACTTTCAGGAGAACTAGTTTCAGGTGTATTGTACACGAATATAATATCAAATATGTAAATAATAATTTTTCAGAAATTTCAGCAATAGCTAACCCATACTTGTCAATGCAGAAAGTTAAGTGTTTGATTTTCTTCCTTATGTAATACTAAAACATTGTCAAATTTTCAGGAAAAATAGTTTCAGGTGTACTGTATACAAATCTAATATCAAATTTGCAAATAATAAATTGACAGAAATTTCAATAATAGATAACCCATACTTGTCAATGCAGAAAGTTAAGTGTTTAAGTTTCTCCCTTATTTATTACAGAAACTTTGTCAAATTTTCAGGAGAATAAGTTTCAGATGTACTGTATACGATTCTAATATCAAATTTGCGAATACAAATTTCTCAGAAATTTCAGTAATAGCTACCCCATACTTGTCAAACGAAAGTTAAATCTTTGATTATCTCTCTTAATTAATATTGAAACGTTTTCAAATTTTCACGAGAACTAGTTTCAGGTGTACTGCATACGAACCTGACATCAAATTTGTGAATAATTTTTGTTCAGAAGTTTCAGTAATCGCTAACCCATACTTGTCAATGCAGAAAGTTATATCTTTGATTATCTCCGTTAATTAATACTGAATTTATTTCAAATTTTCAGGAGAACTAGCTTTAGGTGTACTGTATACGAACCTAATATCAAATTTGCAAATAATAATTTTTCAGAAGTTTCGCTAATAGCTATCTCATACTTGTCAATTCAGAACGTTATATCTTTGATTTTCTCTCTTATGTAAAATTGAAAGTTTGTCAAATATTCAGGAGAATTAGTTTCAGGTGTACTGTACACGGATATAATATCAAATTTGCAAATAATATTTTTTGTGTAATAATATTTAGAAAAAGAAAAAAAATATGCCCATTTGGGTGGTTTAACTTGAAACACCTTGTATAATAAGATATTGAAGAAAAAAAAAACCTGAATAAGCGCCATTTGGCGAATTGAAATGGCAATTTGGGTGGTTTAATTTAAAGCACCCTGTAAAATAATATTTAGATTAAAAATCTTCTTTCAATTCTTCTGGGCGAGAATTTAAACCTAGACTATGCAAATCGTTGCACATGACTGGAACAGGTTGGATGGTGATACAAGGAGCCGGGAGAATTATTTATCCCCTTGGGTGGTTGCAGCACTAATTAAATAACACGAATTCCCGTTAAAATAAATTTATCTCTAGCAGTTAGTAGGTAGCTGATTAAACCGGTATGGAAATTCCTACAGAAATAAATTAGTCGCTTAATTGCGCAATAAAAAAAAAACGAAAATGCTATGCTGGGCGCTGCAGGGTAAAAGGTATATATAAATTGCATGCGGAAAAAAACAATTGCACGTGCATATGACGCATATAATGACGAACATACTAAATGCTATAGGTTCGTCATCGTATGTCTTATAAGTCAGTTAGAAGGGTGCTTTGTTTAAAGTTCAGATTGCTAGCTCTTGAAGATTGAGGGGCGAGAGGATTGTAAATTACATCTCTAACTAATAGAAGAGAAATATCGATATGTCCGAGTATTTTTTCAAATATTTTTCTCAGCGTTACATTTGAAACTCCCTGTGTATATATATATATATATATATATATATATATAAATATATATATATATAAATTATTGACGATATATTTGAAACCTCCAAGGATACATTACATCCTTAACTTTCACGAGTCTTCAAGTTACTCCCCAATATAATATCTTCATTTACTTTGTCGTCGTTCGTTGCCGGGGAATAATAGGTCAGGCGTTCTTTTATAGATGTGGGACGCGCCACTGACGGATTGATAAAGTTCCACCGCCGACAGTCGTATCGATTGCGCCGCTTCGGACGAAATTAGTGGGGAAAACTGGCGATGTGTTTGTTCTACAACACAATTTCCAACTCGTAGAAAACTTTGGCCGGAGGCAATAAAGCCGCGCGCGTCGGTATATTTTCAGGGAATTTATATGTTTCCCGGGTGGGCCTGAGCGATCGATCCGATCGATTTGCGCCTCTCACTCATCGGCTTTTGTGTTAGTTAATCTAACAGTCTAACAACTGGTTAGAAGTTGAGCGCCGTTCATCGGCGATAGTTGTTCGGCACGAAATTGCACGCGATGAGATCTGCTTAAATGGCAATTACACGAGCCGATGTATGTGAACCCGTCCGCGAATTGGGAATTGAATTATTTATACGAGTGGAATAATCACTCAAGTTCATATAACTTAATACTCCTAGAATTTCGTAATTGTTTTAATGCATATTTATTTGAAGTCGTTGTGGTGATCACACACAGCTCTTGCATGTGAAAGTTGTGTAATTAAACTTAGCACAATTTTTCGTTTTCCCAAAAAAACATTTATTTTACTTAAGGCGTACATTTCGACAATAAATATACAGGGTCAGGATGTTACAAAAAAAAACTTTGCACACTTTGACAGAAACTTTGAATAGAATAAACAATAGAACTTTGATAGAAAAAATGAAAACAACAAACAAATGCCAATAAACCCAAGTCCACACAAAATTGATTTCGAAATATGATTTAATTAAAGATTAACTAGCCAAATAAAGGTAACCAAATAGAACTTGCATGCGTTGTTGGTTCTATTTGGTATTTTGATAGATTAATTTAAATTGGAATGTGTAATTAAAATTTCAAAATTTTATATTTCGAAAACCGTTGAGTATTGGACATGGGTTTATTAGCATTTGTTTCTTGTTTTGATCTTACTATCACCTGTCAAATCAATATACAGTTTTCTTTTTAAACACCCTGTATATATCGACAATTGATATATAGGTAGGCTAGATTAGGTTAGATTAGGCAGTACTGATTTTTTATTGAAATGAGTCGTATACAATCAAAACTCACAATATCCAAAATCATTTTTAACTGCTTTTATTATTAAAATGTTATATAAAATAGCATTTTTTATTCTACAATTCATTTTGTAGAGCTAACAAGATGTAAAAATATCATTTGCAAATTTCGGGGAAATAGATCGTAGAGTAGAGCATTTTTTGGTTAATTCCCACAATTTCGGTATTTGGATTTTGTGAGTTTTGATTCTATACGACTCAAATAACACCTGTTACATAAGTTTGGAGATTTTTTTTAATGCTTTACGTGACTTGGAAAACTATTACATCTAGTCAACTATGGAGAAACATAATGCTAGGGCTCTTGTTAATTTGTATGATATTTCATATTTTCGTCTGACCTTTGCGAATAGCGTATAAAGTAGATATTCCAAAGTTCATCTACAACTTAGTTGGACAGCTGCCGAAACGAAATATAATGAACAAATTTTTTGGGGGCAAAAAATTACAAAACACATAGTATATCGGACAATTCGAATGTGAAGAGCGAATTCCATGTGTAAACCTACCTAAAACAGGATGTCCGCGGAAATTAATAGAACTTCGGGTAAATTGACTAGCCGTGCAATCCAAAAACACCATGTGTCGACGTCTTAGGACAAGCAAATTAGTTATTTAGGAAGATTTTGTAAGAAACTTTTATTTTAAATAATTTTTTTATGTCTAAAAACGTATTTTGACAGACCTCCGACAACCTTAAGGCTGTTCGAACCCCCTCAAATTTATTTTTTCCTAAATTTCTTCTATTAAAAATTAACATAGAGCCACCAAATTTTGCACAGCTTTCTAAAATATGATTATCTACAATGTCACAAAGCATTTTTTTAAATAAAAAATATTGTTAATGAAATATATCAATCATTGTGACATATTGGAAAAACAAAATTTGTGAAGCTCAGCAAATCAATTTTCAACATTATTCCTTTTTTGAGTTTTTTTATAATAAAAATAATTAATCAATCATTTGAGAAATATAATTGCAAAAATCAGCATCCATCTTGGATGTAGTGAGCGTGGGATGTGACTAAGCATGATACAAGGCGGACCCTAGTCTTTGGGATCCGATCACCCTCCTGATTTTCACTAGCTCATGTCCTACCTCTTGACCCCTGAGAAACTCCGCTAGGCCCTTCCGAACACCCTTAATATCAATTAATTTACCTGATTTTATATTTCATTAATAAACTATCTAAAATATAGATATGGTAATCCCTTACACTTTCCTCCCCAATTTTCTCTTTTATGCAAAATACACGACCCAGTCTAGACCCTACAAAATAAACAAATGAAAGTACTTGTATCGCCATAATTTTTAAAGCGACGATTGATTATCTATTTTATTACGTTAATTATTATGCATCCGATTAATTAGTTTTATTAATTTTAATTAATAATATTATTAGTGATATAAATTAATTAAATCCATTTTGTAAGAAACTTTTTTTTTTAATAATTTTTTTAATGATTTTTTATATCTAAAAGCGTATTTTGACAAACCCTTAATATCAAATAATTTTCGTGATTTTATATATCATTAAAATACCATCTAAAATATAGATATGGTAATTCCTTGCACTTTCCTCCCCAAATTTCTCCTTTATGCTAAATACACGACCCAGTCTAGACCCTACAAAATAAACAAACGGACAGAGGGGCTTCGGTTTTATGTGAAAAGTGACATCTTATCTGGCATGGACTGGTACAAATGTGCACATTTATTACGAAACGCAGCCCCATATCATACGACTAATAAACAATAAGAATAAGTAAAAGAAGTAGAAGAGAAGAAAAGAAGGTACGTGCTACTTATTATGCCGAAACTTTTGCCATCCAAACATTTCGTTGCTTCTTCTATACTCTTCTATATGATCATTAAAGTTTGAGAAAGTTTTGAGATCAGTCCTACAGGACAGGCGAGGGGATTCGGTTTGATGTGAAAAGTGACATCTTACCTGGCATGGACTGGTACGAATGTGCACATTTAATACGAAAAGCAGGCCATATCGTACGACTAATAAAGAAGAAGAATAAGAAAAAGAAGTAGAAGAAGAAGTTAGGTGCTACTAATTATGTCGAAACTTTTGCCATCCAAACATTTCGTTGTTTTTTCTATACTCTTCTATATGATCATTAAAGTTTGAGAAAGTTTTGAGATCAGTCCTACAGGACAGGCGAGGGGATTCGGTTTGATGTGAAAAGTGACATCTTACCTGGCATGGACTGGTACGAATGTGCACATTTAATACGAAAAGCAGACCATATCGTACGACTGATAAAGAAGAAGAATAAGGAAAAGAAGTAGAAGACGAAGGTAGGTGCTACTAATTATGCCGAAACTTTTGCCATCCAAACATTTCGTTGCTTCTTCTATACTCTTCTATATGATCATTAAAGTTTGAGAAAGTTTTGAGATCAGTCCTACAGGACAGGCGAGGGAATTCGGTGTGATGTGAAAAGTGACATCTTACCTGGCATGGACTGGTACGAATGTGCACATTTAATACGAAAAGCAGGCCATATCGTACGACTGATAAAGAAGAAGAATAAGAAAAAGAAGTAGAAGAAGAAGAAAGTGAAGAAGAAGAAGGTAGGTGCTACTAATTATGCCGAAACTTTTGCCATCCAAACATTTCGTTGCTTCTTCTATGCTCTTCTATATGATCATTAAAGTTTGAGAAAGTTTTGAGATCAGTCCTACAGGACAGGCGAGGGGATTCGGTTTGATGTGAAAAGTGACATCTTACCTGGCATGGACTGGTACGAATGTGCACATTTAATACGAAAAGCAGGCCATATCGTACGACTGATAAAGAAGAAGAATAAGAAAAAGAAGTAGAAGAAGAAGAAAGTGAAGAAGAAGAAGGTAGGTGCTACTAATTATGCCGAAACTGTTGCCATCCAAACATTTCGTTGCTTCTTCTATGCTCTTCTATATGATCATTAAAGTTTGAGAAAGTTTTGAGATCAGTCCTACAGGACAGGCGAGGGGATTCGGTTTGATGTGAAAAGTGACATCTTACCTGGCATGGACTGGTACGAATGTGCACATTTAATACGAAAAGCAGGCCATATCGTACGACTGATAAAGAAGAAGAATAAGAAAAAGAAGTAGAAGAAGAAGAAAGTGAAGAAGAAGAAGGTAGGTGCTACTAATTATGCCGAAACTGTTGCCATCCAAACATTTCGTTGCTTCTTCTATGCTCTTCTATATGATCATTAAAGTTTGAGAAAGTTTTGAGATCAGTCCTACAGGACAGGCGAGGGGATTCGGTTTGATGTGAAAAGTGACATCTTACCTGGCATGGACTGGTACGAATGTGCACATTTAATACGAAAAGCAGGCCATATCGTACGACTGATAAAGAAGAAGAATAAGAAAAAGAAGTAGAAGAAGAAGAAAGTGAAGAAGAAGAAGGTAGGTGCTACTAATTATGCCGAAACTTTTGCCATCCAAACATTTCGTTGCTTCTTCTATGCTCTTCTATATGATCATTAAAGTTTGAGAAAGTTTTGAGATCAGTCCTACAGGACAGGCGAGGGGATTCGGTTTGATGTGAAAAGTGACATCTTACCTGGCATGGACTGGTACGAATGTGCACATTTAATACGAAAAGCAGGCCATATCGTACGACTGATAAAGAAGAAGAATAAGAAAAAGAAGTAGAAGAAGAAGAAAGTGAAGAAGAAGAAGGTAGGTGCTACTAATTATGCCGAAACTGTTGCCATCCAAACATTTCGTTGCTTCTTCTATGCTCTTCTATATGATCATTAAAGTTTGAGAAAGTTTTGAGATCAGTCCTACAGGACAGGCGAGGGGATTCGGTTTGATGTGAAAAGTGACATCTTACCTGGCATGGACTGGTACGAATGTGCACATTTAATACGAAAAGCAGACCATATCGTACGACTGATAAAGAAGAAGAATAAGGAAAAGAAGTAGAAGACGAAGGTAGGTGCTACTAATTATGCCGAAACTTTTGCCATCCAAACATTTCGTTGCTTCTTCTATACTCTTCTATATGATCATTAAAGTTTGAGAAAGTTTTGAGATCAGTCCTACAGGACAGGCGAGGGAATTCGGTTTGATGTGAAAAGTGACATCTTACCGGGCATGGACTGGTACGAATGTGCACATTTAATACGAAAAGCAGGCCATATCGTACGACTGATAAAGAAGAAGAATAAGAAAAAGAAGTAGAAGAAGAAGAAAGTGAAGAAGAAGAAGGTAGGTGCTACTAATTATGCCGAAACTGTTGCCATCCAAACATTTCGTTGCTTCTTCTATACTTTTCTTTCTATATGATCAATAAAGTTTGAGAAAGTTTTGAGACCAGTGCAACAGTATTGCCATGATTTTTAAAGCGATGATTGATTACACAGGCTAACCACCAAAAAACTTTTTGTGGGTGTTTACCTAATTATTGTCGTTTTAAGTGTGCTTATTCCAAAAATAACATTAAAAATGCCATATCACCCACCATTTTTTCACATTTTAACAATTTAACAGGAGGTTATAGCCAGGTAATAGTTACAGCCAGGTGTGTAGCTAGGTGATAGCTAAGTATAGTGATGGAAAAATCAGGCATGCTGGAACACCAACATGATGGGAGATTACTATTGGTCACTTCACCGAGAGAGTCAGCAATCGGCCCATAGAAGAAAAAGCTATACCAGGAGCTTTAAAGAAAAAAAACAAAGAAAATATACATCAATGGACATGTAAAGCCTTTGAAGAATGTAATGTTAAGAATATAAAGCCATCTTCTATGTTTAAATAAAGTTCTGTTGGTATTTTAAAAGTCGTTTACTTTTCATATTTGTTGCATAATTTACATATTTTTCCATATCTTACTATGTCAAATTGTGACTTAACTGTGGGTGATGGAAACGATCAGAGTTCAGATACGGATTTAGCAGCCAAAAAAACTACAAAAATCAGCTATCAAGATTTAAAAAGTTTTTTGAAACCTTGTTTTGGTTGGCCTGTATTATCTATTATATTCAACAGCGGCTTAAATCGGAAGGCTATGCGACTTGTAACCACTGAATCAAAGTAATGGAGCTTGTGATTTTTTTTTAAAATAAAACAAGGAGAATAACGTTTTTCACAATAAACATTTATTACACTGAATGATTCAGTATTTGTCTGTCTACCAATTATGATGATTGTTTTGCAATCCAAATGTACATTTAGTGTAATAAATATTTATTGTGAAAAAGGTTTTCTCCTTGTTTTATTGTAACCACTGATTACAAGTTTAGAGACCTATTGCTACAAGTTGAGAAAAAACGCATATTCTTACACTTACATAAAGTTTCGCTGCGTTACAGAATTTATTTCAACTTGTAGCTACAGGCGAATTACTTGTAGCTTGTAGACTTGTAACAAGTCGTCGGCTTAGTGTTACAAGGTTGTATGTAACATTTTTTCGATTTTTAGGTCTATATCTTTACAGATCTATATGTTTTCAAAGCGTAACTTTTTAACTTGTTGGAAGGTTAAAATCGGATTATTAAGAATCTGTGATAAAATTACAGTGCACAATACATAATTTTCTGTAATAACAAACGTATTTAAAGTCGTTATTCCCAAATTTACAAATTTGCACAAACAACCTTGTAACATTAAGCCGACGAAGTGTAGTGTTTGTGGCCCCAGCAGAATGTAATTGTTTTACATATGTCACGTTAAAAAAAATTCACAAAACTTATGTAATAGGTGTTAGTGTAATTGTTTTACTATGTCACGTAAAGCATTAAAAAAAATCACAAAACTTATGTAATAGGTGTTAGTAGTTTTTCTATGAAAAGCTTTATTGTGTTTTCTTAAATTCAGGCTTTAAAAAACTGCGTTATAAGAAGACGCCTAAAAATATGGTTTCAAAAAATGAAGGACAATTATTAAATTTAAAGGAATTTATGCAGATTCGGGCATACTATGAAAATTGCAGAAAATAAAGTTAAGTTCCAATTTTTCTTCAATTTTTGTTTCTTCCAATAATTTGGTATTTATATAAATAAAACACAATTGGTGTAAGTTTCACAGAATATTTAATGTTGTAGGGGTTCGTGAAACTCACACCAATTGTGTATTATTTATATATTAACATGGAGTTTCATCATGTATCAGCCTCATCAATCCGATATTTTGGTATCTATTAAGATTTTTGATTCAGAGTTTTATGACCAACATCGCCACGTGCAGTTATTTCGCCAACTTATACACACCCTGTATATTTTGGAATTTATTTAACAGTATAAGTGGAGATAATTTTTACAGCGGGGAATAAAATACGATTTCCATTTTGAAATTTACGATTACAACTTGTGTGCGGGCGTAATAAATGAGTAGCCGCCTTAAATTGTGCAATTGCGTCCCCGTAATAATGCATGGCTTTAATTTTTTATGTGTCACATGGCCCATAAATCCATTACAGACCTTATCTCCGGCATTAATAAACAAACGTCCCACAGTCCTCCTGCTCGGCAGAAATAAATCCTGCAATGTCCAAACACGTATCTAAAATTTGTGCGCTGCTTAGATACGAAACCCGAGCGAAAAAGCGGACTCGCAAATCGCCGGGATTAGGACGCGTTTCGTCGGAAATTACATATTCATGCCGCCCCCTGCGCCGGACAACGCACTGGCTGACCCTTGGGACGGGTAGCTTTTAATATTGCAAGGGTCGGTGTCTTAACGTGACCTAATAAAACGGCGCGAGTGGTGTACCGATAAGTTACTTTGGGGGCTGATGAGGGGCTGGGGTTCGTCCCCCGGGGGCGACAATTCTTCCGCGCGCCTCAAGTGTAACCGTACGGGTTTCCAGGTATAGGGTTTCGATTAATTCGCACGGGCGGCACGTTGCAGGGGTAATCCAATTATTTTGTCTCGAAAGGGAAGAGGGAATAATATACGTGTTCGGTAAATAATATGTTTCGCGTTTAATATCGAAGGGCGGAATTTCTCAAATTTTTGCTTAAGAAATGTGGATGTAGATTTAATTCTTATATAATTGGGTATTAGATATCGCTTAGGTCACAGTTAGGTAGGTATACTTGACCCAAAGATCATAAGATATTATCATAAGATATTATGACTTTGACTTCTTAATAGTTATATTCGGGGTTTAATTTAGGGTCACCATAAAGCAAACGGATGGTCAAGACGGAAGAATCGCACGCCGTCGTCAATACCAGAAAGACACCCGGGCAACCCCAGATAACTGAATAATATTAGCAGGACCGCGCTGATTTTATGGCAACACCAAATAAAACCCCCATAAAATACTTAAAAGTCAAAGTCGTAATATTCTTAGATTTTTGGGTCGACTATAGTTGCAATAATAATAAAAAAAGAATCTAAGAGTCTTCGTGACATTATCTTTAATTTTAAATTTAAAATGTATGTATGCTGTTTAAATTTACATGTATGCACTGCTTCCTATACCTCCTAAAATTCCTTCCCTAAAATATGTCCATGTAGAATCGGGGGTGGCAGGACGAGTCGCCAGGACATTGCCGGACAATGGGGGATGGGGGCCGTTTGGGGGCCGTTTGGGGGCAGCACTCGAAACCGAAGGCTGTCAACCGTGAATGCGCATTAACAGACACCGACAACGTCGTGCTGACGTGCGTCATTAATCATGATCGTGTAATGATAGCTGTGCTGAAAACATCCCTCCACGATATGCAGCATATGGCGAGACTGGATTAATTCCAACCCAAAGCACATCTTCGTAGACACAACAGCTAGGTATAAAATATGGCCCAAATAAGCAGTTATCAAATGGATTTAAAATTAAAAAATCATGCAAAGTTTTTGACAGTAACTTTTAACATAATAATGAAATGAACGAATAAATGAACAAAAATCATTTGTAGTTGTTGATAAATTTTGACAGAGTAATTAAATGTTTGACAGAAATAATGGAACTTTGGACAGAATAAAACTATACCCACTGTAAAGTTTTATTTGCATTTTATTTGCATTGTTTCATTGACTTTTGCTATTGATTTTTCAAATTTGAAGGTCATTGTCCAATTGACTTTTTAAAATTAAAAAGCCATTAATAGCTCTGATAGTAGTTATGTAAAGTTTGACAGAGTAATTATAATTATTATTCTGTCAGAAATCATTTGAAAAATAATTGAAATTTTAACCAAAATCGTTTATAGTTTTTGACAGTAAATTTTGTCTTAATAATGAAATGAATGCACAAATGAATTAAAATTTGTAGTTTTTGATAGTAAATTTTTACTGAATAATTAAATGTTTAACAGAAATAATGGAAATTATGACAGAACAATTGAACACTTTACAGTCGGTATTCATTTAACATTGATTTTTAAGATTAAAAAGTCAATGTCAAAAGTCATAGAACTTTTAAAATAAAAAAGTCATTAATAACTTTGGCAGTAGTTATGGAAAGTTTGACAGATTAATTCTGACACAAATCATTTAAATATTTGTAAAATATAATTAAAATTTTATCAGAAATCAGTGAAATTGAAAATAAAATGAAATTTTAAATTGTATTGAATATTGTTATTGAAGTTTAATTGATTAAACATTTGTCAGATACAAACTATACCTTTTCAAGTTCAAATTGAGACCAATGAAGTTCAAATTGAGACCAATCAAGTTCAAATTGAGACCAATCAATTTCAAATTGAGGCCAATCAAGTTCAAATTGATACCAATCAATTTCAAATTGATACCAATCAATTTCAAATTGAGGCCAATCAAATTCAAATTGATACCAACCAATCTCAATTGAGACCAATCAAGTTCAAATTGAGACTAAACAAAATCAAGTTGACAGTAAGTAATATCAAGCTGTCATAATACATTTTATTTGGTTACTCTCAACTTGATATTGTTTAGTGTCAACTTGATTTTGTTCAAATTCAGACCAATCAAGTTCAAATTCAGACCAATTAATTTTAAATTGAGGCTAATCAAGTTCAAATTGATACCAACCAAGCTCAAATTGAGACCAATCAATTTCAAATTGAGACTACACAAAATTAAGTTGACACTAAACAATATCAAGCTGTCATAATAAATTTTATTTGGTTACTCTCAACTTGATATTGTTTAGTGTCAACTTGATTTTGTTCAAATTCAGACCAATCAAGTTCAAATTCAGACCAATTAATTTTAAATTGAGGCCAATCAAGTTCAAATTGATACCAACCAATCTCAAATTGAGACCAATCAATTTCAAATTGAGACTAAACAAAATCAAGTTGACACTAAACAATATCAAGCTGTCATAATACATTTTATTTGTTTACTCTCAACTTGATATTGTTCAGTGTCAACTTGATTTTGTTCAAATTCAGACCAATCAAGTTCAAATTCAGACCAATTAATTTCAAATTGAGACCAATCAATTTCAAATTGAGACTAAACAAAATCAAATTGACACTAAACAATATCAAGCTGTCATAATAAATTTTATTTGTTTACTCTCATTTGAAATTGATTGGCCTCAATTTGAACTTAATTGGTCTCAATTTGAACTTGATTGGTCTCAATTTGAACTTGATTGGTTTCAATTTGAACTTGAAATGGTATTGTGCTGAATTATGATACCATTTGTGCTTTTTATAAGTTTTTACACACTTAATGGTTTAAATTTTGGCAGTATATTTAAAAGTTCGACATAAATAATTCATGTATTGACACTGAACAGCACAATAATATAAGTTTTGACATACTTAATGGTTCAAATTTTGGCAGTATATTTAAAAGTTTGACATAAACAATTCATGTATTGAACACTGAGCCGCACAATAATATTCATAAAGAGTCACTGTAACAATAATTGATATTTTGATAGTTATAATTTATGTATGGAGCAACGATTAAAAATTGATTTTATAAATAATTTTTGATAGTGATCGTTGAAATTTTGACAAAATAATTACAAGTTTGAATGAATTGATTGAAATTTTGACTGACCAATTCAAAATTTTACAGTATTCATTGAATATTATCATTATTTAAAAAATTTAAAAGTCATTGTCAGTAATTATTGAAGGTTTGACAGAATTATTATAGTTCTGCCAGAAATAACTTAAATATTTATCAAAATAAGAAATTTTTATAGTAGCCATACAAATTTTAGCAAAATAATTAAAAATATGATAGTACTCATTCTATATTAATAGAAATTATTTAAATATTGGTAAATATCATTGAAATATTAACAGAAATCATTGAAATTTTGTAATCGTTAAAATTTTGACATAATAATTAAAAGTTTCAAAGTATTAATTGAAATTTTGACAAAACAATTCAAAATTATATATAGTTCATTGAGTTTTGTCATGTTTTTTAAAATTTAAAAGACATTGACAGTAATAATAGAAAGTTTGACAGAATTATTATAATTATGCCAGAAATAACTTAAATTGTAATCCAAAAAATGAAATTTGGATAATTGTCATAAAAATTTTGGCAGAATAATTAAAAATATGACTGTACTCAATTAATATTAATAGAAGTAATTTGAATATTGGAAAATATCATTGAAATATTAACATAAATCTCAATTAATATTAATAGAAATAATTTGAATATTGGAAAATATCATTGAAATATTAACATAAATCGTGAAATTTTGATAGGTATAATTTATGTATTTTTTTAATAATGTTTGACAGTAATCGTTGAAGGTTTGAAGGTTGACAGAAGAATTGAAAATTTTACAGTATTCATTGAATTTTGTCATGAGTTTTAAAATTAACAAGTCATTGACAGTAATTATTGAAAGTTTCACAGAATTATTATAATTCTGCCAGAAATAACTTCAATTTTAGTCAAAATAAATGAAATTTTTATAGTAGCCATACAAATTTTGGCATGTATAATTTTCATGTAGGTGTTTAATATTTTTTTAGAGTGATCGCTAAAATTTTGACATAATATATAAAAGTTTCAAAGTATTAATTGAAATTTTGACAGAGCAATTCAAAATTATATATAGTTCATTGAGTTTTGTCATGATTTTTTAAATCTAAAAGACATTCACAGTAATAATAGAAAGTTTGACAGAATTATTATAATTCTGCCAGAAATAACTTAAATTGTAATCAAAAAAATGAAATTTTGATAATAGTCATACAAATTTTGGCAGAATAATTAAAAATATGACTGTACTCAATTAATATTAATAGAAATAATTTAAATATTGGAAAATATCATAGAAATATTAACAGAATTCATTGAAATTTTGATAGATCAATTCAAAATTTTACAGTATTCATTGAATTTTGTCATTATTTTAAAAATTTAAAAGTCATTGACAGTAATTATTGAGGGTTTGACAGAATTATTATAATTCTGCCAGAAATAACTTAAATTTTAATCAAAATAAATGAAATTTTTATAGTAGCCATACAAATTTTGGCAAAATAATTAAAAATATGACAGTACTCATTCTATATTAATAGAAATAATTTAAATATTGGTAAATATCATAGAAATATTAACAGAAATAAATCAAATTTTGACAAAATAATTCAAATATTGGAAGAATTAATTGAAATTTTGCACGCCAATTCAAAATTTTACAGTATTCATTGAATTTTGTCAGGATTTTTAAAATTAAAAAGTCATCTTTATTGGCTATCGACCCCAATGGATTCCCCATCGACCCCATATGATTCTTTGAGGAATAATTTATGTAATAATGTAATATTGAGAATGCTTATTAAAATTTGAGAGAAATAATGGAAATTTTGACAGAACAGTTGAACAGTGTACAGTATTCGTAGAATTTTGAAATTGATTTTTAAAATTATTAAGTCATTAATAGATTTGAGTAATTATAGAAAGTTTGACAGAATAATTAAAATTCCAACAAAAATAATTTAAATGTTAGTGAAACTAAATAACATTTTAATAGAAATCCTACAAATTTTTAGTAGCAAATAGCAATAGCAATTAGCAAATTGCAAAAAGTACTCATTAATATTAAAACTATTCTTGAACAGTTTGATGCCAATAATAATAATTCTGGCAAAAATCATTTAAATTTTGGTAATAACAATTGAAGTAATAATGTTAATAGAAATAATGGAAATTTTGACAGAACAATTGAAAATTTTACAGTATTCGTTGAATTTTGATATTGATTTTTAAAATTGTAATGTCATTAATAGATTTTAACAATTCTAATTATAGAAAATTTGACGGAATAATTAAAATTCCGACACAATCATTAAAATATTGGTGAAACTAAATATAATTTTAATATAAATCCTACAAATGTTGCCACAATAATTGCAAATAAATCCGTACTCAATAATACCTGAAAGTATTACAGTTTGACGTAAAAAATATAATTTTCGCAAAAATCTATTAAATATTGGTAATATTAATTAAAATAATTAAAATTTTATCAGAAATGATTGAAATTATGACTGAAGAGTTGAGAAGTTTACAGCATTCGTTGAATTTTGATAATCATTTTTAAAATTGTTAATTCATTAATAGATTTGATAGTAATTATAGAAAGTTTGACGGTTTATTTAAAATTCCGACACAATAATTTAAATGTTGGTAAAACTAAATAAAATTTTGATAGAAACCCTACACATTTTGGCAAAATAATTGCAAATACGACAGTACTCATTAATTCCGGAATGTATTTTGGGCAGTTTGATGCAATAACTATAATTCTGACAAAAATAATTTAAATATTGGTAAGAAATTATTAAAATTTTTAAAGAAATATTAGAAATTTTGGCAGTACAATTGAAAGTTTTATAAATAGGACAGTATTCGTTGAATTTTGATATTGATATTTAAATTTGAAAAGTCATTAATGGATTTGACAATAATTATAGAAAGTTTGACGGAATAATTAAAATTCCGACACAAACAATTTAAATGTTGGTAAAACAAAACAAAAATTTGATAGAAATCATACAAATTTCGGCAAAATAATTGTAAATATGACAGTACTCATTAATATCTGAAAGTATTCTTGGAAAGTTTGATGTAATCATTATAATTCTTGCAAAATCATTTAAATATTAATAAAAATAATTGAAATTATCGAATCTTTAACATTTTATCCACCTTTACTATGTGGTAGTCCGGTATATACAGGGTGGCCCATTTATCTTCGCTCGGACCATTGCTGTTAGACTAATGAAAATTGAGGAAAAATATGATTGGAAGTTATGGACACTTGGAATTTCCAAAAGAAGCACATCAAGTGCCCAATTTTTTTACTTAATAAATTGTCACTTGAAAATGACCGCAATACGTTGTAACTAGTTGTGAATTTTAAAATCAACAAGGTTGTTAAAACATAGTAAGATAATAATTAATTATGAAATATTAACAGAAATAATTGAAATTTTGACAAAAAGTAATATAAATTTCAAAATCAAAATTCTGAGACCAAGATCAAAGTTTCAATAACTGAACTGGCAGTTTCAGACCAAGCAAGAATTATAATTCCTATAACATTTTTACTTAAAAGTAACAATTAAAAAAAATCCCTCTTGTAAACTCAATCTGGGGACATACTGTATATTAGTCGTAGATAAATATTATTATGATAATAATGGATTTAAACAAGTGTAATTAATACATGCACACGATAATGTGGAATCAATCGAAGCCTTAAATCAGCCAACAAGATTTAAAGCTTCGATTTCTTAGAAATTGTCGTGTGCATGAATGTGGGCTGTGTGCTGGTGCTATTTTAAGGTGTCCATTGTAATCACTATTATTGTATGCGTGTTTTTTTTTATTTAAGGCGTATTCGTGCCATAGTAAGTTTCTTAGAATATGCTATAAAAAATTCATTAAATAGTATTACTACATCCAAGTAAGTAAATTATATTGGTTTTACGAGGGTTTTCCAGTGCATTGAATCGATAAGTTTCATGTTGGTGTGTAACAGCAAACGTTTTCACGTTAATATTGAATGGCGTACGGCACGATTGTAACTGAATAGAACAATAATATGATAATACGATAAACAATACCAATGAAATATAGTTTATGTATAGAGTTTCTGTTCCATTCCCATGAAACTCGCGTGCATAATTTACGAGAATTTCCACCGTCGAGCAAACCCCCGAACGTATTAACGCACACAAAAGGCGCTAGCACCCAGATACCTGATAAAATAACTACAAATCTATTTCCGATTTCCAAACGCCGCCCCCGTTTATTGTGAACCACCCGTTACATTTGCATGTGCCCCGCGTTTGGCCGGAGACATTTACACCCCCAGGCGAATATGTGGAAACGATCGGGCCCGGCATACCGTTGTGTGGTTCGCGGCCTCTTCCACCTTAGCCGCCCTCAGCCGCCCCCGACGCGCTCCTTTAAAAACGGCCGTGTATGTTCGCAGAGTTATTGCATTCCTCCCTTTCATAGCGGCCTGCATTAATAAACAGGGTGAGATCGGAGCGCGGACGGTGATATCCACCCTCCTCTTTAAGCACCGGGCGTAGGATGTCGGCCAGTGTGTACATAGAGTAGGTTACATTAAATATTTATGTCTTCGGGTCGGGGTTATTAGCCGTTGTGTTGATTGTGTATTTTTTGTGCGGGGCGTTTTTAATTAATTTACGGTTTCGTCGGCGCGATTCCGGGAGTGGAAATGTTGTTTTTGCGCCCTCCTTAATTAATTGCGTTTGTTTTCAGTGGCGGGGCAATTAGCGTGATTAATTGCCGTGAAAGCGGTGTTTTCGGTTAGGGAAAAAAAATCGGGCGGCGTGCCACCTGTTACCGTACGGTCAAGTCCTGGAGGACGTCCGGGCGTCGCCGCCGCCGCTCCCTGGGGTTGGCGTCCCTCGGTCGCACCCACCGACGGTCACTACGTGCGCCCCGCAGGACTCTTACGACGCCGAGCGTCCGGAGGACCCGCGTGTGCTGCGGAGGAGCTTTCGGGGCGAAAGCTTCAGCGACACTGAGGCGATAGTTTACTTTGCCCCTCGGCGTCCGCTGCTAGGCAACGCCGGGGACCACGCCTCTGAGAGAGCGTCGCGACGCTCGCCCCAGCATCGCCGGCGTCGACGCCGTCGCCGCGGCTTCTCTGTCGCACGTGGGGGGCGGCCGGCGGGCAGGGGGCCGCCGCCGCCGGGATGGAAATCGCGGGTTTGTGTCCGGTTTTATTGTGCGATCGGCGAAATGACGGCGGCGGCGGAGGCGGCGGCGGCGACGTCGGTGCGCCGCGGACGCGCCCCCACGCACCCCCAGAACCGCCGCTCCGGGAAATTACGGTCCGGCAATATCCGGGGATTAAATGGGTCGGCGGTGGGGGTTGGTGCATTTTTCCGACGGTTCGAGCAACATAAATCCCCCATTACCGATCGGCAATACAAATTCCGATTGACGTTGGAAAATTGACAGCCTGCAAAATTTCCAAAAAAAAATATATTCGATTTTCAAAATCAATAGTCGACAAACTCGACTTTGTAACTGATTGGCCGACATCATGCTGGATTACTATTTTTTTTAAATAGGTACAAAAATTATCCATAATTCTACGATTTTGTGCAAATTCAGTTGCCTACAAGATGTAAAACTTATGTTCGAAACTATTTCATTTCATGATTTTCATGAAAACAGCATTTTCTTCCTAAACAGCCACAGATAAATTGCCTACAAATGCCACTAGCCAGCACAAGTACAGAGAAAAAGTCATCCAGACAACCAGTCCTATATGTTTGATTTTCTCTTTTATTTAATACTGAAACTTTGTTAAATTTAAGGAGAATTAGTTTCAGGTCTACTATATACGAATCTAATATCAAATTTGCAAATTATTAATTTTCAGAAATTTCAGTACTTGCTAACCCATACTGCTCAATGCAGAAAGTTATATATTTGATTTTCTTCCTTATTTAATACTGAAACTTTCTCAAATTTTGAGGAGACTCAATTTCAGATATACTGTACACGAATCTAATGCAAAATTTGCAAATAATAAATTTTCAGAAATTTAAGTAATAGCTAACCCATACTTGTCAATTCAGAAGGATAAGTGTTTGATTTTCTCCCTTATTTAATACTGAAACTTTGTCAAATTTTCAAGAGAATTAGTTTCAGATGTACTGTACATGAATCTAATATCAAATTTGCAAATTATAAATTTTCAGAAATTTCAGAAATAGCTAACCCATGCGTGTCAATGCAGAGAGTTATATGTTTGATTTTCTCCCTTATTTAATACTGAAACTTTGTTAAATTTTCAGGAGAATTAGTTTCAGGTCTACTGTATACGAATCTAATACCACATTTGCAAATAATAAATTTTCAGAAATTGCAGTAATAGCTAACCTAAACTTGTCAATGCAGAAAGTTAAGTGTTTGTTTTCTCTCTTATTTAATACTGAAACTTTGTTAAATTTTTTGGAGACTTAGTTTCAGGTCTACTGTATACGAATCTAATACCATATATGCAAATAATAAATTTTCAGAAATTTCAGTAATAGCTAACCCATACTTGCCAATGCAGAAAGTTAAGTGTTTGATTTTCTCTCTTATTTAATACTGAAACTTTGTTAAATTTTCAGGACAATTAGTTTCAGGTCTACCGTATACCAATCTAATACCAAATTTGCAAATATTAAATTTTCAAAAATTTCAGTAATACCTAACCCATACTTGTCAATACAGAAAGTTAAGTGTTTGATTTTCTCTCTTATTTAACACTGAAACTTTGTTAAATTTTCAGGAGAATTAGTTTCAGGTCTACTGTATACGAATCTAATATCAAATTTGCACATTATAAATTTTCAGAAAATTCAGTAATAGCTAACCCATACTTGTCAATGCAGAGAGTTATATGTTTGATTTTCTCCCTTATTTCATACTGAAACTTTGTAAAATTTTCAAAAAAATTAGTTTAAGGTGTACTGTTCACGAATCTAATGCCAAATTTGCAAATAATAAATTTTCAGAAATCTCAGTATTAGCTAACCTGTCAATGTAAAAAGTGAAGTGTTTGATTTTCTCCCTTATTTAATACTGAAACTTTATCAAATTTTCAGGAGAATTAGATTCAAGTGCACTGTACACGAATCTAATATCAAATTTGCAAGTAATAAATTTTCAGAAGTTTCAGTAATAGTTAACCCATACTTCTCAATGCAGATAGTTATATGATTGATTTTTTCCCTAATTTAATAGTGAAACTTTGTCAAATTTTGAGTAGACTCAATTTTAGATATACTGTACAGGAATCTAATATGAAATTTACAAATAATATATTTTCAGAAATTTCACTAATAGCTAACCCATACTTGTCAACGCAGAAAGTTAAAAGTTTGATTTTCTCTCTAATTTAATACTGAAACTTTGTCAAATTTTCAGGAGAATTAGTTTCAGGTCTACTTAACATGAATCTAATACCAAATTTGGAAATAATAAATTTCCAGAAATTTCAGAAATAGCTAACCCGTACTTGTGAATGCAGAAAGTTAAGTGTTTGATTTTCTCTCTTATTTAATACTGAAACTTTGTCAATTTTTCAGGAGAATTAGTTTCAGATGTACTCCACACGAATCTAATATCAAATTTGCACATTATATATTTTCAGAATTTTCAGTAATAGCTAACCCATACTTGTCAATGCAGAGAGTTATATGTTTGATTTTCTTCCTTATTTCATACTGAAACTTTGTTAAATTTTCAGGAGAATTAGTTTCAGGTGTACTGTATACGAAGCTAATATCAAATTTGCAAAATATAAATTTTCAGAAATTTCAGTAATAGCCAACACATACCTGTCAAGGCAGAAAGGCATTTGTTTAAATTTCTGCATTATACAATACTGAAACTTTGTCAAATTTTCAGGAGAATAAGTTTCAGATGTACTTTACACCAGTCTAATATCAAATATGCAAATAATAAATTTTCAGTCACTATCAACATACAAACTTTGTATGTCAATCTAAGCATGTTTTATTTTCAAAAAAGTACTGATTATTTTAGGCATTTGTAAAAAAATCACTGTTCAACATCCAATCTTTGTATGTCAATCTAAATACGTTTTATTTTCAAATTAAGACTGTATATTCTTGGCATGCATAAAAAATTCACTGTTCAACATCCAATATTTGTATGGTAATCTAACTAAGTACGTTTTATTTTTAAATCAAGACTGAGGTTTCATGGCATTTGTAAAAAATCACTTTTCAACATACAAACTTTGTATGTCAATCTAAGTACGTTTTATTTTCAAATTGAGACTATATATTCTTGGCATGTGTAAAAAATTCACTGTTCAACATCCAAACTTTGTATGTCAATATAAGTTCGTTTTGTTTTCAAATTTTGAATGTATCTTCTTATAAATTCAAAATTGGGCATATGTTCTATTAACTTTATTACTTAAAATGACTTACTCTTCTATCTCTTGAAAATATTTCTTTTTCTCGTGAATCAACTTTATGTTCGAAGTGGGAGTTGTTCATATTATTGTTTTTGTCAGTAGGTAACTTCGAAAATACGACAAATATTTGATAAATATTTTTCTAAATGGTAATGACAATCTAGAATAATAATAGCTATCTTATGAAATTGAGTCCTAGAAGAGGCTGGTGGAGGACGCCAAGACCCACCGAAGATTGTAGTCCCAGAAGTACTGTAGTATTGATTGTAGTAACAGACGGCTGTCAAACTGACGTCTGTAAAACTGACGTGTGTCAAACTGACGTCTGTCAACCTGACGTCTGTCAAACTGACGTCTGTCAAACTGACGTCTGTCAAACTGACGTGTGTCAAACGGACGTCTGTGATATTGACATCTGTGATTTATTGACTGTGACGATCTATTGATTTTTCAAAAGCCTTCGATAAGATACAACATGAAACCATGATTCAAACTTTAAAAGATACAGGAGCTGATGACCAAGACCTAAGAATAATTGCAAATATGTATTGGAATCAGAAAGCAGTACCCTCTACTGCTCTAACCCTCTCTACCCCTAAAGAAATTGCAATGAAAATTAAAAAAAAAAAACATTAACACTAGGAAAGCTCCAGCATTTGACTTAATTACTGACGAAATTCTCAAACAGCTTCCTCGTAAAGCAATCTCAAAACTTACATATCTTTCTTAATAATGCATCTTTAAGATTAAAATATGAACCTAAGATATGGGAAGTAGCAGAATGATAATGATTCCTAAGCCTGGAAAAAAACCACCAAATGAAGTTTCTTTCTACAGATCAATATAGTTATTACCTGTAATCTCAAAAGTGTTCGAAACAATACTTCTTAAAAGAATAAAACCATTTATCAAAAGGCAAAACATTATAGTTTGGTTTCAGAGACTCTCATTCATCTGTAGATCAAGTCCCTAGAATTACAGACGTAATTGAAAAATCATACGTTATAAACAAATCAATAGGGTTTGAAGTTTTTTCTGTGAGCTTTAAGTTATGTCAGTAGTCAGTTCTTATATAAACTTTATTGCACTGGTGCGGTAAAGTACCGTCATTACAGTCTGAACGTGAACATCGTAAAGTATCACATTACCTGTGTCCTGGTAGATGCTGCAAAACATCCTTTAATTTAATAATGTAGTAGTGTAGTGTATTTTAATCATTTTATTTTAACGATAGTTAAGTATTTTAATCATTTTATTTTAACGATAGTTAAGTCTTTTAGTAAGTAGTTCTTTAATTTATGTAACACATTACTGTTATAATGTACCTGACACACATATCGGCTGAAATTAATAAATTTATTATTATTATTATTATTATTATTATTATTATTATTACATACTGATAGTAGATAAATCAAATTACGTAGCTTTTAATATAATGTGATTTAAATATTTATGCACGAATTTAAACTGGATATATTAATTAAAATTGTTATTTGTTCTACAATTTGTACAAATTTATTTTGTCATCATCGATGATTTATATAAATAAATACTCATATCTATTACATTAATTGCAGCGAATATAACTAATATGCTTTTCAGATTTGATTGGCTCTGGGTGAAATATTATTGCACGATTTATTGGCGAATAAATATGAAATTGTCAAACTTGAACCTTGTGTTTTTGTGTATATGCAACTGATACAAAATGTAATGCAATTATTCATTTGTGGACAACTCATATTTGAAATATTGTTTAATATAAATGTGATTATCATTACTGAGTTATAAATAAATTGTATGCTTGCACATTGCAGATGGCATATTAAGCATAATTAAGCATTCTCGTGGATT
This sequence comes from Othius punctulatus, assembly GCA_951805005.1. Taxonomy (NCBI): domain Eukaryota; kingdom Metazoa; phylum Arthropoda; class Insecta; order Coleoptera; family Staphylinidae; genus Othius; species Othius punctulatus. Next base: position 15,249,369 of record OX638145.1, read on the forward strand.
CAAACATCAATGCAATATGAATGCCAAAAATGCTACAATGCCCTGAATAAGTGCCAGAGCTATTTTACTGTACAGGACGTACTGTACAGGACTGTGAATGTATGTTAAAATTTGAACCATATTACGTTAACGAAATTATATCAGTTATCAAAAAAATAAAAACAATCCAACCAATCTTCAGTTTACCCTAAATTTTTGCGTGAACTCTTACATGCGGGCAATAATATTTTGGAGATAATTTTGCAACTTTCGAGATAATCAATATTTTATTAAAATTTATTACTATTTTAGGCGGTAATACCCCATGGGGTCAATAGCCCAATAAAGATTGTTTATATACAATATTTTATGAAGTAGGAGGGTACTTGACTAAAAATATTAATAACATTTTCTGTATTTATTAAGTATACATTTTAGAATCGGAAAATAGAAGATCTGAATTCACCCCATCTTTTGTTTTTTCCGGAAAATGGATTACCAGATGCCACATAAGTGCCATATTGGGGTGCAAAATTACTTTTAAATGTTCTTACAAAAACACAAATTAAGCCTATAATATATTTTCAAATTTATCACTTATTTAATATCCAAATATCTATCAGATAATGGAAACACTTGAGAAAACACCATCTTTAGTTTATCCTCAATTTTCGCTGAAACTCATGAATGCTTTGAAATCATTGAGATATTGCGGTTCATTTTGCAGGTTTCGAGGAAATCAAAATTTCAAAATCAAATGGAATTCCAGACAAAAATTATCAAAGAAATCTTCTGTATTAATTTGTTAAATATACTATTTAGTATTGGGAAATGGAAAACTGTGAACACACTTCATCTTTAGTTTATGGTCGAAAATGGATTGAAAGTTACTACATTAATGCTTTACTGGGATGTAAAACTGTTTTTGCATGTTTCCACAAACAAAAAAACACAGTTTAAGACCTTGATTTAGCCTATAAATGATTGCCAAATAATTTATAGGCTTTCCACACTTGATCAATACCCGATTTTCTCTCCGATAATGGAAAAACTTGAGAAGACACAATCTTTAGTTTTCCCTCAATTTTCGTTGGAACTTGCAGACTTCGAGGAAGTCAATATTTTATGAAATTCTAGACTAAAATTATAAAAGAAATCTGCTGTATTTGTTAAATATACTAATTAGTATTCTTCTTGCCTATCCGTTACCGGATGTTGGTAATCCACACGACAATGCTGTCTTTGTTCACTACTATTCTGAAGTTTAGTATTAGGAAATGGAAAACTGTGAATATATTTCATGTTTAGTTTATCGGGAAATGGAATTGAAATTTGCTATATGAATGCTGTATTGGGATGTAAAACTGTTTATTTGTTTCACACGAGTAAATGTCACTCAAACTAGTCTGTACAGTTACCTGGTAAGGTAACCATTACATACACCGTGCATGTAATGGTTGACACAAGCTAGTGTAAAAATTTTACTTGTCCCGTGACAAATTTATACTCTCTCTTGTCATGTTTATATTAATTTAATTCACTTAATTTTCAATTATTATTATTTGATATGTTTGTTTCAACTTTGCCGTCGATCGATTTAAATATAAAAGTGCAATTATGATTGAAATTACGATGTTGTGTTCATGAAAATTTTGACACTGAAGATTTCAAATTCCAACCAATTTTCAGTTTACCCTAAATTTTCGTTTGAACTCTTGAATAATATTTTGGAGATAATTTTGCAGATTTTGAGATAATCAATATTTTATGAAATAGGTAGGAACTAGACTAATACTATTAATAACTTTTTTTGGATGTATTAAGTACACATTTTAGAACCAGAAAATAGAAAATCTGAATTCACCCCATCTTTAGTTTTTCTGGAAAATGTTGCCACATTAACGCCATATTGGGGTGCAAAATTACTTTTGAACGTTCTTACAAAAACACAAATTTAGCTTACAAATTATTTTTAAATTTCTCTCTCTTATCACTCTTATCGCCCAATTTTTTATCAGATAATGAAGATAAGAAAAACTTGAGAAGACACCATCTTTAGGTTTTCCTCAATTTTAGTTGAAACTGCAGGCTTCGAGGAAATCAATATTTCATAAAATTCTAGACTAAAGTTATCATATATAATACAACGAGTGGAATCATGACCATCGATTATCAATTGTCACGATTCCAAGAGTTGTATTCGTCAGGTTATTTTTCATGAGAGTGCCTGTGAGAGTAATCCCTCGAGCGAGAAGCGTTTCTATTAATGGTATTGACGTAAAAATCTATCAGTAAAGACCGATACTCCAACTGGCAAAGTTCAGAAAGTCTGAGAACCACCCTTCCTCTAACATCTAATTTTTCGGGAATAGGTACCAAGCAGAATTCCGTTGTTTTGCCCTTTCCTTCATACATGAGCAAGTCCAATGGAATTCCTTTTGCCGTCGTCTTCACAAAATTCTTGAGACCAACAGGATGTGGTTTTCCACGAAACATTGACATTGACATTGACGTAAAAAATCTATCAGTAAAGACGGATACTCCAACTGGTAAAGTATCCGCAAGTCTGAGAGCCACCCTTCCTCCAACATCCAATTTTTCGGGAGTAGGTACCAAGCAGGATTCCGTTGTTTTTCCATTTCCTTCATACATGAGGAAGTCCAATGGAACTCCTTTTGCCGTCGTCGTCACAAAATTCTTGAGACCAACAGGATGTTATTTTCCACGAACAAATTGTCTCATTCTTACCTTACCATGAAAGGGGATCATTTGTTCGTCCACTGATATTTCATTTGTCCTTTCATTCTGTAGACACACTTTTTGAATTCGGTCTAACATTGGCCTTATTTTCCAAAATCTATCATTTTCACGGGCTTCTTTCGATACAGCATTTCATCTATTATTTTTAAACGAGTTCGAAGCTGATTTCTGGAAATATTTTCACAAATAATTGGTATTTTGGTATCCATTTGCCAGTACATCCTGATTCGTAGTACGTTGTAGATGCTAATTAACATGCTGCATGCAAAGAAAACTTTCAGCTTTGCCGCAGAAGTATCTAAAGACTTTCCGGTTTTATTTACTTCGTTCATGTTGGTCTCAAGGGCCATGGATTCAAAGAAATCGTCTTCGGGATATCTGCTGAAATAACTTATTGGATCCGGAATGTTTTCAGGCAAAAGTTCAGCATGAACCGTTGGTGAATGTTTCACAGCAATTCTAGGTACAAAAGCACTTCGCTTCCATTTCCTTTTCTTTCCCTTTGGTAGCAAGTGAACTAAAGGCTGCTCGTCATCTGAAGAAGAGACTGTACCTCCAATTTGGCTCTCCTCTGTTTCATTTTCTTCGCCACTTTCTGTGGTACTGTTACCGCCATCATCAGTTTCAGCCGTTTGCTCAGGCACATCTTCCTCCATTTTACCAATTTCGTCGTCAGTTTCGCTGTCACCATCAGGTAGTATATCACCATCAAGATCAGAGTCATCGAAGTTCCAATTATCAACGATCTCCTGGAGTTCTTTCTCAGAGAGAACTTAAAAAACGGATGATAGACCTTTGTATTGGATATTGGGTAAGGCCTGAAGTATCACCAAAGATACTTCGAGTAGATAGGTTTTGTAAACTTTTAGATACTGTAGCTTTGAAGGCTCTAGAACCAACAACTAACCTTCACTCAATGAGACGTTAGCGCAAAATTCATAATTAGTCACTACTACCTTTTTTGATCACGTTTCGAACTGGACGCCATAACTGCATAAAGACTGCTCGATTTTTAATGACCAGACACTCTATGCGATTTGATTGTGAATTTTTGTGCGCAACCACCTCACGCATATCATATATGATACCACTGGAAACATAGCCAAATTTCTATTGGAAATAGCAAAAAAAAAATGTTCATCCGTAGTATCGTATATGATACTCAGGGTCCGAGGAGGTTATTCTGTTGAATTTTTGTCGAATTTCAGATTGAAAGATACGTTTGGTTTTGTTTTTTTTAATTTTTCAGTTAATTAATTTCCATTTTTCGCCAACTTGCGCCCTTTCCCTTGCCTCGTTTGTATTGCCCTTGTACCGGCTCTGGTGTAGAGGCATTGAGGCATGGGTTTAGTTAATTGAGTAAATAAATGAAGAAGTAGGTAATCATCGTGGTGAATGTTATTATTTGAGTTTGGTGTGGGAAGAAGTCATCAGGAAAATTGAGGCTCAGTATTGGTCTTCCGGTGCGTCTGCGATTCACCGCAGAAGGCCCCGCTCAATAACAGGCGCGCTAATACATTTTACCCGTGACCTTATAAATTCACGCAGTTTCTGTCACATGCAGATTATCAAAGGGCCATTATCCCTCCGGCTGCCCCGCGGGGGCGGCAGCCCCGCCGCCGCCGCAGCCCCTCCGGCGATATTGATTGAATTTATGTTAAGTGGGCACGTCGGCGAGTGTGCTTGTGATTGCACGTAATGGCCCGTCAGCTTCTTCTGCCCCCGGTGCATCTTACTCAGCCGTTCCCCATATCACTGCATAAATCTGATTACCACCCCCGGCGGCGGCGGCGGCGGGGGCGCCCCCCGATTCAATTCCACCCCGGCCCTTGAAGATGCGCGCGCTCGTTACCATTTTAACACCTGCCCTTATCGCACTTAATTCCATTAGGCGTAATTACTTATGGTAATTCGCGTGCTCCCCGATCGGGGGGCGGCGCGAGAGGATTTGAAAAATACGCTCCGCAGCCGTTCCGGAATCCAATTAGGCGCATAACTTAATTCATTACGGCACAAAATGCAAATCCGCTTACGTTACCTCATGTGCATATGCATAGCAATGCAACGTGCTCGCTGGGGGCGGCATTCTCATAGCGCTGCCCCCATGCAGGGCTCTATTAATTAGAAACGAGAGGAATTAGGGACGCGGACTAGAAATTTCCGCCGCAAATATCCACCCGGTCGCTCGACGGGATAAATAACGGCGAGAACGCGACATCATCCCTTATCTTATTCAACCCATTAGCCCTTTTCTCCTGCCCGTCTCAGCGTTGGCAATTTTTTCGGCTGCACTGTAAATAATACAAAACCGCCCCCCTACCGCCACCCCCCGCAACGCAATTTAAGCGCGCCGATGAATTATTTAGGCGACCACTCTGCGAACCGCCCCCGGGGTGACTCGTGGGGGTGACACACCGCCGCCGCAGCGCTCGCACCTAATCGCCGCCCCCGCCCCTGCATCGGCGGCGGCGTCTCGATCCGGCATCGTGTAAACACCCCGCCGCGAGCGTTATTAATTAACCCGATCGCACACGCACCCCCGGAATTTCCGGAATCCGGCGGCGGCATGCTCCCCGCCCCCCCGTAAATCATCGGGCCGTAATGAACCGGGAATTAATTATGATCGGCCCTAATGCGATGGAATTTATACGTTTTAAAACGCAATTAACGGGTCCGGCCCACGCCGGCGACATGGGGGGCGGCGTAATGACGGATAAATCTGATTTTTATGGAGAAATTAATGGCGCATGCATGGGACGGCAACAAACATATTGGCAGCATGACAAAATGCATATAATACCAATGCCAATATTAAATACATAAGATGTATAAAAGGAAACAAAATATTTGAAGAAACAGAACTAGACTTACCGTCTATATTTAGTTCGTGTACAGTACACCTGAAACTAATTCTCCTGAAAATTTTACAAAGTTTCAGTATTAAATAATGAAGAAAATCAAACATATAACTTTCTGCATTGATATGTGTGGGTTAGCTATTACTGAAATTTAAAAAAAATTATTACTTGTAAATTTAATATTAGATTCATCTACAGTACACCTGAAACTAATTCTCCTGAAAATTTGACAAAGTTGAACTTTTAAATAATGGAGAAAATTAAACATATAACTTTCTGCATTGACAAGTACAGGTTAGCTTCTACTGAAATTTCAGAAAATTTATTATTTGCAAATTTGATATTAGATTAGTATACAGTACACCTGAAACTAATTCTCCTGAAAATTTAAAAAAGTTTCAGTATTAAATAAGGGAGAAAATTAAATATATAATTTTCTGCATTGACAAGTACAGGTTAGCTTTTACTGAAATTTCTGAAAAATTATTATATGCAAATTTGATACTATATTCGTGTACACTATACCTGAAACTAATTCCTCTGAAAATTTGACAAAGTTTCAGTATTAAATAATGGAGAAAATTAAACATATAACTTTCTGCATTTATAAGTATGGGTAACCTATTACTGAAATTTCAGAAAATTTATTATTTGCAAATTTGATATTAGATTCGTATACAGTATACCTAAAACTAATTCTCCTCAAAATTTAACAAAGTTTCAGTATTAAATAAGGGAGAAAATCAAACACTTAACTTATGCATTGACAGGTATGGGTTAGCTCTCACTAAAATTTCTGAAAATGTATTAATTGCATATTTAATATTAAATCTGTGTTCAGTACACCTTAAGCTAATACTCCTGAAAATTTGACAAACTGTCGGTATTAAATAAGGGAGAAGATCAAACACATACATTTCTGCATTGACAAGTACCGGTTAGCTTTTTCTGAAATTTCTGAAAAATTATTATTTTCAAATTTGATATTAGATTCGTGTACAGTACATACGAAACTATTTCTCCTGAAAATTTGATAAAGTTGCACTATTAAATAATGGAGAAAATTAAACATATAACTTTCTGCATTGTCAAAAATGCGTTAGCTATTACTGAAATTTTTGAAAATTTATTATTTGCAAATTTGAAATTAGTTTCGTATACAATACACTTCAAACTAATTCTCCTGAAAATTTGACAAAGTTTTAGTATTTAATAAGGGAGAAAATTAAACATATTACTTTCTGCATTGACAAGTATGAGTTGGCTATTACTGAAATTTCTGAAAAGTTATTATTTGCAAATTTGATATTAGATTCGTGTACAGTACACCTGAAAGTAATTCTCCTGAAAATTTTACAAAGTTGCACTTGTAAATAATGGAGTAAATTAAACTTATAACTTTCTGCATTGACAGTTATGGGTAAGCTATTACTGAAATTTCTGAAAATTTATTATTTGCAAATTTGATATTGGATTCGTATAAAGTACACCCGAAACTAATTCTCCTGAAAATTTGATAAAGCTGCACTATTAAATAATGGAGAAAATTAAACATATAACTTTCTGCATTGACAAGTATGGGTTAGCTATTACTGAAATTTCTGAAAAAAAATTATTTTCAAATTTGATACTAGATTCGGGTACACTATACCTAAAACTAATTCTCCTGAAAATTTGACAAAGTGTCAGTATTTAATAAGGGAGAAAATTAAACATATGACTTTCTGCATTGACAAGTACAGATTAGCTTTTACTGAAATTTCTGAAAATTTATTATTTGCAAATTTGATATTAGATTCGTATACAGTACACCTGAAACTAATTCTCCTGAAAGTTTGACAAAGTTTCAGTATTAAATAAGGGAGAAAATTAAACATATAACTTCCTGCATTGACAAGTATAGGTTAGCTATTACTGAAATTTCTGAAAATTTATTATTTGCAAATTTGATATTGGATTCGTATAAAGTACACCCGAAACTAATTCTCCTGAAAATTTGATAAAGCTGCACTATTAAATAATGGAGAAAATTAAACATATAACTTTCTGCATTGACAAGTATGGGTTAGCTATTACTGAAATTTCTGAAAAAAAATTATTTTCAAATTTGATACTAGATTCGGGTACACTATACCTAAAACTAATTCTCCTGAAAATTTGACTAAGTGTCAGTATTTAATAAGGAAAAAATTAAACATATGACTTTCTGCATTGACAAGTACAGATTAGCTTTTACTGAAATTTCTGAAAATTTATTATTTGCAAATTTGATATTAGATTCGTGTATAGTACACCAGAAACTAATTCTCTTGAAAATTTGACAACGCTGCACTATTAAATATTAGAGAAAATTAAACATATAACTTTCTGCATTGACAAGTATGGGCAAGCTATTACTGAAGTTTCTGAGAATTTATTATTTGGAAATTTGATACTATATTAATTCACAATACACCTGAAACTAATTCTCCAGAAAATTTTACAAAGTTTCAGTATTAAATAAGGGAGAAAATCAAACATATAACTTTCTGCATTGACAGGTATGGGTTAGCTATTACTGAAGTTTCTGAAAATTTATTAATTGCAAATTTGATAATAGATTAGTATACAGTACACCTAAAACTAATCCTCCTGAAAATTTTACAAAGTTTCAGTATTAAATAAGGGAGAAAATTAAACATATAACTTTCTGCATTGACAAGTATGGGTTAGCTATTACTGAAGTTTCTGAAAATTTATTATTTGCAAATTTGATACTAGATTCGTATACAGTACCCCTAAAACTAATTCCCCTGAAAATTTTACAAAGTTTCAGTATTAAATAATGAAGAAAATCAAACATATAACTTTCTGCATTGACAAGTACAGGTTAGCTTTTACTAAAATTTCTGAAAACTTATTATTTGCTAATTTGATATTAGATTCGTGTCTAGTACACCTGAAACTAAATCTCCTGAAAGGTTTACAAAGTTTCAGTATTAAATAAGGGAGAAAATTAAACATATAACTTTCTGCATTGGCAAGTATGAGTTGGCTATTACTGAAATTTCTGAAACATTAGTATTTGCAAATTTGATATTAGATTCGTGTACAGTACACCAGAAACTAATTCCCCTGAAAATTTGACAAAGCTGCACTATTAAATAATAGTGCAGCTTTGTAACTTATTAAACATTTAACTTTCTGCATTGATATGGTATGGGTTTGCTTTTACTGAAATTTCTGAAAATTTATTATTTGCAAATTTGATATTAGATTCGTATACAGTACACCTGAAACTAATTCTCCTGAAAGTTTGACAAAGTTTCAGTATTAAATAAGGGAGAAAATTAAACATATAACTTCCTGCATTGACAAGTATAGGTTAGCTATTACTGAAATTTCTGAAAATTTATTATTTGCAAATTTGATATTGGATTCGTATAAAGTACACCCGAAACTAATTCTCCTGAAAATTTGATAAAGCTGCACTATTAAATAATGGAGAAAATTAAACATATAACTTTCTGCATTGACAAGTATGGGTTAGCTATTACTGAAATTTCTGAAAAAAAATTATTTTCAAATTTGATACTAGATTCGGGTACACTATACCTAAAACTAATTCTCCTGAAAATTTGACTAAGTGTCAGTATTTAATAAGGAAAAAATTAAACATATGACTTTCTGCATTGACAAGTACAGATTAGCTTTTACTGAAATTTCTGAAAATTTATTATTTGCAAATTTGATATTAGATTCGTGTATAGTACACCAGAAACTAATTCTCTTGAAAATTTGACAACGCTGCACTATTAAATATTAGAGAAAATTAAACATATAACTTTCTGCATTGACAAGTATGGGCAAGCTATTACTGAAGTTTCTGAGAATTTATTATTTGGAAATTTGATACTATATTAATTCACAATACACCTGAAACTAATTCTCCAGAAAATTTTACAAAGTTTCAGTATTAAATAAGGGAGAAAATCAAACATATAACTTTCTGCATTGACAGGTATGGGTTAGCTATTACTGAAGTTTCTGAAAATTTATTAATTGCAAATTTGATAATAGATTAGTATACAGTACACCTAAAACTAATCCTCCTGAAAATTTTACAAAGTTTCAGTATTAAATAAGGGAGAAAATTAAACATATAACTTTCTGCATTGACAAGTATGGGTTAGCTATTACTGAAGTTTCTGAAAATTTATTATTTGCAAATTTGATACTAGATTCGTATACAGTACCCCTAAAACTAATTCCCCTGAAAATTTTACAAAGTTTCAGTATTAAATAATGAAGAAAATCAAACATATAACTTTCTGCATTGACAAGTACAGGTTAGCTTTTACTAAAATTTCTGAAAACTTATTATTTGCTAATTTGATATTAGATTCGTGTCTAGTACACCTGAAACTAAATCTCCTGAAAGGTTTACAAAGTTTCAGTATTAAATAAGGGAGAAAATTAAACATATAACTTTCTGCATTGGCAAGTATGAGTTGGCTATTACTGAAATTTCTGAAACATTAGTATTTGCAAATTTGATATTAGATTCGTGTACAGTACACCAGAAACTAATTCCCCTGAAAATTTGACAAAGCTGCACTATTAAATAATAGTGCAGCTTTGTAACTTATTAAACATTTAACTTTCTGCATTGATATGGTATGGGTTTGCTTTTACTGAAATTTCTGAAAATTTATTATTTGCAAATTTGATATTAGATTCGTATACAGTACACCTGAAACTAATTCTCCTGAAAGTTTGACAAAGTTTCAGTATTAAATAAGGGAGAAAATTAAACATATAACTTCCTGCATTGACAAGTATAGGTTAGCTATTACTGAAATTTCTGAAAATTTATTATTTGCAAATTTGATATTGGATTCGTATAAAGTACACCCGAAACTAATTCTCCTGAAAATTTGATAAAGCTGCACTATTAAATAATGGAGAAAATTAAACATATAACTTTCTGCATTGACAAGTATGGGTTAGCTATTACTGAAATTTCTGAAAAAAAATTATTTTCAAATTTGATACTAGATTCGGGTACACTATACCTAAAACTAATTCTCCTGAAAATTTGACTAAGTGTCAGTATTTAATAAGGAAAAAATTAAACATATGACTTTCTGCATTGACAAGTACAGATTAGCTTTTACTGAAATTTCTGAAAATTTATTATTTGCAAATTTGATACCAGATTCGGGTACACTATACCTGAAACTAATTCTCCTGAAAATTTGACAAAGTTTCAGTATTAAATAAGGGAGAAAATCAAACATATAACTTTCTGCATTGACAAGTATGTGTTATCGATTACTGAAATTTCTGAAAATTTATTATTTACAAATTTGATATTAGATTTGTATACAGTACACCTGAAACTAATTCTCCTGAAAATTTGACAAAGCTGCACAATTAAATAATGGAGAAAATTAAACATATAACTTTCTGCATTGACAAGTACAGATATGCTTTAACTGAATTTTTGAAAAATTATTAATTGCAAATTTGATATTAGATTCGTGTACACTACACCTGAAACTAATTCTCCTGAAAATTTGACAAAGTTTCAGTATTTAATAAAGGAGAAAATCAAACATATAAATTTCTCTATTGACAAGTATGGTTTAGCTATTACTGAAATTTCTGAAAATTTATTATTTGCAAATTTAATATTAGATTCATATACAGTACACCTGAAACTAATTCTCCTGAAAATTTGACAAAGCTGCACTATTAAATAATGGAGAATATTAAACATATAACTTTCTGCAGTGACAAGTACAGGTTAGCTGTTACTGAAATTTCTGAAAAAATATTATTGGCAAATTTAATATTAGATTCGTATACAGTACACCTGAAATAATTCTCCTGAAAATTTGACAAAGTCTCAGTATTTATTAAAGGAGAAAATTAAACATATAACTTTCTGCATTGACAAGTATGGGTTAGCTATTACTGAAATTTCTGAAAAATAATTTTTTGCAAATTTAATATTTGATTCGTATACAGTACACCTGAAACTAATTCTCCTAAACATTTTAAAAAGTTTCAGTACTTAATATGGGAAAAAATCAAACATATAACTTTCTACACTGACAAGTACAAGTTAGCTTTTACTGAAATTTCTGAAAAATTATTATTTGTAAATTTGATATTAGATTCGTGTACAGTACACCTTAAGCTAATTCTCCTGTAAATTTGACAAAGCTGCACCATTAAATAATGGAGAAAATCGAACATATAACTTTCTGCATTGACAAGTACAGGATAGCTTTTTCTGAAATTTCTGAAAATTTATTATTTACAAATTTGATATCAGATTTGTATACAGTACACCTGAAACTAATTCTCCTGGAAATTTGACAAAGTTGCACTATTAAATAATGGAGAAAATTAAACGTACAACTTTCTGCATTGACAAGTATGGGTTAGCTATTACTGAAATTTCTGAAAATTTATTATTTGCAAATTTGATATTAGTTTCGTATACAGTACACCTGAAACTAATTCTCCTTAAAATTTAACAAAGTTTCAGTACTAAATAAGGGAAAAAATTAAACATATAACTTTCTGCATTGACAAGTGCAGGTTAGCTTTTACTGAAATTTCTGAAAAATTAGTATTAGCAAATTTGATATTAGATTCGTGTACAGTACACCTGAAACTAATTCTCCTGAAAATTTGACAAAGTTCCAGTAATAAATAATGAAGAAAATCAAACATATAACTTTCTGCATTGATATGTATGGGTTAGCTATTACTGAAATTTTTAATAATTTATTACTTGCAAATTTGATATTAGATTCATCTACAGTACACCTGAAACTAATTGTCCTGAAAATTTGACAAAGTGTCAGTATTAAATATGGGAGAAAATCAAACATTTTAATTTCTGCATTTACATCACAATTGGCAAGTGGATAATTAGCTATATATTTGTCTAATCTCGATTCAAAGATTAAATTGTTAATGAATTTTGGTAATTGTCTCGGTCTGAAATTGCAAACGCCTTTTTATATATCTAAATATAATTTGCTGATTGGCATCAGTGCTTTTCTAGATATTGTGCGGTGCTCTATTTTGGGGTCGGCCGGCAGTAAATTGCAATATGCTTAGAACAAACGGCGAGCGCAAATTTGGCGCACCGTAAAGCGAGCTTTATGCCTCCGCAATGTATGCAAATTAAGATCGAAATGGCTACACACTCGCTAACATACATTGTGCGTTCGAGTGGGCTGTGTCATGCAAATCTAACGACGCATTTTGATGGCCTTTTGTTCTTCTACTTTGTGTGGATAGTAACGATCGAAGTGTTCCGCTGCTAATAATAAATCAACCAATACATAACGTATGTAATAAAATATGAAAATAATTTTAATTTTCATGTTTTTTGATCGAAAGTCATACTCAAGGTTTTATACAAAAAAAACATTAAAATGTTTACAAATTATCAGAATGCTTCCTGCTGTATGTACAAATGTTTATAACGAGAAAGTTATAAAATTTCTAGACAATTTTAACAAAACTTAACAACTTTTTAACAACTTTAAGAATACATTTAAATACCAAAACTAAAGATTTAAAACAATATCGTCAGTTTCTTTAAATAATAAGTTATAAAATATTCCTAAACTTAATGATCATGCATACATATTTCAGAGTACTTACGAAATTAAATTTTTAAGTCATGATATTTAGCATGCATTTTTCCTATTTTATCAAGAAACTTTCTGAATTCGTCGTGACACTTTTTTATTACATTTTAATTTCACGAAGAAACTCGAATTTCGTAGAAAATGTTCAAATTTGAAAAATTATTGAAAAATTCATTTGAATAGATAACTCCTTAATAACTCTGATATTTTCAAGATGATTAGCATCTGTAATCATTTTGTGCTTGATGACATACATTTGCGAAAATGAGTTTCAACTTGTAAATGTTATGCCGCTCCAAGAAGTTCACATTCAAAGTTGTTCTAGCAACTTTACTGCAATCTGTTTGCGTATTCCGCTGAAATTCTCGAGGAGGAAGCCATCCATCCTCTCGCATTACCGATTCGCATTTTCAGTCGAATTAAACGCCCCCGCGCCGGCAAACATTTGAATACCTTGAGGATGCACGGCGAGGAATTTGCATCGTCTGCGGGATTTACTGCGCCCCGGTGCCGCAATAAAAGTCCGACGTGGAGACGAATCGGCGCCGAAGAAGTCCAACAAGTAGCGAAATTAAAAATTCTGGCTGGATAGCCGAACGTTTTCTGTTAAGCGATTTTGCGGCAGGTTTCGGACGTTTGGTTCGGCGGCGGCGTGATGGATTGCGGTCAATTTGTCAATACATCAGCCACCCCAGAGGGATGAAAAAAGTTGATATACACGAAAACGACCGTTCTCAATGAAAATTTAGTACATTGCGTCGGCCCAGTCAATCTCAAAGTATCGAAGAATTACAAAGTATTACGCAATGAAAGCCTTCGGTGACCGGTTTTTCGTTGAACTTTTTTACTTCATAGTTTTGAAAATTCTCAAATTCAATGGAAATATCCGTTTTAAAGAGTCTATTAAGTTAACTTTTGAAAAAAAAAGCGTGTCAAAAAAAAACGAACAAAAATTTTAATTGTCAATAAAAATTTAGTACATTGCTTCGACCCAGTGAATCTCAAAGTATCAAAGAATTACAAAGTATTACACAATGAAAGCCTTCGGTGACTGGTTTTTCGTTGAACTTTTTTACTTCATAGTTTTGAAAATTCTCAAATTCAATGGAAATATCCGTTTTAAAGAGTCTATTAAGTTAATTTTTGACAAAAATAGAGTGTCAAAAAAAACGAACAAAAATATTAATTGTCAATAAAAATTTAGTACATTGCTTCGGCCCAGTCAATCTCAAAATATCGAAGAATTACAAAGTATTACACAATGAAAGCCTTCGGTGACTTCGTTTTTTGGTTGAACTTTTTTACTTCATCCTTTTGAAAAATCTCAAATTCAATGGAAATATCCGTTTTAAAGAGTCTATTAAGTTAATTTTTGAAAAAATAGCGTTTCAAACAAAAGGAACAAAAATTTTAATTGTCAATAAAAATTTAGTACATTGCTTCGGCCCAGTCAATCTCAAAGTATCGAAGAATTACAAAGTATTACACAATGAAACCTTCGGTGACTTCGGTTTTACGTTGAACTTTTTTACTTCATCCTTTTGAGAATTCTCAAATTCAATGGAAATATCCGTTTTAAATTTATATTAAGTTAATTTTTGAAAAAAATAGCGTGTCAAAAAAAACGAACAAAAATTTTAATTGTCAATAAAAATTTAGTACATTGCTTCGGCCTAGTCAATCTCAAAGTATCGAAGAATTACAAAGTATTACACAATGAAACCTTCGGTGACTTCGGTTTTTCGTTGAACTTTTTTACTTCATAGTTTTGAAAATTCTCAAATTCAATGGAAATATCCGTTTTAAAGAGTCTATTAAGTTAATTTTTGACAAAAATAGAGTGTCAAAAAAAACGAACAAAAATATTAATTGTCAATAAAAATTTAGTACATTGCTTCGGCCCAGTCAATCTCAAAATATCGAAGAATTACAAAGTATTACACAATGAAAGCCTTCGGTGACTTCGTTTTTTGGTTGAACTTTTTTACTTCATCCTTTTGAAAAATCTCAAATTCAATGGAAATATCCGTTTTAAAGAGTCTATTAAGTTAATTTTTGAAAAAATAGCGTTTCAAACAAAAGGAACAAAAATTTTAATTGTCAATAAAAATTTAGTACATTGCTTCGGCCCAGTCAATCTCAAAGTATCGAAGAATTACAAAGTATTACACAATGAAACCTTCGGTGACTTCGGTTTTACGTTGAACTTTTTTACTTCATCCTTTTGAGAATTCTCAAATTCAATGGAAATATCCGTTTTAAATTTATATTAAGTTAATTTTTGAAAAAAATAGCGTGTCAAAAAAAACGAACAAAAATTTTAATTGTCAATAAAAATTTAGTACATTGCTTCGGCCTAGTCAATCTCAAAGTATCGAAGAATTACAAAGTATTACACAATGAAACCTTCGGTGACTTCGGTTTTTCGTTGAACTTTTTTACTTCATAGTTTTGAAAATTCTCAAATTCAATGGAAATATCCGTTTTAAAGAGTCTATTAAGTTAATTTTTGACAAAAATAGAGTGTCAAAAAAAACGAACAAAAATATTAATTGTCAATAAAAATTTAATACATTGCTTCGGCCCAGTCAATCTCATAGTATCGAAGAATTACAAAGTATTACACAATGAAAGCCTTCGGCGACTTCGGTTTTTCGTTGAACTTTTTTACTTCATCCTTTTGAGAATTCTCAAATTCAATGGAAATATCCGTTTTAAAGATGCTATTAAGTTAACATTTGAAAAAAAAAGCGTGTCAAAAAAAACGAAAAAAATTTTAATTGTCAATAAAAATTTAGTACATTGCTTCGGCCCAGTCAATCTCAAAGTATCGAAGAATTACAAAGTATTACACAATGAAGCCTTCGGTGGCTTCGGTTTTACGTTGAACTTTTTTACTTCATCCTTTTGAGAATTCTCAAATTCAATGGAAATATCCGTTTTAAATTTATATTAAGTTAATTTTTGAAAAAAATAGCGTGTCAAAAAAAACGAACAAAAATTTTAATTGTCAATAAAAATTTAATACATTGCTTCGGCCCAGTCAATCTCAAAGTATCGAAGAATTACAAAGTATTACACAATGAAAGCCTTCGGTGACTGGTTTTTCGTTGAACTTTTTTACTTCATAGTTTTGAAAATTCTCAAATTCAATGCAAATATCCGTTTTAAAGAGTCTCTTAAGTTAATTTTTGAAAAAAATAGCGTGTCAAAAAGAAACGAACAAAAATTTTAATTGTCAATAAAAATTTAGTACATTGCTTCGGCCCAGTGAATCTCAAAGTATCGAAGAATTACAAAGTATTACACAATGAAAGCCTTCGGCGACTTCGGTTTTTCGTTGAACTTTTTTACTTCATCCTTTTGAGAATTCTCAAATTCAATGCAAATATCCGTTTTAAAGAGTCTCTTAAGTTAATTTTTGAAAAAAATGCGTGTCAGAAAAAAACGAACAAAAATTTTAATTGTCTTTATTGTAAATATTTTCATTCACATTTTCTTTCAATATTATTTTCACATACAAAAATTTGCATGTAATTTCTTAAATGTGATATAATAACTATGCCGAGACAATTGTTTTCTACATTATTGTATTTTATACATTAATGCTGTGATTTGCATTTCGATAACTAATGGTAGTTATCTAAAGTATAAGCAAACTATACAGGATGTTCCACGCTCATCACCATAAAAAGTTTTTGGGGTTCCTGTTCAGATAAAAATTTGAAAAAAAAATAAGCAAACTATACAGGATGTCCCACGCTCATCACCATAAAAATTTTTGGGGTTCCTGTTCATATAAAAATTTGAAAAAGAAATAAGCAAACTATACAGGATGTCCCACGCTCATCACCATTAAAAGTTTTTGGGGTTCCTGATCAGATCAAAATTTGAAAAAAAAATCATTCAAGCATGATTACGTTCTCACCGGTTGAAATACTTTCAACCTTCTATCACTTCCAGTTCTACCGGAAGTAGCCATCAACTTTTCGTTTTTATATGGAACACCCTATATATTATTATGATTTTGGCTGCCCCATTTAATTTAGCAAGGGACGCCCTGTAGATTTAAGTTTATATTAATATACATTCCAAGTTAAATTACGCTAAATGTTCATACAAAACAATACATTAATCATATAAGACGTCGATAGTAATTAATACATTCAATGGCTTTTGATGACCAGCAATTTTTATAATGTTAATGACGCCATTATAAAACGCTCTATGTGATATTATAAATGAATAAGTAAATAAAATCGAAATTATAATCCTATTATTAATCTACACAGTTCCATTATTTAATTATTGATTTCCTATAGTTTACAAAAAAGAGCATTTAGAAAATTACAACTCGTATTTTATTTAATAATACATCATTGCTCAATAGATTTTCTATAAATATATAATTGTTTGGGTGCATTATGAAGATTGTATCAATACTGGTAAAGCATTAATGCCCATATCTATAGTCCGTACTTGAGCATGAGTTCGACTCAAGTCGAATATATGGGTATATTTGGTTGCGTTTGGTGCATAAACGTTTATAGAAAATACGCAACGAAATGTACGACTTGAGTCGGACTCATGCTTAAGTACGGACTATAGATATGGGCCTAAGTTTTGTACATTTATATCTAAGTACAAAACCTATTAGTAAATTAATTGTATGACAATGCAAATTGGCATACAAAGGTACAAATTGGCGTACAAAGACGGTAAGCGGCGCTAATTAGGCGATTAAACGTGCATACCTGCTAGGGAACTGATGTTTGAACATATATCAACAAATTTGAGACGATATTACGATTGATTAACAGTAATTTAATGGTTTAAACTATTACACATTTACTGCCACTCGGATACATTAATTATGCGTTAATTATGGACAAATCACGCTACTAAGGCAATAATTACAACACTGCATACTTTCATGCACCTTCATGCCTTCATGTTCATGTTCATATCTTACTTCCACGTTTGCACATGCATCGATACTTTGGCGCATACAAATGTACATATATCCGCTGGCACACATTCTGGGACAGAATTTTCCAGCAAACACACACCCACGGGGGTGTCACGGCGCGCAAACATTGATAAGTTTTCTCGCATTTCCACAAACATACGCCCACATGTTTTTACGTGTACCGATAAATTTCCACGCTTCTCCGCGCCCACCTTAATAATATCGGCGATATTTTTCCACGTCACGAAAACACCACACGCGTCTTATTATTGGGACCGCGCAGAAGTGATAAATCAGCGATTTATCAGTCGCCGCCACAATGGAGCGGTCCTGATTGATAAATACGGAGCGATAAATCCGGGCGGATTTATCGGATGCCTTAATTCCTACGTTAATGATGGGGCGGTGGGTGCTAAATGGAACGTGGGCGCATCTGGGTTTCTAATGGCCGACGAGATTCACAATTGAATGGGAGATCGAAGTTCGTATTAATGCGGTTATCAGTGCTGCGATTTGTTAAGGCGGTAATTGGACCAATCATTTATGCAGCGCTATCATATCCGAGAAAAACGCTTGCTAGATTTACAAGAAATGTATTGCACTGTCCCCGAAAATAAATTGGCTCCTTTACAAACCCGAAGCTTGGATAAATATAAATGCAAAAATTGGTAAATCATAGGTCTACTTTTAAAAAATAAGCTACAAAAGTTGCCCAGAATTACAACAACGGCCGCCATTAATTTTTTTTTTTCGAAACTTTTGATTATGTTCTTTTTTTTCAAAACAAATATGTACCTGAGAAGCAGAAGGATGAATATCCAAAAACTAAAATATTCAGGAAAGGCAAAAAGGTGGCAGAGTTTTCAATATTTTCAATTTCCAAAATAGTGAATTTATTCTATACTTGCTATACGAACACCCAGTATAATATTATTACCCAGTATAATTCATAAAATATTATTATTATTATTTCTTACTGTTATTGTAATAATAATTACGTAATCTTATATTTCTGACTTTCACGTATTAAACACAAATAATTTGCAACGCTAAAATGTAGCTGTAATCACTGTTACATTTTCAGTTATACCTTTCAGCCAGGGTTTACTGTCGCGCCCGTTAGAGTTATGCGTCTCCCCTGGAAGTATCGCTATTATTCGAGGTAAGTACGGCGGTTTCATTGGGACCGAGCGTTTTACAGCTTCCTGAAACCTTCCTGAAAGTTTGCAGGTGCAGGAGAGCGCGTTTCAGGGAGCCTGCGACGCGGATTCTAATGAAATTAAGGGCTTTCATGTCGCTACAAAGTGCAGTGAGGGATTCTGTCTAATTTTAGGTCTAAATATTGCCAGCAGGGGCGGAACGCTTGTGTTTGATGATTTGTGAAAAATGTAAAATTGCTATGACATGGAAGATCACATAAGATACAGGGAACAAAGAAGGAAGGTCAAGGAAGCAGTAGCAAAAGCGAAAAAAGATAGTTGGTAAGAGTTTGTGAAGAAAGAGGAGACAAATGAAAGAGATACACAAAAACTATTTTACAGAGTGGTTAAATCATACAGCAAAGAAAAAAAAAACTAACACGATACAACAACTGACAAGTAAGGATGGTGAAGTTTTAGGGACGGAAGAGGAAATTATAGGAAGATGAAAGGGGAACATGTTGAGCATACATTAGTAAGAAATAAAGAGGAGGAGGATTAAGTAAAATTGAACTACAATAGAGATGACGAGAGAAAAATCAAAAGCAATGAAGAAGTGTTAATAGAACAGATTACAAGGAAATAAGTCTTAAATGCTATGAGAAAATTGAAGATAGGGAGTAGCAAGTAGCAAAAGCCAAAAAAGATAGTAGGTAAGAGTTTGTGAAGAAAGAGGAGACAAATGAAAGAGATACACAAAACCTATTTTACAGAGTGGTTAAATCATCCAGAAAAGAAAAAAACGAACACGATACAACAACTGACAAGTAAGGATGGTGAAGTTTTAGGGACGGAAGAGGATATTATAGGAAGATGAAAGGGGAACATGTTGAGCATATATTAGTAAGAAATAAAGAGGAGGAGGATTAAGTAAAATTGAACTACAATAGAGATGACGAGAGAAAAACAAAAGCAATGAAGAAGTGTTAATATAACAGATTACAAGGAAAGAAGTCTTAAATGCTATGGGAAGATTGAAGATAGGGAGTAGCAAGTAGCAAAAGCCAAAAAAGATAGTTGGTAAGAGTTTGGGAAGAAAATGGAGACAAATGAAAGGGATACACAAAAACAATTTTACAGAGAGGTTAAACCATTCAGAAAAGAAAAAAAATCGAACACGATGCAACAACTGACAAGTAAGGATGGTGAAGTTTTAGGGACGGAAGAGGATATTATAGGAAGATGAAAGGGGAACATTTTGAACATATATTAGTAAGAAATAAAGAGGAGGAGGATTAAGTAAAATTGAACTACAATAGAGATGACGAGAGAAAAATCAAAAGCAATGGAGAAGTGTTAATAGAACAGATTACAAGGAAAGAAGTCTTAAATGCTATGAGAAAATTGAAGATAGGGAGTAGCAAAAGCCAAAAAAGATAGTTGGTAAGAGTTTGGGAAGAAAATGGAGACAAATGAAAGGGATACACAAAAACTATTTTACAGAGTGGTTAAATCATTCAGAAAAGAGAAAAGTCGAACACGATACAACAACTGACAAGTAAGGATGGTGAAGTTTTAGGGACGGAAGAGGATATTATAGGAAGATGAAAGGGGAACATTTTGAGCATATATTATTAAGAAATAAAGAGGAGGAGGATTAAGAAAAATTGAACTGCAATAAAAACGACGACAGAAGAATCAAAATCAATGAAGAAGGGGTAATAGAACATATTGCAAGAAAATAAGTCTTAGATGCTATGAGGAAATTGAAGATAGGGAAAGCAACAGGGCACTTTCAAATAGCAGCTGAAATGATATAAAACCAGAACGAAATAGGGCTAGAGAAACTGCACCATATATGCAACTTAGCCAATAGATAATAGAAGATACCCAGAGACTGAGAATACAGTATCAGAGTACCCATTTATAAAAAGGAGCCAAAAAAAATGGGACAATTATAGGAGTAATACACTATTATCAATAGCAGAGAAAGTATATGAAGATATATTGGAAGAAAGACTTAGAGAACTGGTGGAACATAAAATAGAGGAGTAATTAGATTGTATGAATCGGTGGTTAGTACTTGGTCATCTTTAACATCTTTAAATAGTACAAATAAAGCACTTGGTTAAGTTTCACAAATTTTTGAAGAAAAAGGGTCCAAAATACTGCTCCAGTCTTATTTGTCTCTTGATTACGGTCGTGAGACCGAAACAATTGTATACCTGTTCAAGTTCAAATTGAGACCAATCAAGTTCAAATTGAGACCAATCAATTTCAAATTGAGGCCAATCAAGTTCAAATTGATACCAATCAATTTCAAATTGTGACCAATCAATTTCAAATTGAGACTAAACAAAATCAAGTTGACAATAAACAATATCAAGTTGTCATAATAATTTTATTTGTTTACTCTCAACTTGATATTGTTTAGTGTCAACTTGATTTTGTTTAGTCTGAATTTGAAATTGATTGGTATCAATTTGAACTTGATTGGCCTCAATCTGAAATTGATTGGTCTCAATTTGAACTTAATTGGTCTTAATTTGAAGTTGAAAAGGTATAGAGTTTTTCTATTAAAAATTTGTGAAACTTACCCAATTGCTTAATGTATACTAATTTAAAGATGCTTTAACAAGTATTAACCACCGATTTATACAATATAATTACTAAATTTATACTAAATAGAGGAGAGCCAAAGCAGATTCAGGAGGGGTAGGAGTGCTCAAGATCACTTATTTGTCATAAGACAAATAATAGAAAACCTTAAATCACGCAACAAAGATATAGTCATGTGCTATATCGATCTAGAAAATGCTTTCAATCGAGTTACTAGAAAACTGACATGGAAAACGTTAGAGAATAATGCAGTAAATGAACAGTTACAAATAATAGAAAACCTCAAATCACGCAACAAAGATATAGTCATGTGCTATATTGATCTAGAAAATGTTTTCAATCGAGTTACTAGAAAACTGACATGGAAAACGTTAGAGAATAATGAAGTAAATTAACAGTTATTGAACGCAATACAAAGTATTTACGAAACAGTCAGAATTATGTAAGACAAGAAATAGGAGTTCGGAAACATTTAGAACAAATGAAGGTGTGAGACAGGTGGGTCAGCTAAGCCCACTATTATTCACTATAGCATTTAGTACACTATAGCAATAGCACAATAAAAGAATGTGTAACTAAAATGAAAAAGCTGGAGGTGGGATACAAAAATACGCAGAGAGTGAACATCAATATGTGTGCGTTTGCAGATGATATGGTGCTATTCGTGCAGAATGAGCAAGATTTACAACATAACATAAATATTCTCGTGCAACTACTTAAACCCTTTGAATTAAATGTTAACGAAAGCAAAATAAAAGTAATGAGGATATCTAAGGATATCTCTAGGATCTAAAAAGAAGTAACACTAAAAATTAGCGTTTACGAAATATAACAGGTGGGACACTATAAATATCTATACACAATCATCGAAGAAACAGGAAACATAGAGGGAGAAATAAATAGCAGGCTAGCAGCGTCCGTAGTGTACTACCTAAGAAGTAAGTTCCTAAACAGCAAAGATATCCAAGAAAACGAAGATAGCGGTCTACAACTCTATATATATATATATATATATATATATATATATATATATATATATATATATATATATTTATATATATATATATATATATATATATATATATATATATATATATATATATATATATATATATATATATATATATATATATATATATTACCGAAAAACCTCTTATGGAAGCGAATCATTGGTTACAAGTAAACGGCAGGACAACAGGCAGCTGAAATGAAGTACTTGAGAAAAACAGAAGGCATAACAGGATATGAAGATATTAGAAAGTCCTTAAAAGTAACGTCCCTAAAGAAAAAAATAATAGGAAACAAGCTCAGATGACAGGGGCACCTAAACAGAATAAAAGATGAAAAAATGACGAAACGAACATGGAAAGCAAGACCAAAAGGAAAGAGAGGAAGAATAAGGCCAGCAAGATCATGGAATGAAGACATATAAGCCAGATTCTGGAATATAATGACACAACGTTTTCGGAGGAAAGTCCTTAAAAGTAACGTCGCTAAAGAAGAAAATAATAGTAAACAACCTCAGATGACTGGGGCACCTAAACAGAATGAAGAATGAGAGAATGACGAAAAGAATATGGGAAGCAAGACCAAAAGGAAAGAGAGGAAGAATAAGGCCAGCAAGATCATGGAATGAAGACATATAAGCTAGATACTGGAAAATGATGACACGGCGTTTTCGGAGGCGAAGAAAACATGTGTGAACAGATGTGGATGGAGAAATTGGATCAGATAAATAACCATGGAATGAAGAGAACAGAAGAAACCCTCGACACCCATCGCATATAAGAGAATGGATTATGATGATAATGATGATCTAATAAATGGGAGCCATAGAATCTCCCACAGAAGCAGTATTTTGTATATCCTCTCCTTTCTCCAATTTTCCAAATCTACGTTATGATCTGAAGAATTTTAAAGAGTAGAATTACAGGCAGAATTTAAAAAAAAATCATATCATATAACATCATTTAGGCAAAAACTGATCAGATATCGAAAAAATCAAAACATTTAAAAGAATCGTGATTTTTACGATTTGTTTTATAAAAAAACACTGACATGTAATGCTGTGAGACAATGTACACGTTACTGTTAACGTTTATTTTTTATTTTTGAATACGCAATACACCTGAAAATGCATGTACTGAATATTTAAAATCCAAAATCTAATAACTTTAATAGCAAATTAAATTCAATGTAATATTGTGCATACAGTCATTTGACTGAACTAGTTTACAGATATTATAACATAGTCATGTAATAATAACTATAACGAACATTAAACTTGCAAATAATAATAATAAGTTTTTTATTCTATTAGCTGTTTTTCTACACATGTGATAAGTCAGCTCTCATTGACTGACTGAAAGATAGCAGATTGAGATAGAGATAAAAGACAAAAAAGACAGAAAAAAACTTAGCTGTTTTTCTACAGATGTGATAAGTCAGTCAATGAGAGATAGAGATAAAAGACAAAAAAGATTAAAAAAACACAAAAAAGCTGTTTGTGATGTGATAAGTCACTCTCTCTCATTGACTGACTTATAACATCTGTAGACAAACAGCTAAATTTTTTTGTCATTTTTTAATCTTTTTTGTCTTTTATCTCTATCTCAATCTTAAAGACAAAAAATAGACAAGGAAAGACAAAAAACAAAATGATTACATCAGCGTTCATAAAATACTAGTTTGTCAGATTTAAATTTATTCATGACTGTAATACTTAGTACAGTGAATAAGTGGTTTTACCTCACAAAAGGTCAGGTATTTCTGCTTTTTTTTTATACAGAGAGCGCATAAAGTATTAAGACCTGGCTTTATTTTTCCCCTGTATAAATTTTCGGAAAACGCTTCAAAACGTCAAAATTTTTTTCGAGCAAATATTTTGAGACCATGTTTAATTTTCCATCTCTCTCCGTTTTGAAGTTATGACGATGTGATAAGTCAGTCAATGAGATATAGAGATAAAAGACAAAAAGACAAATAAAAGACAAAAAAACTTAGCTGTTTGTCTACAGATGTGATAAGTCAGTCAATGAGAGATTAAAGACAAAAAATAGACAAGAAAAGACAAAAAACAAAATGATTACATCAGCGTTCATAAAATACTAGTTTGTCAGATTTAAATTTATTCAAGACTGTAATACTTAGTACAGTGAATAAGAGGTTTTACCTTACAAAAGGTCAGGTATTTCTGTTTTTTTTATACAGAGAGTATTTATATCTTTTTATTTCCCCTGTATAAATTTTCGAAAAACGCTTCAAAAAGTCAAAATGATTTTTTTGAAACAAATATTTTGAGACCATTTTCAATTTCTCTCTCTCCATCTCCATCTCTAAAATGTACGTAGGACAAACTGAAAGATTCAAAGATTCAAAGAAAGAATAGAAGAACGTAGAAAATATTTCGTTGTAATAAAACATCAAATTCAACGGATTCCAATCATCTAATAGAACAAAATCATCAGTTCAAGGAAGAGTTTAAGATATTACATACGGCCAATAAAGGACAAAAACTAAATCTTTTGGAAAATGTAGAAATAAATAAAACGAAAAACACCGAAAACTTATTGAATGATCAAACACCTGTTTCATTGCTGAACATTTTACCAATTCAAAATCTTCCTTAAATATTTCAATAAAATATTGGTTGGTGTTTATATCTAGAAATGTCAACAGTTAAAAAAATCAAAAATAACATTAATTTAACCAATATCAAGATTCTTCACCTGAAGAAGCCACAGTATGGCAAAATATTATAGCGGAAAATAAAATATGAATAAAGTTTTGAAAGTGGTAAGAAAATATTATTAAAGTTACCTAATAATAGTATTGTTTAGCTAAATATGCCTCCACCTTAAACAATATATATAATCGATCTTTATTGGGCTATCGACCCCATATGGGGTCTTTCCGCCTATGCCCTTATACAATATATTCAGATTTAAATGTATTCATGATTAAAATAATGATTCAAGAAATTGTAAATAATGACTTGGTAATTTGATTTTAGGTACCTATATCTAAGAATATTTTGTATCGTAATTTGATTTTAGGTACCTATATCTAAGAATATTTTGTATCGTATTTCCTATGTAATATACAGGGTGTCTCAAAAGTGACAAGTTAACAAGCGACAATAGAAAATATGTTTACTAATTTTCGATTTGTTTTGGCCTACTTACTCGGATTTCAAGAGCACAGGCGTCACTTTGGACACACCCTGTATATCTACAAAAAATAAGAAGTTTCGTACTTTTAATTCAGTATTTGTATAATTTATAAGATTGGATTTTATATTGTTACATTAGTTACTTAAGTACTCCGAAAGAAGAAGAAGAAAAAAATCAATATATTTGAATCACTGATTTTAGAAACAACCAGTCACATATGACTTGTTTTGAAATAATTAAATATACATATATATATATACACTGCTCAACAAAATTAGGGGAACACCTATAAAAAAGGGTAAAAATGGTTTTTTTTATAGTAGGTGGTATTTCTTTGCTTATTTTGAGCACATGGTTTTAAAATGCCTCTTTCTGTTTAAATAAACATTAATTAAGATTAATCAGTAATAATTACTTTCGTATAGTTGTTAAATTTCTATTTTAACCCGTTTTTAAAGGTGTTCCCCTAATTTTGTTGAGCAGATATATATATATATATATATATATATATATATATATATATAGATATTCAAGGACCAAGATTGTTTCTACTCTCAGTTAATATTTTCAGAGCGTCTAATGCACCAACAAAATATTAGAATAACGTTGTTTTTGTACTCAATTGAAGTATATATTTTAAGCGCCATCCCTTGTATAATTCTAATATAACCAAAAGTGGACTTAGGGGGTTACAGAAATCAGTGATTCAATAAGTTATTTAGGCCCGTATCTATAGTCCGTGCTTAGCATGAGTTCGACTCAACTCGTATATTTGGGTATATTTGGTTGCGTTTGGTGCATAAACGTTTAAAGAAATTACGCAACCAAATATACGACTTGAGCTGAACTCGTGCTCAAGTAGAGGGCCTTAGTTATGCGAAAAAAATATTTCCCTTGTCCAACTTTTTACGATAACCATGCCAATAGTAAACGCCATAAAACATGGGAAATCAGATTACTGCCAGCCAGGAACTTTGTCAGGACCGAAATTCGAAGGGCCGCATCCTCTTTCCTCCAACTGCCGTGGCTCTGGCAAGGTGGGCCCCCGAATGCCGCCCCCCTCGGCCGCCCCAGAAGGGGGCGACGAACGGAAACAGATGGCGCCGCATTGGAAATTACGTTTTCCGGTCCTCCCGGACGCGCAGCTAATAAAAACTTTTTCACGTTCGAGTTCTTTATCCAGTGACGGGTACAAATGTTTCGAAGGACGAGGCATAACTCAAGAGATATGATGATCGCTCATCGTGCCTCCCCCGCGTAATTAATCCTGGGGGAGTTTTTTTTTTGTAATAACAAAGCAGGCGCGCATTTTCCTTGCGAGCGCTAATTTTTTTGCGGAATCATTAGGAATTGCAAATTCTCGGGATTTGGTTGGAGAAGTCGCTTCGGTGTTTCCTTGGAGCGTTTGCTCGGGACAAATAAAGGACGGCTGTGCATCGTTAGAAGGCGAGGGTTGGCGAGAATTTATGACATGTAATGGTTGGAGATAGGAAACTCTCCAATTCTTAATCGATTAGATAGTTTTAAGAATAGGGGTACGTTGAGAACAGTTGAGATATGCGCAATTTGGGGAGTCTTGCGATTGTATTGCTTGGGGTGAAATATCCGGATTGTTTTTAACCTTGGGTGAACTATATTGAGATCCAAATATTGAATGAAAGACAAACCACTAATCACAAAAACAGCATGAATACTGTACATTATAAATCTGTAAATATTCTATTATAACTTATTATACAATAACCTTTGAATTTCAAATTATTGTCCCAAATTTTGGTTTCAAAGGATGTAAGACAAGCCACTAAAAACACAAACTGAATGAACAGTGCAATTAGCTACTTGCTGCACGTCTCGATTGCCTTTTCGACTTAATTGCCCCTTGTAATTAATTGACTTCCAGGCACGCGACTCTTTCGCTCCCTCTCTGAAAGCAGCGCGGATTTATCACCGCTTTTTGCGCACTTCCGAGCAGAGGGCTGACTTCCGGAAGTTCCGGGACGACACACGTGCAATAACGGGACGCTGTAAATCGTCGCCCGGACGTAATTGGGCCACGGCCTCCAGCCTCCGCCGTAATTCATGCACCCAAAAGCACCTGCGAAGCAGCAGGAAGGACAAAACCGTGTTAAGGCTGGATTTTGGATTAATAGCAAAATTGCGTGGGCGTTGCTGATATGATGGGTTTTGGGCGATTAATAATCGTGATGAGCTGAGCCAAACTCATACATGGTCACACAAATGTATAAAATGTGTCGACTTAAAAATAAAATCTTTAACTTCTTCAGCAACATAGTTTCCTGCATGAATTTTGCTGAACATATTTTTATAACTCGTTGAATAACAGAAAATCTCATATACTCCCGATTCTCTTCGGCAGCAATTTATTTTTTCATACGGATTTTCATTCGTTTCCCAGTAATTGCTTCCATCAGGAGTTCAAACGGACTCCAGATTGGTCCGCGCCGAACTCATACGAAATTCCATTAAAATATGTAATTGCGGATCTTATTTACCTTTCATGGGGAAATGAAACTAATTTTCCACATCTACGTCTCAATTTGTACTTCAATGTAATACTTGTACCAAAAAACAATATACTCGTATATACCTGCAGGTAATTGTACAAAACGGGTTGTAACGGTTTGTACCCAGCTATTATAAAATTTCTCATAATTTGTAATATTTATTAATTAATTAATAATAATAACAATAATAATAATAATACTGTTTATTTCAGATGATTAATAATAATAAAATGAAATACATGTCACAAAATTAGTTACAAATCCTAAGGTACAAAATACATTGTAATTAACGGTTATAAAATTCATTCAAGTGGTATAGCTCTAGGTCTAAGATACATTGATATATTAGTTTTTTGAACAGTTTTCTGTTTTTTATAATCTTTATTTCGCTTCGGACAGAAACAAATAATGTACAATATATATATATATATATATATATATATATATATATATATATATATATATATATATATATATATATATATATATATATATATATGTATTATTTATTACATTTATATAAATGTAATATTTATTAGACTCGTGATTTCAAATCACGTTATGATCAAACATAACGTAAAGTGATAATACATTACGTTATGTTTGATTTTTAAAATCATTATTGTGACAATTTAATTAAGTTCGTTTAATGGGTAATGTGTCCATTAGTATTTTTTTGTTAGTAAGTAAAACACAGATATATGGTTTCAGAGAGATTTATTCATTTTGAAAGATCATGCAAGAGACAGGTAAATAAAATACAATTTTACCATTCAAATTGCACGTTATTTATTTAATTACCTTTCATGCAAGCGACAGGTAAATAATATTCAGTTTTATCTTTTTAATTGGACGTTATTTGTTTATTTTACTTTATTCAAAATTTCAAATATTTTATTTAATAATTATTGAATTGTTATTTACATTTTCTGACCTTAAATGTTCGACTTTATTTTGTAAAATTGGTAATCGTTAATAATCAATATTGGAATTACAAAGTGAGATTAGCGACTTCATGTACCAAATTGACATTTTCAACTGACATTTTTATACACTCAGATGCAAAAAAACCGGGCCATTGAGTCGTGGTTTGCAAAAAACCCATTTTTGTAAATTTTTATGTTGGTATAGTCCTTAGAATGAAAGTTTTAGTGTTTTACAATCAAAGAGACCACGAAGATGTAGAAAAAAGCAACATATGATACTTATCAGTTTCTTAGTACTGATACTTTCATTAAAGTATCAGTACTTTATTCAAAATTTCAAATATTTTATATAATAATTATTGAATCTTTATTTACATTTTCTGACCTTAAATGTTCGACTTTATTTTGTAAAATTGGTAATCGTTAATAATCAATACTGGAATTACAAAGTGAGTTTACCGACTTCATGTACCAAATTGACATTTTCAACTGACATTTTTATATACAGTATGTCCCCGGATTGAGTTTACAAGAGGGATTTTTTTTTTAAATTTTTACCATTAAGTAAAAATGTTAAAGGAATTAAAATTCCTGCTAGCTCTGAAACTACCATTTCAGTTATCTAGACATTGTTTTCTTTTACAGGGTGTTGGCTAATTTAAAAAAAAATGACACTTTATGTCAATTAATTATGAAAAACAACATCATTTAAATAATCCCCCAGCATTTTCTTCACACACTTCAAGCTTGGTATGGAACTCCTAAAGACTGTTTTAAATTCTTCAATAGTTATTGATGAAAATGCCTCTTGTAGGGGACTTTTTAAATTTTCAGTATCATTTTCTGCATTTGGGGGATTGTTTGAATGATTTTTATTTTCTTTAATGTTGTAATGTTGTTATGTTATGTTTAAATGTAATTTTAAATTCGTTTGGCAAATAGTAATTACATAAGTGTCAAATTAAAATTTAAACATTTTGATTTTGCCAACACCCTATACGAATAAATCAAAGCTTCAATAACAAAACTGATAGTTTTAGACCAAGCAGATATTATAATTCCTATAACATTTTTACTTAATAACTACAAATTAAAAAATATATCTCTCTTGTAAACTCAATCCGGGGACATACTGTATATTAGATTAAAAAAATTAAATTATAATCAATTATTGTTATAAATATAATTACTAATTAAAAATATTAAAAAATATATACAAGGTGTCTCCTAAAAAACGCCGCTGGCCATAACTTAACTTTATTTATTGGCCGATTAAAAAAAAAAAAAAAAACAAGATTAAATGGCTCCACATGTTCTACAAAGGCGCCCTAATTTTGTTTTTTTTGCAAAATGAACTTTCATTGCAGCGATAGTAAACTTTTGTTTTTCAAATGGTTACATATATTTTCTTATTGTTTTTCCGGTAGAGATTATTTTTCTGAATCCAAAGATGGATGTATAAAAAGATGTATAAATTGGCTTTGATGGAAAATGAAATGAAAAGGAAAAAATTGCCAATCGAACTTCCAATGTTTAAGCCACATTTTTTTTTTAATTTGGAAAAGGATTCTCAGAGTTCTGTATAATATCTACTTATGTACCAAGCCCTATTTTTACTTTTTATGTTTTTAATTTTTTTTTGCTACGTTTTCAAGTTTTTCTCGAAAATTAAATCAATATTAGGAAAAACAGCCTAATACTTTTCATAGTAATTTACCTCTGAACATGTATACGAAATTTAAAGCAAATCTGTTCAGAAATAACGGCGATTTGTTGGAATTACGAAAACGCTACATTTTGGGCGACTGCGAAAACACCCTTAAATAGTTTTTCAAGTGTGGCGTGAAAAACAAAGCAAACACAATGTGGAAAACACATGAAATACCTCCTTATTGTATATTAAATGCAACTTATGCAATAAAGAGATGTCAGTTGTGTATGAATTCAATGTATTCAACAAAGTGGCGGTCAGTTTAAGCAACTTTTGTAGATATGTTTGTATTTTCTGATGCATATTTTGAAAAATTCTAATAAAATATTACATATTGTTTTCAACATTGTGTTTGCTTTGTTTTTTACGCGACACTTGAAAAACTATTTAAACATTTTATTTCTTTTTCTGTAACAATTATTCCATCAAAGCCAATTTAATATACTTCTTTGTATTCAGAAAAATAATCTCAACCAGAAAAAAAAAGAAAATATACAGGGTGAGTCGAGAGGAACGGACCAATCTCCAGGAGTGTATTGTACAAGTGAAAATAATTTTAAAAAAATCACATGTTACACGATCTTCATTTGTTTTCAAGTTATAGTTTCAAATATTAAATATGCAGATGTGGTGTTTGTCTTTTTTTTTAATGAGAGAGCTACAGGTGCTGTTGAAAGATATCGTCAACGGTTTCCACATTAAAAAATTCTGGATAAAAATGTATTTATCCGACTTTTCAACAAACTGCTCGAAACCATCACTTGAAAACAAATGAAAATCGGATAACAACATTTGAGTTTTTTAAAATCATTTTTACGTGTACAATACACTCTTGAATTTTGGTCCGTTCCTCCCGACTCACCCAGTATGTAACCATTTGAAGAAAAAAAGTTTACTATCGCTGAAATGAAAGTTGATTTTGCAAAAAAACAAAATCAGGGTCCCTTTGTAGAATATGTGGAGCTGTTTAATCTTGTTTTTGTTTTTTTTTTTAAATCGGCCAATAAATAAAGGAGTTATGGCCAGCGGCGTTTTTTTGGAGACACCCTGTATATAAAGGGTGAGTTTTTCATTTTAAGGATTGGGATCTCGGAAACAATAAGATATAGAGATTCGGTTAAATGAGGAAAGAGTTGTCATTTTAAGAGCTTGTGCAAGATATGCTTTTGTTTTTTGAAAAGAGAGCACAGGTTTTCGGTTATAATACAAATTTTAGGATATCTCGAAAAAAATTTGAAGATAATCAAGACATGATAAGTTTATTTATGTTAATAACTAGTTACACATGTATATAATGTATATACATGTCAGATAAATATAGCTTCATATCATGTTTGAACATGTGCTCTGACGTATATACAGGGTAAGTTTTTTTCATTTTAAGCATTGGGATCTCGGAAACCATAAAACATAGAGATTCGGTTAAATGAGGAAAGATTTGTCATTTTAAGAGCTTGTGCAAGATATGCTTTTGTTTTTTAAAAAAAGACCACAGGTTTTCGGTTTTAACCGAAAATTTGAATTTTTATTAATGGCAGTCATAGTTGGCTCTGACATTTTAAAAATGGAAAAAAAATT
Source organism: Othius punctulatus (assembly GCA_951805005.1). NCBI lineage: Eukaryota > Metazoa > Arthropoda > Insecta > Coleoptera > Staphylinidae > Othius > Othius punctulatus. Next base: position 15,282,263 of record OX638145.1, read on the forward strand.
CTCTTTATAGCGATACAAGGTTTGCTATACTTACTTTGATAAATAAAGGCCATCTTCGAAAATTTACTTTATGAAAATTATTAGTTTGACAAATAAATACGATACAGGACTATTTGTATTATTGAGAGTAGCAAAAATAGAGTTTGTCATGGAAAACTTTTTCTTTCCTCTTGCTACGAGAATTCTATTAATTTTTCTATTCTAGTTATACTAAATTGTATTCAAATTATACAACGAAAATTCCTGCATCTCATTTATTTATGAAAGTAAGTATAGCAAACCTTATATCGTTATAAAGAGAAAAAAATAACTTTATGAAAAATATTACTTTGACAAATGAACACGATACAGGACTATTTGTATTATTGAGAGTAGCAAAAATTTTGTTTGTCATGGAAAACTTTATTTTCCTCTTGCTACGAGAATTATATTAATTTTTCTATTGTAATTATACTAAATTCTATTCAAATTATACAACGAAAATTCCTGCATCTCATTTATTTATGAAAGTAAGTATAGCAAACCTTATATCGTTATAAAGAGAAAAAAATGTCCTTTTTATAAATAACAGAGCCAACTATGACAGCCATTAAAAAAAATTAAGTTTGTATTATAACTCAAAAACTTTGTATTTTTTTCAAACAATAAAAGCATATCTTGCATAAGCTCTTAAAAAGACAACTCTTTCCTCATTTAACAGAATCTCTATGTTTTATGGTTTCCGAGTGGTTTAAAATGAAATAAACTTACCCTGTATATACGCCAGAGCACATGTACAAACATGATATGAAGCTATATTTATCTGACATGTGTAACTAGTTATTAACATGCATAAACCTATCTTATCTTATATTATCTCATCTTAACTATAATAATAATAATAATTTATTTGTATGTTGACTCTCAGTGGAGTATTACATTGTGAATATTACTAACAATCTTCAAATTGTTCCGAGATATTCTTCAATACATGTCGTCACTGCATAGAAATTCGTTAGCATTTGTGGCTACCAATGAATTTCAACGCCATCTTGTGGATAGGAACAAATCACACAAATGAATTCATGTTATAACCCATTTTCAAATTGTGCAGATAAGTTATCGCATGATATTAATAGCATTTGTGTCTACTATTAATCTAAGCGACATGATCCGTCAGAACTTTATAAGATAATATTATTTAAATAAAACGGATTACCGTTTAGTTTTATCAGGTCCAATTCGACTTCTACAACAATATTCAACTATTCTACTGTCTTGATGAAAATATGTCGGGACAATGTATAAAATGCAGTTTAGTTCGATTCTCTAGTATTCGGCGATAGGAACTTACATTAATACGTTTACTACGTTTATTAAACTTCGATCTACTAGCAAACGGCACGGTGCTGCAGTATCACCAGATAGGTTTTATCATGAGTGTGGACATTGATTTTAGAATTGGTTAATAAGGTGAACATTTTATATCGTCGTTCATATAATTACCTGATAAATTAATGCTCAACTTCTGGGACTTTGTCGAGCAGGGTAACGTTCTGCGATGGTGGTTATTTCTAACTGATCTGAGTAAATGCCGAATTTCCGTATTTATACTTTTTCTCCCTCCACATTCTACCACCCCGGCCCCTATTTTTGCTTGTTTTTCTGAACTTGATATCTCTAGTGTGCATTAGTGCACCACCCAAGGTTACCACGGCAGTGGGAAGATCGTCAAGGAATGAATGAAGTTTTTTTTTTAAATTTTGATTTGTATGAAATAAAGTATAATGCTGTAATAAAAAGTCGACAATACTTTCTTGATGTGATGAAATATTTTTAAAAGTTTGAACATGCCACTATTACAGCCGATTTGCTCTCCATCACGAGATTTCCCCCACAATATTTATCACTTGCAATCTGCTTCCTTCCTTTCACCACACATCACAAGCGTCTCAGACAGCTGAATATTAAGCACAATGTCGCCAGAGACAATGCAATACGTTAACAGCGAATCTCGAGCAGCGGAAGGACGAAAGCATTGAGGTCACACTACATAAACGTGTGTGCATTAATCATGCGGGAGATAGCGTTATGAGTGCGTCTCTCATTTGAGGCGACGGCGAGGCCCTCCGTGGAGCAATCTAAGTTTGACCGAACATCCCTAGGGCGTTACGTCGCGGCTAACGCCGTCATAATTACTGCTCCGGAATTGCAATGTGCCCTGCAATTTGTCAACGAGGAACTGCAATTATGCTGCAAGGAATGCCTGAGGTGGAATTGCTCCCTCGGTGTACGAGAAAATTTGCGGATTGCTGATGAAGCAGTTGTTAATGAAGATGTATAATTGTTTTATTTGCTTCTTTCATACAAGGAAGACTAAGTTACTAAGTCCGCTGTATGTTCATATAATTGCAGTTAATTATGAGATTTGAAAGTAATTAAGTTAATTATGAAAAGTAATTTATAGGTACACTTGAAATGCTAAGACCTTAATTATGAAATCCTTTCCATGCTAAGACCAGCTTTCGACTGGTAATGGAGCATCAGTGAATAGCAGGTTTAAAGCACAAAATTCGCCAATTATTCACATATGGAGTTCAACAGCATCGATTTTCACTCCATCCGCGGCTTCATGAAATATTAATCTTTGTTGGAAAACGAACTATGCTTTATTTTATACTGAACAAACCTTAATCACCATCATAAACACCTGCAACCTTTTTTCACACACATTTACACAATCACATATACCTTTACAAATTACAATCACAAACATGCATATACGCACACATCCATGAGACAAAGACACAAAAACTGCATGGATAATATTTAGAATATACTATATTAGGGGAATTTATGACTTACATCGTAAAAGTACTGAACACACTGTAATCACTAAGCTTAGGATAATTATGCATTTGCATATGTTCACATGCAATTGCATATTTTTGCCAATATTAAGGATTATTGAATATTTTGAACATGTTTGGCTTAAATGCATATTTTCAACATTTTTGGTCAAAAATGCATATTTTGGTAGGTAGGGTACTTAATACTTTGTTAGAAATTTGCAAATTTGCAGCTCCTGAAAACTGAAACTGAACTATATGAAGGACGGAAGCCTTAATTACCAAAGTACATAATTGTCAACTAATGTATTCTGACACATTTATCGGCATTTCTTGGAAGTCAATTATGAACCCAAAATTTTACGATCAAGATTTGCCTAATGGACTTTATACCTGCTTTATGGATGGTAGTGAAAGTGTTAAGGAATTCAACGAAAGAGGACTGATAAATGGGGGCGTGGGGTTTTCAGGAGCATTTTGGTTTAAGTTGTTATTTATTCATTCAGTTGCTACTTGAACTTGGTTTTGTACACTTCATAAGTAAATTTATTGAAAATATCAACTTGCCAAAGGATAAAAGGTCCAAAAGTACAACATTAAGTGATTTTGTGAAGGAATTCGAAGACTTTCAAACCAATGGAAGCATTTTACTATGTAAATATTGTGAAATTCCGGTATCAGTGGACACGAAGTTTAAAGTCGTGCAACATATAAAAACCACCAAACATGTAAACAACAAAATAATGAAGAAAGGAACTCATCATAATGCTCTAATTAGTATAGCAATGCAACGATCTGGACCCAATATGTCAACATTCAACAATGAGTTGTACAAAGCTTTTGTCTCGGCATATATTCCATTGGGCAAACTAAAAAATTAACACCAAGTAGGATTTTTGAAGAAGTACACAGCACAGAAAATTCCTGATGAATAAACGTTAAGAAAAAACTACGTGCCCCATTTAGTTCAATCTACATTGAAAATGTTGCAAAACAAGGCTAAACGAAGGAAAATTTGGATTGCCCTTGATGAAACCACTGATGTAGAGCAAAGGTGTGTAGCCAATTTTGTATTTGGAATTCTTGGAGATGAGGCCGAAAGTTCCAAATCATATTTAGTTAATTTAAATGTTTTTGATAAGGTAAACCACAGTACTATCGCAGGATTTTTCAACAATTCAATAAATATATTGTATCCTAGTGGCATCATTTAAACAAAATCATCATTCAACAAAACGTTATTGTAACTTGTACAGATGCTGCCCCATATATGTGGAAACCAATGAGAGGGCTGAAAGTATTGTTCCCAAAAATAATTCATGTAATGTGTGATGCACATGGACTACATCGTAGCTCAGAATATATAAGATCTACATTCCCTAATGTTAATTTACTAATACCGGCGATAATTTTTTTTTTTTAAAACTCCTGGGAGCTCCTGGATTAGGAGAGATGCTTTGCCATCAATAGAGTGAAATCTGAACAAATGAGATGAATTCTGGTCAAAGAAGACCTAAAAGTCATGATGATAACTTGTGGTCAAAAGATGATTTGCCATCAATAAAGTGAAATCTGAACAAATGAGATTAATTCTGATCAAAGAAGACCTAAAAGTCATATATTTTGATGATTTATCTTATATTTGTCATGTATAAAGTGGAAACTGACAGAATAAGATGAATTCTGGTCAATGGACACCTAAAAGTAATATAATCAGATGATTTATCTTATATTGATTATGATCAGATGCGATAGTTCATTACTATTAAAGTTATAGTGATTAGGAGAGATGATTTGTCACCAATAGAGTGAAATCTGAACAAATGAGATGAATTCTGGTCAAAGAAGACCTAAAAGTCATGATGATAACTCTTGGTCAAAAGATGATTTGCCATCAATAAAGTGAAATCTGAACAAATGAGATTAATTCTGATCAAAGAAGACCTAAAAGTCATATATTTAGATGATATATCTTATATTTGTCATGTATAAAGTGGAAACTGACAGAATGAGATGAATTCTGGTCAAGGGACACCTAAAAGTAATATAATTAGATGATTTATCTTATATTGATTATGATCAGATGCGATAGTTCATTACTATTAAAGTTATAGTGATTAGGAGAGATGATTTGCCATCAATAGAGTGAAATCTGAACAAATGAGATGAATTCTGGTCAAAGAAGACCTAAAAATCATGATAACTCTTGGTCAAATGATAATTTGCCATCAATACAGTGAAATCTGAACAAATGAGATGAATTCTGGTCTAAGAAGACCTAAAAGTCATATAATTAGATGATTTATCTTATATTTGTTATGTATAAAGTGGAAACTGACAGAATGAGATGAATTCTGGTCAATGGACACCTAAAAGTAATATAATTAGATAATTTATCTTATATTGATTATGATCAGATGCGATACTTCATTACTATTAAAGTTATAGTGATTAGGAGAGATTATTTGCCATTAATAGAGTGAAATCTGAACAAATGAGATGAATTCTGATCAAAGAAGACCGAAAAGTCATGATGATAACTCTTGGTCAAAAGATGATTTGCCATCAATAAAGTGAAATCTGAACAAATGAGATTAATTCTGATCAAAGAAGACCTAAAAGTCATATATTTAGATGATTTATCTTATATTTGTTATGTATAAAGTGGAAACTGACAGAATGAGATGAATTCTGGTCAATCGACACCTAAAAGTAATGTAATTAGATGATTTATCTTATATTGATTATGATCAGATGCGATAGTTCATTACTATTAAAGTTATAGTAATTAGGAGAGATGATTTGCCATCAATAGAGTGAAATCTGAACAAATGAGATTAATTCTGATCAAAGAAGACCTAAAAGTCATGATGATAACTCTTGGTCAAAAGATGATTTGCCATCAATAAAGTGAAATCTGAACAAATGAGTTTAATTCTGATCAAAGAAGACCTAAAAGTCATATATTTAGATGATTTATCTTATATTTGTCATGTATAAAGTGGAAACTGACAGAATGAGATGAATTCTGGTCAATGGACACCTAAAAGTAATATAATTAGATGATTTATCTTATATTGATTATGATCAGATGCGATAGTTCATTACTCTTAAAGTTATTGTGATTAGGAGAGATGATTTGCTATCAATAGAGTGAAATCTGAACAAATGAGATGAATTCTGGTCAAAGAAGAAATAAAAGTCATGATGATAACTCTTGGTCAAAAGATGATTAGCCATCAATAAAGTGAAATCTGAACAAATGAGATTAATTCTGATCAAAGAAGACCTAAAAGCCATATATTTAGATGATTTATCTTATATTTGTCATTTATAAAGTGGAAACTGACAGAATGAGATGAAGTCTGGTCAATGGATACCTAAAAGTAATATAATTAGATTATGTATCTTATAACTAGAGATCAAAGTGGTAAAATGAATCAATTTATCATTTATCATTTATCAGAAAGTAAAAGTGAGATAATATCGTTCGTAGTCTGGCGAACCAATGAAAGTGACCAAATAGTGATCTGCATTCAGTCATTATTTGTAATCAGAGTAGATGATTTGTTATAAGTCATAAGATGTAATGTTATATTTTCAGTAGAGTCTCAAGTGATCAGCTGAGCTGGGTTCTAATTACAATACTTAAAAATCATAAAATAAGATGATTCATCATCAATATTAAATGTTATCAGTACACTGACAAGTGATCAAATTAGATTGCTTGTTATAAGAAAAGAAGAGTGGCAAGTGATCAGATGAAATAAATTTTAATAAAAATAACTTAACAGTCCAGATGAAATGAATTTTAATAAAAATAACTTGAAAGTCATAAAATGACTTGATACCGATACAGACGTGATATCGAGTGAACATTTAAATTTCAGCTCTAGTTATCCATGGAAATTTAAGTCATGACTCGTGGCCAATAACTCGTGGCCAATAACTCGTGGCTTCTTTTTGGCTACAAATCATAATTTAAATTTCCATTGATAACTAAAGCTGAAATTTACATGATCACTCGGCATAATCAGCTGGTTTGTCTTCTTAAAGTAAGAAATTGATAGAATGAGATAACATAACTCGTAAATTAGAAAAGTAGTGAAAATTACTAAATAGCGATGTGCATTACGACTCAATTAGTGATTATATTAGATGATTTTTAAAACTGATAAGATTTGATTAATCATCTCTTTTCAGCAGAGTGGAAGTAGTCAGATGGGATGAGTTCTAATCAGACGACTTATAATCATAAAATTAGATAAAACTAGGTTGAGATGACATAGAAATGAACGTGGTAAAATAAATCTTATCAGTACAGTGGAATTAGTCAGATGGGATGGGTTCTAATCAGAAGACTTGACAATCCTAAAATTATATAGATATAGGTAGAGATAGAACAGAAATGAACGTGGTAAAATAAATAAGCTGTCATCAAAATAGTAGAAAGTTATTAAATAAGATAATCTTGTCCATTCCTATAAATAATAATGAATGGAACCGCTAGTTTGGCTGACAGGTTAGAACGCTTGCTTAGCATGCACGAAGGCCTGGGTTCGAGCCCCAGTACAGGCAGTACGTTTGTACTGAGAAACTAGTGCCATTCGCCGTTGGGAGCTCATTAACGGCGCTCTAGAGATTGGGGGCGAATTTCTAGAGTAACAAGCCCTAACTCTATATACACGCTTACACAAAACACACGGCAGAAGGACCCCCGTTGGTCGATAGCCAGTTAGGAATAATTATTATTAACATTCTAGCATTATAACATTCAACATTGCGGTACTCATAGCCGCATACACAACATATGCCATACCAAAAAATGCCATTCAGTGGGGAAATATATAACTATATAACTTGATAACCCGGGCATGCATCATCAAGCGGGTATTATCTCTGGTAACAATCATCCTTCATTATTATCCCCTCGAACGCCCGCACAATCCGGGCAGACACTGGACGTCACAGTGTCCAGGTGCATTGTGCGGGTTGATATCCTGGATTCCTGGATGCTGGGACCGTGTGGTCGTCACGATACGCGCATCTGCATATGCAAATCGAATTCCACCTGATTTAGATGCCGACAGGAGTCGGGGATTAGTGCGCTGATTGCGGCCGTGCTCGTCATATTTGCCACCGGCTCGCTCAGGGGCGTATTCCATTGTAATGATTTTTCATCAATACGCAGCTGGACGAGAGAAATTGAATGCCATATGGTACAGAGCAGCAGGAAAAAATATGTGATTACATTATTATGTACTAGTAATAATCTTAAAAGTCTCAGTTTCTGAGTAAAACTATAAGAATTATGTTAATGACAAACGAGCAAAACTTTTCTGGTCAGTTTTAATTGAAACGAAAAGCGGGCAATTAATCGTTTATGCTTAAATTAAAACAGTTTCCAATTAATATAACAAGAAAATGAACCAAAAAACTGAACAAATGTGATAGGGAAAGAAAGAAACAGACACAGAAGAATACAACAGTATTAAAACAGGAAAAAATATGACATTGGAAAATAGAGAGGAAATAATGGAAAGATGGAGAAAATACTTCGAAGAACTGCTTAACGTAGAATGGGAAGAGGACGAAGAGTATGGAAACCAAATAAACATGGATATGACAGAAAAAATAAATATAGAAGAACTAACAGACGCGATCAAGAAACTAAAAATGGGGAAGGCACCAGGAATTGACAAACTTGAGACAGATATGCTAAGGAACGTAGGACCAGTAGCGCTAGACATACTTCACAAACTATTTAAACAAATATGGGAGGACGAAAGCATTCCAAACGAATGGAAAACGGCTCTTATAGTGCCAATATATAAAAAAAAGGAGACAAAACAACTTGTAATAACTATAGGGGTATAACGCTAATCAATATAGGGACAAAACCCCTAGAAAAAATATAAATAAAAGAATAATAGGAAAAATAGGAAAAATAGACAACTCGTTTCGACAGACAGCTCGATAGACAGCTCGTTTTGACAATTAATAAATATCTATCTATACAATCAAATAATGCAACAATATGAGAAAGTGGCTAAGTCCAAAATTTGAAGATTTTGATTGGTCTCTTATCTCTTGCGACAGTTCACCTTTCTTCTCATCAAATCTCTTCAATTCTTGCATCATTCTCCTGCCATAATTTTCCCCCATCTTTACCCTATATAATTTTTGCGATAATTGTTAATTAATTTTCCATTATTCCCGCCTCTGCGTCATCAATTTTCATAAACATCCGCTAATTGATTTTCCCCGCCCTTAATAAAAAAAAACAAACCTAATTAATAGTAAATTGGCCCGCAAACTCGCATTCATTCCGGTCCGAACGGCCCGCAGCTACGAATCGGTTTCGCCATAAGCCCGCGCTGAAATTCATTAGCCCCCACTTGAATTTTATAATTTAATTAAGCCCGCAGTGGCGCGGACGTTAATTAGCATTCGCAATTGCCGAATTATGCGCGCTGCAGCCAGCTGTAAGGTAGATTTGTGAGCCATTAGGTCGCACTTTTGGCGCCGGTTTTTGCGTTATTTACGTACACAGGGGCCAGTTTGCGAAGGTTTCATTATTCCAGAGAGCGCGGAAGGGCCGGCTGTCGGGTTTTTCAGGTTTCACCCTTGAAAGTGTTACAGAAACGGATAATTGTAGATTTAGGTAAACAATCACGAGTACCTACTTTCCAATAGAAAGAAGAAGTTATAATTAAAGCTCGGACAAATATGCACGAAAAAAGACGAAAATATGCGCATACATATGCACGCAAAATTTAAAAAACATGCACCAACATTTCAAATATATGCCAATATATGCAAATATATTTAATTAAAATCACATTTAAAAATTAAAAATGCTTTATTTATATTACAGATATATACCGGGCGATTCACGTTTTATTACCAGGCCAAAAATGGCGACTCCTAATTGAAAACAAAAATCCAAGGTGTTCGGTTATTGATGCATCATTCTGTCTAATGCGGGAACTAATGCGAGGTGCGTGTTCTGCTCAAGGTCAAGAATGCGAATGTGTCCATGTACCTGGGCCGTCCTTTGAGGGTTGCGTAGACGTATGTGGCACTCCATACTATTGTTGTTAATATTATTGTGTGTGGTGTTCGATTATTGATGCATCATTCTGTCTGATGCGGGAACTAATGCGAGGTGCGTGTTCTGCTCAAGGTCAAGAATGCGAATGTGTCCATGTACCTGGGCCGTCCTTTGAGGGTTGCGTAGACGTATGTGGCACTCTATACTGTTGTTGTTGGTATTATTGTGTGTGGTGTTCGATTATTGATGCATCATTCTGTCTGATGCGGGAACTAATGCGAGGTGCGTGTTCTGCTCAAGGTCAAGAATGCGAATGTGTCCATGTACCTGGGCCGTCCTTTGAGGGTTGCGTAGACGTATGTGGCACTCTATACTGTTGTTGTTGGTATTATTGTGTGTGGTGTTCGATTATTGATGCATCATTCTGCCTGATGCGGGAAGTAATGCGAGGTGCGTGTTCTGCTCAAGGTCAAGAATGCGAATGTGTCCATGTACCTGGGCCGTCCTTTGAGGGTTGCGTAGACGTATGTGGCACTCCATACTGTTGTTGTTGGTATTATTGTGTGTGGTGTTCGATTATTGATGCATCATGCTGTCTGATGCGGGAACTAATGCGAGGTGCGTGTTCTGCTCAAGGTCAAGAATGCGAATGTGCCCATGTACCTGGGCCGTCCTTTGAGGGTTGCGTAGACGTATGTGGCACTCTATACTGTTGTTGTTAGTATTATTGTGTGTGGTGTTCGATTATTGATGCATCATTCTGTCTGATGCGGGAACTAATGCGAGGTGCGTGTTCTGCTCAAGGTCAAGAATGCGAATGTGTCCATGTACCTGGGCCGTCCTTTGAGGGTTGCGTAGATGTATGTGGCACTCCATACTGTTGTTGTTAATATTATTGTGTGTGGTGTTCGATTATTGATGCATCATTCTGTCTGATGCGGGAACTAATGCGAGGTGCGTGTTCTGCTCAAGGTCAAGAATGCGAATGTGTCCATGTACCTGGGCCGTCCTTTGAGGGTTGCGTAGATGTATGTGGCACTCCATACTGTTGTTGTTAATATTATTGTGTGTGGTGTTAGATTATTGATACATCATTCTGTCTGATGCGGGAACTAATGCGAGGTGCGTGTTCTGCTCAAGGTCAAGAATGCGAATGTGTCCATGTACCTGGGCCGTCCTTTGAGGGTTGCGTAGATGTATGTGGCACTCCATACTGTTGTTGTTAATATTATTGTGTGTGGTGTTAGATTATTGATACATCATTCTGTCTGATGCGGGAACTAATGCGAGGTGCGTGTTCTGCTCAAGGTCAAGAATGCGAATGTGTCCATGTACCTGGGCCGTCCTTTGAGGGTTGCGTAGATGTATGTGGCACTCCATACTGTTGTTGTTAATATTATTGTGTGTGGTGTTCGATTATTGATGCATCATTCTGTCTGATACGGGAACTAATGCGAGGTGCGTGTTCTGCTCAAGGTCAAGAATGCGAATGTGTCCATGTACCTGGGCCGTCCTTTGAGGGTTGCGTAGATGTATGTGGGTCTCCATACTGTTGTTGTTAATATTATTGTGTGTGGTGTTCGATTATTGATGCATCATTCTGTCTGATGCGGGAACTAATGCGAGGTGCGTGTTCTGCTCAAGGTCAAGAATGCGAATGTGTCCATGTACCTGGGCCGTCCTTTGAGGGTTGCGTAGATGTATGTGGGTCTCCATACTGTTGTTGTTAATATTATTGTGTGTGGTGTTCGTTTATTGATGCATCATTCTGTCTGATGCGGGAACTAATGCGAGGTGCGTGTTCTGCTCAAGGTCAAGAATGCGAATGTGTCCATGTACCTGGGCCGTCCTTTGAGGGTTGCGTAGATGTATGTGGGTCTCCATACTGTTGTTGTTAATATTATTGTGTGTGGTGTTCGATTATTGATGCATCATTCTGTCTGATGCGGGAACTAATGCGAGGTGCGTGTTCTGCTCAAGGTCAAGAATGCGAATGTGTCCATGTACCTGGGCCGTCCTTTGAGGGTTGCGTAGATGTATGTGGGTCTCCATACTGTTGTTGTTAATATTATTGTGTGTGGTGTTCGTTTATTGATGCATCATTCTGTCTGATGCGGGAACTAATGCGAGGTGCGTGTTCTGCTCAAGGTCAAGAATGCGAATGTGTCCATGTACCTGGGCCGTCCTTTGAGGGTTGCGTAGATGTATGTGGGTCTCCATACTGTTGTTGTTAATATTATTGTGTGTGGTGTTCGATTATTGATGCATCATTCTGTCTGATGCGGGAACTAATGCGAGGTGCGTGTTCTGCTCAAGGTCAAGAATGCGAATGTGCCCATGTACCTGGGCCGTCCTTTGAGGGTTGCGTAGACGTATGTGGCACTCTATACTGTTGTTGTTAGTATTATTGTGTGTGGTGTTCGATTATTGATGCATCATTCTGTCTGATGCGGGAACTAATGCGAGGTGCGTGTTCTGCTCAAGGTCAAGAATGCGAATGTGTCCATGTACCTGGGCCGTCCTTTGAGGGTTGCGTAGATGTATGTGGGTCTCCATACTGTTGTTGTTAATATTATTGTGTGTGGTGTTCGATTATTGATGCATCATTCTGTCTGATGCGGGAACTAATGCGAGGTGCGTGTTCTGCTCAAGGTCAAGAATGCGAATGTGTCCATGTACCTGGGCCGTCCTTTGAGGGTTGCGTAGATGTATGTGGCACTCCATACTGTTGTTGTTAATATTATTGTGTGTGGTGTTAGATTATTGATACATCATTCTGTCTGATGCGGGAACTAATGCGAGGTGCGTGTTCTGCTCAAGGTCAAGAATGCGAATGTGTCCATGTACCTGGGCCGTCCTTTGAGGGTTGCGTAGATGTATGTGGGTCTCCATACTGTTGTTGTTAATATTATTGTGTGTGGTGTTCGATTATTGATGCATCATTCTGTCTGATACGGGAACTAATGCGAGGTGCGTGTTCTGCTCAAGGTCAAGAATGCGAATGTGTCCATGTACCTGGGCCGTCCTTTGAGGGTTGCGTAGATGTATGTGGCACTCCATACTGTTGTTGTTAATATTATTGTGTGTGGTGTTAGATTATTGATACATCATTCTGTCTGATGCGGGAACTAATGCGAGGTGCGTGTTCTGCTCAAGGTCAAGAATGCGAATGTGTCCATGTACCTGGGCCGTCCTTTGAGGGTTGCGTAGATGTATGTGGCACTCCATACTGTTGTTGTTAATATTATTGTGTGTGGTGTTCGATTATTGATGCATCATTCTGTCTGATACGGGAACTAATGCGAGGTGCGTGTTCTGCTCAAGGTCAAGAATGCGAATGTGTCCATGTACCTGGGCCGTCCTTTGAGGGTTGCGTAGATGTATGTGGGTCTCCATACTGTTGTTGTTAATATTATTGTGTGTGGTGTTCGATTATTGATGCATCATTCTGTCTGATGCGGGAACTAATGCGAGGTGCGTGTTCTGCTCAAGGTCAAGAATGCGAATGTGTCCATGTACCTGGGCCGTCCTTTGAGGGTTGCGTAGATGTATGTGGGTCTCCATACTGTTGTTGTTAATATTATTGTGTGTGGTGTTCGATTATTGATGCATCATTCTGTCTGATGCGGGAACTAATGCGAGGTGCGTGTTCTGCTCAAGGTCAAGAATGCGAATGTGCCCATGTACCTGGGCCGTCCTTTGAGGGTTGCGTAGACGTATGTGGCACTCTATACTGTTGTTGTTAGTATTATTGTGTGTGGTGTTCGATTATTGATGCATCATTCTGTCTGATGCGGGAACTAATGCGAGGTGCGTGTTCTGCTCAAGGTCAAGAATGCGAATGTGTCCATGTACCTGGGCCGTCCTTTGAGGGTTGCGTAGATGTATGTGGGTCTCCATACTGTTGTTGTTAATATTATTGTGTGTGGTGTTCGATTATTGATGCATCATTCTGTCTGATACGGGAACTAATGCGAGGTGCGTGTTCTGCTCAAGGTCAAGAATGCGAATGTGTCCATGTACCTGGGCCGTCCTTTGAGGGTTGCGTAGATGTATGTGGCACTCCATACTGTTGTTGTTAATATTATTGTGTGTGGTGTTAGATTATTGATACATCATTCTGTCTGATGCGGGAACTAATGCGAGGTGCGTGTTCTGCTCAAGGTCAAGAATGCGAATGTGTCCATGTACCTGGGCCGTCCTTTGAGGGTTGCGTAGATGTATGTGGCACTCCATACTGTTGTTGTTAATATTATTGTGTGTGGTGTTCGATTATTGATGCATCATTCTGTCTGATACGGGAACTAATGCGAGGTGCGTGTTCTGCTCAAGGTCAAGAATGCGAATGTGTCCATGTACCTGGGCCGTCCTTTGAGGGTTGCGTAGATGTATGTGGGTCTCCATACTGTTGTTGTTAATATTATTGTGTGTGGTGTTCGATTATTGATGCATCATTCTGTCTGATGCGGGAACTAATGCGAGGTGCGTGTTCTGCTCAAGGTCAAGAATGCGAATGTGTCCATGTACCTGGGCCGTCCTTTGAGGGTTGCGTAGATGTATGTGGCACTCCATACTGTTGTTGTTAATATTATTGTGTGTGGTGTTCGTTTATTGATGCATCATTCTGTCTGATGCGGAAACTAATGCGAGGTGCGTGTTCTGCTCAAGGTCAAGAATGCGAATGTGTCCATGTACCTGGGCCGTCCTTTGAGGGTTGCGTAGATGTATGTGGCACTCCATACTGTTGTTGTTAATATTATTGTGTGTGGTGTTCGATTATTGATGCATCATTCTGTCTGATACGGGAACTAATGCGAGGTGCGTGTTCTGCTCAAGGTCAAGAATGCGAATGTGTCCATGTACCTGGGCCGTCCTTTGAGGGTTGCGTAGATGTATGTGGGTCTCCATACTGTTGTTGTTAATATTATTGTGTGTGGTGTTCGATTATTGATGCATCATTCTGTCTGATGCGGGAACTAATGCGAGGTGCGTGTTCTGCTCAAGGTCAAGAATGCGAATGTGTCCATGTACCTGGGCCGTCCTTTGAGGGTTGCGTAGATGTATGTGGCACTCCATACTGTTGTTGTTAATATTATTGTGTGTGGTGTTAGATTATTGATACATCATTCTGTCTGATGCGGGAACTAATGCGAGGTGCGTGTTCTGCTCAAGGTCAAGAATGCGAATGTGTCCATGTACCTGGGCCGTCCTTTGAGGGTTGCGTAGATGTATGTGGGTCTCCATACTGTTGTTGTTAATATTATTGTGTGTGGTGTTCGATTATTGATGCATCATTCTGTCTGATACGGGAACTAATGCGAGGTGCGTGTTCTGCTCAAGGTCAAGAATGCGAATGCGTCCATGTACCTGGGCCGTCCTTTGAGGGTTGCGTAGATGTATGTGGCACTCCATACTGTTGTTGTTAATATTATTGTGTGTGGTGTTCGATTATTGATGCATCATTCTGTCTGATACGGGAACTAATGCGAGGTGCGTGTTCTGCTCAAGGTCAAGAATGCGAATGTGTCCATGTACCTGGGCCGTCCTTTGAGGGTTGCGTAGATGTATGTGGGACTCCTTACTGTTGTTGTTAATATTATTGTGTGTGGTGTTCGATTATTGATGCATCATTCTGTCTGATACGGGAACTAATGCGAGGTGCGTGTTCTGCTCAAGGTCAAGAATGCGAATGTGTCCATGTACCTGGGCCGTCCTTTGAGGGTTGCGTAGATGTATGTGGGTCTCCATACTGTTGTTGTTAATATTATTGTGTGTGGTGTTCGATTATTGATGCATCATTCTGTCTGATACGGGAACTAATGCGAGGTGCGTGTTCTGCTCAAGGTCAAGAATGCGAATGTGTCCATGTACCTGGGCCGTCCTTTGAGGGTTGCGTAGATGTATGTGGGTCTCCATACTGTTGTTGTTAATATTATTGTGTGTGGTGTTCGATTATTGATGCATCATTCTGTCTGATACGGGAACTAATGCGAGGTGCGTGTTCTGCTCAAGGTCAAGAATGCGAATGTGTCCATGTACCTGGGCCGTCCTTTGAGGGTTGCGTAGATGTATGTGGCACTCCATACTGTTGTTGTTAATATTATTGTGTGTGGTGTTCGATTATTGATGCATCATTCTGTCTGATACGGGAACTAATGCGAGGTGCGTGTTCTGCTCAAGGTCAAGAATGCGAATGTGTCCATGTACCTGGGCCGTCCTTTGAGGGTTGCGTAGATGTATGTGGCACTCCATACTGTTGTTGTTAATATTATTGTGTGTGGTGTTCGATTATTGATGCATCATTCTGTCTGATGCGGGAACTAATGCGAGGTGCGTGTTCTGCTCAAGGTCAAGAATGCGAATGTGTCCATGTACCTGGGCCGTCCTTTGAGGGTTGCGTAGATGTATGTGGGACTCCATACTGTTGTTGTTAATATTATTGTGTGTGGTGTTCGATTATTGATGCATCATTCTGTCTGATGCGGGAACTAATGCGGGGTGCGTGTTCTGCTCAAGGTCAAGAATGCGAATGTGTCCATGTACCTGGGCCGTCCTTTGAGGGTTGCGTAGATGTATGTGGCACTCCATACTGTTGTTGTTAATATTATTGTGTGTGGTGTTCGATTATTGATGCATCATTCTGTCTGATGCGGGAACTAATGCGAGGTGCGTGTTCTGCCCAAGGTCAAGAATGCGAATGTGTCCATGTACCTGGGCCGTCCTTTGAGGGTTGCGTAGATGTATGTGGCACTCCATACTGTTGTTGTTAATATTATTGTGTGTGGTGTTCGATTATTGATGCATCATTCTGTCTGATGCGGGAACTAATGCGGGGTGCGTGTTCTGCTCAAGGTCAAGAATGCGAATGTGTCCATGTACCTGGGCCGTCCTTTGAGGGTTGCGTAGATGTATGTGGCACTCCATACTGTTGTTGTTAATATTATTGTGTGTGGTGTTCGATTATTGATGCATCATTCTGTCTGATGCGGGAACTAATGCGAGGTGCGTGTTCTGCCCACGGTCAAGAATGCGAATGTGTCCATGTACCTGGGCCGTCCTTTGAGGGTTGCGTAGATGTATGTGGGTCTCCATACTGTTGTTGTTAATATTATTGTGTGTGGTGTTCGATTATTGATGCATCATTCTGTCTGATGCGGGAACTAATGCGAGGTGCGTGTTCTGCTCAAGGTCAAGAATGCGAATGTGTCCATGTACCTGGGCCGTCCTTTGAGGGTTGCGTAGATGTATGTGGGTCTCCATACTGTTGTTGTTAATATTATTGTGTGTGGTGTTCGATTATTGATGCATCATTCTGTCTGATGCGGGAACTAATGCGAGGTGCGTGTTCTGCTCAAGGTCAAGAATGCGAATGTGCCCATGTACCTGGGCCGTCCTTTGAGGGTTGCGTAGACGTATGTGGCACTCTATACTGTTGTTGTTAGTATTATTGTGTGTGGTGTTCGATTATTGATGCATCATTCTGTCTGATGCGGGAACTAATGCGAGGTGCGTGTTCTGCTCAAGGTCAAGAATGCGAATGTGTCCATGTACCTGGGCCGTCCTTTGAGGGTTGCGTAGATGTATGTGGGTCTCCATACTGTTGTTGTTAATATTATTGTGTGTGGTGTTCGATTATTGATGCATCATTCTGTCTGATACGGGAACTAATGCGAGGTGCGTGTTCTGCTCAAGGTCAAGAATGCGAATGTGTCCATGTACCTGGGCCGTCCTTTGAGGGTTGCGTAGATGTATGTGGCACTCCATACTGTTGTTGTTAATATTATTGTGTGTGGTGTTAGATTATTGATACATCATTCTGTCTGATGCGGGAACTAATGCGAGGTGCGTGTTCTGCTCAAGGTCAAGAATGCGAATGTGTCCATGTACCTGGGCCGTCCTTTGAGGGTTGCGTAGATGTATGTGGCACTCCATACTGTTGTTGTTAATATTATTGTGTGTGGTGTTCGATTATTGATGCATCATTCTGTCTGATACGGGAACTAATGCGAGGTGCGTGTTCTGCTCAAGGTCAAGAATGCGAATGTGTCCATGTACCTGGGCCGTCCTTTGAGGGTTGCGTAGATGTATGTGGGTCTCCATACTGTTGTTGTTAATATTATTGTGTGTGGTGTTCGATTATTGATGCATCATTCTGTCTGATGCGGGAACTAATGCGAGGTGCGTGTTCTGCTCAAGGTCAAGAATGCGAATGTGTCCATGTACCTGGGCCGTCCTTTGAGGGTTGCGTAGATGTATGTGGCACTCCATACTGTTGTTGTTAATATTATTGTGTGTGGTGTTCGTTTATTGATGCATCATTCTGTCTGATGCGGAAACTAATGCGAGGTGCGTGTTCTGCTCAAGGTCAAGAATGCGAATGTGTCCATGTACCTGGGCCGTCCTTTGAGGGTTGCGTAGATGTATGTGGCACTCCATACTGTTGTTGTTAATATTATTGTGTGTGGTGTTCGATTATTGATGCATCATTCTGTCTGATACGGGAACTAATGCGAGGTGCGTGTTCTGCTCAAGGTCAAGAATGCGAATGTGTCCATGTACCTGGGCCGTCCTTTGAGGGTTGCGTAGATGTATGTGGGTCTCCATACTGTTGTTGTTAATATTATTGTGTGTGGTGTTCGATTATTGATGCATCATTCTGTCTGATGCGGGAACTAATGCGAGGTGCGTGTTCTGCTCAAGGTCAAGAATGCGAATGTGTCCATGTACCTGGGCCGTCCTTTGAGGGTTGCGTAGATGTATGTGGCACTCCATACTGTTGTTGTTAATATTATTGTGTGTGGTGTTAGATTATTGATACATCATTCTGTCTGATGCGGGAACTAATGCGAGGTGCGTGTTCTGCTCAAGGTCAAGAATGCGAATGTGTCCATGTACCTGGGCCGTCCTTTGAGGGTTGCGTAGATGTATGTGGGTCTCCATACTGTTGTTGTTAATATTATTGTGTGTGGTGTTCGATTATTGATGCATCATTCTGTCTGATACGGGAACTAATGCGAGGTGCGTGTTCTGCTCAAGGTCAAGAATGCGAAAGCGTCCATGTACCTGGGCCGTCCTTTGAGGGTTGCGTAGATGTATGTGGCACTCCATACTGTTGTTGTTAATATTATTGTGTGTGGTGTTCGATTATTGATGCATCATTCTGTCTGATACGGGAACTAATGCGAGGTGCGTGTTCTGCTCAAGGTCAAGAATGCGAATGTGTCCATGTACCTGGGCCGTCCTTTGAGGGTTGCGTAGATGTATGTGGGACTCCTTACTGTTGTTGTTAATATTATTGTGTGTGGTGTTCGATTATTGATGCATCATTCTGTCTGATACGGGAACTAATGCGAGGTGCGTGTTCTGCTCAAGGTCAAGAATGCGAATGTGTCCATGTACCTGGGCCGTCCTTTGAGGGTTGCGTAGATGTATGTGGGTCTCCATACTGTTGTTGTTAATATTATTGTGTGTGGTGTTCGATTATTGATGCATCATTCTGTCTGATACGGGAACTAATGCGAGGTGCGTGTTCTGCTCAAGGTCAAGAATGCGAATGTGTCCATGTACCTGGGCCGTCCTTTGAGGGTTGCGTAGATGTATGTGGGTCTCCATACTGTTGTTGTTAATATTATTGTGTGTGGTGTTCGATTATTGATGCATCATTCTGTCTGATACGGGAACTAATGCGAGGTGCGTGTTCTGCTCAAGGTCAAGAATGCGAATGTGTCCATGTACCTGGGCCGTCCTTTGAGGGTTGCGTAGATGTATGTGGCACTCCATACTGTTGTTGTTAATATTATTGTGTGTGGTGTTCGATTATTGATGCATCATTCTGTCTGATACGGGAACTAATGCGAGGTGCGTGTTCTGCTCAAGGTCAAGAATGCGAATGTGTCCATGTACCTGGGCCGTCCTTTGAGGGTTGCGTAGATGTATGTGGCACTCCATACTGTTGTTGTTAATATTATTGTGTGTGGTGTTCGATTATTGATGCATCATTCTGTCTGATGCGGGAACTAATGCGAGGTGCGTGTTCTGCTCAAGGTCAAGAATGCGAATGTGTCCATGTACCTGGGCCGTCCTTTGAGGGTTGCGTAGATGTATGTGGGACTCCATACTGTTGTTGTTAATATTATTGTGTGTGGTGTTCGATTATTGATGCATCATTCTGTCTGATGCGGGAACTAATGCGGGGTGCGTGTTCTGCTCAAGGTCAAGAATGCGAATGTGTCCATGTACCTGGGCCGTCCTTTGAGGGTTGCGTAGATGTATGTGGCACTCCATACTGTTGTTGTTAATATTATTGTGTGTGGTGTTCGATTATTGATGCATCATTCTGTCTGATGCGGGAACTAATGCGAGGTGCGTGTTCTGCCCAAGGTCAAGAATGCGAATGTGTCCATGTACCTGGGCCGTCCTTTGAGGGTTGCGTAGATGTATGTGGCACTCCATACTGTTGTTGTTAATATTATTGTGTGTGGTGTTCGATTATTGATGCATCATTCTGTCTGATGCGGGAACTAATGCGGGGTGCGTGTTCTGCTCAAGGTCAAGAATGCGAATGTGTCCATGTACCTGGGCCGTCCTTTGAGGGTTGCGTAGATGTATGTGGCACTCCATACTGTTGTTGTTAATATTATTGTGTGTGGTGTTCGATTATTGATGCATCATTCTGTCTGATGCGGGAACTAATGCGAGGTGCGTGTTCTGCCCACGGTCAAGAATGCGAATGTGTCCATGTACCTGGGCCGTCCTTTGAGGGTTGCGTAGATGTATGTGGCACTCCATACTGTTGTTGTTAATATTATTGTGTGTGGTGTTCGATTATTGATGCATCATTCTGTCTGATGCGGGAACTAATGCGAGGTGCGTGTTCTGCCCAAGGTCAAGAATGCGAATGTGTCCATGTACCTGGGCCGTCCTTTGAGGGTTGCGTAGATGTATGTGGCACTCCATACTGTTGTTGTTAATATTATTGTGTGTGGTGTTCGATTATTGATGCATCATTCTGTCTGATGCGGGAACTAATGCGAGGTGCGTGTTCTGCCCAAGGTCAAGAATGCGAATGTGTCCATGTACCTGGGCCGTCCTTTGAGGGTTGCGTAGATGTATGTGGCACTCCATACTGTTGTTGTTAATATTATTGTGTGTGGTGTTCGATTATTGATGCATCATTCTGTCTGATGCGGGATCTAATGCGAGGTGCGTGTTCTGCTCAAGGTCAAGAATGCCAATGTGTCCATGTACCAGGGCCGTCCTTTGAGGGTTGCGTAGACGTATGTGGCACTCTATACTGTTGTTGTTGGTATTATTGTGTGTGGTGTTCGATTATTGATGCATCATGCTGTCTGATGCGGGAACTAATGCGAGGTGCGTGTTCTGCTCAAGGTCAAGAATGCGAATGTGTCCATGTACCTGGGCCGTCCTTTGAGGGTTGCGTAGACGTATGTGGCACTCTATACTGTTGTTGTTGGTATTATTGTGTGTGGTGTTCGATTATTGATGCATCATTCTGCCTGATGCGGGAAGTAATGCGAGGTGCGTGTTCTGCTCAAGGTCAAGAATGCGAATGTGTCCATGTACCTGGGCCGTTCTTTGAGGGTTGCGTAGACGTATGTGGCACTCTATACTGATGTTGTTGGTATTATTGTGTGTGGTGTTCGATTATTGGTGCATCATGCTGTCTGATGCGGGAACTAATGCGAGGTGCGCGTTCTGCTCAAGGTCAAGAATGCGAATGTGTCCATGTACCTGGGCCGTTCTTTGAGGGTTGCGTAGACGTATGTGGCACTCTATACTGATGTTGTTGGTATTATTGTGTGTGGTGTTCGATTATTGGTGCATCATTCTGTCTGATGCGGGAACTAATGCAAGGTGCGTTTTTCTGCTTTCAAAGAGGCCCTTTGGTCTTCAACACTTTCCCGGGCGACAGCGCGCCAGGGCTTCTTGCGGAGGGGTTAAGTATCGACTCTGGCTGATCATAAACCCTCTCTGAAACGGAGGTAGTCAGCTATTACGAGAGAGTCAGGTATATACAGTGCTGTCGTTGGGAAAGTATTAGGATCGATGGGTCAACACTGGTGAGTTGTATGCGCGGGTTTCATTTGCACCTGCAAAGGTCAAGAATGCACATGTGTTTGTATACTTGGGGCGTCCTTCGAGGGTTGCGTACACGTAGGTGGTACTCCATACTGTTGTTGTTGGTATTATTGTATGTGGTGTTCGGTTATTTTAGCATCATTCTTGCTGATGCGGGATTTATCGCTAGTCTTTAGACATAGACGGCATATGCTTTTCATGCAATGCGAGAATGAGCGAGTAAGACATCTCTGTTCATCAGTAAGACAGAGATCCTCTCAGTACGGCCTATCTGTGGGTTAAGTATAGGTGCGCAGTTTTATGCTCGATGTGGTGGTTGGGAGGAAAAGTTAGGCCAATGGCCAGTTTCTTTATGAGCTTAAGTATCTTTCATGCTACTTAAAAACATAATATCTTTTATCGCTAGTGTTTAGACATAGAATGCATATGCTTTTCTTGCAATGCAAGAATGAGTAAGTAAGACCACTCTGTAGAATCGTGTATCAGTGATCATCTCAGTACGACCTATCTGTAGGTTAACTATAGGTGCGCAGTTTTATGCTTGGTGTGGTGGTTGGGAGAAAAAGTTAGGTCAATGGCCAATTGCTTTAGTTGGGCTGTGCTTCGAGGGTTGTTTATGCATACGTGGTACTTCATACTATTATTGTTAGTATTATTGTGTGTGGTGTTCGATTATTGGTGCATCATTCTGTCTGATGCGGGTACTAATGCGAGGTGCGTGTTCTGCTCAAGGTCAAGAATGCCAATGTGTCCATGTACCTGGGCCGTCCTTTGAGGGTTGCGTAGACGTATGTGGCACTCTATACTGTTGTTGTTGGTATTATTGTGTGTGGTGTTCGATTATTGATGCATCATTCTGTCTGATGCGGGAACTAATGCAAGGTGCGTTTTTCTGTTTTCAAAGAGGCCCTTTGGTCTTTAACACTTTCCCGGGCGACAGCGCGCCAGGGCTTCTTGCGGAGGGGTTAAGTATCGACTCTGGCTGATCATAAACCCTCTCTGAAACGGAGGTAGTCAGCTGTTACGAGAGAGTCAGGTATATACAGTGCTGTCGTTGGGAAAGTATTAGGATCGATGGGTCAACACTGGTGAGTTGTATGCGCGGGTTTCATTTGCACCTGCAAAGGTCAAGAATGCGCATGTGTTTGTATACTTGGGCCGTCTTTCGAGGGTTGCGTACACGTAGGTTGTACTCCATACTGTTGTTGTTGGTATTATTGTGTGTGGTGTTCGGTTATTGATGCATCATTCTGTCTGATGCGGGAAATAATGCAAGGTGCGTTTTTCTGTTTTCAAAGAGGCCCTTTGGTCTTTAACACTTTCCCGGGCGACAGCGCGCCAGGGCTTCTTGCGGAGGGGTTAAGTATCGACTCTGGCTGATCATAAACCCTCTCTGAAACGGAGGTAGTGAGCTATTACGAGAGAGTCAGGTATATACAGTGCTGTCGTTGGGAAAGTATTAGGATCGATGGGTCAACACTGGTGAGTAGTATGCGCGGGTTTCATTTGCTCCTGCAAAGGTCAAGAATGCGCATGTGTTTGTATACTTGGGCCTCCTTCGAGGGTTGCGTACACGTAGGTGGTACTCCATACTGTTGTTGTTGGTATTATTGTGCGTGGTGTTCGGTTATTGATGCATCATTCTGTCTGATGCGGGAAATAATGCAAGGTGCGTTTTCTGCTTTCAAAGAGACCCTTTGGTCTTTAACACTTTCCCGGGCGACAGCGCGCCAGGGCTTCTTGCGGAGGGGTTAAGTATCGACTCTGGCTGATCATAAACCCTCTCTGAAACGGAGGTAGTCAGCTATTACGAGAGAGTTAGGTATATACAGTGCTGTCGTTGGGAAAGTATTAGGATCGATGGGTCAACACTGGTGAGTTGTATGCGCGGGTTTCATTTGCACCTGCAAAGGTCAAGAATGCGCATGTGTTAGTATACTTGGGCCTCCTTCGAGGGTTGCGTACACGTAGGTGGTACTCCATACTGTTGTTGTTGGTATTATTGTGTGTGGTGTTCGGTTATTGATGCATCATTCTGTCTGATGCGGGAACTAATGGAAAGTGCGTTTTTCTGCTTTCAAAGAGGCCCTTTGGTCTTTAACACTTTCCCGGGCGACAGCGCGCCAGGGCTTCTTGCGGAGGGGTTAAGTATCGACTCTGGCTGATCATAAACCCTCTCTGAAACGGAGGTAGTCAGCTATTACGAGAGAGTTAGGTATATACAGTGCTGTCGTTGGGAAAGTATTAGGATCGATGGGTCAACACTGGTGAGTTGTATGCGCGGGTTTCATTTGCACCTGCAAAGGTCAAGAATGCGCATGTGTTAGTATACTTGGGCCTCCTTCGAGGGTTGCGTACATGTAGGTGGTACTCCATACTGTTGTTGTTGGTATTATTGTGTGTGGTGTTCGGTTATTGATGCATCATTCTGTCTGATGCGGGAACTAATGCAAAGTGCGTTTTTCTGCTTTCAAAGAGGCCCTTTGGTCTTTAACACTTTCCCGGGCGACAGCGCGCCAGGGCTTCTTGCGGAGGGGTTAAGTATCGACTCTGGCTGATCATAAACCCTCTCTGAAACGGAGGTAGTCAGCTGTTACGAGAGAGTCAGGTATATACAGTGCTGTCGTTGGGAAAGTATTAGGATCGATGGGTCAACACTGGTGAGTTGTATGCGCGGGTTTCATTTGCTCCTGCAAAGGTCAAGAATGCGCATGTGTTTGTATACTTGGGCCTCCTTCGAGGGTTGCGTACACGTAGGTGGTACTCCATACTGTTGTTGTTGGTATTATTGTGCGTGGTGTTCGGTTATTGATGCATCATTCTGTCTGATGCGGGAAATAATGCAAAGTGCGTTTTCTGCTTTCAAAGAGGCCCTTTGGTCTTTAACACTTTCCCGGGCGACAGCGCGCCAGGGCTTCTTGCGGAGGGGTTAAGTATCGACTCTGGCTGATCATAAACCCTCTCTGAAACGGAGGTAGTCAGCTATTACGAGAGAGTCAGGTATATACAGTGCTGTCGTTGGGAAAGTATTAGGATTGATGGGTCAACACTTGTGAGTTGTATGCGCGGGTTTCATTTGCACCTGCAAAGGTCAAGAATGCGCATGTGTTTGTATACTTGGGCCGTCTTTCGAGGGTTGCGTACACGTAGGTTGTACTCCATACTGTTGTTGTTGGTATTATTGTGTGTGGTGTTCGGTTATTGATGCATCATTCTGTCTGATGCGGGAAATAATGCAAGGTGCGTTTTCTGCTTTCAAAGAGACCCTTTGGTCTTTAACACTTTCCCGGGCGACAGCGCGCCAGGGCTTCTTGCGGAGGGGTTAAGTATCGACTCTGGCTGATCATAAACCCTCTCTGAAACGGAGGTAGTCAGCTATTACGAGAGAGTCAGGTATATACAGTGCTGTCGTTGGGAAAGTATTAGGATTGATGGGTCAACACTTGTGAGTTGTATGCGCGGGTTTCATTTGCACCTGCAAAGGTCAAGAATGCGCATGTGGTTGTATACTTGGGCCGTCCTTCGAGGGTTGCGTATACGTAGGTGGTACTCCATACTGTTGTTGTTGGTATTATTGTGTGTGGTGTTCGGTTATTGATGCATCATTCAGTCTGATGCGGGAAATAATGCAAGGTGCGTTTTCTGCTTTCAAAGAGGCCCTTTGGTCTATAACACTTTCCCGGGCGACAGCGCGCCAGGGCTTCTTGCGGAGGGGTTAAGTATCTACTCTGGCTGATCATAAACCCTCTCTGAAACGGAGGTAGTGAGCTATTACGAGAGAGTCAGGTATATACAGTGCTGTCGTTGGGAAAGTATTAGGATTGATGGGTCAACACTTGTGAGTAGTATGCGCGGGTTTCATTTGCTCCTTCAAAGGTCAAGAATGCGCATGTGTTTGTATACTTGGGCCTCCTTCGAGGGTTGCGTACACGTAGGAGGTACTCCATACTGTTGATGTTGATATTATTGTGTGTGGTGTTCGGTTATTGATGCATCATTCTGTCTGATGCGGGAAATAATGCAAGGTGCGTTTTCTGCTTTCAAAGAGGCCCTTTGGTCTTTAACACTTTCCCGGGCGACAGCGCGCCAGGGCTTCTTGCGGAGGGGTTAAGTATCTACTCTGGCTGATCATAAACCCTCTCTGAAACGGAGGTAGTCAGCTATTACGAGAGAGTCAGGTATATACAGTGCTGTCGTTGGGAAAGTATTAGGATTGATGGGTCAACACTTGTGAGTTGTATGCGCGGGTTTCATTTGCACCTGCAAAGGTCAAGAATGCGCATGTGGTTGTATACTTGGGCCGTCCTTCGAGGGTTGCGTATACGTAGGTGGTACTCCATACTGTTGTTGTTGGTATTATTGTATATGGTGTTCGGTTATTTTAGCATCATTCTTGCTGATGCGGGATTTATCGCTAGTCTTTAGACATAGATGGCATATGCTTTTCATGCAATGCGAGAATGAGCGAGTAAGACATCTCTGTTCATCCGTAAGACAGAGATCTTCTCAGTACGGCCTATCTGTGGGTTAAGTATAGGTGCGCAGTTTTATGCTCGGTGTGGTGGTTGGGAGGAAAAGTTAGGCCAATGGCCAATTGCTTTATGAGCTTAAGTAGCTTTCATGCTACTTAAAAATATAATATCTTTTATCGCTAGTGTTTAGACATAGAATGCATATGCTTTTCTTGCAATGCAAGAATGAGTAAGTAAGACCACTCTGTTGAATCGTCTATCAGAGATCATCTCAGTACGACCTATCTGTAGGTTTGCTATAGGTGTGCAGTTTTATGCTTAGTGTGGTGGTTGGGAGGAAAAGTTAGGCCAATGGCCAATTGCTTTAGTTGGGCTGTGCTTCGACGGTTGTATATGCATACGTGGAACTTCATACTATTATTGTTAGTATTATTGTGTGTGATGTTCGATTATTGTTGCATCATTCTGTCTGATGCGGGTACTAATGCGAGGTGCGTGTTCTGCTCAAGGTCAAGAATGCGAAAGTGTCCATGTACCTGGGCCGTCCTTTGAGGGTTGCGTAGACGTAAGTGGTACTCCATACTGTTGTTGTTGGTATTATTATGTGTGGTGTTCGGTTATTGATGCATCATTCTGTCTGATGCGGGAACTAATGCGAGGTGCGTGTTCTGCTCAAGGTCAAGAATGCGCATGTGTTTGTATACTTGGGCCGTCTGTCGAGGGTTGCGTACACGTAGGTGGTACTCCATACTGTTGTTGTAGGTATTATTGTATGAGGTGTTCGGTTATTGTTGCAGTTAGAACTCATTGAAATAAACAACTTTTCTTAGTTAAGTCTCTCCAATTTTTGAATTGGAGCCTAAGTTCATAGTTATTGGCGTTCTTTTGTTTTTCGAAAAAGCGTCGTTACTCCCTTATTTTAACAAATATTTAAAATATACAAAAAGGTTCAGCATGCCCTATCGGTTCTCTAAAACATTTGAATTTAAGATTATTTTTTATTTTATCAAATACCAAAATGGCGATCGAACAAAAATTTCAAAACAAGATATTTTGAAAATCACTCTATTATTTTTTTAAAATAAAACATTTATGAAATCCTTAAGATATATTATAACATTTGATTAGTAAAATTTTTTTAGTAAAAAAAAAATAAATTCGGTCATAAATATCCAATTATATGACCAAATATGCAATTATTGATAAAATATGCATTGAATACATAAAATATGCATCATATGCAAAATAAAATTGGTTAATTCGTTTTGTTTCTTTATGATTCGTGTAGATCTATTGAAATTTCTGTAGTCATATCATTAATTCAGGACATGCATTTTGCATATAGGACGTGCTTTAGTAATAATCTACAACAAATTTATATCTACTACAAATGTAATAGGGTCAGAATTCTCTGTCAAAAATTATGACAGTAACCAATTACGCCATAGGTGGAGGAGTAGTACGGATTATTATTATTATTATTATTAAAATAAATGCAATATATTATATGAGTTTCGGTGATATTTTTTCTATAGCATCTAACATCTATAGCAGAAGAAAATAAAAGAGCCATAAAATGTTGTAAGATTTGTTTAGTTATGTCATTCTGCCAATTTTTTGTTTCATAATTTTTTCCTCAAATATTATCATATACAAACCACAATACGTTTCATACAAGGATTTGTAGAAACATCCACCTACTTTCTCAACTTTCTCAAAAAATTTCGATTTTCAGGAAACCAAAACTGTTCGTGCGATTATTACTTTTTTATTGGTCAAATTTGAATGCATCAATTGAAAGAGTGATTCATATGATTCACACTAAAGCAGAAAACACTATGTCAACAAGGACCTACTATCCATAATAAATAAATAAATATTCATAGCAATCTGTTTTTAAAAAACCGCACGAACTTTGATATTCACCTCATATAAACCACAATACGTTTTATACAAGCATATGTACACGTACTGCACGTGTAAAAATATTTCTTGCTGTAATTAGATTCAGCATATTAATTATGTGAAACGAATTATATGCAAATTGAGAGGAATAATATACAACCATTTGTATAAAAATTTTGTTGTCATTCTGCCTATTTTTAATTTCAGTTTTTTCTAAAC
This sequence comes from Othius punctulatus, assembly GCA_951805005.1. NCBI lineage: Eukaryota > Metazoa > Arthropoda > Insecta > Coleoptera > Staphylinidae > Othius > Othius punctulatus. Next base: position 15,310,840 of record OX638145.1, read on the forward strand.
AAATTTAATATACAAACCTTATTTTATACAAGCATTTGTACACAGATGTGGTGTTTTGTTATCGTTCTGCCAATTTTTAATTTTGCACTTGTACAAAAATATCCTGTTTGTATTTAGTCTAGCAAAAATTGGGATCCCCCTTTGCCTAAACATGCACGTACTTACTATAAAATAATATGGACAAATACTATATTTGTGTACAAATGCTTGTATAAAACGTATTGAAGGTTTGTATATGAAATTTTTTGAGAAATTAAAAATAGGCAGAATGACACAACAAAACAATATTTTTATGCAAATGGTTGTATATTATTCCTCTCAATTTGCATATAATTCGTTTCACATAATTAATATGTTGAATCTAATTACAGCAAGAAATATTTTTGCACGTGCAGCAAAAATAGGGATTCCCATTTGCCTAAACATACACGTACATACTATAAAATAATATGGACAAATACTATATTTGTGTACAAATGCTTATATAATACGTATTGAAGGTTTGTATATGCACTTTTTGAGAAATTAAAAATAGGCAGAATGACACAACAAAACAATATTTTTATACAAATGGTTGTACATTATTCCTCTCAATTTGCATATAACTCGTCTCACATAATTAATATGCTGAATCTAATTACAGCAAGAAATATTTTTACACGTGCAGTACGTGCATAAAGCACCAAAATGCATTTCCATTTCTGCACGGGGCGAAATTGAGTTATCGGTAAATTCATTTGCAGCGCGCCCGGAAAATACGCATCCGATTGTGAATTATTCTCATTGAAAAAATGCGAGCGGCATTAATTCCAATTTGCACTGTGCGCTGATGAAAATTGAAATGCTTGCTGATATAATTACGAGGGCACAACCGAAAAACGCCTATTCGGTTTAGTTAATTTCCGGCTTCATGAGGCGTGTGAAGCACTGTTAGAGTTGTTGATCAAAGCAGAGTATTGTTAGAGGTACAACATTATTATTTTTATAATTTACAACAAAATTATTGCAATATATTATATGAGTATATTGCGGGCTTTCAGCCCGCAAAATATTCTGAATATTTCATCATTGCGGAAATTGAAATAATGTAAATATAAATAATAATGCGTCCTAGTTGCAATTGGAAATTCAACGATGCTCGGAATACGTTCTTTTTTAAAATTTTGTTCACACATCTGATTTTAATTAAATTCTTAATGTGATCAATATTGAAAATTCAAAGATATAATAAAAACATAATGGTTTCTAGAGACTATGTAACTGGAAATAATAATGAAATTTCAAAGAGTTCCGATTAAAATAAAAAAGTGGAAATTCCTTTATCAACTTTTCACATTTATTTTTCAGACTAAATGCACATTTTTACCGCCAAACGGTCATCTTCATTAGATCAATTGATACTGTTGTGGTTAACCTAACCTAACCTAACCTAACCTAATTCTTTACTTTGTTAGATGAGTAACTGTTGACGGCTCTACTTTGTGATACATTGTTAAATAGGTAAAATTAAACGCAGATTACTTTGTTTATATCACTTGAGTTTATTAAATCGTGACTATAGTTTCGACACTTCGCGTGTCATTTTCGAACGTACAATGATTGTACGTTCGAATTGTACGTTCGATTGTACGTTCGAAAATGACACGCTAACTGTCGAAACTATAGTCACGATTTCATAAAGTCAAGTGATATAAACAAAGTAATCTGCGTTTAATTTTACCTATTTACTTTGTTGTATATATTTTTTTTATTTAATCAATTGCCATTTTACCTTGCAGTGTTGACGTTTTGTGTACAGTGTTATTTTATTTACATCTCATTTGTCCTATTCTACTTTTTACTATTTCTTTTTACTTGTTATTTACATTTTTTTTTCATTTATCTCTATCTCTGGCTAGTTTCCTTGCTTCTTCTTAAGACATTACTTTCGTTTCGAGCATTTTTGTAACCGTTTCATTCCATCCTATTCTGGGCCTTCTTCTTTTCTTCTTAGCTATCGTCTTCGACTCCTACGTTCTTTTTACTTGAGCCTTTCCATCCATTCTTATTAAGTGACCCCACCAACTATTCTGCCTCTTTTCTATGTACTCCTGTATAGTTTAGATTTCCAATTCTTTCCTGATTTCCTCATTTCTTACTCTGCACATTTTTGTTTTCCCTGCTACTCTCCTCAGATACTTCATTTCAGCCGCTTGGATTCTGCTCACATCTCTTTTTGTCATTATCCATGTTTCACAGCTGTATGTTAAGATACTCCTGTAAATTGCCTTGTATACATTTATTTTGGTCTTTCTCGTTACTTCTTTTTTGTTTATTAGTATCTTATCCATTTGATAGTATACTTTTATCGTCTTTCCAATTCTGGTACTTATTTCTTTATCGTTTTATCCTTTCCACAGAGTCCGACTCACCTTGTATTGCAAGGGAGTCTGGTGTTTGCGAAGAGGAAATGTCTGTACTTTAATTTCTACTGGCCACATTTCTTCTCTCAGTAGTTCTTCGCCTATCTTTCGTGGTATTGTTAGTTTGAAACTTGATGAAGTTCCATATGATTTTAGTTTCTCAGTTTTGACTTGGTCTGAGGGTGCCATATTGCACCTCTCGCGTATGTATTCTGCGAGTTCATCTTCTGTTGTTTCATCTTTCATATAGAATATTGTCATGGATTGTGCTGCAGTGATGGTGGATTTGCGACTGCTGCAGTTTCCAATTATGGGGTTAACTGATTCTTGATTTGTTAGTAGAATTATTAATTTCATTACCTCTCATTCATCCATCCTTTGTCATATCTTCAACATTGATTTCGTCGTTGAGGTGGACATCTTCATCCACTGTTGTTACGGCTACTGTCGTTTGACTGTAGTGACATCCATCCTGTGTCATATCTTCAACATTGATTTCGTTATTGAGGTGGACATCTTCATCCACTGTTGTTACGGCTACTGTCGTTTGGCTGTTTGTCGTTTTGGCTCTATGTGATGTGATTCCTGGCTGTTGATTCTTTGTAAGGATGCTAGCACCATTAATATCTCGGTACCTTCGTACATACAGTTTTACATAGAAATTGCATTGAGAAAAATGTTTAACTAAAAGTAATAAATAGGCAATATAATATTAATAATTACATTGAAATATAAGTTCATGAAAAAACCTCTTGTATTTTTTAGTTACAGAGGGTTTACCCTTGTCAAGTCTTGCTTTCATAATTCGGTGTGTAAAATGTTCGCGTCGGCCCTAAATATTTATGAACGGCTGCAGGATCGGGATTGAAATTTATGCTGCCGCCGCCTGGCAGCAAAATTCCGCGCCAATACCGCGTCGTTCGTCCCCGCTATTAATTACCGATTCCCGTTTGTGCCCACCATTGAATGCGCGTAATATTTGCAGTGAGTTATCGAGCCTGGGAAGGTTTTATTTATTTTTGTAATGGAATCAGAGGGAAACTTTCCGTTCGAGCCGGCGTAAATCTCGGGGGCGGCGCGACAGATACCGTGCGCCAAATGAATTATTTATCGCGACCCTTACAAAGGGCAAAGGTGCGTGTACCCGCCTGGATGCGCCCTTTGAGGGCCCATTATAAAATATTGCCGTTGTGTGTATTTTAAGGCAGCGCCTGAAAATCGCTGAGCGATTTACGTTCAGACTGGCGCATGACTTATTTATGGCGTCCGTATAATGCTAAAAGCCTTTACATTCGCTCGGCTCTTATTACTAACTAAATTTCCACGAGCCCACGGAAGTGGGCAGGGATGACAAAGGACCTAATCCATCGGGGCGCATCCCGGCGAGGCCGCTCAAAATCTATCGTTATCGCCGCAGGAACGGCATCCTGCCGCAATGTATCTGCACGATGTGATTTTTTCCTCGCAGGATACAAGAAATATGCGGACTCCCTGGTGGACGTGCAGGAGGAAAGGCACGACGGATCGGGCCCGAATATCGCAGCCGAACGGTGCGCGAGATAAGGCCGGGCCCGCAAAGAACTCAATTCGCACGCCGGGAATCACTCTGGAAATGGCAAATCAATACCGGAATTACCACTGTGATAGACGAGGCGTTTAAAGCAGGAATGGAATAACGCACTTAATGCCATCGAGACGTAATAATTTGATTGCATCGGCGAAACTATTGCAGTAAAACGTAAAAGAATCGGAACATAAATCGCGAAATATTTCTTGTGATAACCTTTTCCATTTGCGAACCCAATCGAAGAATGTTATACGAGACTACACGGCAATTTTCTACATCCTAAAATCATTATACCTACGGAACTATTTAAGCTAGTGTCATTGGAGGAAGAATCCAATTCATTGCCCAAGCGAATGTTGTAGGCCCGTATCTATAGTCCATACTTGAGCATGAGTTGGACTCAAGTAGTATATTTGGTGGCGTATTTTCTATAAACGTTTATGCACCAAACGCAACAAAAAATATGACTTGAGTCGAACTCAAGCTCAAGCACGGACCATAGATACGGGCCCTAATGATCTGAGTTTCGAGATCGACTAAGATTTCTAAGAGTACATAGTCGTTTATTTGCAGACAAAAAATCATAACACTACTTTTGCCTATAAGAAGTAAATAAATAAAGCGACCGGCAAAAGTATGAAAAACTTTGCAAAACCACAATTTTGCCATTATCGCGACATATGAATTTCACTACTAATACTGTTTCAGAAAAAGTGCAATCGAGTGAAAGTTCAGGATTTAACTAATTTACAAAGAAAATCTACCAAACTGCACAAAACTTGTGCGTGCTTAAAATCAAATCAAGCATTTGCTCAAGCAATATGGTAATTGTGTTATCAACGGCATCCACTGGTCTATATTCAGCAGGATTTTTCCGCCGGACGATGATTCATTCAGCGGGCAGCAGGGACAGGATAATTTGACAAATATTAATACCCCATTATTACATGTTAACTAATGCACCATTATATAGATAAATTACTTCCGCGCTCATCAATCATACGCAATCAGATTAATGAAATCGCCGCGGGCGCGCGTTCTCCGGTTTGCAGCCGCGCTTAATTAGCGCTTCCTGATTTATAGACGTCGCGTTTAGGGCGAAAAATTCTGCAAACGCGCGCTCGACGAGTGGGAATAATGGGGGAATCATTGTAACTCAAAAGTGCTAATTTCCGGATGTTATAATTTAAATGCGATTTCCTGCCGTTTTTGAAACTATCTATAAATTATGATGCCATAAATATTAAACTTACAATGACTAATTTCCTCTCAGACTCATATTATACAGGGTGTCCCAACGCTCTGGGAAAGAAAGCTAACCCATACTTGTCAATCCAGAAAGTTAAGTGTTTGATTTTCTAATTTATTTAATACTGAGAGTTTGTCAAATTTTCAGGAGTAATAGTTTCAGGTGTACTGTACTGGAATCCAATATCAAATTTGAAAATAATAAATTTTCAGAAATTTCAGTAATAACTAACCCATACTTGTCAATCCAGAAAGTTAAGTGTTTGATTTTCTGCTTTATTTGATACTGAAGCTTTGTCAAATTTTCAGGAGTAATAGTTTCAGGTGCACTGTACACGAATCTAATATCAAATTTGCAAATAATAAATTTTCTGAAATTTCAGTAATAGCTATCGCATTCTTGTCAATGAGGAAAGTTATATGTTTTATTTTCTCCCTTAATTAATACTGAAACTTTGTCAAAATTTCAGGAGTAATAGTTTCAAGTGTACTGTACATGAATCTTATATCAAATTTGCAAATAATAAATTTTCAGAAATTTCAGTAATAGCTAACCCATACTTGTCAATGCTGAAAGTTATATGTTTGATTTTCTCATTTATTTAATACTGAAACCTTGTCAAATTTTCAGGAGAATTAGCTTCAGGTGCACTGTGCACGAATCAAATATCATATTTTCAAATAATAAATTTTCAGAAATTTCAGTAATAACTAACTCATACTTGTCAATCCAGAAAGTTAAGTGTTTGATTTTTTCCTTTATTTAATACTGAAACTTTGTCAAATTTTGAGGAGTAATAGTGTCAGGTGTACTGTACCCGAATCTCATATCAAATTAGCAAATAATACGAGTACATTTTCAGAGAATTCAGTAATAGCTAGCCCATACTTGTCAATCCAGAAAGTTAAGTGTTAGATTTTCTCCTTTATTTAATACTGAACCTTTGTCAAATTTTCAGGAGAATTAGTTTAAGGTGTACTGTACACAAATCTAATATCAAATTTGCAAATAATAAATTTGCAGAAAGTTCAGTAATAGCTAGCCCATACTTGTCAATCCAGAAAGTTAAGTGTTTGATTTTCTCCTTTATTTAATCCTGAAACTTTGTCAAATTTTCAGGAGTAATAGTTTAAGGTGTACTATGCACGAATCTACTGTCAAATTTGCAAATAATATTTTTTTAGAAATTTCAGTAATAGCTAGTCCATACTTGTCAATGTAGAAAGTCAAGTGTTTGATTTTCTCCTTTATTTAATACTGAAACTTTGTCAAATTTTCAGAAGTAATAGTTTCAGGTGTACTGTATACGAATCTAATATCAAATTTGCAAATAATAAATTTTCAGAAATTTCAGAAATAGCTAACCCATACTTGTCAATCCAGAAAGTTAAGTGTTTGATTTTCTCCTTTATTTAATACTGAAACTTTGTCAAATTTTCAGGTGTAATTGTTTCAGGTGTACTGTGCAAGAGTCTAACATCAAATTTGCAAATAATAAATTTTCAGAAATTTCAGTAATAGGTAACCCATATTTCTCAATCAAGAAAGTTAAGTGTTTGATTTTCTCCTTTATTTAATCCTGAAACTTTGTCAAATTTTAAGGAGTAATAGTTTCAGGTGTACTGTGCACGAGTCTAATATCAAATTTGCAAATAATAAATTTTCAGAAATTTCAGTAATAGCTAACCCATACTTGTCAATCCAGAAAGTTAAGTGTTTGATTTTCTCCTTTATTTAATACTGAAACATTGTCAAATTTTCAGGTGTAATTGTTTCAGGTGTACTGTGCAAGAGTCTAACATCAAATTTGCAAATAATAAATTTTCAGAAATTTCAGTAATAGGTAACCCATATTTCTCAATCAAGAAAGTTAAGTGTTTGATTTTCTCCTTTATTTAATCCTGAAACTTTGTCAAATTTTAAGGAGTAATAGTTTCAGGTGTACTGTGCACGAGTCTAATATCAAATTTGCAAATAATAAATTTTCAGAAATTTCAGTAATAGCTAACCCATACTTGTCAATCCAGAAAGTTAAGTGTTTGATTTTCTCCTTTATTTAATACTGAACCTTTGTCAAATTTTCAGGAAAATTAGTTAAAGGTGTACTGTACTCGAATCTTATATCAAATTTGCAAATAATGAATTTTCAGAAATTTCAGTAATAGGTAACCCATACTTGTCAATCCAGAAAGTTAAGTGTTTGATTTTCTCCTTTACTTAATCCTGAAATTATGTCAAATTTTCAGGAGAATTAGCTTCAGGTGTACTGTACACGGATCTTATATCCAATTTGCAAGTAATACATTTTCAGAAATTTCAGTAATAGCTAACTCATACTTGTGAATCCTGAAAGTTAAGTGTTTGATTTTCTCCTTTATTTAATACTGAAACTTTGTCAAATTTTCAGGAGTAATAGTTTCAGGTATACTGTGCACGAGTCTAATATCAAATTTGCAAATAATAAATTTTCAGATATTTCAGTAATAGCTAACTTATTCTTGTCAATCCAGAAAGTTAAGTGTTTGATTTTCTCCAATATTTATTGCTAAAACTTTGTGAAATATTCAGGAATATAAGTTTCAGGTGTACTGTACAAGAATCTAATATTAAATTTGCAAATATTAAATTTTCAGAAATTTCAGTAATAGCTAACCCATACTTGGCAATCCAGAAAGTTGAGTGTTTGATTTTCTTCTTTATTTAATACTGAAACTTTGTCAAATTTTCAGGAGTAATAGTTTAAGGTGTACTATGCACGAATCTACTGTCAAATTTGCAAATAATATTTTTTTAGAAATTTCAGTAATAGCTAGTCCATACTTGTCAATGCAGAAAGTTAAGTGTTTGATTTTCTCCTTTATTTAATACTGAAACTTTGTCAATTTATCAGGAGTAATAGTTTCAGGTGTACTGTAAACGAATCTGATATCAAATTTGCAAATAATAAATTTTTAGGAATTTCATTAATAGCTAACTTATTGCTGTCAATCCAGAAAGTTAAGTGTTTGATTTTCTCCCTTATTTAATACTGAAAGTTTGTCAAAATTTCAGGAGTTATAGTTTTAGGAGTACTGTGCACAAGTCTAATATCAAATTTGCAAATTATAAATATTCAGAAATGTCAGTAAAAGCTAAGCCATACTTGTCAATCCAGAAAGTTAAATGTTTGATTTTCTCCTTTATTTAATACTGAAACCTTGTCAAATTTTCAGGAGTAATAGTTTCAGGTGTATTGTGCACGAGTCTGATATCAAATTTGCAAATAATACATTTTCAAAAATTTCAGTAATAGCCAATAAACTTCAGGTGTACTGTACACGAATCTAATATCAAATTTTCAAATAATAAATTTTCAGAGAATTCAGTAATAGCTAGCCCATACTTGTCAATCCAGAAAGTTCAGTGTTTGATTTTCTCCTCTATTTAATACTAAAACTTTGTCACATTTTCAGGAGTAATAGTTTCAGATGTACTGTACTCGAATCTTATATCAAATTTTGCAAATAATAAATTTTCAGAAATTTCGGTAATAGCTGAACATACATACATACATATATACTTGTCAATCCAGAAAGTGTCAAATTATAAGGAGTAATAGTTTCATGTGTACTGTACACGAATCTAATATTAAATTTGCAAATAATAAATTTTCAGAAATTTCAGTAATAGCTAACCCATACTTGTCAATCCAGAAAGTTAAGTGTTGGATTTTCTCCTTTATTTAATACAGAAACTTTGTCAAAATTCGAGAAGTAATAGTTTTAGGTGTACTGTACACGAATCTAATATTAAATTTGCAAATAATAAATTTTTAGAAATTTCAGTAATAGCCAATAAACTTGTCAATGCTGAAAGTTATATTTGTGATTTTCTCCTTTATTTAATACTGAAACTTTGTCAAATTTTCAGAAGTAATAGTTTCAGGTGTACTGTACTCGAATCCAATATCAAATTTGCAAATAATAAATTTTCAGAAATTTCAGTAATAACTAACTTATTCTTGTCAATCCAGAAAGTTAAGTGTTTGATTTTCTCCTTTATTTAATACTGAACCTTTGTCAAATTTTCAGGAGTAATAGTTTCAGGTGTACTGTACACGAATCTGATATGAAATGTGCAAATAATAAATTTTCAGAAATTTCAGTAATAGCTAACGCATTCTTGTCAATGAGGAAAGTTATAGTTTGATTTTATCCCTTAATTAATACTGAAACTTTGTCAAATTTTCAGGAGAATTAGTTTAAGGTGTACTGTACATGAATTAGTACCGCTAATTCTATAATTTAAATATTTTTGCACAGCCGAAAATAAGTGGACACACAAATATCTACGGATTTTGTGCTTATTAGTGATAGTGCACGGTATAATTATCTCGAGTCTTTGCGTAAATCAGTTTTCGCTGAAGATACATTGAAACCGGCTGTAACTCTTCGCACGTCGACCATAAAGCAAATAATTTAATCAACAGACATGTCAACAGCGGGCCGCAAACACCACACGCGAACAAAGTTAAATAGAACAACTCGAGTCAACATTGATCCTGCAATTCCTGCGGGAGCGTCCAACCTTTCTTGACACTCGTCGGGGTTAAGCCGCGGCATCCGCCGGCGGCTTTATCTCCTCGCCAGGCGGGTTTTTTTTATTTTCGAACCGCCCCCGACCACATTTTCGCACAGACCGCAGTGTGCCATAAAAACCGCCGCCCCTCGACCTCGCCGGGGGTGGAGGGAAACAATTTGCAAAGTTGGCACCGCGGACGCGCGGAGTAATTAAACTTCAGGCGTGAAGGGGTGATGGAGGAGCGCCGGCTTGAGAAAATATTGCAGGCGTGGAATTATTAATGCAGCCCGGGTCGGAAAAGTGCAGGGCGGATTGCAGGTTTATATCAGGAACGGTTGGGTGACCGCCGTTGATTCGCAGGATCGCGCTGGAATTGATCCTGCGGAATTAAACGCGGCCCGATTTTCAGCTGCACATGTCAAATATTCGGGCACATATTAGTTTTTGGGTCGTTGTTTAATTCCTGCAGTAAAGCCAACAGCGAGGACCTCACGCACACGCGGTGCAGCTTTACATATTAAAAAAGGACTTTCCACCAACGAATTTTGCTTCATATCTGCATTTTCTATGCCAGTGGTTCTCACTATGCCCCGACTATATAAAATTTTCTATAATCGCTTACACTCGACTAATTCCCACTCAAGCGTTCTTACCGCGCGTTTCGTCCCGAATGTTGATCACCTTCAGCTTCAGACCACTGTAAAATATTCAGTCGTTTATCAAACATACAAAGGCATAGTTCTACAAAACGTCGCCCCTCGGTTTGGGTAATGTTTATTTAATGAGCCCCACATAAATTACGTGGCGACAGGTGCGAAGTGCAGAGCTATCTCACGAGAGAGGCGAGAAAAGGTCGAATTGCTAAAAATACCTAACCAGATTATATCGCCAACGTGCCCTGCTAAAATTGCCGAATGATCGACGAAATCCAGGCACAATGTTATGTAATTAACGCGGACAAAACCGCCGCCTCCCACGTCCATACTTAGGTTGGGGGTGGGAAGTATTAAGTGGAAACACAAATAGTGACTGCGCAGGATAAATCTGCGAGGACGATTGTGGCAGAATCGACTGTAAAGCAAATAAACCCCAGCACGAGACAAGTAATTATTTAGTCCCCCGTCGTACAGATTAACTATAGTCGATGGTTAGTTTCCATGGCTGCCAATAAACATAGGAACACAAAGAAATCAACCACCGATTATAGTTAATCACAGACTGTAAGACTGAGGCTTAGTGAAGCACGTGAATAGTTATCAATAGGCTTAGGATAGTTATGCACCAAAAAATCACAAAATATGCACTAAAATTTTTGAAAATATGCATGCAAATATACACTAACGATTTTGAACATATGCACTTAAATATGTACTAAAAATATTGAAAATATGCACGTAAGGCGGAAAGACACCATATGGGGTCGATAGCCCAATAAAGATCGATTATATATATGCACGTATATGCACTAAAAATGTTGAATTAATTCCATTCCTTTCTTTTTTAATTTGGTGATGGCTTGCGCAACATGTGAAAAGTTAGAGCAAATGTATATAAGATCCTCACAAATGCTATTGTCGGAAGAGAATAGTTGCTGCACGTCTCGAACACTTTCGACTTTCTTCCGGATCTAACTTTTCGACAATTTTTTTTATTTTCTCAAAATTGTCAGCGTAATATATTGCAACATTAATCCACGTGCCCCATCTTGTCACAATTGGTGCTGGAGGTAGAGCAACATCGAAAGCATTTTCTCGGAAACACAAAGAAATCAACCACCGATTATAGTTAATCAAAGACTGTAAGACTGAGGCTTAGTGACGCACGTGAATAGTTATCAATAGGCTTAGGATAGTTATGCACTAAAAAATCCCACAATATGCACTGAAAATTTTGAAAATATGCACTTAAATATGTACTAAAAATATTGAAAATATGCACTTATATGCACTAAAAATGTTGAAAATGTTGTTCAATTAATTCCATTCCATTCTTTTCTAATTTGATGATGGCTTGTGCAACATGTGAAAAGTTAGCGCAAATGTAAATAAGATCCTCACAAATGCTTTTGTCGGAGGAGAATACTTGCTGCACGTCTCGAACACTTTCGACTTTCTTCCGGATCTAACTTTTCGGCAATTTTTTTTATTTTCTCAAAATTGTCATCGAAATATATTGCAGCATTAATCCACGTGCCCAATCTTGTCACAATTGGTGCTGGAGGTAGAGAACATTTTCTTGAAAACGTTGCACTCGGCTAGGAGCTATCAAAAATTTTTTTTTTCATCGCCGATATTAGTGAATTAACATTAAGGAATGTAGACTTATATATTCTGAAAGACGATGTAGTCCATGTGCAACACATGTTACATGAATCATTTTTGGGTACAATACTTTCATCCCTCTCATTGTTTTGCACATATATGGGGCAGCATCTGTATAAGTTACGAGAACGTTTTCGTATATGTTGTCACTAGGATACAATATATTCATTGAATCGTTAAAAAATTCTGCGATCGTAATTATATGACTTTTAGGTCTTCTTAGACCAGAATTCATCTCATTTGTTCAGATTTCACTTTATTGATGGCAAATCATCTTTTGACCAAGAGCTATCATCATGACTTTTAGGTCTTCTTTGACCAGAATTAATCTCATTTGTTCAGATTTCACTCTATTGATGGCAAATCATCTCTCCTAATCACTATAACTTTAATAGTAATGAACTATCGCATCTGATCATAATCAATATAAGATAAATCATCTAATTATATGACTTTTAGGTCTTCTTAGACCAGAATTCATCTCATTTGTTCAGATTTCACTTTATTGATGGCAAATCATCTTTTGACCATGAGTTATCATCATGACTTTTAGGTCTTCTTTGACCAGAATTCATCTCATTTGTTCAGATTTCACTCTATTGATGGCAAATCATCTCTCCTAATCACTATAACTTTAATAGTAATGAACTATCGCATCTCATCATAATCAATATAAGATAAATCATCTAATTATATGACTTTTAGGTCTTCTTAGACCAGAATTCATCTCATTTGTTCAGATTTCACTTTATTGATGGCAAATCATCTTTTGACCAAGAGTTATCATCATGACTTTTAGGTCTTCTTTGACCAGAATTAATCTCATTTGTTCAGATTTCACTCTATTGATGGCAAATCATCTCTCCTAATCACTATAACTTTAATAGTCATGAACTATCGCATCTCATCATAATCAATATAAGATAAATCATCTAATTATATGACTTTTAGGTCTTCTTAGACCAGAATTCATCTCATTTGTTCAGATTTCACTTTATTGATGGCAAATCATCTTTTGACCAAGAGTTATCATCATGACTTTTAGGTCTTCTTTGACCAGAATTAATCTCATTTGTTCAGATTTCACTCTATTGATGGCAAATCATCTCTCCTAATCCAGGAGCTCCCAGGAGCTTTCAAAAATATTTTTTTTATCGCCGGTATTAGTGAATTAACATTAGGGAATGTAGATCTTATATTTTCTGGGCGACGATGTAGTCCATGTGCAACATATGTTACATGAATCATTTTGGATACAATACTTTCAGCCCTCTCATTGGTTTGCACATATATGGGGCAGCATCTGTACAAGTTACAATAACGTTTTGTTGAATGATGATTTTGTTTAAATGATGCCACTAGGATACAATATATTTATAGAATTGTTAAAAAATCCTGCTATAGTACTGTGGTTTACCTTATCCAAAACTTTTAAATTAACTAAATATGATTTGGAACTTTCGGCTTCATCTCCAAGAATTCCAAATACAAAATTTGCTACACACCGTTGCTCTACATCAGTGGTTTCATCAAGGGAAATCATCCAAATTTTCCTTCATTTAGCCTTGTCTTGCCACGTTTTCAAATTAGATTGAAATAAATGGGGCACGTAGTTTTTTCTTAAAGTTGATTCATCAGGGATTTTCTGTGCTGTGTACTTCTCAAAAAATCCTACAAGATGTTTATTTTTTAGTTTGCCCAATGCCGAGACAAAAGCTTTGCACAACTCATTGTTGAATGTTGGACATAATGGGTCCAAATCGTTGTATTGCTGTACTAATTAGAGCATTATGATGAGTTTCTTTCTTCATTATTTTGTTGTTTACATGTTTGGTGGTTTTTATATGTTGCACGACTTTAAACTTCTTGTCCACTGATACCGGAATTTCGCAATATTTACATAGTAAAATGCTTCCATTGGTTTGAAAGTCTTCGAATTCCTTCACAAAATCACTTAATGTTGCACTTTTGGACCTTTTATCCTTTGGCATGTTGATATTTTCAATAAATTTACTTATGAAGTGTACAAAACCAAGTTCAAGTAGCAACTGAATGAATAAATAACGACTTAAACCAAAATGCTCCTGAAAACCCCACGCCCTCATTCATCAGTCCTCTTTCCTTGAATTCCTTAACACTATCACTACCATCCATAAAGCAGGTATAAAGTCCATTAGGAAAATCTAGATCGTAAAATTTTGGGTCCATAATTGACTTCCAAGAAATGCAGATTTTCTTGTATGTATCAGTAATATATTAGTTGACAATTATGTACTTAGGTAATTAAGGCTTTCGCCCTTCAAATAGTTCAGTTTCAGTTTTCAGGAGCTGCAAATTTGCAAATTTCTAACAAAGTATTAAGTACCCTACCTACCAAAATGTGCATTTTGGACCAAAAATGTTGAAAATATGCATTTAAGCCAAAAATTTTCAAAGTATGCATTTATCCTTTTATCGGCAAAAATATGCTAGTGCATATGAACATATGCAAATGCATAACTATGCTAAGCTTAGTTATCAATATGGATTACCTTCCAAACAACGTAATAAAATTTCTATACAATATTCGATCAGTCATCCCGTAAAAATATATCATCAAATACATTACGAATGTGTTTATACCTAAGTATTTTATTATGGACATATGGAATCCAGCTGTGGGGTTGTGCCAAAAAGAGCAAAAGTTAGGCCTATGGCCATTTACTTCATGAGGCTAAGTAGCTTTCATGCCACTTAAGAACATGTTATCTTTTTTGGCTAGTTTTTTTAAATAGAATGCATATGCTTTTCTTGCAATGCGAAAATGAATGAGTCAGACCACTCTGTTTATTCGTGGAATAGAAATCATCTGAGTACGGACTATCTGTAGGTTATGTATCATAATCCCCTAACTAGCCTAATCAATCTGAATGAAATAGAACGGAACTTGAAATACTTAATACTAATAATAACACAAATAATATCAGCACAATACATTATATACAGGATGCTCCAAGAGATGCATTTCTATTGACCAGTCCAACAGGACAGAGGAGGGACTTGAGCTTTATGTGAAAAGTGACATATTATCTGGTATGGACTATAGATGCTTCTTCGTCGGAATATGGATTTAGATAAATGTATGTATGAGTTTATCATAAAAGTCGAATTGTATTATCATTATTTTCAAAAGTTTGGCATCTATAAAAATAATATTTACTTAGGTAAATGTTTTAGGTAAAACTAAGGTAAAACTGTCCTGAAGGAGAATGGAATTCCTAATTATGTGATTGCTATTATTATTATTATTATCACTGAAGTGCTAATGGCTTTGCTCTTAAATTAATCAACAAGACCCACATCCCTCAATTAATTTACGGTTTCCCGTGGGCGTCGCTCGCTCAAACCAGACCCGACTGAAAAAAATTGCCATCTCCTACCAGCATCCTCCAAGGATCCTGCCACTTGAGATACGGCCCTCCCAGACCACGGCGACAACTTATTTAGTGTTCCCCCCATTCGCGCGGGCGTTCCATTACTCTTCAGCGTGCATCCCACTCGACTGTGTGTGACAAGAGCGGATTAGCTCCACTTCACCTATTTCAGAGTCTAATTTGGCGAAAGTGGGAGAGCCTTCCCGAGGCTCGGGCCTGGAGCACCGGGGGCCCGAAGTGCGTCGTCCGTCGGATTTCAAAGGGACGTTTTAAATTCATCATTATGCCGACGCTGCGCAAAGGAAAAAATTCCTAGGAACGGTATTATTTCAATTAGCGCGCTGTAAGCTTTGCCTTCCACTTTGTGCACGCGGCTTTGCAGGCGGCGGAATTCAATACGAGCATTTCAAGTTATTTCGGTTCACTTTGATTTCTTGTTCGCGAACGGCAGTATTATTGTTTGTAATTGTTTGAAGTTTTCCTGTAACTGAAAATGCATATCCATTCCTAATATTCTTGGTTAATAATATGACAAACTGTGGAATGCATATAAGCACCAGTGACATATATGTACTTCATTGTACTAGTATAGCCAGGGGCGGATGGGACTAGCAAAACCGGCGCAGGAAATACAATCTCCGGCGCAATACATAAAATGTGGGCAATAGTTAAAAGAATCAGAAAGAATCAGTGCTCAAATGTCAGTTTTAAGATGTTATAATGAAAAGAAGTAAAAGCGTCTGCAAATTTTTTCTACAATTTAAAAACCAAATGTATTACAGAAGTAAATAAAACGCAGAAGAAAATAAGAAAAATATAAAAACAATATAATATTTTTACTTTAAAACAATAACTTTTTTGATAGAAGAGAACTGGAATTACCTAACGCGGTTACAATTTCTTTATTATTTAGTTCATTTAAATTCCCTTTCTCATAACTCATGAACGTAAGATCTTCAAGGCGAGTGTGAGATATTGTCGATCATAATCTATTTCTACATATTTAAGCGTTAAGAAATATCTTTTGCAGGAAACTTGAGATATCGGAAGAGTTCTAAATCGCTAGACTATACCCGAGTCTGAAAATTGTAGAAGTGATTCATCGGTAGTATCGGTACACAGTCCTTATGAGGCAGGTAGCAAGATACGTCCGGGTCCTGTTGATTTTAAATACAAAAATGATTTGCTGTTTCAGATACGGGCATCTTACTATTCTTCAGTGCATGCGGAGACTGTACAGCCCCGAGTCAAACCGATTGCTAACCTTCTATGCCGCCCGAAAATACCCGATAGTTATATTCATCGCGCGTAACATAAAGGTCGCACCAAGGTCGCACTCCACATTTCTTCGACGGCATCCATAGGCGTGGTATAGAACAGGAATTATAATTCGTGAGTTCCAAATTTATGGCTGTCTTTTTGAAGTCAAAATTTCGCAAAGTGAAATACTATTAATTGCTAAGTATTATTTCTTTACATTTATTTACAATTTATACCCCCTTGATATTTTACGAAATGGCGGAACCAGATGTCAAGCGCCGAAGAAAAAAAATAACTGAGGAAGAAATTACAATGGTTTGCAATGTTTATGAGGGGCTCTGAGTGTGAGATGCCACTATATCAACAAGCGACGCTGTAACTTTATGCAGCTTTCTCACTAAAGTTTCGGAGGCGACCATTTATAGATGCGTCAGAAACAGGAGCGATTCAGAGCATGTTTTTTTTTATTAAAAAATATTCGTTGCCAACGATGATTTTATATATAATTTTTAAATTGTACGATTTTTTTAAATAAAAAATTCCATCAAACTAAATAATTACACACAGAACGGATACTTATGGAATTTGCGTCCCGACCCGCTCACCTCCCGCCGCGGCCCTGTCACGGTGGATGAGTCACTTCTACATATTTCAGATCAGAGTATAGAGTATAAGTATTGGGTATAAGGTGGATTACACTTCTCCAAATAAATTGTATTTAAAAATAACGTAATTACAACTAGTAGCACAGTTTTAGTAGCACAATTTCTACATGTTAGTATTTCTTCATTTGTTTTGCCACATGCTCACACATGCTTGCTTGATTCTTCTATATGTTCTTCTATAAAGTCTATCTGCAGTTGAAGATTTTGGTATCCTATTAACATATCACAAATATTTTGTTCCAATAAATCACAAATTTCAAATCAAAGGCTCTTCTATTAAATTTTCTAATGTAACATTACAATTTTTGTTTATAATTTATTAGTTAAAGTCTTAAATATAGAGAAGTCGATCTTTTTTGGAATATTTGGTTTAATTTCATCCAAATTTTGTGGATCTAATACAGATAGATCTTTACAAACATCAAAGGTATTTTGGAATCGTTTTATCATAGACTTGATTACGGTATCTATTATTACATTAAATGTTTCAAACCTACATTTGTCATGCTTATCATCTAATGTTGCATCTCCACATTTTTCTCCATATTTTCGGCATACGAATTACTTTTTTCTTCGCAGTTCATTCAATATTCTCTCAAATGTCATTTCAGAATTATGTACTTCATTATGTACTAATTTTTCTTCCGCCCATACTGCGAATTACTCTGAAAGATATTTTATTGAGTCGCAATTCTTTGGAACTTCTGTAATTGTACTTTTGCATTTTGCGCCATCTGTGTAGATTTGTAGCCATGGTATTTGTAAATGAAGGGCTACGGGAAAAATGATCAGAGTCCAATTTGGTCGTTTTCTAGAAAACTAAATTGAAAGTTTCAAGTCTAATAAAGGACAGAAAGGATGAATGAAAATACTAACTGATTATAATTGATCTACTTTGACAAAATGTGAATTAGAATATTGAGCAAAAACATGAAATACACATAAGTAAAACTATTAAAACATATATTTTTATTAACAAGTCTTGGACTCTGATGGGTTTTAACCATATTTTTAGATATTTTATGTAGGGTACAGTACAGTATAGGTATGTACAGTCATGCTCACATAAATCTAGTACAACAACTTTGACATTGCTATACAAAATTGCTATTGTAAACTAATTTCTTGTACTCGATTTATGTGAGCATGACTGTACATACAAACAATATATTTTCAAATGAAATCAAATTTTTGATGAAATATTATTATGATTACCGATTAGTGTCCATTAGGGGGGTCGTCTATAAATTATTCTTCTTCATCTAGATCTCTGATCGTTTTAAGTCAACATCATATTCTATTTCTTCGTTTTTGAAGTGAACGGTGATCGCTTTTCACTGTTTTACTTCACGTGCCGAAACCAATTTGCCCATGCTACAACATGGCACCATCAGCTCGATTTCAATAAAAATTGAATAAAAATGAAGAAATGGTAATCATTACTCCCCGTAGCTCTACAAATATTTTGATCGTGGTCCAGTAATGCTGAATCTTTTGAAAAATATAGTTGCTGTTAAAATTGCTTCATATTTTAAATATTGTCTGTGAAACTTTTTGCCATTGCCCTCACATTACTGTTCGTCTTTTTGGGTTTCTCTATTGGTTCTAACACCAATTTTACTTCTACATGCAAAGGTGACTCAACATTCCGTATTTGCCGAATATTTTTTAAAGTGCCATTCTTCAGCCCACCAACTGCATTCTCTCTTGTTTCTCAAATGGAGATTAACCCTTTCTTCGTTTGGTTTTGAAGAACATATTTAAAATTTAACGAGCATTGGTCTATTTTACACATTTTGAGTGGTACTAGTCTAGTCTTCTGCTATTGAATAAATTTCAGCAGTATTTCTTTTTTGTGCTACTATTTATTTAAATCTTATTATTTGATTTCGTAAACATTTAATTTACTGTAGTATTTGACAGAAACGAAACAAATGCAAACGATCTAATTTAAATATTTGATCTAAGGCCCATTAAAATTTGCAAAAAAAATCGCTATGTAGATTTCTAGTAGCATGATTCAAACTCTTGGCCTGTATCAGGTTACGTCTCGTCTTCCAAGAAGTTTAATAATATTTATTTTTCTATCAATCATTTGTCTATTATATAATAACATTTTTCTCTTTGACTTTTAACTGTTCAGACCACTATAATTTATCAATACGATTTGAACTATAAATTATTTTGAAACAAATATAATATATGTATATTTGTTGTCGCGTTTGTGTAAATTGCCTCTAGTGGTAGTAGTGACAAGATTCAACAGAAATAGATGAGTTTGTTTCGCCGGCGCCTTACAACTATTTCCGACCGGCGCACCGGGAAATTTCCCGACTTCCCGCCGGCCCCATCCGCCTCTGCTCGCAGTCATAATTTGTTAAATAAGTTTATCAAATAAGCTCTATCAGATTTGGAATCAATCAAGCTTGCTCGTAATGCATCATCTTTATTTTCTAGAAACGATTAGGACATAATCAAAGAGCTTGTAATACTGATCCAAACAGGCAGCTTTCGATAGCCAAGGTACAGACGTTTTCATTAAAGTGTTGTACAGCTTTTCTGCTGTGTGAATGTGATTTAATTTCACACAGTTCAAAAGAGTGTTATACATACAAATATTTTGAAAGGTAAGATCTAAGTCTATTTAGCCTAAAATATAGAAGATCTCCAAGAACTGAGTAACAGAGTAGGGACTCGCAATCATAATTTATTAAAGAAGTTTGTCAAATAAGCTCTATAAGATTTGGAATCAATAAAGATTGCTCGTAATGCATCATTTTTATTTTCTAAACACGATTAGGACAGAATCAAAGAGTTTGTAATACTGTAGTTTATAACAATCAACGTGAAAATTATATTTCAGGGGTAAATATTTACCATGGCACCTTTCCTGCGTTATTAATTTTTAATTACGTTTCTTAGCAGTTCCTCTCTGCCGCCTCCTGCTCCATAGCCTCCTTCAGCCCTCGGCTTTTACGGAGCGGCGTTACAAAGCCTCGCCGGCGCTGCTTCTCTCTAAATAAATAACCCCGTAACTCCAGCTACCTCAGTGAACAAGGTTACCCGTTACCTGTAGGTGTTGCCTTTTAATTAAGACTTTAATGAAGGCACCGTCGCTGCTTTGCACCTGGCGTTGGTAGCCTGAGGAAGGCAACACGAGAACTGCATTACGTGAGGCATCCATGCAAAGTGCGAAATCAAGGACTAAACTTAAATTGCCATGTTTGTAGTTTGAAACTATTTTTATTAGGTAATATAATACTAATAGTACCAATTATTGAACCAAATATTGCACTGTTTGCTGTTAGAACAAAGTCACAATGTTATAACATTATCCTTGATCTCATTTAAGAAGGGATTATAGCATAATAATACTAATACAAATAAGTAGCATAATAGGTAAAAGTTAATAATAATAATGAGAGTAATAGTATAGTACATACCAATAATAATATATATAGCAGGGCAATATGCCATACACACATATATATATATATATATATATATATATATATATATATATATATATATATATATATATATATATATATATTGTGATGGTATTTGTATTATTTATTTAGATTAATTAGAATAGATTTATTGTTATTATCATATAGGTATTAGATAGAATTATAATCTTTAGGGCACAAGCTAACAAAAATTATTGTAAATATTGTAAATGTGAATATGAACAAGTATGCACAAATATACAAAGCAATCCGCGGATGAAGGTTGTTGATTGGTTACCACGGGAGACAGGTGACTTCGTGCATAGACGCTTGGGGAATTGAATAATGGAAAGTCGAAAATAATCAACAAGAGATTGACGAGTGGGAGAGACGCGTGTGGATCGCGGGTGGAGATGTTGCGATACTAATACGAATACATTACAAAATATTAACGGGGTTTCAACGATTGGACATAGGACTGGAAGAAGACAGTCAACCAGGAGAGGAGTTCGACAAGAAAGGAGCCGTGACGGAAATATTTAAAAATCAGGACTTCAAGCCGCTCAACTTCGCACCCAAAAGTAGATGTTTACTTTTGTGGGAATCGACAAAGGATCAAAAGGAGAACGCAGGGACAAGAGGACGAATTAATCAAGGAACCACAAGAAGAAAACTGCAAGTAGAAAGTTTGCGTAAAGTGCAAGAGTCATATTATCACATAAGTTGGCTTGTGTATATAGGATTTAGTTTGTTAATGTTGGCCATAGTTTATTATTTATTTAATAGTTTTGTTTTCTATTGTTTTTGATTTGTTTGTTTAGTTCAGTTTATATTAGACGTTTTAATATTTTTGTTTATTTTCAATTCATTAAAGTATTTGAACAAAACTCTATTTAGTTATGATTGAACCTGCTATTGAACCTGAGATAAGAGAAAGAACAAAAAGTTACAAAACAAGTAAATGCTTAAATATTCAACACTAATAAATAGGCAGAGTAAACAAAAACGTAACATTTGTAGTCCCGAACGTAGGGCAATAAAAACGTAACAATATATATAATCTAAACCCCCGGATATACCCAAATGGGTGTAGGGGTGTATAATTCTAGTTCATAGTAAACTCCTTCCATTCATGCCAAATACGAAGAAATAATAATTTTAAACTGCCAAATATTTGCGAACAGTGGGGATTATTATTATGATTATTACTTGTTTGAGATACTTTGAGAAAAAAAAAACTGCAAGTTTAATTTTCGTTCGGGACAAATTTAAAATTGTGAGTATTCCAGTAGTCTATGATATTCGCCATAATGAAATCAATAATCTCACTTGCCCACAACTTTAAGAAAAATTAAACATTAACAAATATTAAAAAATAGATTTGTGCCATATTATTAATAATAAGGTAACATTTGCAACAATCTATGTATTAAATGAAACTATATTTCGTGGGTTTTTCATGTTAAAGTTTTAATATTTAATAAATAAGATGAATGTACTTCTTTAGCTTTGTGAATTCACGAAGTTAAAGAAGTACATTCGTCTTATTTATGAAATATGATCGAAAGGCTGCATATTCGACTTTTTTTTCGAATCTACACCTTAAAAACATAATAATAATACCAGAATCTCGTTTGTCGAGGCGTTAACTCAAACGTACATGAGTTTCATGCCAAGCTGAAGTAAATGAGACGAAAAGAAATTAGATGGTTTTCAAGATAGATTGCAGAAATTGATGGGACGACCCCCGTTTCGCACACTCCAGCGATATTGGATCCGTTCAAGTGACCATTCCATACTGGAAGTTTTAGAGCTCGTAAAACTTTGGTCAACAGCTCGCTATTGAACCACGAATATAAGTGGATATCGCAAGCAGTTCGGTAAATTGTAATTCATATCCCAGCACATAGAAGCAACATAGGTGGAATATATTATTAAGTATACATCTTAAACGTGTATGTTTCTATAAGTGCCCAGCTAGAACGGGCAATGTTGTGTAATTAAAATTATCTGACATCAAAGTGCTCTCCCTTTAAAGAGGAAACCAGAGATGAAGATCTCGTGTACTGTTAATTTATGCATGCATGTTCAACAAGCCGATAACTTCTTCTTAATTGTTGGGAGATGTGCAGTAGTATATACAAATCAAGATAATTTAGGTGTTGGTTCATCTTTTATAAGAAAATGTATTGCTTAAACAAAAAAAAGAACGCTTAAAAACATGTTTTTTTTTTTTATAATAATGCAAGATGATTTTAAGTTCCGATACGTTGTAAGCTAAATAATGCAAATAAATAAATAAATTGTGCAAATCTATCGCAGACAGATGCAATAAAAGTTAAAGAGAAAAAAAATAGATTTTCAATGCTAGCAAACTTCTATGAATAATATCGAAAATGTGGCAGAAATTTGAAAAATATTTTAGGAAAAGGCAATCTTAAACCATTGGTGATGTATCGCAATTATAAAATGTACGTTCATAGATTTCGCTCGATGAATATCAGGTTCTTTAATGTGCATGCATAAGTCAGCAGTACACGGGATCGCCTGTTTCAGTGCCCCTCATATATACATACGTAATTGGGCAGATCTGTATTCACTTATGCTTATTAATAACACTGGTCTACAAATAAATATTTTTAAAAAATAATGGAAAGAAGGAGGATGTTTTTCAAGTAATTTGGGTGCGTAGAATTCAAATTTACCACCAGAATTGAGCTATCAGGTCTAGTTATTTTTATGTCGCATGGATGGCGCTACTGTAGAGTAATTTGACGGAAACAAACATTTAATCTCTATCTTCATAATAATAGTGTTTAAATATGTCAAGTAGATCGTGAGTTACTAATTGAAGCTATTTCTGCTTTGTTTGTGGTAAATATATGGTCGAAAAAAAAGGATATGCAATAATAGAACCGTTAAAATATGCATATTTACATAACTTCTCTTCATAATCTTCATAACATTTATGATTGGAGTTTCGAATTGATCATGATAATAATAATAAAAATGATAATAATAATAATCTTTGCAAAGCAAATCATGCTGATTTGAGTCGAGAACTCATCATGTTCATTTGAATCATGAACTCATCATAACATTGATAATCTCCTTCATTCTACCTGCGGTCAGTTTTCACAACATTTATGATTGGAATCTCAGGTTGATAATCATGACTATTTTAATCGTGAACTCATCATGAACTTTGGTCACCTCCTTCATTCTACCTGCTGTCAGTGTTCACAACATTTATGATTGGAATTTCAGTTTGATCATCATTATCATTTGAATCGTGAATTCATCACGTACAGTTGAATCACCAACTCATCATAAACTTGAACATCTTCATTGTACAGTAATGCTCACATAAATCTAGTACAAGAAATTAGGTTACAATAGCAATTTTATATAGCAATGTCAAAATTTTTGTACTAGATTTATGTGAGCATGACTGTACCTGCTGTCAGTGTTCTTAACATTTATGATCGGAGTTTCGGATTGATCATGCTGATTTGAGTCGAGAACTCATCATGTTCATTTGAATCATGAACTCATCATAACATTGATCATCTCCTTCATTCTACCTGCGGTCAGTGTTCACAACATTTATGGTTGAAATTTCGGTTTGCTCATTAAGATTATTTGAATCGTGGCGTTGATCATTCCCTTCATTCTACCTGCTGTCAATGTTAACAACATTTATGATTCGAATCTCGAATTGATCATCATGATTATTTGAATCATGAACTCATCATGAACTTGAACATCGTCATTGTACCTGCTATCAGTGTTCGTAGTGTTCGTAACACTAATGATTGGAGTTTCGGATTGATCATACTGATTTGAATCAAGAACTCATCATGTTAATTTGCATTTGAATCGTGAACTCATCATAACATTGATAATCTCCTTCATTCTACCTGCGGTCAGTGTTCACAACATTTATGAGTGGAATTTCGGTTTGATCATTATGATTATTTGAATTGTTATGTTCATCATCGCCTTCATTCTACCTACTGTCAATGTTAACAACATTTATGATTGGAATCTCGGGTTGTTAATCATGATTATTTGAATCGTGAACTCATCATGAACTTTAATCACCTCCTTCATTCTACCTGCTGTCAGTTTTCAAAACATTTATCATTGGAATTTCAGTTTGATCATCATTATCATTTGAATCGTGAATTCATCACGTACAATTGAATCATGAACTCATCATAAACTTGAACGTCTCCATTGTACCTGCTGTCAGTGATCGTTACATTTATGATTGGAGTTTCGGATTGATCATGCTGATTTGAGTCTAGAACTCATCATGTGGTTTTGCTGTCAGAAATTTAGACAAAATGTGGGAAATTGTTTTGATCTCCGTTCATACAACTGGGCCTAAGGAAGCTACTCTATTAACAATTGTATCATAGGTAACTGAACCATGGTCAAGGATGATCCACTGCCGTACAACTGAGCCTTAATGACTCTTGTTGGACACAATGGGAATAAATAACAATCTGTACCAATTGCTCAAGCTGTTAATACTAAGGAAAATTACGAATCAATTACTCAAATTTTAACTTTACTCAACTACAAAGATCATACATGGGAGATATGTGGTGATTTAAAGGTATGTGATTGAA
This sequence comes from Othius punctulatus, assembly GCA_951805005.1. Lineage (NCBI taxonomy): Eukaryota > Metazoa > Arthropoda > Insecta > Coleoptera > Staphylinidae > Othius > Othius punctulatus. The sequence goes on from OX638145.1 coordinate 15,336,363, forward strand.
TGTTCTATGTATATCGTAAATTCCAAGTTTTAATTAATTCAAATTTATTTAGCTCATTGTTTTTTATAGTCATGCAAGGAGGTTTCACCAAATTTTGTTGTTTCTTTTGTTTATGGGATAGTCGAGCTCTATGTCATCATTACACTAAAACAGATTGGCCATAAAGAACAGAGTATTCTTCAGGAAAACAAAACATTTCAAAATCCATTAATTCATCCAAATGACGTTCTACTTCCACCACTGCATATAAAATAAGGTCTTTTTAAAAACTTTGTCAAGGCTCTGAATAAAGATGCTGCTGCTTTTAAACATTTGTTAGCAGTTTTTTCTACAATTTCATATGCTAAAATTAAAGTAGGCATATTTATTGGTCCTCAGATCAGGAAGTTATTGAATGATGATATTTCTCACAATGTTTATCAGAGAAATAAGCTGCAGCCTGGCAATCTTTCAAAAGCATCGTAGGTGGTTTCCTTGGAAACAAGAAAAGTGATAACTTCAGACAAATTGTTACTGAATTATTGAAAAATTATTGTGAATTAGGTGCACGGATGTCACTCAATATGATTTCTTCGCATTCACATTTGAACGTTTTTCCACAAAACCTGGGTGCGGTGAGTGATGAACAAGGAGAACGTGCTCATGAAGATTTAATGAAAATTGGAAGAAATTATCAAGGATTTTGGGACAAAAGTATGCTGGGAGATTATTGCTGGACTCTAATACGTGAAACTGGCCCAGATAAATACAAACGATGTTCAAACACTGCCATTTACTTTTGAAGTTTCATGTATTTTTGAAAAATTTATGGTTTTTTTTATTAAAAACATACGAAAGCAATGATATTTTATATATTGCAAACCTGACCTCATAGAAAAAAAAATTACAGATTCGAATTCAGCGCACCAAATTACCTTAAAAATACTATTTGGTGGCTCCAGTCTAAAACCTTGTATTATTAACGTTGTTCGTTGTGTATTTATACACTGGAGTCGAATTGTACGCGCTAATTGGTTATAAGTCACTTTCCACAATGAAAAATCAACAACGGTTAATCCTACGACTAATACAGAGACTACAATCGATTCCATTGTAGAATACGGAGTTTTTGTTGATCAAACAATCCCTTTATTACAAAACCCATTGTTACACGAGTACGCTGGGGATTTGCATTGGTAGCGAAATCCGAAGCCCCTCTGAGCCCTGCGAACGGCGATTTTCAGGCTTTCCCTGTGTTCCGTGAAAGCCACTTAGGAAAATGAGTCCAATTCGCCGCTTATCGCCGCTGTCCAGGAGGACGTCCAACGGACGGCGTCGCGACGGATTGATTTTTCGGGAAGCGTCGCGACGCCCGACTGCGGGTTCACATCCGGAAAGAGTGAATTAATCACCAGGCAAGGACGTTTGTGACAAACCTCCGGTTTGCAGTGTCAGAGGGGAAATGTCGCAGATGACGAAGCACATGCTGCACGTAGGTGAATATAAATTATATGTAAAATGTTTTGTATTCTAAATTTGAAAAATACCCTCCATATTCGCCGTGAAGTACCTACATTACCTCGTAATAAGTAATTAGTATGTCATTAAAATTACGTTAATCGAAGTTCAATACATTCGATTAATTATTTATTACGCATCAAAAGTATTATGTTATCCGGCAGTAATTAAACCCGAATTAGTGCAAATATTTCCTCCGCTTATTTGCGTATTAATTACACCACGCCATTATTGCTCCAACGCAAATTACATGTGATACCCCTGTCGGACTCGTTAATCCCTGGACGTGGTAAATAACGAGGCACACACGATATCCTACTTTGCACACTTTAAATTGTTTGCCGGATTTAATGAAGTTTGATGATCAATTAGCCTCATCCCGATAACGATGAAACGGCGCTGCTGGAACACAGAGACGACGAGGATAATGGTAAACACGGCGCTTCCGTGCTTCTGCTGGGCCACCGGAAAAATCAACTCGAATCCAACTTCCCCCGGAAGGATTTCGTAATTCACCATTATCAGTCAGTGGAATTTCTGAAAATTTAATTTTCTAAAATTGAACCATTGTAAATAGTAATCACTGAAATTTTGACAAAAATATTGCAATTTAGGCAGAAATCATTGATATTATGATAGAATATTTAAGAGAAATCATTTACTATCTACGATAGATTTGAAATGTTAGTAGAAATAATATAAGCATTAACATCAATCATTGAAATTGTTACAGTAATCATTGAAATATTGACAGAAATATATGATATTTTTACAGAATAGTTGAAATTTAAAGAGCAATTATCGAACATATTCGATGGATTTGAAATTTGAGTAGAAATAATATAATCATTAACATCAATCATTGAAAATGTTACAGTAA